>JANCRC010000020.1:5000000-7500000 GCA_024362995.1 Heteromeles arbutifolia
TTTCACTTCATTTTCACATTGAGTACTTCGTGGATCAAAATGAGATAAGGTGGGTACAACACATGTCAATTCTTGCCATTCTTCTAGAACGATTTTTTCTCCCCCTAACGACGGGAAGACCATCTCATCAAAGTGACAATCCGCAAAACGAGCTGTAAACATATCACCTGTCACGGGTTCCAAATATCTAATGATAGATAGTGAATTAAAACCCACATAAATTCTCAGTCTACACTGAGGTCCCATTTTAGTGCGTTGTGGCGGTGTAATAGGCTCATAAACAGCAAAACCAAAAACTCATAAATGTGAAATGTTTGGCTGATGCCCAAGCACGAGTTGTATTGATGAGTATTGGTGGTTGGCTATAGGTCTCAATCGAACCAATGAAGCAGCACGTAAGATGGCATGTCCCCATGCAGAGGCTAGCAATTTTGTTTTCATGAGCAGAGTGCAAGTTATTAATTGAAGCCGCTTGATAAATGCTTCTGCTAAACCATTTTGGGTATGGACATGAGGAACAGGGTGTTCAACATCAATGCCTAGTGTCATGCAGTAATCATCCAAGGTTTGAGACATATATTCACTAGCATTATCAAGTCGAATTGACTTGATAGGGTAATCTGGGAACTGTGCTCTCAGCTTAATTATTTGAGCAAGAAGTCTCGTAAAAGCTACATTTCGAGTAGACAAGAGGCAAACATGTGACCATCAGGTAGATGCATAAACCAAAACCATAAAATATCAAAATGGTTCACAAGGTGGTTGAATAGGCCCATAAACATCCCCTTGAATTCTTTGCAAACATTATGGGGATTCAGCATCAATCTTTAGTTGTGATGGTCTAATTACCAACTTCCCTTGAGAACAAGCCTTGCAAGGGTTATCATTTGAGATAGCAATGTGTCTACTCAATAATGGATGTCCATTAAAGTTGGTAATGATTCTACGCATCATGGTGGATCCTGGATGACCCAGACGGTCATGCCAAAGCATGTAAAATTTTTAATCAATGAACTTTTAGTTCATGACAGTATGTGCTTCAATTGTCTTTATGTATGTATAATACAATCCACTCTATAAACCACGTAACTTCTCCAATGTACGCTTCTGGGTATCATTAGAGGTAATGCATAGATATTCCACATTTTTTGCACTTTTCATTTCAATATGGTATCCATTTAACCGCATGTCTTTAAAACTCAACAAATTTCGAGTAGATCGAGTAACGTACAACGCATTTTGTATGGACAATATTGTTCCATTTGGTAACATGATCTGGGCTTTCCCTGATCCTTCAATTACATCTGATTGGCCTGATATTGTTGTTACCTTTACTTTTGTTAGCATCAAGCTTGAGAAATATTTTTGTTCTCGAAGTATTGTATGCGTGGTTGCACTATCTGCTCTTGTTTTGAGAATAACCATAGTTTTTATCCATGCTCTCTGAGTAAGGGAATCACAATTAAAAACAGTTTATTCATAATAAAAGGAAATTGAAATGCCACTTTTATTGAATTGAAATGCGAGCTTTAAACTACAAGTTCAAAATAATAAGAGTACATCAAATAGAAATGATTCAATCGGACCGATACACTTCATTCCCTTTTTCCACAATGAAGTCTGAGACATCCAAGTGGGTTGTGTTCAATTGCCCTGATAAATCGAACATTGGATCAAGTATATCCATCGGTTTACCCTGATCGAGAAAATTTGTTTCGACACCTTTCTCCTTGAGGAAAGCTTGATACAGGTCCATCAGATGTTTTGGGGTACGACAGGTATGCGCCTAGTGCCCATTGCCACCACACCTATGGTAAACTCTTTTAGGATTTCTAAGAGTGTTATTCATATGATCTTTTCCTTTGTGGCAATTTACATTTTTGAAACTTGGGCCTGAATTATGCCTTGGAACCTGGTTTTGAAACTGGACACCATGATTCTTGCCTTTCCTGTTCCACCGGCCTCGCTTAGGCCATGTCATTGTCTGTAATTATTGCAATGAGAGGATGTGGTGTTCACTTCGAGGGAAGCAGCATTCACTTCTGGGAATGGTGCCGATCCAGTAGGTCGGGACTAATGATTCTTCATCAGAAGCTTATTGTTTTCTTCAGCCACAAGGAGCATAGATATTAGCTGGTTGTACTGAGTAAAGCCTCGCTCTCTATACTGTTGCCGCAGGAGCACGTTGGAGGCATGAAATGTGCTAAAAGTCTTTTCCAGTATATCTTCCTCAGTGATGGTTTCCCCACAAAGCTTCATCTGGGAGCTAATTTTGAACATCGTAGAATTGTACTCAGCCACCGACTTGAAATCCTGGATCCTTAGGTGTGTCCACTCATAACGAGCCTTTAAAAGAATCACCGTTTTCTAGTGACTGTATCTATTTCTCAATGCATTCCAGAGGGCTAATGGATCCTCAACCGTTAGGTACTCACTCTTCAATCCTTCATCAAGGTGACGACGAATAAAGATCATGGCCTTCGCCTGATCTTGAGAGGATGCACTGTTTTCCTCCTTGATGGTTTCTCCAAGATTGACTGCCTCTAGATGGATCTTGGTACCCACTACCCAGGTAAAGTAGTTCTTCCCAGTAATGTCCAGGGCAACAAAATCAAGTTTTGCCAAGTTCGCCATTTTCTTTTTTGAAAGAAAAATGAGATGTGTAAGAACTTGCAATAATATGTATTCTGGAGGAATGTAGTGTTAGAACTTTTGGTTCTTACAAATTTTTCATTTTAATCTTCAGGCCAAAATGATAAGCACTCGAAACTTCAGGCTCGAGACTTACATGATTAATGAGGAGGGCGATTGTACCGCACCACTCTCATTGAAACATAATAGCATAGGATGGGCGATTATACCGCACTACTCAAGCGGCAGGAAATTTAAATATGCAAAGCATGGTGGACGATTATACCGCACCACCTAAAATTGCAATAAAATTAAATCTATAGTTCAAGATGGGCGATGATACAGCACCACCTTCGATCGCAGTAAAATTAACATAAATAAACAATGGGTTAGTAATCAGGAGCTACACCAAACAAGAAATCAAAGATATAAGTAATTGTTATGTTGAGAACTAAAAGTAGGCATGGTGCTAGCAGTTCTTCGCGAGGGTACATCAGGCAGGTGAGGCAGAGGAGGAAGAAGAATAGGAAAATCCTTGGAATAAGCATTTTTCGGTGAAGGGAGATGAGAACTGGTTAAGGTTAGAGAGTCGTGCTAATAACATGTTATAAATAGGCAAAAGTTAGAGAGATAACCATTGCTAGGGACAGGAGCGAAGCGGGTGCAAAATATCACATTGTTTAGTTTCGTAGCACAAAAGGATTGCAGGTAAAAAGAGACAGGGAGGAATACTGATATTATTGCTTTCAGTTCTTTTCTTTCACAGTGTTATGTGTATTGTGATCACACGGAGTGCTCTTTATATAGAGCAACACCCGTGGCTAACCAAACAGATAAAATGATTACACTTTTGAAAGCACCACACAACAACTATTCCCTATTACTCCCTACTATTCCCAAGTCTCCTACACTATGGGTATTCATTCGAGGAAATAATCATGGACACGTTTATATTTTAGAGTCCTTAACACTCTTCAAGGACAATTCATGTTATTTTTTATATGTGGATTAACAACACTCAATTTTATATCATTTTGTATATTGTAATTAGGTCTCCCTTATCAAATTTTGCAGGAGAAGATGGCATCCAATTGCTGACATGACTTCAAACAGATTGAAACTTGATGCTCTACCTATACAGGTTCAGTAAGATTTTTGGGTTGAAATTTATGATTGGTACTATATTTTTACAATATGTTTCATATTATCATTAAGGAAGAATACTGTGATCTTGCATATGATTATGAAAATGTATGAAGACATCATATAGTTTTTAGAACTGAATCCATGTCCCCGTCCCCGTCCCCTCTTTCCTCTCCATTCCCCCCTCTCACCCCAATTTTATCTCGCCTCTCCATTCACACCCTCTATTTCTTACGCCATTTTCCCCATCCCAGCCTTTCTCAGCATTCCACCCTTCTTTCCCTTCCTATGTTTCTCCTCCTTCATTCAGATCCGGACCTTGCCCTCACAAGGGTGATGGTGCATTGGAATCAAGTTTTCGTCACTCAGCTTGGTGTTGTGATTTTCCGGAATCCATGCTCGGATTTGAGCGCAGCATCTTCTTGGTGTGTTGCTTTGGTTTGTGTTTGCAAATCTGGCGGTGGCTCTGTCTAGGCCGCTCCTGTTGGTGGTTGCATTTTTCAGATCTAGAATTTCTGCCATCTTGCATCTCTGCTGCACTTGTGGATGTGGCGGACTCGGATAGTGTTTAGGGTTTCTGCCGTCTTTTACCTCGGAACGACTGTGATCCTTGCATGAGGGTTCTTTCCCTCCACCGAATGGTGTCGTTTAGTGGTTCCCTTCTCGGATTAGTTTTTTTAGCCTAGTTTAGTTTAATTTAATTTAATTTAGTTTTGAGTTAGTTTAGTCTAATGCTATCGCCTCACCTAGCGCGTGTTGTGACCGCGCTACAACGATGGCTGTACTTGGTTTTCTCTTTGAGCGTTGTATTATGTGGTCTTGTCTACTAACGATGACTTTATGTGGTCTCGCTCTCGAAATGACTTTATGTGGCCACGCTATTCGGCGGTGACTGTTTTCATTCACCAATACAAATCTGTTATATATCGTTTATGTGATAGGTTTGTATGAGTGTAGTGGGAAGTTCTAGTACATGTGGTAGTTGTCTAGGGGTTTGCTATTATTGTCTCTTTTGTGAAAATTCACCTTCAGATCATTTTCTTGGTCACTGAAGGATTGTACCCAATTGGCACCTATGAATTGCTCTCGGATGATTAATGAAATACCAAATACCGTTGCTTGTCAAAACAAAACAAAACAAAAACAAAAACAAAAATAAAAAATTGAATTCATGTAAACTTTGTTTGAAATGCTTCTTGCTTGGTAAATGTTAGTGGATTAAATATTTTGAATGTGTCTTGTGTAATTAAATTAAATTCTCGATCTCTTTCTAATACTGTTTAATTGTTTTAAACTATAATTCTTTAGAGATAGACTCTTGCAATTCTTATTTTTTAAACAAAAATAGAGAACAAAAACCTCCCTAAACTTAGAAAAACTCCAAATTTAAATTAAATTCCCTACGCAACTCGAAACCCATCAAACAACCAACAACTCCTTCCCCCCCCCCAAAAGCGCCCTAAACTTAGAAAAACTCCAAATTTAAATCAAATTCCCTATGCAACTCGAAACCCATCAAACCACTCCCCCACCCCCCCCCCCCAAAAGCGCCTTTCGATTGCCGACTTTCCTCATCTACACTATTCGACCCATCGACCAAAACCCAATGACCAGTCTCCTCCTCACGAAGCTTCAATTCCACCTTCGTTCATCAATGGCGAGCCAAATTCACAACAATACACACACACATTATAGAATTTCATATCATTCAAAATTCAAAAGAATCTCATCCATAGAAGCGCAACACATATAGTAAACTGTTATTATATTCAATTTATCTGTTTCGAAAATAAAAGAATCTTGTGTATACAAAATATTGAAAAAAAAATCTCATAAACATGAGTGCAATTTTTTCTTTTAAAAAACTAGATACTTACATAAATGGGAGAGGAGAATAAATTGGTATAATTACACTCGTCATCCACAAGATTCAAATTTAAGATTTTTCACTTACAAGTGACAATGATACCCCCGAACTGTACTACTAAGTGTCTAAATCTTTCATGTAAGTTCAATAATAATAATTTTCTAATTTTCTTTGGTTGATGTTAATAAAAGAAAGACAAAAGGCCCCACGTAAATGGAAAAAGCTCCCGACAAAGTTCAAAATAGAAGAATACAAATTATAGAATAGAACTATTGTCATTACCAGAAACAAAAGAATAGAACCATAGAAGATAAACTTTCTACCAAAAAAGAGAGATCGAGAGACGAGAAGATGAACCCTCTTTGTCTTAATGATTGAGATACTTGTATGCTTTTCATGCACATCTCCTTTCTTTCTTATTCAATTTCTTCTTCTCATGAAATTGTCTAAAATCACTATGACAATGAAACCGTGCATGGCCATATTCTTGCCTAGAGTCGACTTTATGACAGACGTAAAAAGGTCAATCCATCTGTTATTATCTACGATGAGTCGTGGGTTTTATCTCCAAACTTTTACATTTTTATTGGCATTATGTTCCTCATTCAATGTACTTAATGTTGAAACAAACAGTCCCTTTGGTCCTCAAGTTTTTTTCAACACCTCACATTAGCACCATTATAATAATTTACGTCGAAAAAGCCCTTCAAATTCTAAATATTCTTATGAAGGATGATTTCAATTTGAATCTTCCAAAATATTGATGATATTTTTACTTAACCAAAATGAGTATCAGAATTGTTTGATTTCTATCTTCCTTTACGTATGCTAATACATTTAGAATAAACATGTAGGTTCTACATCATAATACATAATTTAAAACTTGAAGACAAAAAAAAAAAAAAAAAAAAAAAATTATTAGGAAGAGAGAAGGAGAGGAGGTGGTGGTTTGGTTTAATCTTATATTCATTACTCATTCATTTTCCGATTTATAACTTCTCCTACTTCAAGTAAATATATCAATTGCATATATCCATGCATTAGTTACGAGAGATTTTTCAACATGTCGAGAACACGACTTGTACACTAAGTGTTATAATATAATTGATTGAATTTTGTTTCAAATTTCTAACTAATTGTATTATAACACTTGGTGTACTGGACCTTGTCCCTGGCACACCGAAAAATTTCTCCTCAATTACTATTATTTTCCTTTTACGGTTGCGTGTGAGACACAAGACATAGTTGACAAAGACATAGTTAAGTGGGGCTTAGTTATGAAGGTACAATTAGCATAATATGCATAAAAGACATGGTGTTTTGTACGTCTGTTCTTTCTAAAGGAATATATTGAGATTGCCAGTGCATATTAGCTAGGGTAAAGCCCTTTCTTTCACTTTTCACATCAGATGAATTTCAAAAGGCATGCCAAACTGTCATTTATCATAATAATTATTCCAGAGTAACTTTTGCTCACTTTTGATGTCCACAAGAAAGAAATAACAAAACAAAGATCAAAGATATTTCGAGTCTCTCAATCAAATTAAAGAATGGAACATCGAAACTTCGTGGCAAAGGCAGAAAACTCCCTTCTTTAGACAAAGTATAGACCCGCAAGTAACCCCTTGTGTGTGTCAAAGTTCTGTTTGCAGAGAAAAGTTGAATGGGAGTGAATAAGAGTTATGAAAATAGTTCCATGGCATTTTTAGATGTTTTAACTTCTTCTCTACTCATTACCACAATTCCAAAAACAGGTTTTATAGAATTCGTGGAATTAATGGATGCTAGTGAAGAACAAAATATTCAGGATTCATATCATAATTAATTTACATATTATAATTGTGATCCAGCTGCCAGACGTGTATGAAACAAGTTTATATTACACTTAAATTTCTACAAAACAAATTTTTTAATTATTTTATAATATGTTATCAATAAAACCATTTCACGCAACTAACCTTTTCCCTTTTTTTCCTTTCTCTTTTTCCTAACGACTAAAGGATATGTTGGAGATGATTTTAGATATTTTATCGTTTCTTCCTTTGTTATTCTAAGATCATCTCCAACCTTTGGGTTAAAATCTAAATTTAGGTTTAAACTAACCCAATTCTTCTCCAATGATTGAGCTAAAATAAGTTTTGGGTTAAAATCTAAAGTTGGCAAATTTAACCCAGAATTTAGGTCAGGGTTAAAAAGCTAGCTAGCTCCACCAAAATTTAGGTTTTAAACTAACCCAATCATTCTTCAATGGTTGGCTCTAAAATAAGTTTTGGGTTAAAACCTAAAATGTGAGCAATTTTAAATTTTCAAATACATTAAATCCAACGGCTGAGATCGATTGTGATCAACCAAAACCAAATCCAATAGCTAAAATAATGTAAAAAATATTTAAATCAAAATTCACCTAAAAACTCTATAAATACATGTTTCATGGGGTTGGTTTTTTGAATTTTCAACTTTTCTCAGAATCTATATATTTTTAGGTTAAATTGTTCATAGAAATAAATTATAATAACCTACATAAATTTTATTTTAAAAAAAGTTTCCCGAAAAAAATTTAGCCTAAATTTATTTTTAAATAATCTCGAGCTAAAACTATAACACAGAACTAATGGAGAAAAAAAAAAAACTATTTATGCATTAAAACTTAAATTTTTTAGGGAAAACTAATGAAAAGTGCTTGAAAACTTTAAGTTTTAACGAAAATGACAAAATAAAGGGTAAAGTGAATAGTACCAAGATTGATTTTTTTAGTGTAAAAATGTTGTTTTTCGTTAAAATGAACAGTACCTAGAGTTTTTCGTTAAAGTTCCTAATTTTTTAACCTAAAAATTAGAGATAATCTAAAAGAAAAGGTCATATACAGTAAATACATGGTTTCTATAAGGTCTCTATCATCAATTAGTTTTCTGCTACAGTAAAACAGAATGTCTGCGCCAAAAAGACTCGTGCGTGTCTGCTTGAATTTTTTAAAGAGATCAATGTTGGGTTTCTAAGTTTGACTGCATTTGATATAATTAATTTAACTAATACTTTTACCAATGAAATCATCGTCGCAGCCATGCATGGTGCGTCCCTATGCTTGGAATGAACTGTAATGTATCGCTAACATTGCACACGTGAATCTACATATATAGTAAACAATCCAAAGAAGAGAAGAAAAGAAAGCAATATCAACAAAATAATAGTGCAGTCAGACAGAGAGGGAGGGAAAGAGAGTAACTTTATGCTCTCACGGAATTAGATGGAATAAAGCTAATATTCTACAAAGACGAACCAGCCACTTAGTACTACGGTCGTGGTATTTCTCTCTATTTGTAAATGAGAGATTTTAGGTTCAATTCTCACCAAAGGTGAATTTGAACCTCATTACTGCTAATATATTGTAAGATTTAACTCACTTCTCAATCCCTTTAGTGTAGATAATATCGCTTGTTCAATAAATTAAAAAAAAATAGAAAACTTCATTTTAATACTTGGCAAAGATGACTTTTAAATTAAAACCATGATTACGATCAAAATCTAATTTTAGTCCCTTGATACATTAATAACCTCATTTATTAATTATATTTTGATTTTTTAATTATTTCTCTTTTTCTTCCTAACTTTCAATGTATTAATTTTATTTCATTATAATTTTCATTTTCATTTCATTTATCGTAATATATTTTTGTATAAACTAATTTTTGTTATACAATATATTTCGATGTACTTTGTCTTCTTTGACACACCCCGTCCCGGAAGAGGGCATGCTGGCCGTCACGTGAGAGTGACGTAACCATTTACACAGTTCGGATACCCATTGACACTGCACTCTGATAGTTAGGCACCTTTAGGTTTAAATCTATTCGCATTCTTCCATATCATCACTTTTTGGCTTCGTCACCTTCCTGGTGTTGGCTAGCACAGCTCGATTCGGAGTCCTAGTGGACATTCTGGGTCGGGGTGTGTCATCTTCATTTAGGTACATTAAATTCATTATAATACATTTAGGTGCATACATTTAGGTGCGCACATTTCAGTACATACATTTCGGTACATACATTTCGATACAAACATTTAGGTGCATTAGTTCAATATAATACATTTCGGTACTAACATTTCAATGCATACATTTCGGTACACACATTTCGGTACATTAATTTAATATAATACAATTTGGTGCATATATTTCGGTACATACATTTTGGTACACACATTTCGGTACTAACATTTAGGTACATTAATTGAGTCTTTCAAGTTTGAAGAATGTTAAATAAAATTAATAAATTAAAAAAAAACGTTTTTTTGGTCACAAAATAAATTAACAATTTGTATGTTAATAAATTTAAATATTTAATGGGAGACATTAAATAAAATGCACATTAATTATTTTGAATTAAGGACACATCAAGGGATTATAATCAATATGTAATCTAACACCAAGTTTATTTTACATTTCAATCTTCTTGAATGATTAAAGTTAAAAAAAAAACCCCATAAAAAAAGAAGAAGAAACAAACACAAACTGATCGATCATGACTCTTATGACAATCATGTATATATATATATAACTAAGAAATACATAATTAGCATCCTAACATGATTAAAGTGTGTCATGTTGATTAATGCATAACCTTCCTTTATACCAAAAACTTTAAATTTTTTAATAATGCAATTTAATTAAGAAGGGATAAAACTGTAATAGTTCAAATTAAAACTGCCTCATGTACAGGAGGAGTTACTGACGTATCTATTTTTGTTTTAGTCATTTAAACACATGTAAATTCAATTTTAAAAAAATACAAAAGAGCCAATTACCACACGTAGGTGTGTGATAATAGGCTAATATATAATGTGTGTGTGTGTAACAAAATAATTGTAGATTAAAGAATTATTTGATTAGGTGAGAACAAAATTGGTGGTTAATGATAATGATAGTTCTCATGGTTTAGTAGAGATGGAAGAGTAAGGGCAAGCACCAAGTAGGGTATAATACGCAATGTCCTTCATTAGTTACGTTTCAATATTTATTGACCTATACAAATTTGATGCTTCAATATTCAATCTAAAAGAAGGAAATAATAAAACAATTGAGAGCTAGGTAATGCGTATGGTGTATAAACTTGCAATAATCTTCCTTTCAAAGAAAAAGGTAAAAGGGCAAACAAAAGAAAAATAAAGTAGAAAGCCAAACTTGGAAGATAAGGTAGAATCCTTGGATTATTTCAGACATTTGCCTGCTGTAATATGAGGGCTCTCTCTTCATAATGAAGCATAACTCTTGAGCTTAAGTGTTGGGCCTTTATTGACAATTAATTGGGTTGATGCTAGTGATGTTTGAAATTGATTGATGTCACTTTATTTAGTTAGGCCCAAAACCTATTCCTCGCTCCTAAAATCAACAATTTTCGTGTCCCAGTTTAGAATTTTGTCAACCCAAATCTACAAAGAAGACACTCGTTGAAGGTTATTGATGTTTTTTCACACTCATTAGAAACCATGAAATATGTTGGAAGTATTAAATTGAGTGGGTAAATTTTAATATATTTCACATTATTGGGCTCTGAGATGAAGTGAGAGCTTAAAGGTTAAGCTAAACATCATATCCATGAATACATCATAGTTACTGAGGCCTTAGGTCAGATAAAGTAGTCGTATCTATAACTTAGAACTGTAATATAATTGATGAGTAGGTAAGATTTCATTTCTACACTCTTAACAGTTTGTCAATGCTTAGTGGAGTCGATCTCATGAATGAGCACCTTTATGCATATCTCGTATCTATAGAGTGCGAGACTAACTGAGAGACATAAATATTACATTTGTTATCCTTGTATATACATTTTTCTCAGAGATTTAGTTTATTTATTTAAGCTAATTAGGGTATGGCTTCAATGCTACGTATCATTCAATACTATGGATATCTTAGCTGTTAAATTTGGATTTTCACAACTATTTTTTTCTATTTTAATCTAATCATTCATTCTCATATCATTCAATGTTACATAGTATTGGAGAAATTTCTCATGTTTATTCTCAAATCTATAACGTTATTGGTTATACTCTCATTCGGTCATGTATTTCTTTTATTTAGGCTATTTCATGTCAAATGCCCAAGTGATCAATTCATAATTCAATTGTGAAGGTTAGAGATTCCTTGTCGATGAGCACTCTCTTTCAATCATGACGGTTAGAGATTTCTTGGTGTACATTCACTTGCCTCCACGATTAGGTATCTTAACCCCAACGATGTCGTGAAAGCTCTCTCACACCAGAGTGCCTTTAAAGTAATCTATGGTTAAAGACATAACCAGAAAACAACTATAATGCCTCAGACCCAAGGACTAATTTGCACTATTGCAATGATCGAGTTTTTATTGACTTGAGTATGTATCTAGTATAAATACATAAGATCTCAAAGTGACCGCGTTCAACGAATTTAATCTTTATTAAGCACTTTCACACTTGCTAGCGACTCTTGTTAAAGGATTGAGACTAGCCATGCATCTCATTCTACAGGTGTGCTGATATAATGTGTACTAGTCTCATTGGTTATATAAGATATACCCAGTGTTTGAAATATCCTGGATATGCTCGATATTTCCACGGAAATATCCAAAAATTCAAGAAACGATATGGAAAGAGGGGGTGAAGTTTAGACTTCACCCCATATCCACTATATTTTCGGAAATCAGTAAATTTCCTCGATATTTTCAAGAAATATCCAGTGTTTCCAAACAATTTGCAAAAAGTTTGCAAGAAATATCCATGAGCCTATGCATTCTTTATTTTTTAATTTCTTTCTTTATGGTATTAGTTTACTTCAATAAAACTTGTGTTGCTTTTATGACTAAAATTTCAATTAAGTTATGTATAATTTATTCTTTCTAGTGAAATGCTTTATTTAATTATAAGGAAGTTTTTCTTCTCACATATCACATACTTATTGTTTACACAGTATCTAATCATTAATTCTTGATTCATACGTGTGTTGTGGCTTCATATGACATTCCCTAAAAAATAATTTTAAATTTCCATGTTTTTTAAGCAAATTTTCATCATTTCCATCGAAGGCAATCAATATCGATATCGATATACAATATATCCATTGATATTTTCATAAATCTGCCTATCGATATTTGCACCGATACTGATATTTTAAACACTGGATATACCTATAGCTATCTTGCTCATATGAAGAGGGTCTGTTCAACCTTATCTCATAAATTACTTCTTACATATGTATGTAACTGTTATCCATGGGCTCACTAATGAGATTACATTGGTAATCTACCTATAATTATCTTGCCCAATGATTAGATTATGGACTAATCCTTGTATTATTCATAATCCGAAGTTTGAAACCTATCGGAAATGTAAAAAATAGCTTCTTGTTTATCGTGCACACGCAATGTGACATCTCTTAATCGTTGTTGTCATAATGGCAAGACTATTAAGATCACACGCTTGAATTTGGAACGTCTTCATTACAAAGCATATGTAACAGAACAAGATTGACACATGTCAAAGAAAATTGAACGGCATGTTATTCCGATCTACTTCTAAATGAACGCTCTTTTCGAAGCATAGTTATGGGAATTTATAGGCCTCCCAAACGGGCCAACGTCTCCGGATCAGACTAAACCTCCCAAACCGGCCAACGTCGCCACCACACTATGTTGGGCTCCAAAATTGTAGGCAAGACTAGCATGCCTTGTTGACATTGACCATGCTTGGTCCATAAGGCATGAAAACTTGATTCGACTGAGGATCAGATTTGTTTCCTATATTCTTGGAGATTCCTACAATCTAGGGATTGCCTTAATCCTAAAAGGAAGCAATATCTTATGTTAGGTATCCTCTTGTATTGCCACTCAGTACTACGATCTGGTGGTATTCCTCTTCACTTGTCAGTGAGAGGTCTTAGGTTCGAATCTCGTGGATGGCAAATTCGATACCAAATTAGGTTGCCTATTGTGTGGTTTAACCGAACTCCCTCATCCCCATAGTGTAAAATATATCGTTGTACTAAAATAAAGGTATCCTATAGTATTTTTCTAGTTTAATATGGATTCCACATCATAATGTCTTTCTCCCGATTAGTATAAATGCATCCATCAAGGGTTCATCTATGGTAACGCTTTCATAATGCATACTTTGTTCCTTTGCCCACTACTTGACTTCTAAGATCTTTATACTAATTTGACCGTTGGAGAGTCTTTGGCCAGTAACACATTGGTATTTTAGGTTAATCACAATTGTGTGCTCTTGTTTGTAGACATCAGCTCTTGCACATTCAGTCATCCACAATGGTGCAAAAATTTGGTTCCAACAAGCATGGGATTGATTATCAGAACCTAAGATGAAATTTATGAAAAGAAATTTTGGCCACCTTGAAACCAAGACAGTTGTTTAGAGTAGAATTATTGAAACTCGCCAAGGTAGTTCCAAAGAGGATCCCAAAGACTTTGTTCATCTCCCTGTAGCTACTTCTGCTTCTGCGTAACTCTTTGATTTTGCAACACAAACACCATAATATCAAGAAAATTTGTGAGTTAGTGTGAAGATATAAACAAAATGAATGATACGGATGATCCAATATAACTGCATTTTCTTGGATAAATCCTTTGCGAAGAAGAGCAACCAAGTAACTGATTGTTTTGCAACTCTACTTGTAAGTTCTTTATGTGTCAATATTTTGATTATTTTTTTTTGTATTACTCAATGTAATAACTATGTGAAAAATGGTTGAGTTTTGATTTATTGATTTATTGATTTTATTTTTTGTTTGTGCCAATATTGGTTGCGTTAAAAGACCCCAATTCATGGGAGGGAAAGCAGGACCCCAACGTTTATGCATGGAATTTGACATCACTCCATGAGTTCTTAGATAAGATTGACCTATGAACAATAGAGGTACATTGGCAAAAAATTTGCTCTCATTTTGTCAATCATATGGTCATATCTTAAAAGTTTATATGCTATTTTGAACTTATATAGCAGCCATATGAAGATGAAAATGAAGAAGTAAATGCAATACCAAAGACACCGAAATCTGTAACAACATTTGGCTTCACACCTAAAATGAATTGGTACTCAATATCGTGCCCCTTATAACCAAATCTGCAGCTGATGTCACACCGAAGACTGACCAAAAGATTAAAAATAGTATCAACAACAAATGGATTGCAATAGGCACTAATGCAAATGAAAGAGTCAATGAAGAAGTCACACCATATAATAAATTTGAGAATAAATTACTTGGTAGCATGAGAAATTTTATATCAGCCAAGATAAGTGCAAGTGATTTCCCCAAGTAGACATTAATACAATCTCAAAGTTTTGACAATAATGCAAATGAAGAAGACCAACAAGCGATACATGGTTAGCTACATGCAAAATTTGCAAAGCAAGAACGAAACACTCAAAAGGGATTTGTCCAAGTTGAATATCAGGTGTGAAGTTGATGAAACAATTGTTGTTCTATTGAATGAATAAGTCAACACTGCTGAAAATGCCGGTACAATTTGAAAATGCAGCACAAAAAAAAGAATCTGTATAAAAACTTCGACTTCACACCTCAATTAATTGGTGCTCAGTACCGTACCTCTCATAACAAAATTTGCAACTAATGTCACACCAAGGACTAACCAAAAGACCAAAAATGGTATCAGCAGCAAATGGATTGTAATGGGCACTAATGGGAATGAAAGAGTCGATGTAAAAGTCACATCAAATCATACATTTGAGAACAAAGTACATGGTAGCATGAGAAGTTTTCACAACAATTCAAATGAAGAAGACCAACAAGTGATAATGGTTAGAAACATAAATAATTTGCAAAGGGAGAACTAAACACTCAAAAGGGAGTTTTCCAAGTTGAATATCATATGTGAAACTGCTGATGTAATTGGTGATCTATTCAATGAATTTGTCGAAATTGTTGAAAGTGTGTTAGCAAAGGTAAGTTCCGAATAAATCTACTTGAAGTTGAGATTCACGCTTTGAGAAAGGAAATTGCGAGACAACATAATGGTGATGCTGAAAATGTGGTGTCATCTCAAAGATCATGATAAAAGGAATAAAACATAAACAACTAAACAAGGTCTTAGAGGATTATGAATGTGAATCTTTAGTCAAGAATACACCATCGAATGTTCTAAAGGAAAGTGTGATGGGTCTTCACGTATGAAAAATATTGTTAGACATTATTGAAGGGTGAGGTGTTCATGATGGCAAAGGCAAGTTAATCAAAAAGAGTAAGAATGAACTTGTTGATGACAACATCAACAACAAAAAATCAAATGGTGCGAACCAGAATGCAAATTTACAAACCATGGTTGAGAACCACAAAAGAAAAAAAAAATCAATGACTACATTAATCCCCTCTTTTGACATCTTGAGAACTAATGTTGGGAAATGCCTAGCTAAAGAAGACATGGATAAACTTGACAAATATCTTAGAAGCACTATTTTCGGGTGAGTCTATATTATCTTAATTGTTTTAACTCAATAACGAATGCACTATTTATATTTGATTCAATATATAATATTAAAGTTCTTTGACGTTTTTTTCACATGATTTACACAATTGAACTATTGTGGGATTGTGATACAGTTGCTCTACACAAACAAGATGTTGAGTGATGAGTTAATTTCATATTATATATTTTACCCTATTCTTAGTATGTTTTGTTGGAAAAATCTATGGAAAAACTGCTATATATTTTATTTTAAATTATTAAATAATACACAATAAAATTTCTACAAATGCAAGAAGAACAAGGAATAGAAGAACCTTAAGAGATCGAGGCTAGAATTTGATTCTATAGCCTTAAGACAAGATTTCGGCCAATTGGGAATATCCTCTAAGAAATTACGAAGCCATTCAGCTTCTACCGCTGCTTTGTCTAAAGCAATGAATTCAGATTCCATAGTGGATCTAGCTATACAAGTTTGTTTAGAGGATTTCCAAGAAATGGCTCCGCCTCCCAGAGTAAAAACATATCCACTCATGGACTTCGAGTCTTGTGTATCAGATATCCAATTAGCATCACAACAGCCTTCAAGTACTGCTGGATATCTTGTGAAGTGCAATCCATAATTCTGCGTAAATTTCAAATAACCTAGAACCCTTGCAATTGCCTTCCAATGATCCTTTCCAGGATTACTCGTATATCTACTCAATCTGTTAACTGAATATGCAATGTCCGGACGTGTACAATTTGTAATGTATATTAGACTTCCAATTATTCGTGCACATTCACTTTGAGATATACATTGACCAATATTCTTTGATAAATGCAAATTGACATCATATGGTGTTTTTGCAGGACTACTTACATAATTACTAAATTTTGTAAGTATTTTCTCAATATAATGTGATTGAGATAAAATTAGTCCTTCAGGCGTTCTAGAAATCTTGATTCCTAGTATAACATCTGCAACTCCCATATCTTTCATATCAAACTTACTAGCCAACATTCTTTTGGTAGATTTAATAATTAGCAATATCATCGACATATAGACACACAATGACATATCCCTCTTGTGTGCTTTTAGTGTAAACACATTTGTCACACTCATTTATTTTAAATTCATTTGACAACATTGCAGTGTCAAACTTATGGTGCCATTGCTTAGGTGTTTGCTTTAAACCATAAAGTGATTTAACAAGTCTACATACCTTTCTTTCTTGGCCGTGTACTATGAAACCTTCAGGTTTTTCTATATAAATTTCCTCTTCCAAATCACCATTTAGAAAAGCAATCTTGACATCCATTTGATGAATCTCAAGATTATGAATTGCTGCAATAGCAATCAACATACAGATGGATGTTATCCTCGTGACTGGCAAATATGTATCAAAATAGTCTAAGCCTTCTCTTTGCTTATAACCTTTGGCAACAAGTCTTGCCTTGTACTTGTCAATAGATCCATTTGCTTTCATCTTCCTTTTGAAAATCCATTTATAACCTAAAGGTCTATTTCCAGGAGGAAGATCCACCAATTCCCAAGTATGATTTTGCATGATGGATTCAATTTCAGCATTAATAGCCTCTTTCCAAAATGGAGCTTCTGGAGAGAATATAGCTTCCTTATACGTTTGAGGCTTATTTTCTAATAAGTAAGTAAGAAAATCAGGTCCAAAAGACGTTAATGTCTTAGCCCTCTTACTACGTCTTGGTTCAATTTCTTGTACATGTTCTCGGTCTACAGAATTGTCATTACTTTCTTTATGACTGTTATTAAAGTCATCATAAGTTCTTTTCAAAGAACTTTGTTCTTGTGCAATTTTCCATGGAAATACATTTTCAAAAAATGTGGCATTCCTTGATTCAAATATTGTATTAACATGTACTTCGGGATTATCCGATTTATGTACAAGAAATCGATATGCACCACTATTTATGGCATAACCAATGAAAATACAATCAATAGTTTTAGGTCCTATTTTAATCTTCTTAGGATCAGGGACCATTGCCTTAGCTAGACATCCCCAAACTTTGAGAAATTTATAAGAAGGCTTTCTGCCTTTCCATAATTCATAAGGTGTCTTATCCAACTTCTTGTGAAGTAATTTGTTGAGAAGGTGGTTTGTAGAAAGCAATGCTTCACCCCACAAATTCCGGGCTGCCCCAGAATTTATCAACATAGCATTCATCATTTCTTTTAGTGTACGATTTTTGTGTTCAACAACTCCGTTTTGTTGAGGTGAGTAAGTAGTAGTTTGGTGAATAATCCCATGCTGAGTACATAATTTAGAAAAGGGTGCAACATATTCACCTCCCCTATCGCTTCTTATAACCTTTATCTTTTTACTAAGTTGATTCTCAACTTCGTTCTTATAATTTGTGAATGCTTCTAAGGCTTCATCTTTACTTCTTAGCAAATACACATAACAATACCTTGTGCAATCGTCTATGAAAGTAATAAAATATTTCTTGCCTCCTCTAGTTTGCACAAACTTTAGATCACATATATCACTATGAATTAATTCTAGAGGTTCCGTACTTCTTTCAACAGAGTAAAATGGTGCTTTAGTTGACTTTGCTTCCACACAAGTTTCACATTTATGACTTATATCAATATGAAACTTAGGTAATAGGTCCATGTTAATCAGTCTACGTATAGTATCATAATTCACATGTCCTAACCTCCCATGCCATATATTTGGCGATTCCACAATATAAGCAGAAGAATTAACTTTATTGATAATTTTGGGTACAACAGTCATTACATTCATTTTGAAAAGACCATCACGGAGATATCATTTTCCAACATACATTCCACTCTTTGTTAGTACAAACTTATCAGACTCAAAAACCAAACGGAAACCATTTTTGCTCAACAATGGTCTGGAGACCAAGTTCTTTCTGATGTCAAGCACATGAAACACATTGTTAAGAGTGAGAGAATTACTTTTCCTATGCCTTGAACCTTGGATGTAGAAGAATTCCCCATGAACAGTTGCTCTCCATGAGTAACTTCTTGATAGGTGGTCAACATTTTTCTATCACAGTAGATGTGGCGAGTAGCCCCAATGTGAACCCACCATTCCTTAGTGTTTCCCACCATGTTGACTTCAGATACCACAGCCGCGAGATTTATGTCAAAGATCTCTTTAGACAACCTCTCTTCCTCGGTTATGTGTACTTCATTACTCTTCTTTTTGGAATTGTCTTGGCTTTTGCGGTTTCGACATTCGCTAACACAATGTCCTGTCTTGTTGCAAACAAAACACTTGCCTTTGAACTTCTTAGAATTTCCTTGGCTTGAACTTTCACCAGAGTGCTTCCTCTTTTTGTTATGCTTTGATACACCCTCCACAATGTGTGCCTTGGCTTGCATAAGTTGACTGTTAGACTTCTTTTTAGAGCAACGATTATCTTCCTCAATCCTTAATCTTACGATTAAATCCTCAAGTCCCATCTCTTTGCGCTTATGCTTGAGATAGTTTTTGAAATCTTTCCAAGCAAGAGGTAATTTTTCAATTACTGCAGCTACTTGAAAAGTCTCACTTAGCGACATCCTTTCAGCATGTATTTCATGAAGAATAAGTTGTAGCCCTTGGACTTGATTGATAACCTTCTTGGAGTCTATCATTTTGTAGTCAAGAAATCGACCGACCACGAATTTCTTCATGCCAACATCTTTAGTCTTATATTTCTTGTCAAGAGAGTTCCATAACGCTTTTGCATTTTTAATTGGACTATACACATTGTATAGTGCATTATCTAATGCATTGAGGATATAATTCTTGCAAAGAAAATCAGAATGGTTCCATGCATCTACTGCAGCCACTTCTTCTATAGTAGTTCCAAACACAGGCGCATCTTCAGTCAGAAACTTTGCCAAGTTCAGAGTGGTGAGGTAAAATAACATTTTATGTTGTCACCTCTTGAAGTCTGTCCCATTGAAATTCTCATGCTTCTCACCATGATTTGTGGAGGTTGGGATCACCACGGGCACAAGATTCGCAACTGACGTGCTGCCCAATTTACTAGAAGAATTACTAGCATCATCCATTTTCCCCTAAGAGAGAAAGATCACACACTTCAATATATTATAATTAAATTGAAAAGCAACAAAGTATTATGAAGCAAATAAATTTTAGTTTCTTTACACCTTAACCCACAAGATTATTTAAACATGTCGTAACAGTTTAAAACATACACATACAAATCATATATGAAAACAAACCAAACCAATTTATTGCACTAAAATAATTATCAGTCCAAATTTAAAACATGTATAAAAGTGAACCAATAATGGTGGTGGGCACGTGCTTTGAACTTCTCATAAATAATTCTCAAACAAACATATAGCAATCAAACCAAAATCTTGTCTTAAGTTGTTTGAAAAATCTATGGAAAAACTGCTATATATTTTATTTTAAATTATTAAATAAAACATAATAAAATTTCTACAAATGCAAGAAGAAAAAGGAATAGAAGAACCTTAAGAGTTCGAGGCTAGAATTTGATTCTATAGCCTTAAGACAAGATTGCCCCTTAGTGGTGCCTCAAGGTTTGTGTTGGCAAATGTCTCCCAGGATACAACGATATTTCTCTTTGCGGAGGTAGCACTCCAATCCATAAAGAACAAAGAACCAAAAGTGTTTAAAACTCTCTTTCTTGAACACTAAACTACTCTAATTTCTATATAATTTATGAATGCAAAAGTATTTTTAAAATGCTTGACTTGGTGGTCTATTTATAGGCTTTGACATGCCCCCTTTTCAAAAGTTGCGTCTGCTACCAAAAGACAAAAGACAAAGGATGCAACCTTTGTTCGAAATTGTGTCTGCTACCGAAACACAATGCGTCCGCTTTTCCAAAAGCTGCGTCCGCTTGCTTTTCCTAAACATACATAACTTCTTGGGAAAAGCTGCAAGTTTACATACATAACCTCTTGGGAAAAGCTACCTGTAGGAAAAACTGCAGGTCTACATACATAACCTTTGAAAATCTGCTGGTCAAACCTTTCCATGACCATTTTCATAATAAAATAAAATTAAAAGGAACAATTGTCCACTTTAATTTTCATTCACTTGAACATTTAATATTTTAAATATTAATAATACTAATATTTAATTTATTAAATTTCTAACATGTTTTGGTAATTATTTTGGTAGAATTTTAATACTTTGATTTATATTTTCAATATAGGACAACCGATTTCCTCTGGAGCAAAACATAATCAAACAGACAAATTTTGGAGTGATTCAAATTGGAGGACGCTCGTGTGTCTCTTGGCGTGTTTGTATCAAAATTTAGGATTTTTCTACCAAGCGGTTATTTTCTGGCGATGAAATTAATGAGCAGTGTGCAGTGCTGGAAAATGACTTTTCTGGGCTTAAATTGCGTTTTTAGAGCCCGAGATAACCTCTAATGGGTTCGTGGCCTTTTGGAGAAGTGTTCAGAATATTCCAAACCTTAAATCCAGCTATATTAGGTCGGGTTTGGAGCAGTTTAAGGGTCCAAAATGTGGTTGTTCAGATTTTAGGCGAATTTTACCACTTAATTTAGGGTTTTGTTTCCTATTTTATTTTAGTTATCTTAGTTTCCTAGTTGGAATAAAGGACTTGGTTTTTTAGGGTTTGTGCGGTGGCATAGCAACATATATTGCTTTGATGTCCACAGTTTTTCTCTACGCTTTCTTTTATGCAACTTTGGAGACAGAGAGTAATTGCTAGGGTTCTTGGAGATTTTCTACTTTAAGGTGTTTTTATTCCTTTTATTCTTAATAATATTTTCTATGATTTTAATTATGAATAAGCGTAACTAATTCCTTTTGCTAGGGCGAAGCCTTGAGCCTTAACATGAATATGTGATTTTTATTTAATTGCTTATGATTGATTGCATGCATACTTTGAATTATTAATCACCGTGATTTAAACTATCTAATTTTCTTAATGCCTGATCACCATTAGGATCTTTAGAAAAGTAATTTGATGCAATTTATGTCGGAAGGTTCCCTGAAATTGGCGCTGGCTTCTTATGATTAATAATTGTAATTTCACTTAAGATGAACACCACGTCTTAAGGGTTGCATGGTTTTCAAAGGGCTTTCATAAAACTTAATGAGTCTCTCATGTTCATATTTGATCCGATTGTAAGATTCCACATCGCCCAGGGGAGTAGATCATGTGAGCCTTATATGTATATTCTCATCTCTACCTAGCATGAGGCCTTTTGGGAGCTCACTGGCTTCGGGTTCCATCGGCACTCCGAAGTTAAGCGAGTAGCGCGCGAGAGCACTCCAATGATGGGAAACCCACTGGGAAGTTCTCGTGTGAGTTCTCAAAAAAAATAAAACCATGAGGGTGTGGTAGGGGCCCAAAGCGGACAATATCGTGCTACGGCGGAGTCGTGCTCGAGTTGTGGTCGGGGCTCGGGCCGGGATGTGACAATTTGGTATCAGAGCCTAACCCTGGCCGCGTGTGTGCCGAAAAGGATGTCGGGTCCCTAAGGGGGGGTGGATTGTACGATCCCACATTGCCCAGGGGAGTGGATCCTGTGAGCCTTATATGTATGTTCTCATCTCTACCTAGCGCGAGGCTTTTTAGGAGCTCACTGGCTTCGGGTTCCATCGGAACTCCGAAGTTAAGCGAGTAGCGCACGAGAGCACTTCCATGATGGATGACCCACTGGGAAGTTCTCATGTGAGTTCTTAGAAACAAAACCGTGAGGGTGTGGTAGGGGCCTAAAGCGGACAATATCGTGCTATGGCGGAGTCGTGCCCGGGTTGTGGTCGGGGGCCGGGATGTGACACTAAAGGTCCGGACGGATTGCATGTTGGATATACATTCTATGTTTGAGGTTCTAAGTAGGATATATATTAGGAAAACCTAACCTTCAAAGTGGCATATGTAGATCATAAGTAATTGGTAAAATTGCATAGGATTGCTAGGTGATGGTGGAACCCTAGTGCTTTTATAAATTGGTATTTTAAAAATTGTTTCTTTTTCTTTCAGCTTTAATATTGTAGATTGTTTTATTTTTAATAATTAAATTCGTTTTATTAAATTATGTCATAAAAATCAATCATCTCAATTTTCTGCTTTACAATAATTAATTGGAAATTGGTTTGCTTTGAATTATTTAATAATCCATGTGGAGAACGACCTTGTGAGAACCATTTATACTACAATATCTTTGTCATTCTTGCAAGTATTATAGGAGCTTTTTAACCCGTTTGCGTGTGTGGTAAATTTCCTATCAAGAAATTGGCGCCATTGCCAGGGATTATTTAAAATAATTCATTCTAATCAGATTCTGCATTAATTATTGCTGTACATATAAAATAAAAAATAATAATACTAAAATTTAATTTAATTTTTGTTTTTATTTTATTTTTACAGATCACAGCAGGGCAATGCAGATTACAATATGTGCATGGTCAGCATATCAGAAATTGTTTCTGTTTGATCCAGAACCTGAGCAATCTTTAAAGAGGAGACACAGGGAACAAAATCTACAGCGGGTTCCTTCACTGCAAGGGACTTTTCTGCAATCTTTATTTTCTGAGGATCTGCGCAGCAAAGAAAAAATGGCGTTTGTTATTCCAGAAGCTAGTGACCCTTTGGGTGATTCTTTAACAGCTCATACCACTAACATACCAAGTTGCATTACTTATCCGGAAGTGGATGAAGGGTCTACATTCGAAATAAAGCAGCACATGTTGAATATTCTACCTACATTTCATGGGTTATCAACCGACGATCCTAACATGCACATTACAGAATTTTTAATGGGATGCAAGAATATTTTGGTGAAAGGACTTTCAGCTGAATCTATTAAACTCCGTTTATTTCCTTACACTTTGAAAGATCAAGCAAGGAGATGGCTTCTCACACTTTCATCTGGAAGCATTAGCACTTGGAACCAACTCAGTGAAAAATTCTTAAGCAAGTATTATCCAGCCTCAAAGACTCTTGACATGAGAACTAAAATTTTATCTTTTGCCCAAAAACCAAATGAAGAGTTTCATGAGGCGTGGGAACGGTTCAAAGAGTTGATTAGAAGATGTCCACATTCTGGTATTAACAGTATTGATCAAATGCATATATTTTTCAGAGCGTTAAATATGACAACTAAAACTCTTGTCAACACTTCATGTGGAGGTTTGTACAAAGATAAAAATGCACAATAGGCTCGTGTATTATTTGAAAAAATGGCAGCAGATACACAACAATAGGCAGTAGAGCAGCCGCATTCTAGGTCTGTTTTTTAGATGTCTAATGGGTCCCCATATGTGTCAACACAAATTGAAAAAATGGAGAAAAGGTTTGATGCAAAATTTGACATGCTGTTACAAAGCTTTCCAAATTCACAGGTTGCTGTACAGTAGCCTTTACCAGCTGCCTGCAGTATTTGCAGTATGACGACCCATGATTTTTTGAGTTGTCCACATAAAGATGCTTATCTGGAGTTTGCAGCGAAACAGGTTAATGCATTTAATAATTTTCAGCGTCCAAGAAATGACCCGTATTCAAATTTTTACAACCCAGGTTGGAGGGATCATCCTAATTTAAGGTGGGATAGAGATCAGCATGCTAAACCACAATTTCAATAACAAGTACAATAATCTGATACACCTAAGGCTGCTTAAGAGGTTAAAAATTAGCAAATACTATCAGTCAAGAAATCCAAAATCTGCAGGCTACAATGAAAAATAAGGAAAAACAAATTGGGTAGATTGCGTTGCAAATTTCAAAAAGAGCACCAGGTACTTTTCTTAGCCAAACTAAACCGAATCCGAGGGGGGTGCCGACTATAAGGCAATTAGAGTTTTACGTTCTAGAAAAAGTTATGATAATATATATGCTGATTGTGTTGGAAATTCACGGGCAGCATCGCAGCTACAAGCAGATGCGAGAAATTTTCAAAAATCTGATATTTTTGCAGATTCTGCACAACCTTTGGACAGATCCGAAAATAGTGCATAAATTGCTGCAAAAACTGCAGAACGTGTTTATATGCCTCCAATGCCTTATCCCGAAAGGTTGAAGCCCAAAGTTAAAGATCAACAGTTGACAGATTTTATAAAAACGTTGGTCAATGTTCAAATTAATCTCTCGTTGATTGATGCAATTAAAAACATTCCATCTTATGCCAAGTTTTTGAAGCATGCTTGCACAAAGAAAAAGTAGCTCGTGGATTTTGAAAAAGTGATTCTTACAGAACAATGCAGCGTAGTTTTATTACACAAATTGCCTCCAAAGAAACAAGATCCAGGGAGTTTTACAATTTCATGCACAATTGGAAATTCAAATTTTAAACGTGCTTTAATTGATTTAGGTGCTCGTATTAATTTAATGCCTTTTCCTGTTTTTTAGAGGCTAGGACTAGGAGAAATCAAGCCTACATCAGTTATTTTGCAACTAGCAGACCATTCTGTTGCTTATCCTAGGGGAATTATTGAAGACCTTATTATCAAAGTAGATAATCTCTATCTTCCTGCGGATTTTGTGGTTTTGGATATGGATGAAGATATGCAAAGACCAATTATTTTGGGGCATTTTTTCATGGCAACTGCTCGTACTTTGATTGATGTAGAAGCTGGAACACTTACACTTAGAGTGCAAGATCAGTCTGTTGTTTTCAATTTATTTGAAGCTACTAAAAAGCTAACTGATGTGCATAATTGTATGCGCGTTGACGTGTTGGATAGTTTAATGCATGCTGAAATTATGCCCCGTTTAACAGCTGATCCATTGTTAAATGTGTTGCATGGTTTTGAGAATAAAAACACTGAAGATGAAGAGGTTTTTTAGTATGTTTCAGCTTTGGAAAGTGTCCCTTTTCAACACCCCCGTTGGAGGCACATTTTTGAGAGTTTAGGGGAACCGAAAAAACTGTTGTAGCCTTCTAAAGTACAGTCACCTAAATTGGAGTTAAAAGTGCTGCCAGAACACTTGAAATATGCTTATTTAGATGCAGATTTTTCGCTTCCAGTTATTATTGCTGCTGACTTATCATCAACAGAAGAAGAAAAATTACTGCGCATTTTAAGAAATTATCAAGATGCAATTGGTTGGACTATAGCAGACATTAAAGGGATCAGCCCTACAATTTGTATGCATATAATTTTGATGGAAGATGGAGTAAAGCCTGCCATTGATGCTCAACTTCGTTTGAATCCAATTATGAAAGAAGTTGTTCGAAATGAAGTTATGAAGCTTTTAGATGCTGGGATGATCTACCCAATTTCAGAGAGTAAATGGATTAGTCCAACTAAAGTGGTGCCCAAGTGTTCTAGAATTACAGTTGTGAAGAATGACAATAATGAACTTATGCCTACACGTTTGACTACTGGATGGCGCATGTGTGTTGATTCCAGAAAAATCAATGCATGTATTAGAAAAGATCATTTTCCATTGCCATTCACTGATCAAATGTTGGAAAGGTTGGCTGGTTATGCTTTCTATTGTTTCTTGGATGGATATTCAGGGTACAACCAGATTCCAATTACACCTGAGGATCAAGAGAATACAACCTTTACATGTCCTTTTGGGACTTTTGCAAATCAAATAATGTCTTTTGGTTTATGCAATGCCCCTGCAACTTTTCAACGCTGCATGATGAGCATATTTTCAAGTTTGGTTGAACAAGTAGTTGAGGTATTTATGGATGACTTTTCTGTTTTTGGAGATTCTTTTGATCAATGTTTGCAAAATTTATCCTTAGTCCTTGAGATATACATTAAGACAGATCTGGTTTTAAATTGGGAAAAGTGTCATTTCATGGTTAAGCAGGGGATTGTCCTAGGCCACTTGATTTCTAATAGGGGTATTGAGGTTGATAAGGCTAAAATTGATGTAATAGCAAAGCTGCCACCACCGACAACTGTTAAAAGTGTTCAATCATTTCTTGGTCATGCTAGGTTTTACAGACGATTCATCAAGGATTTCTCCAAGATTAGCACACCATTGTGTAATTTATTGGCTAAGGATGCTCCTTTTGTTTTTTATGAGGTTTGTTTGGAGGCCTTCAACAAGTTAAAGACACTCCTCACTACAGCACCCATTATTGTAGCACCTAATTAGAGTTTACCTTTTGAATAAATGTGTGATACTTCAGATTATGCAATAGGAGCAGTTCTTGGACAGTAGAAAGATAAGCTTCCCCAGGTTATTTATTATGCTAGTCGAACTCTCAATGATGCACAGCTGAACTATGCAACCACAGAGAAAAAATTGTTGGCAGTTGTTTTTGCACTGGAAAAATTTCGTTCTTATTTAGTTGGGGCTAAAGTGATTTTTTATACAGATTATGCAGCTTTGAAGTATTTGTTGTCCAAGAAAGATGCTAAGCCTTGGTTAATTAGTTGGATTCTTTTATTGCAATAGTTTGACTTAGAAATAAGGGATAAAAATGGTAGTGAAAATGTGGTGGCTGACCATTTATCCAAATTAATTATTCCAACAGCTTCAGAAGATGATTCCCTACCATTGAGTGAGAGTTTTCCAGATGAACAACTATTTGCTGTCCAAATTAATACACATTGGTTTGCTGATATTTTTAATTATTTGGCTAAGGGTGTAATGCATCCAGATTTTACATTTCAACAGAAAAAGAAGTTTTTATCTGATGTAAAGCATTATTCTGGGATGAGCCATACTTATATAAGTACTGCCCAAACTAGATTATTCGTAGGTGCATTCCTGAACCTGAACATGAAAGTGTTTTAAAATTCGCTCATCATTATGCATGTGGGGGACATTTTGAGCAGGAAAGGATAGCAGAGAAAATTTTGCAGAGTGGGTTATTTTGGCCTACACTTTTTAAAGATGCACATAATTGGTGCAAGGCATGTGATAGGTGTCAAAGAGTCGGCAACTAGTCCAAAAGGAATGAGATGCCTGAACAAAGTATTCGAATAGTTGAATTATTTGATGTTTGGGGTATTGATTTCATGGGACCATTTCCATCTTCTAATGGGAACCAATATATTTTAATTGCTGTGGAATATGTTTCTAAGTGGGTCGAGGCCATTGCAGCACCAACTAATCAAGGATTAGTGGTCCTAAAGTTCCTCCAAGGGGTTATATTTCCGCGTTTTGGAATTCCGCACGTTATTCTTAGTGATGGGGGAAGCATTTTATTAATAAACCGTTTTCTAATTTACGAGCAAAGTATAGGATTAATCATCGCGTGGCTACACCTTATCATCCACAGACATCAGGTCAAGTTGAAGTTTCAAACAGAGAATCAAAACTCATTTTGGAGAAAACAGTTGGTTCTACACGTAAAGACTGGAGTTTGAAATTAAATGATGCTTTGTGGGCTTATAGGACAACTTATAAGACTCCAATTGGGATGTCACCATTCCGACTCGTTTATGGCAAAGCCTGTCATCTACCTATGGAGCTTGAGCATAAGGCTTACTGGGCAATTAAAGAGTTAAATTTTTCTTATGATTCAGCTGGGGAACAACGAAAATTGCAACTCAATGAGCTGGAGGAAATTCATCAAGGTGCTTATGAGCTGAAAGAACTAAGGCGTTTCATGATAGTCAAATTTTAAGGAAGGAATTTCAGCCAGGGCAAAAGGTTTTGTTATTTAGTTCAAGGCTAAAGTTGTTTCCGGGGAAATTAAAATCTCGCTGGACTGGGCCATATCTGGTTACTAAAGTCTTTCCTCATGGGGCAGGGTGGTTAGTTGGTTTCGTAGCCTTTTCAACTCGAGTTAATAAGTCCTTAGGGGTGTTCTACACCTGGTGCCCTGAAGCCCTAGTGGTTTGGGAGTCATTGACCTAAAGCTCGCTACATGGGTTTGATCGAAAGCTTAACTGAAATGACATTGCACGACCACTATTGTTACTAAAAAATATATATATGAAAAAGGAAAGAAAAAAAAAGAAGAGAAAAGTCGAAAAGAAGAAAAACAAAAATAGCTATATTTAAATTTTGTATTTGTGAAATAAAGAAGGACAAGAGGTAAGGGTTTTAGTCGAGTCTCCTTAGCTATATTGGTTCACTTTACACCAAAGGAAGTTTGTGAATTCTTTTCTTATTGATTCTAAATGGCTTGGACTTTGTGATGGGATTGGTTGGAACTTTTGAAAAGATGTTCTGATTTTTAACGTGTTCTATGGATTGCAACTGTGAAGGTGAAAATTTTTGTCAGTTAGTTTTAGTTAAGTTTCTAGTTTGTTAGTTTTTATTTTTGTTTTCTAGTTTTATTTTGCTTGAGGACAAGCAAAAAGCTAAGTTTGGGGGTATTTTGATGAGTTAATTTCATATTATATATTTTACCATATTCTTAGTATGTTTTGGTAATTATTTTGGTAGAATTTTGATACTTTGATTTATATTTTCAATATAGAACAGCCAACTTCCTCTGGAGAAAAACATGATCAAACGGACAAATTTTGGAGTGATTCAAATTGGAGGACGCTCGTGTGTCTCTTGGAGGAGGTAATTATGGAGGATTCAATAACAAAAGTGGTGGTTTTTCTAGCTCTTCCAATAACAACAAGGGCAACTCAACCTAGAATTCTTGGAATGGAAACAATGGTCAGAGATCAAATACAATACCAGGGTGCCAGATTTGCTGCAAGAGGGGACACACTGCTTCCGACTGCTATTACAGAAATGAGCAACCTTCATCCAATGCTCTTGTTCCAGAGTGTCAGATTTGTGGTAAACGTGGACACACTATCCTCAACTGCTTCCATATGAGTAATTACTCATTTTAGGGAGTTCAGCCACCTTAGTCTATCAATGCCATGATTGCTCAATCTTCAACTGAATTTAACTCTAATCAATCTTGGATCATGGACACTAGGGCAACTCATCACATGACTAGAAATATTAAAGACATGAATATGATTACACCATTTGAAGGAGATCAAAAAATCATAGTTCGCAGTGGTAAATGCTTACCAGTCAAGAATACTGGTTCATCCTCTATCAAAACATCTTCTAAACCTTTGAATCTTTATACTATTTTGCATGTACCTGAATTAGCTGCAAACCTTATCTCTGTCTATAAATTATGCAAAGATAATAACTGTTATGTTATTCTTGATGAATTTGGTTTTTGGGTGCAGGACAAGGCAATAAAGACAATACTCATGAGAGGAAAGAGTAATGGGGGTCTATATCACATTCCAAAGTAGCTTTTCTTCAAGGCTTTTCTTGGGTAGTTAGTCAAAGCTTATTTGTGGCATCATACATTAGGGAATCCAACCAATGAGATTCTTCATAGTATGTTATCTCAGTCTCAGATTACTTACACCAGGGATATAAATAGGCATATATGTAGCTTCTGTCTTCAAGGCAAAATGTCTAGACAAGTGTTTGAGTCTAGAACTCTGGGGTTTGTCTAACCTTACCTTTTGAGAGAATTAGTATAGATGTTTAGGGTCCAACTTTTGTTGTATCAGTGGAAGGTTACAAGTACTATGTCAGTTTTATAGATGATTGTACCAAATTCACTTGGATTTTTCCATTAATATACAAATCACAAGTTTTTGAAGTATTTCAATCTTTCTATGCCTTTATTCATAATCATTTTCAAACAGCTGTTAAATTCTTTCAATCAGATGGTGGTGGTGAATACATGAGTGTTGCTTTTAAGAAATTTTTGAGTTCCAAGGGTATTGTTCATTTGATTTCCTACCCACATACACCATAACATAATGGTACTGCAGAACGAAAACATCGGCATATATTAGAAACTGCAATAACTTTGCTTACAACTGCCAAGTTACCACATAATTTTTGGTATTTAGCTTGTGCACATGCTGTTTTTCTAATTAATAGAGTGCCAAGCAAGTCCTTAGGCATGTATTCTCCATTCTACAAGTTGTTTAAAGTTCCACCAGTGCTTAAGTCTCTGAAAGTATTTGGTACCTCAACTTATCCCTACCTTAGACACTACAATTCCTCTAAGTTGGATGCTAGAACAGATCAATGTATTTTTCTGGGATATGCTTTTGGGTATAAAGGTGTGATCTGTTACCATAGAGCTAAGAAGAGGTTGATTATTTCTAGACATGTTATTCATGACGAGGGGACTTTTCCATTTCATCATTTCATCAAGGAAGTGTTACAACTGATATTCAAAGGAATGGTGACATCTCTGTTAGACATAATTGAAAGGCTTCAATCAGGGTCATTATCCGAAACTCTTCCAGAGCTTTCAGTGCCAAGTAGGTCAAATTCAAGAGTGTAGGATTCCTCTCAATTTTCTTCTGAAGATGCTCAAGACAACTAGATATCAGTTCATTCACCCCACACTACTCTACTTTCTCGAACATCTTCCAACTCTTTGTTGCATGTCCTTGACTCTACCCAACCAGAGGTACATCTTCCTCTTACTCCAAATAATGAATCAAGTATTGCAAATAATTCTACTCAAGTTCATTCTACTTCTGAGCATCCTATGCAAACTAGACTTAAAACTAGTGCTATACAAAGACAGGATTATAGTGCTTACTTTGCACAGTCTCATTTATCTCCTAGTTTGGGTGACCTTGCATTATGTGATTATACTTCTTTATTGAGTATTATGGAAAATTGTGAACCATCATCATATAAAGCTGCTGTTAAAAGTGTTCATTTGAGGGATGTTATGGTTGATGAATTTACATCCTTACAAAAACAAGGCACATGGGTATTGGTTCCTCAACCAATGGATATGAATATTATTGGCTGCAAGTGGGTTTACAAAGTAAAAAGAGATCACCATGGTATGGTTTTTAGACATAAAGCAAGGTTAGTTGCTCAAAGGTTCAATCAAGAATAAGGACTGGATTATGAGGACACCTTCAGTCCTGTGGTTAGACATAGCACAGTTCGAATTGTCCTAGCATTGGCAGCTTCTCATAAATGGTCTCTTAGACAACTTGATGTGAAGAATGCATTTCTTCATAGGGATTTGCAAGAAGAGGTATTTATGAAGCAGCCATAAGGTTTTCAAGACTCGGAGCATCCACACTATGTTTGTAAACTTGATTAAGTTCTTGTATGGCCTAAAACAGGCACCTCAGGCACCTCGAGCCTGGAATTTGAAATTTACAACATTTTTGCCTACCTTGGGGTTTGTTGTTTATGAATTAGAGTTAAAACACAGGGTGCTGATGTAGTGATTTTGCTTCTCTATGTGGATGATATAATCATCATAGGGTCTAACTCTTCCCTAATTCAACAAGTGATTGACTCACTGAGTGAAGTGTTTGATGAAAGATATGGGCAAGTTGACTTTCGTTTTAGGCCTTCAAATTACATACAAAGATAATGGTGATCTGTTTATATCTTAGTCAAAGTATGTGAAAGAGTTGTTAAAAGGGGCTGGTTTAGAGTCTTGTAAACCTTGTCCTACCCCTTGTAAACCTCATACACAATTAATTAAAGATGAAGGCAAACCCTTAGTTGATCCAAAGGTGTTTCGAAGCTTGGTATGAGCACTACAATATCTTACTTTTACACGTCTAGATATAGCATTTGCTGTCAACTATGCCTGTCAATTCATGGCTACTCCAACAGATGCTCATTTTGTTCTTGTTAAAAGGATATTTCAATACTTACAAGGCATTGTTTCCTGTGGTCTCACATATTCTACTACTTCATAGATAGAATTATCAGCATTTAGTGATGCAAATTGGGCATTGGTGTAAACTTGCAAGTGCACAAGATAATCGTAATATAGCGTTTAGCAAGTCCAAGTATCGTTCCCATGAGGATTCTAATTCAACCTCCAATTTGATAAACTAAACCAAATCTAATAATATTAATGACACACAAACCCAAACAACAAACTAGACTCGATCTTAATTAATAATTCAATCAAAGATGTGAAGAGTTTGTTGTGATGATTTTATAAACGAACAAAACAAAACCTTAAATGAAAACTAAAATTAAAGAGAAGAAAATGTTGAGTTTTAAAGCAAGTGATGAAAATCTAGGGATTCTGAATCAACCACAAGCAATCTAGTTTAGGTTTCAATGCATTCAATGGATCTTTCGATTCTTTAGATGATAATTCCCGTATCTCCTTGTCAGGCACATTAGACCATAGTTTTCCTTAAGTGAATGATTCTCTCCTAGTTCAGGCAGATGTCGTATATCCTAACATGCAGTCTATCTTGGTTAAGGCATAAATTTAACAAGTAGGACTCTTTACGCTATAGAAAACAAGGGAACCAAGCAAACCATTATTCTTTGTCAAGCAATAATGTAATTTACCACACTTAACCACAAGAAGCTAATTGAATTATATTGCTAGTTCAGCCTCAAATCCATCTTCCAATCTTACTAGATGCAAAGTCCTAAGGTGATCAATCAAAGAACTCAAACAAAAAGTAACAATTCAAACAGTGATTAAACATTCCTCTAAAAGAAACTAGAAATCCAATGAATAACATTAAAAACCATAAACATCCATGCTAGGGCATCATCCTAACCCTAGAAAAAGAGTTTAGTTACTCATAGAATAAGAAAACATAATTAGAAATCTTAAAAACATGAAACTTCAGAAAGATGGAGGCGGCTGCTGCTCTTCTTTTTGCTCCTTGCTGCGACCTGCTCCTTCGACTCTCTCAAAGCACGTTCCCAAAAACCCTCTTTATATGGTAGACAAGTCCTAACATAATTAGGTCTTGTGATATCCTTTGTATTGCATAACTGAATGATGTGGCAAGTAAACTTCCCAAATAATTACTTCAAACCCATTCGAAATAGGATTAAAGTCAGCTCAACACGTTCTATCTTGGGCTTTGGGCTTCGACTGAATGAAGACTTGAAAAACCCAACAGACTTTGTAATTTCCGCGTAGACTTGGCTGACTGACGTCTTGTAGGAAAACCTTCATAACATCGTCTAGGAAACTCGGAATCATGAACCGTAAAATTCTTCTAAAATCTAACTTCCATATGTTTCCAATGGTATAAGGAAAAACGGCTGGTTCATTCTAAGGAAGTACAGTTTAATCTGTAAATTTGGCTGATCTGCACAAACAGCTTTTGCTTCCAGTATACCAAACTCAGTTCAATTGCAAAAGTGCTCTTTTTTTATGTTTCTTCATCTTCACTCTTCAAATCTAATAAAAACATAAAACTAAGTGAAACAAACTAAATTCACTCAAAAACATAACAAGAATCTAAACTAAAAGGCATGAAAATGTATGCAATATTGGTCGTATCAGGCATCTGACATCACTACTAGAAGGTCCACGATAGGCTATGTAGTGTTTTTGGGTCAAAATCCCATTTCCTGGCAGTCCAAGAAGCAATGAGGGGTGTCTTGCAGTTCCCTGGAGATTGAGTACAAAGCTTGGGCAAATGCAGCAGCAGATGTAGCTTGGGTTCGATTAATTCTGAAAGATTTACAAGTTTTCTTGTCTCATCCTCCATTGCTCTATTGTGATAACATATCCACTCTAGCCCTCTGCTCAAATCCGGTTTTTCACACCAAAATCAATCACCTTGATATTGACTTTCATTTTGTCAGAGAACGAGTACAGAAAGGTAACTTACAAGTTGAGTAAATCTCCACAATAGATCAAGTGGCTAATGTATTAACTAAGGGTTTGCATGGTCCTTCATTTCTTCGTCATTGTTCCAATCTCAAACTCGAATTTCCCAGTTGAGATTGAGAGGGGTATTAACCAATGGCATAATCTTAGTTAAACTTGTGCTTTGTTTGTAGACCATTGGATTCTAGCTAGATGGATGATTGTAGACCATTGAATATGAGTTAGTTAGGAGGTTACTTGGCTATTAAGATTCCCATTCTCTATAAATACTTAATGGGTTCACTTTACAATGTAAGGAAGACTTTATCTCTCTAAATACAATTCTGTTTACAATTCTCTCTCTCTCTGTATTATGTTGGTCTTTTGTGTTTTCTATTGCAACTGTTATGAATTGTGTATTACAAGAAAATGAATTATTATAGGCAATTTATTTGCCTCTATTTGCTATTATTAAAGGCATTTATTGTCAACTTCTACCTCTAAAACAAAGGAGGGGCGGATAATGATTCGCCCTTAAAAGGCGTTGCTAATACAGTTAGAGGCATTGTTGACCCTAAAAACTACCAAGCCTAAGTGGTGCGCAGGCCGAGTAACTAATGAGCTAACTACGTCATTCGGTTGTGTGCAGGGCGTGCCAACTCGTCGGCCGAGCTCGGCCGAGGAGTAAAATATGTTGATGTTGCGTTGAGCACGCGGCTGACTTCTGCGTCTTGCAATTGCGACGGAGGAAGGAACACGTCTCGGCCTTTGGCTTCTGGAACCTGAAGACAAGACTGCTAGTTCTGCAAAGTTCACGGATCGTCGGCACCAGGTTCGGTCACGGTGATTATATTCGTGAGAGTATAAGCACGCCAAACTGGTACCAGACTATACGGACACAAGGACTCAAAAGAGATGTATGTCTTGATGGTAAATGTGGTTTGGCCGTCAGAATGCCGAACTCTAAAGCTTACTTGTGAGTATCCAATCATAAAACAACTCGGCGTTTAATGTGTCGAGCCCTAGTAAATTGTAACACCTCACTTCGCCGAAAAGGCTAATGAGATGACCTCTGCCAATAAAGACCTGAAAGTCCTTCTCAATTGAGACTTGGATAGATAACCAGTCGGCCTCGACGTAGTGCTGTTTATCCAAACTGAAGGTGCTCCGTAGTCGGCCAATTCTACGGCGATAGTGTTGTTTATCCAAACTGAAGATGTGTTGGCGAAAAAAGAAAATAAAATTCTCAAGGTTGTTGAAAGGTTTGCGCAAGGCAATTTGTGTGTTGAATTTGAAGGGCTTTGAATGATGCATAACCTCCTCTATTTATAGCAGCAGCCCTTCCCACACCTAAGCCAGAAGCATATTCAAATTAGGATTCTTTAATCTAATCTGATTAGGCTTCGGCCAATCCTAGTGTAAATAGGACTTTGAACTTGCCTTCCTAATTGACCAGATTCATTCCGAGCCCCAGCATGTTTCCAACTCCTCCTTACACTAGGTCTCGATTACTCCTTTATCCATACCAATCCGTCCTATCATGGGATTCGGCCTACCGCAACTAGGCAACCCAGACCCAAAGGCCCACGATAATTCAATAAAGATCACTTGGCCGAATGTAACTCCAAGTTCGGCCCAAACCAATATTTTAGGCCCAAACATTGCCCCCTTGCTTCTGAGGTGTCGACCTTCGATCCTTGATCGAGCCTCGACCTTGAAGAAGCAAAATTGACTTTTGGCTTCTCTAAAACATTGAATCGCCTCGAGAATCCCAACCATGCGCATTTATGAAACATCATTTCACGTCCTCATTCTCCTAAGCATCTCGCCACGTTTCGATTCCTCGATTAACCTAGCAGCCTTTAATAATGACCCTAGAAATGTGCAACTGCCGAAACGTCTATTCTCTATCAAATCCGCCATCACACGCAATTGTGTGTCTTTGAACCACGAAATCTTCGGTCCTTTCACCTGGATTCCCTGAATATCCATAATAACCCGATTGGTTCTTTCCATTTTGAAAATCAAATGATTAATCTTCCCCCCAAAACGCCTATAAATACCCATTTCTTCTTAATTCAAACTTTATGCCCCAAAAAACTCCTGAAATCTTTTTGCCCTTTGCCTTCGAATTCCCAAAAAGCCTAAAAACTCTCAACCCATAAACTCTCCGAGTCTTCATCAATGGCTTCCAACACCTTCATCTCCAAACTTTCCAACGAATGCGCCAAGTACCGGGACTTCATTGACAGGAGCACCATTAAAACCCTGTGATTCAAAGGAGATTCGAGTGCTTCTCACAAGATCCTGGGACCACTCTTTAAAGACAACGTCCCAACGTCAATTACCAATCTCCTCAAAGATCACTGCCTAGAACCTCTATTTCAAGGATATGACTAGTCGAAGTGGGAACTGACCAAACCTCAAGTGGTTTGGCCTTCAACTACTGCGGCCTGGGTTGCTTGGGTCAACAGGATGGAGAAGTCTTTCAGTAATAAATGGAAGACTCTCGGCATTTACAATGCCATCAAGCTCTCGACCGTCGATATCATTATGGACAAAGAACTTCTCATGGCAGCCCTCAGTTTTTGGTGCTCGGCCACCAATACAATGGTCCTCCCACTCGGCCCTATTGGCCCCACTATTCTTGACATCTCAGCCATCCTCGAGACCTACCCTTCTGGTCTCCCGATCGACACCACCCTCTCTGGGCACCAATTCAACCTCAACCTCAAGACACTTTTCGACGAACGCGGTGTCGAATCGTTAAGGAAGCACGACCAGGAACCCTCAAAAGAAGAAGTCGAAAGCTGCACAAGAACTTCTTCAACTACAACACCCACATCCAACACTTCGTTGGCCGAGGGGAACAAACTCTCAGGAATAGAGAACACGAAGCCTTTTTATTCTATTAGTACAATAAATTTATTTGTTATACCAAATCAAATAAGTGCTTGGTTGAGAACGTGCCAGTGGCCGAGGCTCTGGCAAGTGGCTACACCCTGGCCCTCTCTTCGACCATCCTTGCCAACTATGACCATCAACAAAATCAATCCACACCAGAGTGGCCCATTCTGGGTTTTTCAACTCTGACTGCAAGTCTACTTTGCCAACCTCAGGCCAGAAGTCCCCAACCTCAAAACCTCTTACGCGTTGGGTCTTCAATTGGGCTCTAGACCCACTCCTCCTTACTTGGCCAAAAAAGTTTTTAAATACTTTTTCGGCCTCGAAGACCTTTCCGATGACGAGTTTCTTATCTGCCGTCGTCAAGAGTATCCCTCTTCCATCAAACTTTCATCCTTAACATGGAATAAAGCCGAAGACGCTAACCTCCGAAAGAACTGGGGATCGCTTGTGTTAACTCGCGACCTCCCTTTTGGCTGTGATGCTAAACGTGCAAGTTGGGAGATCTACCAACCTCATTTCACCACACGGCAACTCGGCTACCTCCAAGGCTGCCTAATGCCTCTACTCACCTCCTACTCTCTCTTAAGCCGATGACGCTTCTTCGGCACTTCAGAGAAAAAATGCATGGAGGCCGATCAAGAATTTCATGAAAGGTGCAAGAAATTCCACCTCCGGCCAAACATCCCTGAAACTCTCAATACTGCCACCTTTGTTGACTGGTGAGTAGCGTATACCCAGGACTTCTTTGGTACTCCGATCGAAGATGTCATCAAAAGGCTCTTCGGCAACCGACCCCAGAAAGCACATGCCCCACAATCCAAAGAAACAACCCAATGTGTATGTCTATCTCTATCTTCTTTCTTTAAACACTCATTCAAAACTTTGTTGACTTGGTTTCACTCTGTCAGGGGACCGAGCTCCGAATCGGGTAGATGTGGTGGCCGCAGCCGTAGTTAAGAAAAAACTGGTCTCCTCCTCCAAGAAAAACGAACGACTTTGCTAAGAGGCCGAGACAACGGGTGATGTGTCTCGACATACAAAACACGTCAAGAAATTGGCAAAAAATTAGAGCAGGAAACTTATGTCATTTCCAGCCAAACCACGGGAGGGACTACTCCTAGTGTCTATCCCTCTGCCCATGTCATGCTGGCCTCGACGGCTGTGCAGCCAACTCCAACTAGCCCAGTATCCGAAGTTTGACTGGACCCTCAAGTCGTGGTTAAACCAATCGCTGCTCCGCTGGTCGAGAAACAGGCAGTTCCGGAGCCGACCGTTGCACCTGCCTTAGGGATCGTGACCCCTTCAGCTAGAAGGACTCCCCCCAAACAACTAACGATCATCTTGGAAGAGGTATGATTATATAGTTGTATAACTCTCTATTCCTATTAAATTCGAAAGTGCTAACAATTTTTCATTTTAGGATAATGAAAGCGATGAGATTTCGCTGGCGCATCGCCCTCGACCAACTAATCCTCATTCCCCTGTGATCGAGGTGATTGACCAAGTCGACCCTTTTGCAGCCGATTGTGGAAAAAGGCCTGCTGTCGAGCCTGAAGCGACGGCGAAAAAGTTGATTCACCCGCAGGATCAAAACCTTGGCATCCCCCCAAGAAGCCACTTCGACTTACGTAAGTACTCTTATTGCTTTCCATTGATCAATCTTCTACCTTAGAATTCTAAACTAGGAAAATCTTAAATGTCAGGTGCCCACGTTCTCATTTCACCAAAAATTTTATGCGCTGAAGGGCGTTATCTATATCTTCTGGCCACCTCAGTGGCCATCAAACATAGATAACCTTCAACAGCCAAATGAATTAAAAAGCAGCCTTAAACACTGGGCTCAGCCATTAAGCTCTCTAGGCTCGAGCAATGAGCCAGTAGACATGGTCGAAGTCTCTTCTCGATAGGTCTAACATTTTACTTCTTTGTGACTTAACTTGTTCTGACGAGTTCATTTCTGCGCAGCCTTCATGGGAAGTTGAACTCGATGCTCTTCTTTTGAATACTTCGGGAGCGAATCAAGTGCCTGTATCAAATTGCAGGCGCTCTTGTCTCTCTCGACTTCACAAATTCTTGAAAGCAAGGGTCTCGACTCTGTGGGAAAATGTCTGAACGACCTTGTAGCAGGTGGTCTTCTGAGCAACGAAACTATCACTCACCTGTCTTCCATCCTAGATCGAACTTGGGAGCATTTTGATATTTTTGCAAGAGTTCTTTGGGGAGAAGACGACCTCAAGGCTGCATTAGTTGCTCAAGAAGTTCTACACCCAGAAGTCGAGGTGATAAAGGCAAAGAAAGAACAGCTGGCCGACTTCAACCTACAAATTACCGACCTCAACCGTCAAATTACCGAACTCCAATGTCAGCGGTCGGCCATTGCCTCTAATCTTGCTGATAATTTTGAGTTGAGAAAAACTCGTTTGACTGATTACGCGGCTGGTGCGAAGCGAATTGAGCAACTGAAGATGGATAGTATGACCTAGCAAGCTAAAATCACAATAGGCGAAGTACAATGGTTGGAGTTGAAAGAACAGCTGCCCTTGAAGCTTTCCTTTCTTTATCCCTTTGAGTTTTGTCTTTGTAAATTGGTCGATCGGCTTCTACTTGTACACCCCTTTTTTTTTTTTTTTTTTTTTTTTTTTTGCGAATATTAATGAAATGAACTTTTATTCTCGCATCTCCCAAGTTACCGGATAATTTTTTATTTTTAAATTTCCCATTGATTGGTAGTTTATGAATCAAACCAGTTTGATCCCTAAGGTGGTATGCCCCATTGCCGAGGACTTTGTGTACAACGAACGGTCCTTCCCAATTCGGCAACCATTTGCTGAACCTAGGGTCTTTAATTCCCACGGGTAGCATGGTTTGCCAAACCAACTCTCCTTCGCCGAATGTTTTTTGTCTGACTCGTTCATTATAAGCTCACTCAACAATCTTCTTTTGTGCCACTAATAAGTTATAAGCATCAAGCTGAGCTTCTTCTAAATCTTCTAACTTTTGTCTCATGGCCTGACTGTACTCGGCACTGAACAAACTACTTTGTTCAATTACTCGCAACAAGTTTATACTTAGCTCGATTGGCAGCATTACGTCGTGTCCATAGGTCAATGAGTATAGAATCATTCCGGTGGTGGATCGGAGTGACATTCGATAGGCTCATAACGCTTTGTTTAGCTTTAGATGCCTTATACCAGGCTTCTCTTTTACCAATTTTTCAAGAATACCAATCAAAACCTTATTGCTTGCTTCGGCCTGCCCATTCGCCTATGGGTAATACAGTGTAGACTACTCAAGTCAAATTTTCAAATTCGCCGTATACTCTTTGAACCTGTCGGATGTGAAGATTGTACCATTATCTGTTATGATTGTTTCTGGCACACCGAATCTAGTCACGATGTTTTCTTCTATGAAATTACAAACTTCTTTAGATGTTAACTCGGTATATGACTTCGCTTCGACCTATTTGTTGAAATAATCCGTTCCGACAAGTATCCATGCATGCTTAGATGAACCGGAAGATGGCGTAATTTTGTTGATTACATCCATGGCCCATCCTCTAAATGGCCATGGTTTAGTGACCGAATGTAGCAATTCGATCGAGACCCTCTGTATCAGACCATGAATTTGGCACTGTACACATCCTCGTGTGAACTCAATACAATACTTCAATATACTCGGCCAAAAATAGTCGTGTCGGCGAAGCAACCATCGCATCTTTCGACCGGACTGATGAGCCCAGCAAATTCCTTCATGAACTTCTGCGATTGCTTGAGCAGCCTCCTGAGGTCCGAAGCATAACAGTAATAGACCATCCTCACCTCTTCGGTACAATTCATTTTGGTGCGTGACATAGTTCGTGGCATGAACCCTTGTCAAGATACTGTATAATGGACTTCCTCCAGTCATCTGGTATTACCTCGACAGCACATATATCTATAGGGTCCTGACGTTCCAACAACGAAGGTAAGGACATTACTCATGTGCGGATCACGCTATCGCGTCGGATAACTTGTTGATTAACCAAGGCTGGGTATGGTCATCGCAACATAGGTATTTCCTGGCCTAGCTTGCCCCTTAAGAGTTGTGCTCCAGAGGCTATTTGAGCCAGTTCGTCCGCGTCGGTGTTTCAAACTCGAGAGATGTGTTCAAATGTAATGCCGTCGAAGGATTTGGCCAAATAGCTGGCAACCATATGATAGGGCGCCAGAGTGCAACTCATGCAACGAAAAGAACCATTAAGTTGGTTAATCACGAGTTTGAAATCGTCGAAGATGAGGGCACAGGTTGCCCGTAAGTCGTGAAGGACGCCAAGGCCGATGGCAAGGGCTTCATATTCAACCTGATTATTCGTGCAATCAAAATCAAGCTTAACAAAAAAATACCAACTGTCGTGTTCTGGGGATTGAATAACTATCCCAACGCCATTCAAGGCTGAAGTACTAGAGCCATCGAAGTACATCGTCCAATAATTATCACGCATTTCCACCATGCCGATTTCAACGTCATTGCCCCCAAAACCGTATGGTGACAGATGTTGGGCCAAAAATTCGGCCAAAGTTTGGCCCTTGATGGCTTTCTAGGGCACATATTGCAAACTGAATTCAGATAGTGCCATTGTCCACTTCCCTATTCAGCCTTTTACTATTGGCCGAGTAAGCATGTAACGAATGACGTCGATCTGGGTGATGACCTGAGTGACTGACGGGAGCATATAATGCTGGAGTTTTGACGCGGCTAAGAATAATGCTAGGCAAAGCTTCTTGACAGCGGGATGATTGATCTTTGGTGGGTTGAGATTCTGATTAAGGTAGAAAATGGCTTGTTCACGCCTAGCGTCATTGTCTTGTGCAAGGAGTCAACCGATGGATTCTTCAGCCCCGGAGATGTACAACTTGAGAGGTTTGCCTTGTTGAAGTGGTACAAGGACATGTGGGGTCGTGAAAGAAACCTTGATTGGTGTAAAAGCCTCTTGATGTTCAGTCCTCCACTCGAAAGTATCAGAATCCTTGAGCTTCAAAAGTGTAGAAATGGCTTGCATTTTCCCCGTCGAATTAGCAATGAATCGACGAAGGAAGTTAATATAGCCGAGCAACGACTATCGTTTCTTTTTGGTCGCAGGGGGTAGAGCACTGATGATTGCTTAAGCCTTATTTACGTCGACCTCAATACCACGATGATGTACAAGGAAACCTAAAAAATTACCGGCTGATACACCGAAAGCACATTTGGCAGGATTCATTTTCACGTTGTGGTGGCGCATGCGCAGGAAAGCTTGTCGAAGATCATCCAAGTGTGTTTGCCGACATTTCAATTTGATGACAACATCGTCAATGTAGACTTCGACGATGGTTCCGATTAAATCATGGAATATGGTATTCATCGCTCGTTGGTACATGGCGCCGGCGTTCTTGAGGCCGAATGGCATCACAACCCATTCGTATGTGCCGAGTGCCCCCGGGCAACGAAAAACGGTCTTGTGAACATTGGCTTCGGCAATGAAAATCTGGTTGTAGCCGGCATGTCCATCCATAAAGGATAAGATTGCGTGATTTGCTGCTGTGTCGATTAACAAATCTGAAATCAGCATTGGATCTCATCTTTGGGAGTTGCCAAATTCAGATTTCGAAAATCGATACAAATACATAAAGCACCATTTTTCTTTAAAACCAGGACGATATTCGCCAACCATTAGACGTATCAGGCTGTCTGAATAAACCCGGCTTTCAAAAATTCAACGAGCTCATCCTTTATGTCGAGTTGTACTTCGGTTGAGAATCATCGAGGTGGTTGACGGAATGGTTTACACCTAGGTTTAATGTGTAGCTCGTGTTCGTCCAGTGTTCTATCAAAACCAGGCATCTCATGGTTGCTCCAGGCAAAGCAAACTTTGAATTCCTTAAGTAAATTACAAAGTTCGGCTTTCATGTGTTGGGGTAACAAAGCACTAATAAATAAAGGTTGTGGGTCATCTGCCGTCCCAACATTTATTTCCTCTAAAGGGTTCTTGACTTGGGGCCGACTATCTTCGAGCTCAACCGGGGCAACTTGGATTTTGTCTAAAGACAAGACAGGACCATTATCTCCTTCGGTGAGAAACTCCACAAGGTTTACACCTGAATTCGGTCTTTTGGAAACAGTATACCAATGGGCCAGCAGTCGTTCCATAGTAGATGAAATCACGGCCTGGCGTTTAGCATGTTTGGTATCAGACATCGGGATCGGTAATGAAGTCAGCAAATCTGAGTTTCCCTGAATCCTGATGCACAGTTTCGGCGACTACCTCAATTGCTTTTTGCCCTGCAATTCACTTCGGCCGCCATTCAACGTTGAGGCCGTGCAAGGTGATGTAACCGACGTGGTCATCGTAGTAACGTGCTTGGATCATGTTAGCTTCGACCGACTGATTGTCGACCGGATGAACCACGACTGACTTGTCATCTTAAAAGATGAGAACTTAATACAACAATGAAGAAATATAGCCAGTTTGATGGATCCAATCCCGACCGAACAATACGTTATATTCAGTCTTTAAGTCGACTATGAAGAATGCAGTCATGTGACTGCGACATGCGATATTACTTTTAATCGAAGTACTCCCTTAGTTGGGATTTGTCACCGACGAAGCTGCTCATGGTGATCCCTGAGGGAATAAGTTCATTATTGGAACGACGTAATGCCTTCATGATAGCCACTGGCATGATATTGACGGTCGCTCCACAGTTGATGAAAATTTTAGAGACCGAATATCCTTCGATATGAGCCGTAATATACAACGGCTTCAAATGATGGAGGTTAGCTGATGATGAGCGAGGAAATAATTGGCGAGAGCTGCTTTGAGTATATCTTTTTTCGTTGTTAGCTCGGCTTCCTCAGCAGCCACAAAGTCAACCTGCGTGGTCTCCTAGGCAATTACTTCACCATCCAGGGAATTCGGTTAGGATGCGTTTGGCTGAAAATCGACAGACAAGACATGGACCATACTAATTTCCATGTTGTCGATGATAGAAAGACCCATCGGGTCACAATCTTCCTCTTCTTCTTCTAGATCCTCTACCTCTAGATTCTCATCTTTTGGATTCGAGTAAGGAGTATCTGCTTTATCTGCCTCAACTGTTGCCGGAGTATGTTCTTGCAATGTGTTTCCAAGAGTCGTCTTGTTTTGTCCATTGGCTTCAGGTTCATCTGAAATTAGAATTGAGGCTGAGACTCGCGTCGTAACACGAGCTTGCCCTTTATACATGATACGGGCATCCCTGATGTCAAGGTAAGCATCCAATCGTGCGACACGTTCTATTTCGTCGGTCGTAAGGTTGAAGAAAGAGATGGCTAAAAAGACTTCGAAATGTTATTGCAAATACTAAAGATTCTAAAAAGAAAAGAGAAGCTCGGCCACGTCGATATCAGTATATGGATCAACATCGAAGCCGAGGATTCGTGCCTCATATATATGCTGGAACCTAGCTTTTACCCTGGGTCTGAGCTTTTTTGGATGATTCGTTCCGCATCTAGACAAGTCAGAACGAGATCGATAGTATCTTGACATGCCTTTGGCAAACCGTACAATTCAGTAGCTGAATGCTTTTTGTGAAACTCTCAAATGTACTCTAGAGCTTCCCTAAAAAATGGTGGATGTAGATTTTGTCGAAGTTTGATAACCAGTTCATGTATAAGTAACGAAGGGAGATTGCTCTCGGCCTCTTTCCTGTAATGCTCAAGGCGAGCCTTCATTTCCCCAGGTTGAATGAGGAGTTTGATCCGCTTTTCAGATTCTTCGATCGTGGTTTCAAAATCATGATCGATTGCTTTCTTGCCTTGAAGCAATTCGGCCATGATTATCGGGGGCTGTCAATCATCTGTGTTATCTGTTATTTCTTTCGGCTGCCATTTAGTAGCCGAAGTCGCCTATGCTGCCTGTCGTCGAGCCACGCAGTCTATCCGTTGGCGTCGACGTTTATGTGATTTGGACAGGGCGGTGTACACACTACTCAGGGAATGATAAGTATACCAACGCTGATCACGTGGCTGAGGGGGTTTAAAGGTGTGCTAACTCGCGGGCGAACTTGAGCTGCCAGAACTATGTGCATAATATTCTTCATTATAGAATGGCGTGTCAAAATCAAGGCGTCGTCTGACCAAAGATGGTTTGGGGTCTTGTGTTTGAGGACCAAGCCTATCAAAGACCTTGTGACGGTGACTTGTTCCAAGCAATTTTTGGGGTGTCATTGCGGCTGTAGACGCTTGCAGTATTGCAACCTGACGTGGCTTCTGTTTCGACTCGACTAAAATGATGTCCGCTTTGCACCGGCTATACATGATCGTTGACTCATTAGTTTCCTCGATGTTGGAGCTTGACATTGATTCGATAACAGCCGATCCAGTTAAATCTTGAAGTGGTTCATTTGAGAACAGATCAATTTTCAATCTTGGCTGAGAGTTCTGTTTTGGGATGAACCGTATTGGAATGAATTCGGCATTTCCTTTTCCTTTATCCTTAGGTAGCCGAGCATCCACCATGATCACTGTCGTTGTAGGAAATGGATTGGTATCGACAGTCATCTTCTTTTCTGGAAACTTGAGTTTGCCATTGTCAATTCAACTTTGGATGGTGTCTTGAAACACAACGCAGTTGTTTATCATGTGCTTATTCGAGTTGTGGTACTTGCAATACGTTTTCCCTTTCAACTCTTCGACCTTGGGGATATTATGCCCTGGTCGAAGTTTGATAATTTTGGCGAGTAGCAATTGATCGAAAATGGCGTCGACCTTAGTAATGTCGAAGGTGTAAACTTTTGCTGTTTTGACAGGGGGCTTTTCAGGTGCCGAGTGAGTTTTGGCATCTTTAGGATTGGCATGGGCCAACGCTTTGCAGATGTATGGTTTGTCTATTATAATCTCGGTTGCATCAATACTGGCATACTCTTCAGTTTTGGCCTTCGTATAACTGACCATGGATTTTTGTAAATTGTTCCTTTTGCCGGAGACTTCGAAGCCTGCTTTTCTCAGAGTAAATAGTCGTATTACTCAACATGTTGAGCTAGTTCGTACATGTCTCAGAAGTTTTCCCCCAGGAATTTCTTTTTGTACTCCACGTCCAACCCATGCAAAACGAGCCTAACAAGTTCGACTTCAAGGAGAGGTACTCGGCACCAATGTATGGCCAACTTAAACCTTGTAAATAATCCATTGGTGACACATCAGATGCTTGAGCCATCCTGGCCAATGAAAAAACTAACATTTCCATTCCTGGCAGATAGAATTGCTCATGGAATCTTTCGACCAGTTCTTCCCAACTTTGGATGGAGTTAAGTGGGAGGTTGATGTACCACGCAAATGCCGAGCCTATCAACGAGAAGTTAAATAGTCACAGTTTATGGAAATCACTATTAACATCACCGTAATGCGCAATGAACCGAGCTACATGTTCTAACGAGGACAAGGGTGATTCTCCAGCAAAAAGGCTGAAATCTGGGATTTTGAAGCCTTTAGGATATTCGAACTTCTTCACGTAAGCCGGGTATGGATGGATGAATTTCGGGAACTTCGGCCCTTTTTTCAACGCCGAATCGATCATCCTTTGGACCTCAATCATATCAACGGATGTCGTTTCCACTCTCTGGTCAGATTCGTTTGATATAATGCTCGATCCTCCTCTTTTTTCCAAGTCAATTATTTTGAGCCAAGCAGATACTGGCTCGGCCTATACAGTTGGTAAGGGGTTATTTCTTGGCGGAAATTACCGGGAATGATCGACGGGTCCATTGTCGTAAGCTTTACTAATCAATATCTCAAGCAATCTAATGTGTGTATCACCATTACTTTGTATCACCTCGAGCAAATTGTTCATGTTTTGGCTGACCGCCTGCTCGACCTGCCGAGATTGCTCATCAAGTCGTCTTCGAAGAAACGACCTAGTCGGGGGCTCAGAACCTTCACCACCATCTTCATCGCAATCTTCTACTTACCCATCAATTGGAATGCCTGTGGTTTTGTTGGGAATTTCTGCGTTGCGAGGCTAGTCGCTGAGACAAACTTCATGTTCTTGATGCGTCGCACTTGCAGCCTCAGGTGTCACAATAATAAGAGGATTTTGTGCCTGTGACAAATCTTGTCCAATGCCCTAAACTGGTAAGTCAGTCTTTGACTTTCCCATGACTGTTTTCTTTTTTACTGACTGTGTCTCAATGGTCATAAACTCCAAAGTTTTAGCACTTTATCCCACTGGGCGTGCCAAAATGTTAACCTTAAAAACTACCAAGCCTACGTGGTGCGTAGGCTGAGTAACTAATGAGCTAACTACGTCCTTTAGTTGTGTGCGAGGCGTGCCAACTCGTTGGCCGAGCTCGGCCGAGGAGTAAAATATGTTGATGTTGCGTTGAACACGCGGCTGACTTCTGCATCTTGCGATTACGACCGAGGAAGGAACACGTCTCGGCCTTTGGGTTCTGGAACCTAAAGACAAGGCTGCTAGTTCTGCGAAGTTCACGGATCGTCGGCACCGGGTTCGGTCACGGTGATTATATTCGTGAGAGTATAAGCACGCCGAACTGGCACCAGACTATACGGAAATAAGTACTCAAAAGAGATGTATATCTTGGTGGTAAATATGGTTCGGTCGTCAGAATGCCGAACTCTAAAGCTTACTTATGAGTATCCAATCATAAAACAACTCGGTGTTCAATGTGCCGAGCCCTAGTAAACTGTAACACCTTACTTCGCCGAGAAGGCTAATGAGATGACCTCTACCAATAAAGACCCGAAAGTCCTTCATGACCGAGACTTGGATAGATAACCAGTCGGCCTCGACGTAGTGCTGTTTATCCAAACTGAAGGTGCTCTGCAGTCGGCTGATTCTACTGCGATAGTGTTGTTTATCCAAACTGAAGATGTATTGGCGAAAAAAGAAAATAAAAATCTCAAGGTTGTTGAGAGGTTTGCACAGGGCAATTTATGTGTTGAATTAGAGGGGCTTTTGATAGGAGCATATTTATGCGACTTGGTTAGCTTGTTTCGTTGCATTTACTTAGTTAGTTTTTACTTATTATAGTGTTTTAAGCTATTTTCGTGTGTTTGTAGGTCCAATTGGCAAAGTTGGCAAGAAAGTGCATTTTGGAGCATTTTTTAGCACTTTTGGGCTAAAATGGATAGCATGCATATGAAGCACAAGGAATGGACATTTTTGAAGATCAAATGAGGCTAGGAACATGCTACAAATCTGGAGAATCAAATTCAAGACAAAGAAGATAAGGAATCAGCAAGAAACAAGGAACATTATCCGATAAATTATCCAAACATGTTCTAGAAGACGCAAACATGTTCGTAAAAACATGCTACATGTTTTATGTCTTGTTCTTTCTAGAAACCTATCTTATGTCCCTTCTAGAAAGCCTTATCATTTCCTACATTGGTGCCACATGTTTTAGCCCTTGTTCTTCTAGAAACCAGCCACAAACAACATTGTTTCTAGAATCCCTACAAATCTAGCGCCCCAAACCTTTCTAGAAGACCTTTGCCTTGCCTTGCACTCCATCTCCTTTCCCTCCAATTCCTGCCGCACATTTCCAATCCTTTTCCTTCTTGGATTCTGATTTAATTAGCCTATTCCCTTGTGGATTTGGATTGTGCAAAGCCTTTTCAGAAATTAATTGGGCTAAACCCCTTTCCTGATGGATTTAAGCCTTGTGCAGCACCCTATGACCCTAATCCTTTACTTATGCTAAGTCCAAGTCCTAGTCTGATTTCCCTAGGGTTTACCCTGCCTATATATACATATTTAGAGGCTTTGCCGCAAGTTACCACCCCCTAGACCACACACAACATCCATATTTTCATCACAATTCGCAGCCATCACCATACATACACAGAAACACCTTTTGCGCAGCCTTGGGAGAAGAAAAAGCTTTGCGTGGCTTCCATTGGAGGAGGATGACCTTGTGCCACAAGCCACCTGCAACCATTGGAGACTTTCTGAGTTCTTTCTTCCCTCGTTTTAGTTTCAATGTTTATTTCAGATTGCTTTTCAATTGTTATGAACATGTGTAACTAAGTTTTTTCTTAGTTAGAGGTGAATTCGAAGCCATGGACATATGTTTTATATGAATTGATTACCTTCAGTTATTGTTTCGTAAAACATGAATGTGATTTACTTATCTAATTGATTAAGAACTTATTCTTGTGTGTTGATTAAGGATGCGTACTTAGTTTGCATGCATGAATCTGATGCTAAAATATAAGGGAATTTCACCTAATCGTTATGAAATTATATTTACAAGTAGTGGAGGTTGCTAGTCACAATCGTGTTCAGTAAATTCTTGGCAAGAGTATCATGCAGTTCATAGTTACGAATGCCTTGTCAATGCTTATGATTTTCATGGAACTTAATGATCTTTGATATGTATCTCTATTATGCAGTTCATATAGGGAACTTGATTAGAATAATTTGGCTGCCGATGCGTTATCCATCCAATTCAATGAATTAAGGAAAATCTGAAGGTTAATTTGTGCTCACGATTAATTTGGGGCATTGTCATTCATGGTTTAAAGAAACAATACTGGAAATCAATTTATGTGCATATGTTTCATGTGTGGACCTCTAACTAGTTTTTCACACTTGAATTCACCTTAATTTCGTTTTAACTTACTTTGTTTGCTGCAATTTACTTAGTTTTGCTAAATTCGTCCAAAAACCCCCTCAGTTCTTATTTGTGTTTTAGTTTTGTTAAACTCGTTCAAATCTGTCCCCATTTAGGATTTTGAGTCAAGTTAGTTTAGAATTCGTCCAAATCACTCTCTAGTATCTGTTTTGAGTCTATTTAACTTAGTTTTGTTGTTTTGAGTCAATTTGGTCAGTTTTGAGTCATAAGAGTCTAGTTTTCTGTTTCTGAGTCTAGTTTAGTGTTTTAAAGTTTAAATTGAGCAGATTAGCATCCCTTCTAATCCCCGGCCTTCAACGATCCCTACTTGCATGTACTACAACCATAGGGTTTTAATTTGAGTGTCATAAAATTTCACATCAGCTTTGAATGATGCACATCCTCCTCTATTTATAGCAGCAGCTCTTTCCACACCCAAGCCAGAAGCATATTCAAATTAGGATTCTTTAATCTAATCTGATTAGGCTTCGGGCAATCTTAGTATAAATAGGACTTTGAACCTGCGTTCCTGATGGACCAGATTCATTCCGAGCCCCAGCATGTTTCCAACTCCTCCTCGCACTAGGTCTCGATTACTCCTTTATCCATACCAATCCGTCTTGTCATGGGATTTGGCCGCCCCCAACTAGGCAACCCAAGACCCAAAGGCCCACGATAATTCAACAAAGATCACTTGGCCGAATGCAACTCCAAGTTCGGCCCAAACTAATATTTTGGGCCCAAACAGGCATACATTTTCTTAAATCTAGCCTTACTATTTTTACATCCACCTCTAATGTTTTGCATGACACGCTGGAAATTAGCACATAAAGGCATAATGTAACAGCCCATCCCGGAAAATTATTCTCGAATGTGTGAAAAGACTAAAATGCCCTTGGACGTTAATTAAGGTACGTGTGTGTTTAAGTTTGTGGGGTGGCCCAACTGTTTTGGTTGGTTGTATTTGGACCACATACACACTCACATTCACATCACTTTTCTCTCTCTCACTCTCGTACTCTCCCTATCTCTCAGACTCTCTCTCTCTCGCTCTCGATTTTTTTTTTCGTACGGACACACCCAAGAACCATCTCAAACCTTGCAGATTGAGACTAAGGTAAGTATATTCGTGTTCCTTGTGATCTCAGGAAGCCATTAGTACAAGTTTTAGAACTTGGAACCTTCGAAAACCCCGTGAATCCTAACCTCCAATTTGTGCACTGTTCATGCACATGTGAAATGTTGTTTTTCAGGGGATTTTAAGATCATAGGGAGCTTAAGGAGGTCCTTACGAAGCTCGGAGTACTTCGTTGGAAGAATTTGGACGTCGAAATCGCGAGATCAGAGAGTTTCATTTTGACCGGAATTATCGAGGCTTTTTCCAGCGAATCCCCCGCGAGTTAGGGGTCGAGTCAGGTATGGTTGGGTTCATCTTTGTGAGATCTTCATTTTGGTACAAAGTACGTAGAAAATGGTGCAAAAATGAAGAAGAAACCATAGTTTGAAGTTTTTCCAGAAACCGAAGAACAGTCGCCGGCGACTCGCCGGAGAAGACAGAGAATATTCCATCAGTTTTGACGGAATATGCTAACGCTATCAGTTAGTTTGGACGGTTTCCGTTGGGTTTTAACGTAATACTCCGAGGAATATTCCTGACGGCGTTAACTGACGCCGTCAGTGTGCAGATCACGTGGCCGCACGTGGAGACGCTTCTGGCCGTGCCTTGGCCGGCGCGTGGCGGGGCGTGGGTGGTTGGAAAATTATTCTAAAAATATGGGGATGTTCGTGAGGTTGTGTAGATCATGGTGGTATATTGATATACCCAATTTGAGCAATGTATGAGAAATTATTTCTAAGGTTTTGGTTATGTGCGTTAATTAAAGTTATTTCAGTTACTTCTTATATAGGCGAGACCTATCCGGAGGACGAGCGTAACCAGGCTAGGCACGGGGGTTACAACCCGGCTACTTATTAGTGAGTGGGCTTTTGTTTTCCGTATATACGTATATACTTGCTTTTCCCAGAAAGTGAATCTAAATAATAGTATGATTTGAAATGCCATGCAAAGTATCTATTTATTTTATTATGCATTAGTGATTACATATAATAATGATGGTGCTGCGGACGCATAGGTAAGTGGCAGGTAAGTTTATATACTAGTTATGACGAGAATGAATGATGTGATGTGATTAGAGCTCATAAACCTCCACACTGATATTAATGCTCCCGCCCAGAGTTAGGGGCATAGTCTTTCACATGATGTTCACCTCCCGCACTGCATGCTCGCCATGGATCCAAGTTAGGTGCACAATCCTGTCGAATAGGCCACTATAAGTGGGTTCGACTCGTAGGTGACCCGCAAATCATTCATACAGTCTTCACGTGATTGTAACACTAGAACATATTATTCTATATACAGTGATGTTGTGCATACCACTAGAGGTGGTATTGATGTGTGTGCAGGATATACGATATGATTGAGTTGATTATGAGCTCTATGATATGATGAGATTGTTATGAGCTATATACAGCCAAGGGCTGAGTTAATTATTTAGTATTCCATCACATTCATAGAGTTATGATTTTGGCATTCAATTATGATACTTTGGCATGGCATACATATATTCATACATACATATTATATATATGAGTATAAACTTTATTTCTGGGAAATTATACAGGTTTTACGGCGAGGGGTTATAACTTTTGAGAAAAGAAAGGTTTTGAAAAGATTTGTTTTTGCCCACTCACGCTTTCTGTTTGTCGCCCCTCCAGGTATTAGGTAGTGTTCGTTGGTGGCATACGAGGAGCTCATCGGACGTTCTGACAAAATTCACTTATGTATGACCACCTTCGGGTGTTATCTCTATTTAGTACTTTCTGCTTGATTGCACATAGACCATTAAGCTCTGGTTGTGTAAACCATCTTAATTCTCGCACTACCACATTATCTTTAATTGGGAATGCTGGTTGCATGACTTTAAATTGTTTCGTATCTTTCTGATTAATCTTGCTTCCATAATGTGCACATGGTTACGTCACTCTCACGTGACGGCCAACACACCCCACTTTCGGGTCGGGGTGTGTCAGTTTGGTAACAAAGCATAGGTTTGGCAGTCCTACATATCTTGTGAATATTCTAATTATCTTGGTGTTTCTGCAGAACTATGTCGCCTCGGAGAGAGTCATGTCGTTCAGATGAACCTAATTTCCCTGATATAGCTCAGTTAGGGGAAGCTATAGCGAGTGCTATTCAGTCAGTTATTCGCCCGCCTCAGCGGACCCCTCTGGAGTCGGTTCATAATTTGAAAATAACCACTTTTGTAGGGAATGAAGGGCCCGAGGGTTCGAAGAAATGGTTGATGCATATTGAAAAGACTTTTAGGCTGATGCAGAGTCAGGAGAGTCTATCTCCGGACAGATGGGTCGAGACGACTTCACGGTTTTTGGGTAAGGAACCAGCTTCATGGTGGGGATAGTTGGCTAATGAGTTACCCCATGAGGAATCTAGGGATTGGGAGGTATTTAAACAGTTATTCTATAAGAGATTCATTCTCCTGCGTACATTGATCGTAAGAAACAGAAGTTTACTAGTATGAGGCCGAAGAAGCTGTCAGCTAACGAGTACTACAGGAAATTTACTGATCTATCTCGTTATCATCCGGAAGTTGCTACTAATCCAGTTGAGATGCTACGTCGTTTTAAATTGGGCACTAAGAAGAAATGGCGTACCATTGCGACTACGATTCCCTGTACCACTTATCATGAGTTTTATGAAGCTTTACTTCAGATTGAGGATTCTGATAATTTACCTAGCGACAGCGAAGAATAAGAGAAAAATGGGAATCATAATAAGGATAAGGGTAAAGGTCATTTCTCACAGGCGCCTCGCCAGACTCAGAGCTTTAAGCGCAGTGGGACTAGTTCTAGTTCTTCTAGTGGAGGTTTAAGTTCCACAGGTTAGAGATGAGGTGGTAGGTTCTTCAGAGATTTCAGATCCCACAGGCAGGGGAATTTTGGTAAAGGAAATGCACCCTTGTGCCGTAGGTGTAATAGTCGACATTTCGGGGACTGTCGAAGAGGTAACAGTGGATGTTACACTTGTGGTCAGAAGGGACATCAAGCTAAGTTTTGTCCTCAAGGCTAGCAAAGGCCTCAATAGCCTCCTTTACCACTGCCAGCTCCAGCTCAGTAGTTTTCAGGATAGGGTGGTTATACCCAGACGGGTCGTGGTGGTGCATACCACTATCAGGGGGATTCCGTTCCCTATTCTTCAGGACAGTACCAGTACCCCCAGGATCCCTACCAGCAGGGCAGCTATGTACAGTACTCAGAATGATATATGCCTCCACAATAGTACTCTGGATGATGTATGCCTTAGCAGCAGTATTCAGCTGGTGGATCATAGTGGCATTTTGGAGGACAGTCTCAGCAGGTTAATGCTATTACAAGTGGAGTTGGGTCTTCGAGACAGTATAGTCAGTCTGGACAAGGGTGTAATCCTCAGGGGCGAGGAGTTCATGCCAGCAGAGGTAGAGGAAGGCAGCAAACCCAATGACGTATCAACAACCTTTCGCTGCAGGATGCTCAGAATAATCCGAACTTAATCATGGGTACGTTAAATATTCTTGGTCATTATGCTAAAGTGTTGATTGATTGTGGTGCTACTCGTTCGGTAATTTCTCATACGTTTGCTCAATTGACACAACCTTAATCTTCACTTCTTGGGTATGAGTTAGAGTTTGCTATGCCTAGAAGAGAGAAGTGTTATGTAGATTGTGTTTACCCAGGTTGTCCCGTAGTAGTGGAGAATGTGGTTATGCCTGCTAACCTCACTTCGCTAGACATTGTGGATTTTGACGTTATCTTAGGCACAGATTGGTTGCATTACAATCATGCTAAGATTGACTATTACGGGAAATCAGTGACTTTCCATCGTCCTAGATTACCTGAGTTTACATTCTTTGGTGAGCCTAGTGGATTGAGACATGGGATTATTTCAGCTGTGAGAGCCAAAAAGTTACTAAAGAAAGGTTGTCTTGGCTCACGTAGTACTAAATGATTATGCTCCGGTTAGCGTGGAGAATGTCAAGGTGGTTAGACATTTTTCTGACGTTTTTCTTGATGATTTACTTGGATCGCCGCCAGATCGCGATGTGGAGTTCGTCATTGATTTACTTCCAGGTACGGATCCTATTTCCCTAACTCCATATGGAATGGCTCATGCGGAGTTAAGAGAATTGAAGATTCAATTACATGAATTGGTTGATAAAGGTTTATTAGCCTAGTATTTCACCTTGGGGAGCCCCAGTTTTGTTTGTTCGAAAGAAAGACGGTACTTTGAGGCTTTGCATTGATTACAGGAAATTGAACTGGATGACGATTAAAAATCGTTATCCTTTGCCTCGTATTGACGATCTTTTTTATCAACTCAGAAGTGCCTGCGTGTTTTCTAAGATTGATCTAAGGTTTGGTTATTATCAGTTGAAGATCAGGAGCGATGATGTTCCTAAAACTACTTTCAGGACTCGTTATGGTCACTATGAGTTTCTCGTGATGCCATTTAGATTGACGAATGCACCAGCAGCTTTCATGGGTTTGATGAATAAGGTGTTTCAGCAGTATTTGGATAGATTCGTCATTGTTTTCATTGATGACATTCTGGTGTATTCTAAGTCGAAAGCAGATCATGTGCGACATCTGACTTTAGTGTTGAAGAAGCTGAGGGAACATCGATTGCATGCTAAGTTCAGTAAGTGCCAATTTTGGTTAGATCAAGTTGCTTTCTTGGGGCATGTTGTGTCAGCTCAGGGTATTCAGGTAGACCCTCAGAAGATAGCAACTGTGGAGAATTAGGAACAGCCACGAACCGTCACCGAGGTACGGAGTTTCCTTGGTTTAGCAGGTTATTATCGACAATTTGTTAAGGATTTCTCAGTTATGGCTTTACCACTAAAGAGGTTGACCAGGAAGGAAGTTAAATTCGAGTGGGATGATAATTGTGAGCAGAGTTTCCAGCAGTTAAAGTATTATCTCACTCATCCTCCTGTTTTGACTATTCCTGATGATAGTGGTAATTTTGAGATTTATAGCGATGCTTCTTTGAATGGCTTGGGATGCGTGTTGATACAGCATGGTAGGGTAATTGCTTATGCTTCACGTCAGTTAAAGCCTCATGAGTTGAATTACCCTACACATGACTTAGAGTTGGCAGCCATTATTTTCGCTTTGAATATTTGGAGACACTATCTCTATGGCGAGAAGTGTAGGATCTTCACAGATCTCAAGAGTCTTCAGTACCTGTTCACGCAGAAGGATTTGAACCTTCGTCAGCGGAGATGGATTGAGTTGCTAAGTGACTATGATTGCACGATTGAGTATCACCCTGGACGTGCTAATGTAGTGGCTGATGCTTTGAGTAGGAAATCCCAAGGTCGGATTAATGCTTTGCATACTTCTCGTGTTCCTCTACTTGTAGATTTGAGGTCTACTAGAGTAAAATTGGAATTGGAAGAACAAGAAGAAGCTGTGGCAGAGCAAGAAAGAGCCTTACTTACTAGTTTCCAAGTTAGGCATATTCTGATTGATCGTTTACTCGAGACTCAGATGAATAATGAAGCGATTCAAGAGCTAATTCATTTGAGGAATCAAGGGAAAAAAGAAAGATCTCAGAGTTAGAGAGACGGAATGCATGCTTATGCAAGAGAGTAGGATGTACGTGCCAAATAATGAAGAGTTAAAGAAGGCAATTCTTGATGAGGCACATATTTCAGCTTATACGATGCATCCAGGGGGAACTAAAAAGTATCATACCATTAGGCCATTTTATTATTAGCCAGGTATGAAAAGGGAAATTGCTGAGTATGTCAGCAGGTCAAAGCTGAAAGAAAGAAGTCGTTTGGTTTGTCACAGCCACTTCCCGTTCCACAGTGGAAATGGGAAAATATCACTATGGATTTTGTGTACAAGCTTCCTCGTACACAAAACGGTTATGATGGAATCTGGGTGGTTGTTGATCGGCTTACTAAGTCAGCGCACTTCATTCCTATGAGGGAAAATTATTCTTTGAACAAGTTAGCCGAGTTGTTCATCACGAGGATTGTGAAGTATCATGGAGTTCCTATAAGTATTATTTCAGATCGAGATCCGAGATTTACTTCTAAGCTTTGGATAGCATTCCAGGAAGCTTTAAGTTCGAGATTACTATACAGCACGGCATATCATCCTCAAACAGACGGACAATCAGAGAAGACGATTCAGACCTTGGAGGATATGCTAAGATCTTCAGTGTTGCAGTTTGGCGATGCTTGGCATAAGCGGTTGGATTTGATGGAGTTCGCCTACAACAACAGCTTTCACTCGAGTATTGGTATGGCTCCATTCGAGGCATTATATGGCAAGCCTTGTCGTACACCTTTATGTTGGTTAGAGGTTAGCGAACGAGTTTTAGTGGGCCCTGAGTTAGTGGAGGAAACTACTCAGAACATTCAGGTTATTAAGTCTAATATGAAAGCGGCCCAAGATCGCCAAAAGAGTTTAGCAAACAGACATGCCACTGATCGAGTGTACAAGGTTGGTGATTGGGTATTTCTGAAGTTATTGCTGTGGCGAGGTGTAGTACGATTCGAGAAGAAAGGCAAGCTAAGTCCTAGGTTCATCGGACCTTATCAGATCACCGAACGAGTTGGTGAAGTTTCTTACAGACTTAAGTTGCCGTCAGAGTTGTCCAAGGTACATAATGTGTTTCATATTTCAATGCTTCGTCACTATGTCTCAGATCCATCGCATGTGATACCTCATCAACCCTTAGAGATCAGTTCAGATTTGACCTATGATGAAGAGTCGGTGACAATACTTGATTGGAAAGAAAAGGTTCCGAGAAATAAGACAGTGCAATTGGTTAAAGTCTTATGGAGAAACCATTCAGTGGAAGAAGCGACGTGGGAGACCGAGGACGGGATGAGAAAGATGTACCCAAGATTGTTTTATGGGTACTAGTGGATGGTTGGTTATGTAAATTTCGGGGACGAAATTTTTATAAGGTGGGTAGATTGTAACAGCCCGTCCCAGAAAATTATTCTCGAAGGTGTGAAAAGACTAAAATGCCCTTAGACGTTAATTAAGGTACGTGTGTGTTTAAGTTTGAGGGGTGGCCTAATTGTTTTGGTTGGTTGTATTTGGACCACATACACACTCAAATTCATATCATTTTTCTCTCTCTCACTCCCGTACTCTCTCTATCTTTCAGACTCTCTCTCTCTCTCCCTCTCGATTTTTTTTTTTCGTACAGACATACCCAGGAACCATCTCAAACCTTGCAGATCGAGACTAAGGTAAGTATATTCGTGTTCCTTGTGATCTTAGGAAGCCATTAGTACAAGTTTTAGAACCTGGAACCTTCGAAAACCCCGTGAATCCTAACCTCCGATTTGTGCATTGTTTATGCACACGTGAAATGTTGTTTTTCAGGGGATTTTAAGCTCATAGGGAGCTTAAGGAGGTCTTTACGAAGCTCGGAGTGCTTCGTTGGAAGAATTTGGACGTCGAAATCGCGAGATCGGGGAGTTTCATTTTGACCGAAATTATCGAGGCTTTTTCCGGCGAATCCCTGGCGAGTTGGGGGTCGAGTCAGGTATGGTTGTGTTCATCTTTGTGAGATCTTCATTTTGGTATAAAGTACATAGAAAATGGTGCAAAAATGAAGAATAAACCATAGTTGGAAGTTTTTCCAAAAACCAGCGAACAGCCGCCGGCGACCGGTGACTCGCCGGAGAAAACAGAGAATATTCCGTCAGTTTTGACGGAATATGCTAACGCCGTCAGTTAGTTTGGACGGTTTTCGTTGGGTTTTAACGTAATATTCTGAGGAATATTCCTAATGGCGTTAACTAACGCCGTCAATGTGCAAATCACGTGGCCGCGCGTGGAGGCGCATCTGGCCATGCCTTGGCTGGCGCGTGGTGGCACATGGGTGGTCGGAAAATTATTTTAAAAATATGAGAATGTTCATGAGGTTGTGTAGATCACGGTGGTATATTGATATACCCAATTTGAGCAATGTATGAGAAGTTATTTCTAAGGTTTTGGTTATGTGCGTTAATTAACGTTATTTCAATTAATTCTCATATAGGCGAGACCTATCCGGAGGACGAGCGTAGCCAGGCTAGGCACGGGGGTTACACCAGGCTACTTATTAGTGAGTGGGCTTTTGTTTTCCGTATATACCTATATGCTTGCTTTTCCCAGAAAGTGAATTTAAAGAATAGTATGATTTGAAATGCCATGCAAAGTATCTATTTATTTTATTATGCATTAGTGATTACATATAATAATGATGGTGTTGCGGACGCACAGGTAAGTGGCAGGTAAGTTTATATACTAGTTATGATGAGAATGAATGATGTGATGTGATGTGATGTGATTAGAGCTCATAAACCTGCACACTAATATTAGTGTTCCCGCCCAGAGTTAGGGGCATAGTCTTTCACGTGATGTTCACCTCCAGCACCGCATGCTCACCTTGGATCCAAGTTAGGTGCACAGTCATGTCGAATAGGCCACTATAAGTGGGTTCGACTCGTAGGTGACCTGCGAATCTTTCGCACAGTCGTCACGTGATTGTAGCACTAGAGCATATTATTCTATATACAGTGATGTTGTGCAGACCACTAGAGGTGGTATTGATGTGTGTGCAGGATATACGATATGATTGAGTTGATTATGAGCTATATGATATGATGAGATTGTTATGAGCTATATACAGCCGAGGGCTGAGTTGATTAACTAGTATTCCATCACATTCACAGAGTTATGATTTGGCATTCAGTTATGATACTTTGGCATGGCATACATATATTCATACATATATATTTTCCAGCAGGATTTTGAGAATTATATATATGAGTATATACTTTATTTCTAAGAAATTATACAGGTTTTACAGCGAGGTGTTATAACTTTTGAGAAAAGAAAGGTTTTGAAAAGATTTGTTTTTGCCCACTCACGCTTTCTGTTTTTCGCCCCTCCAGGTATTAGGTAATGTTCGTTGGTGGCATACGAGGAGCTCATCGGACGTTCTGACAGAATTCACTTATGTAGGACCACCTTCGGGTGTTATCTCTATTTAGTACTTTCTGCTTGACTGCACGTAGACCGTTTATGCTCTGGTTGTGTAAATCATCTTAATTCTCGCACTAGCACACTATCTTTAATTGGGATTGCTGGTTGCATGACTTTAAATTATTCGTATCTTTCTGATTAATCTTGCTTCCGCACTGTGCACATGATTACGTCACTCTCACGTGACGACCAGCACGCCCCACTTTTGGGTCGGGGTGTGTCACATAAGGTTCCGCCCCTACTTGTATTTTATAATTACAATATGACAAATACCACTTATCAGCCATTATTTCATTTTGAGAATTGTTTCGATTGAAAAAAAAAAGTTTTCTTTCCACAATTAATAACCCAGAAGAACTAGATAAAAAAAAAAAAACCAAAAGAAGTTATTACCAGCAAATATGGGAAAAAAAATCCAAATTTCACTTCATTAGATAAAACATACAGATGAACATGGTAGATTGATATTTGAACTACAAATTCAGTAGTGTGCATAAGGCTTTTAACAAAACTTAAAACTAAATCTAATGAAGACTCATTCCCTAATCTGAACACACAACTGATGGAGATTACATGTCTGTCTTTCATAATCCATGCAAAGTCAAAGCACAAAAAGGTGACAAATTTCAATAAAAGTTATACACTTTAAACCCAACTAAAAGATGCAATATTAATTAAATACCAATATATAAATAGGACTCGCAAAAATGAAATACCAATCAAAACCTGCAAACGAAAATAAAGATGAAAATGTCCAAGCCCAAACTAAGAGATTATGGGTTTGATCGTTTCATAAGTAACAAACAAAATATACAAATGTAAGTTTTATAAAATAATAACAAATAAATAAAGGAAAATAGTGGAAATTGTTACCTTCATGAACACGAGGAAAGAAACAGAGAACTCAAAAAATAAAATCCCAAATTTTCAAAAACTCTTAATCATCTCCCAATCTTCGATTCAATCAAGTAGCCTGGACTAGGAAAAAAAGAATTAAGGAAGAAAGAAGGAAGAACGAAAGGAAGGCAGGTGAGAAGGAAGAATGTGGTGGAGGAAGTGAAGGAACGTGGTTGAGAAAGTGAAGAAATGGGAATGTAAATGGCACAGAAGGGACTTAGGGTTTTTGAAAGTTAAAAGTTGACTCTACATTTAATAATATAAAATTTTGAATCACAACAGAAAATGAACATTTTTTTTTTCAATTTAATCACAAAATAAATAGTTGTGGCGAATATTTTCACCCCTATTGTCCCTAAATTAATGCAGGCAATTTAATCCCCCCTAGTTTGCATCACTTTTCTTGTACCCTCGCATCGATTTCTTTTGCAACTGCATGATGCAATTGTTATTGTACATGATGTTGTGTGCTTCTCCTTTTTCATGGTTTGCTTCTTCTTTTTTTTTCTTTTTTTTTTTGTCACTTCTAAAGTAAGATTAAGCAAATTTCATTTGTATATTGTTTAAAAAAGAAAAAGATTATAGTATCATAATATTATTGTCACATCCCGGCCCGGGGCGGACCACTTCCTGGGCCCGCTCCACCACCGTAGCACGATATTGTCCGCTTTGGGCCCCGATGTGACAAATTGGTATCAGAGCCAATCCTTGGCCGGAAGTGTGCCGACGAGGACATCGGGCCCCTAAGGGGGGTGGATTGTGACATCCCACATCGCCCATGGGAGTGATCCTTAAATGTATATTCCCATCCCTACCTAGCACGAGGCCTTTTAGGAGCTCACTAGCTTCGGGTTTCATAGAAACTCCAAAGTTAAGCGAGAAGGAGGCTAGAGCACTCCCATGATGGGTGATCCACTAGGAAGTTGCTCGTGAGTTCCCAGAAACAAAACCGTGAGGGCGTGATCGGGGCCCAAAGCGGACAATATCATGCTACGGTGGTGGAGCGGGCTCGGGAAGTGGTCCGCCCCAGGCCGGGATGTGACAATTATTCTGTACACCACCATGCTCTTTGGTGAAGGAAATTCCTTGATTCTCTCATAATTGTTGTATTTCATTCTTTACTATAAATCAATCTGTAATAGTCAACGTGATTGTATAAGCATTATTCTCCAATTTTGGTATACATAGAAAGGACTGCGTTGGTCACTCCCCAATACTATCTTTTTCTATTGTTAGGATTTTTACTATCTGCAAAAGTAGGGATAAAAACATTTAAGAATACTTACAAGAGAACAAGGTAATTGTAGTATAAACGGCTCAAGTAGGGTCGTTCTCCACAAGGATTAAATGAATCATTTCTATTTAAAACCAACTCTTAATTAATTATTTAAAACAAAATTTAGAAAATGTTGAATTTGTGATTTAAAATATTAAAAACGAATTTTAAATAAAAACAATTAAATAATTGGTAAAGTAAAATAAACTAAAATAAAACGGTTTTGAAATTCAATTTAAGTACTACGGTTCCGCTGTCACCTTAACAATCCTATGTAGTTCTCCCAATTACTTATGAATTACCCATGCATATTTTGAAGGTTATGTTTTCCTAATATATGTCCTACTTGGAACCTCCAACATATAACGTATATCTAACATGCAACGCATCCAGACATTCAGATCAAATATGAACATGAAAGAATCATTAAGTTTTATGAAAACCTTTTGAAAAACCATGTAACCCTCAAGACGTGGTGTTCATCCTAAGTGAAATTACAATTATTAACCACAAGAAGCCATCACCAATTTCAGGGAACCTTTCGACCAAAATTGCATCAAATTACTTTTCTAAACATTTTAATGGTCGCGAATCATCTAGACAATTAGATAGTTTAAACACGGTGATTAATAATTCAAAACATGCATGCATAATAGCACAAGTAAATTGAAAAGAAACTACATATTCTTGCTAAGGCTCGTGGCCTCTTCCTAGCAAAAGAAATTAGTTACGAACAATCATAAAACAAAATGTTATTAAAAACATGTAAAGAAAACACCTTGTAAATAAACTTCAATGTCAAAGGCTCTCTAAGCCAAATTCTCTAAAGTAGTGCATTCCCCCTAACCCTAATGGCTAAATAAGCCTTATTTATACTACTACAAAATCAAACCCTACCTAAAAAAGGTCATAGAATAAAACTAGGAAACAAAATTAATTAAGATAAACTAGGAAACAAAATCCCAAATTAACAAGGAGAATCTACCACAAATCTGTCCAGCCACGTTTTAGACCTAAATCTCCTCCAAATCCAGCCCGTGACAATTTTTTTTTTAGTACAACGATATATTTTACACTAAGGGGAGGGGGAGTTCGGCTAGGTCACACAATGGGCAACCTAATTCGATATCGAATGCGCCATTTATGAGATTCGAACCTAAGACTCTCACATACAAGTGAAGAGGAATACCACCAAACCATAGTACTGAGTGGCGGCAACTTGTTTTAAAGATTGGAACATTCTGAACACATCTCCAGAAGAGGCCGAATCCAAAATAGGCCAGCTTAGGCTTCAAAATTCACAATTAAGCCCAAAACATCACTTTGGCAGTACTGTGCGCTACTCCTTTATTTCATCGCCAGAAATAAACCGATTGGTAGAAAAAAATGTGAAACTTTGACACAAATGAGCTAAGAGACTCACGAACATCCTCCAATTGAAAATCACTCAAAAGTTCCACTGTTTGACTACTTTTTGCTCAAGAAGAAGTCGAAAGTCCTACATTAAGAATATAAGGCAAAGTAACAAAATTCTCACAAAATAACCAATAAATAAATACTAAGAATAGGGTAAAATAAATGGTATAATATCGACTCATCATCTATCTCTTCCTTTCTTTCAAACCGTGGCTAAACTTTTATATATTCCAATTCGATGAGTTGATATAAGCATGATCCCTTTTATGAGTTGTATGTTCTTCAATATAGGCATAAGGATTCATCACATCCTTAATAACTTACTGCATGCTCACACAGAAACCTTTGATTTGCCATCAATAACATGAATAGAAACACTTGTTCAAATCCAACAAGATTGAGATGTCCTTGTGTATCACAAAAACAAAGAGACTCGACCGACTTATTTTCCAATGTCTACCAACTCCCAAAATTTAATTAAGGCGTTCATCGATCTACAGGCATAAAAATTCATTTCAATCATCATTACTTTAATACGATCAAAATTCATTTCCAATTTTATGTTGCTCGAAACCGTTCAAAATTCATTTCCATCATCTTTACCCTAATACGATCAACCAATTAATAGATTGGTAAAGGTTGTTCTTGACATATCCAATAATTAAAAGATTCCGCAATATTGAACCACATTTCGTCACACATATAAAAAGGAAAAAGTGATTGTATGAACCCAAACCAACAACTAAAGATGAAAAAAAAAAAAAAAATTGAATAAATGCACATACCTGGCACCTTCAAAAAAGCATTAGACCAATTCTCTTTTGAAAATCTTCATAATAGATCTACCTTAATCCTTTAAAACCCTTAAGTGCATATCAAAGGCTTTGGGAGTAGGTGTATAAGCACAGTTGCAAAACAAATGCACAATATGAACCCTGAATGCTTTTCCCAAAATGGTAGGATATTTACTCAATAATTTCTCGTCAAATGTTCTAGGAAAAAATAAACATTAGCCAAAGACTCAAGCAATTGCTTAATCTTATCTGAAACAAAAGCAATTATATGTTCCTATGGTGTCAAAATAAAGGACAATTTCTCCAAGAACCATGTCCAATTTTTTTCATTCTCAATATCAACCATGGAAACTTATTCATGAGATAGGTAGATGCAATCGAAAGCTACAAAGGGTGTTCAGCCTCATGGAGCATGAAAAGGAAAAAGACATTCCCTCTGGGTAATCAGTCTTGATGAAAATCAAGATAGTGCTCGCAAGAGGTATTAAGTTTTAATCTGAATGAAATGAATACATCAACTTTAAGATTAAAGATTTTGAAGGAAGTTTGTTAAAAAAAAAAGTTTTCACCCTACAAACTCCAACATAAAGTCCAATTCAAACTTGTTCGATTGATAAGTCTTAACCATATTCAATTCAAATTGTTTAATTGTATTTATCCATCTCTGGTATGTTTCTTCAATCTCATCCTTACACGGTGTATGGTCCATTATGTTATAGTTAACGAGGCAGTGGGCAATTATAATTTTTACTAATCAATTGTGAATTAAAACTTACTTTTAAATCTCTCTATAATGAAGATTAGTGATTGCTAATCTTTAGGGTTCCACAAGTCATGACTGAAATCTAGCAAAATGTTATGGCTACCCAAGCTATGTGGAAGAGATGGAGAACCTATTCAGTTACAATGCAATGCAAAATGGTTCTTTTCTAATTCAATACTCTTTATTTCATTGTTTTAGTTGATAGTTATACATGTCTACTATCTAACGTGATTATTATCCAAATCATTCCTGTAAATATGATTTGGAACATCCTTCCTAAATGATATTTATATGCTTTGGCCAAAGACTCCCGTGTATCACATAGTATTATCCTTCTATGATTGAAGGCTAAAGATCCCTTGTTGTATACTTACATATCTCTATAAATAAATCAATGATTCAGTAATGCTAAGAACATGCCTAAGGGGAAGCATTTATATTGTCAAATGATCAAAGGCATACCCATAAGACAACTGTGGTGTCTCAGGTCAAAGTACTACTTTGCAATATTGCAGCTTTTGAGTTCTTACATAACATGTATATGAGAACTCTTTGTCGATCGTTTTCAGTGTACTCAATAACCTTTTTGAGCAACTATGCATTTGTTTTAGTGTCAAATATCAATGACTTGAGAAAATTATATACTCATAACACATACTAGCCTTAAAGGATTGCAAACGCCCAATTGACAATCCTATGGCTAGAAATGTTTAGGAATGAACATAAAAGAAATACCTCATTGATTTAACTACCTTAGATCACTTGTCTCTTAGGTTAATTACATTCCTTGGATTCTATTATTGATTATACATATCATATGTAAGAATAGTGAATACCAATAAACATTGCCCTTCCATTAAACTAAATAAGAATTTAACAATAAAAATATTCCTAAAGCTATTTTTTATTACATCGAGTGAGTGACTTTCATGATATACTTCTAATAAATGAGACACACCAATGCATAAACCCGCCAAGGATAACCTTTTGACTTTTTAGTGCATGTCGTATTGACCCTCTCCTCATCATTCTTCACGTAAGCAAACTTGAAAACCAACCTTCCTATCTGCATACTTCTTTAATTTGTCTCTAAACCCCGATGCACCACCAACAAACTTTTGGCCCATCTTTGGTACATATATGATCTTCAAGGATGTGACAAATACGTCATCCCACTAGGTGCATAAAACTTCCCTAAAAATTCACCATCGTTCGAGGGGATGTTATCTTCAACCACAAAAAAATCTTTCATAGGCCGTTCGTGTCTCAACTACCATGGAGTTACTGATATTTATATCAATGCTAGTTTTTTTTTTTTTCACAAATCAAATATAAATGATCCCCTGAACATCCATATGTTGTAGCAAACACGATGGATGAGCAAGGACAACATATATAAGATCAAAAGTACCAGCTACAAATTCATCAAACCTTGAACAAACACGTGATCAAACCTGAAAAAATGAAGTGCTCACAAAAATTAGAAAAGTTACAGTTTTTCCATTGTAATTGCATCTACCAATAATAGTAAATCCCATTTTTCTTACAAATAAATAAACACATAAAAAATTAAGTATAATAAAACAAATTGTGTACATAAACATGGTTAACATCTTGATACCACAACCTACAATTTTATTGGTTCCAAAAGAACAAACATAGAGAATTTACCTAAATATTACATCAGAAGCAAGCATCCAATTTATATAAAGAATGAGACATCAAGTTGTAGAAGAATGCAACTTCATTAGTAAAACAATGAGACATGTAGGTATACAAAAGATTTGATCATATCTCCTAAACAAAAAGTTGAAAGAAAACAAGATGTATGAATATTCATAGGTACACTGAATAATTTTTAAACGAATGAAAAGAAGTTTTAATTAAGCATTTCACATTTCCTCCAACACATTGTATGCATTGTTTATTAATCATGTAAAATCCAACACAAATTTCATCATTCATATTCATGCTTCAACTTTTCGAGAAAAAAAAATGAAATTGAATAATTAGAGAGAAGTATTACAACTGTCAATACAAAGTCATTACATGCATCAATCGAATTAATGATGGGTTCTTTGAAAGAGCAAATAAAGAATAACTTTTGTACATTTTTAGACGAATTAACTTTAAATGGATGGACTAGTCGGAATTGAGACTGAAAACCCAAATAACAAATAGACAATGATTAACGAATCACCAACCAAAACCACAACAACTACTTCATTTTGAATTTGGACACAAGTGTCCAAATATAAGAAATTGTTGAAAATTTGCAGGATAATATGAATAGATAATGATACAATCGAAAAAATATATGGAAATTAATTTTTGTGTTCAATATATTAGAGAGAATCGTGAATGTCAAATATCATCGTTAACAGAGGTTGATTAAAAAACTTTATTAACGGCGAAGTATAAGACTAATAAGTACAACATGAATAAATCCATAAAAATAAAATAAATCCATAAATAAATAAATAAATCTAATTGGAATATATGTTAACGTGGACACGAGTCAAATGACTAAATTTAGTTTTCTATCTTACATATAGTATTAATATGCATTTTTCCTCACTGCCCTCAAGTGGTGTTAAAGCTTGCCATCCTACTTATTACCAATGGATGAGCTTAAATTTTGAGATTGTGTCCACCCACTGCATATATCTGGAAATTTAAATTCATCTAATGGTGATAAATATGGTGATGAGCATCACCCAATGATGGTGAGCAAAAATATTTTCATTAGTCTAAGGTAATATTTTTAGGATTAAAATGAAGTTTTCTAATTTTAAAAAAACTGTCTCACAGACGTACATTGAAAACTTCTGCGAATATGTTGCCTAATTTTGCTTATCAATATTAGATATTGTGTTTGCATTGTAGTTGTAGCTTAATAGTGGTGTGGGTTTTATGATGTCATTTCATGCAACAAAGTGGCATGATAGTATATGTTTAGGTTTTGTAGTTTGTAATTGAATTGATGTACAATGTTTTGTTTTCATACTACTGGAGGACCGTATTTTTCCCATGTTATTACATTTATACTATGGTCTATTTTGATACAGCCATGACACAGTCATGAGTATATATTGTATAGGAGAAATTAGGTTCTCATCCCTCGTTTTGCTACTCCATTGATTAAAACCTTATTCCTTTTCAATTTTTGATCAAGATCCTTGGGTATTAATAACATCATTAATTATTTCAATAATAAAATATTTTTACCTAAAAATATTTATTTAGTGTTAAAAATGTTACAATTAGTATATTTATATTTATGGCTAAATTTTTTGTCATATATTTTTATTTTTAGTTTGTACCCATTTTTAATTTGCAAACCTTTTTTAATTTGTACCGATTTTCTTTTCAGTTTTAATTTGTACCCATATATTAATTTCTTTTTGTGCCCATATTTTTTAAAGTTTTATTTATATTTGTGCCCATGTGTTTACCGTCACGTGACCTTGTATAATTAATCAATAATAGAAAAATTACATATGGTATATTTATGTTTTATGGCTAAACTTTGTATCATATATTTATATTTTTAGTTTGTACCCACTTTTAATTTGCAACCTTTTTTTCAAAATTTGTAGTAGTTTATTTTTAGTTTTAATTTGTACCCATGTATTAATTTCTTTTTGCGCCCATATTTTTTTAAATTTCATTTGTACTCATAATTTTTTAATCTTTTATTTGTACCTTAATTTATTTATAATGTACCCATTCTTCTTTATTAATGTACCACTTTGTTATATGTCAAATGTACCAATTTTTTTAACACTATGGATACATTCTTTTGCCATTTATTATTTCTTATTGTTACATAGTTTTTATCCACTTATTCAATTAAAATGGTTGAATTTTTTTATTGTAGCCGTTTCTAATAGTATTATAATGAGAGATTTTAAATTTATAGGATTATAAATCTCATAAAATATCAAACAATTAATGTCAAAACTATAAAGATATAAATATTAATAGTGTTATAATCAGGTGTACAAAGTCAATGGACTTTGATCAAACTTTGAATACCATTAAGGTTTTAGTCAAAGAGTGTTAGAGACTAGGGATCGTATTCAAAGTATCCCTATTGTATATCTTATGTTTTAGATGGATGTAACAAATCAAACCATCATTTTGACTGAAAAAAAAAATCATCATTTGGTCATGGCACATTCAAACGAAATATAACCTTGTTGTGATACAAAGGGCCTGAACTGGGACAAGCATCACTTGGTTTTAGCCATTGAATATAATTTTGGCTTTATGTTCCTTCTCTTTATACTTACCATAATTAGCATATATTAAATAAAAAGCTATGGATTTGTATATATGGTTATCCTACACCAAATAATGTATGTAGTTTCGACATATGTAAATGATCTTTAGAAAAACGTAGCATTTGTGGCCAGAAGCTATAATGGCTACAAATAACTTACGTGGTCTTGACAAAGTCTATAAAGGCAAGTAGGGCCTGTAATTAAAATATTGTCTTATCACAAGTTAGCTAGTATTCAATTAATTGTAGAGTGTTAATAAAAGTTGCATATCTGCCACTTATAAAACAGTGTAATAGTATTTCGATTCACTTATAAGTGAGATATTTTAGGTTCGAATCACAGAAATAACGAGTTCGCAATCAATTTAGTCTCCCGCTAATATCGTTTCTTTAAAAAAATATAAGTATATCATATATCAAAATTAAAAAATAAATAAAAAGTTACATTTCTTTATTCTTTCTATAAATTAAAATATAAATAGGAAGCTATTATTGGCACTCTCAAAATCTCAATCCACACTCCATCTATATTTTTAATTTATCTATTTTAATTTTTTTAATATGATTTCCAATTTTGGAAGGTGGTCATAAAAAGTTTGTCACATAACCATGATCCTTCAGCTGACATATCTGGGCATCCCTATTGTCGTCGGTTTTCAAAAAATGAAATCTTGCTCATTAAAGAAAAGACTACGGTTGGTATACCACCTCGCCAAATTCTTTCTTCACTTCGTCAAAATAATCCTAATCTTCAAGCAATTTCTCAAAGTGTCTATAATGACAGGTATAAGATTATGAAGTAGAGTTTAGGAGGATGTACGATTGTTCAAGCCTTGTTGGACGAGCTTGATCAATGTGGTTTCACATATGACATTGAGTACGATCAGAATGGTCATTTGACTCATTAGCTCGTTGCCCATCCCATTTCAATTGCACTGACTAAGAGCAACTCAAATGTTTTTGTGATGGATTGCACCTATAAGACTAATAAGTACAAGATGTCATTGTTGGATATCATTGGGGTCTCAAGTTTCAACACATAATTTTATTCTTGTTTTGCCTTTATGCAAAAGGATGAGGAAGAGGATCTATGTATGGGCTCTGACAATGTTTAGTAAACTCCTAGGAATTGATAATCATTTAGTGGTGATTATATTAGATAGGGAATTGGCGTTGATGAAAGCTATAAAAAATGTCTTCCCAAGAACTACAAATATTTTATGTGTATGGCATATTGGGAAAAATAGTCTTACAAATTGTAAGTTTCATTTTGAAAAAGAAGATGATTGGGTTACTTTGATATCCACTTGGACTAGTTTAATACAGTCTCTTGATGAATCATCATTCAATGAAGATTGGAATCGTTTTGAAGTAAAATACAAAGACATGTACAATAATGTTGTTCTCAAATATATTACAAAAACACGGCTACCTTTCAAAGAAAAATTTGTAAGTGCATGGACTAAGTAGGTTTTTCACTTTCGTAATCTTCTTAGTCCAAAAGTAGAAGGTGCAGATGCAATGTTAAAGAAGTATCTTCAAGTTTCAACTGGTGGCCTTCATGAGGTGCAAGAAAAGATTTGTCTTGCTACTAAAAATCAATTTCAAGAAATCAAAGTTCGACTCTTAAGTGAAAGGATTCGTGTCATATAGTCTTCGAAGACCCTTCTTTAAAGAACTTACTCGTGTATCTATGTTTCCACTGGATGAGTTACATAAGCAATAGGGAATTAGCAAAATCCACTGATGTTTTATCTCAGTGTAAGGCCATTTTAAAAAAAAAACAATGGACCTTCCTTGTGCACACATGATTAGATAAATGAGAAGGGAATTGCAATTGAAGGACGTACATGAGCAATGGAGGATTGATACAAGATCGTTTAGTGATGTTTGTGATGTTAACTTGGATGGTGAGGGAGATGAAATAAGTAATCTTCTGTCAAATGTTTAAATCAAAGTATAAAGAAATAACCCTTTCTGAAAAAGAAGATATCAAAAGGCAGCTATCCCAATTTCTTGGTGCTTCTCTTCCCTTAATTCTTAAGCCTATTATTCAAGCTCATAAAAGTCGTCCATTAAAGTCGAAGAAGAGAAAGGAAACTAACTCCACGCAGCGTGCGCCTTCATCGTTTGAGATAGTTGAGAACTCCCGAAAATGTAGCATTTCTAATAGTGTTGGCCATAACCGTCGTACATGCAAACTCAACGGCATAGCTGCAAGAGTTATGTGCTATGATTGCAGATTTTGAACATAGACATAATTGCAAGTTCTTTTTTTTTCCTTCTAATTACTCTTTAAATCACGTTCATCTTGGTTGGGACTTGAAATTAATTGTGTTTCCCTCAACTGAAATTTATCTTGTATGTGTAACAACTAAAGTGTGCAAATAATTAAACTTTCTATCATTAGGATTTTAATGTGAATTTGAATATGTACTTGGAATATTTAGGACATATTTACATATGTTTTTCTAACTGTTTTGGTATTATGATATACATGTTATGCGCTGATACATATTTGTGTGCTTGATTTGAGATGTGGAGGTAATTCAAGATTAGAGTTTGACATCATGAAAATGGCAACATGCTTTCGGCTTTTGGAGTTTTTTTTTTTTTTTTTTTCTTCAATTGGATTGTTGCCTGCTGCTTTGGATTTTATATTTTATCTTATTTTGTTTCCCTCTGACTTTTTCATGGATTTGTTTGGGATTCTAGTAATGGCGTTCAGATTTTGGAAATTGTTCTCTCTTTTGTGTTCTGGGTTATATTATTGTATTGAACTTATGGTTCTTTTGTGGAAATTCAAATCTGGGGTCATTGTTTTTGGTTTATTTTTGTTGACCCTAAAAACTACCAAGCCTACGTGGCGCGCATGCGGAGTAACTAATGAGCTAACTACGTCATTTGGTTATGTGTGGGGCATGCCAACTTGAAGGCCGAACTCCGCCAGGGAATAAAATATGCTGATGTCACGTTGAGTGTGCTGCTGATTTCTTGATCTTGCTACTGCAGCCGAGGAAGGAACATGTCTCGACCTTCGGGTTCTAGAGCCTGAAGACAAGGCTGCTAGTTCTGCGAAGTTCACAAATCTTCGGCTCCGAGTTCGATCATGGTGATTATATTCGTGAGAGTATAAGCACGACGAACTGGCACCAGACTGTATAGACACAAATACTTGAAAGAGATGTATGTCTTGATGGTAAATGTGGTTCGACCGTCGAAATGCCAAACTCTAAAGTGTACTTGTGAATATCCAATCATAAAACAACTAAACATTCAACATGCCGAGCCTAGTAACCTGTAACACCTCACTTCACCGAGAAGGGTGATGAGATGACCTCTACCAACAAGGACTCAAAAATCCTTGTCAACCAAGACTTGGATAAATAACAAGTTGGTCTTGAAGCTGTGCTGTTTATCCAAAATGAAGGTGCTCCTTGATCAGCTGAATCTACGGCTCCAGTGCTGTTTATCCAAATTGAACATGTCGCCGGTTGCCTTCACAGTGCTGTTTATCCAAATTGAAGATGTGTTGGCGAGAAGAAAGGGGGAGAGGATAAAATCTCAAAGGTTGTTGAGACGCTTTGCGTATGGCAATTTGTGTGTTGAATTGGAGGGGGCCTTGAATGATGCTGTCCCTTCTCTATTTATAGCAACAAAACCCCTGCATAACTGAACTAGAAATGTACGAACTCCTCAACCCAATCTGATTAGGTTTCGGCCAATCCTAGCTCCAATAGGACTTTGAACCAAGCTCTATAACAAATCAGATTCATCTCTTGATCCTAAGCATCTTCAGCTTTAAGACTCCTTGCTGCACTAGGAGTCGACTACTTCACCCTTATCTAAACTAATTCTCCTCGCAACAAGATTCGGCTTACCCTAACTAGACGGCCCACAAGAAAATTCTAGATAAACGCTACTGGGCCGAGAATAATCCTAGGCTTGGCCCAAAATGGCCAAAACAATTTTGTATCAATTTTTTGTTACTGTAGCAAATCCAGGAAAAAACAATAAATCTACCATAAATCCCTGCAATATTTTTTTTGTAAGCTAAATCCATTTCAAATGAAAGATTAGTGAGGCTTTCAAGAAAAGAAAAACATGCTCAAATCTAAGGCCATCTTTAAAGAAAAGGCCAAAAGTACCAAATAGGATAAAAAGATAACAAATTTTTTCCACTCGATGCGCTTTATCTGATGTGGATTTGACGCCTCCCATCCTAGGCATTTGTTTTGACAGCAACATCAAATCCTTTGCATTTGGATTATTTAATAAATGGCTCTCACATCCACCAATCACATGATGTACCCAGATCAATTTGCACAATTTTTTACAATTTTTATAACAGTAGGACCCAGAGTTTATAATAAAAAAATAATTTGACTCATCCTTTGGAAAAATGAAAATTTAGCATTTGTATTCGAAGTGCCATGTCAGCTCTTTGTTCAAATTTGACAATCTAAATTTAACATCTTCATTATTGAAGATGCTCTAAGCATTCCCACTAGTTTATTTAAGTCATCAAACTATACTTAATGAGGTTTTCAAAATTCTAGGCACATTAAAAACAATATAAGGGCAAAATTGTAAATCACCAAAAGAATTAAAATAGATAAATTAAAAAATATAGACTGAGTGTGAATTGAGATTTTAGGTTAATAACAGCTCTTATATAAATATCAGTGTTCTAAAAATCGGCCTAGGCAGCCTCCTGGGCGGTGGGTGGTGGCCAGCCGTTCTGATTAAGGTCAAATTGTTTGATAAGTCGGAAAACCCATTCAGCGGCGCCTAAGCAAGGGTCTAGACGGGCTAGGTGGAGCAGGCGAGGCTGGGCAATTGAGTTTTTCTGAAAAAGAATTGCATCCAGAAAGAAAAACATGAAGTCCGGTGGCCACCGACAAGAAGATGCATTAACAGGAGCAACGGGTGAGAAGATGAAGACGATGAATAGTTTAAATGACCTATATTATACGTCGTCGTTTGCTGTAGCCTATTTAAGTGGATCCGCAACTTTTCGTTTTCCAAAGCTAAATGGACTTTAAATTTAATGGCCTTCTTGACCCAACCAAAAACGTCCAAAACAACAATATAACAAAAGAAAGTTAAGGGCTTTTTCATTTCTAAATTTTTATTAGACTTAGTGGACCTACATTAAGTTTTTAATATTTGAAAATTTTAAGTATAAGAATGTAATTATTCATATGTTTTATAGTAACTTTAATAAAAATAAAGAAATATTATATGTAATGTCATCCAATATAGGTTTGTTTCTAAGTAAAAATAGACACTATTTATATGAGATATAATCATTTCCTCAAATCCGTCTAACCCGCCTAATTCCCGCCTAGTCGCCTAAGTGCTATGTTCTAGCTCGTCGCCCGACTAGCACCTAACGTCTTTTAGAACGTTGATAAATATATCGTTGCATCAAAATAAAAAGTTGCATTTCTTTATTCCTTCTATAAATTAAATTAGACTCGCCTAGAACAAAGATAAAAAGACGGAAAAAAAATCATTTGAAAATTTAGTTTATTATTTAAGTATTGATTAACGTGTTTATTTCTTATTAATGACATACCATTTAATTTGTAAATTTAGTTTTAAAATTTGATCTTCTTAGCATTATTTTTGAGAAAATTCTCTAGCATCTCACGTCCAAATCTATAGAGCCTCCCACATTTCCAACCCAAACAAATTCTCTCTGTAAACAAAACCAAAAAGAAAAACGTTTTGTAATGAACCGAATAAATCCAGATCCTCTTTGTGAGGATTTAGGCGATCCGTGAATCATATTGGTTTATCGTACATCGTACAATCATAAATTATTTTTAATATTTTTAATTAAAATTAAATACAAACAGTACCTGATAAAAACTGACTGCATAATGTACGATGAACAGACACGATTTACAAATCCTTAGGCCATCTCCAACCGAAGGGTCCAGAGGGCCGAAAATAGCCCAAAAACCGTCTCCAACCGAAGGCTAGGCCAGATGGCTCATGGAATCTGAAAGGGCCCCACAGAATCTGAAGGGGCCAAAAGGCTAGAGGGCTGGCTGCATGCAACCAACCAGCTAACCCGGGGCTGGCCAGAAAAAACATTAATCCTTTAATACAAATGTATTCCTGTCGGTTATAACCAATATGAATGCTTAAGCTAAAATTCAAATGCAACGGCTAGCTGACGTCAGCTAGCCGTTGCATTTGAATATTTTTATTTTTTTTTACAGTTTTATTATTATTTTTTATTTACAAAATTTTTCCTATAACTTCTATTTTTCATATTTTTTTTTAAATTCTATTTTTTTCCTATAACTTTTATTTTACAAAATTTGTTTCATATTTGTTGCGCCTTACTTGAACTTCTTCATCAAACTCCTCATCTTCTCGTCTCATTTGCGCCCAATTGGATGAGGACCCCTAGTTGGAATCTGAAGAGGATCCAAAGTTGGAATTCATTGCAAACTTGAATTGAAATATATTGAATTCAAAGTTGTGTGAATTATAGCCCAATATCAATCCTATTTATAGCAAAAAAATTCAAATCCAACGGATAGCTAATGTCAGCTACCAACGGCTAGCTGAAGTTACTTAGCCGTTGGATTTGAATTTAAGTTGTAGTTTTTAAATAATAAATTATGTTTGGCCCTATGACCCTTTGACCCTCAGTTGAAGACGGTTTTTTGTGACAGGGCTAAAACGAGCCCTATGGCCATTTGACCATCGGTTGGAGACGGAGACAAATATGGACATGTAACATTCATTAAAATATTAATATCTTAAAGGGTTAAAGGGCTAAAACGAGCCCGTTGACCAGACCTTGGGTGGAGATGGCTTTAGAATCCTGATCAAAGGATCTGTTGGGAACCGAAGCATTTGAGGGGACCACAAAACCACTTCCACTTCCACTTCCACGTCACACTCGTAGACTCTGAATTTAGCGCCACGTACCCCCTCCCTCCATTACCCCATGAAAACGCGCCACAGCTTTCCCTTTCCTCCTCTCATTTGAAAACTTTCAAAACCTCTCTCTCTCTCTCTCTCTGTCTCTCTCTCTCTCTCTCTCTCTCTCTCTATCTTCCCCTGCAAAAACCCTAGCGGCCATTGAAAAAAGCCAAACCCTCCAAACCTTACCATGCTCCCGCACTCGTACGCCGTCGATTCCCATTCCCAATCCCAAGACCTCGCCTGCACCATCCTCGCGTCCTCCGCCCCGCACCAGATCTCCTCTACCTGCGCCTCCATCGAGTCTTTCCTGCACTCCCTCTCACCCGACCAATACCGCCACTTCTTCTCCCTCACTTTCCCAACCCTCATCTGCAAGCTCTTCGGCTTCGAGGATGCAACGTCATCACCGCCGCCTCCGCCACAACCAGCTTCACGGCAACAACCCTCGCCCTCCTCCCCTTCCTCCTCACCCAACGGCTGGATTGATACCGTCCTCGCGTCCAACGACGTAGATTTAGCCAACAGGCTCTTCGCCCTCCTCGCCCCCAATAGCCTCCTCTTCAACGCAATATCCGCCGTTGATCGCCTCTCCCTCGTCAAATACTTGTTCCCTATTGAACGGTTGCCGGAATGGGTCCGATTCATGCTCTCTTCGGAAAGTGGTAGCCGGGTATTATCCGATTTAGCCCCAATTTTCAAAAATAGGGTTAAGGAAGACTCAATTAAACCTAATTTCTATCAACTTCAGCTCAATGTCTTTGAATATTACATGTTTTGGTTCGCTTATTATCCTGTTTGTCGAGAAAATGGCGAAAATTGTGATGTTGTTTCTATAAAAAGGAACAAAAGGTTTAAGTTTGAGAATTGGGTTTCATCAATTTCGGGTTTTTCAAGCACTAGGCGCGGGGCAGAGGTTAAAATTGAGTGCAACTTATATATTAGGCTGTTGTATGCATATCTTCGTGCTTTTGTTGGTGTAACTGATTTGGATCAGCACCTGCCATACCGTAGTTCGCTTTTGCATTACTCATCGGGATATGATAACTCGGTTATAGCTCAGGCAGAGTTTTTTGTTAATGCCTTGGTGAACTTTTGGTTGGTTGACAACGATTTTTCACCGCTACCTGTTAATCTGTGCAAGTCTTTTGGGGTTTCATTCCCATTCCGATCAGTTTTGGGCGAGACCCCACCAACCCCCGGGTTAGGAGAGGTGGTGAAGTTGTTTGTTAAGTACTTGAATTTGGGTTTGGTCGTGCATAGAGATGGAAATGAGAATATGGAAACCTATGGGAGTCCGAGGTGGAGTGTGCTGGGTTCATTTGATGCCTTCAAGTTGAGGGATGTGGTGGCGGTTTCACCAGGTATCGGATCTTGGAACTTGCTGATACAGAGGCCGCTGTACCGGTTTATATTGAGGACATTCTTGTTTTGTCCAGTGGGGGCTTCGATTAAAAATATATCAGAGGTGTTTTTGGTTTGGATTACCTATATTGAACCTTGGGATATTAGTTTGGATGACTTCTCAGATATTGATGCTGTTTTTGACGGATCAACTAAGAACGGGAGAAAGGATAGCCCGCAGCCGCAAGACCGTTGCTTTACATCTTCTTGGCAGGGTTATGTGCTGGCCAACTACTTGTATTACAGTTCCTTGGTTATGCACTTCATTGGGTTTGCCCACAAGTTTCTTCACACTGATCCAGAAATAATTGTCCAGATGGTATTGAAGGTCAGATTCTTAATCATTTCTCTTTCTAATCTAGTTACCTTTGTTAAGATTGAGTTTCTTCTCCTGGTGATTATGATTCCAGAGACGTATTGTTGTGCTCAATCTTGAATTTACTGGTTGCCTTGGATGAAAGTAGTTACATGATAAGCTCAATAATCATAAGTTTAGAACAGTATTATGTTTCCACCACTGGGGTGGAGGAATATCTGATGATTTTCAGTGGACTGTAACCTCCATCCGTACCAGGACCAATTTGTTGAGCTCTAAGTCTTCTGACTGTGAATGCTAATTTGGTGTTTAATGATGGGGATTTATATTTTTTCTACGCTTTATAGTTGGAAGTATAGAAGTGATGAGTGCTGATGAATTAAATGGAGGTCCATCAAGTTTATGACTTGCAAATTCTCATCTAAATAAAATTACTCATATCAAACTATTGCTCATTTCTATTGGAATTTCAAACTTTCCAACTTGGCTAGGTCTTTATTAGGGTTTTATTGAGCTTTGGCCTGTCGAGATGCATTCCTCATACGAACAAATTTGTGATTCTTGAGAATTGAAGATCATACAGTGTGCATTGTTTCAAAGTTCGGGATATTAAAACTTCAGTAAGAGGAAATTTTGGTCATATCAACATGTTTACCGAAAACTAGTACTATATGTTAAAACTTAATTGAGAATAATGTGATGACAATTTGTAGAGATCCTTGGCCAACTTCCTATGCATTACTAATCTTTTATCTGTCAAAAATAAATATGAAGAATATTTTTGTTTCTGATTATTCTTCAATTCTGTACAGATCCTAACTATATTGACATCATCCAAAGAACTCATGGACCTTATAAAGATGGTGGATACTGCTTTTCATTCCAAACAAGCAGGATCAGGAAAATCGATGCTTAATAGCTTATATAGATTTGTTACTCCAATTCGCGAACAGCTCCAGGTAGGTTTACTTCTCTCCTCTAATGTGTTGCATTAGAATTTTGATTGCCTAACTGTTTGAAGTAGTGTTTGACTGATTTTCTGTGTATGATCTATTGGTATCCCTAGGACTGGGAGGATGGCTTATCTGAGAGTGATGGAGATTGGTCTTTCTTGCATGAGAATTGGAATAAAGATTTACAATTGTTCAGTGATGGAAATGATGGCGGGCAACAGTTGCTTCAGGTATTTATTATTATTATTTTTATTGTTCTGTATTTGTGTATGTTTACTAAATTAAATACATCTGTTTACATGACAAGATCTCATCCAATTTTCGTGATTTTGTGATTGCAGTTGTTCATATTACGTGCAGAAGCTGAGTTGCTAGCTGTTTCTGGTGAGAATGGTGCGCACAACCTTCAGTGCATAGACTCTTTGAAAGCTCAGGTGAGCTGTCTATTTGGTAGGCATACTGTAAAGGTACTGTCATTTTCTCCTGAACCAAAACAGCCTCCGCAACCCCGTGATGAAATATTCAAGCCCAGGAGAGTTGGCAACCACACTATGGCTGATGTCAAATACAAGGGTGACTGGATGAAGCGCCCCATCTCCGATGATGAGGTTGCTTGGCTGGTGAGATTACTTGTAGAGTTTTCCGGTTGGATAAATGAGCGTCTTGGACTAAACCAGTCAGAGAGCAGCCAAGCAGACCCTTCATATGTGGAAGTGTCGAGCGATGTTGTGGGCAATGTCTTTGGACTGACGGATACGATGAAGGCAGTGTTGGGTGTAGTAGGTTCTTGGCTTGTGATGTTGGGAGTAGCAGTGGTGAAGCTAATGAGGAAACATGGGTTGAGGGTGAATCTGAGGATGTTGGCGTCAAAGAAGGTTGTAATGGTTTTGCTTTTGTCTGCTGTATATACCATATTGAAGAAAGCTTTTGGAATGTACCAAAGGGTGTAGATTAGGGGTTAGAACAAGGATGTTGAAAACAGGGCTTTGCTTACCTGCACATTAATGGTTGAGATTTAACTAAATCGCAATTAGTTAAATTTTAACTGTTCACCCGTGAGAAAAAAGTGCGATGGAGAATTTCACATTTCCAGTAAAAAACAAAGGAAAAAGGTGCATGGAAGGGAAAAAGGAACAGGGGTTTTTGTCCTATGTGCACTTTTTTTATTTGCAATTTTGATTTTGTTAATTTTGCATCAGGAGCTCAGAGCTCTAGAATGGTAGAGGCAAATGTTTTTCTCTAGCCACTATTTTGCTCTTCGTGCTTTTGTTACATGTGATATATCATTTCAGGGGTTATAACATGAGTGGGCGATACGGTACGGTTTCGCCCTCAGGTGAAACTATGAATCCGGACTATGGTGCAAATTAAATTAATAGTAGAGTGGAAATGTGATGTTCGGGACAAGACATTTTACACGTGTATAACCATGGAAGATTGTTTTTCAAACGAAAAGATAAAAAGATAGCGGTTTTATTATAATATTAGAAATTGGTACAAACATCAACTAAGGCTTTGAATAAAATCAGAGAGATCCTCAATCCAAATGAAGACAATAAAACATGAAATGCCAACTTGGCCAACTAGTTACCACCGTATTGGTGTATTTGTGGGTGACGTGCCTGAGAATGACCAAAGAAAAACCTCAAAGTTTTGAAAGTATTTACACCCAAATCTAGAAGAATGAGATGACATTCGAAAGCGAAATGAACTTCATTCCAGGTGGAAGAGTCAAACACTTCGCGTTTTGGAACTTGAGAATTTCTATGCACAAAAACCGCAATATAACGAACATGAGGACATTCTTTAACAATGAGGCAGTTCCGACTCCGTAGAGGAACTAGAAAGGAACTAACTAGGGTCCATAGACACCATACGAACATGAATTTTGTGTTTAACACAATGAGTGAAACCACCAGAAACAACAAAGTAGACGTAGGAGAACCCAATACACATGAACACAAAATTAAAATAATCAATAGGAGATACTCACAAATAATCTCACCAAGGAGGCACTTATAAACGTAAATACTAAAGCGAAAAACAAAATTAAGGCTAGGAGAATAGGAAGAGGGTTGCCATCGATCCCAAGTCAAAACAAGAAGCCGGCTGCTATGGAGTTTCTAGGTCTAGCAACCATAAATGACTGTTGAAGTGGCTAATTCTTGCAAATTAACACCATGTGAAGTTGATGCATTTAGAAACACATTCGATTAATCTGTAATCTTTTGACCCCAAATTGTAACTTTCTTTACCCGTTTTGACCCCGAAGAGCCTTAAACTAATGATTGAATCTAGAGTAGTGCTACATTTACCATCTATTTGTATTATTTCTATAATAGAAGTAAGGTTTACCAACACATGTGAGTTTCATCTCTATTAAAAAGATGGTACAGACGATGATACATATAGATGGTAATAACAGTATTCTTGTTGAATCCAAGAAGGAGCCGAGGCCTGCAAGCGTAGGTCTGCAAGTGTATTCAAGATAACACACTGCCTTTCTACGAGTTTGTTTCAAATTTTTTAACCAAAATGTAATTAAAGCAATTAAGATAAGGGCTCGGGCCTTGGGGTCTCAGAATTAATCCAATCCTTATATACATGTGTGTGTCTATATATATATAGGGATAGGATCAAGGGACAAAGATTTTGACAAAAATTTTGACATTCTTTTTAAGTCGTTAGATTACATAACATCTAAAGGTCCTCATTTAATCATTAAATGACTTGGATGCTTACATGGATTATAATTGACATTGAAAAAGAATAAAAACTAGAAAAATAATTAAAAATTAAAAAGAGGAAGAAAACCTTGCGCACAAAGGCCTCCATTGATTTGTGCAAAATACCTTCAAGTCTTTTGAGTCTTCATTCTCATCTTTGGGTAAAAACTCCAAAAACCTCTTTGATTCTATTTCAAATCCACTCAGATTTAATTGTATAAAAAATTTGAGGGAGTCAATGAGAGTTGTTGATTTAGGGTTTAGTTTTTTCAATTTAATGAAAGAGCGAGGAACAAAGGCTTGAAGCAGATTGAAACTTGATTTGCTTTTATATAATTATATCGAAATTTTGTATCGATCAATTAAAGGAACGACACTAAGTTTGACAACGTAAGATAGGAATTTGAGGTGTTGGGGTTGGACGAAGCATTTCGGATGCAATTGCATCCAAGACAGACGCCATTTTAGTTTCTTCCTTATGTATGCAGGACTTTTTATTTATTTTTTATTATTCCCTCAGTTTTTAATTCTTTTTATAATTTTAATTTTTATTTATTTCTTAATTATAAATGTATACCTCATTTAATGTTTAAAATCCTCTACATAACTCCCAATCAAGACCGTTGAATGTTACAAGATATAAAGGCTATAAAAGAGTGTAAAAATGTTTGTCAAAATCTTTGTCCCTTGATCCCATATAAATATATATATATATATATATATATATATATATGTTTGAATTCAAATCAAACGTTGCAACTGAAATGATAAATTATTAATCAAATGACACAACTGTAAAAGGCAGTTGCTCATTCTCGTCCAAAAGGCGTGAACAAGTCTATAAATTTACCAACCCATTCCACTTAGAAAATCAACTTTTTCACAACACAGTTTTCATATAACATTAATATTTTAGAGAGAAACACTCAGTATGTTCGATAGAATCAAAGCCCTAGTGCAAGGACTTTGATTGTGATAGTTGAATCCTAGTGACAGAAGCATACAAGAACTACTACACAAGTGTAGAGGCTAAATTTCTATCTATAAGGACATTGCAACCTTGCAAGCCTCTATCATCCATCTGTTAGTAAATTCTTGCTCGTTTAATATTTTTCATTTTCATTTGCATTGTCCTTATTATCATTATTATTATTATTAGCCTCTTCGCACGAGCTCACGTGCATGCAAGATGCATCTTTGCATTACGGCGTTACGCGCTCCAAAGATGTGTTACTTTAGATATTTGTATATTTCTTAAGTGATTACTGAAAATAAATAGGATCTCATCACGTGAGAGAGGCCTTTTTTTATTCATGGGCGATACGCGCCCGTAATGATGTCTTGTGTCAGTTTTTTTTGTTGTAATTGTCAAGATATATTTTTATGTATTCTGCAAGAGATAGACCTTTTCTTTATCATGCACATTCTGAAAATTTGTCATGTTTTTTTGTTTTACTTTAATAGTTTGTATGTTATTCATGCAATTGTCAAACAATATAGGATTTTGAATGCAATTTCCTACCTTAAGTCCATGAATAATAAGATGTAGATGTAAATAAAAAAGAGTAGATAAAAACATTAAGTATTAGCAGAAAAATACAAAACAACTTCAATGTCAAAATATAAAGCCTACATAACAATATTTACACTATTCATAATACACATAAAGTTTACATGTTCACTATTTAAAAAAAAAGAAAAAGAAAAGAAGAAAGTGTACATGTTGACATCAACTTTGCAATCTCCAACCAATGATTGATGCTTCAAATTTTTATTATCAATCTACAAAAAAAATAGTGAGAAAAATAAAAATCAATAAAAAAATAGTTAATTGATCAGTGATAAATTTATACGAAAAAGTATCGTTATTAAATTGTTACCTATTACGAATCATCAATATTAGTTGGAATTAGGGGCACACATGCTAGATGCATTTTCTTTTTTCTTTTTTATTTATCACAGGCGCCTATCTATCTTATTTGAAAAAATACGGAGAAAAACTATATAAAAGGTTGCAGAAAAGTCAAAAACTGATTGACAGAAGGCAGTCATCGTTGCTATTGAATCCAACTATAAAATGAGTAAATTAAAACATATAGCTTAACAAAGAAAAAAAGGTAAAATAAAGAGTCACTTATCAACTCAACTTGTCACCAATTTGTGCAGTATTTGATTGTCTCCAAGTATTTTTTGGCTCTCCTTATATATCGCTTTCTCCATCTGCATGTAGTTTGTACTAAATTTAATTCCTAATTACATTTGGTACAAATGGTTTAGTAAATAATACAAATAGGAAATTATAGACTTGCAATGCCTAGGTTCGCAACAATATACTTAATCCTCTCTAATCCCAACCGTTGCATCTTGGAGTCTGATAATTTAAAAATTAAAATTCAGTTCTAATGATTAAGTTCAAATACAAAGCAAGATGTGAAAAGCAAAATCTCTACAAACTCAATCAATCTCTAAAATATCAAAACTCGTCCCAAATAATATAAAAACAAATCATGTTCCCAAATCCATGTCCTCTCTTTGTCTAACTTATTTCTCCACACAGAGATTGTCCTTAAGCCGCTCAGTTTTGTAGCAAAATTTGCATATGTTCCCAAATCGATGTCCTCTCTTTGTCCAACTTATTTCTCGAAACAGAGATTGTCCTTAAGCCGCTCAGTTTTGTAGCAAAATTTGCATATTTTTGTGTACCTATAGACAAAAATAAACAGAAGAAAAGTTAAAATATGACTTGATGATTGGAATGAGATACTTTATACCAACGCTTAAAACTCAAATGCTATCAAACAAAAGGCAAGGGAATTATCAAAAATAGAAGAGTTGAAATAAATCAGACATTTCGAGAAGAAAAAAATCTAAATCAGACGCTGTTTTCCATTTTATTAGCAAAACTATGACTTGTAGGGCAAAGAAATAATGGTAACCTAAGGAGAAAAAGTTTTAACTATGGTCATAAATCAGACGTTGTTCTCTATTTTTAACTATGATCATAGAGCAAATAAAGTAATAGTTCCACTCTTTTGAATTCATTTGCACTATGACCATAATTAAAAATATGGAGTGGGAGAAAAAAAAATGAGATTAAAAAAGAACCCGAAAGACATGAAAGAGATCTGAAGTAAGTCCTGCAAAGGCAAAGTAAAAAACTAAAAGTTAGCAAAAATAAAACTCAACAAAAGATTTAGTACTAAAAGCAATAACCCATACAATTAATCTATTCTATAATGAATCAATTCCATACAGATTTGAGTTTAGGCGTTTTTTAATAGATTTAATTTACTCCATACATAATCGTGTTAAGGTTATTGTGTTTGCCACTTCGTGTTTTTCTCCCAATAAATACGGAACCAAACCTAAGAACTCACATGTGCACATTCAATCACTCAAACACAAATTTTTCACGGGAAATTAAAATGATGTAGCATAGTTGATTAATTATCGCCATTTACCTGGAGAAATCAGACAAAAAACAGGCCAAAAACACAAAGAATCAAACCTTAGGAGAGAATGTATGCAAAACCTCAATTTGAAAAGGGCACGAATTGGCTATAGGAAAGGGATAAAATTTCATGGGCGGAAAAGCCGAACGGCGAGGTTTAAATGCAAGCAACCCTATGTCTGCCGATCCCAAGAGAGTCTGAAAATGAAGAAGCCTAATTTGTTATTGTTAGGGGGGAGCTGGGGAAATGAAGTTTGATTCTGTCATTGTGACTTGACGATGTCCTTAAAATCCTGCGAACAAAAATAAAAAATGAAAGCCCAACAAAAACCACAATCAAACCACTACGATTAACTGTGACTTGATTCTAATTGTAGACAGTAAAATGAAATTATGCAGTACAACAATTGAAGCCTACCAAATAATAAAGCATAAAAGTGCATATTACTTCTCCATGGCAAAGCTTTTGTCGAATTCCTGTTGAGAAACCTTGACTTTCATCAGATCTTGTTGTACCACACTTGTAGCTTTAAACAATTTGAAAGTCTGATTCAAATCTACACCTATTCTCCTTGGGTTTTATTGCCTTTCATCCTGCAAGCATCGAAATAAAAATTAAAAATACTTACATGTCCAATTTACTAATGGAAGCTGACGCCAAATTTCAATGAACTCTTCCCTGTCAAAGAAAATCAAAGGCAAACTAAAACGAAAAAAAAAACATAAATATGAATGCAAATTAAACTGCAATTAACCGCTTAAAATTGTTGCTTTTTCTTTTCTGTATTCACAAAGAAAAATTTTATTTGAACCTATATAATCTCTTTTTACACTTAGCTTACTCACTACACCCATATTAGTTTTAATTAAACTATCAATATCTCTTTAAACCCAAATTTACTACTTAAACTATCCTCACAAACCCAATTTAGATATGTTAAATTTATCTCTACACCCATTAAAAAATAAAAAATAAAAACAAACTCAAAGGATACCTTCTCTCCTGATTTGTGAAGGTTTATGTGGTGTCTAAGTGTAAGACTATATGGTGAAAAAAGTTTGAATTGAAATGCTGAAGGAAACTAAGCTTTGGGATGCCGTTATGGGGATGTAAAGTATATTGAGAGTAATACATATGTTGTTTTGGGAAGACTAAGTTAGGAGAACAGGGATAGGATGAGTTTGCAAAAGTCCCAGGGTGTAGAACTATATTGGAATTGCTACAGTAGGGTCTTAGTGTTTTTATTTTTTGAACAAACGATATTATCTATACTAAGGGGGATGAGTGTGCTTAGCCTCACAATGGGCTGGCAATAATGTGGTTCAAATTCGCCTTTGGCAAGAATCGAACCTAAGACCTCTCACTTACAAGTGAAGAGGAATACCACTAGACCATACTATTAAGTGACAGTAGGGTCCTAGTGTTAAATCGTCTAGTTGAACTTCAGTCGCTTGAAGTTAATGTTATACAAATATGGTTATGCAAGCCTCCATAATTTGATAAATTTTTTTTCTGAGTACCTTATCTCTGTAAGGAAAGAACTTATATTTTTTATGAGACCGTTTTAAGGTTTTAGTTAGAATAGAACATAAGAGAAAGACTGCGGAATGATAAGGATTTGATTATTGAGAGTGGGTTTATTGATAAATTTTAGTTTTATTGTTAATCTTATTTTGTACTTTAGGTAGAAAAGATACTTTACATTTAAAATTAAAGTTTGGTGTAGAAAGAGGTTATGCGGGTTCAAATAAAATTTTCCATTCACAAATCGAAATGAACTCATGCAGCGGAGAAAGTGATGATAAAAGGTTGTGGAGTGTGGGAGTCTGAAAACCGAACGGCAACTGTTGGTAGCAGTTGTAAACTGAACTGAACGTGGGAATCGTATCTCCCACGTTATTCTTTTTTAATTTTCCTTCGAGTTTTGTAACTGCAAGTCTGCATAACTTCATCACGTCCCTTTTTTTCTTTTTCTTTTTTTAATTTATTTTGTTTTCCAACACAGTTTTTTGTTGAGTTATGATTTTTTACCAGCTTGTCCTCGTTTTTAGAATTTTCTGGATTTTGATTGTGAAGGAAAAAAATGGGCATTTTTGGCATTTTGAAAAGCTTCACCTATTTGGACTTCTCACTTTATATATATAGATTATTATTATATATATTATTATTATTATTATTATTACTACATGCCTACATACAAAGTGTGTGAATTTTTTTACTTTGATTGTTAAATTTGAAGGAGAGAGGAAGAGTGCGAGAGAACATGGGAGTGAGTAGGGGTGGAAAAAAATACCGAATTTCCCAAACCAAACCGAAAAATTCCCGAAACCAAACCGAAAATCCCGAAACGTTCGGTACCCAATATCGAACCAAACCGAAATTTTCGGTATGGGAATCGGTTTCAAGTTTTCATTTTTTCGGTATTCCCAAACCGAACCGAAATAAAAAATATATATATTATTTAATTTTTAAATATATATTTGAAATTGTAACAGTCGTCGGATTTGGTTGAGATTTAATCTCAACCGTTGAATAGAAATCAAACCCTACACTTACACTCTGTTTCTCCCTTCTCTCTCGACACTCAGTGCGTTCACACTCTCTCGCGGCTCGCCTCAGACTCAAACCCTCACCTCACCACCCTCGTCGCCGATTTGTCTCTCCGTTTTCGAATCTGGCCACACAAGTGAAGTCGCATCTCTCTTGACTATCACCTCTCTGATCTCTCTCTCAGTCTCTCTCGACTTCTCATCCCACACAGTCACAGTGGAGGAGCATTCCTTCACGAATCACGACCACCGGTGCCACTCTCCTTCTCAGTCTCTCTCAATTCCAATCGTCCAATGCACTGTGCAATTCTCCCCCAAATCAGGTAAAGTTCACAAGCTAGTTTAGGGTTTGAATTTTAATTTAGGGTTGGAATTCGAGATTAGGGTTTGTGAAATTTAGCACTTGGAAGATCAAGTATATTGCATACTGAAGGTTTAGGGGTTGAATTGGTGGTTGGAATTCGAGATTAGGGTTTCTCTTCTGTCAGACTCACAATTGAAGCATAAATTTGTTACGGGTTGATAGTTGATAGTTCATAGTTCATAGTTGTAGCAATAATTGCAATTGCTGAAATGAATTTCGAGAGTTTGTATAAATTGATGAATGGAGTTCAGAATTAACCATGGGATTTTGGGATGTTTGTAATGCAGCACCATAAATGTATTTACAGTTTGCATTTGGTCAGAAGTGAGAAAGGAGGAAGCACGCAAGCAAGAATTGGAGGTATTGTGGCAATACAGTCAATGTGTTAATTTGTATTTGCATTTGTATGCTAATGGAGTTGAACAAATAGGACTTGACTGTTGTGCAATCTGAATATTGCTATCATTTTTTTGAACTCAACATTTACCTGCATTATTGTTGACAACGAAACGTGAGGACCTTTTCTTATATATGTTATGCTCTCTCTCTCTCTCTCTCTCTCTCTCTCTCTCTCTCTCTCTCTCTCTCTCTCTTCATTTTGAATTTGATCTGATGCATATGACTGTAGCTAGTGTTAGGCATTGGCCATGGTTGCTCTCCTTGTTATGTTTTTATGCTAACAATTATCTACGAAAAGTTTGTTTCCCTTTTTTTTTCCGTAAGAATAGTTGCGAAAAACTATTGCAACTTGTGTACTTATTAATGAGATAGTGATTATTATGTTGAATGTTTATGGATGAAGGTTACCATTTTATGATTTTATCCCACTATATTATGAATATGACATTACATATTAGAACAGCTTGCAATATATGTTGAAGAATATAAAAATTACAAGATAGCCTGGAGCAACAGAGGAGCTCTAGTGTTATGTTGATCAATGATCATTGTATCATGATTCATGCCTTTTCAAATGAAGAATGATCAACATTTTAAATTTGTTGCCATAATCAAATTGACTGTAACTTCTTTGGTCCTGTTGGTTATATGATATTGAATGTCTTTGGTCTTCTCTACTTTAATTTCTGATGTTCCTACATGATTTTTACAGGTTGTCCAACGTTTTCAAGAACTTTTTGCCCAAACGAAGTACAAAGAAGCTACTGAGCTTGCTGTGGATACTGTTGCTAAATTTCAGGTTTCTATTTTGCTTATGTATTTGTACATGTTTCTTTCTTTAAGCAGTATTTCTTTTTCAATTTTTAGTCCAATAGCCCAAAAGCCCAAAACTATTTTGGGATTCCCGATTGTCCCGAAATCCCGAAACTATTTCAGGATTCCCGAAAATTGGAATTCCCGAAAATTTGGTTTGGGATCGGTATTGAATTTGGGATTCCCGAAAACTTCGGTTTGGGAATCGGGACTTGCATTTCGGTTCAGTATCCCATACCGAACCAGCCCTAGGAGTGAGGAGAGAGGGAAAGAGGTTGTTTTTTATTTTTTATTTATTTTTTAATTAGAGATGATAAACTTACATGTAGGTGAGGTTAAAAAAAACAGTAAAATTTTGTTCTATGAAATTACGTTACTATAGATGTCCTTTCACCCTCTTTTGGTCGACAAATAGGATTTCATTATTGTAGTTTTAGATTATTAATATTAATATTATTATTAGTTTGTAATTTCTAAATATTGTTATCAATAAATCATATTTTCTGTTTTGTTTACAACAATCTTATACATAGAAAATTTGTTATGGAGCAATCAGTCAATATGAGTGGTACCAAGAACCCTCACGCTGAGAAACCATAAAAATTTAAGGGAGGAGACTTCAAACGTTGGCAAAAAAAGATGTTTTGTTTAACAACATTGAATCTTGCACACGTTGTGAAGGAAGACACTATGAATGCCATTGATGCTTGTACTTCAAAAGCTATCTGAAACACAAGCGTAAAGAGATGACCATGGAGGAATTGGTTGTGAGGCTTCGTATTGAAGAAGATAACAGGAAAAGTGAGAAGATTGGTGGGGCTTCATCTGTGAAAGCCAAGGCTCATGTTATTGAAGCACAAACATAAAAAAAAAAGTTCCCCCATCCTATGAAAAAGAACACGAGAGGAATCACAAAGAATGGCATCTTTCTTGGACCAAAAGGCAAAAGCTTCAAGAATCAACGTATCAAAGGATTTTGTTGGGTCTATGGTAAACCTAGTCATAAAGCAGAAGTGTGCCGCCATAAGAAGGATCAAAATGTTGTTGCAAACTCGAACGGCAACAACATCAAGCAAACATGGCAGATAAAAATCTTGTTGTTGTTGTGTCTTGAGATTAATTTGATAGCTGATGCAGAAAAGTGGTGGATTGATACTGGAGCCACCAAACATGTTTGTGGCGGCGTAAATCTTTTCACCACATAATTTGTGGGGTGAAACATTGCTTACTACGAATATAATTTTAAATCGAATCCCATATAAGAAAACTTATAAGTCTCCGTATGAAATTTGGAAAGGAAGGCTGCCAACATATAAAACACTAAAAGTGTGGGGTTGCCTTGCCAAAATGCAAGTTCCTTTGCCGAAACGAGTCAAACTTGGACCTAAAACCATAGATTGCGTTTTCATAGGATTAGCTTCAAATAATGCAGCTTTCTGTTTTTTAGTTTATAATTTTGAAATCTCTGATATTCATAATAACACAATATTGGAATTTGTTGATGTTGAGTTCTTTGAGGACATCTTTCCTTATAAAGATAAAGTTTCAAGATCCAATAAGAAGAGAACAATTTACCATGGAGAGACTTCTTTATCAAGTGTTCAAGAGGAAACACTAGAACCAAGAAGAAGCAAAAGTACAAAAACTCCAAAAGATTTTGGTCCTAATTTCATGACCTTGCTAACTAAGGATGAACCTTAAACATATAAATAAGCCATGGCTAGTCAAGAGGCTTCTTACTGGAAAGAAGCAACTAAAAGTGACGTTGAGTTCATTTTAGAAAATAACACATGGGAATTGGTAGACTTACCTCTTGGAAGTAAACCAATTGGTTATAAATGGATATTTAAAAAGAAACTGAAACTTGACGGTACAGTTGACAAATACAAAGCACAGTTAGCTGCCAATGGGTCCTGACAGAAACAAGGTTTAGACTATTTTGATTCATATTCACCAGTGTCAAGAATCACATCTATACAGATGTTGATCACAATAGCGGGCGGTGCATGATATGGAAATCCATCAAATGGATGTTAAAACCGCATTTTTAAACGGTGAATTAGACGAAGAAATATACATGGAACAACCTGAAGAGTTTGTTATAAAAGGTCAAGAAACCAAAGTTTGTAGACTTGTTAAGTCTCTATACGGACTTAAACAAACACCTAAACAATGGCATGAAAAATTCAACCATACAATGTTGACACAGATTCAAAATAAATGAATGTGATAAATGTGTTTACTACAAAGGAAATACAAATTCATGTGTCATTGTGTGTTTGTACGTGGACGATATGCTTATAGTTAGATCAAATAAAGATGTGATCAACTCAACTAAGAAAATGTTACATTCATGCTTCGACATGAAAGACATGGGCATTGCAGATATCATACTTGGGACTAAAATTAATAGATATGTTGATGGTTATGTAATTTCTCAATCCCACTATATAGTGAAAATTCTTAAAAGGTTTGGACAATTTGAGAGTAGTCCAGTAGCTACTCCATTTGACACCAATTGTAATTTAAAAAAGAATGATGGAGATTGTGTATCACAATTAGAATACTCTTGAGTAATCGGGAGTTTAATGTATGTGATGAATAATACAAGACCTGATATAGGATACGGTATAAGCAGGCTTAGTCGATACACAAGTAATCCTCAACTATGCATTAGGATGCACTAGTGAGAGTGCTGCATTATTTAAAGGGTACTATTAATTTTGGTTCACATTATGTAAAATACCCACCCGTGTTAGAAGGCTATACTGATGCAAATTGATTTATGCTAGTACAAAATCCAAATCAATTGGAGGATATGTCTTCACAATGGGAGGACGAGTAGTATCCTGGAAATCCTCTAAACAAACATTAATTGCGCATTCCACTATGGAATCAGAATTCATAGCTTTAGATAAAGCTGTTGAAGAAGCATAATGGGTTTGAAATTTTTTAGAGGATATACTCATATGGTATAAACCTGTGACGGCTATATGCGTTCATTGTGACTACATGGTTGCCATTGCAAAAGCAAAGAATAAAGTGTATAATGGAAGGTCGTGACATATAAGACACAGGCACAATAGCTTTAAGAAATTGCTCTCTGATGGAATCATTTCCATTGATTATTTTAAATCAAAGGAAAATACAGCAGATCCGTTTACCAAAGGTGTGCCAAGAGAGCAAGTAAAATATTCATCAAGGGGAATAGGGCTAAAGCCAATTGAATGAATTAGTCTGATGGAAACCTAACCTAGATGATTGGAAATCTCATGGACTAGGTTCAATAGGCAAACTAGTTGGATATAATTCAAACTGATGAATACACCATATTTCATTCCTAAGGTGGTTTTGTGTACTGTTTGCTGGACTGTTAGGATATTCATATTTAACAATACTAATATCTTATTTACAAGAGGAGTATAGGCAAATGACTCTTATTTAGTATTACCTATATGGGAGTAAATGTGGGGTCGCATTTATGAGAATGAGATGGCTTAATTTCTCTAAAGCTCTCATGAATCCGAGATTTGTTCAGGACCAAATTGAACACAACCGTAAGAACTGAACAAGTGTTGAGAATTGATGTGTGTGAAACTTATTGTTTTAGTTTACTAAAAATGGTGAACAATTCAAGATGTAGTATTCACTGCATCACTATGTAAGCTCGGTAAGTTCTCACTAAGGAAGGTTCAAGTCCAAAAGACACCTATCCTAATGCATATCATTTCGACGAACTCTCTCCCCTATTATTATATATATTTTTAGACAAAATTGCATTCATTTTTTCTAATTCAAAATGTGGGGTATTGTTGGAGTTTTGAATGGAAAAAACCATGAGTTTGTTTTAATCCGCATTGGTGGATTGGTTTTTGCATATTCAAATTATGTATTACACCATTAGACTTAGCATAATAAACTAAGTATAGATTAAAAGAGTTTGATATGGATTAGGATGCAGCCCATAATTAGAGCAATTAAGAGCAAGTCCACCGGAGGGCTTTTTGCCCAGCACCCAGCCGAAAAAACGGGCCAGCACCCAGTGAATCCCCTCCAGCCGATCCAATTGACTGGCACCCAGCCCAAGCCGATCTCTAGCCTAGTCCAAAATTGACTGAGGCGTGGCCCGGTCCATCTGACGCCATGCTGATGCCAGCGTGGCATCAGACGGCAATTTAATTTTTTTTTGCGCCAGGCGCGTGCAGTTGACGCGCGCGTGGCGCTAGTGGCCGACAGGTGGGGCCCGCGGCGCAGGCGCACTCAGTTCTCACCGGGGAGGCGACGTGGTGCGCTATGTACCGTTGGATTTCCAACGACTAGTTTTTCTAGACCGTTGGATTTCCAACGGTAAAAAAAATTTAAATTTAAATTTTGATTTGGACCGTCCGATCACAGATCAACGGTCCACGTTTGTCCCCTAAAAAAAAAAAAAAAAAAAGGGCCCAACGGTCAGAATTATGACCGTTGGCCACGTGGCACTTTATGGGCTGTTGGATTTGAATATTTTTCAAATCCAACGATCCAGATTAATTAACTAAATTAAAAATTATTAAAAAATACAGAAAATTGTGTAAAAATTATAGAAAAAATTTAAAATTATTTTTTTTTTCTATAAATACCTAACCCTTATCTTCCACCTTACACCACATTTCAATATTTTCTACACTTCCTATACTATCTACATTTCAATATTTTCTACACTTTAAGAGAAAAATGTCTTCGTGGAAGCTCATTGAAGATGTTACGTTGTGTGAATGTTGGGTTCACACTACTCATGACCCGATTACGGGTAATGAGATGGATAAGCGAGAAATGTGGAGTAAAATTACGCAAGCGTTTTGTGATGTACATGGAAAAGACGCCAGATCTAGTCAAGGTCTTCAAGGTTGTTGGAAAAAACTCAACGCATCCTTTACTTGTTGGAAAAACACCATCTCTCATGCTTCCGGTAACCTGCGTAGTGGGACAAGTTTAGCGGATCAGGTGACAATATTTTTATTTATTTATATGCATTCCACCCACATCAATATTTTAATTTATTTAATTTCGTATGTAATTTTTATGTTATTTCTTATGTTATTTCGTATGTAATTTTTATTTATTTATTTTTATTTCTTATGTTATTTTTATTTATTTTTATGTTATTTCTTATGTTATTTCGTATGTAATTTTTATGTTATTTCTTATGTAATTTTTTAACACTATCTTATCCCACATTTTTATAGACACTACAAGCTCAAGCATTCTACAATTCAAAGAACGGGAACAAATCATTCAACAGATGGGAATGTTGGGAAATTGTCAAAGATTGCCCTAAATACAAAATTGTGGCAATCGGTCCAGAAGTTGTCATGCACGGCATGGGTCTACATAGTTCGCCAGAACTAGACACGGCCGAACAAGAAGCCGACACATTTGAAGACACGGAAGGGACGCCTGAACAAGTGCCCGAGACCCAACCGACTCGTCAGTCTCTCAGGCCTCAAGGTAAAAAGGCATCAAAGAAAAAGGTAGTTCTTCCAAAAATGACTACACTAAATATATGGAGGAACTTGCCCGCCAAGGTGAACTGACCATAGAGCGGGAAAAGGCTAGAGATGAGGAAAAAACTGCTGCAATGGCAGCAATAATAGCAGCTACTGAGGCCCGTGATGCGGCGGCTGAGAGACAAAGAGAAATAGTTAATCGAGAGAACGAGCTGGTTAGAGAAGCACTTCATCAAGAAAATGAAATGCTTAGAGAAGAAAGGATGGCTCAAGCAGATCGTGACACTATGAGCAAGTCTCTAGTAGGACTGTCTCCGAATTCAAAATATTTTTGGAGCTCGGAAAAAAGAGATGTCATGCGAAGGAGGCGTGCAAGAGATGCGGAAACAAGTGAAGGGGGTTCTAGCTACACAAATCATAGCAACCAAGATCCTAGCACCACATATCCTAGCTCCAGAGACTTTGTATAATTTCGTATTTATTTGTAGTACTTTATTTAATTTCTTATGTAATTTTTATGTAATTTCTTTCTTTTTTTTAGAATTTTATTTAATTTCTTATGTAATTTTTATGTTATTTCTTATTTTCCTTTGAACTTTATTTAATTTCTTATGTAATTTCTTATGTTATTTCTTATTTTCTGTTGAACTTTATTTAATTTCTTATGTAATTTTTATGTTATTTCTTATTTTCTTTTGAACTTTATTTAATTTCTTATGTAATTTTTGTGTTATTTCTTATTTATTTTTAGAACTTTATTTATTTTTATTTTATTTATTATGCAATTTTAATGTAATTATTTATTTATTTTTGTACTTTATTTAAACACATGAAATAAGATTACATAAACTCACCAAATAAACTTAAAAAACAAAACACACTACATAGAATTACATAAACTTAAAAAAAAAAACACTTTATTCTTCAACCACAAGCCTCATTTTAATTATCTTCACCTTCTCGCAATCCCCACTGGTGCTCAATCAAGTCATTCTGGTGGGTTACGTGCCAGTATGGCTCTTGCAAGTTCGTGTACCGTTGAACGATCAATTCATTGTAACGTCCATCCCGTTCAAAGGGCTCGTGTTGCACGGGATCTTTGGTATTGTCATGAGCACAGTAGATACGTGTTCGTGAGTTGTTGATCGGATCCGGCTCGTATTCATCGACGGCATCATAATCATACTCATCTTCAACAATCATGTTGTGGAGAATAATAGACGTCATCATGATGGATCGAAGAGCCTCGACATCAAACATTCTAGCTGCAGCCCTGACAATCGCCCAACGAGCTTGCAGGATACCAAAACAGCGCTCGACATCCTTCCTACATCCTTCTTGACATTTTGCGAAGTGTTTTTCTTTTTCAGTCTGTGGATGTGGCACTGTTTTGACAAACGTTGACCACCTTGGGTAAATGCCATCTGCAAGGTAGTATGATCCCTCGTATTGGGTACCATTAACCCAATATGTGCATTTCGGGGATTTTCCTTGCAGCAGTTCGTCGAACACTGGGAATTGGGCAAGGACATTTAGGTCATTCTGAGCTCCTGGAACACCAAAAAAAGCATGCCAAATCCATGTATCAAATGAAGCCACCGCTTCCAAAATGATGCTTTTGGCTCCTTTTCTGTCGTCATAAGCTCCTTGCCACGCACTTGGACAGTTTTTCCAAGTCCAATGCATGCAGTCGATGCTTCCAATCATTCCAGAGAAGCCTTGCATCTCACCCTTCCTAAAAAGCCTTCGCATGTCCATTGGCGTGGGTGTCCGGAGGTACTCATTGGTGTAGATGGCTTCAATTGCAGAGCAAAAACGCATCAGGGACTCCAGAACAGTTGATCTTCCCATCCTCGTGATCTCATCCACTTGATCTGCAGATGCTCCATATGCAAGCATTCGCAAGGCAGCCGTAATTTTTTGCTCGGGAAGAAGACCTAGAACATGAAAAGCATCCTCTTTTTGCACAAAGTATGGATCATGGTTGCAAATAGCACTCAAGATTTTTTCAAACAAACTTCGTTGCATTCTAAAACGACGTCTAAAAACATGATCAGGGAATATGCTGTTGTGAATAAAATAATCTTCCAAGAGATTTTTACCTCGTCTTTCCCTTTTTCTATCGAGGTTTGCAGCACGTCTGGGTTTGGATATCTGACCCACGGCTTCCATGACACGGCGAGAATGTGAGGCCCTCTGCCTTCTATGGTGATCATCCTCATCTTCCTCCATGAAGAAAGCCTCATCTCCACCTTCACCTTCATCGAGATTGGCCAATTCTGCCTGTTGTGCCAACAACCTTTTCTGTTGCTCCTGCAACTGTTTATACACTCTCCTTGAAGAAGACATTGTAATAAGATTTCAAGATTTGAAAACGATGAACAAGGATTCTGAGCTAAAAAGAAGGATTGAGCTTGGTGTGAGGATGGATGTAGGGATGTAGGGTTTATATGGACAAAAAAAAGAAAGGATGAGGTTCTAGACAATGCCACGTGGCACTACGTGATTGGTTGAAAATCTTATCGAAATCTTGGCTAAATTATTGTAAACTGGAAGTGACACGTGGCGCGTCGGGATTGGTTGAAAATCTTATCGAAAATCTATCCACAAAGTAGTACGTTCGGATAATGACACGTGGCATGACGTTATTAGTTGAAAATCTTATCGAAATCTTAGCTAAATTATTGTAAACCGGAAGTGACACGTGGCGGAAATCTATTCACAAAATAGTACGCTCGAATAAGGACACGTGGCGTGACGAGATTGGTTAAAAATCCTATCCGAAATTAAAACTATTTTAATTTTTTATTCGTTTACAAAAAATTTAAAAATATTTTAAATGGGCTGGGTGCCAGCGCATTTTCTAGGGGTGGAGATTGTTTGTGCCAGCGCATTTTTTGACTGGGTGCCAGCGCATTTTTTTTAGGGGTGGAGATTCCTTGGCCTGTTACTGTTCACTGGGGTATATTACTGTTCACTTGAGTGGATAAATGCGCTGGGTGCTGGCGCAAAGTCCTTAAGGGTGGACTTGCTCTAAGATAAGGGCTCGGGCCTTGGGGTCTCAAAATTAATCCAATCCTTATATGCATATGTGTGTGTGTGTGTCTATATATATATATATATATATATATATATATATATATATATATATTCAGATAACTATGAGTTTGAATTCAAAACAAACGTTGCAACCGAAATGATTAGTTGTCAATCAAACGACACAATTGTAAAAGGTAGTTGTTCATTCTCGTCCAAAAGGCGTGAAGAAGTCTATAAATTTACCAGCCCATGAAAATCAACTTTTTCACAACCTAGTTTTCATATAACACTAATATTTGGGAGAGAAACACTCAATATGTTCAATAGAATCAAAGCCCTAGTGCAAAGACTTTGATTGTGACAGTTGAATCTTGATGACAGAAGCCTACAAAAACTATTGCACAAGTGTAGAGGCCAAGTTTCTGTCTATAAGGACATTAGAACCTTGCAAGCCTCTATCATCCATATGTTAGTATTCTTGCTCGTTTAATATTTTTCCTTTTCATTTGCATTATCCTTATTATTATTATTATTAGTTTGTAATTTCTAAATATTGTTATCAATAAATCATATTTTCTGTTTTGTTTACAACATATATTCTGACTAATGATATCTCTATTATCGATGGACAAATTTGTTTGGAAAACCTCTCTGTCCCAAATGTTTGAAGAAATTTAGACACCTCTTTTTTGGGTCCTTGGTTCTTGTCGTTCTATCTTAACAATAACTTAGGGATTGTGTGGGAAAAATAAAACTAGAACCCATATCCTGCGTATTGATGTCTTAAGTCGTTGATCAGAGAGAACGACACAAGAACCAAGGAATCGGAAAAGAGGAACCTTTGGAGGTATGGTGGCTTGTGTTGTGCCGTCATTTCAGATTCCCGACCGAATGAGAATGATTACAAGATAGGATGGATCTCCTTGAATTTATTCATCACGTTCTCAACATGGATAACAAGGGGTTGCAAAACGTTGTAGATCTGCCAATGATGGATTTCAGGGTAGGGAATACATCAAAAAGGGGAACATGTTTTCAATATTGATAGCAGCTCCCGCTGAAGCAATTGTAGTAGCTCCACCAACTATTAATTGGCTACAGTACTTACCTGTATTTAATACAATCACTGTCAGGACTGTTAGACGGTGATTGTGTTAAATACATATGTTCACATGAATTATATCTGATCATCAGATGATGATTGTATTAATATATGTAAGTATTGTAGTCAATCCCTACATTCAGGACTTAAAAGCAACAATTTAAAACTTATTAGTCCTAGTAATTTTTTTACTGAGGGAAAGAACAAATAGACAATACCTCAACTTATATGTTGAAGAATTTAAAGTTCGACATCTATGAATAACGAGTTTGATATCAAACTATTGCTTGGCTCTATCCAATACTGATCCGTAATATTGTTTTATAAAAACTGAATTGTTTATTTTCATTCGTTTTTACTTAAGCACTAATGTGGCACTTAGTTTACGCTTCCTCCCAAAAATAAAAGCAAAAAAATTTTGTACTTTTTTTCCCTCTTTTTATATGAAGGGAAGTGATTTTCACACACTCTTTTTAGTTGAATATCAGAATACGCAACGAACTAACTGAATACAATACTTTATTAAACAAAAAATGCAAAATTGCCAAAAAGGGTACACAAACCGAAGAGATAACATCTTGAGCAAAACTTGTTATTCTACATGTTACAAAACATCTATATATAATGGAAACTAAAGCAAAACCTAATACTTAACGGGCAACAAAACCTAATGCTAGGCCCACAAGACAACTAAAATAATTATAATAGTAAACTAGTTTTCCAACAACCTTGTCAAACTGATTGTGGTACACGACAAGAGTTTGCTAACAAGCAGATGTGGATGCAAGCTCTATTAGGTAGACACGACAAGGCAACCTCCATTAGACAGACACGAAAAGGCAAGCTCCGGTAGGTGGACATGACAAGGAAATGGAGCAATTCAATTCAAGCGAGCGATCGATTCAATTCAAGCGAGCGATCGATTCAATTCAAGCGAGCGATTGATTCAACCGAGCGAGTGAGAAATTCAAGCGAGTAATCGAGCAATCATCAATTAACGAAACAAGCAATTTAAATTCCGAAGAATTAAACCTGCTTTGATACCAAGTTAAATATCAGAGTGCACAATGCATTAATTGAATATAGTACTTTATTAAACAAAGAAATACGAAATTGGCAAGAAGGCACACAAATTGAAGAGACAACATCTTGACTGACTAGTTATTCTAAGTTAAAAGCATCTATATATAGTGAAGACTCAAGCAAACCTTAGTATTTAACGGGGAAGAACATCATGCTAGAAAACTAAAATAATAATAGTAGTAAATTCCAACACTTTTAGTCTCTCATACGCCCTTACTTAATCCTGACTGTTGATTCAGCTTAGACTTATTCAATTTGATGGCCACAAAGAAAAAAGGGTATGAAAATTTAAAAAGATGTGTAAAAATCATGTCCTTTATATAAAAGGATTCATCAATTGTTTTTTAAAAGAACCATTATGGTAGTCTTGTTTTCTTCGACCACATGGTTCAAGAAATTTGTGATCACCTACCGTTCGATTTAATTGCAACGATAAGTGGTCATTTAACTTTTGTTGTTATACTTTCTCTTTGACTGTTCATTAAGATTGAACGGTGAGTGAATGATAAGTAAACTGTGAGTGACCACAATTTTCTTATGGATAAATTAGGTTCTCATCCCTCTTTTTTCAACTCCATTGATTAAAACCTTATTATTTTTTCAATTTTTCATCAAGGTCCCTCGATTTAAGAAACGTTACATTTGATATATATATATATATATATATATATAGCTTTGTGTCACATCCCAGCCCGAGGTGGATCACTTCCCAGGTCCGCTCCACCACCGTAGCACGATATTGTCCGTTTTGGGCTTAACATTCCCTCACGGTTTTGTTTCTGAGAACTCACGAGCAACTTCCCAGTGGGTCACCCATCCTGGGAGTCCTCTGGCCCCCTTCTCGCTTAACTTCGGAATTCCTACGGAACCCGAAACCAATGAGCATGGTCTAAAATGCCGATATTATCGGCGAAATATCACCGATAATATTGGTTTTGGGAGAGAAGGATATTTTAACGCATATCCAATGAGTTTTCGTCCAAATATCGCGATATTATCGATAATATCGATAATATCGCGATATTACCGATAATATCGCGAGATGAACCGATAATATCGCCTCTCGAACAGCTAAGTCGACCCAGATGGGGGCGAGTCGAACCGGTTGAACATGCTCAACTCGTGGTCGTACATGGCCTTCTTGGTGGGGTTAGAGAGGACGTTCCAGGCCTCGGAGACCAGCCGGAAGGCATAATCAGGGAAGCGATTCCAGTGGGGGTTCAGCAGAAGAGCGAGTCGACGGTACTGAGTCGCGACGATTTCGAGGTTCTGAGTGTACTGGGATAGTTGGAGAATAGCGTACCAGTCGGGCTGCTGGTTTTGGTTGTTGATCTGGGATTCAGCGGCAAGAAGAGTGTCGGCGACGGCGATTATCTGCTCGATGGCCTCGAGCCTGGGGTCAGTCTCTCGGGCTAAGATCGCGAAGGTCTTGGTCTCCTGCAACTGCAAGTCATGTGCCGACAGTAGCTTCACGGCTCTCCGCTTCCGCCCTCGCCCTGTTGGTGTTGAAATTGAACTCCATTTCTCTCTCTCTTCTCTCTCTTTCTCTCTCTCTCTCTCTCTCTCTCTCTCTCTCTTTCACTCCCCTTTCTGCCTTTCTTGGTTTTCGATGAAGTTCAGACAGAGTAGAAGGGTGGGGGAATTTTGGGTGGACGAAAGAGGACCTGGGTTGTGACTGAAATGACGGAGATTGTTTGGTGGTGGGGTGGGAGAATGGGAGGTGCAGTAGGGGTATTTTGGGAGAATGGGAGATTGTTGTTGTTGAGGGTTTTGAGCACAATTGGACTCGGTTAATGGATTTAGATTTTAAACCAACGGAACTGCTACCCTTCAACACCTTAACCACCATATCACTTATGTTTTCGTGAAAATATGCTAAAATATTTATATATATGGTTTTGTTTTGAATTCTTTTTGCAAGAAACAAATTTGCACATGACAGCTCGCTATATAATCAACTTAAATCAGTTAAATCCATCATGCAATGCATTTTCTTCCAATTTTTTGTGATAAACTAATAGATAATTGACTAAATAAACATCCTGCAAAGTTTCAATAAAAATTTCCAAGTTTTTCTTACAATTTCCGTGGTTTCCATGTAATTTTTATCGATATCGATATTATCCCGATATTTCCATCGATATTTCCGTGTTTTCGGATTACCGATATTTCCGATATTACCGATATTTAATACCTTGCCAGTGAGCTCCCAAAAGGCCTCATGCTAGGTAGGGATGAGAATATACATTTAAGGATCACTCCCCTGGGCGATGTGGGATGTTACATTTGTATCATATATTTTTATTTTTATTTTTACTTTGTACCCATTTTAATTTGCAACCTTTTTTTTTAAATTGTACCAATTTCCTTTTCAGTTTTAGTTTGTATACATATATTAATTTCTTTTTGTGTCCATATTTTTCAAACTTTTATTTGTACCCATTTTTTAAACCTTTTATTTGCACCAATAATTTACTAATAATGTACCAGTTTGTCTTTAAAAATGTACCACTTTGTTATAAGTAAAATGTACCCTTTTTTTTTTAAGTACCTTTTTTTTATGTAAAATGTACCTGTTTATTTATTTTAATGTAAAATGTACCAATTGTTTTTTTTTATATATATAAAATGTACCCATTCTTTACTATAAAACGTACCAATTTTTGTGTGTAAAAGGTACCAACTTTTTATATGTAAAATGTACCGTATAAAAATTACCAATTTTTTGTATGTAAAATGTCAATAATATAAGTAATGACAAATCATGAATTTTATTTAAATATAATTTATGTTAGTGACAAATCATGTCATTAAGCTAAATTATACTTTTTTATATAATTATAATTTATTTTTTTAATATTTTTAATCCCACAAATCTTGGATTGTATTTAAAATCTCATTAATATAAGTAACTATAAATATCAAATTTTAATTTAAAATTATAATAACCTACGTAGAAATGCATTATTGCATTAATTTCAAGGATTTCAATAAAAAACTGAAAACCAACAAGATTTCAATTAAAAAGCGTTGATAAATAGAAACCACACCCAAAATCACATTTTTCTAAACTATAAGGGTTGGAGAACCCCGAGTAGGGCATTGATAAATATGGTCGGAGTTATTTCCACGTTTCCATATAATGATAATATGTCGCTTCACATGATTCACGTGTTTCATATGTTGAAGTTGACAAGAAAATCCGAGTTCAATGCTGCTGCACACTAAAAGTCTCTAAAACCAAAAAGCCATAAATACATATTTATATACCAATATGGGTGCTTTGTTTGCTTATCTTCCTCGTGAAAGTCAACTTAAATCAGTACAAATTTGTAACCATCCATGCAAAAATCCAAGAACACATTCATATTTGACGTGTATTATTGAATTTAACAGTTAAATATGCACTAAAGAATTTACCTAGTAAAACGTTTTCTTTTGTGTAGGTGGGCACGTGTGCGTGTTATACCCCTGTTCACATTTTCGAGGAAAAAGTACATTTTTATGTGGTAACTATGGTTAGATATCATTTTTTGTACATCTGGTTTGGCACACATAAAAGAATAAGAAAAAAAAATAAAAATAATACGAGTCACATGAACTATCCTCAATCAAAACATGGCCGAAGACACTTATTTTTAAATGGTGATTGTGAGAGTGCATTTCTTTCAAATTTAGTCTAAACAAGCAAAAAAGCCTGCACGATGTTGCGGGTTTAAAACTCTAGTGACACATAATTACAACAATGTTTTCAATTCTACTACTACATAGGTACAACCATACTCACAATCCTATTTACACATATACTAATCAGCATTTAAAACTATGTTAAATGGGGAGAGTTTTACCTCAGTACAAAACTTGATAAAATTAAACAAATCCCCATGTCATTAGTTCTTCATATTGACCCCTGCTTTTATAAACTGGGCTGAATGCTACACATGGACCGTCGATTTCCACCGCAAAGAAGGGATTCTCCATCGTCACCACCATTGGTATTTTCTTCCTGTTTTCCTTTGCCCAGTCATTGGAAAATCCAATTTTGAAGCCATTTTCTCACACTAAATAGCAAAAAAATTAAATTTAAAAATTAGAGAAAAACAAAGAAAAGCATCTAAAACTTATATTCGGAGGCAGAAAAATAAGCAAAACCTAGTTGAGAACTCACCATAAAAAACCAAACTTTACACAAGAAAACTCTAAAAAACTAAAATAAAACAAAAACTTGAAGAACCCATTTGAACTTTACACAGAGTGGAGCAAAGGAAAGACAAAAAAGAAAAGAGTAAAGTCATCAAGCTCAACCCTTTAATTTAAACTCCAAAAAAATTAAACACAACCCCATTGAATCATTAATCTTACTGTAACACAAATTATTATGGCCAAACTTTTGGTGCCTATCAAAACCAAGTTTTCATATATATACAAAGCATAAATTCTTCAGTTTTAGACATTCTTAAGCATTGTACAACAATGTCATGTCATATGATTGTGTCTGCTCCATATCAAATACCTCATAATATAGGTGAATCAAGTGATTACATGTATATATATGTTTATAAACTTATTTATTTGACCGATGCAGGGCATACGAAACCAAGCGTAAAATAAATGGAACATGTTCAGAAAATAACCCAGATGAAAACCAAAAATATCAGAAGAAAGAAGACCAAAAAAATACCGATTTGTGATCAGCTAATTGTTTAACTCAAGCATCTGATTCCTCTGTGTTTAAGGTGAGTGCTTTTGTATATCAAAATTAAATTCCAATCCAAACTCAAATTCCAAAACAATCACAGCATAGAAACTTAATAACCCAAAAAGTTAATGAAACCAAACCTATTTCAATTCCAATATAATCCAGAACACCAAATTCGCTTACCTTCGGTCAAGCGGGTTTTGGAAAACGTTGCGGAGACCGGTGGTGCAGGAAGATTCACACGTTTCCTGTGGCGCCCTTCGTGCATATATAATCCATGTTTCCCTCTTTTTCCATCTGCTCTATCAGATAAATGTGAGTACTAAATGAGTGCATTTAAACTAAAAAGAGTTGACAGAGGCATAATTGGAGAAAGAAAAGGTCTTTATATCAATAAAAATCAAAAGGTGCTTCATAATTGGATTTGACAGAGGCATTCTCAGCAAGTAAAAAAACAGAGGCATTCCCAAACAGAAGATACAATATACAGTAAAAGGAAAATAACAACTGAGGAGGAAAAATAAAAACCAAAAAATAAAAAAATTGTAAACCTTAGTAGCAACCTAGAATGCATACAAATGAAGCATTTTTTTTCAGGGTTTGAGGGCTTGAGTTTGTTTTCTAATTTGAAGCAAAGAATACTTGAATGAAATGCCAAATAAAAACTCCAAAATCTTACCTGATCACAAATCGGTGAGAGAGCTTTTGGGAAAAAGGGTCAGAAAGGATTTGGAGGTGGAATTTGCAGAGCCAAGATGATGTTGCAGTTTAGGTGTCGGCTGACGATCAAAATTTCTTCTTGGGTTTTCCAATGAACGGCGAAGACGGGTTTGTAGGGCGGCGGCGGTGAGGATTTGTCGATTTGTCTACAAAAGCTCTACCTCAAGCGTATGAAAACCCTTCCACAATCTTAGCAATCGATATAAATTTGAAAAAAAAAAATGGGGGAAATTTTGTATAGAACTATTTACATACAAATTTTACTGTGCTGTCAAATTAAGTGGGCAATAAAAGCTGCAAAAAGGGGGGCATTTACGTCTTTACACTGTGCTTAGTAATAGTGTTTTTTCCATTGCGCTTTAGTATATATAACTAGCAAACAATGCCCCCCACGCAATGGTGCAGGATTGAAAACCGTATAAAATTTTGTATAGTACTATTTACATACAAAAGATTTAGTAGATAGTCCAATTAAAAATCGTACAAAATCTATAAACAATCAGATTGTGAGACATAAGCTTAATATGTGCATACCCCTCTTTACTTTGAACTCCCCTGCATACAACAACAACGAAGTCTTAACTTACAAAAATCACAGATCAAATTAAATAAAAAATTCCAATAAAACTTAATCACAAATTTCATTTGGATAATTATCAAATATCGAAAAAAAAGAAGAAGATTAAAAGAGTCAAATGAGTGAATTAGGAGAAGACATAAATACTTATAAATAAAAACAAAAAATAAACCAAAATCAATATTTACATTTTCTATTCATGTTCATGGTTCTCTTCATAAGCATATTTGTTGATTTGGTAACGCTAGAGAGACTAAATTTATAGACAAAATTTGGAAACTAAATGATGTGTCACCAATAGAAATGAGCACATATATCGTCGCTTAAGTCATAATCCAAATCCAATCATCAAACTTTCATATCATTTAGTTTGCAAAATTTAATTTACAAATTTTATCTTCCTAACATTATCCTAATTGATTTGAAAGTTAAAGCAAAGGCTTTGGCCTTTACGACATATTAAATACCTCCCTTAGTGCGAAAAATAAAACGACTTTGAATCAGCAGGAAGCTTTGTTTTTCAATCTTTTTTAACCTAATCCACCTTTTATGGCATATTGTTTTTCAGTCTTTCTTTTATCCTAATCCACCTTTTGTTGGTCTGGGACATTTCATCTCTATTTCCTCACAAAATCTCCTTGATTATTCAGCCATTTATTTACATCTGTGAAATTCAAATTCAAACTCAGCAGAACACACACACCAAACTTAGATTAGGAAAAACCCTCAATTTCCCAAAATCCCACCATTTTTTTTAGATCGACTTGTCACATCCTGGCCCGGGCCTCGACCACAACCCGGGCACGCCTCCACTGTAGCACGATATTATCCGCTTTGGGCCCCAACCACACCCTCACGGTTTTGTTTCTGAGAACTCAGACGAGAACTTCCCAGTGGGTCACCCATCATGGGAGTGCTCTCGCGCGCTACTTGCTTAACTTCAGAGGTCCGACGGAACCCGAAGCCAGTGAGCTCCCAAAATGTCTCGCGCTAGGTAGAGATGGAAATATACATATAAGGCTCACAATATCCACTCCCATGAGCGATGTGGGATCTCACAGACTGGCCAGTGGCAAGGAATTTTCAAAGGAGAGAGATGGGGACTTTAAGAGAGAAACCAAAATCACTCGTTGCATGCCTCGTTACGGTTCTGGCAAGGAGAGCATGCTTTTTTGTTGGTTTGGTCGTCATCCCAGTTGGGTCGCAGGGAGATGAGTGAGAGGAAGAGAGAGAAGGGAGAACCAAAAAAAAAAGAAAATATAAAATAAATACAGTATATATATCTGGTGGGTGTATCTGGATGCAATCGAAATGAGTGTAAAATTGGGAGGGTAAAATCGGTAGAACATTGTTCTTATCAACAACGTTTCAGTGTATTTTTAGCTTTAGTATATATTAAATTTTATTAAACTTTAATATCCTTGTCCGAATGCACCATAAAGGACTTTACTTTCTTAGTTTTATTAAGTTTTTTTATTTTTTTTTATTTTTTTTCTTTTTACTTGTGAAACTATGAGGGTCTTCAAAAACCTCTCCGCGGACCATCAATTAACTCTCTTCTAATTCACAGTTCATCACTATTCTTGTGTGCACAACTAAGCACCTTTGACTATTGATGGGCAGAGACATCGGGATAGTATAATGCAATTCTGCAGGTGCTTCGCAATATTCAACCACTTGAGGATATGAATTCAAACCAAACCGTTTGAATAAAGTGTCATTTGACTACTGAGCTATAATGCCAGTTGAAATTGACTGTCTCAATTATTTTTTGAGTAAATTATGGATTAAGCTTTTCAAAATTAGCCAATTTACCCCTCGCCATCAGATTTGAAGGGATTCCATCCAATTTTTTCTTAACATTTCTTAAATCTAATTCAAAAATTAATAAAAAGATAATTACATTTTGCAAACTCAAATTTGTGTTCAATTGCAATCTCATACATCATATTAAAACATTTCAATTTCATATATTTATTTATTATTTCACTTTAATGTCATATATGCATCCGTTTCAATTTCTATTAGTTTCTCCTGTATCTGCTCATGTGAAAATCGTGAGCCCAGCAAAATTTGTGCCATGTTGATCAAAACAAATAAAATCATTTTTAATTACAAAATAGGCCTATCTTCTCCTTCTTCCCCATCAACCTCTCGCTTCTCATGTGGCCTGATCTCCGTGGCTGCTACCATGACCATGTCGTCGGAGGGCCAGATCCACCAACTAAATCGATCTCTCCTTTTTCTTCTGCAGCACAACCACCAACTAAAACCTTTTTCCGTTTCTTTCACTTTCTCAGAGAACAAAGTCATGTTAGGCTTGTATAATCCCAACTTCTCACCGACAGAGCTGCTTCTTCTCAGAGTAGAAGCACCCCAGATGTTGACGGGTTCGTTCTTCCCCTTTCTTCTAGAACAATCCACCTTCCTAAATCTTCAAAAAAAAAAAAAGCAACTCTCAAAAGAAAAACTACAATCTTTGTCCTTTTTAATTTAATTTGTTTGTTGTTGTAGTCAGTACTTATCGAAGTTGTTAGCAGAGCATCAAAAGCTTGGATGGTTCAAACAAGTTCTTCCGAAATGCACCTCTTGAATCAAGGCTTTGCTTCCAAATCTTAGTGTTTTGGATCTAGATTTTTGTGGGGCGTATGGCACAACCACAACCACACCCAAACCCCTCCTGACGCCTGAACCGTTGCAATCTGACGATTGGACGAAACCCCAAATCTATTTCTGGCAAATCTGATAATCAGAGGGTCATGTGGCAAGAGTTTGACAACCACGTCACGTCACGTCAGTACAAATGTGAAATTTCCAGTTACTACATCATTAATAACGATTAAATAATAAGTAAATCTATTATATGAACTACAATTGAACTAAAACTAGAATGTGCAAAATGTAATTTACTCTTGACAACCACTTTTATCTCCACCTCCCCATCCATAACCACAAGTCGTTATATTGTCTGGGTGATTTATTTATTTTTTCTTAATTTCTAAATTTCTTGAGTTATTCTTTTAAAAGTATTTTTTATTCGCATGAGAAGACTACTACAGCCTTCAATTTGACATGGATGATGAAATCTACGAAAATTTGATGATGACATGATGTTTATTGGCTAAATTTTAAAAATTTAGGGGGTTAATTTATTATAAAAATAGTTAAAGGTTCAGTTTCAATTAACATTATAATTCAGAGAGTTAAACGGTAATTTACCTGTTAAAACACGATGAAAATAAAAGAGAAAATTGTAGCAATGATCTTTCAACTAAAAGTCAATGACCATTGGTCCCTTAACTCACTAAAACGTGTAGCTATAGTACTTTTCGTCAATTCCGTTAAAACTTCCGTTAAAATGAGTCATGTAACACGCACGTAAAGCTAAATTAAGGGGCAAATATAGAAAATCAAATTAAAAAAATTGTAGCAATGGTCCCTCAACATTAACCCAATTAGATAAATGGTCTCTCAACTTTAACCCAACTGGAGCTATGGTCCCTCAACTTTAACCCAATCGTAGCAATGATCCTTCTAATATGAGTCATTTTGACGAAATTCTGGTGGAATTGACGAAAATGACCGTGCACGTTTTGATGAGTTAAGGGATCAATGGTCATGGATTTTTAGTTGATGAACCATTGCTCTAATTGGATTAAAATTAAGGAACTATTGCTACAATTTTTTCAAAAGAAAAATATGGATGCATGCATGTGTTGACTCAATTCATGAGTGTTGCGTGTGTGTGTGTGTAGGAAACCTTTAAGGGAAGGAATCCCCTTTTTTTTTTTTTATAAAAATAGGGATTAGTTGTAGGGTCCACACCACATCCAACTTTAACGATCCGAACGGTCTATTTTTCAAGTTGCACCTCATAGATCATCATTGCAAAATATTAGCCAAATCGGAAATGTTTAAGACATCTAATTGAGTTCAAAGAAATTAACGAATACTTTGTTATATAACAAGGTTTATTATATTAGCACCCCACATATTGTTGAATAAACCTCACATACTTAATACACCCTACATTTGTTTTTTCAATTGAAAATTATCTTAATACATTATACACCTCACATACTTCCCTCTAATACCCTCACACTCCACATTCTCAACATACACATTACATTTTCTACATACACCCTACATTTTCTATACTTTCCAACATTCTTCAATCTTATAATACTCATTTGTTTCTTAAATCTCTCCTTGTTCAAAGTTTTCCGCGTTAGTACCCTTCCCATTACGAAAACTTTGGAAGTTCTTAGCAGTAAACCCTCCTTTTTATCAACCACAATCACCTGTTGCTCCTCACTTGTGAGGGCCAGTTCCGTAGAGAACTGGGAAACCATGTCCTCCATTGCTCATTCGAGAATATCTAAACTCCACTTGGTTGTTCTAGCGATTGTTTCTGCGAGTACTCGTAGCACTCCAATTCGCATCCTTAAACAAATATTGGGTAGTATGGTTTCCTGGGGAATCACAAGCAGGCATTTGGGAAGAAAGAAGGGCCTCCTATAAAAAAATTAAAAAAAAAATTGAAAAAAATTGATCTTGATTCATAGTTAGATGCCCAGTAACATATGTTCGAGAAGATAATTATGATACTTTCCTAAAGTTTAATAACCCATAATAAGAGAAAGGGTTTGCGTAAGGAGGGATGGGCATATACGAAAGTGCAGTGAAGGTTTTTAAAGGTATGTAGTTTCATTCATTAGAGTTTTGTTCAACAGTGGAGGGTGGGAGTGAGAGAGGCTTTGATAGTTGAAGAAGATAAATAATACATTAAAAGTGATTTGGGGTGTATTAAGAAATTTCTTATTTTTTATAAACCTAATAAGGTCGAAATTGTCATTGCATAATAGGATACATATGTCATTTAATATTAAACTTTAATGTGGGGTATTAATAAAAGAAACTATATAAGAAATAATGAAATTTTATCTTGATAGTTAAATAGGCAAATGGTTTCGGATTGAATTGAATTTTTGTAAAGATAATCTATGAATCGAAACTTACAAAATAAACAATTCGAATCGATAAAGTTTAATATGAAGTGAGTCCTACATTTAATCCCCATTTAAAAAAAAATGAGAATCTCTTTGCATAAAGGGCATATATATATATATATATATGTATGTATGTATGTATGTATGTATGTATGTATGTATTTTGTGTTCTATCGGAACGTCGAATCAATCAGGAAGAATTACATGACTTCATGATATGTAGAGACAAGGTCAGCAGTATATATCCATATATGCTTTGCGTTCAAGCGACAAAGGTCAGCAATTTTGGCAACTAATCAGGAAGAATTACATGATTTCATGATATTTAGGTAGCAATTTGACAAAATCATTTAGGCCACGTGCGGATTAATTCCTATTTTTATAAAGGTCCTGGATTTGAAACTTGGCCACTAGCGACATTGTCATTGAGCACAGGTTCAAAGTTAGAAAATGGCAGAGAAACTAAAATTTTAATGATAATGGTAGATAGATTAAATTTATAAATTAAATTTGTAAATTAAATTATGTGTCATTAATATGAATAAGCACGTTAATTAATACTTAAATAATAATCTAATCATTAATTTTCATATAATTCAGTTTACAAAATTTAGTCTACACATTTATGACTAGTTTTGGGTTGTTGTTTTGTGCAAAAAAAAAAACGTTGTTTTCAGAAGCAGGGGTAAAGCTGCTTCTGCTATTTGGACCCATGATTTTAACAAATTTTTTATTTTTTTTCATTTACGAAACAATTTTAGCCCCAACTTTTTTAAAAAAGTTGATTTTAAAATAATTAGCAATGCCAAATCAGCCATAGTTTCTCTAGCATCACCCAAATTTTAAACAAAATTTGCAAACCAAATGATGTGTCATCAATAGGAAATAAGCACGTTAATCAAAGCTTAAGTAATAATCCAATCATCAATAACTCCATCATTTGGTTTGCAAATTTAGTTTAAAAAATTTGGTCTCTCTGATATTATCCTTTAACTAATAGGTTATCTGATATTGAATCAAAAATCAAAATAACTTTTTATAACTGTTTTTCTTTATTGCTAAAAATTAAGGAACATATCCTATCCGGATCATCTTTATGAGGATCCTAGGGATCAATCTCATCTTATTCGTTCATCAGTTATCCTGTGATCAGAAATCATTTTGAATTTTTTATTTAAAATTGAACACAAACGATATCTAATGAAAACTGGTCACACGATGTATGATGTGGAGATAAATTGATCCCTAGGATTTTCACAAAGAGAATCCGGAGAGATTCTCATCCAAAAATTAAAGGGTTTTTTTTATTTTTTATTTTATCACAAATGATATCTGAAATTGACCCTCATCATCAAGATGGTAATTGAAATTGAAAATCAATCAATATAGTCCCAGAAAATAGGTGTCGCAAATCAATGTGGTCCTTCCTTCACAATTTTGTTAAAAATTATGTTAAGTGCTAATGTGGCATATAAACGGGCCTCATAAGTCCTTTTTCTCACAAATGGTCCTTGAAATTGACTCACAATATCAAAATGGTCCCTGAAATTGACCCGCGACATCAAAATGGTGTCATTATGTCACAATTCTGTCAATAATTTTGTTATGTGCTAATGCGACACATAAATGAGTCACACAAGTCTAAAAAAAAATTACAAATAGGCTTAATAATTTAATAGTTGATAAAAAATTGTCAACCCAAAAGCTTAGTCCTGCAACCACCTTCAATCGTAGTCCACATTTCTCTACCTCATTCGCTCTCTATTCTCTAAAAAAAATCTCAATACACCCATCTTTACACACTTCAACACCCTTCACCGAATTGAACCTAGATCGAGATTACCTTTGGTGACGGCTTGACCCATTGGCAATGATTACTGGGACATCACCATTAACATTTAGGTGATCAACGTCCTCACAACCTTAATCTTGAAGAGCTTGGTTGGCGCTTTCCTGGTGGTCTGGTGATGCATAGAATGACGAGGTCTGCCTTGAGATAATGAGGTTATAACTGAGGTGCATTCATTGTTGGTTGAAAACTATTTCCACACCCCCTCTTAGGCCTTGGTTAAGCCTTGTGCCTTTGAGAATTTATGGAAGGAATCTCTCTTCGGAGTAGGCCATACTATAAGAAAAAAAATTCATTGTGCAAAAAGGCATTTAGAGAACTTTTTTAATTAATTATTACATTAGCACATACACAATTTTTTTTTATAACGGAATGATCTTATTGATTTGCGACACCTATTTTCAAGGACTACATTGATTGATTTTCAATTTCAGGGACTATATTGATGGTGTGGATTAATTTCATGGACCATCTTGATGGTGTGGGTCAATTGCAGGGATCATTTGTGATAAAAAAAAACCTGTAAATCTTGTGGGGCCCATTTATGTGCCACATCAGCACTTAACAGAATTTTTAAACATAATTGTGACGGAAAGACCACATTGATTTGCGACACTTATTTTCAGTGACTACATTGATTGATTTTTAATTTCAGGAACCATCTTGATGGTGAGGGTCAATTTCAATGATCATTTGTGATAAAAATCCAAAATTAAAAGCTAACCCCACCAACAACCCATTAGCCGGCACCAAAATACTTCGTCCACATGGCGTCACCTTGAATCGTGCCTGCTGAAAGATTTTTTAGTATGACCGTCACACGAGATGGTACACCACGTGTCTCTATATAAATAGTGGGTTATGTGTGCTAAAAGGTTAATAACTTAAAAATTAAAATTTTCCACCATTTACATAAAAACACGTGGTGTATCATCCGTATTTCCGTCATAACTAAAAATTTCTCGTGCATGTACTCCAGTCTTCTCTTTCACGGCATTGATTGCAAGTAGGCGACCCAGTCAATAACCAGATCAAAGGTCAGTAGATTTTAGATCTGATTTACAAGTGGGTCGTCTAATTCTGGTTGTATTCACACCAAGGAGGAGAGAGAGGGAGAGGGAGAAAAAGAAAGGGAACATAGAGAAAGATTCTTGGCTGAGCAGATTCTTCCATGTTCTGAATATGAGCAAATTCTGGGCTGCTTGTTGAGTTCTTTGATGGCACTGGATTTTCACGGTGTAATCGCTCTACATTGTCTTGTTGTCGGCTTCTAATAAACCCCTTTTTTTATTCTTTTCTAATTAGATTTTCTCATTATTTTGGTTCTTGGCTTGATGTATATTGATTTTTTGGTACCTTAACCCGCCATTTTTTTGGATTTGGATCACCTCCTGAGCCTCCTAAGCAAAGCACACGCGCCGTTGGATTTTGATCCAACGGCTACAATTATTATAACTTTTAGAGGGTCCCCTATTTGTAGCCGTTGGAGTAGGCTCAGTCTCCTAAGCTCACGAGAGGATCCAAATCCCCTTTTTTGGGGTTACATTAATCTTTGTAATTTGCCCTGTTTAATAAAAAGTTTCTTTCTTCTAAATAAATAAAGAAAGAAAAACTCAAAATTAAAATATGTTGAGGCATTGACACTATGGTTTAGTATTCTTCTTCTCTGCTATAAGGAAAAAATTTCTGATTTGACTATCATAACGATTGTGATAATTAATTATGACTAGCTCTTTATGTGACTTATCTCATATATATCTCCATCCTCCAATATCATTGTATCTTTATACGTAATATTTCAATGGAAATGTTAATTGATAATAAAAAAAGTACTTGACATTGTAGAAGCTCACTAGTATTGTTATCTTCAAGCTCATACTTTTCTGAACGGGACTCTTAATTGGTACCCTTTATCACGTCTTTATAAGTCTGTACAAATCAAACGTTCACTAGCTAAATGGGTAGGATAATGAGGGGTTTAAATCAACCAGTTGGGGAGTGTCACGATACCCTAATGAATCATCTATAAGCTCAGACTTACACTATATAAACGCATGATCACCAATCATGGAGAGGTAATTGTTCCTCTTCCAAGAAAACTAGAGTTGTCGCATTCATTCCTCTTCTAAGTCTAACTTAACAATCGAAGGGCTTTTGACTTGCACTATACAGGTGTGACAAGATTTTACTTGTGGTTTAAAAGAGCATTCTATGCTTGTGTGGAATCCGTTTGCCACATTATCATAAATTTTTTACTATGTTCAAAAGACAAAAAGTTATATTGTTTTCAATACTAATCATACCACATTTTTACGTATAAAACTTGTTGGTTTCCTTCTCCCACTTGTTTAGTTTGCAGTCTTTACAAAATTGATTCTTTGAAACCAATTGAAGTTGAGGCCATATTTCTTTAAACGAGTTAGGTCAAGTAAGTATATATTCAATCTATTGAGCAGATTTGAGCAGATCATGTTTCTCATCTCTTCTAGTTGATTCAAACAAAACTATTTAATAAACATAATCGAGTACCAATCTCCACAGATCACTCCCTTTACTAGTAGTTATTTAGCAAACAAAAGTCTTCTGACAATTTAGTTTACAAACTCACAAGACAAACAAATATTAAATCTCTGACAACATGCAATGCAACTACTTTCCCCTATGAATTTAGTATGAGTAAATATATAGCACATGGACACAATAAATTTGTGTACTTAAATTTAGTCAAACCTTCATTCTAGTAAACAGAGCCGCAAGCATAAGTGAAGGGGACCCTCTTCCCTACATCTTCAAAAGGTCCTATTACTTTTTTTTTTTGGTCAGAGAAAGGTTCTATAACATATATATAATAGAGAGAAAAAAAATAGTATTTTAGTATGGATTCTAATAGGTTAATTATATAAATTAATTAGCAATATAAATAATAATTACTGCTATCATTGAAATACACATTTATTATTAAGTTAAGACACCTATTGATAGTTGAGCGTTGAAAATTTGACATTGAAGAGAAATTTACTGATAAAGTGAGTTAAGATCAAGGTCTAAAATATCCATAATATCCCGATATTTCCATAGAAATTTCCGTGTTTTTGAACTACCGATATTTCCGATGTCATCGATATTTCCATCGAAATTTCCATATTTAAAAAAACACCAAGGGGATTCGAATCCCTCCCATTTTACTCCTTCAACACCTTGACCACCATATCACTTATATTTTTTGTGAAAATATGCTAAAATATTTATATATTTTCTACACTCACAATGTTTGTCAGCTCGCTATATAATCAATTTAAATCAGTTAAATCCATCATGCAATGCATTTCCTTCCAATTTTTTATGATAAACTAATAGATAATTGACTAAATAAACATCCTGCAAAGTTTCAATAAAAATTTCCAAGTTTTTCTTGCAATTTCCGTGGTTTTTATTCAATTTTATTGATATCGATAATATCCCGATATTTCCATCGAAATTTCCGTGTTTTTGGACTACCGATATTTCCGATATCATCGATATTTTAGACCTTGGTTAAGATTTTATCTTTATCGGCTTTTATTTGTTAGACGAATCTTACACTCCACATATATATATATATATATATATATATATATATATATATATATATGATATGTGACAATACATATAATTGTGGTAGTGTACGTAAAACATATAATTGGGGATTTGGGTGGCACTGAAAGACCGGAAGAGGACTGGTTTTTAAGGGAGGAGGCAGATTGTCTGCCCTATTTTTACTATACCCTTCACATATTTTCTTATTTGTGCGGTCACGGTTAAACCACATCAACATTTTATATTCTTATTATTTTTTGTCTTATTATCTTTATAAAAAAAATTAATATAAAATGTTGACTTGATTTAATCATGATCGCACAAAATAAAAAAGGATAAAAATTGTATGGTATTAGAAGGGCTGACAATCTGCCACCTTTAAGGGAAAGCATCTTTTATTTAGATATTCAAGGATAACAAACAATATTCATGACATCAGACAATTGTACAAGTGAGAAATAAAGAACAACTTGTCTCGAAGGACAAAGAGCAAATATAAAAAGAGAAATGATCAAGAGATTGAGATTTTTTTGGAAATTTTTGATGGGGTAAGATTCTTTTCCTTTTTATTACCATCTCATTTCTTCATCTTTTCTCATATTTTTCTTTTTGTCATTTTCTTTATATAAACAGTACAGAACAAAATGTTGACGTGATTTAATCGTAATCGTTAAAATAGGAGGGGAGAGAAGGGAAGAGAGATTAGAAGGGGAGATAATCCTACTATATTTTTGATACCTCACAATTTAACGTTAATTTCCGTACTAACATTAAAAAACATGGTGCAAAAATCACGAGAAGGCAAAAAAGTCTATAAAAAATCTCATTTTTGAGAAAATCTCCTTAACATTTTTCATATAAAAAAATTCATATTATTCTCACACAATCTAATCGAGTCCTAACTGGTAGTTGTGAGTTTTGGGAGTTGGAACTTCTCTCTCTCTCTCTCTCTCTCTCTCTCTCTCTCTCTCTAGGAAGGGTAGCTAGATTAGAGTAGTCATTGACATTGACCCTTCAAATTTCCTCCTCACAAAACTGTACCAACCAGCAGGATATAAACCCTCAGTAGTTGTTGATAGCCAACAATCAGTCTTTCTTGCTATTTTCTTATCTGATATATTTGACACCAAATTTAACTCTCTCTCTCTCTCACTCTCTCTCCCCCCCCCCCCCCCACGTACGTCATGGCTCCAAAGAACGACGCGTCAACAAAAAAGCTTATGAGCAAAGGACCATGGACAGGAGAGGAAGATAGAAAACTTGCAGAATATATTGAAATTCATGGTGCAAAGAGGTGGAAGACAGTTGCTTCGATAGCAGGTTAGTTATTTAACCAATCCTCGTTAATTTTGAGCTCAAACAACAGGGTTAAAACTTTAAAACACTAATACACAAATTAACCACATTGATTCTTCTTTATTTTGATTTAAGCTAGCTGGGGGATTTCCTGTGTTCAATATATACTTTAATTAATCTCTTGTTACTACTGCAGGTTTGAATCGTTGCGGGAAGAGTTGCAGGTTGAGATGGTTGAACTATTTGAGACCCAATATTAAGAGAGGCAACATTTCTGATGATGAAGAGGACTTGATACTTAGGCTTCATAAACTACTAGGAAACAGGTAATTTAATTTAGTCAACATTATCAACATTTTCTTGTCTGACTGGCAATCTGGACCACGTATTTGAATGAATAAATAGACAACGGTGCATGCATATTGACACTCTGCTAATAGCAAACATGTCAGACGAAAAAAATTTTGACCATCGGAAGTTTGTTTTGTATAGGTGGTCATTGATTGCCGGGAGACTTCCAGGCCGAACAGACAATGAAATAAAGAATTACTGGAATTCTCATTTGAGCAAGAAAATGAATCAGAAGGAAAAAACATCGCTGGCTTCAACAGCCCAAGAGACAATGACGACTATTACTGCAACTGCACCTTCCCAGAAAGCATCAGACAATAGCGCCGATACTACAACTACACCTTCCCATAAAGCATCAGACGACAGCGCTGATACGAACTTTGATGTGAATGAGTTCTTTGACTTCTCTGCTGAAGGTTCTTATGGGTTGGAGTGGGTGAACAAGTTTCTCGAGCTTGATGAAGACACCATGGCTGCCCAAGAAAAGGTCATTGTGTAATTATAGGATTAAAATTAAGTAATTATTATTAACACTCTATAAAATTAATAATGCATAATTAAATTTGTACAGTGTCAATAATAATTTTTTAAATTATTATAATTTAAAGACTAGCTAGTTTTCTCATTGAGAAATGAAGGCTAAAAAAATAATGGTGAATGGAAGGCTGTGTAATTCTGTACAATTTAAATGAAAAATTGCTTGGTCTTGAATATATTTGTGTGGCCATGCATATTTGTTTTATTGGAGTTAATCAATATTTTAATCTTTTGCTAACTAAAAACAAACATTTATTGGATTTGAGTAATCTAGGTTTTGTGGCCAATGCAAACAAAACAAGCCTGTTACTCAAATTTAAAATTGCAGAAGTGTTGTTAATAATGTCTGTGTCGGCTAGAGTCATCCCTATTTCAAATGAAGTCGGATTCTCTTCCCTCGTAATCACTTCTCCTTCCCTTTTCTCTTTTCACATTTTCTTTTTTGTCTTTCTTTATCTATAAAAAATAAATATAAGGTGTTAATGTGGCTCAATCGTAATCGTTCAAAGAGAAGAGAAGAGAAGATGAGAAAGATTATGAGGGGAGAGAACCTACTCCATTTTAAATAGGGTAATACTACGAAGACTAAATTTGAAGACAACATTTGCAAACTAAATGATGTGTCACCAATAGGAATGAACACGTTTATCAACGCTTAAGTAATAAATCAATCATCAACTTCCATGTCCTTTAGTTTCCAAAATTCAGTTTACAAATTTAGTCTCCCTAGCATTACCCTTTTAAATGTCACTTGAAAAATGAAGCATGACAATAGCCCGCTGACTAAAATTTTAAACTAAATGATGTGTCACAAACAAAAAATAAGCACGTTAATCAACACTTAAGTAATAATCCAAGGATAACACTTCTCTGTTGAAGCAGCAGTGGAGAAGCAAAGCAATGGCATGAAGCAATGGATGACGAGATGTTGTATCTCAACAAGAACAAAACCTGGGAACTAGTGGAGTTGCCTAGGGAAAGAAAAGCTATTGGATGCAGGTGGGTATATGCAAAGAATGATGGAATAGATGATGCGAGTTCAATAATATTCAAAGCCAGACTAGCGGCTAAGGGATATGCTCAGAAAGAAGGAATAGATTATAATGAGATATTTTCTCCAATGATGAAACACTCATCTTTTCGAATCTTGCTTGCTTTAGTAGCATAGTATGACCTTGAGTTAGTGCAGTTGGATGTTAAAACTACATTCCTACATGGAAATCTGTCTGAAGAGATTTACATAAGGCAACTTGAAGGATATGAAGATAAAAAGGAAAAGAGGGTTTAGTTTGCAAGGTCAAACAAGTCATTATATGGTTTAAAACAATCACCCCGACAGTGGTATTTAAGATTTGATAAGTTTATGAAGGATCAAGACTACTAAGATCCATTATGATCATTGCGTGTACCACAAGAAATTAAGAGGAGGTACATATGTTTACTTATTAATTTATGTAGACGATATTCTCATAGCTTCTAGTAATATCACAAAAATTATAAAGCTTGAAGCTCATATGCAAAAAGAGTTTGAGATAAATGATCTCGGTGAAGCAAGGAAGATTTTGGGAATGAAGATCACGAGAAACATGAAGAAGAGGCTGGTGTATTTATCGCAGAAACAATACCTTGAAAAATTGCCGCACAAGTTTAGGATTAATGGGGAAACCAAACCTATAAGTACACCTCTGGCTTCTCATTTTAAATTGAGTACTCAACTATGTCCTAAAACCGATGAAGAAAAAGCCAAGATGAAAGATGTCCCTTATTCCAGTTTGGTTGGGGGGTTGATGTATGCTATGGTATGCACTCGCCCTGATATTGCTCTCGCAGTTGGAATTGTGAGTAGGTTTATGCGTAATCCTGGAAAAATGCATGGGGATATCCTACTAAATGGATCTTGAGGTATCTTCATGGAACAAGGGATTTAGAAATTTGTTTTGAAAGGAATGGTGGAGAAATTGACAAGTTCTCAATTGGTTATGTGGACTCTAATTTTGCTAGTAATTTAGACAAAAGAAGGTCTACGACATGGTACGTGTTTACTATGGCAAAAAGTCCTATATGCTGGAGATCAATACTACAACCAACTATTGCTTTATCAACCACAGAAGCTGAGTATATGGTGATGACTGAGGCCATTAAGGAAGCAATTTGGACACTAGGGTTGATAGAAGATTTGGGTGTAAATCAACACAAGTTGGATGTGTATTGTCATAGTCAAAGTGCCATTTACTTGGCAAAGTATCAGGTACATCATGCGAGGACCAAGCATATAGATGTGAGATCTCTTTTTGTTCGAGAGGTTATAGCTGAAGGTGAAATTCAAGTCAAGAAAATTGCTACAGTTGACAATCCTGCTGATATGTTAACTACGGTAGTTGATCTAAGTTCGAGCATTGCTTGAATTCGGTGCATGTTAAGCAAGTTTGATAACTTGACAATGGTGGAGCAATGGAAGCATATGAAGGTCTCTGATGTGAATTTCTTACCAAGGTGGAGATTGTTAGAATTAGTATGAAATTTGGTTTGTAATCCTAAGTAAGTTAGGAATCCGATTTGTAATATGTTTGGGAGGCTTGAACGCAAGCTTCCAAGTTCGTTTTGGATTCTGACTTAGTTTAGGAATAGGTTTGTGGCTTTGTTATCTAGTATATATATAGATAAGTCTTAGCATTAGTTATGTGTATGAATTTGAGAGACTTGTGAGGCAGAAAAACTAATGCGTTTGTATTTGAGATTTCTTTTGTAATTCTTTACTCATCAATAGAGAAGGCTTCGTTGTTCATACTTCGTTGTTCTTGTTTTTAGTTTAATTATCTTGTGTGAGTTACAATAGCCACAAAGATGAGAACCAACAACCAAGTGAAGGAAGCCAGTGGGATTCCATTAGCAACATTGCCAACGAAGGTAGACAGTGAGAAGATGGTGGTGGTGTTGAACACCCGAGCTGGTGGGAACACCAGAACTTTACACACCATCTCAGAGTACCGCAACAAATCGCAGTTATGAAGCAGCTGCAGATCGGAGCAGATATTAGCAAGGAAGAGGGACGCCGATGAAGTGTGGAAAAATGGGAAGATCGGGATGGAGAGCAGGGGAAAACAACATAAAGGAAGACAAGAGAAAACGAAGAGAAAAAGGAAAGCTCGACCATCGACCCCAGCCACAACTAGGTTCGACGGCATCGAATTTGGACAAAAGTGAAACCCTCACATAAACGGTGAGAAAAACTCTTAAGCAGAGAGAAAGTCTCTGAAAAGAAGAGAAAACTATTTTACAAGATGCGGACAAAAAAAGTTTGGTAAGTTTCAATGTGGGACATTTTCTTCACCTCTCCACACGCCCCTTACATGTGATGAATTTGAAAGCTTAACACTTGATAACACAAACAAAATGTGAGCATTTTTTTGCATCACACTCCCCTCATGTACCGCGTATTTTTAAACCTACTACGTGTACAACACAAACTGCATGACATGGAGCTTGGATGGCCATTAGGCTTCAAATGTGACAAACCTGTTTTGATACCATGAAAAAAAGTTGAAATTCTACAATAAAAGTAATTGGTAATATAGGAAGTATTCCAACCCTTTATGAAGGAAAATATAATTTGGTAAGCTTCTGATGTGTAACATTTTTTTTCTCATTCTCACATATACTGTTAGTGGACAATTCAATACTGAATTATTGATCTTCTTTATTTTTGGTAAATGATCCATTTATATTTCCTTCCATTGACCTCAACAGTAGTTTAAAATTCAATAACCTATTTAAGGAGAAATATTTCAGTGTATTCGGAACTAATACACCACATGTTATAATATAAGTGGAGGAATACTTGAAAAACAAAACCTCTCCGCTTATAATATGATATGTTGTGTACCAACTCGTGTTGCAGATACATAAAAAATCTCTCGTATTTAAGTGAGTAATATTTTAAAAATTTTAAAATCTCTAAGGAACACAATGAATGCTCATTTAAGTATTTTATGATTGTCTGTTCCAGTTATCTCTTAAAAATCCAACCTTGGAAATTAAATAGATTTATGAATTTTGATAGGTAGCTAAGTAGTCAACATAAATCTAAGTTCATGTATGCATGGCAGAGCCACCTTGGGCCCAGAGGGGGCAGATGCCCCTACTCAGTTTTTTTTTGGCACACAAAAAAATGTACATGCTTGTGACATTAGTAAGGTGTATAACTAGTTTACTTGCTTGTGACATTAGTATTAACATTTCTAGTTGTAACTGCCTACGTTGAAAGAGTGTTTTCGGCTATAAATTTTTTATAAATATGATTGGAGATCAATGGATGAATGATAACTTGGTTATTTTTATATAGAGAGATATGTGATGGTATTGGTAATGAAGTTGTCATGCAACGCTATTGAAACATGAAAACACATCGAGGAATATTGTAATATATTGTATGAAAAATCTTATGGACTAATATATAAGTATTTTATTTACTAAGTTCTTTAGCTTTTTATGTTGTTTAACAATGCCCCTATCCATACAAATCTTTGGCTTCGTCCCTGCATGTATGCACATGCCGTTATGAATAAGAAATTAGCAGCAACAATCAAGGTCGTAACCATTAGCTAGTTTTGTCACTTGATCATAATTAAGCTTGATTACCTGCACACAAAGTCAACTTTTTTTTTTTTTTTTAACACACAATATTATCTACACTAAGGGGGAGGAGGTGCGCTTTATGGATGCAAATTTCCGCCTTTCCTTGATTGACCAATTTGCACCTGCAAAATAATAACACCTAAGAATAAGGCCTAAAGCTCACGCGCCCACGACGAATGGGGGGCTTTGGCCGAAGAATCTCCTATGCCAAAGTTAGAATTCTGAAAAGAATGTTTTTGAGTGTTTGTGGGAAGCAAAAAGCCTCTTTAGGGGTAGCAAAAGCTTACTGAATTTTGGAGATAAATAAAAAGTATTTATAGGAGAGATGGAGGAGATGGGCCGGCCCTCTAGGGTTTAGAGGTGGCCGGCCCTAGGTGGTATTTGGGTGAGAATATTCTAAGATATTTGTGTAAATAAATATCTTAGAATAAATAGGTAAATATTCTAAATAAATGAAATTAGGATAACTTACTTGAAAGAGGTCTTCTCTTATTACGAATGTATTTATGATAAGAATAAGGGATTATTCTATCATAAATACCTTTGACTTTTCCTACGAGCATGGGTGCCTTGAGCAGTCGTTGATCTCTGCCTGCTCTACCTCAGCTGCGTGTGGTGAATGAGGCAACTCCTTGCTCATTTAATAGGGTAGTCTTGTCTTTCTTAGGAAATAATCCACATGTCAGCTCCATGATTTTTGAGATTATTTTTTACTCCACAAATGCCCCCACACCTGCTGGGCTGCTCGCTGGAAATGGCAAGAGGTGTAGGAATCCAGAGCTGCAATGGAGTTTGTGTCCCAATTGGATGTAGATTCCCTCTTTGACTTGGAATTTAAATTCTTATAGGAAAGGGAATGTAATTGCCACCAAAATCTATTGAAGACTGCGCCAAGCAAGGGGTTAAATAAAATTGGAGTGCAATTAAAACCCCGCAAGGAAGAGAGAAAGCCAAAGGATATTTGTTCCCCCTCCCCTAGCAATCTTCTTCACTTACCCGTGCAAGAATTTTGTTCTGTTGCTTTTCTTTTTTTCCAAGGTAAGAAAAAATTAATTTTCTCCTTCTTGATTTTTTGGAGCCTCGAGGCTTGAATTTTTGGCTCGACAGGGGTCGAGGAGTAGTGAAAAGGGGTAGCCGTGGGGCTACTGTTCTGCTGTAGGGGGCTTGGCTCGGATGGTCGTGTTGGGGTGCTGGGGCGCAGGTATTGGGCTGCTGGGCTTGGGCTTGTGTAGCAAGGGAGACGCAAGGAAGAGAGATGGAGGTACGAGGGTCCCAGCCCCCTTCATTTGGTTTGGGCTGTGAAGGCTTATTGGACCGTGAGGGGAAGAGAGACAACGTTGAGGCACCTGCCCCTTGCCATGTAATCTTGGTTGCTGCATCCTTTGGGTCGAGGAAAGAAGACCAAACCGTAGGGCCTGGCATGGATGCTGGGCTCCTGCGGTCTTGGCCTTGATTTTTTTTTCTTTGAGCAGCCTTCTAATAATTTCTCCTTGTGCCATTGTAAAATTTTCGAACATGTCTTCCTCGATCCATAAGAACGATGAATTCATTCTACCGTTGTATCGTCAGGGTGGATCTGTAAGTAAGCTAGGCTACTTCAGAGATGCTCATGTCAAGGTAGGTTCCGATAAGCAGTTTAGGGATTTCCTCGAGATGTTTAAGCACGCAATTCCATCTGGGGTTAGCGTGAAGTGGGCCAAGGATGGTAGCAACCGTGAGCCTTGTGGTTCTAGGAGAGTTATCAAGTTTCACCCATACTACTTCGTGTTGGGGTTCATCTTTCACATGCCTCGGTTCTTCCAAGAGGTGATCTGCTACATGAAGTGCGCTTCTACTCAGTGTTCTCCGAACGCGGTTCGCGTGATGGTGGGGTTCCACAACTTGAGTAGGTTCTTTGACTTAGACCTAATTGCCAACCAGTTTTGGTACTGCTTTGACATAGGTCACATCAATAGTGTTGGGCAGCTGAGGGCCCTTCGTAGACTCTTCGATCACTAGAGCAAAGAAGATCATAATTGGTCTATGGAGACCCTTGAGATCAGCGGAGAGTAGGACTCCGACTCCTCGCCTTGGCAGCACATTCTGACTGCTTTCATCGATGGTAAGTAAAATGCTTTATACTTTTGTTGAGCTGCCTTTTGATTTGTCCTCCTCTGTTTATGTAGACTCGGAAGTCGATTCAACTCCTAAGACTTCTCCAGATATGAAGAAGGTGCACATCGCTTTAGGGATCCTTGCTGAATACCGTGAATGGCATTGGCTGCTCAGTCCTATTCGTAGAGAGAAATGTGGGTTGCCTCCATTAAAAGAGATTAAGAGGACCAATGGTGAGGTGTTTGCTCGTATGATCACCACTGTGGAGCCTACTTCAAGCGAAGGAGGGAGAAAGAGATCTTTGTCGCCTGCTCGAGAGTCGTCGGTAGAGAAAAAAATGAAAACTTCCTCTAGTGCTCGTAATGGTTTGTCCACTACCAGGAAGCTCGTGATTGACTTAACTTCTCCAAATGGGAAGAAAGTGGCTGCTGGATTTGAGCCTGTGAAGCCAGCTGCTTCGAGGATTACTAGAACTGTTGCTAACATGATTGCGCACTAGAGAAGTTCAGTCGTGCTAGGGTTTATTTCAAGGCAGCATTCCGTGCCCAAGTTTGATTCGATTCAGGAGGTACGTACAGTGGCGAAGAGCGATGATGGTGATTCCACCGCTAAGGCGATGTCAGGGCCGGCTCTTCCTATTGAGAATGAAGCGCCTGCCAGCATGAGCAGCCGTGATCAACCTGACAAACTAGCCTTAGGGGAGTTTTATGAGATCTATGCTCTGTTGAAGCTCGATCTGCTTGAGGACACGGAGGCATGTGCCAATTTTGTTGATGGTGTGAGCAGAGTTGTCGGCTTCAGTTTCTTTGCGAGGCATGAGGCTCAGTCGTGAAGGGGTTCCTTGCTTGCTATGATGCAAAAATCTGTGATCTGAGCAACCGAGTACACTCGTATGGAGCAGGATGACGTAAAGGCTGCTAAGGAAATAGCGGCAGCCATGGTAGCAGAGGCTTGCTTGGCTGCTGATAAAATTAAAGAGTTGGAGTCTGAACTTACCTTTTTGAAGGGATCTGATGTTTTTGCCCCCACTACTCAATAGCTTGAGGTCGCTCACCAAAAGATCAATGACTTGAAGGCTCAGCTTGACACAATTTGGAGAGAAGTGTGGTGTTACAAAGAAGGAGATTAAAGTCTAAGCGTTGCTAATGCAGGACCTTGAGAGTGCCATTTCAGGATTTCGGTCTGCCTGTGATGCCAAGGATGTAGAGCTGTTTTCCATGCATAATGACGTGGTTCGACTCAAGAAGGCTACTAGCAGACTTGAGTCCAAGAAAGTAGATTTGCAAGAAGTGTTGTCTTCCAACAAGAACCTGAAAAAGGAACTAGATGAGTTGCAGAGTGCTCGTGCTGACCTGATTGAGGATAACAAGCAGCTGAGGAACTTGAGCTCGTACTGCCCAAGGTCAAGCTGACTTCTAAAAGCTTAGCTATATAGATCATTTCCTTGGCATGCCGTCTGACTACGCCTTCTCTAATAAGGACTTGAGCTTTTTGCTATTTCTTCCAAGGATTTGCTTAAGTTTTCATTCGAGAGTGCCGTTGGGGGAGCAGCTGAAGATCAAGCTGCCCAAGTAGATGTTGCCAAAGCTAGTGCCGCCCAGCTAAGGGCAGCTGATAACAGTGCTGCTCAGGATGGTGCAGCTGTAGATGAAGCACGGGAGGTTAATGCTGCTGGGAGCGATATGGCTGCTGAAGATGTCCAAGTTGTTAAAGAGTAGTCTTTTTAGATAGACTTTAGGATTTACTTTCTTTTTCTTTCCTACTTTGCTTTTTTCTTTGCTTGAACTCTGTTGGCCTTCATGCCAGGTTACCAATTTGCTAGAAATTAATAAACTTTTTTTCTTCGCTTTACTTCATCTTTGTCTCTTTGCTGTGCTTCAAGCTTTTACCATAAAATGAACAATTGAGCAGGCTGCTTTGAACAAAGTAGTCAAGCCCATCTCCATTGCCTTAGGCGCCAACTTTAGATTGTCGGGTGCAAATCTTCGCTTGCTTGAGGCGTCTTTTGAAACTTCTAACTTACAGGGTCGAATGACCTCATTTGTTGCATGTTTTGTATCGGTGGCCCACTAAATCTTTAATCACAAGGTCGTTGCGAAGTGCGCTGCTTGTTAATAAGCAAACGAACTTGCATGACCTATGTGATTGTCGATCTAGGCTTAGGACCTCTGCAAAGCTGTTAACTGGAGAGTCAGCAACCTAACGCCTTACTTATAGAAACAGGCGAGTTTGCATGACTGTTCGGTTGTTAACTTTGATCTTCTAGGGTGTTGAACTGCTGAGCTTTACCTCGCGTTGTTTCCACCTGACTATAGGCTGCTTAGCTGGTCGTCATTTCTTTAATCATTTGAGCTGCGTGGCCTGCATCACAATATACTAAAGATTGCTGGGACACAAAATTCGTAAACCTTTCACATCAAAAGTGCATGGTTCTATGGAATTTCGTGGGCAGTGGTTCGAAAGGGCTCTTTGCACTTTATATAACCAATTTCGTAGGCTGTGTATCAAGTAGCACAACACTTTAAGAATTAATGTAAACCTAAGGGGTTGTTCTACGCTAGGCAGTGCATGTTCACGTTAACCTGTTAATCTTTCACAAGATTGTGTGGCTGTATAGGTTTATGTGGCTAACTACTCGAAGGGTGTACCGTAGGCAGTCTTCCAGAAATCGTAGGCTACTTGTTGAGTTGGCAACGACTTTAGGTTCCTAGGGATCTTCTAGAAACCATAGGCTACTCGTTGAATTGGCAGTGATTTTAGGTTCCCAGGTACTTCCAGAAACTGTAGACTGCTCGTTAAATAGTCAGCGTCTTTAGGTTCCCAAGGATCTTCTAGAATCTGTAGGCTGCTCATTGAATTGGCAGCGGCATTAGGTTTCCAAGGATACGCAAAGATTGCTAGTTGGTCACATACAAGATGTTTAGCTCTTTACTCTAGCTGGTCACATCAAGATGCTTAACCTCGTGCACCCCATGCATGTAGCCAGAGCTAGAATTCTGTATCCTCCCAGAGATCACTTATGTATTACACTGGGGATGCTCAGCTGCGAATGCTAGCTGGTCACATCATGGATGCTTAAAAAAGATGTTCCTTTAATGGGTAGAGGGAATACTATTATGTAACACGATCGCTAGTTGGTCACATACAAAATGCTCAGCTAGGGTTGCCAACAGCTGGTCACATCAAGGATGCTCAGCTGCAGTCCATCTTCGTGGGCAGCCGTCCAAAGGGCGAGCTGCGCAGTGTGTCTCCTCCGTCTCTGAGGCCCGACTTCCCGCAGATCAACCTAAAGGCCTAAAATCCTTTACTCTAACTAAGCCTTGAAAAAGACCATTGTGGCTACTTCTAGGGATGCTGGCGCACGTCATCGTGCTTTAGTTACACCAGAGCAGCCCGACCCATCCACGTCTGGATATTCAGAGTGCATAGTTTACCCTTTCCCAATGGGAGAGCATGGTTGGTACCCAAAAGGTGTAATTCCTATGATAAGTCCCTGATTAGGCACAATCTTCTATGAGAGTAGGAGTAGACAGTTGTTGCTAATACGCAATCGAGCCAAGTGATGAATAACTTCAAAAATATTCATTGAAAAATGAAAAGAATAATATTGAACTTAACTGGAAGGTAGAAACTACGTAACAACTGGATAGTCCTCTGCTTGCGAGGGAGTGCTTGTTAAGCTGCTTGAGTCTTCGAGCTTTATTTCTTCCGAGCAGAGCTCTATGAGAAGTGGGAGGTCATATGTAGTACTTCCGTAGGTTGCAGAAATTCCACTGCTTGTTGATCTTTGTGTCGTTCATGGTGGTAAGGGAGTAGCTACCCTTGCCGCCTGCTTTGCTGACTTTGTATGGACCTTCCTATATAGGATTCATTTTTTTGGAGTCTTCTTTTCGTGCAGTGATGAATGCTTTTCTTAAGACCAGATCTCCAGGCTGAAACTGCCAAATTTTTGCCCTTTTGTTGTAGCTAGAGACGAGCTGCTGCTAGTAGGTTGGAATGCAGTTGATGACATTCTCGTGTTCCTCTTCTGCCAGATCCAAATTTGTGGTCATCACTTCTGTTCTGCTCTAAAGTTGGCAGTATGGTGCTGATGCTCGGCACGATGACCTTGGGAAGGATAATTGCTTCTGAATCGAATGCCAATAAGAAATGAGTTTCACCGGTTACTCATCATTTGGTAGTGCGATACACCTATAAAACACCAGCAACCTCGTCTGGCCACTTTCCCTGCTTGTCTGTGAGGGATTTCTTGAGGCAGTCCATGATTGTCTTGTTGGATACCTTTGTCTGCCGGATACCTTGGGGATATTTAGGTGTAGACATGTGCTGCTTGATGCCATATTTCTAGAAGAACTTCGCTTAGTATTTGCCCACGAATTGCGAGCTATTATCGATGACGATAGATTGAGAGTAGCCGAACCGGCAGATGATGTTCCTCCATATGAAGCGTTTCATGTCTGATTAAGTAGTGGTGGCCATGGGCTCGGCTTCTACCCATTTCGGGAAGTAGTCGGTAGCCACGATCATCATGCCTCTGCCCCTAGTGCGGGTAGGGGTGGTTCGGTATGGGATCCTATCCCGAAACCCTTGTCCCGATTCCCAAACCGAAATTTTCGGGAATCCTAATTTCAATACCGATCCCAAACCAGATTTTCAGGAATCTCGATTTTTGGGAATCCCGAAACTCCCATACCAAAACCCTTGTTCCGATTCCCAAACCTAAATTTTTCGAGAATCCCAATTTCAATACCGATCCCAAACCAAATTTTCGGGAGTCCCGAAATAGTTTCGGGATTTCAGGACAAATCGGGAATCCCGAAATGGTTTTGGGCTTTTGGACTAAAATTTGACATATTATGCTTTTGGGCTAAAATTCAACATTTTAGATTGAAAAATTGACATATAGGCATGCCCAATCTGCCAATTTGTTTCTACTAATCTGTAAACACAAATCTGCCAATCAAATGGCAAGGCCCGGTTAGTATCTACCTATTCAAAAGCAATCTGCCAATATGAAACGTTAATATATGCTTGAGTAAACTAGTAAATCTATCTATAATCATGCTAGTCCCCAAAATTACGTCTAAAACGTTAACATATGCTTGAGTAAACTTCTGTACATATATAATATAAATATTATAGATAAATGTAAAGTTTTCTTAAGCAAATTGTAACTTATAATCTATCCATGTATACATCTATCAATCTCCCATGTTTATTCTGCATCTATGTATCCATCTATCAATCTTCTGTGATTTAAAAATTCTGCATACGTTCCAATATCTATCTTAGGGCTCCTTCCTGTATATATTCCATCATCGATTTCCAGTTCTCCTTCAGTATTTCAATTTTCACTATTGTAGGTAGATGATGTTCCTTTAAAGATGTGATCCTATATATTTAAAAATTAAATAATATATATATATTTTTTTTTCAGTTTGGTTTAGGAATACCGAAATCCCAAAAACTTGAGACCGATTCCCGTACCAAAATTTCGGGATCGGTTTGGTATTGGGTACCAAAATTTTCAGGAATTTCGGTTTGGGATTTTTTCAGTTTGGTTTCAGGAATTTTTCAATTTGGTTTGGGATTTTTGGGATTTTTTTCCAGCCCTAAGTGCGGGTACAGGCTTGAAGCGTTGGTACCTGTCGTACTTTTGAACAAATTCCTTAATGTCTTGATGCACAGTGGGCCAGTAATAGCCGACATTGAAGACCTTCTATGCTAAGGATCGACCTCTTGAGTGGTTTCCAAAAACTGCTTCGTGGATCGAGCTTAGAACTTTTAAGTCGTTAGGAGGCGCTAGGCAGCGAAGATGTGGGCTTGAAAATGACATTCGGGCCTCATCGCAAAACACATGATTTTCTGCCGAAGCGAATGAGTCTGCTAAAGTCAAGTATTCCTTCATGATTAATTCTCTGAATAAGAGATGATCTGTTAGGAGTCCATTTTGGAAGGCTACGTTGACGATCGAGTCGTTGCAGCCGATTATCTCCACCTTCTAGGCCTTGAACCTCTTGACATAGTTGTGGAGCGACTCATTTGGATTCTTCTTGATGTTAAAGAAATGATCAGACTTCTTCTTGATCGAGCGGTAGGATGAGTACTCCTTAGTGAAAACTATGGAAAGCTCATCGAAACTCCAGATAGACTGTGGAAGCATGGTATGGAACCAATTATGCGCCTCAGCTTGCAAAGTAATGGTGAATATCTTGCATATTAAGGCGTCGTTGGCCTTGAAGAGGATCATCATGCTACGGTAGTGCTTCAAGTGCCTTTTCGGGTCTCTAGCTTATTTAAATAGGGTGAAATATGACGTATTGAACTTACGCGAAGGCTCCTTCTACTCGATCTCATCTGTAAAAGGTGATCTGCCCATATGAGCTACGCCATTGTGAAGGGTTTCATCTATAGTCTCAATGCACTGGAATCCGCGCAATTGCTTAGTTAGGAGCCTCTCTTCTTCTTCCTGAATTTGCCTTTGTCCGGGCAGCAGGGCTTCCAGCTGCCCCTGATCATGACCTGCTGGTCTTGGCTACTTTTCCTTATGCTCAACTCGTCTATGCCGTAGCTGCTGTGCATATAGTAGGTTCTTAGCAGGCAAGCGGATTACTCGTAGGCTACTAGTTGAACTTGAGCCGGATTATGCAATTGCTTCTCCTCGTCCGTCGTGCTGCCTATTCCGATGTGAGGTGGATGATGCTCCTTGCGAGCCTAGCAGCATGTGAACACTTTTCCTAGAAGGTTTTCTATGTTGATTATCAGAATGTGCCTCCAACCGTGAATGTATACTCGTTCGGGGGCCTAACCGAGTGTGCACGCTCCTCTGCGCACTAAGGCGAAAGTTTACGCTATCTCGATGGCCCATGCAAGAGTGTACACTTCTAGAATGCTCGGTTCATGGTTGGTCGGGGGGCTGCTTGTCGGGACGCCGTTTGAGAGAAACGTCATCCCATGTCTTTATCTTACTTCGGGACACCTCGTCTGGGGCACGCTGTATCTCGATGTGCTGCAAGAGCTGATTCACCAAGGTAGTCTGCTGCGCAAGGGTGTTTGTCAATTTGACGACCTGTCGAGATAGATGTTGGTAGCCATTTAAAGTGGAAGAATTGGTACGGTAGACGTCTGCTTGAGTTGTGGAAGTGTAATGAACTCCAGGTGTAAAGCTTGAGCCAAGATGGATCATATCTACAGTAAGGTACGGTGAAAATACCCTTGGTTCAATCCTCGGCCTTGGGATCTGGATCTGGGCTGGTTGAACTGGTTTGGGACCATGTTGGACCGTCTGGAGGGGTGCAGGAACCGGTCGGGCACATGGGCCACCTCGATTAGCATGGCTTGGGCTACCTCAGTCTGGGCAGCTCGTGTCCAAGTGAAGGTGGTAAGCGCCAAAGGTTGTTGCTTGGGTCTGCGCATGCTGACTGCTTGCACCCTGGGCCTCCTACCCTAGGGTTTCCTCGTGTTGAGTAGAGGCTGGCCCGTCGACCACTACAACGGTGGTTACCGCTGCTGGCATGGCCACGGTACCTCGTGGTGGTAAATGTGCAGTCTTTGTCGTGGTAAGCCTCGAGGAGCGACGATGTGGAGCCACGTCGCGATCTCCATCGATTGGGCCCTGTCCTTCAACGTAGGAGGTCCCATTGGTTGTGGTTTTTGAATTTCCTACCATCGTAGTCGTGGATCTACGAACGAAGGAAGTTGAAAGCGAGAATCTTCTTCGAGTCTTCGGATCAGAGCTCTCAATGAAAGCACCAATTTATGGATGCAAATTTCTGCCTTTCCTTGATTGACAAATCTGCACATGCAAAATAATAACACCTAAGATTATTTTGGATTTTGAAAAGAAGCCTCACGCACCCACGATGAATGGGGGGGCTTTGGCCGAAGAATCTCCGATGCCAAAGTTAGAATTTTAAAAAGAATGTGTTTGAGTGTTTGTGGGAAGCAAAAAGCCTCTTTAGGGGTAGCAAAAGTTTACTAAATTTTGGAGATAAAAGGAGTATTTATAGGAGAGATGGATGAGATAGGTAAATATCCTAAATAGGTAAATATTCTAAGATAAATATTCTAAGATATTTGTGTAAATAAATATTCTAAGATATTTGTGTAAATAAATATCTTAGAATAAATAGGTAAATATCCTAAATAAATGGAATTAGGATAACTTATTTGAAAGAAGTATTCTCTGATCAGGAATGTATTTATGATAAGAATAAGGGATTATTTTATCATAAATACCTTTGACTTTTCCTACGGGTAGGGGTGCCTTAAGCAATCGTTGATCTCTGCTTGCTCTACCTCAGCTGCGCGTGGTGAATGAGGCTGCTCTCTGCTCATTTAATAGGGGCACTCTTGTTTTTCTTGGGAAATAATCCACGTGTCAGCTCCATGATTTTTGGAATTATTTTTTGCTCCACACACTTAGCCTCAAAAAGTCAACTTGTAATTACTTAAATCACTAGGTTTATTTGTTTACTTAATTTCCGTTCGCTATGTATATACATAATATATAGGATAATGATAAGGAAAAATTACACATAGAGTGTATTTTTAATACTTAATTATATATTGAGACAACACTTTTTAAACATTCCAAGGAAAGACAAAAGTTAATAAATGGGAAAGATGACATCATTGGCTTTTTTTGTTTTCTTTAGAATGTAAGTGACGAAAATATCATTTATAGTGGTAAAGTCTCTTCACACTTATATCTCATTTGGTGCTCCATTCTTTTTCTTTCTCTCTTTTAGAAATATTGTCAAGTTAAAAGACATAAGTCTACAAACCTTCAAGCTGCTTATATTATTTTTAGGAAAACTAATGAAAATGGCTTGAAAAGTTTTAGTTTTAACCAAAAACCATCTTATATAGCTTGTTTAATGGTTAGTACAAGGCCCATACTAAAGCAGTTTAACTAAAAATGGCCCAACTATAATAAATTATGATTTGTCGATTTTGCCCCTAACATTTTAGGCTGAGTTGTTTTAAATTTGTTCAGTTTGGTTTTCTTGTTCAACTCTTTTTTGCTGGAGGCTCTGAGAACCAGTCTTTCAAATTCTTATCAATTTGAACGTGATCGTCGTTTCAACTTTTGAAGTGCTGATAAAATAATATATGATCGTTGCTTTTCAGATCGTCTGTCATCATTCGTACTGTATTCGAGGTATTTTTTTCAGATTTTCGTCGGTAATGGAGTTCATCGTTGTTTTGCAAACCTTCTTTTTCTTTGAACAAAAATATAGATCCTTATGCTATTTAATTTATATTTTGTATTATTTTGTTGAAACGTGATCGTCGTCATTATTCATAGTGTATTCGAGGTACCTTTTTCAATTTTTCTTCTTCAGTGGAGTTCATCGTTTGTTTCTTCAGAAAATAAATTTGAGATCTATTAGCTTTTAGTTTAGTTTTTTTAGAAACAGTGTAATTTTTTTTTCCAGATATAGTTTTGCCAACATTTTTTTCCAGAAACAATGTTATTTTTTTGTTTTCCAGAAACATGGTTATATTTTTTTTTTTTCTTTAGATACAGTGTTTGTTTGTACACAAACAAAATAAAACACTATATCAGATTATTTTTCTAGAAACAGTGTTATGTTTTGATTTTTCCAGAAACAGTTGAAGTTTTGGTTAGTTTTTTCCAGAGACAATGTTAGTTTTTTTCCAGAAACAGTGTTATTTTTTTGTTTTTCTAGAAACAGTTTTATGTTTTGTTTTTTTTTTCTAGAGACAATATTAGTTTTAGTTTTCCAGAAACAGTGTTAACTTTTACACAAATAAAACAAACATTGTATCTGATTTTTTTCCAGAAACAGTGTTATTTTTTTGTTTTCCAGAAACAGTGTTATATTTTGATTTTTCAAGAAACAGTTTTATGTTTTGGTTTTTTTTTTTTTTTTTCCAGAGACTGTTAGTTTTTTTTCTAGAAACAGTGTTAGTTTTTTGTCGGTTTGTTCCGACGGTGGTTTTGGTGCATTTTGCACTTCTTTTTCTCCAATTTGTTCACACGGAGGTTGTAGTACGTTTTCCATATCTTTTTCGCCGGTTTGTTCCGACGAAGGTTCTGGTACGTTTTGCATCACTTTTTCGCTGGTTTGTTTCGACGAAGTTTCTGCCATTGAACTTCTTTGAACTTGTTTCTGCCATTGAACTTCTTTGAACTTGTTTCGGCGGCTTTGTTCCGATGAATGCTTCATTTTTCTACTTTGATTTGGTGGTTTTTGAAATGGGGGAATTCAATTTAATAGGAAGACAAGGAGTTATTATGGCGGCTTCGTGTTGGTTCGAGGTTGGTGAAGAGTCAAGACAATATCGAATCATTTAGGGGTATTTATGGAAGTGTAGATTTGTAGTGGGTTGGGCTTGTAAGTTTGGCCCGTGGACAATAGTTTTGGATGGTTTTTTATTAAACTTTGAGCCCTTTTGGTTAAATAACATTTTGAGATGATTTTTGGTTAAATATTTGTTGGTTCAAGCTCTTTTCATTAAAGCTCCCTATATTTTTTGTCTCACCAGGATGTGGACTTACTGTAGCACACTTCAACTGATACGTAATAAACCAAAGTGAATTGTTTGTGATTATTTCCAGCTAAACATCAACTGATACGTAATAAACCAAAGTGAATTGTTTGTGATTATTTCCAGCTAAACACTCCCAGAAAAGAAAATTGAATGATTATGATTTAAAGTGGTACCTGCTGCGCTAATCCTCCCAACTCGATGCAAAGAGTTGGCGAGGGCTAACTTTCCAACATTAGGAATTCCAACTAGCAATATTGTTGTAGTATGACAGTTATCAGCTCTCTTCAATTTTCTTACTTGAGCTTGCAAAAAGTTCAACAACTGTAAGAAGTAAACCGTCCTCAATATCCAGCAAACTGTAAAAGCAATCTGGGCAACAAATTAAGAACCAAAAGAGCATATCGTTCTGCTTTGTGCATGGATATCCTTGCAAAAACCTATAAATGTTTCATTTATATATACTTTTCACACATAGACCAATTCTCCTTCATCTGCTAGGCTACTCCTACGTTTTGGCACCAGCAAATATTTTTCAAACATTTATACTTTGGCAAACCACAATTCATAATTTTTCAGAAAACGTTACTAACCTGATGGTGTTGAGGAATTTATGGTTTGACCGCTGCTGCTTCTTTTTATGGGACATGCGCAGCAGCAGCAGCAACCACCCTTTGCTATTACTTCTGCTGCTTCATCATTCCTTTGTCTTGTATTGCATTTTTTTTTTTTTTTTGTATTTTTTTTAAAGATAAACAAAAAAAGAAATGCTTTGTCTGATTGAATTTAGAGAATAGTGCGTCCGTTTCATGATATTTAATTTTCAAATAAATAGTTTTCATTTCATGAAAGTAGATTTGTTTGAAATTACCATTAATTAAAGAAGTGTAGAGAAATTTGAAAGAAAACTACCGAAGAAAAAAGTTTGTAGTGTTTTTTTTTCTTCCATAAAGTTGTTTATTTCGTTTTAAGTTAGAATAAATTGCAGCTCATTTTTAGTTTGTAGCGTGAGTCTGTAGTTTTCTTGTGTAGGAAATGTATAGTTTGATCAATGACGGGTTGAACTAACGGCATATATGTAGTTTTGTTGAAACTATACAAACTGATTTTGCAAAAATGGTCGAAGAAAGATTGGACTATATGTAGTTTTGTTGAAAATATACAAACCATTCTATACTAAAATTATACAAAATGATTCTATTAAAAAATTATACACAACTACTTCTACATGTATTTGAAACAGATTCTGCAAAAAAGGTCGAAGATGGGTTGAACTGATTCTAAAAAAAAAAATGGTCGAGGACGGGTTGAACAAATTCTGCAAATATGGTCAAGGATGGGTTGAACTGATTTTGCAAAAATAGTCGAAGACGTGTTGAACTAATTCTGCCAAAATGGTCGGGAACTGATTGAACTGATTCTGCAAAAGTGGTCGATGACTGATTGAACTGATTCTGAAAAAATGGTCGATGACGGGTTAAACTGATTCTGCAAAAATGGTCGAGGACGGGTTGAATTGATTCTGCAAAAATAGTCGAGGACTGATTAAACTGATTCTGCAAAAATGGTTGAGGACAAGTTGAACTGATTCTGCAACAGTGGTCGAAGACTGATTAAACTGATTCTGCAAAAATGTCGATGACGGGTTGAACTGATTATGCAAAAATGGTCAAAAACGGGTTGAACTGATCCTGCAAAAATGGTAGAGAAAATGTTGAACTGATTCTACAAAAATGGCCGAGGACAGGTTGAACTGATTTTGCAAAAATGGTCGATGATGGGTTGAACTGATTCTAGTAATAAATGATACATTCTACGTATAGTTTCAAAACTGATTATGCAGAAATAGTCAATGATGGGTTGAGCTTATGACACATTAATTTTGTTGGAGTTGTTAAGGTTGGATTCTATTAACAACCTAAAGCCTTAGGGATATGACTGGTATTTTAAAACATTGTTTCCATGTTTTTGGACTGGGCTTTAGTTGTTTTTATATTTTAGTTTCTCCTTGAAATGTTTAAAAACTAGTGAAGTTCTTTGAAATATAATAAAATCTTTTATCTCTATATATAAAACTTCCGAAGAAAACTAATGAAAATGGTTTCAAATATTTGCATTTTAATAAATAAAAAATCATTTTTTAACTTTATTTAATGATAAGGAACAAAATAATAACAAAACAAAGAAAAAACCATAAAAAACACGCTAGTACGCATACACCCCACCCCACCCCCCATTTCCACTCTGTTTTCTCCCTATTGTTAGCTATCATTAAGGCATTATTATTATTATTTATTTTTTGCTTAGAATAAGAGAAAGACTTCAAATTGAATTACCTTTTCCTACTTTTATTTTTGTGGTGTTGTTTCCCAATAGTAGTCAAGATGACGAAATTTTTTTCAATGTGCTTGGAACATGGAGTGATACACCACTTCTCTATACAAGTGGTGGGATTCTTATGTTAAAACTGCCTCAAATCACTTATAAGTTCGTCCTTGTTAACTGCTGCAGCGTAGTCATCTTCACCTTCTTCATCTTCGCCAAAGCTATACAAGACCGAATCGTCTTGCAAGAAAGGTTTTAGATACTCATCACTATCCCATCCAGGTGTAATGTCTTTGAAATTGACTGTTTCATGCAAATGATTCTGTAGATCTTGGTTGGACTGACAAGTCAGCCCGCAACTCCGACATCTGTTTTCCGCAACCTGGAAATAAATAGAATCAGCAGAAAATACGAAAGATATAAACTTCAAAATTACAAGATGAATGAAACACTTTGCCCTGCACATTAACATTCAAAATCCCAACAACCGAAAAAACAAAAAAGGCACACCAAATACCAACAAACAAAGGAAAAATGAATAAACTTTTTAAAGGACTAAGAATTCATTTCATACATCAATACAAATGCAGACAACTACTAAAAGTTGACTTGGGCATTTCATGTTATGCCGAGCGTAAGGATTTAAAGATTGCTCTTTTTAACCCGTTTCTCATTCATATCCTAACACCAACCAAAACAATGAAAATGATTTCACATTAGATAAACAATCAAACTTCCATTTTCGACTTCTTAGCATTGCAGCCAAAGATACTACCCGGAAAAATCGAATTCTTCAAACTTCACTTACTCAAACAAATCAAAGCGAAAGAAGTATTCAAACAACGCTAATCCAATCCAATTACTACATTCTATCTCAAAAAAATTCAATTTTTATTTTCATTCCCTTTGTTTGTCTGTCAGCTCAATGACTGACCTGAGAGCGAACGAAGTTAATGAGCTTGAAGGAGCCGTAGAAATTCAGACCCAGCGCTTTCCGAACGGCCCGAAAGTCGAAACGGTGGGTCGAAGTGCAGTGGTCGAAGAGGTCGTCGCACGAGCTGTACCTGGAGTCGCAGAACAAGCACAGCAAGTCTGAGCCCTCTTCTTCTTCTTCTTCTTCTGGTTCTGCATTCCAATCGTTCCAGTCTTGGAGCTCTTCGGATTCTTGGTCGTCGTCGTCTGTGAATGTGGGTTCGTATTCGGAGCCGTTCTTCGCCATGAGTAATCGGAGAGAAAGGAAGGAGGGAGGATTTCTTCACTTTGAACCTTAAACCCTCTACAAACCCTAATAATAGTAATAAAAATCTGAATTGGCGACTTTGCCATCGGATTCTTCGTTTTTGCAGCTCTACATCATGAGAAGGGATTCAAATTTTTGCATTTTAATAAAAAATCATCTACTAATTTTATTTAATGATAAAGAACAAAATAATAATAATAAAAAATAAAAAAAACATAAAAAACACCACATGCGCGCATACACCCCACCCCACCCCCCATTTTCACTCTGTTTTGTCTCCATTGTCAGCTATCATTAAGACATTATTATTATTTTATTTTATTTGCTTAGAATAAGAGAAAGACTTCAAATGGAATTACATTTTCCAAGTTTTATTTTTGTGGTGTTGTTTCCCAATAGTATGACAAGAGATTTTTTAATGTGCTTGGAACACAGAGTGATACACCACGTCTCTCTACAAGTGGTGAGATTCTTGTGTTAAAAAATAAAATTTCCTACCACTTACATAATAACACATGATGTAGAAAGTTAAGATTGTAGGTGGAGGAGAAGAGGAAGTTGCAGATGGACGAACAATAGAAGAAAATTAAGTAATCGGTGTAGAAAGTTAAGAAATTAAAGAGATACAGAGAAAATTTGATGAGTATCGAAGAAAATGTGTTTGGAATGTGAGAATGTGCCAAGAAAATTCAAGAAGAGGAGAGAGAAGAATGTATACCGTTAAGTTTCATAAACAGTGTAGTACCGTTAAGTTTCATAAATAGTGTAGCGACGTTAAATTTCATAAACAGTGTAGTACCGTTAAATTTTATAAACAATGTAGTAAGTTTCATAACAGTCTAATAAGTTTCATAAACAGTGTCGTAAGTTTTCATAAACAGTATAGTAAGTTTCATAAGCAGTGTCGTAAGTTTCATAAACAGTATAGTAAGTTTCATAAACAGTGTAGTACTGTTAAGTTTTATAAACAATGTAAAAAGTTTCATAAACAGTTTTTGTGAGGACGCGTAGATCTGCGCGTCAAATTTTTTTTTTAAATTTGTTTAATATTAAAATTATGTCTTTTTCATTAAAATTTAAGTTTTTTTGTCATTTTTATTAAAATTTAAGGGTTTTCATTAAAATTTAAGTGTTTTTAATTAAATAAAGTTATAATATAGTTTTTTATTAAAATAAACTTAACCCAAGCTTTTTTCATGAAAGTTCTCTAAAAATATCAAATTTTTAAATCAAATGTTGTAAACCAAATAATGTATTAATGATTAGATTATTAATTAAGTATTCATTAACGTGCTTATTTCCTATTGATAAATTAATAACATATCATTTGATTTCCAAATTTGATTTCTCTTACGTTACCCATATATATGCATGTCTCTCTAAACGGTACCAGCGGACACTTACTTTTCAACTGTAGGAAAGGCGACTCGTTTTACTTTTACTCAAATGACAAGAAGAATTTAATTATTTTTCTATTCTTTACTGAATTTGATGTACGTACCAACCATAACTCGACCATCATCCACGTGTGGGGTTTTCGCCTGAAAAGACTTGAGTGCTATTTTTTTTTTGGTCAAGAGACTTAACTGCTTTTTTTCTTTTGGTCAAGAGACTTAAGTGCAATTAGTAGTAAACTACTTATTATATGTGATTTAAAAAACATTTTCGAATGTGGGATCTCGTATGAACCAATTTCGAAGTACAATAACATTTCTTTGCTCATTGACACTTGTAAAAGGGCGCATGTTATGATCTTTAGTCTCTACTTTCCTAGAGGGAATTTCTGTTCAAATTTTATGATAAGACAGTTGGTAAATAATTGAAAAGTGTTTTCAAAGTAATTTTAACTTACCACTTAGTACTACGATTTAGTAATATTTATTTTTACACGTAAGTAAGAGATCTTAGGTTCGATTTTCGCCAAATGAGAATTTGAACCATATTATTGCTAGCCCATTATGAGGCTAAGCCCACATTTTCTCTGTTTGTGTAGATAATATCATTTGCTAAAAAAAAAAAAAAAAGGTAATCTTAGCTTGTTTATTTTGGATAGCCAATGTGGACTGTAATCGGAAGTGTATGAATGACGCGCTTAAGGTTAACCCAAATAGTAAAGGAGCATGAAGTAATGGGTTATAATCACAACGTATAAAAGGTTCGATTTCGTCCAGTATAATCCAAAATAAAACTGTCACGCGCAAGCAAGCAATTGAGCACATTGATCTTTATATTTGAGGTCCTAAGTTTGATTTCTCAATTCTTCATTATCAATTGTGTAAAAAAAAAAAAAAAAAAAAAAGAGTGTAACACGTAGTGGCGGATGCATTAAGGGACCCAGGTGGTTCCGGGACTATTCAAAAGTCCAGATAAGTGGCTGTGAGGACTTCCGAGAACCTTGAGCATGTGGTGGAGGAGAAGAGTGCAACGGTGGATAGGCGACTGTAGGTTATGCAGATGATTAACGAAGGAGAAGAAGACTATTCTATTTTTTTTAAAAAGACTTGGACAAAACGACATCGTTTTGAGCCAGCCATTTAAAAGAAAATAATTAAAAGCAAGTCTTCTTATTAAGCCATGTGAAGGAGACCCTATTTAATTAGAAAGAAAAAAATAATGAGAGTCTATTCTCTTTCCTCCTACCCGAGATAACTACTCAATCTATTTTGCATTCACTTTCTCAAATTGGATAATTCTCAAATCATATTCCCTTTTTCCTCTTAAACCCACTCGATTGATCCCCAGACCACCACTAGTTGCTCCACGCCTCCACCTCTCAAAATTAATCATACAGGATGTTAAAATTGATGTGTATTGAATTGAAAATTTAAATTCATAATAGATTATAGGTGTTGTTAATTTGTTATGGTTTTTTTTCTATTGTTTGGATCATGTGTTGGTTAGTTTATATATATATATATATATATATATATATATATATATATATAGTTTTAGTGACACATCCCGACCCGGAATGTCCATTAGGACATTGAATCGAGCCTTGCTGGCCGACACCTGGAAGGTGACGAAGCCATAAAGTGTGATAATGTATAAAATATGAATAAATTAAAATCTAAAAGTGCCTAAGTACATGAGTGTGCGATGAGCGGGTCTGGACCCATTTCACGCGTGATACAGAGCATAGGTACAGTACAGTAAAGTAAGATAATGATTATACCATCATAAGAAGACATCTGTACTGAAAAGTGCTATGAATCCTCGTTGATACGGAACTCTGCTGCTAGAACTTGGAGGGGTGAAAAAATAGAAATTGTGAGTAAGTGAAACAAAACTTTTCAAACCAATTTCAATTACCAAAGGCATTAGCCCCTCGCCGTAACACCTGTATAATTTCCCAGAAAAAAACACGCGTGACTATAATTCAAAACAATAACCAAAATAACAGTCTCACAGTTATGCCGTGTCAAATATCTCAACAAGAATAAGTAACCTAGGTGAAATAAATCAATATGAAATGGTATGTTAGCCGGATCCATCTATTGTGGCCCGTACGGCTGAACTAATAGCTCATCAACATGCTAGCTGGAGTCACCTATAGTGACCTGTACGACTTATCCATATCTCGTCAATCAATGCTAGCACATAAGTCGGAGTCACCTATAGTGACTTGTACGACTTATCTATATCTCATCAATCAATGCTAGCACATAAGTCGGAGTCACCTATAGTGACATGTACAACTTATCCATAGCTCATCAAATATCCCTACACAAGAGTCGGAACCACCTCTAGAAGTCTGTACAAGACTGTGTGTAAATAAGTACGCTCAAGTGCTACGATCACGTGAAGACTGTGCGAATAATCGCGGGTCACCTACGAGTCGGAACCACCTATAGTGGTTTGTACGACAGGTATGTGCACCTACCTTGAATCCAAGGTGAGCGTAAGGTGCGGGAGGTGAACATCACGTGAAGGACTGTACCCTGGCCACGGGCGGGAGCACTAACACCGGGGTGCAGGTTTATGAGCTCTAAATGCATCTAATACCGCATGTACCACTCATAGGCAACCTGTACGACAATGTCGGAGTTGCCTATAACATAAATGTAGTCATGCCATAATCCCATCATTTCAACTAATACTATATACTCACCTGAACTTACCTGTGTGTCCTGTGTTCACCTTTGCACTTCAGAGCGTTCACAATAATTATGTGCAAGTAATATACATATGGATATACCAGGATGTAAATCTGAAATTCAACCATATCATAATATTCTCAAATATATAAACATATATACAAATGGCATAAAATGCATAAGCTGCAACGCCCTACTCCCGAACTATTTACCTTCAGAAATAATTATCGGTGACAAACCCAACTAAACACTAGTTTAATTAACTATCATTACTAACTATTTTTCACTTCAATGTTATGATTCTTCACACATTGATTTATAACCAACATTCAACCACCAAAACATAAGGTTAAATCTCACATTTTCCACCAATATCCTTCACATTGCTCAATTCCCTAAACAAGGCTATTGTCTCAATTATTTAGTCTCATTTATTGTATGGCTGCATCTAACGTCTCGTTAGACTGCCTATGTACCCTAAACAGGGATCAAACCATTCGTAGTTCACAGTAGTAATTCAAGACATTCACAGTAATTATATGAAATATTCAATTTATAAACGTTGTGAAATTATCAATCACACACACACACACAGATATATATATATACACACACGATAGAAAGGAAAAGATCCACTCACCTTAAGTCCGCGCTACGATTCCTTAGCACGAATATTGAGACATCACAAACCATCGTCGCCTAGAACAATTATCAAATCACGTCTCAGAGTTCTTACTGATAGAATACATAATTTACATAAAACACATCTCTACATAATTCAATCCGGGAAAATATGCCTCACGGATTTCCAATCCGATACTTATAAAATCCACATTATGTTCCTAGAACAACGTCCTAAGGTTTCATTACGATCCAACGGTCGGATCTCCTCCAATTGCCAAAACCAAATGGCGGTCAACATTTTATCTTATGAACTTACAAATCTAATTCGGGAAGATCCGTACATCCGATTCCTGATCCGTAAGTTTCTATGGTCCTCAAAGATTACATACTATAATGTATTAAAGTTTGGTGACGATCCAACTGTCGGATCGTCGGTTGCTATAATAATCAAGTGGCGGACCTTAATGGAACTAAGTTCAAACAACAGAATTTCGTCAATCGAACTTCACAAATGGAACCAAGGTATTCAAATTTAGTCTAGGAAGGTCAGGGGAAACCTTGGCCCATGCGCCGCCGCAGGTGGCGGTTGGCCGCCCGACTCGCCGGAAAAGTTCAACTATTTCTAAAAATTACCAAATTTTATAGGAATGAAGATCTCAAAGAGAGGAACAACTTTCATACCTACCATGAAGTCCAAAAGTGGACGAAAGGTGGTCAATTTTGCCCACAAAGCCAGCGGGTGCCTAAAGCTTCCCGGTGTCGATTCGTCGTCTATGGTGGTCCAACGGGGTCAAGGTTGGTTGGGTTTTGCTCCTGGGATGATGGGCTACAAAGACCAAGTGGTGGCATCGGCCATCGCTTTGCCGATTTGCCGGAAAATAAAAAAGGGTGGCTGGAGCACCGTGAGAACCGTCAACTTTCGTGGCCTCAAACTGCCACATACAGAGGTTAATCAAGGTGGTTCTTGGGTGGATTTTGTAGAGGGGAATGAGAGCTTCAAGATGGTGGTGGTGGCGTCGAAAAACTCCGTCGAAGTTGGCCGGAATCGGCCTTGGAAAATGGGTGGTTGCGAGCGGAAAAACCCACTGGAAAGCTGGGAGCTTTCCCTTTTTTTTTTCTTCTTTCTTTTCTGATTGGCTGAAGGTTTTTCCTCCTTTTATGTGATTGGTTCCCCTTATTTAAGCCTAAAATCTGATTGGGCTTCTTTCCCACAAGGTGGGAATTCAATTAACGTATAAACCAAAATATAAATAACCAAATTCAAACGTCCGTAACTATACTGTTATAATTCGGACTCGCAAACGGTTTTTGCCTATGCGTTCGTAATGACGAGTACTACGAGGATACGCCAAAAGAATAAGTCCTACGTCTCTCAAACCGATGACCAACTGAAGTCAAAATCCTTACCTCTAGGGCATTTTTGTCAATTCACGCTTTTAAAATTTATAAAAACGTAAAATCAGGGACGAGTTGTCACATTTAGCTTCTTCATACATGGTTCCAAAAGACATTAAGAGCTAGTCGGACGGCGGGTTAAGGCCTAACGCCTATGCGCCTAAATGGGGTCTAAGCGAGGGCCTAGGCGGTTTAAGAAAATTTATTGTATATAAAATAAATAAGTGCACACTTATATTTAAAAAATAATATATTTTGTATAAAAGTTAGGTTATATCATTATATTAAAAACCATATATAACTCATCTAAGAAATATAGAACTAAAAAGAATATATGTTACATATATTTAATTACAAAATATAGTGCGTACTAAATATTATGAGTTTTTGAATAATTTTTATTAACAAATCAGTTTTATTTGTGATTTCGTGGTATTAGGATTCTAGGAATAATTTTCCTTTTTAATTTTTTCTTGTAATTATAAAGTAATAGGATTCTAGGAATTAGGGATTTAATGCCACATAAACGCCAAACAGGCTTATTGTAAAACACCAAATATGCTTCACTTTTCGTCTCTTAGAAAAAAAATGAAGGAATTCAGAGGCTTCTTCTTCCTCGCGAAGGTCTGCAACTCAGCCCGCCGATGGTGATTTGGCTTTGATTTTTCTACTTTTGGTTGATTTTGGCTTTCATTAAGTTTGAAATCTGACCCTATGAGTCGATATCTAAATCACTGGTGTACATCGTTTTGAGATTTATAGTAAGCAAAGCAAACCGTTGTGGGTTGTTCGATGGCAGGTTGATGATGCCGCTGAATGTCCATGCCGCTCACACCTCCCAGACTGCCGCCTAGAGCCGTTGGAGCCGCCTAAAGTGCCTAGCGATCGCCTAAATCATCCACGATTTTCTGAACGGTTTGGCCTGAATCGCATTGGAACACCACCGCCGAGCGCCTAGACGCTGCCTAGGCAGCCGCCTAGGCCGATTTTTAGAACACTAACTTCATCAATTGATAGTTTTTTGTTTTGAGTAATTAATATGAGTAGAAATTAGAAGTATGTAACGATATTACAATTGAAAATCATCATCGATTAGTTCAAACAATCTTATTCCAAATAGTTCAACTCTAATTTTGAATAGTTCCAATCATATTCCAGATAGTTGATAGGAGCATATTTATGCGACTTAGTTAGCTTGTTTTCATGCATTAACGTCCTTAGTTCTTAGTTAATTTTGTATTTTAAGCTATTTTCGTGTGTTTGTAGGTTCTAAGTGTTAAAATGGCAAAAAGAAGCGATTTGGAGCATTCTAGAGCATTTTTGGGCCAAGATTGGGTAGTGCAAGCATGGAGGCAAGTTGATGGACGAATTTGAAGATAAAAAGGCTTGAAATCAGCTCAAAAGATGGAGGAAAGAAGTCAAAGATAAATAAGATAAGAAGTTAGCAAGAAATATGGAACATTATCCAAATCTTATCTTATCTTATCCAAAACATTATCCTATCTTATCTTGACTTTCCTAATTCAAATACACAAAGGTTTCAGCCATTAGAAGGAGTCCTAAACACTTTAGGACACCTAAGCATTGTTTCTAGAAGATCAATTCCCAGCTAGAGAGGGATGCCGCACCTTTCCCTTAAGTTTTCCTTCCTTGCCGCACAAGTAAACACATTCCCCTTTTAATTTGGACCTAAATCAGCAAGGAGAACCTTCCTTGCTATGCAAGGAACCCTATCCCTGATCAATTACCCTTTGCCGCACCTATTTCCTGATTCTAGAGAGATTTGGTCCATTTAATTCCCCAAAACTTCAAGGATTCTGATTTCTAGAAGGGTTAGGAGTCCAAAACCTACCTAAACACCTTCCCAGCCGTGACCTAGCCTTCCCTTATATATATATATATATATATATATATATATATATATATAATTGTGCCGCACAGATTAAGGCTCTCTACACATCCCTTCGTATCTCAACCATTCTAAACACCTTCCACCACCCATCCACACCACATTTGCCCATCCATAAACCCTACCAGCCACCTGTGTTGCAGCCTTGCAAGGAGGAAGGAGAGGAGGAGTACCCTTGGAATGTGTTGCACCCAATCTGGATTGCTGGGCGTTCTTAGGTGTTTTCTACCTTATGTTTTCGATGTTTAATTTAATTTTCCTTTGTCTTGCTGTAATCATGAGAGACTAAACTTGTTTTTAGCTAGAGGCTACTTTGAAACCATGATTTTGTGTGTGATATGACTTGATAAATTTTAGTTACAGATTCTTGAAGTATGAATGCAATTGGCTTAATTGTTTGAATTAGAACTTATTTTCGTTTGTTGGTTGAGGGTCGACACTTAATTGGCATGCATAAATTTGATGCTAGGATATAAGTGAGTTTCACATAATCGTTACAAACTTATGTTCACAAGTAGTAAAGGTTGTTGGAACAATCGTGTTAAGTTCAATTCTTGGTGTGAGTAACATGATGTCATAATTATGAATGCCTCGTCAATGCTTATGATTCTCATTGAGCGTAATGATCTCTGATTGTGTCTCTATTATGATGTTATGTAGGGAAATTGATGAGAATAATTTGGTTGTAGATGAGTATAATTTGGTTGTAGATGAGTTGTCCTTCCAATTCAATGAAATTAGGAGAATCTGAGGGTTAATTAGTGATTGACACAGTTAATCTGGGGCATTGTCATTTGTAATTCAATGAATGAGTAACTGGAAGTCAAGTTATATGCATATAAGTCATGTGTGGATAAGGAAACCTCTCACTACTACAAAATTATCTATAACTGGCGGTTCAAAAATCGACAAAAAACGTATATTACTGTCGGATTTTGCTGTCATGTGTGGATAAGGAAACCTCTCACTACTACAAAATTATCTATAACTGGCGGTTCAAAAATCGACAAAAAACGTATATTACTGTCGGATTTTAAGCAAAATCCGACAGAAAATGGATGCAGTGACGGATATAATAAGCGACAGAATTGCCTGCGTCAGGAAATGAATTTTCCGACAGAAAATACTCTAAAACCGACAGAAATCCTGTCGGTTATAACCGACAGAATATATATTTATAATAAATAAATAAAAGAATTACTGTCGGATAAAACCGACAGAAAAACAAATCCTGTCGAATAAAACCGATAGAAAAAACTAAAACTGCCAGTAATTCTGTCGGATAAAACCGACAGAGAATTTATTATAAAAATAAATAAAATCATTCTTGTCGGATAAAACCGACAGACAATATGTTAATAATAAAAAAATATATTTCTGCATTTTCCATATCCCCTGCATTCACCATTCGAAACCTCGCCGGAGCTCGATCTTGGAAACCTGTTGTGGGATTTTGAAGAGATCGAGAGAGAGAGAAAATATCAGAAGAAATGAAGCAAGAGAGGGGAACCAAAAGGGGGAAGAAGAAGAAGAAGCAACACACAAACCCACAAAAATTAACATAAAATCCAACACAAACTGAAACAAATACAACACAAGAAAAAACATTTCATTCTCTTACAAGCTGTGCTGGGGTTGCAGTGGAACCAACAAAATGGTTCAAAATCAAAAGCGAACCGAACCCATATCCAATCCTTCTTGGTAGATAGGATTCGTCCAGCCAAGGTATTCCTGCCCAAAACCCATCAATCCATCACAATCAAAATCTCAGTCCAGAGAAAGAGAGAGAAAGAGAGCGAGAGAGTTAACGAGTGTGAAGCGGACGACAGAGAGGTTGAGTTGGGGGTCGGTTAAAACCGCCCCCCAAATTTTAATTTATTTTTCAACCCCATAGCACAACTAAAACCTCAGAAACTTACTTAAGTAAATAGAAATGGAAATGAGGGGAGAATGCTTCTCGAACTCGTTGAAGTTCGTCTGTTTTCCCTTGCCAGATTCTGAAAACGAAGGACAAAGAGCAGGCATGTAAGTTTCACCAGGTTTTCCAATTAAAACACACATGCAAAGAAGTATTTAGTTACATAGAATCGGTCTCAGGTGAGTCTGTGCACCACCAGTTACAAACTCGTCCGGATTTGGTCGAATTTCCTGGTCAGAATTTGGAAAGCATACACAGAGAGACGCATGGGTTAAACCTTCGAACCCCAACTAAAATCCAGTCACCAATCACCACGAAAACAAGTAAAGAATGTAAATTGTAGTTTTGAGTTCATAAGCCTCACCTGAGTCTCGAAATGGGAACTCGGAGCTCTCGAGCTTGACCTCTTCGTCACTGATCACACATGCAAGGGTACCAGCAAAATACCCAAAGCATGAGGATGTAGAAAATGGTGTTGGTAGCTTGGTTTCGTGCATAGAGAAGTGGAGATGGTGATGGTGGTTCTCGGTAACAAAGAGAGAGAGAGAATGAGCGAGTTCAAGAGAGGGAGAGAGTTTACAAAGAGAGATAATGTTTCCAGAATGAGGAAAACAGAGGGACCGAGAGTGGGTATAAAAAAAATTACAAAATCTAAACAGAGGGACCGAGGATGTGGGTATAAAAAAAAATTCATTAATGTCGGTTAAAACCGACAGAAACATTTTTTAAAATATAAACCGACGGAAATTTTTCATTCCTGTCGGTTTTAAACGACAGTCCAAAAAATGCCGGCAATATTCCCCCCAAAATTCCCTCCCAAAATTTTAAATTCCCTCCCAAAATTTTAAATTCCCCCCAAAATTTTGTTACTATTTTAAAAAATAAAATAATAATTGTTTGGTTTAATAAATAAATAAATAAAATGTATTTAAGTCGAATGAGTGTAACAGCCCGTCCCTGATTTTAAGAATTTTTAAAGTTTTAATAAAGGATTTTACAAAAATGCCCTTTGAGGCACGCGCATTGTTCGAGGTTAATCGTTGTGTTGTGCCATCTAAGATTTGTTTTCTTGACATATCCTCGTAGTACTCGTCACTACGGATGCGTGGGCGCAAGCGGTTTGTGATTTGGAATTATATCGAAAAAGATATTAAAGTTTGAAGTTTGGGCATTTTAGGAATTATAATAATAAAATATGGAATTTCTTTTATGAAAATGGACGGCCCAGATTTAATGAAGAAATTAATGGATGGCTGGGATTGGAAGAAATGAGTTTTTGTGTGTGTGTGTGTGTGTGTGTGTGACTGGCGGAAGAGAAAAGAAGAAGAAGAAGATTGGGCAAAAACTGCCCAACCAGGAGGAAGAAGAAGAGAGCTTCGGGAGAGAAAGGAGAGAGCTGGCGAATGGGGAGAGGAGAGAGGAAGAAGCCCAGCCAATCGGAACAGGGAAAGGAAGAAAGGAGGGAGAGTGTGGCGCGGGGGATCGGCCGGATCCCCTTGACCCGTTTTCGACCCGGTTGGCACCCATGTTTATTTTCGTTGATTTCCACCCGTTTTTCCGGCGAATTGCTTCAAGAAACCTCATGGGAAACACTCTAGGACCCTTCCTCTATCCATTCCATCTCAAATTTGGAGAGATTTGGCCTTGAAATTGGGTGAAACCGCAAAGAGGGGTGTGGCGGTCTTGGCTTCGAATCACCCAATCCCGAAGCAATTTCTTCCAACTACCACCACCCATGGCATCCTCTTGAGGCCTAGAACAAAGCCCAGGCAGTGGTTGAAGCGTTGGAACAAGTTTGGAGGTCGAATTGGAGCACACCAAATTCTAGGGTTTCGTACGGGTTTGCTGAAATTGGAGCCTTTCCAGGACGAATTGGCCTTGGTCGCAGGTACGAAAGTTGTTCTACTCATTGAGATCTTCATTTCTGTAAATTTTGGTAATTTTTGGATAAAGTTGAATTTTCCGGCGAGCCGGGGCGGCCGACCGCCACCCACGGCGGCGCGTGCGGCGGCGCTTGGCCAGTGGGCCGCCAATGTTATTTTTAAGCTATATTGGATGTCCTGAGTTCAGTTTTGATAGTGGCTTAACATTGGTTGATCATTTGGACTTAATTTCGATACGATGCATGGTTAGGCTAAAAGACAAATTGACGATCCGACCGTTGGATCGTCACCAAACTTTGATACGTTGTAATACGTAATATTTGAGGATTATAGGAACTTACAGATCGAGAATCCGATTTACGGATCTCTCGGAATTGGAGTTGTAAGTTCATAAAATATAATGTTAACCGTCACTTAGTTTGGCAATTGACGGAGATCCGACCGTTGGATGGTCATGAAATTTTAGGATGTTGTTCTAGAGATTTATTATGGACCTCCGGAAGTGACGGATTAGAAATCTGAGTTGCAGATCTTCCGGATCGAACTGCATAGTGACGTGTTTTATATAAATTTATATTCTATCGATATGATTTCTGAGGCATGATTTGATGATTGTTCTAGGCGCCGATCGTCATGACGCCTTGATGTGTTGTGCTAGGGAGTTGTAGGGCGAATTCCAGGTGAGTGGGCAGTTATTTTCCCTATATACCTATATAAATGAATTTTGCCCAGAAAATCAGTTTGAATGAAATGTGTTATAAATGCGATATGAAATGCCATGCAAAGTATCTATATGTTTAATTATGCATTATTGATTGTTTATATTAATGTCGGTGCTGAGGACGCCCAGGTAAGTGGCAGGTAAGTTTATATGCTAGTTATTGAGAACGAATGATGAAATGTGATGTGATGTGATATGATTAGAGCTCATAGACCTGCACACTGATATTAGTGCTCACGCCCAGAGAGGGGCTCAGTCTTTCACGTGTTGTTCACCTCCCGCACCGCATGCTCGCCTTGGATCCAAGTTAGGTGCTCAGTCCTGTCGAATAGGCCACTATAGGTGGGTTCGACTCGTAGGTGACCCGCGATTTATCGCTCAGTCTTCACGTGATTGTAGCACTAGAGCATATTAGTTTATTATCAGTGATGTTGTGCAGACCACTAGAGGTGGTATTGATGTGTGTGCAGGGTATATATATGATTTGATTATGATGATGGTGAGAAATATGAATTGATGAGTATGATATGAGCTATATACAGCTGAGGGCTGCGATGATATTTGATGATTCAATCACATTCACAGAGATGCTTTGGCATTCAGTTGATACTTTGGCATGGCATATGCATACTTTCATACATACTTGTTTTACAGCGGTTTTTGAGAAAGATATATATATATGAGTATATACATTATTTCTGGGAAAATTATACAGGTTTTACGGCGAGGGGCTATTACTTTTGAAAGGAAAGGTTTTGAAAAGAATTGTTTTACTGACCCACTCAGTTTTATGTTTTTCGCCCCTCCAGGTTCGAGATAGAGCAGAGCTTTGGTGGCCACGAGGAAACTCAACGGTGTTCTGACAGAATTGAACAAATGTAGGTTTCACCTTCGGGTGTTATATCTTAGTATTTGTATCTTTAAAGCTTCCGAACTGTGTAAATGGTTACGTCACTCTCACGTGACGGCCAGCATGCCCTCCTTCGGGACGGGGTGTGTCAATGAGTTTTTAAAAATTAAATAAATAATTTTTTTTTTGTCAAAAATAAATAATTATTTGGTTTAATAAATAACTATTAACTACATCTTGTAAACTTTTTTTGTTTTTTTGTCATGTTCATTGTTAATTTGGATAATCCAATTAAAATATTCCAAAAAAAATTGAACATTTTGCTGTTATTTACTAATTGTGTGTATCTTGTAAACGTTTTTTATATTTTGCCATGTTCTTTGTTAAATTGGATATCTTTTGTTAATTATTTTTATATTCGTTTATTGAAAATGAGAGTGTGATTGATTATTATTTTTATTTATTTTGAGCGTGAGATTGATTATAAACATACATACTATTTTGTTTTGTCTAATATATATATATATATATATATACACACACACATATACTGATATACTACAAAATGTATAATAATTCTACATAAAATATTTACCAAATATTATTGAATTGCATATACAGAAGCACAAAGATTGATGTACAAATATCCGAAACTTAGAAATTTTAAATTATGATGATGATCTGAAATTTTCAAAAAAAAAAAATTGCAACCGAAAATCCAAATTTTCAACCTGAAAGATAAGTTAGTTTCAAAATGTTTTAAATTAAAAATAAAATAAAAAAACCTTATTTATTATGGAATCTGTTAGGAAATCACCCTACTGTTGCCATACAACAACAACAAAATGAAATCTTATCTTACTAAAATTAATCAATTATATAAATAATAGAACGCCACTCAATTTTGCTACACTCCTCGACCCTATAAGAATGCAATGAATAAATTTGATCTTCAATTTAAAATATGTACACTATTGGATACCACAAAATGTTACTTTATACTTAATAGAAGTATAACATTAACTCTTAAGTGTTTATTTAATCTATCGTTTTGATGTGATACACATTGTACGAAACTTTTTTCAATGATCTAACCGTCAAACTTGTTTGTACACACTTCAAGATCACATACGTAAAAAATCACGAAAAACAAACGTTCAGAGATTAGGTAACGGAACAAAAGTTTTCGACGGTTATAAACGAAAAATCACAATTTAACGGTTATTTTAGCTCCGGTTTTGATGATTTTTTTTTACAGCTACACTCCTCGACCCTATAAGAATGCAATGAACGAATTTCATCTTCAATTTAAAATATTTACACTAGTTGATACCACAAAATCTTATTTTATACTTAATAGAAGTATAATATTAACTCTAAGTATTGGTTTAATCTACCGTTTTGATGTGATACGCATTCTATGAAACGTTTTTCAACGATCCAACCGTTAAACTTGTTTGTACACACTCCAAGATCACATACGTAAAAAATCGTAAAAAACAAACATTCAGAGATTAGGTAACGGAACAAAAATTTTCGATGGTTATAAACGAAAAATCACAATTTAACGGTTATTTTAGCTCCGATTTTGATGATTTTTTGCAGCTACACTCCTCGATCTTATAAGAATGCAATGAATGAATTCGATCTTCAATTTAAAATATTTACACTAGTAGATAAATCATATTTTATACTTAATGGAAGTATAACATTAACTCTTAAGTGTTTGTTAAATCTATCAATTTGATAAGATATGCATTCTACGAAACTAGTTTCAACGATCCAACCGTCAAATATGTTTGTATATACTCCGAGATTGCATACCTAAAAAATCACAAAAAACAAACACTCAGAGATTAGGTAACAGAACAAAAGTTTTCGACGGTTATAAACGAAAAATCACAATTTAACGGTTATTTTAGCTTCGATTTTGATGATTTTTTTACAGCTACATTCCTCGACCCTATAAGAATGCATTGAACAAATTCGATCTTCAATTTAAAATATTTACACTAGTGGATAATTTTTTATACTGAATGGAAGTATAACATTAACTCTCAAGTGTTTGTTAAATCTATCAATTTGATAGGATATGCATTCTACGAAACTAGTTTCAACGATCCAACAGTCAAATATGTTTGTATATACTCCGAGATAGCATGTGTAAAAAGTCACCAAAAAAAAAAACATTCAGAGATTAGGTAACGGGACCGTGAGTGAAAAAAAAATATTTAAACCATTTGTTTATTTATTTATTTATTTATAATCAATATAACATTTTAAAATAATATAATAGTCAATTTCTGTCGGTTATTGACACACCCCGTCCCGAAGGAGGGCGTGCTGGCCGTCACGTGAGAGTGACGTAACCATTTGCACAGTTCGGAAGCTTTAAAATACCATTGTGAATTCTGTCAGAATACCGTTGGATTCCTCGTGGCCACCAAAGCTCTGCTCTAACTCGAACCTGGAGGGGCGCAAAACAAGGTGAGTGGGTCAGTAAAATAAGTCTTTCAAAATCTTTCCTTTATCAACATATATATATCCCCTCACTGTAAAATCTGTATACTTTCTCAGAAAATAGCATATATAAATATATATAGCTTCGGAAATCTCAACACCCTTATTCATCATTTTCATAGAAATATGCCATGCCATGAGCCAAAAACATAATATGGATGCATCAACAATAATCAGGTGAAATAGTAAATCAACTGGAGACCCTGCAGTGGTCCTGTACGGCTGATTCTAGAGCTCATTATCCAATCCAGCCGGAGTCACCAACTGTGACCTGTACGGCCCTGCCGGAGTCGCCAACTGCGACTTGTACGGCACTACGCTGCACATGAGTCGGAACTACCTATAGTAGTCTGTACGACTCGGATGGTGTAATAATACGCTCTAGTGTTTCTCTCATCAATTATCTGTGCACATAATCTAAGGTCACCTACTAGTCGGAACCGTCTCTAAGGTCTGTACGACTAGCATGTCGGAACCACCTCCAGTGGTCTGTACGACTAGCATCTACTTGGATCCAAGGTGAGCGTGTGATGCGGGTGAATAACATAAGCACTAACACCAGGGGTGCAGGTTATGAGCTATCAACATAAATCTCATCAAACAATTCAATGCACCAAATGTAACTCACCTGATACTCACATGTGCGTCCGCAGCACCAATTCACATATATGCATCATATAAATATCAATTCACATATCTCATATAATTTCTATGCATGGCATTTCAAATCACATGATTCATATAAATCTATGCATGGCATTTCAAAATATACTTTCATTCAAAAATCGATTTCTGGGAAAACGTTAAGTGTATATATATACTGAAATAAACTGCCCACTCACAGTTATATCGAAGGGTCATAACCCCTTAGCCTTTCTCGACTGTGCTCGTCTTCCGCATAAGCCTCGCCTATATGAGAAGTAACCAAAATAACGTTAATTAATGCGCATAAACGACAATTACAAATAACTTCTCATACGTAGCTCAATTTTGGCATATGAATATACCAACGAGACCTACATGACGTCACGAGCGTCGTGATATTTTTAAAATAATTTAACTGTAGCTCACGCGCCCCCACGCGCCTGAAAAGGTACTGTGAAACGCGCCCCCACGCGCATGGCACGCTTCTTCCTCGGGTCGCCGGCGCCGGCCACTGGTCGCCGGAAACCTGCAACTCGCCATATCTCGGCCATTTCTTCACCATTTCGTCTCATTTTTCTTCCTACGTGCTCTAAATTAAGAGAGGAAGAGGGCTATACCTTCCAAAACCTTGAAAAACCTTCGAATCACGGCGGAGCAAAATGTCAAAAATCGGCCACCTTCGAACTGGGGTTTTCCGACGTCCAACTCGAGCCAACGATACATTCCGAGGTTCGTGAGGGTCTCACAAAGCTCCCTGTGAGCTTGGATTGTCCTAAAACAAAGCCAATAAAAAGTTGATGAATAGTACCCAAATCGGACCTCGGGTTTTCGACGTGAAAACGTACAAGTTCTTACCTGAAACTGGTGTCGATGGGTTCGTATGGACCTCAGGAACACAATGGAACCTTTTTCTGCTTCGATCCGTGAAGATTTTGGCGTCCTTGGGCGTGGTCCGTACGTGAGGGAAGAGAGAGAGAGAGAGAGTCGAGTTTCTGAAGGGGAGAGAGACACACACGGGAGTGAGGGAAGAGAGAGAGATTATGTGAGTGTGTGGTTCAAAAACAACCATCAAAATATCCCAGGTACAATACACCCATACCTCAATTAAATGCCTATGGGCATTTTTGTCATTTCACGTCCTCCGTACGTAAATTCCGGGACGGGCTGTTACAATCTACCCACCTTATAAAAATTTCGTCCCCGAAATTTACATAACCAAAACCAAATCCGTCCACTAGTACTCATAAAACAACCTCGGGTACATCTCTCTCATCCGATCCTCCGTCTCCCAAGTAACTTCTTCCACTGAATGGTTCTTCCACAAAACTTTAACCAACTGCACTGTCTTATTCCTCAAAACCTTTTCTTTCCAATCCAATATAGTTACTGGCTCCTCATCATAAGTCAAATCCGAACCAATCTCCAAAGGTTGATGAGGTATCACATGTGAAGGATCTGAGACATAATGTCGAAGCATCGACACATGAAACACATTATGTACTTTAGACAGTTCTGGCGGTAACTCAAGTCTGTAAGCAACTTCACCGACCTGCTCGGTGATCTGGTACGGCCCGATGTACCTAGGACTCAACTTTCCTTTCTTCTCAAATCGAACAACACCTTTCAAGGCGATAACTTCAAGAATACCCAATCACCGACCTTGTACACTCTATCGGTAGCATGCCTGACTGCTAAGCTCTTTTGTCGATCTTGTGCCGCTTTCAGGTTAGACTTAATCACCTGAATGTTCTGAGTAATCTCCTCCACTAACTCAAGGCCCACTAAAACTCGTTCACCAACCTCTGCCAAACATAAAGATGTACAACAAGCTTTCTCATAAGATGCCTCAAGTGGTATCCTACCACTACTCGAATGAAGGTTATCGTTGTAGGCAAATTCCATTAAAAATTAACTTTTAATCAAAGCGTCACCAACTACCATACCGAAGATCTTAGTATATCATCCAAATTCTGAATGGTCCTGTCTCTGTCTGAAGATGATATGCTGCACTATAAAGTAATCTTGTATCCGAAGTTTCTTAAAAAGTTACCTAGAACTTAGAAGTGACCAACATACCCAAAAAAAGCCCAACAGATTCGTAAGTCCAAATCTCTTTTCCATAAAACAAATAATTAAAACAAATAATTAACCGTTGCACTTGTCTAGAAAGGTTGCTGCTCTTCACTGGAGTAAAATACGTTACTAAGTACGCCGATCAACTATCACCTCAATTTCCATCATACCCATCTCGTGAAGAGGAAGTTTGTACACGTAATCCAAAGGCTTCTTTCTTTCCGTTTTAACTTACTAACATATGATACAATTACTTACATACCCAAAATTTCTCTTTTCATACCCGGCTAATAGTAAAATGGTTAAATGGTATGATACATCTCAATACTTCCGGGATGCATTGTAGAAGCTGAACAGTGTACTTCATCCAAAAATTGCTTTCTTTAATTCCACATCATTAAGCACATACATCTTGTTCTCTTGCATAAACATGCCATCTGATTCTCTAACTCTGAGATCTTTCTTTTTCTCGATATTCTTTGCCTAAATAAATTCCTGATTCCTTCATCAATTCTCTGGGCATCGAGTATATGATTAATTAAAATAAGCTTAACTTGGATACTAGCAAGCAAGGCTTCTTCTCGTTTTTCTATTTCCAACTTTACTCCAGTAGATCTCAAATCCGCAAGAAGAGGAACATAACAAGTATACAAAGCATTTATTCTCACGAGAGTCTTCATACTAAGTACATCAGCCCAAGCATTTGCACGATCACCTGGTCGTGCAATCATAATCACTAAACAACTCAATCCACCTTCGTTATCTAAAATCAAGATCCCTCTGAGTAGACAAATATTGGAAACTCTTACGATCCATACAAAACTTACACTTTTCTTCATAAAGATAATTTCTCCAAATCTTCAAGCCAAGATGATAGCGATTAATTCCAAATCATAATTAGGGTAATTCATCTCATGAAGTTCAATTGCCGCGAAGAATAAGCAATTACCCTATCTTGTATCAATACACATCTCAAACCACTCAAAGAAGCATCCTTATAGACCTCATAACTTCCGTTATCATCTGGGAGCTAACACAAATGCATAGGTGAGGAAATACTTCAACTGTTGAAAACTTTATTCACCATTTTCATCACACTCTAACTTAACCTCTTTTCTCGTCTATCTCGTCAATGGCAAGTCGAAGACTGAAAAAATCTTTCACAAACCGTCCATACTAGCCTGTTAAATTAAGAAAACTCCGAGTCTTAGTCACGGTTCGCGATTGTTCCAAATTCTCAACTTCTGCTACCTTTAAAGAATTCACTTGAATACTTTAAGTAGGTATAACATGTCCCAGAAATGCCACCTGATTCATCTAACATTGGCATTCACTAAACTTAGAATATATCGACGACCCCTCAAACTTTGTAATACCACTTTAAAATGTCTAGCATGTCCTGCTCTAGTATTAGAGTATATCAGAATATCGTCAATGAAAACAAACACAAACCTGACGAGATATTCTCGAAATATTTCATTCACCAAACTCAGGAAAGCAGCAAGCGCATTCGTCAATCCGAATGGCATTACCAAAAACTCATTAGACCATAACGAGTCCTGGAAGTTATCTTAGGGACATCCTCACTAAATCTTCAATTGGTTAATAACCAAACCTTAAATCAATCTTTGAAAATACACAGGCACCTCTAGGCTGATTAAACAATCATTAATACGCAATAATGAACAACGATTCCCAATCGTTACTCGATTCAATTTTCCATAGTCAATGTATAGCCTTAATGTCCACATTTTTCCTCATAAATAAACTGGGCTTTCCATGACGACATACTAGGTTGAATGGAACCTTTATCAACCAATTCTTGCAACTGACTTTTCAATTCCCTTAACTTATCATGAACCAATCTCTAATATAAGGTCCGTACCTGGAGACAAATCAATAGAGAACTCCACATCTTTGCCTGGTGGCAATCCAGGTAAATTCTCAAGGAAAACGTCTAATCACCTTGACCTCTTCCACACTACTCAGAGCAATATCTCTTAGTACCTCATGAACTAAATATCTTAGGTAGCCATTCAATAATAATCTTTTTGCTCTCACAGCAGAACTAACGGCATACCTCACTACACTTTGCATCCCCCAAAAGTAACCTCTGGTCACCCAAGTCGATGGAAAGCAACTGATTTCCCGTAGCAATCTATCTTGGCACAATCATAATGCAACCAATCTGTGCCAAAAATCACATCAAATCCACAATATCCAACTGGATAAGATTCATAGGCATAACAACATCTTTCACCATCACTGGACACTCTGAATAACACCATACTAACGTAGGATAACCTACTTGTTTACTCGCTTAACGAATCCAACAATAAGTTATGGATATTATGGTCTGCAGCCCGCAATAACGATAACTCACTGTTGTCTCGATAAGTAAGCAATAATCCCCAAGGGTGTAATATTACCATCTTGTCTCTCATTAGAAATACATATACACGCCTCGATTGTGCTCCATCATTACTCTATTTGGCAACATCATCAATACCAAGAATTATATCAGCCGGAGTCAGCTAGTATGACCTGTACGGCTGAATCTATAGCTCGTCCACCCAGCTGGAATCATCTAATGTGGCGTGTGCGGCTGTACTCATAACTCATCGATCACTGCTAATATATAAGTCGGAGTCACCTCTAGTGACCTGTACGACTCTAATCCTGTACACCACGGCTCATCTTACCATAATTACTAGATCCAGGTACCTGATGGATCAGCGCTAGTGGTGGCAAAGAAGACTACGGAGGCATTTACTGATTCTGGGGACAATTTGCAGCTCTATGTTCCATTTATCCACATGTAAAGCATCCATTACTTTCTTGTCTACACTCTCCAAAGTGTCCATTATTGTACCTACGGCACAAAGGTACATTCCCTCTATCTGAATCACCTTGTCTCTGAAATCTGGAATCATCAGTGAATCTACCACCATACCTCTGACCAGTGGCACTAAAACCTCAGCTGGAAGAACTAAGCCTTATTTCCTTTTGAAGCTCTGAGTCTTCGATTCTCAACAATATCTGTATGGTAACGAGACAACTCCGTAAACTTTCTATAATACTCATTTGTCGTCATCTTTCCTTGTCTCAAATTGTAAACTATCGCTTCTCACCATCAATATATGCCGGAGGACTAAACCTTTCCTTAAACAATTCTTTAAATAACTCTCGATCAGCTGTTTCCTCCGGTGACATCATATAAGACTCCTGTCTCCATCAGGATGCAAATTCAATGCTCAGAAATCAGGTAGTCGTCTTGACCTACCGTCAAAAGAAAGATTCCCTTGACTTTGCATAATCTAAAACACCTTTTCCAACTGATTAAGCCATCGACCTGCTCCCTCAGGTCATTCATTTTCCATAAAGTGATTCAGCATCAACTTATATCCAGTCCTAAGAGAAAAATCCTTTGGATAATAGACCGAGTCACATTAGTACTAGCTTCCCATAACTGAGCTAAATAGGGAAAACTAGACTCAACTAAACGACTTGGCTCACTACGAGGCGGTATAGTTCTGACAGAAAACACTAGAGAATTCTCAAGATGTACAGGACTGCAAACTAAGCTCTGATACCAACTGACACACCCCGTCCCGAAGGAGGGCGTGCTGGCCGTCACGTGAGAGTGACGTAACCATTTGCACAGTTCGGAAGCTTTAAAATACCATTGTGAATTCTGTCAGAATACCGTTGGATTCCTCGTGGCCACCAAAGCTCTGCTCTAACTCGAACCTGGAGGGGCGCAAAACAAGGTGAGTGGGTCAGTAAAATAAGTCTTTCAAAATCTTTCCTTTATCAACATATATATATCCCCTCACTGTAAAATCTGTATACTTTCTCAGAAAATAGCATATATAAATATATATAGCTTCGGAAATCTCAACACCCTTATTCATCATTTTCATAGAAATATGCCATGCCATGAGCCAAAAACATAATATGGATGCATCAACAATAATCAGGTGAAATAGTAAATCAACTGGAGACCCTGCAGTGGTCCTGTACGGCTGATTCTAGAGCTCATTATCCAATCCAGCCGGAGTCACCAACTGTGACCTGTACGGCCCTGCCGGAGTCGCCAACTGCGACTTGTACGGCACTACGCTGCACATGAGTCGGAACTACCTATAGTAGTCTGTACGACTCGGATGGTGTAATAATACGCTCTAGTGTTTCTCTCATCAATTATCTGTGCACATAATCTAAGGTCACCTACTAGTCGGAACCGTCTCTAAGGTCTGTACGACTAGCATGTCGGAACCACCTCCAGTGGTCTGTACGACTAGCATCTACTTGGATCCAAGGTGAGCGTGTGATGCGGGTGAATAACATAAGCACTAACACCAGGGGTGCAGGTTATGAGCTATCAACATAAATCTCATCAAACAATTCAATGCACCAAATGTAACTCACCTGATACTCACCTGTGCGTCCGCAACACCAATTCATATATATGCATCATATAAATATCAATTCACATATCTCATATAATTTCTATGCATGGCATTTCAAATCACATGATTCATATAAATCTATGCATGGCATTTCAAAATATACTTTCATTCAAAAATCGATTTCTGGGAAAACGTTAAGTATATATATATACTGAAATAAACTGCCCACTCACAGTTATATCGAGGGGTCATAACCCCTTAGCCTTTCTCGACTGTGCTCGTCTTCCGCATAAGCCTCGCCTATATGAGAAGTAACCGAAATAACGTTAATTAATGCGCATAAACGACAATTACAAATAACTTCTCATACGTAGCTCAATTTTGGCATATGAATATACCAACGAGACCTACATGACGTCACGAGCGTCGTGATATTTTTAAAATAATTTAACTGTAGCTTACGCGCCCCCACGCGCCTGAAAAGGTACTGTGAAACGCGCCCCCACGCGCATGGCACGCGCTGGCGCGTGTCGTCTTCTTCCTCGGGTCGCCGGCGCCGGCCACCGGTCGCCGGAAACCTGCAACTCGCCATATCTTGGCCATTTCTTCACCATTTCGTCTCATTTTTCTTCCTACGTGCTCTAAATTAAGAGAGGAAGAGGGCTATACCTTCCAAAACCTTGAAAAACCTTCGAATCACGACGGAGCAAAATGTCAAAAATCAGCCACCTTCGAACTGGGGTTTTCCGACGTCCAACTCGAGCCAACGATACACTCCGAGGTTCGTGAGGGTCTCACAAAGCTCCCTGTGAGCTTGGATTGTCCTAAAACAAAGCCAATAAAAAGTTGATGAATAGTACCCAAATCGAACCTCGGGTTTTCGACGTGAAAACGTACAAGTTCTTACCTGAAACTGGTGTCGATGGGTTCGTATGGACCTCAGGAACACAATGGAACCTTTTTCTGCTTCGATCCGTGAAGATTTTGGCGTTCTTGGGCGTGGTCCGTACGTGAGGGAAGAGAGAGAGAGAGTCGAGTTTCTGAGGGGGAGAGAGACACACACGGGAGTGAAGGAAGAGAGAGAGATTATGTGAGTGTGTGGTTCAAAAACAACCATCAAAATATCCCAGGTACAATACACCCATACCTCAATTAAATGCCTAGGGGCATTTTTGTCATTTCACATCCTCCGTACGTAAATTCCGGGACGGGCTGTTACAGTTATAACCGTCAGAATAATAAAATAATAACCGCCAGAAACTAAAATAATAAAATAGTCAATTTCTGTCGGTTATAACCGCCACCATTAACTTAAAAACTGCCAGAATATGTTAAAAATATTAAAAAAAAGAATTCAAAAATACTGATGGTTAAATCCGCCAGGAAAAATCCGCCAGGAATTTCTGTCGGATATATCCGACAGAAAGTAACTTTAATCCGACAGTAATTAAATTATGTGTCGGATATCTTTTATCTGTCAGAATGACTTATTAACCGTCAGGATCGTCCGACAGCTAAAGCTAATATTGTAGTAGTGTCTAGCTAGTTCACCATTCATCCTAAAAACCCAATTTCGTCTGAATCTGCTTAGTTTAAAGTCTTTGTTTGTTTTAGCTTAGTTTCACTCTAAAACCAATCCCCCTTCACTTGTTTGAGTTAAATTAGTTAGAATCTGTCTTAGTTTGTGTCTTTGTGTGTTTTGAGTCAAGTTTAATTCAATTTTCGTCCAAAGTTGTGTCTAGTGTCTAGAATCTGTCCAATTAGTGTTTTTAAGCAGTTTTGAGTATTTTGAACATGTTTTGAGTCTTACTAGTCTATTTAGAGTCTTTTGAGTCTTATTTGAGTCAGTTTGTGTTAGATTAGCAAGCCCTCCTAATCCTCGATCCAGAACGATCCCTACTTGCATTTATACTACAATTGTAACAAGAGGGTTTAATTTGTGTGCTTAACTTTAATCACATCAATAGTTCAACTCAGATTTTGGATAGTTCCAAACCATCATCAATCTACTTTTTCTTGTATTAACAATGAAACTATCGTAACAAGTGACATGTTTTCAGCGTATGAAACTTCGTCGTGAACAAATTAGTTTTTGTAGCTTGTAATGCTGTTTGTACAAAGATTATGAATGAAAAGTTGGTAATTTATCGTATAAATTTTCAATGTTATTTTCGTTGGAGCATTCATATTGGACAACTCGATGTTAGAACCTGGATCCGTCACTAATAACACGCATGAATTAAGTCTTGAGAAAAACTATTGTACCTCCCACCGAGATTCTGGTCGCCGGAATCGCAAAGACAGAAAGACAGCGGTTCGAAGGGATGAGAAAGCAAAAGAGAAAACCACCTTGAGGAGCTTTGAGCACTATGCTAATGCCACAGGGAGTTGAGAGTTGGGGTGACTGACAACATCTGTACACGTCGAGATTTGTCATTGCTTCCAATAAGACATCGCCACGTCAAATACGTCCACGCCAGCACCTTCTGTTCACTTAGACTGACAAAATTGCCACAGGCAAAACTGTAAAATCCCTCCACGTAAGAGCCTAACAAAACTTCCAAGAAAAGGTTAGTTTAGTCAATTTAGCGAATTCTTATTACCGTACCCATTTAGACCGGGTATAAATAAACAAAGAAAAATAAAAGACGAGAGGAAAAAAAGGAAATAAAATTGGTTTGGTTCGTAAATTAAATTAAAATAAAGAAGAGTGGGTAAATGGCGCGGTGAGTAGTTGTTGAAATGGCCAGATTGCAGGTTTCGATTTCATCAATTCTGTTTGATCTTCGTCGAATTCAGAGTTTCTGATCATCCTCCCATGGCTGCTCCGTTTTTCTCAACGCCTTTTCAGCCTTACGTTTACCAGGTACTCATCTTTGATTCATTAATTTATGAATTAATTAAATTTTTTTTTATAGTCTTCTGTTTGGTTGCCGAGAAAGCTCTGGAAAAGAATATAGAATATTGGTTAATTTCCGCATCTATTGTGTTGATAAATCAGTTAATTACTGAATTGCAGAGACTGAATGAAGCAATGGATTTTTGATCTGAAGTTTTTGCTTCAAGTTAGGGTTTTGATTCGTGGTAGTAGTGTAGTACTGCTGATTAGCTAAGATGATCTGTGTTTATCAGCTATATTTGGCTTAATTAGATGCAAGGTTTAATTCAATGCTTAAGATTTGCTTAGGTAGTGTTCAGTTGCATCCTGCCTTTTAGCTTATGCAAATTATATGTAATATGGGGGAAGAAATTATACGTACGCCAATACCGGGTTTAGTTGGAAAATATAGAATGGTTAAGAATGAAGTAGACAATAAGTTGGATGCTATACAAGGTAGATTGGCATGGATGTACTCCATGGAAATGTTGATGTGATAAAAGTTTTGATCTTTGGCTGTACGGCTCATGTGCATGATCCTTCAAACCGACATTCCAACTTCAATGGTTCAGATTGAGGTGATTTAGAGTTTCATTACGGCATTAACATGTCTGGATGCACAACTGATAGATGCTGAATTCGTAGTTTGATTGTGCCACCATGAACCTATAACTTCATTCTCCAAACAGAGATACTCAGCCACTTGATGATGGCTCGACTCGTTAGTGGCTTCTATAGCCGTCCATATTTCTGTTTGTATCACCAGCACTACTATTAAGAAGCAACGGTGAATGTTTATTGACTTATATAGAAGTATATGTAGGTTCGACGTGTTGTATTGGAAGTATAAACTATACATGGACTACTCTCTAGTGATTTTTATTTCTTATTAATATGTCTGCTACTGTTGCTGCAACTTGGACATATATTGGCAGACAAATGCAGTACTTTGAATAGAATCCTTTCTGTCTGCAACAAACCAATTTTTTTCTCCATTTTTGCAAGATTTTGTTCACTTCCATTTTTGGTATAGACTAATTTGATACATGGTAATCTATAATACACTTTGAATCAAAATTTCTAGTCGTTAATGGTCATTACACTGGCTTATGGTGTCTGGTTTGTTCCGCGAATATTTAATTGTCGACCGTAATGCAAAAGTATGAAGTTGGATTATGCAATAACTTAAGAGTTACTGATGTTTGTATCTTCTATAATGTACTGTAGAGTCCACAAGATGCCGTGATACCTTTTCAAATTTTGGGCAGTGAAGCTCAACTGGTTCAGGTACATGCTATGAGAATCCCAACCTATATCGTGTGTGTGTGTGTGTGTGTGTATCTCCTGTCTGTATTTGCTCCTTATCTTCTGATTGCTTTTTCATCACTAGAATTACAAACTTCTGCATTTGGTTTATCAGATAATGTTGAAGCCAGAAGAAAAGGTTATAGCCAAGCCTGGTAAGTTGCAAGCCTGGGCTTTTTCTTTCTGTGAGGTGCATTGTCACAATGAAGTTATCTAATATCCGACCTGTTTGCAAGGCCTTAGAGAAAATGTAATTTGTTGTCACTATTGCATGTGCAACTGATTGACAAATAAATTTTAGGTTCAATGTGCTTCATGTCTGGGTCAATGGAAATGGAAAATGTCTTTGTTCCTGAAAATGAAGGAAGCATGTGGCAGTGGATTTTTGGAAAGACAGTCAGTAGCATAGTTTTCTGTAATGCTGGTCCAGGTGATGGATTTGTTGGAATTGCTGCACCTTCTCTTGCGAGAGTTCTCCCGGTTGGTGATTTTAAGCATGCCAAATTTATGTGGATAAGGCACCTTTTTATTACTTAGCATTCCTCTTGACCCCAACCATGGTAAATGACTTAGTTTTGTTTCGGTTGTCTGTATTTTTGTTTCTTTTGACAGATTGATTTGGCTATGTTTGGTGGAGAGATTTTGTGCCAGGTATATATAATTTTCCTGTTGAGTAATTGTGTCCTATCGGTTTCTGTTATTCTCCCAGTTTTCGTTGAACAAATTTAGATATTCCATGCTTTCTGTTACAATCACTTCGTATTAGTTTAATCAACTGGAATTTTATGGATTTCATTACAATTTTTGTAGCTAGATGCATTCCTTTGTTCTGTGAATGATGTGAAAGTCAGTAATACACTCGACCAAAGGGCACGTAATGTTATTCCTGGTCCAGAGGTGAGATATTAGAGACGTTTCAGAATCACTTCTCTTGAATTTGCTTAGACTGCTCCTACAATCAACTAATTTCCCTTTTCCATTTTCTAATTCGTCACTTCAATTGTTTCTCAAAGCCATTTGTATTATCTTTATCTTTCTGAGGGCCGTGATAATACTTTTACAGATATTTCTAAGACAGAAGCTATCTGGCCAAGGTCTTGCATTTATCCTTGGAGGTGGATCTGGTAAGTGTTTAAATTTCGGGTTCAGCCTCTTAAAATTTCGGTCTGCCCAAGTTTATGTCGAGAATTTTATTTCTTGCTCTAAATTGAAAGCATTTTATGCCTGTTGCAGCTTTACAATTCTCGGTGGTTTATTTCTATTTTGCACATGTTTTCCATAATCTATTCAGTCATTTACTTAGTTTAAAAACTCAATTCAGATGTGTTGATGCACTTTCCAAATCAGATTACCCTCATTTTTGTCTCCTTTTTCCTTTCTGTTTTTTATTTGACCCGTTGCCTTGAATTCCAACCAACCTGTCTATAGTTTATTTTGTTTCATGAGAGAATGAAGTTAAAAGACTGATTACCTCTTTTTGGAAAAAATAAGGTGCCATTTGATAATCATTGCGTTATCAATATCATTTTTTTGTTTTCACTTTTTTGAAAACTGAAAACTTGAATAATGAAAACTAAAAACTGAAAACAAAATGGTTAGCAAGGGGCTCCTAAATTAGTTAGGATTAAGGCTTACTTAAGTTATGGTAGGAATTATCAACCTAAGACTAATCACAAGCCTTTCTTGTTTCTCCATTTGCCAGTTGTACAGAAAAATCTTGAAGTGGGAGAGGTATTATCTGTTGATGTGTCTTGTATAGCTGCTGTAACTGCAACGGTCAATATTCAAATCAAATTCAATGGTACTGTGAGAAGAGCACTGTTTGGTGTAAGTTGCTTCTGTTTCTTTCTGTTTGCACTCTTTTTGAGTGCTTCTATTTCTACACATAGTTGGCATTGTATTACATGTTCATTACTTGCAAGTTTGCCATGTACTTGATAATATCTCGATTGGGTGAACCTATTAATTGCCCTGCAGAGCACTCAAATCTCTAGGCTTAAGGGTTATTGCGGGATGCCCCCATTTAAGGATTGAGATTTGAACGGCATGACTATCGGAAAGGTCCAGAGCACTTCCTGGCATCTAAATTATGGGCTGCCAATGCAACTGAATGAAACATTCAGGAAGTGCTTTGGACCACATTGAACAAAATTAGCGTCATCCTTGTATAGTTGCATTACATATAACATATTGCTGTCCACATTTATTGGCATGACACATAAGAGTCAATTTGATTTCAACCCCAGTGGATGATTAGAAGACACTTTGAGTGCAAATGAACTTATTCTTCGAGCTCCACCCCCATGTTGAAAACCCTTTCTAACATGCTTTCCGGCTCCCGAAATTATATAGCTTAAGCATGCTATTTCTTTCCATTTCCAATTTCCAAGAATCAAATTTTCCTAACAGTTGACCAAATCACAGAGTGACAATCTGGTAACGGCTGTTCTAACTGGGCCAGGCATTGTCTTCATTCAGAGTTTACCTTTTCATCGATTTTCTCAGCGTATTGCTAGGTAACAACGTTTTGTTCAGTTTCATTTGTTTACTAATGCTGTATTCTGGCTTTAACAAATAGAATGTACGGATTTTGTTTACAGGGCAGTTACATCTCCAAACATGAGGGAAAATCCGAAGTTCTACGTGCAGATAGCCATTTTCTTTTTCCTGGCATATGTTGTGATTGTATCTTCGTTAATCTTGACCGATGTATGAATTTCACCTTTTTTTTCTTTTCATCTTCTATCCAGAGTTACCAGTATCATATCCCTGCAGTGGTTGCTGTAGCTCGATTCGGTTTCAATATAATCAGGTCAATAGAAATAGAGGATTTTAGATTTTTCTTCACTCGGATTTCTGTTTTACTTTGCCTAAAATTCTCGGTCAATCATGTGTACGGATTGAATTGTAAATTAAAGCCTCGCGTTATGTTTCTGAGTTTAGTTTTACTCTCAAATTAGCCTGCAAGTAATTTGTCGTCGATATCTGATTTGGCATATGTTTGGAATAATGAAATTTGAACCAAACAAAACAACGTGACTCGTTAAATGAAATTTACTGCTTTCGAAAGCTAATGAATCGGAAGCAATGAACTACAACATTAGTCGTGTCAAATCTACATGAAAATAAGAGATTTCGACGCAGGCAGAATATTGCGTTGTCTCAAAGGGATGGCGCGTGGAATCTTGTGGTTGCCAACGAAGAAGGGATGCTTGAGCGCTTCAGCAGCAGCAGGCCTTTCGGAAGGGTCCCAAGAACGAAGTGAAGAAATCAGCTGGATGGCACAGATCTGCTTGCCGAAGGAATCATCGCAGATAGACCAACAACGCGAAATTGTGGAAGCTCATAGTTCAAGTTTTGGGCAAGAAGCTCTCCCTCTGGCCATGTCTCCCAAGTTTTGGACTGCCAAATTGCCAATGACGCTGCAAATCTTGAAAGCAGCTCTGCCATGATTGCCCACATATCGACCTTAGGACCGTAGAAGCCTGACCGAAGCAACACCTCAGGAGCTCGATAAGGGCGAGTGGTGACGTAGTCTGCAATCTTGACCACACGTGCACCATCGTTAACTAAGACGTTAGCGGGCTTCAAATCACGGTGGAAATAGCCGTTTCTGTGCATATAATCCAGGCCATGAAACATCTGAAAGCAGATGCTTCCAACTTCATCCCCGGTGAATTTGGTTCGCCTTTTGATCATATGATCAAGGAGACTGATTTGCATATACTCGAAGACAAGAATGCAGAATCGTATTTGGTGAAGACACTCTTCAACTGGACAATGTTGGGATGCTTGAGCTTGGAAAGGGACTCAACTTCCGGTAGTGTTAGACACTTGATTGCAACGATTTTACCTGTCGGTTTGTGCTGCGCCTTAAACACCGTCCCGAAAGAACCACCGCCTAGTTCCTCAAGAATCAAAAACTCCTCCATGACTCTTCAAGGAACCGAACCTCAAAAGCCAAAGAAATATGTGACAACTTTCAAAGCGTTTTCGCCTTTTCGAAGATTAAAAAGGAGTTTGGCGTGGACCCAATTGAGAGAACTACTTGCGATCTCTGAGGCAAACCCCTCCTCGAATGTATGATCAGTGATGAGGGTTTTGATCTCTGAGAACAGAAGACATGAAAGTCGAGAGCTTTTGAGAAAACGAGTGCGAGAGAGAGGGGCAAGTTTCTAAATGCAAGTTTCTAATTGAGGTATGAGATTTGGGCAAGTTTCTAATTTTTAGATTCATTAATTTCATTATTTCCTCATGGAACGTTTCACTCCAATGAGTACTCTCTTCACCGTAGAAGGAAAAAGAGAGGGGCTTTTTCGTCAATTCGCATTTTTTCTGTCGTGTGTCAGTGGCGCAACGGTCCAGATATCATAAAACACTGTTGTGGGAAATTGTTGAGTGAAAACTGAAGTGAAACTACTAAGGAGAGAGAAAACACAGCAAAAAGCCCACTTCCCCTCACAACAACAAAGCTCTCTCTCTCTCATCCCTAATTCTTCTAATTGAGATATGATTCTCGCCGGATCCTCTTTGTGAGGATCCTAGGAATCCTTTAATTTTGTCTATTCATCGTAAATTATGTATTCAATTTTTGTCAGATACTGTTTGTGTTCAATTTTAAATAATATAATTTAAAACAATTTCTGACCGCACGATATACGATGAAGGGACAAGACTAAAGGATTTCCGGGATCCTCACAAAGAGGATCCGACGAGGATCCTATCTCCTTCTAATTAACTAGGCTACTTTGCATTTATTTAGAGCATCTTCAACTGATATGTTAAAATCTTACTTTTAGAGTTTTAACGGTAACATTCGAAGTTACAAACTCCTCTAACCAAAGAGTTAATGCTGACTAAGATTTAAAGGTAAGAAGCATGATGCCATACCATTCGACGACTAAGTTAGAGCATCTTCAACGAAGATGTCAAAAAAAAATAAATATCAAATTTCTTTTTCTCCCCAAGCTATATTTTTTGCAGTTGCAATAATAAATGTAAGACTTGGTTTTATTTATTACATGTGATATCGCAGTGTGGGAGGCTTAGGGCTAGCCATAATAAATTTGATTCAAATTAGTCTTTAGCGAGACTTGAACTTAAGGTCTCTCACTTACAATTAAAGATGCATACCATTAACCGTAATATTAAGCGACAAATGTAGAATCTTTTAAAAATGAAATAAAAAATTAGAATTTCATAATTTATGATTGGTCCCTAACTGGGACCCACATAATAAATAATTACAAAAATTAAAATGACAACAGCTTTGTTTGCTGTCAAATTTGGGAGTAGGTAGTTTCAATGCCCGTCCATGTACGTATCAGGTGATGTTTCATTCTACGTTTAAATTCTGCGACATAGCATTTTACCGTGGATTGAACTCCTCGGTTAATATTACATTGCAAACTACACTATTTTGTGCACAAGCCACAAGCCACAAGCCACAAGCCACAAGCCACAAGCACCAAATTATTCCTTAGTCATAAGTTGGACTGTTTATGTCACGAAAGTATCAGATTTAAGCTCTACAGGATTCTGCAAGAGACTATCGGAAAAATACATGAACAAAAACACAGCAGGTTCAACTTGCGATGTGACAGAAATATGCATCAAGTTGGATATGCAGACTGTAAAAGAGCCAAGAACGAAAAGTGAAATCGAAGAAACCCAAAGAACGAAAGAGTGAGCTACAATGCTATACATGTTGTCTGCAAAATGTCCGATGAGTTGAAAATCCCTACTCTTCGACGATTATTAGAGAATCTCTCTGTAAAATACATATTCATTGTTATAAGTATAGAAAACCAAGCAGAGGTTCAGCCTACAGCTTTAGACCTAGATGACAATATTAACATAATTCTCCAGTCTCCACACACATTACACACTTCATTTTCCTGTGCTTCCAGCATATCCCAACAAGTTATATCAAGAATCAAAGACTCGAATCATGCAAGATACTTAAACAAGTTACGATCTTCCTTGTCCCTCTCCAGGTAGTCACGGATGATGAGACCTTCAATCTGCTTCTTAATCGCTCTGATGTCAGGCTTGAACTTATGTCTCAACTGCTCAACACACTCCGTAACTAATTGTTGATGTTCCAAAACTTTCCGGCTCTTCATAATCCGCACAATTGCTGCATCAATAGCATATCGTCTTTCTTTCTCAACATCTTGGATCACCTCCTTCCTTTCCTCCACTGGTGGGAGAGGAATCTTAATTCTTCTCATTCTGTCGGTGAACTTAGAGTTGAACTCAAAGCTGTCATTTGGTGATATAGTTTTTGTATCAGGCTCCTTAATAAGGATCTTGTACTTGGCACAGGAAAGCGAATGAAGAACCCTGACAGCCGCCTCATGGGTAAGGTTTAACTTACTTATAATTTCTGAATAGCTCAACCTATCCATGCTATTGAAAAGCAGCAGGAGAGCACCCTGATAAGTCGACACAACCAATTCGATTTCTTTTAGCTCAAACTTTCCAATAATGTTGCAAGTTCCCAAAGAGTAAATCCATGTAATTTTTCTGCATTTCGTCTTTCTTTCATAGAATCCCTTGAAAACTTCAACACATTTCACCATCTCTGCAGGAAGGCTAAGATCGCATGTTTTATAACTGGGCCAGAAACCAGTTGTAAGAACGGTGACTGTAAAATCAATCCCAGGATCTACATTTGGGCTATTGCAAAGGTACTCCTCAAAGCTAGTCTGATTTTCCCGAGCCAATGTCAGATCTGTGACCATTCCCTCCATTTTTGAGGTGAACTGGCCACCACATTGCTGTTTCATCTTTGTAAGAATACTTTTTTCATGTTCCTTGTCAGCACTCGGATCAAAAAGTAGCCGACGGGCAAGCTTTTTCCTGTAGAATTCTGCAAAAAGGTCTTTGTCACTGATATAAGTAAGAAACTTAACAACCTTGTCAAGCATCACTTCAATGGCCTCATCACTCAACTTCTGGCTCCCACCCTTTTTGAGGATATTTTCACAGAATGTTGCGAGTAATTGAGCACTTGAATACCCGGAAACAGCTTTATTGCAAAATACATCAAAGGCCTCTCTCAGAGCTTTGTGGAAGACATGGTTTTTGATTGAGCAACCATTAAAGTACGCCATATGCTTATCATGAAGCTCGATTATGTTTGTGACAAGGACCTGTTCCAGCATGCCAGAAGATCTATCTGAAGCCTCGTTACTTGCAGTATATTCAGCCTGTTGGACCAACGATTTTACTTCAACACTAACTTTCTGTTTTAATATTTCAGCAAGCGGTTCAAACAACTCATGTTGCACTTTCTCCACCAACTTCGATTCACTGCTTGAATGCAAGTAATGAGAAACTCTATCCCTCTCCCTTCTCAAGCACTCTTCGGCCTTCACTAAGAAATCAGGACAGAAATCCTCCAAAAGCCAACTTGCTGCTTTACGAGAATAGTATTCGCTAGCATGTCTTAGCATGTGCGCCTCAAAGTCCTCTTCATATGCATCCATTTGTCCCATTCCAATTCCAACAAATAAATCTATCACATTCTTCACTAGTGCTCTGTCAATCTGCTCTCCCACACGTTCACTATCAATAAGACCTATTACAGTAACTCTAGCATTGACTTGTACTTTTCGATAAACTGAATCGCGGAAGCAGGTAATTCCAACATCATTCAGGCTAGGAAGCGATCTCCTAGGGATGAAAAACCGATCAAGAAAATTAAAACAGTTTGACAGCCACCTAATCATAATTTTATAATTCGACCATCTTTTCACAAGCTCTTGCAGCATAAGCTCGCCGTGTTTCTCATTTACAGATGGCAGCACCGTTGTGGTTACATAGTCCTCCAACGCTGCCCTATACTTATCGTAAAGCTGTTGAGAGTAATTGTGAGGCGGCTTTTGGGTACACATATTGTACACAGTTGTGTAAAGGGTCATATATTCAACGGAATTGAACTGAGGCTCTGGTAATCCTTCTAAAATCCTCTTTAATTTTGCAAACATACTCGATATATATTCCCATCCTTGATCCAACTCGATAAGTGGCCGAAATTGACTACCTATATAATCAAACGATACGCGAAATGGGGTAAATTTAAAAGCTTTGGAACAGAATTATTGGCAGAACTATTTGTGGAACCAGAAATGTAATATCAGATTTGCTTGCTAGTACAACAATTCATCTTTTATGGAGTGGATAAATTTGATAAGAGAACAATACCAGTAAAATAATTGTGTGGTAAATAATTAATTTCATGGAATTCATGGAAAGAAGCGTACCTGAGACCACACTCATAGCTGCCGGAGAATTGTGAGGGAGGAGCTGACGACGGCGGAGAAGAAAACCCAAGAAATGGAAAATCGAATAGATGATCGGAGATAGGCCGAGCAGCTCCGCCGATCCTCTTCAGTTTAGTCAACAGCTGAGCTAGCTCATCCACTGCCCATCCGCCGTACTCTCTCTCTCTCTCTCTCTCTCTCGAAGAAGAAGAAGAAGAAGAAGAAGAAGAAGCAAAAAGTCGGAGGAGGAGATGAAGTAATGGAAAAGTCTTCTGTGTCTCCTATGTGGAATTTATACATTAGGGTAAAATGCCCATTTGACCCCTGAAGGATTAGCTAATTAGAGATTGACCCCTAAACTATTTTTAATAAATTTAATTAACTATTTTTTCTGTTAAATCGAAGGGCAAAGTGGCAAACTAATCTTTGCATCATGAACGTAAATTTTTATTTTCAAAACCCAAAAAGAAAATTAAAAGGAAAAACTAAAAAAGAAAAAAAAGAACAATACTGGCTTATCAAAGATGAGTAGGAACTCCTACTCAAAATTTTTAGTGTTTTAATCGCGGAGCTTTGTGCTTATGATCAGAACCGTTCATATTATAAATCACATTGTAAATATTATCTTTGCATAAAAAAAAGATAAAAAAAAATAAAATTAAGGTCGTTTAGTTAATCTATTGTAGCAAATACATAGACGGTTCATAATGCTTTTACCAATACCGTTCATTTATTTTTAAATAGTTTGATGACTAAACGGCCTTAGTTTTAATTAATTTTTTGTAGTGACGATCTTTATATGGTGATTTATAATATGAACAGTTCTGATTATAAACACGAAGTTTTATACATTGACAACGAACAATTTTGAGAAATTTTGAGCAGAAGTTCCTACTCATCTTTGAGTAGCCAAGTAAATATCATAATTCCACTCTAACTAACAACGAGGCCTTTTGTGATAAAACTCCACACCTGACGGATTGTGCAGGTAGTAATTACCAAGTTAGGATCAATAACCGTGTTGGTGGAAGTGGGTCTTTGGCCCGTCTCTCTAATAATTCTACAACCCACATCAAGGAGAGAATTTTCAGTATGCTATTCTGGCGTGTAATACCACGTTTATTTATATAAGTGATGCGATACTTATACCTTCATTTATATAATTACATGTGGTATGCTACCAATGTTCTGGACATATTAATATATTGAACTCACACTAGTATAGTAATAGTGTTATATGTGTTAAACTTAAGTTGTTTGATTCCTATATACAGGTATCAGACTCAATCAAACTATTGTGAAAAGATCTAAGTGATCTAAGTCGCTCCATCTCACTTATGTGAAATATCCCGCATCGACCGTATATATGAGAAAAAATTAGTTTAAATATACTAACCCACTCCACCTAATATCGAGGTATTTTGTGATAAAACCTCACACCTGATAGATTGTTCAGGTGGTAATTACCAAGTTACGGATAATATTGGTGTTGTTGGTAGTGGGCCTTTGGTCCGTCTCTCTGATAATTCTACATGGTATCAGAGTCAGGAAGCACGCTCGTCCTGCCACGTGATATGTGGGTCCCTTGGCCCCGCATGTAGGGTGAGTCCCCTTGGCTTTAGGTGGTTGCCGATGTGTGGATCTTCCACGTGTGACAACTAATTGGGTCCCATGTGAGGGGGTGTTGAAATATCCCACATCGACTGTATCTCTAAGAAAAGGTGAGTTTAAATATCCCAACCCCACTCCAACTACCTTTTGTGATAAAACCTCATACATGACGAATTGTACAGGTGGTAATTAACAAGATGGGGACAATATCGATCTTGTTGAAAGTGGGTCTTTGGCCCATCTCTCTGATAATTCTACAACTTACACATGAAAAAATAATTAAACCCTACCCTATAAAAGATTTATTCAACTAGAAAACATGAAAGTTGAAGTTTCAATCCGAAGACCAATTGGGTAATAAGTCATTGCAAAGTTTTGTAATTAACTTTTCGATGTAACAAATTGTTAAAAAATTTCAAGCCTAATAAGTTGACAATTTAAATGGGTGACATGAAATACGTGTACTTATTGGACTTTACAGGCAGGCGAACTTGCTTTGATGCATAAAGAAAGTTGAGGCTTCAACCTCACAACCTATTGGAAACAGAGTGACTCAACTCTTTATAGGACTATCAACTTCCTGATTAAGAACAATTCTTTACGTCTTCACACGTACAAAGAAAAAAAAATTTAAAAGTCCAAATCCATGCCATATTGGCCTATTACACAAGTGCTACATTAGATTTAGCATTTTTAATGCGAAAATTGAAGTTTTAAATCATGAAATGTTATATTTTTTAGTAGTACAAAACTATATTTTACACTAAGAAGAGAGGGGAGTTTGGTTAAGTCACACAATGAGCAACCTAACTTGGTATCGAATTCGCCATCTACGAGATTCGAACCTAAGACCTCTCACTTACAAGTGAAGATAAATACCACCAGACCATAGATCGTAGTACTGAGTGGAATGAAGTGTTATAGTTTTATGAAAAATGATACTTAGAGCATTTCCAAAGGTGATGCCAAAATGTACACATAAGCTATAACAATAAAAAAAAACCACACTAATATTCTCCAACCGAACTATCAAATCCTATGTGGCGATGACATAGATTGGCAACAAAAGAGGTTGCTGTCAAATTTAATAGCAGCTTCAAATGTTTTTTTATTCTTAATTATTAAATGTATTTTATTAATTTTTAATTAGTTTAATCATTTATTATAATTAATGTTGAGTTGACCGATGCAATTATCCTATTTTCTTCTTCTTTTCAATCAAGGAAGGTGAACAGATTACTGATTAAACTTTAAATGTCCTTTATTAAATTTTTGAACATAAGTACGATATTCATTGAAGATTGAGAACATGTACAAACCGAAGATAGGGTGCTTACATTGGGCCTCAATAAAAACATTGCCGGGGCTTTCAACCCGATTGAAGGAAAAAAAAATGTCCCGCACCAAATTAAGTACTATAACTATCCTCTAATAATAAATCGTAAATTACATCAGGAGGCTCTTCAAACCAAGAAATTGGGTGATCAACAATTAGACTAAACCTCGCAAGGCGATGAGCCATCTTATTCGTCTCTCTTCGACCAAATGTGATTTTCCATTGCTTGAAATCTTCCAGGAGACGCCTTGTATCATCGAACATATGTTCGTAGTGACCACTGTATGCTGCATCTGCATTTTGAATTGAAGAAATCACCAGTAATGCATCCCCTTCCACCTGGACCCGCTCCGTGACCCATCTGCGCAATAACAATGCTGCTGCTCTTGCGGCAGCTGCCTCTGCATGTAATGCCGATCTGATATCATCCTCCTTGCTCACCTGTGCCGCCAGACAACCTCCCTCCGAGTCCCTCATGACCAACCCAAAACCTCCAACTGACTTCTTCTCATCCCAAGCTGCATCAAAATTGCATTTTATCCATCCAGAAGACGGATGCTGCCATTTATATGTTCTTATTGATGAGTTTGGCGGTACTACAACATTTCATTTTTTAAATTCTGCTAGCCACGTTTGTGCTTTGATTTGGGTATCCGAAGGAGAAACATCAACACCATTCCAAAGAAACTCATTACGTACCTTCCAAATACTCCAAACAAGGACAAGTAGTAGCTCAAAACTTTCCTTAGACACATTTTGCGCCATATACTCCAACCAACTTCCAAAGCCCTCCTCAATTCGATGAAACGAAAAGATTCCCAAAGGACTTCCAAACCACACCGCAGCCACTTTAGGACACATTAGTAAAGCATGCTAAATTGTCTCCACATCTTTATCACAAAAACCACAAGTAACCTCCGTAAGTACTCGTCGGTTCTTCAAATTCACTTTGGAAGGCAACACATTCATATACCCGTGCCATACACATATCTTCACTTTCCCCGAAACTTTGGCTAGCCACAATACTTTGCAAAAGAACTTAGTGTCGACATTAAGCACCGAACCCATAGGCTCATCACCACCCATTCCTTGGCACGATCTTGCTACAGAGTACGCACTCTTAGTTGTAAATAAACCTTTAGGTTCTTTTGCCCAAATCATAGAATCTGCCGGGCCAAACAAACTCAAGGGAATGCTCAAAATCAAATCCGCTTCTTCCTCTAAGAACCAATTACGAACCAAATTGGAATTCCAACGTATCCCGTCATCCTCATCATTAATGATCTCACCGTAAGCTCTGGATGTACCCCTAACGGTCTTGGGCTAAAAACTTTATAGAAATGCTCTCGTGGCTGGCAGCTATCCCCCCAAACGTGAATTCGTAAACCGTCCCCCACCCTCTATCTCGCACCTCGACAAATAATTGCTTGAGATGCCGCCACACTATGCCAACAATACGAGGAATTAGGCTTAACTAGAGCCTGTAAGAACTCAGTGGTAGGATAGTAACGAGCTTTGAACATTCTTGCAACAAGAGAATTAGGTTGTTGTAGTAGTCTCCACCCTTGCTTCGCAAGCAAAGCAAGATTGAACGCATATAAATCCTTAAACCCCAAGCCACCTTCACTTTTTGGTTTACACAACCGTTGTCATTTTACCTAATGTATTCTCCGTCTTCCTGCTTCTCTTCCCCACCAAAGATACGCCACCATTTGGTTTAGCTTATCACAAAAGGATTTTGGCAACAAGAACGTCTGCATTGTATATAGTGGCACAGCTTGGGCAACCGCTTTTATCAAAATCTCTTTCCCCACACTGCTCAACAAGGATCCACGCCAACCATTCAACTTTTTCCACAAATGGTCTTTAATATAAGCAAATGTATCTTTCTTAGACCTACCAATGAACACCGGTAAGCTAAGATACCGATCGTGGTACTCCACCCGCTCCATCCCTAAATAATCGGCCAACAATTGAGCATCAATCTTCGTGAGATTCTGACTAAACGCAACACAACTCTTGGAAAGATTAATCGCTTGTCCGGAAGCCTATTCCTGCAAACACTCATGTAGAGAACTCCTGGTAAAAATAAAGCTATCATCCGTTAAAAGTAAATGATGGACACTTGGTGCCCCATTACAAAACTGCACCCCCTGAATCCGGCCTTGGGCTTCCTATGAATCAAATAAAGCCGAGAATCCCTTTGCACATAAGACAAAATGGTGACAGCGGGTCGCCTTGACGAATAAACAAGTCCCACCGGTTCCCCATTCAGTTTGAATGAATAAGAAACCGTAGACACACACGTCATTATCCAGTGTATCCATTCCTCTGCAAAACCCAACCTTTTCATGATTTGCTCCAAGAAACTCCATTCAATATGATCATAGGCCTTACTGATATCTAACTTCAATGCCATCTCCCCATTCCACCCATTATTCTTCCGATGCATATAATGTGCAATCTCTGAGGCAACCAAACAATTATCAGAAATTAGCCTTCCCGGTATAAATGCACCTTGCGAAGGTGAAATAATTTCTAGAAAAAAAAACCTTCAGTCGGTTAGTAAGAACCTTGGAGCAAATCTTATAAATCACATTACAAAGACTAATCGGCTTAAGCTGAGTCATTGCTGTTGGATCAATTTTCTTTGGAATCAAGGTGACATGGGTATAATTGATTTTCCTAAGCATATGACCCGATGACAGAATATGCCTTACCCTATCACACACATCTTGGCCAACAGTTTCCCAATGTTTCTGATAAAAACCCGGTGACATACCATCAGGTCTTGGCGCTTTAGTCGGATGCATTTGAAACAACGTCTCTTTAATTTCATCATTTGAAACAGGCCGAATAAGCTCTTGGTTCATCTCTGCCAAGACCTTGGGGGTCACCACCCGTATGATTTCCGCCACATCTGTCTCGTCTTGGGAGTCAAACAATTTGGAGAAATAATCTACAATCACCGCCTCCATACCCCCTTGTCTTCATGCCACACCCCGACCTCATCATATAACCCCGACAATGCATTCCTACGTTGTCTTCGATTAGCCTTCTGATGAAATTTTTTTGTATTTTGATCCCCAAACTTTAACCAACTTTCCTTTGACCTCTACCTCCAAAACGCTTCTTCCTGTGCTAATAGAGAATGTAACCGAGAGTATAATTCATGTCGTTGTGCTATAGTTGTGTCCGTAAAGGGCCTTCCAAATAATGCATTCAATTTATCTTCTGTTTCTGAAATCTCCCCCGGAATTGAACGCTTCGTTGATTTTGCCCAATTAGCCAACTATACTCTTGTTGCCTTAATCTTCTCCGTAACTCGAAACATTGGAGATCCATGACACTCCTTTTCCCACCCTTTTTTTACCGCATTTGCACAGCCCACTTCCACCGACCACCCTTCCTCATACCAAAAGGTTTTCTTGAATCTAGCTAGTTTCTTCGGCATCCAAGTCTCAGCCGACAAGGAGTCTTTAAGTTCGTGCTGAAGGAGGTATCTCATAGCTTTCTCAGTGAAGTGAGGTGTTGCCATGTTACATCGTTTGACACATTGAAAGTCAAATCCTTTTATGTTTGGATATTCACAAGTATTTTTTACAGTTCGACATTCCAACAGCCGAACCATATTTACAGTCAAGACACTTATCTATTTTGAGTAGTTGTGTCCATACAGTCTGATACCGATTTGGCACACTTATATTTGCACAAATATAATTGAAGCAGCCGAGCATGGTGCAGATGATCCTTGAACTTCGCAATGACTAGTAGCCTTGTCTTCAGGCTCTAGAACCCAGAGGCTGAGACAAATTTCTTCTTCGGCCGCAATTGCTCAGATAAGAAGTTAGCAGCGCTTTCGACACCACCACCACGCATTCATTTACTCACCGATCGAGCTCTGTCGACGAGTTGGCACGCCCCGTATTCAACCGAATGACGTAGTTAGCTCATCAGTTATTCGGCTTATGCGCCACGCAAGCTTGGTAGTTTTTTAAGTCCACATTTACATGAGAGAGGAAGAAAAAGAGCTACAAATGCAAGGGATCTGATCTCAGTCAAAGGATGAATTTGGGACAAACAAAGTAGTCAAGAACCCTAGCCTCGGTTGAGATCTGAGTAGCCAGCTGGCAGAGTTTAACTTTACTTTGGTGACATTGCAAAACAAGACAGAAAAGTAGACTTTACCTTTTTAATCTTTGCCAGATGTAGTGTTTGTCAGTACTGTTACATACTCTGCGCGTTTATTTCTTTGGAAAACTAATGAAAATGGCTTGAAAACTTTGAGTTTTAACGATAAGGACAAAAAGGTGTTGTAATTGAATAGTACCAGGATTGACTTTTTAGAGTAAAAATATGGTTTTTCGTTAAAGTGAACAATACTGGAAGTTTTTCGGTAAAGTTCCCTTATTTCTTCCCTGGTCGAATGTGGAATATTGGAAGGCTAAGTAATTAATTAGTGTGGTTTTACAACCATTATGTGGCACTATTTTCTTCTCCTTTAATTAGAGTGCTTTATGCAGAAAGAAAGAGCAAAAAAGTTAACCAATCTGGATAATTCCTTCTTTATATCATATTTAGGAATTTCACTAGTGTTTTTTATTTTTAAGGTAGAATCATAACTGTCCTTGGTTTCTTGCTTAATACATTGGAACCTTGAGTACTCAAATTAGTGGTTAATTAGGTGCCGACGTGCCGTAAGTATTAACGGAATAGCAATTAAATGCTTATGTTTTTAGTATGGGTAATGCTCGGGAAATTAAATTTTATAACCAAATTTTATTAACCAAATGATATGAATGTTGATAATTGAATTATTACTTAAGTGTTGATCTTGACATGAAAAGACAATTCCCTACAATCCTAAATTCCATCATAGTATATGGAGAAACTGGTCGACTTAAGAGGGTCAAACCTTTTGTGTTTGGCTTCGAATCGATGAAGGAAAAGTTCATTAATAGAAAATGTACAGCCTATTTTTCTTGTATTGGTCGCTAATTAATTGTTAGATGAATCGTATTTACTATAAATTGGGTTTTCTTTTTCTTCTTGTTTGAAGAAAAAATTGGGTTTTTTTGGTTCGCGTTTTTAAGGGGATAGGGGCCGTTCTATCGGGGGCTTGGCTCCTTCCATTTGCTCTAAGTCATGGTGTGTAGTCGCTCGCCCAATTTTCAAGAGCTAAGTTTTCTCTGTCTCGGTTGTAATCCTTTATTTTATTAAATATAAATCATCATTTTCATACAAAAAAAAAAAAAAAATCCACTACCCAAATTGTACAAATATGTGGTCGCTGCTTCAAACATGGATTATTATTAAAAATTGCTACTAAAACAGGTGAAAAAAGATGCATCAAAATCTGAAAAGTTACAGTTTTTCATTTCATAACTTGCATTTTATGGTGCTTCATCATGATTCTAATGTCGACCAAAACTGTTTCAGACTGAGTAGAGTTGCCTTATTTGACACTTTTCAAGCTTAAGTCTTTCGTAATCTCCGAGTAGTTTCTCAACCTGAATTCGATCGTCCCCTTCTCTCCGACATTGTGTTTTGTTGGATCGATGCATGCTTATGCTTGCCAGCACTGCCAGCACCAAAATTAAAATGGCAATACACGCCACTGCACACATAAAAAACCACAAGTGTAAGAGGCTATATCTCCGACTAGAATGACTTTTATAGGAGCCACTTCTACTCATATACGCTTATATTATAAACATGTTGAAATCTTTACTAAGAATCTAAATGCTTCATGAAAAAGCACATCTGTTTGGTGCTTTTCCTAAAAATACTAGACATGTTAAGTGCTTCTCCACAAAGCACTAACGAGTGCTTTTATGACCCAAAAAAATGCAATATAGTGTATTAAAAAGTTTATTTAATCATCGCTTTCGATTGTCTAAAATACTTGGAAGTCCTAAGCTTCAGGGCTAAGTAGAAGTCACGCCTACACATGCAATTTAGATTGGAATAAAGAGTTAATATTGTTGACAGTATCAATCTTACATCGAAAAAAAGAGAGACATTGTATGTGTTTATGAGTAATTAAGTTACTTTTTATATTGTCAATTGATTTTATAGAATAACCTGAATTTCTTTAAATACAAGACACATCGTGATAAGGTAGTTGGAGGGGGCTAAACAATTGGATGGAAAAATTCTTTTGTTTGACTAGCCGGCTCTAAGTCTTAGTTTATTTATTAAATTAAAATTAACTTATTGACTAATCACTTTAAGATAATTATATTTGAACACAGAAAGCCAAGGAATACGTAACAAGTTGGAGATGGAGCATTTTCTTGACAATATATGAAATAACTTTCCAAGTGAGGGACAAAGCTCCACAGTTTGAAATCTTCTATTAGATTATTCTCCCTAGTCCCTACCGCCCCACACTTTTATTTCTTTGTTTTGCCCTTTAAACATCTCAATTCGAATTTTGTTTTCCTAAAACTTAAGTCTTAAGTCATATGTTGTTCAGATAATTCCATTTACTATTTAGGGGTGTGATACAAACACCGCTTTTTACTTTTCACACACCCTCTTAATTTTCGACTGTCGGATCGAATCAATTGATGACGATCAAATGATATAAATTAATAAGGAGTGTGTAAGAAGTAAATAAGGGTGTTTGAATAGTACACCCCTACGATTATTCACTGTAGAGTTTGTATACACATAATCCACACAAGTTATAAGCTACTTTACCTATTACAGGTCACCTTAGTTGATATATCACTATAAATTGGTTGCGAACTTATCATTCTCGAAATTCAAACTTAAGACCTCTTACTTATTTTCAAGATTAATATTACTAGAGTGTAATATTATGTAGCATCAACCTGGTTAGATTTATAACTTTTTTCTCTACAAATAGTTACATAGTCCCTATGAGAAAAGTACCTTATGGTTGGTATATCTGGTTTTACAAGTTAAACAATATTCTTCTTATTTGCACTTTAAATTTCGTCCATAACATAAATAAAGCATTATAAAGGAAAAGAAAATGACTGAAAAAAGTAGAAGAAAAAGAAAAGAAAGGAGAAGAAAATAAAGGAAAATGGAATTTACCTTTAACATGTGCCATGGTGAAACATCCTGTTTCTTGATTCCCAACTGAGCCCCAAGTTAACCCAAGACCGAAGCTATTGTCAGAAAGATAAGGACTGTAATCGAAAGGAATGGGAACAGTTTTCACAACCCTGCAAAAGTTTGGCACAGCCATGGAAGGCTCCACAGTGTAAACATGATAGCCGGAGCCACTTAGACAGGGAACTTGAGAGAAAGAAGGCGAAAGCGTAACCGAACAGTTGAGATACGAGTACTCTTTCAGAACATAGTAATATCGAAACAGGGTAAGGGAAAGATTGAGATTAAGAAAGACTTCATGGACGCAACCCTTGGGGTCGAGAAGATCAAGTCTTCTGGCGTCGTACGAGATGGATTTGATGCCCAGTTCACCATAAGATGGGAAGTGAATTGTGGAAGCGTTGTTGCTGCAGTCGATTTCAAAACCGGGGAGACCACAGTGATGGGGGTGCCGGCCTCTTACTTGGAAAGGAAACCTAATATCGGGTTCGCCATGAGAGCACTTAGTAGTTGTGCAGTTTTCAGTGGATGCTTGTGTGTCAAGAAAGATGGCAGTGGAGAAAAGGATGAAGAAGATGAAGGCATGCATAGCTTGGCAATGAGAAACGCTGCACTCAGAGCATTATGTATATATAGAAACAAAGGTAACATAAAAACTGGGAAGACCAAGCCTATGAAAAAGTCAAGCTGCTAAGGTGGACGCCCTGGAAGACCTTGACCCAAAAATAATAATTATAAATAAATAAAAAGATACCGTGGAGACTAGGCCAAGTTGGAAAGACCCACGGACAATGAGGCTTCTTATAGAACTTAGATTAATTGCCTAATTGGGTGACTTGTAAGTTTAAACAAACATTAGGTCAATGAGTGTTTGTTGGGGTTGATTTTTCATTTTTCCTACCACTTTCCTTCCCATTTCTGATGGATTGTCATCTATTAGTTTAGGTCATTTCCAATGAAGAGGGCTAAAGGTTTAAAGCAAAAAAAATTGTTTGCTTTGTCAAAAAACTCATTTCCAACAAATGACTGGGCTATAATTCTATGGAACCAACCAGACTATTATTTGGCCAAATGGGCATTAAGCTAGCCAAATGTAGCTCTCGTCTTAGCAATTTTTCTGTAACTCAACTCCTCAGTTGCAATAATTGGTTCAAACTTAACGGCTAGATTTCAAAGCATCCAAAGGTTGTTTAATTAAATTAACCAATAAATTTAAAATATAAAGTTAAAACTAATAAATTATCGAGGGGGCTATGTTTAGCCCCTTCGGTTGGAGACAGTATATGAATATGGCTTGACATTGTTTATTTAAAAATAATTATTTGTAAGGCTATAATGCTGGAGAGGGCTATGTTTAACCCTTTCGGTTGGAGATGGCCTTAGTAACCATCAAGTTAACATTGTATTTCCGACATGGCATCCAGTTGGCCAATATTTTGCTTGTATGGAGTCACGTCGATGACAAATTGATTAACAAATGCCACATGGAAAACAAATAAGAACTTTTTTTTTTTTGCTAGATGAAAACCGCGAGCTTGGAGATATAGAGAAAAATGAATAATGACCGATGTGGTATCATTCTGACGTTCATGTAAGCAAAACGTAGACTCATCAAGTGCCGTGTAAGAAATAGCATTGACTTGATGTTAACGGATGAAAGATGGGTGCAAAGTGTAATTTCATAATATCTTCCATTTTATTCACTTTCATGTCTTTGACTGAAAGAGTTTCACATAATTTACAGCAATCCAAGAGTTAAACTGGTAATTAGCACAAATCTTTACCATGATCAAACGAGTAAAATGACAATACATATCACTGCACATAGTAAGCCACAAAAGCACAAGAATAAATCCTCGAGGCAAAGAACTAGATCAAGAACCTGCAGAATGCTCCTTTTCGATCAGTTGAGTTGCATAAACCACCACCAACTCATGTTGCACTTTTTCCACCAGCTTCTTCTCACTGCTCGATTGCAGGTAATGAGAAACTCGATCCTTCTCCCTTTTCACGCTTTCCTCTACTTTTGACATGTAATCCGCGTAACTGTCCTCCGTGATCCAACTTGATGCTTTACGAGAATAGTATTCACCAGTTTCTCGTAGCATGTGTTCTTCAAAGTCCTCTCTATAAGGATCCATTTTTCCCATTCCAATTTCTACACACACATTTATCACATTCTTCAATAGTTCTCTGTTGATTTTCTCCCCCTCGAGTTCTTTTCCAATAAGACCAATTACAGCAACTCTCACATCCGCATTTACCTCCTGGTAAACCAAATCACCTAAGTAGTTCACCCCAACTTGATGTAGCGGAGGAAGTGACCTCCGAGCGATGAAGTAGCAATCAAGATGATGAAAGAAGCGCGCAAGCCACCTAACCATAATTTTATTGTTTTCCCAACGTTTGACAAATTCCTGCAATAAAATGTCATCCTGCTTCTCTCTTAGAGAGGGCAAAACAGTTGAAGTAATGTATTCGTCAAATGTCTCCCGATACTTTTCATAAAGCTGCTGCGAATAATCGTAAGGAGGTTTTTGAATGCACAATGTATGGATAGTTGTGTAAAGCATCATATACTCTTCAGGTGTGAACTGAGTCTCAGGTAATCCTTCTAAAATCCTCTTTAACCTTGTAACTCCCTGCTGCATATAGATCCATCCTTCAGCCCACTCCATTATTTTGGTTGCCATTGTTGTGAATGGAAATATTCAATATATAACATCCAACTGTAACGGAAACATTGTTAGGCATTATAATCCTAATTTCAATTTCTAGATACGAACAAGTGCAGAAAACACATATAAACGGGATTGAAACGAAAGGAATAACCAATGATCGCAACATAAATGATCAACATGGAACTTTACCTTTAACTATACTATCAAAGAAGTCGCGATAGAACTCGGACGCAGAGGAAGCTAAATCCACTTAATCTGGGGAATTCTTTGAAATATATGTGAATTAGATATAAAGAATTGGATGTCTTGTAAGTTTAAGCAATCAAAAGTCATAAAAATGACACTGGTGTCTAAAATGCAGGCACTCTTCCTATGATTTTGACATTTCCTTTGGTTTTTCAAACTGCCATCTGCCGTGCAGACGTTAGTTAGCGTGTGGCCGGCATCTTGCAAGCAAATTTGAACCTACCTTCACGTTAATTAAATTAGCTTAAAATACCGCTTGATTATCATTCTCACAAGTCATTATCTTCCTCTTGTAAACTATGTTGACTTTCATCCTTCGAAGTTGTAATTATCAAGTATAATTTGTAGTCAATAAATTAATTTTATGGGAAGAATGATTGTGACTTGTGGAGGCATACCCTAGATATTATCGCAGAATTTGTAATATTTCACAAATTAGGGTTTGGAGTTGTCGAAGTAGTGGTCAGTAAGAAATTTAGGGCTCGTTTGGTGCCTAGAAATGGAATGGATTGAATAACTCGCAAAATTCAAGATACAACAAAGGTAGAGGTAATGAGTAATCCACCTTCTACCTTCAAGTTGAATACAAAAATTTTCATTTCGTCTTTCAACATACCTTCAGTCCAGTGCGGTTATACATTTCAACCCAATCCTAGAGACCAAACGAGGCCTTTGCAACATAAATTCTGATAGCCAGATGATGCTTAAAAAGAACCCTGCAGAGTCAGCAGGAGACCTATATTGTACACATCAAACCAAATAATTATAAATCAGTTCTCTGTAAAATACAAAATCCTTGAACAAGTACACAAACTAAGCATAAGTTTAACCTAAACGTTGACGCTTGGATGAGATTTAATTAGTTTTAACTACAACTTGATGCTTGAATACAGGTTTGCACAGCTAAGACATAAGTTAACGGCATCGAATTTATCAACTATGTGTTCTATTGTTAGAAATATATCCATTTTAATGCCACAAGGGCAACATTTCTAAGACGCAATTGGCACCAAGGTAGTTAATTATATGACATATCAGAATGTGGGTCAAAGGATCTCAAGGATTTCAAAATAGCTGCACATAATTCACAGCATATCCAAAAGTAAAACTCATGATAACTACACATTGTTACCATTTTTTATCGTTCAATTGTTGTTGTGTGACTCATCTCACTCCTCAGTCATTGCAGCATCTTCAGCCTGTTGAACAATAGTCGAACCTTCAGCAGGAACTTGCTGTTCCAGTGCCACACTAGCAATAAATCTCCTAGAAAGCTCATCCAAAATTTCAATTGTAAGCAAAGCACATCCAGATTCAGAATGGTTCTTCTCAATCAGTTGATTTGCATGAATCACTACCAACCAATGTTTCACTGTCTCCATTAGCTTCTTCTCACTGCTTGGAAGCAGGTAATAAGAAACTCTATCCCTCTCCCTTCTCAAGCATTCTTCTGCCTTCAACATGTAATCCGTATAAGAGTACTCCAAAATCCAACTTGATGTTTTGTGGCAATAGTACTCACGAGTCTGAATGAGCATGTATTCTTCAAAGTCCTTTTCATACACATCCAATTCTCCCATTCCAATTTCAACATATATATTTATCACATTCTTCAGTAGTGCTCTGTCAATTTTCTCTCCTTTGCGTTCTTTATCAATAAGGCCAAGTACATAATATCTCACATCAGCATTTACCTTCTGATAAACCAAATTACGGAAGCAATTAAGTGCAACTTCGTTCGGCCCAGGAAGTGATGTCTGATTCCGAGTGATGCAGTGGTCATCAGAAAAACGAAAGAAGTGTGACAGCCACCTAAACATAACTTTATAATTTCCCCAACTTCTGACAAACTCCTGCAACATAAACTCATGATGCTTCTCCAGTAGAGAGGGAAGCACTGTTGAAGAAATGTATTCCTCAATTGTCTCCCGATACTTTTCATAAAGCTGCCGAGAATAATTATGAGGAGGTTGCTGAATAGACATGTTATAGATAGTTGTGTAAAGCTTCATATATTCTTCTGAGGTGAACTGAGGTTCTGATGATCCTTGTACAATCCTGTTCATCTTTGCGATCCCCTGCTGTATATAGTCCCAACCTTGCTCCCACTCGATAACTTGGTAACCCATTGTTGTCCCTGAAAAATTTAATATCCTCCAACTATTTAAAGAAAAACAAAAACACATACATAGAGATTTTGTATCAAGCTAGAGACCTTGAGTGACTAAAATTTACAATTTGGAATTTCTATCAGATTCTTCAATAAAAGAAAATAAACTAGCGAGAAAACAAGTTTAATGGTGAATAATTAGTATGAGATTTTATGGCCGTCAAATAGGCACTAAGAACAATAAATAGTGATTTCATTGAAGGATTTAACTGACCTGAGCCCAAACTCATGCATATGTCCTACACTGTTAAGTTTATATAAGGCAAATCAAATTCATAACAACCACAAGCTAACATGTTAATTCTGAATCCAATAACATTCCTTTTTCCTGTAACCTCGATGATACCAGGAGACTTCTTAAAATAAAGCAAGAACACCTAGCCGGGGGAAACATAATGAACATGAAATATAAACAGCATACATACAACAGAACCCAACTGAAAGCTCCCCTCCATTTCGATTTTCGACATATACAGAATGTAACGGATGATGATGCTGACTTTAAGACTCAAAAGGGTGTTGGACTAAACTCAGTAGCAATACAAGATGCACATTTGGAAAGATTTTTACGATACAGAAATCGGCATCTGTACCCCTGTAGTTTCCTACAATTCTCCTCATTACACCTTAACCACGACATTTTTCGAGTTTTTCTTTCTTTGTATTAAGTATTGATCCTTTTATGAAAAAGTGTTTATCTTGAAATTAGATAATTCTATACTTTCAGAAATTGAGCAAGTAATCCTCTTCTCTCTAACTTTCTACTTTTCCAAACAGATGTTCCAAAATCCAATTGATTTCTGTTCACTCAATTTTATCCACGATAGTAATTCCTAAAAAATTAAAAAAGAAAAATAACTAAAAATTAAAAAAAATTAAATGAACAGAAATTAAGAACAAGCAGCAAAGAAAAATGGAATTTACCTTTAACTGGTTCGCCGGTGAAAATTTAGGTTTGCTTTTCTTCTCTCTTCAATTTGGTAAAAATATTGGTCTACGGTAAAAGTAATTTAAAGAGATAACTGTAAATCAAGTGGGAAGCTAAAAGCGGAATCCGGAAGCTCATTTCATAGCAGGCAGATTGCCAAACGCCATGAGAGCTGGAGCTAGAGGATACGCGCAGGGAGGGTTTTGGTGAAGACTCAAACCCCCATTGTATTATACAGAGAAATTAGGATTTGGGGCTTTTCATTGCTACCATTAAGTCCTCGTGGTTTTCTGTTTGTTTCAGTTAGTCCCAGTTAGTCCCATTGTTTGTATGTGTATGTATTGGGGATGCACTCGTTTGAAAAGTTCTGCCTGAAATTGTTTTTAGAAAATAATTTTTAATAAAAATGCAAGTTAATCTTGAAAAAATTACTTGAACGGCTTCCTACAAGAAGCACCAATTATGTACTGGTGCTTAAGCACTTAAAGTGTTTTTAAAATAAAAAAATATTCTCACTAAAAGTGGTTTTAAATGAGCGAAATCTCTTTTAGAAAAAGTATTTTAAATCAATTCTTAGTAAAAATATATTAATCTTGGAAAAAGCACTTCAAAGACATTTTCTCTAATTGCAATCTTAAGTGACTTAAAACGTTTTTAGAAAAAATGTTTTGGAACCAATCTTTAGTAAAAATGCAAGTTAGTCATGTAAAAACACAGTACTTTTAAAATCCAAAAACATTTTATCTAAAAGTGCTTTTAAATGACTGAAATCGTTTTTAGAAAAAAATGATTTAGAAACCAATTCATAATAAAAATGCAAGTTAATCATGCAAAAGTGTTTTTTTATGTAAAAGCATTTCCAGTCATTTAAAAGTACTTTCCAAACGAGTAACAATAGATGGAAATTCATCGTGGTGTTGGTGAACAAAAGGTGGTGGCCAGAAAGAGGCTGAAATGCCTCTCTTAGTCTTCTTAACCCCCAAAAGAGTGGACTGACGTGACAAAACCACCATCAGGTTCCCTTTTTGCAGAGAAAAATATGTAGCTTCGGTTGTAACCAAGCACATAATTAGAGCAATTAAGCAGCAAATCACAAGTTCACTTCACTCGTCAAAACTATTAACTTAACATAATCACTCATTTACTAGCCCACCCTCACCCCAATTCATATTTTAATATTAAGTATAATGAGATATGTTCTTCATTGAGAGGTTTTTCAGTGTGACCAGAACACGGGGCGGTACACCATGTGTCACTATACAAATGGTGAGATATGTGTGTTAAAAAATTATGGGTGATTTTTTATAAATCAAATTTATTGGAATTATAAATAGGTCAATGAGACTTTAAGATACATTAAAACACCTCAATCAAATTAAAATTACAATTGATGTCATTTTCATTTAAAACACTAAACATTTCCATCTCCCTCATTGTAAATTGCACAGCAGCCATAAAACACTCTTAGACTTCAACCTCCCCGTCTTCCACTACCTTCAACCTCCATTTTTTGGCCTCACAACACCTTTAACCTCCATCGCCTCCCACGACCTTCATCATCTGACGAATGATTCCGACGAACAAATCGCATTTGCAATGATTCTAACGAAAAATTCGCACTTGCGACTAAGAAATCACGTTTGTTTCTTCCTATTTTCTTCTTGTTCTTCAATTTTTACGTTTTAGGTTATTTGAGTTGTGTTTTTGAGAGATTTGATGTAATTTTGCACACTATACCTTTTGGTTTTGAATTTGAGCTTGTTTGGATATTAAAATTGGTTTGGGCATATAACAAATTTAGTCTGTTTCGACATATTTGTTGGCTCTGTGTATGTTTATTTGTGGTGGTTATGTCGTTTAGTTTAATCGCCGTTTCCCGTGCTTTTTTTCTTAGGTTATGTGCTCCATTTCAAATTCTAAATTTTGTGGATTCCTGTTCTGTGATTGTGCATTGAGATTCAAATAGGTTGCGGATTCAAACATTGCAACGCAGTGTCTATTTCTTGTTCTGTGGATTCAAACACTTCGTTGCGGTATTTGTTTCCTGTTCTGTGATTGTGCATTGAGATTCAAATAGGTTTGTGGATTTAGACACTGCAACACAGTGTCTGTTTCTTGTTCGTGAATTCAGACACTTTGTTGCAGTGTCTAATTCATGTTATGTGCTTTTACGTTAATGGATTCAGACATACAGTATTAATATCGCTTACACAAACTTTATATATTTTTTCTTTTATAGTTGAAACATGTCCCCAAAAAAAGTTAAAGGGATACATAAACAAGCGAAAGGCAGTACTTCAAAAACGAAAGCAAAAGGGCAAGAAAACAGAAAGGCATATGATCGAAAAGCTAAGCACCCGGACCGTGCACATTTTAGGTGCAACATGACTGCCTTCAACACAATTGTTCAAAAGGTGAAAGGCATCCTCAATAGTAAGCAAATTGACTTGCCAAAGAAAACTCCATTTTGGCCCTTAATAAAGCCATTCTATAAGGGGCGTATGAGCAAGGATGACATAGTCAAGTCGGACCTCGACTTGAACGAGATGGTGAAAGTAACCATCAAACCAAGTCTTTCAACTTTGGGAAACAAATTATCAAAATAACCTCCAAATCAATGGCGAAGGTTTTGGGGCTACCAAATGAAGGAAAGATGCCTAAAATGATAGGGCCAAGGTACAACTCAACTTTTTGACAAAGGTATTTTGGTAAATGGAAAATATCGAAAGTGAGACTTGATAATGCACTTCGAAAAGCAATTGCATGGGCTACAAATCCACCTCAACATAATTCAAATCAAGCAAAGGGAAAAGGAAAAGAAATGAGTGAAGAAGAGTCTAAAGTTGTTGACTACGACAATGATGTGGTAGTGTTAATCCTTCTTGAGTTATGCCTCACGATGCTTTTCAGCAACTTTGCCAGCACGCTAAACTCAAAAATTGTGGAGTATTGCGAGAAGTTAGAGGAGTTATCTAAATATTCATGGGCTCAAATTTGTTTGCAGCTACATCAACACTTCATTGGTTGAACACACTAAGGCGAAAGAAACTGAAAATAAACCATTGGGATCAATCGGTGGTTGCATCATTATACTTCGAGTGAGTCAAACAATTTTTTTTTTTTTTGGATTGATGTTTTAATAGTATAAAAATTAGCTTATAACTTAACATGTATTTCATTATTTTTTATGCAGTTTCTGTTGTGTGATAGAACTACTCTCATACAACCAATGATTGGGAAGGAGAACTCCACACCAATAATGACAAAATGGAGCCTTCAAGAGCTGCACACCAAGTTCAACCAATTATGGAATGTTCAAAATATTGAGTTATAAACATACACATAGCATTTACGCATGTTTTACTTTTGATCATTGTAAGCAAAAATTTTTTGTAACAAATGAAACGAGAACACGTGTACAAAGTAGATTTGTATTGATTTGAATTTGTAGGGTTACAATCTCTGTTTACAATTTTCCTCTGATTCAGTCTTCAAATTTGATGTAGATGTGTAGGTTGTTGATCCAAGGGCCGCGATGACTTGATCTCGGACGAACGACTGCTTCAAGTTTTGAGCTTGAAAACAACACGTGGATGGTCTTCACCCCAAAGCTGCTGCAAAGATGGTGTAGATGTGAGATTTCATTGATTCAAGGGCATTGAAGACTTGATCTTGAATCGAATGTCGTTACAAGTTTTGAGCTTGCAACAAAGTCTTGGAAGAATCGGCAGAAGTGCTTGGTGATTCTTCAAGGGAGTGCTTAGGCTTTTGGTCGAAAGAAAGCTTCGGCTTTGGTTGTGAGTTCTTCGAAGAGAGTTTTGGCAGCGTATTAGTCTTTAAAGATTTGTGCAGAGGTTGTTCTGAATGTAGAATTTTTGGCCCCTTTGTGTGTCTTGGGTCCTTGTATTTATATACTTCTCAAAGCTTGCCTTTGGATGGATTTGGCTTTGATTTGTGTCTTGATTCGTCCAAGGGAGAATTTAGGCATGTTTTGTGTCTTAATTTCAGCCACTTTCTTCATATTGGCTGAAATTTATAAGCCTTGTTGCCTACTTTGTGAGCAATCTTTAATTCTTGCTTGTTTTGTGAAGATGCTTTGGCTTTCCTTCTGGTTTTGAGAGATTTTGGGCCCCTTGCCGATTTTAAGGGGGATTTTCTTCCTTTTGCCGAATTTTGGGAATGTTTTACACTTCCTTTGCTTGATTTGTGGCAGATGTCATTGATGACTTGTCCATTTGTGATGAGTCATATGCCATGTGTGGAGCCTTGTGATGCATCATTTTGTATTTAACGAAATTTACATGTCTACAAATGCCCCCACTTCAAGGTGCATTGTAGGCATGTGCTTGTCACATGTAGGAAACATGTTTTGAAGTCTTACAATGTGAATGTTCTAACTCAAGGGTCGTCGAGACTTGATCTTGAATTAGTTTGCTTCTTGAAGGGCAGTAGAGGGGTATTTCTTGAAACATTTCTTCTAGGGCCGTAGAGGCTTGATCTTGAATAAATGAAATTTTTCATCAAGGGTCGTAGAAGCTTGATCTTGAAAGAAATGAAAATTTTCTTCTTCAAGGGCCGTAGAAGCTTGATCTTGAAAGAAATGAAATTTTTCTTCGAGGGCCGTAGAGGCTTGATCTTGAATGAAACTTTTCTTCAACCCGTAGAGGCTTGATCTTCAAAGAAATGAAACTTTTCTTCAAGGGCCGTAGAGGCTTGATCTTGAAAGAAATTTTTGGAAATGGATAAATCGGCACATACTTACTGTGCGTATTGATTTTCCATAATTTTGACAAAATACATTTGGTGTATTTTGAATTTTTTTCTTGTGGTTGTAGGAGAAAATGTTTTTCCTTCCTTAGGTAGGAATCTCCTTCAATTTTGGTAATGAGGGTGATTTCCTTCAAAGTATTGGAAAGCTTTGGTGATTTCCTTCAAAGTTTTGGAAAGATTTAATGCTTGTCCTTGGGTATGTAGGATGTACATTTTTTTCCTTTCCTTTTCTTTTTTTCCACAGCAAGGAGGGTGTTTTTCCTTTCCCCTTTTGTTTTCCACAGCAATGAGGGACTCTTTCCCTTCCCCTTTTGTTTTTCACGGCAATGAGGGGTTCTTTCCTTTGTTGTTTTGGAAAATTTGAAGCCCTTTCCTTATTTCTTTTGGTTTCCTTTTCTTCTCTTTGCTGATTTTTGTTGCAAAAACAGCCTGTATTTCCCTTGTTGGTTTGGGAAACATGTCATCTGACTTGCATGCCACGTTTGAGGTCGATTTATCTTCTGGAAAATTCTGAAAAAAAAATGAGAAATGTAACTTTATCTCTTATCTTTTCAGGCATATATCGCACACAACTAGGAAAAATTAGGAAAGCCTTCAACTCATCACTTTCCTACAGCTGCTCAATTCTGAGGGGAAAACAACTTCTGCGGGATTAACTTTGAAAACTAGAACGTTTGGCTTTAGGGAAAATTATGAAATTTTGACAAAACAATCGTCAGCCTCCAATTGGCCTTGCATCAAAATTCCCCTGGAAAGTCGAATTACCACAAAAAACGTCCTGCTTGCGCAGATTGGCTGAAACTTGCCATTTTTTGCTTGGAATTTGCTTCGTTCTTTTGGTTGGAATGTGCTTCCTTGTTTTGATTATCCTTTTGCTATTTGGGTCTGTATTTCCCTTATAGCATTAGGAAGCAATTGACCCCTATTTATAGGATAATTGGGTGTGTATTTTTTTCACAATTCACATCCTTGCCGTGTGCTTGCTGCTGTGCTTTGCCGTGGGTTTTGCTGCTTGCTTGCCGTGGGTTTTGCTGCTTGGAGCTTGTTGTAGTGCGTCACTTTTTACCGTGTTGTGCTGTGCAAAAGACTGTAGCAGTGTTATGCTGTGTAGTGCCTTTTGGTCACAGTTTTCCCTCGGTGGTGACTTTGCCGTGCAGTGCAAGAAACTGCTTGCGTAATCACTGCGGGGTTGCGTAGCATTTTGGTTTTCTTTGCTACTGTAGCGTGCTTTGAAGGATCGTCTTGTTGCTGCCCTATTTGCCGTGCAGTGCAAGAAACTGCTTGCGTAATCGCTGTAGGGTTGCGTAGTGCGATTGCGTAGCATTTTGGTTTTCTTTGCTACTGTAGCGTGCTTTGAAGGACCGTCTTGTAGCTGCCCTCTTTGCTGTGCTTGCCCAAGCTTTGTGGCTGATTTCTTCTCGTTGTTGTGACTTTGCCATCATCATTCTTCAATGCTCACGAGGTTTGTCTCGTATGTCTTTTGCCTTAGTGAAGAAATTTTGTTTTTCTTCTTTTGTTTTTCTTGCCGTCCCACCTTGTGTTTATGGTGTCTTTTTTTTTTTTCGTTCCAGCCACGGTATTTTTTCAAGTGCTTTAAGAGCAATACCATCACCATTCTTGCAAAGGAAGGCGATTTGCAAGATAGGGGAACGACTTTGAAGCTTTGTGCGCCGTTGACTGGCCCTAAGGTGCTTGTTCTTCCTGCGAAAGACAACTCGATGCATATCAAGTTGTGGTATTCTGAATATCTTGGGAGGTGACAGATTTTTGGTCAACCAACTATGAAGAATATGATGTGCACGTCGAAGATTCTTATCTTGAACCCTTCGCACCATGTTCGTGACAATTCACCGGCTTTGTTTAAGCTTCTTGGCGATCGCATCTGTAGCGGAGCTGCAACTTGGAATAGTACTTTGTCGACTACTGGAGAAGTCATCTTTGTTCAGCTTTATTGGGAGTGGATTGAAGATGTCTTGAGCCGATCCAAAGATGTACTTACCAACGTGGGCTTTTACCACGCTGTGTACACATCTTTGTTTAGTTATGATAGCCATCATTCCGTCATTCTTGCGTTCTTTAAGCATTGGTGTTCAGCGACCAACACACTTCACACGTCACAAGGGGAGATGTCGATTTCACTTTGGGATTTCCACAAGATAGGAGGCTTGCCGATCCAAGGTAAGTTTTACAACGAGGTTGTTCCTAGCATGGAGGAATTTTCTCATCGCAATAGCTGAGGATTGCTTGTGAGTTGCCGCTATTTGTTTTGGGTGTATCATAACCTTTTCCAGGAGGCTCAGGGTAAGTCAAGCGTGAAGATTTCTTCATGGATCCGATTTTGGTATTGGGATGCCATGAAGTACAAGAAACCTTCGAAGAAAAGTGGCTGCAACATGACCACTAAACCAAAGGAAGACTCAAACCCGTTAGGTGTCATTGGTTCAGCCAGACACCATTCCCCTGCCGAGTTGAAAGCGTTTGAGGATCTTAGCATAACGTCAGATGGAAGAATCTTACGTAGCCACTTACTTAGCTTGTTGGCTTTGTAAGTTTGTTTTCCCCAAAGACGATGTCAACCTTATCCGTCCTAGAGTCTTCAAAGTGGCTAAGAAGATGGATGCAGGTGAACCTTTTAGCCTTGTTATTCCAGTCTTAGCCAATATCTATAATGGCTTGAGTATTGTTTCGAACTCAGCGAGCACTGAAGATCGTGCTGCAGTACTTCCCTACCATTATGTGTATGGTTTATTGGGTGAGTATTTTGGCACTCATTTTCTTTGTCGACTTTAGACAAATTAAGGCCTTCTTCCTCAACTTCAGCCAAGCTGGGGCCTTTGATGACAAAGTACTATGGCGTGCTTTCTGCAAAGAGTTTTGATGATTTGTAGGCGCATACATTGTTTAGAAGTTGTGAAGGTTTAAGAATGGATCACCTGGCAAGGGTTGGCTTAGCGTGGCGAGGCCTCGTAGATAATTCATACCTTCGTTTCTCAGACTTGTCTTACATTACAAGTCTTTGCCAACATGTGCCAGGCAAGCTGAAGGAAAACACACAGCCGGAATCCTTGCAAGCCGTGTATATGCATTGGGAGTCTTGTACCCGTTCATGCATAAATGTTTCTAGCACCCTGCTGGCCAAGGACGAGTTCAAGAGTAATCCAGTGACCCATGCCTACGTAGGTTAGTGGTCAAAAATACATTGTGAAGACTTAGAGACGACAAGTGGCGCCAATAATTCTCGTTCACGTAATGATGCATCGAGAGAGGGTTGTTCTGCGGTTCCTACGCAGCTGGCACCTTTTGATTATGCGAGTGCCGCTCATTTGCAAGATGGACCTATGGCTTTAGCTCCTCAACGCCCATGTTTGTCTTCTCATTATTCGAATGCTTCTGAAGAGGCGAGTGACGAGGTTGACTTGCCTGAGGATGAACTTGTTTTGTGGCAGCATCAACAGGTTTTGAACAAGCGACCGCTTGAAGGTGTTCTGGATGATAGTGACGTTAATTTCCTTCTAAGAAGAAGAAAGTGTTTAGGCCTCCTCAGTTTGATGGCCGTGTGTCACTTGAGAAAGATGTATGTATTTCCTTTTTTCTTGTGATTTCTTCTGTTTTTTTTTATTGGTTTAGCTTTTTTTTTTTTTTTTTTTTTTTTTGTTTCTAACAACCGTTTTTTTTGTCTTTTTTGTCTTATTTAGGCTGGACCCTCTTGTTCTTTTGACTTGGCGAACAAGGGCGCTCAATCTTTTAGAGAGATGCTATTTGGAGACAATCTACCTACAAACGAGGAGATTGGGGATCTGCCCGGTGCATAGCTTGTGCCAAATCTATCAAGTTGCTCATGTTTTCCATGTGTAGGTGATGGTGTGCAAGAGAGGACTTTGTGCCATGTGCAGTTTAGGCTCGTGCATGCGAGGATCTTTGGGTATTACCTTTTAAGCTGGTGCGAACAAGGAGTGTTGGGTGTCGCCTTTTAAGTTCGTGCGAACAAGGAGCATTGTGTGTCGCCTTTTAAGCTTGTGCGAACAAGGAGCATTATACCGTGTAGTTTAGGCTCATGCAAGCGAGGAACTTTGTGCCGTGTGCAGTTTAGGTTCATACAGGCGATGAACATTGGGTGTCGCCTTTTAAGCTCGTGTGAACAAGGAGCATTGGGTGTCGCCTTTTAAGCTCGTGCAAACAAAGAGCATTGTTTGTTTGGTTTAGGGGTAGTAGCGCTTTAAGAATGTGTCATTGATGAGGCCGATCTTCAAGCCGTCTTCAGCCATGATTAAGTAGACACCGTTAGTGTAGACCTCTTGTATTACGTAAGGTCCATCCCACTTTGATGTGATCTTGCTTTTTGTTTTGTGAGTTGTGATGATAGGCTTTCGTAATGCCAAGATAAGATCTCCAGTTTGGAAAGACCTTTGGCAAACTTTCTTGTTGAATGCCTTGGATAGCCGTACTTGGTAGCATTCCAAGTGTTGTTGAGCTTCGAGCCTTCTTTCATCGACTGCTTCTAACTCTTGAAGTCGTAGCTTTGCATTTTCCTCTTTAGTCAAGCCTTCTTGTATAGCCATCCTTAGTAAGGGGATTTGACTTTCGAGTGGCAGAACAGCATCCACGCCATATACGAGAGAATAAGGCGCAGCTTGGGTAGGAGTTTTATGTGTCGTCCTATATCCCAGAGTTCTTCGCTTATTATTTTGTGCCAGTCTCTCTTTGTTCAGTCGATTACCTTCTTCAGGAAGTTGCACAACGTTTTGTTGAATGTTTCCGCGAGATCATTGGCCGAAGTATGATACATGGAAAACTTGTGCTACTTGAATTTGTATTTATTACAGAGCTTGTCCATGAGTCAGTTAGAGAACTGTTTTTCGTTGTCGGTGATGATGTAGCGAGGCACACCATATCGATGGATGATATGCTCTTTGATGAAACGAACGACAGTTTCCCTTTTGACTTCCCTTAGGGGTATGGCTTCAGCCCACTTGGAGAAGTAGTCTGTTGCGGCTAGGATGTAGGCTTCTCTGCTAGATGGTTTTAGTGTGATTGGTCCCACGATGTTCAATCCCCATGCATTAAATGGCCATTAAGCAACCGTAGGGTGTAATGGCTCAGGCTGTTGATGCATGAAGTTGGCATGGAATTGGCAGGCTTGGCACCATTTGGCGTACTCCAGGCAATCCTTCACCATGTTTGGCCAGTAGTAACCCATTCTTTTGAGCTGGAAATGTAGCGTTGGTCCAGACTGATGCGCCCTGCATACTCCTGAGTATGCTTCTTCCATAGCTTGATTGGCTTGATTGGCTTCTTCCTCACCTAGGCATCTTAGAAGTACTCATTCAAAAGAGCATCGGTAGAGTGTTCCTTTGTAGTAGAGGAAGCGAGGTGCTCGTTGACGTATTTCAGAGCGTTGTCTAGGATCGTCTAGAAGTTTTCTATGCTCCAAGTAGTCAATCAGTGGCTGTCTCCAATCTTTAGTGTCGACTAGAAATACTGAGATGACGTTTGTATCGTCCAGTAGCATTTCAGTGACAAGTGGGATCACGCATCTTTGGCAAACCGGCACGTCCACAACTTCATCTTCTCCTAGCGTTATACTTGAGGCTAGGTTAGCGAGAGCGTCCGCCATTTGATTTTCTTTTCTTAGCACATGTTCTAGCGTCACGGCGTCAAACTTTTGTAGCAGTTGAGTTGCTAGCTGAAAGTATGGAACGAGATCATCTTTCCTCACTTCATATTCAGTTAAGAGTTGATTGATTATGAGCTTGGAGTCGCCATACACTTCTAGCGTTGTGATTTCCATGTCAATCGCCATTTGGAGTCCAATGATCAGTGCTTGGTACTCAGCGACGTTGTTGGAGCACAGCTCGCTTAGTCGGAAGGAACAGGGTAGTACTTGTCTTTGTGGTGATATGAAAACTACTCCTGCCCCTGCTCCGTCCATTCGTGCGGATCCGTCAAAGAAAATTGTCCATGTCGGGAAGATGTCGATGTAGAACACCACCTCGTCAAATAAGTCGTCTGAGATTTTCCAATCGGCTAGGATTGGATGGTCAGCAAGGAAATTTGCTAGGGCTTTTCCCTTGACAGCTTTAGCTGGGACATAGATAATCCCATATTGATTGAGAAGCAATGCCCATTTAGCTAGTCACTCTGTCAGAACAGGTTTGGACATAACGTACTTGACTGGGTCAGCTTTAGCAACCAAGTGGATGGTGTAAGCATGCATGTAGTGTCTTAGCTTTTGGAAGAAGAAGACTAGGGCAAGGCACATCTTCTCGATTGGTGAGTAGTGAGCTTGCCAGGTACCTTTTTATGCTCTCAAAGGCATTGCGATAGACGTCATCCTATATAAATGAAGTATCATTCTTCATGAGTCGATTGAAAGGTTGACAGCATCCAACAAGGTTAGAGATGAAGCGCCTGATGAAAGCTAGTCGTCCTTGTAAACTTTTCAGCTCGTGTAGATTCCTTGGCTCAAGCATGCTTTGAATGGCTTTAATCTTCGATTGGTTTACTTCAATGCCATGGTGCTTGACAATGAAGCCGAGAAACTTCCCAAATGTGACGCCAAATGCACACTTCAACGAGTTCAACTTGAGGTTGTAGTGCCGTAGTTTGTTGCACACCATTGGTAAATCCTTCAAGTGATCGAATCTGTTTTTGGTTTTGACAACTACGTCGTCTACGTAACATTCTACGTTTTTGTGTAGCATGTCGTTGAAGATCTTATGCATTGCACGTTGAAATGTAGCCCAGTGTTCTTCAAGCCAAAGGGCATTACCTTGTAGTAGTAGATAGCTTTTAGAGTGTGGAAGACTGTTAGTTCCTCGTATTTGGGAGCCATGCAGATTTGATTGTACCCAGATGAGCCGTCCATGAATGATAGTGCCTCGTGGCTAGTGGTCGCGTCTACCATGATTTCGATGATTGGCAATGGAAAGTCATAATTCGGGCAAGCATCGTTGAGGTCTCAGAAGTCTACGCAAACAAGTATTTGTCCAGATTTCTTAAGGACAATGACGATGTTGGAGATCCATTTAGGGTATTGCACCTCTCGAATGAAGCTTGCTTCGATTAGCTTGTCAATCTAGGCCCTAATTTATGGGATGAGCTCAGATTGATATAGTTTTTGAGTTTGCTTGTTTGTTTGTGTTCCAGGTTTGACTGCAAGATGATGCACGACGATGGTAGGGTCAAGGCTGAGCATTTCTTTGTAGGTCCAAGCAAAGACGTCTTTGTACTCCAAGAGTAGTTGGTAGTATTCCTCGATCTCATCCGTACTTAGTCGTGCACTTACGAAGATAGGCTTCGGTGCTTCGTTTGTGCCTAAGTTGAGTTCCTTGAGATCATCACCCGTGGCTTGCCCCCATCGTCGAGCTATGGTGGCACATCAGTGATGTCATCCTCAGGGATTTCGTCTTCTTTGTCTTCTTGGATTGTGATGTGGAAGACTTCTTGGACCTCCTCTTCAATGCTGTTCTCTTGGGCTTTTTGGCGTGAAGATTGGCCAGTATGGATGATGGTGTGCCTCTTTACCTTTAGTTGTCCTTTTGTGTCAACTTCCAAGGTTGCTTGGCGCTTTATCCTTAAAGGAATTGAGCTTTGAATGCCGACCTTTTCTACTAGACCGTCGATCTTTTCTTCTTTTGGTGTTGTCTTCCTCTTTCTAGAACGCTACTTGGTTTCTTCAAGTCTTTCCAAGGCCGACTGTCATGAAGGAGAGCTAGCAGTGTTGCTTTGTTTCTTAGGTTTTGACAACCTTTCAAAAACAGAGCTTTGGGGTGTTGGCGTGTTAAGCCTTTTGAAGACGGAGTTTCGGTCTTGACCACCAATGCGATCAAGTGCCGAAATTCTGGGTTTTGAAAGATTCAACCTATCGAAGACTGACAATCGAGGGGCGAGTTTAGGCTTATCTTGATCTTGTTCAACGCTTACGCTGATATGTTAAGCGTTAGCATTTTTTACTTTTCTTGAAATCTTCACGGGTGTATTTGGTGTGAAGCCAAGTCCAGCTTTGTTGTTGTCAACTCCGTAACCATGCTCCCTCAACTTCTTTTGAGTCTCGGTGAGGTCACGTTCTTTGTCGTTGACAGTGTTTGATACCTTATTTCCAAGATTTGAAAAGAATGCGAAATCGTGCCCATCATTTGACATGAGTTTGTAGGCGTTTGGGTCGAAACCTTATTCGATCCTCTTGGTTAGAAGAATGCTTGGTTCCGCCCCTTTTGGCAAGGGTTTTACAAAACCTTGCAATGTTTTTGAAACTTTGGCATTGCCTAGCTATCTCAGAGGTAAAACCGCATTTGTCTTGAGCAGCTTTACATCATCCTTATGCAGTTGTGTCTCTGCTTTGCTTGTTCCAGTTTCGAACAGGGATTGCCCATTCTTTCTTCTCAACATTGGGATGTATCGGAAGACGGGTGTGTTTGATCATTTTGAGGGTGTCACACTTCCTTTGATTGTTGTGGGCTTGGTAGGCTCATCATCGTCTTTGCTTGAAGATGTTATGATTTCCCCTTCTTGCTTCTTAGGCACGGCTTTCCTTTCCTTCTTTTTGGGTACGGCTTTACCAGTGGATTTGATCTCATTTGGAAGAGCTTTGGGTACCATGTCCTCACCCATATAGAACTTGGCATCCGCGAAGTGTGATTTAGCTTCGGTGAACGGCTTGGTGTCGCCTTGTATCACCTTTACTCATTCTTGGTATAACTTTAAGCATTGATGAAGGGTGGACGGCACTACTCCATTCTTGTGGATCCAAGGCCTTCCTAAGAGCAAGCGTGCTTGATTTGAGTGCGCCAATGGTCATCTCCACTCGGATCATGCCTATCAATCTTTGTCCTCCTTCGTTAAAACCTTGGATTAAGAGGCGGCTTCAGGATAGTTCATACACCTTGATGCCGATTGTGGTCATTGTTGACTATGACATGATGTTTATGGCTGATCCACCATCCACAAGCATGCGGTTGATTTTGTTCGCTCTCACGTACCTAGAGACGAGAAGATAATGGTTGTGAGGCTTTGAGCCTAACAGCAAGTCTTCGTCAATGAAGTTGATTGCATTATGGGTGGCACAGCATGTGGCATATTCATGTGGTCGAAGCTTCAAGCCTTCGTCCTTACTTTCTTGCACCTCGTGGTCGTCGGGACTTGCCCAGACCGCTACTAGTGCTCTTCGCATCTCCTTGGGCAATCGCAGTGCTTCCTCGATGCTCAAGTATGCATGCATGCTTTCTTTGGGCGTGAGGGTCTTATCTTCCTTGATGGCGATAACTTTGCTTTTCAAGGGTTCTTCTATCTCCACTTCAACCATGTGACAGGTAGCAGTAATGCACTATTGAAAGAAGTCCTTTGGGAAGTACTCGTGCAAGGAGACGAGAATGCGTGGCTCTTGCCCCATAGGTTCCCCAACATAAGTTGGCTTAACATCTTTTAGGTTTCTTTTGGGCTTCATACTGTTGCGGCGGCGGTGTTTTTTCCCTTGTTCCACCTTTGGCCGTGTGGCTTGTGGTCTTGGCTTCCTTGTCTTTTTGTAGGTCTCCAGTGTCCACCGTTCTTCATCATTTGTAGGTGCATTTTGGTCGCTTGCCCCTAGCGATGGTTGTGCAGAAGGTGCCGTGTAGCTTGAGCATGGACGAGAGTGGTTAGGCGTCACTTGGAGAGGCACGGCATCGAAGTATCCAAACGCAATCGTAGTAGTATGTGTTGCGGTCATGTCTTCAAGGTCAAGCTCGATCTGCCCTTGTTGTGCTAGCTTTATGATGAGCTCCTTGAGGACAAAGCACTTACCGACATGATGACTTACGATACGATCATATTTGCAATACCTAGGATCGTTAACGCGATTCATCTCTTCGGGGCGATTGCATTCAGGTAACTCAATTACCTTCTTTTCCAGCAAGTCGTCTAGCATTGCAGCCCGTCAGAGTTAGGAAAAGGGTACGTCTTCTGCTCTAGCTCCCTCAAGGTGTTTTTGTACTTGTCTTGGGTGCGAGAAGGCTTTCAACATGTAATCCGTTTCAGGATCCTCCGAAATCCAACTTGCTGCTTTGTGAGAATAGTATTTTCCAGTATCCGTTAGCATATGTGCTTCAAAGTCCTCTTCGTAAGCATCCATTTGTCCCATGCCAATTTCAACGAATATGTTCATCACATTCTTCAGCAGGGTTCTGTCAATCTGCTCCCCTTCAAGCTCTTTATTAATAAGACCAATTACAACAACTCTGGTATTGACCTTGATCTCTCGATAAACCAAGTAGCGGAAGCAGTTAAGTCCAACTTCATTTTTGGGCCTGAGTGATCTATCAACGATGAAGTAGCGATCAAGATAATGAAAGAAGCGCGACAGCCATCTAACCATAACTTCATGATTTTCCCTACTTTTGACAAGCTCCTGCAACATAAACTCATCAAGCTTCTCTTTCAGAGAGGGCAACACCAGTTGAATTAATGTAGTCCTTGAATGTCTCCCGATATTTGTCATAAAGCTGCCGAGAGTAATCACAAGGTGATTTTTGAGTACACATGTTGTAGACAGTTGTGTAAAGCATCATATAATCTTTCGAGCTGAATTGAGGCTCTGGTAATCCTTGTATAATCCTCTTTAGCTTGCTGATCCCTATCTGCATATAGCTCCATCCTTGTTCCCACTCGATAACTTGTGGTTCCATTGCTGTGGACGAAATCATTTTATATCCAACTATAATGACAACAAATAAGGAATTAGTATGTTACCATACACCAAGAAGTTTTAAAATTATCATTATAAATTTAAAAGCTTTTGGAATAAGAAAGAAAAGAACGATGGAATCTGGTAATATTTTACTTTTAGCTTGCGTTTGTTGGTCTGTTTCGAGCTGCGGCAAATTTTGGCCTTCGTCTGCTTCACAATCTTGTTGCCCAAGAAAGCCCCAAGTTAATCCGAGACCAAAACTACTGTCCGAGAGATAAGGACCATACCCGAAAGTAATGGGGATTGTTTTCACTACCCTGCAAGAATCCAGGACAGACAAAGAAGGCTCCACAGTGTAGACATGATAGCCCAAGCCGCTTAAACAGGGGACTTCTGCGAAAGAAGGCGAAAGCCTAATGGAACAGTTGAGATACGAGTACTCTTTCAGAGCATAGTAATATCGAAATGGGTTAAGGGAGAGATTGAGATTGAGAAAGACTTGATGGATGCAATTTTTGGGGTCGATAAGATCGAGTTTTTTGACATCGTACGAGATGGATTTCACTACCATGTCACCATACGATGGGAAGTGAATTAAGGTAGTGTTGTTGTTGCAGTGAAGCTCATAACCATGGTGGCCAGAGTGTTGCGAATGCTGGCCTCTTACATGGAAAGGAGACCGAATATCGGGAGCGCCGTCATGATTGCACTTAGTTGAGGCCGCTGTATCAAGAAAGATTGAGCTGAAGAAGAGGATAAAGAAGATGTAGGCAGGCATAGCTTGGCAACTGGGAATGATTGGAAGGGGAAGAAATAAATGTAGTATATATTAAAATTAGGTAAAGTCTCCAAGTTGGAATTAGTGACCCTATCCTTCTTTTTAATATTAAACAAGGACAATATTCTAAACTATTCCAATCTACAATAAGGGACTCAAATTCTGAGATAAGCGTGTAGACATGTAAATTGCGTTGCATATAAATGGTGCATCGCAAAGCTCCATGTGGCATATGACTCATCACAAATGGACAAGTCATCAATGACATGTGGCACAAGACAAGCAAATGAAGTATAAAACTTCCCCAAAATTCTGCAATAAGGGAGAATCCCCCTTAAATTCGGCTAGGGAATCCAAATTGATCCCAACAAGGTTCTTAAATTCGGCTAAAGCAAGGAAAGTGGCTAAAATTAATACACAAAACATGCCTAAATTCTCTCTTGGACAAATTAGGACACAAATCAAAGCCAAATCCTCCCAAAGGCAAGGCTTGAGAAGCCTATAAATACAAGGTCCTCTCACAAGCATAAGGGTCGGAAAAATCTTTACACAGAAGAACCTCTGCCAAACCTTTGAAGACTAATACGCTACCAAAGCTCTCTTCGAAGAACATTCAACGAAAGCCGAAGCTTTCTCTCGAACAAAGCCGAAGCACTCCCTTGAAGAATCAACAAGCGCTCGTGCCGATTCCTTCAAGACTTTGTTGCAAGCTTATAAACTTGTAGCAATGTTCGTTTCAAGATCAAGTCGCCAAGACCCTTGAAGCAACGAAATCCTGCATCAAACACTATCTTTGCTGTACTTTGAGGTGAAGACCATCCCCACGTTTGTTTCAAGCTCAAAACTTGAAGCAATCGTTCAATTGTTCGTCTGAGATCAAGTCATCGCGACCCTTGGATCAAAGATCAAGCATCTACATCAAATTTGAAGACTTAATCAGAGGAAAAGTTGTAAACAAAGATTGTAACCTACAAATTCAAATCAATACAAATTTACTTTGTACACGTGTTCTCGTTTCACTTGATACAGAATTTTCGTGTTTACAAAGCGAGACACTATCTTAGCCAACTGATGCAACCATGTTTACAATCTTAAACAAAGTTTAGGCCACCAAAGTGAGTTGATTGGGGTTGATTTCTGACTTGGGGCAATACAGTGAGGAAGTAGATGAGAAGGGTAGAGGGAGGGGTCCCAAGTGGCCAGCCAAAACCAATGATGACGGTTGGGTGTTGGGATCAACCAATTGAAAGGCAATGAATTTATAAGGCTTAATGTAAACTTCTCACAAGTTGCAAGTCCTCCCAAGTCCTTTTCTTCCTCTTTAAGTTTGATTTCGTTGACTTGAATCCCTTCCATAGATAATAGATATGCTTTTCACGAGAAGTGTAATTTTGGACTGGACTGATGGACAAATGGATGTTTGCCGCTGCTAAAACTATGGTCATGGATTGAGTATAAACGAGTGTTCGTAATATTTCATTAACTGAGGGACCATTTGATAACTATTCGGTTTTAGTTTTTAGTTTTTTTTTTTTTTTTTTTCAAAACTGAAGAACGTTGGTTGCTAGTTTTAGTTTTGAGTTTTCAAAACAATGAAATTAAAAATTAAAAACCAGAAAGTAAAAGCTACTTTATTGAGTCTTCAAAATTTTGCTGTAATACCAAGTTAAACAAATATTCTACAATTCTTCTTCTTCATATGGAGGTATTTGTAGAAAACAAAATACAAGGATAACCCGAAATAGGAATTAAAATCAAATATTAACTGGACAAGTAAAAAGTATTGAGCTATATACTTCTCATATTACCAATTGATTTTATAGTTAAACCCCAACTTTCTTCGTTTATGTCTAAATTCTGGGTCAATCATACTCCTGTAGATGAGTTTCTGGCCAATCAATAAAGAAACTTAGCTTGTAAGAAAACTTAGAGGTGTAAAAAAATACTTCTTCTCATTTCATTCAATGACAAAATAATGCACACATTTCAATACAATTCAAAAGACATAATTGACCCTAACATTTACAACTAATTACAAAAAGCCCTTGGCTAACTAATTCTAGCTGTACAAGAACTATTAATTAGTACTGCATTAGAAGTGTCATGCCCCCATCCCAAAATATCTCTAGGAATGACATGTGACGTCAAGAACTTACCTATCTAACAGTCATGCCTCGCTCCCGAGACATGACCAAAAATGAAACAATGAGTCAAAAACATAGTAACTTTTTTCTTTTTATCACATGGCTGCATTTAACCTTCTTGCTTGACTGCCTACGTACCCTAAGATGGGATCAAGCCAATCGTAGTTCACAATTAATGAAATTTGACATTTCTTATGGCGTTAACTGGCAAGAAAACATAGAGTCAGAATCCCTCAAAGGAACTCAACGCACATGTTTCACTAGACTTCAGATTTACAAAACGAAAACATATGAAAATCAAAATAGTCATTTCGTCATCCACAGATCACAACATTATCCATCAACAAACCACAATCAACAACGTATAACATTTCCATGAAATAACGACGCACAATATTAATCTTAACCACATTAATCAACCAATCATATCTAAATCATTATAAAACCATACTATATAAAATTATAAATAAACTAGCTGGAAATCCCGAAGTAAATCCGCCAAACATCCATCGTCGTTTCTAAATCGGTTAAAAAAGATTCTCAAATCTTTCGTTCATAAACATGCTGAAAATTAGGACTAGAGTGACACAGAGGAATAATAAACATTTTGAAAATTAGAATTGTACAACGTCGTGTTCCTTGTTTTTTAAAACCCAAAATAAACTAATAACGTGTCTCTTATTTATTAAGTAATAATAAAATGTGTTGAAATATCATTGGATAAAATCTAAAAGTAAGTACTTACTATTAAGATAAATAATCATCGGATAGTACTGACTAAATGAGTCGGACGTTTTGTGCAACATCGGACTAATCTAAAGTACATATTAATGAAACCCTTTTTGTCAAACAAAAGAGGGTGAAAATACGTTTTTGTCTTCTATCACAAAAAAAAAAGTTACGAACAATAACGTAATTTCATAAAACAAAATCTTGTTTTTTTGTTTAAACCTCATCTACAGGTTGTATAATGTCTGATTTAAAAGAATTAAAAAAAATAAAAAAAAAATAAAAAAATAAAAAATAAACCTATCTTCCTCTCTCCCCACTCCCACGTTCTCTCTCTCTCTCTCTCTCTCTTCCTCTCTCATTCAATTTTAAAAACAAAAATTAAATATTTCACACATACTTTGTGTGTGGGCATGTACTAGTGACTGTATTATTTATACTGTATTTGATACTCTAACCAATTCTTGCTGCCAAATCATTGTATTATTAATACACCGCACCCAACATGCTCGGTATCATCGATATCATCATGCTTCATTTCAGATGCCAAAATTCTATGAAATACATCAAATGCACTTTCAATTTCCCCGTTTTGGATATAACTTGCAACCATGGAGTTGAATTAAAGCATCTCAAGACATAATCGGATAAACCCAAAGAAGAGTAGAAATCAATAAGCCCACTTCAAATGAATTCATCTCCCTGCAGGTTGTACTTGCAGACTTGGGCGTGAACTTGTTTCAACCGAGATAATAACCCAATTCACCAAAAAGCCCAAGAAGAAAAAAAAGAAGAGAGAAATTCAGAAGGTAATAACCACACCAACCAAAATTAAACTTTAAACCCATTTAGTAGATTAACACAGAGATAATAAATAACCAAATTCACCAAAACACTAAAGAAGTTAGGGAAAAATCGTCCCAACCCATTTCTTCAACTGGGTTCGAATTTTCAACATATCTAACTCAGGATCTTTGCAATTCTTGCGAAAAATCCTACCAAATTGATTTTTTTTCAATGATTCGACCCATACCAGGAAAACAAATCAAGTGGGTATTGTTCTTCTATCAGGGGAGATGGGCGCACAATGACAAAAAAAAAAAAAAAAAAAAAAAAAAATATATATATATATATATAGGTCAATTTTTTTCAGACCTGATAACTGACAAAACCCTAAAATTTTAATTAATAAAAAAAATTATAATCAATTGCAAAATTAGAGAGAACAATAACCAAATTCATTCGATAAAAAAAAATTGCAAGAAAAATACACGGAGGAGGGCATAAACTGAGAGAGAAGAAGAAGAAAAAAATTGCAAGAAAAAGAGGAGGAGAGGAGAGAGCGAGCGATGCAAAGCAAGACAGAGAGAGCTAGAGTAAGCGTGTTTTCTACCTACCCGACTAAATAATACCGTGGTCTTGGAGAGTATAATTAAGTGGGCATAAACATAATATAATGGATGTGCCTAGATTATTACTATTTAATACATGAAGACACTAAACACCTGATTCCGTATTATTAGAATTCAGATCCTCGTCGGATTCTCTTTGTGAGGATCCTGGGATCCGTGAATCATTTTAAATATTTTTATTTAAAATTAAATACAAATAGTACCTGACAAAAACTGACCGTACGATGTATAATGAATGGACATGATTTATGGATCCCAAGGATACTCAGCAAAAGGATCCGGAGAGGATCCTGTTAGGTATTATTAGTGTTATCCGGTGGTTTATACGGCGTACCAAACGAAGCCTAAGTGGCTAGAAGTTCAAGGGTCTTAGAGAAATTGAAATGACATAAATTGGACGAAAAAACCCAAAGTCCAATATTTATTAGACTTTGAAAATCCTAAATTGAATAATCATATAAGGAAAACAAGATCCCAATAGATTATTTATTCTAAGATTAAAATAAAATGTGAAATTAAATACATAATTGCCAAAGATATATTTTCTTGAAATCTTCTCAAGCAACCGAAAAATTCCAACAAAATTCTTCTCTTTTAATGCCAAATTTGATATTTGAGTGGAGCTTTTTTCTCTTGCGTCATTTCTTGTCAATTGTAAAGTAAAACGCTTCATTTTCTTTACTTTACTTCATAGACTTCATCCCAATTTTGTTCTAAATCAGTTTCTTTGCCATATTTAAGGTTTTCCATTCTGTGGTGTTGTGTGTTGGGCATGTGCTTTGCTTTTTCTGTTTTTAATTATCTTTTGGCCTTTGTATTTAGATTGTTGTCTTGAGAGATTTTTCAGTGTAACCAGAATATGAGGTTGTACATTACGTGTTATTATACAAATGATGGGATATATGTGTTAAAAAGTTAATAACTTAAAAAATAAAATTTCTCACCATTTATATAAAAACACATAATGTATCATCCGTGTTTCGGTCACAATGAAAAATTTCTTGTATTTGGGGCTGCCTTGTTCGGCTTTTAATGATTTGTTTGTATTAACTATTGAATGTTGTGAAATTAACGGACGCGTACTGCCCTTGTGTCAATAACGTTGGAATCTAGACATGAAAGAGATGCCGAATCATATTTAACTCGACCACCTACTTTCTTCTAAAAAGCCCCATCTTGAGTAGGGCTCGAAAAAAATTCCAAAAATCTTAAGCTAAACCGAAAAAATTCTGATCCCAAATTAAAATTCTCAAAATTTTCGGTATGTCATCCCAAACCAAACCGAAATTTTTGGTATGGGATTCGGTTTTGCATCTCCATTTTTTCGGTATTCCCATACCGAACTGAAAATAAATATTATATTATATATATTATTTTTTAATTATAAGAAAATTATTTCAACTGTTCATTGTTTTGGATTTAATCTATGCCGTTCATTTGTTTTTAGGTCTGATCTCCATTCTCCCATTTCACTTTCGTGTTATTCCATCGAACTCGAACGCAGCCCCTGAGCATCCTTCACCGAGCCCTCATCTCCAGCCCTTGAGCCTCTTTGTGTCGAATTCCGGCCAGCCACCAGCCCACCACCACACCATACTATCGTCTCTGACTCTCAATCCTTCCTTCACCACACAGCCACCGCCACACCACCGCTCTCTCTCGGGGCGATTTTCTCTCACAGACAAAAGTCACAGAACTCTCGATCCCAAATTAGGTAATTAATTTAGTGTTTTGAAATCTAATTTCTGTCTTCCTTTTGAAATTTAATTTAGGGTTTGGAATTAATTTTGTTTGCGGAGTTCACTTCTTTTCACAACAATCTTGCAGAGTTCACTTCTATTCAGTTTTGGGATCGTCTGCAGAAGCCATACTAACTTAAGGTGAGACGTCAACATATCTCTATCTTCTCCTTCTTCAATTTTTTATTTGTTGGTATTTCTCTGTTTTTGCTAAACTTGATTTTTGGGTCTGAAATTTAGAAGTACAAACCCATTTTAACTGCTAATACTAGGAACTACTTGCGAGCACCTAAGAACTGCTTCCTACATCATATGTATGATCGATTGCAAGACTAAAACAGTCACTTCTTAACCAATGAGCAGAAATTCATTTTTCATTTCGTTTAATGCATTGTTAATTTATAAGTACTCAGGTTGATTTCTTGAAGTTAGCTTAGCATATCAAAGAAAATAGATGCAAAGTTACTTACAGGAGGCATATCCACGTAGTAGTTCATATGGTTGAAAGCAAGTGAAAGGGGCTCAAAGGGCAAAACCATTCCTTTTTTTGGCTTGATTTCTCACTTGTATATCAGTACCTGACATTGGTCATTTTGTATTAGACAATGACATGTAAGTTTTATGCAGTAGATTTTGTTATAATGCTTATCTAGCAATTCATTGTTTTTACAGCTATGTGTGGTAAATAGATGAATGAGAGATGGAGTAATTCATTATTTATAATGCATATGCAAATTAAGATCCACAAGAAATATAACAGTATACCTTCTGGATTGGATTGTTGCTTGCCTCTTATTTTCAGCGTCGTCATTATCGATTAAGGTTTTATTATCTACAATTGCTGCAATTTAGTTAAAAGAGAAAGCAAATAATCAGAACTTAAACCAATGATCATGGTTTACTAGTACCAATGAGTAACTTAGCACATGGATTTGTAGAGGTTCAGAGGTTATATATTTTAATGATGCGGGACAAAGTTTTGGAGTATTTATTTAAGTTTCATTTATTTAGCAGAAATATACTTCTTCGCTTCATTCGGCGATCTAATTTGTGGTAGAACCCTTATGAACCTTTATGCAGGACAAACCCTTATGAACCTTTGTAGTGATGTTTTTTTTACATATATCTTGTTTTAAACTTTGTGCACATATGCTATTGTGCATAGATGGGCAGTGGGCGGCAGATTAGTTATATACTATGAAAGTATGAAACTATGTCAAATTTGTGCACAGATTGGTAGAAACAAGCCTTGCCATTTGATCGGCAGATTAGTAGAAACAAATTGGCAGATTGGGCCCAAAAGCATAATATGTCAAATTTTAGCCCAAAAGCCCAAAACCATTTCGGGATTCCCGATTTGTCCCGAAATCCCGAAACTATTTCTGGATTCCCGAAAATTGGGATTCCGGAAAATTTGGTTTGGGATCGGTATTGAAATTGGGATTCCCGAAAATTTCGGTTTGGGAATCGGGACAAGGGTTTCAGTATGGGATCTCATACCGAACCACCCCTATTCTTGAGCATTTGGCTTCAACCATTCACACATGCACTCACATATCTCCAATATTTTCCAAGAGTAATGCAAGGAAAATCGAATTTTTTAAATCAAATTGCAAACCAAATGATATGTCACCAATAAGAAACAAGCGTATTAATCAACACTTAATTAATAATCCAATTATCTACAATCACATTAGTTAGTTTGCAAATTTGTTTTAAAAAATTTAGTCTACCTAGCTTTATTCTTTCCTAAAGTAAAAATGCAAGAACAAACGGCGGCTTCCACTATATCCAATCCCACCATCGATAATTCCGATCCCTACAAGTTCCTCAAGCTTGTATCCAATCCAGACGGCACACTCACACGCTTGGCCAAATTTCCCAACAGCCTAGCCACCTGCGATCCCAACCTTCCTACCCCAGTTTTCACCAAAGACGTCCCAATCAACCAATCAAACAACACCTGGGTCCGAATTTCCTGCCCCGCCACCTGCTCGACCACTCCTCCGCAACCCTGCCCGCCAAGCTACAGCTCGTGGTGTACTACCACGGCGGTGGGTTCATACTGCTCAGCGCAGCCTCAACCATAATGGACAACTTCTACGTCAACTTGGCTACCCAAGTCCCCGTGATCATCGCATCGGTGGAGTACAGGCTGGCTCCGGAGCACCGGCTGCCCGCTGCGTACGAGGTCGCGGTGGAAGCGCTGCAGTTCATCAAAACAGCCTCAGACAACTGGCTAAGGGACTATGCTGACTTGTCGAATTGTTACCTCATGGGCAGCAGCGCCGGTGGCAACATAGCCTACCATGCAGGACTTTGTGCGGCTGTGGTAGCTGACGATTTTTACCGTTTGAAGATCCGAGGATTGATATTGCACCACTCGTTCTTCGGTGGAGTCCAGAGAAGCAGATCTGAGTCAAGGTTGGAGAACAACCCTGTGTTGCCGTTGAGTAGAAGCGATCTGATGTGGCAACTGTCGTTACCTGTGGGCGTTGATCGTGACCACGAGTATTGCAATCCAACGATGACGGATGGTTTGAGTAAGAAGTTGGATCAATTGAAGGCAGTTGGATTCAGAGTTTTAGTAGTTGGATGTGATGGAGATTTACTGATTGATCGTCAGATGTTGGTGGCGAAGATGTTGAAGGAAAATGGGGTCGAAGTGGTGGAGCATTTTATTGGAGGAGGTTGTCATGGGTTTGTTGACAAGGATCTGTTTGCGGTTGTAAAAAGTTTCATATCTTCTTCATAAGCTGCGGATCTTTCGTAAAAAAACTTGATGCAGTTGGTGGTGGCGGCGGCTTCAATAATAATTATCAACTTCTTCAACTGGGTGTCAAATGTTATGTAAAAGTGACCGTAAACACGAAAATTCTGTAATGAATGAAACGAGAACACGTGTACAAAGTAGATTTGTATTCATTTAATTTGTAGGGTTACAATCTCTGTTTACAATTTTCCTCTGATTCAGTCTCAAATTTGATGTAGATGGCGTAGGTTGTTGATTCAAGGGTCGCAATGACTTGATCTCGGACAAACGATTGAACGATTGCTTCAAGTTTTGAGCTTGAAACAATGCGTGAATAGTCTTCACCTCAAAGCTGCAGCAAAGGTAGTGTTGATGCAGGATTTCGTTGATTCAATGGTCTTGGCGACTTGATCTTGAATCGAACGCCGTTACAAGTTTCGAGCTTGCAACAAAGTCTTGAAGGAATCGGCACAAGTGCTTGTTGATTATTCAAGGGAATGCTTCGGCTTTCGTCAAAAGAAAGCTTCGGCTTTGCTTGCGTGTTCTTCAAAGAGAGCTTCGGCAGCGTATGAGTCTTCACAGATTTGGCAGAGGTTCTTCTGGATGTAGATATTTTCGACCTTGAATGTAGAAATTGTCGACCTTATGCTTGTCTGAGGACCTTGTATTTATAGACTTCTCAAAGCTTGCCTTTGGATGGATTTAGCTTTGATTTGTGTCTTGATTCGTCCATGGGAGAATTTAGGCATGTTTTGTGTCTTAATTTCAGCCACTTTCCCCTCGCTTGGCCGAAATCCATAGGGCTTGTTGCCTATTTTGTGAGCAATCTTCAATTATTGCTTGTTTTGTGAGGATGCTTTAGCTTTCTTTCCGGTTATGGGAGCAATTTTGGGCCTTTGCCGATTTTAAGGAGATTTCTTCCCCTTTGCCGCATTTTAGGAATGCTTTTGAGCTTCATTTTCTTGATTTGGGCCACATGTCATTGATGACTTGTCCATTTGTGATGAGTCATACGCCATGTAGAGCTTTGTGATGCATCATTCGCATGCAATGAAATTTACATGTCTACAAATGCCCCCATTTCAAGGCGCGTTGTAGGCATGTGCTTGTCACATGTAGAAAACATGTTTTGAAGTCCTGCAATGTGAATGTTCTAACTCAAGGGTAGTCGAGACTTGATCTTGAATTAGCTTGCTTCTTCAAGGGCCGTAGAGGCGTACTTCTTGAACTGAAACGATGAATTTCGTCAAGGGTAGTTGAGGCGTATTTCTTGGATGAAACATTTATTCAAGGGCCATTGAGGCTTGGTCTTGAATGAAATGAAAATTTTCTTCAAGGGCCGTAGAGGCTTGATCTTGAAAGCAATGAAATTTTTCTTCAAAGGCCGTAGAGGATTGATCTTGAAAGAAATTTTGGAAATCGATAAATCGGCACATACTTATTGTGCGTATTAATTTTCCATAATCTTTGGCAAAATACATTTGGTGTATTTTGGGATTTGAATTTTTTCCTTGTGGTTGTGGAAAAAAATGCTTTTCCTTCCTTAAGTAGGAACCTCCTTCAATTTTGGTAATGAGGGTGATTTCCATCGTGTTGGAAAGCTTTGGTGATTTCCTTCAAGATTTTGAAAAGATTTAATGCTTATCCTTGGGTAAGTAGGATTTGCATTTTTTCCTTTCCCCTTTCTCTTTTTCACGGCAAGGAGGGTATTTATCTCCTTGTTTTGGGAAACTTGAAGACTTGTCATTGGTTTAGGAAACACGTCATTTGACTTGCACGCCAAGTTTGAGGTTGATTTCTCTTCTGGAAAATTCTGTAAAAATATGGGAAACGTAGGTTTATCTCTTATCTTTTCAGGAATGTATCGTACACCACTAGGAAAAATCAGGAAAGCCTTCAACTCGTCATTTTCCCACAGCTGCGCAGTTCTGACGGGAAAACAACTTCTGCGGGATTAACTTTGAAAACTAGAATGTTTGGCATTAGGGAAAATTATGAAATTTGGATACAATGATCATCAGCCTCTTAGCTTCCTTCTCTAATTGGCCTTGCATCAAAACTTCTCCGGAAAGTCAAATTATCAGCAAAAACGTCCTTCTTGCGTAGATTGGTTGAAACTTGCCATTTTTTGCTTGGAATTTGCTTCCTTCTTTTGGTTGGAATGTACTTCCTTCTTTTGATTTTCCTTTTGCCATTTGGTATGTATTCTCCCTATAGCATTAGGAAGCAATTGACCCCTATTTATAGGACAATTGGGTGTGTGTTTTTGTCACAAAACATCCTTGCCGTGCACTGCCTTTGTGTTTGCCGTGCCTTGTAGCTGCTTGGAGCTACTGTGGGTTTGCTTGCTGCTTGGTGCCATGGCTTATAGCTACTTGGAGCTGTGCTTTTGGCCGCTTGGTGCTTGTTGTAGTGTGTCACTTTTTACCGTGTGGTGCTGTGCAAAAGACTACAGCAACTGCAACGGGGTTTCGCTGTGTAGTGCCTTTTGGTCACATTTTCCCTCAGTGGTGACGTTGCCTTGTAGTGCAAGAAACTGCTTGCGTAATTGCTACGGGGTTGCGTAGCATTTTGGTTTTCTTTGCTACTGTAGCATGCTTTGAATGAGCGTTTTGTAGCTGCCCTATTTGCCGTGCTGCTCAAGCTTTATGGCTGATTTCTTTTCGTCATTCTGACTTTGTCATCGTTATCCTCCAACGCTCACGAGGTTTTTCTCGCATGTCTTTTGCTTTAGTGAAACAATTTTTTATTTTTTTTCTTTGCAGCCATGGTATTTTTCAAGTGCTTTAAGAGCAATACCATCACTATTCTTGTGAAGGAAGGCAATTCGCAAGATAGGGGAACAACGTTGAAACTTGGTGCACCATTAATTGGCCCTAAGGTGCTTGTTCTTCTTATGAAAGACAATTCGATGCATATCAAGTCGTGGTCATTTGAAGTATCTTGGGAGGTGACAGATTTTGGTCAACCAAATACGAAGAAGAAGGCATGTACGTCGAGGATTCTTATCTTGAATCTTTCGCACCATGTTCGTGACAATTTGCCGGCTTCGTTTGAGCTTTTTAGTGATCGTTTTCGTAATGGGGCTATGACTTGGAATAGCATATTGTCGACTATTGGACAAGCTGTTTTTGATTTTTGCTCATTTTGTAATACGACTTTGTAGCCGAATTCTTCCTTTAAAGAAATAAAGTATTCACATTCTTGAATTTGCTCTTTATTCTTCAAAGTGTTTGTGTTTTTGTTGATGATGTGGCTGTGCTTGAAGTTTTGAAGTTTCAAGTTGCCTACGTACCCTCGGTTGAGGAGGGATCAAGTCATGATGTAGTTTAAAGGAATGATGGATTGTTTTTTGATGGTTTTGACGGTTTTGATGGTGATTTTTCCATACACAGTTTATGCTTTTACGAGCCAGGAGCGTTGGGTGTCGCATTTTAAGGTCGTACGAACAAGGAGCATTGGGTGTCGCCTTTTAAGCTCGTACGAACAAGGAGCATTGTGCCATGTGCAGTTTAGGCTCGTGTAGGCAAGGAGCTTTGTGCCGTGTGCAGTTTAGGCTCGTGCAGGCGAGGAACATTGTGCCGTATGCAGTTTAGGCTTGTGCAGGCGAGGAGCATTGTGAGTCACCTTTTAACCTCGTGCAAACAAGGAGCATTGGGTGTCGTCTTTTAAGCTCGTGCGAACAAGGAGCACTGTTGCCATGTGCAGGTGAGGAGCTTTGTGTCGTGAACAGCTTCCATGCCATATACGAGATAATAAGGTATAGCTTGGGTAGTGTTTGTCCCTTGACGGCTTTAGCTGGGACGTAGATGATCTCATATTGATTGAAAAGCAACGCCTATTTAGCTAGTCACCTTGTCAGAATGGGTTTGTACATAAAGTACTTGATTGGGTCAGCTTTAGTAACTAAGTGGATGGTGTAAACATGCATGTAGTGTCTTAGCTTTTGGACAGAGAAGACTAGGGCAAGGCACATCTTCTCGATTGATGAGTAGTTGAGCTTGGCACCAGTGAGAGTTCTACTTAGGCAGTAGAGTGCTCATTCCTTTTGGTTTTTCTTTTCTTGTGCCAAGAGTGCTCCAATGGAACCCTTTTATGCAGCAATGTATATGATGAGCAGCTTTCCAGGCACGGGAGCTCTTAAGACAGGTGGGCTTCCCATATACCTTTTTATGCTTTTGAAGGCATTGCGACATGCGTTATTCCATATGAATGGAGTGTCCTTCTTCATGAGTCGACTGAAGGGTTGATAGCGTCCAGCAAGGTTAGAGATGAAGCACCTAATGAATGGTAGCCATCCTTGTAGACTTTTCAGCTCATGTAGATTCCTTGGCTCAGGCATGCTTTGAATGGCCTTAATCTTCGATTAATCCACTTCAATGCCACGGTGCTTGACAATGAAGCCAAGGAACTTTCCAGAAATGATGCCAAATACGCATTACAGTGAGTTCATTTTGAGGTTATACTGCCATAGTTTGTCGAACACCATTCGTAAATCCTTTAAGTGATTGGCTCTCTTCTTGGTCTTGACAACTATGTCGTCTATGTAACATTCTACGTTTTTGTGTACCATGTCATTGAAGATCTTATGCATTACACGTTGATATGTAGCCCCAACGTTCTTCAAGCCAAATGGCATTACCTTGTAGCAGTAGATACCTTTCGGAGTGCGGAAGGCTGTTAGTTCCTCATCTTTGAAAGCCATGCAGATTTGATTGTACCTAAAAGAGCCGTCCATGAATGATAGGGCCTCATGGCCAGTGGTCGCGTCCACCATGATTGCGATGATTGGCCAAGGAAAGTCATTATTTGGGCAAGAATTGTTGAGGTCGCGAAAATCTACACAAACACGTATTGGTTTAGATTTCTTAAGGACAATGACGATGTTGGAGATCCATTTAGAGTATTACACCTCTCGAATGAAGCCTGCTTCGATTAGCTTGTCAATCTTGGCCTCAATTTGTGGGATGAGCTCAGATCAATAGCGTCTTTGAGTTTGCTTTACCGGTCGTGTTCCAGGCTTGATTGCAAGATGATGCACGGCGATGGTAGGGTCAAGGCCAGTTATTTCTTTGTAGGTCCAAGCAAAGACGTCTTTGTACTCCAATAATAGTTGGTAGTACTCATCGATCTCGTCCGCACTTAGTAGTGCACTTACGAAGATATGCTTTAGTTCCTCGTTTGTGCCTAAGTTGAGCTCCTTGAGATCATCAACCGTGGCTTGCGCCCCCATCCTCGAGCTATGGTGGCGCAGCAGTGATGTCTTCCTCGGGGATTTCATCTTCTTTATCTTCTTGGATTGTGATGTGGAAGACTTCTTGGACCTTCTCTTTAGTGTCATCCTCTTGGGCTTGTTGGCTTGAAGATTGGCCAGTATGGATGATGGTGCAACTCTTTACCTTCAGTTGTCCTTTTGTGTCAACCTCCAAGGTTGCTCGACATTTCATCCTCGAATGAATCGAGCTTCGAACGTCATCTTTTTCTACTAGACCGTCAAGCTTTTCTTTCTTTAGCCTTGACTTCCTATTTCTAGAAGGCTGATTGGTTTCTTCAAGTATTTCCAAGGCCGACCGTCATGGAGGAGAACTAGCCGTGTTGCTTTGTTTCATAGGTTTTGACAACCTTTCGAAAACAGAGCTTTGGGGTGTTGACGTGTTAAGCTGCTTGAAGACGGAAGTTCGATCTTGACCACCAAGGCAATCAAGTGCCGAAATTCTGGGTTTTGAACGATTCAGTCTATCAAAGACTGACATTCGAGGGGTGGGTTTAGGCTCCTCTTGATTTTGTTCAACGATCACGCTGATGTTTTAGGCAATAACATTTTTTACTTTGCCTGAAATCTGCATATGTGTATTTGATGTGAAGCCAAGTCTAGCTTTGTTGTTGTCAACTTCCTAACCATGCTCCTTCAACTTCTTTTGGGTCTCGGTGAGGTCAAGTTCTTTGTCGTTGATGATGTTTGCATTCTTCTTTCCAAGATTTGAAGAGGAGGCGAAATCGTACCTAGCCTTTGACATGAGTTTGTAGGCGTTTGGGTCGAAACCTTCTTCGGTCCTCTTAGTTGGAAGAGAGCTTGGTTGTACCCCTTTTGGCAGGGGTTTTACGAAACCTTGTGGTGGTTTTGAAACTTTAGCATTGTCTAGCTGTGTCATAGATAATACTGGATTTGTCTTAAGAAGCTTTACATTGTCCTTGTGCAGCTGTGTGTCGGCTTTCCTTATTCCAGTTTCGAATGGGGATTGCCCATTCTTTATTCTCGACATTGGGATGTATCGGAAGACGGGTGTGTTTGGTTCTTTTGAGGGCGTCACACTTCCTTTAATTGATGTGGGCTTAGCATGCTCATTGTCATTTTTGCTTGAAGATGGCATGACTTCCCCTTCTTGTTTCTTGGGCACAGCTTGCCACTCTTGTTTCTTAGGTGCGACTTTGCCTGTGGATTTGATTTCTTTTGGAAGAGCTTCGGGCACCATGTCTTCTTCCATGTAGAACTTAGCGTCTACGAAGTGTGATTCAACTTTGGTGAATGGCTTGGTGTCGCCTTGTATCACCTTTACTCCTTCTCAGTAGAACTTTAAGCATTGATGAAGGGTGGATATCATTATTCCATTCTCGTGGATCCAAGGTCTTCCTAAGAGCAAGCTATAGGAAGTTTTTGCATCAATCACGTGGAATATCGTGCTTGATTTGAGTTCGCCAATGGTCATCTCTACTCGGATCATGCCCATCGCTCTTTGTCTTCCTTGGTTAAAACCTTGGATTAGGAGGCGGCTTCGAGATTGTTCATCCACCTTGATGTCGATTTTGGTCATTGTTGACTTTTGCATGATGTTTATGGCCGACCCACCATCCACAAGCATGCGGTTGATTTTGTTCTTTCTCACGTACCCAGAGACAAAGAGAGGACGGTTGTAAGGCGTTGATCCTAGCAGCAAGTCTTCGTCAGTGAAGTTGATTGCGTCATAGATGGCACATCATGTGGCATATTCATGTGGCCGAAGCTTCAAGCCTTCGTCCTTGCTTTCTTGCACTTCATGGTCGTCAGGACTCGCCAAGATCGCTGCTACTGCTTTTCGCATCTCTTTCGACAATCATTGTGCTTCCTCGATACTAAAGTATGCTGGAAGGCTTTCTTTGGGTGTAAGGGTCTTCTCTTCCTCGATGGCGATAGCTATACCTTTTAAGGGCTCTTCTATCTCCATTTCAACCATGTGACATGCAACGGTAGTGCACTGTTGGAAGAAGTCATTCGGGAAGTACTTGTGCAAGGAGACTACAATGCACTGCTCTTGCTTCATAGGTTCCCCTACGTATGTTGGCTTAATAGCTTTTATGCTCTTTTTGAGCTTTCTATTGTTGCGACAGTGGTGTTTTCTCCCTTGTTCCGCCTTTCGCCGTGTGGCTTTTGGTGTTGGCTTCCTTGTCTTTTTGTAGGTCATCAATGTCCATCCTTCATCATCATTAGTAGGTGCATTTTGGTTGCTTGCCCCATTTATGGTTGTACGGAATGTGCCGTGTAGCTTAAGCATGGATTGGAATGGTCAGGCGTCACTTGGAGAGGCACATGATTAAAGGATCCAAACACAATCGTAGTAGTGTAGTGTGAGTTAGGCCGTGTCTTCAAGGTCAAGCTTGATCTGCCCTTGTTGTGCTAGCTTCATGATGAGCTCTTTGAGGATGAAGCACTTTTCGACAGGATGACTTACGATACGATGGTATTTGCAGTACCTAAGATTATTAGCGCGAATCATCTCTTCAGGGCGCTTGCGTTCAGGTAGCTCTATCACCTTCTTTTCTAGCAAATCGTCTAACATTGCAGCCACTGCAGAGTCAGGAAAAAGGTACGTCTTCTGCTCCAGTTCCCTTAAGGTGTTTTTGTACCTGTCTTGGGTGCGAGAAGGCTCACCTCTTTTTATCTTATTCGCTTTGTTCTTGGAGGAGATCTTGACAGGCACAGAGGAGGTCTTGATAGGGGTAGTATTGACGGTAAAAGTTTTCTTGACGGGCTTCTTCCTAGTCTTGTCTACCTTTGGGGCGAACAACTTATCTTTCTTGAAATCGGTGATCAGCTCTTTCTTCCCATGATTGGCGATACTCAGCTCTATGTCATGGGAATGAGTTGCCAGCTCCTCAAATGTTCTCAGTTTATGCCTTAGAGGATGTAATGTAACCCAGTGTATGCCTTGATTGCACATCTCAATGGCGGAGGTTTTTGATAGCCAATCTTTGCAATCCAGACTTAATGAACGCCACCTATTGATGTAGTCGACGACAGGCTAGTCCTTCCACTACTTTGTACTCGTCAGCTCCAGCATGCTTACGGTACAGCGAGTGTTGTAAAAGCGATTAAGGAATTCCCTTTCAAGTTGGTCCCAGATGTTGATGGATTCAACCTCGAGGTCGGTGTACCAGTCAAAGGTGTTACCTTTCAGCGAGCGTACAAATTGCTTGACAAGGTAGTCTCCCTCCGTCCCAGCATTGTTGCAAGTTTCGATGAAATGGGCAATATGTTGTTTAGGACTGCCCTTTCCATCGAATTGGATGAATTTTGGCCGCTGATAACCCCTTGGCATCCTCAAGGCGTCAATGTTTTTAGAATAAGGCTTTGAATATAGCACGGAGTCATGTAAGCTTCATTCGTACTGCGCCTTGATCGTGCTAGTGATCATTTCCTTCAGCTGTTGGATAGAGAGATATATCATGAGCGCCGTTGCTTGGTCCGGCTTATCCTCGATTTTTTTCCATCAGAGGCTCCTCGTCCTCATCGGTTTTCTTCTTTTATAGATTAACTTTTGGGTCGCGGTCGGCTTTTTCGTCATGCTGCGCCTCCAGTCGGTTGACGAGTGCTGCAATTTGCAAGTCCTTTTCCTCCACGGTTCTTGTTAGCCTTGCAATTACTTCATTCATTTGAGCTACATGCTCCTCGATGGAAGTCGCACCAGTAGTCATGACTTGCATGGCTATGGGATATTGCTTGAGTCGACATCGGAAGTCAATGACTCAGAGTACCTCCTTAGCGAGGCCAAGGTGATCACAAGCTCATGCCTCGGGTGCTCTTGCTTCTTTGGCAGGTTTGGTGTAGGGGTGGAAGGCACAGCAAAGAGAGCTCTTGCCTTGCTTCAGGTTGTGACGCCCAAAGTACCACAACTTGCGGCAATGATGTTCTTATTCTTCGCGTTGGTAGCGGGAGCAGCTTGATCTTTTCTTGATGTTATATATGCTTTTTGAGGATTTGAAGATAGAGATGAAAGACATAGATGTCCCACTGGGCGTGTCAAATTTGTAAACACAAAAATTCTGTAACGAATGAAATGAGAACACGTGTAGAAAGTAGATTTGTATTGATTTAATTTGTAGGGTTACAATCTCTGTTTACAATTTTCATCTGATTCAGTCTTCAAATTTGATGTAGATGGCGTAGGTTATTGATCCAAGGGTCGCGATGACTTGATCTCGGATGACAGATTGAACGGCTACTTTAAGTTTTGAGCTTGAAACAATGCATGAATAGTCTTCACCTCAAAGCTACGACAAAGGTAGTGTTGATGTAGGATTTCGTTGATTCAAGGGTCTTGGTGACTTGATCTTGAATCAAATGTCGTTACAAGTTTCGAGCTTGCAACAAAGTCTTGAAGGAATCGGCACAAGTGCTTGTTGATTCTTCAGGGGAATGCTTCGGTTTTGGTCGAAAGAAAGCTTCGGCTTTGGTTGCGCGTTCTTCGAAGATAGCTTGGGCAGTGTATTAGTCTTGAAAGATTTGGCAGAGGTTCTTTTGGATGTAGAAATTTTCGACCTTGAATGTAGAAATTGTCTACCACGAATGTAGAAATTGTCCACCATGAATGTAGAAATTGTCCACCTTGTGCTTGTCTGAGGACCTTGTATTTATAGACTTCTTAAAGCATGCCTTTGGATGGATTTAGCTTTGATTTGTGTCTTGATTTGCCCATGGGAGAATGTAGGCATGTTTTATGTCTTAATTTCAGCCACTTTCCCCTTGCTTGGCCGAAATCCATAGGGCTTGTTGCCTATTTTGTGAGCAATCTTCAATTATTGCTTGTTTTGTGAAGATGCTTTAGCTTTCTTTCCAGTTTTGGGAGCAATTTTGGACCTTTGCCGCATTTTAGGAATGCTTTTGAGCTTCATTTTCTTGATTTGGGCCACATGTCATTGATGACTTGTCCATTTGTGATGAGTCATATGCCACGTGGAGCTTTGTGATGCATCATTCGCATGCAATGAAATTTACATGTCTACAGTGACTAAGAATTATTATAATAAAACTTAATTTGTTGTAGGCCTAATTTACTGAAGTATATTAAGGACAGGAAGATAAGGGCCGACAGCGTAGAGAGAGTAGAGAGAGATGTATATTTTTGAGGTGTGTGTTATATCACCCTATTATGCCTTTATTTATAGTAGTAGGGAAGGTTAATTCCTTACCTTGATAGGATTACAACTCTAATAAGATATTATCTAACCCTAGAGAATTTTCTAAAGATATCCCAAATACTTTTGGATTTACACAATCACATTCCTAATCTAATAAGACTACAACACTCCCCCTTGAGTGTGTAAATACTTAAACAAAACATTGCATAAAGTCTTCAGGAGTTGAAGTAGGTCAGTTAATGAAGTTGTCGGCACAACGGGCGAATGCGAGTCTCAAATTAAAGAAAGTATGCATTTGGTAGTAAAACTCACAAAACCTCTCTATGGTAAAACCTAAGATAGGTACAAAACCCATAGACTAAGGATAAAAGTGAGAAGTATGCATAATGTCTAAAACAAACGTCATATAGGATGAAATTAATGAACCTTAACAGAGTATGATCATCGCAGGATGGGTGCCTCATCAAAACCTCGTTAGGTAGCAAAAACCCAGTGCAAAAAATGCTCATAATCGTAGGAAAAAGAGTACATAAAGATCAAGTGAGTATACTTTGGGATACTCCCCTTGAGTTAGACATAACTTTCAAATAAAAGAACTACAAGAAATTGAACTCCGATAATTTACGCATACTGATTCCTTGGACGAGCTTTTGAAAAGTATACTTGGGCAATGACTTGGTGAAGAGATCGCTAGATTATCCTGGGAGCGAATTTGCTTGACTTCAATGTTTTGATGTTGTTGTTATTGGTGAGAATAAAACAACTTCGGCGCAATGTGTTTGGTGTTATCACTTTTGATGTACCCCTTCTTCAGTTGCTTAATACACGTTGCATTGTATTCAAAGATCGTCGTAGGAAGGTTAACAATGGTAGTAAAACCACTAGTGCTTCGAATCTGTTCCATAACTGCTCTGAACCAAAAGCATTCACGCGAGGCTTCATGCAAGGCGAGAATCTCAGCATGGTTCAAAGAAGTCGCAACTAGCGTTTGCTTAGTAGACCTCCAAGATATTACGCTGCCTCCAACAGTAAAGACATATCCTGTTTGAGAACGTGCCCTATGTGGGTCAGACAGATAACTAGTATCTGCGTAACCAACGAGACGAGAATCAACTGGATGATCGAGGGGGTGGAAGCTCCTCTCGAGGATTCGTGGGTGTAGAACAAGCCCAAATCGGTCGTACCTTTGAGGTAATGGAAAATGTCTTTAACACCGTTCCAGTTTCTGCGTGTAGGTACATTGCTGTATCTTAACAAAAGATTAACAGTGAAGGAGATGTCGGGTCTAGTGCATAGAGCCAAGTACAATAAAACACCAATTACACTTAGGTATGGAACTTCAGACTCCAAAATCTCTTCATCAACCTCCTTAGGACGGAAGGGATCTCATTTAGAGTTCGAATGATCATAGGAGTACTCGAAGGCTTCACTTTATCCTCATTAAAACATCGCAGCACCTTCTGGTGTAGTTTGATTGATGTACTCGGATTCTATCCAAACAATGCTTGATCTCCAGGCTGAGACAATATATAGTGTTCCCAAGATCCTTCATTTCAAATTCCGACTTGAAGTGAATGGCAATTTGTTCAAGCCCTGCGGGAGTTCTGATGAGGTTCCTTTTTTCGACATAATCAAATATTCACTCAGACGGTTATACCACATCTGCCAGGATTGTTTCAATTTGTAGAGTGATCTCCTTAATCTAATCGAGAGGATGTTTTGTGGTCTAGAACTATTTGAACTAGTTAGTGGAAGTCATTCTGGAAATTTCATGTAGATTTTCGTATCTAGATCCCTATAGAGATAAGCAGTTACCACGTCCATAAGTTGCATGTTCAGTTTTTTCAGAAACTACCAAACTGATAAGGTAGCGGAACATTATGACGTCCATTACGGGGGAATAGTCTCCTCATAATCAATGCCATCGCATTAAGAGAAGCCTTGCGCTACGAGGCGTGTTTCGTATCACACTATTTCATTCTTCTTATTACGCTTCCTTACGAAAACCCACTTGTAGCCCACGGGCTTCACATGTGGTGGAGTAGGAGCTACATGCCCAATCACCTTACATTTCGTAAACGAATCGAGTTCGACCTAGATTACTTGTTTCTAGTTTGACCAATCTATTTTACATCGACATTCATCAACGGAATGTGGTTCAATGTCATGCTAAGCATAATGTCAATAGCTACTGTATACGCAAATGCATCGTTGACAATCATCTCATTTCAATTCCAAACCTCATCGATGCATAATGGACCGAAATCTTGCGATTCTTGGGAGACCGGTTTGTCTCGTCTAAGACATTACCGTAATCTAGAATAATTTCATGCATTGGAACAGATAAGTAAACGATGGTCAGATTCAGACTAGGTTCACTAGTTTATGCTGTTTTCCTCTTCCAGGGTTGTGAATCCTTTGAACTAGGGGGTATGCCACGCTTCAGGGTAGGAGCATATGATTGGCTAGCTGTCAGTGTACCAGGCTGCAGTGCTGCAACCCCTGATTTGGGGATGGTTCGTCCTTCTGGGGTGATGTTACGACATACGTTAGGTAAGTCGATCCTTGCAGATGCGTTTACAGCGGGTATATGTGATCTCTTCACCTTTGCTAGATTAGTAAAAGCATCCAACATGCTTTGAGCAATGCTCTGAAGATCTAAAATCCAACGCACTTCAGTTTCAGACTGAGGAGTGCGGGGATCTAAATGACATAAAGTGGGAGTAATCCACGACAATTCGCGGCGTTCTACAGGAACATTAGTGATCTTGTCTCCCCCTAACGACGGGAAGATTATCTCATCAAAGTGACAATCTGCAAAACGTGCGGTATAGAGATCACCTATCAAGGGCTCTGAGTAACAAATAATTGATAGTGAATCATAACCGACATAAATTCCCATTCTTCTCTGAGGACCCATTTTGGTACGTAGTGGCAGCGTTATTGGCACATACACTGTGCACCCAAACAAGTGTAAATGCTAGACATAGGCTCGTATCCAATAACCAATTGTTACGGTGAATGAGGTTGGGTAGCGGTGGGCCTCAAGCGGACTAACATAGTTGCGTGCAATATTGCATGGCCCCAGGCAAATACAGGCAATTCGATTCGTATAACCAAAGTTTGAGCTATTGTTTGAAGGAACTTTATGAAATCTTTTTCCATGCTATTTTAGGTGCGAACATGAGGTACAAGATGTTCAACTTCAATCCCAACTGACATGCAATAATCGCCAAAAGTCTGTGATGTAAACTCTCTAACATTATTTAGTCGAATCGACTTGATTGGATAATCATGGTAGTGAGCCCTAAGCTTAATGATTTGAGCTAGGAGTTTCGTAAAAGCAGCATTATGTGTGGACAATAAGTAGACATGTAACCAGTGTATCAATGCATCAACCAACACCATAAAGTATCTAAATGGTCTGCATGTTGGTTGGATAGGACTACAAATATCCCTTGAATCCTCTAAAGAAACTTAGGGGGTTGTGAATAATCTTTGTAGCTGAGCGTTAAGTATTCAACTTCACTAGGGAGCATGCTTTGCAAAATGGATGGTCGAGATGAGATGTTACGTGATGCCTATGTGATACTTTGAAGATACGACGCATCATATCTTGTCCGGGATGTCCCATTTTGTCATGCCAAAGCTACAAAGTGCTTTGGAACCCAGGCACATGGCTGGCCACATGGTGGGTCTCCACGGATCGAATGGTTGTGATCTACAACCTACTCGAGAGACGTTCCAGCTTCTCGTGAATACGCTTTTGGCCATATTCATAAGAAATGATACAAAGAAATTCAGAGCCATTCTCTTCAGTGCTTTCAACATGATATTGATTGTCTCAAATATCTCTAAAACTTAGCAACGTTCTTCCGGAATAGGGAGAATAGAGGGCCTCTTTAGTGGTTAATTCGATACCATTAGACAACATTATATGGGCCTTTCCGTATCCTTATATCAGGTTAGATAAGCCTGAGAGGGTTGTCAAAGGTGCATTTTTAGGTACAAAGTTAGTAAAATAGTGCCGTTCAAGCAAGATGGTGTGCATGGTAGCACTATCAGCCAGACAACTAACTTCCCCACTAGTCATACCCTGAAATAAATTAATTGAATCAGTCACATGCATAAATATAATTCCATTCATTCAATTAATCAATCGAGAAATAATATCCATAAAATAATTATCCATAATTGAAAACAAACCAAACCAAACAAATTATTCCAAAAACTTAGAAAAATTGTTCAAGAAATTAAACCATAAACTTAGAAAAATTGGAGGGGGGTTTCGGCCACTAAGGGTGAAAACACCCTAACATGTCTTAGAAAAATAAAATGTATTCTTCCATGGGAACGAATGCCTCTTAAAAGTCTAAAACCTCCATAGTTGTGGTAGTATCGTCAGGATGGTCCACATGAGCAAAGTTAGACTCATGAGAATGATACTTGGCAATAGCCTTGGGGGTATCTCGGCATACACATGACCAATAATCCTTTGATCTACAGCAGTAGCACATGTCCAGTTCAATGGAAACCGATTAAGCGGTAGTTTTTCCCTTATTCTTGAAGTTTGGGGCCTTAGGGGCAAGCGGTTGGTGTTTCTGGGTCAAATTTCCTCCTTTGGCAGGGCCTCTGCTTTGTTGACCTTAGGCCCATGGTTTGGGCTGCTGCTCATCTCCACGACCACGACGGGGTTTTTGTCGGTTATGGCTGCTAGAATTAGTCACATGTGCTTCAGGCAGAGCGTTCAAGCCAATGGGTCGAGCTTGATGATTCTTCATCAAAAGCTGGTTTTGCTTTTCAGTGAGAAGTAAAATAAAGATCAAATTCGAAAATTTGTTAAACTTGTGTGCCCTACATTGTTGTTACAGGACAATATTGGTTGTAGCGAAGGTCGAATGGGTTTTCTCTAGGAAATTCTCTTCAGTTAAGTCCTCTTTACAAAACTTAAGCAGTGATCGGATTCTATAAACTTCAGAGTTATATTCATTCACAGACTTAAAGTCTTGGAAGCGAAGATGCTGCCAATTGTGTCTTGCTTTAGGCAAGTAAATGTCTTTCTGGTGATTGAAACGATCGGCCAGAGCGAGCCAAAGGGCGCGTAAGCCCTCCTTAGCAAGGTACTCAGTCTATAGTGCATTATGGATGTGTCTTCGGATGAACATCATAGCAGTAGCTTTCTGAGCTTCGTCAACCCAGATGTCTGTAGTTTCTTCGATGGTGGCTCGAAGATTCTTTGTGGTAAGATGGAGCTTCATGTCTTGAACCCATTTCAGGTAGTTTATTCTGGATACTTCCTTAGCGGTGAAATCGAGTTTGTTCAAGTTAAAATAAAGGGTACAATAAAAACGTGGTTAGTCATATGGGAATCCACAGACATACATTGTAGGACATTCAGGTTCTATAAACATGTATAGGTTTAATTTAAACATGAAAGCCTTGGGTTTCATGGGGTAAGTTTTGAATGAAAACTTCGGGTTTCAAAGGCACTAAATTCGAAACTACAAGTTCGATTTAGTTATGAACTTCCTGTTCATATAAAGAGGTACCTGCAAGGACACATAATACAATATACAACTAAGTATAGTCAATTTGAGGATTGCTTCAGGAACCCAAGTGTGAGTGCATCGGGACTACAAAAGAAAGTCAACGGTTCAAAGAAAAGAAATAATTTATTGAATCGTTAATTGCCAAAAAGTAGGCTTTAGGCCAATAATTTTGGATGTCACGTCGGATTAATGGACTGCTGAACATTTTAATTAATTTAATAGATCGTAACCATCCAGGTTTGATCGTAGGAGCAAAATAATGGCATTCGCGTCACATTAACTTGAATTTTGGCTTCGGACCAAGCGACAATAAAATTATAGCTTGATAAGCGTTAACCTATAACGTCCCAAAAATTATAAGAGTATAGTTATGAAGCGGGGATGCTAAAAACGCAACCCAGGGGCTAGCTGTAATGCCCGGGGTAAGGCCCTGCAGGTTGGGTGCAGGCTACTGGGCCACGGGGAAGGGCTACAAGTAGCCCAAACTGGTTGCAGGCCGTGAGTCGTGTGTCTAGGACAAGCTTAGTAGCAAAAATTGCTGGTTTTTGGGCAAAAAAGGCTTGGGGAGTATAGGCCCATCACAAACTGGTCCTGGATGGGTGGGCATGAAGCCCATCTGAGGGCTGGCTTCGATTTTGGGCTTGGGTACGAGAAGCCCAACCAAAAGGCTGGCTTCTGATCGCGGGTCAAGACTCAAGGCAAGCCCAGCAAGCAAAGGCTTGCTGCATGCGGGTCGGGTCACACGCGGGCAAAGCCCAGCAAGTAGAAGCTTGCTACAGGCGGGCCGATGTTAGGACAGAGCCCAACAAGCACATGGCTTGTTGGCGTTTTGGGCCACATAGCATATAGGGGTTCATGCATCATAGGGATTGTTTTCATGCATCATATAGGGCCATATATATATATATATATATATATATATATATATATCGGAAGGAAAATATAAATATAGGGGTTCATGCATCATGGGGATTGTTTTCATGCTTCACTATCGTTTCAAATATCTTAATTTATTTTAAAAGAACCTGATTGGAAGAAAACAATTGAGCCTTTGATGTTGTAGGCCTAATTTACTGAAGTATATTAAGGACAGGAGACGGAAGGCCAACAACCCAGAGAGAGGAAAGATATGTGTATTTGTGAGGTATGTGTTATATCACCCCATTGTGCCTTTATTTATAGTAGTAATGAAAGTTAATTCCTTACCCTAATAGGATTATAACTCTAATAGGATAATATCTAACCCTAGAGAATCTTCTAAAGACATCATAAATACTTTAAGATTTACACAATCACATTCCTAATGTAATAGGACTACAACATGATGTAATATTTTACTTTGTTTTTCAATGTTGATATCCTAGCTAGTTATCCTGCGTATTTATAACGGTGGTATTGAGTTAATTTGAAAAGTTAGAACGTGATGATGAATGTTAATGCATTTTCACCCAATTATAATTATGACAATACCTCTTTTGGAGCCATATCCCATACTGGCGCAAAAATTATTTTAGAGTATATTAATTGATAACATACGTTACTCAAGTTAACGACTGTGCACGAAGAATTTTATAAGTTTAATTGGTGAATCTGAATCACTTAAAAACTAAACACAAATATAAGTAGAACTGATGTAGGACGAGTCAATGATCTCAAAGAGATTGGGGATAGAATTTGAGAATCACTCAATGAGGTGCAATGGAATCACTTACGCCGCTAATCGTGGATTCACTTGATATGACCAAGCCAAACCCTTGATTTTAGAAGGAGAAACAACTCACTTCGATTGCACAAGGCTTTAGTACATGATATTTAATTATTTATAAAGAGAAATGCTAAGGAAACTCTCAAAAGTGGAACTCTCCATGGACTCTCCACCACCTCATATTTTTGGCACAATTTTTTACTTCTCTCTTGTCCCTCTTCTGTTACAGTCCCCTACTTTGCACATTAACAAAGGCTGATTCTCGCAGTCATATCTCAACCATCATTATGCGCCTCTCGAATCAATGAGTGCCTTCGTCAAGGATTTTCTTCATTCTGCTTTTTGGTACCGAGCTGCGTTTAAATTGCAAGTTGCACTATTTGGCTAGATTATGGGAGTGGTTGTTGCGCAAGTGGCTAGTTCTCCCTGATTTTTCGTCTATGCCTTTGACTTTTTCACTTACAGGTTTCACCTTGGTGGTTGTGGACTTCGAATGGTGGTCCGACTGTTGTATACATGATGGTTGTGGAGCCAAAAATAATCTCAAAAATCCTGTAGGCGACACGTGGACTTTTACTCAGAAAGACAAGATTGCCCTCATTAAATGGGCAGATCTCCTAAATAATCTCAAGCGCAGCTCAACATCTCCGAAGGTCTAAGCAGCTGACACGACTGCTCATAGCTCTCCTGCTCGTGGCATGGAAAAGTCAAAAGCATTAAAGATAGGGATTAATTACCAAATCCTATCTTTAATACATTCTTCATTGAAGATCAACTTCATCAAGTAATCTCTATTTCAATCAATTAGGGACACCTCCATCATTATCCCAATATATCTTCTCCTCATTAATATCTTGGGAATATTCATTCCTCATTCATCCAACGGATAACACACATTGGTCAATAGGATGCCGCTATATGTAGGACAAAACCCTAAACCCATGGCCGGCCACCTCCTCCTATAAATATCTCAATTTGCACTAAATTTTGGGAAGCTTTTGCTAAGCATACAAGCCCTAAACACTCACTTTTTTCTTCTTCAGAGAAACTAACTTAGGTACCAGAGATCCATTGGCGAAACCTCTCTCCCCCCCCCCCACCCACTCCTCATGGGCACGTGAGGCTTTGTTCTTTGATCGAACGTGTTTATTGTTTTGCAAATACATTTTTTTCAAGACTGAAGATGCGGAAATTTGCTACCACAAATTGGTGATTTCTTAGAGAGGCCTGATTCAAACACTCGAAGAAGGCTCTCGCATTCAACGTTTTGAATTTTTTGCTTATATGTACATTTTCCCACACGTTCCTATTCTTAGAATTTTTTTATTCTACGAATAGTCCTGGGGAAGAAACAAGATGACGAGAAATTCTAAACCACGACGAACAAAACATTCTATGTTTCAGGATTTGGATTGAAAGATGGAGATTGCAATGCGGCCCCACGATGTCGCTCTTTGAGGCTTACCAAGTTAACAACTATGACAGTACCCCCACAGAGCACCAACGTGGCTACGTCAGTAGTGGCAGCCACCAACACAGTGGTCCATGGGACACCCCCTGCCCATGGTGAGAACGCTGCCACTGCAACAGGCCAAGCCCAGGAAAAAACCTAGGCCAAGCTCCAGCAACAGCACGACACACCTAGGCCCAAGCCAAGCATGCCCTAGCCCACGTACAGGAGGTGCCCAATCCAATCCTAGTAGCCGCCAGAGACCAGGCTCAGCGTCCACCTAGCATGGCCTAGTGCCCACTTACCCAGTTCCAGGTGCCTAGACCAAATACTGAACCAAAGTATTTCACCCTATTTTTTTCACAGATTTGATTCGTCTCGGCTCGAATTTTGCACGTTGAGTCTACTACACTTTCACCACTAATGGAAATGCATACCATCCAAGCTCTTCCACCTAGAATGATGAACAACATTTGTCCTGATAGGTCGTAAATTGACAAGCGCCTTCGCATAGCAGATTACCTTAGTAAATCAGTTTTTTGCAACGCGCCCCAGACGAGATGTCCCAAAGCAGGACACTGGTAGGCAACGACGTTTCTTTCTAGCAGTGTCCCGGGAAGCAGCCACTCAACCAACTGTGAGCCGATCTATCAGGCAATATGCATTGTAGCCTTGGCCCTGGGAAAACCTTTTCTTTCGCCTAAGCGTAGTGATCCGTTCTCTCCCGACTAGGCCTATGGGCAATTGTTCATTCACTGTTGGGCCCATACTCCAATGAACATCATGGGCTTAATTCCAAGCGAAGCGTCCATTCGCGGCTTGACCCACAAAGAGCATCATTCACCTCACATCAGAGTAACCAACACAACGGATGAAGAGAAGCAACCACATAATTTAGCTTAAGTTCAACTGGCAGTTTATGCTTCGCGTAATAATAAGTAGCCCATTCACCAACCAAGGAAGAACCACGTGCACCGCAGCCACGACACAAACGAGCAGGACACAGGAAATAGCAGCGTAGGCCAGCAGGTTACCATCAAGGGGTAAACGGAAGCCTCGGTGCCCTAGCAGAAAAAATATCCAAGAAGAAGTAGAAAGGTTTTCTAGTTAAGCGATTGTACGAATTCCAGCGCATCAAAATCACTAATAAGGCACTTCGAATAGATGTAGACCACATAAGCAGGTCACATTTCACAGATGAGATCGAGCAGAAGTAATAATGCAATGCGATGATCCTTTACTGGAGCAATGATGCACTCACGTGCAAGATATTCGCCACCACCTTACAAGGCAAGGCACAAGATTGGTTCCACACCCTGCTACCACGGCCCCTCCGGATTTTCAATAAGTTTTCCTTGGTTTTCACTAAGGAGTATCATCCTACCGCTTGATAAGAAAGAAGTTTAATCACATGTCCACTATAAAAAATAATCCAAAGAAGACACTTTGCGACTATATAAAGAGGTTTAAGGCAGAGAAGGCTACGATAGTCAGATGCAACGACTCGGTAGCTAGTGCAGCCTTCCAAAATGAACTCTCAGCAGGCCACTCGCTATTCAGAGAATTGATAATGGGTTAACTCAGGTAGACTCATTCGCTCTGGTAGAGAAGCATGCACTTTTTGGATGAAGCCTTGTGAGCCAACAAAACATTGGAGTAACCTCGGAATGAGTAGAAAGTAGCCTAAAAAAGGTGGACCGGAAGCAGTCCAACGACAAGAATAAGTCACGGACCAAGCGTAAGGATCGATCCCCAAAGAAGGGGGTCAAACGACTAAGAACTACACCAAGTTCTCAATCCCGATCAATCATATCCTTCGCGACCTCAAGATTGAACTTTGGTTCAAGCTGCCGAAATAATCAAAAGGATACACCTCCAAGTTGGATCCCATTAAATATTATGCATTCCACCGAGCTCTCGGTCATACAATCGACAGTTGCTTCACATGGAGAGACTACTTGGAAAAGCTTGTGAGAGAAGGCAAATGCGACAGATACATGGATAAGCCAGTTGTTCATCCTAAAATGAACGCTGATGCATAACTGATTACCAAGTCTATCTGAATTAATGACATCTTCACCAAATCTGAATACTTAAGGGCCACCAATAAATCCAAGAAGAGAAAGATCCAATAGACGACATCGGTCTTAGGTTCAGGAAATGGGCACCAAACCAAACCGATCGTTAGCTTCATCGAGCAGGACGTCAAAGGTGTAAACTTCCTTCATAATGATGCCCTGTTGATATATGTCCAACTAGTTCACGTTATAGTCGATAGAACGATGATGGACAATCGCAGCGCAATTAACCTTCTTTAGCTTTCAGTGATTCAGAAAATGGGCATGGACAACACAATCATACGCCGAGCTAAGGTACTATCCGGACTCAACGGCCACACCTCGACTGTCATCGGCAACTTAACACTCGACGTGAAAATGCCACCAGTTATCTTAAAGTAAACGTTCACGATAATCAGCGACCCAGGGAGTCGTCTCTCTATAATGGGATTCTAGGTCGACCTTGCTTAGTAAAAATGGGCGTTGTAACCTCTTTCAAGTACCAAAAAATATGATTTCACATCTTAGGAGGAAAAGTAGAAGAGACCAAGTCAGACCAAGCCGCATCCCGATGGTGCACTATGTAGTAATTACAACAAGTTAATCAAGAAGATGACGTCCAGAACAACGCATCAATGGATGACACAGGATGGAAACCCGAAGAAGATTCCAAATACATTATTCTTGATCCCCTACAGCCAGAAAAGACGGCTATAATTGGCTTATATTTGAGCCCGAAGGAAAAAGAGGAACTCACTAAAAAGATAGCTAGAATCGGTTCACGTTTGAGCCCAGAAGGAAAAAAACTCATGGAAAAGACGGCAAGAATAGGCTCACGTCCGAGCCCGAAGGAAAAAGAGGAAGTCAAACCAAGTACATTTTCACACGGTCACCTTCTAACATGGCCGATATCAACCCCAAGATAGCCTGCCACAAGTTACACGTCGACCCTGCTGCCAAACCATTGATTCAGAAAAGACGACATTCCACTTTAGAATGAGTAGCGATTATTGAAGTGGAGATTGACAGGTTATTAAAGGCCAGATTCATTGAAGAGGTGGCATATTCAGCATGGCTAGCCAATGTCGTGCTGGTAATGAAGAAATAAAAGGATAAATAACGAGTTTGCATAAATTACACGACCTCAACAAGGTGTGCTCTAAAGATTCCTATCCAGTTCCCAGAATCTACCTACTGGTGGACTTAACCTCAGGGAACCAATTGCTCAGTTTCTTGGACGCATACTCAGCTTACAATCAAATTGCGATGTTCGAGCTTAACAAGGAGAATACTGCATTCGTGATCGAACGAGCCATATATTGCTACAAGGTCATGTCTTTTGGGCTTCAAAACAAAAGGGTTACTTACCAACAACCGGAAAACATGGTGTTCAAGAAGCAGATTGGAGTAACCATGGAGGTCTAGTCGACAACATCATGGTAAAAGGCAAGCAGTGATCATACCACATCGATAACTTAGAGTAAACATTCAACATTCTCAAGGAGTACAAAATGAAGCTCAACCCCACCAAATGCACGTTCGAAGCATCATCAGATAGATTTTTAGCGCAAGCATCAAGGTTTTTTAGCAGGTCAACTTTTAGTAGCGTACAAATCTCGAAAAATTCTCCAGAAGTAAACTCGGTTAATTTCTCATAACTGCCAACGAGAGCAGTCTCCTTCTTCCCAACAAGCGAAACAGTCACAATAGTAGAAGAAACAGGCCATGGCGCCACTTTAGCAGCATAATGCACATTTTCGCTCTTCACTACGAAAAACCTTTCGGAAGTCGAACCAGACTTAGCTCCAGACGGAAGTCTTGACGCAGACCCAGATATCGGGGCACAACAGAACCCTCACACTGTGCAATTCTATCAGCAATGGTTCTAGCCACCTTCAGAGCAGCAGGCTTCACAGCTCAGCCTCAGTGGTTTCATTCTTTTCCTTGGGGAAGTCAAGCCAATGACAAGCCTCTTAGTAGTAGACGAGCCCACACGGGCAGCAAAGGAAGTTTTCTGCTTCTGCTCAACCGACGACTCTCGTGCAGGTGATGAAGATCTCTTTTTTGCACCTCCACTAGCAGCAGGCTCCACAACGGTTATCGGACAAGCAATGGCCTATTCCTTGATCCGCTTAATCTTTTCTCTCAAAGGCATCCCACCTTTCTCCCGATGAAGATGACTAAGCAACTAGCACCACTCATAATATTCAACAAGGATACCCAGGGCAATGTGCACCTTCTTCATATTCAGCGAAGTCTTAGCCAAACTCTGAATCTACACAAGAAGATGAGGACATTCAATAAATCGAAGTCAACAGCAACTCAACAAAAGCATAAAGCAACCCTGAGACTAAACAGTTCACTTACCATCAACGAAAGTAATCGAAACATGTAGCTCAGGCGAGGAGTTGGATTCCCACTCTTTACTGATCCCCAAGGTGTCGTTAGCCCAATCGTGATCCTTTTTGCTCTAGAGATCAAAGCCTATGGCGAGTTCCCAGCTGCCCAACTCCATCAATATGACCTATGTCAAAGAAGTACCAGAACTCATCGATAATCAGGTCCAAGTCAAAAAACCTACTCAGATTGAAGAATCCCATCATCATGCCTACCGTATTTGGAAAATAATGGGCATGAGCGCACTTTATAGAGAATATTACCTTCTAGAAGAAGCGCGGCATGGGAAAAGTAAACCTCAACACGAAGTACTAAGGATGGAGCTTGATGGCTCTCTTAGCAGTCCCACTACATGGTTCATGGCTACTCCTTCCTTTGCTTGTCTTATGCGGACTCCAGATGGAATTGCGTACTTGTACTCCTTTCGGAAATCCTTGAATAGCTCGTCGGAATTGATCTTGGCATGAGAAGCCTTGAAGTAACCCACCTTAATGGAAGATCGTCTCTGGCGATACAATGGTGGAGGCTACTTATCACCTTTGCGACTTGAGGGACACATGCTCGAAGAAAAAATTCCTATGAAAAAGGCACAAGAAAAAATATTAGAATGCTCCACAGAAAAAATGCAGAAGCCCAACGCCCCCGCGCCAGGTTCTATGGCCCAAAGGTAGTAGCCAATGAAGCCTACCCCACGCTGGCTCCCCATCTATCTTTCAGTCCATCAAACAGAAGGCCTGCAACCTTCTTATTTTCTCGCCAGGCTCATGAACCAGCAGGCCTCATGGCCCAACACAAGCTGCTAGGGCGCCAAGCCGTGCCCAAGCTTGTCGTCGCACTTGTAGCAACCCTAAGCTTATCTTTGCAGCATCGTGACTTCCCAGCCACGCCAATCCACGACCTTGGCCCCCGCAAAGCGAATTTTCAAACCCGGTGCAGAGAAGAAGAAAGAAGATGACAAACAACTCTTTGCAAGGGCAAGCAAAAAAGAAGGCTAAGGGAGAATGAATTCCCTATGACTTTCTCTCTTTCTTGTAGGGATAAAAATTGATCTCCAAATTTCTTTAACTCCCTGCTTAAGGCATACTTAAATAGGTTTTGGTGGCAATTGGTTTCCCTTTCTGTCACATCCCAGACCGGCTCCGCCGTAGTACGATATTGTCCGCTTTGGGCCATGCCCTCACGGTTTTGTTTCTGCGAACTCACTCGAGAACTTCCTAGTGGGTCACCCATCCTAAGAATGCTCTCGCCCAATCTCGCTTAACTTTGGAGTTCCGATGGAATCCGAAGCCGGTGAGTTCCCAAAAGGCTTTGTGCTATTTGGAGGTGGGCATGTACATATAAGGCACATCACCCCATCTCCGTTGGTTGATGTGGGATGTTACACTTTCCCATAAAACTTTATATCGAAGTAAAATTGGAAGATCCACATCAAATTGGAAAACAACTCTCTGCCTGCCTAAGCATCTTGGAATTTTTACACCTGCTGCTATTTCTTGCGAGCAGTCCAACAAGTGTGGGGGCATTTGTAGAGCAAAAAATAATTCGAAAAATCCTGGAGGCGACACGTAGACTTTTACTCAAGAAAGATAAGATTGCCCTCATTAAATGGGCAGAGCTTCTAAATAATCTCACGCGTAGCTTAGCATCCCTGAATGTCCAAGCAGCTGACTACGACTGCTCATACCTCTCCTTATTGTGGCATGGAAAAGTCAAAAGCCTTAAAGATGGAGATTAATTACCATAAATATCTTTAATACATTTCCAATTGAAGGTCAACTCGATTAAGTAAGTAATCCCTATTTCAATCAATTAGCGATACTTCCACCATTATCCCAAGATATTTTCTTCTAATATATATCTTGGAAATATTTTTTCCTCATTCATCGAAGGGATGACACACCTTGGCTAATAGGATGCCGCCATGTGCAGGGCAAAACCCTAACCCCAAGGCCAACCACCTCCTCCTATGAATACCTCCATCTCCACCAAATTTTGGTTAGCTTTTGCTACGCATACAATCCCTAAACACTCACTCTTTTTAGAAAAATTAACTTAGGCATTGGAGATCCATTGCCCAACTCCCCTCCCAACTCCTCGTGGGCGCGTGAGGTTTTGACATTTGATCAAAGGTGTTGATTGTTTTGTAGGTACATTTTCGTTGGTTGCGGAAATTTGCTACCACAATGGTGATATGGCTGTTGTGTTCCTCATGCAGCACGAGCATAGTAAATGGGATACAAACGTAAACCCAAGGATCGAAAAGCTGAAATCCACAAATTTAGAGAGAAAATAAGCTTAAATAAGCTTAAACTCAGTCGTAGGGAAGTTCAGCGGTCTTAGAGAAACTAAATTGAATAATCATATAAGGAAACTAAGATCCCAAGATTATTTATTCAAAAATTAAAATAAAATGTGAAATTGAATACAAACTTGCCAAATATAATATTTTCTTGAAATCTTCTCAATAGGGGTGGGCGCGGTGCGGTTCGGTGCGGTTTCGAGTGAAACCGCAACCGAAACCGAAATTTTTTGCGGTGCGGTTCGGTGCGGTTTTGAAGCCAAAATCGAAATGAAACCAAACCGTTTGGTTCGGTTCGATGCGGTTTCAAACGGTTTCGGTTTGATTGTTGAGAAAAAAAATGTACAATTTAAAATATACACCTATTTATACATAAGACGATCTTATTTTTCTCATATATTAATTAATGAACGTGCATCAAAACTGCAGCAAAAACAGCAACAACAATGCAGCAAAACAGCACCAAAAAACAGCACCAAAAACTGCACCAAAACTGTGCATACATGAATTAATAGTAGACATACCTGGAATGTCCGCTCTTTCCTCTTTGAGTACCAGAAAGCTGATCTGCTTGCTTGAATAAGGCAACCTCTCTTTCCAGTGCGGCTCGTCTAAAATATAACTTTCATTAATCCTAGTATAAGCAAATTCCTTGCAAAATAAAGAAAGTAAACAAAAATACGTACAATTTCTTTTGCTTCTCATATTCCAAACGAACTTCCCATAGATGCACAATGACTTCCAAGAAGTGTTTAATGGGGCAAGTGCTCCTAATGCTCGGCTTCTTCAAGAAGGCTATGCAAATCGTAAATACCAGGCCACACAACAACCAAACTCCTACAGTCACATACCCATGGACTCCTGTAAATGCCGTAGACTGGAAAATGAAATTTAATATATGGTGCGGTTTCGGTTTCGGTTTTGGTTTCGGTGCGGTTTTGAAAACCTAAAACCGAAACCAAACCGTTTTCTTTGCTACGGTTCGGTTTCGAAACCGAAACCGTTTCAAAACCGCAAAACCAAACCGTCAGGTGCGGTCCGATTCGATTCGTGTTTCGGTTTCGATTTTCGGTTCCAAGTGCCCACCCCCTACTTCTCAAGCAACCCAAAAATTTCAACAAAAATTTTCTTCCTATAATTCTTCCCAATTTTGTCAATTGTAAAGTAAAACGCTTTCATTTTCTGTACTTCGTAAAATTCATCCCAATTCTGTTCTAAATCAGTTTCCTTGCCATATTTAAGGTTTTCCGTTCTGTGGTGTTGTGTGTTGGGCATGTGCTTTGGGTTTTCTGTTTTTAATTATCTTTTGGTCTTTGTATTTAGATTGTTCTATTCGGGGCTGCCTTGTTCAGCTTTTAATAATTTTTGATAATAAAAAATAAAAAATCAAAGAAATGCGGGTAAAAGAATGGCTCTTCCGTACCTAATTTTTGTTTGTATTAACTATTAAATGTTGTGAAATTAACGCACACGTAATGCCCTTGTCTCAACAACGTTGGAATCTAGACATGAAAGAGAAGCTGAATGATATTTAATTCGACCACCAACTTTCTTTTAATAGGCTCCATCTTGAGCATTTGGCTTCAATCATTCACACATACTCTCACTCACACATCTCCAATATTTCCCAAAGTTAGGAAATGCCAGAACAAACGGCAGCTTCCACTATGTCCAATCCCACCGTCGATAATTCCGATCCCTACAAGTTCCTCAACCTTGCATCCAATCCTGACAGCACAATCATACGCTTGACCAAATTTCCCGACAGCCCAGCCACCTGCGATCCCAACCTTCCCACCCCATTTTCACCAAAGACGTCCACATCAACCAATCAAACAACACCTGGCTCCGAATATTCCTGCCCCGCCACCTGCTTGACCACTCCTCCGCAACCCCGCCCGCCAAGCTACCGCTCGTGGTGTACTTCCACGGCGGCGAGTTCATACTGCTCAGCGCAGCCTCAACCATATTGGACGACTTCTACGTCAACTTGGCTACACAAGTCCCTGTGATCATCGCATCGGTGGAGTACAGGCTGGCTCCGTAGTACCGGCTGCCCGCTGCGTACGAGGACGCGGTGGAAGCGCTGCACTTTATCGAAACAGCCCCAGACAACTGGCTAAGGGACTATGTTGACTTGTGGAATTGTTACCTCATGGGCAGCAGCGCCGGTGGCAACACAGTGTTAACTACATTGTAGTGTTTGGGAATTGGACGGAAAATCAAGAGGAAATGATGAACAGAAAGATGAACACGGAGATATTAGAGAGAGAGAGTTTAGAGAGAGAAATATGATTTGTATTAACTAACTGAATGAAGATTACACATACTGTTTTTATAAGAGAAATCCTAACTACTTTAACCAAATACTAACTACCTAACTATATTACTAACTGTATTACATTTGTACCCTTAATACTCCTCCTCAATCTCAACTGGGGAAACCCAGTTTGAGATTGGAAGAACATCTGCAATCACTACTATGAAACTAGAAAACAAAACACAAAGTTGAACAATCTGCAATCTTGCAATCCCACTTCATCCAATTTGAGACACCTGCTTGATCTTTGTAGCTGCAATAATATGGAAAAGCTAGAACATGTCTTGCAACAACTTGCCAAAACACAAAAGAGAAATCTGGAAGGACGTTTAAAATACTTCCAATGGACCAAAGGACCTACAACCTGCCAAATGACCCAACGTATAAATCTCCTGCTAGACTTGCACCAAAATTCGATGAATCTTGACCAAACTATGGATGACCTTCATGCTAATATTGTACAAAATACTTCCAATGGGCAACAGCAACTTGTAGAAACACAGTGACTCTGATATATTTTCTTCGGTTGTCGGAACTCCAAACAACATGTGTCCTGAGCTCCTTATAGATACACCTTATGGCTATAAATTTGACATATGGTCGCTTGGTTGTTGTATGTTTGAGATTGCCGCACATCAACCTGCATTTAGAGCACCTGACATGGCTGGGCTTATCAACAAAAAATTAACAGATCCACCATTTCACCTCTTCCAATTGTGTATTCTTCCACACTGAAACAAGTCATCAAGAGCATGCTGAGGAAAAGTCCAGAACACAAACCAACAGCTGCAGAGTTATTAAGACATCCACACTTACAACCATACATCCTTCAATGCCGCAATACATCATATGTTTTTCTTCCTATATGTCCACACACCAACTTAAAAGATTCCTATGCCTCTCGCATGAGCTTCAATCAAAGAACAGCCTCTTATAAAATTGTAACACACCCTCGGGCCGGTTATAAATATTTCTTGCGGGGTTACCCTTCGTGGGATTTACCATCAACAACTTCATTTAACATTGGCTTCGGCCTTTAAAACCAAAAAAAAAAAATAACAAACTATAGTGTGGCATCGGCCTTAACTATAACACCACGAGATCGCCCTTTGTGGATTTTACCAAAACACAACTACTCTTAACAGTGGCATCGGCCTTCACAATTTCAACAATAGAAAATCAGCACCTATGTAGAATTACCCTTCGTGGGATTTACCTACTCACATCACGGAATTACCCTTCGTGGGATTTACCGTTAACAACTTCTTTTACCCTTCGTGGGATTTTCCTATTTACATCACCGAATTACCCTTCGTGGGATTTACCGTTTACAACTTCTTCAAACTTCATCGTATAACCGGACTTACTGTAGATTCATGCTAACAATTTAGTTGGTTAGACTCGACATTATAGACTGTAATGAGGAAAATACTGCACCACTCCTCAGTTAAACAAACACATTGAACCCTGCACGAAGCTAACAAGAAAACTGTAAAACTCGTTGGGAGGATAACCATCATTTGCACACTGAGCCCTGCACGAAGTCATGTTGAGCAATCGAAAAAAAAAACACACTCTTCTTTGCAAGTTGTGCGAAAGAAGTGACTACTAATGCAAAGGTCAATGTATTAAGCTCAGATAAGGCGTTGATAAAGCAAGTTCAGAAAGAATTATAAACAGAAGCTAAATCAATATTGGGGATCTTGGAGTTGCGAATAAAATCTAATCCATCCAACTGTCCCCTTCTCCCCCTTTCAGAGCTGGGTGTTCAATTACAACAATTACAACAGCAAGCCAAGCAGGTGCAGTCACAACACCAAGCCAAATATCCCAACTAATCACAAACACTGATCTTGAAGCAATGACCAATCTTGAATCCAAATATCCCAGAAAAGACTCACAAGAAAGATGAACAAGCGGAGTGTAAATTCAATATACCACTCTTTGGCTATCGTCCTTACTAATTGACAAAATAGTGAACATTTTCTTACTGAAACATTTAATCAAACAGATTATGTGCACTGTGAAAACCAGAAATCAAGAACCTGATAATAACTTCAATCTTGAGCCAAAGAACGCAGGAGAGCTCCCAAACAAACAAACATCACCAAAAAATTCAGAAAGTGATTTGAGCAGACCACCAAGAAGAAACAACCATATCGAAGACGCCTCTGAATTCACAAGGTTTCAGACCCAATCAACCAAATGTCCCTAGAGGCTTCAGTGAGGGAAGATCTCCAAACATGTGCTAGCCTTCATAGAGAATCCTTTAATTAGGCAATTGGTACATAGTGACCAGATGTGATTCGAAATACCGCACCATATCTTTTGGCCACCACCCATGTGGATGGCATCAGCATGAAGAACCACATCGCAAACTTCAAAGCAAATATCTCTCATGTTTTCTTCTGCCAATGCACCTTCATTTGGCCATTGATTCGAAATCAAAAGGGAGAAAGCTCTGATCTTATGATTCTGTTCACCTGCTGTGAGTTGGCGAGGACTGCTGCGTAAGATTCGAACGTGTGGATAAGTACCTAGAAGATGAACAGCGGCGAAGAGCCTCAGTTCTTGGAGGTGGTGAAATGTAAACTAGGAAAAGAAGAAGAAAAAAATGTAAACTACTAGGCAGAGAGAAACCACCAGAATCCATGGCGTGAGCCTGGTGGCTCTGATACCATATTAACTACATTATACTGTTTGGGAATTGGACGGAAAATCAAGAAGAAATGATGAACAGAAAGATGAACACAGAGATATTAGAGAGAGTTTAGAGAGAGAAATAAGATTTGTATTAACTAACTGAATGAATATTACACATACTGTTTTTATAAAAGAAATCCTAACTACTTTAACCAAATACTAACTACCTAACTATATTACAAATTGTATTACATTTGTACCCTTAATACATAGCCTACCATCTGTTTTTATAAAAGAAATCCTAACTACTTTAACTAAATACTAACTACCTAACTATATTACAAATTGTATTACATTTGTACCCTTAATACACAGCCTACCATGCGGGACTTCGTGCGGCTGCGGAAGCTGACGATTTTCACCGGTTGAAGATCCGGGGGTTGATATTGCATCAACCGTTCTTCAGTGGGGCCCACAGAAGCAGATCTGAGTCATGGTTGGAGAACAACCCCACGTTGCCGTTGAGTAGTAGCGATCTGATGTGGTAACTGTCGTTGCCCGTGGGCGTTGACCGTGACCATGAGTATTGCTATCCAATGGTGGGGGATGGTTTGAGTGAGAAGTTGGATCAATTGAAGGCGGCTGGATTCAAGGTTTTGGTGGCTGGATCCGATGGAGATTTACTGATTGATCGTCAGATGGAGGTGGCGAAGATGTTGAAGGAAAATGGTGTCGAAGTGGTGGAGCATTTTGTTGAAGGAGGTTATCATGGGGTTGTTGACAAGGATCTGTTTGCGGTTGTAAAAAGTTTCACATCTTCTTCATAAGCTGAGGATGATTCTTAGAATAAAACTTGATGCAGTTGGTGGTGGCGGCGGCTTCAATAATAATTATCAACTTCTTCAACTGGGGTTTACCAAACCGTTATGTAATAAGAATAAAACTTGATGTAATATTTTACTTTGTTGGCAATTATAACCGTTAAATCCGATAATCGTGGATAACCGTTCGAATGGATTGGATTTGGGTATGAAAATTTGGGTATATTTTGGGTATGGAGAAAAACCGTAAATATTATTCGGTTATAGTTTTGGATATGGTTATAGGGGTCCTCAATCAGTACCCGAACCCAAACCGAATAATATATAATATTAAAGTATTATATAATATATGCGTGTATATATATATATATGTATATTCATTATTCACCGAATCTTACTTTGAGAATACAAAAATAACATTGTGTGAGTTGCATTTTGTGGCAAAGTTCAAAAGTTTTGTTATGAATCAAAATCTATGAGAATTCAATGGTACTTATGGGAGATATCAAAGATCTACCAACATTATCAATGTGTAGCTTTAATTTTTATGCTCCACAAGATCCATTAATTAAATCATTTTATACATCAAATATTTAATGACGAAATTAATATTTACTAAATTATCATGCTTCAATTGAGCGAGTATATTTTTTGTATTGACAAAGATGGATATAACCGTTAACCGATGGGGAATCCATTATCCGGTGGATATGGTTAATTTGCGGTTATGGATATGGTTAATTTTCATGATTATGGGGATGAATATAGTATTTCCGTCCCCAAACCGATCCATTGCCATCCCTAATCCTGGCTAGTCATATATCATGCATCTATTATATATTTTACACACACACACACACACACACACATATATATATATATATATATATATAAAGCGAATAGGGCAATGAATAGTGCTGATTTGGTGTCACGGCTTCGACAAAAATATTAGGACAAAATTGCCCCTCAACCGAAAAAATCCAAAAGTAGCCTAATATAATATATAAAAAATGCAAGCGTAATTTGGTAAGGATGAGTGAAAATTGATGGTGCCCACGTGAAGGGGAAAGAAAAATATAATAAAAAATAAGGAAAATCATGAATATTGTGTTCAAAACATCTTAAGAGGCACGTAGTGCCAGTGATAAATTAGTACATTTTTTTTAAAAAAAAATTAGTACCTTACAATAGGCTAGCAATAATGTGATTCAATCAGATGATGTGAATAGTGATTTTGGTGTCACCAAGCTTCAACAAAAATATTTGGATAAAAATGCCCCCAAGACAAAAAAAACTTCAAAGGCATCCCAAAATAATGCATCGAATAAGGCAGGGACATTTTCATCATTTTAACAATGCTTCACAATAGGCTAGCAATAATGTGATTCAATTTCTCTATTTTTAAACATGTTCAAAACATCTTAAGAGTCGTGTAATGCTGATTATAAAAAAAGTCTTTCGCACGCGGATAATAATGTGATTAAATAAGTTGTCAAATGATTGTTTTTTTTTAACAAACGATACTATCTACATTAAGGGGAAGGGGGTGGGCTTAGCCTCACAATGGGCTAGCAAATTAAATATTATTTTCTCTATTTTTAAACACGTTCAAAACATCTTAAGAGGCGTTTAATGCCGGTTATAGAAAAGGTCTTTCGCATGCGGATAATAATTTGATTAAATTAATTGTCAAATGATTGTTTTTTTTTTTAACAAACGATATTATTTACAGTAAGGGAGAGGGGGTAGGCTTAGCCTCACAATGAGCTAGCAATAATGTGATTCAATCAATTGTTTATTAAATATTATGTTCTCTATTCTTAATGTAAATTCTATAGAGACCGATTTTATTATGTGAATTTAGCTGCTTTAATTGGTTTATGAGGGGTTTCTTCTAGCATGATCTAAAATTATTCATTTACTTCAAATATTTGACTTTCCTTTTGTCAATTTATGCATATAAATACATTTAAAATGTATAAGTCGCGCATAGCACGCCGTGATTCAAAAAATGTCTTATGCATGCGTGTGAGCGCGTGCATAAAGGCTAGTATTTATAACGTTGTTATTGAGTTAATTTAAAAAGTTAGAACGTGATAATAAATGTCAGTGCATTTTCACCCAATTATAATTATGACAATACCTCTTTTGGTGCCATATCCCATGTGTAACATACATTACTCAATTTAACAACCGTGCACGAAGAATTTAATAAAAACCAAAAATAACTATGTACTTATACATTAGGTATAGTAGAATTGATGTAGGACGAGTCAAGGGTCTCAAAGAGGCGGGGGATAGAACTTGAGAATAACTCAACCAAAAACAACGGAATACTCATATCGCTAATCGTGGATTCACTCGATACGACCAAGCCAAACGCTTGATTTTAGAAGGAGAATCAACTCCCTGCGATTGCACAAGGCTTTAGTACATGATATTTATAAAAAGAAATGCCATGTAGACTCTCTCAAAAGTAAGACTCTCCATAGACTTTCTGTCACCTCATGTTTTTGGCACAATGTATTATAATGTTGGCACAAGAATTAACGTTAAATTATAAGGTGATAGAGAGTTCATAAAGAGTTCTACTTTTGAGAGAATTTCCTGAACGTTTCTATTTCTATTTATAGAGAGTACAAACAAAAAGAAAACCCAAGTCGGAATTGGGACTATTACTTTTCCCCAAACTATTTAAAATGTTGTTAAATGACTAATTAATTATTTTGCACTGCTCTAAGAACTTAATTAACTATATTTGATGGTTCCAATACGCATGAAACTCTTGGTAGATTCCAATGCATGCATGAGAGCGTATTAGTGGCAATCAAAAATGGCAACCCAGGGCGTTAAATCTGGAGTAGAATTCTCTCATCTCATATTCTCATTCTCTTCCCTCCTCTCCTCTCACACTTTGTTTTTTATCTTATTATCTCTATAAATATTGACATGACATAATCGTAACCGTTCAAATAAGAGGGGTGGGAAAGAGAAATTAGATGGGGAGATAATCGGTCTCCATTTAATCTGATCCTTCCATCTTCTGAGTCTCTGACACTCTCTTTGGGTTGAGGATGCACAAAGTTTTTCTGTAAATTTGAATGGTGCCATCTGCCAGACTACAACGCAATAAATGTATGCTTCAATGGGACTTTCTTGAATGCTTTGGAGTATTCGGTATTCTTAATATTTTAACCGTTAGATTTTTGTTCAGTACAAAAATTAAGATCTAACGGTTAAACATTCGGAGTACCAATACTCCAAGGCACTCAAGAATTTTTTTGCTGCAACCACTGTGCTCCTTTGTCGAACCATCAGTAGTGACGGTCAGTTCTTTGCATCTCAAGAAACTTTGAGATAACATGCCCTATTTACCTGGTGCCCATACTGGAAAGAACAAAACCTATTCACCTTTGACAAATAACTGGAGTTTGACTGGTTCTTGAACGTGAAATTTCACTTGCATCGTGTCCAGACTCGAGTAGCAAATACTAATTCTGAGATGTAAAGCCACTTTTAACCCTAGAAACATGATTAACAACCTAAAATATTATCAACAATATGCAGTGATATGACCCATGCATATTGCGTAAGGCATTATTGTATGACAATACATTACAATTGACGCAGACAAGCGGGGGAACCGAACATCCAATTCAATCGAATTGGCTCCAAACGAAATTTCTTAAATGTTATTTTTAATATTCTATTATTTGAATAGTTTTTATTTTCCTTTATCAACAATAGACCTCCTTAACAACAATAAAAATTTAATGTCCACTGGACTAAATAGTTAAACGTTAATTCTAACATAAAAAATGTTATTCTTACCATTTATTTGTATCATTTCTTTAATAGAGATGAGACTCACATGCTTTGGTAGGTCTCATTGTCCTTCTCATCAATCTGTTGCATGGCCTCGGTGGCAACAAAACCTTGCTCTTCTGTATGATGTTATCCAAGTAATCCCTCCACTTTTAGCATTTCTCCAGATCATGGCCGTGTACTCTATGGTATGCGCAATACTGAGATTGGTCTCCCTTCTTGGGGTTTTTCAGTAGAGGCGGTCTCGCAGCAAGGGATCATTCTTGTTCACGTTGTAAATCTGGCGAATAGTAATGGAGAACTCCGTGTATGTCTTGTTTGACTAGGTCTCGCTGGTCGACTAGCATGATTTACGCTTATCAGCTTCTTTACGGTTGACATTCCCCTTTTGATCTGCCCCTTGCGGAGTTGCTCTTGATCCTTCTTCAAGTGTTCTGGAGTCTTGGTGGCATTATTCTCGTCATCCCATAGAGCGCGGCGCTCTCAAGTTCAAATATTTAGGCCAGGGTTTGCCCATGCTTCATGACAATTTCACCACAAGTGGTGGTCCATCGGCAGGCCATTCTTGAATGTCGTGGCGGTAATGGTCTCCTCTCAGTTTGGCTTCCTCTACCTTAAAGCGATGTTGAGTAACTCATTCGACTTCTACTTCACGCTAAATAGCTGATCAGACAATCTATCCCCCACTCCGTAGTATAAGTATTCTTTTGCGAAGACTAGCAGTAGCTCACCAAAGATGCGTATGGAGCGCGGTGGTAGGGTGTGAAATCAATCATGTGTTGCTCCTTGCAACTTCATTGCAAACACCTTGCACATCAGTCTGTCATTCCTTTTGTGGGGGATCAGGACGCTTCGATTGTACTTAAGGTGGCGATCTGAGTCTGATCTCCCTTGAATAGCGTGAAAGCCGATGTGCTGACCTGCATAAGTGGCAGTGTTTGTTCAGTTTCGTCAGATAACGGGGTGGTATTCACATGTTCCACTTCTCTCTGCATAGGTTATCCTCGATGTTGCCCACCGGACGGAGATTGCGGAGACGTTCGTAGAAGGATATCGTCGGCTCAAAAAGGTGCATGCTCATCTGACTGGTCTATGACTCATCGTGGGCAGCTTGGAATTGGCAGCTGAACGAATTCGACAGGGCGCAGTTGTTCCTCTTGATGGTCATTTGGCAAATTAGTTAAGTTTGCTACTTAGCCGTTGTCTCTGTTGAGGATAGTATCAATGGTGATATAATAAGACACTTGTCAATAGATTAGCAAGGCTGTTATAAGGTTGTTAGAGTTAGTTATATTGTGACTTAGACAACAAGTTTTATAAATAGAGAATATATAGTCTTAGGGATGTAAGATTGTAACACACAGAAAATACCATATGAAAGATTTACTTCTCTCTCTAAATCTCTCTCCTCTTCTTTTGTCTTACTTCTCTTCTCTCTCAAGCATAATATTGCACATTCTTCTCTGTGATTACAGCTTGGTTTACATGGTATCTTCGCCGGAATAGCTAATCGCTCGGTTGAAAATCTTCGATCTTGGACTGCTTCCGCTCACCATTTCTGATTTCTTTAGGAATCACAGTGCTAAATTCTGTCACTTTAGGATTGCAAACTTAACCTCCACTTCTGGATCCATGAATGCTATGCATGTCAATGCTTATGCTCCATCACTGGAATCCAATCTTTCACAGCAAGTATGGCTTACAGATTCGGGTGCAACAAATCATATGACTGCAGATTTGAATAATCTGTCATTGGCAACTCCTTTTCCTTCAACAGAGATGATTCAAACTGCAAGTGGTGAAGGTTTGAAAGTATCCCATAGAGGATCTTCCATATTGCAGACTCCATTTCATAATTTGAAGTTAAATTCGGTTCTATATGTACCTAGAATATCTCAGAATTTACTCTCTGTGCATAGAATATGTCTTGAGAATAATTGTTGGCTGATCTTCGGTGCTTGGTGTTTTTGGATTCAAGACAAAGCCACAGGGAGAATACTGTTCAAAGGTCTCTGCAATAATGGATTGTATCCCATTCCCTTCACACCATCTTCATCTCATATACGAAAAGCTTCTCCAGTGGCTGCTTACATTGGCAAACAAGTAACCTCTAGCCTATGGCACCATAGATTAGGTCATCCATCAAACAATGTTGCTTCTCTTATGCTTAAGAAATCAAATATCCCTTGTATTGCTAACTCTACACCTATGTTTTGTTCAAATTGTATAAAGGGCAAGATTTGCAAACTACCCTTTCATTCAGTTCCACATAAGTCTATTAATCCCTTTGATGTTGTTCACAGTGATGTATGGGGTCCTGCTCCGTGTCTGTCTCTAGAAGGCTTTAAGTACTATGTTACCTTCACAGACCAATGTACTCGATTCTGTTGGATTTTTCCGATTATCAATAAAACTGATGTTTATGCCACATTTATTACATTTTATCAGTTTATACTTAATCAATTCTCGGTTTCAATCAAAACACTTCAAAGTGATGGAGGGGGTGAATATATAAGGAAACAGTTACAAACCTTCCTTGCTTCTAAAGGTATAAGTCACCAGTTGTCTTGTCCTTATACACCAGAGCATAATGGTTTGGCCAAAAGGAAACATCGTCATATTATTGAAACCACAATTACCCTTCTTCAAACATCTCACCTACCTGTAACATTTAGGTTCTTTGCTTGTCAAGCATCAGTGTATCTAGGGGTGGTTCGGTATTTGATCCCATACCGAAACCCTTGTCCCAATTCCCAAACCGAAATTTTCAAGAATCCCAATTATAATACCGATCCCAAAACAAATTTTCGGGAATCCCGATTTTTGGGAATCCCGAAACTCCCATACCGAAACCCTTATCCCGATTCCCAAACCAAAATTTTTCGGGAATCCCAATTTCAATACCGATCCCAAACCAAATTTTTGGGAATCCCGAAATAGTTTCGGGATTTCGGGACAAATCGGGAATCCCGAAATGGTTTTGGGCTTTTGGGCTAAAATTTGACATATTATGCTTTTGGGCTAAAATTCAACCTTTTATATTGAAAAATTGACATATAGGCATGCTCAATCTGCCAATTTGTTTCTACTAATCTGTGCACACAAATCTGCCAATCAAATGGCAAGGCCCAGTTAGTATCTGCCTATTCAAAAGTAATCTGCCAATATGAAACGTTAATATATGCTTGAGTAAACTAGTAAATCTATCTATAATCATGTTAGTCCCCAAAATTACGTCTAAAACGTTAATATATGCTTGAGTAAACTTCTGTACATATATAATATAAATATTATAGATAGATGTAAAGTTTTCTCAAGCAAATTGTACCTTATAATCTATCCATGTATCCATCTATCAATCTATCAATCTCCCATGTTTATTCTGCATCTATGTATCCATCTATCAATCTTCTGTGATTAAAAAATTCTGCATATTTTCCACTATCTATCTTATGGCTCTTTCATGTATATGTTCCATCATCGATTTCCAGTGCTCCTTCGGTATTTCAATTTTCACTATTGTAGGTAGATGATGTTCCCCTTAAAGATGTGATCCTATTTATTTAAAAATTAAATAATATATATATATTTTTCGGTTTGGTTTGGGAATACCGAAATCCCAAAAACTTGAGATCGATTCCAGTACCAAAATTTCGGGATCGGTTCGGTATTGGGTACCAAAATTTTCGAGAATTTCGGTTTGGGATTTTTTCAGTTTGGTTTCGGGAATTTTTCAGTTCGATTTGGGATTTTTGGGATTTTTTTCCAGCCCTAGGTGTATCTTGTTAATATAATGCCATCACAAACACTAAATCAGAAGTCACAATTTGAAATTCTTTATGGTTATGTCCCTGATGTCAGTCACCTCAAAGTCTTTGGTTGTTCTTGTTATCCACTTTTAAGACCCTTAACCACCACAAAGTTACAACTTAGGACAACAAAGTGTATTTTTCTGGGATATGCATCAAAGTACAAGGGCTATTTCTGTTATGAAGTCACCAAAAAGAAAGTTTATGTTTCTAGGCATGTTTTGTTTGATGAATCTGAATTTCCCTATCCAATTTTTGCATCATCACATTCTCTTAGTCTCCATACATCACATGTGACCTCACAACCAATCCTATCTCACCATCAACCACCTCCCCCACAACCATCAATGCCTAATCTTGATAATGTCTTAATTTCACCAACTTCTCCAGTTTCACATCATTCTCACTCATTCAATCCTACATCACCATTATCCCCATTATATGATGGTTCTTACCTATTACCTTCTCCACCATCCATGACTGCAAGTGAACAATATTCATCTCCACATATCTGTGTGGCTTCTGAGGTCCACTCTGAGAATCCTGTGGTTCAAATTTCGAACACTGTGGTTTCTGAGTTTCAACCTGAGAGACTTCAAGTTGTTCTCTCCATTCCTCCATTGAATTTGCATCCAATGCAAACCAGGTCAAAGAGTGGTATTTCCAAAAATATGGAATTACTTACTACAGTTCATGAGAATGGAGCAATGGATCTATCTACAGTTGAACCTGCAACATATAAGTCTGCATTAAAGTGTCAAGTATGGGTTGATGCAATGAAAGAAAAGTTGTCTGCCGTACATACTCAGTCCACATGGAATTTAGTTTCTCTTCCAGCACAGAAAAACCTTGTTGGGTGCAAATGGGTTTTTAAAATTAAAAAGAATGCTGATGGTTCTATAGGGAGATATAAGGCTCGACTGGTGGCAAAAGGTTTCAATCAAGAGGAAGGCATAGATTATAGGGAAACATTTAGTCCAGTTGTTAAACCAACAACTGTGAGACTTGTATTGGCCATGGCTGCTCATTTTGGGTGGAATTTGAGACAACTTGATGTTAAGAATGCATTTCTGCATGGGATATTGCAGGAAGAGGTGTATATGTCACAACCTCCTGGTTTTATTAATCCTCAACACCCTGAATATGTCTGCAAACTTCACAAGTCCTTATATGGCTTAAAACAGGCTCTTAGAGCCTGGAAAGACAAGTTCACAAGTTTTTTGCCTTCACTTGGATTCACTGCAACCTATGCAGATTCATCTTTATTTGTGAAAAAGATTGATTCATCTGTAGTGATATTACTTCTCTATAAGGATGACATTATCATTACTGGTAATGCCCCAAATTTGATTCATGATGTGGTTTCTGCCTTAACAAAGGAATTTGACATCAAAGATTTTGGTCCTCTTCATTTTTTTTCTGGGAATTCAGATTATCTCTCATAATGATGGTATGGTTCTTTCTCAAGAAAAGTACGTTAAGGATCTCTTTACAAAGACTGAAATTTTAGATTCCAAGCCTTGTTCCACACCTTGTCTACCTTATAATAGGTTAGTTCTTGATGATGGCAAACCATACAACAATCCTGCTCTCTACAGAAGTGTGGTTGGTGCTTTGCAGTGCATCAGGTATGCCAAACAGTGTCCAGATCATCCACTGAGACAAAGTATCAAGCTCTTGCTGCAACTGCTGCTGAATTGGATTGGATCAAGCAATTATTGACAGTTTTGCATCTTGATATTCCCAGTTCACCAGTTCTGTTTTGTGATAATATGTCCGTTATTGCTTTAACATCAAATCCAGTCTTACATCAGCGCACAAAACACATTGAAGTTGATATTCATTTTGTTCGAGAAAGAGTTGCAAAGAAACAGCTGCAGGTTTAGTTTGTGTCTTCCAGTGAGCAATATGCAGATATCTTGACCAAAGGTTTATCTGCCCCACTTTTTCAAACTCATTGTCGCAATCTTAGTCTTGGTTCCACCTCCTAAGCTTGAGGGGGGATGTTAAGGATAGTATCAAAGGTGATATAATAAGACACTTGTCAATAAATTAGCAAGGTTGTTATAAGGTTGTTAGAGTTAATTATATAGTGACTTAGACAACAAGTTTTATAAATAGAGAATATATAGTCTTAGGGATGTAAGATTGTAACACATAGAAAATACCATATGAAAGATTTACTTCTCTCTCTAAATCTCTCTCTCCTCTTCTTCTGTCTTACTTCTCTTCTTTCTCAAGCGTAATACTGCACATTTTTCTCTGTAATTACAGCTTGGTTTACAGTCTCGTGGTGGCACTTTTTGCATGGCCTGCTATTAGTATCTGGGAAGTGCTCCGTGGGACTTGAGCCTTAAGCGTATGCTGCCCTTGGAGCCTATTCTGGAATAGACACTCCTGGAATGCTATAGGAAGGAAAAAACACTTCCTCCTGGTATGGGTCTGGGAGTTTCTGCTACCCTGGGAACCTAGTCTAGAATGGACACTCCTAGAATGCTATAGGAAGAAAAAGACATGTCCTCCTAGTATGGGTCAGGAGTTCCCACTGATCTGCAGTCTTAACCTGGAATGAAAGTCAGTCCTAGGACCCAAGCGTGAACGCATAGTTATGGCAGGCTGATTGCCCGTGGCAATCTCTTTCCCAGCTTGCTGACGAAGAACGAGATGATCGGCTAACTGGAGTTAACTGCTTTGGCTGATTTTAGGTAGTCCGCCGACTCGTCTAAGCAACATGTCGACCAAGGTAGTCTGCCTCTTAATCTTATTCGAAAGTTAGGCCATTTGTGAATGGATTTCCTCTTGCTGGTTAGCTGGGTCGGGGACACTACTACAATATAGGCCATCACCGGCGAACCAAAAACCGACAAGAAATCTGATTTCTGTTGGAAATTTGGCAAAAATCCAACATAAAACAATGTAATGTCAGATTAGAATAGCGACACCATTGCTAGCATCATTAAAGGGCTTCAGTGTCATTTTTTCGCTTAATTCGCCACTAAGCAGCGTCGGTTAAAAGCGACACTGATGTTGACGTCAGTTTAAAGCGACGTATACTTCAACATTACGTCGGTTTAAAGCGACGTCAGATAACAATTAAATAAATAAAATATGCAAACTAGTGACGGTCTTAACCGACACCACCTTTGTTAATAATAATAAAAATCTTTCAAAATCTTTCTCTGCATTCATTTTTCAATTAATTGTAACTAAGAAAAATTATATAAGCAAAATAATAAATTTCAAGTATAGGCCAAAACAAACAATAATAAAAATAATTAACAAGAAAAATAATGCCAAAATATACAAATATTTTACATCTAACATTCCACATAATTTACAAAAACTCATCCGCCATAACAAACACTAAATCCGACATGACAAACACAACATACAAAAACAAAAAGATAGAACTATCAAAGTGTCATATTTATCCGACAAGAAAGCGAACCGAATAAACTACTCAGCCGAGTATGAGCCTGAATGTGGCCCAGATCCTTCTCCTCCTTGAGATCCTCCATTTGATCCAAAAACCCTTGTCAAGTCCACATCAAATCCAGCACCCACAAGCATTCCAGAAAACCCCCCAGCTATAACTTCAGGACAAAATCCACCAGGAGCAGCCATCTCGGGTCGATATACTAGCACTTGATAAGGTTGCTGCTGTATGTTTGACATGGGAGGCTGCTGCATATATGGCATGGGGGGCTGCTGCATGTATGCCATGGGCTTCTTAGGCATCGGATATGCAGAGGGAGGCTGATTTTGGCCAGCATACGGATATGCAGGGGGAGGCTGACTTTGGCCCGACTGTTGAGGAGGAGGAGGCTGACTCTGGCCTGACTATTGGGTTCCCGGGCTATGCGGTGGTAGCGGCTGAAGTCTTTACAGGAACAACTCAAACAAATGATTATGTCGGTTCTCTGATTGTTCAATCTTAACCTCTAGGTCCGATATCCGTTTAGTATTATTTTCATCCCTCATTCTCAACTCATTGTTTTGAGTCATCAGCACTGCCATTGAACTCTTAGATGACCTCCTGGAGGAATTTGATGTAGAAGATAAAGAAGATGCATAGGACACCATATCAGGAGTCACCCCATGACCATATCCTCTAACTCTATTATGACTCTCATGACCCATTGTATCAACATAAACTCGGGTCCTAAGTTCTTCATTATCCTTTTGGCCCGACTCAATCAAAGTTTGCAGATTGCTCTCCATTGTTGCCTTGCATTACAATTTTTAAAAATAAAAATTCAAACAATCGTAAAACAGAAAAAATAAGCTATAGATAATAAAAATTAATAACAATGAAATACTAACACGAAAAAATCAATTACCCTTGTATGCTCCGATGTTTCATCAATCCAAGTTTTATCTTTTCGTGTATGACATTCACAAAAAAAAGGTTACAGGATCTGCCTCTTTCCCATGCTTCTTCCACTTTATCAAAAATAAAATTTCATACAAACAATTTTAAGCAAACCTCATATTAAAAATAAAATTTCTAACAACTATAGATTATTTAAAATTAGAAACAATTCTTCAAAATGTACAATACATACAAATTCTTGCCGCACTCTTGCAAAAGATTTTGTACCGGCAGTAGGGCTCATTGTTTTCAATTGCCGATTAATCTTATTTTTTTCAGCAACCTCCTGGAAAAAAAAAAAAAAAAAAAAAAAAAGGAATTTATTAGACAAATTTAAAGTTATAACGAAATAAATCATGTAACGATTACCCTTGTTTTTTCTCTATTCCAGTATGCCACCAACTAAACCCACTGTGCAGGATTCACGTCAAGAGGAGGGTGGCTGCGCACCTCTACTGCTATTTTAGTATAATACTTTTTTTTTAACTTATTTCGATACTCTTTGTGTGCATGCTCCGTAACCTTAAGCGTCATATGGCGGATCATAGGCATTTTTACTATATCTGCATCTTCAAAAAAAATATTTCCCTACATCCATAAAAACAAAAAAATCAAGCTAATCAATTATTATTACAATCATTGACTTATTCTTCTATTTTCAAGTAAAAATAAAAATATCTAGACCTTTATTCTATTCCAGAAAACTTCCTTATCCTCTTCCTTAATCTTACGCCAATCCCTCGTCAACGGGAGATTTATGCAGTCTCTAACCTCCCCTGCTACATATTTTGAAAAAGCATTAGAATTATCACTAATGCATTTTCCGGACGAATCAAACGAACAAAGTTGTTTCGTCCATTTGGGAATTGAGGGTCCGCGCCTCCGTTGAGTTGTTCCTTATCAATACAAACAAAAAAACAATTAAAAACCAGGAAATAAATGTAAATTTTTCAGTTTAAGCATAATACTAGTTTAACACAAAACAAAAATTGAAATTAATAATAATTCAAAAAAGAACCAGCTTCGAACTCCTCATTTTCCAAATGAAGTTCCTCACTAGAATTATCCATAGCAAAAGTTAGTGGAAGGAGAAGGAGTATGGCTAAAATGGGGGAAAAAGTAAGGCTGAAATGGGAGAAAGAGAGGGAGTAAACGAGAGAGAGAAATGTAAGAGAGAAATGGAAGCAGGGAAGTAATGGGAAAGACGGGGGTTTAAATATGGATAAAAATTTAACGTCGGTTAACACCGATAATAGCTATAAGTTGCGTTGAAATATGAACACCTTACGTCGGTCAAAACTGACACCATCTCTGACACGACCTAGATACACGCAGCTTGACATACTTTTGACTAAAAGGCCGGACACACTTTTGACTGAAAGGGTTGGCGTCAAAACAGGATCACATTGCGTCAGATAAAACCGACGTTAGTCCGACAAATTTGTGTGGCGTCGAAATAAGGACAATTTTGCTTCAGTTCAAACCGACGTGTCGCTAACAGACTTGACAGTCGTAGCAGGTGGCCTCGAAATATGACAAGTTTGCGTCAGTTCAAACCAACATGAGCCTGACATGTCAGTGCGATTGGATGTGGCGTCGAAATAAGGAAACTTTGCGTCGAAATAATCAGAGGTTGCGTCGGTTAAAACCGAAGCCAACTCTGACACTGACTGAAAAAGCTCATCCAATCCATTCCCCCGTGCAAAAAAACCGAGAAAATTCCCGCCCAAAATATTTCAATTAAACCGACGTAGTTGACATCTGTCGTCGGCTAAAAGCGACAGGAAACAAGCATAAAAAAATAAAAATAAAAATTAAAAAATAAGTTTAACCCAAAGTTAAAATATAAGCAGTTATGTTATCTCATATAATATTTAATAAATTAAATTTAACTTATATATAATACTTAATAAAAAATAGAAATATAATTTTATGATAAGATATCATCACACACGAATTGAAACATCGTCTAATTAATACATAAAATAATTAATATATTTATTCCCTGTCATCATCTATTAGCTCGTCATCGACATTGGCATGATTAACGAACTCGGTAGGCAACGGTAGTGATTCAAGAAAAGGAGTCTCTTCCACACCAACCCTTGTATGGAAATTTTTATTATCCAGAATTGGATCATCCAAGTTAGGTATGGCATAATCATCAATTGCATCACTATCCTCTAATACGTCAAACAAATCCCTCGGCTGAGTTCGAACAACTACGTGCCAATCTTTTTCAATTGTGTCCTCCACATAAAATGCTTGTAATGCTTGTAATGCTTGTGATGCTAATATGAAAGGATCCTCTTTAAATCCCAATTGATTGAAATTCACCATAGTAAATCCATATTGGCCGGTCTTCATTCCTCGTGGACTTTCACTATTAACCTATTCGCACTTAAATAACATCACAGCTCAACCCCTATCTCCTGCCTTAATAGGACAACAATATTTAACCTCGAACATATCTACAACTCTGCCATAACAATTCACTTGCCCAATTGCTCCAGGAACATTTGTATGTACAAAGACACCACAATTTTGATTCTTATGCTTATCATCCACAGATTTTATACGAAATCTAAACCCATGAACAATGTGACTTTTATATCTACTCACAACCCTACTAGGATAATTAGCTAGCTAATGCAAGTCTTGAGATATCAACGTGTCATTAGCATTAGCATGACATCTTGAATTCATCTGTAATAAGTATGAAGATAAAAATTGACAGAATAACTATAAACATGTTATAATTAAAATGCAAAACAATAAATAAATAATGTGATTGTTATATCAACTCACATGTTACTTGAACCATTCTGGAAATTCTTTCTTGCTTAGCTCCTTAATTTGTCGCATAGTTAACCTTTCTCGACGATGTTTAGTTTTCAAGAATTCCTCATGTTGCCTAGACAATTATGTCCAAATTTAGATAATTAATTTTTCAAAATTAAGAAAACCAATAAAACATTAAGATGTATGATTAAACGTTCTTACCTTCTAAATGGGCGAACTTCATCACAATTATTTAGAATGTATTTATGGCACTGATTAAGAACATTTAGATCGAGCTCCACATTTTCTCCTGAACCCTTATAACATCATTTCGAGTCAAAAATTGATAACCCACCAGATAATCCATGTCCAATACCATCTTCATTTCGGCCTCTATAGGTACGACGAGACTCAACGTCTCTAAGATACATGGAACAGAAGGACAAGCACTCGTCCACCAAATATGCTTCAGCAATAGAACCTTCAGGACGACCCTTATTACGAACATAGCGCTTCAGTGTTTGCAACTACCTACAATTATAAAACGAAATACAAATTATTATAATTATTAATTAAAGTTATGAATACAATTGTAAAAAATTTATAAAAATTTATTCATTACTGTTCAATTGGATACATCCATCTATATTGAACAGGCCCTGCAAGAGCTACTTCATCTGCCAAGTGAACTGGGAGGTGCACCATTATATCAAAAAACGCAGGAAGGAATATTTTTTCAAGTTGACATAATGTCAAGGCAATTCTTGAATTCAGTTGCTTGAATCCTTCCTCAGACTCCTTCTTACTACACAACTATCTGAAAATTGCACTCAACTCTAATAATACCATAGTAACAGCTTTAGGCAAAACCGGGCGTATTGCAAGTGGGAGTAACTGCTGCATTAAAACATGGCAATCGTGACTTTTCAAACCATGTATTTTTCGTTCATTCAAGTGCACACATCGCGACAAATTTGATGCACCCGAATAGTAGACAACATTTTGCAAAACACAGTTTTTTCTCCTCTTTTCAACGTGAACAATGCTGGAGCTCGAAATGTTCTATTTCCTTCTCTACATGGGTGTTGACTACGTCTTATATTCAAGAATTCAAGATCTGCATGTGCAGCCAATCCATCTTTAGACTTTTCTATATCTAGCAATGTTCCCACCACACTATCACATATATTCTTCTTGATATGCATAACATTAAGATTGTGTCTAATCAACAGAGACAACAACAAATTTGGTTGCTTCATGAACATCCAAGGCGGTAAATTGTAAACAGAAAGCACCACATGCCATGTGCTATGGTCATTCCTCATTTTCCCAAAAGGATTAAATCCATCATTGGCCAACCCTAATAGGACATTTCGAATTTTTGACGCAAAATCCGAATATAAATTATCCAAATGATTCCATGCTGGAGAATATGAAGGATGTCTCATAAACTCATCCTTAGGACATTCAGTTGCGTGCCACCTCATATGTTCAGCCATATGCTTCGACATAAAAAATCTTTGCAATCGTGGTTTTAAAAGAAAATACCACATAACCTTAGCTGCGATCTTTTTTCTCGAGCTATCCTCTGAGTTGGTAATTTTATATCTTGATTTACCACAAACCGAGCACACAGTCAAATTCGAAGTATCTTTCTAATAGATCATGCAATCATTGGGACATGCATCAATTTTCACATACATCAGACCCAAGTCATTTATAAGTTTTTTTGCCTTATAACAGGATTCATGCACACAATCCCCTTCAGGCAACATTCTTTTAATTAACTCCAGTAAAGTGGTGAAGATCTCGTCTGGCATTCCCCCTAAACACTTGATCTGATACAGTCTTACAACTGCTTCCAATTTCTTAAACTCCTTACAACCTGGCCAAAAATCTTGATCTGCCTCTTCAAGCAACCTAAAAAAAGTCTCCATCTCTTCTGGACGCCCTTCCCCAATAAGGGGTTTAGTAGACGGCTCAACACCTACTTCTGTTAATGGTTGGACAAATACATCATTAAGAAAATCATGCATGCCAATCACCTCATCTCCTGTTTCTTCTTCTCCAATTGCCACATTTTGCTCTCTAATGTTTTGCTCGCCATGATGTTGCCAACAAGCGTTTTTATAATCTTTATCCATATCATACAATATGAGATGTTCAACAATAGTGTTCCTAACAAAAGTATATCGATTACAACATCTTTTGCAAGGACATCTAAACTTATCAGGACCGACACCATTTGCAACTACTTGATCCAAAAACAAATTAATTCCAACTGTATACGCTTCAAAATTTCAGGGTATCGTCAACCAACTCTTGTCCATGTTTTACCACTTTACGAGGGCAAAATATTACGTTGACATTAAGATGCCTACAATCTTTCAATCCCTATCATGTAGGCATAACTATTAGAATTTTCAATTTCTATCTTTCAACCCTCGAACTCTATCACGATTGCAATCTTTTAATTTTCAACACCTATTATAGTAAAAACAAATTAAAATGACAACAAAAAGTTATCAAAATTATGCTCATCTAATCCATTCTAGTAAATAACAACTGAAAGTTATCAAAGTTATCAAAATAACAACAAAAACAAATTAAAATAACAATTAGAGTGCAAAACAAATTAATTTAACATAAAATATTCTTATATTACTAAATATTATAAGTTTATGTTATATTTAATATTGTTAATTTAACATAAATGCTTATAAATATTATTCATTTCCATTTTCTCATAACAATTCAAGTGACAAAATTAATTAAATCGACTAAATATTTATTAATTTAACAAAAATAGTAAAAATTTATCTAAGTACTTAAATTAAAAATTTTAAATAAATTAACTTGTGTATTATACAATTTAAAAATTAAAAAATTTAGTGATAGAAACCTGAATTATGAAATAATTCCGTCGTCGATCAATTCTTTATGTACTCAACCAGCTCAAATAAATTCCCTACAAAAATAAATAGTAAATAAAAATTAAACATAAGAGGAGAAAATAAAAATATTAGAGGCAAGAAAAGCTTACTGTTGTGAAGAAGGAACAAATGAAGCTGGAAGAACAAATAAGAAAGATGCAAGGGAGAAAACACGGGGAGAGTTTGTAAATTGGAAGAACGAAAAAGAAAAATGCAAGAGAGGAAGAAGAAAACGCAGGGTAGAGTATATAAAGACCATTAATCTGTCGTTTACAACAGACACCGGGTTTCAAAATATTTAAAAAACTAAAATCTATGTCGCTCAGAACCGACGTAGGCTTTAAAATATTTAAAAACAATAATTAGCGTCGCCTAGAAGCGACACCCATACTTTATGTCGCTTAAAAGCGACACTGTTTTATTTAAAGCGACACCAGTATTTAAAAATTATTAAAATGTATGTCGGTTATAAGCGACACTAAATGTTTACGTTGGTTTAAAAGCGACATAGACATTTTATGACTCTTATAAGCGATAGTAAATCCGATGTCATGTTCAGTAGGTGTCGCAACTGTCCTGTCCGCCACTATATTATATTAAACCGACACCACCCACTGACACTATAAGGCCATTTTGTAGTAGTGGGAGTCCGGCAGTTTGGTGCGCTCGATCCTCGTGTCTTGTTGAGTCACGGGGCTAAGAGGCAGTCGATCATCGTGAGGTTTTTCCTTGCATGATCAGTCGATTAGTGAGCATTTGGTGGTCAGCCGGAACGAGCGAGGTGTGGCATGCGTTGGCTAGCGTTCCCTCGTGGACTAGGCCTTGAGCTTATGGGTCAAAAAGCCCTAGGGTTTCGCGCACCAGGGTTTGTGAAACCCTAAACGTATTTGGGGAAGTCGTTTCTTGGGAACAATGGAAGTCGTGATGGCTTCGGTGGGCGGCATTATGAATCCCATGAGAGATGTGACCAGTGTCATGGCGGCAGCAGTGGCTCGACCCCCTTTTCCTCTCGCGCTGGTAGTGGCTTGGGTGTCGTCGTTCCTTGCAACGTGGCATGGAACTGTAAGTGCCACAGGTGGGGCTAGTGGAATATGTTCCTACCCAGCAATGGAGGGAACCGAATTTGGTATTGGCGCCGCCGCTGTTCCGGTATTCCTGCTAGACAATCTTTGTGTTTCAACCATTCTTGCATTCATGAAGAAATTGGGGAAGGAAGCTTTGTGTTTGAGGTTTTACTTTGGCCCAACTGGGTAAATAATCGTGAGTGTTTTTCAAGAACTCTCAGCGTACGCACCAATTTGTGGGAGCAAAGTTTCGCCTCAAATTGAATTGATGAAAACCTAGACACCCAAAGAAAAGAGAAACAGAGTTTAGACTAACACCAATGTGGTGTTAGCCAAGGGGCCTCTGGTAGGTAAGTCAGAAAGACTGCAGAAGTAATAGGAGAGTTGTGAGAATCTTGATTACAGGAATAAAGTGGTTGGTCTTGACTATTTATATAGAACTAAGGAGTTAACCCTAACATCCAGGTTCATTGAACTTGTTAGCAAATTGTTTACCTTGTCGGCACACGGATGGAGGAATATTCCTCTGAGATTTCTAAAATATGCTTCGAAGAGTCTTACCCTATTAAGAGAATGATAGGCAAGCCCATTGCATATCAGGGTAATCTGCATAGGTCGTGTGGCAATAGACTTGGACAGTTGGCGATGAATTACCCTAAGGGCTTGTTGATTGTGGGCTTCTATGGCTTTTGTACAGATATTTTATCAGAGTAGGTCTCGTGGCAATAGACTTGGACAGTTGTACACATGACGTTTTCCCATTGGTTGGGATATTTTATGTTCCCACATCTACCTACTTATGGTGGGTAGGGTGTGCCCTATGGGTCTAGTTCTGATCTCAACATCCTCATATAATCACTTTAATGTCATGCTTAATTATAAGGCCCTGCTACTAGGCTTGACATTTGAATGAAAGGTTGACATAGTGAAATGAACCCAAACCAGTTGAATTGTGCTCGAGCATGGCAAATGTAGGACAATGCCAGGGATTTCAACATGAATAAGATCCTCTCCAGATCTTAGCCGTCCGGATCTTGAGGATCAACTAATCCTGACTGTCCAAAAGATCGGGCGGCCAGGAATCAACAATAAGCAGCAACCCTTTTCCGCCACACTGCAGAATGAGGTCGACGACGTCTCTCAGAAATGCCCGACTACTTCCCCAACGAAGGCCGTCGTCCAGTCGATGCCAATTAGCCAAGTCAATGTCCAGCTGCTTCTCCATAAACCGTACCGAATAGAGATCCATCAAGCCGCAAGTTGATGCCCAAGCCTAGATTCACGTCAAGCAGATGGATCTCCGGCCGTTGGGAAGAGGGGGAACAAAGCGACGACGTAGTTTGCAGCGTGCTGCAACTTTCTAGTTGATCCGCAAGGATCCAGACGATCAAGAGCCGGAGAGGATCTTAACCCAAACAGACACGCTTACAAAGCGAATTTTTATAAATAAAAAATAAAAAAGCACCTATAAACAGTGCATATAATAACTCAACGCATGTTACAGTTCGGATACAAGTTGAATCATATTCATACATTTCTGAACGATACACCCAGCAAACAAATATCAAGCATCATCACTATACCAGGAACTATCATATAATATGGCTGAGACACGTTTGGTGATACCTTTAGAATCATAGACTACATACAAGTACAGGAGACATGAGAATAACACAAATAATACTGAGTGGAAGAAATTATAGCTCCCTTGATCACGTCGGAGGTTTTCCCTTCACGAAAGCTACATCACCACTTGGTACAGTCAGGAGATGATGATTTTGCCCCTCCTCACTTGCTCCTGTTCCAGATGATGCAATAGATTCTGATCCGTCGTCGTCATCCTCGTCTGCAGAGGCAGTAAAGAAGGGAAAATAATTTATGCAAAAGACATCACACATGTAAAGTACCCCCAAGCATACACATCACACATCACACATCACACATCCTTGTCTGCATACACACAAAATTCAAAATCTTTTCACCAAACAATTAAAGCTCTCATTGACATGAAGGACTATAACTAATTCAAGTCGTAAACCTAGATTCTGAGTATAGGTGTACAGTTTGCACCTGTTGATGGCAACCTGCATGGTAGGATCCGATAAATACCATCAGACGTCCACAACAAATATCTTGACCAACTTGAGTTCTCGAATTTCCATGCTAGATCAATCTCTCAACCGAAAGCAATTAAGCCCAGAGGTTGAGTCCATCAATCAAAGTGTTTGATTATTCAACCTATTATGTTTCTTTCCAGAAAACAGAAAAGAAAAATAATTCTATTTATTTTATTCCTTCAACTGAACTTCCAACATATTCGCAAGGGCAATCAAAGAGCAAATAATGCATGGTCATGAGTCATGGTATGAAAAAAAACATATTTGGTGCTATAACTAAACGGTCCAGTTTACGGAACAAAAATAAAGACACATTTGTGCACCATGGGGTGGTGCACAATCCAAGGGTTGAAACCACATTTTGTTTTATTTTGTAGGGAACACAAAAGCATATCGGTTGTATCGTATCAACTTTCTCTCTCTTACTCTCTCAGACAAAAATCTGTGCACGCAAGCTTCCCTTTTGTTTCTCTCCTCAGGTTCCATCTCCCTTCTCCATCATATTACCAAGCTGGACTCAATTTGAAAACTGAATCTTCCCCCATTTCACTTGGTAAGCTTTAATACCAGTAACATACAGAGAAGGAAAACAGAACATACGTTGAAACATTTTGTGTAATGAACTAAACTCCATGTTGTGTGCTTTGCTTCAGTTGTTAATCCATCTTCTCCAGAATCTTTTGGCATGGTAAAAGAAAACAGAATGATATGGTCAAAGAGGAATTTAGGTTGTTTGTATCCACTTTATCCTGTAATTATGTTCTCCAAAAGCTGAACTTGCAACTAAAGCTCTTTTAAAACAAATGGCAAGCCAATTTCCAGCCATCCAAATGATATTCAACTGTGTTTAATAGGCTTTTGGGAGGAAAAAAATTCCAAATCATTTTGCGGAAAAGTCAAAAGCATTTAGAGGATAAGTCAATGGCATTTTATTTAATCAGAGTGTCTTAAAGAAATTATTTCAAGTGATTGTATTTAACTCCAAAAGATGCCTTTCTTAGATCTTATTTACAATAAATTATGTACTCTATATCACCACCCACCTATATGCCAGGAGCTCATTAACCCCACACTTAATCTCTCTTAACTTTCATAATTCTTAGACAAACTCTCATTGTAGTTTAGTCTTAATACAACAGTTGGAAAATTAACATGAAAATTGTGATAAGAGAGCAATCTACAGAGAAAGAAGTTATGATTTATTTTTGTTATCATGCATTTTTGTTCAAGGTTCAAGCATCATTCAACCAACCAGGACCACATGATGCACAGACACCAGAAATCAGATCTCAGATATGCTTAATCAATGTCCACAGTCCCTCAGACATATCATGTTTGTCCATTTGTAAATTGTAATCAACTTAATATATTTCATTTGTTCAACCTCGGTTGGCAAAGCAAGTTCAAACACAGAATTAAAAAAACTCATACACATCTGATCTCATATTTTAATCATCTCACTTGTTCTAATTGCATAAGACCACCAAAAAGGATCTGCATATGATCCCATTCAATGTATCAATATCTAGTCATTTCAAATACTTTCATCAAATCTTTTGTAGCGCATTTCCACCTAATTAGCTCATTATCTTGGTACTTGCAAATCACTCATCCATAACATAATCTTAGAGTTTGGGTGAAGAATAAATAGGTGAGGGCAAGTTGTGGGTTTAGAGAGGAATCGGTGGGTTGCAAATTTAATGAGCAATACCAATACATGTTAGTGGATTAGTTGAGCACTTTTGGTATAGAGTTTGTCAAGTAAACTTCAAATTTTAAAAGTCGATCAGATGCAAGCGTTATGCCCAACTCCCTTTATTGTTCATTTTATATATGCCTAACAAATCTTAAAATTTTTTGTAATGCTTATTGAATACTAGCCCACTTTAGTTAGATGTTTCATATTTTTACCCTCAATGGCCTTCTTTCGACCAAACCACTCTCCTTCTATGCACTCCAGCCCTCTCTTGTCTCACCCCAACTCCAACCGCATTGCACACAAATTACATGTTCATGAGCCTTTTAGTAGTACGGAGAAATGAAATATGCTTGGTTTATTTTTCCTTGTACTTATTTTATATATGTACACTCATACATCTTCAAGACATAGAAGATTGAGTCCCATAAGAGGAAGTATAACTCTATTGCAGAAAAGGAAGTCAGAAAGAATATGCAAGATTGTGATGCAAAACTCTTTAAAGAACATTTTTTTTTTTTTTCCAATGGGAACATACCAGAATACGCTGGATGGTCAGGAAGATGTCTCACTGCTGAAATTTGAATGTTTTCTGGGAGAAGACAGTTGCAGAAAGAACCTGAAACTCAAAAGAAACCTCGACTCAAAAAAAATGAAAAGCTCATTAAACATTTGTGGACCCACCTATGGTATAGAATCTATGGGCACACAAAGCCCAAGTTAATAGTATAATAACCCACACTACTGTCTTTTATAATCAGTAACGAGGATGTGTCATTCATTTATAAGGTCTAAAAAAATCTAATTCAAGGTAGCTTGTAGATCTTGTGAATATTGAAGTAGAGTATCTTAACTCTCACCTACTTGGGCCAGCCGATTTACCCATCCAGGTATAGGTTTTCCAGTTAGCTGCATACAAACTTCATCAGTGAAATGGTTGCAATTCTTGGCAATTAAATGATAGGTATCTCCATGATACTTTCCAGAAAGATGCTCCATAAATGACCGAAATTCTGAGCGAGACATTTCAGTGCTTCCCAACAGGACTGACCTTCTGAAGATGAAGCCAGGACAACTTCTTGGTTCCACCTCAAAAACCCCACTGCTGGGATACTCATGGGCTCCAAAGCCATACTCCATGCCATGAACTGTAAACAAAAATGGTTAGAACTTTGCCATGCTTTTCAACTATAATTTCGTATAACGGCTGCCAAGGGGATGCTGCCAAACACCTCAAATACAAAAGAAAAACTAAGAGCAAAACAGCAACAATAATAAGTAAAGGATTCTACAAAACCAAGAAGTAATCTAATTTTCCAAGATTTCTATTTCAGCATTCTGATATTTAGGTAGTCGTGGTTCAAGAAGCATTGTACCTAAATTCAACAGATAATTGTTATATGTTCTGCAATGATTACTTGCAATAACCCTTTATGTAGTTTGATGCTTCACACAAATTGTGTGTTCCGTATGATATCAGTTAGAATATTTTAAGTATTGTTTGGTCACACATGTATCATAGGATGCACTGTACTTAGCGTAATAGAGTCTTTATGTGAATGATTATTATTGACACCACCACTCATTGAGTTAGACTTTTAGTTAGATATGAAATAGTAGTATGAACTCTATCTTTAATAGGGGTGATGAATTTGGACTGTATTAATATAGGTTTGGTCCCTTATCTCACAACTACACATCCAATACAGAGCTTTCCCTATTGAATAGCTTGAACATACAGAAATGCTGAGAGGAGGAGACTATCCATAAGGCTTTGTTCATAGTGACTATGAACATACAGTAATATGAACATACGGATTTGTCACCAGGTGAATTTTACACCTCAATCATGGCTGCTCCAGTTTATACTATGTTGTGATATAGACTTTTTGCCTATCTGCATATTTGATATTTACATTAGCTACAAAGCCTTTATATAATTTGACGCTTCTATTCGATGACCACCATTGCAGACCTACAATATTCTAGTAAGGAACTCGTAACACTTACAATTCTCTCATTAAATAATCTTACTTTCTAATCATTTGATTTATGGAAGTTCTGCAACAGAATTGTACTATTCGAAAAAGTTCCATTTATACCTCAAAATGCTAATCTTTACCTACACCTGCTTCTCCTTATGCATATAAACGCAGTTTTCATTTGAGACGAAAACAGTTTTCTTAGAGGGGCACATCGATGTTCACAGAGTTGTTTAGATTTCAATTTCATCATATGATTATCTGAAATCTTCGGTAGAAACGTTCTCTAAAGAATAAGTGTTTGCATCTTGTCAATAATAAATTAAGCAGCATGCTTTCGGACGCAAGCAATCTCTTCTAGTTACCATTTCAGTTACTCTTTTCTTACAAACATCAGCACAGTCTAACAACACAATACCCTGTAGAAATTCCTCAAAATTCATCACAATAAAACCAAAATTATCCACAATCAAACAGCAATAACTCCTAATAAGAACACAAAACACTCAAAATTCAAACTTGCATCGCTCGAAAACCCCAAAAAGCACAAAAATCGCATACCTTCTATGCCGGAGTGGAAGATCCCGAATCCAACCCAGTAAAGGTAGTTGTTCACAGGCGTGAGATCGTAGACATTGAGGTACAAAAGGGCGCGATTTTTTTCCCGATCAATGAGCTCCTTGTCTGCGCTGGAGGTCGAGCCCGGGCTTGAGCTCAAAGGAAACAACCGCATCGTATATTGAATCGCTCGCAAACCCTAATCGCCTCAATTAGGTTCTGAAGTTGTCACAATCTGATCATCGCGCTCGCCGATCGAAACAAACCTCGGCGAAGTGAAGATGGCTACAAAGTTATTCCGCTGTTTGGATGCCGAGAAACGGGAGCAATTAATTATTTTTAACAACCTCTAGCTTTAGCTTAAGCCTAAGTTTTTATCGATGTGTTTTTAAAATAATAATAATAATAATTGTTATTATTAGGGTATGAGAATAAACCGTTCTACAATAAAGTTGTTTAGTGTTTGGTAAAAAAAAAATTGTAAAAATGCTTTTAACAAAAAAAAAAGGATTTAAGTGTTTGGTAAACTTTTATATAAATTGTTATAACTATGCCACTTAGTATTATAGGTTCGATTTTTGCCAAATGCGATTTTGAACCACATCATTGTTAGCCTATTATGAGGCTAAACCCGTTCATTTCATTTTAGTGTAGATAATATCGTTTCTTAAAAAAAAAAAAAATTATCAAAGACAATAGTCGTAACAAGAAAAAAGAAATGACTCTAGGGTTTCTCTGCGCTTTGCGTCGTCGGCGCTTGCGTGAATCGGTCTCTGATCGTTCTAGCAAGGTGTGTATGAAGATTTGGGTGAATTGGGTTAGGATTATTGCTTGTATGCTAATTGAGAGGGTAAGGTTAAAGTCTGGAAAGGATTATTAGGGTTTGGTTAACGAAGTTTGAGTTAGTCAAGGGATTAGATAATTTGGGGAAAAGGGTTAATTGGAGTTCGTGTGAGTGGCCTGTGCAGCTTGGAGAGTTTTTAAGTCTCTGCATCCTCCTCAAGTAGGTTGTGTAAGATGGTTTCGTGTTTCTCACTTGTTTTGTGGTGTTACGAGGAGTTGTTTCGTAGCTAATATGTTGGTTGATTACTTGTGGCTTGCTGATTGGGTGAATTTAGATTTATTTGATTGTGTTTGTATTTGTTTAATTTTCTGTTGCTGGGACGATTTGGCTAACCTAGATTTAGAGCTCAGGATTATGACGTTTAGGGTTTTGGCATGCCTCGGCAATTATTGCTTGACATCGATGTTGATCTGGGGTTGGTGTAGTAATTGGTTATGTTATTCTGTATGGAGACGTTTGAGCTCCCATTTGGTGATGGTCCGTTTCTCTAGGTGGGTTATGTTCACGCGTGCTAGTTTTGTATTTGCCTTGAGGTTGGGGGCTAGATCTACAGCCATTAACTTTGTGAGTTTTATAATTATTATTTCTACGCTTCCTTATTTGGATCATTTGATAATGATGATTTTCATTCTGCTAGTGTGTTTTGATGGTTGGATTCCTCCAAGGTTTGGCTATTTATACATGCTTTGGTGATGCTTTTGGTCTTCACTTACTTCTTTGCCTTCTATTTTCTTACCTTCTGTCGTCAACATGTCTAACTTTCACCTATCTGGCGCTTACTCTAGCGTGACCCGTAGGCCTAGGATTTGTTATGATTCCTATGTTCCTAGTTGGGAGAACCTCTTCCCAGTCCCTCAACCTGGGCAGGAACCGGTGGTGGTGGAAAGGGCTAGGAGTACTTTCACCATGGAGAGATGAGTGACTAGGGTGAACATTAACCTGTGATCTGCGATCAATGTTGAGCACATGTAATCTAGAGTTTTAATGGGGAAGATGTTTGGGTAGCCACTGGAGGCAAGATTGATTTAGTGGAAGCTGGGCCTACTGTGGAGAAATGAAGTCAAGAATATCTTCTACCTTGATCACTTTGGTAGAAGATGGTTCGCGGTGGAGTTTACGGATGAGAAGGATTTGGAGTTTGTTATAAGGAATCGACCTTGGTATATTAGGGGTCAAATATTCCGTCTGCAAAGGTGGACCACTGGCTTTAAGGATTTGGACGTCATTACCAAGCTTGTTGTTTGGGCCAGGTTGCCTAGGGTTCCAATCCAATATAAGGAGGATAATATAATAAAGGATATTACTCACTCGTTAGGGAATGTGTTAGGGTGGATGAAGTGACTTTGGGTTTAAATGGATTGTTTTTCAAGGTTCTATTGGAAGTGGATCTCAGGTTTCCGTTGAAGTATGTGCTTATTGTTAACCAGGATGAGGATTGCCCCATTTTTGTGAGCTATGAAAAACTCTTTGAGGTTTGGTTTTATTGCGGGAGAATGAGGTATGAAGGTCGTGTTTGCCCCTAGGTATAGGCTGATGATGGCTGTTTCATGATTGACAAGGTGTATGAAGATGAACCTTCAGTGTTCCTTGAAGATACGATGGTGGATGTGGATGTTAAAGCTAATCTGCAAAATGACGTGATGCTATGCTTCCCTTGTGCTGCTCTGGTTGAAGAGGAGTCTACTGAGATTGAGGAGATGGGACAACATGGGAATGATAATGGTCTTGATGAAGATGGTTGGACCACTGTTACGCCAAAGTGGATAAGGAAAGCTGAGATAAGGGTTTGAGAGAGTTCAAGGGATGACAGATCATATAGGGAGGTGGTTTTTAGCCCCAAGCCTAAGTAGGTGGCTAGGGCTGATCTGGTTCAGAATTGGAGAAGGGCAGGGAAAGATGTGGATCAGGTTCAGGGGGTAAGATCTTCTTACTTGTGTCATCATAGTGTCCTTACTAGTGTGGTTTTGAATGCAAACTTGAATTTCGTGGATGTTAATTCAATTGAAATTGCTAGGGGTATATCGTATGAGATATGGTTGCAGATGATACTTACTTTGCTTTTATTTGTGATGACCTCTGTGCTAACCCTATGAATGGTTTGCATATTGACTTTTTTGATACTATGCATGAATTTACTTATAACCAGGATGTTGTGATGTCAAGTGTAAGAAGTGAAGAGGGTGATACTAAAGACAAGTTTGGGAGCCTGGTTGCGACTTGTCATGCTGCCGAGGCTGCCTATGTGAGTGCTAGACCAACTATAGGGATGCTGAGTCCAAGAAAATGAGTCTGTGTAAAGGATGCTGCAGGAGCGGGACCGAGTTCTTACCTTAACGAGCTGGATTAATGAAGTGCATAGTTTGGAACTGTAGGGGTATGGATAGACCAGAGTTCAAGAGGAATACCAAATTCACAATAACTGGAAAAACAACAACTTGTAATCTGTAAAATCAACTACCTGGAGGTATCGCCATTGAGAAACAATAGAAGAAGTCTTCTACTTCCAACACTCGAAAATACTTCTTTCTAAGTGAATAGGGTTTTAGATATCAAAAGAGCGTACATGTGGAAGCAGGGACTTGATCTATTTATACAACCATATATATGGCTAGAGATTTACTCGGTTTGGCCTATTATCAGAAAGAGTGATAATCTCTATCTCTTTAGTAAGTTTAAGTCATATCATGACTCTACATACTAGTATATATTTAATAAGGATTCAAAAGACCAGCTGCAATATATAAAACTCCACCACTCTTATCGTACTAAGGCCCTCAGACCCCTTGCGTTTCACATAACCAATACAACTAGTTAAATGCCACCCAAGTAGTCCGGTTGTAATCTCATTGTCATTCAAACAAGGTTTTACATTCTCCCACTTAAATGTCAATGATATGCCTCAATACTATAAGAATCATGATGATCATTGGGTTCACAAATTTCAGTTACTTATGTAGTTTGGGAAAGTTAGATTTATTTTGTGTTGTAGAAACTGAGATCTCCGTGGCTAAGGCCCCTATTAGGTTTTTTGGGAAGTATTTTGATCATTTTTTTGGTTTTGACCCTGACAGCAGGGCTGGGGGCCTTTATATTTGCTGAAACTCTGGAACCATTAATCTTAATGTCATTGATGCTTGCTCTTATTTTATTCATGTGGCAATTAAAGATGTTAGAATGAACGTTGAGTACTTTGCTACTTTCGTGTATGTTTTCCCACAAAAAACGCTTCAAATTAATATGTGGCAGGAGTTGCTGCGACTGGACCCGAAAGGTAAGCCTTGGATGTTTTTAGGTGATTTCAATAGCATTATTAATGTTGAGGAAAAATAGGGTGGTAACCAAAGTACCAATGTGCATATTAACAACTTTATAAATTTTTTAAATGCGGGTCATCTAATTTCGTTAGAGGCTTCTGGTGCTCATTTTACCTAGACAAATAAACACTCGGATAATACCTTAATTTTTTAAAGACTGGATAGAGTAGTTGCTAACTCGGAATGGCTGCAGTTGCATGTTAACTATAACTTGCATAATTATCCCATTTTTGGGTTGGATCACAGACCTATTTTGCTAACTGATAGTACTTAATTAAGAGGGGCAAAACATTCGTTTAAATTTGAGGCCATGTGGTTGGTGCACCCTGAGTTTAAACCGTTTGTACATGATGCTTGGAAGTGTGGTGATAACCTGACCCTTATGGATGCCTTTAGATGTGGTCTTGGGTCGCTTAAGTTCCTTGTTAAGTCGTGGAATCAAACTACTTTTGGTAACATCAAGGAAAAAAAAAACAAATTGTTGGAAAAGATTGACAAGTTACAAAAGGAAATTATTGGGTGACCATAACTCCAATAATATTTCAAGGGAGTTGTTAGACAAGATCAATTTAGAATCTATGGCAAGCTCTCCCAAGTCCTCAAAGAAGATGAGGTAATGTGGGCTCAGAAAGTGACAGCGGACTGGCTTAAGCTTGGGGATAAAAACACTAAATACTTTCAGTTGAATGCGATGGTGAGAATGAAGCAGAATGAAATTAACAAGGCAAGGGATACAAATGGCATTTGGTGGAGTAAAGGTGAGGTCCTTGAACAAGTTTTTGTGCAGGACTTCAAGCTGCGGTTTACTTGTTCTGAGGCTTCGTCTCCCTAGATGCTGGCATTAGTTCCGAATTAAGCCGTGCATTTCTGATGAACAAAATATCAGTCTAACCTCTCCCCCTTTGGTGGCGGAAATTTGGGATGTTGTTAATAGTATTAGAGCTTTGAAAGCGCCAGGTCCTGATGGTATTCATGCTAGCTTCTATCAAAATTGCTAAGAGATGGTGGGGAACTCAGTTTGTAATATGGGGAAGGATTTCTTTGTTAATAATTCTAGCCTTAGACTAATTAATCACACTAACATTGCCTTAATTTTTGAAGTTGATAATCCTGAGACAGTGAGTAACTATAGACCTATCAGCCTTTGCAATATGAGTTACAAAATTGTTCCCAAAATTATCATTACAAGGTTAAAGCCGCTCCTTAATTCTTGCATTTCGCCTAATCAAGGAGCTTTTGCGCCAGGTAGATCAATTCAAGATAACATCTTAATTGCTTATGAATTGTTCTCAGGATTTAACAAGAAAAAAGGAAGAACAGGTAGCGTTGAAGCTGGACCTAGAGAAAGCTTACGATCTTCTGAATTGGGATTATATAAGGTGCATGCTTTTAAACTTTGGTTTTAGTGTTAGGTGGATTAATTTAGTCATGGAATGCATCTCTTCCACATCGTTCTCGGTCAACATTAATGGTGACTCTCAAGGTTATTTTTACCCAAGTAGGGGTAACAGACAGGGGGACCCTCTTTCTCCTTATATATTTATTTTATGTATGGAACTGCTCATTCGAAACCTTAATGAACTGGCTTGTATCCCTAAGTCTAATGTTGGAGTGCTAACTTTCCCATTTGGATATAAAGTTTCCAATTTAGTGTTCACTGATGATTGCCTTATTTTTGCTAAAGCTACCCCTAAAGGCGCAAGGATAGTTTTTGAAGCTCTAAATAACTTTGCGAATGCTTCTGGTCTAAGGATCAACTTTCATAAGTTTGCTCTGTATTTCTCTAGTAACTCTACAAGTTAGACAAGAAATGAAATTGTCAATATTCTTCAAATTCAGCATAAAACTATGATAGGGAAATATTTGGGGATCCATAATATAGTTTTTTGGAAAGACCTTATGAATGGGAGTGAATTGCTAAGAATGGTCAAGCAGAAATTAGTAGGATGGAAAGCAAACTCTCTCTCGAAGGCTGGAAGGCTCACCCTTGTTAACTCTAATCTTACAGGCATGCCCAATCATGTCATGTCTTGCTTTAAATGTCCCTATAAAATCAAAAACAGGTTGAATAAGGAATGCAAGGATTTCTTATGGGTTAAGGAGAGAAAATGTAACCCTGTGAGCTGGAAAGTCATATGTGAACCTAAAAGTACGAGTGAGTTAGGTGTTCATGACCTTGATCATTTTAATAATGTTTGCCTTGCAAAACTGGGGTGGAAAGTCCTTTGTGATGATAATAGCTGGTGGGTGAATATTGTCCGAAGAAAGTATTTAAGAAATGATGACTTCTTGAGCTCCAAGCCCAAACAACATCACTCGATGGCTTGGAAAGGCATTTTGGGTGCTAGAAAGGTGATTAAGAATGGTATGAGATGGTCGGTGAGTGATGGTAGGAATATTTTTTACCCATAATTAGGTTTTTCCTCATCCCATTTACCATCTTATTTAAAAAAACTGTCGTAATCAAATCCAATGGGATCTTAAAGTGGAAGATAATCGTAGATGGGATAAAGAAAAGTTAGCGCAACTTGTTGATAATTATATTCTCACTAAGATTTGTAGTATCCTTATTCCTTTACATCAGACTAAAAACAAGCTGATTTGAGGCCCTCTGCTAATGGTAAGTTTTCGGTTAAGTCAACCACTTTGCAAATGGATAACCAGGCCCTGTCGCACGTGCAGAATTTCATCAATATTCTCTGGAAGGGAACCATTCCTACTTAAGTCAAAATCTTTGGGTGGTGTCTTATCAAAGGTAAGCATCAAACTAGAACTCGTCTGAGTAGGTTTATGAATAATATTGATACGAGTTGTCCTCTTTGTGAAAACAATGGGGAGGATCAAAATCATATCTTTTTAAAGTGCAATTTTGCGAGGCAAGTGTGGAACTTGGCAAATGTTGATTTGCTGAGATATGCTCATGTTGACCCTAAAAACTACCAAGCCTACGTGGCGCACAGGCCAAGTAACTAATGAGCTAACTACATCCTTCGGTTGTGTGCGGGGTGTGCCAACTCGTCGACCAAGATCGGCCAAGGAGTAAAATGTGTTGATGTTACGTTGAGCGCACGACTGACTTCTGGGTCTTGCGATTGCGATCGAGGAAGGAACAGTAATGGTATTCGTCAGAGTAAACTCACGCCGAATTGACGCTAAAGTGTAAGGGCACAAATACTCAAAGCGGATGTACATCTTGATGGTGAATGTGGTTCGACCGTCAGAATGCCGAACTCTAAAGCTAACTTGTGAGTATCCAATCATAAAACAACTCGATGTTCAATGTGCCGAGCTCAGTAATTCGTAACACCTCACTTCACCGAGAAGGCTAATAAGATGACCTCTGCCAATAAGGATTCGGATATCCTTCTCGACCGAGACTTGGATAGATAACTAGTCGGCCTCTTTGCAGTGCTGTTTATCCAAACTAAATGTGCTTCGTAGTCAGCTAATTTTACGGCGATAGTGCTATTTATCCAAACTGAATGTATCACCGGTTGCCTTCACAGGGCTGTTTATCCAAACTGAAGATGTGTCAGCGAAAAAAGAAAATAAAATCTCAAGGTTGTTGAGAGGTTTCGCGTAGAGCGAGGGTTTGCACCGAGCATCCTAGTTACATCAGGATTCAATTCCCTTATCTTTATCTAAAAGACTCCATTTCCTGGTAGGACTTGGCCAACCTGGCTTGGCTACCCATGACCCAAAATCTGACGAGAATTCTAGAAAGATCGCTAGGCCGAATGTACCTCCAAATTCGGCCCAGATCAATATTTTGGGCCCAAACATTGCCCTCTCGCTTCTGAGGTCTTCGGCCTAGAACTCCTGGCCGAACTTCGACCTTGAAGAAGTGAAACTGCCCTTTAATATCCATGAAAACCGTCTCGAGAACTCCAACCATGCGCATTTATGAACCATCATTTCACGCCCTCCATTCTCCCAACCGTTTTGACACGTGTCGATTCCTAGCAGCCTTTAATAATGACTCTCAGATCGTGCAGCTGCCGAAACGTCTCTTCTCCATCAAGTCTGCCGTCACACACCATCGTGCGTCCTTGAACCACGAAATATTCAGTCTTTTCATCTGGATTCTTCGAATATCCATACTAACCTAATTGGACTTTTTATTTTGAAAATTAAACGATTAATCTTCCCCCCAAAACGCCTATAAATACACATTTTCTTCTTTATTAGAACTTTACTCATTCAAACCTTCTGAAATTCTCTCGCCCTTGCCTTCGAATCCCCAGAAAACCAAAAGCTCTTCAACCTAGAAACTCTTCCTTCAAACCCAGAAAAACCTTTGAATATTTATCAATGGCCTCCTTCACCACCAAGCTCTCTAAGGAATGCGAGAAAATTATCGATCGATGCTCAATCAAGACACTGCACTTCGAAAGCGACATGAGCACCACTCACCAGATCCTCGGCCCTTTTTTCAAAGATGCAGTATCTCCATCCATCACCAAACTTTTCAAGGACCAATGCGTAAAACCCTTGCTGCAAGGGTTTGAATGGTCGAAGTGGGATTTAGCAAAACCCCAAGGCTCTTGGCCCTCGACCACTGCAACCTGGGCCACCTGGGTTACACAAATGGAAATGATCTTCGGCGAACAATGGAAAGCTCTTGGCATTTATGACGCCATTCGCTTTTCATCTGTGGAAATTGCTATGGACAAGGAGTTTCTTATAACGGCTGCAAGCTTCTGGTGCTCGGCCACCAACACCATGGTCCTCCCGTTCGGCCCTGTTGGTCCCACTATCCTTGACGTTATCGCTATCTTGGGGACTTCCCCCTTTGGAATCCTAGTCGACACCGCCCTCTCTGGGTATCCGTCAAACATTGAGTTGAAGGCGCTCTTCGAAAAACGGGCCCCCGAAGCACTGAGCAGAGAATGCCAAACACCCTCAACGGAAGAAGTTCATAAACTACACAAAAACTTCTTCAACTACAACACCCTTTATCTCCACTTTGCCGGCCGAGGAGAAAAGAACTTGCGGGAGGGAGAACACGAAGCCTTCTTCTTCTATTGGTATAACAAATTTATTTGTTGTACCAAGTTCAATAAATGTTTGGTCGAAAACATGCCGGTGCCCGAAGCCTTGGCTAACGGTCATACCCTAGTACTTAGCCCAGCTATTATTGCCAACTTCCTGTGCTGCCTAGCCGAGATGACCCTCCACAAGATCGACCCACACCAGAACGATCCTCTTTGGGTCTTCCAACTCTGGTTGCAAGTCTACTTTATTACTCTTTGGCAGAAATAATCAGCTTCTCTCCTACAGAAGCATTCACCCTCCAGCTGGCTTATCGATCAGTACCTCCTCACCAGGCCGAAGAAGTGTTCAAATACTTCTTCGGCCTTGACATTTTTTCCGACGACGAGTTCTTGATCTGTCATCGTCGAGAATACCCCTCGTCGATTAAATTCCCCACGTCAGCATGGAGTGCAGATGATGATGCTGATCTTCGTCAATCTTGGGGATCGTTCGTACTTACCCACGACCTTCCCCTTGGCTGTGACGCTCGCCGAGCAAGTTGGGAGGTATACCACCCTCACTTTACTGCTCGTCAACTCGGCTACCTCCAGGGTTGTCTGGTACCTTTTCTCACCTCTCGCTCTCTCCTAAATCGAGCACACCGATCCAGTTCCTCAGAGAAAGAATGCACGGAAACCAAAAAGGAGTTTCAAGAAGGGTGTCAAAAACTCTGCCTTCGACCAACCGTTCTAGAGTCGTTCAACACTGACACATTTGGTGATTGGTGGGAGAAGTATACCCAGAACTTCTTCGGCACGTCGGTCGAAGATGTCGTCAACAAAATTTTTAGTGACCAACTCAAAAAAGCTTATGTCCTTCATTCCAAAAAAACAACCCAAGGTATATGGTCATCTCCACCTTTATTCTTCAAACATTTATTCGACTTTACTGACTTGATTTTGCTTTTAGGCGGCCGAGTGCCGAAACAAGCAGACATGATTACAGCGGCTGCGGCCAAGAAAAAATTGGCCTCCTCCTCCAGAAAGACTAAAACTGCCGCACCAGCCCTACCGAGCAAATGACCTCGCCAAGAGGTCGAGACGACAGTTGAATCTCCCCATCCCCCAAAACGTGTCAAGAAATTGGCGAAGAAGTGAGAACGGGAGATTCACGTTATCTCCAGCCAGACGACAGGAGCAGCCACTCCCAGTGTATCTCCTCCTACTCCTGTCGTCCAGGCCCCGGCGAAGAAGCGGCCAACTCTAACTGGTCAAACACTCAAAATTTGACCTATTCCTCCAGTTGCGGTCGAACCATCTGCTGCCCCGCCGATCGAAGAACTTGCAGCTCCAGGGCCAACTGCTGCACCTGTCTTGGAAGAGGTGCCCACTTCGATTGCAAAGAATCTCCCCACAAATAAAAAACAACCAGCGATCGTCCTGGAAGAAGTATAATTCTGTTGTAGTCACCCTCTCCTTTTACTAGATTCGAAAAAATACTGACCTTTTTTTTTTATTCTGCAGGATGACAAAAGCGACGAGATTCCGCTGACCAGTCGCTCTCGATCAACCAAAACTCCTCCCGCCAATCCTCTTGTGGTCGAGGCAAATGACCAGGTCGATCCTCCTCTTATGGTCGAGATGGGCGACCAGATCGATTCTCCTGCGGTGGTCGAGACAGGCAACCAAGTCGACCCTCCTACAACAATCAAGACAGGCGACCAGGTCGACCCTTCTGCATTAGTCGAGGCGGATGACCAGGTCGATCCTTCAGCCAATCGCGGAAAAAAACCTGCCGTTGAGCCTAAAACGACAGCGGAAACGTCGATTCACCCATAAGATCAAAACCTTGGCATCCCTTCTCAGGAAGCCACTTCGGTTTACATAAGTACTCTCATTGCTTTTCATTGATCCACCTTCTGCCTTAGAATTCTAAACCAAGAAAAAATCAATGTCAGGTGCCCACGTTCTCATTTCATCGAAAATTCTATGCGTCGAAGGGTGTTATCTACATCTCTTGGCCACCTAAGTGGCCATCGAACATAGATAACCTTCATCGGCCGCGTGAATTAAAAAACAGTCTTAAACATTGGGCTCGGCCATTAAGCTCTTTAGGTTCGAGCAATGAGCCAGCAGACATGGCCGAAGTCTCCTCTTGGCAGGTGTAAAATTCCCCTTCTTCTTTTCCTCTTTGTAACTTGGCTTTTGCTAACAAGTTTCTTTTCTGTGCAGTCTTCATGGGAAGTTGAACTTGAAGCCCTTCTTCTGAATACTTCGAGAACGGCTAGTTCTTCGGCGACTATAACCAGACCATCTGTATCAATAGCCGAATCAAATGCCTTTACCAAACTGCAGGCGCTCATGTCTCTCTCGGCTTCACAAATCCTTGAAAGTAAGGGTCTTGACTCCGTGGAAGAATGTCTAAACGACCTTGCAGCAGGCGGTCTTCTGAGCAACGAAACCATCACTCGCATGTCTTTTATCCTAGATTGAGCTCGAGAGCATTTTGATACTTTTACGAGAGCCCTTCAAGGGGAAGACGACCTTAAAGCCGCATTAGTTGCTCAATAAGCTCTACGGCCAAAGGTTGAGGCGGTAAAGGCAAAGAAAGCACAGCTGGCCGACTTCGACCTATAAATCGCCGACCTCAACCGGTAAATTGCGGAACTCCAACGTCAGCGATCAGCCGTGGCCTCCGATCTTGCGGCTAATTTCGAGTCGAGCAAAACTTGTTTGACCAATTATGCGGCTGGTGCGAAGCGAATTGAGCAGCTGAAGATTGATAAAATGACCCGTCAAGCTGAAATCACAATGGGCGAAGTACGATGGTTGGAGTTGAAGGTTGCCCTTGAAGATTTCCTTCTTCGTCCCCTTGAGTTATCTTTGTAAACCGGTCGATCGACCTCTGCTTGTACACCTTTTTATTAATGAAAATGATCTTTTCATCTTTTATTCTTGCATCTCCCACGTTACCAGATAATATTTTTTTTTAAACTTCCTGTTGATTGGTAGTTTATGAATCGAACCAGTTCGATCCCTGAGGTGGCATGCCCCCTTGCCGAGAACCTTGTGTACAATGAATGGTCCCTCCTAATTCGGCAACCATTTGCTGAACCTAAGGTCCTTAATTCCTACGGGTAGCACGGTTTGCCGGACCAAACCTCATTCGCCAAACGTTTTCTGTCTGAGTCGTTAATTATAAGCTCGCTCGACGATCTTTTTTTGTGCCACCAATAAGTTATAAGCATCAAGCCTAGCTTCTTCTAAATCTTCTAATTCTTGTCTCATAGCCTGACTGTACTCGGGACTGAACAAACTACTTTGTTCAATTATTCGCAACGAGTTTATACTCAACTCGACTGGCAATATCGCATCATGTTCATAGGTCAATGCGTATGGAGTTATTCCAGTGGCTGATCTGAGCGACCTTCGATAGGCCCATAATGCTACGTTTAGCTTTAGATGCCATATACCAGGCTTCTCCCTTACCATTTTTTCAAGAATGCCAATTAGAACCTTAGTACTTGCTTCAGCCTGTCCATTCGCCTGCGGGTAATACGGCATAGACTGCTCTAGTCGAATTCCTAGATTCGTCGTATACTCCTTAAAGTTGTCGGATGTGAAGATCGTACCATTATCTGTTACAATTGTTTCTGGTATGCCGAATCTAGTTACAATGTTTTCTTCGACAAAATTACAAACTTCTTTAGATGTTATCTCGGCATATGACTTTGCTTCGACCCATTTGGTGAAGTTGTCCGTTGTGACCAGTATTCATGCATGCTTCGCTGACCCGGATGATTGTGTAATTTTGCCGATTACGTCTATGGCCCATCCTCTAAACGGCCATGGTTTAGTGACCGAATGTAATGATTCGGTCGAAACTCTTTATATGGGACCGTGAATTTGACACTGTACACATCCTCATGCGAACTCAATACAATCCTTTAGTATACTCGGCCAGAAATAACCGTGTCGGCGAAGTAACCATCGCATTTTTCGACCGGACTGATGAGCCCCACAAATTCATTCATGAATTTATGTGACTGCTTGAGCAGCTTCTCGGGGGCCAAGGCACAATAGTAATAGACCGTCTTCACCCTTTCGGTATAATTCCTTTTGGTATGCGATGTAGTTCGTTGCATGAACCTTTATTTTGCGATCGTGTTTAGCATTGGGGTTGTCAAGGTATTGCATGATTGGCTTTCTCCAGTCATCTGGTATCGCCTTGACCGTGCAGACGTCTATGGGATCCTTTCGTTCTAATAACGAAGGCAGGGACATGACTCGTGTACGGATTACGTTGTCGCATTGGAGAGCTTGCTGATTAACCAAGGCAGGGTATAATCGTCGTAACACAGTTATTGCTCGGCCTATCTTGCCCCCCAGGAGTTGTGCTCCAGAGGCTATTTGAGCCAGTTCATTTGCGTCGATGTTTCGAACTCGAGAGATGTGTGCAAATGTAATGCTGTCGAAATATTTGGCCAAATAGCTAGCAACCATGTAATAGGGCACCAGAGTGCAACTCATGCAACGAAAAGTACCATTGAGCTGGTTAATCATAAGTTCGGAATCACCGAGAATGAGGGCATGGGTTGCTCGTAAGTCGTGAAGGACACCAAGACCGATGATAAGAGCTTCGTATTCGGCTTGATTATTTGTACAATCGAAATCCAGTTTGAGAGAGAAATACCAACGGTAGTGATCAGGGGATTGAATAACGATCTCAACCCCAGCCGAAGCCGAAGTACTAGAGCCATCAAAGTACATCATCCAGTGATTATCACGTGTCTCTACCATACCGATTTCAACATCATTGCCCCTAGAAACGTAGGGGGAAAGATGTTGAGCCAAGAAATTGGCCAAGGCTTGACCTTTGACGGCTTTTTGGGGCACATATTGTAAACTAAATTCTGATAGTGCCATCGTCCATTTCCCAATCCGGCCTTTCACGATTGGCCGAGTGAGCATGTAACGAATAACGTCGGTCTGGGCGATGACTAGAGTGACCGATGGAAGCATGTAATGCCTGAGTTTTGATGCGGTGAAGAATAAGGCGAGGCAAAGCTTCTCAACGACGGGATAATTGATCTCTGGTTGGTTGAGATTTCGACTGAGATAAAAAATGGCTTGTTCTCGGCCAGCGTCATTGTCTTGTGCGAGGAGGCAACCGATGGACTCTTCGGCCGCGGAGATGTATAACTTGAGAGGTTTACCACGTCGTGGTGGAACAAGGACGAGTGGAGTCGTGAGGGAGACTTTGATCTGTGTAAACGCCTCTTGGTGTTCCGGACGCCATTCGAAGGCATTGCAATCCTTGAGTTTCAGAAGCGTAGAAAAGGCTTTCATTTTTCCTGCCGAATTAGCGATGAATCGATGGAGGAAGTTGATCTTGCCAATCAACGACTGTAGTTATTTTTTGGTCGCAAGGGGTAGAGCATTGATGATCGCGCGAGCCTTGTTTTCATCGACTTCAATACCACGATGATGTACAAGGAATCCTAAAAAGTTACCGGCGGTGACGCCGAAAGCACATTTGGCAGGATTCATTTTCAGATTGTGCTGGCGCTTACGTAAGAAAGCTTGTTGAAGATCATCCAAATGTGTCTGCCAGCGTTCTGATTTTATCACGACATCATCAATGTAGACTTCGACGATGGTTCCAATGTGTCTCCCTGAAATGCGTTGGGGCGCAGCAGTTGATTCAACATCTAGGGGTAAAGCAGCGTTTCGATGCAGGCCGCGAGAACGGTACCAAATCGAGACAAATTAGGAATACTAGATATGACCTCAAAATAAAGAGGTCAAGGTCGGCCAATGAGAAATATTTTTAAATTATTAATTGAAAAGTATGATTTCTTTAAAAAAATTCAATATTTCTTTAGATATAATTTTTGTAGTTATTATACACTTTATTGAATAGTTCTAAAATTACTTTTGTGTTGAAACTACAAATTTTGCTGAAACATTTTTATGCTAAATGGACTTTTATACAAGTACTTGTTAAAAACCAAGCAGCATAAGATGAAAAGATAACTTTTCCCCAAAAAAAAAAAATGATGAAAATATAAGTTTGAGCACGATTGATTTATTTGTGAGACTGCGTGTCGTGTGGAGCTGCGTGTCAGGCAACAAGTTCTCATGGGACTCATGCAGTGTCTGCTAACATTTTATTATTTGAACCCTTTTTTATTAGTTTCCCTATAATTTTAGGGGTTTGGTGTATGTGATGCTGTAATAGTATGGATTGGTACTTTTGAAGCCTTTTTTGCTCGTACTCGTGATGGACTTTTGAAGCCTTTTTTGCTCGTACTTGTGATGTAAGCTGGAGATGGACCAAATGCATTTTATTTTAATTAAAGTGGAAAGTAGGACAAATGTATTATTTTTATATACAAGCAATATTTTCTTTATTTTTATATACAAGCAATATTAAGAGTAGAGTTTTTATTAGAGATTGAAAAGGGCAAAGAAGAGCACCGAAGAAAGAGCAAAATCGAAAAACTTTATGAAAGCCGCGAAAGAATTGAGAGAACAGTTCTAAAACCGATCTCATATATTTTTCATTAATTAACATAATGAAACACAATGATCTTTACATACACTACAGAGTCTGTCAGTTTGTTAGAGATCTCTGCCTTGTATGGAATTTCAAAGGAAAGAAAACCATATTCAACATGTGCATATGTCACTTACAATCATAAAATATGGTGTAGATTATACATCGTTTATTAAAAAAAAAATTTACTCTATGATTTTCCCATATCGACTCCCTTATACACAACTATAATCAATTTGATGAGTTTTGTTATTTGTATCACATTTACTGACTATATTATTGACCACCATACATATTATTGAACCGACTGATGTTGAAGAATCAGTAGATGAGTTGTGATTTGAGGTGAAATGGCACTCGAACCTAGAGCTAGCTAGCCGGTTCTCCCCGAAATGCGTTGAGGTGCAGCATTTGATTGGATATCTTGTTAGAGTAAATGTAGAAATATAGAGAATAATCCAAATGATGACTTTGAGGTACAACTTGAATCGTTTCCTTGAAGTGTTAATTGCCCCCACTCGAATGAGTTTGCTAAAGGGTTCTTGGCAAATCACTTCCAGGATACAACAAAGTATAAAATATTCAATTAGCAAAACAGAATTATATTCCCTTAGAAATAACTAGAAAGAAATTGTATGAATGTGATGGAGAAAGAAAATAGAGCAAAGAAATTATGTAGACAACAAATTTCTTAATGAATTCTTTTCTACTAATGTTACCAATATATATAGAGAGAATTGCACATTTTAGACATATCCTTTGATTTTGGATGTGCTCTTTCACCATGAGATACAACTAAACATTGCAGCAATGTTTCTAATGGATATGTCTGATACAAGGGGTCAATTACAATAAATCACGTCTGTTGGAAAGGGCATGCAATGCATCATGTTTTTCCGTCAAACAAGAAAAGGTGCAATGTTTAGTTTCAAAGAATGTGACTGTTGGGTGAATGACCCAACCCTATCTTCTGACAAACAGCCGCATATATATATATATATATATATATATATATATATATATATATATATATATATACACACATATATATATATATTTTAAATATTCAACAATCCTTCCCTATTTTAAGAATGTATATAAAAAAAGATATTACAACAATTCTCTTTTTATAATTATCACAAGCATACCGATATAATCATGCATACAATAAAGGTATCTTTCGAATTAAACCTTTAATTGGTGTAAGTAATTCAAAGTTATAACGAATGCGATAGTGACCTAAGTGTAAACCACCTATTCTTATGTTAAAACCGGAATCACTACACACATGAATATGTCCTATTTCCTTAAAGAAATTTCTGAACTAATTAAGCACTATTATGGCCTTGTGATTCATCCTGGTTTCATGAACATTTACAAGAGAAAACCCAACTCTTGCTAGAAGCGGCACCACTTCTTTTGTTCATATAGGTGAGGTTTCTTCCCATGTCCCAGCTACTATAGACACAACTACAAATAACCTCATTAAGAGATAAAACTCGTCCTCCTAAACGTAGCAATCTTGCACTGATCATCCTAGAATGAGCTATTTATTCATTTTCAATGCTTTCACAACCACTTATCAATAACTTGTTATTACCCATTAAACTTTTAAAGTAGTGATGTTCTAGAGAAAGTCGGGTTACCATTATTGGTGGCTAATTTTTAGTAAAGGGTTTTAGCCCCATTCCACTAGATGTACTAACTACCAAAGCTCTTGAAAGTGCTTCCGTTAACGGATCCGCCAAGTTATTACTTGATTTAACATAAATAATATTAATAACTCCATCAGTTATTAATTGCTTGACATATTCATCTCTCAAGCTAATATGTCTAGACTTTCCATTGTATACCTTATTGTATGCTCTAGACAAAGTAGTCTCACTATCACAATATAAAGAAATGGATGGCATTGGTTGTGGCCACAACTCTATTTCCAATAACAAATTTCTAATCCATTCCGCTTCTTTACCTGCTGCTGCTAATGCTATAAATTCAGATTCCATAGTTGAATGTGCTATGCATGTTTGCTTCTTTGAAGCCCAAGAAATTGCTCCTCCGACAATTGTAAAAATCCACCCTGATGTAGACTTATTATCATTAGCACTTGTTATCCAACTTGCATCTGAATATCCTTCAAGTACTGCTAGAAACTCATAGTAATTTAAACTCAAGCAAATAGTTCTTTTAAGATAACCAAAAATTCTATTTATTGCTTTCCAATGAGCAGTGTCTGGATGACTAGTGTATCTAGAAACTTTGCTTACTACAGATGCGATATCTGGTCTAGTACAATGCATGACATACATTAAACTTCCGATTACACTAGCATACTCAAGCTGTGCAACGGACCTACCAGAATTATTAAGCAAAGTTTCACTAGGGTCATAAGGGGTATTTGCTTCTTTTATTTGTAGATGCTTAAACTTAAGAAGCAAATTTTCTATATAATGTGACTGACACAAAGCGTAACCCCTATTATGCTTCTTTACTTTAATTCCCAAGATAGTATCTACTTCATTCAAGTCCTTCATTTTGAATTTTGAATTTAGATACTCTTTAGTTTCAGATACACCTTTCATGTTTGTACCAAAAATTAGCAAGTCGTCGACATATAAACATATAACAACACCATAATCATTTGTGAATATAGAGTATATGCATTTATCAGCACTGTTATGTCTAAATCCATATGATAAAATGACAATATCAAACTTTTCATGCCATTGTTTTGGTGCTTGCTTCAATCCATATAACGACTTGACTAATTTACAAACTTTCTTTTCATTCACAGGGAGAACAAACCCTTATGGTTGTTTCATATAGACTTCTTCATCTGAATCATCATTTAAAAAAGCCGTTTTCACGTCCATTTGATGCACATGCAAATTATATAACTATGCCAATGCAAACAATATTCTAATCGATGTGATCCTAGCTACTGGTGCATATGTATCGAAATAGTCTATTCCCTTTTTCTGTTTAAAACCCTTGGCAACCAACCTGGCTTTAAATGTTTGAATAGACCCGTCTGTATTGTATTTTCTTCTAAATACCCACTTATAACCTATTGCTTTTGATCCTTGGGGCAAGTCTACTAAAATCCATGTCTGATTAGATATTAATGATTCAAATTCATCATCTATAGCCTCTTTCTGAAAGGCTGCATCTCTTGAAGTCAATGCTTCACTTAGACTTTTAGGATCATCCTCAACATTCAACAATATGGGTATTTTCTTAAGAACCTTTGTTCTATTTCCTTCGACTAAAAATACAATAGATTAAGATGAAATAAAATCAGAGCCTAGAATCTTTTCTTTTCTTACCCTTTGGCTTTTCCTTGGTTCATTAACAGTTTTAGATTGTTTTCTTTTCTCACCTTGAGAAGAATTAGTAGCTGGATTAGATAAAGGTGTTTGATCATTCTCTTTTCCAAACATTGAGTAGTCATTATAGAATTTATTTTCTATAAATTCGACATCTCTAGACTCAACTATTGTGTTCGAGTCTAAATTAAGCAACCTATATACCTTTGAATTTTCTGCATATCCTACAAATATGCTTTTAATTCCTCTTGGACCCAACTTGGATCTCTTAGGATCGAGTGCCTTATAAAAAGCTACACAACCCCATACTCTCAAATATGACAAATTTGGTTTTCTTCCTTTCCAAATTTCATATGGTGACACATGTGTCTTAGTAGATGTAATTCTATTGTATAGATGGCATGCAGTAAGCAATGCTTCATCCCATAAATATTTAGGAGTATTAGCATTAATCATCATAGAATTAATCATTTCAGTGAGTGTTCTATTTTTTCTTTCTGCCAAACCATTTTGTTGTGGTGTATAGGGTGCAGTTCTTTGATGTATAACACCATGCTCTTCACAAAAATATCAAATTCATGTGAAAAATATTCACCACCTCTATCACTTCGAAGGCATTTAATTTTCCTTCCTTTTTGGTTTTCAATTTCAGCTTTATAGCGCTTAAAACACTCAAAAGCTTCTTCTTTATTAGACAATAAATAAACATAAGTAAACTTAGAACAATCATCTATAAATGTGATAAAATATCTTTTTCCTCCTCTTGTTAAAACATCATTAAATTCACATATGTCATAATGTATTAAGTCTAATAAATTTGTATTTCTTTCGGCAGTTGGAAAAGGTTTCTTAGTCATTTTTGCTTGAATGTACGTTTCACATTTATCATTATAATCATCATTACAAGCAATTAAACCAAGTGTGTGCATGTATTTTAAAGATCTAAAATTTTAATGTGCTAAACGTAAATGCCATAAATGAGAGGAAGAGTCAACAATATAAGTAGAAGAATTCACTTTATTATTAATACTTAGTTTGAACATTCCATCACAAGAATACCCCTTCCTAACAAACATCCCATTTTTCGACATTATTAACTTGTCGGACTCTAGAACAGTCTTTATACCGTTCTTACATAATAAATTTGCAAACACAAGATTCTTTCTAATTTCTGGAACATGTAGTACATTAATCAACGTTAAATTCTTCCAGAAGTAAACTGAAGTTCAACAGTTCCTTTTCCTAGAACTTTGGCTGAATTATAATTCCCCATTAAAATTTCTTGATTGTCCGTTGATGCTTCATGTGTCTTGAATTGTGCCTTGTCATTGCACACATGTATAGTAGCCCCTGAGTCGAGCCACCAATCAGAAGATTTTATTGCAGCTACCATATTCAGTGCGGTAATCATGCCAATATGCATCATTGCAACAATGTTATCAATTCCAGAGTTTTCCACTATATTTGCGCTATTGGTCTTATTGGCATATTCCTCACTTGCTTTTCTGTGTCTACAATCACGAATGTAATGGCCTTTCTTTCCACAATGGTAGCAGACACCATTTGCATTCTTTTGATTGTTGTTGGAATTGGTCTTCTTAAACTTCCCTTTCTCAATTTTGACTTTGAAGTTATTTTTGTATTTGTTTCCTTCGACAATGTGAACTTGGGAGAAATCTTGATTTGCAAAATTCTTATCACGATTTCGAGTTTCCTCTTCAATTTGAATACCCTTTTGCAAACTCTCCAAACTAATATCTTCCATCATATGTAGAAGTTTCTTTCTATAATTATTCCATGTTTGGGATAATTTTGCCATAATAGCCCTCACTATCATAGGATCCGGAATAATTATTTTAAGTTCACGAAGCTTTGAGACTAAGACCAATAATTCATGAACTTGGTCTATGATGGGTTTGTTATCAAACATAGTGAACTCATAATATTTGAACATTAAAAATTTATCAGTACCTCTTTTCTCCGTTGTGTACTTGTGTTCAAGTGCTTCCCAAATTTCCTTCGGAGATTGAATGTGTCCGTACATGTCATATAAGTGATCAGATAATGTGCCCAAGATGTGTCCTCGACATAACAATTCATTTTCTTCACGCTTCTTTCGATCAGCAACTATTTTGTCCGTGTCTTCGTCACTTGGTTCACGAATAGGCTCCAAATTCGGGTCCAACACATACATGACATTTAGAACAGTAAGCATGAAACGCATCTTGTCCTTCCATCGGGTGAAATTTGATCCATCAAATTTGTCTAGCTTGTAGACATCTTGATTGATAATCTTCAAAGCCATGTTATCAGATTTGTTCTCCATGATGAATTTAATTTAACACTTTAATATTGTTAGAGTAAATGTAGAAATAATAATCCAAATGATGACTTTGATGTACGACTTGAATCGTTTCCTTAAAGTGTTATTTGCCCCCACTTGAATGAGTATGCTAAAGGTTTCTTGGCAAATCACTTCCAGGATACAACAAAGTATGAAATATTCGATTAGCAAAACCAAATTGTATTCCCTTAGAAATAACTAGAAAGAAATTGTATAAGTGTGATGGAGAGAGAAAAGAGAGCAAAGAAATTATGTAGACAACAAATTTCTTAATGAATTCTTTTCTACTAATGTTACCAATATATATAGAGAGAATTGCATCTTTTAGACATATCTTTTGGTTTTGGGTGTGCCCTTTCACCATGATATACAACTAAACATTGCAGCAATGTTTTTAATGGATATGTCTGATACAAGAGGTCAATTACAATAAATCACGTCTGTTGGAAAGGGAATGCATCTGTTCGGGATGCATCATGTTTTTCCGTCAAACAATAAAAGGTGCAATGTTTAGTTTCAAAGAATGTGATTGTTGGGTGAATGACCCAACCCCGTCTTCTGACAAACAGCCCCGCATATATATATATATATATATATTTTTTTTTAAATATTCAACACATCTAAGGGTAAAATACTGTTTCAGTGTAGGCCAGAAGAGCGGTACCAAGTCGAGGCAAACTTTGAATACTAGATATGGCTTTAAAATAATAGAGGTCAAGGTCGGCCAATGAAAAATATTTTTAAATTATTAATTGAAAAGTAGGATTTCTTAAAAAAAAAAATTAATATTTCTTTAGATATAATTTTTGTGGTTATTATACACTTTCATTGAATAGTTCTAGAAATACTTTTGTGTTGAAACTACAGATTTTGCCGAAACATTTTTATGCTAAATGGACTTTTAGACGAAGTTTAAGTCCTTGTTAGAAACCAAGTAGCATAAAATGAAAATATAAGTATGATATGAGTATGATTGATTTATTTGTGAGACTGCGCGTGGTATGGAGCTGCGGGTCAGACAGCAGGTTCTCATGGGACGCACGCAATGTCTTTTAACATTTTATTATTTGAAACCTTTTCTTACTAGTTTCCCTATAATTTTAGTTGTTTGGGTGATGTGATGCTGTAATAGTATGGATAGGGACTTTTGAAGCCTTATTTGCTCGTACTCGTGATGCATGCTGGGGATGGACCAAACCAATGATTTCACTAGTGATCTTATTTTAATTTAAGGAGCAAAGTAGGACAGATGCATTATTTTTATATACAAGCAATATTTTCTTTATTTTTATATACAACCAATATTAAGAGGAGAAATTATTAGAGATTAAAAAAGGTAAAGAAGAGCACCATGGAAAGAGCAAAGTCGAGAACCTTCATGAAAGCTGCGAAAAAACTGAGAGAACACCTCTAAAACCGATCTCATATATTTTTTTATTAACATAATGAAACACAATGATCTTTAGCTACACTATAGAGTTTCAAAGGAAAGAGAAATCATACTGGGACTATGTATATTAGAGAGGCGGTTAAAAATGCAGTCAAATACATGCAAGTGTTTCTGGAAACTAAGAGTAGGGAATTGAAATACTGATACAGAAGCCATAACATAAAAACTTTTATTCATATGTTTTGTTTTCAAATAAGAGATTTGTGTCCATCAAATCCATACAACACTTGGAGAAAGATAAATAAGAATACAGGAAAGGAAACAACACAAAACGGTGAAAAATATCGAAATGGTAATAGTTGGAAGGAAATTAGAGTAGCCAACAACACATTAGAAAGTGCCTTAGATAGTGTAATTTGGGTTCACTTTGATGTCTAAACCCCTTAGCTTTGCAAAAGACTCGACCTTCCCCTTCAGAGTGTGAAGCTCCCTTAGTCTGCATTGCAAGGAAACACAAAAAACCAAAGTTAGGCAACACACAACACTACCAAAACACATGGTAACAAATTATATTCGAAAATGCTCTCTTGCTAAACTATCTTATATTGTCAGATTGTGAAACATGACCGGTAATATTATATTGTACATTGTCACGGTCTGTAAAGATAAATATATGTCTGGCAAGAGAATAGTACTTATGTTATTGGTTTTCCGAAAACTTGAATACAATTGATTTGTGATTAATGTCCAACTTAGTAAAGAAAACCAACCTTGCAATCTCTGCACATCTCCTGGCTTCTTCAGCCATGATGCTAACATCCCTGAATGTGTGCCTCTCAGGAATGTTCTTTGCCTCCACAGATGAGAGGTCATGAGAGCAACTCCACCGTTGCTAAGGCTCTCCTGGGCTATTCACTATTTAATCCACCCAGTGAACAGTAATTGCCCTTAATGAACAGTAACTGCCTTTTGCATCTCCACCCCTACACTGAATAGCCTTGGCAATAGGCAATAAAATAATACAAAATAATTTTATTTGTAATTTCGGATATGATTTTTAATCGGTCTCGTTGTACCATGTGTCATTAAATAAGAAATTACAACCCAAAGTATTTGAGAAAATATAAAATTATAGTGTAAGTTGGAAGATAATGATAACATATTTATAAAAAAATTAAATCAATTTTTTTTATTTTTTACTTTTTTTTAATTTTTTTATTAATTTTTTACATTTTTTACAATTTTTATTAATATTTGATATTTTTATTAATTTTATATTGTGGTTGATGTCGTCCAGACGTCAGCCTTGCGTCAGGTGGCCTTCAGGCTCTTGGGCTGGCAACTCATGCCGGGCCTCTCCCTCGGGCCTACTCGGGCTCGCTCGCCAGCACACGCTGGGCTTCATCACTCGGGCTCTTTGGCTTTGTTCCTGCGCCTGTCCCTCGAGCCGGAGCACACGGTGGAAGTGCTTTGAACCGTCCGTTGTTTTGCCGCCCATGTGTTGGCGTGAGTCAACAATAATATAATAGGAATGTAGTTGTGTTTTCTAGTTTGTGTATAACTCTCCTTTTATATCTTTAATATTCCTTGTAGAACAAGGATTGAGTATGTATATCCTATGAGAGAAGAATAAAGAAATATATTAAAACCCTAAAATTAGTTTTATCTTGGTACCAAAGCAGGTTTCACCTGTCTCTTTCTCCTTCACCGTAGCTGTCGTACTTTGAAAACCCAAAAGCTTTTCAAGGCGTGTCTCGAAGCAAGAGTCACACTTTGAAAACCCAAAAACTTTTCAAGGCGTGTCTCGAAGCAAGAGTCACAGCATAATCCACAGGAAGAAGCAAGAAAAAAAAGGAGGCAGATTGTCTGCCCTCCTAGTTGTGGTGTCTTTCCATGCCCTCCTATTTGTGCGGTCACGGTTAAGCCACGTTAATATTTTATATTTTTATTATTTTTTGTCTTATTATCTCTATTAAAAAATTAATAAAAAATATTAACGTGGCTTAACCGTGATCGTACAAAATAGAAGAGTATGGAAGGACACCAAAACTAGGAGGCAGACAATAAAAAAACACAAACTAGAAAGCTAAAGGTCAGTGTCTCGAAACGAGAGACCCACCTTTTTTGTTTTATCTTTTATTTTTCTCAACCTAGATATCCGAGACCCACTTTGCCATCCTAGGAATCTGAAGCACCGATTGGTTCTTCCATGGCTAACAATCAAACCATGAACATCATGGATCCAGTTCCTGCCTCAAACAAAGCCCATAATTCAATTGGGCAGCAAGCAGGTGCTTCTGCAGCCCACACAATTGGATGGCAAGCAAATGATGATGGTGGCAGCAGAATGGGCAAGGGCCCACTTAGCCCACCAACGGAAGACCACCAGGAATTAGACCCGGACCCAAACAATCTGGGCCCACAACTATCTTTATTGAATTTGATTGCTTCCCAAGACAAATTCAATGATCTAGGTAACATGGAACAACCTTAATTGCATCTGTTGATCTTGATACAGGTTGGATCATTGACTCTGGAGCCACTGATCATATGACTTATGATCGTACTTTATTTAACTCTACAACACCACCACCCTGAGATAGTATTGTCACAGGTAATGAAGGTGTTGCCCCAGTTACAGGAGCGGGCTCGATAGCACTCACTCTTACTCTCTCATTATATAACTTGTTCCCACACTCTCAAGTCATTTGTTATCTGTGGGACAAGTCACCGAGCAACTAAACTATGTTTTGCAAATGTTTCCGTCTTTCTGTTTACTTCAGGATATTTGGACTCAGGAAATCATTGGGCATGGTACTAAGAGGAGAAGGTTGTATTATGTTGACGATATTGCACAAGGCTGTGTTCATCAAGTTCAAGGTCGTGACAATGGAAAATTAAAGTCTATTCAGTTGTGGCATCGTCGGCTAGGTCATGCCTCATTTGGTTATTTGCAAAAATTACTTCCATCATTATTCAATAATATTTCAAAGTCCTCGTTAAAATGTGATGTTTGCATGTTAGCTAAAAGTCATCGAGCTTCTTATTCTCCAAGTTTGCATAAAAGAACAATTCTGTTTAAGTTAATTCATTCTGATGTGTGGGGGCCATCTCCGGTTACTACTCAGAATGGTGTGCGTTGGTTTGTAACATTTGTTGATGATTGCACTAGGATGACTTGGTTGCACCTCATGAAAAATAAAAGTGATGTGGGTGACATCTTCAAGGCATTTTATCACATGGTTTATACTCAATATTCACTTCCTATTAAAGTGCTTCGGTTAGACAACGGTGTGAGTATCTTAATCAGGATTTTTCTCAACTTTTTATAGAAAATGGCATTCTTCATGAACCTACGTGTCCTCAGACCCCACAACAAAATGAAGTTGCCGAACAAAAAAATCGACACATCCTTGAGATTACCCGTGCCTTTCTTATTGGTAGCTGTGCAACTAAGACATATTGGGCTAATGCAGTCACTTATGCTATTTATATCATGAACCAAATGCCATCGCGTGCTCTCTCTTTTAGAACCCCCTTAGCCGTGCTTGCTGATCATGTTTTGCTCTCTTCCATTCTTCATCTCGAACCTTGGGTTTTTGGCTATGTGGCATATGTTCATCTTCACAAAAATCAAAGAAGCAAGCTTGATCCATGTGCGGTGCGGTGTGTGTTCCTTTGCTTTAATCCTCAATAAAAAGGCTATAGATGTTATCATCCATCCACTCGACATACGTACATCACCATGGATGTTACCTTCTCTGAAGACGAATTATTTTGTTCCTTTTAGCCATACTCCTCATGGGAAGACAACTTCATGTGAAGATTATGGCTGGTTCGATATTATTCCTACTGTTTCTGTAAATAGCCCAAACAGGCCTTGAGACCAAAACGGCCCAGATGCTACTGACCAAACTAGCCTAGATAAAGCTAACCGTGACTACCCTGATGGGCATGCTAACCATGGCAGAAGGAATAGGTCAGGACCGTGTGATGCTTGCCCAAGTAGGCCACATGTTGTACCCAGCGAGAATAATGATAGGTCGCATGCTGACGCTGCTATCTGCAGCCCAAATTATGATGCTGCTGTTGCTGTCTGCCCATCTGCAGCTGCCAGCCCAAATGGGCTAAATAGAAATTATGGTGTTGGTCTGAATGGGCTTCCAAGGATGATAATTGGCCCAAATTTGAGTAATAGTTTCAGTGAGGTAGAAGACAGTAACAAACTCCTTCATACTTCAACGGATATTCCCGAGGTAAGTACTTACTCGGAAATTATTGAACCATCTTATATGTTGTCTCCTTGACAAAATCAGGGAAAACCACTAGACAGGTATTCTCCAGAAGGAAAGGTGCGGTATTCCGTTTCAAACTATGTCTCTACTCATCGACTTTCACCGAAATACTGTGCATTTGTTCAGCAAATGGAAACCATCAAAATACCCACCAGAGTGGAGGAATCTTTGAAAGATTCGAAATGGACAGAAGCAATGCAAGTTGAAATAGAAGCACTACAAAAGAATAATACATGGAATGTGGTCCCACTTTCCAAAGGAAAGAAATCAGTGGGGTGCAAGTGGGTGTTCACTATTAAACATAAGGCAGATGGAACAATTGATAGATACAAGGCGAGGCTAGTGGCCAAAGGTTTTATGCAAACCTTTATGGTTGATTATTAAGAGACTTTTGCCCCTGTTGCAAAGATGAATACCATTAGAGTTTTATTATCTCTTGCTGCAAACCATGACTGGTCTCTGAGACAGTTTGATGTTAAAAATGTTTTTCTACATGGTGATTTAGAGGAAGAGGTGTACATGGATATTCCACCAGGTTATGGTGCTGCGAACTCTAGTGGGAAAGTGTGTAGACTTCGGAAGGCATTGTACGGCCTTAAACAGTCACCCAGAGCGTGGTTTGGGTGGTTCACCCAGGTAATGAAGAAGTATGAGTATCGACAGGGAAACGCAGACCATACGTTGTTCATCAAACGCAAGGATGGCAAGGTAACTCTGCTTATCATATATGTAGATAATATGATTGTCACAGGTGATGATGCAATAAAAATCGAATGTCTGCAAGGGCATTTATCTTCTGAGTTTAAGATGAAAGATCTTGGAGGACTTAAATACATCTTGGGAATTGAAGTGGCTAGGTCTCAGGAAGGAATATACTTATCTCAGAGAAAGTATGTATTGGATCTTTTGTTTGAAACTGGTATGTTAGGGTGTAAACTAGTGGATACACCTATTGTACAGAATCATCATCTAGCAATTTATCAGGATTAAGTCCCAGAGAATAGGGAAAGGTATCAAAGATTGGTAAGGCGGTTAATTTATTTGTCGCTTACAAGGCTAGATATTGCTTACGCAGTAAGTGTGGTGAGTCAATTTATGCATGCTCCTAGTGAGGATCATATGACAGCAATAATGCGGATTCTGGGTTACTTTAAAGGAGCTTCAGGAAAAGGGTTGATGTACATAAAGCATGGGCATATGGAGGTGAAAGGGTATACCGATGCAGATTGGGCTGGAAATATCATTGATCGGCGGTCTACGTCGGGATACTTCACATTTGTAGTTGGTAATCTTGTGACATGGAGAAGTAAGAAGCAAAATGTGGTGGCAAGGTCTTCGACCGAGGCTGAGTACAGAGGAATGACGCATGGTATTTGTGAGCTTCTATGGCTTTGGATTCTACTCACTGAGATAGGGTTTAAGCCAAAAGGTTATATGCTGTTGTACTGTGATAATCAAGCAACATGGGAGATAGCTAACAATCTGGTGCATCATGATATGACCAAACATGTTAAGGTGGATAGACATTTTATCATAGAAAAGTTGGATGTTAAGTTGGTTGGCATTCCATTCGTGAAGACAGAAGAACAATTGGTAGATATTCTAACTCATGTTGTTTATGCACCAACTTGAGGGGGAGTGTTGGCGTGAGTCAACAATAATACAATAGGAATGTAATTGTGTTTCCTAGTTTGTGTATAACTCTCCTTTTATGTCTTTAATATTCCTTGTAGAATAAGGATTGAGTATGTATATATATGTGTTGCCTCCTATGAGAGAAGAGTAGAGAAATATATTGAAACCCTAAAATTAGTTTTATCTCCATGCAGCCTCACGGAACTCTTTACCGAAGTCCTTTTGCGTGTTGAAAGCTGTCTGCAAAATTATACACATATATATTGCGATGCTGTTAGAATGTGTAATAAAAAATGTTCAAAATTTCAAAATTGTTAGGAGATGGAAGGTTAATATTCACTCATTCTTTTGTTCAATACCAAACTCCAGGCCCTCCCGCTTAGTGCATATCGCACGAAAATCTTGACAGGATCGAGTTGCATATAGATGAGAACATTGTATATCCATATGACTCCACATCATTTCTAGCCGATCGCTTGAATTTTGGCAAATTTCCACGTTGCTACAAGAGATATTATTGTCGCAATCTGTAAGGATGCAACATTTCTTTGATTTTAAAATATGTATCACATAGTTAGTTTAGTAATATAGGCTAATTAAAATTTCTGAACTAAACAATTCAATTGAGAAAGCATGAAACCACTTACCAGTTGAGTAATTACGAAAGCACTAAGAAGAAGTAGGCCAGGTACTTCCATGAATGACCACTTTGGATACAAATTTCTTCCTCCTTGTTCTTAGACAAAATTGCACCTACAAAACAAATAACACCTTAGGTCAAGGCCAAGAGCTTCACGCGCCCACGATGAATGGGGGGGCTTTCGCAGAAGAACCTCCGATGCCAAAGTTAGAATTTTGAGGGAAAAATGTTTGGAGAATTTAGAGAATTTAGCAAGAGAATTGGAATTGAGTTTTGGAGAGAATGAGGGGGTTTATATAGGGGTGTGGCCGGCCCTCTTGGGAGAGGAAGGACCGGTCACTTGGATGATTTAATGGGTTAGGTTCTTGATTTGTGGTTAATTAGCTAATTAACGGAATAATTAATTAATTAATTAGCTAATTAGTATAATAAAAGAGGAATGATTTGGGGCTTACCTTGTGGAGAAGATATGATGAGGATGGATGAAATAGGTTATAAATAAATACCTATTTTGGGCACTTTTGACTTGATTGAGGGATGATTGTTCATTGCTCGCACGTAGGAATTCCAGTGTTCCTTAAGGGTATTTTTGTCCTTTTTAGCCAAAAATCCACGTGTTGCCTCTTGATTATTTTTGACTCCACAAATACCCCCACACCTGTTGGGCTGCTTGTACAAAAGGGCAACAGGTGTAGAGATTTTCTTGCTTTGGGAAACATAGGATTGTTTCCTATTTTGATGCAGATTCCCTCTTTAATAGGAAATTAGATCCTTCTAGGAAAGGGAAATAAATTTCTCTCAAAGCCTATTTAAGTCCACCTTAAGTGGATTATTAAATGAACTTTGGAGCGATTTATTCTACCCTACAAGAGAGAGAGAGAGAGCTTAGAGGATATTTGTTCCCCTCCTTTAGCAATCTTTTACATCTTGCCCGTGCAAAGGATCGTCTTTCGTTGCTTGCTTCGTCTTTTCGTTGCTTCTAGGTAAGAAAAAATTAATTTTCTTGTCTTCTTAATTTTTGGGAGCCTCGGACCTTGAAATTTGGCTCGACGGGGGTCGAGGAGGCTTGAGAAAAGTGGCTGAAAAAGCCACGGCACAATGGTTGCCATGGGTTGGCCTTGTGATGACCCCTAGGTGTTGTGATCTGGGCCTCTGTGCCTGGGCTGTGAGAAGAAAGGTGGCTCGGGGGTGCCAACCCCCTATTGGCTGGATTGGGTTATGAAGAAGGAAGGGAGAGAGGGGAGCCACCACGGGCTGGGCTCTCTGGGCTGTTGACTTCGGGCCGCACGACCTAATGCTATCTTTTTTTTTTTTTTTTTTTTTTTTTTTAAGCTGGGCTCGGGCCCGTGCTTGAGGGAGGAGAGGAGGGCCACAAAGCTTGTCCCGCCTGGTTAGGCCGAAGGCTGTCCTTCCTTTTTTTATATTTTTTTTCGTGCAGCTACCTGACGAATCTTCTTTGCATCTTTGTAGAATTTCTTCAAGCATGTCTTTCTCGAACCACAAGAATGATGATGGTGTGCTGCCATTGTACTATCAAGGCGGGTCTTTGAGCAAGGTTGGTTACTTCAAGGCTGCTCACTTCAAGATTAACTCCGATGACTCTTTTAGAGACTTTCTCAAGGCATATTGGCACGTCATTCTGTCGGGAGTGCATGTGAAGCGTGTTAAGGATGGTAGCAGCCGTGAGCCATGTGATGAGGCTCAGAGAGCCATCAAGTTCCACCCCTACTATTTTGTGTTGGGGTTTACTTTTCCTATGCCGCGTTTCTTCCAAGAAATTCTTTGCTCCACGAGATGTGCCACCACCCAATGTTCTCCGAATGCGATCAGTGTGATGGTGGGATTCCACAATCTAAGCCAATTCTTTGATTTAGATCTAACCGTCAACAAATTTTGGTACTTCTTTGACATAGGTCACATCGAGGGAGTTGGGCAGCTGCGATCTTGCCATAGGCTTTTTGATAATTTGTAACATCCCACATCGCCCAGGGGAGTGATCCTTATATGTATATTCCTACCTCTTCCTAGCGTGAGGCCTTTTGGGAGCTTATTGGCTTCGGGTTCCATCGGAACTCCGAAGTTAAGCGAGTAGCGCGCGAGATCACTCCTAGGATGGGTGACCCACTGGGAAGTTCTCGTGTGAGTTCCCAGAAACAAAACCGTGAGGGCGTGGGGAAGGCCCAAAAAGGACAGTATCGTGCTACAGTGGAGTCGAGCCCGGGAGGTGGTTGCGCCTGGGCCGGGATGTGACAATTTGGTATCAGAGTCTAACCCTGGCCGCGCGTGTGCCAACGAGGATGTCGGGCCCCTTAAGGGGGGTGGATTGTAACATCTCACATCACCCAGGGGAGTGATCTTTATATGTATATTCCCATATCTTCCTAGCGCAAGGCCTTTTGGGAGCTCACTGGCTTCGGGTTCCATCGAAACTTCGAAGTTAAGTGAGTAACGCGCGAGAGCACTCCAAGGATGGGTGACCCACTGGGAAGTTCTCGTGTGAGTTCCCATAAACAAAACTGTGAGAGCGTGGGGAAGGCCCAAAGCGGACAATATCATGCTACGACGGAGTCGAGCTCGGGAGGTGGCTGCTCCCGGGCTGGGATATGACATAATTAGAGCAAGGGAGATCATGACTTGGCCAAGGAGACTTTGGAGATAAGTGGAGAATGAGAGTCTGATTTTTCCCCCGAGTTGCTTGTTCTAACGGTCTTAAGAGTTTGGCTCAACTCCTAAGACTTCTCCGGACATGAAGAAAGTGCATGTTGCTCTGGGTATCCCATCCGAATACCGTGAGTAGCATTGGCTGCTTAGTCATCTTCATAGGGAGAAATGTGGGTTACCCCCGAGAGATGAGATAAAACGAATCAAGGCTGAGGCGTTGGCTCGTCCTATCACTGTGGTGGAGCTTGCTACAAATGAAGATGGGAAAAAGAGGCCTTCCCTGCCAGCTCAAGAGACGTCTGCTGAGAAGAAGTCGAAGACTTTTTTCATTGCTCGCGAGGGTTCACCGGCTGTTTCCAAGCTTGTGATTGACTTAACTTCCTTCAAGGGCGAGAAAGAGGAGGCTGTTAGATCTGTGCCTGTGGCGTCTGCCGTTCCAAAGGCTACTAGTTTGATTGCTGATAGGATTGCCCATCGTAGAAGTTCCTTCGTGCCTCCGGTGTTAAAGTTTGTGCCAAAGCATCCGTCTGGGGCTAAGTCTGGTTCACCTTTGGAGAGGCTTGCTACTATGAAGAGTGACAAAGTGCCCCTGCCTGCTAAAGTGGCACCAAAACCCATTTTCTCTGCTGCTGAGACTGACTCGTCTGTTAAGAAGAAGGAGACTGCTCGTGTAGGCAGTCGTGAGAAATCCACCATGTTTCTGGGGAAGCTGAGATTTGTGCGCTTTTGAAACCAGATCTGCTTGAGGACATGGATGTATGTGCCAAGTTTGTTGATGGCGTCAAAGGAGTTGTTGACCCAAGTTCCTTTGCGAAGCATACGACTGAGTATAGGAGGACTGCTCTGCTGGCCATGATGTAGAAAACGACGATTCTGGTAGCAAAGTCTAAGCTTCTTGATCAAGAGGATACCAAGGTTGCCAAAGAGGTGGCAAGAACTGTGGCAACCGAAGCTTACTCCTTGGCCTAGAAAGTTAAGAAATTGGAATCTGAGCTTGCTGCTTTGAAAGGGTCTAATATCTTTGCCCCCACTTCTCTGCAGCTTAAGACCGCTTGCCAAAAGATCGTGGATTTGAAGATTAGGCTTGACGCAATCTAAGTAAAGTATGAAAGTACAGAGAAGGAGATCGAGTGTTACATACCTCAGATTCAAGATCTTGAGTATGCCATCTCTGAATTCCGCTCCGCTGCTTATGCAAAGGATAAGAACTGATTGCTGCTTACAACCAAGTGATCCACTTCACGAAGGTTGTTGATAGGCTTGAGCCTCAAGTGTTGGAACTCCAAGGTGTTTTAAAGATCAACGATAATTTGAAGAAAGAAGTGGAGGAGCTGCAGCGGGTTCTTACTTGTCTGCTCGAAGAGAATGAGCAGTTGAAAGGTAAGAAGGTTGGGTTTGAGGCTTCACTTACTTAAAGTCAAGCCGACTTTTACAAGCTGAGTTATGTAGATCATCTCTTTGGGCGGCTATCTGACTTTGAGTTTTTTGGTAAAGACTTCGAGACCTTTTTTATTTCTCCAGAAGACTTGCTCGCCTTTACTTTTGAGTCTTCTATTAGTGAAGTAGTTGGAGAAGTTGGTGCCCAGGCTGGGGCAGCTGGTGGTGAAGCAACGGATGGTGTCGCTGCCGAGAATGTCGCGATTGTTGAAGGTGTGGAGACCAAGTAGTTGCGGGATGTCCAAGCTGCTGAATAGTAGTCTTCTAGGTAGCCTTTAGGATTTTCTTTGTTTTCTTTGTTGATTTTTCTTTGCTTGAATTCATTCGGTCTTTGCTAGTTGTTTATCAATTTTGCTAGAAAATTTAATAAACTTGTTTCCTTCACTTTTCTCCATCTTCGCTTCTTTTGTTCATGCCCTAACCTTTAGACTTTATAGGCCAGCGGCGGGCATGCTGCTTTTCTATAAGCAGACAAGCTTGCGTAACCTATGTGGCTTTAGCTGTTGGTGTAGAACTTTGCAAAGTTGTTAGCCATAGGGTTGGCATCTGGATGCTTTACTTACAGAAGCAGACAAGTCTGCGTAACCACTAGGCTGTTAACCTTAGCTTTCTCTAATTCCGTAGGTTGCGTAGCAAGTACCACAACACTTTAGGACTTGGTGTAGGTTGTTCCGCGATTGGCAGTGCTGAAGCTTATCGACTACGTAGCATGTCGGCAGTGGATAAGGCTTCATATATGCACACTAGTTTGTTTAACCTTTCATAAGAATGTGCAGTTGTATAAGTCTAGCGTGGCTTTACTGCTCGAAGGGCAAGCCGTAGGCAGTCTTTCGTAGGCTACCTTAGTGCACTCGGTATTAGCTTTAGGTTTCCAGAAGTCTCTGTTGGGGGGAGCAGGCGTGGCTAAGGTGTGCTCGACTACTTCTGGGGCTTTGTTGGGCCGTTCTGTTGCATTGCCTAGGCTAGGCGTGAATTCTGCTATGAAGTCCACTAAGGCTTGGACCCTTATTGCCGTACGGGGTTGGAAAACTAAACCGTATTGACCAAGTTCCAACGCCCACTTCATCACTCGTTGAGAAACATCTGGACCATGTAGGAATGATTGTAGAGGATATTGAGTCATAACGATGACTGAATGAGTTTGAAAGTATGGTCTGAGCTTCCGAGCCGCAACCACTAGTGCCAAAATTAATTTTTCTATCTTTGGGTATCTAGTTTCAGCATCGAGAAGAGCTTTAGAAGTGTAGAATACCAGTAGTTGGGCCCCCAACTCTTCTCATATGAGGGCAGAGCTCACTGCTACTTCTGAGACTGCCAAGTAGATGTATAAGTCCTCCACTGCTTCCGGCTTGGATAGTAAAGAAGGTGATGTGAGATACTTATTTAGGTCTTGGAAAGCTCTTTTGCACTCTTCATCCCATTTGTCTCATTATGCCCTCTTGATGGCCTTGAAAAAGGGCTTGCATCAATTGGTGGATTGCGAGAGAAAGCGGTTGAGGGCGGTTGCTCGTCTGGTCAAGCTTTGGATCTCCTTCAAAGTAGTGGGAGATTTTATCTCTAAGATCGCTCGGATTTGCTTAGAAGGTGCTTTGATTCCTCGTTGGGTTACTAGGTAACCTAAGAATTTGCCTGAAGATACTCCGAAGGTGCATTTGGTGGGGTTGAGTTTCATCTTGTACTTTATAAGGATGTTGAAAATTTTGGCTAGGTTGAGAATGTGGTTTGACCGCTGCTTGCCCTTTACCATGATGTCGTTGACATAGACCTTCATGGTTACCCCAATTTGCTTCTTGAACATCATGTTTACTAACCTTTGGTAAGTAGTTTCCACGTTCTTGAGGCCAAAAGGCATGACCTTGTAGTAGTAGGTGCCTCGCTCGGTCACGAACACATTTTTCTCTTTGTCGGGCTCGTACATGGCTATTTGGTTGTAGCCGGAGTATGCATCCGAGAAGCTGAGTAACTGGTTCCCGAAAGTTGAATTTACCAATAGATCTATCCGGGGAAATGGATAAGGATCCTTTGGGCATGCTTTGTTGAGGTCGGTGTAGTCTACGCAAACCTTCCATTTGCCATTTTCTTTCTTTACGACTAGCACGACGTTGGCAAGCCATGCTAAGTGTGCTACTTTTTCTATGAATCCAGCCTCTAGTAACTTGTCGATTTTTGACTCGATGATCACTACTAGTTCGGGTGCAAAATGTCTTCTCTTTTGGTTCACCGGTTTGGCAGCGAGGTCGACGTGCAGCTTATGGCAAGCTATGTCAGAAGGTGACCTTGCAAAGATGTCTCAGTTTTCCCTAAGGAAAGCCGTGAGTTCTTCCTTCTCGATTAGGCTTAGATGTGAGCCGATTCTAGCCATCTTTTTCGGCTGCTGGGGATCAAGAATGATGTCCTCTGTGTCCTTTTCGAGTTTCCATCCTATCTTGCCTACTTGGGCGCCATCTTCTTGATCTGCTTGTTGTAATTGCTATTTGGTAGCTTCTTCGTCCATTTGGACCTCAGTAGCCTCTACGGGGGTAAAGGTTCTCTTCTTTGACTCCTTCAATACTTGCACAGTGCATCGTCGAGATGTGGCCTGGTTAGACTTGATCTCTCCGACTCCTCATCCCGGGATGCGGAATTGGATATTTTGATACTTGACGGAAGTGACGGCATCCAACTTGATCAACCAAGGTCACCTAAGAATCCTATTATAGGGAGATGGGTTCCTTACGATCGTGAATGTCTGCTTTGAGATAACTGGTGGTGTTTTCACGTCAAGTGTGATGTGGCTGATGGCAGTCGAGGTGTGCCCATTGAACCCGATAAGTACATTTACTTGGTATATAATTGTGCTTTCCAGGCCCATCTTCTAAATAACTAAGAGTTGAAGTAGATTGACTGCACTTCCATTGTCGACCATCATTCTGTCGACTATAGCATGGGCTAGTTGGACAGATACTACTAGTGTGTCATCGTGTGGAAAATCGATGTCTTCTGCATCCTGCTCGGTAAAGCCAATGATGGGTCAGGGTTGAGTGTCGACTGCTTGGACCTATGAGACTAGTAAAGCTCGTTAGATCTTTCTTTTTTTGGAGTTATTGGTAGCCCCCAAGTGCTCGGATTCGGCGAAAATGCCATTGATTCGAATCATCTTGGTTGACGGTTATTCGTCATCGTCTGCATTCCTTCTAGGCTGCGCAGCTGGCTTGTCTAAGTATCTGTCGACCTTGCCTTCTTTCACGAGCTTCTCTAGGTAGTTCTTCTAAGTGTATCAGCCGTCGGTTGTGTGACCGGGACCTCGGTGGAATGCGCAGTATTTGGTGTGATCCAACTTGGAAGTATCTCCATTTGATTGTTTTGGCAGCTTGAACCATGGCTCGTCCTTGATGTCGTGAAAGATTTGGTGGATCAAAATTGAGAACTTAGAGTAGTTCTTGGTCGTCAAGCCTTCTTTGGTCGTGGGTTGGTCCCTACGTTTGGCCTCCTGCCTGTTTTTGTTGGACTACTTCCCATCCTCCTTCTTTTGAGCCACTGCCGACTCTTTTTGAGGCTGCTCGGGCACCTTGTCTGCTTGTCGAGCTTCGTCCCAAAGTGCATGCTTCTTTGCCAGAGCAAATGAGTCTGCTAAAGTTAGATCTTCTTTCATAATCATTTCTTTGAATAGTGGGTAGTCTGCTAGGAGTCCTTTTTGGAAGCTGCACTTGTTATTGAGTTGTTGTATCCGACGATCTTCGCATTCTCTGCTTTGAACCTCTTCATGTAGTCGCGGAGCGACTCCTTTGGGTTTTTCTTCACGTTGAACAAGTGGTCGAACTTTTTCTTAATCAAGCGTTAGGATGAGCATTCTTTAGTGAAAACCAAGGAAAGATCATTAAAACTCCTGATGGATCCTGGTGGCAAGGTGTGAAACTTATCTTGTGCCTCACCTTGTAAAGTGGTAGTGAATATTTTGCACATAAGGGCATTGTTGTTCCGATAAAGGACCATCGTGCTTCGATAGTGCTTCAAGTGCCTAGCTGGATCTCCATCTCCTTTAAAAGATGTAAAATGTGGCATGCTAAACTTACGTGGAGGCTCTGCCTGCTCGATCTTACCCATGAAATGTGACCTGCTCATGTTGGTCATATTCCGTCGTAGTGTTTCATTGGCCACTTCGTTGCGCTGGAAATCATGCAATCGCTCGTTGATGAGCTTCTCTACCTCTTCCTGAATTTGGCTTTGTTGGGGTAGCGAACCTCTCGGCTGCTCTCGGTGTTGACCTGCTGGTCTAGGCTGCTCTTCTACATACTTGGCTCGTCTATGCCACAGCTGCGGTGCATGGGTTAAATTCCTAGCAGGTGAAGGATTTCTTCCCATGCTATTGGTTAAACTTAAGCTGGATTGAGTGACTACTTCTCTCTGTCCATCGTGTTGCCTACTCCTATGAGATGTGGATGATGCTCCTTGAGAGCCTAGCTACGAATGAACGCTTCGCCTAGAAGATTGCTCATGTTGATTATCAGAGTGTGGTCCCAACCGTGAGTGTATACTCGTCCGTGGGCCTAGTCGAGAGTGCATGCTTCTTCGTGCGCTAAGAAGGGAGTATATGCTATCTCGAGGGCCTAATCGGGAGTGTACGCTAGTCGAGTAGCTGCTTGCCTGAATGTTGTTGGAGTGGTTCCTCGTCTGCCCTTGTCCTACTTCGGGACACCTCGTCTAGGGCACGTTGGATCTCGGTGCGTTGCATGAGTTGATTCACTAAGGTCGTCTGTTGTGCAAGGGCGCTTGTCAACTCTATGACTTGTCGGGACAAGTATTGTTCGCCATTCGGGTTGGAAGAGCTTGGAAGGAATGCGCCTTCTTGAGCAGTGGAAGGATGGTAGACTTCGGGCGTGAGATTTGAGTTGGGAAATGTCAAATCCGCGGAGAAATGTGGTGAAAATGCCCCCGGTTCGATCGTAGGTCCTGAAATTTGAAGTCGGGATGATTGGACTAATCTTGGACTAATCTTGGGCCAACTTAAGCTGCTTGGGAAACCACGGGAGCAGGCTAGGCCACCGGCTCGGCTAGGGTTTGGGCCCTTGAAGGTTAAAGTGGCACGACTCGGGCCGTGGTTGTGGCGCCATGAACCTTGCCAGGGGTGGTCACCATGGTGGTTGCCACAGTGGTGCCTCATGGGGGTGCCGCTCCACTCACCACTATGTTAAGCTTTGTAGATCGATGCGGTCCTAATTCTTGAACGTTGGAATTTTCGTTCGTTGAGGTTTCTGAATCTCTTGCCATTGTACTTTTCTTTTACGTTTTATCAAAGGATTTTTAGAAGAAAAAAATTCCTAGAATAAGAATGTACAAAAAATCTACAAATAGGCAAAGAAACAAGAAACCTTAGATGTGAGAGTCTTCTATGAACATGTGACTCAACTCTCAATGAAAGCACCAATTTGTGAATGCAAATTTCTTCCTCCTTGTTCTTGGACAAAATTGCACCTACAAAACAAATAACACCTTAGGTCAAGGCCAAGAGCCTCACGCGCCCATGATGAATGGGGGCGGGCTTTGGCAGAAAAACCTCCGATGCCAAAGTTAGAATTTTGAGGGAAAAGTGTTTGGAGAATTTAGAGAATTTAACAAGAGAATTGAAATTGAGTTTTGGAGAGAATGAGGGGATTTATATAGGGGTGCGGCCGGCCCCCTTGGGAGAGGAAGAACCGGCCACTTGGATGATTTTATGGGTTAGGTTCTTGATTTGTGGTTAATTAGCTAATTAATGGAATAATTAATTAATTAATTAATTAATTAATTAGCTAATTAATATAATAAAAGATGAATGATTTGGGGTTACCTTGTGGAGAAGATATGATGAGGATGAATGAAATAGGTTATAAATAAATACCTATTTTGGGCACTTTTGACTTGATTGAGGGATGATTGTCCACTGCTCGCGCGTAGGAATTCCGATGTTCCTTGAGGGTATTTTTGTCATTTTTACCCAAAAATCCAACTGTCGTCTCTTGATTATTTTTGGCTCCACAACCACCCTCGGGAGCGAGTGACAAAAATTATAGCCTGGCTGATGATGCTAACTTGAAGGATGCTAGCTTCGCATTCATGTCTGGGTTGAGAGTGTTGTTGGGATAATAGAGATTTTCGTTGAAGATTTGGTCTACACCGAATGTTTTCTGCGAGAGAGAAGTTGAAAACTTGATCATTGACATCAAGTACAGAATGTGAGCCCTAACAATTTTGGTCTATGCCAAAAGTAGAACAGAACGAAGTAACACGAAATTAAGATAAGAAGCTATTACCAGCAAAAAATCATTTTTGTAAATGAGCCAGAAGAATATAACTGTCGTCACGGCAAGATAACTGCCTACCCAATCTCGGTTGCAAAGATTTCATCCAGCATCCAACTGTCAGGAACTGGAGATGGCTTAACCATGTCTTTGGATATTGTCATAGTACTACCTGCGAAATAGCTCAAAATTTCAGATTAATTTTTCGGAAACAAGAAGAAATAAATGATACAATAGTAGGAAACTGAGAATCACACTCAAGAAACCCCGTTACGAACAAACGCAACAGATGATAGAGCATAAAAAGATAGTAATGCTTACCATCATTAAGAATGGCAATGATTAGGACCACAAAGGAGGGAAATCAAATTTCCAGAATATTGCGAGCAACAAGAAACCGAGCTGTAAAACAATTCCAGTTAGGAATGAAAGCTTGCATTACACTTGCTTAGGTGTTAAGTAATCTATCTAGTAAAGAAATTGAAGGGTCGGGGAGTGTCGTCATAAGGTTACTTACCACAGTACATATTGTTATAGATACCGCGTATATCTTAAAAGGGTAAAAGAAAAACGAAACAGCTATGAAAACAACCCCAAAATTTAGTAGCAGCCTCACTTCCAAAAGGAAATAAGAAGAATCGCCTTACCGTGTAATTCTTCTTCTTTGAAAGATTGCACGGCTTGTCAAAACAGCATTAGTAATCACACTCAGCCCTGGTTCTGTCAGTACTATATCAGATGCACTACGAGCAGCATCTGCGGCATCTGCGACAGCAATTCCTATGTCTGCTTTCTTCAAATGCAGCTGCATCATTTACTCCAAAACCAGTCATTCCGACTATGTGCTTCTTACCTTGTAATCACTGCACAATCTCGTATTTATGTTCTGAAATAAAGCGTCAAGGTCAGTAAGAAACAATACAAAATTGACTGGAAAAAGTAACAAACTGTAACAAACATGATTACCAGGAAATACTATTGGCAATTCTAATATACAAAATATTGTAATATATAATTTTAATAATTGAATGAAAAATAGTGTTAACCATAATTCTTAGAAAGGTTATGTTATTTAGGTGCATTCCCTTGTCAAACGATGTATACTTATAGATGAAAAGTTACATCTCTTTAACAAAAAGTACTTGGGTGGTATATAAACTTATGAAACCATCATCATTAATATAGAAAATTAGAGTTAATTTTTACTCTTGAGAAATAGGGTTTCCCCACTTTGTTTCTCAAATGCTTCGTGTGTCAAATTCCGAGTCGTGTCTTGAGAGTGTAGAATATATAAAGTTCGTCAGAGTCCGAAGATTGAAGTGCTTTGACTTCGGATTATAGATTGTTGAATCCTGGGAGATGGATGCCTACCGAACTATAAGCACAAGAGTAGGGGCGAAATTATGTCTTTAGGACATTGCATTTATGCAAACCTTAATCTCCAAGTTTGTCAGTTTTTCTAACTTTATCTCTAGTTGTTTATATTAATCTTGTATACTATTGATGTTGTTATTTTCTATATGATTATTATCATTGGAATTTTTGTGTTATTTTCATATTTTCTAATATTGCTCCAACATTCTAAAGACAAATTTTTTATCTCCATGGAACAATCATAAATATGAATGTTCGCGATTCTCATATTGAGAGTTTTAAGCTGCGGCTTTAAAAGTCTTGGACAACATATGGTGTTGTATTTGATGAGAAGCCTAGATTTGATGCAATTAATACTTTAATCTCTCATTTAGTCGTGATGATTGGGTTGGATGATGTTGTGGTATTATCCATGTGGAGCGGTGTCAATCAACCGCTTGTTTCTTTTTTAAAAGATAAAATTTAAAATTATAACTTTCTGGGCAATGCATCACTTGATGAAAAGACGTGAGCAGTTTGCCTGGGTAATTTGGATCTGGTATGTATATGCATGCTTACGTCTATATGTGTCTGCAAGTTATCTTGAAAGCATTTCAAAGATCAATAATAAATATTTATATCCTAAATGCACTGGAGGTTACTTATCACAAGTCATAGGCGTAAAAATGAAATATAATGGTTGCCTGGAAATTCATTCCCATTCGACCAATGTGTGTGTGATATATATATATATATATATATATATATATATATATATATATATATATATATACGGATTAATTTATTCATATGAGTATGATGCATCTTATTAACTGGGCATATTTTTATGCAATTAAAGTTTTCGTATCTTCTTGTTGAGTATTGGTAAGGATTGCTGATAGGAGCATATTTATGCGACTTAGTTAGCTTGTTTCTTGGCATTTACTTAGTTTATTTCTAGTTATTTTAGTATGTTAAGTTATTTTTGTGTGTTTGTAGGTCCAAAGAGCTAAAGTGGCAAGAAAATGCATTTTAGTGCATTTTGGAGCTGTTTTGGACTTGGAATGGATAACACATGCATGGAGCAAGGTGGATGGACGAATTTGAAGACCAAAAGAGGCTAGGAATGTGCTACAAATTTGGAGAAATTAATTCAAGAAAAAGGAAGATAAGGAATCAGCAAGAAAGAAGGAGTGTTAGCCAAGTTTCCTGATTTTGTCCTAATCCTATATTACTTTATTTCCAGCTGAAAGAAGGATCTCTAATTATTTTAGGACACCTAAATAAATGTTTCTAGAAGGCCTAATCCCAGTCCTAAAGGGTGCCGCACCTATTCCTTCTAGAAAACAACTTTTCCTTGCCTTGCAAGACTTTCCCTTTCCTCTTTTCTTTGCCGCACCTTACCTTTCCTTTTCCCCTTGGATTCTGAATTTAATTACCCTTTTTCCTTGAGGATTTGGTGTACAAATCTTTCTTCAAATTTAATTAGGTTGTGGTCCTCTCCCTAGCCTATAAATATATGTTCCTGCCGCACCATTTAGGATCCATCCTTCACCATAACTCACCTACATCCATCCTTCACCATAACTCACCTACATCCATCCACCACCACAATTCACCACTCATCCATCATCACAACCTTGTGCCGCAGCAAAGAAGAAGAAGGAAGACCCTTGGACGTGCTTGCCATTCAATCTTGGATTGCTAGAGTGTTTCTAGGTGTATTTTATTCTTTGTTTTCAATGTTTAAGTTTAATTATCTTTGTTTTGCGAACATGAGGAGCTAAACTCCTTTTAGTTAGAGGAGAATTCAAAGCCATGAACATATTTGTAATATGAATTGATTACTTTCAGTTGTTATTTCATAAATCGTGAATGCAATTTACTTAACTGTTTGATTCAGAACTTATTCTTGTATGTTGATTAAGAGGGCCCGCTTAGTTTGCATGCATGAATTTGATGCTAGAATATAAGGGAGTTTCACCTAATCGTTATGAACTTATATTCATAAGTAGTGGAGGTTGCTAGTCACAATCGCGTTAAGTGAATTCCTGGTAGGAGTATCATGCTGTTCATAGTTACGAATGCCTTGTCAATGCTTATGATTTTCATAGAACTTAATGATCTTTGATATGTATTCCTATTATGCTGTTCATGTAGGGAACTATTGAAGAATAATTTGGTTGCCGATGCGTTATCCATCCAATTCAATGACTTAAGGAAAATCTGAAGGTTAATTAGTGCTGTTCACGGTTAATCTGGGGCATTGAGGTTCATGGTTTATTGGAAAAGCAACTGGAAATCAATTTGTATGCAAGTGTGTCATGTGTGGAGAAGGACTCTCTAGCTAGCTTATCACCCATCTATTCACCCCAAATTCGTGCAACTTTGTTTAAGTTTACAATCTGCTTGTTTTTACCTTAATTTTGTCCAAAGCCCAATCCCCCTTTACTTGGTTGTGTCTTTTAGTTAGAATCTGTCCAATTTTGTCTTTTAGTATTTTGAGTGAATTCGTTCAAAGTTTTCTTTAGTGTCTAGTTTGAGTCTATTTGATTATTTTGTGCTGTTTTGAGTCTCTTTAGTTTGTTTCGAGTTCTTTGAGTCTAGTTAGGTGTTTTTCAGCCTAGTTTTGTGTTTTTGAGTCAGTTTTAAGTAGATTAGCAATCCCTCCTAATCCCTGGCCTAAAACGATCCCTACTTACATCTTTACTACAATTGTCAATAAGAGGGTTTAATTTGAGTGCTAGTTTATATCACATCAATTGCAACCCTTAATTAAGTCGTATACGTAAGAACGAGTTAACTACTTTGGCAATGCGCATAATGTAGTTGGGCATAATCAATAACTGCTTATGGGTTTATGAGTTTGGTTCTGCAAAGTTGCACAAAAAATGAGTTGCATTTTAAATTGAGGAAGTAAATCTCTGTTAGCGGTTGTGAAGCCTCTTTCTTTGTGAAAGAGAAGGTTTTTCTTATGTCAATATACATATGGCACATAACTTGTGGTTGTATACTACAGATGTGTGAGGGCTTCAAAGCCATAGTGATATGGAAACATGAATGTTTGAGTTTTTTGTTTCCCAATTAGCTACAAGATCATAATGTAATCTTTTGTTGTGGCTGGGCATCTACGGATATAGGCTGTATGATCTGCAAACTCATTGATTGAATTAGCACATATAGAGAATAATGAGCACTTCTTGATAAATGAGTAACATGTGAAGGCAACTATAAAAATGAGTTTTGCTCATAAGCCACGTTAGTCATGGATAAAACCAATTATACACTGAAAGTGTGGGGGTTTTTGTAAAAAGAATGATGAGGCACTAAAATTGATGCTTAATTAGTAAGCATACACAATTAAATTAGACATGATGATGCTTATTAAGCAAGGAATATGAATGGACATGTTATGAATCAATGATGCTGGCTAATTTGAATTTTGATATTTTAAAGTCAAAGTACATATAGGTGGATATAAAAAGGCATAATCTATAATGGAATTAAATACAGCCTTAAGGCTAGAGAAATGTACTTTGTGATAATTTAGCCGAGTAAGGCTAAACACGATGTCCAAATTGTAAAGAGTAATTTGTTTATTAAAAGAGAGATAATAAAAAGTAGTTATCTCTTATAATGAGTAACTTTAAGGTATGAAGAGTTAGAGACCTTCTTACAAATACCTTAAATGTGAGGGAGTATGCCCAAGTGTCAGCAAATTACTAACTAAAGTCCCAACATGTATGGTTGAGGACTTGACATTGTAAATCAACTACTCTTATATGAAATATAATTTCATAAGATGGATTGTGTACACCATTAAAGATAGTCAACCTAAGTGGTACCAATTATTAAGGGTTTGACTAGAGAGTAAGTTGATCATCGAGGGGAATGAGGCTAAAGCCAACATAACTAATGAATCAGCCAAACAGAAACCTAACTTAGTTGATTGGAGATCTCATGGTCTAATTTCAATAGGCAAACTTGTTGGGCATGATTCAAAGAAGTTAACACACTACATACCTCATTCCTATGATGGAAGAAGTGTGTTGTCTGCAGAAGTTTTAGGTTGTATATTTATACTTAATGACAATGATATCTTATAAATTAATAAGAGGAATATTGCAGAGTATTCTTAATCAGTGGTCACCTATGTGAGAGTAGAAGTGGGTTGCTTCTAGAGAATGAGATGGCTAAATTCTCTAAAGCTCTCATGAATTCGGGATTTGTTCAGGACCAAAATGAACACAACCGTATGAACCGTAATATATTAGGATTAGTGATGTGTGTTGCTTATTGTCTCAGTTTACTGCTGCGGTGAACAGTTCAAGATCTTCCACATCCACTGCATCACCAAGTAAACCTGATAAGTATTCACTAGGGTAGGTTTGAGTCCAAAAGACACCTCTCCTGATGCATCTCTTGTCCGCCTGTACTCTCAAATTCTTCCTGATTTTTCATTCATGTAAGAGATTGTTGGAAATTATATATTACAATATAAAATATTGTAATATATAATTTTAATAATTAAATGAAAAATAGTGTTAACCATATTTCTTAGAAATGTTATGTTATTTAGATGCATTCCCTTGTCAAATGATGTATACTTATAGATGAAAAGTTACATATCATTAACAAAAAGTACTTGAGTGGTATATAAACTTATGAAACCATCATCATTAATATAGAAAATTAGAGTTAATTTTTACTCTTGAGAAATAGGGTTTCCCCACTTTGTTTCTCAAATGCTTCGTGTGTCAAATTCCGAGTCGTGTCTTGAAAGTATGGAATATATAAAGTTCGCCAGAGTTCGAAGATTAAACTGCTTTGATTTCGGATTATAGATTGTTGAATCCTAGGAGATGGACGTTTACCGAACTACAAGCACAAGAGTAGGGGCGAAATTCTGTTTTAGGACATTGCATTTATGCAAGTTTTAATCTCAAAGTTTGTCAGTTTTTCTAACTTTATCTCTAGTTGTTTATATTAGTCTTGTGTACTATTGATGTTATTATTTTCTATATAATTATTATCATTGAAATTCTTGTGTTATTTTCATATTTTCTAATATTGCTCCAACAAATACACCGGCAAAACCATCAGCATTGTCAATGAGTTCATCAATTACTACAGTTCCATCTATGCCATTGTTGTCACCAAGCACCGCCGATGACGGATACATGTTTGTGCCCATCCCAAGTCGTCTCCCTGTTTCTTTACCAATTGCCAGTTGATCACCTGTGATCATTTTAACACTCACACCGAGATCTAGAGCTCTTCTAATAGTTTCAGCACTGTCATGACGTGGTGGATCAAATAGAGGGAGAAGACCGACAAACTCCCAAGGTCCACCAGGACTATCTTTCGTACCAGCAGGAACTTCCTGTAATTTAAAGAACTCTGTCATCCATAATGCATCAGAAAAATATACATCTAGAAGTAGGTCTGTTAAAATCTTGGTTACCTGCTGAGCAACAGCAAGGGATCGAAGTCCACGCTCTGCGAATTTGTCAATTACTGTGTTTACCCTTAACATAAAAAGTGCTGTGAATTATTACCTGCTGAAAGTGCCCAACATGAGTTGTGTTTTCAACAAGATGGGCGGCTTTTCCGAAGAGGGTATGTACTCGAGTTGCAATGACAACTGCTTCAATTTCACCTTGTTTACACGTTGAACCAGATTAGACTCCGTCACCAGAATGCTTAGTTACCGGGAGTCTCTCCTGTAAGAGCAGACTGAAAACAAGAAACAAAAATTAAACAGAAAGTCCGAAGCTGTCTGGAAATGATTTATTACACATCAGACTTTGACTTAGCTACCTGATCAATTTTTGAAGGATCTCCTTCGAGCAAACGAGCATCAGCAGGAATAATATCACCCAATTTGAAACCGAGGTTGAGGAACAAGAAGAGGCCGAATCTGAGGAGATAGAGGAGGCCGAGGTTGAAGAAGTTATGGCTGCAGATAATCGAACCATTAAGGAGCTCTCGGCCTCGGGATTGGATAATGCAGTACCCCTATGTATCCAATATCCTAGGGCACCTCCAGATAAGACCGACGAGTTCGAATTGAAGTCTAGCTTGTTGCATCACATTCCCAAATACCATGGGCTGTGCATGGAGGATCCAAACAAGCATTTGAAGGAATTTAAAGTGGTTTGCTCAAGTATGACACCCGTTAATGTTGATGGGAATATTTTGAAGATGAAAGCCTTTCCATTCTCATTGTTGGAAAAGGCTAAAGATTGGTTGTACGAATTGGCGCCCGGAACTGTCACATCTTGGGAAAGTATGAAACGAGCATTCTTGGAGAAGTTTTTCCCAACTTCAAGAGTCATTCTCTTGAGGAAACGGATTAGTGGTATTCAGCAAAATCAAGGAGAGTCTTTCCCTGCATATTATGAGCGTTTTAAGGGCCTAGTTGCATCATGCCCTCAACACCAAATGAAGGAGGAGCTGCTCATTCAATACTTTTACGAAGGACTCCTCCCCATTGAAAGCCAAATGCTAGATGCATCAGCGGGTGGTGCATTGGTTGACAAGACGCCTGTGGCTGCCAAAACCTTAATTGCGAACCGAGCCCTCAATGCACAACAATATGAAGGTGTTGGACAAAGAGAGAGCCCACGGCAGCAACATGTCAATGAGGTAAGTGCAATTTCTGAAATTCAATCACAATTGGCTAATCTTACTCTCCTTGTGTCTCAGGTTGTCGAAGGACCAAAATCACAACCACCACCAATCTGTGGCGTGTGCACCATGCAAGGGCACCAATCTGAAAGTTTCCCTCAATTGATTGAGAATGGAGGATGGGAGAGTGCCAACGCTGTTGGGTTCCAAGGCCAAAATTAGCCCCGATATGATCCATATGCAAATACCTACAATTCGGGTTGGAAAGATCATCCAAATCTGTGTTGGAGGGAACCCCAACAACCTCAACAGCAAGGTGGATTTCGGCCACCAACCCTTGGGATGTTTCCAAAGCCGTATGCAACCATGCAATCCCAAACACAATCTGCCCAAAATAACTCAGGTTCGTCTCTTGAGAATGATCAAGTTATTCAATTACTAACCACTTTGGCACAGGGGCAGCAAAATCAAACCAAAGAGATGCAAAACTATGCCAAAGAGGTGCAAAATCAAGCCAGGGAGGTGACTGAATTGAAGAAACAGATGGGACAAATGGCTGAGTTTATGGGGCAGTTTCGAGAGCATGGCAAACTTCCTAGTTCTACCACTGTGAATCCGAAGGGAGGATTCGAATTTGTCAAGGCCATGACCCTAAGAAGTGGCAAAGAGGTTGGGACCGATCCAAAGACATCTGAATCTGCCCAAAAGGAGGACGAGACGTTGTTACAAGAGAAGGCAGAACAAAAGACACTCACGGCAAGGGTTGTTCTAACCTTGCCGCAACCTTCCAATACACCTAAACTTCCCAAATCGTCCAACAATGGTAAGTTGGGTTCAAATTCGATTGATTCTAACCTTGTTCCACCCAATGCACCATTTCCTCGCAGATTTATGCAATCAAGGAAGGAGGAAACCGAAAAGGACATTCTAGAAACGTTTCGAAAGGTGCAAGTCAACATTCCACTCCTTGATGCAATCAAGCAAGTTCCCAAATATGCCAAATTCTTGAAGGAGCTGTGCACAACAAATAGGAGATTTTCGACCAAGGAGGTGGTTCGGGTAAGTGAAAATGTTTCAGCGGTGTTGCAACGCAAATTACCTCCTAAATGCAAGGACCCAGGTAGCTTTACAATTCCATGTGTTATTGGTAATACTAGGTTCGAACATGCCATGTTAGATCTAGGTGCATCAATAAATGTCATGCCTTATTCTATTTATGCATCTATGAACTTGGGCCAATTGAAAAATGATGGAGTGATTATTCAATTAGCCGACAGATCTAACGCTTATCCAAAGGGAGTTTTGGAGGATGTTTTAATGCAGGTTAATCATCTCATCTTCCCCGCTGATTTCTACGTGCTAGAGATGGAAGATTCGGCCCATTCCACCCCATTGCCGATTCTACTTAGAAGACCGTTCATGAAAACAACTCGCACAAAGATTGATGTGTTCACAGGGATCCTGACAATGAAGTTTGATGGGGATGTTATTGATTTTAAAATTTCTGAAGCTACGAAATATCCTAATGATGATCATTCTTGCTTTGCAAATGATATAATTGATTCAATGGCGCAGGAGCACTTGGAACAATTGCATGACGATGCACTTGAAATGGTTCTTACAAATGGATTTGGATGCAAGAACCATGGGGCAGAACCAAGCACAACCCACGACACCATTGAAGAACACCATGCCGTGCCCCCTAGTGATGATGTAGCTGAGATGGTGGCTACCCTAGAATCATTGCCAAAACAATATGGTAAGCCCCCAATCCCAATTTCAGATTCGATTTTGACTAATAAGTTGCTTCCTTCAGTAATACAGCCACCCTCCATTGAACTTAAACCGCTACCAAGTCACTTGAAGTATGTTTTCTTGGGAGATCATGAGACATTGCAGTCATCATCTCATCCTTACTCACGGCACAAGAAGAGGACAGATTGGTGCGTGTTTTGAGAGAGTATAAAACAGCCATTGGATAGACCTTGGCCGATATCAAGGGAATTAGCCCCACCACTTGCATGCATCGTATTCTTTTGGAAGAAGGAGCCAAACCATCTCGAGAAGCACAACGCCGACTCAATCCACCCATGATGGAAGTTGTGAAGAAGGAAATAATCAAGCTACTAGATTGTGGACTGATTTACCCCATTTCTGATAGCTGATGGGTCTCTCCGATCCAAGTTGTTCCTAAGAAGTCCGGAGTCACTGTGGTCAAAAATGAAGAGAATGAGCTTGTGCCTACCCGAATCCAAACCGGATGGAGAGTTTGCATTGACTATAGGAAGCTCAACACCACAACTAGAAAGGATCACTTTCCGTTGCCCTTTATTGATCAAATGCTTGAAAGGTTAGCCGGTCATGCTTTTTATTGTTTTCTTGATGGCTATTCAGGTTACAATCAGATTGTTATAGCCCCGGATGACCAAGAGAAGACCACCTTCACGTGCCCCTTTGGTACCTTTGCTTATAGACGAATGCCATTTGGTTTGTGCAATGCACCAGCCACGTTCCAAAGGTGTATGGTAAGTATTTTCTCTGATTTTGTGGAAAAGATCATTGGGGTATTTATGGATGATTTCAGTGTCTTTGGAGATTCATTTGATGGATGTTTGGATAATCTTACTTTGACTTTAAAACGATGCATCGAAACTAACCTTGTGTTGAATTGGGAAAAGTGTCATTTTATGGTCAAACAAGGTATAGTTTTGGGGCATATCATATCTGAAAAAGGAATTGAGGTTGATAAGTCTAAAATAGATCTTGTACGCTACTTACCCTCTCCCACTTCGGTGAGAGAGGTTCGTTCTTTTCTTGGCCACGCATGATTCTATAGGCGATTTATCAAGGACTTCTCCAAAATTGCACAGCCCCTAAGCCGTCTCCTTAAAAAAGAAGTGTCTTTTGAGTTTAATGCGGAGTGTGAGACGGCCTTTACACATGTCAAGGAAGTGCTCACTTCGGCCCCCATCATCACTCCACCAGATTGGAGCCTCCCTTTTGAGCTAATGTGTGATGCATCCGATTATGCAATTGGAGCTGTTTTAGGCCAGAGGAAGAACAAACAGCCCCATGTCATCTATTACACATCTCGGACCTTAAACGATGCTCAATTGAACTATTCTACCACGGAAAAAGAACTTCTTGCCGTTGTCTTTGCTTTAGATAAATTTCGTTCATATTTACTTGGCACTAAAGTAATTGTATATTCTGACCATGCAGCTTTGAAGTACCTTCTCACCAAGAAGGAGGCCAAACCAAGGCTGATTCGTTGGATGCTCTTACTCCAAGAGTTCGACATTGAGATTAGGGACAAGAAAGGGAGTGAAAACGTGGTGGCTGACCACTTAAGCCAATTGGTGCACAATGAAGAGCCCCTCCCCATTCCAGAAACGTTCCCAGATGAGCAATTGCTGTCCATAGAGGTAAGTGAGCCTTGGTATGCTGATTTGGTCAATTATTTGGTCACAAAACGTGTCCCTAGCACCCTAGACAAATATAAACGTGATAAACTCCAAAAGGATGCTAGATTTTATGTTTGGGACGATCCATACTTGTGGAAATATTGCCCGGATCAGATTATTCGAAGATGTGTGCATAACTCTGAGTTTAATTCCATTCTTGCTTTCTGTCATACTTATGCATGTGGGGGTCATTTTGGCACCCAAAGAACAGCACTCAAGGTGTTAGAATGTGGTTTTTATTGGCCTACATTGTTTAAAGATGCTCGAACTTTCTGCATAACATGTGATAGATGTCAAAGAACAGGTAACATAGGTGCAAGGGATCAAATGCCGCAGACCCCTATCTTCAATGTCGAAATTTTGATGTTTGGGGTATTGATTTCATAGGTCCTTTTCCTTCTTCATATGGTTTCATTTATATCTTGCTTGTGGTTGATTATGTATCGAAATGGGTGGAAGCAAAAGCCACCCGTACTAATGATTCTCGAGTGGTTGCAGATTTCATCAAATCTAACATATTCTCCAGATTCGGGATGCCTAGAGTGTTTATAAGTGATAGAGGCTCCCATTTTTGCAACCGGACCATTGAGGCGCTGTTTAAGAAGTATAACGTCAAGCATAAGGTTGCAACGCCTTATCACCCTCAAACAAGTGGCCAAGCCAAGGTTTCGAATAGGGAAATCAAGCAGATTTTGGAGAAGACTGTTGGGCCAACCCGGAAGGATTAGAGTTTGCGTTTAGACGATGCACTGTAGGCATATCGTACGGCCTACAAAACACCCCTAGGGATGTCTCCATTTCGGCTCATCTATGGCAAGCCGTGTCACCTACCTGTGGAACTAGAGCACAAGGCGCATTGGGCTGTGAAAACATTCAATTTGGACATAGATGCGGCTGGAGTGCATAGAAAGCTCCAATTGAATGAACTTAGGGAGATAAGGAATGAAGCATATGAGAATGCCTGAATTTACAAGGAGAAAACAAAGGCGTTTCATGACAAGATGATTCGGGGCAAAACATTTTCAATCGAGCAGAAAGTGCTGCTTTTCAACTCCCGTTTACGTTTATCCCTGGTAAGTTACGTTCTAAGTGGATTGGACCTTTTGTTGTTACTAATGTTTTTCCACATGGTGTAGTCCAAGTCCAAAGCTTAAGGAACGGACAAGAATTCAAGGTGAACGGGCACCGTTTGAAGCCATATTACGAGAACATTGTGGGGTAGGTTGTGGAAGAAGTTCCCTTCCATGCCGTGGGCTCCAATGATGCTTAAACCGAGGAATCGTCCGGCTGCAAGACGTTAAAGCAAGCGCTTCTTGGGAGGCAACCCATGCATTCGAATAAAGAAGACCTAGGAACAACCGGCTCAAACCCAGATTTGCGTTCCTAACTCTACTCTTTATTGCTTTTACTTTGCCATGTGTGTCATGTTAGTTAGTTGGGTTGTTTGCTGTTTGCTTTCTGTTAGTTTATGCTTGAAACATTGAGGACAATGTTTGGTTTAAGTGTGGGGGGTAAACAAGTGTTTTTGCATGATTGTCGTGGGATTTTATCACCTATCACTTCGAATGTTGTTTTTCACTCTTTTTAAGTGTTTTTAGTGTGTTTTGAAGCATTTTAGTGTGTTTTGAAAAGTTAATCCGAAAATTTTGAAAAAGTGTTTTGAAAAACCCAAAAAGAGTTGTTTTTGTGTGTTTGTTTGTGTCTTAGGGTACCTTCCAACACAATGATGAGGATTCGTTTTTTTAATTGCATGACTATTAAGGACAGTTATAAACATGGATGGAAGTTTGAATTGCTCTCTGGTTTGTGCTTGATTATGGTTATAATTCATGAATTCATGTTTAATCAAAAAGGAGAAAATCAGTTTTTGTAACATGCTTGAAGGAAGGAACTCAAACTAACGCTACAACCCTGAGAGACTTGAGCTTAAAACGTTCTTTGGAGTGTTAAACATCTGGGCATTTATTGTTTTCTAAAGTCGTTGCATGATCTCATCATTCTTTGCTTGGTTGCTACTTAGAAGGCGTTTCATCATTTAGTTCCAAATACTAGAACTCATACCCGTTTCATTCAAAGCATGATATTGAAGTGCATAACACATAACAAGATGAAGTTGTGTAGTGAACCAAGAGCCAAACAGCCGCACCCCTTTCTCATTTGTTTTGTAGGTTTAACCCTTTTGAGCCTTGTTTAGCCTATGTTCTTTGTTAACCCGCATTATCCTTACCTAGCCTAGCTTAGGACCATCCTTACCCTTGTTCTTAGGGCGTAGTGAAGCATGACCTAGAATGAATTCCCTTTGTTCATTATTGGGCAGCAAGCAAGTGTGGGGGAAGGGATTTTTGCGTGTAGGTGTGTGCCAAAGTAAACAAAGAGGGCACGAGAAAAAGAAAAAGAAAAAGAAAAAAAAAAAAAGAAAATTCGTGAGAAAAAGAAAAGAAAAAGAAAAGTATGTGAAAAAGTATGAAAAGTGTTCAAAATAAGTGAGAATAAGCTCACAAGTGTTGGTTGTTGAAGAAAGGGTCCAAAAAGGTGAATTCGGCCCTAAGTATGTGTGATCTTCCCTTTTATGTATCAAAGTTTGTGGCTGCGTTTCAAAAGGGAGTTCTAAGTGTCATATTCATTACTTTGCTCGCTATTGCTTTAAGAACGTTTGTTTTCCTTACCTTTCTTTGTTAGCCAATACCCCTAGCCCCGTTACAACCCTATACTTCTATCTTGAGTGTTGTGTGTTTCAATATGTGGTGTTTGGGATTGGTATGAGCATATGGTATCCCTGGTTCTCGCGTCTAAGTAGTAGCATTCCATTCATGAGATCATATCTAAACATGCATTGATAGCTCCAGAAATTGCTTTCTTTGTCATAAACATATGTGAGTGTTTGTTTTCATGTTTACATCAATCTTCTCACATATACCTAGTGTAGGGAGTGTAGTTAGAAAAACTGAGTGAAAATAAGAGTGTACCTAGTGAGGAATTGAGTGAATTCTCTAAGGCATGTTACTACATTCAAAACATTGTTTTAATTGGTTGAATGTGAGCTAATGAATGGTGACTATGATTAAGTATGTGCTAGAGGGTGGGGATGACTAAAATCTATGGTTATGATGATCTTGAATATGTCATGTGTGTTGGAAATCCCTGAGGTGAACGTTGGAAGGTCTAGTTTGTTTGGTGTTTGTTTTGTTGTGTTTTGTTTCGTTTGCTTGAGGACTAGCAAAAGCTAAGTATGGGGGAATTTGATAGAAGCATATTTATGCGACTTAGTTAGCATGTTTTCTTGCATTTTCTTAGTTAGTTTCTACTTATTATAGTGTTTTAAGCTATTTTCGTGTGTTTGTAGGTTTTAAGTGTCAAGATGGCAAAAAGAAGCAATCTGGAGCATTCTAGAGCATTTTTGGGCCAAGATTGGGTAGTGCAAACATGGAGGCAAGTTGATGGACGAAATTGAAGATACAAAGGCTTGAAATCCGCTAAAAAGAGGGAAGAAAGAAGTCAAAGATAAAGAAGATAAGGAATCAGCTATAAAGAAGGGGAATTATCCAAAACATTATCCAAATTACCTTATCTTATCCAAACCTTATCTTATCTTATCTTATCTTATCCTAATCTTATCCTACCTTGTTTTCAGCTACAAAAGAGATTTAATTTCAGTTTAGGAGACTTAAAACCTGATTTCTAGAAGTCTTATCCCTTGTCCTATAAATCTGGCGCCTCCTTCCCTTCTAGAATCCTTTTTCCTTGCCTTGCAAGGCATTCCCTGCCCTTATCCTATTGTGCCGCACCTCTCAGGCCCTTTCCCTCTTGGATTCTGATTGTTAGGGCCTTTTCCTTGTGGATTTGGGTTCTACAAATCCTTTTCAGAAATTAACTGGACCACAATTCCTTTTCCAAATTAATTGCCGCACCCTAGGGCCCTAATCCTATTTTTCTGCTAAGTCCAAGTCCTAAACTGATTTCCCTAGGGTTTGCTATGCTATATATACATATTTTCAAGCCTTGCCGCACACCACCACTCATCCATACGAATTCTACACACCTCTACATATCTCAGCCATTCCAAACACCATTCACAAACCCTAAACCGCTTGTGCCGCAGCCCTGCAAGGAGAGGAGGAGCAGCTTTGGAGCGTTTTGCACCCAATCTGGAGTGTTGGGCGTTCTTAGGTGTTTTCTACCTTATGTTTTCATTGATTAATTTAATTTTCCCTTGTTTTGCTGTAATCATGAGAGGCTAAACTCGTTTTTAGCTAGAGGCTACTTTGAAACCATGATTTTGTGTGTGATATGACTTGATAAATTTCAGTTACAGATTCTTGAAGTATGAATGCAATTGGCTTAACTGTTTGAATTAGAACTTATTTCTGTTTGTTGATTGAGGGTCGACACTTAATTGGCATGCATAAATTTGATGCTAGGATATAAGTAAGTTTCACATAATCGTTACAAACTTATGTTCACAAGTAGTAAAGGTTGCTGGAACAATCGTGTTAAGTTCAATTCTTGGTGTGAGTAACATGATGTCATAGTTATGAATGCCTCGTCAATGCTTATGATTCTCATTGAGCGTAATGATCTCTGATTGTGTCTCTATTATGATGTCATGTAGGGAAATTGATGAGAATAATTTGGTTGTAGATGAGTTGTCCGTCCAATTCAATGAAATTAGGAGAATCTGAGGGTTAATTAGTGATTGACACGGTTAATCTGGGGCATTGTCATTCGTAATTCAATGAAAACGTAACTGGAAGTCAAGTTATATGCATATAAGTCATGTGTGGATAAGGAAACCTCTAGCTAGTTCACCATCCATCCTAAAAACCCAATTTCGTCTAAATCTGCCTAGTTTAAAGTCTTTGTTTGTTTTACTTTAGTTTCACTCTAAAACTAATCCCCCTTCACTTGTTTGAGTCTAATTAGTTAGAATCTGTCTTAGTTCGTGTCTTTGTGTGTTTTGAGTCAAATTTAATTCCATTTTCGTCCAAAGTTGTGTCTAGTGTCTAGAATCTGTCCAATTAGTGTTTTTAAGCAGTTTTGAGTATTTTGAACCTGTTTTGAGTCTTACTAGTCTATTTAGAGTCTTTTGAGTCTTGTTTTGCTTATTTGAGTCAGTTTGTGTTAGATTAGCAAGCCCTCCTAATCCCCGGTCCAGAACGATCCCTACTTGCGTTTATACTACAATTGATAACAAGAGGGTTTAATTTGTGTGCTTAACTTTAATCACATCAGTCTCAATGCTAAGATGAACTACTTGGTACTTACGCCTCCGTGCGCAAGACCTATGGACATCAACGCTGCTGCTTCCATAACCCAAGACAAAGGGTTCCACATAAATCCCAGAAACTTGGGTAGTTTACTTTTCTACAAATTGAAAGACAGAGTTACAAAACAAGAAGGTGGAGGCTTACTAAAATAATTTCTTCTTAAGAAACAACCTATATAAAATTAATTACAATACAAGAAAAAACACAAGCTTAAAAAAGTTATGTGAAACCTTTTTCTCTTCAAGTTTGTTGTAGCCAAACAACTTGTAATACCCCGTATTTAAAAAAAAAAATGATTATATATGTGTGTATGTGCGAAATTATTTTTATATAATGATTTTGCTCGGTTTCTTTTTATACGCTATGTGTACAAGAACCTATACTTTTGATATGTAAATTAGTCTCAACGTAAGTTCAATTTGCTACAAAATTATTTCAAAAACTAGCTAGTATTATTTTATGTTCATATGTAATTAGAAATGTTTTTAGTTTAAATTGGAAAAAAGGTGATTATATGAGTTTGGCTTGATTTTTCTTACAAAGGCAAGGCGTCGTTTTGACAATCATTAGAGAGTAAAGAGTAGGTATTATTCATCACTCTAAAATAAGAGGTGGAAGTCTGCATAAGGTGAGGCGGCAAGTTGATAATCATTAGGATGATTATTCACCACTGTAAATTTACTAAGATGGCAACTTATTGTGGTTGTAGAATATTTCACGTGGCCTTTGATGCAAGGAACATCTTGCATGATATTCATTAGTTCATGATTAACTTAACACTTGTTGTTTTTCCATTGGAACACATATCATTGTTAATGATTAGAACAACACTTGTTGCCTTGTTATTGGAACACATTTATGTCTAATGATTGGCACAACACTTGGGTTCTTTCTATTGGCACACTAGGGAGATTTTTTTGGAGAAGAATATGTCATGCAATCTCTATAAAGGAAGGAGAAAGAACCAATAGGAGGGACATGGAGAGAAGAGAGAGGAAGAAGAAGAAAAAGAAACAACTCCAACAAAATGCCATTCTCCCTTTCATATTACCTCTTATCTTTCTTTTACATACTGTTAAGGTTTTAAACCATCTTTCATTGTATTTGTAAGTCCCTCATATATAGTGAAATACAAGGAAAGCAAACCCCATTAGATGTAGCAATTTGGCAAAGCACTTAAATATTGTGTTGTTTATGCATTTACATTTGAAGACTATTGCCATGAGAAGCACGCCCACCATACCATTGAAAATCTGCATTTATTTCCCTTGAGAATGTTGGACAATAAGTGAGAGACAAATCCCAGAAAATGCATGACAGCTTACCCAACAAATCCCTCTACCAAACTAATCATCACATTCATCTATCAAAATAATTCCTTCATGAAAGTTGTCCGTCTGTCTCTCTATCATGACAATCCAAATTTCAGGAAATTCCAACAGTGAGATCGTCCCATATGTTTGAAATACTAACCCAATCTCCAATACTGCAGAAAACTGGACAGTCATGTAATGAGTACCAAAACCCCATCTTTCGTAGCTCATATCGAAATACTTCCTTAACAAAAGTTGTTCCTATTTCTCTTTACCATAAAATATCCAAGTCCTAGAAAGATCAAATGGTCCATTTATTCCAGATCATTGAAATACTATCACAGCCTTCAAAATCCGCAGAAAATCTTGTAGGCATGTTTGGAGCTTTAAAACTCTAACTTCCTTAGCTCAAACATAAAAACTTTCATTCATAAAATTTGTTCCCTATCATCTATTCTATAACATATCCAAAAACCACAACAATCCAATCTATGTGCTGACTTGTAGGCTAGTTCGAACAACTGATGTACAGTTGAGCTAACCTTCTCTGCCAACCTCTTTGCATGGCTAACATCTCTAGTTTCTGTCACTCACTTTCATGGAAGTTTTTCAGCAACTCGACTCCTATTGCATGTGTAGAATTTTAGCTACATTAAAGAAGAACAAGGGAAAGTGACAAAGAAAGAAAGAGAACAAGAGGAAGGAAATGAAATTGAAAACAATAAAAAGGAAGATATGGTAATGTATGGTTTATCACTTATGTTTATGTTAAAGGTTATTACTTTGTTCTTGATTTATGATTATATTACTCTTGTTACTAATTAATTTGATTTGTGTTGAAGCTTGCAGGCTTGTTAAAGAAAATGTGATTATTGATATCTCTGTGAACATGACATATACATATGCATTGCAAAGCAAGAAAGAGAGTTCAGTTGTGTTGAGTTGTGTAAAAAGCTTGAGTTGTGAGGATCTTCAAGGGATGAAGAATGCCTTGAATCTAAAATAATGAATTGTGTATATGTCAGGCGTCGGGTGCAGGGCTTGAGTATACAAATTGTTTGATTATAAAATAATGAAATCTTGTATATGTCAAGTATCGGGGGAAGAGCTAGAATATACAATTGGGCATCGGGGGAAGTAGGGCCGTCTTTGACATTTCGGAGGCCCTGTGCGAAATTCATAAAATGGGCTCTTCTTATAAGATGTCGTAAAAAAAATTGAATAATATTGATGCTAAAAAGCAATATTGAAACAAACTTTAAACCTCACCAACTATCGGTTTCTAAATATTATTAAATGTTAAGAAAGCTACAAAGTAACCATTTTACCTAATAATCAACAATAAGTTCACTCTTAAGAAACCAAATAAACAAAACTTAAAAAAGTCTAGCACTGAAGTTTCACTTAAAGATGGTTCTTCGTGCATTCTTTGCCACAAAATCATCAATTAAACCTTCATAATCAATTTGGTCTAAAAAACCACTTTCAATTGATATCAAAGAAAATGCATTTAACCTTTTATGCAACATGGTTGACCGCAAGTGTGATTTTAAAAACTTTAACCTTGAGAAACTCATTTCCACATATGCAACAGTAACAGGTACGGTCAACAAAATTATGTATGCAATGAATTTATTCAATTGCATGAATTTATGAATTAGGGTTTAATAGTTTGTGGAGAAAAAAACAGTGGGATAGGTAGAGAAGGAATGTGGACTGGGACTTTGGTGTGAGAGAAAAAATGTGGGAAACAGCGAAGGGAGGTGTCTGCGACTTTGAGTGAGAGAAGAAAAGTGGACTCTCTCTAACAGTGAATTGATTACTCGGTAAGGTTATCCCCTTTTTAATTGATTACCTATGCCACTGTTATTTTATAAATTATATTTTGTATAAATCCTTACAAATTTGATGGTTTTTGTAGGCAGGTAGCCTACTAGGCGTATGGCTTCGGGGCCCGAGGGCCGTCTCTGAGATTTCGAGAGCCCTGTGCGAAATTCATAAAAGGGACCCTTCTTATAAGACATCGTAAAAAAAAAAAAAAAAAAAAAAAACAATATATTGATGCTAAAAAGCAATACCGAAACAAACTTTAAAACTCACTAACTATCGGTTTCTAAATATTATTAAATGTTAAGAAAGCTACAACGTAACCATATTACTAATAATCAACAATAAGGTTCAATCTTAAGAAACCAAATAAACAAAACTTAAAAACGTCTAGCATTGAAGTTTCACTTAAAGATGTTTCTTCGTGCATTCTTTGCTACAAAATCATCAATTAAACCTTCATAATCAATTTGGTCTAAAAAACCACATTCAATTGATATCAAAGCAAAATCCATTTAACCTTTTTTCTGCAACATGGTTGCCTGCAAGTATGATTTTAATAACGTTAACTTTGAGAAACTCCTTTCCGCAGATGCAACGGTAACAGGTACGGTCAACAAAATTCTGTATGCAATGAATTTATTCAATTGCATGAATTTATGAATTAGGGTTTAATAGTTTGTGGAGAAAAGAACTGTGGGACAGGTAGAGAAGGAAGGTGGACTGGGACTCTGGCTTCTAGGAGATTGGGACTCCGGCATGAGAGAAAAAATATGGGAAGCAGCGAAGGAGGGTGTCTGGGACTCTGTGTGAGAGAAGAAAAGTGGACTCTCTATGACAGTGAATTGATTACTTGGTAGGGTTCTCCCCTGTTTAATTGATTACCTATGCCACTATTGTTTTATAAATTATAATTTTATATAAATCCTTACAGATTTGATGGTTTTTGTAGGCAGGTAGCCTACTAGGCGTATGGCTTCGGGGCTCATCAGGAATTATATATATATATATATATATATATATGTATGTATACACTTTTTGGGTAATGTTAGGGAGACTAGATTTGTAGACTAAATTTTAGAAACTAAAGCATATGAAAGTTGATGATTGGTTTATTACTTAATCGTTGATAAACCTGTTCATTCTTATTGATGACACATCATTTAGTTTGCAAGTTTAGTCTCCAAATTTAGTCTCTCTTGCATTGCTCATACTTTTTTATTTGGATTAGCATTTTTATATATTATTTTATATATTATTATATTAAATAAAAAATATTTTTGGGGACCTCCTAAATTTTGGGATCCTATGGAAGGGAACTGGTCCCACCTCCCAATGGCTTTGTGGGGCCCATCAACAATTATATATATACATACTTTTTTATTTGGATTAGTTTATTTATATATTATTTATATATAATATTATTTTGCATATTATTATATTAAATAAGAAATATTTTTGGGGTTCTGTGCAAGAGAACCAGTCATATCCTCTCAAAGTCGGCTCTAGGGGGAAGTGCCTATATAATAAAGTGAAAAATTACAAAAATTGGGCTTAAGGGATGAACAAGAGTTAATTTATATTCTAAGGTATTCGGAGCCAAGTGGTATAAGCATGGTATGGGACGTACATGCTTGGACGCCTTAAGTATGTGTTAGCAGGATTAGAAGGGAGTGAGTACATTCATCCATCTCATTTGCATATATTTCATGCATTTGAAAGAATTGTTACAATTTAATTGGTAGTTTTTGTTGTGAATTAATTTGTGCACTATTGTTATTCTGCTGCGTATTCGATAAATTTTATGTAAGATTTTGTTATACGATGTGTGGTGTAATCGTTATAATTTTATTTTATTTTCCATTATATCTTGATTGTATAATTTATTTTTGGGTAAATTACAAAAAACTACCTCAACTATTGATCTCACGACACTTTCTTACCTCATCTTTTAAAATTGATAATGTCATACCTCATCTTTAGAATTTGGTCCAATATTATACCTTCTGTTACTTGGCCGTAAATTTTTCAGTTAAATGCTGACGTGGCTTGATTCCGGACCCACTTTTTATCAAAAAATTATTAAAATATTATTAAAAACTAAAGAAATATTTTTTTAAATATTTTTTAAATATTAAAATAATACAAATTTCTTTTTCTTTTCTCTCTTTCTTTTTCTTCTTCTTCTTTTGCAGGTTAGGTGGTAGGGGGAGGGGGGAAGGGACGGACGGACTGGGTTTCTTTCTTTTTTTTTTTCCTTTCTCCTTCTTCTTTCTGGGTTGCAGGTTGGCTTTGGCGGGGAGGGAGGGACGAACTGGGTTTCCTTTTTCTTTTTTTTCTTTTTTTTTTTTTCTCTCTCTCTTCTTCTTTTTTTTCTTCTGCAGGTTGGGTTGGGGGGGGGGACGGACGAACTGGGTTTCCTTCTTTTGTTTTTTTTTTCCCTTCTCTCTCTTCTTCTTCTTCTTCTGCAGGTTGGGGGGTGGTGGATTTGGGAAGTAGGTGGGGGGGGGGGGGTGGTGGATTTGGGAAGCAGGTGTGGGCGGGATCAGGGTTTTTGGGAGGGGGTGGGGGTTGGTGGGGTGATGGGATCTTGGGGGAGGGGGGTTGGTGCGGTGATGATATTTTTGGGGGGTGTGACGGGATCTGGGCAGAGGGGGGGGTTCAGGTATGGGGGTTTTAGGAGGAGGTTGGTGGGGTGATGGGATCTTGGGATCTTGGGGAGGGGGGGTGGTTGGTGCGGTGGTGCGGTGGTGATATTTTTGGGGGGGTGTGACGAGATCTGGCCCAGGATGGGTTTTCAATTTTTATTTTTTATTTTTTGTTGAAGATTAAGCAGGTAAGGGGAAGAAGATGAAGGGGGAGAAGAGAGAGAGAGGGTTAATTTTTTTTATACTTTTCTGTATTATTTTAATATTTAAAAAATATTAAAAAATATTTTTTAAGTTTTTAATAAGATTTTATTAATTTTTTAATAGAAAATGGGCCCCGAATCAAGCCACGTTAGCATTTAACTGAAAAATTCACGGCCAAGTAACGGAAGGTATAACATTGGACCAAATTCTAAAGATAAGGTATGAAAATGTCGTGAGACCAATAGTTGAGCTAGTTTTTTGTCATTTACCCTTTATTTTTATAACTAAGAGTTTACTTACATCTTAACTCATGAGTAGTCTTTAATCGTGGGCCGGTAGGCGACACAACTCTGGTGCGAAATATATAAGCACACAAATTAAACCCTCTTGTTGACAATTGTAGTATAGATGCAAGTAGGGATCGTTCTGGACCGGGGATTAGGAGGGCTTGCTAAAACCTCTAAACTGACTCAAAAACATAAAAAAAAAGTTAAAAACACTAATCTAGACTCAAAGAATGCAAGACTAAATTCTAGGACACCAAAACAACTTTAAAACACTCAAAACTACCTAAAAACACAAACTGGGCAGTTTTGGACTCTAAACACAATTTTGGACGAAAATAATTTTTAACTTGACTCAAAACACTCAAAAACACAAACTAAAACAGTTTCTAACTAATATGACTCAACAAGTAAAGGGGGGATTGGGTTTTTGACGAATTTGAAAACAAAACAAGAAACTTAAAGTACTAATGAAATCTGCACGAAATTGGGTGAAAACTATGGATGATGGAATAGCTAGGAGGTTCTTCTCCACACATGACACACTTGCATACAAAACGATTTCCAGTTGCTTCCATAAACCACGAATCCTCAACGCCCCAGATTAACCGTGAATTGCACTAATTAACCCTCAGATTTTCCTAATTTTATTGAATTGAATGATTGCATTCGACAACCCAAAGCATTCCCCACAAGTTCCCTACATGATAGAGATACAAGCAAAGATCATTAAGTTCTATGAAAATCATAAGCATTGACGAGGCACTTGTAACTATGAATTGCATGATACTTATGCCAAGAATTTACTTAACGCGATCGTGACTAGCAACCTTCACTACTTGTGAATATAAGTTCATAACGATTAGGTGAAACTCCCTTATATTCTAGCATCAAATTCATGCATGCAAATTAAGTTGGCCACCTTAATCAACACACACAAATCAGTTATAATATGAACAAATAAATAAATTGAATTCACAATTTATGAATCACAACTGGATGTAATCAAATCATATTGCAAGTATAATCATGGTTTCGAATTCCCCCCTAGCTAAGAGGGGTTTAGCTCCTCATACTCACAGAACAAAGATTATTGAATTGAAACATTGAAAACAAAAGAAAGATTACACCTAAACGTTCCAGCAATCCTAACTCGAATGGCAAGCACGTCCAAGGGCTGTCCTCCTTCCTCTTTGCTGCGGCACAAGGATTGGTGGTGAGTTTTTGGGGTTATGAATGGTGTAGAAGGCTAGATTTTTGGTTAGGATGGATGTATGGTGCGGCAGGGAGTGAATTAGGTCAGAAACTATGGAGAATGGTGAAGGATAGGTGCGGCTAAGGTTGGGGAAGGAATTCTGGCGAGAAAGGTTGTGTGGATGGATGAATGATGTATATGGAGGGTGGTATCTGTGGCAAAGGGTGTGGGAATATATATATAGGCACAAAAAACCCTAGGTAAATCAGATTAGGACTTCTAGAAAGCCAAATCCATCCAGAAATAGGTCTAAAACAATCAGATTTTTAATGGGAAAAGGGCTAAGGTGCGGCAGGTTTGGATAAGGAGGGATAAGGCTTCTAGAAAGCCTTGCAAGGCAAGGAAATCAGGTTTTTATGTCTCCTCAACTGAAATTAAAACCCTTTTACAGCAGGAATTAAGTTAGGAAAGGATTAGGATAGGATAAGATAAGGCATGGTAAGATAAGATAAGATAAGGTTTGGATAAGATAAGGATAAGATAAGGTAGTTTTAGATAATGTTTTGGATAATTCTCCTTCTTTGTAGCTGATTCCTTATCTTCTTTGACTTGGATTTATTTCTTCAACTCTTTTGCACATTCCTAACCTCTCTTGAACTTCAAATTCGTCCATCTTCTTGGCTCCAAGCATATGATGTCCATTCCAAGCTCAAATGTGCTCCAAAAGGCTCCAAAATGCATCCTTTTGCATACTTTGCCCTTAAAACCTGAAAATACATCAAACTAGCTTAAAAGACTACTTTAACTAAGGAAAAAGAACATAAATGCACAAGAACAAGCTAACTAAGGTGCATAAATATGCCCCTATCAAATTCCCCCACACTTAGCTTTTGCTAGTCCTCGAGCAAAACAAAACGAAACAAAGTAAACAAAACGAAACAAAACAAGTATAACACAACCTAAACCTTCCAACAATTGTCTCAGGGATTTCCAATGCACATGACATGTTAAAAATCATCATTCCCACAGATTTTGGCCATCTTTACGCTTAAGCACATACTTAATCATCGTCACTACTTACTAGTTCACAAATAACCAATTAAAACGATGTTTTGAATGTAGTAACATGCCTTAGAGAATTCCCTCAATTCCTTACAAGATATCCACTCAATCTTCACTCAGATTTTCTAACTACACACCCTACACTAGTTATATGTGAGAAGATTAATATAAATATGAAAACGAACGCTCACATATATGTATAACAAGAAAAGCAATTTCCGGAGTTAATAACATGTTTAGATATGATCTCATGAATGGAACGCTACTACTTAGATGCGAGAACCAGTGACACCATATGCTCAAACCAAATTCAAACTCCACAAATTGAAACACACAACACTCAAGATTAAAGTCAAGGGTTGTAACGGGGCTTGGGGAGTTGGCTAACAACGAAAGGATGGGAAAAACAAACGTTCTTAAAGCAATAGCAAGCAAAATAATGAAATGGAACTTAGAATTCTCTTTAGCATGCAGAAATTAACTTTTAAACACAAAGGGAAGATTCAAGCAACAATTAGGGCCGGATTCAATGTTTTGGACCCTTCCTTCAACAAACAACACTTAAGAACTCTTTTTCACATCTTTTCAACTCCTTTTTCATTCTTTTCACAACTTTTTCTTTTTTTCTTTCTATTTTCCACGAATTTTTCTTCTTCTTCTTTTTTCTTTTTCTTTTTCTTTTCTTTGCCGTGCCTCATTCAAGACTTTGGCACACCCACAACAAAACTCACTTCCCCCACACTTGTTTTCTGCCAAACAATGATCAAAAGGAATTCATATTGAGTCATGCGTTACTATGCTTCAAGAATAAAGGTATGGATGGTCCTAATCTAGGCTAGGTGAGGATAATGTGGGTTAACAAAGAACATAGGCTAAACAAGGCTCAACAGGGTTAAAACCTACGAAACACAATGAAATAGGGAGATACGGCAATTTGGCTATGGTGGTTACTACACAACTTCATCTTGAATATGTGTTATGCAAATCAATAACATGCTTAGAATGAATTGGGCATGAGTTCTAGTGTTTGGAACTAAATGATGAAACGCCTTCTAAGTAGCAACCAAGCAAAGAATAATGAGATCATGCAACGACGTTAGACAACAACAATGCACAGATATTAACTCTCCAAATAAACGTTTAGGCTCAAGTCTCACAAGGTTGTAGCGTTAGTTTGAGTTCCTTCCTTCAAGCATGTTACAAAACTGATTTTTCTTTTATGATTGCATGTGAATGCATAAGTTATAACCACAACCAAGCATAAACCAAAGAGTAAATCAAACTTTCATCCATGTTTACAACTCTCTTTAACAGTCATGCAATTACAAACCGAATCCTCATCATTGTGTTGGAAGGTACCCTAAGACGCAAACAAACACACAAAAACAACTCTTTTTAAAACAATTTATGGGATTTTCGGATTTTTATGGCAAAACACACTAAAATACACCAAAACAGCTTAAAAACACTTAAAAACAGCAAGGAACAACATTAGAAGTTATGGGTGATAAAACCCTACGAATTTGCATCAAAACACTTTGTTACCAATTCCCCCACACTTAAATCAAACATTGTCCTCAATGTTTCAAGCATAAACTAACACAAATAAACAACAAACAAACAAAACAGCAACTAAACAATAAACAAGGCAGAAACGAAAACATCAACAAAGAGAAGGGTTTAGGAACGCAAATCTGGAATTGGAGTGCTTCCTAGGTCTTCCTTTGTTGAATGCATGGGTTGCCTCCCAAGTAGCGTTTGCTTTAACGTCTTCCAGCCGGACAAACCTTCCTTCTATTCTTCAATGGGGTCCACGGCATGGAATTGATCTTTGAATGGAAGGTGATATTTGAAATGATCCGGCAATGGTTGAAATTCTAATGTGGGTGCCTGAATCATCAAAATCAGCAAAACAAAATCAAAATTGGAGAAGATGGCTTAGTTGCTTGCTCCGACACAAACTCAATTACAAACACCACATCTTTGAATGTTTCAGAGATTTTGAACTTGGCCAGATTTACTATGATGGTTGTGACTTGTCCCGTGTCATAAAATTGAACTTCTTTGGGCTTTGTTGTCTCATGAACATCCTTCTTGATGCATTCTTCATATGCTCTAGCCACTTCTTGCTCTTGAATCATTCTTCTCGATGTACAAGGTTCTTTGAACACTGCAACACAATCTGGAACTTGATTTGGTGTGCCAAGAATTGGGATATCACTTTGCACCTTTGGAAGGGTTTCCATGATGTCCTTTTCACTCTCTTCTTTCTTGGGAATCAAAAATCTGCGAGGAAAAGGGACATTTGGAGCAATAACATTAGAATGAATTGAATTTGGGACGTCCTTACTTGTGGTGGGTGGTTGGGAGGGCTTAGGGGGCTGCGGCAAGGGTTGTTCTTCCCTTGCTGTGGGTGTGTCTTCTTCCTCCTCCTTAATCAGCATCTCCACATCCACTTCTAGGCTATGTTTGGATGTTTTTAGGTCATCTCCAACCTCCATAGCACTTTCCAAAGTGATAGCTTCAGCAATTTCAAAGTCTCCCATCGAATTGACAGTAGTTGAGTTGGAGAGTTCACATTGTTCTTGAATTTGTACCATGAACTCTGCAATCTGCCCAATTTGCTTTTCCAAATGGTCCACCTTTTTGTTTTGGTTTTCTTGTCCCTGAGATAAAGAAGTAAGTAACTCAAGAATTTTATCATTATCCATTGACGAACCTGAACTTGGTTGGGTCGAATATGGTTGAGGCTGTGGTGGTTCATATGGCGTTGTATAGAACTCCCCAGATGGCTGCCAATATCCTTCTTGGTGTGAGCCCTGCGTGACAGAAGTTAGTACATCAAGAATTTCATCATAAGTCATGGACATACTTGAATTCGATTGGAATTGTTGTGGGGAAGGCTGTGGTGGCTGCATAGGTCTTGAATAGAACTCCTCTTCTTACTGCCAATATCCACCTTGTTGGAATTGTTGAGGTTCTCCCCACATATAATCTGAATAATCTCTCCAATCCGAATTGTAAGCGTTGGAAAACATGTTGTCCTATGAATGGCTATGGCCTTGATAACCCCAAGCATCTTCATTCGCAGCTAATTGAAAACATTGATGAGTTGGACATCCTTGCCCATAGGACACACCACATGTAGGGACACTTTGCATTGTGGTCCTTTTGGCATATTGTGACAATTGAGAAGTAAGTTTCGCCAATTGAGCTTGAATGGCAGCAAAATCCATGTCTTACTTCTCTAGTACCTGAAAATCAAGGAAACAAAACTAAAACAAATATCAACAGTAAAAGACATAAACAAAAACAAAGGGGATTAGCAAAAGAAAACAAGAAAACAACACAAAGTCAGAAACTAAAACAAAAACAAAATAAACGAAAAGAAAAGAACCAAGGGATTAGCAAAGTTGCTAATCCCCGGCAACGGCGCCAAAAATTTGGTGCGAAATATACAAGCACACAAATTAAACCCTCTTGTTGACAATTGTAGTATAGATGCAAGTAGGGATCGTTCTGGACCGGGGATTAGTAGGGCTTGCTAAAACCTCTAAACTGACTCAAAAACATAAAAACACAGTTAAAAACACTAATCTAGACTCAAAGAATGCAAGACTAAACTCTAGGACACCAAAACAACTTTAAAACACTCAAAACTACCTAAAAACACAAACTGGGCAGTTTTGGACTCTAAACACAATTTTGGACGAAAATAAGCTTTAACTTGACTCAAAACACTCAAAAACACAAACTAAAACAGTTTCTAACTAATATGACTCAACAAGTAAAGGGGGGATTGGGTTTTTGACGAATTTGAAAACAAAACAAGAAACTTAAAGTACTAATGAAATCTGCACGAAATTGGGTGAAAACTATGGATGATGGAATAGCTAGGAGGTTCTTCTCCACACATGACACACTTGCATACAAAACGATTTCCAGTTGCTTCCATAAACCACGAATCCTCAACGCCCCAGATTAACCATGAATTGCACTAATTAACCCTCAGATTTTCCTAATTTTATTGAATTGGATGATTGCATTCGACAACCCAAAGCATTCCCCACAAGTTCCCTACATGAATTGCATAATAGAGATACAAGCAAAGATCATTAAGTTCTATGAAAATCATAAGCATTGACGAGGCACTTGTAACTATGAATTGCATGATACTTATGCCAAGAATTTACTTAACGCGATCGTGACTAGCAACCTTCACTACTTGTGAATATAAGTTCATAACGATTAGGTGAAACTCCCTTATATTCTAGCATCAAATTCATGCATGCAAATTAAGTTGGCCACCTTAATCAACACACACAAATCAGTTATAATATGAATAGATAAATAAATTGAATTCACAATTTATGAATCACAACTGGATGTAATCAAATCATATTGCAAGTATAATCATGGTTTCGAATTCCCCCTAGCTAAGAGGGGTTTAGTTCCTCATACTCACAGAACAAAGATTATTGAATTGAAACATTGAAAACAAAAGAAAGATTACATCTAAATGTTCCAGCAATCCTAACTCGAATGGCAAGCACGTCCAAGGGCTGTCCTCCTTCCTCTTTGCTGCGGCACAAGGATTGGTGGTGAGTTTTTGGGGTTATGAATGGTGTAGAAGGCTGGATTTTTGGTTAGGATGGATGTATGGTGCGGCAGGGAGTGAATTAGGTCAGAAACTATGGAGAATGGTGAAGGATAGGTGCGGTTAAGGTTGGGGAAGGAATTCTGGCGATAAAGGTTGTGTGGATGGATGAATGATGTATATGGAGGGTGGTATCTGCGGCAAAGGGTGTGGGAATATATATATAGGCACCAAAAACCCTAGGTAAATCAGATTAGGACTTCTAGAAAGCCAAATCCATCCAGAAATAGGTCTAAAACAATCAGATTTTTAATGGGAAAAGGGCTAAGGTGCGGCAAGTTTGGATAAGGAGGGATAAGGCTTCTAGAAAGCCTTGGAAGGCAAGAAAATCAGGTTTTTATGTCTCCTCAACTGAAATTAAAACCCTTTTACAGCAGGAATTAAGTTAGGAAAGGATTAGGATAAGATAAGATAAGGCATGGTAAGATAAGATAAGATAAGGTTTGGATAAGATAAGGATAAGATAAGGTAGTTTTGGATAATGTTTTGGATAATTCTCCTTCTTTGTAGTTGATTCCTTATCTTCTTTGACTTGGATTTATTTCTTCAACTCTTTTGCACATTCCTAACCTCTCTTGAACTTCAAATTCGTCCATCCTCTTGGCTCCAAGCATATGATGTCCATTCCAAGCTCAAATGTGCTCCAAAAAGCTCCAAAATGCATCCTTTTGCATACTTTGCCCTTAAAACCTGAAAATACATCAAACTAGCTTAAAAGACTACTTTAACTAAGGAAAAAGAACATAAATGCACAAGAACAAGCTAACTAAGGTGCATAAATATGCCCCTATCAAACTCCAACTGTTTTTGTAGCTCGTCGGTATTGAGATCCTCAGCCGTACATTTCAAATTTTTAAAGACTTCCTCAATGGGTATGTTTTCCTGCCAGAATATTAAAGATTTATAAAATCTGCCAAAATACTCAAAACCTATTTCAAATAATAGGTTGTTACCTTCTTTGGTGCAGGTACCTAATCAAATTCAAGGTGGTGGGAGAGTTCACATTGACTTAAGGAAGCAAAACACCATAAACATGAAGGATCACTATCCCCTCCCGTTCAAAGACCCGAAGCATGAAGTGTTTCGAGGGGCAGGTTGTGGAGGAAATACCCCTCCATGCCGTGGGCCCTAGTGGAGCTTAAAAAGAGGTATTGTCTGGCTGGAAGACGTTAAAGCAAGCGCTTCTTGGGAGGCAACCCATGCGTTCGAATAAAGAAGACCTAGGAATCTCCGGCTCCACAACCACATTTGCATTTCTTAACCCTACTTTTTTTTATTGCTTTTACTTTGCCATATTTGTCATATTTGTTAGTTGTGTTGTTTGATTGCTTGTGTGTGAGTCTATGTTTGAAACATTGACGACAATGTTTGGTTTAAGTGTGTTGGGGGGGGGTAAACAAAGTGTTTTCATGAAAAATTCGTTGGATGTTGTCACCTATCACTTCTAGAGTTGTTTCTCACTGTTTTTAAGTGTTTTTAGTGTGTTTTGAAGTGTTTTTATGTGTCTTGAAAGAAAAATACGAAAATTTGAAAAAAAATTGGAAAACCTTTTGAGAAAAACCCAAACAGAGTCGTTTTTGTGTTTTTGTTTGTGTCTTAGGGTACTTTCCAACACAATCATGAGGATTTGGTTTTTAATTGCATGACTATTAAAGAAAGTTACAAACATGGATGGAAATGCTCTTTGGTTTATGCTTAGTTGTAAGTTGGTGTTTACGAATTCACATGTAATCACAAAAGGAAAAAAAATCAGTTTTTGTAACATGCTTGAAGGAAGAAACTCAAACTAACGCTACAACCTTGAGAGACTTGAGCCTATACGTTCTTTGGAGAGTTATTAATCTGTGAAGTTTTTGTTTGCTAAAGTCGTTGCATGATCTCATTATTTCCTTGCTTGGTTGCTACTTAGAATGCATTTTCATCATTATAGATCCAAATACTAGAACTCATGCCCGTTTCATTCAAAGCATAAAATTGATGGCATAACAAATAACAAGATGAAGTTGTTTAGTTAAAACTAGAGCCAAAAAGCCTTATCCTTTGCGTTCGTATTGTAGGTTTAACCCCGTTGAGCCTTATTTCACCTATTTTCTTTGTTAGCCGCATTATCCTTACCTAGCCTAGCATGGGACCATCCATACACTTGTTCTTAAAGGATAGTGAAGCAAGACTTAAAGAGAATTCCTTTTGATTGACATTATGCAGAAAAACAAGTGTGGGGGAAGGTTTTTAGTGGTTTGGGTGCCAAGTAAAGAAAGAAAAGGGGACAAGGAAAAAAAAAGTGAAAAAGAAAAAAAAAAGAAAAAGTTGTGCAGAGAAAGAAAAAGAGTTTGAAATAAGTGAGAATGAGCTCACAAGTGTTGGTTGTTGAAGAAAGGGTCCAAAAGTTTGAATATGGCCCTAAAAGTTGTATGAATCATCCCTTTTGTGTTTAAAGTTGGTTGCTACATTCAAAAGTGAATTCTAAGTGTTGATTTCATTGCTTTGCTTACTATTTCTTTAAGAACCTTTGTTTATCCTTACCTTTCTTTGTTAGCCAATACCTTAGCCCTGTTACAACCCTTAGACTTCTATCTTGATTGTTATGTGTTTCAATATGTGGAGTTTGAGATTGGTATGAGCATATGGTATCCCTGGTTCTCACGTCTAAGTAGTAGCATTCCGTTCATGAGATCATATTCATATGTGCATTAATAATTCTAGAAAGTGCCTTCTTTGTTATAACATATGTGAGTGCTTAGTCTACATGTTTACATCAATCTTCTCACATATACCTAGTGTAGGGAGTGTAGTCAGAAAATCTGTGTGAAAAAAGAGAGTGTATATCTTGTAAGGAATTGAGGGATTCTCTAAGGCATGTTACTACATCCAAAATGTTGTTTTATTTTATTAAATGAGAGCTAGTGAGTGGCTACTGCAATTAAGTATGAGTTAGAGGGTAGGGATGACTAAAATCTGTGTAAGTAGTGATTTTTAGTATGTCATGTTGCATTGGAAATCCCTGAGGCGAACGTTGGAAGGTTTAGGTTATGCTTTGTTTGTTTTGTTTTGCTCGAGGACTAGCAAAAGCTAAGTGTGGGGGAATTTGATAGGGGCATATTTATGCGACTTAGGTAGCATGTTTTCTTGCATTTATTTAGTTAGTTATTGCTTATAAGATGTTTTAAGCTATTTTCGTGTGTTTGTAGGTTCAAATGGAAAAAGTGGCAAGAAAGTGCAATTTGGAGCATTTTAGAGCAGTTTTGGGCTTGGAATGGACATCACATGCATAAATCAAGGTGGATGGACGAAATTGAAGTTCAAGAGAGGCTAGGAATTTGCAAAAGAGTTGAAGAAATTAATTCATGACATTGAAGATAAGGAATCAGCTCAAAAGTAAGAAACATTATCCAAACAGCCTTATCTTATCCTTATCTTATCCAAACCTTATCTTATCTTATCTTATCTTATCTTATCTCAACCAACCTTATCCTAATCCTATCCTAACTTATTTCCAGTTGCAAAAGGAGTCCTTATCCTATTCTAAATACTTCCCATCTGATTCTAGGAGTCCTAATCCATCCAAACAACCTAATCATTTTCCTCTTCGGTTTCTGCAATATAGCTGACCTTTTCCTTATGGATTTGAAGTGCTAAAATCCTTTTCCTAAGATACTTTTGTGTCGTGCCCTCCCTGCCTATAAATATGCCGCACAAATCAAACACCACCCACCACCATTCACCATCCACCACCATTCACCACACACACCTTATTGTGCTACAGCTGCAAGGAAGGAGCCATCTGGAGCCGTGCTTGCCATTCAAGACGTTGGATTGTTGGAGCGTTTCCAGGTGTATTATATCTTTGTTTTCAATGTTTAATTTAAGTTATTTTTGTTTATTTGCGAACATGAGGAACTAATTTCGTTTTAGCTAAGGGAGAATTCAAAGCCATGAACATGTATGTGACATGAGTTGATTACATCCAGTTATTAGTTCATAAATTGTGAATGCAATTTGCTTAACTGTTTGATTGAAAACTTATTCTTGTATGTTGATTAAGGGGGCCCACTTAGTTTGCATGCATGAATTTGATGCTAAACTATAAGGAAGTTTCACCTAATAGTTACAAACTTATATTTACAAGTAGTGGAGGTTGCTAGTCACGATTGCGTTAAGTAAATTCCTGGCAGGAGTGTCATGTTGTTCATAGTCACGAATGCTTTGTCAATGCTTATGATTTTCACAGAGCTTAATGATCTTTGATTGTATTTTTATTATGCTTTTCATGTAGAGAACTATTAAAGAATAATTTGGTTGCCGATGCATATTCCATCCAATTCAATGAATTTAGGAAAATCTGAGAGTTAAAGAAGTGCTGTCACGGTTAACTTGGGGCATTGAGGTTCATGGTTTATCAGAATAATAACTGGAGATCGATTTGTGTTGCATATGTGTCATGTGTGGAGAAGGACCCTCTAGCTAGCCATTCACCCATTCAAATCACCTAATTTCGTGTCTTTTAAGTTGTTTTTACAAAGCTGTTTGTTAAGTTTTTAAATTCGTCAAAACCAATTCCCCTTAAGTTCTTTGAGTTTTTTTAGTTTAATTTTCGTTCAAATCACCCTTCAGGTCTAGTTTTGAGTAATAATCACTTAGTTTGTGTGTTTTGAGTCAAATCAGCTTGTTTTGAGTTGTTTAAGTCTAGTTTTCTGTTTTTGAGTCTAGTTAGTGTTTTAGAGTCTAATTTGGGTAGATTAGCATCCCTTTTAATCCCCAGCCTAGAACGATCACTACTTTCACATACTACATCAATAGGGTTTAAGTTTGAGTGCAATTTAATTTCACATCAGTAAACATGAAAACTAATACTCACATATGTTTTAACAAAGTAAGCACGTTCTGGACTTATTAATCAAAACATGTATATGATCTCATGAATGGAATGACACTACTTAGACGCGAGAACCAGGGATACCATATGCTCATACCAATCCCAAACTCCACATTATTGAAACACATAGCAATCAAGATCAAAGTCTAAGGGTTGTAATGGGGCTAAGGTATTGGCTAACAAAGAAAGGTAAGGATAAACAAAGGTTCTTAAAGAAATAGTAAGCAAAGTAATGAAATCAACACTTAGAATTCACTTTGAATGCAGCAACCAACTTTGAATACAAAGGGAAGATTCATACAACTTTTAGGGTCAGATTCAAACTTTTGGACCCTTTCTTCAACAATCAATACTTGTGAGCTCATTCTCACTTATTTCAAACTTTTTTTTCTTCTTTCTTTTCACAACTTTTTCTTCTTCTTTTCTTCTTTTTCACGTTTTTTTTTCTTTCTCTTTTTTCTTCTTTTGAACACAAAACGTACTTCTTCAAAGACAAATTCTTCCCCTAAAAGAACAAATCCTTCCCCCACACTTGTTTTTCTACAAATTGTTGATCAAAAGGAATTCCCTCTAAGTCATGCTCCACTATTCTTTAAGAACAAGGGTATGGAGAGTCCTATACTAGGCTAGGTAAGGATAATGTGGGCTAACAAAGAAAATAGGCTAACTAAGACTCAAAGGGGTTAAACCTACAGTACATATGCAAAGGGTGAGGCTTTTTGGCTCTGGTTTAACTAACAACTTCATCTTGTTATTTGTTATGCAATCAATTTTATGCCTTGAATAAAACGGGCATGAGTTCTAGTATTTGGATCTATAGTGATGAAAACGCATTCTAAGTAGCAACCAAGCAAAGAAATGATGAGATCATGCAACGACTTTAGAAAACAAAAACATCACAGAATAATAACTCTCCAAAAGAAGTATAGGCTCAAGTCTCTCAGGGTTGTAGCGTTAGTTTGAGTTTCTTCCTTCAAGCATGTTACAAAAACTGATTTTTTTTCCTTTATGATTACATGTGAATTCGTAAATGACAACTACAACTAAACATAAACCAAAAAGCATATCAAACTTCATCCATGTTTGTAACTTTCTTTAACAGTCATGCAATTAAAAACCAAATCCTCATCATTGTGTTGGAAGGTACCCTAAGACACAAACACACAAAAACAACTCTTTTTGGGTTTTTCAAAACTGTTTTCGAAACTTTTTGTTAAATTTTCGGATTTTCTGTTATAGGACATATTAAAACACTTCAAAACACACTAAAAACACTAAAAACAATGAGTAACAACTTTAGAAGTGATTGGTGATAAAATCCAACGAATTTTTCATGAAAATACTTTGTTTACCCCCCAACACTTAAACCAAACATTGTCCTCAATGTTGCAAAACAAAACTGAACCAAGAAAGCAATAAAAGACAACTAGCAAACAAGGCAATCATGGAAAAGTAAAAGCAATGAAGAGAAAGGTGAGGGAAAACAAATCTAGTTGCTGGAGCTAGAATTCCATCATCTCCTCGTTTGAACACATGGGTTGCCTCCCAAGAAGCGCTTGCTTTAACATCTTCCAGCTAGACCATAACTCCATTTAAGCTTCACTAGGGCCAACGGCATGGAGGGGTACATCCTTCCCGACATGCTCCTCAAAACACTCATAGTATGGCTTCAAACGGTGTCTATTCACTTTGAATTCATGTCCTGTCTTTAAACTTTGAATTTGGACTGCACCATAGGGAAAGACATTAGTAACAACAAAAGGGCCAATCCATTTAGAACTCAACTTACTCGGAAACAAACGAAGGTGAAAATTGAAGAGTAACGCTTTTTGCCCCACAGAAAACGTTTTACTTCGAATCATTTTGTCATGGAATGCCTTCGTTTTCTCCTTGTAAATGTGAGCGTTCTCATAAGCTTCATTCCTTATCTCTTCAAGCTCATTCAATTGAAGCTTCCTATGGATTCCAACTGCATCAATATCCATATTGAATGTCTTGACTGCCCAATGTGCACGATGCTCTAACTCAACGGGAAGGTGACATGGTTTCCCATAAATGAGCCGAAATGGTGACATCCCAGTTGGTGTTTTGTAGGCAGTACGATACGCCCACAATGCATCATTCAAACGCAAGCTCCAATCCTTCCGAGAGGGCCCCATCGTCTTCTCCAAGATCTGCTTGATTTCCCTATTAGAAACCTCGGCATGCCCACTTGTTTGAGGATGATAAGGTGTTGAAACCTTATGTGTGACATTGTACTTCTTGAGCAGCGCCTTAATGGTTCGATTGCAAAAATGGGATCCCCCATCACTTATAAGTACTCTTCGCATTCCAAACCTTGCAAATATGTTAGTTTTAACAAAATCTGCAACCACTTTAGAATCATTAGTACGGGTGGCTTTTGCTTCCACCCATTTCGAAACATAATCAACCGCAAGTAAAATATAATTGAAACCATGAGATGAAGGAAAAGGACCCATAAAATCAATGCCCCAAACATCAAAAATTTCGACACAAAAGAAATATATACTAGGGAATACATTATAACACCAGATCTACAAATTGAAAGACAAGACAAAGAGAGTCGGGCAAGATTTCACCTTGTCGGGCAAGGTTAAGCGTCTTGCGGTCTCTTCTCTTTGCGATTACAAAGGGTTGAGTACTAGAGAGTGATAGGTGGTAAATAGGTTTATACAAGAGGATTGATACTATAGCATTTAGAAAAGGTAGCAGAGCTTTTACATAGACAAAAGATGTTTTTCTAGGGAAATTTAAGGCTGAAAGGGTGCAAAATCTGGACAAAGCACAGCTTTCTGGGTATTTGCTTGACTAAAAGACAAGTTGTATATTTGTTTGTTTGATTGGTTGAGCGTCCTTGTCTCTGGGCCCTCTTCCCCCTTTTATAGGCGAATTAACCTGACTGTGTTGTCTTTGTTCTTGCCCGAAAGCAACTGGAGGGTAGTGACTCATCAGTATTTTACATGTTATGCCACTCGGAAAGTGCTTTTAGGCTGAGAGTTGGTTGATTTCCATCAGTTGTCACTTCCCTTGTAAGCACCTAACCTTTGCATTAATGGGGAGCCATCATATTGTCTCGAAGTGGGTATCTGGGCTTGGTGCTGGGCCTTGGGCAAAATCCCCTTTTCTTGAGCTCTTTTGGGCTTTCTTCCCTTTAATCCCAAGGTTTAAATATTAACCCAAACAACTGTACTTTCCAAAGATTCGAGAAATTGACGTCTGAAAGTGAAGGGATTCATCATTGTTGCATAGCAGCAGGAGTGCTTCCCGCTTTGAAAAAGACATACGTAAAAACAAAAGGGCTCGTTGAGATTTAAAATCGATAGGAGTGGTCCATGAGATTGTCCACTGCCAATTATTTTGGTTTGTGAAACATCTCAGTTAAATTGAAGGTTTTTTTGTCAAATTAACAGAGATTTCTCACATGACCAAAATAATTGATGGTGGACAATCTCATGAACCACTTCTACGTGTCTATCCATCTTAAATCTCAGCGACCAAAGTGAGGTGTTACGATAATTTCAGAAATCATTTTGGCTAAAAAGCCTATAACAAAATGGATTGGAAACTCAAAGGTCGCATTCTTGGAAAGTCCATCAATGATCAATCAAGTACATCTTTGATTTCATTGGTTATAAAACGTTGGATTCTACGGCAATACTCTATGATTTCAAATACTAATGTTGTGCTTGTGACCAAAACTCTGGAGGTGCGTAAAGTACTGCCATAGAATCCAACATTTAGAAAGTATCCAAATTGGTAACAAAGTGTTACTCCTGTTTGATTTTTATTTAAGTTGAAGAATTGTAAACTGATCACATTATTCAAGTTATATAAATTTTTCAGTCGTTTGGAGAAGAATCAGGATTTGAACACAATATCTCTCGTACACCACTTGATCACAGTATTATACGTTTTCATGTGAGTTGAATCTAAACCTCTTACTCATAAAAATAAATAAATAAAACTAGATCATAGTGGTAGTGACTACTTATAATAATTATTTGGTTCTTATCATCCCAAACAAAGGAAAAAAAATGCTTATTGTCATTTAAAAAGAAAAAGAAAAAATAATCATGATATTACGGCCAAAGTAAGGGAAATTTTTCAAACCTAGTTATTTTATCTTCACTCACAACCTATTGAACTCTCCATTCTGCCCCTATGATGCAGCCCAAGACAATTAATATTGTCTATGTATTAAACATGTTGTTGGTGGCTTTTCATCTTTCAAAGTCATGTTTTAATTAGATGTTTAGAAATTATAATCTTTAGCATTAAATATTTATCCTATCAATTATTGTAATCTCCCTATTTAAAGGAATCCTTATGTACTCAAAAGGAAGCCAATTGAGTAAATTAAAAGTAATCTAAGAAGAGAGTTTTCTCCTTTCTTAAATCAAGTGTGAGGCTTGGTCGTGTGAGTGAATCCACGATTAGTGACGGGAGTGATTCTGTTGCCACTGGTCGAGTGATTCCCAGGTTCTATCCCCATAGAGACGAGAGTGATTTCGTCCCCCCTGTTGAGCGATTCCCAGGTTAACATCCCGCGTCTGCCCGAGACTCTTTTGGCTTTTCTTCCCTGCATCAAGTGGCATCAGAGCAGGTTATCCGCTATGATTGAAGATTATGGGTGAGATTTACAATTTGTTTGAAGAGCATACTGTCGAAGAAATTAGTTTCGTCGATTGGAATTCTCAACCAATTTATGATGATTACGTAGATAATGACGAGTTTACAATTTATGTGGGAAGCCAAGAGTCTTCTCTAAGAAGAGGAGTATGATGCAGCCCAAGACAATTAATATTGTCTATGTATTAAACATGTTGTTGGTGGCTTTTCATGTTTTAATTAGATGTTTAGAAACTATAATCTTTAGCATTAAATATTTATCCTATCAATTATTGTAATCTCCTTATTTAAAGGGATCCTTATGTACTCAAAAGGAAGCCAATTGAGTGAATTATAATTAATCCAAGAAGAAAGTGAATTTTCTCCTTCCTAAACAAGCATTTGGCTTGATCGTGTTGAGTGAATCCACGATTAGAGACCCCTTGGTTAAGCGATTCCCAAGGTATCATTCCCTGTCTCCTCGAGAACCCTTGGTTCTTTTCCTGTGTCACCCTATATTAATTTAGAAGTGAAAAAATAAATTAAATGAACAAGAACCCATATATATGCCCCCACCCCGGCACGAATCTCTTGTCGCCAGCGGCTCTTAACCACCTCCTCCTATTCCATATTTCTCCCTCTTCCTTTGTTCTCTCTTCCTCTATTTCTCACTCTCTTCAACCATGACGCTAACATCAGAGGCTTACAAAGTTTCCGAGTGGTACAGAGTCGGCGATGCGAAGAACCACCACTATCTACGGCGAAGAAGGGATGGCGGAGTAGGGAAAGCGTTGAGACGAAAAGGGACCATTTTTGTTGTAGTTCGAAATAAAAAATTATGGAAACCGAATGGGGTGCCATAAAAGGCGGTTGTGATGCTAAAAGAATTTGATTTGAAGTTGCCATGGAGAATCGCCAGTGAATCTTTCATGGGGTTTGAGGTGGAGGAGAACCACTAGGTGTGGAAAAAGATTTTGGTTTCTTTTATTTCTTTTTCAGTTTTAATCAAATGGTGAATTAGGAAATTTAAGAATAATATTTTTTATGTTTTATTTATTTATTTATTTTATTTTATTTTTTATGGGAAAAGGAAAATACATTAAAGAGAGAAGCCCGTCACACAACCTGAGCCATTACAATCAAACAAACGGGCTAAGTTTGCTTCAACATGAAGACAAGCATCCCAAATACAAAGATTATCCGTTTTCAGTCCATTAGACGCCATAGCGTCTACAACAAAATTTGCTTCCCAGAAAACATGCCCCCACTTGATGTCTTGAAAAAACGAGGCACACAACCTGATATCTTCAATGATAGACCTCAAGTTCCACGGCGCTTCACAAGCTCCACGAACAACATCATTGATAAGCTTTGAGTCCCCCTCCACAAACACATGCGTCAAGTTTCTCCTCATAGCCCAGATTAAGGCTTCACGTAATGCCCTGGCCTCAGCAACGTTGATGGTGGATGACCCCAAACTAATAGCACTAGCGAGAATAGGCTTACTACTCCAGTTCTTGATAATGAAACCTCTCACCGCCACCGACCCGTCCAAATTTATTTTTACATATGGGTATGTTGGACAATTCCACTTAATTTAATTATTTTCACTTGTCACCTGTGTATTTTCCCGGATCTCAACATTATCCTTGAAGTAGTCATTAACCGCAGCCATAGCATGAAGAAAAACTCTGCTATGGACATGCTTTTCGTTTCTGAAAATGCTTCCATTCCTATCATTCCAAATATGCCAGCAAATAGAAAGAGCTTTGCTTAAATTGCTTACAACATTCAAATTTTGGTGAAAGAGGTTCACAAGCCATTCACTTATCCTGAGATTGATATTAGAATTTGATAACGACAAATCAGTGGCACAACTCCAAACCTGCTTAGCATACTGACAGTGGAGGAACAAATGATCAATATCTTCCTTTTGGTCGTTGCACATAGGGCACTCTGTATTTATATTAGGAATGAACCAGCTTAGCTTCTTTCTAGTTTGCAGTTTACCTTTAATGTGACTCTACGCAAATAACTTTAGTTTGGGAGGCAAGACTTGCTTCCTAACTCTATTAATAAGGTTTTGAGCCGGGGAAGGGTCAAGATCCTTTATTTGAAGCCAAGTCGCAGATTTTACCAAAAAATTACCACTATTACTAGGCCCCCAAACAACTACATCCTTGGAGGAATGAATAGGAATAGGAATATTACAGATTTTATTAGCAGTATAATTGTTTATTACTTGATTTAACCTGTTCTTATCCCAATGCCCATCAACAATAAACTCAGCAACCTTGATTCCCTATTGGATTTGATGTCTTTGATTCTCTAGGATGAGATGGAAGAAAGGTTGAGGAAAAACCTAGTTGTGAGTCCAGAATAGGATGTCCTTGCCATCACCCACCACCTACCTCATACCCCTTCTGATAATGTCTCTAGACCCCAGGATTCATTTACAGGCAAGCGTGTGGTTTTGTTTAGCTTTAGTCTCTAAAAAACCGTCATGTCTAAGGTATTTTCTCTTGACTATATTAGCCCACCAATTATCCTTATCGAAAAGCACTTTCCAACCTAGTTTAGCGAGACACGCCTTATTGAAATAGTCTAGGTTCCTGATACCTGGTCTACAAATTTTCTTCCAACGCACAGGGTTACACTTATGACTATGAAAAACTGTCTACATTCCTTATTTAATTGGCTTGTTAGTTTATAAGGGCATTTAAAACAAGACGTTATATGATTAGGCATACCTGAGAGGTTTGATTGGACGATGGTAAGTCTTCCCGCCTTTGAAAGGGTGTGAGCCCTCCAACTTGCAAGCTTCTACTTGAACCTCCTGATTAGCTCATTCCCATTTAAAGGGTCCTTCCATAACACAATGTTGTGTATACCGAGATTAGGGATGGCGATTCTAACCGTTAAACCCGATAACCGTGGATAACCGCCCGAATGGATTGGATTTGGATATGAAAATTCGGGTATGGTTTGGATATGGGGAAAAACCGTTTATATTATTCGGTTATGGTTTTGGATATGGTTATAGAGGTCTCCAAACCATATCCATAACCGAATCCGATCCGATTAGTAAATAATATAATTTATATATAATATAATATATATATATATATATATATATATATGTATTTGTATATCCATTATTCACCAAACCATTAGCTTGAGAATACAAAAGTTGCATTTTGTAGGAAAGTAAAGTTTTGAATCAAAATCAATGCGAACTCAATGGTGCTTTTAGGACATAACAAAGACAAACCAGTGTTTTAATTTTTATACTCAGCAAGATCCATTCATTGGATCATTTTATACATCAAATGTTTAATAACGAAATTGATATCTACTAACTTATAATTTCTCAATTGAACGAATATATTTTTTGTATTGACGAAGACGGATATACCCGTTAACCGATAGGGAATCCGTTACCCGGTGGGTATGGTTATGGATAATACCCGATGGTTAATTTGCGGTTATGGATATGGTTAATTTTCGTGGTTATGGGGATGGATATAGCATTTCCGTCCCCAAACCGAACCGTTGCCATCCCTAACTGAGATATTTTCCAATGGTGGTCTTATGTTGTATCTGAAAAATGTTAACAATTTCACTTCTTATCTAGTTAGTTGTATTAGAAGAAAAATATAAAGAAGATTTGTTGACCCGAAACATTTGCAAAGCAATTTAAAACTTCTAAGACCTTCCAGGCACCCTTTGGAGATGCCTTGGCAAAGGTAAGGCAGTCATCTGCAAAGACTAGATTAGATACTTTGTAGCCAAAAAGGGAGGTGAGCAAGCCAATATGGGATTTTGGGGTATACGCTAGCTCATTCAACTTCTTAATCAAGGGTTCCATACAAAGAATGAAAATATAAGGGATAATGGGTTACCTTGCCTAATACCTCTACTTGCACAAAAATATCCATGAGACTCACCATTAATATTAATGGAGAAGGAAGTAGAAGATACACATTCCATAACTAGATTTATCCACTTATGACAAAACCCAAACCCCTCCAACACACATTTGATGTAGTCCCAGTTTAGAAGATCATACGCTTTCTTCAAATCTAGCTTGATAGCTAGCTCCCTGGTTCTACCTTTCTTCCTGTTAAAACTTCAGAACAATTCATGAGCAATAAGAATATTGTCCTGTATTGACCTACCCGGGGCAAAAGCACCTTGGTTGGGCGAAATACAGACCTGAAGAAGGGGCTTTAACTTGGTAATCATGACTTTCGTTATAATTTTGTAACTAACATTACAGAGGTTAATTGGGCGATAGTTATTCACGGTTTCCGGATTTTCCACTTTTGGAATTAGGGCAATATTTGTATGGCTGATTCAAATATTTTTCATGTTGAAGGTAGAAAAGAGGTTTAATGGTTCCAATAAATTTTCCCAATGTAATCTCTCTTCATTCTAGCCATTTAGTACTACGGTCTGGTGGTATTTCTCTTCATTAAGTGAGAGGTTTTAAGTTTGAATCTCGTAGATTGAAACTTCAATACCAAATTAGGTTGCTCATTATGCAACTTAGCCACTCAGCACCTTGGTTAACCGAATTCGTTCGATGTATTGTGCGGACAATCCTAAGGGCCAAAATTCCACATCCTACTAAAGGACTATCATTGTACGATTGGAGTTATTGGACACGTTTTGTAAGCATCTTTTTCTAAATATAAAAAAAGAAAACAATTAATAAGAGTGCGTAATTGACATTGTAAAAATCAAATTCTCATAAGTTTGAAGGATTTCTTGTGGATACAAATTATAATCCAAATAATAGTCAACCCAAAACAAGACGTAATAGTCCAACGTATATGACGATCTTGTAATATTACTTAATTGTTGATTAACGTGTTTGTTTTCTATTAGCCCACATTACATGGTTTGCAAAATTCATCTAAAAAATTTGTCTACCTTGCATTATTCTTTGTAATAAATTGTGGTCCATTGGAACCAAGATTTTGCAACCATTGCAATGGTATTTGTTTTATTTAAATTTTATTTTATTTAAATATATTTCACATTATGCTACACATTAACAAATAGAAAGTTTGAACTTGAAACATAATGGAATAAAAGTCAACGTGGGGTCATTGATAGCACATGACCCTAATAGCTTCATAGTCCCAATGTATATTTATATGTATATGACTCATATACACAGTTGCGACAAATTGAAAGAATGAGTAAAATACACTAAATTACAACCTACTACTTTTTTGTCTTTCTTCTCTTATTTCTTGTGTGCGACCCTATGGTCTGCAATAAATGGTCAATAAAATGCCGCACTTGATAGGCTTCGATAGAAATTGAAAGAACGCGGCATAACTCAGCAGGTATTCACTAGTAGCTTGGCGAAATGATCCAATGAAGTTTTTTTTGCCAAAATTGTGACACCATTGTTATAAAATTACGGCTCCGTCTCTGGATGCAAGGATATTTGTTTTTTATGATGAGAAAAGATAAAAAAATTGGCATGCAAAGGCACATTGGATGATTGGCTGTTGAAGGTTATTGTAATCGCAACAAGAGCATAATATCCAAAGTTTTAAACTATTGGATTTGGCATTAAATCAACATGCGTAAACTAAAAAGCACTGTTCTAAAAATTCCCGCCTAGCGCCGCCACCGCCCCGATTAATGCTAAGGCCGCCTAGACCTGCTGAGGCACCGCCTAGACCGCCTAGACCCGCCTAAACACTCGCCTAGGTCGCAACTCACTTAGACAGAAAATAGATAACTTTCATTTTGCATTTTATTTTTTTTCCATTAAATTGTAAGAGACTTGTTGCATACTTAAATGAACACACATTATATCCTTATTTCACATGTTTTCATTATGTTCCAATACTTCATAATATATATATATATGCATTCTATTTTGTAGTTTATGATGAAATTATATATATTTCAAGTATAAGCAGACACTTATTTACACGAAATATGATTGATTTACTTAAATCCGCCTAGTCCGCCTAGGCACTAGGCCCCAGCCCGCTGCCCAACTAGCGCCTAGCGATTTTTAGAACCTTGCTAAAAAGGATTAGGATATCTTGGACGCAAGATATTTGGATTTGTGTTTCCTAGTTGGTTTGGGATTTGGTTTTAGTATAAGATTTGGTTTCCTATGTTCTAAGGACTTTGTATAAACCTAGGACATCTATTAGTATAAAAAGATGGATGTGGGATAGAGTTTTGTGTGTGAAAGTTGTGAGAGGCATAAGTTTGTATACTTAAGAACACTTTGTGTTTGTGAGTTCTCTTGTATTCGTTGGTAATCAATAAAGCTTCCGTTGTTAGAGAGCTACTCCTATATTGGAGGAACTCTGAAATCATTGTGTTTTGTTTATTGCTTGATTGGTTTTTGGTTTAGTTACAACAAGTGGTATCAAGAGCTTAGGTTCTTACGTGGGCTGTGACTATCAAGCAATGACGAAGACTGGTGATTTACCAGTAGTGACGATGTTGAAAAAAAGTCTGGCACTAGTGGAACCAAGACAATGGTTTAGAGTGCTAGGTTTGAAATTGAGAAGTTTGATAGAATGAACAACTTTGCTATGTGGCAGTGTGAGGTTCGAGATGTCTTGATACAACAAGGTTTGGAAGTTGTGTTAGGAGACATGCATTTTCGATGAAAAATGAAAAATGGGAAAGATTGAATGCTCATGCATGTTCTACAATTCGGCTATGCTTGGGAAAACAACAAAAGTATGGTGTGATGAACATAACTTCTGCGAAGGAATTGTGGGTTGCATTGGAGTCAAAATATATGAAGAAGATTGCAGAGAATCAACTGCATCTCAAGAGCAAGTTGTACAGGTTCCAGTACAAAGAGGGCACGAAGATGATTGGCAATCTAGAAGAGTTTAACAAGCTCCTAGCCGAACTGGCAAATCTTGAAGAGATAATCAAAGATGAAGACAAGGCCTTGATCCTGATGAACTCATTGCCTGAATCCTATGAGCCTTTCGTGACTACTTGGATTTATGGCAGGGAGACAATTAAGTATAATGAAATCTCAAGTGCTTTTATGAATCATGAGGTGAGACACCTTGACAGGCAAGAAAGGAACAACTCTAAAGCTTTGATAGTGAGAAGGAGATCGAAAGAAAAAAAAAGTTCGTACAGGAAAAATAGTAGATCTCGTACTAGAGGAGTCTCAAAGAATAGGAAGTTCTTGGACAAGGATGAGTGTGCTTTTTGTCTTGAAAAAGGACTATGGATGAAGAACTGCCCAAAAATCAAAGAAAAGACTAAAAAGAAGAAGGACAACTCAGAAGTAAATATGATTGAAGTCGATGATGAGGAATTTGTCTATGCCCTAACTACATCAAGCACTGTAGATTATATGAAAGAGTGGGTGCTCGACACAGGTTGTACCCATCACATGACTTCTCAAAGGCATTGGTTTTCAAGCTTCAAAGTTATGAATGGAACTGTGTATATAGGAGCTGATAATACATGTACGACTTAAGGAATTGGCAGCATCAGAATCAAGCATCATGATGGTGTGATTCGAGAATTGCATGGTGTAAGGTACGTCCCAAATTTGAAGAAAATTTTGATCTCACTAGGTACTCTCGAGTCACTTTACAAGTTTTACTCTGACAACAATGTGCTCAAAGTTGCTAAGGGAGCACTTGTTATAATGAAAAGGCCTCGAAATGGCTTACTTTATATGCTATAAGGAAAGACTTTGGAAAATTGAGTGGCTATGGTAGCCGATGAAGTGCAAAGTGATAAAAGTGACTTATCTGTATTATGGCACATGAGGTTGGGACATGTAGGAGAAAAAGCATTGCAATGATTGATCAAGCAAGGGTGTTTAAAAGGAGCAAAATCTGGAAAGATAGAGTTTTGTGAGCACTGCATTCTTGGCAAACAAATAAAGGTGAAATTTGGCTCAACTGTTAATCAAACGAAAGAGATTTTGGACTATGTTCACTCTAATGTCTGGGGGCCTGGAAAGATTGCTTCTTTAGGTGGAAAAAGTTGGTTCTTTTATTGATGACCACTCTCGCAGACCATGGATATATATGATGAAACAAAAGGATGAGGTTCTTGACATCTTTCTGGAATGGAAGAACATGGTGGAGAACAAGACTAGAAAGAAGATTAAGATACTAAGAAGTGACAATGGAGGGGAATATACCTCTGATCCTTTCTCCAAAGTGTGTAAAAAGGAAGGGATTACTCGGCATTTCAGTGTTAGACATACTCCACAGCAAAATGGGATTGCAGAGAGACTAAATAGGACCTTGCTCGAGAAAGTTTGTTGCATGCTATCTCAAGCTAAGCTTCCAAAGAGATTTTGGGTAGAAGCTTTGAGCTATGCATGTCATCTGTTTAATCAACTACCATTAACAGCATTGGACGGTAGAACACCCATTGAAGTGTGGTTTGGAGAACCAGCTTAGGACTACAATAAGCTACGAGTGTTTGGATGCAATGTCTACTTTCATGTGAAGGAAAACAAACTGGATCCACGAGCCAAGAAAGCTATCTTTATAAAATTCAATAGTGGTGTGAAAGGCTTCAGACTTTGATGTCCCAAGTTGAACAAGATTATAGTATGTAGAGATGTGACATTTGATGAATGTCACATGAAATTGAAGGAAGATGTTCAGATGGTGGAGCTTGGGGAACAAGTAGTTGTGAATTCATAGCCAAGTAAGGAAGTTGTGTAAGAAGAAAACAAGGTGATCAACTTGAACATGAAAAGAGTGATCATAAAGAAGAAACACCATCAAAAGAACTAAAGATACAAGATGATTGCATAGCCAAAAGAAAGGGAAAAAGAGACATATCCATACTTGAGAGATATAAAGTTGCTTCATTAATGCTTCTATAGTCAACACAATATCGAATGGCATTAGTTACAACTTTTAATACAGGTACAATGTTGGCTCACCACTCCACATACTTTGTAGGCCTAATAAATCCTTCATTTCCCAGCTTCTCAATCTCTTCCTTGACTTTCTCTTATATTTCCTTCAACATTCTTTTCGTTGCTTGCTTCACAGGCTTGTACCCCTCTTTGATAGGCATTTTGTGCTCCACTAAACTAGGGTCCAATCCAGGCATCTCCGTGTAATGTCATACAAAACAGTCCTTGAATTCATGCAACAGGTTAACTATTTTTGCCCGATCTCCAGCCTCCAACAAGCCACTAAGTTGTATTGGCCTTGGATCTTCCTTAGTCCCCAAATTAATGGTTTCCAAGGGATCTTATACTTCTGGTGTTGGCTTATCAGGTTCTGTACACAAAAATTTGACTGACTTTAGGGCCTCGGGCTCATTTTCTGGCCAGTCCAAGTCATATATACATTCTACCATGTGAATGGCTGCTTCCACTTTTTTTCCCAAAATCTCTTTTCCTTCTTTGTCCTTGGTGCCCGAAGTTCCTTCTTCCCACCCTGCCATCTCCTTGGCTGAGCTTTCTTTAATTTCTCTCATTTCTCTTCCATATTCCAACAGTCTTTTGATTAAGGACCTAATTACAATCACTTGGTCCTCTTCTGGTCTATCATCATTGGTGTTGGTGGGCTGGGACAATATAAGGTTTGTCCCATTCCTCATTGGTGAGAAAAAGTCTTTGCTCTAGGAGTTTCTGGGCCGTCACCTTGGTAAGGCGACTGTTTTTATCAGCACTTAGACACTGCAGGATCCCAACACTAGGAATGTAAAAATTTGCTTCTGTAACATTAGCTGTGAAGAGAAATAGCCGTGATTCGGCCTTCACCAAAATCATGGCTCCTCAGTTCTGGCCCATGGTAGACAGCAACTTGTTAGTTTTAAGGTGAATGGCACAGACAGACTCTGGTGGAACCAATCTCTCCCCAGCAATGCCCCATAGGTAGAGCTGATATCCACCACAAAGAACGCCAATATGATTTTCTTAGACCCCAAGTCTACCTGTGAAGGCAATATCTCATAGGTTCTGGTGATGGCCCTAGAGAAACTAGACATTGTGAGATTAGTAGGAATAAGATATTCCTCACTTTTGCAAAGTCTCATCATATGTTTGAGTGGGAGCACATTGACAGCTGCCCCACCATCTATCAACACCCTTTTGAAGGGGACTCCCTTCAAATGAGCTGTCACATATATGGGCTTCAGATGGTTTGCTAAAGCTAGACTTGGCTTGTTGAACACCATTTTGTCAGAATAAACCCTCTCAGGCTCTTTTCGTGTAAGGTCGGGCAACTCTGCCAAGCTTGATCATTCTTTCACATCCTTAATGTTCACAAGTGCCATCATTGGTTCTAGTGCCAAATAATCACCCTCAATTACTATTGGTTGACCTAGTTCTGACAAAACATGGCTGATAAGACATAGGTCATGTTTACATTGAAGTTGCTGGGTCCAGGCACTTATTCTTTCTTTCCCCCAATCTGATACACAAATTGATCCATCCATGCCTGGGCATCCTTAGGTAGCATCAACTTGGGCACTTCCTCTTCTTTTGCTATACCAAAGTCAAGCAACTACCTTGGGATTTCACATGAGGTATCTACCAGTAGAGGTGAAGGTGTCACCCTCTCAGGGGAGATGGTTCCAAAACAGATAGGTTTTGGATTCGACCCTGGTGTAGGCATCATCACTACACTCTCTTGAGCTCTCCTCAGCACTTTGTACTTCCCTGGGTGAGGTACATGATCTCCTTCACCTTCAACTTTACTGTTAACTATCTCTATCTCTCTCTTACTTCTCTGTTGAAGTTATCTTCTTCCTCCTGGTGTGGCCTCTTTAAGCTTCACATTTCCAGAGGCTTCTGAAATGGTAGGGATTTTCAATGAGTTCATATGAGCCTTATGCTGCCTTTAAACCCTATTTATCATAGATGCCCTTATCTGTCTAACAAGTCTCTCATCTTTACCTATTATATACCACTTTCGGGCGAGTCGGGCTGAATCCTTCTTAGTAACTGGGGAAATTGGGTTCATGGTTCTTTCTCGCCATCCTTGTCTCACACTGCTATGATAACTTGGCTGGGGAGGTTTCACATCCACCCACTTTGGCATTTTGGCTTCCTTATCTTCAGCTTCTTTAGAGGCCTCATAGTTTTTAAACACCTCAGATAGGCCTTTAGGTTATGAATCTCCTCACAATCTCTGGAACACATTCTTGGAGGTTTCTTTTTCTGCAACCTGAACAATACTTCTGCGGGCTTCTTGTTCCTCTATTTCTCTTATTCTAACTAACTTCTGATTAATAATAACGCCTGATGCTGGCATCTCTAACTCACATTCACATTAACATTTACTGCATAAAACCACTCCTTTGACCACAGCCGCTTGGGGTCTGTCGGGCAACCTTCTAACACCTTCTGATAGCTTAACAGCTTACCTTCTCTCTCATCTCTCATCCCATATAGCCTTTGTTTTTCCTTTCTCAACCTAATTAAGGTTAATCATGTTGATTGGGGCTTTAGGGAATGAATTTGTGTCAATCATCATATTGGCTTGGGGTTTCTCCAATAACAATTTTCCCTTGACTATGAGATATTGGATCCAATCTCTGAACTGTACACAGTTAGTTATGGAGTCATTGAAGGTGTAGTGAAGTTTGCAGTACTTCTTCCTGATGCGATGAAAGTTAAGCACACAAATTAAACCCTCTTGTTGTCGAATTGTAGTAAAGATGCAAGTAGGGATCGTTCTGGACCGGGGATTAGGAGGGCTAGCGAAAACCTCTAAACTGACTTTAAAACATAAAAACAAAGTTAAAAACGTTTGAATAGACTCAAAGGACTCAAAACAGACTTACAAGACTCAAAACAAGCTAAAAACACTCAAAACTGCCTAAAAACACTAATTGGGCAGTTTCTGACTCTAAACACAACTTTGGACGAAAATAAGGTTTTGACTTGACTCAAAACACTTAAAAACACAAGCAAAACAGATTTTAAACACTTTGAAACAAGAAAGTAAAAGGGGGGTTTTGGTTTGGACGAATTTGAAACAAACAATCAAGTTATAAAACTAAACAGATTGTAAAACGAATTTGGAATAAGATGGTTGATGGATTAGCTAGAGGTCCATTCTTCACACATGACACACTTGTACATGAATCGATTTCCAATTGCTTTTCAATAAATTATGATGCTCAACACCCCAGATTAACCGTGATGCACTAACTAACCCTCAGATTTTCCTTAACTCATTGAATTGGATGAATGCATGCGACAGCCCAAATCATTCTCCAAAAGTCCTCTACATGAATTTATAATAGAGATACAATCAGAGATCATTACGTTCCATGAAAATCATAAGTGTTGACGAGACAATTGTAACTATGAATGCATGATACGCTTGCCAAGAATTCAATTAACGCGATTGTGACTAGCAACCTTCACTACTCATGAATATAAACTTGTAACGATTAGGTGAAACTCATTTATATTCTAGCATCAAACTCATGCATGAAAACTAAGTATGCATCCTTAATCAACATACAAGAATCAGTTATGAATAAAATAGTTAATTGAATTGCAATCACAACTTCTCAAATCACAATTGGAGGAAATCAATTCATATCTCAAGCATGTTCATGGCTTCAAACTTCCCCCTAGCCAAATAGGGGTTTAGCCACTCATGGTTACAGCAAAATTAGAAAGTAATAACAAAGTAGACATTGAAAACAAGAACGAAGTACACCTAAAACGCTCCAATCTTCAAGCTTGAAATGTCAAAAGCTCTTCTTCTTTCCCACCTTTCTGCGACACAAGAGACTATAGATATGTTTGGATGTGTTTGGATGCAGGGATGGAAGTTTAGGGAATGAATGGTCTGCGGCAAAGGGTATTCTGTGGCTGGTTGTGTAGAATGGTCAATGGCTCCCTTTGGTGCGGCTAAGGAAGGTTTATTTAAAGACTTTTTGGTAATTAAAGCTAGGAAATAATTTAGATAACAGAAATTAAACCAAAACTTCAAGGGAAATAAGAATTAAAGTCAGAATCCCAAGGAAATTGGGCAACAAGGTGCGGCAAACATGGAAAGGGTAAGGGAATGCCTTGCAAGGCAAGGAAAAAGGGTTTCCTTGCTGATTTAGGTTCAGAAATTAGGCAAGTATAGGATCCCTTGCACGGCAAGGATAAGGAAACAAGGACAAGGTGCGGCAAGGGTTGTTTATGTGCAAGGAAGGTTCAATTTGTGTCCTAAAATGCATAGGAGGCCTTCAATGTTGCTGGAACTTAAGGATATTTAGGATTAGGAAAGGTCAAACCAAAATAGGAAACCTTGGCTTAACTTTCCTACTTCAAGTAGGAATCCTTGTGTGAGTAGGAATCCTCATTCAATTAGGAATCCTTATTCAATTAGGAATCCTAACTTCTTCAAGTCTTCAATTTCGTCCATTCCTTTTGCTCCAAACATGTAATAACCATCCTAAGCCCAATTTTGCTCAAAAAGGCTCCAAAATGCACCCTCTAGCATACTTTGTCCTTAGAACCAGAAAACATACGAAAATGGCTTAAAAGACTAAAATAACTAAGAACTAACAACGTAAATGCACAAGAACAAGCCAACTAAGTCGCCTAAATATGCTCCTATCACTTCCCTCTAAGTTCTTTAGGTTTGGGCATCTTTTTTGTGTTGTAGGGCAAGATTACTCTGGCCATCACTAGCTCTTCCTAGATGTCTGTTGCATTGGTTAAATCAAAGGAATGCGCCTGGTACTTTGGGGGCTTGATAGGCGCAAAACCTCCATCATTCATCATGATTTTCTGATCCTTGATAGGCTGAACCAATCCCTTCACCATTAAAGGTTTGAAATGAGTGGTTATCTTTGCAGCACATAACTCAATCCTTTCTCCCAAACTGCTATCATTTTCTCCCTGCTCTAGGCCTTCAAACTCTAACTGGTGTATTGAGGCTATGCTCTTATAATAAGGGGGCACTTTAGATGAGTGCTTCACTTGCTGTTCCTGTTAGCAACTTCTCATACTTAGTAGCTGCGATCACCAACTCTTGAAGCTTATTAAACTGCACATCATAAAACTTCTTTCTCAAAGGTAGCCTTAAAGCTTTTTAGGCAATAGCTATAAGCTGAGCATGATTGATTGGGAACTGGCACCTCATCTTTGTTCTCCGAAACCTCATCATGAAGTCCTCCATAGACTCATGTTCATACTGCTTTTACCTCAACCAGATCATTGATGGTCATCTCTAGCTCCACCCTATAGAACTGTTCATGGAAAACAACTCCATTTGCCCCCGGTTAGCAATGGAATTAGGGGGTAACAGAGAATACCATTGGGAGGCCAAGCCTACCAATGAATTTCCAAACAATCTCAGCTTGCAGTTGGGGTTGTCCTCAAATGTCACACAGTAACTTGAAAACTTGAAAATGTGATCTCTAGAAGACACATTACAATCTTCCCCACTGACCGTTGGGAATGCTGGCATCTTAAAGTTGAGAGGGAAAGGGTTATGCTCATCAATGTACTTAGGATAAAGCTTCTGGTATGTTATCCTGAACATCGGGTGAGCCTGTGGATGAGCATTCTGGAGCACCATCCTTTTTAGTTCTGCTAACTCATTCCTGAGTTACTGGTTAGCCATATTGTTGTGTGGGGTGTAAGAAGCCCCCTACTTCAGGCTATGATCAATGCCCGAGAAAGCTTCCCTCTGTGGTTAAGGCTGCCTCCACCTAAGTTTTCCTCCTTTGTTAGCCATTGGTGGTGGCCTATAGGTGAGAGGTTTGCCCGCAACTATGGGTAAACCTTTCCCGCTTGTCTCTCTTACTTGATTGGTTGTCTCAAACGTCACTCATTCCTACCTGATCTGCCTCCTACCATCTAGTGGGAGTAACAGAGGATCGGGCAAACTTGTCTCTTGAAACTCTTCTTCCTCGGGTCAACTAGTTCCTGCTTCTTCCTTCTTCTTCCTTCTTCTTCCCTTTGTCATTCTTTTCTTCGAGTAAGGGGAACAAAGGAACCACTGGTTCCTTATCTAAACTTGTTACTCTGGTATATCCATCCCTTGGTGTAAAGTACTCCAACTCCAACTTTCTCTGCAGAGTCCCTGTTAAGGAACAGAGTCTGCCAACCTCTCCTCTGGTCTCCAGAGAAATCTTTTCCATACTTCTCAGTACTTGCATCATAGTAGCTTACAAATCTTCATTAGGCTCTCCAGAATCGCAGGGTGCGTAGTGATGAGAAATCTTCCTGGTGATCTGTCATATTATCTTCTGTTACCCAAACTCTACTTTCCACCTAAATGTTCATTCATTTCTCCTTCTTGGCATACAAAGCTGTCAATGTATTGTCCCACTGGATTTGGTCCCTCGCACAGCTCCCCAGGGAATTGCCTTTTTCTTGCCTGTCGGGCAAGATCTTGATGTTTGGTGTGCTGCAATACGAGTTTATTGTTAGCTTGAAATGTTCCTTTGTGGGGCCTTTGGGTGTAGGCCTTGAGGCTTACCATCAAAACTAACAAAGATATGAGCGTGCCACTATTATCTTTGTATAACAAATTGTTGGATATGTGTGAATTAGGTTGATTACTTGGGCCACAAGTTAGTTAGACTTCTTGTTTATCAAAGGATTGTCACAAATGGGTTAAGTCTGCATTAAGTTCTTTTTCTTGCCTTGTAAACAAGAACTTTTAATTCATAATATTGTATGTCCAAGATAAAGGGGGTTAAAGGCTCTTCCAACCATTTCCTTGATCAAAGTTTGCTTTAGGTTCATTAAGTTACCCAGATTTGATTACAAATGAGATCTTTAAGTGTAAAACAGTTGAAAATGACTTAAGTACATAAAGGAAAATGCATTAAACGACATATCTACTATGTATAAATACAAACAAAAGAGATTCGGGCAAGATTTAACCTTGTCGGGCAAGGTTGAACTTCTTGCAACCACTTATCTTTGTGTTTACAAGGGTTTGTAGACAGTGAGGGCTAAAAACTAAATAGGTTTTACTAAAGGGAATCGATACTACAATACTAAGGGGAGCTAGCATAGCTTCTAAACTTGACGAAAGATGACTTTTTATGGGGAAAAATAGCTTAAAATGGACATGATCTAGACAAAGTGCAGCTTTCTGGGTACGAACTTGTTTGAGAGCAAAGTTTGTATGTTTTTTGATTGATTGGTTGAGTGTCTTTGTCTCTGATGTCCTTTTCTGCTTTTATAGAAAATTTGGCCTAATAGCTCAGGTCTTGCATTTTGCTGATATCGCTCGAAGAGCAGTGTGTCATCACCTATTTACTTATTTATGCCCCTGAAAAGTGCTTTTTGGCTGGTGGTGAGGTGTTCTCTGTTGCCCATCACTTCAAACATAGGCATGTGGCCTATACTTTTGCTTACATGGCTTCTAATTCCTCTTGGGCCTATTACCCTGCCCGAGCCTAGTCTTTTATTTTGTCTTTGCATCTTTGGGCCTCTATCATTACAAAGCCCAATGTGAATTGTAAACCTAAACAATTTCGGTCCAGTAGTTTGACCAAAGTTTCACTTTAGTATATGTAGTTTCAGTTCTTGCGTGCATGCAAGTTCGCCTCTATTTTTGGTTCGTGGTTTTCGCTCTTCTAGTTACTAGTTTCTCTTTGGATGGTGGTGCGCGCGGCTGTTGTGTTCAAACTGTTGGTGCGGCTGCTGTGTTTTCTTGTCAGATTTATGGTTTTCAATTTTGTGTTGTAGGTTTGGCCTGAACTTTGTGTTAATTCTATTTTTTGCTTCTATTTTGGGCCTTTGTAATGTGTTTGTTTCTTTTGGGGCTCTTTGTTTGGCTTTTCTATCTTTGTAATTATTTTCTCTTTTAATAAATATGATATATTGAACACAAAAAAAAGATTGTGCAATTATTGTGTGATATTTCTAGGTCTTCCGACTTCATGATATTATTTTGTAATTTTTTTTGGTTCGGCTATTTGCCTCTTTGTTTATCCAAAAAAAAAAAAAAAAAAAAAGATTGTGCAATTAAGATAAAACAATTTTTTTTCCTTCATTTTTTTTTCTTTTGACAAACTCAAAATTAAAGTTATGTATGGGGTATTTTATACTTCTAAAGTCGATCTTCCCCTACAATATGAGAATTTTTTTAGTGTGACCATAATACTACACAACTATACAATAAGGTGAATAACATGGTTGAATAGTTCTTTTTAGAACTAATAAATAGACTCACATGGATTATAGAAAAAGTGACCAAGCAACCACACCAACATTCCGTACAGAATAGCAGCCGCACCACATTGTGCCTATTTCGCAGTAACAGAATGTAATGCATCTTAATTTTGTAGAAAAAGTGACCAAAATAAATGGTCGTAGAATTGTAATGCAACTACAAACATGATTGAGGTGATTTCATTAATTACGTACTTTTTTTTTTTTGTCAATCAAAGTAAATTTCATTAAAAGATAAAGCTAATACAAAGGTAAGAATCATCGCTAATACAAAGGTAAGAATCATCTAAATAAAGAGTCTAAGACATCCAAATAAAACCCAACTCCACATAAAGAAATTACAATCAAATAGTGCCAAATGAGGCAGCTCATAGTAACACAAAAGAATAAAAACCCAAGGATCTAAAAAAGCAAACAACCACCTACACAATATCCAGTAACACCATCATTGCAAAGCCGCTACCACCTAGAAGAAGGACTAATGAACCAAATGGATGAATGAAAAATAAGGTAGGCAAGCCACCCATCCTATGATCGCTCCCATAATCCTACCAAATAGTCAAAATCCACCATAAAAGCTACTAACCACCAAGCTGTGCTGCCATAGAAGATCCTTGAAGGAAACACCCAAAGAATTAAGAAGCAGAGGTAGATGGTAAAGGATACACAGTGATGAATAATATTTGGAGAGGAAAATAACATATCTATGACAAGCTCAGGATAAACTAAGATAAAAATCAAAGAACACTAAGACATAGGCCTAGAGCAACTACATCCCAGAGAAAATAGACCTAACAAGGTAAGAAAGAGGAGGAAAAGGTTGGGAAATAAGAGAAAATGGCTGAATATGATGACTTTTTGTCAAAATAAATTTAACCCAAGCCATTTTCATTAAAGCTCCCAAGAAACCAGTGTTTAATATACAAAGTTTTGAAAAAATGCACAAAACTCTAATTTATCCTTCAAAAAGGGGTTAGCATATTACCTTCGAAAGATATTGGGAGCATTTAGTAAAATTCATGGAAAATATCAACCGTTTATACAAATCTTTGTATTTTGGGAGATAAGTTCTAAACAATATAATTTTAGTTTGAATTAAAGAAAATACTCAATTTATCTACAGTGTAGTGTATTGGTATTGAGTACATATTTTAAGCTTCAACCTCTTAGTTTGAAAAATTTGATAAAGAATTTAATGACATTTTCAATGCTTTAAAATTCTCATGTAGAATGCATTCTCCATTAGTTACAACGTACATTGAACATGTGTTATAAGTCACGTTTAAGTAAAAATATTATTTAGAACAATCATATCTCTACTAGGTTTGGAGCTGTAAACAGTCCTCATAGTCCAGTGGTAACCTGAGAGGTCAGTCAGGTCAAGAAATACAGTCCCATCAAGTGAGGCTGGAAAGACCTATGAAGCCTTATGTCATATTAGTGGTTTGTGTTCACTTCATTACAACCACTCAAGCGTAACTTTTGGAGTTTGACTTATAGGTTCCCTTTTTACACGTTTTCAACAACACTTAAAAATGAAATTTGCATCTTTCCACTTTGGCGTTTACTTGATCTACATTAATGAAAAAACATGATTAAGTATTATATAGCCTTTAATGACATGAGTAGCTACTAAAATAAAAACAATTGATTATCTCAAATTCGTGATCTAACAATTTTCATGTGGATGTGCATGCAGAGCTTGCAAAATGAATTGATTTTATGGTACCAATGCCTCTTCGAGGTCTTTCTTTGTCGATTATGGGATAGACATCTCTTCCAAAATGAATTATTTAGAGAATGGGATTGTCACCTCGTATATAGTAGTGTTTCGATATGGCTTGAACTTTAGATGTTTCAACTTTTGGGTAGTTCACATTTTGAAAACCTATACATCTCTCAAGAAACATATTTGATAATTTGTAGTCACATCACATATAGCTTGTATATGCATAATTTGGATGAGACAAAAACGAATGTACCAATGCTAATTCGCAACGTTCTTCAAGAACTATCATTTCTCACATAGAGACGAGAAATTGATCTCATCAAAGTGACAATCGACAAAAAATGTGGCCAATATCCATCCAAATATCAACATGGATATTTAATTTTGGTGGATGACTCATCTTTGTGTACACAATTATTGTAGTTCGGAAAATAAGACCGCAACCGAACTAATGTCAATACATGCGATCTCATGTCACTAAGAAAAAATAGACAACGAAGAAAATGCTTAAAGCTTCTGTTAATCCATGAGAGGTTGGGCGCCCAAAATCAATCCGAAGTGATTTGGAAAAGTCAACAAAATTGGAGAAGTAAATGACCTGCATTATCTAGTCGACTTTATTTTGGTTGTAAAAACAAGTGAAAAATATATAACCATCTAAGATATACATCTATGTTAGAGTAAGTTGAATTTACCACACGATTTATATTTTCATGTTGAATAATGAATATACCACATGATTCTATAACATATCCCTCTGCATGTTGTTTGTAACCCGGCCCACAATTTCTCTCTTAGGCCTTAGCTGCAAGCATTGGAGGGGCAGGCGCAAAGGATGCGGGTTTTGAAATTCTTCTTGGGCTTTAAGGTGACCAAAGGGTGATCCAGTGGGCTTGTCGCTAAAAGATCGAACTCCACTGTGTATATTGGATCATCTCAAATGGAAACGTCGAAATGTAAGTGGTCATTTACTACAGTGGTAGAACAATGTTGAGCCCTTACATGACGGTCAAGGTTCGAATCCCGATGGTGACTACTCTAACAAAATCTAGCGTTTGACAAAAAAAAATGGATATATCAAAAGATAAATGTTAAATGTTAATTTGATGGCTAGCGTAGCAATGTCAACTTTCCAGTTTTCTCTTCCTCTAACCCATATGTTTTTTTTTTTGTTATAATTGATATTTATAGGACCCATTTTTGAAAAGAAGTTAATTAAAATAAATTTTCAAGATCTATAATTGGTGTATTAAAGGGACCACACAATAAAATAATTAAAAAGTTATTTGACATCGCCTTTCCTCATATGTCAAATTTGACATCACCTTTCCTGATAGACATAGAATTATTACATTTGTTACCCTTATATTTATATTTATTAGTGCTTGATTCTGATTATTTGGAGCTAAACTACTTTAATTTTGTAATTTATAAGTATTAGGATGTGTATTGATAAAAAGTGGAGTTTAACATGATCTTAATACATTCTTTACGTTTTAGTCTTCCTATTCACATTGACTTCACCTATTTAACTAATTATTATTTCATTTTTAGGTTGAAGATCAATCGGTGGTGTGATTCCTATTTATTTGGACTAAAAGCGGGTGGTGACCAAAGAGGGCTTTTCAACTTCACACTTGAAGACAAGGAATTACTTTCTCTATTTCATTTCCAAGTAGTGGATGCTTAATATTTGGAGTTGTGAGTGCAATAAAAGAATGAAACTGGAGAATGAAACTGGAAATAATCTCAACGTGGAGAAGTTGTTTTCACTTTCCTATTCCCAAATGGATTCTAGCTTTAATAAGAAGATTCGAAAGCAAATCAAATTGTAAGTAGGCTGGACGTGTAGGGTTTTGGACTCATTTATTTCTCAGAGGATATAAAAGGGACAAAAGAGGACTGGACTTCTTCTGGCGTGGTATAAGGCAGCGACAGAGTAGCAGCACTTTGGTTTCTCTTCTTCAGTTTTATTTTATGCACATTTTCCATAGAACTACTATGAATTCGTCGTTCATGGGGTTCTAAACTCTTAGCTAAGGCTAAGAGGAAGCCCTAATTATGAGTACTTTAGTTATTGATTGTTTGTTTCATGAATTTCATATTGATGATTAATTTTCATTCACTCCTTGAATTTTGGTTCTTTGTGCTTGACCATAGCATAGGATTTTGATATTGAAATTATATGCATATGAATTTATTTCGGACCATGAATTGGATTCTGTTGATGCTTTGTGAATGAGAATCATAAACTTATATTTTCATCTGACCGTAGACGAATATTGGCTTGTGTGGCTTCCTAGAAAATTAGCTATTTGTTTGACGTGACCAAGTTGATAAGTAGTTAATTTGTTTCTCACCATGCTCAATTGGATTTCTACTTGTTTGTGTATACCGGACCATGTATATATAGACCGTAGGAATAGTTGAGTTTAAGCCTAACCATGGTTGTAATACCCTGGAAAATTTAAAATATATGATTATGTGGAAAAAAATTTATCGGAAAGTGAAATGATGAAAATGTCCCTCGTTGACTTAATGTAATTATACAAGGACGTATTTTATTCTTGGCATATTTGAATAGATAACGATCCTACGAGCGTGTAGGCGAAAACAGTTCTTAATTCCGAGTTAGAACGGAGAAGTTACGAGCCTCGGAAATAGTGAGACCTTTTAGACATATGGACTTACTATTAGTAGTAAGTTTCCAAAGTCTATCTGCCAAAAATTAGCAGGTTTCCATATATAGAGACCGGGTTTAGAGGAAAGGGAGCCTAGAAAAACCCCCATTTGACCTCCCGCGACCTCCCATTTTTCGAGGTTGATTCTGGCCTACTCTGGTGAACTTTTTCGATGCCACCAACACCATCTTGAAGCTCTCACTCCCCTCTACAAAATCCAACCAAGAACCACCTTGATTAACCACCGTATGTGGCGGTGTGAGGCCATAAAAACCGATGAAAACCAATGGTGTTCTGGCCACCCTCTTCATTTTTTCGGTGAATCGGCAAAACGAATGCCGATGCCACCACTTGGGTTTTATAGCCCCTCATCACAGGAGTAAATCCCGACCAGCTTTGATCCCGTTCAACCACCGTGGGCGACGAATCGACACCGGGAAGCTTTAGGCACCCGTTGGCTTTATCAGCAGAATTGACCTTCTTCCATCCACATTTGGACTTCGTGGCAGGTATAAAACTTGTTCCTCTTGTTGAGCTCTATCTTCCTGTAAATTTTGGTAGAATTTGGAGTTAGACCAAAAAGTGGGTTTCCGATCGCCGGAAACCACCACGTGCCGGCGTGGAGGAGAATCTGTTTTCATGGATTTTGGATAGCGGAACATCCTTGATGTCCTGAGCCCATATCCAAAGTCCGTTCGTTGAAATTTGATACAATGATTTGAATATTCAAATTTTTTGGATAATTGTACCTCCGTACGATTTTTCGTAATTGACGACCATTCGACCGTTGGATCGTCACCAAACTTTGAGACATTATAGTACATAATATTTGAGGACCTTAGGAACATACGGATTGGGAATCCGATATACAGATCTTCCCAAATTGGATTTGCAAGTTAGTAAATTAAAACGTCGACAGCCGCTCAAATGTTGTGGTTGGTGGAGATCCGACCGTTGGATCGAAATGAAATTTTAGTATGTTGTTCTAGTAGTGTAATGTGAACTACGACTGGCTTGATCCCTTAGTAGGGTACGTAGGCAGTCTAACGAGAAGGTTAGATGCAACGATAATAAAATACCTGAGATTAATATTTTAGTGAAATTTGCTAAGAAAATGAATTTGGGGCCTATCTTAGTAATTAGCTTTCGAATTAGAAATTTCGGGTCGTTACAATGGTAAAATTCACATCTCTTTGAGGAATTATTGGCATGTGTACCTGACCACGGATATATGTACGGAAGTTGTTTTCATTAATCTGATGATTGACAGTTGGATACTAGGGTATGATAATTAGTGGTGGAATCAAAGCCTTAGTGTTTTCTTACATTTGTTCTCAATCATATTTCTGTTTAATCATTGTTAATTTTAATTCTTCTTCGATACAAACCCAATCTTTATTTCAATTCCTTAAGAAATAGTTATAGGATTAAATTGTTAAATCAACCTCAGTGGATTCGATCTCGTATTTACATAATCCTACTACAATTATGAAATTTAACATATGAAAATTCATATGTCAATCCACATAGGATTGACATATCGGTTGGAACTTATTCCTGCCTCTAAATTTGATTACATGACATTCCACTTAGGACGTTAGATCTAAAGATTGACAATTTGACACCATTTCCATATGAATTGATTCCTCAACTTCTTCTGCAACTTCTTTCTTCATTTTCTTTGTACGAAATCCATGAATTTAGAGAGAAAAATCCTCTAGTAAAGAGTAAAGAGTGCGATAAAAAATGGAGTAAGAATGACTAATGTCCATATGTGGCGCAATGATATAATGAATCTTTTCATGTATGTATAGGGTTCACTTCAACGGCTTGTTTTTTTTTTTTGAGTACATCGATATTTTTACACTAGGGGGAGGGGAGGGGGAGTTTGGCTAAGCCACACAATGGGCAACCTAATTTGGTATCGAATTCGTCATCCACGAGATTCAAACCTAAGACCTCTCACTTCCAAGTGAAGATGAATACCACCAGACAGTAGTACTGAGTGACCACTTCGATGGCTTGTTAGAAGGAGAACATTGCTTCCTCTCATATTGCTTCCTCTCATATCCCAGAACCTCATGATTCAGGAGAAATAATTTGGGTAATGGTTTTTTAGTTAAAATGGTCATGATATTGACATAACTCTTTACTTTCGTCTCTAAGATTAAAAATCGATAAAAGTGGTCCTGTGTTTGTCCAACGTAAATTATTTTGGTCATTCCGTGAAAAATTTGTTATTATCCTAGTTAAATTTTCACGTAATCACATTTTTAAAGGTATTTTTGTCAAACCAACCTCTCCACTTAACAAAGATATTGACAGATTTTTCACATAATGACCAAAATGATTTACGGTAGACAAACTCATGAACCACTTCTATCGATTTTGATTATCATTGACTAAAATGAGAAATTATGCCAATTTTAAAGACTATTTTAACTAAAAGCCTTTAAATAATTAAAAAAAAAATTTTGTCAAAGAATAATTAGAAATTTAACCGTTGTTTAATCCGTAGCGAAAACTTGATTTGTACACTATTTTCAAACAAAGAAGTCCCATTGTTAAAGAAAACCCATTACCTTATCTTGCTCCAGAGTCAAAGTCACGAGGATCATTTAACTTTTCTAAGTTTTCTTTAAACTCAAATAATTAAAACCTGGTCCAATACAAATAAATAAATAAATGAAAGAAGCTCTCCTGTTATTTAGAAATTAAACCTTTTGTTGTGGTATTTCATCATAAAACGAAAAGAGTTTGTATGTGCTTAAGCAGTTGGGTTACTTCTCATATTAACAATTAGTTTTATCGTAAAAACACAATTTTCTTTATCCTATCAAAACACGTTGTTTGACGTGTGTCGTCTAAAGGTCAATTGCCACACGTGCTCCATGTCACCCAACTTGTGTTGTCCACATGTTAGGCTTGAAAATTTATTACATGTGAGGGTGCATGCTGAGTGGCACTACAATCCACTCAAAACTCATCACATAGCAAGTCTTAGATATAATGTTTTACCATTCTTTTATATTTAACATTCTCGTAATTATTTTTCTACTAATTAATATACATAAATCAATTGTCACTCAATGCTACGGTCTGGTGGTATTCCTCTTTACTTAGAAGTGAGAGGTCTTAGGTTCGAATCTCGTGAATGGCGAATTCGATACCAAATTCGGTTGTCCATTGTATAACTTAGTCGAACTTCCCCTCCCCTTAGTGTAAAAATATCGATGCACCAAAATAAAATATACATAGATCAATCTAATGGTGCATTTTTTTTCTTCCCAAATTTTTCCTTATATTTTGCCGTAGGACTTTTCACTTTCTTCTCTTTCCCATTTCTGTTTCTTGCTTTTATTAAAAAATAAATAAAAAATTATGCACCCCCAAAAAAAAACCGTATCCAACTCTTATCATGGGAAACAACCAAAAATCTCTAAGGTTTTTTTTATTCTTTATCAATAGTTTATTTGATCGCATATTAGGGTTAATTCTTTCTTTCTTATAATCGGGGTTTTTTTGGTTCAAGTGAAGGTATTTGGTTTCTTAATATTTTATAATAAAAATTAGGGTATCCTAATGGAAAGAGATCATCTCCGAATCTCTTCCATCAAGGCCATCGGATCAAGTAATCTACGCCTTTGAAATTTCATCCAACGGCTCACCTGTTTTGATCCCTTAAAAGCTATAATAATTTTTGTCCGTTGGAAGAAATTTCAAAGGCCCAGATCACTTGATCCAGTGGCCTTGGTGGAAGAGATTCAAAGAGGATCTCTTTCCTATCGTAACACATCTACCTTCTTTATTATGAGTATTAATATGTTAGTCTAACCTTTGATTTTTTATTTTTTTTCAAGTGATAGGTTTTGTTGAGTGGTTTTCTAAGCATATTATATGGTGTAATAAGCTAAATAACCTGTGTAGTAAGCGATGTCCTGCTTTTAGTTTAGATAGGTTCTCTGTAAAAATCTGAAATCCACTCAAAGAGTTAATTGTACAAATAGATTGCTAAAAAATCAACTCGATAATAGTCTGCACATTTGTATTTAGAGAGAGGAGAGGGAAGAAGATGGCAGAGAATTTGTGGGATGAAGGCGGCAGAGAAAAAATGGGAAGAAAAATGAGAGAGAAAAAAAAAGAAAAAAAAAGAACTATTAGATTTGATCTCATGTTGTATATTAATTAGTAAAAAAAACATAATTATTAGAATGTTAAATATAAGAGAATGAAAAAAATTATATTTAAGACTTACCATGTGGCGAGTTTTGAGCGGATTGTAGTGTCACTCAGCAAAATCCAGTAGCAAGCCAAGCCCTATACAAGTTTTTCTCCCACAATAGGTGAAGGAATATTATATGTGCTCATAAGTAGTTGAGCTACTTCCTATGTTATTACTAATTGATTTTACGAAAACTCTACTTTCTTCACCTTTAAGGTACATTTTGCAAATTAGGCCCAAGGAGGCGTGTAAAACACCCTTATTACGACGAAAGTCACAGTCTCTTGGGCCAAATTTGTAGCATTCCGGTAAAGCAGGGGAGCATGGGTTGTGCATCTAGATCCAAAATCAGGCTTGAAACTTGAAGAACTAAGTTACGGTTGGGAAGGGAAATCTGGGGGTGGGCAAGGGAGTTGTATGGAAGGATGGAACAGAAAGGGAAGGTAAAATTGTGGCTGGGGAATTGGATTTCACAAGGTTTGGGCATAAAGGTGAAACTAAAAGAAAAAGGGTGGGAGCATGAAGGAAACGAGAAGGGGCGGCCATAAACGTCGAGAAGGCATGCCAACGACTCTCAAACCGGCAAAAAACAGTTTGGAGCGGTGCGGATGCAGAGAAACACCCAATGAAAACCATATTTAAATGATTAAACAATTTTTAAGTGGAACAATTTTTTATAGAAACGATCTTCAAATAAATATTAATTATTTGAATTCTTAATTATTACATGAACAACTATACTTTCTTGTATGAGTCTACTTCGCGTGGAACAACTATACTCTCAATAATTGGCAGGCAATCTCTATTTTGTAACGCTGGCCTACCAACTTATGTAACATAAATAGCCATCATATATATACAAATATTATGTCAATTTGCCAAATGAATAGAGTGAAGAGGGGATACATTCGGAAACCACACGACAAAATTAAATATGGAGTTGAAAAGATTGTTTTTCTAGTAACATCTTGTATTATTTATTCCATTCGCTGGAGTTATGTACCAAGAAACAAACAATATATAAGTCAAGGAGGACAAGAAACCAATATGATGCATTCAAGGAGTGCAATGACTTTGACTTGTCTGATTACCCAGAAAGGGTAATACTAGAAACACTAAAATTTTAAACTAAAATTTTAAATTAAATGATATATCACTAACAAAAAAATAAACACGTTAATCGGTACTTAGTTAATAATCCAAACGTTGAGCACTCACGATTATATATGCATCTTCTTTACGACCTTGAATGACTTTGAATGGCTTAAAGTATTCGCCTAAAATCAAGCCTCGATATCTCCATATACAACATCAGTATCTCGCGGCAGATGCTATGGGAACTAGATCCTCTCCGGATCCAAGGGATCTGAGCCAACTGAGCAATGCATTCGGGCCATTGAAATTTGATCCAACGGCTACAAACAGGGGGCCACCCTAAAAGTTATGATAATTGTAGCCGTTGGATCAAATTTCAATGGCCCAGATGAATTGCTCAATAGGCATAGATCCCTTGGATCTGGGGAGGATCCAGTTTCGATGATACGTATACCAGTCAGCTGCTGAAAGATTGGAATTGGAAAATTCAAAATTATTTATATTAATCTCCATGTTGATTGCAAGTGTAGGTAAACTAAATTAATTATATAAAAACCACGATCTCTGCCTACTTTTATTATATAAAAACTATATTATTTAATCATCTGATGCTAGATAATTCATATGCACTCATCGCCTCTAGACCTGGCATTCGTGTCGTGTTTTCCGTGTTCGTATCATTTTCATGTCATACCCGATATCTTAACGGGTCGTGTCGTGTAACACCCGTTAAAATAAACGGGTAAAATGACCCGACCCGAAATCGACCCGATAATATTAACAGGTAATATGACCCGACCCGTTACCCGTTAAGGAAAATATATTTTAAACCAATAAATAATCAAATGAAAAACATAATACTAAATAAGTATATACATACCATATTGTCACATCCAAAACATAAAAACGCATTTTTCTTTTAAGTATATTTTCACTTACCTAAAGTCTTTAATAGTTTTTTAATTAATGTAGAAGTGTAAAAAAATATAGAAAAAATATATAAACGCTCATAATGACAAGCTTTACAACTTTCATGAAGAGCTTAACTTCGAAATTCGCCACTATAATCATATAAATCATAAATCAAAATTTAATCGTTGATTGTTATTTACATTTACGCTTCATTGTTCTCATCAAAATTTGTTTTTTCAGATTTTCTTTTTTGAAAACATGATCTATTAGATGATGCAAGAAGATGAATGGTTTGGATCGTTGATATTATATTCAGAGTTTTACGGTTTGTGAAAATATTGCTTGATGTTTATAAAGTTTCTACAAACTATATGACATCGACTCATATTTCAGTTAACCGTAAATATCGAAACATGATATCAAAGATCTGAACCGTTCATCTTCTTACATCCGCCAGATGATCATGTTTTCAAAAAAGAAAACTTTAAAAATGAAATTCAGTAAGAAGAATAAAGTGTAAATGACAATCGACGGTTAAATATAAATTTAAGGTTTATGGATTATAGTGTTAGATTTCGAAGCTAACCCCTTCATGAAAGTTGTAAAGCTTGTCACTATGAGTGATTGTATATTTTTTTTTACATTTTTAACACTTCTACAATAATTATTATTAATTTTATTAATTTTGCCCTCAAATAAAAAACATTATTCATGAGGGTTTGGAGGATTTTAAAAATCTAAACGATAATGTAACTGTAATCATTATCTACTCGTGGAGGAATAATGATGAATCATGAGTATTTATATATTCTTTCACATTTTTCATACTTGTATGTATGTATTCTTAGTTCTTGCCTGTGCAAATGCTATACTAGTTTATTTTAATTTTGGACAACAACATGTTAAGTAAAATTTATCCTAGTAATGATAATAAGGAACTCTCATAATAAAAATAAATAATGACAAAAACTTTTTTTTTAAACTTAAATAGAATAATAATGCAAAACTATATATTTAATATAGAATATATTGTATATATTAATATGGCTATTGTATTTTATAATAAATCTTTTAGTAATTAAATTTTAAAATTATCAAAATAGTTTTTTTTTAACGGGTCGAAACGGGTTACCCACGTGTTACCCGCGTGTATACCCGTTAAGAACCCGTTATTAACGGGTCCTTATCGAGTCACCCGATAATGACCCGATAAGTTATCGTGTTGACCCGAAACCCGTTATTTTCGTGTCGTTTTCGTGTCGTGTCAGAAACTGCCGGGTCTAATCGCCTCTACCATGTATATCTGTTTGTTTTTACTTTTCTTTTTCTTTTATTCAGTTTAGGGTTTAGAGGTAGAAGATTACTTCTAACTGTTAGGCACTTCTACCATTTGATCAAATACTTGGGCTAAGATTTACTTCTCGATTTACCCTAGACGTTATTTTCAGTTGGGGTCCTATGGTAAAGGGCTAAGTTTGTAAAAAAAAAAAAAAGAGGATAAATTACATAAACCCACCTTTAACCCCAATCCCTTCCCGTCCCCCTTAAACCTTAACCCTAATATCCTCTCCCCCCGCCTCCACCGCCGCCGCCAACGACCCAGATCCCTCAAATGCACAGCCTCCTCATTCTCTGAGCGCCACCCCACCAATCAGCCCAAATTAGGCGACGTGGTCGAGCTCCCTATTTCCCCCTTGCCTATTGTCCTCTTCCCGGGCGCCATCCTCCCCCTCCAGATCTTCGAGTTCCGCTATGATGCACTTCCTCCTCCAGACCGATCTCCGCTTTGGGGTAATATATAGCGATGCCGTCTCTGGTACCGCAAACGTCGGCTGCGTCGATGAGGTTGTCAAGCACAAGCGCCTTGTCAACAACTAGTTCTTCCTCATCTGCAAGGGTCATGAGCGGTTTCGGATCATCGACCTCGTCCACACCCAACCCTACCTGGTGGTGGAGGTCAAGTGGCTTGCAGACCGGTCGTCAAATGACGACGAGGACGACCTGGAAGTGTTGGCGAACGAAATTAGGGTTAGGGTTTAAGGGGGACATGAGGGGATTGGGGTTGAAGGTGGGTTTATGGGGAAGAGAGGAGGAGGAAAAAGAGGGGATTGGGGGAAGAAGGGTGATGGGGATAAACGGTGGGTCCCCCATGCAAAAAAAAAAAAGATTTTTTTTTAGTTTTTAATATTTAATTAATTTTTTAATAGAGAGTGGGCCCCGTCTCAAGCCACGTCACTATTAAACGAAAGAATAACAGACAAACTGACGGAATGTATGAAATTGTAACAAATTATAAAGATGAGGTATGACATTGACATTTTTTAAAGATGGGGTATGAAATTGTGATTGGCCCAATAATTGAGGTAGTTTTATGTAATTTACCAAAAAAAAATAAAAATTGTTGGGGGAGCAAGTTAGGGTTTTAAGCATTATTCAAAACTAATTAAAGCGAATTTGTTATGTGAAAAATAACCGTTTCCTTGACTGTAGAAGTCATTTTGAGAAAGTAGTCTCTTTAAAATGTTTCCTGAATTCTTATAAACTCTTGCAATATTTGTTTATTCTCTTCCGCGAGATTTGCACTCTCAACAAAAATATCGACGTACTTTAGGAGAACAAAAGATGAAACAAAGAAAAAAACCATATAATTTGTGAAAGAAACGAAGACGGCGTCGCTGTATATTACCACACAAAGCGGAGATCGGTCTGGAGGAGGGAGTGCATCATAGCGGAACTCAAAGATGTGGAGGTGTTCATGGGTACCACACAACTTGTTTGGTGAATAATTCCTTGTGAACTTAAGTATTGAGTCATGATATTGTATAAGAACTTAGTACCATTGTCTGATCTCAAGGTTTTAATAGTTGAGTGACATTGTGTTACAACCAACTTATGAAAATCTTTAAAAATAGTTGGGACTTCACTTTTAGATTTCATGAGATAAAAGAAAGTGATTCGAGTGTAATCATCCACAAATATGACAAAATACTTGTAACCCACTATTGATTCAAAAGTAGGACCCCAAAACATCAGTGTGTACCATTTCAAATGGTGTACTAGACTTGGACATTGAAGAACCAAAAGGCAGCCTAGCAAATTTGGAAAACTGACAGGTATCACACTTGACAAAACAACTTCGGATGGATGAGCTAGTCTTTGATGCCAAAGTTGTTGATCCTAGGGTTTACTTGAGTTTGCTTGAAGAGCTTTAGGAATATGGGACTTCTTGTAAAAATAATATAGGCCATTTACAAAGAAACCTTCACCAATCAACTTCTTGGTGATACAATCCTGAAATACCACATTAGTTGGTGAGAAAGTGGCAGTGCATTTTAAAGTAGAAGTGAGTTGCCCTATAGAGAGTAATTTAAAGGGAAACGATGGAACATATAAAGCACTAGACTCGATGTTTTTTTACTTCAAATTTAATTTTCCTCTACCCATCACCGAGGTTTTGAAAAAGGATGAAAGTCATCCAAGTTTGAAAACTTTATTTGTCATGTGATCAGTGGCACCTGAGTCAATTATCCAACAATCAAGTTCAACACTAGTTTGAAGTGCAATGGAGAAAGTATTGGAGATACCTGAAGCTTTATCAGGATGAACATGGTCATGGTTAGCAAGGAACCTAGCAAACTGACCAAGAAGTGCAGTGTGGTTGTCACTGTCCACCTTAGGAGTTGGTACAACCTCTCCATGTCCTTTGCTTTGAAGATACGCTGCAAACTCGTTGATAAGAGACAAGGGGTTGGCAATGAAGTCAACTGAGCGATGGTTAAGCGAGCTCGAGGCATGATTCACAACATGTTATGCTTTGTAGGGGGTTATCTGTGATGCTCTGGGAATGATTGACCTAATATTCTTATTGAACTTAGGTTTCAACTCTGGATGTAGTTCCCGGCACCTTTCTTCCACATGTCCTGTAGCGTTGCAGTATTTGCACTTTAAGTGTGGATTCCTCTCTTTGTACACCTTATTGTCAGTTTGCCTGTAGTTTGCAGCATACCCTCGAGCCTCAGGCAGTTTGTGGCTTGACTCTTGGTTCATCACCCTTCTTCTTGCTTCTTCACATTGCATAGTAGCATAAACATTCTGAAACGACGACAGCTCCATGCTCATTAAAATGTGACTTCTAAGATCTTCATACTCGGAGCTTAAGCTTCCTAGCAACTGATATATCTTATCTTCCTCAGCACGTTTGAGAAGAATAGATGGATCACTGGTATGAGGAAGGTATACATCCAGCTCATTCCACATGGTTTTAAGGGCACCAAGGTGTTGAACAAAGGTAATTCCTTCTTGTTGAATACCTGCAATATCTGTTTTTTTATCTGGAACACACAAGCATAATTATAGTGGTTCCCATACATGTCCTTCACAGACTTCCATAGATCTTGTGCGGATTCAGAGTAGCTAAAGATCTCAGCCACATGCTTCTCCATGTTGTTGAGTAATAGAGACATAACCAGTTGGTCCTTGCATAACCATGCTTCGTGTGGTTGAGTAGAAGGCTCAGTTGCTTCAACTCCTCTATTGATATACCCTAGCTTTCCTCTTCCACCGAGAGCAAGAGACACTGCTCTAGACCATAGGAGATAGTTGAATTCATTCAACAAAACGGAGCATAAACGCTGATTTGTATTTATCTCAATGTATGGAACAAAAACGGGAGAAACTTGTGAGTTTTCTCCTTCAAGATTCACTGAGCTTTCTTCAGCCATCACTGGAGCTTGAAGATGAACAACAGCAGAAAAATTGGGCAGAGACAGGTCAAGGATGACACTGCTCTAATATCATGTTGCAGTTTTGGTTTATGTTTTCTTGTATTTCTTAATAATGTGAATGTACAAGGATACACATATATAAAAGAAAAGAAGAACCAGTTACATCCAATGATCCTTAGACTAAACCCTAGAGACTTAATTGAAGGAAATTACACCAAACACTAGATATCAACCATATTCCTTAATTGTAGGAAACCAACTACAAGACTAAGAAGAGATTTACACATAATTTGTCAGGAAACACAGAAGGTGCAGTGCAACCATGCTGCACCCATAATTTCTGGAATTGCATAATCTGTCTAGGGTTGGTAACTCTGAATAACAAGTGTGAATTGGTGCAAGTGGTGCTGGCAATAACAGAGTACAGCGTCATAGCTCCACGTACTAATACTACCACTTATTATTCAACACGACGACTCTATCTCCATAATCCATGGCCAACTGCTCTGGTTGAAAAGTTGCAGTCCAAATATAGTACGAGTGAAGCTAGTAAATAAATTGCTAAATGAGTACCGTCACTGTCTTATTACCATATGAAGCTCTGTATAATTGGACATCTTAAGCGTTGACCTTCGTCTTTGCAGTCAAAGTCCAGTGCATGCCAAACAGTGTCACGGTGACACGACTAACATTCAAACTTGTTTCTCAACCGCAATACCCCCGAGCTTAATTGTTTGAATGGTCAAAATGTTATATTAATATATTGTTTCAACCTAACAAGCTTGATTACGAGTTAGCATGCCCGCATTCACAAAAATGACATAGTTGGCCCTCATAGTTACTCAACTTGCATTTCCCGTAGGCTTTGTTGGAAAATAATCAATTTAGGATTTGGGACTAGCCCGTTAGAATTAGGTTTTTGTTTAGAGATTAGGATTTAGTATTTTATAAATAGGATGCTTGTTATTCAGAACAGAATAACTTAGTTGTTGTGGGCATAATTTACTGAACAATTAAAGATGTCATAGGGAGAGAGGGGGTGCGGCACACAGAGAGAAGAGAGAGATGCGTAATTGTGAGGTGTGTTCAATTCCACCCCATTGTGGCTTTATTTATAGTAGTAAGGAAGGATAATTACTTACCCTAATAGGATTACAACTCTAATAGAATGATATCTAGTATAAAAGATATGGTTGAATCCCATAAGGATATCCTAGATATGTTAGGATTTACACAATCACATTCCTAATCTAATAGGACTGCAATATTCCTCCTTGAGTGTGTAAATACTTAAACAAATGGCGCATCAGGTCTTCAGCGATGAAGTAAGTTCAGTTGATGAAGTCGTTGGCACAATGAGCGAATGCGAGTATTAAAACAACGGAAGAATGCATAAAAGGTAAAACTCACAAAATCTCGCTATGGTAAAACGCAAGGTGGGAGTAAAACCCATAGGCTAAGGAGAAAAGTGAGAAGTTTCATTAAGTCAAAACTATACGTCTTCTGGAAGCAAGTAGAAGAGCTCACAAGGGTATGATCAGCCTAGGATGGGTGCCTCATTAAAACTTAGTTCGGTAGCACAAACCCAGTGGGAAAAATGCTCCTAATCGTAGGGAAAAAGAGTACATTAAGATCAAGTGAGTATACTTTTGGATGCACCTCCTCAGTTTGACATAACTTCCAAATGAGAACTACAAGCATTGCATATGAATAGTTAGGCATACCAATTCCTCAGACAAGCTTCTAGAAGGTTGACTTCGGCAGTGACGTAGTGCAGAGGTGGGCAAGGTTGTCCGGGATCAGCTTGCATGTCACATCCTAAACCAGCTCTGCCGTAGCACAATATTGTCCGCTTTGGGCCACGCCCTCATGGTTTTGCTTTTGGGTTTCGGCACAAGAACTTCCCAAGGGGTCACCCATCCTAGGACCGCTCTCGCCCAAACTCACTTAACTTTGGAGTTCTTATGCGATTTGAAGCCAGTGAGTTCCCAAAATGTGTCTTGCAATGAGAGGTGAGCATGTACATATAAGGCATAGAGGATCCTCTCCCTTGGGCGATGTAGGACACTACAGTCTTCGTCGGCACACTTCCGGCCAGGGAGTGGCTTTGATACCAAATTATCACATCTTAGTCTGCATAGCAAGATATTGTCAACCTTGGGCCACGCCCTCACGGATTTGTTCTTGGGTTTCGGCACAAGAACTTCCCAAGGGGTCACCCATCCTAGGATTGCTCTCGCCCAAATTCACTTAACTTCAGAGTTCTTATGGGATCCAGAGCCAGTGAGTTCCCAAAACGCGTCTTGCAATGGGAAGTAAGCATGTACATATAAGGCATAGATGATCATTTCCAATGGCCGATGTGGGATCTTACAATCCACCCCCATTGGGAGGCCGACATCCTCGTCGGCACACTTCTGGCCAGAGAGTGACTCTGACACCAAATTCTCACATCCCTGCTCGACTCCGTCGTAACACGATATTGTTCGATTTAGGCCACGCCCTCACGGTTTTTTTTTTTTGGGTTTCGGCACAAGAACTTCCCAGAGGATCACCCATCCTAGGACTGCTCTCGCCTAAACTCACTTAACTTCGGAGTTCTTATGGGATCCAGAGCCAATGAGTTCCCAAAACACATCTTGCAATAGAAGGTAAGCATGTACATATAAGGCATATAGGATCCTCTCCCCTAGGTGATATGAGACACTACAGCCCACCCCCCTTAGGAGCCTGACGTTCTCGTATGCACATTTTCGGCCAAGGAGTGGCTCTGATACCAAATTGTCACATCCCAATCAGCATAGCAAGATATTGTTCACTTTGGGCCACGCCCTCACTAATTTGTTCTTTGGTTTCGGCACAGCCTGCGAGTTCTTATGGGAACTTCCCAGGGGGTCACCTATCCTAGGACTGCTCTCGCCCAAACTCACTTAACTTCAGAGTTCTTATGGGATCCGGAGCCAGTGAGTTCCCAAAACGCGTCTTGCAATGGCAAGTGAGCATGTACATATAACGCATAGAGGATCCTCTCCCCTGGGCATGTGAGACCTTACAATCCACCTTCTTTCGGAGCCATACATCCTCGTCCACACTTCCGGCTAGGGAGTGGCTCTGATACCAGATTGTCACATCCCAGCTCGACTCCGCCGTAACACGATATTGTTCGCTTTGGGCCACGCCCTCACAGTTTTGTTTTTGGGTTTCGGCACAAGAACTTCCCAGAAGGTCATCCATCCTAGGATTGCTCTCACCTAAACTTATTGAACTTCTGAGTTCTTATGGGATCTGGAGCCAGTGAGTTCCCAAAACATATCTTGCAATGAGAGGTGACCATGTACATATAAGGCATAGAGAACCATCTCCCCTGGGCAATGTGGGACACTATAGTCCACCCCCCTTAGGGGCCCGAAGTCCTCGTTGGCATACTTCCGGCCAGAGAATGGCTCTGATACCAAATTGTTACATCCCAGTCCGCATAGCAAGATATTGTCCACTTTGGGCACGCCTTCACGGATTTGTTCTTAGGTTTCGGCACGAAAACTTCCCAGGGGGTCACCCATCCTAGGATTACTCCCGCCCAAACTCACTTAACTTCAGAGTTCTTAAGGGATCCGGAGCCAGTGAGTTCCCAAAACGCGTCTTCCAATGGGAAGTGAGCATGTACATATAAGGCATAGATGATCCTCTCCCCTGGGCGATGTGGGATCTTACAATCCACCCCCCTTGGGAGCCTGACATCCTCATCGGCACACTTTCTACCAGGGAGTGGCTCTGATACCTAATTGTCACGTCCCAGCTCGACTCCACCGTAACACGATATTGTCTGATTTGGGCCACGCCCTCACGGTTTTGTTTTTGGGTTTCGGCACGAGAACTTCCCAGAGGCTCACCCATCCTAGGACCGTTCTCGTTCAGACTCAGTTAACTTCGGAGTTCTTAAAGGATTCGGAGCCAATGAGTTCCCAAAACGCGTCTTGCAATGTGGGGTGAGCATGTACATATAAGGCATAGAGGATCCTCTCCCCTAGGCAATGTGGGACACTACAATCCACCACCCTTAGGGGCCCGACATCCTCGTCGGCACACTTCCGGGCAGGGAGTGGCTCTGATACCAAATTGTCACGTCCCAGTCTGCATAGCAAGATATTTTCCGCTTTGGGCCATGCCCTCACAGATTTGTTTTTGGGTTTCAACAACGAAACTTCCCAGGGGGTCACCCATCCTAGGACTGCTCTTGCCCAAACTCACTTAACTTTAGAGTTCTTATAGGATCCGGAGCCAGTGAGTTCCCAAAACTCGTCTTGCTATGGGAAGTGGGCATGTACATATAAGGCATAGAGGATCCTCTCCCTTGGGCAATGTGGGATGTTACAATCCAACCCCATTGGGAGCCCGACGTCCTCGTCGACACACTTCCGGCCAGGGAGTAGCTCTGATACAAAATTGTCACATCCCAGCTCGACTCCGCCGTAGCACGATATTGTTTGCTTTGGGCCACGCCCTCAAGGTTTTGTTTTTGGGTTTCGGCATAGAACTTCCCAGGGGATCACCCATCCTGGGATGGCTCTCGCCCAAACTCACTTAACTTCGGAGTTCTTATGGGATCTGGAGCCAGTGGGTTCCCAAAACGTGTCTTGCATTGGGAGGTGAACATGTACATATAAGGCATAGAGGACCCTCTCCCCTGGGCGATGTGGGACAGTACAGTCCACCCCCCTTAGGGGCCCGACGTCCTCGTCGGGACATTTCCGGCCAGGGAGTGGCTCTGATACCAAATTGTCACATCCCAAAATTTCTAATTCAGAAGCCAAACACGCAGGTAGGACACAGTAAAAAATATTGGTTAAATTATAATTCTAACTAACCACACTAAAAAAAATAATCATTTTGTTTAGTTTATAGCTGCATCTAACATCCTGTTTAGGCTGCCTACATACCCTAAACAAAGGGATCAAGCCAGTCGTAGTTCACCTTACACTTCTAGAACAACATACTAAAATTTCATTATGATCTAACGATCAGATCTCGGCCAATTACGGAATTAAGTGGCGGTCGACGTTTTATTTTACGAACTTACAATTCCAATTCAGGAAGATCCGTAAGTCGGATTCCCGATCCGTAAGTTCCTAAGGTCCTCAAATATTAAGTATTTTAATGTATCCAAGTTTGGTGACGATCCAATGGCCAGATCGTCAATTCATATGTTGACCAAGCAACCTATCGTAGTGAATTTAGGTTCAAATGATCAACCTACGTCATACGAATATCAAAACTAAATTCAGGACATCTAATTTAGCCCAAAAATAGCATTGACGGCCCTCTGGCCATGCGCTGCCATGCGTGGCAGTCGGCCGCCTCGACTAGATGGAAAATTTCAACTATTTCTAAAAATTGTTAAAACGTACAGAATTGAAGATCTCAATAAAGGGAGCAATTTTCAAACCTGGGCCGAAGTCCAATTCGGCTGGAAAAACCCCTAATTTCACTCAAACTCGCCGGAAAACCTTGAAATTGGGTGTTCTTGATTCAACTCCAAAACAACTCTGACGCCCCAACCAATGTATGGGCTTTGTTCCTGAGGTTGAGGAAAGTCTATTGGTGGTGGTGGTGGTTGACGGTGAGGCTTTCGAAATCGACCGATCACCGCCCTTGAACCTGCCGCAGCCTCGTGTGGTTTTCACATAATCAAGGCCAGTTTTGTATGAATTTTGGGGTGGATTAGGTAGAGGGAAGGCCATGGAATGATTTCCCTATGTTTGTTTGATGTGATTTCCGGAAAAACCGATGAAAAGCACCGAAAAAGACAAAGGAAACGGGTCGGGTCACGCGGGTCAAAGGGAGGACCCGGTTCTCTCCCTTATTTTTCCCTTATTTCCCCTCCTTCATTCTCTTGTCATTGGTCCTTCCCCATCCTTTCCCCTCATTTTCACTCCCGTATCCCTCATTTCCTTTCTCTTTCTTGTTGCCACCTGGCAGTTTCCACCCATTTTATTTATTTTTTTTCCAACAACGAAAACGTTTCTAATTTCTTCGTTATAACTCTGTTTCACGAACGATTTTCACCTGCGCACTCGTAAGATCAAACTATATCCATATATGTCAAGAAATATGATAAAATATACGGGGATAAAATACATCCTCGTAAAATTACGTTTAATCAACGAGGGGCATTTTCCACTTATCGATAAATTTTTCTACATTTTCATATATTTTAAATTTTCTAGGGTATTACATTTGATCCCTATTAAAATAAATCTCGTCCTCGAGATTTCTACCCTCGAATAACGAAAAGGAATTTGAGCTAATTCCACCATTTCATTTATAATGAATAAAATCATAACCTCAGTCTACGATTTTATTCAAGCCCAAGAAATACTTACTTCCACGAAGTAATAATCTATACTCAAGTTTCCTACCACGCTCATTGGTAGAATAAATATCGGAAATTTTAGCCATACACATTGACAAAAATAATACCAAACATCAAGCCATAAGCCTCAGGGCCTAAATAAATACTAGATTATCAACCACATCTACTGTTGGTTAGATAAATACTAGCATCATAATCACAATCATTGGTAAACTACTTACCATCATTGCCATATTCATCATTGGCAAAACAATTATCATAAATTTCCAGCCGTCACCATTGTCGGCCAAATAAATATCAAAATTTCAAGCCAAACCATTAGAATTGGCAAATCAAATATTAGAAATTCCAACCAAAATCATTGGAATTTCCAATCACAATTATTGTTATAACCACTTACCATCATTGGCTATACGCAGCCATTACCACAATTCTTCCTCAAAATTTCTAGCCACAATCACTGGCGATATCAAACATCAAAAAATTTTGCCATATTCATCCTCGGCAAAACAAATATCATGAATTCTAGCCAAATAATTATCAAAATTCCAAGCCAAACCATTTAAATTGGCAATTCAAATATAAGAAATTCCAACCAAATCATGGAAATTTCAAATCACACTCACTGGTAAAATCACTTACCATTATTGGCTATACATAGTTGTCACCACGATTCACTCCCCGAACTCGTGTGCCAACATAATCCAATCTGATGATCGGTCCCGTGGTCGATTACCCTCATTTCAGGCTCCGCCGTAGCACGATATTGTCCGCTTTGGGCCACGCCCTCACGGTTTTGTTTATGGGAACTCACGAGCACTTCCCAGTAGGTCACCCATCCTAGGAATGATCACGCCCAATCTCGCTTAACTTCGGAGTTCCGATGGAATCCGAGGTCAGTGAGTCCCCAAAAGGCATCGTGACATATGAAGGTGGGCATGAACATATAAGGCACATCACCCCCTCTTCGTTGGTCGATGTGGAATGTTACATTCCATGACTTCAATCTCTTGATGTTTTGCTGGTGTAGATGTAGACGCAATATGGCTTAGGATTGACTTCATTGATGTATCATGGCTTCGTCGGGTTGATACATGCAGCATAATTTTCATGGATCATCGTTGGGACTCAACGATGGATGAAAACACAGCTAGTACTTTGAATATGCTCAACAAGAACTGCTAACCATGTCTCACGTGTGGCGTAGTGAAGTGAGGTGAATTTTGGAACGATTCGAAGATTTCATAACTAAGGTCATATCGTGGACCTCTAAGATATTGCGATATCCCTTAACAGTAAAGACATAACTGTAAACACGAATTTTCCTGGGATCAATGAGACAAGAACACGTGTACAAAATAATATTTTGTATTAATTTTGGGGTTACAATCTCTTTTACAATTTGATCCTTTGATTCTATCTTTGTGAGGTGTAGATCTGTGGAATGAACAGTAGTGCAGATTTGTTGATGTTGTTGATCCAAAGGGTCGTCAGGGCTTGATCTTAGGATGAACAAGGATGAACGGATCTTCGAGGGCCTTCGGGGCTTGATCTTGATGAACAGTTGTGCGGATCTTCAAGGGGCTTAATCTTGATGAACGATGAACGGATCTTCAAAGGCCTTTGGGCTTGATCTTGATGAACGAGGATGAACAAATCTTCAAGGGCCTTCGGGGCTTGATCTTGATGAACGAGGATGAACGGATCTTCAAGGGCCTTCGGGGCTTGGTCTTGATGAACAATTGTGTGGATTTTTCAAGGATTTGACGAAGAACGAAGAGATCTTTCTTGATACTTCGGGATTCTTAGGAATTTGGGAGTTTGGATGCTTGAAATCTTTAAAGTTTCATAGCTTCAAGGATTTGGGGAATTCTCTTCCAATTTGGGAGTAGAGAAATGTATATGTGAATTGGTCCTTTGAAATAGATGAAATGGCCTTGTATTTATAGAATTTTTTAAGGCCTAATTTTGCATATAATATTCAGATGAAATAAATCATTTCTGCCAGGTGTTGACACGTGTCCTATTTGATGACTTTTTTAATTTCTTTCGATTTTTCGTTGAGTCACACGCTACGTGTAAAATTTATGTAATACGTGGACGTGAAATTTTAATACATTAGTTAACATTTATTTCACCCAAATTTTGATGTCTAGAATACCCATTTGGAGATTTTGCCTTTTGCAGGTTTGATAAGTAACCAGCGTCAGCATAACAACAAGGCAAGCATCATTCCAAAGATCAGGGGGTCAGATCCGCTCGAGAGGCGTTAGGATTAGCCCAAATTCGTAGTACCTTTCAGGGTAGCTGAAAAACGTCTTTAACAACAATTCAGTGGTTGCGTGTACACACAGTGCTGCATCTTTACCAATAGATCAACAACGAAGGAGATGTTCTATCTAATGCAATGAGCTAAGTACAACGAAGTGCACAATTGAACTTAGATATGGAATTTTGGATTCCATAACCTCTTCAAGGGTCTCATTTGCATATAACATATGGAAGATCATAGGTATACTCAAAGGTAACACCTTCAGGGTGTAGTTCGACTGGTAGACCAAAGTACCGTTAGAACAACACTTGAACTTCAGGTTAAGGCATGAACGAGTTTTCCTAAGATCCTTCATCTCAAATTCCGTTTCAGGTGCGAGACAATTTTCTCAAGCTCTTCTAGAGTCTTAGTGAGATTCATGTCAACGACATAAACTGTAACTCTAGTAATTCAGAATAAGACTTCATAGTTTAACACGCAAAGGCATAATTCATATCCTTGACTGATCAAATAATCACTTAGATGGGTATACCACATCCGTCGGATTGATTCAATCCATAAATGAACGCCTCAAACGAGTTGAGAGGATGTTCCGTGGTTTGGAACTATTTGAACCAGTCCATGTAATTCTTTAAGAACTTACATATAAATCTTTGGATTTTTAATCCCCATGGAGAAACACTAGCCACATTTCATACTGCTGCAATCAATCACAGGACGTTTGAGAGAAACCTTACGTCGTAAAGTGTGCATCATATCGCACTATTTCGTTCATGTCATTATGATTCATTTCCCACTTGTAACACAACAAGGTTACCTTGGGCAATGTAGGAATGATAGGTCCAACCAAACTTTGGTAAGGAATTTGACCAGGATTGTAATTTTGGTTGTCCAATTAGTTCTACATTGTCACTTAATCAACGGAACACTGTTCGATATCGTCGCTTTTCATTTATGTCGGTAGCTACCATATAAGTGAAAACATCATTGATGATAATCTCATTCCAATTCCATTAACTCATCCAAACCAGTATAATGGACCAAGAACTTCAAGTCTCAGAGAGTAATTTGGATTAATCTCATGAGATGGAAATGATTGGAGACAACGATATGGATTCATTTTGTGCCGTGACCTTCCTCTTCTAGGGAAGTGAATCCTATGAACCGAGTAATCTGTCGTGCTCCAATCCAAGACAGATTGATTGGCTATTTACTGGTGCACCGAACCTTCCAACAAGGGCATCCAAGCCGTCCAACAGGGGTGGCACATCCTTCGAAAATGTTGACTCGACGTTCGTTAAGTACTTCTATCCTTGCAGGCATGTTTACAGCTGGTATATGATCTCGTCACTTTAGCTAGATCAGAGGAATACATATGGAGCAACATTCTGAAAGTTAGAATACATCGCACTTGCTTTTCACACTTGCAGTATGAGGATCGAGATAAGACATAGTGGGCAACGTCCACCTAAATTCACGTCGTTCTACAGGAACATTGACGTTCTTATCTCCCCCTAATGACGGGAAAACTGTCTCATTGAAATGACAATCAGTAAATGAGCGGTAAAGAGATCGTTTACAAGGGCTCTAAGAGAGCTAGTGTGAAGGAGAATCATAATCGACAAAGATTCATATCCTTCTTTGAGGACGGTGGCCCAACTTGGCACATGGAATGCACACCCAAAATGCATAAATACGAACTACCCAGTAACCAACTGTAACGTTGAATATGTTGGGTGGCAATGGACCTCAAGGCGGACCAACATAGCTGCGTACAAGATTGCATAGCCCTAGGTACAAACCGAAAACTTGGTACGTTCACTAAAGACCAGGCGATCATTTAAATTGCGCTTTATGATCTCTATGAAAGGCTATTTAGGGTAAACATGGGAATTCGATGTTCAATTACAAACCCAAAATACATGCAATACTTTATCGAAAACCATCAATATAAACTCTCCGGCATTATCCCAGACTTTAAGGGATAAATAGGGTGGTGAACCCTTAAAATCGGCCAGGAGGTTTAGCAGGAATGTGTGTGGACAAACATGTGACCAGTTTGGCAATTCATCAACCAAAACCATAAGTATTTATATGGTCTACATATATTCCCTTGAATCCACTATGAAAAGAGGGTGATTTCGTATCTTTGCGAGGGATGATGTAGAAAATCAATTTCCCCAACAAGCAGGTTTGGCAAATTGTGTTTGTAGGCACAAGATCCTTATTTCGGCTAAGGGGATACGTTGTAGCATCATTGTTTGACCTAAGTGTCCCAAAAGGTCGTGCCAAAGCAAGTAAACTGCTCGAATCACCTGGCTCTAGGCCGGCCACATGTGGCGTGTTCCCAGTTGGGAGACAGCCCATTGACCCCAAAGTAAAGCTTCAGGCTCATTTTTGGAGGTCGTGCAAAGATATTTCACTTTATTTTCTTCAATGGTTTCATTCATGATCATTGTCATCTCGAATATCGTTAAAACTCAATGACGCTCTTCCGAAATGGGGAGAATATAAGGTCTCAGACATGGTAATTTAGTACCATTCATACAACAAGGAGTGTGCCAATGCTCTTAATCAAGTTAGATAAACCTGAAGTCGTTGCTAGAGATGTGATTTAGGCATTAAGTTAGTGTGTGTAGTATCGCATTCATCAAGACAACTAACTTTCCCACATTTGTACTTAATCACGTATTTAATTGAATTCGGTCACATGTACATAAGAAACATAATTCAATTAACTCGTATTCGAGGACAATATCAATAAGATTATCCATAACGAAAAACAAAAACCAAACTTGAATCCAAGAACATAGAAAAATGTTCACAAAGTAAATAGTTTACTAAGGGGATTCGGCCAACAAGGCCATCCATGTCAAAATTCTGCTCTTCCAACTGTGTTCGATGGAGGAAAATTAGTTTCACATATTGACTACGAGAATGGTACTTCTTAACGATATTGGTAGAGGCACAAACAGGTGCATAACCAATAATCTATTCCATCGAGACAGAAGTAGATTTTGCAGGGTTAAGGTTTGGAAATATTATCCCTTATTCGTGAAGTTTTAGGTCTTAGGTGACAAGGATCACGTTTCAGGCATGATGCCACACCTTGGCAGGCCTTGATTCTACCATATGTTGTAAAAATAAACTCGAAATTAGATTGCGAGAGAGACAGACCCAGACTTGGGTTTGGTAGGATCCAACCGAAATTAGAGGGGTATGTTAGGTAGGCCTCTGCCAAAGCAGAGCAATATAGTTCGATGCACATTTGCCGAATCAATGCATGCCTTTCGGTGCATCCCTACCGAAGCAGGGCACCACCATTCGGTAGGCTTCGACTGAACTGGGTTATGCTATTCGGTAGACTCCAACTGAATTGGGTCTATACCGTTCTGTAGACTCTAGCCGAACTAGGTCTATATCGTTCGGAAGACTCCAGCCAAAGTTGGATTTATACCTTTCTCTCATGTTTGTGGTAGTAATCAGATCCAAGAATTTGGTGAACTTTCACTTTCTACACTGCTGCTTCAGGAGCGAGTTAGAAAGATGGAAGGACGAGAAAAGTATTCTCCAGTCAAAATTCGATCGGATTTATAAACTTTAGAATCGTACTCATTCATAGACGTAATCATGGTGTGCCTCATATAATGTCTTTCATGATTAGACAGTTCGTAGGAGCGAGCCAAAGAGCCATGGAATCCTAGTTCGGGAGGTACTTCCTGACAGGCCTCGATCCCAATGTCTGGAGGACAGAGGGATGGCCACATGCTGGCCGACACCCGAGAGTGATGCAAGCCATTCAATGAATGCATATGCCGAGAACATGAGACACATGCATATAAATTTCGCGCGAACTACGCAATGTAATATTCAAATACAAACCTTACTAAAATAATATAATAATATTCAACCATCAGTAAAATGATAGTGATAATGCATGACATGTTCAGAGCATACATCTAATTTAGAATACAAGCGGAAGGTGTAACAGAATGTGCTATTACAAGTGATGTCAAAGCAGAGAGGATGACACAAAATCACTAGTAGGGGAATGCCTCGAAGCTCAGATCGTATGCCTCATTCCTATGTCCTAAGGGGGTGCAAAACAAACATGAGTGGACCAAGTTGATATACAAGTAGTACTAATATAGTTATTCAACAACATACTAACCCCCAAAGTTTATGAAAACTCATATAGCCTAATAAGTAATAGGTTTTCCAAAAACCCTAGCATGCCATAAAACTTCATAAAACATATATCATATATAGTGTGCTTAGTAGTGGTATCATCTCCTGCCCGAAGGCATATAGAATTCTTTCGATCGAAGCCATATAAATTTCTTCCGCCTGTAGGCACTACAACCTCTGGCCGAAGCCAATATAAGTATCTTCTGCCTATATACTACAAAGAACGTAAAAATCTATAAAGTATGGTATTCCAAAATATTCTCAGTAAATGATGATATCTCATAAAGTGTAAATCTAATTTACTCATAAACATTTCATAAAACGTAACCATTAAATCATGCTTTTCATGTATGCATTTCTAATAGTAAAATATGCATTTTAGAAGGGTCCACTAACAAATACTCCGTCGTGAAAGGGTCGTGCGAAATAAGAGGGACGAAAACGCCATTAATAATCGCACCTAAGCACATAAAGGGTCCAATTAATAAAACTCTACCATAACGATTGAATTTCAGAAAATGAACTTCATAAACGCATTCAAGATGTCGAAAAACATAAGGGGGGACCTCGGGTACCCCCATGCACTGCCACACGTGCCGCCACGGGGCGACGGCCTGGAAGGGCACGCTCCGATTTGGGTCACAGGAAGGTTGGCCTGAAAAGTCATCGCCGCCGCCGTGGTCAGTGGAAGAGCATAATACCTCCTATGAAGGCGCTTGTGCTCCACGCGCCAGCCAAGATAGGTGCCCACGCGATGACTGGGATATGGGTTTGGGCCAGTCTGGTTCTTGGTTATGGGCTAGTTCAGTTCTGGGCTTTGGGCTTAGGTTAGTGGGCTGGATAATTGTGTTCTGGGCTTGGGCTTATTAGGCTGGGTAAGCCGGCCCAAAGGAATCTGGGTTGAGGGTTATCGAGTCAGGTCAACCTGGTTTCAAACCATGGATTGGCCGGTTTCTGGGCACACTTTCAAACGCTCATAACTTCTATGATATTAAACCAAATCGAGTGATTCAAAAATGAAAGTTGTAGTACTCAATGAGATGGAGATAATGGTACCTTGCACAACGGCTAACTCACGGTGGGTTGGCCGAAATTACCTCAAAATTGGCGATGCTTCGCCGGAAAACTAGGGAAGCTTTCCTCGTGAGATTCCTACGTCCAAACATCACCAAAACTTCTCAAAACTACTTCCAAACATACATAAGACATGATCTACAACTTTTGGATGAGGTTTGAGGCTTACTTTCACTGGAGAACGTGGAAACTTGTCGGAAAACTTAATGAATAGTACAAACACTATGCAACAAGGTTGGGAAGGTTCAGAGAGTTCTCCTTCGATTATGAGTTCACTAGGATGATGGTGGGGATGTTGTTTTTGTTGTGTAGTTTGTTTGTGAGGAAAGCCCTTGGAGAGGGTGGGTTGAAAGTGAGCCAAGAGAGTGTAGAGAGGAAGAGAAATGAGAGAGTTGTGATAGAGTGAGATAGTGCTTTTGTTTTTCAGAAAGGATGAAGAAGGATGGACGTCACGGAGAGGGAAAAATGGAGGAAACATGTGGGCCCTAGTGGCTCCCAAAACAGGATCACTAAGGACGAAACCTGAAAATATCTAAAAATGTTTGACGTTCGAACGTAGAATCTTTGTTATCAATCCGATTCCGAATCTGTTCGCGCCTATGCGCTCGTGGCAAGAAGCACGAATACTGACTCCTCTTAAAAGAATCTTTGTTATCAATCTTTTTAGTAAAATTAAAACTACACATTTCAATGACACAGTCAAACAAAGTCAACTCAAGGGTAAAATGGTAATTTCGTAAATATGACAATATCAAAATACACTTAAATTGGGACGGGGTTTCACAATTTACCCCCTTTAAAAAAATTTCATTCCGAAGTTACAATCTCAAATAAATAAGTACGGATACTGACTCCTCATCAGTTCCTCCGCTTCCCACGTCACTTCCTCGACTGCATGGTTCCCACAGGTTCCCTAACATAACTCGCGTCCTGACTCACTTCTAATGGATCCAGCTGAATGACGTGAGAGGGTTCCGATACATACTTCTGAAGCATGGAAACATGAAATACGTCATGAATCTGTGACAACTCTAGTGGTAGCTCTAATCTATACCAATTCTCTCTATGATTCGGTAGGGACCGACATATTGAGGTCTCAACTTTCCCCGCTTACCAAAATGAACTACACATTTCCGGGGTGACAACTTCAGAAAGACAAAGTCACTAATCTCATACTCATGATCCCTGGAATGTCGGTCTGCGATGCTCTTCTGCTGATCTTGCTTCGACTTCAAATTCTTCTTAATTAACTAGATGTTAGTATTAGTGGTGTCAACAATTTCTAACCCTACTAACACCCATTCACCGACCTCAGTCTAACACAACGGTGTTTGGCACGCCTTCTCATACAATGCCTCGATCGGTGCCATGCCGATATTGAAGTGGTAGCTGTTGTTGTAGGGAAAGTCGATTAAAGGTAAATAGTTATCCCAACTACCCTTCCACTGGAGAACAGACACTCTCAACATGTCCTCCAAAGTCTGAATCGTCTTTTTAGATTGACCATCGATCTGTGGATGATAGGCAGTGTTATACAACAGCTGAGTATTCATGCGTCATGGAATGCTTTCCAAAATTTGGAGGTGAATCTTGGATCTCTGTTTGAAATAATGGTGATGGGTACATCATGAAGTTTAACAATATTATCAATGAACAATTGTGCCAACTTCTCCAGTGTGTAGGTCTATCGAACAGGTAAGAAATGAGCAGTCTTGGTAAGTCGATCCATAATCACCCAAATACCATCAAACCTCGACTGCGTGCTTGGTAAACCATACACGAAATCTATGGTGATGTCTTCCCATTTCCACGCTGGTATAGGGAGATTCGACATTAGCCCTTTAAGTCTTTGTCTGTCTGCCTTCATCTGCTGGCAAATAATACATCTCTTCACATACTCTGCCACATCCTGTTTCATCCCATACCAGTAGTAGAATGGGCGGATAATGTGATACAATTTGGTACTCCCCGGATGCATGGCATATGCTGAGATGTGAGCTTGATCAAGAATTTCCTTCTTCACCACTTCATTGTCCTTAGGCACAAACAGCAAGTTTCACATCACCAAGGCTCCATCTCTCCGGATTTTTAAATCTCACCTAGAACTATTCTGCACTTGTTCCTTTAGGTCTACACACTGTTAGTCGAGCTCATGAGCTTCCCATACCAAATCCACCAAAACATGCCTAATTTGGAAGTGTGCCAACAATGCTTCCTGTGAATCTGGTGTCATGGCAACGCCAACCTCTCGAACAGAAAATAGTAGCGAAACATGGATAGCTCGAAGGGAGGCAAGTTATCCATAGGATTTCTAGCTAAGTAATAGGTCTAGCCAAAACTGACTTGGTCTAGCCAAATTCCCTCAGTAGAAACCACATGCCCGAGGAAACTGATATGGTCTAGCCAAAACTAACACTTACGAAACTTCGCATATAGCTGATTCTTCCTCAACCTCTCCAACACCAACTTCAAATGTTTTATGTGCTCAGCATTACTCTTGGAGTAGATCAAGATATCATCAATGAATACAATCATGAACCGATCAAGATACAGTTTGAAAACCCTATTCATCAAGTCCATGAAAGCTGCAGGTGCATTCGTCAACCCAAAAGGCATGACACATAACTTATAGTGTCCATACCTAGTGCGGAAAGTAGTCTTCGGTACATCTTCATTTCATATCAGTAGCTGATGGTAACCCGAATGAAGATCGATCTTAGAGAACACCTGAGCACCCCTCAGTTGGTCAAACAAATTATCAATCCAAGGCAGGCGATAACGGTTCTTCACTTTCACCCGATTCAGTTGTCTGTAGTAGATGCAAAGTCTTATCGACCCATCATTCTTTCTGACAAACAGTACAAGAGTGCCCCAGGGAGACATGCTAGGCTGGATGTAGCCTTTATCCACGAGCTCCTGCAGTTGAATCTTCAATTCCCTCAACTCAGCTGGTGTCATCCAGTATGGTGCTAAGGAAATGGGGTTGGTACCTGGAAGTAAATCAATGGTGAATTCGATTTCCCTCGCATGTGGTAACCCTGGCAAATCTTCAGGAAATATGTCGGTGAATTCATTCACCACTGGCGCATCCCCAGCACACAAGGAAGGTTCACCTTGTGTGACCACGTGAGCTAAGAATCCTACACAACCCTTCAATAATAACTTAGTTGTCCGGATGGCAAAAATAATACTATTTTGAATGATTCGTCGCTTACCCTGAAACGTGTTCGCTCGTCGCCTAGGCCAATCAAATGTCACCAGTTTCTCTCTACATCCAACATAAGGATTGTGCCTTGATAGCCAATCCATTCCCAGAATGACATTGAACTCCACAAGATTGAAGGGAATCAAATTGGACTCCAAGACTTCCTCCTTCAACAATAACCGGGCAATCCCTAAACTCCCATTATGCATAAAATAAATCTCCAAGGGGCAATTGAATGAACATATCAGATCCGAGCAATGTAGGTTATAGGTTTACAACCCGTACAAATTGTAGAGTTATAAATGAATAAGTAGCACCCGAATCAATCAGAACATGAGCCCAATTACCACAAACAAGTAACGTACTAGTGATAACTCTAGGATCCTGCTCCACCTCTTGCTGAGTCATGGTGTTGATACGACCATGGGCCTAACGTCCCAAACCACTGTTACGGTTGCCACGAATCCTAGCACCTTGGCTATTGCGACTCGCACGATTCCTCTGGGCACGGCTGCTCGAACCCACTCCAAAATACTGTTGCTGTATCGGAGCAGAAAACTAAGTACTCAAATTACTACTACCGCCATAACTCTGAGAACTCGAATTACTACTCCCACCGTAACCCGAACCAAAAGCATAATTGTCCAATGAGCACGCCTAAGGGCAATCACAAACATAGTGTCCTATGCCACCACGTCTGTAACACGGGCTAAAATTTGGAACGCAATCATCTCAATGACACCTACCACATCGCCCACAATCCGTGACCGCTGGATTAAAGTGGTTGAAAGATTACCTCGCCGACTCACTGCCTGAGCCCTCACTGGATGATCCCAAACCCTAACCATGTCATTTGAACATCGCATGAACTTTGCAATGTAATATTCAAATACAAACCTTACTAAAATAATCTAATAATATTCAGCCGTTAGTAAAATGATAATGATAGTGCATGACATGTTCAGAGCATACATCTAATTTAGAATACAAGCAGAAGGTGTAACAGAAGGTGCTATTACAAGTGATGTCAAAGCAGAGAGGATGACACAAAATCACTAGTAGGGGAATGCCTCGAAGCTCGAATCGTATGCCTCATTCCTATGTCCTAAGGGGGTGCAAAACAAACATGAGTGGACCAAGTTGATATACAAGTAGTACTAACATAGTTATTCAACAACATACTAACCCCCAAAGTTTATGAAAAATCATATAGCCTAATAAGTAATAGGTTTTCCAAAAACCCTAGCATGCCATAAAACTTCATAAAACATATATCATATACAGTGTGCTTAGTAGTGGTATCATCTCCTGCCCGAAGGCATATAGAATTCTTTCGACCGAAGCCATTTAAATATTTTCCGCCTGTAGGCACTACAACCCTCGACCGAAGCCAATATAAGTATCTTCCGCCCGTAGGCACTACAACCCCCAGCCAAAGCCAATATAAGTATCATCGCCGGTAGGCAGAACAGTGACCATTAGATAAGCACAAAAATCATTGAACATAATATTTCCAAACATAAGTACATATATCTCAACGGAGCTCAGTCGCTCAGTCATCATATCTTAAAACATCTTTATAGTATATAGTCATCAATCATATATACTACAAAGAATGTAAAAACCGATAAAGTATGGCATTCCAAAATATTCTCAGTAAAGCATGATATCTCATAAAGTGTAAATCTAATTTACTCATAAACGTTTTATAAAACGTAACCATTAAATCATGCTTTTCATGTATGCATTTCTAATAGTAAATTATGCATTTTAGAAGGGGTCCACTCACAAATACTCCGTCGTCCAAGAGCCGTGCAAAATAGGAGGGACGGAAACGCCACTAAAAATCGCACCTAAACACATAAAGGGTCCAATTAATAAAATTATACCATAACGATTGAATTTCGGAAAACGGACGTCATAAATGGATTCAGGATGTCAAAAAACATAATGGGGGACCTCGGGTTCCCTGACGCGCCACCGCACGAGCCATCACACACCACCACGAGTCAGCTGCTAAGACTACCACACATCGATTTGGGTCTCCGAAAAAGTCTTCGGCGCCGTTGTCCATAGTACCTTCGGTTGAGGTGCGTGTGCTCAATGCGCTGGCCAAGTCAGGCACCAACGCATGCCCACGTAAAAGCCCATGCGCGGATTGGGATCTGGGTTTAGGCCGGTCCGATTTTGGGTTTTAGGCCAGTTCAGTTATGGGGTTTCGCCTTAGGTTAGTGGGCTGGGTAATTGGGTTCTAGGCTTAGGCATATTGGACTGGGTAACCCGGCCCAAAGGAATCTGGGTTAAGGGTTATCGGGTCGAGTCAACTCGGTTTTAGGCCATGGGTTGGCCGATTTCTGGGTACACTTTCAAACGCTTATAACTTCTCAGATATTCGACCAAATCTAGTGATTCAAAAATGAAAGTTGTAGTGCTCAACTAGAAGAAGAGAATGGTACCTTGCATGATGGCTAACTCGGCGTGGTTTGGCCAAAAATTGCCTTGAAAGTGGCAGTGCTTCACCGAAAAACTAGGGAAGCTTTCGCTGTGAGATTCCTACGTCCAAACATCACCAAAACTTCTCAAAACTACTTCCAAACATACACCAAGACATGATCTACAACTTTTGGATGAGGATCGAGGCTTACCTTCACCGAAGAACGTGGAAACTCGTCGAAAAACTCGGTGAACAGTACAAAAACTGTGTAGCGAGTTTGGGAAGGTTTGGAGAGTTCTCCTTCGATTCTGAGTTCATTAGGATAATGGTGGGGATGTTGTTGTTGTGCAGTTTGTTTGTGTGGATAGCCCTCGGAGATGGTGGTTTGAGAGTGAGCCGAGAGTGTAGAGAGGGAGAGAGATAAGAGAGTTGTGATAGAGAGAGAGTGCTTTTGTTTTTCAGAAATGAGGAGGAAGGAAGGAGGTCACGGGGAGGGAAAAAATGAGGAAACATGGGGCCCTAGTGGCTCACAAAACAAGATCACTGAGGACGAAACATGAAAATATTCGAAAACGTTCGATGTTCGAACATAAAATCTTCGTTATCAATCCAATTTTGAATCCATTTGCGCCTACGCGCTCATGGCAATAAGTACGTTAAGAATAAATTAGTAAAATTAAAACTATGTGTTTTGACGAGAAGGTCAAACAAAGTCAACTCAAGGGTAAAAAGGTTATTTTATAAATCTGACAGTATGAAAATACACTTAAATTGGGACGGGGTTTCACACTTCCATTTGTCATGCTTCGAGCATAGATTTTTTATTGAAGAGCATGGCGGGGGCTTATTCAGCTCTTCCATGCCATTGTTGGCTTCAATGGTTTCTCAGCTACTTGATAGTTAAGTGGAGATTCACGTCTTGTACCCCACATAAAGTGGTTTCTATTAAAAACGACCAAATCAGGAAAATCTAACTTGTGACCGTTCGACAATCCACTGAATTGGAGGGAACAAGATTGTGATTTGTGCTATGAGAATGAATCATCCATAAACATCAAAGTTAGAACATTCGAGTTCTGAAGACATGGTTTTCATGAAAAAAGTCAGGTTTTCATGGGTGTACTTGTTTTATGAAAACTTCGGGTTTCAAAGGCACTAAATTTGAAATTACAGGTTCAATTTAGTTTATGAACTTTTAGTTCATAAAAGAGAGGTCCTTGCAAGAACACATAATACAATATGCTGATTTAAGTGTAGTGGATTTGAGTTGCTTCTAGAACTTAAGTGTGAGCGCTTCGGGACTACGAAATGATGCCAATGGTTCAAAGAAAAGAATTACAATATTCAATTGTTAATGTCCAAAAGTGATATTCAGGTCAATAATTTTGGATTTCTTGTCAGATTAATGGACTGCTGGTCACTTTTAATTAATTAAATAGATCGAGACCATATGGGGTTGATCATGGAAGCAAAATAATGACATGCTGGTCTTATTATCTTCAATTGGCGGTGGGCCAAGTGACAAGTGTATTATAGCTTTATTAGCTTTAACCAAAACATCCCAAAAATACTTGGGTATGGTTAAGATGCACGAGATGCCAAAATATGGCATTGGGTCGAAAAGAGGAATGCAGCCTAGCACATGTGGGCTGGTTGCATTACACGACCTTGCAAAAAAATAAAAGTTGCAAGCCTTTTGGGCTTAGGGACACCGCTTCAAGGCAACCTAGTCCACTGCAAAACAAACTATAGCTTTGGGCCGAAGAGATGGGAAGAGCTCAGCAGTTCATAGGCTGCTAAAGGTAGGCCAATATCACGGAGGGAGCAAAAGCCCAACATGTACTGGCTTTAGGGTGGTTGCGCGAGAAGCCCAGCTTCGCTTGCTTCAGTTTGGCGCGGGACAAGCACAGCAATGCTAGCTTGGTGGGCCAACTGTGCGTGACAAGCCCAGCAATGCTAGCTTGGTCAGGCCTGGGCGGGATCGTAAGAAAGGGGGGGCTAGCAAGGCTGTTATGCAACCTGAAGATGCTACAAGCCCAGCAGGTTCAAACCCAGGCCAGGGGCCTGGTCCAGGCATGCAACAAAGCCCAAATGGCTATTGTCTTACGGTGCCAGCACCCAAGCCTCGAGCTACAGGCCCAGCATAGGGTGAGGTCGGCGCGACGACGGTAGGCTCAGCAGCAAATTTTTCCCAAAAATTTAATTGTTTTTTTTCTTCCAACAATCTTAGGGTTTGAAAAACACTAATTGCTTCTCATATCTTTTGATTATTTGACTCACAAATTCCACATAGTAAAAATTGCGTAACGCATGTGATGTGAAATTAAATTGCACTCAAATTTAAACCATATCAATGTAGTATGTGTAAGTAGGGATCGTTCTAGCCGGGGATTAGAAGGGATGCTAATCTACACTAATTAAACTTTAAAACACTAAACTAGACTCAAAACAGCAAATAGAACTCAAACTAGACAGTTTCTGGACTCTAGACACTCAAAACAAGCTAATTAGACTTAAAACACACAAAACAGATTCTTTAGACTCAAAACTAACATCTAAGATTGATTTGAACGAAATTAAGACTCTAATTGACTCAAAAGACTAAAAGACTCAAGATTTGACGAATTTAGACTCTACTAACACAAACTAAAAGCAAGGGATTGGTTTTGAACGAATTTAAACTTAAACAAACAGAATTGTAAAGACAACTTAAAAAGACACGAAATTGGTGATTTAAATGGGTGAATGGCGAGCTAGAGGGTCCTTCTCCACACATGACACATATGCAACACAAATCGATTTCCAGTTGTTCTTTCTATAAACCATGAACGACAATGCCCCAAATTAATCGTGACTGCACGCATTAACCTTCAGATTTTCCTAAGTTCATTGAATTTGGACGTAGCGCCGCAAACCAAATTATTCTTATCAAGTTCCCTATATGACTGCATACTAGAGATACATATCAAAGATCATTAAGCTTTGTGAAAATCATAAGCATTGACATGACATTCGTGATTATGACTGCATGACACTCCTGCCAAGAATTTACTTAACGCGATCGTGACCAGCAACCTCCACTACTTGTAAATATAAGTTTGTAACGATTAGGTGAAACTCCCTTATATTTTAGCATCAAATCCTAGCATGCAAACTAAGTAGGCCTCCTTAATCAACACACAAGAATAAGTTTTAATCAAACAGTTAAGCAAATTGCATTCACGATTTATGAAATCTCAACTGGATGAAATCAATTCATATCACATATATGCTCATAGTTTCGAATTCCCCCTAGCTAAGAAGGGGTTTAGTTCCTCATGATCGCAAATAAACAAAGACAATTAAATTTAAACATTGAAAACAAAGGATAGAATACACCTAAAAACGCTCCAGATTTCTTCCTTCCTTCCTTTGCAAAGCTGCGGCACAATGAGTGTGTGGTGGATGGATGTAGGTGAGTTATGGTAGAGGGTGGTGGTCTGAATGTAGCAGCAAATGTGTGTATTTATAGGCCTAGGGATTACTTGGCCTAGGTTGTCAGGGAAAAGGATTTAGGACTCCAATCCAACAAGGAAAAGGCCTCCTAAAAACAGGTTTTAGGCATCCTAATATGAAAAGGAGTCCCCCTTGCAACTGGAATTAAGGTAGGATAAGATTAGGATAGGATAAGATAAGATAAGGTAAGATAAGGTTAGTTTGGATAAGATAAGGTTGGATAAGGTTTTGGATAATTCTCCTTCTTTGTAGCTGATTCCTTATCTTCTTTGACTTGGATTTATTTCTTCAACTCTTTTGCACATTCCTAGCCTCTCTTGAACTTTAATTTCATCCATCCATCCATCTTGCTCCATACTTATGCTATCCATTCCAAGCCCAAAACTGCTCTAAAATGCTCCAAATTGCATCTTTTTGCCAACTTTGCCAATTGGACCTGAAAACACACGAAAATAGCTTAAATCACTATAATAAGTAGAAACTAACTAAGAAAATGCAAGGAAACAAGCTAACAAAGTCGCATAAATATGCTCCTATCAGCATGAAACATACATACATATATATATATATATATATAGATATATCGGAAGGTAAATATAAATGTAAGGGGGTTCATGCATCATAAGGAGTGTTTTCATGCTTCATGGTCGTTTCAAATATCTTACTTTATTTTAAGTGTACCTGATTGGCAGAAAAGAACAAAAGTCTTTGAATTTGTAAAAGATCCATCTCGGAAAGCCGGAATTGCATCTCCAATGCGTTGTATCATGTTCAACATAGAAAAATTAAATTGAATCAATAACATGTAGGTCAATTCAATAAAATAATAAATTAATCATAAAAAGAATGATGAAAACGTAATACTCCCCTGATTTAAGATCAAACTCTCTTTAGCGCAGTATTAAGAGCGTGCTGATAACGTGTTGTAAGCATAATGTACTGAACAATTATGGAGGCCATAGGGAGAAAGAGGGTGCGGCACATAGAGAGAAAAGAGAGATGTGTAATTGTAAGGTGTGTTCTATTCCACCCCATTGTGCCTTTATTTATAATAGTAGGGAAGGTTAATTCCTTACCCTAATAGGATTACAACTCTAATAGGATAATATCTAGTATAAGAGATATGGTAGAATCCCATAAGGATATCTTAGATATGTTAGGATTTACACAATCACATTCCTAATCTAATAGGATTGCAACATTAGTCAAAATATAGCCATGAGTTTTAGTTGTCACGGCAATTTCTTTTATTTGTTTGTCCGTTAATAAAATAGTATTCATATTTCATTTACGTTTCATCGTTCGGTGTTTATCTGCTTCTGTTTGTACCATTCAGTCTGATTGTTATTGTTAGGTTTTTGTTTTAAATCGAAAAAATAAAATTTATGGTGTCTGAGTCGCGCCGTCAGAACCACGTCGGCTATGTCGGCGTCCAAAGTCTGCATCTTGACACACCAGAGCGATTCTTGCCTGAAAACCTAGCACCCATTGCCTGCAACCTTTTTTTTAAAATCAAATAGCTTGCACTCGCATTTGCCTAGACCAGACCTTGTTGAAATCCTACATCGGTCTTATCTCTGAAAAAGGAAGAGTTTAAATATCTTAACCTCACTCCAACTAATACCGAGACCTTTTGTGATAAAACTCCACACCTGACGAATGGTGCAAGTGGTAGTTACCAAGTTGGGACAGTATCGGTGTTGTTGGAAGTGGAGCCCTTTGACCTGTCTGTTTGGTAATTCTACATGGTATCAAAGCTAAAGTGCGGGCCTGTATTGCCTCGTGATGGATGGGTGAAGGAAATTTTGTGAAAAACATGTTCATTTGAGCAACATCTATGGCATGCAATTAACAATTAAAGGCGGAATCATGCTTGTATGCACTCAAAACAAAACATTTACCTATGAAATTCAAAGCCTAGTAGTTGGGTGAACCAAGACTCAACTCAAGAACAAAGTGAGTTAAGAAACTTTATACCTTTGAAGCACCTCTTTGCTTAGCAAAGGTTAATCACCCAAGGAGAGGGCCTTCATTCCTTGCTTCTTAGCTCCATGGATTTCTTAGAGGAGGATGGTTGAAAGGATTCTCCAAGTTCCCAAAATAGAGAACCTCTAATTTTTCCACACCAAGGAGAACATTTATAAAGAGATGAGTGACCTAGAGGAAGTAAGATTGCTAGCTAATTTCCTCTAGGGTGGCCGGCCTCTTAGAGAGCAAATAGAGCATTGTGTTCTCATCTTTTCTCCAAAAAAAAACCCTAAGGATGAAATGGCTATAAAGTTGCCTTTATACCATCTCACAATGGAGTGGCAAACTTGCAATTAAGCCAAGTTCACTACCCCTCTCTATATGGCCGGCCATTAAGGGTTCATTGGGCTTTCAAGCCCTTTGTGTTTTCAAGTTGTCATACAACTTGAGTTAATGGCCTTGACATTCAAATCCCATTGGGCCTTACGGCCCAAAACTAACCCGAGGTCTATAACGAACATATTCGTTTGATTAATTAACGTATTAATTAATCCTAGCCATAAATAATTAAACCATTTAATTATCCTTACTCATCTCCTTTGTTTCTTCAATCTCTACCTTACTCGGTGTACGATCCATTAGTTTCCTTTTAGCGAGGCAGTGGGCGATTAGAACTCTTCAAATTGATTGTGAATTGAAACTTAGTTTCAATTCTCCCTTTAGTGATTACACACCTTTAGGGCTTCCACAAACCATGAGTGACACCTAGCAGTATGTCATGGTTACCCAAGCTAATTAGAAGAGGTGGAGAACTTATTCAGTTTAGGATTACAATGCAATACGGTCTTTATCTAATACAATACTCTTGACCACATTGTTTGGCTTGATAGTTTATTCATGTCTTCTATCCAATGTGATTCATTTACTTATATGATTACCTTGAATGTGATTTGGAACGACTTCCTAAATCTCATTCATACTCTGGCCAAAGATTCTTAATCAGATCATAGAGTATTCTCCCTCAAACAGTTTGAAGGTTAGAGATCCATTATTGATCATTCACTTGCCTCCATGGCTAAGTGGCTTAACCCCATCTATGTCGTGGACACCCTCTGATGGAGTGACTTTGACATAATCAAAGATCAATGACATAATCAGGTCAAAAGACTACTTTGCATTATCCCAACCATGAGTTCTCATGTGACATGAGTATGAGAACTCCTTGTTGATCATGTTCAGTGGACTCATTCTTTATTGAGCACCTACATACTTGTCTTGGTGTCAGTCACACCAATAACTCGAGACCAGTCACTCTCCCTAAGAGACATAGCACGTACTGATCTTAACGGACTGTCAATGCTCAATTGGCAATCCTATGATCAAGAACGTTTAGGATATGTATACGAAAGAGAATGGTCTCATGAATCTAACTTCTTTAGATCACATTCTCCCTATTACATATTCCTTGGACTTATTGTTTAAGCATATAACATTTATATGAAACGGCTTCAAACAATAATCATTGCCCTTTATATTAAACTAGATTAGTTTAACATGTGAAATGTCCGTAAAGTATCATCATATGATTGGTTTTAGGGCACATTTCCAACAATGGGTCCCCTTGGCCCTGCGCGATGATAGTGCGTCCCTTGGCCTCACGTGTTGGGTGAGTCACATTGGCTCCACGTGGTTGCTGATGTGTGGATCTCCCACATGTGACCAACTAATTAGATCCCATATGAGGGGGCGTGTTGAAATCTTACATCAGTCCTATCACTGAGAAATGAAGAGTTTAAATATCGTAATGCCACTCTAACTGATATTGAGACCTTTTGTGATAAAACCCCACACCTGACGGATTGTGCAGGTGGTAATTACCAAGTTGGGGACAATATCAGTGTTGTTGGAAGTGGACATATGGCATGTGTTTCTGATAAATTCTACACACCCACCATCATTTTCGCATAAGATCACCACGAAGATGGCGCCTGGAACCACCACTTGCAAATCCGACCAAACTCGTTGAACATTGACTCGTTTGCCTCACGTTGCTACAAAACCTTTCATCTTTCAGAATCTGGGTGAACCACCCGCCGTTGTTTGGCTAAATTTGCTACCCTCACTACCTGACTTCGTTTATTGACAAAGCCATCTACTGAGTACTATACCTAAACCACTACAATTGTGCTGCAATTGGGAAAAGATCGAGGAAATTAAAAAAAAAACAAAAAAAAAGGAAAAAATTAGGCCCATTGCTCTTGGTTTTTTATGAGGCCTTTGTTCTTGGCACCCACATGCTACTAGGAAATTTTCCATCACAATGAACACTTGAGTGTTTAAACCGGTGATTACTCGAGTGACATTGACCTGGTGATAACTGAAATTGTATGTTTGTCTATTGCTACAGTTTGGATATAGGAATCTCGTCTATTTAGTGACAAGATTTATACTTCAACATCTATCTCCTGGAATATGAATTTGTCTACCGAATCTATCAGTCATCTGGTATTTGAAAATAGATCTGCCATCTACTACTGAAAATCTACCTTTATCTGCGATCTGAAAATTGCATGCATGTTTGTTTGTCTGGGAAGCGGAGCCTACCTGTATATTCGACTAACGAAGCCTGAATCCACATCTTCTTGTTGGCAAACTCATGTTGTTTACCGCCATGAGTTTAACGTGGGGTGTTGGAAAATAATAAGTTTACAATTTCGGCCTAGTCCGTTAGAATTAGGTTTTCGTTTAGAGATTAGGGTTTAGTTTATATAAATAGTATGCTCGCTACAAGAAAAATGAGCTTTGGGTACAAAACAAAGGACACAATTGAGAAGGTTGTGTCTGTTTGACTAGCAAAAAGCTTAAACGATTCTCATTCCATAGGGGGCGCCATCGTAAACCGTGCCGAGTGGGGTCAGATGACAACTTTTTTACTGAAGATGGGCACAAAAAACTTTTTGTGTCTATAAAATTGTTTGTCAGCAACACTTTATGTGTTTTTTCGTTTGTTTTTACCTCTACCACATCAAAAAAGTAAATTTATAAAATTGTGGTAAATAATGGTATGGAGCTGTTTATTACTGTGCAATGTTTTAGCCTCAAAATAAGTTAACAATAATGTTGTTCAAATTCGTTTTTGGCGAGAACTAAACCTCAGATCTCTCATTTGCACGTTAGGGGATGATGATATAGTTCAAACAAGGCCGGATGTTGCATAAATTGTTATTGCAAAAAGATTATCAGACTTGTAATGATCAGGAACTTATATCTACTATGTAACTTGGTCATGTATTTTGTTATGTAAGCTATTACATTAAGGAAAAAGGGGTTTAAACGTTTACTTAGTCAATTTAAAGGTAAATTTGGCAAGAGAATACAAATAAGTTTATGTGGATAATGAATCACTGGACCTCACCCAAAAATTAAAATAAAATTAGACTATATCTAATAATGACTTATAAAATTAGACTCCTCCAAATTGGACTTCTCCATCCCCCTCTATTTTATGATGGATGTTTTGGTTTCTCACCACCAAATTCAAAAACTTGGGTTCCCCACCATCTATTTTTTATTTTAAACGCACCGCATTACAAAATTGTGCCCACTAACTGTTATAATAAAATTAAAAAATAGGTTTTGTGCCCACTAACTGTTGTAATAATAATTAAAAAAGAGGTGCTATTATAAAGGGTGAGAAGCTGGGAAGCTTCCATTCTACCCTTTCTCCCACTTTCATCAGACAAAGGGAATCCCTAATTCTATCTCTCAGTCCGTCTCACCCTTAGTCTCCAAAAAATTGAACGGCACTCCTCCCCGCTCCTCCGTCCAGTTCGAACCCACTCCTCTGTCGAGTCCGTCCACTTCAATGCCGCTCCTCTGTCCAGTTCAAAGGCACTCATCTGGCGACACACACAGAGACACATGAGGCCCAAAATACAGGTAAGGTTTCTGAATTTCAATTTTTCAATGTGTGTTTGTTCTTTAGGGTTTAGGGTCAAATTGGATGTTTATTTTGTCGAATATGGTTTATGGTTTGAGGACAGTGGGTTTCAGAGGACAGTGGGTTTGGGATTAGGAATCTAGGATGGGTGCAGGTCTTTGGGATTGGAAGGGTTTCAAGTTGGGTGTGCTCCGGTTTAGGGTGGGTGCAGGACCTGCAGATCATTAGGAGGGTGGGTGGTTAATGGTTCATAGGTTTAGGTTGGATAAATCAAGTCTTGCATAGACTTGATTAAATAGGTTTCGTATAAATTGTAGTTAACAGTTAGATTGGATAAATCAAACCAAAACGACAGATATGATTAAATAGGTTTCGTATAAGTTTTCTCGGGATCGAGCAACGGTCCAAAGAAACTTAAGTTATGGTATAGAGCCTAGGACAAGATTAGGCAGATTAGCTGGCCTGGAAACTATAAAGGGCCGGTTTAGGACCCTTGTATGACTCACACATCTTGAAACAATCCAGACCAAGAATGAAATGAGAGGACCAAATGTATGTACATGATAACTAGTTTATCCACAGAACTAATTTAAGTGGAAGTAATAATTCAATAATTTATACCAATTTCTTGACAAAAGAAAAAGAGAGAAATTATGTGAATTTCAAATTGATGCTGCTTGCGAATCAGTTTGAGGGACAATCCAATTGGAAATTAGGTAGTTATTCTTCTGTTTGTCCTAAATCCCTATGTGAAACCATATGGTACAATTCTTGAGGATTTGTCCCGTGTGGTGTATTATCAACCAAAGAGAAAATGGCACTTCTCTTATTGTAAACCCAGATTTAGTTATAATTCAATTAGTTTGGGATGCGATAAAATGCCTTGATAGCTGTCATAATTCACTAAGTGCCTTGCTGAAGTATACGTAAGTCTTACTTGCATTTTGCAGGTCTCTTATACTTTTTCCTTTGATGCTTATGATACTCAATGCTCATTAGCGAGAATAAAAGCCACATATTGTCACCAACATTTCATCATTGTTTCTTATCTACCCCCGGCCGGTACTCCTCTTTATAATTCAGTTGGAATTCAAGCTTTGATGTGGTACGAAATTAAATCATGTGAAGAAATTGACTACAATGGCGTCAAGAATTCACTATTCTGTGTGCTAAGAGTTTTCTGTCCATAGCATTCCATTTTCTTGTAATCATTTTCATGTAATTCCACTCCCTTTCCTATGACTGCAGTTTTAACCGTGTAGCATAGAATTCATTGGTCATACTGAAGCTGATGGTGCAGAACAATCTCCTAAACCTGTAAGTTATGGCTTAACAGAAGTAGAGGAATTGGAGAAGTATATCACCATTAGAGAAGAGGTGTATAAGAAAGCTAAAGAGTTCGATTATAAGATCATTAGTTTTGAAACAGCTATTAGGAGGCCATACTTTCATGTGCGGCCTCTCAATTCTGTAGAGCTTGAAAATTGGACCAGCTACCTAGACTTTATAGAAAGGGAAGGCGACTTGAGCAAGGTGTTTTAAGTGAATTTGATTTCATTTTTTGATTTATGGCTTGAAGTTTTTAGTTGCCCTGCTTGTTATGCATTAACTCACAGCCGAGTAATATTTGCTGCACTATGCTTTATTGGCTAAATTGTTGGATGAAGCAACTTTTATAACGGGAATTTGAACTGAGACTAAAGCATGGGCCTTCGATTTGGTTTCTTTGAGGCTAAGTATTTCAAACTCTCATTTGTCAGTGCACGTTCTAGGTTCATGATGTGTTAATAAATTTTCTTGTTTCTAAAGTTCCAATGTTATGCATGCAGGTATCTTCTTATCTTCCTAACCATCTGTCTGTCAGGCAAGGACGGTCCCTCCTTTCCTATTTGAGGGGCCTTTCTGTTCTACTAATGGAGTATTTCTTGGGCATATCTTCTTTGTGTTTTCTTTATCCATTTGTTCTTTTATGGTTAATGAATGCGCCTTTTTTTTTCTTTTTTTTTTTAAGGTTGTCAAGCTATATGAAAGGTGCCTAATTGCTTGTGCTAATTATCCTGGATACTGGATTCGATATGTTCTATGCATGGAGGCCAGTGGAAGTATGGATATTTCCAATAATGCTCTTGCACGTGCAACCCAGGTTTTTGTGAAGGTATTTCCTTGTAATTTATTTACTTGTATGCTATCAACTCAGACATGATTTTGTGGTGAATGAACTTCAATGATTCTTTATTTTGGAAGAGATAATGATGATAAAAACCATGTCTTCCTTTTTTTCTAACTAATCTTGTATCCTCGTAAATTGTAGTTTGTGGACTGAAAATGAATCAGTTAATGAGTTAGTTTGCGTGGAGAATTGAAGTCCAATGTTGTGCATGCATTTATCAAGATTGGTCTAGAATGCTGTATATATTACCTGTCACAGCACAGCAGTCACAAACATGATTATGAACTTAGATTTTAAAGTATTGACACTATTGTAGATTATTGACCATTGAACCCTCAAAGTGAGCTGGGCAGATACAGAATATGATCAAACAATCATCCATGGCATTTTCTTCCCTCTTATCTTTCCCCTGTGTTTCCTCTTCCAGTTGAAGAATAGGAAATTTCTATTTCTTTTTTTACCCTACGCTAGGTACAGAATTACAGATACATAGCTTTATGCGACATTACTACCAGCCTTTCATACGGGATGCACTCGTGTTCCTTGTATTGAAGTTAGTGGTATATTATCATATGCTGATTTAGTTTAGTTATGTGTTGAACTGGAGATATTGCTCATAACTGAACAAAATTTTGGGAACATGCCTTCTTTATGTTATCATTCTGTTGAGTAACGTTTCTTTTTTCTGGTAACGTTGCATGTTTGACCTGTTTGTCTTGAAATTACAGAGACAACCGGAGATTCACCTTTTTGCTGCTCAATTTAAAGAGTGGAGTGGGGATATACCTGGTGCTCAAGCTGCCTATCAACTTGCACATTCCGAACTCCCACCAGAGATTCACCGTTTGTTTTTGGTGTTTCCTTTTATATGTATGTGTATGTGTTTTTCCTCTGAATTATCACTTCCATTTTTTTTCTCAACAATCAGAATATGAAAAAATAATTTTTTTGTTTCCCCCAAAGATTTGTAGGTGATTTCGGTTTCTAATATTATTATTTTTTAAATAGTTGACATGTTGGGCACAATAACAATAAATGTGCTAACATGGGTGGCAGCAGTCATCTAACAATTTTGTCAGAACTGGGCACAAAAGGACCTTTATTTGTGCTTACACTTTTCAGCACAGCATACCTTATTGTGCTCTTTTATCAATGGTGATGCCCATAGAGGGCACAAATAGAAAGTGGCTGCACTGTTGCTATTGGTCTATGGGCACATATGTTGGTGCTCTTTAACCTCAAAGGGCGCAGATAATTTATTGTGTGTAGTGCTCATATTTTTTGTAGTGGCTTGTTATACAGTAGAGAATAAGTTAGTCAAGATGTAGCCATGAGTTTGTAGTAGTCTTGACAATTTCTTTTAATTGTTTTTTCATTAACAAAATAATGCCCATATTTCTTTTGTTCATCCATTTATTTTCAATTGGCTTCGTAATTTTTAGGATCAACAGAAACACATTAGTTTAGAGAAAAAAAAATCATGTTTTAAAGAGTAAAGAGTGCGACAAAAAATGGAATAAGAATAACTAGTGCCTCTTGATAAATGTGCTTAAGTATTATTTTTCACTAAACCATCAAAATTCCTACGACAAAAGTCGTAGATCTCTTCGCCCAAAACTTTCAGCATTCCGGTAAAGCAGGGGAGCGTGGGTTGTGGATTTAGATCCAAAATCAGGCTTGAAACTTGAAGGACTAAGTAATGGTTAGGGAGGGGAAATCAAAGGGTCGTCAAGGGAGTTGTGTGGAAGGAGAATGGAAAGGGTATGTAAAATTGTGGCTTGGAGGGGGATTGGATTTTACAAGATTTGGGCATAAAGGTAAAACTAAAAGAAAAAGAGTGGGAGCATGAAGGAAATAAAGGAAAAGGGGCAATGATAAACGTCGAGAAGGCATGCCAACGACTCTCAAACCAGTAGAGACGGTTAGGAGCGGTGTTGATGCAGAAAAACACTGAATGAAAAACCACATTTAAATGATTAAACAATCTTTGATTGGAACAATTTTTATTATAGAAATGATCTTTAAATAGATATTAATTATTTGAATTCCTAATTAATACATGAACTAGTTGTTTGTTACTTTCTTGTATGAGTCTACTTCACGGGGTCCTTTGACAAATTGAACTCTCAATAATAGGTTGGCAATCTCTATTTTGTAAGGCTGGCCTAGTCAACTTATGTAACATAAATAACCTTTATAAACATATATGTTCATTCCACTACCAGAAATTATGGCTTGTCTACCAAACTAGACGCAACGGATGCACTGTCGTGGGTTAAGCAATATTTACCGACGGATGATTCAGTTAATAGGGCGAAGTCAATCAATCATAAGGTCGAAGATGTTGGAAGTATGCCCATAAAGCCATTCATTTGATGTAATAGCTTTTGGAATGCTCATTATGTTAAACTCTTATTTGTTTAATGAAGAGCAAAGCTTATTGTTAATCACTGATTATTGTATCATGTGTTTAAGCAACAGGGAAATTCAAAGAATGTATTCGACCTAAGAGAGAAATGATCTAAGTTAGATTAACGAGACATTTCTCTTATGTTCATTCCTAAAACGTTCATAGCCATAGGATTGCTAATTAGTCATTGACAATCCGCTAAGGTTAGTATGTGTTATTAGAGGTGGGTTCGGTTTTATTCGGTTCAATTGTTTACTATAATCGAAACCGAACTGAAATTTTGGTTTGGTTCAGTTCAGTTCGGTTTCCTTTTGGTTTTTTCGATTTGGTCTGTTTTCGGTTGGGTTTTGTTAGGTTCGGTTCCAATTTTTTTTTTTTTAATTTTATAAAACTTGATATTTTTTTAAATATGGAATTTAGAAAAGCTGGTTTCATTAGCAGACTAATAATAAGAAAATGAGGGAAGTGGGAAGGCAGCTCTACATAAACAAGATCATATAAATCAATCCAATTCTATCAACAACCTCAATTGCAAAGAAAAATGATCATCGTATCCATTTCGAAAGCAAACAAACAGAAAAGTTGTTCCAAGTTCCAAAGTAGACCCAGGCACATCATTTGAATACTCAAAATAAATTGGCCTCTCAGAAGCTGCATTCCAAAGCTTTCCTCTATAATCAATGGAATAAGCTCCCTAATTGAACCTAGTATGCACCTTGGAAAAGCCCTAGACTTATTTTACTTGGCAGCAAAGTTCATGAGAGTATGAAGGGTTTTAAAAATCTAAACGACGATGTAACTATTGTCTATGCATGGAGAATGCAATCATGAATTTTATTTATACTTAAATATATATTTAATATACAATACAGATACTATGACTATTGTATTTTATAGTAAGCTTTTTAGCAGTTTAACTTTAAAATTTATCAAAATAATACGTCGAAACAGATTACCCATGTGTAAACTCATTAAGGCCCATTATTAATGGGTTCTTAACGGGTGACCCGATTAGCTATTGTGCTAATCCAAAATCCGTTATTTTTTTATTGTTTCCAGGTCGTATTAACGAATCATGTAAAAAAATGTCAGGTTTAATATTCATCTTCCTTACGACCTCGAATGGCTTAACGTATTAGCCTAAATCAAGCCTTGATACCTTCATATCCAAGACCAGTATCAGTATCGCAGATGGTACGTATACCAGTCAGCCGCTGAAAGATTGGAATTGGAAAATTCAAAATTATTTATATTAAATCTCTGTCTTGATTGCAAGTGTAGCTAAACTAAATTAATTATACAAAAACAATGATGTCTGCCTACTTTTAATTATAAAAAATAACTACATTATACAAAGAATTTAATTATCTGATGCTACATAATTCATCATGCACTCAACGCCTCTACCATGTATATCTGTATCACTATCACTTTTTCATTTTTCAGTTTAGGGTTTATAGGTAGAAGATTACGTCGAACAGTTAGGCATTTTTACCATTTGATCAATACTCGAGGCAGTCTTGCTTTTCCAAGGTCTTCATTTTTAGGACTTGTGACGATCAAATACATATTAGTCACAAAATTAAATTAATTTAGATTCAAAAGTTTAAAATATTTGACAACTTAAAGCAAAATCAACTTAAAATCCATGAGCGATTACAAAACTCATTTTCTTGTCTTACTTGATTAAATTGTGACGACCCGTCCCTAATTTTCCATGTAATTTCATTCCTGAGTGTGTAAAATGACGGATATGCCCTTTTTGGCAAAGTGAAAATCCGACATGGACGTTTGTTGTTCAGCATTTAATTTATTTTTCCTATTATCATAATTAAATAGTACTCATTATTACGAACGAGTGAGTGTGAGTTATACCCAAATCGGATTTGTAACGAAGAAATTACACTTAGTTAAAGTATATTAACAAAGGGTAAAATTATACACATGTGTGCGAATTATTGAGTGTTAATGGACACCGTTTTAGATAGGTTGAAGCAGATTTTTCTTTCTACTTCTAGAATTGTCCAATTCTTGGACACATCTCATTTTAAAAACCGGTTTCCTTTTTACCCCATCACCCAGTCACACCTATCCCTACTTTTTCTCACCCAATCAGATACTTTCTCTCATCCAATCAAATTCTCTCTCTCTCTCTCTCTCTCTCTCTCTCTCTCTCTCTCTCTCTCTCTATCTTCTTCATCACTTTCACTCCGCACCTTTCTTTCTCTTTGCAACACAAACCACCATCATCAAACATCACAAATTGACATTCAAACCACCACCTTCGTACTCCTCTCATCACCATGAGTCCATCCATACGAGTTGATTCGAAAACGAGCAAGTTTTGACTTCCCAACTCGGAGCTCCGACTCGGATCAAACTTCTTTGGCGACTTTCCGTCCGAGTTACATGGTTTTGGAAGATTTAGAAGCAACTAAACAACTTCCCGAGGTCCCTAGTCCAAGCTTGAAGCCAAGCCAATGTGAAAATACACAATTTTGAGACGTCGGAATTAAGGCCAAGAATTTCAAGCCATTTTTAGTCCATCTCCATCCACTCTTTGTACTCCCAAAAGGTATAACTTTGTTCTTCTCCTCCCAAGCTTCATTTCCATATAAAGAACATCGAAAATGGTTGAGAAATGAGAAAGTTATGAAGTTTTATAGTTTTGCAAAAATTCGGCAAACATTTTCCAAATTCCGGGGAATAAGACGGCAGCGGCCACGGGGCCAGAGAACTGAGGAAGAAGGAGAATATTCCGTTAAAGTTGATCGAATATTCTCATGGTGTTACTTATGCTGTTAAGGTATTCCGTTATAGTTAACAGAATATTCCATCAGTTGACGGAATATTCCCTTGGGTTTCTGCCAGGGCGTGGCCTACGCATGTCGCTTCATGGGGGTGTGTGGTCGACGTGTACGGGTCCGTGACGTCACGTATAATGTTTTCGTACATTTAAACCCTCCGTTTGAGCAAACTATGGGGGATTTTTCTAGCCTTTTCTTGTATGTTTTAATTAATTAATTACTATAGTTGTTTCACATATAAAAGAGAATTATCCTGAGGAGGTATGAGGTCAAGCAAGGCTAAGAGGCTACAATTCGACTACGTATCAGTGAGTGGGCATTTGTTTTTATATATATTATGTATAAAGTTTTATGGTTTCATCAAATGCATTTCGATTGAATATTATGCTTGTCATGCCATGTTTTATTTCATTTTAAAAGTACTATTATATTGTTGAGATTTATAAATTGTCATGGCATGTTCATATACATTTTATCTGCTCATCATGCATGCTTACACCGATGTAGTACTTGCCTCAGGCTAGGGTCAGGCTTCACGTGTATGTTCACATAGTACCGCACGCTCACTTTGGATCCATTGTAGGTGCCAATCCTGTCCTAGGTTGCAATAGGCAACTAGGGCTCGTATGTGATGCGTTTAGCACCAGCCTTCAAGTGATTGTAGTACTAGAGCGGATATTATGATTACACCCAGTCATGTTCATGTTAGAATTTCTCTACATGAACTTATGTGTTAGCATAGATTGATGAGGATCTGATTTTCATATGCTACGGTCGAGATATTATGATTTGTTGTGTTTCTTGAAATATTGATGAATTACATTTGATTTCATACTTATACGTAGTATGATTTTCTGGAAACTAGTTTTATGAAGAGGGGTTAGTATGTTCAGAAAATAAATCTGTTTCCTAAACCTTTATTTTTTCCCACTCACACTTTCTATTTTTCGCCCCTCTAGGACTTAGTTAGCTGAATCTTCTATAGCATACGAGGGTTCTCTGGCAATTCTAACATCCACCCAAATAAATGTAGGAGTTTATTTTCAGTTGTGTAATAAGTATCTTAGCTAGATTCGACTGCTCTACTTATGTCGTACTGTCATCTATGCTCTGATTACTTATGTATTATAGGTTTTTCCCACTATTGTGCACTCTCTTTATTAGCTTAAATAACTTCTTGTTTCATTTTAAGTTTACCCATATTTCCACCTCACTTTCCTTTTGGTTATGTCACCTTCGGGTGTCGGCCAACATGCCTCAACTCCGGTCGAGGTGTGTCAGTTTAGTATCAAAGCATAGGTTTGGCAATCCTACATTCGTCATATGTGTTATAAGTCCTAATAATTTTTTTTATCTCGTATGTCAGAATAATGCCACCTTGTAGAGCGCCACATTTCCCACCTGAGACAAACTTTCCTTATTTTAGGCAATTTGGTGAGGTTATCGCCACCGTTATTCCGACAACAATTCATCATTCCCAAAGGACTACCTTAGAGACTGCATCTCATCTTCAAATAAATAAGTTCTTTGGCAACGAGGGACCTGAAGTAGCCAAGGCTTAGTTTGAGCTTGTTGAAAAGACTTTTCACGTTATGCAGCAACGGGGAAATTTTCCAGCTGAATGATGGGTAGAAATAGTGAACTTATGAGTCATGGTGGACTTACGATTCACGCCCGATGTTTGCACAGGATGCCTGAAGCTAGGATGTATTCAAGCACTTATTTGATGCCAGATTCACACCTTCTGTATACAAGGATAAAAAACGAGATGAGTTCACAGAATTGAAACAGGGTAAAATGTCAGCAACAAAGTATCACAAAAAATTCACCGATTTATCTCGTTATTGTCCTATTATTGCTGAAAATTCGAAAGAAATGTTTCATCAGTTTAAGAAAGGGACTCGTAAGCGACTTAGTTCTTTGGCGGCGTTTACTCCATGCACTACCTATCAAGAATTTTTTAAGGTTTTACTTTGTGTAGAAGATTCCGAAAATAGCCCCAATCATGATGATGGAAAGGAAAATAGTAACACTCAAAGGAAGACAACAGGGGGCAGTCATCCTTTGGTCCCCGAAAGACTCAATATTTCAAGGGAAATTGTAACAGTTCCGGATCATCTAGTAGGGGTTCAAGTTCCAATACACCTCGAAAAGGCGGCAAATCTACTGGTAATTCATGTTTTCAGAATCAAGGAAGTTCCAACAATTTCGGTGCTCAGTTATATCAAAGGTGCATTAATCGTCACTGTGGTGAATGTAAGAGAGGAAATAAAGGATGTTACATATGTGGCCAAGAGGGACACATGTCTAATCAATGTCCTTAGAATAAGAAGAATCAACTTCCTGCACTACTAGTAGCAATCCCTCCACAACATAATTTACTTGTGGGACCTAGTACCTACTTACAGACCGGTTATGGAGGTGTTTTCCACTATCAGGGTGACATATCTCAGTATCCGAGAGGAGCGTACCAATACACAGCTGACGTTCCACATTATCAGGGAGGCTATCAGCAGTACCAGGGAGGTTATATACCATATCAGGGTAGCGGAGCACAATGGTATACTGGAGGACAGTATCAGAGTCCTGATGTAGGTTCTAGTAGCGGCGGCTCAAGCAGGCAGACAAATCAAACAATCAAGGACGAGGTAATCAGGGACGTGGCAATCAAAATCAGGCAAGCAAAGGTTGTGGAGGCAAACAACAAGTGCAAGGTCAAGTCAACCACATTACCATATAGGATGCTTAGAATAATCCCGACTTAATCATGTGTATGTTGAATGTTCTAAGCCACTATGCTAGAATTTTAATTGACTCATGTGCTACTTACTCGGTTATTTCCTATAGGTTTGCTCAAAAGACTCAACCTCACCCCACTCCCCTCGGTTATGATTTGGAGTTTTCAATGCCTAGAGGTAAAATTTGTTATGTTAGTTGGGAGTATCGAGGATGTCCCGTCCTTATCGAGAATGAAGTAATGCCGGCTAATCTCGTCCCTTTGGATATTGTTGACTTCGATGTAATCTTGGGCATGGATTGGTTAGATTTCAACTATGCCATGTTGAATTGTCATCAGAAAATTGTTACTTTCCATCAACTAGGCATGCCTATTGTAACCTTTGTCGATGAACGTAATGGTCTGAAACACAGAGTAATCTTTGCCATGAGGGCAAAGCGAATGTTGAGAAAGGGTTGGCAAGGCTACTTAGCTTACGTAGTGATGACTGAAGATATTCATGTACGAGTGGAAGATGTACGAGTAGTCAATCATTTTCCTGATGTTTTTCCAGACGACCTACTAGGCTTACCACCGGATCGTGAAGTGGAGTTCACCATCGACCTACTTCCAAGTACTGACCCTATTTCTCTAGCACCTTATCGTATGGCTTTTGCAAAGTTGAGAGAATTAAAAACCCAGTTGCAAGAACTTGTTGTAAAGGATTTATTCAGCGCAGCACTTCCCTTTGGGGAGCTCCAGTCTTGTTTGTAAGGAAGAAGGATGAAATGTTGAGGCTATGTATCGATTATAGACAACTGAATCGGGTGACGATTAAAAACTGTTATCCGTTACCTTTTATCAACAATCTTTTTTACCAACTCTGTGGTGCTTGCAGTTAAAAATTAGAAGTGATGATGTTCTAAAAACAACCTTCCAAACTCAATATGGTCATTATGAATTTCTTGTGATGCCATTTGGGTGAACAAATGCTCCAGCAGCTTTTATGGACCTGATGAATCAGGTATTCCATCTGTATCTCGATAGGTTCGTAGTTGTCTTCATGGATGATCTTCTGGTGTATTCCAAGAGCGAGGTTGACCATGCTAGACATTTACGTTTGGTTTTAAAGAAGCTAATGGAGAATCAAGTAGTAAATGATAGTTCTGGCTGGATCAGGTGTCTATCTTGGGACACGTGATATCAGCTCAGTGTATTCTCGTAGATCCTCAGAACATTGTTGCAGTGGAAAATTGGGAGCAACCTTAGACTGTCACTAAAGTACGAACTTTTCTCGGTCTTGCTGATGACAAGGTTGACTAAGAAAGAAGTTAAATTCAAATAGAATGATGATTGTGAGTGAAGTTTCCAGCAGTTGAAATACTGTCTCACTCATGCACTTGTTTTGGCACTTCCCATGAAAGTGGGAATTTCGATATCTATAGTGATGCCTCTCTGAATGGTTTGGGCTGTGTGTTAATACAACATGGAAAAGTGATCGCGTATGCCTCACGACAATTAAAACCCCATGAAATGAACTACCCTACCCACAACCTAGAGTTGGCAGCTATTATTTTCACTTTGAAAATTTGGCGGCACTATCTCTATGGGAAAACGTGTCGAATCTTCACTGATCACAAAAGCCTCAAGTATATCTTTACTCAGAAAGAACTTAATCTCCGGCAGCGTAGATGTATGGAATTGATCAGCGATTATGACTGCACTATTGAATAATCATCCCGGTCATGCGAACAGTACGACAGATGCTCTCAGCAGAAAATCTCACGGTCGACTCAATGCTCTTTATGCATGTCGTGTTCCTCTTCTAACTAACCTAAGATCTACTAGAGCCGCCTTGGGAATGGATCACCAGGGAACCCTACTAGCCAACTTTCAAGTTAAACCAATCTCATTAGACCATGTTCTCGAGGCTCAGATGAATGACTCAGAATCCCAGAAGTCAAAACAAGCAGTGATGAACGTCAATAGAATAGACCTCAGAATACGAAGAACTGACGGTATGCTTATGCAAGGTGATCGAATGTATGTACCGAATGTGGAAGAACTGAAGAAAGAAATTCTCGACAAGGCACACCTCTCAGCTTATGCAATGCATCATGGGAGTACTTAAATGTATCATACCATCCGACCTTTCTACTATTGGCCAGGAATGAAAAGATAAATTGATGAGTACATGAGTCGTTGTCCGATCTGTCTGCAGGTCAAAGTAGAGAGAAAGAAACCTAAGGTTGAAATTACTCTACAGTATCGCCTGTCATCCTTAGACCGATGGACAATCGGAGAGAATTATTTAGACGCTAGAAGACATGCTGAGATCTTCAGTCCTTCAGTTCGGAGACAAATGGCACAAACGCTTACCATTAATAGAATTCTCCTACAATAACAGCTTCCACTCCATCATTGGTATGTCACAATTTGAAGCAATGCATGGGAAACCTTGTCGTACACCTTTGTGTTGGTCCGAGGTCGACAAAAGAGTTTTGGTGGATCCTGAAATAGTAGACGAGACGACGCAGAATATTCAAGTGATAAAAGAAAATCTGAAGGCAGCACAGGATCGACAAAAGAGTATAGCAGACAGACATTCGACAGGTAGAGTGTATGCAGTTGGAGATTAGGTATTTTTAAAACTGCCGCCATGGAAAGTTGTTGTACGTTTCGGGAAGAAAGGAAAGCTAAGTCCTCGTTTTATAGAGCCATATCAGATTATAGAATGAAATGGTGAAGTTTCCTATCAACTTGATTTACCACCAGAATTGTCAAGGGTGCACAATGTATTCCACGTGTCCATGCGACGGAGATATGTCTTTGATCCGTCACATGTGATTCAGCCTCAGCCGTTTAAGATTAACCCAGACTTGACTTACGACGAGGTTCTAGTAACGATTCTTGATGGGAAAGAAAAAGTTCTCAGAAGCAAAACCGTTCCACTGGTGAAAGTTTTATGGAGAAACCACTCAGTTAAGGAAGCTACCTGGGAAACGAAGGATCACATGCGAGATCTTTATCTGCGTTTGTTCTTTAACTATAATCCTCAGTAGTGTTGAAGTTTTGAGGATGAATTTTTTTTTTAAGGGGAGTAGGTTGTGACGAACCGTCCCTAATTTTCCATATAATTTCCTTCCCAAGTGTGTAAAATGACGGATATGCCATTTTTGGCAAAGTAGAAATCCGACGTGTACTTTTGTTGTCTGGCATTTAATTTATTTTTCCTATTATCGAAATTAAATAGTACTCGTTATTATGAACGCGTGAGCGCGAGTTAGACCCAAATCAGATTTGTAACGAAGCAATTACGCTTAGTTAAAGTACATTAAAACCGGGTAAAATGTACATGTGTGTGCGAATTATTGAGTGTCAGTGGACACTATTTTACATAGGTTGAAGCACATTTTTCTTTCTACTTCTAGAATTGTCCAATTATTGGACACATCTAATTTTAAAAATCGGTTTCCTTTTTACCCTATCACCCAATCACACCTCTCCCTACTTTTTCTCACCCAATCAGATACTCTCTCTCTCTCTCTCTCGCTCTCTCTCTCTCTCTCTCTCTCTCTCTCTCTCTCTCTCATCCAATCAAATTCTTTCTTTCTCTCTCTCTTCTTCGTCACTCTCACTCCGCACCTCTCTTTCTCTTTGCAACACAAACCACCATCATCAAACATCATAGATCCACGTTCAAACCACCACCATCATACTCCTTTCATCACCACGAGTCCATCCGTACGAGCCGATTCGAAAACGAGTGAGTTTTGGCTTTTCAACTCAAACCTCCGACTTGGATCGAACTTCTTCGGTGACTTTCCATCCAAGTTACAAGGTTTTGGAAGATTTAGAAGCAACTAAACAACTTCCCGAGGTCCCTAGTTCAAGTTTGAAGCCAAGCCAACATGAAAATACACGATTTTGTGACGTAAGAATTAAGATCAAGACTTTCGAGCCAGTTTTAGTCTATCTCTGTCCACTCTTTGGGCTCCCAAAAGGTATAACTTTGTTCTTCTCCTCCAAAGCTTCATTTCCATATAAAGAACGTCGAAAATGGTTGTGAATTGAGAAAGTTATGAAGTTTTAAAGTTTTTACAAAAATCCAGCAAACATTTTCCAGATTCCAGCGAACCAGACGGCGGCGATGACAACTGGAGAACTGAGGAAGAAGGAGAATATTCCGTTAAAGTTGACGGATTATTCTCACGCTGTTAAGGTATTATGTTATGTTATAGTTAACGGAACTTTCCGTCAGTTGACGGAATATTCCCTTGGGTTTCTACCAGCGCGTGCAAGCGCTTAGCCTGTGCGTGTGGTCAATTGTTGGCGGCGCGTGAGGGCTCGTGCGGCTTCGTGGCGGCGCGTGGTCAACGTGTATGGGTTTGTGATGTCGCGTAGAATGTTTTCATATATTTAAATCCTCCGTTTGAGCAAACTATGGGGGATTTTCCTAGCCTTTTCTTGTATATTTTAATTAATTAATTACTATAGTTGTTTCACATATAGGAGATAATTATCCTGAGGAGGTACGAGGTCAAGCAAGGCTAGGAGGCTACATATCAGTGAGTGGGTATTTGTTTTTATATATGTTATATATAAAGTTTTATGGTTTCCACAAATGCATTTGGATTTAATATTATGCTTATCATGCCATGTTTTATTTCATTTTAAAAGTACTATTATATTGTTGAGATTTATAAATTGTCATCGCATGTTCATATACATTTTATCTGCTCATTATGCATGCTTGCACCGGTGTAGTACTCACCTCGGGCTAGGGCAAGGCTTCACGTGTATGTTCGCCTCGCACCGCACGTTCACTTTGGATCCATTGTAGGTGACAGTTCTATCCTATGTTGCAATAGGCAACTAGGGCTCGTATGTCATACGTTTAGCGCTAGTCTTCACGTGATTGTAGTACTATAGCGTATATTATGATTACACCCAGTCCTGTTCATGTTAGACTTTCTCTGCATGAACTCGTGTGTTAGCATAGATTGATGAACACCTGATTTTCATATGCTACGGTTGAGATATTATGATTTGTTGTGTTTCTTGAATTATTGATGAATTACATTTGATTTCATACATATACGTAGTATGATTTTCTGGAAACTATATTCTTTTACAGTGAGGAATTAGTATGTTCGGAAAATAAATGTGTTTCATAAACCTTTGTTTTTGCCCTCTCACACTTTCTGTTTTTCACCCCTCTAGAACTTAGTTAGCTGAATCTTTTGTGGCATACGAGGGATCTCTGGCAATTCTGACATCTACCCAAATAAATGTTGGAATTTATTTCCGGTTGTGTAATAAGTATCTTAACTAGATTTGACTGCTCTACTTAGGTCGTATTGTCATCTATGCTCTGACTACTTATGTATTATGGGTTCTTCCCACTACTATTAAATAACTTCTTGTTTCGGTTTAAATTTACCCATATTTTCACCTCACTTTTCTTTTGGCTACATCATCTTCAGGTGTCGGCCAACATGCCTCGACTCCGATCGGGATATGTTAAAGTTGTCAAATATTTTAAGATTTTAGATATAAACAAATATAATCTTATGGTTCATATACATTTGGTCCTCACATGTCCTAAAAATGAAAACCTTAAGGAGCAGGACTCATACTCGGGGCTAAGATTCACTTCTCGATTTACCCCAGACATTATTTCGGCCTTTTGTTTTGATCTTGGGGTTGGCTGTGGTAAAGGGCTAAGTTTCAAAAATTAAAAAAATTATAAAAAAAAGTTGGGCGAGCAAGTTAGGGTTTTAAGTAGAATTCAAAACTAATTTAAGCGGATTTGTTATGTGAAAAATCTGTTATCAATTTAAAATGTATCGAAATTCTTATAAATTTTTGCAATATTCGTTTACTCTTTTATGTGAGATTTACTCTTAATAAAATATCGACATATTGTACGTGAACAGAAAGAAGATAAGACTAAATAAAAACCACATAATTTGTGAATGAAACGGGCATCGGCAAGTGTGAATTGGTGCAAGTGGTGCTGGCAGCAAGAGAGTACAGCGTCACAGCTCCACGTACTAGTATCACAACTTATATTATTCAACACGACGACTCCATCTCCATGCTCCATGGCCAACTGCTTTGGTTGAAAAGTTGCGGTCCAAATATAGTAAGAGTGAAGTTGGCTAATAAATTGTTACGTGAAGACCGTCACTGTCTTGTTACCGTATGAAGCTCTGTATGATTGGATTTATCTTAAGCTTTGAACTTCGTTTTTGCAGTCAAAGCCCGGCTCACATGCCAAACAGTGTCACGGTGACACTGCCAACATTCAAACCTGTATGTTTGAAGTCAACCGTAACACCCACGAGCTTAATTGTTTGAATGGTCAGAATGTTATCTTAATATATTGTTTCAAAATTTGAAGGAAAAGAAAACCTCCCAGGTGTTAGAAGCACAGTAGTGGTGACGGTTTGCGTGACAACAGGACAAAGGTAGTAGACCAAGAACATGGATTAATTGTTGGCATACGACGTCAAACATGAACCGAAAAACTAATACAGTAGAACTTCTATATACTTATAATATTAGAATTAAATTAATTATTATTATTATAGGGAGGTTATTACCTAATTAAACATGTAGCTATAAAAATTGTTTTTTAACGAACTACATTAGTAAAGCATGTTAATTTTTAAGATGCAGACATGAAAAAACGAGAGTCTCCTGCATGTATCTATGTAGTACTCTACTCTCTTTAATGTAAAAGTTTTATGTTGAGATTGTAAATATGCATGCTTTAAGCTAGAAATATTGTAGCTTCAACAACAAGGTTTCTATTTTGATGAGTTATTATATATCGGTAAACTCAGAGACGTGACATCAATTATAAAAAAAATATTATACTATATGTGGATGCAAGTTTGTCAACAGGGGAGCTAACAAAATAAATACTTATTATGATCCAAAGTTTTTTCTTATTTAGAATATATGTTGACCCTAAGAACTACCAAGCTTACGTGACGCGCAGGCCGAGTAACTAATGAGCTAACTACGTCCTTCGGTTGTGTGCGGAGCGTGCCAACTCGTCGGCCGAGCTTGACCGAGGAGTAAAATATGTTGATGTTGTGTTGAGCGCGCGGTTGACTTCTGCGTCTTGCGATTGCGACCGAGGAAGGAACACGTCTCGGCCTTTGGATTCTAGAGCCTAAAGACAAGGCCGCTAGTTTTGCGAAGTTCACGAACTGTCGGCGCCATATTCGGTCACAGTGATTATATTCATGAAGGTATAAGCACGCCGAATCAGTACCAAAGTCTAAAGACACAAGTACTCAAAGCAGATGTACGTCTTAATCGTGAATGTGGTTCGGCCGTTAGAATGCCGAACTCTAAATCCCACTTGTGAGTATCCAATCATAAAATAACTCGGCGTTCAATGTGCCGAGCCCTAGTAAATTGTAACACCTCACTTCGCCGAGAAGGCTAATGAGATGACCTCTGCCAATAGAGACCCAAAAGTCATTCTTGACCGAGACTTGGATAGATAACCAGTCGGCCTCGACGCAGTGCTGTTTATCCAAACTGAAGGTGCTCCGTAGTCGGCTGATTCTACGGCGATAGTGCTGTTTATGCAAACTGAAGGTATCACCGGTTGCCTTCACAGTGCTGTTTATCCAAACTAAAGGTGTGTTGTCGAGAAAGAGGGTAAGAATAGAGTTCTCAAGGTTGTTGACAGGTTTCGCGTAGAGCGAGGGTTTGTGCAGGGCATATTTGTGTGTTAAGTTGAAGGGCTTGAATGATGCACAGCCTCCTCTATTTATAGCAGCAAATCCTCTTACGATCGAGTTAAAACCATACTCGGATTAGGACTTCTTATTCTGATCCAACCTTATCTCGACCAATCATACTCCCATTAGGACTTTGAACGCAACCTTTTACCAGGCCACATACATTCCAAATCTCAGTACCCTGCTGAAAGTCATTATTGCATCAGGTTTCAACTCCCCATCCATCCGTCTCATAATGGGACTCACTCCATCTTTATCTAGAACACTCCATTTCCTAATAGGACTTGGCCGGCCTTTACTAGGCAGCCCACAAATCGGATGACACAATAATTCTTAAATAAGGCTCATGGGCCGAGAATGATTCTAAACTTGGCCCAAACCGATATTTTGGGCTCAAACATTGCCCCCTCGCTTCTGAGGTCATCGACCTTTAGTCCTTGGTCGAACCTTGGCCTTGAAGAAGTGAAATCGTCCTTTGGCATCTCTATATTAAATCGTCTCGAGAACCCTAACCATGGGCATTTATGAAACATCATTTCACGCCCTCGATTCTCTTAACCGTCTCTCCATATGTCAATTCCTCGATTAACCTAGCAGCTTTTAATAATGACCCTCGAAACGTGCAGCTGCCGAAACGTCTCTTCTCCATCAAATATGCCGCCACACACAATCGTGCTTCCTTGAACCACGAAATCTTCAGTCATTTCACCTGGATTCCTCGAATATCCACAATAACCCGATTGGTTCTTTCCTCATTTTGAAAATCAAATGATTAATCTTCCCCCCAAAACGCCTATAAATACCCGTTTCTTTTTCATTCGAACTTTACACCTCCAAAACTCTTGAATTTTCTCTCGTTTCTTGCTTTCCAAAAAAAAAAAAAAAAAAAAAAAACTAGAAATCCCAAAGTTATCAACCCAGAAACCTTTCTTTCAAACCCAGAAACTCTCTGAATCTTTATCAATGGCTTCCTTCATCTCCAAGCTCTCTCACGAGTATGATAAATGAAAGGACTTCATCGACCGGAGCGCCATCAAAACTCTGCACTTTGAGAATGATTTGAACACCACTCATCAAATCCTATGACCATTCTTCAAGGATGCAATGCCCTCATCGATCACCACCATCTTCAAGGCTCACTGCCTGGCACCTTTGCTCCAAAGGTTTGATTAGTCGAAGTGGGTCCTGATGAGGCCCCAATGAGCCTGGCCTTCGACCACCGCAACCTGGGCGGCCTGGGTCGAACGGATGGAAAGATTCTTTGGCCAAGAATAGAAGGCTTTCGGTATCTACGATGCCATCAGACTTTCGACCGTGCAGATTGCCATGGACAAAGAACTCATCATGGCAACTCTGAGCCTCTGGTACTCGGCCACCAACACCATGATCCTTCCCTTTGGCCCCATTGGCTCCACCATCCTCGACATCTCAGCTATCTTTGGGACCTCTCCTTCTGGCATCCCAATCGATGCCACCCTTTCTGGGTGCCCGTCCAACCTCGATCTTAAGGCGTTATTCGACGAACGGGCTGTCGAGACGCTGAGCAAAGAAGGTCAAGAGCCTTCGAAAGAAGAGGTTCAGAAGTTGCACAAAAACTTCTTCAACTACAACACCCTCATCCTCCATTTTGCTGGCCAAGGGGAATTGAGCCCATGGAAGGGAGACCACGAAGCCTTCCTATTTTACTGGTACAACAAGTTTATTTGTTGTACCAAATCAAATAAATGCTTGGTTGCGAACATGCTGGTAGCTGAAGCCCTGGCTAGCGCTCACACCCTGGCCCTCAGTTCAGCCGTCCTTGCCAACCTTCTGCGCTGCCTTGCCGAAGCGACCATCAACAAGATCGACCCGCATCAGAACGGACCTCTCTGGGTTTTCCAACTTTGGTTGCAGGTCTATTTTGCCACACTTCGGCCAGAGATCCCCAACTTCCAATCCACTGAAGCGCTCGGTCTTCAATTGGCCTCCCGACCTGCACATCTTCACCGGGCCGAAAAAGTCTTCAAATACTTCTTTGGCCTAGAAGTCCTTTCTGATGACGAATTTCTAGTATGTCATCATCAAGAACACCCATCCTCACTCAGGCTTCCGACATCGGCATGGAGTGAAGTTGAAGATGCCGATCTTTGTCAAAACTAGGGATCGTTCGTGTTAACACGTGATCTTCCCCTCGGCTGCAACGCTCGCCGAGCAAACTGGGAGGTCTACCACCCTCATTACACTACTCGGCTAACTCCAAGGTTGCCGAGCGCCTCTACTTACTTCCCGCTCCCTTCTAAGCTAAGGACGCCTCTCTGGTTCTTCAGAAAATAAGTGTAAAGATACCGAGCAAGAGTTCCAGGAGAGGTGCAAAAAATTCCGCCTTCGGCTGAATGTTCCTGAATCTCTCATCACCGACACCTTTGGCAATTGGTATGAAGAGTACACCTAGGACTTCTTTGGCACTCCGGTCGAAGACGTTGTCAAAAAGATCTTCATCAACTAATCCAGAAAACTTCTGCCTCACAATCCAAAGACACAACCCAAGGTATATGTCTATCTCTATCTCTATCTCTTTTCTTTAAACACTTATTCAAAACTTTATTAACTTGATTTCACTCTCTCAGGCGGCTGAGTGTCGAAATAGGCAGAAGTGATCGCAGCGGCTGCGACCAACAAAAAATTAGCCCCTTCCTCCAAGAAGACTAAAACTGCCGCACCAGCCCCGCCGAGCAAACGGCCTTGCCAAGAGGCTGAGACGGCAGGTGAATCTCCCCGTCCCCCAAAACGTGTCAAGCAATTGATGAAGAAAGGAGAACAGGAGATTCATGTCATCTCCAGCCAGACCACATGAGCGACCACTCCTAGTGTATCTCTTCATGTTCCTGTTGTCCAGGCTTTGATCGAGAAGTGGCCAACTCCAACTGGTCAAGCGCTCAAAATTTGGCCCATTCCTCCGATCGTGGTTGAACCAGCTGATGCACCGCCGGTCGAAGAGCCTGTAACTTCGAAGTTGGCTGCGGCACTTATCTTAGATGAGGTGCCCCTTTTGGTCAAGAAGATTCTCCCTATAAATCCAAAACGATCAACGATCATCCTGGAAGAGGTATAGTCATATTATGGTCATCTTCTCCTCTTACTAAATTCAAAAACACTAACAATTTTTTATTTCTTCAGGACGACGAGGGCGATAAGATTCCGTTGACTAGTCGCCTTCGAGCAACCAAAACTCATTCCGTCAATCCTCCCCCTGTGGTCGAGGTGGGTGACCAGGTCGATCCACCTCCTGTGGTCGAGGTGGGTGATCAAGTTGATCCACCTTCTGTGGTCGAGGCGGATGACCAGGTCGATACTCCTGTAGTGAAAACGCCGATTCACCCGCTGCATCAAGACCTCGGCATCCCCCGCAGGAAGCCACTTCGGCTTACGTAAGTACTCTTATTGCTTTCCATTGATCAATATTTTGCCTTAGAATTCTAAACTAGGAAAACATTAAATGTCAGGTGCCCACGTTCTCGTTTCATCAAAACTTCTATGCGCCAAAGGGTGTTATATATATGTCCTGGCCACCTCAATGGCCATCAAACATAAATAACCTTCATCGGCCGCGTGAATTAAGAAGCAGTCTTAAACATTGGGCTCGACCATTAAGCTCTCTAGGCTCGAACAATGTGCCAGCAGACATGGTCGAAGTCTCTTCTCGGCAGATCTAGAATTTTTCCCCTTTTTTTACTTTCTTGTGACTTAACTTGTTCTGACTAGTTCCTCTTTGCGCAACCTTCATGGAAGGTTGAACTCGATGCTCTTCTTTTGAACACTTCGAGAGCGGCCGGCTCATCGGCGACTACAACCAGACCCTCTGTATCAACGGCCGAATCAAGTGCCTTCGTTAAGCTGCAGGCACTTTTATCTCTCTAGGTTTCATAAATCCTTGAGAGCAAGGGTCTCGACTTTGTGGGAGAATGTCTGAACGACCTTGCAGCAGGCGGTCTTCTGAGTAACGAAACCATCACTCGTCTGTCTTCCATTCTAGATCGAACTCAGGAGTATTTTGATATTTTTGCAATAGCTCTTCAGGTATAAGACAACCTCAAGGCTGCATTAGTCGCTCAAAAAGTTCTACACCCAGAAGTTAAGGCGATAAAGGCAAAGAAAGAATAGTTGGCCAACTTCGACTGCCAAATTGCTGACCTCAACCGTTGAATTGCCGAACTCCAACGTCAGCGGTCGGTCGTTGCCTCTGATCTTGCTGATAATTTCGAGTTGAGCAAAACCCGTATGACTAACTATGCGACTGGTGCAAAGCGAATTGAGCAACTGAAGATGGATAGAAGGACCCGGCAGGCTAAAATCACAATAGGCGAAGTACAATGGTTGGAGTTGAATGCCATCCTTAAAGCTTTTCTTCCGTTATCCCCTTGAGTTGTCTTTGTACATTGGTCGATTGGCTTCTACTTGTACAACCTTTTTGCGAATATTAATGAAATGAACTTTTATTCTCACATCTCCCAAGTTACCGAATAATATTTTTTTTAAATTTCCCGTTGATTGGTAGTTTATGAATCAAACCAGTTTGAACCCTGAGGTGGTGTGCTCCCTTGCCAAGAACTTTGTGCACAATGAAAGGTCCTTCCCAATTGGACGACCACTTGCCGAACCTAGGGTCTTTAATTCCCACAGGTAGCACTATTTGCCAAATGTTTTTTGCCTGACTCGTTGATTATAAGCTCGCTCGGCAATCTTCTTTTGTGCCACTAATAAGTTATAAGCATCAAGCCAAGCTTCTTCTAACCCTTCTAACTCTTATCTCATGGCCTGACTGTACTCAGCACTAAACAAACCACTTTGTTCAATTACTTGCAACGAGTTGATACTTAGCTCGACCGGCAACATTGTGTCGTGTCCATAAGTCAACGCGTATGGAGTCGTTCCAATGGCTGATCGGAGTGAAGTTCGATAGGCCCATAACACTTCATTTAGCTTCAGATGCCACATACCAGGCCTCTCTCTTACCATTTTTTCAAGAATACCGATCAAAACCTTATTACTTGATTCGGCCTGCCCATTCGCCTACGGGTAATACGACGTAGACTGCTCGAACTAAATTTTCAGATTCGCCGTATACTCCTTAAATCTGTCAGATGTGAAGATTATACCATTATCAGTTATGATTGTTTCTGGTACGTCTAATCTAGTCACGATGTTTTCTTCTACGAAATTACAAACTTCTTTAGACGTTAACTCGGCATATGACTTCGCTTCAACCCATTTAGTGAAGTAGTCTGTCGCAACAAGTATCTATGCATGCTTTGCGGACCCGGAAGATGGTGTAATTTTGTCGATTACGTCTATGGCCCATCCTCTAAACGGCCACGGTTTAGTGACCGAATGTAGGGATTCGGCCGGGACTTTTTGTATGGGACCATGAATTTGACACTGTACACATCTTCATGCGAACTTAATGCAATCCTTCAGTATACTCAACCAGAAATAACCGTGTTAGTGAAACAACTATGGCATCTTACGACCGGATTGATGAGCCCTGCAAATTCCTTCATGAACTTCTATGGTTGCTTGAGCAGCCTCCTAAAGATCGAGGCATAACAGTAATAGACCGTCTTCACATCTTCAGTACAATTCATTTTGGTACGTGACATAGTTCGTGGCATGAACCCTTGTCTTGCGGTCGTGTTTACCATTGGGGTTGTTAAGGTACTGCATGATTGGCTTCCTCTAGTCATTTGGTATTGCCTTGACTGCGCAGACGTCTATAGGATCCTTTCGCTCTAATAACGAAGGTAGGGACATGACTCGCGTACGGATTACGCTATCATGTTAGAGAATTTGCTGATTAACAAAGGCCGGGTATAATCGTCGTAACACAGGTATTTCCCGGCCTAGCTTGCCCCCTAGGAGTTGCGCTCCAGAGGCTATTTGAGCTAGTTCATCTGCATCGGTATTTCAAACTCAAGAGATGTGTTTGAATGTAATGTCATCGAAAGACTCGACCAAATAACTGGCAACCATGTGATTGGGCGCCAAAGTGCAACTCATGCAATGAAAAGTACCATTAAGCTGATTAATCAAAAGTTTGAAATTGTTGAGGATGAGGGCTCGGGTTGCTCGTAATTCATGAAGGACACAAAGGCCGATAACAAGAGCTTCGTATTCGGCTTAATTTTTCGTACAATCGAAATCAAGTTTAAGAGAAAAATACCAACGGTTATGATCAGGGGATTGAATGACGATCCCAACCCCAGCCGAAGTCGAAGTACTAGAGCCATCAAAGTACATCGTCCAATGATTATCCCGCGTATCTACCATATCTATTTCAACATCATTGCCCTCAAAACCGTAAGGTGAAGGATGTTGAGCCAAGAAATCGGCTAAAGCTTGACCTTTGACGGCTTTCTGGGGCACGTATTGCAAACTGAATTCAGATAGTGCCATTGTCCACTTCCCGATTCGGCCTTTCACGATTGGCCGAGTGAGCATGTAACGAATAACGTCGGTCTGGGTAATGACTTGAGTTACTGATGGAAGCATGTAATGCCTGAGTTTTGATGCGGCGAAGAATACGGCTAGGCAAAGTTTCTCGATGGTGAAATAATTGATCTCCGGTTGGTTGAGATTCCGACTGAGACAAAAAATGGCTTGTTCTCAACTAGCGTCATTGTCTTGTGCGAGGAGGCAACCGATGGATTCATCGACAGCGAAGATGTATAACTTGAGAGGTTTACCACGTCGTGGTGGGACAAAGACGGGTGGAGTCGTGAGGGATACCTTGATATGTGTGAACGCCTCTTGGTGTTCAGGACGCCATTCGAATGCGTCGCAATCTTTGAGTTTCAAAAGCGTAGAAAAGGCTTTCATTTTTCCTGCCGAATTAACAATGAATCGGCGGAGCAAGTTGATCTTGCCGAGCAACGACTGTAGTTATTTTTTGGTCATAGGGGGTGGAGCACCGATGATCGCGCAAGCCTTGTTTTCATCGACCTCAATGCCACGATGATGTACAAGGAATCCTAAAAAGTTACCGGCTGTGGCACCGGAAACACATTTGGCAGGATTCATTTTCAGATTATGCTGGCGCATACGTACGAAGGTTTGTCTAAGATAATCCAAATGTGTCTGCCGGCGTTTTGATTTTATCACGACATCATCAATGTAGACTTCGACAATGGTTCCAATTAGATCATAGTATTCATCGCTCGTTGGTATATGGCACCGGCATTCTTGAGGCGGAACGGCATGACGACCCATTCATATGTACCGAGTGCCCCCGGGCAACGAAAAGTAGTTTTATGGACATCGGCTTTGGCAATGAAAATCAAGTTGTAACTGGCATGTCCATCCATAAAGGATAGAATTGCATGGTTTGCCGCTGCTTCGATTAGCAAATCTGAAATCGGCATGGTATACTCATCTTTGGGAGTTGCCAGATTCAGATTTCGGAAGTCGATATAGATTCGTAAAGCACCACTTTTCTTTAACATTGGGACGATATTTACCAACCATTCGACTTATCGAACAGTCCGAATGAACCCCGCTTTCAAAAGTTGAACCAGCTCATCCTTTATGCCGAGTTGCACTTCGGTTAAGAATCGACGAGGTGGTTAACGGAATGGTTTACACCCAAGTTTAATGCGTAACTCGTGTTTGACGAGCGTTCGATCTAAACCCGACATTTCATGATAGCTCCAAGCAAAGCAATCTTTGAATTCTTTAAGTAAATTAAAAAGTTTGGCTTTCATATGTTGGGGTAACAAAGTACTAATAAATAAAGGTCATGGGTCGTCGGCCGTCCCAACATTTATTTTCTCTAAAGGGTCCTTGACCTGGGGCCGACTATCTTCGAGCTCAGATAGAGCAGCTTGAACTTTATCTAACGATAGAAATGGACCGTTATCTCATTCAGTAAGAAACTCGACTAAGTTTATGCCCAAATTTGGTTGCTTGGAAATGGCGTACCAATGGGCCAGCAGTCGTTCCGTGGTTGATGAAACTACGGCCCGACGCCTTTCTTGTGTGGTTTCAGACATCGGTGTCGGCAATCAGATTGACCAACCCGAGTCTCGCCGAATCTTGTGCACAGTATCAGGACTTACCTCGATGACCTTTTGTACTAATATCCGGGTCGTCCGCCCTTCCTCATTAAAGCCTTGTAAGGTGATACAGCCGACGTGATCATCGTAGTATCGAGCCTAAATCATGTTCGGTTTGAATGGCTAATTATCGACCGGGTGAACTAGAACTGATTTACCGTCCGAGAAAACAAGAACTTGGTATAATGATGAGGGAATGCAACATGTTTGATGGATCTAGTCGCGACCGAGTACCGCATTATACTCGATTTTGGAATCAACTATAAAAAATACGATCATATGATTGTGACCGGCCACGTTTACCTCCAAATGAAGCACCCTATTTATCTGGGACTTATCCCCGATAAAGCTGCTAATGGTTACCCCTGATGGGATGAGTTCGTCGTTAGAACGTCGTAGTGCTTTCATGATGGACATGAGCATGATATTGACTGTCGCCCCACAATCGATGAATACTTTAGAAACTGGGTATCCTTCAATATGAGTCGTAACATACAACGACTTCAGATGCTGAAGATTATTGGTAGGAGAGCAGGGAAACAACTCGACAAAGGCGGCTTTAAGTGTAGCTTGTTTTCCCTCTAGCCCGTCCTCGTCGACGGTGACAAAGTCAACTTGCATTGCTTCTTCGGCTACCACGTCACCATCCAAGAAACTCGGTTGAGATGTGGTCGGCTGAAACTCGACGGGTAAAACATGGACCATGCTAATTTCCATATTTTCAAGGACCGAACGGCCCATTGGGTCATGGACGTCATTTTCTAGGCTATCGAACCAAGTATCCCATTCTTGAGTATCCTCAACTTGACCGTCCTTTGTTTCAATGGGTGGCTGCTGTGGCACATCCTCCAATTCTATGTCGTTCTGGTTGTTTCCATCGAGCTCACCTGACGTCGAGAATTGGTCTTGTTTTTTTGCCGCCTTACGAGCTTGCTCCTGATAGGCGATGCAAGCATTCCTTGTGTCGAGCTACGTATCTAGTCGTACCACGCGTTCTTTCTCATCGGTCGTAAGGCCGAAAAGAGCCACTACCGAGAAGACTTCGAAATGGTGCCGTAGATATTGAAGATCCTCAAGAGAAAAAGGAAGTTCGACAGTGTTTATATCGGTATATGGATCGACCTCAAAGTCGAGAACTCGAGCTTCTCGTATGTGCTGGAACCTGGCTTTCATCGCTGGATCGGTAGTCTTTTGGATAATTTGTTCGACGTCAGGGCAAGTGAGGGCCAAATCGAGGGTGTCTTGACACTATTTTGGAAGGCCGTATAAGTCATTAGCATAATATTTCTTGTGAAACTCCCGCATGTACTCTAAGGCCTCGCTGAGAAATGGAGGGTGCAAATTTCGTCGTATTTTAATTAGTGGCTCTGGTGGAGGCAACAGAGTGAGTTTGCTTTCCGTCTCTTTTCTGAATTGTTCGAAACGAGCCTTCATTTCCCCTGGTCGAAGAAGGAGTTTGATGCACTTCTCAGATTCCTCGATTGTAGTCTCAAAGTCATGATCAATCGCCTTCTTTCCCCGAAGTAATTCGGCCATGATTGCATAGGGTTGCTGATCATCTTCGCTACCTGGCACTTCTTTCGGCTGCCATTTGGTGGCCGAAGTAGCCTGTGCGGCTTGTCGACGGGCCATGTAGTCTATCTGTTGGCGTCGACGCTTCTGAGATTTGGATAATGCGGTATAGACGCTGGTAGGGGAATTGTAACTATACCACCATTGGTCGAGTGGGTCGGGTGGCTTAAACGTTCTTTGATTCGCTGACGAACCCGAGCTGCTAGAATTACGCGAGTAATAATCTTCATTGTAAAACGGCACATCAAAATCAAGGGGTCGTCTGGTTAAGGTTGGACTGTCTATTCGCATTTAAAGACCAAGCCTATCGAAGACCTTCTGTCGCTGGCCGTACGCCGAGCACTTTTGGGGATGTCGTCGTGACCGTGGAAGAAGATTGTGGTGTCGTAGCCTGAGGTGGTTTTTCCTTTGGCTTAGCCAAGATAACATCTGCTTTACACCAGCTGCACAACACCATTAGTCCATCTGCTTCGTCTGCGCTAGAGTCTGACATACGTTCGACAATCGCTGGTCCCGAAAACTTTGTAAGTGGGTCGTTCGAAAATAAATCAACTTTAAGTCGTGGACGAGAATTCTGTTTTGAGACATGTTGTATTGAAATGAACTCGGTCTTCCCTTTCCCTTTGTTTTTGGGCAACTGAGCATCCATCATGCCGATTGTCGCCGAAGGGAAGGGATCGGCGTCGACTACCATTTGTTTCTCAGGGAATTTAAGTTTTCCTTTATCAATCCAGCTCTGAACTGCATCACGGAACACGACACAATTGTTGGTTGTATGCTTATTCGAGTTACGATATTTGCAATACGTCTTGCCTTTCAACTCTTCGGCCTTAGGGATGTTATGCCCTGGCTGAAGCTTGATAATCTTTGCAAGCAACAACTGGTCGAAAATTGCATCAGCCTTAGTGATGTCAAAAGTATAAACTTTTGATGCTTTGATTGTAACTTCTTTAGAGGCCGAGCGAGTTTTGACATCTTTGGAATTAAGGGGAGTCAATGCCTTACATATATACGGCTTATTGATTATGATCTCAGCCGCATCCACACTGGCGTACTGAGAATCCTCGCCTTCGGCCAATGCGTGGCTGACCATGGGATTCTTGTAAATCGTTCCTCTGGGTGGGGACTTTGAGATCTTTTCCTCTCGGAGAAAATGATCATATTGCTCGACGTGCTGAGCTAGTTCGTACATGTCTCGGAAGTTTGCCCCCAAGAATTTCTTTTTGTACTCCACGTCCAACCCATTCAAAGCAAGCCTAACAAATTCGACTTCAAGGAGATGTACTCGGCACCAATTTTCGGCCGACTTAAACCTTGTACGATAATCCATTGGTGACTCATCAGATGCTTGAGCCATCCTAGCCAATGAAAAAACTAACATTTCCATCCATGGTCGATAGAATTGCTCATGAAATTTTTCGACCAGCTCCTCCCAACTTTGGATGAAGTTAGGTGGGAGGTTAATATACCACGCAAATGCCGAGCCTGTCAATGAGAAGTTAAATAGTCGCAGTTTATGGAAATCACTATTAACATCCTCGCATTGCGCAGTGAAACGAGCTACATGTTCTAACGAGGACAAGGATGATTCTCCAGCAAAAAGGCTAAAATTTGGGATTTTAAAGCCTTTAGGATACTCAAACTTCTCCACGTAAGTCGGGTATGGATGGATGAATTTCGGGAACTTCGGCCCTTTTTTAAAGGCCGAATCGATCATCATTTGGACCTCGATCATATCAACGGATGTTGTTTCCACTCTCTGGTCAGATCCGTCTGATCTTCTGCTTGATCCTCCTCTTTTTTCTAAGTCAATTGTTTTGAGCTGAGGGGATATTGGCTCGGTCTGTGCTGTTGGTAAAGGGTTATTTCTTGGTGGAACTTGCCGAGAATGATCGGCGAATCCATGATCATGGCCCTTGCTAACTAGAGCGTCTCGTATTTCTGTTAGTATGTTTCGTTGTCGGCTGAACCAATGCTCGAATTGCCGAGTTTGCTCGTAGAGCAGTCGCCGAAAAAATGACCTGGTTGGTGGGTCAGAGGAATCACCACCGTCTTCAACACAATCTTCTACTATTCCTTCGACCAAAACTTCTTTCGTTATTTTAGTGAGGATCTTTGTATCATGAAACGGCTAGACGAGACTAACTTCCCTTTCTCGACGTGTCGCACTCAGTGTTTCGGGCGTCGCAGCAGTAGTAATTTGTGCCTGTAACAAGCCTTATGGCCCTGAGTTCTGGTTTGTAGGGTTAGCTCGATTTTTCCATGATTGTTTTCTTTTTTTACTGACCATGTCTCAATGGTCATGAACTTCGAAGTTTTAGCATTAGGTCCCACTGGGCGTGCCAAAATGTTGACCCTAAAAACTACCAAGCCTACGTGGCGCGCAGGCTGAGTAACTAATGAGCTAACTACGTCTTTCGGTTGTGTGCGGGGCGTGCTAACTCATCGGCTGAGCTCGGCCGAAGAGTAAAATATGTCGATGTTGTGTTGAGCGAGCAGCTGACTTCTGCGTCTTGCGATTGCAACCGAGGAATGAACACATCTCGGCCTTTGGGTTCTAGAGCCTGAAGACAAGGCTACTAGTTCTGCGAAGTTCACGAACCATCGGCGCTAGATTCGGTCACAGTGATTATATTCGTAAAGGTATAAGCACGCCAAATCGGTACCAAAGTATAAAGACACAAGTACTCAAAGAAGATGTACGTCTTAATCGTGAATGTGGTTCGGTCGTCAGAATGCCGAACTCTAAATCCCACTTGTGAGTATCCAATCATAAAATAACTCGGCGTTCAATGTGTTGAGCCGTAGTCAACTGTAACACCTCACTTCGCCGAGCAGGCTAATGAGATAACCTCTGCCAATAGAGACCTGAAAGTCTTTCTTGACCGAGACTTGGATAGATAACCAGTCGGCCTCGACGCAGTGCGGTTTATCCAAACTCAAGGTGCTCCGCAGTTGACTGATTCTACGGCGATAGTGTTGTTTATCCAAACTGAAGGTATCACTAGTTGCCTTCATAGTGCTGTTTATCCAAACTGAAGGTGTGTTGGCGACAAAAGGGGTAAGAATAGAGTTCTCAAGGTTGTTGAAAGGTTTCGCGTAGAGTGAGGGTTTGCGCAGGGCAGATTTGTGTGTTGAGTTGGAGGGGTTGAATGATGCACAACCTTCTCTATTTATAGCACAAATCCTCTTACGATCGAGTTAAAACCATACTCGAATTAGGACTTCTTATTCTGATCCAACCTTATCTAGACCAATCCTACTCCCATTAGGACTTTGAACCCAACCCTTTACCAGGCCACATATATTCCAAATCTCAGTATCCTGCCGAGAGTCATTATTGCATCAGGTTTCAACTCCCCATCCTTCCGTCTCATAATGGGACTCACTCCATCTTTATCTGGAACACTCCATTTCCCAATAGGACTCAGCCGGCCTCGACTAGGCGGCCCACGAACTAGATGACACAATAATTCTTGAATAAGGCTCCCGGGCAGAGAATGATTCTAAACTCAGCCCAAACCGATATTGTGGGCTTAAACATTATCACATAGAGAAATTTTACTGAACTAAGTAGAGTATACTACAGACTACAGTATTGGCAACATAATCGGCAATAATTTTTGTACTATACTTATAACATCTCACACACAAGTGATTGTCATTGATTGAGATTATCAAGTATTGTCTAGATCGTTGTTGTAATGATATATTTATCAGTGTTCTAAACGTCTCTGCTTAGCCCCGCCTGGGCTCTAGGTTGCTGATCACAGCTACGATTAATCTATAGGCGTTTAAAAAACAAATAAGAAAGGGTGCCCAAATTTTCCTAAGCACTTGCCTAGACCCGCTCTAGGCGCCTGTCTAGGCCACCGCTCTTACTTAGACATAAAAGATAACTTTCATTTTGCATTTATTCTTTCCATAAATTGTAGAGACTTGTTAGAAACTAGATGGACAGTCATTATATACTTGTTTCCCATATTTTGAATATGTTCTAGTACTTTGTAATTTATACGTCATCTTATTTTGCTATTTATGTAACTCAATACAAGTATATATATTTTTAAAGTATAAGTAGACGTTTATTTATATGTTATATAATAATTTAATTAAAATTAACAGAAAAAAAATTAAAAGCCTCGGCCTCGCCTATATGTCTGGGCGCTAGACCTCTGTCCGTCACCTGACTACCGCCTAACGCTTTCTATAAGCTTAATATTCATTTAGGTAAACTGTTGAGTAATGCTAATCACCGTCTCTCATCCCAAGATAATTATGAATAGTTTGAATTACAACTAGCTAGTAGTGTAATGTTCAAGTCTAAAATTTCCTTGAACTCGGTCTAGCAAGTTCAAAGTTGAAGGAAAATTCTCATAATGTTGATCTGGATAAAAATTAATATGAATATGTCATGGATACGAATCTTCTATTAATGTGACATACGTGGGATCTGAAATTCGACCATATTAACATATCTCACATCGACCGTATTTCTGATAAAAGAATAATTTAAATATCATAACCTCTCTAATTAATATTAAAAATTTTTGTGATAAAACTCTACATCTGATGCATTGTACAGATGGTAATTACCAAATTAAAGATTACAGCACAAAACCTTACGAAAAGCATTTTCTAATATGAAAATGATTATTAATTCTTGACTTTGTATGTCTTTTTTGTTCCAGAACATAAAAACAAAGGGACAATTTCCAAGTCTAACGAGTGGCGGTCTGTATAGATTTATTGACTTCATAGACATGTCACATGAGCTCTTAATTTTATAGTTGAAGCATCACATCAAAGTATTTATTATGGGAAAAGGACGGCTAAACGCAATTTCTTCTCATCAGGTTGTGATTAAATAATATTAACATAAATAAATTGTGATCGTTTAAATAGAAGGAGATCAACTAAGAAGAAGATTTGAAGGGAAGAAAATTCTACCCCTCACATTACATTATGAAGCTAATTATTGGAAGGACTAAAAACATCAAGAATTTTACAAGTCATGAATTGAGGTTTGGTGTTTTGATATGTTACTTGTGCAGTTGCACATTGGCTTGCACGCTATGTTGTTGTTGGATCGAGGGAGTGGTTTGATTCGAAGGATCTCCTAATTTAATTGACGATTTCTTTTTAGAATTAAAAAATACTATCAATATATAATTTATTGGAGCGGTGGTACTTTTTTTCTTTCGACAACGAGGTCACCCTAATGTACTCTACATATCTCTTTGTAAGAATCTGGTCTAATTGTTAGTGAATATTGTACTTTTCAAAACAAGAAGAAATCAAATTAATTTCTGTCGTTGTCAACTTATGCATTATGTTCGGGAAGTTTGTATAAGTTTCATTTCATATGTATGCTTGGTATTTGGATGGATGACCTACAAAATACAAGACGTTAATGTAAGCATTTGTTTATGAGTTTGATTCAATAAATTTATCTTTCGAAAGTATAAATAAATAACAAAGAGAGTACTCTTGCATGGTATTGAAAAAAAATAATGGAGTTGCAACTTGCATCTATCTTAAAATTCTTAATTAATTTAAGATTTTCATTGCGTGAAAACTATTATTTTAGAGTGTTCTATTTAAACATTGACACGTACTTATAAATGACATTATTTTACTAATCTCTTATGCGTAATCAGGTGTAATCAACTCATCCCTTTCCTTATTAAAAATAAAAAATTTCACAGTATTATAGCGGTGAGATTCCTTGAGGAAATGGAGGAAATCTAGTTTGCCCGCATAGAAAGCGAAAATCTTATTTATCATCGTCGGTGTAAGTGTAGTTTACTCTATCAAGTACAATACTAATCTAACAGTATTCGTCTTTGCATCCGATGTTACGTATTCGAATCTCTCTTCTTATAGTTTAGATGAGTTTAAAGTAATTATTTTATCGGTTGTAAAAAAAAATATACAGTACAAGTCTATTTACATAAACAGAATATCAGTTACCTCAAAAATCATATATATATATATATTGAAAAAAAAATTGTTGTTTCAGTTTCTTCCAACTATACCATACTACTTGTAAATTCCATAACTGAATAAAACGAATGTTGGTCAACTTGGTAGAGTTTTGGAGAGCAATCTTTTGGTGTAATTAGAATATCATCACGTGGTGTTACAAGTTTACTCAAATTATAACACGTACATTTGTTTTTATTAATATTTTGATGCTACAAGTGTGACATTTAAATAACGATGATTATAATTATGTTAAATTCTTAAAGCAATTATTATTTAACGAGACTTTTTCTTGAAAAAAAAAATTTCTTTGTAGTCGAAGAGAAAGTGTTGGAGAAATATTTCCGTTTTTCATACACTTCTTGATGATTTACTGAAGAACACGTTTTTAGAAATCAAATGAAATATAAAATTATACTTCTCACCATTAATACTGTTCGGGCATGAAATTTAGCCCAGTTGGCATTCAGCCTCGTTGTAAGACGTTAACAATTTGATGGAGTCCTGGTGGAATAGGATTGCTAAAGGGTCAGATTTAAATGATGGTTCGGTTGAGTCCTGAAGGATGTGGGATTATTGAAGGATCAGGAAGGATTTTAACAAGATTTGAATTATTCTAAGGATCAAGGCATGTGGCTACTCAGATGAGGAATGAATAGAACACATAAGGAGACTAGGTTCAGAATCCTAGTTTAGGTCGAAGAGGCCAAAACTAGGTAGAAAGAGTTTTGGCATAAGAAAGATCTGATGAGATAAGTGTCAAGAATATCCAAGTGCCTGCCGAAGAGCCAGAGTCTTAGTGGGAGTCTACTACTCGGCAAACTTGGCCACCATGAAATTCATCCCTATAAATATGATGAGGCTTTGCAACGTAGAAAGGAACGTTCAACTCACCACACAAATCAACGCTCTACACGAACCCTCTCAACCATTAAGAAGAATACTAACTGCTCCACGAACAAGCCATCACAAATTTAACTTGGTTAAAAAGATTTGGGTTGGCAACCGAACGATGACTACAGTTTGGTTAAATAGAGTTTTCCGGAGGCAACCAACGAAGCTGACATTTGGTTAAACAACACTAGAATTGCAAAATCAACTTGGCTTAGGAGTTTTGATAGTTTGGTTAAACAACAAGTTCTCTTTTTTTTTTTCGACTGGTGATCTATTGCAAGTCTCTGCCGGCGAATAATCTTTGATTCTTTTGCAGAACGAGACCACTTCCTTAGTTTTTTCGACGAAGTGGAGTGTTCTATTATCGGTTATTCCCTTGTGACATTCAAAGTTTAGCATATTGATGGCCGAACCACTTTTACCATAAAGACGCTCATCTTCTTTGAGTATCTCTGTCCTTACAGTCTAATTCCAACTTGGTGTACCTACATTCTCACTAATATAGTTGATGCTGCTGAACCCGGTGTATAGACCCAAAACTTTGTAACGAGTTGCAGGAGTCAAAAGTCAAGAGCAGATTCCATCATACCACCATCACCCTCAGAAGTATTCGCTTGGTCGAGCTCGGTAGCGCATTGGTATGCCCACATCACCCTCAGAAGTATTCGCTTGATTTTCTTTACGAATTTTTGAAAGAAAAAAAAGTGTGTGTGTATTTAACAAACAATAGTATCTACACTAAGGGATGATGGAAAGGGTAAAGCCTTACAATAGGATGCCATAATAATATGGTTCAACTTCACCTTTGACGAGAATCGAACCTAAAACCTCTAAATTACAAGTAAAGAAGAATATTACGAGACAGTAATACTAAGAGGCATGTATATATTATTGAAAAAAATGAATGAAACGTTGAAATATAGAAATAATTGCTATCCTTTTTTATCCAATTTTTTGTTTAAAAAACCATTGGGTATTGAGTAACTCACAGATAAAATTTGACCAAAAAAAAAAAGTAACTCACATATAAATTGAATTCAAACATAGTAGCAAACATGCTAACTTTTCTTTTCATGATATTTTGATAAGAAAGTTTTCGATGGAAGTTATTATGTGTAAATTTGTTTAACGTGGAGCCTGAAATAAAATTATTTAAAAGAAGCTCAAATGTTCAATCCAATAAAATCCAAGTAAACAGATGTCACAAGAACATATCAAATCAATCACACCCACTAGTCCCACCAGATCAAGATTTATTCAAACAACTGCCGTCTCCGTTGTCGGAAAATCTCACGCACATATATCATCAATCATATATGTACGGGACAATTTATATACTTTTTTTTCTTCTAAATAATTCAAAAAAATAAAAACAAAAAACCAGCTTCTAATTTCTATTCACAAACCAACGTTAAATCCCTCATACGACCATAAGCTGTGGACAACCCACGGCTGGATGAGGAGATAACGGCGACAATGGAGGCACGTTAAAAACTCCTTTCACGTCCTCCTTCTCTGAGTCCCAGAACGCCATCCAACTTGACGGCGTCAATGGAGTTTCCGTCAACTTCTCCTTCTTTACAGCCACCACCGCCTTCGCATCTTCGTGTTCCTGACGACGTCGTTTTCTCTCCACCGACGCGACTGGCTCGGCCTTACCGGCTTCGAGGGGGAAGTTGAGGATCGCTTTGGCGCCGCGGAGCTTGAACGCCGCTCGATCGTATGCCCTTGCTGCCTCTATCGCCGTGTCGAAGGTCCCCAGCCAGACCCGGGAGCCTCTGCGGTTCGGGTCCCGGATCTCCGCCGCGTACTTGCCCCACGGCCTTTGTCGGACTCCCCGGTAGTGCTTCTTCTTCTCTTCGTTCGAAATCGCTTTCTGAACCGTCGCCGGCTTCGCGGCGGCCTGGTCTGAGCTCGCGAACTGGAGCCACTCTGTTTTGTTCGGGAGCGAGATTGTGAGCGCAGGCTTTCGGATCGAGTTGGCGGGTTTCGGATCCGTTTGCTTCAGAATTTGAGGCTTTTGCTCAAATTCAAAGTAATCGTCGCTGACTAGAGGCTTTGAATCGAACTCGAACGAGTTTTGCGAACTCAAATTTGTGGATTTAGGAGTTGTGAGGTCAATTACTTGGGGTTTTTCTTCGAAATCAAAGAAACCGGCGGAGTTAAACTCGAAGGTGTCACTGGAGTCCAAGTAATCGGAGATTTCAATGGAGGAGTCGAAAGTGGAAGATGATTTGGAGCAAAACGACTCGGATTGGGACCTGGAGAGGTCAGAATTGTCCTCGGGACTCCACTGGTTTTGGGTGAAGCTGGAACCGGGGTCACTGGGCTCGGCGGCGCAGCTCCTCACCGGCGAGAACTCGCCGAGAAGATGGTGTTTGATGAGCTCGAGCGCCGAGACCTGATCTAAAGCCATTGATAACAATTTTTTTAGCAAGTATCTATTTTTCCTATCAATCTCTGAGCTCTAAGAGTTGTAGAGAGAGAAAAAGGGCGGAAGGAGAGAGAGAGAGGTTTTGAATATTTTGCAGAGAGTGGAGATTTGGGAGTGAGATGGAAGATGGGGAAGGGGTGGGGATATATATACAAGTGGCCGAGGGTGGACAAAAAGGACAAGACCTTCATGCTGAGGTTCGATGAGGCAGGGCACGAAGCATCCTTTGACCTTTTCATCTGAGGGGCCAGTCCTATCCATTACAAACCTTCTACTACGTGACGTTGCGTAATTATTCCCCTTCGCATCTTCACCTTTGGACGCCTCATTTCACTTTCATTCTTTCATTTCAAGTAAAAAAAACTAATGAAAATAATTTTAAAGCTTTGAGTTTTAACAATAAGGATAAAATAAATGGTAAAGTGAATAGTACCAGGATTGACTTTTTAGTGTAAAAATATGATTTTTTGTTAAAGTGAACAGTACCAAAAGTTTTTCATTAAAGTTCCCTTCAAGTAATTGATGGAGTACTAGGGTTTGTTCATGCTCCTAGGCTGATCCCATTGTCTTTTTCTTGTGAGTTTTACACGCATGAATAATTCTCGTTAAGATGTGTGCCGATTAGTCTAATTTTTGAATTATTTTTCTTTTTATCCGAATCAGTTGAAAGCATACATGTATCCAAACTCGAGGATGATTTTCATTTTCCAAACACATCTTATCATGTAGCAACACTTAGTAGAAACAATCCCACATATTTTTACACTCTCATGAAAAAGATTATGCAGGAAAATAAATACAATCCAGTTAAAAATATAATGTATCAAAGTTAACAATTATTTTTCGTTTTCGGAGATATGTCATTATTTGCTTGGTTATTTTGTAATTTAGCACTATATAGACAACATATTAATAGTACTCACTTTGTCAACAAAAAAACTAATGAAATTACAATTATAATCTTTAATACATAACTAAAAAAAATTTGTGAGAAAATAAAAAAATGAGGGCATTAAAGTAATTTTGAACAAACAACTTTTTGTTTTTTTGTTTTTCTAAATCTCATAGCCATGTCATCCAATCACGATTCTCTAAACCCTCTCTCTCTTTCTCTTCCTCTCTCCAGGGCCAACACTTTTTTTTTTCCGATGCCTGCATAACTCCTACCAAAAAAATTAATAATAATAATAACCCCAAACCAATTCTCCTAATAGTGTTGTGTATGTTTATCATTTTGTCGTCTTATGCTCAATGGTAGCTAATTTTGAGGATTTGAGATTGGTTAAGCAGTGGTTAATATCGTGGATGCTTCCAAAAAGTGCATCTTTGCAGCAGAACATGATAATTATCCTCAGTTTAATCGCTCAGTGGAATCATTACCAAAATGTAGACAAAGTCGTAGGTCATCTAGGACACGAGTTAATCAACATTAGATTTGGTCATCTCAGGCTTAATTATTCACTAATCTCTGTATTTTAATTGGAGACCTTTAATATTAATTTAAAATTTGGAGACGAAACTTTGACATTAACGTGCAAGAAAGTAAAATCTAACCCCAATGAATTGCTTTCTCTCCTTGTCCCGTTTTGTTCCAGAAACAATTTGTTTCAAATTTTCTACTCAATATTTTCTTATTTTATTCATTGCTTGAATTATAATTCATCGGCTTCTGTAAAGCTAGCTAGCGACTTTATTTAACCGAGTAAATTATTTTAATCTTAATTTCTGCTAATGGATGTGTGAACTACACATTTCTCTTTGATTTTCCGTTGCAACGTCTGAACATGGTAATCAAATTTTGTTCTTTTTTATGTCTTGTCTAAGTAATCAAAGTTCATTCTTCATCTACCTCATCCTCTACGTTCTTTTGAAACAATGCAAATTCTGCTTCATATAATATAAAAAAGTATCATTGACCCAGAAAACGATATACAAATTATATTTGTTGATGCTTTTGGGAGGTAGTAGAAATATTTTATTTTCCTTCAATTCAAATACGCTTACGATTGTAAATTGCCTACTGATTATCGTGTCATATACGTACTGTTTGGACCCAAGTTTGTATTATTGGGCCGAGTTTAAGTTTATTATCGGTCCAGTATTCTTCTAGAAATATTATGGGCCGTCCAGTCGCCATAGGCCGGCAAGTCAGGTTGGTCGAGTCCTATTGGGAGGAGAAGTGATTTGGATAAAGACAAGGAGGTCGAATCTTGGTACAATAAGGAGTCTCGGCAGGATGAGGACGCTGACAACCTGGAAATGAATGCGACTTGATAGGAGGCTAGGTTCAAAGTCCTAATAGAAGTGGGATTGGTCGAGATAGGGACGGGTCAGAATAAGGAGTCTTATTCCAAGAAGGATTCTAACTCGGTTATGAAGAGGTCCGCCCCTATAAATACAAGACTCAGTACACCATTCAGACGCCTCCAACTCAACACACAAATCTGCCCTGCGCAAACCCTCGCTCTACGCGAAACCTCTCAACAACCTTGTGATTTTTATTTTCCTTTTCGCCAACACATCTTCAGTTTGGATAAACAGCACTGTGAAGGCAACCGGTGGTATCTTCAGTTTGGATAAATAGCACTATCGCCGTAGAATCAGTCGACTGCGGAGCACCTTCAGTTTGGATAAACAGTACTGCAAAGGGGCCGACTGGTTATCTATCCAAGTCTCGGTCGAGAAAGATTTCCGAATCCTTATTGGCAGAGGTTATCTCATTAGCCTTCTCGGCGAAGTAAGGTGTTACAGTTTACTAAGGCTCGGCACATTGAACGCTGAGTTGTTTTTTGATTGGATACTCACAAGTTGGCTTTAGAGTTCGGCATTCTGACGGCCGAACCACATTCACCATTAAGACATATATCTGTTTTGAGTATTTGTGCCCCTATACTTTAGTGTCGATTCGGCGTGCTTATACTCTCACGAATATAATCATAGTGACCGAATTCAGCGCCGACGATTTGTGAACTTTGCAGAATTAGCAGCCTTGTCTTCAGGCTTTAGAACCCGAAGGCCGAGAATTGTTCCTTCCTCGACCGCAGGCGCAAGATCAAGAAGTCAGCAGCGCGACCAACGCAACATCAACAAATTGTACTCATCGGCCGAGCTCGGCCGTCGAGTTGGCACACCCCGCACACAACCGAAGGACGTAGTTAGCTCATAGATTACTCGGCCTGCGCGCCACGTAGGCTTGGTAGTTTTTAGGGTCAACATTTTGGCACGCCTAGTGCGACACCAAAGTCTGCGAGTGCGACACGCCGAGAAAAGGAAGCTGGTCTCGGTGGTCAGCCTCGCAATGCAGAAGTCCCTAATAGAACCACATGCATTTTCAATGAGGTAGTAGTGGAGGATTGTGATGAAGATGGTGGTAAAAGCGCTGATCCACCAACAAGGTCGTTTCTCCGAAGACGACTTGATGAACAATCTCAGCAAGTTGAACAGATATTCAGTAGAGGAACATACAGTCTGCGTGAAGTAATATGCAGTACCAATGAGACACACACTAGATTGCTTGAAATGTTGGTTCATAAAATCTGTGAAGATAGACCCTCCGATCATTCTCGGCAATTGCCACCAAGGAATAATCCTTAACCAATAGTACACGGTGAGCCACTGCCTGCTCGGCTCAAGCCAATTGACCTGGAAAAGAAAGGAGGATCAAGCAGTAGATCGGATGGATCCGACCAGAAAGTAGAAATGACATCTATCGATGTGACCGAGATCCAGAGGATGATCGATTCGGCCTTGAAAAATGGGCCGAAATTCCCAAAATTTATCCACCCATACCCTGCTTACATGGAGAAATTTGAATATCCTAAAGGTTTTAAAATCCCAGATTTTAAAATCCTAGATTTCAGTTTGTTTGTTGGAGAATCATCTTTATCCTCGTTAGAACATGTGGCTCGGTTCACTGCACAGTGTGGAGATGTTAATAGCAATTTCCATAAACAGCGGCTATTTAACTTCTCATTGACAGGCTCGACATTTGCATAGTACATCAATCTCCCACCGAACTCCATCCAGAGTTGGGAGGAGTTGGCCGAAAAATTTCATGAGCAATTCTATCGGCCGGGGATGGAAATGTCGGCCTCATCACTAGCCAGGATGGCTTAAGCATCAGATGAGTCACCAATGGATTATCTTACCAGGTTTAAGTCGGCGAGAAATTGGTGCTGAGTACCCCTTCCTGAAGTCGAATTTGTTAGACTAGCTTTAAATGGGCTGGATATGGAGTACAAAAAGAAATTCCTGGGAGCAAACTTCCGAGACATGTACGAACTAGCTCAACAAGTTGAGCAATATGACTACCTACTCCGAGAAGAAAAAGTCTCAAAGTCTCCATCCCGAGGAACTATTTACAAAAACCCTACGGTTAGTTATGCCTCGACTGAACCTGAAGAATATGCTAGTGTTGATGCGGCTGAGATAGTAATCAATAAACCCTATATATGCAAAGCATTGACTTATGCCAATCCCAAGGATGTCAAAACTCGCTCGGCCACCGAAGAATCTATCACCAAAACATCAAAAGTTTACACTTTTGACATTACTAAGGCCGACGCCATCTTCGACCAACTATTACTTACCAAGATCATCAAACTTCAGCCTGGGCATAATATTCCTAAGGCTGAAGAATTGAAGGGAAAAACATATTGCAAGTACCATAACTCGAATAAACATACGACAAACAATTGTGTCGTATTTCGAGATGTCGTCCAAAGCTGGATTGATAACGGCAAACTCAAGTTTCCAGAAAAGAAAATAAGCGTTGACACTGACCCGTTTCCTATGGTGACGGTTAATATGGTAGATGCCCGTCTGCCTAGGGACAAAGGGAAAGGGAAGGCCGAGTTCGTTCCAGTTCAACACATCCCAAAGCAGAATTCTAGGCCACGGCTCAAGATCGATTTATTTTCGAACAAGCCATCCAAGGTTCTTTCAGGACCGGCTATCATCGAGTCTATGATAGACTCCAGCGCCGAGGAAGAAGATAAATCGACAATTCTATATAGTCGGTGTAAGATAAACGTCACCACCGAGCCAAACGAAACGTTGTTTCAGGCTACGATAAAACAGTCACCTTCCATGGCCGCAACACATCAGAAGACGCTCAGTGCAGGCCTGCGCCGGGGAATTTTCGACAGACTCGGCCCCAAAACGCGGCCGACCGAACTACCCCTAGTCAGATGACGCCTCAACTTCGATGCACCATTCTCTAACGAGGATTATTATGCACGAAGTTCTAGCAGCTCGAACTCTTCGGCAACGTAGAAAACCTTCAAACCTCCTGAACCACGTGATCAACGTTGGTACACCTATCATTCCCCTAAAGGTGTGTACACTGCACTATCCAAATCATAGAAGCGTCGGCGCCAAAGAATAGATTACATGGCCCACCGACAAGCAGCCCAGGAAACTTCGACCCCCAAGTGGTAGCCGAAGAACAAAACTAGCAGTAACGACGAGGGACAACCTCCGGCCGTCATGACAGAGTTGCCCCAAGAAAAACAAGTGATAAATCCTGATGTAGAAACCACATTTGAGGAGGCTGACAAGCAAATCAAACTTCTCATTCGACCCGGGGAAATGAAGGCGCGCTTTGAACATTTCAAGAAGGAAGCCAATAGCAAACTTCCCCCGTTACCTATAGAGGAGCCCTTGATCAAAGTTAGACGGAACCTACATCCCCCGTTCCTCGGAAAGGTATTGAAGTATATGCGAGAGTTCCACAAAAAGCATTCGGCTAACGATTTATACGGTTTGCCGAAAGCATGCCAAGATACAATTGAAAGCTAGGTTCCAGCACATACGTAAGGCTCGAGTCCTTGGCTTTGACGTCTACCCATATACCGATATCGATACGAACGAGCTTCCCTTCTTTCTTGAGGATCTCCAGCACTTACGATACCACTTTGAAGTTTTTTCAGCCGTTTTTCTCTTCGGCCTTACGACCGATGAAACGAAGCGCGTTGCACGCTTAGATGCCTACCTAGATGTCAGGGACGCCTGTATCATATATCAAGAGCAGGCTCGTGGCACGAAGCAAGTCCTAGACCCTGTTTTGGTTCCCGATGAACCTGAGGCCTTTGACCAACGGAAGAAAATCCTCAAAGACGTCTTGCAGGAACATACCGCAGCAACGATTGACGCGGTTAACCCAGATACTCTCTATAATGGGAGTCCGAAAGAGAAAGGCCTGGCAATCGAAGAGCCGACAGAGGTGGAAGATACCAAGCTGATGGGTCATTCGGTCCTTAACAACATGGAAATCAGTATGGTAAACGTTCTGTCCGTAGATTTTCAACCACGCACATCCCAATCGAATTTCCTAAACGGCGACGTAGTGGCCGAGGAAGCTACTCAAGTCGACTTTGTACTCACTACTGAAGTCGAGTTTGCATAAAAAGAAAACAACCTCAAGGCAACTCTCGTCAAATTATTTCCTCGTTCGTCATCAGCTAATCTCCATCACCTGAAGCCGTTGTATGTTACGGCTCATATCGAGGGATACCTAATATCCAAAATTTTCGCTGACTGTGGAGCGACGGTCAATATCATGCCTGTGACTATCATGAAGGCGTTACGTCACTCTAACGATGAACTTATTCCATCAGGGAACACCATGAGCAGTTTCGTTGGTGACAAATCCCAAACCAAGGGAGTCTTCCTCTTAGAGGTGATTGTTGCAGGTCACAATCACATGACTGTTTTTTTCATAGTCGACTCCAAAACCGAGTACAATGCGTTGCTTGGTCGGGATTGGATTCATCAAACAAGTTGTATCCCTTCGTCGCTGTATCAAGTTCTCCTTTTTTAGGACGGCAAGACAGTCGTGGTTCACCTAGCCGATCATCAGCCATTCAAAGCTAACATGATCCAAGCACGATACTACGACGATCATGTCGGCTACATCACTTTACATGGCCTCAACGAAGAAGAACGGCCGACTCAGATTTCTGTTCAGAAGGCCATCGAGGTTGGCGCTGAAACTGTTCATCAGGATTCGACTAGACTCGGGTTGGCCAACTTCATCACCGATCCTGATGTCTGACACCAGTCAGGCCAAACGCCGAGCCGCAGTTTCATCGACCATGGAACGATTGCTGGCTCATTGGTATGCTATCTCCCAACAGCCGAATTCGGGCGTCAACCTCGTAGAGTTCCTCGTCGAAGGCAAAAATGGCCTTGTCATCTCTCTCGATAAAATCCAAGCTGCCCCGGCTGAGCTTGAAGATAGCCGGCCCCAAGTCAAAGACCCATTGGACAAAATAAATGTGGGGACGGCCGATAACCCTCGACCATTATTTATTAGCGCTTTGTTACCCCAACATACCAAGACTGAACTCTGTAAGTTACTTAGCGAATTTAAAGATTGTTTCACTTGGAGTTATCATGAGATGCCTGGTCTTGACCGAACCCTCGTTGAGCATGAATTACGCATCAAACCTGGTTGCAAGCCATTTCGCCAGCCTCCTCGAAGGTTCTCAACCGAAGTTCAACTCGGCATCAAAGAAGAACTGGTTCGACTTTTAAATGTCGGGTTTATTCGAACCGCTCGATATGTCGAATGGTTGGCGAATATCGTGCCAGTACTGAAGAAAAGCGATGCCTTACGCGTTTGTATTGATTTTCGTAATTTGTATCTGGCAACTCCCAAAGATGAATATCCCATGCAAATCTCAGATTTGTTAATTGATGCCGCAGCTACTCATGACATGATGTCTTTCATGGATGGTCATGCCGGTTATAACGAGATCTTTATCGCCGAGGTCGATGTTTATAAAACTGCTTTTCGTTGCCCGGGGGCACTCGGAACATTCGAGTAGGAAGTTATGCCATTTGGCCTTAAAAACGCTGGTGCCACATACCAACGCGCCATGAACGCTATCTTTCATGACCTGATTGGCACAATAGTTGAAGTGTATATCGACGACGTGGTGGTTAAATCAAAAAGCCGCCGAACACATCTAGATGATCTTCGACAAGCTTTCCTTCGTATGAGACGACGTAATCTCAAGATGAACCCGGCTAAATTCACCTTCGGCGTATCGGTCGATAATTTCTTAGGATTCCTTGTGCAACATCGAGGAATTGAGGTGGACGAGAACAAGGCACATGCGATCATCGTTGCCCCACCCCCGACGACAAAGAAACAACTACAGTCCTTACTCGGTAAGATAAATTTCCTCCACTGTTTCATATCTAATTGGGCGGGAAAAATGAAGGCGTTCTCTACGCTTTTGAAACTGAAGGACTCGGATAGGTTTGAGTGGGGTAAAGAGCATCAAGCGGCTTTTACACAAATCAAGGTCTCTCTTACCACGCCGCCGGTACTCGTACCACCTCAGCGCGGTAGGCCTCTTAAGTTATATATTTCAGCGGCCGAATAGTCCATTAGCTGCCTCCTCGCGCAAGACAACGATGTCAGCCGTGAACAAGCTATCTTTTATCTCAGTCGAGAAACTTTGCTTGGCTTTGTTTTTTGCCGCCACAAAACTTCGACATTGCATGCTCTCATCAGTTACGTAAGTCATCGCCCAAACAGATGTCATCCGTTACATGCTCACTCGGCCTATAGTAAAAGGTCAAATTGGGAAATGAACAATGGTATTATCAGAGTTCAGTTTGCAGTATGTGCCTCAAAAAGCTGTTAAGGGCCAAGCTTTAGCCGATTTTTTGGCCCAACACCCTTCCTCGTATGGTGTCAGGGGCAATGACGTCGAAATCGGTATGGTTGAAGCACGCGATAATTACTGGACGATGTACTTTGATGGATCTAGTACCTCAGCCTCGGCTGGTGTCGGCATCGTCGTTCAATCCCCTAACCACTGCCATTGGTATTTTTCTCTCAGGCTCGATTTTGATTGTACAAATAATTAGGCCGAATATGAAGCTCTTATCATTGGCCTTCACGTCCTCCGTGACTTACGAGCAACCCGTGTCCTCGTCCTTGGTGATTCAGAACTTGTGATTAACCAACTCAACGACATTTTTCGTTGCATGAGTTGTACTTTGGCACCTTATCACATGGTTGCCAACTATTTGGCCGAGTCATTTGAGAGGATTACATTCAAGCACATCTTGCGTGGTCGAAACATTGATGCAGATGAACTGGCATAAATAGCCTCTGGAGCACAACTCATGGGGGGCCAATTAGGCCAGGCAATACCTGTAGGACAACTATCTCACTCGGCCTCGGTTAATCAGGACGTTCTCCAGCGCAATCACGTGACACGTACACGGGTAATGTCCTTACCCTCATTGTTGGAGCGAGAGGATCGTGTAGATGTTTGCGCCGTCGAGGCGCTACCAAATGATTGGAGAAGGGTAATTATGCAGTATCTCGATAATCCCAAAGATAAACACAACCGAAAGACAAGAGCCCATGCCATAAACTACGTGTCGTACCAGAATGAGTTATATCAAAAAGACGATGACGATTTATTGCTATTATGCATCGGCCTGAAGGAAGCCGCCCGAGTGATTACAGAAGTACACGAAAGAATTTGCAAAGCCCATCAATCGAGACGTAAGATGCGTTGGCTGCTTCGCCGACATAGTTACTTTTGGCCGAGCATATTGAAAGATTGTATTGAGTATGCACGAGGATGCGTGCAGTGCCAAATTCATGGGCCTATACCAAGAGCCCCGACCGAATTACATCATTCAGTTACCAAACCTTGGCCATTCAAAGGATGGGCAATGGATGTGATCGGCAAGATCACACCATCTTTTGGAGTAGCAAAACATGCATGGATACTCGTGGCAACCAATTATTTCACTAAATGGGTCGAGGCAAAATCATATGCCGAATTAACATCCAAAGAGGTTTACAATTTTGTGGAAGAACATATTGTAACCAGGTTCGGCGAGCCGGAAACAATCATAACTGATATTGGCATAATTTTTACAGTCGATAGGTTTAAGGAGTATACGATTGGTTTGAAAATTTGACTCGAACAATCTATGCCGTATTATCCACAAGCGAATGGACAAGCCGAGGCAAGTAATAAAGTTTTGATAGGCATTCTCGAAAAAATAGTAAAAGAAAGGCCCGGCATGTGGCATTTAAAGTTGAACGAGGCTTTATGGGCATACCGGACTTCACCCTGGTCAGCGACGGGGACCACCCCATATGCGTTAACATATGGGCATGACGCGATGCTACCAGTCGAACAAAGTGTAAATTCTCTACGAGTGATTAAGCGGAGTAGTTTGTCCAGCGCCGAATACAATAAGGCCATAATGCAAGAAATAGAAGATTTGGAGGGAGATCGACTTAATGCTTACAATCTTTTAGTGGCATGAAAGAAGGTCGCCGAGCGAGCCTATAATCAGCGGGTTAGACAAAAAACTTTCGACGAATGAGAGTTAGTATGGCAAACAGTGCTACCCGCAGGAATGAAAGACCCTAGGTTCGGCAAATGGTCACCGAATTGGGAAGGACCGTTCATCGTCCATAAAGTCCTCGGCAATGGGGCATATCACCTCAAAGATCGAACCGGCGCAGTTCACAAGCTACCAATTAATGGGAAATTTTTAAAGAAATATTATCCGACTACTTGGGAGATGCGAGAATAAAAGTTAATTTCATTAAAAAGTTTGCAAAAGGTTACATAAGTTGGTCGATCAGTTTACAACCAAATGATTTTATAGTGATGAAGGAAGGAGAGATTCAAGAACGGCCTTCAATTCCAACCACCTCACCTCGCCCATGGTAATCTCAGCTTGCCGATTCCTCTTATCGATCTTCAGTTGTTCGGTGCGTTTCACGCAAGTTGTATACTCAGTTAAGCAGGACTTGCCACCCGATTCAAACTTATTTGGAAGCTCGGAGGCAATCGCTGACCTTCGATTCTGAAGTTCTGCAATTTGGCGGTCAAGGTCGGCCAGTGTCTCTTTCCTCGCCTTCAACACTTCGATCTTCGGATAAAGGGCCTCCCAAGCAGCCTTGCATCTTTTAAGTCATCTTCAGCCCGAAAAGCTCGCTCGAAAACATTGAAGTATTCTCGGGTTCGTTCTAGAGTAGAAGACGCTCGAGTAACAACGTCGTTGCTCAGTTGACCCTCAGCCGCAAGATCGTTCAGATATTTCCCCACAAAGTAGATACCATTGCATTCGAGGATTCGAGAAGCTGAGAGAGACAGGAGCTCCTGCAGTTTGACAAGAGCATTCGACTTGGCCATTAATACAGAAGGCCCGGTAGTAGCCACCGAAGGACCAGCTATCCCCGAGGTGTTCGAAAGAATGGGCGTCGAATTATACTTCCCATGAAGGCTGGACAGAAAAGAAACTTGTCAGCAAAAGCCAAATTACAAAAAAGAAAAGAAAGAGAATTTTAGACCTGTCGAGAGGAGACTTCGGCCATGTTGGCTAGTTCATTGCTCGAACCTAAAGAGCTTAATGGCCGAGCCCAATGTTTAAGACTGTTTTTTAATTCACGCGGCCGATGAAGGTTATCTATGTTCGATGGCCACTAAGGTGGCCAAGAGATGTAGATAACGCCCTTCGGCGCGTAGAATTTTTGTAGAATTTTTCCTGGTTTAGAATCCCAAGATAGAAGGTGGATTAACGAAAAGCAATGAGAGTACTTATGTAAGCCGAAGTGGCTTCCTGATGAGGGATGCTAAGGTCTTGATCTTGCGGGTGAATCGGCGTTTCCGTCGTCTTTTCAGGCTCAACGGTAGTCCTTTTTCCACGATTGGATGAAGCATCAACCTTGTCGCCTGTCTCGACTGTCGCAGGAGGTTTGACTTGGTCGCATGTCTTGACCATCGTAGGAGAATCGATCTGGTCGCCCATCTTGACCATAAGAGAAGGATCGACCTAGTCATTTACCTCAATCACATGAAGATTTGTGGGAGGAGTTTTAGTTAGTCGAGGGCGACTGGTCAATGAAATCTGGTCGCTCTCGTCATCCTAAAGAATAAAAATGTTAGTTTTTTCGAATATAGTGAAAGAAGGTGACTACAACAGAATTATACCTCTTCCAAGATGACCGCTGGTCGTTTTTGAGGTGTGGGGAGATTCTTTGCAACCGAAGAAGGAACCTCCTCCAAGATAGGCGCAGCAGTTGGCTCTGGAGCTGCAAGTTCTACGATCGGCAGGGCAGCAAATGGTTCGACAGCAACTGGAGGAATAGGTCAAATTTCAGGTGTTTGACCAGTTGGAATTGGCCGCTTCATCGTCGGAGCCTAGATGACAGGAGCAGGAAGAGATACACAAGGTGTGGCTGCTCCTGTGGTCTGGCTGGAGATAACGTGAATCTCCCGTTCTCCCTTCTTCGCCAATTTCTTGACATGTTTCTGGGTGCAGGGAGATTCACCTACCGTCTCGACCTCTTGGCAAGGCCGTTTGCTCGGTAGGGCTGGTGCGGCAGTTTTAGTCCTTCTGGAGGAAGAAGCCAATTTTTTCTTGGCCACAGCCGCAGCGATCATATCTGCCTACGTTGGCACTCGGCCGCTTGAAAGAACGAAATCAAGTCAGTAAAGTGGAATAAATGTGTGAAGAATAAAGGTGGAGAGCCGTGTACCTTGGATTGTCTCTTTGGAATGAGGGACATAAGCTTTTTCAAGCCAGCCGCCAAAATTTTTTTGACGACATCCTCGATCGACGCACCAAAGAAGTTCTAGGTATACTCCTCCCACCAATCACCAAAAGTGTCAGTGCTGAACGACTTTGGAACGGTTGGTCGAAGGTGAAGTTTTTGACACCGTTCTTGAAACTTCTTCTTGGCATCCGTGCACTCTTTCTCTGAGGAGCCGGATAGACGTCCTTGGCTTAGGAGAGAGCGAAATGTGAGAAGAGGGTACCAGACAACCCTGGAGGTAGCCGAGTTGACGAGCAGTAAAGTGAGGGTAGTATACTTCTCATCTTGCTCGGCGAGCATCACAGCCGAGGAGAAGGTCGCGAGTAAGCACGAACGACCCCTAGGATTGACGGAGATCAGAATCATTATCTGCACTCCATGCTGAAGTGGGGAGTTTGATCGACAAGAGGTATTCCCGATGACGACAGATCAAGAACCCGTCGTCACAGAGAACATCGAGGTCGAAGAAGTATCTGAACACTTCTTCGGCCTGGTGAGAAGGTACTGGTCGAGAAGCCAACTGAAGGCTGAGTGCTTCAGTAGGTGAGAAGTTGGCGATTTCTGGCCGAAAAGTGATGAAGTAGACTTGCAACCAGAGTTGGAAGACCCAGAGAGGACCGTTCTAGTGCGGGTCGATCTTATAAAGAGTCATCTCGGTTAGGCAGCGAAGGAGGTTGGCGAGAATGGCTGAACTGAGCTCCAGGGTATGAGCACTAGCTAGGGCTTTGACCACCGACATGTTCTCGACCAAGCATTTATTGGATTTGGTACAGCAAATGAATTTGTTGTACCAATAGAAGAGGAAGGCTTCATGTTCTCCCCGCCGCATGTCCTCTTCTCCTCGATCAGCAAAATGGAGGTAAAGGGTGTTGTAGTTGAGAAAGTTCTTTTGAAGTTTTTGAACTTCTTCCTTTGAAGGTTCTTGACCTTCTCCGCTCAACGTTGTAACGGCCCGTTCGTCGAAAAGAGCCTTCAGATCAATGTTCGACGGGTACCCAGAGAGGGCGGTGTCGACCGAGATGCCAGAAGGGGAAGTCCCCAGGAAAACAGTAATGTCAAGGATGGTGGGCTCGGCAAGGCCGAAAGGGAGGACCATGTTGTTGGTGGCCGAGTACCAGAAGCTCGAAGCTGTTATAAGAAGCTCATTGTCCATGATGATTTCTACAGATGAAAGTCTAATGGCATCGTAAATACCAAGAGCTTTCCATTGTTCCCCAAAGATCATTTCTATTCGTGCAACCCAGGTTGCCCAGGTTACGGTGGTTGAGGGCCAGGAACCTTGGGGTTTTGCTGAATCCCACTTCGAGCGTTCAAACCCTTGTAGGAAGGGTTTCAGGCATTGATCCTGAAAAAGTTCGGTGATGGATGGTGGTACTGCATCCTTGAAAAGAGGGCCGAGGATCTGGTGAGTAGTGTTCATGTCGCTTTCAAAGCGCAATGTCTTGATTGAGCATCGGTCGATAATTTGCTCCCATTTTTCACATTCCTTGAAGAGCTTGGTGGCGAAGAAGGCCATCGATAAATATTCAGAGGTTTTGTCAGGTTTGAAGAGGGTTATTTTCTGGGGGTTTGAAGAAGAATTTCTAGGTTTTGAAGAGGTTTGAAGGCAAAGAACAAGAAATCCCTGAGTTTGAAAGCGTAAACTACAAATAGGGAGGATTCGGGTATTTATAGACGTTTTGAGAAGAAAGGTTAAACGTTCAATTTTCAAACATAGGGATAAAATCGATCAGGAAAGTCGCTAATAATTAAGGGAATTTAGAGAATCCAGGGGAAGAGACCAAGATTTTTGGGGTTTGAGGAAGCACGATTGCGTGTTGAGGCGATTTTAATGGGGAGTAACATTTGACGACTGCACGTCTTCAAGGTCATGATTGGAAGCTGTTAAGGTGTTTTGGGAATCGACACGTGGCAAGACAGTTGGAAGAATCGAGAAAGCGAAGTGATGTCTCATAAATGAGCGTGATGATTCCCAATGACACGATGGTAATTCCCGAGGAGGTTTAGTTTTTCTGAATACTTGAGAATGGTTTTGCTTCTTCAAGACTCAGGTTCAGCCAGGGATTGTTGGTCGACAGCCTCAGAAGCAAGGGGGCAATGTTTGGACCCAAGTTTGTATTATTGGGCCGAGTTTAAGTTTGTTATCGGTCCAGTATTCTTCCAGAAATATTATGGGTCGTCCAGTCGCCATAGGTTGGCAAGTCAAGTTGGTCGAGTCCTATTAGAAGGATGAGTGATTTGGATAAAGACAAGGAGGTTGAATCCTGGTACAATAAGGAGTCTCGGCAAGATGAGGATGCTGACAACCTGGAAATGAACGCGACTTGATAGGAAGCTAGGTTCAAAGTCCTAATAGAAGTGGGATTGGTCGAGATAGGGACGGGTCAGAATAAGGAGTCTTATTCCGAGAAGGATTCTAACTCGGCTATGAAGAGGTCCGCCCCTCTAAATACAAGACTCAGTACATCATTCAAACGCTTCCAACTCAACACACAAATCTGCCATGCGCAAACCCTTGCTCTACGTGAAACCTCTCAACAACGTTGAGATTTTTATTTTCCTTTTCGCCAACACATCTTCAGTTTGGATAAACAGCACTGTGAAGGCAACCGGTGGTATCTTCAGTTTGGATAAACAACACTATCGTCGTAGAATCAGCCGACCGCGGAGCACATTCAGTTTGGATAAACAGCACTGCGAAGGGGCCGACTGGTTATCTATCCAAGTCTCGGTCGGGAAGGATTTATGAATCCTTATTGGCAGAGGTCATCTCATTAGCCTTCTCGGCGAAGTGAGGTGTTACAGTTTACTAGGGCTCAGCATATTGAACGCCGAGTTGTTTTATGATTGGATACTCACAAGTTGGCTTTAGAGTTCGGTATTCTGACGGCCGAACCACATTCACCATTAAGACATATATTTGTTTTGAGTATCTGTGCCCCTATACTTTAGTGTCGATTCGCCGTGCTTATACTCTCATGAATATAATCATAGTGATAGAATTTGGTGCTGATGATTTGTGAACTTTATTGAATTAGCAGCCTTGTCTTCAAGCTCTAGAACCCGAAGGCCGAGAATTGTTCCTTCCTCGGCCGCAGTCGCAAGATTAACAAGTCAGCAACGCGACCAACGCAACATCAACAAATTTTACTCACCGGCCGAGCTCGGCCGTCGAGTTGGCACGCCCCGCACACAACCGAATGACGTAGTTAGCTCATAGATTACTCGGCTTGCGCGCCATATAGGCTTGGTAGTTTTTAGGGTCAACACGTACACAGGTTAAAATGAATATAACAACCATCTCATACGTACTATTATTTTTTTAAATTCGCAAATGAATTCTCGATTTGTCTCGACGATGCTTAACTTTTAGTATGAATCGTGTCAAAAGCTTTATAAAAGTTAGGTTTTTTTAGTCAAAATGGTCCCAAAGATTGTCATAACTCCTCACTTTGGTCCTGAGATTTATAATCGATAAAAGTGGTCTTTTAGATTGTCCATCGTCAATCATTCTGGTTTTTTTGTATAAAATCTCCACTAAATTGAAGAAATCACCAGTTCAAGTGCAGGGGTTGATTTGACAAAAATATCAATTTAACGGAGTTTTTCACAAAACAGCCAAAATTATTAACGGTGGACAATCTCAGATGCCACTTCTATCGATTTTAAATCTCAGAGACCAAAGTGAGGAGTCATGCCTATCTCAATGGTCATTTTGGCTAAAAAGCCTAAAAGTTCGTATGTCTCGATGTACAAATTAAGAGTTTATATGCTTTGCATGATACATATTTAATGTGATTAAAGTTAAGCACACAAATTAAACCCTCTTGTTATCAATTGTAGTATAAACGCAAGTAGGGATCGTTCTAGACCGGGGATTAGGAGGGCTTGCTAATCTAACACAACCTGACTCAAATAAGCAAAACAAGACTCAAAAGACTCTAAATAGACTAGTAAGACTCAAAACATGTTCAAAATACTCAAAACTACTTAAAAACACTAATTGGACAGATTCTAGACACTAGACACAACTTCGGACGAAAATTGAATTAAACTTGACTCAAAACACACAAAGACACAAACTAAGACAGATTCTAACTAATTTGACTCAAACAAGTGAAGGGGGATTGGTTTTAGAGTGAAACTAAACTAAAACAAACAAAGACTTTAAACTAGGCAGATTTAGACAAAATTGGGTTTTTAGGATGGATGGTGAACTAGCTAGAGGTTTCCTTATCCACACATGATTTATATGCATATAACTTGACTTCCAGTTACGTTTTCATTAAATTACGAATGACAATGCCCCAGATTAACCGTGTCAATCACTAATTAACTCTCAGATTCTCCTAATTTCATTGAATTGGATGGACAACTCATCTACAACCAAATTATTCTCATCAATTTCCCTACATGACATCATAATAGAGACACAATCAGAGATCATTACGCTCCATGAGAATCATAAGCATTGACGAGGCATTCATAACTATGACATCATGTTACTCACACCAAGAATTGAACTTAACACGATTGTTCCAGCAACCTTTACTACTTGTGAACATAAGTTTGTAACGATTATGTGAAACTCACTTATATCCTAGCATCAAATTTATGCATGCCAATTAAGTGTCGACCCTGAACCAACAAACAGAAATAAGTTCTAATTCAAACAGTTAAGCCAATTGCATTCATACTTCAAGAATCTGTAACTGAAATTTATCAAGTCATATCACACACAAAATCATGGTTTCAAAGTAGCCTCTAGCTAAAAACGAGTTTAGCCTCTCATGATTACAGCAAGACAAAGGAAAATTAAATTAATCAACGAAAACATAAGGTAGAAAACACCTAAGAACGCCCAGCACTCCAGATTGGGTGCAACACGCTCCAAAGCTGCTCCTCTTCTCCTTCCTCCTTGCTGCGGCACAGGTGGCTGGTAGGGTTTATGGATAGGCAAAGGTGGTGTGGATGGGTGGTGGAAAGTGTTTAGAATGGTAGAGATGCGAAGGGATGTGTAGAGAGACTCAATCTGTGCGGCATAATCATATATATATATAGGGGAAGGCTAGATCATGGCTGGGAAGGTGTTTAGGTAGGTTTTGGACTCCTCACCCTTCTAGAAATCAGAATCCTTGAAGTTTGGGGAATTGAATAGACCAAATCCTTCTAGAATAAGGAAAGAGGTGCGGCATCCCTCTCTAGCTGGGAATTAAGTATCCCAAAGTTTTTAGGACTCCTTCTCTGTAGCTGAAACCTTTGTGTATTTGGATTAGGAAAGTCAAGATAAGATAGGATAATGTTTTGGATAAGATGAGATAAGATTTGGTTAATGTGAGATAAGATTTGGATAATGTTCCATTTCTTGCTAACTTCTTATCTTCTTTATCTTTGACTTCTTTCCTTCATCTTTTGAGCTGATTTCAAGCCTTTTTATCTTCAAATTCATCCATCAACTTGCCTCCATGCTTGCACTACCCAATCTTGGCCCAAAAATGCTCTAGAATGCTCCAAACTGCTTCTTTTTGCCATTTTGACACTTAGACCCTACAAACACACGAAAATAGCTTAAAATACAAAATTAACTAAGAACTAATGACATTAATGCATGAAAACAAGCTAACAAAGTCGCATAAATATGCTCCTATCAATATTGTGGTGCCAGGAGCTTCATAATTGTCCACTGCTAAGTCCAACTGTGAATTTATATCGTTCACAATTTAGCCATTTAGAATCGAAATCATAGTTAATATCAAGCCCTATTAATAGACTTCAAGTGTACATGTGATTTTATCACAAAAAGCCTTGGTGCAATTAGAAGTAAACCTTGAATTATTGTTTTACTTTTCGATAGGAGATTCTCTTCACCTAAGTTCTTGACTTGTATTGAGCCAACATTACACCAACACGTATAATCTTTAATGGAAGAACTGCAAAATAGAAGATAAATATTATCAACTATTTCTTGGTTTAGGGATATGTATCAAACATTGTTTCTGTTTTTCTTTTATATTTTTAACTAAAAACAAATATTTGGTTTAGGGATATGTATCAAACCCGTTTAGGGATATGTATCAACTATTCCTTAATGAACAGTAACTGCCTTTTGCATCTCCACCGTTGCACTTGAATAGCCCTGGCAATAGGCAATAAAATATTAGTTTTTTTCTTTAATACATAATACTAAATAAATTTATTTGTAATTTCGGATAAGATTTTTTAAATCGTTCTCGTTGCGCCACGTGTCATTATCCAAAAAGACAATTATTGGTGATGGATTTCGATAAGCTTTTTATCCAATGTCATCGTGCCACATGTCGTTACCTTTTCAGAATCTTTGAGGATAAATTTCGATCAGATTTTTAAATCGTTCTCGTTGCGCCACGTGTCATTATCCGAAAAGATAATTATTCGTGATGGATTTCGATAAGATTTTTATCCAATGTTGTCGTGCCACGTGTCGTTATTTTTTCAGAATCTTTTAGGATAGATTTTGATCATATTTTTAACGACTAACGGCATGCCACGTGGCACTATCTACAACCTAATCCTTTCTGAATCTTCCATATAATCCATCATCCATCCTCTGAAATCTCACACTAATTTTCTCAATATCTCCATCATTATTCATAGTTTATGCTTCATTCTTCACCAAAATCAAAATATGTATCATTATTCATAGTTTGTGCTTACAATGTCTTCTTCTTCAAGTTTCATGTGGGAAATCGATCAGCAAGAGGAAGAATTGTTTAACCAATCTGAATGACTGTTCAATCTCTAGATAACCCAAAATGAGATGGAAGAAGATGAGGAGCGTACAAAGAGAGATGACGAAGCAAGAATGGCCAGAGCCTCATATTCCCGTCGAGTCATCCAAGCTGTGGCTCAAATATCCAGGCCCAGCCATTCCGGAAACCTTGATAGAAGCCGGCAACGACGAGGTGCGGAGCTGTTGAACGATTATTTTGTCCATAACAGTGCATTTCTTGATACGAACTTCAGATGTCGTTTTAGAATGGAACGACATTTGTTTAACAAAATCATGATTGTTGTTTGCAACCATGATTCTTACTTTGTGCAAAAGAATGATGCTTTTGGTGCTATGGGTCACATTCCTCAACAAAAAATTGCTGCTGCGTTGCAGATGCTTGTGTATGGAGCATCTGCAGACCAAGTGGATGAGATAACGAGGATAGGGAAATCAACCATTCTTGAGTCCCTGATGAGGTTTTGTGGAGCAATTGAATCTATCTACATCGCAGAGTACCTCCGGACACCTACTTACATGGACTTGCAAAGGCTTCTGAAGAAGGCCGAGATGCGAGGTTTTCCTGGGATGATTGGAAGCATAGATTGTATGCACTAAACGTGGAAAAACTGTCCAAGTGCATGGCAAGGCGCTTATGGGGACAGAAAATGAGCAAAAAGTATCATTTTGGAGGCCGTGACATCTTTTGATACATGGATATGGCACGCCTTTTTTGGGGTTCCGAGGGCTCAAAATGACCTCAACATCCTAGCCCAATCCCTAGTGTTCAACGATGTCTTGCAAGGAAAGGCACCAAAAGTTATGTACTGCGTTAACGGACATATGTACGACGGGCCATACTACCTAGCAGATGGCATTTACCCAAGGTGGTCAACATCTGTCAAAACAGTGCCACGTCCGCGGAGTGCAAAGGAAAAACACTTTGCAAGATGTTAAGAAGGGTGCAGGAATGATGTGGAACGTTGTTTTGGTATCCTCCAAGCTCGATGGGCGATCGTTAGGGGTGCTGCCAGAATGTTTGATTTAGAGTCACTTCGATCCATCATGATGACCTGCATCATTCTTCACAACATGATTGTGGAAGATGAGTTCGATTATGATGCCATTGATGAATATGAGCCAGACACGATGAACAATTCAAGAACACGGATATATTGTGCGCATGACGCCACTGAAGAACCCATGAAACACGAGCCATTTGAAAGGGATGGACGTTACAATGACAGGCTCATTCAACAATATACTGCACTTCAAAGGCCATATATGCACAATGCCTGGCAAATTGACTTGACAGAGTACCAGTGGGAATTGAAACAAGCTGAAGAAACTTAAGTTTATTTAGTGTGTTTGTTTGTATTTGGTGTGTTTATTTAATTTTATTTGGTGTGCTTTTTGTAGTGAGTTTTTTATTATTTGGTATGTTTATGTAATTTTATTTGGTGTGTTTTTTTTTAGTTCATTTAGTGAGTTTTTTTATTATTTGGTGTGTTTATGTCATTTGAATAAAGATTCTCTTAGTATAAATATATTACCAAATTAAATAAATTTACTCTCACTTTAAATAAAGTACTAAATTCAATAAATTGGAAACAACATAAAATACTCTATTCAATAAATAATAAATTACAACCCAAAGTGATTGGAAAACTATGGGCTCCGATTACAAAAAGTACTATATTCATCATCACTTAACTAATTTGTGGTGCTACGATGATCTTCTCTTGTCGTGCTAGGACCATCTCCTCTTGCTCTCGCTTCTCTTGCACGCCTCCTTCACACCACCTCCTCTTTCTCCGACTTCCAAAAATATTTAGAATTTGGAGACTTCCCTTCTAAAGGCGTGTTCATAATGTCACGATCTCGTTGAGCCATTCTTTCTTCTCTAACCTGTTCCCTTTCTTGCCTAAGTAGCTCTCTTTCCCTCTCATTAGCTTGAAATGCTATCTCAATAGCTGCAGCTTTTGCTTCATCTCTAGCCTTATTAGCCTCAAATTTCGCCATTTCCCGCGCCAAAGTCTATTCACCTTGGCGAGCAAGTTCTTCCATGTACTTTGCATAATCATTCTTGGAAGCACTCCCTTTTCTCTTTGAAGCCTTCTTACCTTGAGGCCTAATTAGATAACAGGTCGAACCCGACGCTTGTTCAAGGAGAGGCGTTTTGGGCACTTCTTCTGCATCATCTTCATGAACATGCGAGTCATGATCGGGTGTAGCGTGTAGAGGGGTGATGTTCATGAAAATTTCTGGACCGAGAGGCACAACTCTGAATTTAGGACAATCTTTAACAATATTCCAACATTCCCACTGGTTGAATGATTTATTTTTGCTTTTGGTTTTGGCACCATACCAAGCTTGTGCTTGAAGTTGCTACACAATGCGGGAGAAGAAACAATTATAATGAAAGTAGGTAACAAATAAATAATACAAATACATAATTATAATCAAAGTAGGTAACAAATAAATTGTGACAGCCCGTCCTGAAAAATTTATTCACAAGGATGTGAGTTGACGGACTTGCCCTTAAGCGTTGAGGTACGTTTGTAAATTGAGCTAAGGTATTGGTCCAATTATACAATTTCCTTAGTTTTGGGGACCAATGAGAAGTTAGGAAATTGTTATTTTTGATTGGTTAGTGTGTTAGCATTTGGACCACTCACTTCCCTTCTCTCTCTTCTCTCATTCTCGTACCATCTCTCTCTCTCCCAGACTCTCTCTCTCTCCCATTTCATACGGACACACCCAAAACCCTTTGGAACTTGGCAGATCGAGGTCGAGGAAGGTACCATTGTACTCTTTGCAAGCCCAGGAACTCATTGATACCATTTTCAGGTAAGAACTCCATCGTTTTCACGTTGAAACCATAACTCCGATTTTGAGTACTATTCATGCAGTCGTGAAATCGTGTGTTTTTGGAAATTCTGAGCTCACATGGAGCTTTGGGAGGCCTTCTAGAGGCTCGAAGAAGTTGGTTGGGTGGCCGGGTTTTTCTCAATTTTTCCCAGCGAGGTCTCGTGGTTTTTTAGGCTTAAAAGAGGTATAAACTTGTTCTATTCTTCATCTACTTCATTTTGGTAGAAAGATCGTACAAAAATGGTGCAAAAATGGCCGAGATATCACAATTTAAAAAAATTCCCAGTTTCCGGCAACGACGACGGTCGCCGGAGTTCAGAGGTAGGAGACGACAGAATATTCCGGCGCCGTTAGTTAGTTTGGACGAATTCCGTTAGGGCTTAACATTTCTCTGCAGTGCTGGATCGTCAAGGCATCACAATCAGTCCGGTCAGGGACGTAGTTCGCATGGTAGAGGTGTTTATGCCAGCAAAGGTCGAGGAGGAAGACGGCAGACCCAAGGATGTATCCATAACATTTCTCTGCAGGATGCTAAGAACAATCTTGACTTAATCATGGGTACGTTAAATATTCTTGGTTATCATGCTAAAATGTTGATTGATTGTGGTGCTACGCATTCTGTGATTTCTTATACATTTGCTTAGTTGACTCAACCTTAATCTACACCCATTGGGTATGAGTTAGAGTTTGCAATGCCTAGAGGGGAGAAGTGTTATGTAGATTATGTTTACCCAGGTTGTCCCGTATTAGTGGAGGATGTGGTTATGCTAGCTAACCTTACTCCTTTAGACATTGTGGATTTTGATGTGATTTTAGGCACATATTGGTTGCATTACAATCGTGCCAAGATTGACTGTTACGGGAAATCAGTGACATTCCATCGTCCTGGATTACCTGAGGTTACATTCTTTGGTGAGCCTAGTGGGTTGAGGCATGGTATTATTTCAGCGGTGAGAGCCAAAAAGCTGTTAACGAAAGGTTGTCAGGGGTACTTGGCTCACGTAGTATTGAATGATGTTGCTCCTATTAGTGTGGAGAATGTAAAGGTGGTTACACATTTTTCGAACGTCTTTCCTGATGATTTACCTGGATTGTCGCCAGATCGAGATGTGGAGTTCACCATTGATTTACTTCCAGGTACGGATCCTATATCTTTAGCTCCATATAGGATGGCTTCTACGAAGTTAAGAGAATTGAAGATTCAGTTACAAGAGTTGGTTGATAAAGGTTTCATTCAGCCTAGTTCGTCACCTTGGGGAGCCTCAATGTTATTTGTTCGAAAGAAAGACGGTACCTTAAGGTTGTGTATTGATTATAGGCAATTGAATCGGGTACCAATTAAAAACCGTTATCCATTGCCGCGTATAGACGATCTATTTGATCAACTTAGAGGTGCCTGTGTGTTCTCAACGATTGACTTAAGGTTAAGATACTATCAGCTCAAGATTAAGAGTGAAGATGTCCTTAAGACGGCATTCAGAACTCGTTATGGTCACTATGAGTTTTGTGTGATGCCATTTGGATTAACGAATGCACCAGCAACTTTCATAGGTTTGATGAATAAGGTATTTCAGCAATACTTGGATAGATTTGTCATTGTCTTTACTGATGACATTCTGGTGTATTCTAAGACGAAATCAGATCATGTTCGACATCTCACTCTAATGCTGAAGAAATTGAGGGAACATCAGTTGTATGGTAAATTTACCAAGTGCCAGTTTTGGTTAAATGAAGTGGCATTCTAGGGATTTCAACTCAAGTTATTTTGGTAGACCCTAAGAAGGTAGCAGCTACAGAGAATTGGGAGCAGCCAAGAACCGTCACTGAGGTACGGAGTTTCCTTGGCTTAACAGGTTACTATCGATGGTTTGTTAAGGACTTTTCAGTTATTGCTTTACCACTTACAAGGTTGACTAGGAAGGAAGTTAAATTTGAGTGGGATGGGAATTGTGAGCAGAGTTTTCTGCAGCTTAAGCATTGTCTCACTCATGCTCCAGTTTTGGCACTTCCTAATGATAGTGGTAACTTTGAGATTTATAGCGATGCTTCTTTTAATGGTCTGGGTTGTGTTCTGATGCAACATGGTAGAGTAATTGCCTATGCTTCAAGGTAGTTGAAGTCTCATGAAATGAACTACCCTACTCATGATTTGGAGTTAGCAACTTTCATCTTTGCTTTGAAGATCTGGAGACATTATCTTTATGGTGAAAAGTGTAAGATATTTACATATCGCAAGAGTCTTCAGTATCTTTTCACCCAGAATGAGCTTTATCTTAGGCAGCGAAGGTGGTTAGAGTTGCTTAGTGATTATGATTGCACGATTGAGTATCACCCTGGACGTGCTAATGTAGTGGCTGATGCTTTGAGTAGGAAATCCTAAGGTCGGATCAATGCTTTGTATGCTTCTCGTGTTCCTCTTCTTGCAGATTTGAGGTCTACTGGAGTGAAATTGGAATTGGAAGAACAAGAAGAAGCTGTGGCAGAATGAGAAGAAGCTTGCTTGCTAGTTTCCAAGTTAGGCCTATTCTGATTGATCGCATACTCGAGACTCAGATGAATGATGAAGAGATTCAAGAGCTAATTCATTCAAGGAATCAAAGGAAAAAGAAAGATCTCAGAGTTAGAGAGACGGATGGCATGCTTATGCATGAGAATAGGATGTATGTGCCAAATAATGAGGAATTAAAGAAGGCAATCCTTGATGAGGCACACATTTCAGCATATGCCATGCATCTAGGAGGCACTAAAATGTACCACACCATTAGGCCATTTTATTATTGGCCAGGTATGAAAAGGGAAATTGTAAAGTATGTTCGTAGGTGTGCAGTTTGTCAGCAGGTCAAAGCTGAAAGGAAGAAGCCATTTGGATTAATGCAGCCACTTCCCGTTCCACAATGGAAATGGGAAAACATTACTATGGATTTTGTGTACAAGCTTCCTCGTACACGGAACGGTTATGATGGCATTTGGGTAGTTGTAGATCGACTTACCAAGTCAGCGCACTTCATTCCAGTAAGGGAAAAGTATTCTCTGAACAAGTTAGCTGAATTGTACGAGATTACTTCTGATCGAGACCCTAGATTTACTTTTAAGTTTTGGATAGCTTTTCAGGAGGCTCTTGGTACGAGATTACCGTTTAGTACAGTATATCATCCTCAAACAGATGGTCAATCGGAGAGGACGATTCAAACATTGGAATATATGCTAAGATCTTCGGTTTTTCAGTTTGGTGATGATTGGCATGCAAAGTTGGATTTAATGGAGTTTGCCTACAACAACAGTTACCATTCTAGCATCGGGATGGCACCACTTGAGGCGCTTTATGGCAGAGCTTGTCGTACACCTTTGTGTTGGTCAGAGGTTGGCGAAAGAGTGTTAGTGGGTCTTGAGATTGTAGAGGAGACTACTCAGAACGTTCAAGTAATTAAGTCTAACCTGAAAGCGGCCCAGGATCCCCAGAAAAGCTTAGCAGACAGTCATGTCACTGACAGGGTGTATCAAGTTGATGATTGGGTATTTCTGAAGCTATCACCATGGAAATGAGTAGTAAGGTTCGGGAAGAAGGGTAAGCTGAGCCCTAGGTACATCGGACCTTACAAGATCATCGAACGAGTTGGTGAAGTTGCTTATAGGCTTGATTTGCCTTATGAACTGTCTAAGGTACATAATGTGTTTCATGTTTCGATGCTTCGACATTATGTTGCAGATCCTTCACATGTGATACCTCCTCAACCATTGGAAATTAGTTCGGATTTAAATTACGATGAGGAACCAGTGACTATTTTGGATTGGAAAGATAAAGTGCTTAGGAACAAGACAGTGCGTATGGTGAAAGTCTTATGAAGAAATCACTCAGCAGAAGAAGCGACTTTGGAAACTAAGGACAGGATGAGAGATATGTATCCAAGGTTGTTTTATGGATACTAATGTTATATTGTGGTATGAAATTTCGGGGACGAAATTTTTATAAGGAGGGTAGACTGTGACAGCCCGTCCAGAAAAATTTATTCACGAGGATGTGAATTGACGGATTTGCCCTTAAGCGTTGAGGTACGTTTGTAAATTGAGCTAAGGTATTGGTCCAATTATACAATTTCCTTAGTTTTGGGGACTAATGAGAAGTTCGGAAATTGTTATTTTTGATTGGTTAGTGTGTTAGCATTTGGACCACTCACTTCCTTTCTCTCTCTTCTCTCACTCCCATACCTTCTCTTTATCTCTCTCTCTCTCGCAGACTCTCTCTCTATCTCCCATTTCGTACGGACACACCCAAAACCCTTTGGAACTTGGCAGATCGAGGTCGAGGAATGTACCATTGTACTCATTGCAAGCCAGGAACTTATTGATACCATTTTCAGGTAAGAACTCCCCCGTTTTCACGTCGAAACCATAACTCCGATTTTGAGTTCTATTCATGCAATCGTGAAATCGTGTGTTTTTGGAAATTCTGAGCTCACAAGGAGCTTTGGGAGGCTCTCTAGAGGCTCGGAGAAGTTGGTTGGGTGGTTTTGGACATCGGAATCGAGAGGTCAAAGCTTGGCCGGGTTTTTCTCGATTTTTCCCGGCAAGATCTCATAGTTTTTTAGGCTTGAAAGAGGTATAAACTTGTTCTATTCTTCATATACTTCATTTTGGTAGAAAGATCATGAAAAATGGTGCAAAAATGGCTGAGATATCATAGTTTAAAAAAATTCCCAGTTTCCGACAACGGCGACGGTCGCTGAAGTTAAGAGGTAGGAGACGACGGAATATTCCGTCAAGTCTGACGAAATATTCCGACACTGTCAGTTAGTTTGGACGGATTCCATTAGGACTTAATGGAATATTCCCCGGTATATACCTGACAACGTTGACTGACGCCGTCAGTGTGCCTATCACGTGGCCGCGCGTGGGGGCGCGTAGGGCCGTGCCTTGGCTGGCGCGTGGGTGGTCGAAAATTTTTTCTAAAATATGGGGATGTTTGTGAGGTTGTGTAGATCACGGTGGTATATTCATATACGCAAATTGAGCATTGTATGAGAAGTTATTACATAGTTTTGTTTATGTGCTTTAAAATGACGCCTATATAGTTGTTTCTCATGTAGGCGAGACTTATCCGGAGGACGAGCGTAACTAGGCTAGACACGGGAGTTACGACCCAGCTACATACCAGTGAGTCGGCTTTTGTTTTCAGTATATATATACTTGACGTTTTTCCCAGAAAACGTGTTTTAAAGGAAATGTGATTTGCAATGTCATGCTCTTATTATATACTAGCATATGCATTATCATATGCATGCATATTGTTGCATGGTGTTGCGGAGGCTATGTAAGCTACATGTGAGTATATCATGCTAGTAATAGTTATGAGATGAATGGTGATGTTGTGATGCATATTGAGCTTATTAATCTGCACCCCGGTATTAGTGCTCCCGCCTAGAGTTAGGGGCATACTCCTTCACGTGATGTTCACCTCCCGCACCACACGCTCATCTTGGATCCAAGTTAGGTGCACAGTCCTTTCGTATAGACCACTATAAGTGGGTTCGACTTGTAGGTGACCCGTGAATATTCGCACAGTCTTCACGTGATCGTAGCACTAGAGCGTATTATTATTTATACCCAGTCTTGTCGATCAGACCACTTGAGGTGGTTCCGACTCGTGTGCAAATATGAATATACATAATGAGATATGATGAGATATATGACGTATATACATGATGAATAATGTGATGAGATATGAGATTGAGATATGATTGAAATGAGCTCTAGATTTTGCCGTATAGATCACGTCAAGTGACTTCGGCTAGTAAATGAGTTATATTGAATTGCATCACCTGGCTTACATTTGTGATATTATGAGGTATTGGGCATGGCATACATATATTTATGTGGTTTTGGATACATTGAGCATGGTTTTGAATTATATTTATATACATATATATGTATCCTATTTTTTGGGAATTATACAAGTTTTCCAGCGAGGGATAGCGCTTTTGATATCGTATGATTTTAGAAAACCTTTGTTTTTGCCCACTCACGTATTTGTTTTGTGCCCCTCCAGGTATTAGGTAGCATTTGTTTGTGGCTTACGAGGATTCAACGGAGGTTCTAACAGACATCTTTCATGTAGGACCACCTTCGGGTGTTGTTTAATTAGTACTTTTATGCTTGACTGCACTTAGGCTAGTTAAGCTCTGGTTATGTAATTCACACTTATTTTCGCACTAACATGCTATCTTAACTAGGATTGCTAGTTGCTCGGTTTTAATTTGTTCGTATTTCCCTTATTAATCTTGCTTCAGCACTGTGCTTATGGTTACGTCACGCTCACGTGACGGCTAGCACGCCTCGATCTCGGTAAGGAACCTGCATCCTGGTGGGAACTGGAGGCTCGAGCGTTAACTCGAGAGGAAGCAGCTGATTGGGAAGTTTTCAAGAGTTTATGTATGAAAAGATTTATTCCTCCAGCCTACATTGAGAATAAGAAGCAAGAGTTTACCAGTCTGAAACAGGGGAAGATGTTAGCGAATGAGTATAACAGGAAGTTCACTGACTTGTCTCATTATCATCTGGAGGTTGTTGATAATCCAGTGGAGATGTTACGCCGTTTTATTTTGGGTACTAAAAAGAAATGGCGTACTATGTCGACTACTACTTACTGTAATACTTACCAGGAGTTCTATGAGATTTTGTTGAGGGTTGAAGACTCAGAGAAGTTGGCCAATGATAGTGAGGAAGAGGAAGAAAAGGATAAGAGTCAGAGAATGGATGATAAAAGTAAAGGACATTCATCTCAGGGACCTCGCCAGACTCAGAGTTTTAAGAAAATGGGCACAAGCTCGAGTTCTTCCAGTTGAGGTTTTAGTGCCACGGGCCAAAGGCAAGGAGGTAGATTTATTAGAGGCTCGAGGTTTGAAATGTAGAGAGATTCAGGTGGTGCTAGTGCTCATTTATGCCATAGATGCAATAATCGACATTTTCGAAAGTATGCCCTCAGAATCAGCAGAAGCCCCAACAGCCTCAACAGCCCCTTATACCATCGCCAGCTCCTACCCAACTGTTTTCAGGACCTAGTGGTTATGTGCAGGCAGGTCGTGGTAGCACTTATCATTTTCAGGGGGATCCAATTCCTTACCCTTCAGGACAGTATCAGTACCCTCAGGATCCTTATCAGTAAGGTGGTTATGGCTAGTTTTCAGGGGGTTATATGCCGTATCAACAGAGTGGCTATGGTCAGCAGTTTTTAACTGGTGGATCGCAGTGGCATTTTGGTGTGCAACCTCAACCGATGGATGTTACTACTAGTAGTGTTGGATCTTCAAGGCAGCAGAATCAGTCCGGTCAGGGACGTTTATGCCAGTAGAGGTCGAGGAGGAAGGCAGCAGACCCAAGGACGTATCCATAACATTTCTCTACAAGATGCTCAGAACAATCCTAACTTAATCATGGGTACGTTAAATATTCTTGGTTATCATGCTAAAGTGTTGATTGATTGTGGTGCTACGCATTCTGTGATTTCTCATACATTTGCTCAGTTGACTCAACCTTAATCTACACCAATTGGGTATGAGTTAGAGTTTGCAATGCCTAGAGGGGAAAAGTGTTATGTAGATTATGTTTACCCAGGTTGTCCCGCATTAGTGAAGGATGTGGTTATGCCAGCTAACCATACTCCTTTAGACATTGTGGATTTTGATGTGATTTTAGCCACAGATTGGTTGCATTACAATCGTGCCAAGATTGACTGATACGGAAATCAGTGACCTTCCATCATCCTGGATTACCTGAGGTTACATTCTTTGGTGAGCCTAGTGGGTTGAGGCATTGTAATATTTCAGCGGTGAAAGCAAAAAAGCTGTTAACGAAAGGTTGTCAGGGGTACTTGGCTCATGTAGTATTGAATGATGTTGCTCCTATTAGTGTGGAGAATGTAAAGGTGGTTAGACATTTTTCGGACGTCTTTCCTGTTGATTTACCTGGATTGCTGCCAGATCAAGATGAGGAGTTCACCATTGATTTGCTTCCAGGCACGGATCCTATATCTTTAGCTCCATATAGAATGGCTCCTGCGGAGTTAAGAGAATTGAAGATTCAGTTACATGAGTTGGTTGATAAAGGTTTCATTCAGCCTAGTTCGTCACCTTGGGGAGCCCCAATGTTATTTGTTCGGAAGAAAGAAGGTACCTTAAGGTTGTGTGTTGATTATAGGTAATTGAATCGGGTAACGATTAAAAACCGTTATCCTTTGCCGCGTATAGATGATCTATTTGATCAACTCATAGGTGTCTATGTGTTCTCAACGATTGACTTAAGGTCGGGATACTATCAGCTGAAGATTAAGAGTGAAGATGTTTCCCTAAGACGACATTCAGAACTCGTTATGGTCACTATGAGTTTTGTGTGATGCCATTTGGATTAACGAATGCACCGGCAGCTTTCATGGGTTTGATGAATAAGGTATTTCAGCAATAGTTGGATAGATTTGTCATTGTCTTTATTGTTGACATTCTGGTGTATTCTAAGACGAAATCAGATCATGTTGGACATCTCACTCTAGCGCTGAAGAAATTTAGGGAACATCAGTTGTATGCTAAATTTAGCAAGTGCCAGTTTTGGTTAAATGAAGTGGCATTCTTGGGACATGTAATTTCAGCTCAAGGTATTTTGGTAGACCCTCAGAAGGTAGCAGCTGTAGAGAATTGGGAGCAACCAAGAACCGTCACCGAGGTACGGAGTTTCCTTGTCTTAACAGGTTTTTTTTTTTTTTGGGATAGATGACACTGAGAAGGTATTTATAGAAAAGTAAAAACATTTTTTTTAAAAAAATTTCAGATTTTTTTTGGATTTTTTACAATTTTTTTATTGAACTAATTAATCTCTGCCGTTGGATTTAAAAAAAATTGAATTCCAACACTTCGGATTGTACCACATGTCACAACGGTAACTTTTCTTAATTTTAAAACTATTTTCTCTTTTATTTATTTATTTATAAAGCAGAATAATATCAACCATTGATCTAAGATCCAACGGTTCATATTAAATAAGTTTTTTTTATTTTTATTACCGTTGCAAATCGGACGGTCCAATTTAAAGAGCCGTTGAGATCCAACTTACCGTGGGAAGCCACGTGGCTTCCCAACGGTAAACTTGGCAGACTGCGACGCGGGCTCCATACTCTGAAAAGTTGTCGGCTAACGCGCCCCCACGCTCGGGTGACTCGCACGCGCCTGACAAAAACAATATAAAATTGTGCTGACGTCAGCCCTGGCGTCACATCCACTCGGGCTCACAGGCCCGGAGCTCAGGCCTTCCCCGAGCACCAGCCCATCCTGGAGTTGCTCTAAATGATGAGGTAAGCTTATTTGGGTCAATGGATGGAAGGAGTCAAGCATTGCAGTTTAAGATATAATAATCCAATTGGGTCCCAAAAAACCGGAAAGGGATCCTCTTTGGATCCCTGATCACTTTCACTAAGTCCACCAAAATCACAAATTCGGGCCTTTAAAATTTGATCCAACGGCTAAAGTTATTAGAACTTTTAAAGTGAACTCCTGTGTGTAGCCGTTGGATCAAATTTCAAAAGCTCGGATTTATGGACTTGGTGGAAGGGATTCGGATGATCTTTTTCCCCAAAAACCACAAGAAGTTATATTATTTAATATGTTTGAAGAATAAGTTTACAGACAAAACACTTAACAACTGAACGACAATTCTACCACGGGCTTTATATGGGTGTAATAAAAAGTGAATACTCATCACGGGCTTAGTGAGCACGTTGTGGATAATAATATTTTATAATGAATAAATAATGACCCGTTATGATAAAATAATCTAATACCATAAACTTAGTCAACACGTAAAAATATTAAACCACCACAAGCCTTCAACGTGGTATATTGTTTGTAACCACACTGGATTTTTTTTATCTTCCACGATCATTAAGTGTGGTAGAATTAGGGGTGGAAAAAAATACCGAATTTCCCAAACCAAACCGAAAAATTCCCTAAACCAAACCGAAAATCCCGAAACGTTCGGTACCCAATACCGAACCAAACCAAAATTTTCGGTATGGGAATCGGTTTCAAGTTTTCATTTTTTCGGTATTCCCGAACCGAACCGAAATAAAAAATATATATTATTTAATTTTTAAATATATATTTGAAATTGTAACAACCGTCGGATTCGGTTGAGATTTAATCTCAACCGTTGAATAGAAATCAAACCCTACACTTACACTCTGTCTCTCCCTTCTCTCTCGACACATTTCGTTCACTCTCTCTCGCGGCTCGCCTCAGACTCAAACCCTCACCTCACCACCCTCGTCGCCGATTTGTCTCTCCGTTTTCGAATCTGGCCACACAAGTGAAGTCGTATCTCTTTCGACTATCACCTCTCTGATCTCTCTCTCTCAGTCTCTCTCGACTTCTCATCCCACACAGAGTCATAGTGGAGGAGCATTCCTTCACGAATCACGGCCACCGGCGCCACTCTCCTTCTCAGTCTCTCTCAATTCCAGTCATCCAATGCACTGTGCAATTCTCCCCCAAATCAGGTAAAGTTCACAAGCTAATTTAGGGTTGGAATTTGAGATTAGGGTTTGTGAAATTTAGCACTTGGAAGATAAAGTATACTGCGTACTAAGGGTTTAGGGGTTGAATTGGTGGTTGGAATTCGAGATTAGGGTTTCTCTTCTATCACAGACTCACAATTGAAGCATAAATTTGTTACGGGTTCATAGTTCATAGTTCATAGTTCATAGTTGTAGCAATAATTGCAGCTGCTGAAATGAATTTCGAGAGTTTGTGTAAATTGATTAATGGAGTTCAGAATGAACCATGGGATTTTGGGATGTTTGTAATGCAGCACCATAATGTATTTACAGTTTGCATTTGGTCAAAAGCAAGAAAGGAGGAAGTACGCAAGCAAGAACTGGAGATATTGTGGCAATATAGTCAATGTGTTAATTTGCATTTGCATTTGTATGCTAATGGAGTCGAACAAATAGGACTTGACTGCTGTGCAATCTGAATATTGCTATCATTTTTCTGAACTCAACATTTACCTGCATTATTGTTGACAACGAAACATGAAGACCTTTTCTTATATCTGTTATGCTCTCTCTCTCTCTCTCTCTCTCTCTCTCTCTCTCTTCATTTTGAATCTGATCTGATGCATATGACTATAGCTAGTGTTAGGCATTGGCCATGGTTGCTCTCCTTGTTATGTTTTTATGCTAACAATTATCTACGAAAAGTTTGTTTCCCTTTTTTTTTCCCGTAAGAATAGTTGCGAAAAACTATTGCAACTTGTGTACTTATTAATGAGATAGTGATTATTATATTGAATGTTTTTGCATGCAGGTTACCATTTTATGATTTTATCCCACTATATTATGAATATGACATTACATATTAGAACAGCCTGCAATATATGTTGAAGAATATAAAAATTACAAGATAGGCTGGAGCAACAGATGAGCTCTAGTGTTATGTTGATCAATGATCATTGTATCATGATTCATGCCTTTTCAAATGAAGAATGATCAACATTTTAAATCTATTGCCATAATCGAATTGACTGTAACTTCTTTGGTCCTGTTGGTTATATGATATTGAATGTCTTTGGTCCTCTCTACTTTAATTTTTGATGTTCCTACATGATTTTTACAGGTTGTCCAGCGTTTTCAAGAACTTTTTGCCCAAATGAAGTACAAAGAAGCTTTCGAGCTTGCTGTGGATACTGTTGTTAAATTTCAGGTTTCCATTTTGCTTATGTATTTGTACATGCTTCTTTCTTTAAGCAGTATTTCTTTCTTCAATTTTTAGTCCAATAGCCCAAAAGCCCAAAACTATTTTGGGATTCCCGATTGTCCCAAAATCCCGCAACTATTTCGGGATTCCCGAAAATTTTGTTTGAGATCGGTATTGAATTTGAAATTCCCGAAAACTTCGGTTTGGGAATTGGGACTTGCATTTCGGTTCGGTATCCCATACCAAACCAGCCCTAGGTAGAATTACACACATTATTAAAAAAAATTCAAAAAGCGGGATTACAAATTTCCCAAATTTTGAAATCTATGAAACTTACTAATAATCCCGCCCTTGTCAAAATATAAATGAAATCCTTGTCAATTCCTATTTCTTGTGGCTTCCTCTTTATTCTCTGAGCAGACTCTCACCTGCCAGTGCCGACTTGAAAACTCCCCACCCGTTCTTAGCCATCTACAAATTTTCCTATTCACCATTTTCCTCTCATTTACCTTTTCTTCTTTCTTCCCTTTCGTACTTGTTCTGGGAAGATTCCTTTTTTTCTTTCTCTTTCTAACTTCTGATTTTCATTTTTTTCTCTAAGAAAACAGCAATAATGGTGAGCTTCTCAGCCCTCTGAGTTTTTACTTAACGATCTTCGTCAATCTGCTAGTATCGCTCTAAATCTCCCTGCTAGTACCCCAACTGTTGTCGTCATGAGCCTCTGCTTCATTGGCTTCATCACAGCTCTTCATGTGTTCGGCAAGCTGTACCTTCACCAATCTAGTGGCGGAACTTAAGGTCTGGGTCTTGGTTCGGATTCAGAGCTTAATCGGTAATTCAGTGTTACAAATGCTTCGTTTTCGATATGCTCTGTAAATTATCTTAGGGTTGATATTGTTAGTGTTTGGGTTAATATTTGAACTTTGGGCCTAAAAGAAAGAAGGCCCAAAAAGACTAAAGTGAGGAGACTCGCCAGAGGCCCAATGCCAAGCCCAGACCATCCATCTCAAGAAAACATGACGGCTCCTGCATAGGTTATGTGCCTATAATTTAAAAGACATGTGATGGAGACCAGCTAGCTATCAGCCAAAAAGCATTTTACAGTGGCAATACAAGTAAAAAGCTGATGAGTCACTACCCTCCAGTTGCTTTCGGCCAAAAGCAGAGATAGCACAGTCGGGTTAATTCGCCTATAAAAAGGGAAAAAGGCCCCAGAGACAAGGACACTCAGCCAATCAAACAAACAAACATACAACTTGCCTTTCAGTCAAGCAAATACCCAGAAAGCTGCGCTTTGTCCAGACTCTGCACCCTTTCAGCCATAGATTCCCCTTAGAAAGACATCTTTTGTCTAGTGTAAAATCTATGCTACTTTCTCTAAATGTTGTAGTATCGATTCCCTCGTGTAAACTCATTTACCACTCACACCCTTTTAGCACACAACCCTCTGTAACTACAAAGAGAAGAGATCGCAAGACGTCTAACCTTGCCCGACTCTTTTTGTCTTGTCTTTCAATTAGTAGATCTGGTGGTATGATGTATTCCCCAGTATATATTCAAGTCATTTCCAGTCTTTTAATGATTCAAAGTGCCATCAGTTCTCAGATCTGGTTCACTTAGTGGTTTTACTATCATAAGAAGACTAAATGGGTATTAAACTGATGACTTAATCAGATCTAGACCTCTACCCTTTAAGCATACAAGATAATGAACTAAAAGTCCTTGATCTCAAGGCATAGAAAAGAACTTAATGTGAACTTAACCCATCCACGACAATCCTTTGATAACAAGAAGTCAAAATAACTTGGGGCGCAAGTAATCTACTTAACATACTTGTTCTACATCTGCCATACTGAGATGGTAGTGGCACGCCTTAGCACTTAGTTAGTTTTAATTGCGAGCCTCAAGGCCTACACCTAAGGCCCCACAAAGGCACCTTTCAGAACTAACTTCGTCCTCATCTTGCAGACTCTCAACAAGCGAGAGCCCGACGACCAACCAAAGTGACAACTCCTCGAGGAGCTGTGTGCCCGAGCCAGGGACCCTTCCCAGCGAAATTCCTGCCCAAACATAGTTTTGGCACGCCGAGTGGGACCACAAATCTTGTATGCCAAGAAGACGAAAGAAAGAACAAACCATCAGGTGGGGAACAAAACAAAAACCACCCCAATGTACACTAAGATCAAACATGGCAAATCACCCCGAAGAGCTGCAAGGACCTGTCCTGACGGAAAGCCTGACTCCTTCTAAGAAATCAGGAGGGAAGGTCACAAATGAAGACCTACAGGCTGATATAATGATTGATACTGATCATTTTCTACGAGCCCCAGTAAACATGATCAACCTAACATGGGCAGAAAAGGGAAAAGGAAGAGCCACGTGGGAAGTAAAGGCAGAAAGGAGGCCAGTCGATAGACCGACTGAGGGAGCTATCAAGTTGCCCGAAAAGCCCAAGGTCTTCATAATCAGATGAGTAGTGTTATGCAGCAGATGTCAATGTGAGTGCAAGTTAGAGGTACCAACAGCAGGAGTCATCCTTGATCAGGAGCTGATCAAGAGAAAGGAGAAGGAATAGCATGAAAACCGCATGAGCATCATACGGGCAGCTGAGAAAGAAACTTCTCAGAATGTCTTCCAGAGGTTGGAGGGAGATTCTCAGCCTAAAAACTTGTCAAAAGTATTCAGAAACTATAAAGCTTCAAAAGAAGTGGAGGACAAGGAGGCCAAGACACCAAGGTGGGTGGATGTGAGGCCACCCCAGCCAAGTTATGCCGTTGGAGATGTTAGAATGAAAGGAAGGACAGTGAACCCGGTCATAAAGAAGAGTCTTGCCCGACTTGGGCGAAGATGGTATATAGTCGGAAATGACGAGAGGCCTGTCAAAGAGATGGGAGCCTCCATGATCTAGAGAGTCCAAAGGCAACATAAGGCCCACATGAACTCGTTGAAAGTTACCACTACTTCAGAAACCTCAGAGAATGTAAAGTTCGAAAATGTACCTCATGAAGGGAGAAATCAGCCTCATTGGAGGAGTGAGAAGGAGGTGAAGAATGCAAATAGTAAAACCGAATGGGAAGGAAACCATATACCACATAACCCTCATCCTGGAAATACAAAATCTTAAGGAGAACTCAAGAAGATATGGTGATGATATCTACCCCAAGATGGAGCCCATAACCAACCTGCTTTGGAACTATCTCGCTCGAAATGTGGTTGCCCGCGCCATTGTTGGTGGATACTGTCTGTGAGGTTCCAGAACAGATGCCAAATTTTGGCATAACCCAGGAAGAGGGGTTACCTAAACTGATGTTGCTAGAAGAAGCACATGTTTGGTTGGATAAGTTTATAAACCACATTAGGGGCAAGGAGAAAGATTTACCCAGACCCAGCAACTTCCACGTAAACATGACATATGTTTTATCAGCCATGTTTCTCACTAAGCATGATCAACCTCCCACGATGGAAGGTGATTACTTGGCAACAGAACCTATGATGATGCATATTAGTGTCGAAGAAGCAGGACAAGAAGAACCCAGCCCGACAAGCTTGCCCGAGTAATCAAGGAAGAAGCCTGAGAAAATATACTTGGACAAAATGGTCTTTGTTCGCCCGAGTTTGACCCTGGCCAACCATCTCAAGCCCATATATGTAACTGCTCACCTGGAGGGAGTACCCTTCAAAAGGGTCTTGATTGATGAAGGGGCCGCGGTCAATGTGCTGCCATACAAACAGATGAAGAAAATGTGCAGAAGTGTGGATGATCTTATCCCAGTAAATCTAACAGTTTCTAGTTTCTCATGAGTTATCACCAGGACTCATGGGATACTGGCTTTTTTGTTGTAAATAGTACTTCCACTTATAGGGCTTTACTGGGCAGAGATTGGAGTCATCAGAGTCTCTCTGTGCTATCTACCTTACACCAACAAGTGGCTGTCTACCATGAAGAAGGGCAAACAGGACTTGGGTTCTGGGAAATGATAAAGGCCGAATCACGGCCATTCTTCCCTACAGCCAACGTCGTAGAAGCCAACTTCTACAACCCTAGTGTTGGGATTCTTCAATGTTCAAAAGCTGATAAGAACGGCCGCCCAACTAAGGTGACGGCCTAAAAGCTTCTAGAGTAAGGGTTATCTCTTACAAGGGAAGAATGGGATCGGCCCTATATCATCCCAACTCCCCAACACCATTAATGTCAGAACATAAAAGGAAGGACCAAGTGGTTGCAGTCAGGTCTTTAATAAAAAGATTGTTGGTGTATGGGAGAGAGAAAAAACAAAAGAAGGAAAACTCAGCCAAGGAAGAAAAGGATTGGAGCAGAGAGGTTTCAAGCAGCCAAATGAATAAAGAAGAATTTTTGGGGGAGGAGTTAGAAGCAACCATCCAAATGGCTGAGTGTATATATGACTTGGATGGGCCAGAGGATTTGCCCGAGAATCCAGAACTGGTTGAGTTTTTGTGTGCAGAGCCTAACAAACGAGCCCCAGAAATACAAGACCCTTTGAAGACCATTGATTTGGGAACTGAGGGGGATCCGAAACCTATACAGATCAGTGGTTTGCTGGAAACTGAGGATCGGGTAAGGATTGTTAGCCTTCTACATGAGTTTAAAGACTATTTTGCTTGGCATTACACTGAAAATGCCAGGTTTAAATCCAACCTTTGTAGAACACAGGATGCCTATTAAGGAGGGGTTTAAACCTGTCAAGCAAACACCACAGAGGATGTCAAAAGAGATCGAGGAAATGGTTAAAGAAGAGATCGAGAGGCTGGTAAAGGCTGGATTTATTAGGCCTGCCAAATATGTTGAGTGGTTGGCCAACATTTTACCTATATTAAAAGCTATAACTAAAGCAGTCAGATGTTGTGTTGACTATAGAAACATTAATGGAGCCACGCCTAAAGATGAATACCACATGCCCATGGCTAACCTATCCATAGATGCAGTTGCCAAACATAAAGTTCTATCTTTTATGGATGGGAATGCTGGATACAATCAAATAAAAATGGCTAAAGAAGATATACATAAAACAGCTTTTAGGTGTCCAGGTCATGTCGGAGCATATGAGTATAATGTCATTCCGGCTCAAGAATGCTGGTGCAACTTATCAAAGAGTAATGAACGCCATTTTTCATGACTTAATCGGCCATAGCATGGAAGTATATATTGATGACATCGTGGTAAAGTCCAAAACTGAAGAGCAGCATTTGATAGACCTTAGACAAGCCTTAACAAGAATGAGGATCCATAAACTAAAAATGAATCCAAAGAAGTGTGCTTTTAAGGTAAGATCGGGCAACTTTTTGGGATTCCTTGTTCATCAAAGAGGAGTGGAGGTCGACAAGAACAAAGCTCGGGCAATAATGCAGTCACCTCCCCTCACCAATAAGGTACAACTACAAAGGCTGCTGGGAAAAATCAACTTTTTGAGGAGATTCATTGCTAATTTAGCGGGCAAGATTTTGCCGCTAACTCCTCTGCTGAGACTAAAAGACAAAGAAGAGTTTGAATGGGGCCCACCACACCAAGAGGCTTTCGACAGCATAAAGGCTTACTTAGCCTCTCCACCAGTGCTCATGCCACCTCAGAGAGGGAAGCCGTTGAAGCTTTATATTTCTGCCTCGGAAAAGTCAATTGGAAGCTTGCTGGCCCAAAACAATGAAGGTGGGAAGGAACAAGCCATATATTACCTCAGTAGAATCCTTACTGAGGTAGAGACAAGATATACTCCGGTGGAAAAATTATGTTTGGCTTTGTACTTTACTACTTGCAAGCTAAGGCATTACATGTTTGATAATGCTAGACCGACGTGATCAAATATATGTTGTCAAAACCAATGTTGACTTGAAGGATTGGAAAGAGGATTCTAGCATTATCAAAGTTCAGTTTTTAATATATGCCCCAAAAAGCAATCAAGGGACAAGCAATTGCGGATTTCTTAGCTGAGCACCAAGAGTCTCAAGAAAAGATTGTCAACATTCCGGGAACTCTGGAAGTAGCCAATGTATGGATCCCTTCAGGCAAAGCCTTATCGGGTAAGGAAAAATGGGTCCAGCAAGAGATAAAAAGAACAACTAGCCTCTGGATCACACCTTGGAAATTATATTTTGATAGGTCTTGCACTCAGAATGCTGCAGGAGCTGGGATTGTCATCATCGATCCCAAAGGTACTCACCACTGTTATTCATTCCTCTTGGATTATCAAGAGACTACCAACAATCGGGCGGAGTATGAGGCACTGATAATTGGCTTGGAGATTTTAATAGAGTTGGGGGTAACCAAAGTAGAGGTGTTTGGCGATTCAGAATTGGTGATCAATCAGTTAAATGGAGAGTACACTGATGACTTAATCAGATTTGGACCTCTACCCTTTAAGCATACAAGATAATGAACTAAAAGTCCTTGATCTCAAGGCATAGAAAAGAACTTAATGTGGAATTAACCCATCCACTACAATCCTTTGATAGCAAGAAGTCAGAATAACTTGGGGTGCAAGTAATCTGCTTAACATACTTGTTCTACATCTGCCATACTAAGATGGCAGTGGCACACCTTAGCACTTAGTTAGTTTTGATTGCGAGCCTCAAGGCCTACACTTAAGGCCCCACAAAGGCACCTTTTAGAAATAACTTTGTCCTCCTCTTGCAGACTCTCAACAAGTGGGAGCCCGACGACCAACCAAAGTGCCAACTCCTCGGGGAGCTGTGTGCTCGAGCCAGGGACCCTTCCCAGCAAAATTCCTGACTAAACAGTTAAGGTTTCAATTTTGTTTAAAGTTTGGATCTTGGATTGTGTTTGGATCAAAATCGTGTAATAAATATTTAACCTTTCGTTATTTTGCATTCTGAATTTTGATATGCTATTGAATGATTGAGAATTTGATGATCCAAAAGTTTTGAATTTGTTAAAATTTTAGTGATTAAAGGAAAGCAGAATCATGTAAACTTGGGAGATTCATAGTTATATAAACTAAGTAGACGTTTGCTGATAAGCATTGGAATTGAAAAAAGGGCATCCCAAGCAAAAGGGATTAGAGCTTTTAGAAAGAAAAAAAATAGGATTGGCTTTGCAATAGAAAAACTTGCCCTTGATCCATTTTGGGGTGAAATCTTGATAAATGTAAATATATGTTAAACACATCTAAATAAAGATGAGTTTCATTCAGGTGACCAAAGATTTGTGGTCATTTATTATTGGATTTGAAAAGAAGAATTGAGATTAAAACATTAAAAACACATTTATCTGTTCTTCGCCTTTGATATCAAATCTAAATATGAGTGACCACGTATTTCATGGTACCCTAATGACTAAGAGAATATTTCTAATCTAAATATATCGTAACAAAGCCAAGTCATAACTGGGGACACCAAACAGTTCTAAATAGGTTAAATTACTAGTGTTTTTGTATGTTTGCAATACTCATTGTTGTTGTTGTGAATTAGTCTGTGTAAGTTAACCGCCCTGACCTTCTGCATGAAATCATGCATGATTTTTGCCGGATAGAGTTAAAAAATAGAGCCAACAGATTCCTGTGGGGACCAGGTTTTAAGGGCGTGTTTCGAATTAAACAAGAACAGTAAAACAAGTTTTTGAACGCTTCATCAATTGAAAGAGTCGTCACAGTATGTTGTATATCTGCAGCTACCTGTGTTGAGTAATTAAGACGATAATTAGTCTCAGTCGGAGAAACTAGTTAACTTGCCTTGTGCTTAAATGAAACTAGGAAAAGGTCTTTGCTGATATTTTACTCTCTCTTTCATCTCAACGAAAGAATTTAGATTGTTTTGATGCAACAATATTAACGCCAAATACTGATGATATCATTTCAACTGATTTGTCTTTAAAGAGAAATAGAAAAAGAATACATTCCATGGTGATGAAATTGTTGGAAAAAATGGACTAATTGCAATATTTAATCACAAAGAAAATCAAGAAATAATTTATACAATTATATACCAAAAACTTGCAAGCTCTTCAGCAAATGCAATCCTAAAATGCAAATGACTGAGTTATAAAAACATGAAATTGGTTGACGCAATGTTCAACATTTAAGACAAGTTTTACGCCTCATTACGATGGTCAAGATCGGTCAACGTTTCTCTCTTAGGATACAACGATCGCGTCCTAATAATATTAACACCTTCAACCAGAAGACTCCGAAAAACTACTACTGTATTGAATACTCCCATGCATATAGACTCAATGAGACACTACAACACTCTCTAATTCTAGTATATGAATGAAAATGCAAGTATTCAAGCTATTCATAACTACAAGAGGACTAACCCTTTTTTTTTTTGGTCAGTACAAGAGAACTAACCTATTTATAAATATTGAAGAGTCATTCCTCAAAATATGTGACTTGTTGTGAAGAGCCATTTCTTGACTTAAAAGATGCATCATATGTTTGCGAATATGTATCACAAAATAATAGCATCCTTTCGTGGGTTCCATTTGATTTATGGAAATGAAGGTCACCACCTTTAATTTTGAAAGCTATCAACTGCACCGTTACATATTCAAATAGTAACATGTTTGGAAATATAATATAGAGGAAGAGAGAACCAAAGAAAATAGAGAGACGAAACAGATTGGATGGAGAAATCTATGATAGTTGTCTCGATAAGACCTTAGAAAAAAATCAAGCGCAATGTTTTATTAAACATTGATAAGGTGTTAGACACGCATAATTCAGCCTTGCTTAAATTTTGTAGGGGAAACCTAATGGGATAAAAGCATGGCCAAAACCAAAAGAGCACAACTCGCATATGTCTTGTATACTGTACTATCGAAGACTCTCCCTATTGAAAAACTCCTTTTAGCATATAAATCCCAGTAAATAAAGTAACCCTTGAATATTTAACTACCATCATTGTTTGAGTTTGTTTTAGTAGAGCTAGTTTTTGGAAAGTATCGAAGTTTATTAGGAGTGAATGCCAATAGTCTATGATATTTCTGTAGAGCTTAAGAGCAATCCACAAGAATCTAGGCTATTTTCAGTGATGCATGTTTGTGTACAAAATAGTTACAAATAAGTCAATATTGCTTGTACACAAATACAAAGATTAGGAATATTAGCTTTGAAAAGTACTAGTAGTATGGCTGAGCTTGTTAAAGGCCTACCCAAACCAGGAAGGATGTTGACTCGAAAACAAGGGTGTTGCTTTATATTTTCTCGGATGCTGGCTCGCATGAAACTAGGGAGTAGCTAAAAGTTGGGTAAGAATTATGCATGGCAGTAGATAGAACCAGCTCAGTAGAATGCTATTGCACAATGCATTGACATAAGAGATGAAGTGACCAGGAAATTGTGGCATTCCACTTGCCAAGGTCATCAATAGGAGGATTGAAGAAGCAAAGAGAGACTTTTCCTACGTAATCCCAACCGCTGGTATTCCAGGTAAGGCGCGGCACAAGTTGTTGAAATATCCTACATTGATCATATCTATCAGAGAAGAAGAGTTTAAATATCTTAACCCCACTCCAACTATATTGAGGCCCTTTGTAATAAAATTCTGCACCTAACGTATTGTGTCAATGATAATTACCAAGTTGAGGATAATATCGGTGTTGGAAGGCCTTTGGCCCCATCCGTCGTTTTGATAATTGACACAACATACAATATTTTATCAAGGTTGCAGTTGATCTACACCTTTCTAACTCTTTTGAATGAGTTAAATTTTGGTTTTACATTGATTGATATTAGTTTAGTTGTTGTTCACACTGAGAATGCATACGATGTGCTTATCATATTATTATACTCAAAACTAAAAGCTTTGAACATCATTTGGTAATTAATTAATCACACTGAGAATGCATACGATGTGCTTATCATATTATTATACTCAAAACTAAAAGCTTTGAACATCATTTGGTAATTAATTAATTAGGGTTTAGCAGGCACATTTAGGTCATGCATGATCTGATCCATTAATTCAAAGGTCCACCAGAAACCAACCCAATGAGGATTGGCCCAAATTAAATATAGAAGGCCATGGGCAATTAGCTTAATAATCTTACTAACGCATTTGCAAAGTCCACATTTATGGTCAAGTAAAATGTCTCCATGAAGCTGCATTGTATATAAGTGTTTGTTATTTAGACCACTTTTACGCGTTACATTACTCATCACTTTTATAATACAAATTAATCTCACATACATGGATATCGTTTATTCTTAATAAACATGTAAAATGATTAATAAATACGGTACAAATAAGATATATCAAATGGTTTGTTGTTATATTGTCTTTCAAATCTACAAAATCTTAGATCATCTCCCTAGCATTATCCTTATTTAAATTCGATATAGTGTGTCGGATAAATCGAAAAGTCGCTCGTTGATGATTATATTGTCATATTTTATGGACAAAATTCTCTTGGACCCAGTGGGTTTCACATTGTTGTGAGAGATAGAAAAAATAACATGGTACAAATTATTTTTGTTGATGCTTTTGTGAAGTAGTAGAAATATTTTATTTTTCTTCAATTCAAATACATTTACGATTGTAAATTGTTTATTGATTATCGTATCATATACGTAAGCAGGTTAAAATGAACATATAACGATCCATTTCATACGTATTATTTTTTTTTTAATTCGCAAATGAATTCTTGATTTGTCTCGACGATGCTTGACTTTTAGTATGAGCCATGTCAGGAGCTTTATAAAAGTTAGGTTTTTTTAGTCAAAATGTTCCCTAAGATTGTCATAACTCCTCACTTTGGTCTTGAGATTTAAAATCGATAAAAGTGGTCTTTGAGATTGTCCATCGTCAATCATTTTTTTTTTTTTTGTGAAAAATATCCGTTAAATTGAAGAAATCACCGGTTCAAGTGCAAAGGTTAATTTGACAAAATTATCAATTTAACGAAGTTTTTCACAAAACAGCCAAAATTATTAACGGTGGACAATCTCAGAGACCACTTCTATCGATTTTAAATCTAAGGGATCAAAGTGAGGAGTCATGTCAATCTCAATGATCATTTTGGCTAAAAAGCCTAAAACTTAGTATGTCTCGACGTACAAATTAAAAGTTTATATGCTTTGCATGATACATATTGTGGTGCCAGGAGCTTCATAAGTGTCCACTGCTAAGTCCAACTGTGAATCCATATTGTTCACAGTTTAGCCATTTAGAATCGATATCATGGTTAATATCAAGCCCTATTAATAGACTTCAAGTGTACATGTGATTTTATCACAAAAAGCCTTGGTGCAATTAGAAGTAAACCTTGAATTATATTGTTTTACTTTTCGATATGAGATTCTCTTCACATAGGTTCTTGACTTGTATTGAGCCAACATTACACCAACACGTATAATCTTTAATGGTAGAATTGCAAAATAGAATATAAATATAATCAACTATTTCTTGGTGTAGGGATGTATGAAACATTGTTTTTCTTTTTCTTTAATATTTTTAACTAAAAACAAATATTTGAGTACACAAATTAGACCTGATGCTTTTGGGAACAAAAATCTCATTTCCTTTGAGTTGAGTTAATTTATGAGAGTGCTGAGTCTGCCTCGATTAGTCCAATTGATAAAGTCCAATAGGGACAGGAGCCCTTTAATATATTTTTTTTGTCTGAGTTAATTGCCAATTGGAAAAAAAAAAATTGATAAGAAAGTTCTGAAATTTAATGTTAGATCTACATTTTCACGCAAGTAGACACTGTCAAGTAGTGTATAGAAGGGCTTACATTTGCAATGACTTGTGGGACATCAGTTTGCACAACCCAACTTTTATTTTTTTCCAAACGATAGAGATTTTGATTAGATTGTTATAATACTGTTTACCTCTTCCGCAAGAATATTGAATAATCACTCAAAAAAATGCGTTACTTACAAAAGAAGCCATTAAATGCACCACTCCATAACAACGCCAATAAGCATACGAAACTTAAATGACTCCAACTGTGAAGCTAATTGTAAAGTATCAACAATGATACTCTCAATGACCACATCAACTTCTCTCTCCCACCCAAGGAACAAAATATCAATAATATCGGCGAAATATCGCCGATATTATCGTTTTTATGAGATGACGATATTTTCACACTACACCATTAATTATCGTCAACATATCGACGATATTATTAATAATATCAATTATATCGCGATATAATTCATAATATCGCGATATAATCGATAAGGGTAATGACCACAAGGTCCAACCCTAAGGATGCTTCTTCATTTGGGCTTCTGGTCCTTTTTATAATCCCTCACCCAGCTTCTTCTTTAGAACTTGGGCGATGTGGGACAACAGCATCAACTAGTCCTTTTTATAATCCCTCCACCAGCTTGTTCTTTAGAACTTGGGCGATGTGGGACTTGGGCAATGTGGGACAACAGCAACAACTAGTCCCTTTCATAATCCCTCCACCAGCAACAACTAGTCCTTTTTATAATCCCTCCACCAGCTTCTTCTTTAGAACTTGGGCGATGTGGGACAATAGCAACAACTCTAATCTCACAATTGTATTGTATTCTTTGATTTCCCATTCAACAGCCACCGGCTTTATCCAACAAAATTGCGTTTTTATTATGGGTAATAATCTTTTGGACTTATACGAGTTGCAATTTAGTTTTTCAATTACCCACCAAAGAATTTAAGGCTACTTCGATTTATACATTTTAGGTTGGGGAATGAGTTTAACGATGAGTACTAATTTTCTCACATTGCACCATTAGAAAAATATCATATTGATATACGTCTTTTGGTTATTTGCTAATTTGATTGTTCGCCAGAATAATGATATGATAGGCATTCGATTTATTTGTGGGCTAACGAGGGAAACCAAACTAGCACATATGAACAAAAACTCGTCATCGTAGAGCTTCGGCTTCTATTCAAATTAGTAACATGAAAGGAAAACCAATCATACAATTTAGTCTAAATGGTGGAAGTGACGTTTCTACGTCAGTCTTATATTTACTACACCATCAATTTAATTAAAAACCTATAATTACCTAAGTAGAACCGTTCATCTCATTGTGGCGTCTTCGATTACCAAAACATAATCATGTACTATGTCTATATGATTTTGTATTAACACGTTGGATAAAAATATCACTCAAAATTTTGATATGGCTTTCAAAATTGACCAAACAGTTTTCTTTTTTCTCGAAACTAGATGATGTAAAATCTGATTAACCAAATTATTATTATTTTAAAAAAATTAAGAAAAATTAGTATCCGATCCCTAGTTTCTAATGTTAATTGACTAAGATCTTATCAGTTTTTATATTTTGATCAAAGTCCCTATCATTAATGAATTACATGTAAGTTACATAACTTTCATAACAAAAATTAGTAATTGATTTAGAGTTTTAATACTCACATCCTTATTAAACTCCTAATTAATTTTCAATTCAAACATTTCAAATATATAAAAAATAAAATAAGAATAAGTTTGTGCCCATTAATTTTTATAAAAAAATTGATATGTACCCGTTATAAGAATAAGTCACTCATGTATCTTACCATGCAATGTATAAAGTGTAAAATATTGTACTAATTCATTATATATAAATGATTATGGTGTGTTTAAACTTCTTTCATTAATTACTACATATTTTCTACACTCACAATGTTTGCCAGCTCGCTATATAATCAACTTAAATCAGTTAAATTCATCATGCAATGCATTTCCTTCCATTTTTTGTGATAAACTAATAGATAATTGACTAAATAAACATCCTGCAAAGTTTCAATAAAAATTTCCAAGTTTTTCTTAAAATTTCCGTGGTTTTTATTCAATTTTTATTGATTTCGATAATATCCCGATATTTCCATCGAAATTTCAGTGTTTTTGGACTACCGATATTTCCGATGTGATCGATATTTTATACTTTGCTCCCACCCCGCAACATACATAACAGCGTTGATGAGTCAGACTCCGCGATCAACTTCTTGAATCCCTTCTCCTCACAACCCAAAAAATTATGATATTGGAACATTGTTAGCTTCTTATGGTTAAAAAATAATTCTTTGTTACTTTCAAATTAAAGACTAAAATATATACCGATGTTGATTTATCAAAGAAAAATCGTGTTAAAAACAAAACTGTGGTTTGTCGGTAATAAAAAACATCCTTTACTTCCAAGAAATTAGATATTATCCATAACATTATATAGTGAATAGTATCTTCGGGTACAACTAAAAGATCAAACATAAATTTCACTGTTGGTTTGACCTGACCCAATCGAGCTAAAACTCTTAATTAAGCTTGTGCCTTACATGATGAGGTAGGGTCCTTTGGGTCAATGGATGGAAGGAGTCAAGCATTGCAGTTTGAGCTACAATAACCCAATTGGGTCCCTAAAAACCACAAGAAGTCATATTATTTAATATATTTGAAGAATAAGTTTAGAGACAAAGCACTTAACAACTGAACTGAGAGTTCCTACTAAGTCCAAGAATTTGCCAAGTCTCATTCTTCTTTTAAACCAAAGGGTTCCCAAACAAGAACAACATAGTTCATAATGTAGTTTGCCAAATACATACATATGTTAAACACATCTAAATAAAGATGAGTTTCATTCAGGTGACCAAAGACTTGTGGTCATTTATTATTGGATTTGGATAGAAGAATTGAGATTAAAACATTAAAAACAAATTTATCTGTTCTTCGCCTTTGATATCAAGTATAAATATGAGTGACCATGTATTTCATGGTACCCTAAGACTAAGAGAATATTTCTGATCTAAATATATTGTAACAAAGCCAAGTCATAATTGGGGACACCAAACAGTTCTAAATAGGTTAAAGGGAGACTTTGGATGCGGTCCCTAGCTATGAATATTCTTTGACTAAAACCTTGTTGGTTTTCAATTTTTGATCCAAGTCCCTGAAATTAATGTGATAATTTATTTCTATGTACGTTACTATATTTTTTTAAATTAAAAATTGAAATTTATAGTTGTTTATATTAATGAGATTTTAAATAAAAAACCATAATTTGTGGGATTAAAAATTTTAAAATATAAACATACTATTGTGTGTGTGTGTGTGTGTAAACATGGGTACATTCATAAAAAATTAACCAAAAAATTATTGTATCAAAACATGGGTACATTCTTCAAAATCACAAAAAAAAAAAAAAAAAAGATATTAGGCTTAATAAAATTAGTAAATTTCTTCGATTAAACTTAGCATGGATACATTCTCAAATCAAAGAAAAAAGAATGTATCCATATAAGTTTAAAAATGGATTAGAAAAAAAAAATTGAATAGATTTTATATAAAAAAAATGGTACATTTTACATATAACAAATTGGTATATTTAGGAATGAGTACATTTTAAGATTAAAAATTTGAAAAAAAAAATGAATGGTACATATAATTTGACACACCCCGTCCCAAGGAGGGCGTGCTGGCCGTCACATAAGAGTGACGTAACCATGTGCACAGTGCGGAAGCTAATAAGATAAATAGAAATACGAATAAATAAAAACCAACTACTAGCCGTACTATCCAAATAACATGCTAGTGACAGTCTAAGTGTATAAATACACATTCAGAACAATAAGAACATCTAGTTGCAGTTAAGGACAATGACTAAGATATAACACCCGAAGGTGAATCCTACTTTTGTGAATTCTGTCAGAACACCATTGGATCCCTCGTGACCACCAAAGCACTGCTACCTAGAACCTAGAGAGGCGAAAAATAAAACGCGTGAGTGGGCAAAAACAAATCTTTTCAAAACCTTTTCTCATTTCAAAGGTTCTAACCCCTCGCCGTAAAACTTGTATAATTTCCCAGAAAAATAGCATATATACATATATACTCATCTCAACTCATAAATTCAAAATCATGCCAAAAGTAGTGATATGCAAGGTATATGCCATGCCAAATATATCTCATCAAATCACATAAATATATCAGGTGAAATAAACTCATCCTAGATGATAACATGTCAACCGAGTGATCAGCTCGGCTGAAACTATAGCTCATAATCAATCTCATCAAATCTCATCATCATATATATATATCCTCTATATGAGTCGAACCCACTCAAGGTGGTCTATACGACAATACTGGGTGTAACTAGTACGCTCTAGTGCTACAATCACGTGAAGACTGTGCGCTAATCGCGAGTCACCTACGAGCCCACTGAAAGTGGTCTATACGATAGGACTGTGCACCTAACTTGGATCCAAGATGAGCATGTGGTGCGGGAGGTGAACATCCACGTGAAAGACTGTGCCCCTAACTCTGGGCGGGAGCACTAACACCGGGGTGCAGGTTTATGAGCTTTCAATACATCTCAACATAAACATCATTTCATATTAATCATTCTCTGCCATCGATATATACTCACCTGATACTTACATGTGCGTCCACAGCACCAATCACCATTATATGCAACTACTAATGCATGAACAAAATACATATATACTTTGCATGGCATTTCATATCACATTTCACTTAAATTGATTTTCTCGGAAAAATCTCATTTATATAGGTATATACGGAAAACAAAAGCCCACTCACAGATAAGTCGAAGGGTCGTAACCCCCGAGCCTTGATTGATGGCGTTCGTCCTCTGGATAGGTATCACCTATATGCGAAATAACTGAATAAACGTTATTTAACGCACATAACCAACAATAGGTAATAACTTCTCATACAATGCTCAAATGGGGTGTTTGAATATACCAACGTGAACTACACAATACCACGAACATCCCCATATTTTTAGAATAATTTTTTGACTACCCACGCACCCTCACGCGCCGGCCAAGGCACGGCCGGACGCGCCTCCACGCGCGGCCACGTGCCATGCACACTGACAGTGTCAGTTAACGCCGTCAGGTATATACCGAGAATATTCCGTCTATTCCTAACGGTAACCGTTAAAGTTAGCTAACAGCATTAGCATATTCTGTCAACTCTGACGGAATATGCCGTCATCTTCTACCTTGGAACTCCGGCGACCGTTGCCGGCGCCGGAATCTAGGAAACTTTTAAACCACTATAACTCCGTCGATTTCCATCCATTCTTCACGTAATTTATATCAAAATGAAGCCCACGAAGTATAGAACAAGATCATACCAATTAAAAGCTCCCAAAATCACTGGATCTCGCCTGGGAATCCATGAACTTCCGGCCAAAACTTCAAACTTGCATATCTTGGCTTCTCGACGTCCAAATCCTTCAAACGAACGTCCCCGAGCCTCGTGTGGACCTCCTACAGCTTCCTAGAAGCCTAAAATCTCCTAAAAATCGCGCAATAATATTTGCATGAACAGTGCATGGGCACGGGATAAGATTCTAACGTGAAATCGAGGGTGGTCATACCTGAAACTGGTGTCTTTGAACTCGTAGCACCACGAGGAACACAATGGTGTCCTTAAACTCCTCGATCTGCAAGGTTCCAAAGGGTTTTGGGTGTGTCCATACGAAATGGGAAAGAGAGAGAGAGAGAGAGAGAGAGAGAGAGTCTGGGAGAGAGAGAAGGTACGGGAGTGAGAGAAGAAAGACAAAGGGATGGGTGTGTAAGTGTGGTCCTCACATTTCCACCTAAGCCTAAACATAACCATGGTTGTACCAAATATCCCATTTCCTCAACTAGGGTTTCCAAATAAAATCTCAAATATGAAATTCCCATGAAACGTTGAAGGGTAATTTCGTCAATTCACGTCATCGAGAATAAAATTTCAGGACGGGCTGTCACATAATTAGCATGGGTACATTTAGCAAAATTAAAAATGGGTACAAATAAATGAAAAAATATGGGTACAAATACAAATAAAACTTTATAAAATATGTGTAATAGCCCGTCCCGGAAATTCTGTACAGTTGATGTGAAAAGACGGAAATACCCTCGGATGTTGAATGATGTGTGTGTGATATGTTTTGGTCTAATTATTTGGGATTTGTGACCCAATTAGAACTAAGATTTTCATAGTTTTGGTTGGTGGCTTTAGGACCACGCACAAATACCCATACTCATTCTCTCTCCTCTCTCCCGTATCACTCTCTCTCTGTCTCTCGCAGACTCACTCCCTCTCTCTTCTCTCTTGTACAAACAACCCTCAAAACCCTTTGAAACTTGATAAATCGAGCTCGTGCTAGGTTCCATTGTGTTCATCTCGTCCATACGAACTCACTGGTACCATTATCAGGTAAGAACTACTTCAAAATCACGTGAAAACCTTAACCTCGAGTTGGGTACTGTTCATCCAAACGTTAAATCTTGTGTTTTTGGAAATTTCAAGCTTATAGGAAGCTTATTGAAGTCCTTATGAAGCTCGAAGTGCTTCATTGGAAGAAATTTGACGTCAGAATCACGAGATCGGAAAGTTGCAATTTTGGCCGGAATTTTTGAGGCATTTTTCGGCGAATCCCTAGCGAGTTGTGGGTCCAGTCAGGTATGGTTGTGTTCATCTTTGTGAGATCTTCATTTTGGTATAAAGTACATAGAAAATGGTGCAAAAATGAAGAAGAAACCATAGTTTGAAGTTTTTCCAGAAACCGGCAAACAGTCGCCGGCCGCCGGCGACCGGCGACTCGCCGAAGAAGATAGAGAATATTTCATCAGTTTTGACGCAATATGCTAACGCCATCAGTTAGTTTGGACGGATTCCGTTGGGTTTTAACGGAATATTCCTGATGGCGTTAACTGACGCCGTCAGTGTGCAGGTCGCTTGGCCGCGCGTGGGGGCGCGTAGGGCCATGACCTTGCTGGCGCGTGGGTGATCGAAATTTTTTTATAAAAATATGGGGATGTTCGTGAGGTTGAGTAGATCACTGTGGTATATTCATATACCCAAATTGAGCAATGTATGAGAAGTTATTAGCCAGTTTTGTTTATGTGCTTAAAATGACGTTATTACAGTTATTTTTCATATAGGCGACACCTATCCGGAGGATAAGCGTAGCTAGGATAGGCATGGGGGTTACAACCCGGCTACTTATCAGTGAGTGGGCTTTTATTTTCCGTATATACCTATATACTTACTTTTCCCGGAAAATGAATTTAAAGAATTATATGATTTGAAATGCCATGCAAAGTATCTACTTATTTTATTTATGCATTAGTGATCGCATATAATAATGATGGTGCTGCGGACGCATAGGCAAGTGGCAGGTAAGTTTATGTACCGGTTATGATGCGAATGAATGATGTGATGTGATGTGATGTGATGTGATGTGATTAAAGCTCATAAACCTGCACCTTGATATTAGTGCTCCCGTCCAGAGTTAAGGGCATAGTCTTTCACGTAATGTTCACCTCCCGCATCGCATGCTCGCCTTGGATCCAAGTTAGGTGCACAGTCTTGTCGAATAGACCACTATAGGTGGGTTTGACTCGTAGGTGACCCGAGAATCATTCGCATAGTCTTCACATGATTGTAGCACTAGAGCATATTATTCTATATACAGTGATGTTGTGCAGACCACTATAGGTGGGTTTGACTCGTAGGTGACCCGAGAATCATTCGCATAGTCTTCACATGATTGTAGCACTAGAGCATATTATTCTATATACAGTGATGTTGTGCAGACCACTAGAGGTGGTATTGATGTGTGTGCAGGATATATGATATGATTGAGTTGATTATGAGCTATATGATAAGATGAGATTGTTATGAGCTATATACAGCCGAGGGCTGAGATGATTATCTGGTATTCAATCACATTCACAGAGTTATGATTAGGCATTCGTTATGATACTTTGGCATGGCATACATACATATTTTCTAGCTGGATTTCGAGTTTTATATATATGAGTATATACTTTATTTCTAGGAAATTATACAGGTTTTACGGAGAGGGGTTATAACTTTTGAGAAAAGAAAGGTTTTGAAAAGATTTGTTTTTGCCCACTCACGCTTTCTGTTTTTCGCCCCTTCAGGTATTAGGTAGTGTTCGTTGGTGGCATACGAAGAGCTCATCGGACGTTCTGACAAAATTCACTTATGTAGGACCACATTTAGGTGTTATCTCTATTTAGTACTTTCTGCTTGACTGCACATAGACCATTTATGCTCTGGTTGTGTAAACCATCTTAATTTTTGCACTAGCACACTATCTTGATTTAGGTTGCTGGTTGCATGGTTTTAAATTGTTCGTATCTTTCTGATCAATCTTGCTTCCGCACTGTGCACATGGTTACGTCACTTTCACGTGATGGCCAGCACGCCCCACTTTTAGGTCGAGGTGTGACAAATTGGTATCAGAGCATAGGTTTGGCAGTCCTGCATATCTTGTGAATATTCTAATTATCTTGGTGTTTCTGTCAGAACTATGACGCCTCGTAGAGAGCCATGTCATTCAGCTGAACCTAATTTCCCTAACATAGCTCAGTTAGGGGAAGCTATAGCGAGTGTTATTCAGTCAGTTATTCGCCTGCCTCAGCAGACCCCTCTGGAATCGGTTCATAATTTGAAAATAACCACTTTTGTGGGGAATGAAGGGCCCGAGGGTTCAGAGAAATGGTTAATGCATATTAAGAAAACTTTTAGGCTGCTGCAGAGTCAGTGGAGTCTATCTCCGGACAGATGGGTCGAGACGACTTCATGGTTTTTGGATTAGGAACCAACTTCATGGTGGCGGCAGTTGGCTGCTGAGTTACCCCATGAGGAATCTAAGGATTGGGAGGTATTTAAGCAGTTATTCTATAAGAGATTTATTCCTCCGGCATACATTGATCGTAAGAAATAGGAGTTTACTAGTTTGAGGCAGAAGAAGCTGTCAACTAACGAGTACTATAGGAAATTTACTGATCTATCTCGTTATCATCTAGAAGTTGCTGCTAATCCAGTTGAGATGCTATATCGTTTTAAATTGGGTACTAAGAAGAAATGGCGTACCATTAGGACTGCGATTCCATGTACCACTTGTCATGAGTTTTATGAAGCTTTACTTCAGATTAAGGATTCTGAGAATTTGCCCAGCGACAGCGAAGAAGAAGAGAAAGATGGGAATCAGAATAAAGATAAGGGTAAAAGTCATTTCTCACATGGCCTCGCCAGACTCAGAACTTTAAACGTAGTGGGGCTAGTTCTAGTTCTTCCAGTGGAGGTTTCAGTTCCACAGGTCAGAGAGGAAGTGGTAGGTTCTTTGGAGGTTCCATATTCCAAAGGCAAGGGAATTATGGTAGAGAAAATGCACCCTTGTGCCGTAGGTGCAATAATCGACATCACGAGGAGTGTCGAAGAGGTAGTAGTGGTTGTTACACTTGTGGTCAGAAGGGACATCTAGCTAAGTTTTGTCCTCAAGGCCAGCAAAGGCCTCAGTAGCCTCTTTTACCACCGCCAGCTCCAGCTCAGCAGTTTTCAGGACACGGTGGTTACACCCAGACGGGTCGTGGTGGTGCATACCACTATTAGGGGGATTTCGTTCCTTATTCTTCGAGACAGTACCAGCACCCCCAGGATCCCTATCAGCAGGGCAGTTATGAACAGTATTCAAAAGGATATATGCCTCCACAGCAGTACTCTGAAGGATATATGCCTCAGCAGCAGTATTCAGCTGGTGGATCACAATGGCATTCTAGATGACAGCCTCAGCAGGTTGATGCTGCTACCAGTGGAGTTGGGTATTCGAGACAGCACGGTCAGTCAGGACAGGGGCGTAATTCTCAGGGGCGAGGAGTTCACGCCAACAGAGGCAGAGAAAGACAGCAGACCCAAAGACGTATCAACAACCTTTCACTGCATGATGCTCAGAATAATCCGGACTTGATCATGGGTATGTTAAATATTCTTGGTCATTATGCTAAAGTGTTGATTGATTGTGGTGCTACACATTCTGTGATTTCTCATACATTTGCCCAATTGACACAACCTCAATCATCACCTCTTGGGTATGAGTTTGGGTTTGCTATACCTAGAGGGGATAAGTGTTATGTAGATTATGTGTATCCAGGTTGTCCTATATTAGTGGAGGATGTGGTTATGCCTGCTAACCTCACTCCGTTAGACATTGTGGATTTTGATGTGATTTTGGCACAGATTGGTTGCATTACAATCGTGCCCAGATTAACTATTACGGAAAATCAGTGACCTTCCATCGTCCTGGATTACCTGAGGTTACATTCTTTTGTGAGCCTAGTGGATTGAGGCATGATATTATTTCAGCTATGAGAGCCAAAAAGTTACTAAAGAAAGGTTGTCAAGAGTACTTGGCTCACATAGTACTAAATGATGATGCTTCGGTTAGCGTGGAGAATGTCAAGGTGGTCAGACACTTTTCTGACGTTTTCCCTGATGATTTACCTAGATTGCCGCCAGACAGAGATGTGGCGTTCGCCATTGATTTGCTTCTAAGTACGGATCCTATTTCCTTAACTCCATATAGAATGGCTCCTACAGAGTTAAGAGAAGTGAAGACTCAGTTACAGGAATTGGTTGATAAAGGTTTCATTCAGCCTAGTACTTCACCTTGCGGAGCCCAAGTTTTGTTTGTTCGAAAGAAAGACGGTACTTTGAGGCTTTGCATTGATTATAGGCAATTGAATCGGGTAACGATTAAAAATTGTTATCCCTTGCCTCGTATTGACGATCTTTTTTATCAACTCAGAGGTGCCTGCGTATTTTCTAAGATTAATCTAAGGTCTAGTTATTATTAGTTGAAGATCAAGAGCGACGATGTTCCTAAAACTGCTTTCAGGACTCGTTATGGTCATTATGAGTTTCTCGTGATGCTATTTGGATTGACGAATGCACCAGCAGCTTTCATGGGTTTGATGAATAAGGTGTTTCAGTAGTATTTGGATAGATTTGTCACTGTCTTCATTGATGACATTCTGGTGTATTCTAAGTCGAAGGTAGACCATGTTCGACATCTTACTTTGGTGTTGAAGAAGCTGAGGGAACACCGATTGTATGCTAAGTTCAGTAAGTGCCAATTCTGATGATCAAGTTGCTTTCTTGGGGCATGTTGTTTTAGCTCAGGGTATTCAGGTAGACCCTCAGAAGATAGCAGCTGTGGAGAATTGGGAACAGCCACGAACCGTCACCGAGGTACGGTGTTTTCTTGGCTTAGCAGGATATTATCGACAATTTGTTAAGGATTTCTCAGTTATGGCTTTACCACTAACGAGGTTGACCAGGAAGGAAGTTAAATTCGAGTGGCATGAAAATTGTGAGCAGAGTTTCCAGCAGTTGAAGTATTATCTCACACATGCTCCTGTTTTGACTTTTCCTGATAATAATGGTAACTTTGAGATTTACAGCGATGCTTCTTTGAATGGCTTGGGATGTGTGTTGATGCAGCATGGTAGGGTAATTGCTTACACTTCGCGTCAGTTAAAGCCTCATGAGATGAATTACCCTACACATGACTTAGAGTTGGCAACCATTATTTTTGCTTTGAAGATTTGGAGACACTATCTCTATGGCGAGAAGTGTAGGATCTTCACAGATCACAAAAGTCTTCAATACCTGTTCACGCAGAAAGATTTGAACCTTCGTTAGCGGAGATGGATTGAGTTGTTAAGTGACTACAATTACACGATTGAGTATCACCCCGGACGTGCTAATGTGGTGGTTGATGCTTTAAGTAGGAAATCCCAAGGTCGGGTTAATGCTTTGTATGCTTCTCGTGTTCCTCTTCTTGTAGATTTGAAGTCTACTGGAGTGAAATTGGAATTGGAAGAACAAGAAGAAGCCGTGGCAAAACAAGAAGAAGCCTTACTTGCTAGTTTCCAAGTTGGGCCTATTCTGATTGATCGTATACTCGAGACTCAGATGAATAATGAAGAGATTCAAGAACTAATTCATTTGAGGAATCAAGGGAAAAAGAAAGATCTCAGAGTTAGAGAGACGGATGGCATGCTTATGTAAGATAATAGAATGTACGTGCCAAATAATGAGGAGGTAAAGAAAGAAATTCTTGATGAGGTACATATTTCAGGTTATGTGAAGCATCCAAGAGGAACTAAAATGTATCATTCCATTAGGCCATTTTATTATTAGCCAGGTATGAAAAGGGAAATTGCTAAGTATGTAAGCAGGTGTGTCGTATACCAGCAGGTTAAAGCCGAAAGAAAGAAGCCGTTTGGTTTGTCACAGCCACTTCCCGTTCCTCAGTGAAAATGGGAAAATATCACTATGGATTTTGTGTACAAGCTTCCTCGTACATAAAACGGCTATGATGGAATCTGGGTGATTGTTGATCGGCTTACTAAGTCAGCGCACTTCGTTCCTGTAAGGGAAAAGTATTCTTTGAACAAATTAGCCGAGTTGTTCATCACGAAGATTGTGAAGTATCATAGAGTTCCTGTGAGTATTATTTCAGATCGAGATCCGAGATTTACTTCTAAGTTTTGGATAGCATTCCAGGAAGCTTTGGGTTCGAGATTACTGTACAACACGGCATATCATCCTCAGACAGACAGACAATCAAAGAAGATGATTCAGACCTTGGAGGATATGCTAAGATCTTCGGTGTTGCAGTTTGGAGACGCTTGGCATAAGCGGTTGGATTTGATGGAATTCACCTACAACAACAGATTTCACTCGAGTATTGGTATGGTGCCATTCAAGGCATTATATGGCAAGCCTTATTGTACACCTTTATGTTGGTCAGAGGTTGGTGAACGAGTTTTAGTAGGCCCTGAGTTAGTGGAGGAAACTACTCAGAACATTCAGGTTATTAAGTCTAATATGAAAGCGGCCCAAGCTCGCCAAAAGAGTTTAGCAGATAGACATGTCACTGATCGAGTGTACAAGGTTGGTGATTGGGTATTTCTGAAATTATCGCCGTGGCGAGGTGTAGTACGATTCGGGAAGAAAGGCAAGCTAAGTCCTAGGTTCATCAGACCTTATCAGATCATCGAGCGAGTTGGTGAAGTTGCTTATAGGCTTGAGTTGCCTTCTGAACTGTCTAAGGTACATAATGTGTTTCATGTTTCGATGCTTCATCACTATGTCTCAGATTCATCGCATGTGATACCTCATCAACCCTTAGAGATCAGTTTAGATTTGACTTATGATGAGGAGCCAGTGACTACTTTGGATTGGAAAGAAAAGGTTCTGAGAAATAAGACAGTGCAATCGGAGAAACCATTCAGTGGAAGAAGCGACGTGGGAGACCAAGGACAGGATGAGAGAGATGTACCCAATATTGTTTTATGAGTACTAGTGGATGGTTTTGGTTATGTAAATTTCGGGGACGAAATTTTTATAAGGTGGGTAGATTGTAACAACCCGTCCCGGAAATTCTGTACAGTTGATGTGAAAAGACGGAAATACCCTCGGATGTTGAATGATGTGTGTGTGATATGTTTTGATCTAATTATTTGGGATTGGTGACCCAATTAGAACTAAGATTTTCTTAGTTTTGGTTGGTGGCTTTAGGACCACACATATAGGCGAGACCTATCCGGAGGACGAACGTAGCCAGGCTAGGCACGGGGGTTACAACCCGGCTACTTATCAATGAATGGGCTTTTGTTTTCCGTATATACCTATATACTTGCTTTTCCCAGAAAATGAATTTAAAGAATTATATGATTTGAAATGCCATGCAAAGTATCTATTTATTTTATTTATGCATTAGTGATTGCATATAATAATGATGGTGCTGCGGACGCACAGGTAAGTGGCAGACAAATTTATATACTGGTTATGATGAGAATGAATGATGTGATGTGATGTGATGTGATTAGAGCTCATAAACCTGCACCTTGATATTAGTGATCCCGCCCAGAGTTAGCGGCATAGTCTTTCACGTGATGTTCACCTCCCGCACCGCATGCTCGCCTTGGATCCAAGTTAGGTGCACAGTCTTGTCGAATAGACCACTATAGGTGGGTTCGACTCGTAGGTGACCCGCGAATCATTTGCACAGTCTTCACGTGATTGTAGCACTAGAGCATATTATTCTATATACAGTGATGTTGTGCAGACCACTAAAGGTGGTATTGATGTGTGTGCAGGATATATGATATGATTGAGTTGATTATGAGCTATATGATATGATGAGATTGTTATGAGCTATATACAGCCGAGGGCTGAGATGATTATCTGGTATTCAATCACATTCACAGAGTTATGATTTGGCATTAGTTATGATACTTTGGCATGACATACATACATTCATACATACATATTTTCCAGCAGGATTTCGAGATTTATATATATGAGTATATACTTTATTTCTGGGAAATTATACAGGTTTTATGGAGAGGGGTTATAACTTTTGAGAAAAGAAAGGTTTTGAAAAGATTTGTTTTTGCCCACTCACGCTTTCTGTTTTTCGCCCCTCCAGGTATTAGGTAGTGTTCGTTGGTGGCATACGAGGAGCTCATCGGACGTTCTGACAGAATTCACTTATGTAGGACCACCTTCGGGTGTTATCTCTATTTAGTACTTTCTGCTTGACTGTACGTAGACCATTTATGCTCTATTTGTGTAAACCATCTTAATTCTCGCACTAGCACACTATCTTGATTTTGGTTGCTGGTTGCATGGTTTTAAATTGTTCGTATCTTTCTGATTAATCTTGCTTCCGCACTGTGCACATGGTTACGTCACTCTCACTTGACGGCCAGCACGCCCCACTTTCGGGTCAGGGTGTGTCAATATGGGCACACAAAAAAATTAATATATAGGTACAAATTAAAATTGAAAAGAAAATTGGTACAAATTAAAAAAGGGTTGCAAATTAAAAATGGGTACAAACTAAAAATAAAAATATATGATAAAAAAATTTAGCCATAAATATAAATATACTAATTGTAACATTTTTAACATTAAATGAATATATTTAGAAATAAAAAATATTTTATTATTGAAATAATTAATGATGTTATTAATACCAAGGACCTTGACCAAAAAATGAAAAGGAATAAGGTTTTAATCAAAGGAGTAGCAAAATGAAGGATGAGAATCTAATTTCTTCTAGGTTAAATTACTAGTGTTTTTGTATGTTTGCAATACTCATTGTTGCTGTTGTGAATTAGTCTGTGTAAGTTAACCGGCCTGACCTTCTGCATGAAATCGTGCATGATTTTTGCCGGATAGAGTTAAAAAATAGGGCCAACAGATTCCTGCGGGGACCAGGCTTTAAGGGCGTGTCTCGAATTAAACAAGAACAGTAAAACAAGTTTTTGAACACTTCATCAATTGAAAGAGTCGTCACAGTATGTTGTATATCTGCAGGCGCTACCTATGTTGAGTAATTAAGACGATAAGTAGTCTGAGTCGCAGAAACTAGTTAACTTGCCTTGTGCTTAAATGAAACTAGGAAAGGGTCTTTGCTGATATTTTACTCTCTCTTTCATCTCAACGAAAGAATTCAGATTGTTTTGATGCAACAATATTAACGCCAAATACTGATGATATCATTTCAATTGATTTGTCTTTAAAGGGAAATAGAAAAAGAATACTTTCCACGGTGATGAAATTGTTGCAAAAAACGGTCTAATTGCAATATTCAATCACAAAGAAAATCAAGAAATAATTTATACAATTATATACCAAAAACTTGCAAGCTCTTCAGCAAATACAATCCTAAAATGCAAATGAATATGAGTTATAAAAACATGAAATTGGTCGACGCAATGTTCGACATTTTGTTCTTAAGACAAGTTTTACGTCTCACTACGATGGTCAAGATCGATCAACGTTTCTCTCTTAGGATACAACGATCGCGTCCTAATAATATTAGCACCCTAAAACAAAAGGCTCCGAAAAACGATGATTGTGTTGAATACTCCCATGCATATAAACTCAAAGAGACACTACAACACTCTCTAATTCTAGTATATGAATGAATATGCAAGTATTCAAGCGCTATTCATAACTATAAGAGGACTAACCTTTTTTTTTTTTTGGGTCAGTACAAGGGTACTAACCTATTTATAAATATTGAAGAGTCATTCCTCAAAATATGTCACTTGTTGTGAATATGTATCACAAAATAATAGCCTCCTTTCGTGGGTTCCATTTGGTTTATGGAAATGAAGGTCACCATCTTTAATTTTGAAAGCTATCAACTGTACCGTTACATATTCAAATAGTAACATGTTTGGAAATATAATACAGAGGATGAGAGAACCAATGAAAATAGAGAGAGACGAAAGAGAGATTGGATAGAGAAAATCAAAGTATCATTTCCTTTTTATCAGAGTGCCTCTTTATAAGCTTAGGATTTACATGATACTAATTACTTACATATTACACACTGGCCTTAGGTGGACATCCACATAACTAATAGTACTTACAACACTCCCCTTAGATACCCACTAATCAATGATAGTTGTCTCGATAAAATCTTACTTAGAAAAAATCAAGCGCAATGTTTTATTAAACATTGATAAGATGTTAGACGCGCATAATGCTGCCTTACTTAAACTTTGTAGGGGAAACCCAATGGGATAAAAGCATTGCCCAATGGGATAAAAGCATGGCCGAAGCCAAAAGAGCACAACTCGCATATATCTTGTATACTGTATTATCAAAGACTCTCCCTATTGAAAAACTCCTTTTAGCAAATAACTCCCAGTAAATAAAGTAACCCTTGAATATTTAACTACCATCATTGTCTGAGTTTGTTTTAGTAGAGCTAGTTTTTGGAAAGTATCGAAGTTTATTAGGAGTGAATGCCAATAGTCTATGATATTTCTGTAGAGCTTAGAGCATTCCACAAGAATCTAGGCTATTTCAGTGAAGCATGTTTGTGTACAAAATAGTTACAAATAAGTCAATATTGCTTGTACACAAATACAAAGATTTGGAATATTAGCTTCGAAAAGTACTAGAAGTATGGCTGAGCTTGTTAAAGGCCTACCCAAACCAGGAAGGGTGTTGACTCGAAAACAAGGGTGTTGCTTTATATTTTCTCGGATGCTGGCTCGCACGAAACTGGGGAGTAGCTAAAAGTTGGGTAAGAATTATGCTTGGCAGTAGATAGAACCAGCTCAGTAGAATGCTATTGCTCAATGCATTGACATAAGAGACGAAGTGACTAGGAAATTGTAGCATTTCACTTGTCAAGGTCAATAGGAGGATTAAAGAATCAAAGATAGACTTTTCCTACGTAATTCAAACCGCTGGTATTCCAGAAGGCGTGGCATAAGCTGTTGAAATATCCCACATTGATTGTATATTTGAGAAAAGAAAAGTTTAAGTATTTTAACCTCACTCCAACTAATACTGAGGCATTTTGTAATAAAATCATGCTCCTGACGGATTGTGCAAGTGGTAATTACCAAGTTTATGAGAATATTGGTGTTGGAAGTGAGCTTTTGGCCCCGTCTGTCTCTTTGATAATTGACACAACATACAATCTTTTATCAAAGTTGCAGTTGATCTACACCTTTCTAACTCTTTAGAATGAGTAAATTTTGGTTTTACATTGATTTATGTTAGTTTAGTTGTTGTTCAGACTTGAGCATGGATATGAACTAAAACCTTTGAACATCATTTGGTAATTAATTCATTAGGGTTTAGCAGGTACATTTAGGTCATGCATGATCTGATCCATTAATTCAAAGGTCCACCAGAAACCAACCGAATGAGGACTGGCCCAAAACATACAAGGCCCTGGGCAATTAGCTTTATACTAACATTTACAAGGCCGACGATTATGATTAAGTAAAATGGTTCCATGAAGCTCCATTGTATGTAAGTGTTACTACCAATTTTTTTTTTTTTTTTTTTTTGGGTAAAGTGGGATCCAAAAGGATCACCAAGAAACTTTATTAAACACACAAAACAAATTTACAAACAACAGGCCCACTAACAAAATACACAAACCAAAAAAAACCATAACGGGAAACAAAAAAACACAGGCCAAACCCCAAACTAACAAAAGCCCAACCAAACAGAAAAAACAAACAAAAGCCGAGAAGTCCGCTACTACCACCTCCGCCAGAACAGGGCATCTCAACCTGCAGAAATCCATGCCCACAGCCAAACATCGCCTCTCCGATCGTATCATCCAACACTGATCTACTCCCCGAGCACAGCCATAAAGTAAAGATAACCAAAATTTGAAGAAAATCAGTTGGTTATCAATCTAAGGAAGCCCATGGAACACCATGAGCAACACTGCCAGATCTAGTAGACAACAAAAAGAAGGTGGTGGTGTTGGGAACACCTGAGTCAGTTGAAACATCGAAACTCGCAACACCAACTCGAAACCTGTGGCTAAAGATCGAAATGTAGATGAAGAAGAAAGAGGGATGATAGCAAGGGAAGAAAAAGAGGGCAAATCAAGATGAGGAGGGGGAAAAAGTAGTAGACAAGGGGAAAATAGGAGAAAACAAAGGAAAGGAAAAAGTGGCAACCGACTCCAGCCGAAGCTAGAGTCGGCGCCTAAAAAGGTGGACAAGAATGAAACCCTTACCAGAGGAGGATGAGGAGGAGGAGAGGTGGGGGGAGAACTCTCACAGAGGAGAGAAGCTCTCTCACGGAAGGAGAGAAAAAAGATACTTGTAAGTGTTACTAATTTGGACCACTTTTACGCGTTACACTACTCATCACTTTTATAATGCAAATGAATCTCACATACATAGGTATTGTCTATTCTTAATAAAAAAAAAATGTAAGATGATCAATAAAGGCGGTGGCGGAGCCAAAAATTGAAGCTAGGAAGGGCCTCTAAGCCATATGAAAATAATTGAAAATATATATATATCTAATGGGAGAAAAAGGTTCATTTTTTTGCAGTGGAATGAAATTTTTTTAACCAAAAGAGAGTAATGAAGTCACGAATTTTTGATTTTATTTTATTTTTCTTTTTGAGATATTGATATCGTAAGCATCGAATTTCTTTATAAGTTCCTATAATGAAGTTGCACAAATATTAATAATCATGGCTCAAAACTGCAACTATGAAAATTGTCTTTTAAGATAAATTCTTCCTCTATTCTATATATGCATGGTTTCACCAGTGTTCTAAAAAACGCCCTAGGCGGCCGCCTAGGCCCTGGGCGCCTAGCAACCGAGGTGTTTTTGGGCAAATCGGGCGGAAAAATCGGGCTGGGCCTAGGCGGGCTAGGCAACCCTAGGCGGTCCTAGGAGGTTTTTTTTTATATATATTTTTTATTAATTGTGTGTTTTTTTATTTTTTGGTTTCATGGTGGTATACTTATGGAAATGGTGTATCTAATTTGCAAATGATGGATTTACTACAAGTTCATCCAATACTTATGGAAATAGTGTACCTAATTTGCATTTTATCATTATTTTATTATCCATACAAGTATAGTTTTTTTTTTTAGGTGTCAATATGCACTTACTTACAAGATATTCAAGTTCATCCGCCTAGGCCGCCTCGGCGCTAGGCGCTAGCCCACCATCAGCCCGCCGCCCGACTAGCGCCTAGCGTTTTTTTAGAACCTTGGGTTTCACTGTAAAACAACACTCTATCATGCAAATTAGGAACTAAGGAAGGCTAGCTGGTATATGTCTTTGGTTTCATAACAATACTTGTAAAAGATACACAATAAAGTTAGCTGGAAGCAAACACACATAAGTCGAAGAATGCAAAGTATCCAACTAAAAGCACACAAACAGAAACTACAAAATAAAAAACTCCATAATAGGCTAGGACCTCTCCTCGTCCTCAAGTGGCTCCCCCATTGGGTACAAATCAAATAAATCGAATTATTTGTTGTTATAATGTCTTCCAAATTTTATTTGTTGTTATATTGTCTTCCAACTCTTTTCTTCCAAATTTTGAACCTACCTAATGTCATTATTATTTAAATTCGATGTGGTGTGTCAGATGAATTGAAAAATCGCTCATTGATAATTATATGTTTTATTTTATTTTATGGACAAAATTCATTTGACCGAGTGGGCTTCACATACTTGCGAGAGATAGAAACAATAACATGGCATTCAAAAATAGGAGGTAGAACCAATAAAGATTTCTTTTTCGATTCATCCCTGAAGTTGAATACCTCATTCAAGAATTGTTTTTTATCCAATCCAATAGAAAAGGTAAATTCTTTATGTATAGATTCTTGAGAATAAAGGAGCTGTGGTGATCCTTCCCGGACTGCCTGGATCCCACGAGTGAATATAAAGTTGGATGCTAATTCGAATTGAAGGGTGATATAAAATCGGTCTATTTCCAGCATCATATCCATAGTTAGCGCATTCGTCATAGTTAGAAGCGCCAACTCCGTACCAAAGTCACAGTCGTCACTATCATCAATATCATCACTATCATCAATATCAAATTGGATCAATGATCGATTTCTAGGTTTCGTCGTAAACCTAATTGGTTACTTCCAATTACGTAAATCAATAGTTCAAACCATGACTGCAATTTTAGAAAGACGCGAAAGCAAAATCCTATAGGGTCGCTTTTATAACTGGATAACCAGCACTAAAAACCATCTTCACATTGGATGGTTTGGTGTTTTGATAATCCCTACTTTATTGACCGCAACTTCTGTATTTATTAAGAGAAGTTTTATTTGAACCCATATAATCGCTTTCTACACCCAACTTACTTTTTACACCCATATTATTTTTAATTAAAGAATTACTATCTATTTAAACCTAAATTTATTGCCTAAACCACCCTCACAAACCCAATTTATAATGTAAATTTATCTTTACACCCATTTAGAAAATAAAATCTCATATTGAATAATTTGATGAAGTTTCTACTTCTTTATGGGAATGAAAGCTTTATGGCGTTCGACTTCGAAGGACAAGTTGAATAATTTGGTGAATTTTCTATTTGTTTATGAATCTTCCATATTATTGGGGTTCACATAACTTGAACAATGTAGCCCATAATGCGAATCAGACGTGTAATCCTTTTGACTAGCATCTTTTACTACAATAGGAGAAACGCTAGGGACATCGGAAATGATGGGTATCAAATAATAACACCTTGGATTAGTATTTCGTTGACTCCTTGTAGCTCTTCTCACTATGCATCCCAAATTGAGAGCAACTGGGTTGTTTTACGAAACTAAATATAACTTCTTTTTATTTTTTAAGTGGAAGATTACATATGCATATTCCTAAACATAGACACCACAATTTTGTTCTCTTACTCTGAAAATGCAGAAAGTATAAAGTAAAAAAATAAAACTTTAACCCCAAGCTAATTAGCTATCAATTAGGGTTGTGAATGAGATCCATAGCTTTGCTACTAAGAAGAACAAAAAATGGCAAGAGAAAGCTCCCTATTGTTGTTCTCAAAGCTGAAGAAATCGTTTACTCCAAAGCCAATTTGGTGCCGAACCATCTAATTAGAGAATAAGCTCTAAAATTATTGGATGTGGATTTATTGATAAATTTTAGTTTTATTGTTAATTTCATATTGTACTTGATGGTAATTATGCAATAGGATAAAAGAAACAATTCGCATTTAAAATTTAAGCTGGATGTAGAAAAAGGTTATATGGGTTCAAATAAAATTTTCCATCTATTAAAAGCATTCTTTCTTTTCAACTCATTTATATCTTCTAATCTTTTTTTTCCCACTTAGCTGAGCCATTTCCTTTTATGCTACCGATTTCTTTTATGCTACCCTAAAAAAAAAGAACCTTTCCTCTCCGCAGCCGTTTCCGGTTAAGAAGATGTGAAAGCGCCTCTCTCTATATAAGAATGGTGCATTCCGAGATGTGAAGTGGGAGAGAAGGGATTTCATAATTGGATTGGGGTTTTGAGACGACCTTTTCATTTTCATTTTTTTTTCATATTGAAAAAGTAATAAGAATGAGAGGTGTTAAGCTTTTTATCATCCTGGCGTCGAGCTATTTTTCTGCAGGACCTCCCCTACAGTATCACCATCGCAATAGAGTTTAACCACCAAGTTCGGGATGGATTGGTGTGGTTCCTCTACGCCTAGGACACCAAAATATCAAACCATGAACGAAGAAAGGCATGAGAGAAAAGCATATTGGCTAGTGATTATGAGGCCCAAATTCTTGACTAGAGGGGACACCGAAGGCCTCTGCCCTTCCATCCTTTGGATAGATAGAGGGGAGGGCAGAGCTTTTGGTTTGTCATGTTGTCAAAGAGTTGAACAATGGTTTTTCGTTTTGTCAAAGAGTTGAACAATGAAAATAGATGGCGAGTGCCTGATCGAATTGATCGGGTCATTTAGGAACAAGGTTCAAGTCTACCAGTCTGTTAAGATGCCTCAGCTACATACATCACTGCACTTCCACTTGACACCTATCGTAATGATAAACGGCTCGTCTCGCCGTGACCTTCCGTTGAATTCTCAAAACTCGCAGGGGCAGAAAATCCATTGTTGTCTTGGTTGTGCTACCGGAGGCTCTGGGAAAGTCAGAATAGGAGAGCACTCATCTTGGGGTGGGCTTACTACTTAGATACTTTCAGCAGTTATCCGCTCCGTACTTGGCTACCCATAATGTGGGCACGATAACTGGTACACCAGAGGTGCGTCCTTCCCAATCCTCTTGTACTAGGGAAAGGTCCTCGCAATGCTCTAACGCCCACATTCTCTTAACCTAACCAATCCAGATGCAAATCAACAATATCAAATGTATAAAAAAAAGCTTCAAAAACAAAATGCAAGTTGCAAAGAAAATCGAGTATGTCAGGCAGCCGAATTCCCTTATGACTGCATTCCTTAATTATCATCTACGAGACAAAACGTGCTTTATTTCCCATTTTATTATGTTAATATAATCCAATTCTCTTTATGCATAATGCGTGCATATGCATGATCGTGATGATTTTGGTCCTGCATGTAATCTTGTGAATTCCAATTAATTAACCTCGAAATTCTGACTTTTCCATCGTCAAGTTGCAATTACATAATCCAAACCATTTTTTTTTTTTTTTGGTTATATTTGGATAGCTAATTTTATGCTGTTAGAGGGCAAGTACACTCCTGACCTAAAAGGCAGAACAAGGGCTTTCATTTCGAAAGCTATCAACCGTACCGTTATATATTCAAATAGTTACATGTTTGGAAATATTATATAGAGAAATAGAGAACCAAAGAAAATAGAGAGAGACGAAAGAGGGATTGGAATGAGAAAATTAGAGTTATCATTTCTTTTTTATTAGAGTGCCTATTTATAAGTTTAGGATTTACGTGGTACTAATTAATTACATATTACGCATTGGCCTTATGTGGACATCCACATAACTAATAGTATTTACAAAACTTCTCCTTCAATGTCCACTAATCATTGATAGTTATTTCGATAAACTTAACTTGGAAAAAAATCAAGCGCAATATTTTATGAGACATCAATAAGGTGTTAGACGCGCGTAATGTTGCGTTATTTAAATTTTGTCAAGGAAAACCCAATGGGATAAAAGCATGGTCAAAGGCAAAAGAGCACAACTCGCATATGTCTTGTATACTGTATAGTCTGTATTATCGAAGACTCTCCCTATTGAAAAACTCCTTTTAGCAAATAACTCTTCGTAAAGAAAGTAAGCCTTGATTTAACTGTCATCATTGTTTGAGTTTGATTTAGTAGAGCTAGTTTTTGGAAAGTATCGAAGTTTATTAGAAGTGAATGCCAATAGTCTATGATATTTCTGTTGAGGTTAGAGCAATACACAAGAATCTAGGCTATTTTCAATGAAGCATGTTTGTGTACAAAATAGTTACAAATAAGTCAATATTGCTTGTATACAAATACAAAGATTTGGAATATTAGCTTTGAAAAGTACAAGAAGTATGGCTGAGCTTGTTAAAGGCCTATCCAAACCAGGAAGGATATTGACTCGAAAACAAGGGTGTTGCTTTATATTTTCGCGGATGCTGGCTCGCACGAAACTAGGGAGCGGCTAAAAGAAGGGTAAGAATTATGCATGCCAATAGATAGAACCAGCTCAGTAGAATGCTATTGCTCAATGAATTGACATAAGAGACGAAGTGACTAGGAAATTGTAGCATTTCACTTGTCAAGGTCAATAGGAGGATTGAAGAAGCAAAAGGGAGACTTCCTACGTAATCCAAACCGCTGGTATTCCAGTTAAGGCGCGGCACAAGCAACATGCAATATTTTGTCAAACTTGCAGCTAATCTACACCTTTTTAACTCTTTTGAATGAGTTAAATTTTGGTTTTACATTGATTGATATTAGTTTAGTTGTTGTTCACACTGAAAATGGATATGATGTGTTTGTCATATTATCATATTGAAAACTAAAACCTTTGAACTACGATCTAGTGGTATTCCTCTTTAGCTTGTAAGTTAGAGGTTTTAGATTCAATTCTCGCCAAAAGTGAATTTGAATCACATTATTGCTCCCCCTGATATAGATAATATCGTTCGTTAAAAAAATAAATAAATAAAAGCTTTGAACATCATTTGGTAATTAATTAATTAGGGTTTAGCGCACATTTAGGTCATGCATGAATCATGATCTGATCCATTAATTCAAAGGTCCAACAGAAACCAACCCAATGAGGATTGGCCCAAATTAATATAGAAGGCCCTAGGCAATTACCTTAATAATATTACTGATGCATTTACACAGTCAACAATTACGCTCAAGTAAAATGGTTCCATGAAGCTCCATTGTATGTAATGTTGGAAATTTTGAGTAGATATTTCATTGTCCCATATTGGTCATCACCAAAAGATTCCCTCATTTTATAAGGCTTTGTCCTTTTTAGAACGTGAGTGGAGTAATGGACCATAGAGAATAAAATTAGACTCAACCTTGGGGTTGGGCTTTGGGGTGTGCTATTTAATATATAATTAATATATAATTTCAAATTTAATTAATCAATTTTTTTATCAAAAGACTCATCTTTTCAAATGAAGTCTGAAGCGATGAAAGAATACCAAGAGAGAGCAACGCACCCATCTGAGGAGATGTCTCCCAGCAGACACATTTCATTCTCATACCTATTACAAACAGGCATAAAAATTCGCCAAAAGTCTAGTTTTCCAGTGTTGGAATCTTGACTTAGATTGTTGAATCCTAGTGAGGCAGACGTCTATAGAACTACAAGCACTGAGTATAGACGAAATTTTTGTTTCAAGGACATTGCGGTACGCAAGCCTCAATCTTCAGTTTGTCTGCTTGAATATTATTTCGTTTTGTTCATATTCTGTTAAATTATCAATTTGCTTTTATTATTTATTAGCATATATAAATTTATGATTGATTGTTGATATTTAACCAACATGTAAGTGTTGTTATTTGGACCACCTTTATGCTTTACATTACTCATCACTTTTATAATATAGATGAATCTCACATACACATGTATCGTCTATTCTTAATAAACATGTAAAATGATTAATAAATGCAGTACAAATCAGATATATCAAATTGTTTGTTGTTATATTATCTTCCAACTCTACAAAAATCTTAGATCGTCTTCCCAGCGTTATCCTTATCTAAATTCGATGTAATGTGTTGGATAAATAAAAAAAAAATCACTTGTTGATGATTATATTGTTATTTTATTTTATGAACAAAATTCATTTGATCCAGTGAGTTTCTCATTGTTGTGAGAGATAGAAACAATAACATGGTACATTCTCTTAACCTAACCAATCCTGATGCAAATAAAGAAAATCAAATGAATAAAAAAGCTTCAAAAGTAAAATGCAAGTTGAAAAGAAAATCGAGTATGTCAGGCTGCCGCATTCCCTTATGACTGCATTCCTTAATTATTATCTACGAGCCAAAACGTGCTTTATTTCCCATTTTATTAATGTTAATATAATCCAACTCTCTTTCTGCACAGTGCGTGCATATGCATGATCACGATGATTTGGTCCTGCATGTAATCTTGTGACTTCCAATTAATTAACCTCGAAATTCTGACTTTGCCATCGTCAAGTTGCAATAACATAATCCAAACCATTTTTATATATTTGGGTAGCTGATTTTATGTTGTTGGAGAGAAAGTAAACTCATGACCTAAAAGGCCGAGCAAGGGCTTTGGAATTGCCCTTTACTCCAACAGGTAAGGCAGACATCAGCACGATGTCAGTTACGTTTTTTTTTTTTTTTTTTGGCGCTTGTTATACACGTGTGAATTGAGCGAGTGGGTTGACAGCTTCTGCTGTCGTGAGCCCACTGTTGCATATCCAAAAGAAATCCAAACGACAGCCTTGATGTGGCGCGACGAGAGTTGTTGGATTTTCAACGGCTTGTTGATCAAGACCTTTGGATTTTCAAAGGCTAAAAAAATTGAAAAAGTTATTAGTGTGCCACGTGGCACGTTCTGGAGCGTCAGCTTCAATAATAAGAAAAATCAGCTGGTCAGAATTAATCCAATGGTTAAAAAATGAAAAAAATAGGAAAAAAAATATGAAGAAATTTAATTGTTTTTACAACCATCTTCTTCATTCGCCTTTTATTTTTAAGTAATTATGGTTGTTGTAATGCTATGCTTTGCTTTGTATTTGACATTAATTTTTCAGAGTTAAATAAGGAGTTTTATTTTCAAATAACAAACTTACAAAGTTCATACTGAAACACACTTACAAGGCATAAAAAAAAAAAATATTTGTGAATAGTAATCGTCATTACCCTTGTCTTTGATCAAGCCTATAAAGGAAGTGCACAAAGACAATCACTTTTCAGAGGGCAATTTACATACCCTTTGTCCTTACGCTCCTAAAACAGACGGACTTGCTCTGAATGCTGACAACATTTTGAATTTTTTTGGTCATCTTCTTTGTCAAAACTCATATTTATAATCAAGTATTTTAATATTAATATGAAACCAAACAACTAGAATTATTTTCTCACAATGCAGATTCTTCACGACTCACTTAGGGTTTGGTGTCTCTTATTCGTGTTTTGTTTAATCAAACTCAGAATCTAATTATTGATCTAATCTCATTATTAAAGCCTTCTACAATAATATATTTAGTGATACACTAAAGGGTGAAGGAATAAATTGATTGAATATCTGGCCACTTCCTAGAAATACTAAGTAACTCATAATTAATCCCTTTGGTGACCATGATTTAAAAGAGAAATCAGTCAGTTTGGTTGTTTGTGTCAAAGGAGAATGTTGAATGTGTGAGGATGTGAAGAAATGTTTTCACATCGAAACTCGCCAATTATTGCATCCGCTTATAAAGTGATAGGTTACCTTTCATGTTGCTAATTAGTTTTTTGATGCAACCTCAACTTTTTTCAATATAATTTGTTAGAATAATTATAGAAATATAGAGAATAATCCGAATGATGATTTTGAGGTACGACTTGAATCGTTTTCTTAAAGTGTTATTTGCTCCCACTCGAATGAGTTTGCTAAAGGGTTCTTGGCAAATCACTTTCAGGATACAACAAAGAATTGAATATTTGATTAGCAAAACCAAATTATATTTCCTTAGAAATAACTAGAAAGAAATTGTATGAATGTGATGGAGAGATAAGAGAGCTGTGGAATTTTTCAGGTCGACGAGCCGAGGGCCCACTCCAACAACACCGATACTGTAAACCCTGAAAATTTAAATATATGAATATGTGAAGAAAAATCGAAAATAAATCGATTTATGGTTATGAAAAAAATTAAATTGAGAACTTTTAAAGTTTTGTTTCCGGAAATTTTATAATTTACATAGTAAAATTTATTGTTAAGTAGAAAAGAAAAAAATGCCCCTAACTGGTTTAACATAATTATACAAGGACGTATTTTATCCTCATATATTTTACTGGATTTCTTGACATATATGGATAGAGGACGGCCCTACGAGCGTGTAGACAAAAACCGTTCGTGAAACAGAGTTATAACAAAGAAGTTATTAATGATGGAAGTTAAGGGTAAAATGGTCATTTGACCAATATCTGGAAGGCTCCAGATTTGCTGGAGCAAGGATCTGAGAAGCCACATGTGTATGATGGAAAGGGAATGAGAGAAAGGGAGAGACACGGACCAATCAGGGGGGAAGAAGGGAGGGACAAGAGAGAAAGGGAAATAGGAGAGAACCGAACATTGACCTGACCTGACCATTGTTTCCGATTTCAGCCACCATTGATGATGGGAATGGTGCCAAAATAACCCACCCTTTGACACCAATCGATACCTTCACCAATTTCATCCCAATTTCGATGGAAATATGCTTTAATTTAGTGAAACCCGCACCAGTGGGTGCGATGGGTCCATGTCTGTGATCTCCCGTTTTTTAAGCCACCACCATGGGTAGACTCCTTGTGAACCCAGGAACATGTCCCAAGCCTTGGTTGGGGCGGCGGGGCACCGGAGGTCATGAATTGAGGACACCCAAATTCTAGGGTTCCGGCGGAATTGAGTGAAATTGGGGATTTTCCCAGTCAAATTGGACTTCGGCTTAGGTATGAAAGTTGTTCCTCTCTTTGAACTCTACAACCCTATAAAACTTGGTAATTTTTAGAGTTCGTCGGAAATTGGGATTTCCGATCGCCGGAAACCTCCACCTGCGGCGACCCGTGGTCAATGGGCCGACGCTGTCTTTTTATGCAAATTCTAATATTTTAAATCCATAATTGGTACCCAATTGATGTAATTCAATTGTGAAAGCTAATGTTGAATATTTCCGTTACTAGAATGTTTTCAAAAATGGATAAAAGAATAAACTGTGAACTACGAAAGGCTTGATCCCGTTCAAGGGTACGTAGGCAGTCTAATGGGAGTTAGATGCAGCCTTAAAATAACCGAAATTAATCTTTCGTTGAAATTTGTTTAAGAAGAGGAATTGGGTGATTAATTTACAAAATTTACCCTATGTTTTTGGGAAATGAGTTTTGTTGAGAAGTTGATTTAATAGAAGAAATTTGGAGATTTAATTGGTAATTTAAGCATAGGTTTTGGTAATTAAAACATGATTATAGTTTTATGAGAAATTAAGGAATTTTAAGTACAGAATTGTGATTAATGGTAGTTAAATAAAAGTTTGGTTTGGGCCTATCACCGATATTATTTCCCGTAAATAAATATTTCGGGACGGGGCGTTACAGATACTGTCCCCACTTTACCACCTGCCCAATCCTCAGGTGTGGGGTTTTATCACAAAAGGCCTCGGTATTAGTTAGAGTGGGGTAATTCTATTTAAAGTACTCTTCCCTTCTCCCTATATCCGATGTGGGACAAATGGAGGTTCCAACAAGAGCAAGGAATGTAGAAGCAAATTTATGAAATTGTGTGTGAAACATTATGCCACAATAGGTATTTTTAGGCATTAAAGCACATGTTCATCGAGTCCTTTCATTTTAGTTGAAGATATACAATCATTCTTAATAGTGTTGACCCAAAAGACATGTCTTCTATTTAGAATTTTCAGAAAATAAATATTTAATTACATTTTTAATTCTACTCATACAATTTGAGTAAGCATCATGTCTTTTAACCAAAAGTTGCAACCATTCAACAAAATATACAACCCTAAAAGGTTGAATGAAACCCAACCTTTTGTATGGGATGCCGCCCATACACTGGTGCGCAACACTCTTTATTATACACACACATGTTGCACAATGCAGCACCAAGTCATATATATATATATATATATATATATATATATATATATATATATAACAATCCTTCCCAATTTCAATAATATAATAACAATTCTCTCTTTATAATTAACCACAAACATACTGATATAATCATGCATACAGTAAAGGTGTCTGTCGAATTAAACCTTTAATTGGTGTAAGTAATTCAAAGTTATAACGAATGCGATGGTGACCTAAGTTTAAACCAACTATTCTTATGTTAAAACCAAAATCACTAGACACATGACTATGCCTTATTTCCTTAAAGAAATTTCTGAACTAATTAAGCACTATTATGGCCTTGTGCTTCATCCTGCTTTCATGACCATTTACAAGAGAAAACTCAACTCTTGGTAGAAGCGGCACCACTTCTTATGTTCATATAGGTGAGGTTCATTCTCATGTCCCTGCTACTATAGACATAACTACAAATAACCTCATTAAGAGATAAAACTCATCCTCCTAAACGTAGCAGTCTTGCACTGATCATCCTGGAATGAGCTATATATTAATTTTCAGTGCTTTCGCAACCACTTATCAATAACTTGTTATTACCCATTAAACTTTTAAACTAGTGATGTTCTAGACAAAGTCAAGATACCATTATTGGTGGCTAATTTTCAGTAAAGGGTTTTAGCCCAATTCCATTAGATGTACTAACTACCAAAGCTTTTGAAAGTGCTTTCGTTAACGGATTATTACTTGATTTAACATAAACAATATTAATAACTCCATCAGTTATTAATTGCTTGACATATTAATGTCTCAAGCTAATATGTCTAGACTTTCCATTGTATACCTTATTGTATGCTCTAGACAACGTAGCCTCACTATCACAGTATAAAGAAATGGATGGTATTGGTTGTGGCCACAACTCTATTTCCAATAACAAATTTCAAATCCATTCCGCTTCCTTATCTCCTGCCGCTAATGCTATAAATTCAGATTCCATAGTTGAATGTGCTATACATGTTTGCTTCTTCGAAGCCCAAGAAATTGCTCCTCCGGCAATTGTAAAAATCCACCCTGATGTAGACTTATTATCATTAGCACTTGTTATCCAACTTGCATCTGAATATCCTTCAAGTACTATTGGAAACTCAAAGTAAGTTAAACTTAGCTTAATAGTTCTTTTAAGATAACCAAAAATTCTATTTATTGCTTTCCAATGAGCAGTACTTGGATGACTAGTGTATCTAGAAAGTTTGCTTACTGCAAATGCGATATCTGATCTAGTACAATGCATGGCATACATTAAACTTTCGATTACACTAGCATACTCAAGCTGTGCAACGGACCTACCAAAATTATTAAACAAAGTTTCACTAGGGTCATAAGGAGTATTTGCTTCTTTTATTTGTAGATGCTTAAACTTAAGAAGAAATTTTTCTATATAATGTGACTGACACAAGCGTAACCCCTACTATGCTTCTTTACTTTAATTCCCAAGATAGTATCTACTTCATTCAAGTCCTTCATTTTAAATTTTGAATTTAGATACTCTTTAGTTTTAGATACACCTTTCATGTTTGTACCAAAAATTAGCAAGTCGTCGACATATAAACATATAACAACACCATAATCATTTGTGAATTTAGAGTATATGCATTTATCAGCACTGTTATGTTTAAATCCATATGATAAAATGACAAAATCAAACTTTTCATGCCATTGTTTTGGTGCTTGTTTCAATCCATATAATGACTTTACTAATTTACAAACCTTCTTTTCATTCCCAGGGAGAACAAACCGTTATGGGTGTTCCATATAGACTTCTTCATCTAAATCACCATTTAAAAAAGCCATTTTCAAATCCATTTGATGCACATGCAAATTATATAAAGATGCCAATGCAAACAATATTCTAATTGATGCGAGCCTAGCTACTGGTGCATATGTATCGAAATGGTCTATTCCCTTTTTCTGCTTAAAACATTTGGTAACCAGCCTGGCTTTAAATGTCTGAATAGACCCGTCTATATTGTATTTTCTTCTTAATACCCACTTACAACCTATTGCTTTTGATCCTTGGGGCAAGTCTACTAAAACTCATGTCTGATTAGATATTAATGATTCAAATTCATCATATATAGCCTCTTTCCAAAAGGTTGCATCTCTTGAAGTCAATGTTTCGCTTAGACTTTTAGGATCATCCTCAACATTCAACAATATGGGTATTTTCTTAAGAACCTTTGTTCTATTTCCTTCGACTAAAAATACAATAGATTGAGATGAAATAAAATCAGAACCTAGAGTTTTTTCTTTTCTTACCCTTTGGCTTTTCCTTGGGTCATTAACAGTTTCAGATTGTTTTCTTTTCTCACCTTGAGAATGATTAGTAGCCGGATTAGAGAAAGTGTTTGATCATTCTCTTTTTCAGACACTGAGTAGTCATTATAAAATTTATTTTCTATAAATTTGACATCTCTAGACTCAACTATTGTATTTGAGTCTAAATTAAGCAACCTATATGCCTGTGAATTTTCTGCATATCCTACAAATATGCTTTTAATTCCTCTTGGACCCAACTTGGATCTCTTAGGATTGAGTGCCTTATAAAAAGCTACACAACCCCATACTCTCAAATATGACAAATTTGGTTTTCTTCCTTTCCAAATTTCATATGGTGACACATGTGTCTTCGTAGATGTAATTCTATTATGTATATGGCATGCAGTAAACAATGCTTCACCCCATAAATATTTTGGAGTATTAGCATTCATCATCATAGAATTAATCATTTCAGTGAGTGTCCTATTTTTTCTTTCTGCCAAACCATTTTGTTGTGGTGTATAGGGTGCAGTTCTTTGATGTATAACACCATGCTCTTCACAAAAAATATCAAATTCATGTGAAAAATATTCACCACCTCTATCACTACGAAGACATTTAATTTTCCTCCCTTAACACTCAAAAGCTTCATCTTTATTAGACAATAAATAAACATAAGTGAACTTAGAACAATCATCTATAAATGTGATAAAATATCTTTTTCCTCCCCTTGTTAAAACACCATTAAATTCACATATGTCAGAATGTATTAAGTCTAATAAATTTGTGTTTCTTTCGGCAGTTGGAAAAGGTTTCTTAGTCATTTTCGCTTGAATACATGTTTCACATTTATCATTGTAATCATCATTGCAAGCAATTAAACCAAGTATGCGCATGTATTTTAAAGATCTAAAATATACATGAGCTAAACGTAAATGCCATAAATGAGAGGAAGATTCATCAATATAAGCAGAAGAATTCACTTTATTATTAATACTTAGTTTAAACATCCCATCACAAGAATACCGGCCCAACAAACATTCCATTTTTCGACATTATTAACTTGTCGGACTCTGGAACAATCTTTATACCATTCTTACACAATAAATTTGCAGACAGAAGATTCTTTCTAATTTCTGGAACATGTAGTACATTAAGCAACATCAATTTCTTCCTAGAAGTAAATTGAAGTTCAGCAGTTCCTTTTCCTAGAACTTTGGCGGAATTATGATTCCCCATTAAAACCTCTGGATTGTCCGTTGATGCTTCATATGTCTTGAATTGTGCCTTGTCATTACACACATGTATAGTAGCCCCTGAGTCGAGCCACCAATCAGATGATTTTATTGCCGTTGTCATATTTAGTTCGGTAATCATGCCAATATGCATCATTGATACCATTGCAACAATGTTATCAATTCCATAATTTTTCACCATATTTGAGCTATTGGTCTTATTGGCATATTCCTCACTTACTTTTCTGTGTCTACAATCACGAATGTACTGGCCTTTCTTTCCACAATGGTAGCAAACACCATTTGCATTCTTTTGATGGTTGTTGGAATTTGTCTTCTTAAACTTCCCTTTGTCAATTTTGACTTTGAAGTTCTTTTTGTATTTGTTTCATTCGACAATGTGAACTTTGGAGGAATCTTGATTTGCAAAATTCTTATCACGATTTCGAGTTTCCTCTTCAATTTGAATACCCTTTTGCAAATCCTCCAAACTAATATCTTCCACCATATGTTGAAGTTTCTTTCTATAATTATTCCATGTTTGGGGTAATTTTGCCATAATAGCCCCAACTATCATAGGATCCGGAATAACTATTTTAAGTTCACGAAGCTTTGAGACTAAGACCAATAATTCATGAACTTGGTCTAGGAACATAGTGAACTCATAATATTTGAACATTAAAAATTTATCAGTGCCTCTTTTCTCCGTTGTGTACTTGTGTTCAAGTGCTTCCTAAATTTCCTTTGGAGATTGAATGTGTACGTACATGTCATACAAGTGATTAGATAATGTGCCCAAGATGTGTCCTCGACATACCAATTCATCTTCTTCACACTTTTTTCGATCGGCAACTATTTTGTCCGTGTCTTTGTCACTTGGTTCACGAATAGGCTCCAACTTTGGGTCCAACACATATATGAAATTTAGAACAGTAAGCATGAAATGCATCTTGTCCTTCCATCGGGTGAAATTTGATCCATCAAATTTATCTAGCTTGTAGACATCTTGATTGATAATCTTCAAAGCCAGGTTATCGGACTTGTTCTCCTTGACGAAAATAACACTTTAAAATTGTAAGAATAAATGTAGAAATATAGAGAATAATCCGAATGATGACTTTGAGGTATGACTTGAATCGTTTCCTTAAAGTGTTATTTGCCCCCACTCGAATGAGTTTGCTAAAGGGTTCTTGGCAAATCACTTCCAGGATACAACAAAATATAGAATATTCGATTAGCAAAACCGAATTATATTCCCTTAGAAATAACTAGAAAGAAATTGTATGAATGTGATGGAGAGAGAAGATAGCAAGGAATGTAGAAACAGATTTCTGAAATTGTATGTGAAACATTATGCCACAATAGGTATTTATAAGCATTAAAGCACCCGTTCATCGAGTCCCTTCATTTTAGTTGAAGATATACAATCCTTCTTAATAATGTTGACCCAAAAAACATATTTTCTATTTAGAATTTTCAGAAAATAAATATTTGATTACATCTTTTAATTCTACTCATACAATTTGAGTAAGCATCATGCCTTTTAACCAAAAGTTCCAACCATTCAACAAAATATACAACCCTAAAAGGTTGAATGAAACCCAACCTTTTGTAAGGGATGCCGCCCCTACACTGGTGCGCAACACCCTTTATTATACACACACACATGATGCACAATGCAGCACCAAGTCATATATATATATATATATATGTATGTATGTATGTATGTATATATATGTATAATATATATGTATAATAATAAATTTATATATTTATTATTAAAATCTTTAACATAATTAAACGATCAAAATTTTCGAGAAACGAAGAGTGGAACTTGGTCATGGAGTTGTAATTTGTTGATGTTGAGATTTTACTATGCCTATATTATTGGTTGAAATATGAAGCCTAAAACCGCCCCACCACCCCGCGCGCGCATATATATATATATATATATATATAAAATCAAAATATGATATATTTGTAAAATTATTTAGATTTTGAATTCAATTCAACAACAACCGAAAATCACACCATAACACATCATTGACTACCACAAAAATTAAAATAATACGAAAAACAAAAAATATTTAATAAAAAAAAGAAGAAAAAGGTACATTTACTTTTATTTTTTGAACAAACAATATTTTTTACTTTAAAAAATAAGAGATGGGTTTGGTCTCATAATATGCTAGCAATAATGTAGTTCAAATTCACTTTTAACGAGAATCAAACATAAAACTTCTCACTTACAACAACAATTAGATCGTACTACTAAGTGGTCTCCAAACGTTACATTATGTTTTGTTAACTAATATATATATAAGAAGGTACAATTATTGTACACTAAAATATTCATCCAATCATTGGCTTTCAAGCTCCAAGTGGATACGTCGGACCCATGTACCTTTTTTTTTTGTTTTTGGAAAACAACCCATATACTTTTTGTGACAAGAAGTTACCACGTAGGCTCCTAATTTAGACATGTGGTTAATTTGATTTTTTAATTAATAATTGTTGTGGAAGTCACTGTCGTGTTCGTGTGACTTAGTTCATGCATCCTGTAATAAATTTTAGTTTGTCGTGTCTGGGATAAAAGGGCAATGTGTGGGGCTTGGCACGTGCGGGCTGTTGAGTAAAGTAGAGAGAGATAAGAGAGCAAGTTGCTATTTTTGGAAAAGAGGGGAGAAATATTCCCTGCTGTTGCGGTCAGAGTCTTACTAAGACCACTACGGGTCATTGGTCAACTAACCAAACCGTCAAACATGACGTGTCACAATATTACTCCCCGGTGGGCAACTCTTTCCTTTGTAACCGACGGGGGAGATTATTGATAGGGTTCAATTGATAAGGGGTTTTAATTGTTTAGAAAATTACAAACCAAGACAAAATAGAGCTCAAATCTATGTTTTAAGTCCTAGCGGTCAATTGTCAATATCTTGGTTTTCTTGGTGAACTCAATTGGCTACGCCTATCGGAGACCCACGGAGGAAGGATCGTTTAGTTTGGGCTGCTAGTAGGAACGGTCGGTATTCGGTTAAGTTGGGATATCGGTGGTTTCAATTGAGGTCCTTAAATTCGAGGGATCATCGCATGCCTGGTGCCCGGTCGGTCCCAAAGGAAGTTTGGAAAATTATCTGGCAATTGGAGGTGCCTTTGTTCCTTCCTATGGCTATCGTTGCACAATGGCCTTCCAACTCGAGGGGCTCTTTTCAAAAGGCGGTCTGCCCCTTCTCCTACCTGTCCAATTTGTCTTTGCCAAGATGAAACTGTTGAGCATTTATTTCTTCGTTGTCCATGGGTGGATGCTATTTTGTTTGGTGGTGCTCTTACTTATAAAGTTGATAAAGCTGGTATCCATTCGTGGGTGCTTTGGTTGCAGGCTGTATTGTCTTCTAACCCGGGGCCATCGACTGACAGAAGTTGGTTTTAGTCTTATGTTGCCTTCACGTGCTGGTTTATTTGGAAAGCCTGGTGTGAGTTCGTGTTCAATCAGATCTCAATTAATCCCACTAAGGTGTTTTTTGCTCTTTCTAATGCTATGGGTTCTTTTTTACATGCGGTGAGGGTTTTGGGGGTATGTAGGACTGAAGTGGGTGCGAGTGAGGATCAGGTTTCGCGGTGGAGTCCTCTTCATTCTCCATTTTCAAAAATTAACGTGGATGCTAGCTGGTCTGAGGTGTCGAGGTTGGGTTTCGCTAGGGTGGTTATCAGGGTTGAGGGAGGTTGCTTCTTGGCTGCCGCGAGGTATCCTCATGTGGCTCCTAATGCTGCAGCGGCTGAGGCTATGGCGCTGCTTCGTGGGTGTTTCGCTGGGTGTTTCGTTGGGTGTTAGCTTTGACATTATTGAATCGGATTCTCTTGAAGCGATCTATTGTCTTCATGGTTCTCTCGAAAATGGTAGTTGGGAGGCTTACCCCATCTTGGCAAGGGTTCATCGGCTGAGTGGGGCTTTCTAGAACTGTCGTTGGTCTTGGATGCCAAGATCAGCCAATATGGCAGCGGATGCTCTTGCGTCAGCTGGTCTTACGGAGATGTGTGATTTTGTGTGGGTCGATAGGCCTCCATCTTCGTTAGTTCATGTCTTGTGTAATGATGGTCTCCCATGTCCTCACTAGGTTAGCTGTGGTGGTGTTTAGGGTGACACTTTTACTTGGTTCAAGTGTTTGTTGGTTGTATCCCCATTCACTGTGTTGTTCTTGGTTGGTATATCTTGGTGTTTGCCTCGTGGTAGGCCTTCTTGTTTCTGTTTGGCATCTTAGCCTTGGAATGTGAATTCCTAGTTTTCAAAAAAAATAAAATATCTTCCATTTTTTATTATTTTTATTCCCAAAATGTCATCTTACAATACAAATTTCTAAACACCGAAGAAAAATAAAATATACATACATACATACATACATACCTTTTATCCAAAGTGACCCTCATTTTTACGTAAAAAGAAGGTCAAGTTGTAGGACCCACTCCAAGCCAAATTTCAACGATACAGACCATCTATTTTATAAGTTTCGATTCATAAATTATCTTTGCAAACATTCAATTTAATTGGAAACTCTTTGTTTATTTAATTATCATAATAAAATTTCATTATTTCTTATAGAACAAAGTGTTCGTCAATTTCTTTGACCTAATTAGATGTCTCAAATGCCGCTTAGTATTACGGTCTAGTGATATTCTTCTTCACTTGTAAGTGAGAGGTCTTCAGTTCGATTCTCGTCAAAGGCAAATTTGAACCACATTATTGCTAGCCCATTGTGAGGCTAAACCCACCTCCTCCCATTAGTGTTGAATATTGTTTATTCAAAATAAATAAATAAAGTCTCAAGTATTTCTTATTTGCCTAATATTTTGCAAGGATGATCTATAAGTCCAACTTGAAAAATAGATGATTCAAAATGTTGAAGTTCAATTAGGTGTGGGGCCTATAATTAATCTCAATTTGTTTGAAAAAAATGGGAATCCCTTATGTTAAAGGCCTCCTATATACGTATACAAATGAGTACCTTTCAAATATGTATACATACAAGGAGTCTTTAAGGGAATAGGTCTCCAATTTTTTTTTAAAATGGGGATTAGTTTTGGAGTCCATATTTTTTTTTTAAAAAGGGATTAGTTGTGGGGCCCATATCATATCGAACTTCAACGATCTAAACCATTCATTTTTAAAGTTGTACCTCATAGACCATTCTTACAAAATATTAGCCAAGTCGGAAATATTTTCGGTATCTAATTGAGTTCAAAAAAATTGATGAACACTATATTTCAAGAAACTAGTGATATTTTATCTTGACAATTAAAAAGGCAAATGATTTCAGATTCAATTGAATTTTTGTAAGGATGATCTATGAATCAAGACTTACAATATTGAAGGTTCAAATCATTGAAATTCAATATAAAGTGCGACGGTTTCGATTGAAATCCTACATTTGTTCAATATGTCGCACTTAAAATTTTACAACAACAAGCAACAAAAGAAAAGTTGATCCCTGTAACAGCTCGTCCCTTAGGCATTAATTATGGTAAGTGTGTGTTTTTACTTTGAGTGTGGTTGTATTTGGACCCCACACACACACACAGAGTCACTTTTCCTCTCTCTCACTCCCGTACTCATTCTCTCTCTCTACCTCACAGATACTCTCTCTCTCTCCCTCTCGGTTCTTGTACGGACAAACACAAATCCTTCCTAAACCTGGCAGATCGAGGATGTGAAGTACCCCATTGTGTTTTTGAGCTCCATACGAACACATTGGTACAGGTTGCAAGTAAGAAAGCCTTCAAAAAACCCGAGTTCTCATAACCTCCGAATTTGTCACTATTCATGCTCACGTAAAACCTTCTGTTTATGGAGATTTAAAGATTATAGGAAGCTTATTGAGGTCCTAAGGAAGCTCGGAGTGCTTCGTTGGAAGAAATTGGATGTCGGAATAGCGAGATCGGGAAGTTTCATTTTGGCCGGAATTATCGAGGCTTTTTCCGGCGAATCCCCGACGAGTTAGGGGTCGAGTCAGGTATGGATGTGTTCATCTTTATGAGATCTTCATTTTGGTATAAAGTACGTAGAAAATGGTGCTAAAATGAGTGAGAAACCATGTTTGAAAAAATACCCAGAAACCGGCGAACAGTCGCCGGCGACCGGCAACTCGCCAGAGAAGAAGGAGAATATTCTGTCAGTTTTGACGGAATATGCTGACGCCTTCAGTTAGAGTTAACTGTTACCGTTAGGTTTTAACGGAATATTCCCCATAATATTCTGACGACGTTAACTGACGCCGTCAGTATGCCTATCACGTGGCCGCGCATGGGGGCACGTAGGTCCGTGCCTTAGTCGGCGCGTGGCGGTGCGTGGGTGGTCGGAAAATTATTCTAAAAATATGGGGATGATCCTGAGATTGTGTAGATCACAGTGGTATATTCATATACCCAAATTGAGCAATGTATGAGAAGTTATTTCTAAGGTTTCGATTATGTGCGTTAATTAACGTTATTTCAGTTACTTCTCATATAGGCGAGACCTATCCGGAGGACGAGTGTAGCTAGGCTAGGCACGGGGGCTACGACCCGTCAACTTATCAATGAGTGGGCATTTGTTTTCCGTATAAACCTATATAAATGAGTTTTTCCCAGAAAATCAGTTTAAATGAAATGTGATATGAAATGCCATGCAAAGTATCTATTTATTTATTTTGCGTTATTGATTGCTTATATTGATGTTGGTGCTGAGGACGCATAGGTAAGTGGCAGGTAAATTTTATTTACTAGTTGTTGAGAACGAATGATGTGATGTGATGTGATGTGATATGATTAGAGCTCATAAACCTGCACACTGATATTAGTGCTCCCGCCCAGAGAGGGGCTCATTCCTTCACGTGTTGTTCACCTCCTGCACCGTATGCTCACCTTGGATCCAAGTTAGGTGCTCAGTCTTGTCGAATAGGCCACTATAGGTGGGTTCGACTCGTAGGTGACCCGCAATTTATCGCTCAGTCTTCACGTGATCGTAGCACTAGAGCATATTAGTTTATTATCAGTGATGTTATGCAGACCACTAGAGGTGCTATTGATATGTGTGGAGGGTATATATATGATGATATGATTGAGATAAGTATGAGCTATATGATATGATGATTATTATGAGCTATATACAGCCGAGGGCTGAGATGATTATTTAGTATTCAATCACATTCACAGAGTTATGTTTTGGCATTCAATTATGATACTTTGGCATGGTATATACATACCTTCATACATACATATTTCCAGCAGGATTTTGAGAATTATATATATGAGTATATACTTTATTTCTGGGAAATTATACAGGTTTTACGGCGAGGGGTTATAACTTTTGAGAAAAGAAAGGTTTTGAAAAGATTTGTTTCTGACCCACTCAGTTTTCTGTTTTTCGCCCCTCCAAGTATTAAGTAGTGATAGTTGGTGGCACACGAGGAGCTCATCGGACGTTCTGATAGAATTCACTTATGTAAGACCACCTTTGGGTGTTATCTCTATTTAGTATTTCTGCTTGACTGCACGTAGACTTTTATGCTCTGTATTAGTGTAATTCACACTTCTTTTACACTAGTATTGCTAGTGTTTCGGTTTTAATTGACCCGTAAATTCTATCTTATGCTGCTTCCGCATTGTGCACATAGTTACGTCACTCTCACGTGACGGCCAGCACGCCCCTCTTTCGTGTCGGGGTGTGTCAATCCCACTAAGGGGGTCGGCTATATGAATTCTAGAATGTCATTATACTCGGTTTTGCGCCAAGTCTTTCATTAGCTCCAAGTACTCCATGTCTTTCATTGCGCCAAGGGTAAAGGTCATTTCTTACCAGGTTCTCGCCAGACTCAGAGTTTTAAGCGCAGTGGGACTAGTTCTAGTTCTTCCAGTGGAGGTTTCAGTTCCACAGGTCAGAGAGGAGGTGGTAGGTTCTTCAGAGATCCCAGATCCCAGAGGTAGGGGAACTTTGGTAGAGGAAATGCACCTTGGTGCTGTAGGTGCGGTAGTCGACATTTAGGGGAAGGTCGAAGAGGTAGCAGTGGTTGTTTTACTTGTGGTCAAAAGGGACATCAAGCTAAGTTTTGTCCTCAAGGCCAGCAGAGGCCTCAGCAGCCTCCCTTACCACCGCCAGCTCCAGCTCAGCAGTTTTCAAGATAAGGTGGTTATACCCAGACAGGTCGTGGTGGTGCATACCACTATCAGGGGGATTCTGTTCCCTATTCTTCGGGACAGTACCAGTATCCCCAGGATCCCTATCAGCAGGGTAGTTATGGGCAATATTCAGGAGGATATATGCCTCCACAACAGTACTCTGGAGGATATATGCCTCAGCAGCAGTTTTCAGCTGATAGATCCTAGTGGCATTCTGGATAACAGTTTCAGCAGGTTGATGCTACTTCCAGTGGAGTTGGGTCTTCGAGACAGCATGGTCAGTCAGGACATAGGCATAATCCTCAGGGGTAAGGAGTTCATGCTAGTAGAGGCAGAGGAAGGCAGCAGAACCAGGGGCGTATCAATAACCTTTCGCTGCAGGATGCCCAAAACAATCCGGACTTGATCATGGGTACGTTAAATATTCTTGGTCATTATGCTAAAGTGTTGATTGACTGTGGTACTACTCATTCGGTAATTTCTCATACGTTTGCTTAATTGACACAACCTCAATCTTCACCTCTTGGGTATGAGTTGGAGTTTGCTATGCTTAGAGGGGAGAAGTGTTATGTAGACTATGTGTACCCAGGTTGTCCCGTTGTAGTGGAGAATATGGTTATGCTTGCTAACCTCACTCCGCTAGACATTGTGGATTTTGACGTCATCTAGGCACAGATTGGTTGCATTGCAATCATGCTAAGATTGACTGTTACGGGAAATCAGTGACCTTTCATCGTCCTAGATTACCTGAAGTTACATTCTTGGGTGAGCCTAGTGGATTAAGGGATGGAATCATTTCGGTCGTGAGAGCCAAAAAGTTACTAAAGAAAGGTTGTCAAGGATACTTAGCTCACGTGGTACTAAATGATGATGCTCCAGTTAGCATGGAGAATGTCAAGGTGGTTACACATTTTTCTGATGTTTTCCCTGATGATTTACCTGGATTGCCGCCGGATCGTGATGTGGAATTCGCCATTGACTTACTCCTAGGTACAAATCCTATTTGTTTAACTCCTTATCGTATGGCTCCTGCCGAGCTAAGAGAGTTGAAGATTCAGTTACAAGAGTTGGTTGATAAAGGTTTCATCCAGCCTAGTACTTTACCTTGGGGAGCTCCAGTTTTGTTTGTAAGGAAGAAAGACGGTACTTTGAGGCTTTGCATTGATTACAGGCAATTGAATCGGATGACGATTAAAAACCGTTATCCTTTGCCTCGCATTGACGATCTTTTTGATCAACTCAAAGGTGTCTGCATATTTTCTAAGATTGATCTAAGGTCTGGTTATTATCAGTTGAAGATCAAGAGCGACGATGTTCCTAAAACTGCTTTCAGGACTTGTTATGGTCATTATGAGTTTCTGGTGATGCCATTTGGATTGACGAATGCACCAGCAGCTTTTATGGGTTTAATGAAAAAGGTGTTTCAGCAGTATTTGGATAGATTCGTCATTGTCTTCATTGATGACATTCTGGTGTATTCTAAGTCAAAAGCAAATCATGTCCGACATCTTACTTTGGTGTTGAAGAAGCTGAGGGAACATCAGTTATATGCTAAGCTCAGTAAATGCCAATTCTGGTTAGAACAAGTTGCTTTCTTGGGGCATGTTGTTTCAGCTCAGGGTATTTAGGTAGACCCTCAGAAGATAGCCGCTGTGGAGAATTGGGAACAGCCGCGAACTGTCACCGGGGTACGAAGTTTCCTTGGTTTAGCGGGTTATTATCGGCGATTTGTTAAGGATTTCTCAGTTATGGCTTTACCACTAACGAGGTTGACCAGGAAGGAAGTTAAATTTGAGTGGGATGATAATTATGAGCAGAGTTTCCAGCAGTTGAAGTATTATCTCACTTATGCGCCTGTTTTGACTCTTCCTGATGATAGTGGTAATTTTGAGGTATACATCGATGCTTCTTTGAATGGCTTAGGATGTGTGTTGATGCAGCATGGTAGGGTAATTGCTTACACTTCGCGTCAGTTAAAGCCCCACAAGATGAATTACCCTACACATGACTTAGAGTTGGCAGCCATTATTTTTGCTTTGAAGATTTGGAGACACTATCTCTATGGTGAAAAGTGTATGATTTTCTCAGATCACAAGAGTCTTCAGTATCCGTTCACACATAAAGATTTGAATCTTCGTCAGTGGAGATAGATTGAGTTGCTAAGTGACTACAATTGCACGATTGAGTATCACCCTGGATGTGCTAATGTAGTGGCTGATGCTTTGAGTAGGTAACCTCAAGGTCGGGTTAATGCTTTGTATGCTTCTCGTGTTCATCTTCTTGTAGATTTGAGGTCTACTGGAGTGAAATTGGAATTGGAAGAACGAGAAGAAAGAACGGTGGCAGAGCAAGAAAGAGCCTTACTTGCTAGTTTCCAAGTTAGGCCTATTCTGATTGATCGTATACTCGAGACTCAGATGAATAATGAAGAGATTCAGGAGTTAATTCAATTGAGGAATCAAGGGAAGAAGAAAGACCTCAGAGTTAGAGAGATGGATGACATGCTTATGCAAGGAAATAGGATGTACGTGCCAAATAATGAGGAATTAAAGAAGGTAATTCTTGATGAGGCACATATTTCAGCTTATGCGATGCATCCAGGAGGAACTAAAATGTATCATACCATTAGGCCATTTTATTATTGGCCAGGTATGAAAAGGGAAATTGCATAGTATGTAAGTAGGTGTATTGTGTGCCAGCAGGTTAAAGCTGAAGGAAAGAAGCCGTTTGGTTTGTCACAGCCACTTCCCGTTCCACAGTGGAAATGGGAAAATATTACTATGGATTTTGTGTACAAGTTACCTTGTACACAAAATGGCTATGATGGAATTTGGGTGGTTATTGATCGGCTTACTAAGTTAGCACATTTCATTCCTGTGAGGGAAAAGTATTATTTGAACAAGTTAGTCGAGTTGTTCATCACGAAGATTGTGAAGTATCATGGAGTTCCTATGAGTATTATTTCTGATCGAGATCTAAGATTTACATCTAAATTTTGGATAGCATTCCAGGAAGCTTTGGGTTCGAGATTACTGTCTGAGAGGACAATTCAAACTTTGGAAGATATGCTAAGATCTTCGGTGTTGCAGTTTGGCGACACTTGGCATAAGCAGTTGGATTTGATGGAATTCGCTTACAACAACAGCTTTCACTCGAGTATTGGTATGGCGCCATTTAAGGCACTCTATGGCAAACCTTGTCGTACAGCTTTATGTTGGTCAGAGGTTGGGGAACGAGTTTTAGTGGGCCCTGAGTTAGTGGAGGAGACTACTCAGAATATTCAGGTTATTAAGTATAATATGAAAGCGGCCCAAGATCGCCAAAAGAGTTTAGCAGATAGACACGCCACTGATCGAGTGTACAAGGTTGATGATTGGGTATTTCTGAAGTTATCACCGTGGCGAGGTGTAGTACGATTCGGGAAGAAAGGCAAGCTAAGTCCTAGATTTATCGGACCTTATCAAATCACTGAGCGAGTTGGTGAAGTTGCTTATAGACTTGAGTTGCCGTCAGAGCTGTCTAAGGTACATAATGTGTTTCATGTGTCGATGCTTCGACACTATGTCTCAGATCCTTCACATGTGATACCTCATCAACCCTTGGAGATCAGTTCGGATTTGACTTATGATGAGGAGCCAGTGACTATATTGGATTGGAAAGAAAAGGTTCTGAGGAACAAGACAGTACGTTTGGTTAAAGTTTTGTGAAGGAACCATTCAGTGGAAGAAGCGATGTGGAAGACAGAGGATCGGATGAAAGAGATGTACCCGAGATTGTTTTATGAGTACTAGTGGATGGTTTTGGTTGTGTAAATTTCAGGGACGAAATTTTTATAAGGAGGGTAGATTGTAACAGCCTGTCCCGGAATTGTCGTACGGCGAACGTGAAATGACTAAAATGCCCCTTAGGCATTAATTTTGGTAAGTGTGTGTTTTTACTTTGAGTGTGGTTGTATTTGGACCACACACACACACACACAGTCACTTTTCCTCTCTCTCACACCCGTACTCACTCTCTCTCTCTTTACCTCACAGATACTCTTTCTCTCTCTCTCTCTCCCTCTCGGTTCTTGTACGGACAAACACAAATCCTTCCTAAACCTGGCAGATCGAGGACGTGAAGTACCCCATCATGTTCCTGAGGTCCATACAAACACATTGGTACAGGTTGCAGGTAAGAAAGCCTTCAAAAAACCCGAGTTCTCATAACCTCCGAATTTGTCACTATTTATGCTCACGTAAAACCTTGTGTTTTTGGAGATTTGAAGCTTATAGAAAGCTTATTGAGGTCCTAAGGAAGCTCAGAGTGTTTCGTTGGAAGAAATTGGACGTTGGAATAGCGAGATCGGGAAGTTTCATTTTGGCCGGAATTATCGACGTTTTTTTCGGCGAATCCCCGGCAAGTTAGGGGTCGAGTCAAGTATGGATGTGTTCATCTTTGTGAGATCTTCATTTTGGTATAAAGCACGTAGAAAATGGTGCTAAAATGAGTGAGAAACCATGTTTGGAAAAATACCCAGAAACCGGCGAACAGTTGCCGGCGACCGGCGACTCGCCGGAGAAGAAGGAGAATATTCCGTCAGTTTTGACGGAATTTGCTGACGCCGTCAATTAGAGTTAACTGTTACCATTAGGTCTTAACGGAATATTCCCCAGAATATTCTGATGGCGTTAACTGACGTCGTCAGTATGCCTGTCACGTGGCCGCGCGTGGCGGCGAGTGGGTGGTCGAAACTTTTTTCTAAAAATATGGGGATGATCCTGAGATTGTGTAGATCACAGTGGTATATTCATGTACCCAAATTGAGCAATGTATGAGAAGTTATGTCTAAGGTTTCGATTATGTGCGTTAATTAACGTTATTTCAGTTACTTCTCATATAGGTGAGACCTATTCGGAGGACGAGCGTAGCCAGGCTAGGCACGGGGGCTACGACCCGTCTACTTATCAGTGAGTGGGCATTTGTTTTCCGTATATACCTATATAAATGAGTTTTTCCCAGAAAATCAGTTTAAATGAAATATGATATGAAATACCATGCAAAGTATCTATTTATTTATTATGCGTTATTGATTGCTTATATTGATGTTGGTGCTAAGGACGCACAGGTAAGTGGCAGGTAAATTTTATTTACTAGTTGTTGAGAACGAATTATGTGATGTGATGTGATGTGATATGATTAGAGCTCATAAACTTGCACACTGATATTAGTGCTCCCGCCCAGAAAGGGGCTCAGTCATTCATGTGTTGTTCACCTCCCGCACCGTATGCTCGCCTTGGATCCAAGTTAGGTGCTCAGTCCTATCGAATAGGCCACTATAGGTGGGTTCGACTCGTAGGTGACCCGCGATTTATCGCTCAGTCTTCACGTGATCGTAGCACTAGAGCATATTAGTTTATTATCAGTGATGTTGTGCAGACCACTAGAGGTGGTATTGATGTGTGTGTAGGGTATATATATGATGGTATGATTGAGATGAGTATGAGCTATATGATATGATGATTATTATGAGCTATATACAGCCGAGGGCTGAGATGATTATTTAGTATTCAATCACATTCACAAAGTTATGCTTTGGCATTCAGTTATGATACTTTGGCATGGTATATACATACTTTCATACATACATATTTCCAGCAGGATTTTGAGAATTATATATATGAGTATATACTTTATTTCTGGGAAATTATACAGGTTTTGCAGCGAGGGGTTATAACTTTTGAGAAAAGAAAGGTTTTGAAAAGATTTGTTTCTGACCCACTCAGTTTTCTGTTTTTCGCCCCTCCAGGTGTTAAATAGTGAGAGTTGGTGGCTCACGAGAAACTCATCGAACGTTCTGACAAAATTCACTTATGTAGGACCACCTTTGGGTGTTATCTCTATTTAGTATTTCTGCTTGACTGCACGTAGACTTTTATGCTCTATATTAGTGGAATTCACACTTCTTTTACACTAGTATTGCTAGTGTTTCGGTTTTAATTGACCCGTAAATTCTATCTTATGTTGCTTCCGCACTGTGCACTTGGTTACGTCACTCTCACGTGACGGCCAGCACGCCCCTCTTTCGGGTCGGGGTGTGTCAATCCCATTAAAGGGGTCGGCTATATGAATTCTAGAATGTCATTATACTCGGTTTTGTGCCAAGTCTTTCGTTAGCTCCAAGTACTCCATGTCTTTTCTTAAAGTCTCTTTCAAAGTCTTCATCGGTCTTCCTTTATCTTTTTTGCCATAATGCTCTATTTCATGTCGCATTTTCTAACTGAAGTATTTGTAGGTTTTCGATTCACATGTCTAAACCATCTTAACAAATTTTCTCTCATTTTATCTTTAATTGTATCCACTCCTACTTTACCTCGGATATACTCTGTTGGAACCAAATTCACTCACGGCCGTGAGTGGTGGTTGAGCACAAACTCGAGCAACCTGCAAAATAATGAAATAACCGTAAGTAAGCCCCAGTCTGGAAGGGAGTGCCAGTCAAAGGTTCTTCAACGGTCAAGTTAGTGAATGATTTTAGACTCAAGCAGTGGGCAAGAGAATTTAAGTGTTTAGATTACGTCTAGATGAACTCTAGATGAATGTACTTGTACCGTGGGGAAAGAGACATTTTTAGGATAGAATCCTCATTCTAAGCCAGAAGAATCATAGAGGATATCTAGAAGTAGATATTGCATCCTCTTTAGGAGTTATGATTACTTGCGGCCTACACCAATTCCTAGATTGTAGAAACCCCAAGACTTAGAAGATCTGATTATGTCCATATCCAGATCAGATCGCGTGTATTGCGGAACAAGCATGGTCCTCCAGCGAAGTCATTAGAACTTTACCTATTGCCCCGAAGTAGGGTGATGGTGGTACCGTTACTCCGTCTGATACAGCTCTACCTCTAAGGTGGCGAATCCATGAACGGACTTGTCACATCCCGGCCTGGGCCCAGCCACCTCCCGGGCTCGACTCCACCGTAGCACGATATTGTCCGCTTTGGGCCTTCCCCACTCCCTCACGGTTTTGTTTCTGGGAACTCACACGAGAACTTCCTAGTGGGTCACTCATCTTGGGAGTGCTCTCGCACGCTACTTGCTTAACTTCGGAGTTTCGATGGAACCCGAAGCCAGTAAGCTCCCAAAATGCCTCGTGCTAGGAAGAGGTGGGAATATATATATATATATATATATATATATATATATATATATATATATAAGGATCACTCCCCTGAGCGATGTGGGATGTTACAATCCACCTCCCTTAAGGGCCCGACGTCCTCGTCGGCACACTTCTGGCCAGGGATAGGCTCTGATACCAAATTGTCACATCCTGGCCCGAGCGCAGCCACCTCCCGGGCTCGACTCGACCGTAGCACGATATTGTCCACTTTGGGCCTTCCCCATGCCTTCACAGTTTTGTTTTTGGGAACTCACACGAGAACTTCCCAGTGGGTCACCCATTCTGGGAGTGCTCTCGTGCGCTAATCGCTTAACTTCGGAGTTCCGATGGAACCCGAAGCCAGTGAGCTCCCAAAAGGCCTCATGCTAGGAAGAGGTGGGAATATACATATAAGAATCACTTCCCTGGACGATGTGAAATGTTACAGGACTTCTGAGGTAACTATATTCGGATCAGCCTTACTTCAACCTTGTAAAATCATGGTCCCACATACTCGTTCCTAATCCCACTTAAAAGTTTGACATTTAATTTTGATACTCAATTTTTTTTTCTTAGGAAAATTATTTTTTGAATACACTACAAGGTATTTCTAACATTAGATAACCTACATCCTAAGATTCTTTTTCTTTTAAGTTCTCAAACTCACTCATCCATTGTAGAATAAGACCTCAACCACTACAGCCACATTTTTTTTACAAATGAAAATACACACAGCTCCAGCAGGTACATGCTGAAACTTTATCTAATTTTTGCATATACGTATTGAAGTGTGTGGGGTGCAATGATAGTTTGAATAACGAAATGAGGGTATTAAGATATTTCAAATTAACAAAACGTGACAACACTTATTTTTCTAAAGATATTTTCAAATTAACAGAACGTAACAACACATTTTTTTTTTTCACTACAGTTTGTTTACACTACTCCCTTTCTAGTTTTTACCTTTCCTTTTAATTAGGGCCAGCCATGAGAATTTAGGGGTCCTAGGCGAGCTTTTGAAGTGGAGTCCTAAAGTTCTCGATTTCTGGTTCTATGTACATTGATTTGTATAAAAAAGAATTCGCTAAATATATAAAAAAAATTATTTCCACATCAAATATCATTAAAAATTAAATATCAATAGAAGATAAATATACAAATATTACTTAAACATTACACTGCTCACGTTTTTAGACGTAAATGTATTAAATGTTTGCAGTCAAGAGTCTAAGATTGACAGTGAATAACAATAAAACTTGATGACCATGAGAATAAAAAACAAGAAAACTTGATTGACGAGTATAATAAATTCAACAACGCCAATTGTTTCTCTTGTGTTTTTTTTCTAAAATCAACATCACACTAACGAATCGAATATTAAAATAATTCATTGAATAAAAAGTTATTGAAAAACAAAATATAAATTCAAAGTTTTGATTACCTTAAAGTACAATCTTCAAGACCATGTGATAGTTGGTTTAAACATTCGATAGAAATAGAGAGAATAAGAAGTTGAAAGAAAAAAAGTTGCAAAGGGACTTGAGTTTTATAACTTTATATGCATTTGGATAGATGGATTGATAGTAAATTTAAAAAACAAGAAAAATCTAGTAACTAAAAGGCAACTCCGTGTTTCGAACTCAACACCCTAAAGAAAAATGAAGCCAAACATTTCCACTGCACTAACAAATGAATTATGATATTTTTTTTTACTTTTTCTGTATTTATATGTTAATTATAGGATATAAAAAAATTTTGGGGGCTCTTCCGAAATGGGGGCCCTAGGTGGGCACCTACTTGGGCTACCCTTAGGGCCATCTGTCACATCCCTGCCCGGGCTCAACCACTTCCCACGTCCTCACGGTTTTGTTTCTGGGAACTCACACGAGAACTTCTCAGTGGGTCATCCATCATGGGAGTGCTCTCGCGCGCTACTCGCTTAACTCTGGAGTTCCGATAGAATCTGAAGTCAGTGAGCTTCCAAAAGGCCTTGCACTAATTGGAGGTGGGAATGTACATATAAGGCTCACATGATCCACTCCCCTAGGCGATGTGGGATCTCACACTGGCCCTGCTTTTAATATGTTTTGTCCTTTGGTAATCGTATAAATAGAGAGCATAAAGAATTAAAGATAAATGAAAGAAGTGCACGTGTACAGAATATATGTGCACTTCCATAAATGGTGAAACCATAAAAAATATGATGATGTTATCTATCACTCAGTTTTACTTTCCAAACGCTCCTTGTTAATTTTTGTTTTTTAATATTTTTCAATTTATTCAATCCGACGGTTAGAAATTGAAATGGCGTGTGAGAAGTGAAAAGGGGTGTGTTATCTACACACCCCTAAAAAATAAACAAGTTGAAAAAAAATCCTCATCTAGCAAGCCATGTTGTTTTAGGCTATGGTGTATTTAGAGGTGCAAGTTGGATTGGAATTTCCAATTCGATTAAAAATTAACCGTTCTGAGTTTGAACATTTCCTATTTTGAAACTTTTGGATGGCTTGGAATAATGGTCCTACCCGATCCGAACTTCCAAAGTTTCGATCCAAATTTCTTAAACTTGGTAGATATACTTTATTTCCTATTTTGTATATTTAATTATATTATTCTTTGTTAAAAATGAAGAATATAATCATACGTACTATTTTATCTTATCTAATATACTTTTATGTCATACACACACGTAACAACCCACAAATATTGCAAACATTCATAAAAAGTATTGAATGGTAGATACACAAAAGTTTGAAAATTTTCAAAGTCTTGCAAAATATAGGAGATCCGAATTAAGTTCCGAGATAAAACTGATTATGAGATTGTCGATTAATTTTGATAAACCAAAATGCCGAAATTGGAACTAATAATTGACTCCGAAACTTGTTTTGATTGACACTTGTTTCCGATCCGGCAAAAAATCACCCCTAGGTGTATTATACAAATTGTGTTGCAAAACTAGGTCCAAAAAAGGCTGTTGAAGGACCTCCAGGGACCTATGAATATCTAGGACAAGATTTTTTTGTACCACCAAGTGTTTGATGAAATGCGTTTTTGACATCACTTTGCAGGGTGCTTGACATAACTAAGCAAGGTCACTCACAAATCTACAATGCCTATCACAGCACTTGACAGATATCGACTTTTGTCGACATGCACACAATATTGCTCGGTAGAGGACGACATGCACACTAAATGCTCGACGAAATATTCACCTGAAAAAAAATGAGATCTTTTACACTAGCATCTTCCAAGGTTAGAATTTTGGATAAATTTTTAACACATTTTTTTCTTCAATTTTTCCAAAGGTAAGTAGATAAACTAAAGTTATGAAACATTGAAATGAGGATACTAATTTTTTGGATGCAAATCGAAGCAATCCTTCAAGAGTTCTGTTGAGTACAATTAAAAATGTATCATCCAATATGTAATCAAACTACTAATGAATGTCTGGAGCATTAAGAGCAAGAATTAGTTTAAACCCACCTTAAAATAGGGTAGTGTTATTTACACACTCATTTTTACTTCTCACACGCTTCTCTTAATTTTCAACTGTCGGATCGAATGAACTGAACAATTATGAGTGTGTAAATAATAGTATTCTTAAAATAATCCTAAAAATCATGCTAGGGAGAATGAGAACATGAGATGACAAGTGGATCCATCACAATGTAGTGAATTACAACTCAAAAACCCTAAAAAGCAATAAGAAAATGATCAAAGAAGTTGGGGCCATTTAGATTTTGGATGCTCCAACTGTTTGGATAATCTCATCTTTTAACAAAAATAAAATAACAAAAAGTATTGCAAGTGACTCACCCTCACCGTCCTCGAACAGACGTTAGAGTGTGAAAGCAAATTGAGAGAGAGAGGTGGGTCCTTCTATTTTCTATTGACCTTGTGGGGACATTTCCAAAGAAAAAACATTTTGCATATTTTGGTGTCTACAGCCGATGAATCTGCAGAAAATGTCCTTTTCAGCTCGTTTACAATTCCTAGCGTAGCGTACCAGATTTTAGAAGAAATATAAATTCTTATGATGACCAACTTTCATCTTACAAAGTCTTCTTAAAAGTATGTAGTCGACTTACGTTGAATTGTATACAAGTGGATTAATCTGCAATTAATGTGTGATGAAATATTTGTCGATTTAAATCATATTTTGTAAGCTATATAACATAGTTGTTGATAATTGATTTATTAGTGTTAATTAACGTGTTTATTTTCTAAAATCGTGTGTATCATATTTGAGCTCTCAAAGTCAAAAGTTTCGATTATTAACTGGGCATCCAACGTAACCATAGATGCATTATATCAAGGACAATATTAGAGTTAAGGATAACACTAGAGAGACTAAATATATAAACAAAATATTATAAATAAAATAACATGGAAGTTGATAATTAGAGTATTGCTTAAGTGTTGATTATCATGCTTATTTCTTATTGGTGACACATCATTTAGTTTACAAATTTAATTTACTTAGCATTACTCTTGGGTTAAAGACTGAAATTTCAGACTTAGGTTAGAGTGGAACAACATACTTTTTTGTGTAACTAATTTATAACAATTTATTATACATATATAATGGGGTCGAGTTTGAATTAATCAAGAATGAAAATACCATCATGGCGACTCAGATTTTTCAAAAAGTCCCGGAAGTTGTCCCATACTCGTGTACTATCCACCATAACCACGAATACCCAAACTCGTGGGGGTTCTTTGTCATCCCTATCCTGTTTGGCCCGACCAAGCACGAGCAGCAAAACTTACAAAGGTGAATATGAGTCGAAGCGCTGGAACCCAAGCATGCCTTATCCTAACCTGAAGTATTGTCATGGGTTTGAAATGGCCTGGCTTAGCACATTTTCGATCTTTGCAAGTAGCAATTGGGGGAACGTAATTTGATTTTATTTTAGCATCAGAACAATTAATCTGGCCCAGTTGCACAATTTTTTGACATTACGAAGTACCACCTCAAAAAACCACTTCAAGTAATAGCAACGAAGGGGTTGCCAATACTCTTGGCCAGTTTCATCACCACTGGCGCTCTCAAGGCTATACTTGCATGATTTTGGTAGCCGTAGAAAAGCACCAATATGATCCGCACGCTTCTATGTGTGGCTAAACATTGCTGCTAAGTATGTATATGCATCTTGATAAAAATCTCTCTGCTCCTAACAACTAACGGTTAACTCATTCACGCTATTGTTTGTAAAAAATAATTATTAATTAGATTTGGTTATTATAAAATGTATAAATTAATTATATAATGTAAGTGATTAAAACAGTTGTGTCAAATTATCAGAATAATGAGTCAAAAGCCTCTTTCTAACAACATCAATATTTTTTCTAATTTGATAATTATTACGTGCACAATTTACCAATTGAAAAATTTTATCATTAAAAATCTCGGTATTAGTGGCTAAATCAATAGTCGCGCATTATGAACTTTCTTGGAGTTGTCGAACTGCACCTGTTGGTTTTGCATTTCGATTGTGGATAAAGCAAAGAGACAAAAAAATGTGCGGAAGCAAAGCGACCCAACAAGAAGTAGCACTTTGCTGCTGTAACAGGATGACATCACGCTTCTCTCATTCCAACCCAAAACCAAACGTGATTAATTGAAAAGGGGCCCCACAACACAATTTGCATACCAAAGAAATTTCAAAGCAGCCGACTTCGACATCGACATCAACAAAAAAAAATTAATAATATCGGCCACTAAAAAATAAAAAAATAAAAAAAATATTAAATACCGAAAATATCCATCCGGTTGAAGTGTGCATGAACCTTCTCACCTATTTAAACCTCCCTCTCCTCAGATCCAGAAGAAATCCAAAATCTCAACAAATACAACACTCTCTCTCTCTCTCTCTCTCTCTCTCTATACTTCAAAACACATTTCGGTTTAGACCCGGACCCGAATTTTTTGGTTTTTGGGCTGCGAAATGTACGGACAGAGTGGAGCTGACTCCGACTACATACTCCTGAACTCGATTCGGCGACACTTTCTGGGAGAGACGGATCTCCTAATCGGGAACCCGATGAGCAACTCGGGTTCGGGACCCATTTTTTCTCGGAGCTCCAGCTTCAGTAGCCTGTACCCGTGTTTGACCGAGAATTGGGGCGATTTGCCGCTCAAGGAGGACGATTCCGAAGACATGGTGCTCTACGGAGTACTAAGGGACGCCGTTAGCGTCGGATGGGTTCCATCCGGTTCGGCCGATACGTGTTCCTACGGTTTTTCGGTAAAATCGGAACCGGAGGTTCTGCCACCGGTGGATAGAATGCCGGAGAAAAAAGCGGCGCCGGTTCAACCGGTTCAGAAGTCGGCTGAAGCCGTTCCAGCTGTGGTGCCAGTGAAGGGGAAGCATTACAGAGGCGTACGGCAGCGGCCGTGGGGAAAGTTCGCGGCCGAAATTCGGGACCCGGCTAAGAACGGCGCGAGGGTTTGGCTCGGAACTTTCGAAACAGCTGAGGACGCGGCTTTGGCTTATGACAGAGCCGCTTACAGAATGCGCGGGTCCAGAGCTTTGTTGAATTTTCCACTCCGGGTGAACTCGGGCGAACCCGACCCGGTGCGGGTGACGTCTAAGCGGTCATCATCCGAACCGTCATCTTCGTCTTCGGAGAACGGATCTCCGAAGCGGAGAAAGAAGGCGGACGGCTCGAGCCCGGTTCAAGCCGGATTGGAAATGGGAGCAGGGATGGGGCAGCAGCAAGTGGGAGGCCAAGTGGCCGTGTCGGTAACACGTGGCGAGCAGTTATTGGTGGTCTGATGGATGAGATGGTGGGAAAAGTAGGGGAGGGACAGCTCTACTGCTCAAATTGTGGAGGACACACTGTAATTATCTGAGATATAATTTTAAAAAGAAAAAAAAATGTAGGATTTCAGCTTTTTATTTTGCGAGAAGAAGCCAATTATTTTGTTTTTGGAAAAAAAGGAGGAGAATAAAAGGGGATGGTTGAGAGATGGGTTGACAGAGGGCGATGCTGCTTTTGTGGGTTTTTTGTGAATACAAAATTTTCTTATTGTTTCATGAACACAATTTTTGAATGGAATGTTTACCTCCTGCACAAATAAATTGTTACCAACTCGTATTTTATTATGACTTCACTCCAGTTAAGATAGTTTTGGGCATGGCCAACTCGCATAGTGTGATGGGCGGAGTGGCGAGAGTTTAAACTATGAGTGCATCGAATTGAAGATGAAGATTTTAACTATTAAAGTAATTCATCGCTTGTATTCAATAAAGATAGTTTCGCGTCGGTTGTATATAGGCTCGAAGACTTTTAGTTTCTAATGAGTTAGTCAATCTTAACCTAACTTGTTTATTACCGGTTTGTATGTCACTTTGTAATTCGTTTCTATGAACAGTTTATCTTTTTGTTAAATGGTCCAGCGTAAATCATAAGTTAAGAGAATAATTATTTAGAAATCTAAAAGATAGAAAAATCCGCATACTGACCAACCATTTGGCAGAACATAAACTTTTATACTAAATAAGTTCAATTCAGAGTTCAAAATCTCCCTGACATATTGGCTTGCCCCAAGCACCTTCAATTCAATATGTTCAAAATCTCCTAAAATACGAACTATTTTGCGAAATTTATGTTGTCAGATAAATAATTATGTATATAAGACATATATTTATGTTATGAGATATGTGTGTGTGTGTGTCTATATATATATATATATATATGGGTTGTTAGATAAATATTTATATTACAGAATTATAAATTTAGGCGACATGTAATGATTAATTTTATATTAATCAATCGTCTAAATTCACAATTTTACAACATAAGATGTTAAGATACTTATGTTGCTACAACATGTGATGATTTGAACTTTACTCACTACCAAAAAATACAAAAAAAAAAAATGAAAAAGAAAAAAAAAGCTTTCGCTGCAAAACTCCTCCCGCCGAACATGGTATTTGTCGGAAAAGGTTATGTATCCCGACGAAATTCAATTTTATCAAACAAAATCTTCATCGATGAAATTTTAACCTTAGTCGGTGAATTATTTGCCGTTATAACCAATTTTTTACCGTCAAATACTAAATTCGGCAGGATAACTTTCTTGTGGTGAAACATTTTACCGTGTGATATTTAACAGGGAAGAATTTCGAAGCTAAATCTGAAGATTGTCGGCGATAAGGATTAGTTTCTAGTATGACTAAGCAACTAGCTAAAGAGGGAATCAGGTAAATTTGTTTCTCTTGACATTTCTCATGTTTAGGAAAGAGAGTTAGGATTGGTCACGACTCTGCATAAATTTTTCTTCTCTTGAAATTTCTCCTTTATATAGAAGTTTTATTTAGGGTTAATCTTAGTTTATTACTCTGAAGTTTCTTGGTTTTCAACATTTGGTACATCAAATTGTTTTTCATCCCATAGTGGTACATGAAGTCATAATTTTGGAACACTTTCATACATCCATTAAGGTGCTGCTAAATCAGCCATTAACTGATGACATGACGTCTACGTAGATAATGATTAGACGCCACGTGTGAATATGGACCCACATGAATATTAAAAAAAATTTAAAAAAAATTGGGGACCCCCTCTCCCTTCTCCCTCCCTTCTCTCCTTTGCACCCACCCTTCCCCCTCCCTCTTTGACTCCACCAACTTATTTCTTTCTCTCTTTCTCCATCAATGGTCTCATCCAAGTCCAGGTTACTAATCATGTAATACCCTCTTCTTCTTTTTTTTTTAAATGACTATATATATATGTGTTTTTTTTTTGGAAAACTGGATATTATTCCAGGGCTGGCAAAGCCAAAGAACAAGGCCAACAAAGTTACAAGAAACACACAAACTTACAAACTAAACAACCAAAGGTCCAGACCAAAGTACATTGACAAGCAAAATGGACCAGCTAAACAAACCAAAGCCCAACCAATAGCGTGGGCCCAAAACAAAAAGAAAACCCGAGAATGCAGCAGCAGTCCCTGTCGTAACAGCCGATCAATAGTCGCCAAAATCCATGCCTCTGACCACAAGCTGACTCGTCAATCATCGCATCCAACCCCAAGCATCACATGGGACGCAGCCACTATCGAAGAAATCGAGCAACCAGAAAAGGAATTCCGGCTACCTGAGGAAAGAAGCCCGGGCAAAGCCATAAGCAACACCGCCATCAAAGTTAGACAAAGAAAAGGTGGTGGTGTAAGGAACACCCGAGCCTGTCCAAGCACCGAAGCTTTACACACCATCTCAGAAGAACAAGACTGCAAATTGGAGCAAGGATGACCAAAGAGGAGGGATGTCAGTAGGAGAAGAAGAAAAGGGCAAAATGAAACAGAGAGCATGGGGAAAGGAAGGGAATAGTGGGTAACCAACCCTAACCGAGGCTAGGGTCGGCACCCCCAAAGTTGCACAAAATCGAAACCCTCCTATAAGCACTGAGAAGAACCCTCACAGAGAGAGAAGCTCTCACAAACGTATTGATTTTGTTGGATTTCTTTTATATAGTATAATTACAATTATTTGTATTTTGACATGTAAGTTAGTAGGGACCCTTTCACAATAAAAATATATTTTTGTGCCTAACTAGTACTTTTATACTCAAATGTCTCCAACTAGAGACGTTTCTATTATTTGGCATCCTCATCATAATTTTGTAACTTTGTCCAAGAACTGTGTAGCTTATATATATATATATATATATATATATATATATATATATATATATATATATATGCATTAGTTTGATTTGTTAGGGCTTCTCCTTATCCTTTTTGTGCCAATAGCAATTTAGTTACCCTTGCTAGCCTTTTTGATCTTTAATAGTAAAGTGTAAAAGGGTTGGAGAGTTAATCTCCGAGAGTTGGGAATTTTCTAGTAGAGTTAGCTTGATTTTTTCTCCAAAGGATGAGGTGGAAGTTGGTAATTAATAGAAGCTAATAATTAGGGTGAAGAGGTGGAGTCTATAGCATCTGTATGTTAGTCTATTAGCATGAATGAGGCAATGTTTGTGGTCTTAGAAGTGCTTACTCATCAATCTAAAGGAATCTTAATCATTTGGGCAATATTCTCACTCCAATACAACTCTATCAAGCTTACCTTGAGATAAACCTTTATGTGGCCTTTGATGTTTGCATCCATCTTGCATGATATTTATTTGTTCACGATTAACTTGACACTTGTTGCTTTGCCATTGAAACACTTGTCATTGTTAATGATTAGGACAACACTTGTTGCCTTATTATTGGAACACATTTTATGTCTAATGATTGGCACAACACTTGGTTTATTTCTATTGGCACACTTCGGAGATTTTTTTTGGAGAGGAGGATGTCATGCAATCTTTATAAAGGAAGGAGCAAGAACCAACGGAGGACATGGAGAAAAGAGAGAGGAAGAAGAAGAAAAAAGAAAAAGAACAGCTCCAACAAAAAGCCATTCTCCCTTTCATATTACCTCTTATCTTTCTTTTACATATTGTTAAGGCTTTAAGCCATCTTTCATTGTATTTGTAAGTCTCTCATATATAGTGAAATACAATGAAAGCAAACCCCAGTGGATGTAGTCGATTTGGCAAACCACTTAAATCTTGTGTTGTTTATGCATTTACATTTTGAGATCATTGTCATGAGAAGCACTCCCACCAAACCATAAAAAATCTCCATTTACTTCCCTTGAGAATGCTGGAAAATAAGGGAGACAAATCCCAAAAAACGCATGAGAGCTTACCCAACATAATTGCTCAATGGAACTCAAATGGGGTTATACATCAATATCACCTAGAGAAAGATGGAGTAAAATGGTAAAGTAATATTTCTCACTTAGATTGTTGTGTGTTATCAATACTATATTATTGATAATATAATACAATTTTGGCTACTAACAAATTGATTAGTGTTGCAGATGTTTTAGAGCATGTGATTATTGATATCCATGTTACATAGCATATACATAAGCATGCAAAGCAAGATAGAGAGTTGAGTTGTGTTGTGTCAAGTGCCCACTTGTGTAAAGTGTTTGAGTTGTGAAGATATTCAAGGGTTGGAGAATGTCTTGAATATAAAATAATGAATCTTGTATATGTCGGGCGTCGGGAGAAGGGCTTGAATATACAATTGGGCGTTGGGGGGAAGTTCCTACATAAATAAAGTGGAAATTAAGAATTTAATTCTGAAAATTAGGCTTAAGGGATGAACGGGAGTTAACTCATATTCTAGGGTATTTTGGAGCCAAGTGGTATAAGCATGGTATAAGACATGCATGCTTGGATGCCTTAGGTATGTGTTAGCAGGATTAGAAGGGAGTGAGTACATTCATCCATCTCATTTGCTCTATTTCATGCATTTGAAAGAATTGTTACATTTGAGTTATTATTTTGTTGGTACTTTTTGTTGTGAATTAATTTGTGCACTACAGTTTTTCCGCTGCATATTTGATAAATTTTATGTAAGATTTTGTTATATGATGTATGGTGTAATCGTTGTAATTTAATTTAATTTTCCACCATATCTTGGTTGTAGAATTTATTTCTATAGCTAAGATGGCTCACACCCTAGCTCGTGAATAGTCCTTATTCGCGAGTCGGGACTTGACAAATCACCACCTCATTCCTCCTCTTCTTCTCTTCTACCACCACCATCATTCAATTAAGCTCCGCCCAAGTCCCCAAAAAAAATCTCGACCATCGTTAATCCAACTCTGATTGCACTGACCGTTGGATCCACATCTGACAGCTCCCACCGGCCTACAACCTCAATCTCTTCTCCAACTACTTCGGCTTAACACGGGACAGCCCGAATTCATAGAATCGGAATATGGGTCTCTCCACCACCGTCAAATATGGTAAGCGGGGCCTAGAGGTTCGATCTCAAGGGGTCATCGAAGAGGAGATGAGGGTTGGGTGGGAGGAGTTGAAGAGGGAGGGGGAAATGTGGGTGCAGAAGATAAAAGGGAGGGAGGGTCGGGGGTGAGGTAGGAGATTGCCCAAATTTTTTTTAATTTCTATAATTTTTTAATTTTTTATTTTTAATATCCATGTAGGCCCATATTGACACGTGGGGCCTAATCATTGTCCATGTGGGTGCCATGTCACTAGTTAACGGCTGATTTAACAGCAACCTTAATGGATGTATGCAAGTGTCCCAAAATTATGACTTCAAGTACCACTCTAGGATGAAAAAAACTTGATGTACCAAATGTTGAAAACCAAGAAACTTCAAAGTAGTAAACTGAAATTATTTATGTTTGATAGCATTCGTCATGTACTTACTATTCAAAACATGAATTTGTAATGAGAATGAATATTAAGGGTTTCTATTTTTTTTTTAATATTCCTCTCAATAATTGTATCTTATTGAAACAAAGTAGTATATTTTCCTCTTCTACAGCTTGTTTAGTTAGAGGAATATATATATATATATATATATATATATATATATACATATTTTTTTTTCCAAAATTTAATATCTATCATGACGAAACATATTTTCGTCGACAAAAGGGTTCTTTTGAGGCAAAAAATTTGCCGCTAAACCATTTCCGTCAAACATTTTGACGGCATAAAGGTTCATTCTAGTCAAATAATTTTGCCGGTAAAAAGCTTAGGAGAATAATATTTCGTCGAGAAAGATTGCCTTTGACGGCAGCCATATTCCTTGCAGTTGTTACTCTTTCGTCGTATTAGATTCACTGTGAGAGATGTGTAGGCAAAATTTACAGTGGCAGCCGGAAAAGGTATTTTCTAATAAGGATATGCTGCTTTTCCAGTGAAAATTGACCTTGCTCGACAATAAAATTCACCGGCATAGTAGTCGGGAAAGCCATTTTTTTTTGTAGTGACTGGATTGGGTTTTTTGTGTTTGTTTGTTTGTTAAAAGTTTAGGGGGAGGGGAAGCTATCCTATCCCAGGGCCATATATACCACAAACTTTTTTGAGAACTTACAGAGGGAGTCTTAGCTCATTTTTTTTGGTTTTTTTTACAGATCATGCACCAAGAGGTATTTAGTGTAGCAGGGCTCGAACCTTGGTCTTGGTCTAGCGAAAAGAATGATTCTTACCAACTGAATCGACTCTTGTTGGCTTCACTACATTATCTTTGACTTCTGCACATGGTAAACTTTAATCAATGGTCTACATTCACAATTTAAAAATACAAAATACTTATGTCGTCATTACACAGTCTGAGAAGAGAACTTTACTACTGATTTTGCGTGTAATGAAGTGAACTAACTACAGTACCTTTAACGCTCATCCATCTACTTATAGTTTTCATGGTGGTTTTTCAAATTCACTATAAAAAGATTCTGAAGAATATATAATCTACATCAAGTTTATTGTTGATTGTGCATTATAATGTACTTAGGATATAATAGCCGAGACATCTACGTTACCTTTTAAAAAAATGGAAGGAATATATATACACACACAAATATGTGAAAAAAAGTAAAATTCATTTTCCTTTCCATATAAATTAGCCTTCTTTTTCCATGCAGAGAAATATGTTTACATTAAAAAATAGGGAAATAAATTGTTTTAAACTCGTTATCCACGAGATTTATATTATTAAAAAGGATATTTAGACCTGACATTCGTGTCGTGTTTTTCGTTTTCGTGTCATACCCAATATCTTAAAGGGTCGTGTTGTGTAACACCCGTTAAAGTAAACGGGTAATATGACCCAACCTGAAATCGACCCGTTAATATTATAAGGCAATATGACTCGACCCGTTACCCATTAAAGAAAATATTTTTTAAATCAATAAATAATGAAAATAAAAAACATAATTTGACCAAAAAAAAACATAATACTAAATTAGTATATGTATACCACATTGTCACATAAATATTACTCCAAAACATTAAAAAAAACCATTTGTCTTTCAAGTATTATATACTCTAAAATAAGAGCCTAATGAAAAAACATTAGTACATTACTATAAAATATCAAATGTTCAAGGATATGCAAAATGAAGGGACTTATGTTTCAAGGTTGAGGAACCTTGTACGTTTATATATGCTTTCACATTTTTTTAGACTTGTACATTAAGATTATGAATTTTATTTATTTTGAACTCCCTTAAAAATACTATTCTTGAGGGTTTGTATGGTTTAAAAATTCAAACGACGTTGTACCCATACTCATAGCGTATAAGATGCGATCACGAGCTTTGCATAATTTTTCACATTTTTCGCACGTGTAAATTAATTATTATGTTTTTTTAATGTGTTTGGTATTTTTAAATTACTTGATACTTTTATTTTAATGTGTTTTATAATTTTTTTTATTCTCACTCTTTGCCTTACTATATAAATAAATAAATAAAACTTAAATTTTTATAATTTATATAGAATAATAATAAAATAATATATATTTAATATACAATATATACATATACACTATGGCTATTGTATTTATAGCAAGTTTTTTAAGTAGTTTAAAAAATTAAAATCATCAAAATAACATTTTTCTTAACGTGTCGAAACAGGTTACCCGTGTGTCACTTTCGTGAAAACCTGTTATGACCATCTCCAAAGGAGATGCAAATTTTAAACCTAAAATTTAAATTTGAAGGCTTACGTAGCACTTTGACATCTTTTAAAGTTTTGCACTCCAATCGATATGCCAAATTTTAAACATAAAATAAAAATTCATATGTATTTTCTATGCATTGGGAATGAAAAGAATCAAAAGGACAATGCTTGAAACCAATAAAAAATTAATCAAAAGCATTTAATAATTAATTAAAAAATTTGAAGATGCTGTCAAATTTGGCAGCAAGGGGGAGAGATGTCATTCCATGTCATGCCACATCAAATTTGGCTTCTCTGTTGGAAAACATTAATGTTGTCTTTTGTTACTGTTATTGCTGATTTGGACATTTTGACATCTCCTTTGGAGATGTTCTAAAGATCCGTTATTAACAGGTTCTTATCGTGTGACCCGATTAGTTATCGTGTTAACATGAAACCCTTTATTTTCATGTCGTTTACGTGTCATGTTAATGGGTTATGTAAGAAATTGTCAGGTCTAAGGATAGTGTTATTCCCACACTCATTTTAACCTCTCACATACTTTTGTTAATTTGTGGCCATTAATTTTCTTCAATTCCTTTGATTTGATGGTCGAAAATTAAAAAGGATGTGTGAGAAATAAAAATGAATATGTCGATAGCACTATTCTATTAAAAAATACGAGTGGCTTGAGTGACAATACTTTATGTAGCAATTTCTTTTTCTCTCAAAATGCCACATAAGTTAGTAAATGACACTTTTGATAGACAATTTACTATTTTTATTGGAGATGCATGTTTGATTTGGTATTAAAAATATGACAATATACTTGACTATGAGCTATTCCATCTTCAATGACAACGTGACATCACTTATAAATATTACAATTAAAACTATTTGTTGTTTTATTATCGTCTAAAATCATTTATAAACAAATTCAAACAATATGTTTTTTTTATTTCATGATTCTTATTTGTCATAAAAAAAAAGTTGCTCAATACTCGGCTTGAAATATGTAATGAATAATTTTTTTTCTTGAGGAGGTTAGGTGTTCAAAAATACAGAGTAGGTTAGAAAGGATAAAAAAAGAGAAAGGGAGTCACGTCAACAATTTGGCATAAAATTCAAACGAGCGCCGCCGGGGGGGGGTGGGGAGCAAACAGCTGGGGTAGAGTTGTACGGTCATGCAAGCAACGGCCACTGCATGCACACGCAGGCATCTTGTTGCATCCTTTGACTTTCACATTTTTGACCTTGACTTTCTCTAAATTCAGTTGAAATTTCATCCATTTTCATCATATATAATCAAAGCCGGTTGGGACAGCAGCTAATTAACTCCTCAGACCACTACTACCAAATAATCATCGACGGTTTACCCCAAAACAAAAACATAATCATCGACGACTATTCGAATATATATATATATATATATATGGAATAGGATCAAGGGACAAATATTTTTACATTCTTTTTAAGCCTTTTGATTACATAACATCCAATGATTCATATTTATTTATTAAATGACATAGATGCTCATGTAGATTTTAATTAATATATTTTTGTGTAACAAAACAGCCCCCTTTATTATTATTAATTAAATGGAATTCCAAATCAAGGAAACCCTAAACAATGCCGTCAAGCATCAACAACAATACACCCAAGCCAATCTTGATATTAATCATATAAAAAAATAATAATTAAATCAAATCATTTAGGTGCAAATAAATCTAGTTCTACAAATTATGGACTTGCGAAACCAAAATCTAGTTTTACAAATTTGACTATGTAGAATTCAAAGGTGAAAATAAGAACCTGCAAAATGGGATTATCGTATTTTCAGTTTCCTGAGTTCAGAGAAAATACTCCATTTGCACATAAGTGATGTGATGAACGGCATGAACCCTACTCCTCCATTCCAATGTATCTTATTATTCTTCGTACCAGCTTTTAAAGCTAGTACGCAACGTATCTTATTTTATGTAACAAGGAAACTAGGGTTTCTTCTTTTTTCTTAATTTTAGTTTTAATTTTCCAGATTTTATGTTTTTTTCAGTTTTATTTTATCTTTAATATTAGTTAAAATCCACATAAGCATACATGTCATTTAATGAATAAATAAGAACCATTGAATGTCATGTAATCAAAAGGCTTAAAAAGAGTGTAAAAGTATTTGTAAAAATATTTGTTCCTTAATCCTATCTCTACACACACACACACTACAAGAAAAGTGATTATTAGGTGCGGTCAACTAGGGGCAAATAGAAGAATTTGCCTCTAGGGCAAATAGAAGAATTTGCCTCTATTAATAAGATATTATATGCAGAAATATTATTTGCTCCTATTAGTTCTATTAGGGGCGTTTAAATTAGCCCTTAATATGGGAATAATTTTCAGCTGTTAATTTTAATAACTAGTAGGGGAAACAACCACCCCTATTGTCAATAAGATTTAATTATTTAATACCCTAATCCTAATCCCCACTATTACCTTATCAATCGCCACTTTCTTTAACTATTTATTTTTTGTTTTATTTTAATTTCTATCATTTAAATGTATCAACACCAAACCCTAGGTCAGATATGCATTATTTCTTCCTATATTAATTGTTCTTCTCTCCTGCGCTGTTTATTCACTCTATCAAGTATCAATAGCATTCTCTCTTCTCCTTCTTTTTGTTCTTTCCCTTCATTTTTCGTTCTCTTTTTTTTCTTTGTTTCTTAATGCTTGTCATTGGTGGATTGAAATCAAGATAAAGAGATCACTAGGGGCTGAGAAAGTTTAAAACTTTGATTGATTTCTGAAGTTTATTATTCTTTCTTTTCTCTTGTTCTGCAACGTTCATTTCATTATTTTTCTTTACCCAGTTATTTTAATTTTGAGTTTTGTATATATTTTGTGCGATTACGTTATGTGACACACCCTGACCTAAATCAAGGCATGATGGCCGTCATGTGAGGGTGATGTAGCCATGTACACAGTGCGGAAGCAATATTGATATAGAAAAATACGAATAAATAAAAACCAAACTACTAGCAGTACTAGATAAGATAACGTGCTAGTGCGAGATTAAGTGTGAATTACACAACCAGAGCATAAGTAGCCTATGTGTAGTCCGACAGGACAAGTATTCAATAAACAACACCCAAAAGTGATCCTACATTTGGTGAAATCTGTCAGAACCTCCGAAAAATCCTCGTAGCCACCAATGCACTTCTACCTAAAACCTGGAGGCGCGCAAAACAGAAAGCGTGAATGGGCAAAAACAAAGCTTTTCAAAATCATTTCATTTCTCAAAAGTTCTAACCCCTTGCCATAAAACCTGTATAATTTCCCAGAAAATATAATATATACCATATCAGAAATCATGCTCATGATGAAAATCCATAGAAGTATACCATGCCAAAGTATCACAATGAAATGCCATAAGTAACTCAGTGAGCATATAAGAATGCAAGATATCAAATCAGCCCACGGCTGAGTCTATAGCTCATAATCATCCTCAACCATATCAAATCCTGCAAACAATTCAGCATCACCTCTAGTGGTCTGCACAACATAACTAGGTGTAAAATAAATATGCTCTAGTGCTACGATCATGTGAAGACTGTGCGAATAATCGCGGGTCACCTACGAGTCGGAACCACCTATAGTGGTCTATACGACAAGACTGTGCACCTAACTTGGATCCAAGGCGAGCATATGGTGCGGGAGGTGAACATCACGTGAAGGACTGTGCCCTAACTCTGGGCGAGAGCACTAACACCGGGGTGCAGGTTTATGAGCTCTCAATACATCTCATCACATCTCATAATCAAAGAAATCTCAAATATTTCATTTATGCACTTACCTGGCACTTACATGTGCGTCTGCAGCACCAATCATAAATATATGCAACTACTAATGCATAACTAAATAAATAGATACTTTGCATGGCATTTCAAAACATATAATCATTTAAACTCGATTTCTGGGAAAATCATCAAGTATATAGATATATACTAAAAACCAAAAGCCCACTCACTGGTATGTTGAAGGGTCGTAGCCCCCGAGCCTCGCTTGACTGTGCTCGTACTGAGGATAGGTCTCACCTATATGCGAAACAACTATATAAATGTTAATTTAACGCACATAACCAAAACAAGGTAATAACTTCTCATACATTGCTCAAATGGGGTATTTGAATATACCACAGTGACCTACTCACGCGCCACCACGCGCCAGCCAAGGCACGGCTAGACGCACCCCCACGCGCAGGTAACCCTAATGGAATCCTAACTGTCGTTAGGAATATTCCGTCGAATATTCCGTTAAAAAGCAACAGAAACCGTTAAATATACATGACGACGTCAGAATATTCGGTCAACTCTGATTCTCCGTTGGGTCTCCTAAGGGTATGAATCTCTTCTCTACATTTCTAACTTCAAAATGGTTTTAGCTGTTGAAAGTTCATATCGACGAGGATTCTTGGCGAATCTCAGTATAAGTGGCTACCTCTAAGGGTATCATCTTTACCCACACTACTGTACTTTACTTATGCTCTGACGATACGTGTGAAGTGCGGGCATACCCGCTCACCAGCGCACTCTGATATTTAGGTACTCTTAGGTTTAAATGTATTCACATTTCACTTATTGGCTTCGTCACTTTCCAGGTGTCGGCTAGCACAGCTCGATTTGGAGTCCTAATAGACATCCCAGATCAGGGTGTGTCATTATGAACCCAAATTGTTTCTTCATCTGGGTTGGTGATGATATTAGTTTTGAATAATAATTTTCGAAGAACTGAAAAGAATTATAAATATACTTGACTTTGAAAATGTGAGAATACGTATAAAATAATTAATGGTGGAATGGAAATCGTTTCTCAATTAAAACAATTTCCAAAATGCAATATGACAAATAAAAACTCAATTAAATACAAATTATTAAAGTAGGGGCCTTAATAATCGCCCCTAAAGCTTTCAACATCCGCACCTAATGTTTTTTCCACGTCACACTTGCCTACATGGCATAATAACTATTAGGGGCGGAAATATGTACCATTTCATCTCTATTTATCAATAGCAAAGCCTTTTTTAGGTGCAAATTTAATATCCGCCCTTCCTTACTATTAGGTGCATAAATCTTCATTTTTTGCCCCTATTTTTAACTAATAGATGCAAATGTTTTAGCCTCTACTTGTTCTAAGTTTTGTAGTGATATATTTTTTTTCTTTCTTCTTCCAACCAGGGACGGATGGAGAGCCGGCTGCGATGGGCTGTAGCCCAATTGAAATTTCTGACAAAGGCAACTTCTTATGGGATTCGTCCATCCAGACTAACCTGGTTAAACCATAAAATAATAAAGGCCAATAATAAATTATTGAGTAATGACATTTTGTAGTCTTAAGTTTTTGTGTAACTTTAAATTCATACAATGTCTGTTAGTTTTTTTTCACATTCATACACAGTTATGTTTCTTTGCAATATCATATATCCGTTAAATATTCTGTAAGGGAATTGGGAAGGACCATAGATTTGGCAAGCTCTCTTTTTTGGAGAAACTTCGTTTGTTAGGATTGGCCAACTCATCCTCGGAATCCGAAAATAAAACAGAGACAAAACGGATTGTTTTAGTGACTTTGAGAGCCCCTTTATACTCTATAAGGCTATTCTATGTTATATGAAAGTATTCCTGACAAGAACCCTTCAAATCGGTGCCCCTATCTTCTTTGAAAGGTATTGACCGTTAAAAGATGATGTGGAAACTGGGGTTCTACATTTTCGCTGAGGTGGTTATAAAAAAATAATATTTCAAGCTTGTTTCCATGGGGATGCGAGTGTCGTCTTGTCTAAAGCCTCAGTTGCACCGCACTAACACTACTACAAAAGGAGATATCACTAGCGTTTTAAAACCGACAAGAAACACCAGTTAATGTCGGATATTTGGTAAAAATCTGACATTAAATCGTGCAATGTCGGATAGAGTTACCGACACCAATACTAGCGTCACAAAAGGGTAATGACGTCGCTTAACCCCCTTAATCCGCCACCAAGAAGTAAAGTAATGTAAATTAAAAATAAACAACAGCGTCGCTTAAAAGCGACATCGTCCCTTACATTGCTTTTAAGCGACATGAAAATCTGACATGATGGCGCTTAAAAGCGACATTAAGTAACAAATAAACAATTAAATAATCAGACGTACTGTCGGTCCAAACCGACATCATGTAAGTTAAATAAATAAAATAATCTCGCTACCGTTGCCCATAAAGCGACATCGGATATATTAAAAATAATAAACTTTAACAGAACTCCCTCCATTTTTAGTTAATAACAATTACAGCAAATTATATGAAAATAAGCCCACTTGTGCGTGTTGGAGAGCAACACAGAGATGGAATGGCGTTCGTGATCATCGCAATGTAGTTTTGACAAAACACGAACACAATTGGAGAATCATACACCTATAGTTTGATAGTATTCGATGACTAAAAACCCTCAATTCGAAGGTTGATTTCTTCTTCAAAAGAACGAGCTCTGAATCTCTGATAGAGAAGTAACCCCAATTCGATGACTAAAAACCCTCAATTCGAAGGTTGATTTCTGCTTCAGCACCTTAAAGATGTAGATCTTGTAGGTCTCCACGCTCTTCTTCAATCTCTTCTTCTTCTTGTCTCCGGCAGTGGCTCCGGCCTCCTTCGGGAACTTCTTCCCAGCCTTGGGCTTCTTTTTCGGCGGGGGCTTTCTCTGCGGGCTTCTTTTCAGCTTTGGGCGCCATCGGAAATTTTCTTGTTCTTTTTCTCGGGAAACAAACGGGAACTTTAAGAAGACGAATTTGAGAGGACTTTGGAAATTTGTGGGATGCGAACTGATGGGTTCGGTCTAGTATTTAAATAGGTCGTTGATAAGGGGAGGACGCGGATCGATGACGAGGTGAGAAGTGTCCGTTGGATGCAGTGGAGTCAAATGGAAGATCGATGGCTTGAATTGAAGCGTAAAGGAGCGGTTTGTTTGTTAGTTGGGCCGTGTATACATGGTGCGTTATTATTGGGTTTGATTCAAGGGTGCGGATCCATGAGCTAGGGCTAAATGGGCGACCGCGATGCTCTTCTATTTTATATTTGTTGATAACGTTTCATTTTGAAAGTTGGAAGTTGAAATTTTCTTTATGTTGTTTACTTGTTTATTGAAAATGTTTTGTCATTTCGATGGAGTAGACAAATTAAGTAGGTAAAATTATACTTTTTTTTATTTTTTATTTGTCTATACTTTTATTACTTTTATTACTTACAAGCTTATTCATACTTTCATTAAGTATAACATAAGATTTTGTGGTATCCACTAGTGTAAATATTTGAAATTGAAGATCGAGTTCATTCATTGTATTCATATAGGGTCAAGGAGTGTAGATGTAAAAAATTATCAAAATCGGAGTTCAAACAACCGTTAAATCGTGATTTTTCGTTGATAACCGTCGAAAAGTTTTGTCCCGTTATTTGATCTCTGAATGTGTTTTTTTTCTTTCCGATTTTTGGTGTATGCGATCTTGAAGCATATACAAATAAGTTTGACGGTTGGATCGTTGAAATTAGTTTCGTAGAATGCGTATCCCATCAAAACAATAGATTCACTAACACTTGGAATTTATTTATACTTTCATTAAGTATAACATAAGATTTTGTGGTATCCACTAGCGTAAATATTCTAAATTGAAGATCGAATTCATTCATTGTATTCATATAGGGTCAAAGAGTGTAGCTGTAAAAAATCATCAAAATCGGAGTTAAAATAACTTTTAAATCGTGATTTTTCGTTTATAACCGTCGAAAATTTTTATCATGTTACTTGATCTTTGAATGTTTGTTTTTTGCAATTTTTGGCGTATGCGATCTTGAAGTATATACAAACATGTTTAATGGTTGGATCGTTGAAACTAGTTTCGTAGAATGCGTATCCCATCAAAACAATAGATTCACTAACACTTAAGAGTTTATTCATACTTTCATTAAGTATAACATAAGATTTATTGGTATCCACTAGTGTAAATATTTGAAATTGAAGATCGAGTTCATTCATTGTATTCATAGAGGATCAAGGAGTGTAGTTGTAAAAAATCATCAAAATCGGAGTTAAAATAATCGTTAAATCATGATCTTTCTTTGATAACCGTCGAAAAGTTTTGTCCCATTACTTGATCTTTGAATGTTTGTTTTTTGCAATTTTTTGCTGATGCGATATCGAAGCATATACAAACAAGTTTGACGGTTGGATCGTTGAAATTAGTTTCGTAGAATTCATATCCCATCAAGTTCAATGGTGTGTGTGTGTATATATATATTTATTAAGTAGATTTAAATTTATTTATTTTGTACGTATAACACTTAAGAAATTGAATGGTATGTATATTTAAGCCGATCCAATGGTCACCAATTGTTAATATTTAATTAAATAAATATATATATATAATTATTATAGTTTTTAGGGGTATAAAATTGTTAAATTAATATATATAATTATTATAGTATTTTTTTAGGGTTATAAAATTATAAAATTAATATTTTACTTATCGTGTATCGTGTTACCCACGTGTATACCCGAAACAACCCGTTATGTTAACAGGTGCTTATCGGGTTACCCGATAACGACCCGATTCGTTATCGTGTCGACCCGAACACCTGTTAATTTTGTGTCGCGTCGCGTCGGGTTATCGGGTCGTGTAAAAAATTGCCAGGCCTACTTACAACAGACACCGGGTTTCAAAATATTTAAAAAAAACTAAAATCTATGTCGCTCAGAACCGACGCAGGCTTTAAAATATTTAAAAACAATAATTAGTGTCGCCTATAAGCGACACCAATCCTTTATGTCGCTTAAAAGCGACACTATTTTGTTTAAAACGACGCCAGTATTTAAAATTATTAAAATATATGTCGGTTATAAGCGACATTAAATGTTTACGTCGGTTTGAAAATGACGTAGACATTTTATGACGCTTATAAGTGCCAGTAAATCCGACGTCATGTTCAATTAGTGTCGCAAATGTCTTATGCGCCACTACATTATATTAAACTGACATCACCTGCTGACATTGTAAGTCCTTTTTGTAGTAGTGTAAGACGCGAGTCGTTGTCCTGTTTGCTACATTAGTCGTTGTCCTGATGATATAAGACTCGATGAACCACACTAACCTGCCACCAGATTCATCATTGACCTATGCCGCACTCTCTCTGAACCACCTCCACGAACCTACAACAGATTGACGATCCTGCCACACTTTCAATTTTGCCCAGAATTGCATCACCATTACCCGCTACTGCCCACACCACCCTGCTCTTCTCATGGCAGACTTGACCCGCACCACCAGCAACCAGCACTCTGGATCCAATCCGCACCCGGATGTCTTCATCACCTCGTGATTCTCATGATCTGATGAAACCACCACTGCACTTTGACCCGTCGTGCTCTGATCTACAGATTGATGGTCGTTGCCAATAAAGATGGTGCAAACCTATGATGTATAGACACGGATGATAGGATTTTTACCACCTATAAAAGTAGGGATAAAAACACATAAAAATACTTGCAAGACAATAAGGTTGTCGTAGTATAGCAGCTCAAGCAAAGTCGTTTTCCACAGAGATTGATTGAATAATTTGTATTTAAACTAACCCTCAGCTAATTATTTAGAACAAAGTTTTGAAAATGTTGATTTTGGAATTTAAAATAATAAAAACGAATTTTAAAATAAAACAATTAAAGAAGTTAACAAAGAAAAACTAAAGAAAATAGTTTTGAAAATAAAGTTAAAAACCTAGGGTTCCGCCGTCCCCTTAACAATCATATATAGTTTTACCAATTATTTATGAATTACACATGCAACTTTGAAGGTTAGGTTTTCCTAATTTACATTCTACTTGGAACCTCCAACATAGAACGTATATCTAACATGCAACCCGTCCGGACGTTCGGATCAAATCTGAACACAAGAGACTCATTATGCTTTATGAAAACCCTTTGAAAAACTATGCAACCCTTAAGACGTGGTGTTCATCTTAAGTGAAATTACAATTATCAATCACAAGAAGCCAGCATCAATTTCAGGGAACCTTCCGACCAAAATTGCATCAAATTACTTATCTAAACATCTTAATGGTAGCTAAGCATTAAGACATAGAGACAGTTTAAGCACAGTGATTAATAATTCAAAGTAAACATGCATAATATATCATAAGCAATTAAATAAAAATTACATATTCATGCTAAGGCTCAAGGCTTCGCCCTAACAAACAAAAATTAGTTACTAACAATCATAAAATAAAATACTATTAAGAACGTGGATAGAGAACACCTTCAAAATAAACTGGAAAGCTCCAAAGTAGTGCGTGCGTTCTCTCCTATGTTGCCTAGAGAACCCAAATGGCTAAAAAGACTTATTTATACTACTCCAAAATAAAACCCTAAAATGTCTTAGAATAAAACTAGGAAACATAATAAAATAATAAAACAGAAAATAAAAGGTTTCCTATTTGAACTAAAATTCGGACTTCTCATGAAATTAGTCTTTTGACAGACCAAATCAACTCCAATTTGGTCCCAAAAGGTCTCTTTTGAAATCTGAAGTTGTCCCCTACAAATCCTCAGAAGGAATCATCCTCAAAATATGCCCTCTTGATCTCCAAAATACCCAAAACGTCCCGAAACGTCAATTTGGGAAAGCTGCGCGCTGGGCCTTCTTTTCTTTGCCATGGTCAAACGGCTTGGTAGGAAAATCTGGAATTTTGATACAATCATCTTGAAAGGCACATGAACATCCTCCAATTGGAATCACTCCAAAATTCATCCATTTGAATACTTTATGCTCAAGAGGAAGTAGAATGTCCTACATTGAAAATACATAACAAAGTATCAAAATTCACCAAAATAAACTAATAAATTATAACTAAGAATAGGGTAAAAATTATAATATAAAATCGACTCATCAACGGACACGGATACGGGGATACAACACGATACGACACGGGAATACGTTAAATTTCTAAAAACGAGGACACGATACATCAGAGATACGACAATTAAAAATATGTATAAATAAATAAATAAATATGATAATTTTTTGACACTTTTTCGAACTTTTTAACATACTTCCACAACGGAGTATGATAATTTTCAACAATCTCATCCGGATTAGCATTATCATTCGAATGATTATTAGGGTGATTCATTTTCCTAAATCAACAAACATATAAAGAGTAAGAGTTAATCCACTGTAGAGACAAAGTTATTATAATCTAAATATCTATATCACTACACAATAATATATTATAATATACAAAATACAATAATATTATAATATACAAAAAGTTAAAAACAGAAAAGCAAAAGGCTTCATCAGATTCAAATGGACTATGGGGTAGTGGAATGGGTATTATAATATATTATTGTGGGTAGTGGTATGGATATAATAATATTAGTTTCAACTTTGAGAAAAGCAAAAGGCTTTTTAATCAGATTAAGCTTTTATTTTCAGTTTCAGAGATGGGTTTTGTGACTTGTCCTCGGGGAATCAGATTAAGGCTTCGAATGGATTGAATCAGTAAAGCTGATGAGTAAGATCAGGAAAGCATCGGATTCGAAACTATTAACAAAGTGAAAACGAAAGCTCATCACTCACCAGAAGTTGCAGACAGAGACGAATGAGACGACAGCGCAGTTGCATACGGAGAAGATGGAGACGACAACGCAGTTGCAGACGGAGACGACGAAACAGTTGTAGATGATGGTCAATGGTGATTCGTGAAAGTCTCCCAAGCAAAGTGATTTCTGAGGTTCGAGATGTAAATCCAAATTTTATTTTTTATGATTATCCTCCGATTTTAGAGTGATTTCAATTAGCTAAGTTCGATCAATCACGATTCTGTGCGGATTTATTGTGATTATTTTTTTTATTTTTTTTTCTGATTATCCTCCTATTTTAGTTTCAAACATATCCGAAAAGTAGGATACTCCTATTTGGACAATACGATACGCGTATCTCATCAGTCCTAAACGTATCCCTTCACTCTGATACGTATCGGATGCGTATCCACGCGTATCCTCAACGTGTCAAATACGGGATACGGTGGCTTTCTCCCGTGTCTATGCATCGTAGGTGCAAACCTTGGTGGAAGTAGAAGGGAATGGCGTTGAGTGGTAAGATTGATGGAGAAAATTTTCATTGTGTCCGAAACACGGGTGGTGCACCATGTGTCATTATATAAGTGAAGGGAAGCTTTATTTTTTAAGTTGTTAATTTTTTAACATAAGTATTTCACCGCTTATATAGTGACCCATTTCGGGCACAATAAAAAATCTCTCATATTGAAGGAGGTGGAGCCCACTCTTTTTTATTCAATTTTTTGGCATAATTTTCTTTTTTCTATGTGGACAAATTTGACAGCCATATCATTATTTAATAGTCAATTTAACATATTTCTAACAATTGTGACATCGGTGTGAAATCGGGAGCGATTGTATGAAATTGAAAAAATTGAAAGATGTTTATAAAATTGAAATTGAACGTTTCGTTTAGTGGCATATCATACTTTACTCTAAATTATTCCTTAATTTCCAAATAAGACTGCGAAATTGAATTCCGAATAAGGATACTTTCGTATTTACGAAATATTAGGGAATACAAATTTTGATGGGACCCACACAACTTTTGGAATTCAACTCCAAAATTTGGAGGAATTGGATTCCCTTCAATTTGGTGGTAATTGAATTTTGGGATATTGGAGGAATCAGAATGAATTTTTCCTCCCCATTATACATTCACTTATTTCTAAATTCCGATTGCCCTTCGCATTAACTCAACACTAAATTTTGTTCGCTCAGTAAAAAAAAAAAAAAGAATAAAAAATTAAAGTTTTTTTTTAAAAAGTTAAAATAAAATAGAATAAAGTTTTACCAAATAAATAAAAAGAAATAGCACAAAAAATATAGGAAAATACCTAGAAATAAGACAATTTCTTAATCTTGGGACAAAAATAGGATATTTCAAATATGCACATGCCATGCACAACAATCGAACAAAAATAGAATTTTTCATGCACCTTGAAATGACCAAATTGTCCTCCCATATAAATGGGTTATCCAAAAATTCCAACTCTTATTTCTCATTTTGTAGAGAGAGAAATAGAGAAAAGAGAGAGAGAGAGAAAATCTCTCTTTCTCAATTCTAGTTCAAAAAACCCTAACCCACCCATCTTCTTCATCCAAGAGCTCTCGCTAACCCACTCATCTTCTTCAATTTTTACCTTCTCATCCGTAGGTTTTGTGAACTGGTTTTGCTTAATTTTGCTTTTTGATTGATGGATTTTTGGAGTTGAAGTGATTGGTTTGGTGTTTCTTGGAGGAGATCCAAAATCCTTCAATTTTGATTTTTGATTTTTGATTTTTTGTCATTTCTCTGATTTATATGTGGGTTTTCATTTCTTCTATCTTTTCCCTCCCTCTACTCCCTCTCTCGATCCAAATTTACAAGCACTAAAATAGGGTTTGACTTTTGCTGCAATTAAATGAAAAAACGTATTAAAGGTCAGTTGCCTATTGGAGAAGAGATAAATTTGAGGGAAAAGATAGAAATCAGAGTGGAAAGAAGGAAAAGAGAAGGATATGGACGAAACTATTTCGTGTACTCGTTCGCTCTCTTCGTATTAAGCTTGCTTATACATTGTATGTACACGACATGCACAGGACATGCACATGTTATGCTCACAATTCTAAGCTCAATCCAAAAACCATAGCTCACAACTCTTTCTTCGAAATCAGAAAAATGACCCTAAACTTTACATGAAGAATCAAAGATTCATTTAATTGAATTTGGTATCAAATTTGATTGGGTTCAAATATTTCAAGGATTTGAAAAAATTGCAGTTTGAATGGGCACGAAAAAACCCAACTGAATAAAAGGAAATTGTTTCATGAACTCGTTCGCTTTTTTTGTATCTGCAGGGCCTGCCTCTAAATCAAAGGAAAAAGTATTAAACTATGTTAATTTAAAGAGTATCAAAGATGTAAATACGCACCGTCGACACATAATACACTATATGCACACCACATGCACATAATATGTACAGTACATGCGCATCATATGCATAGAACGAGAGAAACTTTAACGACAACATATTAGTATAGTGGATACAATTAAAACATAATTGTTATGTATATAAGGTTACAGTGACAGTTTAAAAAGGCTTGTTACGTATATCAACACTGCTAAACCGTACACGTGGAAAACATGATACTCGTTGTCATTATTTTACGGACACGCATGACCCTTAACGTCCTCTAAGTTTTTTCTTAATTTTGTTTTTCCGTGAGGCCAACTAGGTTGTGGTCATACTCGCTAAATTCTGAGGCATAACATACATGCATTATAACTAGTGAACATTCCCGCTTCTCATATTAAGATGTAGCCATGCACACCATATGCACACCACGGAAAAATTTTCACAAATTTCTGCAATGAACACTTGAACCAGAAATTGTTCCATCCTAGTCTTGTAGCACGTCAAAACTTGAAATTTATTCCACAACCCATACGCCCCAACATGAAACACAAACCCTAATTTAACTTTTAAGTATTAATTCATGTTACAAACAACCCATATATTCTATAAATCATTGATGAAAGAACTTGGAACTAAACACCCTACCTTACTATGCCTGCCGAAGCTTCAGTCGCAAGAAAAAAATGAAACTTTCCGGTCAAAATAGAAAATATGGTACAAAACCCTGCTCACTCTTCTCGCCTCTCTTTGGACTTTCATCTCCTTGAAATCGGAGCTCAGAGATCTGAGAAAGGGAGAGAGAGTAGTGGGAGGAAAGGAGAGAAGAGAAAGAGTAGAAAGAGAAATCAGAAAATGGGGGAGAGAAAGTGAGGAATAACCCATTTATATATGGGTATTTTAGTAATTTCATTTTTGTACATGGCTTGTGTATGGCTGGTTTGTCCTATTTATGTCCCAAGATTAAGAAATTGTCCCATTTTGAGGTATTTCCCTAAAATATATTACTAAAAAGGGGCATTTTAGTAATAACATTGATTGTTACTCAGATTATGTGAATTAGTAGATAACTTATATGGTTCAGTACCATTCCCACTATGATTCCTGAAAATTTTAGTAAACAATTTTTTCACGCCTCGGAACCGGGGTTGGTGAAAACATAAACCTGCGCCCGATGCAGGAGTAAAAGTAAAAATAAAAATGAAAAACAAACTTCTCTTATAAAATAACTCCCAAATTTTTACAGGGTGTACAAAAATAAAATATAAACCTTAAAATCCCTCGTTGAACACAATCTCAACTCTTCTACCCTTCGTTAATCTTGTACTAAACCTGCAAGGTCTAAAATATATAAGGTGAGCGAGACCACAACACAGAGGGACATAAGTCTTATCAAGGATAATTGTCAAGGCTAAACCGAGTGTAATGCAACACATAATCAATTATAACATTTGTATCATTAATCACAATTTAACTAATAAACCATGAATGCAGCTTAACTTCAATCATTCAACCCGTCAATTTATATAATAAAATGCGCGGACCTGCATGTCCCATACTATGCACTTTACCACTACATGGGTGGTCCAAATGCTCTGTTATACACACTAACCCCCGTAACTCAATCATCCCAGTTCTCATTTTGTTGGTCATCTTCTTCTTCTCTCGATTGCCAGAGTCCCCACTACTTCATATCATTTTTATAATTTCACTTTTTCCACCCTTGCTAGTTCCTACTAGAGTTGAACACAAAAGATAATTCCATTTCCATATCCCATTCTCGCATAAACCAATAAAATCCATCTGCTCCAACATGAAATGATATGCATATATCAACATTATTTCGATATCCATTGCCGGGTACCTATTATGTACTATTATTATAATATTTTTGAGAAACTATATACTTGTTTTACAGCAAGGGGTTACACTTTTCAAAAGGGTTTTACAGAACTTTATTTTCAGGCACTCATCCTTGTTTTTGTCCCTTCCAGGATTTTAGTAGCAAAAGTTTCGTGACGACAAGGATTGCTGGTAAAAGCTGTCATGTAGGAGATTTTTCCTTTCATTATAAATGTCCTTACGATTTTTTCACTGCAATTTACTTATGCTCTGAACATCACTTGTGTTAAATGGATTGGTCCCGCTCACATTTGCACTTTAGAATTACTTACTTTAGGTTTAAATTAGTAGCACTTTCCACATCACATCACTTTATGACTTCGTCACCTGCCGGGTGTCGGCCAGCACAGCTCGATTTAGAGGTCCAGATGGATATACCAAGTCGGGTGTGTCAGTTTGGTTTCATTATCGACAATAACAGTAATATGAATATCATATTCCAAAATATACTTATATCAGCTATAAAGATATATCAAGTATAACACATATTTGTTTTAGACAAATACCCAAATAATGATAATTTCCCCAAGAAACTCCCTTCCTCGATTTCAAAACTAAAACGAATATCCACATTACTACCGCAATATATAGCTAAGCTCCACATACTTAAGCAAGCTCCTTGATCACTTCTAACACTCTGTATTTCTTCTACTCTCTTTTATTTTCTAATTCTTCTATCTACAATAAACTATATATAAAGGGATGTGCTATCCACACACCCCATTTTACTTCTCACACACCCTTGATAATTTCTGTCTGTTGATCTTCTTCAATTCATTTGATCCGACGGTCGAAAATTAAAATGATGTGTGAGAAGTAAAATAGGATGTGTGGATATCACACCCTTATATAAAACTAATACTATGCGTGCATATCTACTATATGCGACGTGCCTGAGAGGTATGAATTATGAAAAGATAGATATAAAAATTTCTAGGATAAATTACATTTTACCCCCTTTAGATTTGGGGTCGATTTCAATTTCTTACAACATCTTTAAAAAATTTCACTTTCATACTTCACGTACTATTTTATTTTAATTTCATACAACCGTTAAATTTTCCATCCATTGATCCGTTAATAGCTGATATGGCTGCTATATTTGTATCACGTGGCTGCCAAATTTATGGCATGTGGAAAAAAAATAGTTTTTATACATTAAAAAATATTATAATATTAACCCCATTTATTAAAAAAAAAACCTAGAACCCCCCCTCGTCTTCCCCACCCGACACCCCTCCATCCCATCCACCCCCTCCACGGCTCCACCCCTCAATCCCCGCCACCCGAGCACCCTCCCTTTTTAAATACAACCATTGACTTTCTCCGTTGAACAATCTCATCATCTTCTACAAGCTTTTTTTTGAAATACATAAACCAAAAGTCTGCTTCTTATTTTTTATTTCATGGATCCACAGATCTAATGGTTGCCAACCCACACAAGCAGCAGCAGCCGCAACCACCCCCTTCCCCATCACCATCGCAGCCCTTCCCCATCACCATTGCATCCCACAGACCACTCCGCCAACCTCCTCCCTCCAGTTTTCACACCCGAAGAGCTTAGATCCTCGACAAACCAATTCGACCCGAAACGCAAAATATCTCTCTATTTTCGCTCTCAATCCGAAGAAAAAAACCCCAGAAATTTCATGCATTTCAAAATTTTATTTCCCAAGTCGCCGAAAGACGCGATGTTTGAGAGGCCGCCGCCATGGAGGGAGTCGAGCATGAGAGAGAGGAGATTAGGGGTTGCAGGAGAGAGAGCATGGGCTTAGGTTGATTGAAAAATTGGATACGGTGATTAGGGGTTGCAGGGGAGAGAGCATGAGAGAGAGGAGAAAGAAAGCGCATGAGAGAGAGAGGAGAGAGAGAGTGCATGGGAGCGGCAGGGGTGGAGTCTAGAGGTGGAGTGGAAGATGGGTTACTGGGTTTGTTTTTTTTTTTTTCAAATAAATGGGGTTAATATTATAATATTTTTTAATGTATAAAAAATTATTTTTTTTCACATGGCACAAATTTGGAAGTTGCGTGACACAAATGTTGCAGTCATGTCAGCTCTTAACGGATCAATGTATGAAAAATTTAACGATTTTATGAAATTGAATAAAATAGTACGTGAAGTATGAAAGTGAAATGTTTTAAAGATATTGTAAGAAATTGAAATCAATCCCAAATCTGAGGGAGTAAAATGTAATTTACCTAAATTTCTAATCAAAGTGCAACTATTTATAGGGAAGAAAAAAAATCATGATTGGAACCTAAGCCTAGACTTTCCACAGCTATATAGACTGCTTAAAGGGCGGCAGATTCTCTACTCATTTTTTTTCATACACTTCCATTCTCGTCCTATTTGTGTGGTCACGGTTAAGCCACATCAACATTTTATATTAATTTTTTTATAGAAATAATAAGACAAAAAGACATGGCTTAACCATGACCACACAAATAGAGAAAGGATGAAAGTGTACGGAAAAAAAGAGCAGAGAATCTGCCTCCCTGCTTAAAGAGCAAATCTAAAGGAGGCAGATTGTCTGCTCTCCTTTTCCCATACACTTCTATCATTCTCCTGTTTGTGTGATCACGGTTAAGACACATCAACATTTTATATTGATTTTTTTATAGAAATAATAAGACAAAAAACGTAGCTTAACAATGATCACACAAACAAAAAGAGGATATAAATGTATAGAAAAAAAGGAAAAGAGAATCTGCCTCCAAATCTAAAACCACCATGGATAGCCACCTGCAGCCATAGACTGTCCACCACACCCCTAGTTCCTCCACGTCCTGCTTAAAGCTTCCACCGTTTTCTAGAAACCCTCCACCTCCCAGTTGCGTAGCCTACACTAGTCAGCAAAATAGGGTATTGGAAAAATATTATTTTATGAAAGGGATAAGTATAAGGAGGCAGATGATACTAATAAGAAATTTCTCCTTGTCAATTATAAGATTATAAAGAGAGGTCTTTGTCTTTTGGTTGGTGGGTTTTATCAATAGGCCCCATATAAAAGGTTGGGCTATGTGTAAAATAAAATAAAGCTAAAACTATTTCCTATTTGAAATTGAAAATAATAATAAATTAAAATTCAGAATTTTACAAGTTTTAACAAAAATCTAATTCTGATTACATTCTATTCTAACTTTTCCTAAATTCAATTTCTTTTATTCTGATTACGAATTTATAAACGAGTAATTAGAATAATGCTAGGTAAACTAACTTTTTAGACCAAATTCTCTTAACACAAAACTCCTATTAAAGCTGTAAGAAAATTTGAAAAATGGGGACTAAAAGTCATTAAGTAGATTAAAAAATTCTCGGTTTTCAAAATTTTCCGCAGCAAGCAAGTAAATTTTCCTACTCTGATAGTTTTCTTCAAAGTTTAGCCCACCTGAATTTTATATCCCGGATCCGTCCTTTCAACATTTCAACCGTTCAAATGTCTTCAATTTACTCACATGTTTGAATCCTTAGTCTTGAAGCAAGCAACAAATATCTTCTCAACTTGCTAAGAAATGTTTCAGTTTTTTGACTTTTTTTGGGTAAACATATCTCTTGACAAAAACTAAGGAAAATGTTCATATACATGTCATCTAAACAATTTTCTCAAATAAAGCAAATATATAATTTTCTTTGGGGATTTTTTAACTTTAATCCTTTAAGAAGATTGAAATTTAAAATAAATCTGATGGTAGATTACATATTGATTATAATCCCCTGATGTATCCTTTATTCAAAATAATTCATGTGCATTTTATTTAATGTCTCCCATTAAATATTTAAATTTATTAATATACAAATTTTAATTTATTTTTTGACCAAACAAGAGTTTTTTAATTTATTAATTTTATTTAACATTCTTTAAACTTGAATGACACACCCCGAACCGGAATGTCCACTAGGACTCCGAAATCGAGTTGTGCTGGCTGACACCTGGAAGGTGACCAAGCCGTAAAGTGTAATGATAAGGAAAATGTGAATAAATTTAAACCTAGAAGTGTCTAAATACCAGAGTGTGCTGGTGAGCGGGAGCGAACCCATCTCACATATGATGTTAGAGCATAAATAAGTACAGTAGAGCGGGTAAGAATTATACCCTCAGAAGTAGCCACTAGAATTGAAATTTGCCAAAAATCCTCGTTGAGACGAACAATCAGTAATCAAAACCTGGAGGGGCACAAAACAGAACATGAGAGTAAGCAAACCAAAACTTTGGAAACATCATTCTAAAAAATGCAATAACCCCTCACCGAAATCCATATAATTCCCCAAAATAACAATACATGTATATAAGAATCATGCTGAAGAATGGTAACAACCAAGGTATGCCATGTCGAAATATCTCAGTAACAACCATGTAAGCAAAATGAAATAAATCAATATAAAATGAATATCAGCTAGAGTCACCTATAGTGATCTGTACGACTCATCCATATCTCATCAATCACTGTTAGCATATATCTCATCAATCAAGGCTAGCACATATCTCGTCATATCTCATCAATCAGTGCTAGCACATATCTCATCATATTTCATCAATCAATGCTAGCACATATCTCATCATATTTAATCAATCAATGCTAGCAATATATTAGCCAGATCCACCTCTTATGGCCTGTATGGCTGAACTCTAGCTCATAAATCATGCCTGCACACGAGTCGAACCCACTTAAAGTGGTCTATACGACAGGACTAGGTGTACATAATACGCTCTAGTGCTACGATCACGTGAAGACTGTGTGAATGATCGCGGGTCACCTCCGAGTCGAACCCACTTAAAGTGGTCTATACGACAGGACTGTGCACTTACCTTGGATCCAAGGTGAGCGTAAGGTGTGGGAGGTGAACATCACGTGAAGGATTGTGCCCTGGCCACGAGCGGGAGCGCTAACACCGGGGTGCAGGTTTATGAGCTCTAAATGCATCTAATACCGCATGTACGACTCATACGCAACCCGAACGATAGTGTCGGAGTTGCCTATAACATAAATGTAGTCAAGCCATAATCCCATCATTTCAACTAATACTATATACTCACCTGAACTTACCTGTGTGTCCTGCGTTCACCTTTGCACTTCAGAGCGTTCATAATAATTATGTGCAAGTAATATGCATATGGATATACCAGGATGTAAATCTGAAATACAACGATCTCATAATATTCCCAATTATATAAACATATATACAAATGGCATAAAATGCATAAGCTGCAACGCCCCACTTCCGAACTATTTACCTTCAGAAATAATTATCGGTAATAAACCCAACTAAACACTAGTTTAATTAACTATCAGTACTAACTATTTTTCACTTCAATGTTATGATTCTTCACACATTGATTTATAACCAACATTTAGCCACCAAAACGTAAGGTTAAATCTCACATTTTCCACCAATCTACTTCGCATTGCTCAATTCCCCAAACAAGGCTATTGTCTTAATTATTTAGTCTCATTTATTGTATGGCTGCATCTAACGTCTCGTTAGACTGCCTACGTACCCTAAACAGGGATCAAGCCATTCGTAGTTCACAGTAGTATTCAAGGCATTCATAGTAATTATATGAAATATTCAATTTATAAACGTTGTGAAATTATCAATCACACACACACACACACACACACACACACACACATATATATATATATATATATATATATATACGATAGAAAGGAAAGGACCCACTCACCTAGAGTCCGCGCTACAACTTCCTAGCACAAACGTTGAGACATCACGAATCATCGTCGCCTAGAACAATTATCAAATCACATCTCAGAATTCTTGTCTATAAAATACATAAATTACATAGAACATATGTCTACGTAATTCAATTCAGAAGATTCACATATCAGATTTCTGATCCGCAACTTCCAAGGATCCACAATATGCTTCTAGAATAACATATTAAAATTTCATTACGATCCAACGGTCGGATCTCCGCCAATTGCCCAAAACCAAGTGACGGTTAACATTTATTTTACTAACTTACAAATCCAATTCGGGAAGATCCATAAGTCGAATTCCCAATTCGTAAATTCCTATGATCCTTAAATATTACGTATTATAATGTATCCAAGTTTGGTGACGATCCAATGGTCGGATCGTCGATTCACATTTTTATCAAGTAACGTATCCTAACAAATTTAGGTTCCAATGATTAACCTACGTCATTCAAATATCAAAACTGAATTCAAGACATTTGACATAGCCTAAAAATAGCATTGGCGGCCCACTGGCCACGCACTGCCGTGGGTGGCAGTCGGCCTCCCCGACTCGCCGGAAAATCCAACTATTTCCAAAAACTCTCAAACTTCACAGAAATGAAGATCTCAGTGAGTGGAGCAACTTTCATACCTTCCACGAAGTCCAAAAGTGGACGGAAAATGGTCAATTTTTCCTACAAAGCCGGCGGTGACTAAAACTTCCCGACGTCAATTCATCGTCTACGGTGGACCAACGGGGTCAAGGTTGGTTGGGATTTTCTCCTGGGATGATGGGCTACAAAGCCCAAGTGGTGGCATTGGCCATCGCTTTGCCATTTTTCCGGAAAATAAAGAAGGATGGGAGGAGCATCGTGAGAACCATCAACTTTTGTGGCCTCAAGCCGCCACATACAGAGATTAATCAAAGTGGTTCTTGGGTGGATTTTGTATAGGGGAATGAGAGCTTCAATATGGTGGTGGTGGCGTCGAAGAACTCCATCGGAGTTGGCCGGAATCGGCCTTGGAAGATGGGTGGTCGTGGAGGTGTACGGACGGAAAACCCACGGGAAAAGCTCCTAGCTTTTCCCCCTCTTTTTTTTTTTTTTCTTTCTTTCTGATTTCTGATTGGGCTGCTGCCCTTTTCTTCTTTTTCATCTAATTGGTCCTTAATCTTTTAACTAACTCTCAATAACCAACTTCAAACATCCATAACTATACCGTTATAATCCGGACTCGTAAATGGTTTTCGTCTATGCGTTCGCACCAACGAGTACAATGAGGATATGCTAAAAGAATAAGTCATACGTCTCTCTAGACGATGGTCAACGGTAGTCGAAACCTTTGCCTCTAGAGCATTTTCGTAAATTCATGCTTTTAAAATTAATAAAAACGTAAAATTTGGAACGGGTTGTCACATGAAAGACTCAATTAATGTACCTAAATGTTAGTACCGAAATGTATTATATTGAAAACCGAAATATATGTATCAAAATATATGCACCGAAATGTATGCACCGAAATGTTAGTACTGAAATGTATTATATTGAATTAATGTGCCTAAATGTTTGTATCGAAATGTATGTACAGAAATGGGTGTACCCAAATGTATTATAATGAATTTAATGTATCCAAATGAAGAAGACAAAGTACATCGAAATATATTATATAACCAAAATTAATTTATCTAAATGTTTACAACAAAATATATTACGATAAATGAAATGAAAATGAAAATGAAAATGAAATAAAATTAATACATTAAAAATTAGAATGAAAAAGAGAAATAATTAAAAAATCAAAATATAATTAATAAATGAGGTTATTAATGTATCAAGGGACTAAAATTAGATTTTGATTTTACTCATGATTTTAATCTAAAAGTCATTTTTGTTAAGGATTAAAATGAAGTTTTCTAATTTTCTTTTCATTCCATAATACCACTCAATGGCAGAGCCACACCAAAGGCTACGGTGGGCTGTAGTTTAGGAAGTGTTTGTGGCAATATGTATGTACTTTAGTGTATAGTCTAATATAATAGACAAACAAAGTGCAAGAAGAATGATTTTCTAATGAAACTAGCCTAGTATGTATTTAGGACAACTAAAAATATAAAAATTATCATGGAAATTGTGATGTCATTTTGTTCAAGTTCTGCTTTGATTCGGTGGGTTTTATATTATTTTCAATCAATTTTTTTTTAAGATTGTCTTTACTTCTACTTTCATTATTTTGTTTTCTGTTAGTTGTGTGGTTGTAATTGAGATAGTTCATGTATCAAGCTTTCTACCTTCTTTTTGTATTTGCATCTAAATACATGTGAAACTGGATGGTTTATTGTATTTTTTACAGTTTGCAATTGCGAAGCTTATTGAATCCATGACAAGCAAATTTTAAAGTATACAAATACAAAAGTTAAACTTAAACTATTGTATACAACGTAGGTAGCAAAAAAAAAAAAAATCATTTAATTTTAGGATGAATTTTTTTAAGCTAGCCCACCCGTAAAAAAGCTTATGGCTTTGCCCTTACCACTCTTAATAAATGTGGTAGTTTTCACACCCATATTTTATTGATTTCAAAATCATTTTTGTTTTTTTGATAATGGAAAAATGGAAAAGAGGATCAAGGTATAAAGGAAAATATAAGTGTGATAATTGTTGCCTTAATATATTACATGCACACAAGGAAATCCAGCCTGACCCAACCTACTCATGCTACGGATGTGGGAGCATCAGCTCAGTTCCTGTGGGTTTTTGAGGATCAAAACAAATTGTTGGAATTCTATGAAAAAAGTATTCGGAGCTAAAATGCATGCAATTTCATACGACCATAAAAGCCTAGTCGTTCTCGCTCTAGGTTTTCCAACTTCCTCAGCGACCTTTCTCTCTCTTCCATGGCGTCCTCATAGTTGTCCGAGCCTAACACCACTCATTTTCTCAAACTTACTTAATCAAACTACCTTCTATAGCTTAATCAAATTATTATTAATCTCTTCCTCGTTGGTCATGACCCTTGGGCTACAACTATTAGGATTCCTAAGTAGGAAGGAAATCTGATTACAATATTTGTAGGAATGGAATTCTAATTAGGATTTTATTCTTTCATGATTAGTCTAAAGTAGAACATCATTCTGTTAGGGTTGTAGAAATGCACTTGTAGATTTTGCCTTTTGTCTCGGGCCACTGTAAGACTGGAAAACTATCCTGCCACAAGGCACCCGCATTCGTCTTTAAAGGCCAATTAGCGCGCACATGAGTGCATACCAAGAAGCTAGTTATAAATGAAATTAGATCCGTGTGACAAATAAGATCCTCGACGGATCGATATACCAAACATATTAGCATTTATTAGCAAACCAGACACATGAATGATCACATTTATGTCCTAGCATAGCAAATCCATCAAGCTCCTACTGACCAAGGTATTAAATATCGATGATATCGGAAATATCGGTAGTCCAAAAACACGGAAATTTCGATGGAAATATCGGGATATTATCGATATCGATAAAAATTGAATAAAAACCATGGAAATTGTAAGAAAAACTTGGAAATTTTTATTGAAACTTTGCAGGATGTTTATTTAGTCAATTATCTATTAGTTTATCACAAAAAATTGGAAGGAAATGCATTGCATGATGGATTTAACTGATTTAAGTTGATTATATAGCGAGCTGGCAAACATTGTGAGTGTAGAAATTATGTAGTAATTAATGAAAGAAGTTTAAACACACCATAATCATTTATATATAATGAATTAGTAAAATATTTTACACTTTATCCATTGCGTGCTAATATACATGAGTGACTTAGTACCACATAGAGTTCCTATGAGGTTCAAAATTTTCACTATCTTCATCATCTCCATGTGTAGAGTAAGTGTATTGTGAAGAGTAGTCATCAAATGATAAATCCCCAAAATAGTTTTGCATGTAATTGTTAACATACCACCCATATGGATCCGAGATTGGTTGACGTTGTCCATAAGCAAAATCATTTGAAGATTGAGTCTCGGATTCTTTCTATGAGTCGCTCGATTCCATCCCAATAGGAATGAGATATGAAGGGTTCGGGATTACCAAACAAATGAGATTTGAAAACCAATCCCATATCGAAAATTTCGGTATTTTTCGAGATGAGATTCCCGAACTTCGGGATGGTTTTGGTTTGGGATTTTTCGGTTTGGGTTTGGGACTTTTTCTGTTTGGTTTGGGATTTTCGGGAATTTTTTCCAGCCCTACATGTAAGTGACCAAATAAAAAATAGAAAAATTAAAAACCACATGTCATTGACTAAGTAATTAATTGACACAATTTAAAATATAATACCACAAAAAATTTGGAATATGTGCAAATTTGTTTCTTGCAAAAAGAATTCAAAACAAAACCATATATATAAATATTTTAGCATATTTTCACAAAAACATAAGTGATCTGGTGGTTAAGGTCTTGAAGAAGTGAAATGGGAGGGGTTCGAATCCCCTATGCTCAAAATCAAGAATGGGAGGGGTTCGAATCCCCTATGCTCAAAATCAAGGTTTTTCAGAAATTTTCAAGTATTTTTGGATTTCATAATATCGCGATATATTAACGATAATAAGAGGATAAGTCATCAAAATATTGTCGGACCAAAAAAACGATAATATCGACGATATTTTGCCAATATTTTCGATATTTTGATCCATGCTACTGACACATCCAAGAGCAACTTACTGCATTTGACCAAAATGTGAAGGTTCTTTAGGTTTATAAAAGCACTTCTTAGTGCTTTCAGTGCTTCTTTATGAAGCACTCCAAGATATATTCAAAGGAACACTAGAATTTTACTAAAAAGTTCGACTTACTACTAATAAAAGAACTTGTGAAAAGAAGTGTTGGAGTAGAAGCAATAAAGTGCATTCCGTTGGATGAACCTTTAAAATTGTATATAAAAAAATACCAGTTTGAAAAACCAAAATCATCACTCTAGGAATGGATTGTCGAAACTAATTTTGCCATACCAGTTCTAAGTTATAGACTTTATAAATACACACGAAGTTTCGAAATCTCTACGCAAGCATGCTATAGAACCATCCTTAAGCAACTGAGCATGAAACAATTAAGCTCTACGAATATATTGGGCAGTGCTCCAGATATAAACCCGCTCCTTGCACTCGTCAACTTATTGGCGACCTCCTCCTGCAATATGAATTTCATGAGATTAAAAGGGAATGATTTCTGATGCAATTCAGACATTATATGCTAGCCTGAAACGAATGGATATGCTCATACTGTCAACAAGGCCACGGTAATTAACGCACATGACTTTGGTTCATGGCCATTAATACGTACATTTTAATTTTGAAGGGGTGGAGGTATAATAAAAACACATGGTTAAGATGTCTCAATTTTAATACCTCTTGGTTCGGGTTCGATCTTCTTCATAGTCCATTAGTCCGGCTGTTTCACCAAACAGAATGTCATCAATGGCTTGGAAGTCTCGCCCACCCTGCTTTAGAGTGCACGGCTTGGAAGTCTCGCCCACCCTGCTTTAGAGTGCACCCTATGCCAAGTAAGTAAAACAAGTTGACCAATATATATCACAACCATGAAAATTTCTCCCTCCCTCCCCAGGGCATTTTAGAAGTTCATGAAAAAGAATCCTAGTTAACAAAGCTTCTGAGTCTCGCCCAAGTAGGAACCCCTAATTCTCACAGCTTTTGATATAGAGAAAACAACAGAAACTGGGATCCGTGGAGCTAAACTTTCTGGAGTTTTTGAAAAGGGAAACGGTTTTAATTGCTTGCCCTCTTATTTGGAATATTTTCTGTATTTTGACAGGTTGAAGCTGTATGAAATTTTTTGTATCTTGGTTCTAGGCTCCTAGCATGCTGCCAAGTTTGATAAAAGCTCTTCTATACAAAACAAAAAGGAAATTTGTCCTTGACATATAAAGGATAGCGGCAGTCCACAATATGGAAACCAAAAACTTAACTAATGCATACCCACAAAGGCATCTCATCAACCTTTTTCTTATATTTCTTCTTTTTATTCCGAAAAGATGAGGAAGAAAAGATAAACAACAAAATGCTAAATAACCGAAAACTCTCAGACACACTAAAGAACCTCTGCCTGCCAGTCAAGCCAAATAACAGAGAAGACACTAAACTCAGTAGAAATGAAGCCCAGAAAGCTGACAAAAACTGCTCTGTCCTGTTACTCAACCCCTACTCCCACATACTGTACCACCCCTAGTACAGCCAGAACCAAGCACCCCAAGATAAGCCTGGCGGCCCTGGCCTTTTTTCCTTTACAGAACATCTTATGACTCCACAATGAAAAGAGAAGCAATCCTAGATGGTGCATCACAAATAAGTGATAACACAAAACAAAATTATGACTACATAGGTTGATGATGGATTCAACTTACCTTGTTATTGACAGACTTCTTTACTTCTTCCACCCTGTCCTTGACTGCTTTTTTGTGTATTGCATCCAACTCACACTTTTTATCTGCCCATTTGATCTTCTCTTCAATTGTCAGAAGCGCATTGTTTGTAGTGTCTAGCCTGATAGTTTCAAATTATTACTATAAGCATCATCTACTCAAGATTTTTTAAACAGTACTCTTTTCTACATTAGGATAACTAAAAAAACGTTTTTGGAACAGAAAATGTCCGGGTAACAATTTGTTTATCATGATGTAAGCTTTTGTTTTCACTTTTCAGTTTTCAAAAAAAAAAAAATGAAAACCGAAAAGTACTTGAGTTTTCAAGTTTCATTCTTTCGAAAATTGAAAGGAGTTACCAAACAAGTTTTTGGTTTTCATTTTTCAAAAAAAATGAGAACTAAGAACTAATCTAAAAACTGAAAACTGAAAATGAAATGGTTATCAAATGGCCCCCTAGTGGTGCTTGGATCAATTAACATTATAATGACGCCTTGATGTATAATTTCTCGTCAAGAGAGAGGGAGAGATGCAGGTAAGGGTGCATAAAGGATGGTTAGTGAAATTACTTGTACCACCATCCTGAGGCACATAATTTTAAAAATAAAACCACATTAGGCAACGCATAGGTAAGAAGGTGCCTAAATGAGAAAAAGGACTTGACTTGGAGAGAGAATTTTAAGAAGATGGCATTTCCACACTCCCATTTTATCCATTGCACTCCTCTCTTATTTCTATGTTTGGTATTAAGAATAAATCAAATGACAATGAATGCATAAAATTAAGGGAAGAGTGCAAATACACAAAATCAGAGTGGGAAAAAGACCTCAGACAGAGTGACCAACTAAATACAGAAATATGCATACCAATCATTTAAAGTCTCTATCAGATTCCCTAGTTGTCCAGGTCTCAAATCCCTCCCAGCTGCAAACTGAATCTGGAAATAAAATGAGGGTTAAGATAGAACATTGAATCCAAAACATATAGGAAATCATCAAAAGAGTCAAATGTAACCTCGAAAGATCTTCTCAAATGATCCAACTTCCCTTTGACAATGCCCTATACATAAGACAATGAAAGATTAGCCTTTTTCAGCTTGCAACCTTTTCAGTATTTCCTTATTACTGGCTTGAAAGAAATCATCTCATAAATGAGAACAAATATATTCTTTTCTTTTAAAACCAATGGAATTTATGACATTTTTTTCTTTCTCATTAATCGATAGGGGGCACATACCGCATACATGCAATCATTGATAAGAAAGTCTTCAAGTTCGCGCACATTTGAAAGATCAAGCTGCTCAAGAAGTTGATTGTATGATATAACCTGGTAAAAACAGAAAATTTTAGAAACTGTAGAATATCTACCAACTCAGAAGGTCCATATGTCAGCTATATTACTCTAAGATCAGAAATTTAGGAAGGAAAAGAATGTTCATTGGATATTCAAGATGAAAGGACAGGATACCCACCATGGTATTTGTTTGGATAAGAAATATAATTTTATTAATTAGTAAGGAAGAAAAGCTACAGCTACAATCATGGTAATAAGTTCATCATAACTAGTCTAACTATATCAACAGAAAAAAAAAAAAAAAGTCCCACTACTCAATTCAAACACCAACCCCCTCCCCTTTAATAAAAATGGAAATAGAGAAGCTGGAAACTAATTTTATCCCAAAAAGAATTAAACAACCTACCTCTTTCTGACTGAACCCAAAAAGAAGCCCACGTCCTACACTGCCAAAGGATAAAGTGATTTTCCCAATACCCCAGCTAGTTTCCACCAGCAACAAACACCCAGATGTTTTGGCAAACTGTGTTTGCTTTTCTAACCTAATCCACCCAATTTTCTCCATGAAATAAAAGGGGGCAAATAAAAAATATTCCAAATCCTTCTGCTTTTCTTTAAAGAAGTCTAGAAACCCTTCAACATGTTATGCATGTGATGAAGGATAAGTTACTGCAGAAGAAGAAAGGTAAATTGAGAAGAAAAAAAAAGGGGATGTGGAAGAGAGAAAGTAGGATAGCAAAGTTAGGATAGTACCCTTAGTTTTTAAATATAATATTAGACTTATGTTACATAAAAGGGACATAACTATTTTATCTCTTTGGTTGATATAGAGGTTTCTCTTCAATAATAGTGTAGAATATAAGTCAAGGGATACGTATTATCCTTTGATTATTTTACTTTTCCCTCCAGTTTCCAGCCAACATCAGACTCCCAGAAATCCCTGAGGAAAACTTCTAACAATGATAAAGCTCAGGAAGATATCTTCCACGGCACATAACAAGGGGGTAGTCATCTTATAAAAAGCATTTAGAGCCAGCCATGAAATAATTTACCTAAACTTATTAGAATCACTATATATGAGAAGTATTTATTCTTATTTTTGTTTCTAGTTTTAATTTGGTCTTATAGGAGAACGCTATCATTTGAGGCAACTTATGTTTGCAAGTGGGCCCACCCTACTCCGTAGAGCATATATATGAATAAACTTGAGGAGGCAGCACTGCCGCAGCTATAATTTTTTCCGAGGCTCCTTTCTCCTTTTCATCTCGTTGCCCTATCTCTTCTTACCTTTGTAAAATATAATAACGAACAGAAAAGGAGACAACTTTTAGTGCATAATATTGATTTTGAAAGGATCATGGGAGGCTTACCCTATATCAACATTAACTTACAAAAACATAAAGAAGAGTAAGAATAGTTTCAGTTTCCCTAATTTATGCCTATAATGAATTCTGAGTATTTTGTGCATAAGAACCAACATTTTAGTGGCTGAAGAAGTTCCTACCGCTGCACGAGCCTTTTCCCATTTATAGAGAAGGAAGCATGGACGTGTGGTTTCCTCACATACCCCAAAGAAGGTCAATAATGGTTTATTCTAGTGGAGGCCGTGATGGTACAGTGGTAGCGATCACAGAGTATGGTACCTTTGATATTTGTGTGGGCATTACTGAGTCATGGTCATATACAAAACAGAATGGTCTAAACAGTTTCTGCCAGTCACAGAGTATAGCGTAATGAAGAAATAAATGTTCTATCAGCTCTCCTTCAGCAATTTAGATAGGCTTATAGAATAGACCTCCTAGTTTGGACAATTTTTTCGTGATCATTTTTAGTTCTGCCTGTAGTTTCTTTCCTAGTTATGTGAGTAATTTTTTGTAAGCATTTGGGATGCAAAAATTAAGTTCGCAAGTAGGTCCAATCAATTTTTATTTTCTTAAGTAGGCCCACTCTCTTTTGTCCTGCTCATATACATATACTGGAGATGAATAGCCACAATTTCTTCTGAGCCTCCTTCTTCCTCTCTTTTTTATCCCCCAATCTTTGAATCTTTTGCTATCTTCATCTAATGCAACTTCCAACTTCACTGATAAAAAAATTCTAGCCTTACTTTGTCTCGGAATTTCAAAAGCAAGCATTTTACCACCTAGGCAACAAGACCTTGAGAAATCTCATATAAACATTGATTTGAGAAGTACACAAACTAAAGCAATTCACCCAAAGCCCCTATATTCTACACATGGAAAAATGAGGCGGCTTTCTTTCCTGGCACAAAAGTAAAATATTTGACCATTGTAAGAACTTTTAAGAGATAATAAACTGCATTAGTGTAAGTACCATAATCCAATAAGGGTCTAGTCGGCAATTTCAAGTAAGATATAATCAGACTGCAACTATAAAAAAAAGGTCCAGCAATTAGAGTATGATATCGAGCTAATTCTTATACCCTGTTCATCTCAGCTAGAGAAAGCACAGTAAGTTGCTTCAGCTTGGTGATTTGATCTGGGACTAGTGGTGGAAGATGGCTAGCGTTACCTGCCACTCATTCAGTCAATAAATTTCTCATTCATAGGTATGTGAAATAAGGAATATAAAAATTTCAAGTGTCACTGCCAATGTCAAAATCCAATGAAACAACTAAAAATATGACTGATCTAAGATCTTATGGCTCCTTAAACAACATCTCGTCCAATACAGAGATAATTTATGTAGTAGTAACATAAGTAGACCTGACAATTTCACATCATTAGATCCCCAACAGTCAAATAAACTGAAGTGCTAAGCTGCCTTACACATTGAGCACTAATGCAAGGCAACAGTGGCTTGATAATAATATTGTTGATTGTCCACATGATGTTGTACAACAAGTACACAATGAACAAGGACAAGTTTTGCAGGTAATGTTTGTCAATGTATGCATACCAAGAAGGCTCCTAACACTAGCTGGTCACGCAGTTATTATGATGTTGTGTAACCTACTGCAATAACTTTGCTATTTACTGAACTAATTTTCATCACTCCCTTCCCGAAGTATTAAAGGTGATGGAATGAAGGTTCAGAAACTCTGCCTTTTGAAGTATATAGCCGCAAAATTTTTCTTCAAGTCATATATGAAAGATGGCATGCTATTATGGGATAGAATACTATTTAAGGAAAAACATATTCATAAAATAGTGTCTTGAATATGTGGTGATACAGAAAAGGAAAAAATACAAAATGACCACATACACAATTAGCATGGAGAAAAATCAAATAGAACAGGCTCCTAGAGTTTGGACATTTAAAATACGATTAATGGATGTACCAGTTCAAAGTAGTGTCTTATCAGCATTTAGTGTAGTATTAAAGTACGTAAGAGGACAGAAAAAAACATGGGTGGGGATAATTAAAAAATATATAACAGCATCCTACTAATATAATAAATAAGCCCTGGTGCGATAAAAAGGATAAGCATGAATAGGTGGGACAAGGCTCTACAATTGTTCAGGTTTATATCAAACCTGCCAGGGGAAAATGTATCAATGTTACCCTTCATTTCCAGAACTATGATGCTTTTCACAGCATATGCAAGCATACCAGAACATACCAAAACATACCAATCACAGTTGAGAGAATGAATCCCACATCAGGAATAGGGACCTCGCATGTGCTTATAAGTAATTGGACTATTCCCCATATTGCCAATTGGTTTTATGGTGGAACATCAACTTCTAAGTCTCAGCCCCCTTTCTCCTTCTCATGTCACATCCACTTCAGAAGCTACCTCTACCGTCTCTGCTTCTTCCATTTCTTCTGGCCCCATGGCATCTGCAGTGGTTCCCTCCATCGCCTCCGCTTCTTCTCTTCCCTTGGCCCACTTTCTGAAGCTTACAGTGACCAATTTTCTTACCTGGGCTTTTCAGATACGCCCGTTTCTCATTGGACATGATTTATTTAAGTACGTCGACAGTTCGTTTCCTGCGCCTGCTGCTCGTCTGCCTGCTTCTGGTGATGCCCCTGCCCAACCTAATAAGCATCTTCAATTGTTCAAGGTTGATCAACTTGTCTATAGCTACTTGGTTTCCACCCTCTCCGAATCTACTATGTCTCCCGTTGTTGGGAAGATTTCTGCCAAGGAGATTTGGAATACACTCCATCAACACTTTTCCCAAGCCTCCCTTGCCAATTCAACGAATCTCCGTTTTTTGTCTTCTTGATATGACCAAGGGCACTCGTTCGATTCATGAATATTTGAAGGAGGCCAAGTCCTTGGCTGATGATTTAGCCTCTATCCATCCGCCCGTCTGACTCAGATCTTCTTCGTGGACTCGGGGAAGACTACGTCATGTTTATGACGCCCATTCTGCAGCTAGATGCTCTTCCTTCCTTCTCTAATCTGCGGGCTCATCTGCTCACCTATGAGGCTCAGTGTAATCGCCTTAATTCTGCTGCTCCTGCCCATGCCCTCATGGCTGCCAAAATCCTCCTCCACCGCAGCAGCTGCTTGTCCAGCATCAGCAGCAACAGCGTGTTCCCCAGCCGTAGTAGCAGCAAGCACCTGCCATGGTGGTTTGGGCCGGGGTCGAGGTGGTTTTCATCGTTGATGTGGTCTCGTGGACGTGGCAATTATCAGCAGGCTAATAATTGGGGTCCTCAACCTAATGTGGCCCCTGGGGTTCTTGGTGCACCACCAGCGCAACCATTTCACAGCCTGCCCCCACCGTCTTAACATGGCTCTTTGTACAGGTTTTCAAGCCTTCAATGCGAGTGTCCCTCCTGCTCCACACAAATACTATGATCCCACATGGTAGATAGACACCGGCGCAACCCACCACATGACTGGTAATGGTGCTAATCTTCAGGATTCGACATCTTATAATAAATACAAATTTCAATTCTTTTTTCTTGAATATATTAGCCCCACAAAAAAGCTAGTGTAGGCACTCTAAAAGAAGAATCCCACCACATCCATGCAACCAATTTGTTGGGAATATGCACCGTACATCGCGGAAAGAAGGAACCTTGTATGTTCTTATAAGTAATGGGCTACTACTCATATTGCCAATTAGTTTTATGATGGAACCTAAACTTTCTTCATGGTATTAGAGCATATTGTCTCTCATGTAAAGCCCAACCGCCACACGTGCTAGGCTTGAAACTTAGCCACATGTAAGGGGGCGTGTTGAGAGTGTGAATCCTACATCGGGGAAAGGAGGGACCTTGCAGGTGCTTATATGTAATCGAGCTACTCCCTATATTGCCAATTGGTTTTATGGTTGAACCTCAACTATCTTCAATCACCGATCACCTTCTATTTTAAACTATGACTAGAAGAATCCTTGATAGTTTCGAGACTCTAGAAAACTGTAAAACCTTTGGTATCCAATACCAAACATCTAACGTTTTCAAACAACGAAAAACATCCTTATTTAACTAGTTGGCAAAATGAAAAAAGTTAATTTAATTGAAGGACAAATAAAAGTATATAATGTCTCCCCTCAGGTGGTGCAAAGGAGTTTGTGCAGAAAGTTTCTTACTCTTATAGTCGCTCCATGTTCCATGAGCAAAGAGGCGAAGCAGATCAATGTATACAGAATATCCAGTTCCTTGAAGCTGCATTGAAATTAATTTACAAGAATAATATGGTCAAGAATCAAACAATGTCAAGTAAGGAAATCAAGGAATGGTGATTTGATAGTCAAATCGAGAACCAAGAGCAAAACTTAACTACACTTATAAAGAAAGAAAATAAAATGGGACGGCATGCTTTGCCCCTTATTTCACCTTTCGCAATTCCAGTAAACAAAGTTATATCAATAACATGAAAAATAAAAGAAATTTTATTGGATTGTTAGTCAATACTAAAGAAAGCACAAATTCAATTAGCTCATCAAAGACACCATCTACTAGAATCCAATTTCGATGCGGGATTAATACTAAGTAAGTGATCTCTTTGGGCTCTAATGGGTATCCATATTTTCCATATTTAACCAAACATGCATATCAGATATATGATTAACATTCCTTTTGTTTTAAGTTTCTCAAAACGCCTTCTATTTTCTATATTGACATAAAACACAAATTATATTGGAACTCATTCTAATTTGATACTAAAACCCACTTTCTAGTTTCTAATATTGGGATCACATACTAAATCAAACCCAAATTTACAACCTTGCATAAAACCCAAACGAGAACACTAATTACCTACAAAATCAACAAATACTAGAAAATCTAAAGGATACCCAGAAGCTCTAAAGCATGGGACTAGCAGAATCCAAAAGCACTTAACCAAAAAGCACAAATTTTAAACCAAACCCAAATTGCATTCAGGCAAGCAACAACAAGAAAGCAAAGAGAGTGACCTCGAGCACATTGGGGACAGCCAAAATCTCAGAGAAAGCGAAGAGAGAACAATGGGAGGTGAGTTGGACTATGAGGCTGACGAGAGAGGACCCCTGGAGACTAGAGGCTTGCTTCACGAAGTGCTCGATCACTTGAGCTTGCTTCTGCTCTACCTCCATTGAACCCCTCTTTGAAAACGGAAAGAAAAAACCCAGATTTTGGTGGGAAGAGAGAGCTTTTTTTTTGGTCAACGGAAAGAGAGAGAGCTTGAAAGACGAATTGAAGGATGAATTTTGGTGGTTTTGGAGGGGGGAATATTGGGTCCTGTACATTTGATATTTATATTCTTTTGTTTTGGGCGAAATTTAAAGTAATCAAAGGTTTGGGCGTTTTGGTTGGTCACCGATTGGATTAAGATTTTCTCTCTTTTTATTTCAACTCCTTTCCTCTCCACTTTTTATTTTCTTTTTTGTCTTATTATCTTTATAAATATATATATATATATATATATAATATTAATGTGATTTTATCGTAACCGTTCAAGTAGAAATGAAGGGAACGAGAGAGAAATTAGGAGTAGGGATAATCCTCCTCCCTACCGATCAACCCAATTGAGTCGGGTAGGGTTAAGTTAAAGTATTATTGATTTACTAAACGAGAAAATTGTAGTAATGGTTAATCAACTTTAATCTAATTGGAGCAATGGTTTCTCAACTAAAAGTTCATGACCATTGGTCCCTTAACTCATCAAAACGTGCAGCTATGGTCCATTTTATCAACTCCGTCTGAATGAGTCATATTGGGGGACTATTGCTACAAATGGGTAAAATTGAGGGACCATTGCTCCAATTGGATAAAGTTAAGGGACCATTTCTCCAATTCGGTTAAAATTGAGGGACCATTGCAACCACTTTTCTCATTTAGTTTTTTATATTTGCCCCTTGATTCAGCCTCACATGCGTGACATTTGACTCATTTTAATGGAAGTTCTAACGGAATTGACAAAAATGATCATAGTTGTGCATTTTGATAAGTTAATGGACCAATAGTCATGACCATTGTTACAATTTCCTCTATTAAATTAATAAAAGGCGGTTCTTTTAACACAAATCCCCGCGCATGAGGAATTTTAGAAGAGCGCAAAATAAAAATGAAAAAGGAAATTTTATTTAAACTCATAACCTCGCTCTATATCCAACTTACTCTCGACACCCATATTACTTTTAATTGAATTCTTAATATCTCTTTAGACCCAATTTACTACCTAAACTACCCTCACAAACTCAATCCAATATATAAATTTATCTTTTCACTCACTTAGAAAATAAAAACCCAAAATCAATGTATCGAAGCTCATTCTATGTTATACATGTCACTTAATCTTTTATGAAGATTAGCACTGTCAGCCACGGCATGCACTTGGAAGTGTTCATTGAATTTTTCCTCATCACAGTCAGAGGAGACAAAAATTATCTGAAACTCTTTGCCTTCCACTCAAACCATTTCATAAAGTCTCACCATATGAGAGGTAAGAGCCATGCAGAGAAGTAGAGGCACGCCATCTTCCCATTACATGACAATAAGGGTACCTAATAATCTCGTAATTAAAACAATATTATGTTTTAATTATCATAATCAAGATAAAAAATTCACCTCTGAAATTGAAGGCATGTTTTTCTATGCTACGAACCCACTTGAAAATCACGTTCCTATATTTTCATGAAATTGAAACATTTTCAACATCTAACAACCGAATTAAATTATGACTGATTGAAACAAGAGGAAGACGGGGAAGCTTTTGGAGACTACATACATGTATTTCTTTCACCAGATAAACGGAACTCAACACCTTCAAATTCAAGGACAGTCACTATATTGCTGCTATGCACTGCCATCAGAACTACAAGCAAAGTATAGCCTCCACGAATGAAACGAAAAGAAAGCGTGATATTCACACAAGTAGCTAGACTTTAAAATTTAAATCCTATATATGTTTCTACTAGTGACACGCCCCAACCCCGATATCCCAAAATATCAGGGTAGGCACGTGTTGGCCGACACCCGAGGGTGACGAAGCCATTTTAAAACATGCATACGAATAAAATGAGTAATTGGAAAGATATAAACCGATGCAGAATCGTGTTCAGAGCATATGACTAATTAAGAATAGTATGAAAGAGTGATTATAGGAAGGTACTATTCAAGGAATAAGACCTATGCAGAGGAATCTCGTAGATGCCTAAGCAGAAATGTCTTGATGCTGAGATTGTGTGCCTCGACTCTAACTCCTGAGGGGGCATAAAACCAAAAATGTGAGTGGACCAAAGTTTATAATAATACTAATAATACGAACACCATTTTATTTATGAACATAGTAACCCCTTGTTTTGAAAACACATATAATACTACATAATAAGTTTTTCAGAAAACCCTAGCATGCCATGAACTCATTTGTATAAAAAGTATGACAAAACCATGCTAAAAAACGGTGCAATCATTGCCTGAAGGTAAATCCATAAATCTCATCAATACTGTACTCTCTAGGGTATCACAGTTGCCCGAAGGCAGTACTTATCCATCACTCGAAGGTGAAGCTGAATAACCTATCCATCACCCGAAGGTGAAGCTAAATAATCTGTCCATCACCCGAAGGTGAAGCTGAATAAAAGAGCGTACATTCACACCGACACTAGCCGTGGCTAGTGAAGCTGTCCGACACCACTTTCGGTGGTGAAGCTGGGGGTATGTGTGTGTGTGTGTGTGTATCTCACTACTCCTCCATTGTGTCCTATTGCTATAGACATCATACCCATGGTGTGTGTATGTGCCGTATGATAACCCACTAGATAAGCACCAAAAACATTTCTAAAAATCTCATATAGTATAGTACCAAAACTCAGGGGCTTAAAACTCCATCTCATAAATCATGATAATTCACATATTCATAAATCTGTAAAATAAAGTATATTCGAAAGCCATACGAGAATCCAATAATTCATAACCTTTAATAAAACATAAATTTGATAAATCATAGATATTTCGTAAACCATTAATATAGTAGTTCGTAAAGCATAATATAAAACATATTCAAATCAAGAAATGTGAAATGCATGCTAGGCTAATTTTTTATACAAATATGTAAGTTCAGAAGGGGTCCACTCATAAGTTTTCCATTGCCCAGGAGCTGCTCAAACTAGTGAGAATGGTGTCGCTTCCCATTAACGCACCTAAACACAATTAGGAACCATTTAGTAAAACTCTACGAGATGTTAGAATTAGGGAAAATGGACGGTGGATTTGGAATCAGGACGTCAAAATTAGCCTAGGAGGGTCCCGGCCAATACCTGAAAAAGTCAATCCAAAAGTCAACATTGACAAGTCAACGGTCAACGAGTCAGATCTGGGCTTGGGTTGTTGCGTTAATGGATTTGGGCCTAGAAGATGGGTTGACGGATTTGGGCTTGGTTATTGGGTTAGGCTTGATTTAAGATTTGGGTTTAGGCTTAGACAATGGGTTGAGCCTTATTTCAGATTTGGGTTTGGGTTTGGGGTTTGTTGGGTTGGGCTCAGATTTGGTTGTGGGTCGGGTTGACTCGATTTCAGCTCTCGGGTCGCCGAATTCCATGAAGAAGAAAGCCGGAGTTTCCCAAGCTTCGATCAACCTCAAATCTTAACCAAAACTAGTCATTCAATATATCAAATTGAAGCCCAAAGAACAAGGAATCAGAATATAGCTTTGGTTTCCTCGACCGTGGCAGGGGTTGGCTGAAAAATGGCCTGGAAGGCACATGTTCGCTGGAAAATTTGGTTTTTCGCTGGATTCCTAGGTAAACTTTAAACGTTCATAACTTCTTCCATACTCAACCAAAATCGAGTGATTCAAAAACGAAAATCATAGTTCTCGACTAGACAAAGACAATGGTGCTTCGCACGATGGCTAACTTGTCCTGGTTAGGCCAGAAAATGGTTGGAAAGTCGTGGCCTGCATCAGAGTTCATGTACGGGGCTTCATAGTTCGACTTTCAAGATGCCAAGACTATGGTTGTGTTCGTAGTGACGAGATAAAGAAGATGGTGATGTCCAAAAATGTGATTTGATGATGATTTTGGGATATGGGTTATGGGTGTGGCACGGTGAAGAAGGAGAAGAGAGAGATAATAGTGAGATCGAGAGAGTTTAAGAGTGTCCGAGAGGTTAGAGAAAAGGAATGGGGAAGAAGGGAATGTGGGGTGTGGTTCGCCAGAGTTGCGAGCGGTGAGTGATGGTGTGCGTCTGCTTATAGAAAGGGAGAGGGAGAGATGGTCGAGAGAGAATGGATGAGAGCTGAGGGAGACGAGAGAGGGCACGGAAGGGAAATAGGAGGGAGCTGAGGAAATAAGAGAGATAAGAGAATTCTAGAGAGAGGGAGTTTTAGAGAAAGAGAGATCACGGGAGAGTACACCCCAGAAATGGGGGAAGATTTCACCACGTGTCGCCATCCTAATGGTCCATGATGGAGAAATATCTTAAATTGTAAAATTATCAAAATACCCTTATTGTTTCAAGTTTCGCAAAATCTTCGTTTTAGCTCCAAATTTACTTCTGCTTGCATTCACACACTCGTAGCGACGAGTACAACCAGGATATGCTAAGAAAACAGATCTTACGTGACACGACAAGGTGGTCAACAAAAATCAACTCATTTGCCTCGAAGGGTATTTTCGTAATTTCATATTTTAAAATTTTAAAAATTGTAACAATTGGGGATGGGTCGTTACAATCTACCCCCCTTAAGAAAATTTTGTCCCCGAAATTTAAATGACTTGCTAAATGTAAAATACTTGAAAATAGGGAGAAAATATGTATATGTATACAAGGAAGAAATTAAGTTAGAGAGGCTACATAAAAGAGAATGACATTCCGTCGCGATTGGATTGCAATGATTCCTCTTTCATGCCTCCAAGCTCATACCTTCTTCCTTGATGTTATAGTATAGTATACTACTTATATAAACAATATAAAGTCGAAGATACAAAATACATAAGGTTAAAAATATATAGACGTATAATGTCAAAAATAAATATATATAAAAACGTACGATTCAAATACTTGTATTGAGTTTAAAATCGAAAATGGAATTAACTCACTCAAAATTTGTAATGGCAAAAATATGTATATAAATAAAATAATGTAGTTTAAAAATATTTGCATTGAAAATCAAAACCGAAAATGAAAATGGACCTTGCCCAAACATTCATCATGTCACGTACTTCGAGAATGGGTGTGTCTTGAGTTGAGTCCTAATTGTAGCTAACTAATAACTTCCACCGTAGATGAGCCAACTTGCCCACCTGCTTAGTGAACGCAACAATTAAGCCACCGGTGTTACAGTCTGCAGCCTGTAATGCCGATAACTCATTGTTGTCTCGGCAAGCAAATGAGAAGTTCCCAAGTTCTGAAGGTACCTAAATACTATTTGCTCCTCAATGTCAGAATGTGCCTAGATTGTCCAATTTACGCCTCGATCGCGCTCCCGCACTATCCCAAACGCACCAATCAGAGCTGCCAAAAGTGCTTCGACATCCACATGCATACGAACAATAAAGTCCTGGAGTGGAATAGTTGAAAGATGCGTAGAGACAAACGTTTGCCGTAAAACATTTCCTCTGTGACTAACCACAATAGTCGCTCTCTTGATCGAGAAGTACAAGATTCAAAATCTATATTAGAAGAACCATAAATCCGACCGCATTCTTCGAATAACGGTTGCCACTTTCAACCATCCACAGAAATTGGCCATACGATAACTAAGCTTGCAACCTGCATTTCTACCTTTACCAATTCCATGCTAGCCCAATTCTCAAAGCCACTTGGAACTCTTCCTGATAAGCCTGGTCAGCTTACGAAAATGTTATGCTCCTAACGTTCCTGTCAAGATCGATGTGAACTGGGCGCACACTTCAGCCGAGTCGATCCATCGTGAGTGTCTCACGGATTTAGCGAGAAACCATGTCGAGAAGGCTAAAAGAACACTCAAGAATTTGAGGGTCAAAACAAGTCCATTAAATCTAGAGTACAAGATATCTGGATTGAATAAACAACTTCAATGCTCGAATACGCATATACAAGTACCTAACTTGACTAGGTAATAACAATTTGAAATGGTCGAACATGGAAATTAGCTAACTCGGTTTCCTGATAATCGAAAGTCATGTCGCAAAAGTATTCAAGAGTTTCGCACAAGGTGGAAATAGGACTGATTAAAGAATATTCGGGTATTGATATGTCTTTCTAATGAGGTAATTAGCACCTACGTTTGCACAATCGGGGTGGTACACGATGGTGCAGTCGTAGACATTAATATACTCTATCAACTGCCCCCACCAGAGACTTAGCTCATTTCGAGTGGAAATATATCTAAGAAGTTTGCAAGGTTAAACGATAGTCTAATGAAAACTAACGAACGAAAATTTAGATTTTTCATCGATCCAAAATTTATAAAAATTTCGTTACAACAATAGCCCTAGGAATATTAAATCACCAGTGGTGAAGATTTGCTCGATATGGTGCTGTTTGGGTGATTCAAGGACTGACGATCTCAACTAAAAACTTCAACGTCTGAGGGTTCCTCCTGGACAGTCTATCTACTTCAGGAATAATACGAAGAGCGGTTGAGTAACCCAAAATTAAATAAAATATATTTTAGTAACAAGAGGTGGAACTGAGATTACAAACAGAGTCTATGAGGACCAAAATGTCAGAGGGTCTAAAACATTCGAGAATGAGGAATTCGGCCAAATGGTTCAAGGTATAGTCTTCTCGGACTGATGGGTAGTACACCAAGCTAGATGGTCGACAAACATCAATTCATTTCCAAAGTCTCCACGAAAGGGTGTTATTAGGTTTTCCAAGTAAGGGTGGTAGTCGTTGACTAAAAGTAGTAGGTAGGATGATTCGCTTCATGTAATACTAATGTCGAAAGACATAAGCGTTTCTTGATCATGCTGCATCAACGCACCGCTACATGTTCGGTAGAACATCACCAAAGGATTTGAGATTGATCGACGTCATCGAATTGTGTAAGAATTATGGTAGGATAAGACAACACCTCAAACAAAACTGACTTTTTTCCTAGCAAAAAAAAAAAAAAAATGGAAGTAGGACTATGGTCAAAGAATCATTGATAGATGTCGAAAGAAATCGACAAGGCCAATGACATTTCATAATTCTCGACACTCGAAAGGATTTTCGATTTCTAATTATCACAACCTTGAATTTGGTAAGAATATCTTCTGTTACGCTCACGTCTTCTAAGAAGGTACGGAATCTAAGCAAGGTCGACATTTGAGAAATTTGGTAAAAAGCTGGCTGTTGATGTTTAATAATTGACCTCGTGGTCAAAGTAGACAAGGATATTGTCGGTGAAACAATCGCTGAGAAGTTTCCAGAGGGTCCACAAGAATTCTCTCAGTGAAACCAACAACCTGAGGGAACTGATTCGGTTTACCCCACAGTTACCTGCTAATTCCGCCTACTACTGGTGCCTTCTTAATTTTTCTCCTACACGAACCTCCGATGTTTGCGTAGTCTCCCAACAGGTATGCCTCTGCCCGTTATTCCAGAAGAACGCATGTTGCAGAGTAGCGGTCTGATGTTGAAAGTCATTTGTAACCTATTACGTCAAACTTGAGGCACAATCCTGACACAAATTTCTTATACTTTAAATAAGATGTGACTATTCAGGCTAGATAAGGGTTGTACACCCGTGCCGAAAGACATCAATACACGGAAGTCGTGACCTCTAAATGATATCAAGGCCGACACACTACTAGAGTAGGGGAATATCCTAAGTATGCTCTGAATAACCACGCTCTGATACCAAACTGACATGCCCCAACACTGATATCCCAAAATATCAGGGTAGGCACGTGCTGGCCGACACCTGAGGGTGACGAAGCCATTTGAAACCTTGTATATGAATAAAATGTGTAATTAGAAAGATATAAATTGATGCAGAATCGTGTTAAGAGCATATGACTAATTAAGAATAATATGAAAGAATGATTATAAGAAGGTACGAACCGAGGAATAAGACCTACGAAAAGGAAGCTCGTCGATGCCTAAGTAGAAATGTCCTAATGCCGGGATCATGTGCCTTGACTCTAACTCCTGAGGGGGCTCAAAACCGAAAAGGTGAGTGGACCAAAGTTGATAATAATACTAATAATACGAAAACCATTTTATTTATGAACATAGTAACCCCATGTTTTGAAAACACATATAATACTACATAATAGGTTTTTCAAAAAACCATAGCATGCCATGAACTCATTTGTAAAACAAGTATAAGTAAAACCATGCTCAAAAGTGGTGCAATCATTGCCCTAAGGCAAATCCATAAATCTCATCAATATTGTACTCTCTAGGGGTATCATAGTCGCCCGAAGGCAGTACCTGTCAATCACCCGAAGGTGAAGCTGAACAACCTATCCATCACCCAAAGGTGAAGCTGAATAATCTGTCTGTCATCAAAGGTGAAGCTGAATAAAAGAGCATGCATACACACCGACATTAGTCGCGGCTAGTGAAGCTGTCTGACACCGTTTTCGGCGGTGAAGCTGTCTGACACCGCTTTCGGCGGTGAAGCTGGGGGTATATATATATATATATATATACAAACATACCTCACTACTCCTCCACTGTGTCCTATGGCCATAGGCATCATACCCGTGGTGTGTGTATGTGCCGTATGATAACCCACTAGATAAGCACCAAAAACATTTGTAAAAATCTCATATAGTATAGTACCAAAGCTCAGAGGCTTAAAACTCCATCTCATAAATCATGATAATTCACATATTCATAAATCCCTAAAATAAAGCATATTCGAAAGCCATAAAATTGTATATACGAGAATCCAATAATTCATAACCTTTAATAAAACGTAAATTCGATAAATCATAGATATTTTGTAAACCATTAATATAGTAGTTCATAAAGCATAATATAAAACATATTCAAATCAAGAAATGTGAAATGCATGCTAGGCTAATTTTTATAAAAATATGTAAGTTTAGAAGGGGTCCACTCACAAGTTTTCTATTGGCCAGGAGCCGCTCGAACCAGCTAGAATGATGTCGCTTCCCATTAACGTACCTAAATACAATTAGGGACCATTTAGTAAAACTCTACAAAGACGTTAGAATTTGGAAAAACGAATGGCGGATTTGGAATCAGGACATCAAAATTAGCCTAGGAGGGTTCCCGGTCGAAACCCAAAAAAGTCAACCCAAAAGTCAACGTGGACCAGTTAACGGTCAACACTGATTGAAAAGTCAACGGGTTGGTCAATGGGTTAGATCTGGGCTTGGGTTGTTGGGTTAATGGATTTGGGCCTAGAAGATGGGTTGATGGGTTTAGGCTTGGTTATTGGGTTAGGCTTGATTTAAGATTTGGGTTTGGGCTTAGACAATGGGTTGAGCCTTATTTCAGATTTGGGTTTGGGTTTTGGGTTTGTTGGGTTGGGCTCCGATTTGGTTGTGGGTCTGGTCGATCTGATTTCAGCTCACAGGTCACCAGATTCCACGAAGAAGAAAGCCGGAGTTTCCCAAGCTCCAATCAACCTCAAATCTTAACCAAAACTAGTCATTCAATATATCAAATTGAAGCCCAAAGAACAAGGAATCATAATATATTTTTGGTTTCCTCGATCGTGGCCGAGGTTGGCCGGAAAATGGCCTTGAAGGCATAGGTTCGCTGGAAAACTGGGTTTTTCGCTGGATTCCTGGGTAAATTTAAATGTTCATAACTTCTTCCATACTCAACCAAATCGAGTGATTAAAAAATGAAAATCGTAGTTCTCGACGACAAACCATGGTTGTGTTCGTAGTGACGAGAAAAAGAGATGAGAGTGAGACCGAGAGAGTTTGAGTGTGTCCGAGAGGTTAGAGAAAAGGCACGGGGAAGAAGTGGTGGTGGGGTGTGGTTCGCCGAAGCTGCGAGGGGTAAGTGATGGTGTGCATCTGCTGAAGGAGATGGAAAGGGAGAGATGGCCAAAAGAGAATGGATGAGAGCTGAGGGAGATGAGAGAGGGCACGGGAGAGAAAGAAGAGGGAGCTGAGGGAAGAAAAGAGAGAAGAGAATTCTAGGGAGAGAGATCACGGGAGAGTACACCCCAGAAATGGGGGAAGATTTTGCCATGTGTCACCATCTTAATGGTCCATGATGGAGAAATATGTCAAATTGTAAAATTACCAAAATACCCTTATTGTTTCGAGTCCCGTAAAATCTTCATTTTAGCTCCAAATTTACTTCCGGTTGCACCCACACGCTCGTAGCAACGAGTACAACCAAGATATGCTAAGAAAATGGATCTTACGTGACACAACAAGGCGGTCAACAAAAATCAACGTATTTGCCTCAAAGGGTATTTTCGTAATTTCATATTTTAAAATTATAAAATTTGTAACAATTGGGGACGGGCCGTTACAACTAGTAATTATGCTTTGAAAAAAGGGTTGATTGTGAATGCAAATGAAAAAAAATTTGCATAAATCGATTCATACCTTAATTGGAGGATTCAAAATTTCAAAATCATCATCTCCATCGTTCAAAAAGAGCTTGTCTTTCTTTATGGGAACATCTTAGACTTTTAGCTCAAATGAATGGAGGATAAAGATTCGGTGATACTAGGTTTGATTATTAGGTATGGGTTTGTTGATAAATTTTAGTTTTATTGTTGTTTGGGCCCAAAATAATGATTTGGGCTGAGCCTAGAATTGTTCTCGGTCGAATAAGAAATATCAGGAATGTTCTTTGGTATGGGCCAAGTCCAAAAGAGTTCAGTCGAATCCTATCAGAAGATGGTTTTGCCTGGATAAGGGTGAAGTGGTCGAATCCTAGTGCAATAAGGATTCTTCAAAAGTTAAGGATGCTTCGAATAAAAAAAGATGCCAAGAATCAAGGGATTGAATCTGAGTGATTAAAGAGCTTGATTCAAAATCTTATAGGAGTTAGGATTGGTCAAAACCTAATCAGATTAGGATGAGCAATTCTAGTCTGAGTAAAATTTTAACTCGGTTATCAAGGAAATTCGTACTATAAATAGAGAATGTAGTGCATCATTCTAACCCCATCCAATTCAACACACAACTGCCCTGCTGAAACTTCTTAAACACTTTGATATTTTTATTTTCTTTTCTCTAGCCAACACATCTTCAGTTTGGATAAACAGCATTGTCGAGGCAACCGGAGACATCTTCAGTTTGGATAAACAGCATTGAAGCCGTAGAATCTGCCGACCGAGGAGGACCTTTAGTTTGGATAAACAATACTGCTTCGAGACTGACTGATTATCTATCCAAGTCTTGGTCAACAAGGATTTTCGAGTCCTTGTTGGAAGAGGTCATCTCATCAGCTTTTTCGGCGAAATGAGGTGTTACCAAGCTCGTTACATTGAAAGCTGAGTTTATTTTATGATTAGATATTCGTAAGTACATTTTAAAGTTTGGCATTCAGACAGCCGAACTTCATTTACAATCAAGACACTTAACTCTTTTGAGTATTTGTGTCTGTACAGTTTGGTATCAGTTCGGCGTACTTATATTCGCACAAATATAATTACTGAGATCGAACTCGGTGCTGACGATTCGTGAACTTCGAAGAAACTAGCAGTCTTGTCTTCTGGCTCTAGAACCCAAAACCCAAGACGAGTTCCTTTCTCGGCCGCAATCGCAAGACGCATAAGTCAACAGCACGCCCAATGCCACATCAACATACATTTTACTCCCCGATCGAGCTCAGCCTACGAGTTGGCATGCCCCGCATTCAACTGAAGGACGTAGTTAGCTTATTAATTACTCGACCTACGCGCCATGTAAGCTAGGTAGTTTTTAGGGTCAACATTTTGGCACGCCTAATGGGACCTAGTGCTAAAGCTACGAATTTCATGACCATTGAGACACAGTCAATCAAAATGAAAACAGCTACGGGTAAATCGACTACAAGTTTAGCACCTATAATTCAAAGTCAAGTCTACAGTAACACGTCGCAGGCACCAGATTTTCATGTTGCCGTAACACCTGAAGCCACAGGCACAGTTCACCGAGAAACAAAAATTAATCTCGGCAGTCAGAACCATGATGCCGTGGTCTTTACCCAAACTACCAAGATGGCAAAAGATGGTTTTATCGAATGCCTAGTATAGAATTACGACGACGACGATGAAACCTCTGGTGTACCGTCTAAATTTTTTTTTTCCGATGATGGTTGGAAGAACAATCTTGGCAATTTGAGCAAATTTTTGGCCGAGAGATGAAAAACGTACTTGAAGCGGTGCGTGAGAAGAACTCGGTGGATAATAAGTTGCTTGAAATTCTAGTTAACAAACCTCACGAGAATGATCCCGTCGATCAACCCAGGCAGCGCCTTTTTAAAAAAAAATGCTCATTTGGGAAGGGAAAGGTTGTCGCCGATACAGGCCGAGGTAGAACTCACTCGACCCAGAATGATCGATCTTGAAAAAACATACGGTGAGCCAAGCACCAGTTCAGCCGAATTTGGTCGAAGAACAAAAACGACATCCGTGGATATGGGTGAAGTCCAGAGAATGATCAATTAGGCATTGAAAAAAGGGCTGAAATTCCCAAAGTTTATCCATCCGAATCCGGTCTTTGTCGAAAGGTTTAAATATCCCCAAGGATTCAAGATCCCAGATTTCAGTTTCTTCGATAGGGAATCATCCTTGTCCTCATTAGAACATGTAGTTAGATTTGCTACCCAATGTGGAGATGTCAACAGTGATTTCCATAAACTATGGTTGTTTAATTTCTCATTAATAGGCACGGCGTTCGCATGGTATATGAACCTTCCACCAAATTCTAAACAAAACTAGGAGGAACTGGTTGAGAAATTTCATGAGCAATTTTATCGAATGGGAGTGTTGGTATCTTCTTTAACTATGATGGCTCAGTCATCTGATGAGTCCCCAATGTAATTTCTTACCAGGTTTAAATCGGCCAGGAATTAGTGCCGAGTACCCCTCCCCGAGGTCGAATTTGGTAGGCTTGCCTAGAATGGCCTAGATGTGGAATACAAGAAGAAATTCTTAGTAGGAAACTTTCGAGATATGTATGAGCTGGCTTAACACGTCGAGTAATATGATTATTTGCAAAAAGAAGAAAAAATCTTGAAAACCCCAACCCGTGGGACGATTTAGAAGAATCCAACTGTAAGTTATGCATCCGGCGGGGGTGATGAATCCTAATACGACAATATAGACGTGGCTGAGATAGTGATTGATTGACAAACCTTATGTATGCAAGGCACTGGCTCACGTTTGTTCTAAAGACATCAAAACGTGCTCGACATCTATTGAAGCAGCTATCAAAACATCAAAGGTATACACTTTTGACATCACCAAGGTTGATGTTATCTTTGACCAGTTATTACTCGTAAAGATCATTAAGCTTCGGCCAGAGCATGACATTAGACGAATAACTGTGTCATGTTCCGTGATGCCATTGAAAGCTGGATCGACAATGACAAATTGAAGTTCCTAGATAAGACACAAATGTTGGTTGATGCTGATCTTTTTACTTCAATAACGGTGAGCATGGTAAACGCCTATCTGCCAAAGGATAAGAAAAAAGGAAAAGCTGAGTATATCCCAACATACCACGTCCCAAGACAGAATCCCCGACCGCGTCTAAAGATCGATTTCTTATCCCAAAATGACCCTCCTAGTTTCTTCTCGAATCCAGCCTATGTTGAGCCAGTATCTTACTCCTATTCAGATAAGTCTGAAAGCCCAATGATCTTGTACAGTAGATGTCGATTGGAAGTCATCATAGTTGAGCCAAAACCACAAAAACCTTCTGCAAAAATCACCACAACCCGCACCGACGGTTTCGGTGAAATCTCAACCAGTGATTGGCTGAGGTCAATGCCAACAAATGGTTTTTTACAGACTCGACCCTCAATAACAGAATTACAAACTGCCTTTAGCTAGACGACAACTTGATTTCAACGGGCCGTTTTATGATGATGACTATTATGTACACAACTATAGAAGTTCAAGTACATCCATAACCCAGCATACCTTCAAACCACCTGAGCTACGCGACCACCGTTGGTATAGTTACAACTCCCCTACGGGGGCATATATCATTCTGTCTAAATTCCAGAAACGTCGTCGACAAAGGATAGATTGCATGGCCTATCAGTAAGCGACTCAAGAAGTTTCGATCATGAAATGGCAACCTACAGAAACGACAAAGAATGAGGATGATCGACAAACTTCGATGATCATGACCGAGTTGCTTCAAGGGAAGAAAGTAATTGATTGCAATTTTGAAACCAAGATTGAAGAATCTGAAAAAATGAATCAAACTTCTCCTTCAGCCGTGAGAAATGAAAGCTTGTATCGAGCAGTTCAGGAAGGAGGCCGAGTGCAAACTTCCTCCATTACCGCCACAAGAACCATTGATTAAAGTCCCTATGGAATCGCCATCCTCCACTTTTTGGTTAGGCTTTAGAATATATGCAGGAATTTCACAAGCAGAATTCGATAAACGACCTATATAGGTTCCCAAAGGCATGTCAGGAGTCTCTCAATTTAGTTTTGACCTGCCCTGACGTCGAACAAATTATCCAAAAATGGTTAGATTTGGGGATGAAAGCCATATTTCAACATATTTGCAAAGCCAGTGTTCTCAGCTTTGACGTTAACCCATACAACAATTTAGACCCTACATACCTCTCATTCTCTCTAGATGATCTGCAATATTTACGACATCATTTTGAGGTTTTCTCGGCTGTATCCTTACTTGGCCTTATGATCGAAGAGATAGAGCGAGTTAAAAGGTTGGACGCCTATCTGGACACATGAGATGCTCGCATCACATATCAGGAGCAGGTTCGCAAGGCTTTGCAAACATAGGACCAAGTCTTAGCGATAGGGCAACCAATTGTCGAAGTCGAAGATGAAACAGCCACGCCAAGTACACCAGGTGCACATATTTTCTTTATGGTTGAAGACGACGTAGTTAGTGTGACCAAAGATCAAGATATTCTACCAAACGATCCAGAAGATGGAAATCGTGACCCAATAGGGCCCTCAGTCCTCAACAACATGGAAATTAGGATAGTCTATGTCTTATCTACATAATTTCAACCAACCACATCTCAACCAAGCTTTTTAGATGGTGATGTAGTTGCCGAAAAGACCACACAAGTCGACTTCGTGGCTGTCGAAGAAGCTGAACCAATTAGCAAGGAAGACAAGCTTCGAGCAGCCTTAGCTGAGCTATTTTCTCGTTTTTTGGCAATCAACCTTCATTCCCTGAAGTCATTGTACATAACGGCTCATATTGAACGATATTTGATATCCAAAGTCTTCGTTGACTGTGGGGCAACAGTCAACATCATGCCCACTTCTATAATGAAAGCTTTGCGATGCTTTAAAGATGAACTCATTTCATCCGGCGTGACCATGAGTAGCTTTGTTGGCGATGAGTCTCAGACTAAAAGAGTTCTACATTTAGAAGTAAGTATTGCAGGTTGAAATCGTATGACCACATTTTTTATAATTGATTCAAAGACCGAGTACAATGCATTGCTCGGTTGTGACTGGATCCACCAGACTGGCTGTATTCCTTCGTCACTATACCAGGTCCTTATTTTCTAAGACGGCAAATCAATCGTAGTTCATCCGGGCCAACATGATTCAGGCCCGTTATTACGACAACCAGGTTAGTTATATCACTTTACAAGGCTTCAACGAATAAAGAAGCCCGACTAGAATCTCTGTCCAGAAAGCCATCAAGGTTGGCGTCGAAACCATTCAACATGATTCCGTAAAACCTGGATTGGTTGATTTAGTCGATTGTCCTGATGACTGATGCAACATGACGAGACGAATGAATGGCCCGGTTTCATCTACAATGGAATGGCTGCTGGCCCACGAGTACACCATATCTAAGCAGCTGAATTCTGGCGTGAGCTCAATGGAGTTCCTCGCCAAAAGGAATAACGGCCCAGAGCTACCATTCAATAAAATTCGGGCCGCAGTAGCCGAGCTCGAAGATAATCGGCCTAAAGTCAAAGATCTTTTAGAAGAGACAAATGTTGGAATGACCGATGAACCTCAGCCTTTATTTATTAGTTCTTTGTTACCTAAGCCTATGAAAGGCGAACTTTGTAAATTACTTGAGGAATTTAAAGACTGTTTTGCTTGAAGTTACCATGAGATGCCTGGACTTGATCGAGTACTGGTTGAACATGAAATGTGTATCAAACTTGGATGTAAACCTTTCCGCCAACCTCCAAGATGATTCTCGACCGAAGTTTAGCTCAGCATAAAAGATGAATTTGTTTGACTTTTAAAAGTTAGCTTTATTCGGATTGCTCGATACGTTGAATGGTTAGCGAATATTGTCCTAGTCTTGAAGAAAATTTGTGCTTTACACATCTGCATCGATTTTTGTAATTTAAATTTGGCAACCTCTAAAGATAAATATCCAATGCCGATTTTAGATTTATTAATCGACGTCGCAGCAAACTACGAGATTTAATCTTTCATGGATGGCCACGCCAATTCCAATCAAATTTTTATTGCCAAAGCAGATATTCATAAAACTGCTTTTCGACGCTCTGGGGCACTAGGTACCTATGAATGGTTTGTCATGCCTTTTGAACTTAAGAACACTGGCACCACATATTAACGTGCCATGAATACCATTTTCCATGACCTGATTGGCATAACTGTTGAAGTATACATCGACGATGTCGTAGTCAAGTCCGAACGTCGTCGAACACATTTAAAGGATCTTCGACAAACTTTCCTCCACATAAACTCAAAATGAACCCTGCTAAATGTGCTTTTGGCATATCTGCATGAAATTTTTTGGGTTTCCATGTGCATCATCGAGGAATCGAGGTAGATAAGAATAAGGCTCGTGCAATTATCGATGCTCCACCCCCGACGACAAAGAAACAGTTGTAATCCTTGCTCGGCAAGATCAATTTTCTTGTACGATTTATTTCTAATTCGGCAGGAAAAATGAAAGCTTTTTCCACGCTCCTAAAACTCAAAGATTCCAATTGATTCAAATGGCGAAAAGAACATGAGGATGCCTTTACACAAATTAAGGTTTCTTTCACTAACCCTTATGTTCTTATGCCGCCTCTGCACGGGAAGCCTTTCAAGTTGTATATCTCAGTTGCTAAAGAATCCATTGGTTGTCTCCTAGCATAAGATAACGACACCGGTCAGGAACATCCAATCTTTTACCTTAGTCGAAATCTCAACTCGGCTAAAATAAATTATTAGGCCGTCAATATACTTTGCTTAGCTATATTCTTTGCCGCATCCAAGCTCAGGCATTACATGCTCCCCTACGTCACTCAAGTCATTGCCCAAATCGATGTTATTCGTTACATGCTTGCTTGGCTAATAGTCAAAGGCCACATTGGAAAATGGGCAATGGCTTTATCTGAATTTAGTTTGCAGTATGTGCCCCAACAAGCCGTCAAAGGTCAAGCCCTGGCCGATTTCCTGCCCAACACCATTCTCTATACGATTTGGGGGCAACGATGTAGAAATCGGCATAGTGTTAACACGCGACAATTATTGGACAATGTATTTAGATGGGTCTAGTACTGCGACCTCGGTCGATGTTGGCATTCTCATCCAATCATCTGACCACTACAAATGGTATTTTTCTCTCAAGTTAGCTTTTGACTGTACCAACAACCAGGCCGAATACGAAGCCCTTGTTATCGGCTTTAATATTCTTCCTGACTTGAAAGCAGCTCGAGTACTTGTCCTTGGAAATTCAGAGCTTGTGATTAACTAGCTCAACGAGAATTTCCATTGCATGAGTTGTACTCTAGCACCCTATCACATGGTCGTCAACTATTTAGCCGAATCATTTGCAGGGCATCACATTCAAGCATATCTCTCGAATTTAGAATACTGATGCCGATGAGTTGGCTCAAATCACCTCCGGAGCACAACTCTTGGGGGGCGAGGTAGGTTGGGTCATACCAGTTGATCGACGTCCATACCTGGCCTTGGTCAATCAACAAACTCAAACGAGATGTCGTAATTCGAACACGAGTGGTGTCTTTGCAGTCGTTACTCGAATGAAAGGCTCTCATAGGTATCTGCATAGTCGAAATGCTACCAGATGATTAGAGAATGTCGATCATACGATCTCTTGATAATCTTAGTGGCAAACACGACCGTAAGACAAAGGTAAATGCTACAAATTATGTGGTATACCATAACGAATTATACTGGAAATGCGAGGATGGTTTGTTGTTGTTATGTCTCAGCCCAAAAGAAGCCATTCAAGAGTTTGTTGAAGTTCAAGGAATATGCGGTTCCCATCAATCTGGCCGAAAAATACGTTGGTTACTTCGGCGACACAGATATTTTTGGCCAAGTATTTTGAAGGATTGCATAGAATATGCACGCAGTTGCGTACAATGTCAAATCCATGGACGTATCCAAAGAGTCTCTGCTGAATTGCCTAATTCGGTTACCAAACCATGGCCATTCAGAGGATGGGCCCTGGGTATGATTGGCAAAATTATGCTGTCATCTGGATCAGCAAAACATGCATGGATACTTGTAGCTACAGATTACTTCACCCAGTGGGTGGAAGCAAAGTCGCATGCCGAGTTAACGTCTAAAGAAGTTTGTGATTTCATAAAAGAGAATATTGTAACATGATTTGGCATTCCAGGAATGGTTGCCATGGATAACAACACAATTTTCACAGCCGATAGGTTCAGAGATTACACGACGAATTTGAAAATTCAGCTCAAATAGTCCACGCCGTATTACCCACTGACGAATGGGCAGGCTATAGCGAGTAAAAAAGTTTTTATCAGTATTCTCGAAAAAATGGTGAAGGAAAGGCCTGCATGTGGCATTTAAAATTAAACGAGACATTATGGGCATATAGAACTTCACTTCGATCAGCAATAAGAACAACTCCATATGCTTTGACATATGGGCAGGATGCAATTTTACCGATCGAGCTGAGTATAAACTCATTATGAATTATCGAGCAAAGTAGTTTGTTCACCGCCGAATATAGTTAAGCAATAAGGCAAGATTTAGACGTTCGGCGAAGGTGACTTGGTCTGGAAAACAGTGTTGCCAGTCAAGAACAAGGACCCCTAGATTTGGGAAATGGTTGCCAAATTAGGAAAGACCGTTTATTGTTCATAAGGTCCTTGGCAAGAGGGCATACCATCTCAAAGATTGCACTAGTTCGGCAAACAAGTTACCGATTAATGGGAAGTTTTTAAAGAAATATTATCCAATTACTTGGGAAATGCAAGAGTAAAGATTTTTCATTAATATTCATTGGTATTGCAAAAGATACATAAGAAAATCGAACGGCCCACAAGTCGACACCGGGAACATAATCTATAGGATCAAAAGAATAAAGCCTTCAAGTGTAGCTTTTAACTCCAGCCATTTTACTTCGCTCATAGCGATCTTGGCCTGCCGAGTCTTCTTGTCAGCCTTCAGCGTTTGTATCTGCTTTGCGCTGGCCGTGTACTCTGCCAAACGGGGTTTATTTGCTTCGACGTCCCTCTCAAGCTCAGAGGCAATGATAGACCTTTAGGATTGAAGTTCAGCAATTTGACGGTCGAGATCTGCCATTTTCTCTTTCTTCGTTTTCATCGCCTCAAGTTCTGGTAAGATAGCTTCTTAAGCGGCCGTCACAACTTTGAGATCTTTGTCAGCTTTTAGAGCTTTCTCGAAAATATCAAAATATAGTCGAGTTTGGTCCAAAACGGTCGTTAAGGGAACAACGCTTTCATTACTTACTAGACCATTAGCTGGAAGGGTGTTCAAGCATTCTCCTATAGAGACAAGGCTTTTTTTAAGAGCTTGCAAAGCCGAGAGGGACAGAGCCTCTTGAAGTTTGGTCAGAGCATTGGACTCGGTCGGGGCAACAGAAGGGCTAGCCGTCCCATATGTATTGGCAAGATAAGCATCGAGCTCGACTTCCCATGAAGGTTGCACAAAAAGAAATATTAGACGAGCAAATAAAAAAAGAAAGGACAACGGATAAGTGTTTTAACCATAGCGAGAAGAGACTTCGGCCATATCTTATGGGCTGTTGGTGGAACCCAAAGAGCTTAATGGTCGAGCCCAATGTTTAAGACATCTCTGCAATTTATATGGCCGATGAAAGTTATCTATATTTGATGGCTACCTAGGCGGCCATGAAATATAGACAACGCCCTTCGGTTCATAAAATTTTTGATGAAATGAACGACTGGGCACCTGAAATTTGATGTTTTGTTTTAGAATTCTAGAATAAATGGTCAAAATCAAGGTCAAGAAAAACTTACAAAGGTAGAAGTAACATCTTGAGCAGGGATATTGAGGTCTTGATCCTGAGGATGAAGCAGCGTCTCTGTAGTCGCTTTATGCCCTGCAGAAATCGCCGGCTCCACCATTGGTCTTTCAATGGCCACCTCGGAAGCAGCAATACCAGTTACCTCGATTGAATGACGGATCACATCTTGGTCGAGACTAGGCATTGAGGATACAACGGCCTTGCCTTTGCCCAAGGGCAATGAAGCTGCACTCGGTTACTCAGGTGTTTGATGGAGCCTTACAAGAGGAATCAGCTCGTCGATATATTCCTGATTACAAAGGAACGTTTAACAGGATTAGATTCAAGGTTTTTAGGAGTATATGTAAAGTGTTGAAATATCTCCATACCTTTTCACCCATAACAAACGGCGCAATGGTGGCCTTTACATTAAATGGGGGAGCCATCATGGCCGAATTGGCCATGGCCTCGTCAAGAGTAGCATTGGGCTCTGAGCCGATAACGACTATGTCAATCTAAGGGTCGGCCAGGGGCTAAATTGTAAGTTCCTCGGCCGCTAGGTTTTGAGTCGGTTATTCAACCAAGACGGCAGGTTATGCCATTGGTTGTATATTGATCGTTTGGTCTATAATTGTAGCCAAGGGATCTGGGAGCATTTTCGTTTGTACCACCGCAGCAGGAGGATGAGTGACTTTAGGAGTAGTTGTTCCCGTGTCCTGGCTGGAAATCACTTGAATTTCACGCTGTCCCTTGTTAACCTTCTTCATCTAGCGTTTGACTGTTGGGGTTGAAGTATTTAATGAACAGGGATGAGGCATTTTCGTCTTTGCTAGGGGCACAACGGTGTTGCTTACCAAGGTGGAACGGCCAAGGCAGGCATAAAGGTGGTGGCCGAAATGGCGACTACCTTTTTAGGATGTGGGGCAAGTTTTGTCTTCACCGCGACCATCGCCACTACTTTGGCACATTTGATTGAACAACCAGCTAGATAAACTGAAGAGAAATTAGCGACGACGACAATCAATTGAATGCATTAAAATATGTAAAAATTGAGAAATACCTTTAGCCACCTCGACCGATGTGCCAAAAAAATCCTTAATATAAACGGTCCACCAGTCGACAAAGGTACTGGTGCCATGAGTCTCAGAAGCATGTGGTCGAAGACAGAATCTAGCACATCGTTCTTCGAATGCCTTCTCTACTTCGTTACACTCCTTTTCTGAGGAGCCGAAAAGTTGTTCTCGGCTCAAAAGAAAGTGAGAAGTGAGTAAGGGCAAGGGATAACCCTGGAGATAACCAAGCTGTTGAGCCAAGAAGTACGGATGATATACTTCACAGCTAGCTCGACGCACGTTGCAACCAAACGGAAGGTCACGAGCCAGCAAGAATGATCCCTAGTTTTACCGAAGAGCAACGTCTTTTATCTTTTTCCAAGCTGATGTTGGGAGATTGATGGAGGATGGATAATTTCTTCGATGGTAGATTAGAATTTCATCGTCAAAAAAGTCATCTAGGTCGAAGAAGTATGTGAATATTTCTTCGACCGAGTAGGTTGCAGATGGTCGAGGGGCCATGAGGAGGTCCATGGCTTCAGAAGAATCAAAGCCAAGGCATTATGGCCTTAAGGTTGTAAAATAAACCTATAGCTAGAGCTAGAAGACCTAGAATGAGTCGTTTTAGTGTGGGTCGATTTTCTCGACCGTAGCCTCGGCGAGGCAGCGTGTCAGATTAGCAAGAATGACGAGGCTGAGAGCTAAGTGATAACTGCTAGCCAGAGCCTCGGCTACCAGCATGTTCTCAGCAAAGCACTTGTTTAGCTTGGTACAAAAGATGAACTTATTATACTAATAAAACAAGAAGGCTTCATGTTCTCCTTTCTTGAGGCCATCTTTGTCTTGACTAGCAAAGTGGGTGATGAGCGTGCTGTAGTTAAATAAGTTTTTGTGAAGTTTGCTCGCCTCATCCTTTGACATTTCTTGATCTTTTTTCTTCAAAACCTCGTAGGCTTGTTCCTCAAAGATCGTCTTCAAGTCCAAGTCGAATTGATACCCAGAGAGGATGGTATCAATTGGAAGGCCAGTTGGGGAGGTGCCAAGAATGGCCGACACATCTAATACAGTCGACCCTATAGGGCCGAGAGGAAGTATCATGGTGTTGGTAGCCGAACACCAGAAACTTAGAGCGGCCATCAAGAGTTCTCGGTCCATGATGTTCTCAATGGTTGAGAGTTTGATGGCATCAAAGATACCAAGTTCCTTCCAGGTAGTGCTGAAGTGAGGTTCCATTTGGTCGACCCAAGCATCCCAGGCCACGGGAGTATACGACCATGATCCTTGGGGTTTATCCGAATCCCATTTTGACCAATCATGGCCTTGGAAAAAAGGGTTTAAACAGTGCTCCTTCAACATCTCAGTAATAGGTTCTAGGATGTTGTCCTTGAATAAAGGTCCAAGAGCTTGATGGGAAGGGACTGATTCATCTTCAGAATTGAGAGATTTGATGCCATTATGATCTATGAAGTCGCGACATTTGTCACATTCTTCAACAAGCTTGGTAATGAAAGTGTTGGCAACCATTAGAGCAAGGGTTTTGAGGTTTTCTGGGTTTCGAAAAATAGGGAACAAGATGGCAAGAGTTCTGGGATTTCTTGAGAGCGTAAAATTAGAATAAGTCCGGAACGGGTATTTATAGCTAACTGAGAAAGAAGATCGATGGTCTCAGATTCAAAAGTTGAGGGGTAAATCTAGCTGAAATTTTTTGTAATCATTGCAAAAATCAAAACTCCAGTTGAAGGGGCCGAAAAGCATGCAAATCAACGTTGCACGATTATGTGTAATGGTGAACTTTAAGGCACGATCATTATGAAGAGACGTTTTGACGTCTATGTACTTGGAAATGTTCATTGAATTTTTCCTCATCATAGTCGGATGAGACGTTTTGACGTCTATGCACTTTGATTATTGGGTATGGGTTTGTTGATAAATTTTAGTTTTATTGTCGTTTAGGCCCAAAATAATACTTTGGGCCGAGCCTATAATTGTTCTTGGTCCAATAAGGAATATCAAGAATGTTCTTTGCTATGGGCCAAGTCTAAAAGAGTTCGGCCGAATCCTATCAGAAAATGGTTTTTGCTTGGATAATGGTGAAGTGATCGAATCCTAGTGCAATAAGGATTCTTCAGAAGTTAAGGATGCTTCTAATCAGAAAAGATGACGAGAATCAAGGGATTGAATCTGAGTGATTAAAGAGCTTGATTCAGAATCCTATAGGAGTTAGGATTGGTTAAAACCTAATCAGATTAGGATGAGGAATTCTAGTCCGAGTAAAATTCTAACTCGATTATCAAGGAAATTGCTACTATAAATAAAGAACGGAATGCATCATTCTAACCTTCTCCAATTCAACACACAACTGCCCTGCGCAAACTTCTTAAACACGTTGAGATTTTTATTTTCTTTTCTCCCGTCAACACATCTCTAGTTTGGATAAACAGCACTGTGAAGCAAACACGGCGACATTTTCAATTTGGATAAACAGCACTGAAGTAGTAGAATCAGCCGACCGAGGAGCACCTTCAGTTTGGATAAACAGCACTGCTTCGAGACTGACTGATTATCTATCCAAGTCTCAGTCAACAAGGATTTCCGAGTCCTTGTTGGAAGAGGTCATCTCATCAGCCATCTCGACGAAGTGAGGTGTTACCAGGCTCGGCACATTGAAAGCCAAGTTTATTTTATGAATGGATATTCACAAGTACATTTTAGAGTTTGGCATTCAGACGGCCGAACCATATTTACAATCAAGACACTTATCTCTTTTGAGTTTTTGTGTCCGTACAATCTGGTACCAATTTGACGTACTTATATTTGCACAAATATAATTACTGAGACTGAACCCGGCACTGACGATTCATGAACTTCGAAGAAACTAGCAGCCTTGTCTTCAGGCTCTAGAACCTAAAGGTCGAGATAAGTTCCTTCCTCGGCCGCAATCGCAAGACGCAGAAGTCAGCAGCGTGCGTAATACCATATCAACATTTACTCCCCGGCCAAGCTCAACCGATGAGTTGGCACACCCCGCATTCGACTGAATGACGTAGTTAGCTTATTAATTACCCAATCTACGAACCACGTAGGCTAGGTTGTTTTTAGGGTCAACAATTGTTAATTTTATTTTGTACTTAATGGTAATTATGCAATAGGATAAAGAGACAAGTCATATTTAAAATGTAAGTTAGGTGTAGAGATAGGTTAGATGGGTTCAAATAAAACTTCCCAAACGAAAAACCCTTTCATTTTTCTTCCTTTTATAAATAAACGGTCTCTGGTGGCGGAGTGCGACGGAGATCCACAACTAAGGCAGAAGAGAATTCTTTGAATGTGTTAATTGTATTCTTCTCCATCTGAGGTATATATAATCATGTACAATCGTACTACAATAAGGAAAGAATAATTACAAGCAATCTTTCACCTAAACTAGGAAACCCAAAACTATAGGAATCCCAGAATTAAAGGAAATATTGTACAAGTTAACACTCCCCCTCAAGTTGGTGCATATATGTCACACATGCCGAACTTGTCCAAAAACATTGAAAACTTGTCAATAGAACTGGCCTTTGTAAGTCTATCTGCCACTTGATCCTCGGTCCTAATCGGAGGAAGGTCAGGTTTTGTATGTGCCAAATACATCAATCTCCCAACTAACCTCTGATATCTTCCTTTCTCTACCAGTACTTGATTCTGGTCAATACTCAACTTCGTTCCTTCAGCCACGGAGTTGCTACAAGTTTACATGCTGACATCCCAGCCTCCTTTAACAAATCAATAATATACTTTCTTTGGGACAGAAATATTCCAAACTTACTTCTTGATACCTCAATTCCAAGAAAGTACTTCAGAGATCCAAGATCTTTCATTTCAAACTTCGTGGACAAATACTTCTTTAGCACCGATTGTTCAACTGGGTCATTCCATGTAACCACCATGTCATCCACATATACAATGAGTGCCGTAATCTTCTTATTCTTCCGTTTCAAGAACAAAGTGTGATCCCAATTGCTCTGTCTATACCCCGAATGCCTTCATTGATTTAGTGAACATGTCGAACCATGCTCTTGGTGACTACTTCAAGCCATACAGTGACTTCTTTAGCTTACATACCTTACCCTTGTTCATGTCTGTTCTGGTACATCCTGGTGGAAGCTCCATATAAATTTCTTCAGTTAAATCTCCATGTAGGAATGCATTCTTGACATCGAACTGTTGAAGTGGCCAATCTAGGTTCACTGCCAGGGATAATAGAACTCGAAAGTATTGATCTTGACTACTAGCGCGAAAGTGTCCATGTAATCTATACCATATTTCTGAGTGCACCCTTTTGCCATTAGTCTTACTTTAAATCGATCAACCAACCCATCGGCTTTGTATTTCACTGTATAGACCCATTTACATTCCATAGCTTTCTTGCTCGCTGACAAGTCTGATAGTTCTTAGGTAGCATTCTTCTTCAGCGATCTTAGTTCCTCATTCATCGCTTCTTTCCATCTAGGATCAGCTAAGGCTTCCTGCACACTGTTAGGAATATATACAGTAGACAATTGATTTACAAATTTCTTATTTGATTCAGACAGGTGACAGGTGGACACATAGTTGTTTAATACGTACCTCACTCTCGGGTTATGAGTTGGTACACTCACTGAATATTTAGTTTTACACTTAAGGTCTGCCTCATAAGTGGGTTTAGGAATACCTCGATTAATTCTTTCCGGGAGACTACAGAGCGGTGGTCCATCTGCCGTAGAAAACGATTGGTTATGAGAATCACTGAGGGACGAGTCGGCATGTACTGTTTCTTCTACAACCATGGGGTCTAGCTGCAAGGGAGCCGTGTCACCAGCCATCTTAGGTTCAACAGGAAGCTGTTATGCAGCAACAACCTGCTAGAAACTATGCTACTGTGCAATTGGAGTCTCCTCGGTGGTAAGCTGCTGTGTCATGGCCTGCTACTCAGCGGCAGGCTGTTTTGCAGTCAACATCTGCTCGACGATAGGCTGATGTGCAATGGCTTGTTGTTTGGTGGTGGGTGGTTGCACAGTAGCTTATTGCTCTGTTCCATAATCGAACAAACAAACTTCCTCACCTTGAAACTCCCCCTGAAGTGAGGACACAGAGGAACCAAAAAACATCTCTGTTTCATGAAAAGTGACATCGATAGTGATAAACATTTTCTTGGTTGGAAGGTGATAGCAACGATAGCCCTTCTAAATAGTAGAATGCCCTATAAACACACATCGAAGAGCTCGAGGTTCGAGTTTGCTTTGCCGTTGGGGGGAGTGCACGTGGACAAAAGCCATTCATCCAAGGACTTGAGAGGGGAGGTTGGGAAAATGTAGGCAATTGAGCAGGGACATAAGTGTCTGAAATGGTGTCTGAAACTTGAGAGTACGAGAAGGAAGCCAATTAATAACATAGGCAGCAGATCTGAATGCCTCACTCCAATAATGCAAGGGAAGTCGTGCCTTAAGGAGAGAGGCACAAACCATTTCTAACAAATGTCGATTCTTTCGTTCAGCTACCACATTCTGTTGAGGGGTATACGGACATAGGGTCTGATGAACAATACCGTGCATATCAAAGAAAGAGCGGAGTTCGGTATTAACATACTCACCTCCATTATCACTGCGAACCACTTGAATGTTCATATTATATTGGACTGAAACCATTTTGTGAAACTTTTGAAAGGCCATACTAACTTCACTTTTTTATTTTAACAAAGTAACCTAAGTCATTCTCGTACAATCATCAATAAAGGTGACAAACCAATGAGCTCCACCAAGAGATGCGATTTTTGAAGGGCCCCAAACATCCGAGTGCACAATCATAAAAGGAACAGAACTCTTATTTAAACTTGGAGGAAAAGAAGCTCGATGGCTCTTAGCCATTTCACACACATCACACTTAAATTGAGAAACATCGTTTTTCACAAACAAACTAGGAAATAACTTATGCAAATAACCAAACGAAGCATGACCAAGGCGACGGTGCCACATCCATACAACTGACACTTTATTATTCTCTACTGGAGTCCCATTCATTAACAGTGCTTGAGTGAGCAATCCCAAGCTATTAGAATTCAACTCGATAAAATACAGCTTCCCTCGTCTAATACCATAACCAATCGTCTTCCGCATTCGGATGTCCTTAAATACACAAAAATAAGGTCAAAAAACCACCAAACAGTGTAAGGTAAGGGTTATTTCGGCAACCGACGATAAATTATAATTTAAAGAGGGAACCACAAGGACAATATCAAGTCTTATGGTATCAGAAAGGGAAACAGTGTCTTCCCCAAAAACTAAGGCGGCTTCACCGTTAGCAACATTAACCTTGATGTGGGTGGAGATTTTTAGTGAGGAAACCTGTCTAGAATCACAAGTCATATGTTCAGTGGCTCCAGAATCAATTATCTATGTATTATTCATAACAGAAGTGGAAACATTAAATGCCTTACCATCGATACCTGCTGCGGCAATCAGAGCTGATGTTTTGCTTGCTACATCCTTTTAATCATCCTTGGTTTCTGCAACAGAAGCTCGAGGTTTATTGAACCAAGGGTCACATGTCTTATCCCAATTCTAGGGATACCCAATCAGCTCTAAGCACCGGTTCTTGGAGTGTCCCATCATGCCACAATGTGGACATTTACCCTGAGGACGATCTTGACTTGACTGGCCGGTTCTTGGCTACTTAGTCATACTCTCGGACCCACCTCGGTGGGTTCGGTTGGAGGAGCGGCGAGCCTTGGCTGCCATTGCAGCCTGTTCTGAGCTTTGGCCCACCATCTTCATAGCTTCCTTGCGATCCACTTCATGATGAACGTACGCATAAGCAGCCTGAAGTCCAAGTGGTGGGTCTTTGTGCAGTATTTCTCCACGAACCTAATCAAACACATCATTAAGTCCACCAAGAAACAATTACAACCGTTGTTGCTCAATTGTCTTCTGAAATATCAGGACATCTTTTTCACATGCCATGGCCACTTTGTTAAAATGGTCTAATTCCTGGAAAATTTCTATCAATTCTCCAAAGTCGCTAGCCAACGACCGCCCATTCTGCCTGAGACGTGAAGCTTTCTGATTCAATGAATAAATCCTAGCCTCTCATCAAAATAGGCAGTCTTAAGAGCATCCCAGATCTCTTTAGAATTTGACAATCGAATATACCGTTTCATGATCTCCGACTTCATTGCCGACAAGAGCCAACTCTTAATTCTCTGATATACAGAGAACCAATCATCATATTTGGGATCATCTTCTGCAGGTGCCTTGATAGACCCACGAAGATATCCCATCTTTTTCTTTCCAGCGATATGAATTTGAATAAGAAGAACCCATAAATCGTAGTTCTTCTCATCCAAAACCATCCCAATGTTGAAGCTTGAATTATCCGATTGAACCACAACCGGGGCAGTGGCGGGAACAAGTTGGTTGTTCTCGGTAGACATCTTTCACGAAAGGTGATAGACCTGCGCAGCGGCAAGGACACTCGGGCAGCAACGACACACGTCGCTCACTGCAGTTTGGGGTAGAAACGGAACACAGCAACAACTTCTCGTTGCTCGCTGTTTGTTGAAGGTGCAGCAATGGTGCTGGGCACGGCTCTGTAACACAAACCCAGTTAGGGTTCGAAATTTTTCTTTCCTTTTTTACGACCTGGCTCTGGTGCCAAGAAGAGAATGCTTTGAATGTGTTAATTGTATTCTTCTCATTCTGAGGTATATATATAATCATGTACAATCCTACTACAATAAGGAAAGAATAATCACAAGCAATCTATCACCTAAACTAGGAAACCCAAAATTATAGGAATCCCATAATTAAAGGAAATATTATACAAGTCAACAGAGATAACCACATCAGCCGCATTCATTGCTCAACCCCAACCCTGTAGGTATCCATTTCGCCATTTTCTCAGATTTTCCCAAGTTTTGTTCTGATTCCAATTGAGATTGTATTATTCCTATCAGAACTGTATAGGTTTAAGTTCTTGATTTGATCCATGTTTTAAGTTGCAGTAATCATGCAAATGTCGGGGTCTTGGTTCTTTCTAATTGCCTTGTGCGGGTGTAGAAAGTAAGGCTACTGTTATAGTCCAACGACCAAGCTTATCTATAGTTCGACTCCCTTAATCCATTATCATCCTTTCATTGAAAAATAAAATCTTGCAAATGTCAGTTAGACCAGTTGGTCAAGGCTGTGTGCCAGCACCCTTGCACCCAAGTTCGAATTCTCCTCCCATAGATTAAAGTATTATGTAGGCCAGAGTAGTTTAGAATATTGATTTGTCAAAATATTCTCAGTAATCTTCAATGATTGAGGTTCAAGTACACTGAACTACTTCAAATTTCTATAAAGCATAAGGTCTCATGGCTTATGTAAACTAAATTTGAAGGAGTTATGATTTAGTCGGTAAATTCGAGTGATGCTTTTGTTACTCCAGTAGGTGTTAAATTATACATTTGATTGCAGCACTTAAAGTAGTTGTTGTAGATAATTGCAAGTGTACAATATCGTCCAAGTAATATAGTGATAAGTAGAGTGTCGTTCAAACAAGGATCGGATTAACCTAAATTTACTATTGAGATTGACTTCACACTAAACTTAAATAAAAGAAGGATTACGATGACAAAATCTAAGATGCAAAGAAACGAAACGAAAGTAAAAAATAATAATTGATCGAACACGAAGTAAAAGTGAATGAATTATGCAAGATAAATATATGGAAGCACTAGGACATCAGGTTCCTCAGTCTCAATCCCATCTAATCCCGTTATTCATATTAACATCAAATTATTCCCATGTTGCTAGCAATTATCCCTTGATTCGTCAATATTTCCTGTCAGAATATACTAACCGTGTTTCTAACTATCTAGCCACAGATATAGATAACCGAAACCCTTTACGCTCAATGAATAATTACACGATACTACACAAATCATAACCAGTATGTCTACTCAATTATGTAATTCATGGCAATTGTTATGAGAAGCAATCTACTAAACTCAACCTATCAGTCACAATTTAGTTCTTCACACAAATAATGGTCAGTTATTTGACAACAATGAAGCATAATAACAATTACTCAACATGGAAAACAACTGAGATTAATTTAAAATAATGAGAATTAGATGTTCATGATAAGAGTACACCCTAGTCTCAGCAATAGGACTTAGTTCATGATCGAATTGAAATCCACCACGCTAGAATTCGAAAACAAAGAAGGAAACAAACGAAATTCCATTCTCCACTCCACAGCAAAGCTAGAATTTTCCAATTGCTTCTCCCTTCTCTCGGCTTCTGTATGTGTCAGCGCCCTCTATCCTCCTTGCGGCTGTATGATTCCTTTTCTTTATATGTCCCTTTTTCTTTTTGTTCCCTAATCGACGTGCCTTTTCCACTCTCAAACCCAATTCGTTTTTGGGAAAATGCATCACCGCATGCTCGCACCGCCTAATTATATTGGGCTGCTTAATTGGGCTGCCTTTAATGTCCACTACACCACTCCATTCCTTGCTCGGTGCTCCAACCCACCTGGCAATTCTTTGATTTTCTCCAAATTAAACCTCCAATTCCCGTTTTGTTTTGTTCACAAATTATGTCTTCTACAAAAATCGCACAAAAACACATCAAACTCACCAATTTACTATAAAATCATGACTAAGTTATAAGTAAAAGAGGTATAAAATATATATAAAATACCAGCCTAACAAATACCCCCAAACCTATCTTTTGGTAGTCCTTGAGCAAAACATAAAATGAAAACAATAAAATTGAGTAAAACAAAAATCTAACTAAGCCCACTTTCGCTGGCGAAACGATTGCACTGAGCATGTGCAACAAGCCTTTAAACCCTTAGGTGTCCCTAGTTGGAGGAGTTGTGTCTCCTGAGGGTTTACCAGTTACGTTACCCACAAACGCTTTACTGAAAAGCAAAGGTGTTACAGTTATCACTTCCATCAATTAATGAAAACCAATGCATGCCAATCACACTTCCAAAACTAAAGTTATGCCCTTATAAGTCAATGCATCACAATGGAAAGTATGTAGCCAACATCCCAAGCACTCGGGCTTAAAAACATCCACACTTGGCGTGTGTACAAATTCGCCTCGACCCTAAGCCTCACTAGATATCACTCAATTTTCTCACAGAACCTAGGCTTTCTCTCTTAACAAGCATATGTGATGATTTTATGCAAAAGGAATCAATATATAATCACATATGATCAATATTGAAAAACAGCAATTTCTGAAACATATCTCAAGAAAAGAATCGAATACTAAGAACATAGGTATCAACCATCACCAAATAAGCTAGACTTCCCCATAAATCCGTTAGGTCTTTGAAACGGTTCTAACGTAAGGCTAGGTATTTGGGCTAAGAAAGAAAGGATAAGGAAAAACAAGAACTTGAGGAACACCAAGACTTCTTTGTATGTACTTAGGTTGGCACCCTTTTGAAATTTTGATGTACAATTTGTGGCGTCCAGGACTCATGTTATATGAATGGTACAATTTCTCTTCTTCTTCTTTTTTTTTTTTTTTTTTTTAACAACCTATTTTTTTTTTTTTTTTTTTTTTTTTTGAAATAACTACAAGAAATAATAATAAAACACATGGTACCTCGGTACATGCCACTACTTTGATGTAGAACTCAACCTTGATTTCTTTTGGTATCACCTTGGTATCTCTCAAGCTATATGGTATGGCTAATGTAGGATAGAGTGGATAAGAATTTATGTGGGTGAAGAAAGAAAAGGCTAAGTGTTTGGCTTCAATGGGGTTAATGGAGCACACACAAGGGTAGGAATAGGCCTTTTAGTAGTGGAAAACATGCATAGCCTAACATCGTTTCTATAGTTCCGTCTAACTCAACGGCAAAAATACCCAACATATATTAACATTCTTTAGTACCCAATGCAAATTAATGTTAATGAGATCATGAAAATTAAAGAAAGAAATTGAAAAGTGTTTAAGAGTAGAAACAAATTAACCCTCTCAAGAAAAGCATAGGCTCAACAACTCACATAGTCTCCACTATTTCTCCACATCATCCAAACATGGACAATTTGTCCCCAAAGTACTTGAGACATGGCAAAATAAATGGTAAAAAGAATGTGATGCACAAACCTTCTAGGCAACCCTTTGGCAAAGAAAGAAACCTTTAGCAAGACATATACATCGCCATTAATAGATTAGTGATAACCTTAACAACTTATGTTTCCAAGCTCTTATTATTTCCAACAAATTCTAACACCCAATCCCAAAATTTGAACTCCTACCTCATTCTTTAAATTTTAACAACACAATTCATCACATAAAGATGTATAAATACAAGCATGGAAGAAAAGGAGATAATAGGAAGAGAATACACCTATTTTTGGGCATCATGGAAGAAGGAATGGCCTTACAAATAATGAACTCCGAGCCAAAATTATTGCCTTCAACATAGGATAAGAATCTGCAAAAATAAGCAAAACTGACTTTTAGTGACAGAAACAATTCCCAGAAACCGTTGCTAAAAGTATGAACAATCCTTTTGTGACAGATAAAATCTTTGAAGATCGTCACTAAAACGTTTTTATGACAGAAAATCTGCAGAAATTATGCAGCAAATTTACATGTCTATTTTCACTTTTTGAGCTTCTAAATCCCCCAATTCACAATGTAGGTCGAATTTTTGTCCCAAACCTATTCCAGCACATCATATTAAACATTCTAAACATGTTGGCATCATCAAATTAACTTGAAAAACATCCAAAATTAATTTAGGTAGCTAAGTTGATTATGACCAAAATATGAACTCAAAGTGCAATTTTGCAATTTCTTTGGCACATACCAACAAAACCACTCCAAACACATTTGAAATGACAAACTAAACATGTTCAAGTCATCATGTGGGTGAAGAAATCAATATTATTAAACTTGGAACATAAAAACCTTAGCTGTTGACCTTAAAAACAAAAATTCAAATGAAACAACCAAACTAACAAAAAAACTAGACTCTCCCCCCAAACCTAAGCTAAACATTGTCCTCAATGTAAACTCACAACAAAAAGATGCACAATGAGTAGTATGGGCAAGAAAGGAAGAAAATGCAAAACTAATAAACAAGGAAAGGAACGACTGAACCTGGTTGGGTTGCCTCCCAACAAGCGCTTAGTTTAAAGTCCTCAGCCTGATTTGGCAATGCAATTAACCAGGATTGTTGTACATCTTTGCAGCATGTTGATGATTGGAATGCGCCTCTAGGTACGGCTTCAACCGATGACTGTTAACTTTGAACTTTGTTCCTTTGACATCATGACGAATCTCCACAGTATCGTACGGAATCACATCATAATGGTAAATGGTCCAGACCACCGAGATTTAAGCTTCCAAGTGAAGATTTGAGGATTGAACAAGAGGACTTTCTGGCCAGCAAAAAAAACTTTGTCTTGAATATGCTCATCATGACTCTTATTGGTACGCTTCTCGTGATTTTTAAAGTTTTCATAAACTTCATTATGAAATTTCTCCATCTTATTCTTCTCACTCGCACCAGAATTGTGGTTACTGGAGTCTGCATGTTCATTTTTTTTCAAAACCACCTTATCAATAAGATCAATATGACAACAATCTTCGGCTTCTCTTGGACATTTGACATCCTCAAATACCTTAAATTTTTCTTCTTCTTCTCCAACTCTCAATGTTAGCACACCTTGTCCCACATCAATTAATGTTCTTGCAGTGATTAGGAAAGGGCGGCCCAAGATTAATTGAGTCTCAGAATCTTCTTTCATATCCAACACCAAGAAATCAGCTGGAAAAATCAGCTTGTCAACCTTCACTAACACATCTTCGATAATTCCCTCTGGATATGCAATTGATCTATCCGCCATCTGCAAAGAAACAGCAGTGGGTTTAATTTCACCTATTCCAATGTTCTTAGCAACAGATAACTGTAATAAATTAATACTAGAACCCAAATCACATAATGCTTTTTCAAATAAATTAGTGCCAATAATGCATGGAATTTTGAAACTCCCTCTATCTTTTTGCTTGAGCGGAAGCTTCCTTTGAAGGATTGCACTACACTCTTCAGTTAACTGAATCTTCTCATGCTCACTGAATTTTCTTTTCTTCGAAAGGATGTCCTTCATAAATTTCGCATAATTCGGCATTTGCTCCAGAGCATCAGCAAAAGGAATATTAATCTCCAACTTCTTAAACATCGCTACGAACTTGGTGTAATTCTCGTCCAATCTATTCTTCTTGAGCCTTTGCGGAAATGGGATAGGAGGCACATATGGCTTCACGATAGGGACAAGAGGCTTAGGGAGTGGCGTGGCTGTAATAACTGATTGTGGTGAAGCTTTTGAAGTGTTTTCCTGTATGGCTAGTGGCTGTACAACATCTGACAGTGTCCGCTCCTCTTGTGCAGCGGTTTCTACCTTTTCCTCATTGTTTTTCTCAAAATAAGCTGCGGTCTTCACCTGTTTCCCTCTTCGAAGAATGATTGCCATTGCTTGCTCTTGATTTGTCGGATTAACTTCAGTTTGGCTTGGAAAAGAACCCTTCTCTCTAACGGTTAAAGCATGAGCTAGCTGGCCCATTTGAACCTCCAAATTTTTTATCGAAGCCGCCTGGTTCTGAAGAGTTGTGACAATTTTGCTCATAAATTGATGTGTAGCGACAGAAAGAGTGTTCACGTTACTAGCAAGCTGAGCAATCATATCTTCCAAATTATTCTTCTTCTCTTGAGGTTGAAAACCTGATGATGGCTTTTGCACATTCTGATTGTTGACCCATGAGAGATTTGGATGGTTTCTCCATCCTTGATTATAGGTGTTGGAGTACGGATCGTTACCAGGACGTCTGTAAGTATTCACCATGTTCGCTTGCTCTTGAACAAATTCTGGAAAATCAACACTATACGGACAACCAACTGTGGCATGACCAGGAACTGCACATATGGAACAAACCTCTTGAACTGGTGCTCTCCCATTCATAGAAAGCAAAGTGTCCAGTTTACTCGCAATCGCATCGACTTGTGCCTTTGAAGCAAAATCAGTAGAATTATTAATCTCAAAAACTCCTGCACGTCTTCCTCTTGCTTCAGAATGTTGCGTTTCAAGTGCTAGAGTATCAAAAAGTGCTTGACATTCGGCTGGCGTCTTGTTCTTAATTGATCCCCCTGCATAGTTGTTCACTGCAGCTTTGCTTGAAACTGTTAATCCTTTATAAAATATCCGCATGAGAACGAGAGTAGGCAAACCATGGTGCGGACACTGAATCAACAAATTATTGAATCTCTCACATGCCTCAGAAAAAGTCTCATCTGTATGTTCAGTGAACTGCATGATATTATCTCTTAGAGTATCGGTCTTCTTGGTCGAAAAGAATTTCTCAAAAATTTATTCTGAATATCGTTCCAACTCGTCAAGCTTCTAGGCCTCAAAGAATTCAACCAAATCTTCGCTTTGTCTTTCATAGTGTACGGAAAGACCTTCATTCTGAGATGTTCCTCAGTGACTCCTTCTATCAATGCCATGTTTGACACCATATTGAAGATATCTCTAATATATGCCAATGGATTTTCAGTGCTCATGCCATGAAAAGAAGGCATCATATTAAAGTGGATAGTCTTCAATTCATAATTCCTTGCAGCTGCAGGAAGAGCTATGCTTGATGGTGATTCCAAAATAGTTGGAATATCAAGATCTCCCATCGTTTCATTCTGAACTAACGCCATCTTGCTCTCTTGCTGCTTTTCTTTCTCCCTATTTTCTCTTTGTTCTCTTCGTATTTCACGGAGTCGTTTCTCAATTTCTGGTTCAAACTCAAGTAATACACAATCCAACAAACGAGTACCAAGCATTCACCTTCAAGAAACAATGAAAAAAACTGAGAATGCACCGAGAAAATTAATCAAAATAAAAAAAAACGAAAACAAAAATAAAAAAAACTGAAAAAATCACAAAAGTAAAATTAAATTAAATTCGATCCGAGGCAGCGGCGCCAAAAACTTGTTGTAGATAATTGCAAGTGTACAATATTGTCCAAGTAATATAGTGATAAGTAGAGTGTCGTTCAAACAAGGATCGGATTAACCTAAATTTACTATTGAGATTGACTTCAAACTAAACTTAAATAAAAGAAGGATTACGATGACAAAATCTAAGATGCAAAGAAACGAAACAAAAGTAAAAAATAATAATTGATCGAACACGAAGTAAAAGTGAATGAATTATGCAAGATAAATATATGGAAGCACTAGGACATCAGGTTCCTCAATCTCAATCCCATCTAATCCTGTTATTCATATTAACATCAAATTATTCCCATGTTGCTAGCAATTATCCCTTGATTCGTCAATATTTCCTGTCAGAATATACTAACCGTGTTTCTAACTATCTAGCCACAGATATAGATAACCGAAACCCTTTACGCTCAATGGATAATTACACGATACTACACAAATCATAACCAGTATGTCTACTCAATTATGTAATTCATGGCAATTGTTATGAGAAGCAATCTACTAAACTCAACCTGTCAGTCACAATTTAGTTCTTCACACAAATAACGACCAGTTATTTGACAACAACAATTACTCAACATGAAAAACAACTGAGATTAATATAAAATAATGAGAATTAGATGTTCATGATAAGAGTACACCCTAGTCCTAGCAATAGGACTTAGTTCATGATCGAATTGAAATCCACCACGCTAGAATTCGAAAACAAAGAAGGAAACAAACGAAATTCCATTCTCCACTCCACAGCAAAACTAGAATTCTCCAATTGTTTCTCCCTTCTCTCGGCTTCTGTATGTGTCAGCGCCCTCTATCCTCCTTGCGGCTGTAGGATTCCTTTTCTTTATATGTCCCTTTTTCTTTTTGTTCCCTAATCCACGTGCCTTTTCCACTCTCAAACCCAATTCATTTTTGGGAAAACGCATCACCGCATGCTCGCACCGCCTAATTATATTGGGCTGCTTAATTGGGCTGCCTTTAATGTCCACTGCACCACTCCATTCCTTGCTCGGTGCTCCAACCCACCTGGCAATTCTTTGATTTTCTCCAAATTAAACCTCCAATTCCCGTTTTGTTTTGTTCACAAATTATGTCTTCTACAAAAATCGCACAAAAACACATCAAACTCACCAATTTACTATAAAATCATGACTAAGTTATAAGTAAAAGAGGTATAAAATATATATAAAATACCATCCTAACAGTAGTCATGAAGAAAACGCGAATGAAACAAAGCCGGAAACTGCAAAACGATCCTAAGTCTGCAGGCACATGAATAATAGTCAAATTATGTATGCCTTTTGTGAATCTGAAAACGGACTAGACTCTTCGACGTCGTGTCAGTAATGTTACATTGCTTAAGAATTTAAAGTTGAATGGATGGAGAAACTGATGTCTTCGCATACTTTTTGTAAGTCGACTTCTTTTTAGATCGTTGCTCTGTTAGCTGCAATAGTGGTTTGGTATCAACGTCAAGAAGATGATGAAAGTGACGATGATGGAAGCGAAGAGGAAGAGAAGAAATGGAAGAGGATGTTGAAAGCGAAGAAGATGATGAAAGCGAAGAAGATGATGGAAGTGAAGTAGATGATGGCACTGAAGAGGATGATGAAAGCGAAGCAGATGATATCCTTGCTACTGAAATTGTGAGGTTGGCTAACGCTCTTACCAAGTTCATGCAGTCTTTTAACTAAAAAAAGATCGACTGTAGATGAAGTATATTCTGAAGCAATGTTTTAAAAGGCTCGCCTCAGGACGCACCTAGGTGCCCTGTGAAGCTGGGCTTGAGGGTTGCCGCCTCTGTTTTGCAGGAGTGGGCGGAAGGCATCGCCGGAGCCGCCTAGGCGGCGGAAGGCGCTGCCGGAGCAGCCGCCTACTCCCCTCAAGGGATTTTTTTTTTTTTTTTTACTCCCAAACCCAAGTTTTGGGTAGGGTTTTAATTGCCTCATACCTCTTACTTGCACTATCATCTCTCTGCCTTTTTTTTCTGATTTTTATTCTTTTTATATAATGGATGTGTGTGCTGTTTGTGTGCATTGTTATATGTGTGCTCATTGTGCTTTTCATCCTCTGTTTTATATATATGATATAATATGTGTGTGTGTGTATGTGTATGTATATGTGTGTGTGTGTGTATGTATTTATAATATATGTGTGTGCTCAAGGTGATTATTGATTAATAATCTTTTTTTTTTTTAATGTAATATATGTGTACGCTCAGTGTATATATTAAAAAATTTAGATCCCGTGAGGCTTCGCCTCATGCCTAGGCTGGGCTATCCCTCGGACGCCTCGTCCACGCCTCACGCTTTTAATACATTGTTCTGAAGTGACTGCAATTCCAGATTTAGATGAAGCTGACGGTGGGGAAGCTATGGAATTGCTTCTGAACGACGAAATCAAGTTCCACGTCTTGAAGAAAAGTCCCCATAACAAAGAAGACCTTTGGTTTTGTTAAATGTTGAAATAGGACTTTATCATGAAAACTTCTGGTGTAATTGGCTCGTGGGAATGAAGTTCTAAATCATGGGGTTTAATTGATTATTTATTTTATTTTGTTTGTGTATATCCTATTATTGTTTCTTAAGAAATTTCTCTGGTGTCATCAATTGTATACAGTTATAAGTTTATTTTCCTCGTCGCGTGTTGTGTTGGGTCTAAGGGGTGGTTTGGCATTGAGGTGCTTAAAAAAAAGCTGCTTATTTTCAAAGTTTTTATGCTGAAGGTGTTTGGTAAACTAAAAAAAAAGGGATTATTTTGGAAGCTGCTATGAGAATAAGCTAAAATCATCAGAAAAGCTGAAGCAGCTAAATGCTGCTTTGGAAAACTGGCTTTTTTTTCAAAGCACACGGAGCTACAGTATCTTTAATGAAACTTTCTAAAATTCAATAACACCCTCGTCATTTTTACAAACTGGTTCACCCCCTCGCATCAGAGTAGGACTGCATTCATCCCGACCACCACCACTGCACCAACATTCATCCCTATTCTCCTTCCAGATCCTCCAAATACACAAATAAGAAAAAGATTCAATCTTTTTGAGAAACCAATTTTGAAAATTTGCCGATTGGATCGAATCCTAGAATCCAAGTGAGAATCAACCCAGAATCCGAGCAAGAACCAGTCTAGAATCTGAGCGAGAAAAAGATTCCTGCTTGCAAAAAAACAGTCGAAATAGATGAGAGATGACATGCCTCAACCCGATTTTCTCCCAAATTTTCATTTAATCCTAGTTAAAACATCACACAGAGGTTCAGAGATTTACCCAGCTGTCGATTAGGAATGAATTGGTCTTTGATTAGTTGTAATGGCACCGGTGATGCTTTGTTGGTTTGTGGGCAGAAAATACAGAGCATGCATTAGCTCTAGTCCTTCAAATTTAACTCAAACTTCACAGATAAAGTCAAGAGAGTTACCCAGAGTTGAGATTTGGCGATTGGTGTAGATTTAGTCTCGAGTTCACCAGAAAAATGACCAAGAAGGTCACCAGATTTCTGGGCATGAACACAGAGAGGGCATTCGGGGTTAAATCCCAAGAATTTCATGCTAAAAATCGATATGCAGGATACAGAAGTTGTACCTGAGATTAAATGAAGGTTGAATTAAGTTTGAAGCACCCCAATTTCGTTGAGCCTCAGGTCAACTCGTCGAAGAGTTTTTCACCGAGAGGGAAGGGTTAGCTTTCTTCATTTTTGAGTACTTGATCTTCACATGCAACGCCACCATTCAAATCCATAGGTCAAACTACACCTAAAACAGGGAATATTGGTATGGATTTCACTCGAAAATTGGTGCTGGTGTGGGTGATTCTCTCTCGGTAATTAAAGAGAGAGAGTATCATAGTTATAGAGAGAGTTAGAGAGAAAGAAGAGTCTCACCGGGAAAATGGAAGAGAGAAGAAGAGGGAGACCAAATAAAAGGAGTGGGCCCCTCAAGGCACACTAAATAAGATTATATCTTTTTTGGTCATTTTACAGTCACAGCTGTTTTACATAAAAGTTTACCAAACACTATAATACTACTTTTTTTTTCCAAAATCACTTTTACAAAAAAATTTACCAAACACCCTGCTGCTTTATTTCACAGCTGCTTATTCTCACAGCTTAAGTATCAGGCAACAATTTTGCCATCCCGCTGTTTCTTCAGCTGCAAGAAGAGCAAGGCCATGGACTAGGAAGAGCGAGACCTGATTATGTTCTGTTGGACAACGATATGCAGTGGTTTGATCGACAAGTCAAGTTCGTACCAAATTCGAACTGACATTTATGCCAGTATCAAACTTGTTTGTGAGTCTTCATGATAGATCATGAATAATGCCTAAACTCCTTGTGTAAGTCCCTTCAAAGGCCGCTTCAGATGGTACTTCGAAAACAAATCATAACTTGACACGCGCATAAATGGTTCAAAATCCACAAAACCCTCTCTTATCAATTAGCCAGGGCCTCTACTGCAATAACCTTTTCCGGTCTCTCTCCGTCCTCTCAGATTTGACACTCACGGCGGTTGTTATTGCTTTGGTGGCAGCACCACCATTGCTGGTGATCTTCAGCAAGGTGTTGGTACCAGCAGCAGTTGCAATGCTTCTGCTGACTACCGGCCTTGTTATGTCCGGAGGGCTTGGGGCAACCGCGGTGGTGGTATTTTACTGGGCTTACAATTATGTGACAGGACAGCACCCAGTTGGCGCTGACAAACTTGACTGGCTGGCTTCAACGTTGGCGTTCAAGAACCAACGAGCAGAGCATTCCAGGCAGCACATCCGAAATGGTACACAGTACGTATGATGATGGACATCAAACAAACACTAAAATATGGCAATTGGTTGCTACGGCCAAGAAAGAACTAGTGTAATAGTTCACTGTGAGCTCTTTAGTTCCATACCAATCCCTGAGGCTCGGTTTCTATGCGTTCTCCTCAAAATATTATGAGCACGCCGTGCAAATGACCATAAAATCTAATAATCTAGCATGCTGTCACACCAATGCAATAGACACATTTCACGCCGTACAATCAAACATACTCATTTGACACTCTAGGGAACTAGAAGTTGGAAATGAGTTTGGTTTTGGTTTCCCGAGATCATTAACACTGCATGATTAAGAAAACACGGAACTCTATTCTATGCCCAACAGGCGTGTTCGGTACACACCAAGGCTATAGTCAGAGAATTTTACAGCCAGTTTAACGCAGTTGAGTAAGCTTATGCTAAAGATGCTAGCACACATGTTAACCGGGAAAAAAAATCTGTTCAGTGTAAAGATGCGTACATCAAGTGCTACCACTGCATTAAACTTTTGACCACTTTTGACGGCCATGGATGCATTCCAACTTAAGAAAACCCACCGGATTTCTTCGAAATTGCAATCACATTGAAGTTGAGGGAGTCGGGATTTTTCTGGATCATGCCCTGTATGACTTTAGCTGCATCCTGTTATGCAATAAAAAACTTATCAAATGGGTGATGAAGGGCTGCAAACTGTACACAGAGACTCGGGTAGAAGGCCAACACGTTCCCACTTGAAATGAGCCAAAATAAACACATGAGAATAACTAATTAAACTGTTATGATCGAATTTTCCAAAACACAGACACGTTAACTTTTAAATCAGTTCAAACAGTTTCAATTATAATTTCTTCTTCTCCCTCAAAACTTCATCCACTTAATCTTAGGATATTATGCCTCTTCCCTCTCTTTACTTAACCAAAAAATAAGTTACTAAATGGACCGTTAAACTTTTTATATGTTTAGGTGTCGATTGTGTGTTCTTCCTCTAATTTTAAATCAGAAAGCACAATAGCATTTTAAATACCTGCAATAGACTGTCTGGTGAACATGGACCATGAGAGATTGGACCTGACTTCCTCCCATCAAGCTCATAAAGCTCCCCTACATATTAAAAGATGAGATCAAAATCACAAATCGTACAGTAGGGTAAAAAAAACTCTTCAAGAACCATCTCTGATCAATTATGTCATTAATAAACAGGTATAGAAGAAGCACTTACCGTCCACGCATGCAAAGCAAATAAAGTGAGTGTCCACATTGTCGGATGCCTGTAAAGAAACAGGGTAAGACATGAGAAGCACAAACCATCTGACCCAAACAGAAGAAAAGAAAAGTGGAGAGATTGGTACTTTATATAATATTCTATGCTACTTAAAATATATCACCTCTGTATCGCCACCATTAGCTGCTACTGAATGAGCAACTTCCATTTCTGTGTCACTTTCAAGGAATGCTGCACGCTACATTTGTACAACAAATATATGACAATAAGAGGCAAGAAGAATAATATGGCTCTATTGGTCAAACTAAAAGGACCAAATAATGAGGGAAAGGAAAATAGAACCTGCAATGGATTCAGGCTTGCAGTTTTTTTGAAAAACCTATCCAAGAATGAATCCTCAACTGAAAAGAAAAAGGGGATAACATGGAAAAAAGAACTGTGAATAAAATTTAAAAAGAAATAGCAAGCAATGGTCCAGAAAGTAATTAATTCATTAATTTTGGCTTCAACGGGGAAGCATGTTTTCCAAGGTTGCATGCTTAACAAAAATCAAGCTCATTCCTCCACAGGAATTACTTAAGGGAACAGTTTTGGTATCTAGAACTCTCTGGTTTCAGGATTCTATATCCCTAATTTCCACAGCTAGGTGGTCCACAAACATGTACTGTCCTAGTTAGAAACTAGAATGGCATACACCTGGGTGATAATAACCAAGAAGCTCATTTGCAATGGTATGCTACTTTCCCCAGGTATTCCATATTATTAATTATCTTTTTAATTATATTGATCCAGTTGTTCATGCAACTGTTTTGCATTTTCGAAAAGCAGGGTGATCCAAACGTTGTTAGGTAAGAGAAAGAGGAATATGAGAAGGAAAAAAAAAGAGCTAAAGGAACCATTGTCCCCATCGAACTTTCAACAAACCCCTCTCTCTGTACCTCTCTCTCTATCTCTCTCTCTCTCTCACACACACACACACACACTCATTTCCTGGTCAAGGGGGAGGATCCAAAAGAGACCAATGTTTGCCAGCAGCCACTCAAAATACGGCACTCTGAATCACTAGCAGTGATTAATACTTGTGTGTAAATCCCCAAGTATGGAGAACACACAGCTGTCATGCATAACTCTAATCAGACTCACCCATAACAGGAAAACAGAATAGAACTTACCAAGTTTGATCTCTGAAGTGATGTTTCCAACAGCATGAAGAAGCCCAATGGTTCCACAAGCATTGCCCACAGTTTGTTTCATAAAATAAACACTACCTTTGGGTTCCTACAGCCAAGATATGCATTGCAAAACATTCTAATTAAATCATACTACTCCAAATCAAGCCATAATGTATTTCAATACAAAATCCTCTTTTGATCAGTAAATTAGTAGAAACACCAAGCAAAAAACCAAGTAGAAGTAAGTACAACGAATTGACACAATCGAAAACAAGTGAGCAAGGTAAGAAAACATAAAACATGGTTGAATGTGAACATAAATTTCAACACACAACTGATCTCTCAAAACTTACTATCATCGCATGAATATGCAGATGCGCACCATCCACATACATGTAGAAAGAGATCACAAGTCCAACAACCCGCTAAAGAACAAACGGTTTTCAATTTATAGAGAACATCCAATCAAAATTCCTATTCCTCACCTGTTTTTCATTTGCCTGCATCATTCTCTCTTCTTCACTCTGAAATGTATAGAAACATCCCTCAAATCAGGAGACAACTAAATTTCATATTGTTCAGAAGAAAGACAGATTCAGAGAACTTAAGTTCCACACCAACCACAAAGTTTGGAATTATTAATTTGTATTTCGAGGAAAGAGACAAAACCTTAGCGGTTATAGGATAAAGAAACAGGACAGCAAGTACAGGCTTCGGAACCATTTCTAAGAGTTCTCCATCCAACCCGTAAACATCATAGCATTCTGCCTCATCCTCTTGAAGACCCAGGCCCCAAAGGAACTGCAATGACCAAATATATTTCTTTCATTTGATTTGGTATTTTGCACAATGAGGTAAACCATTGGTAAAGGATAATGGTGCAAATGGTGCTCTTCCTGAATATATCACCTTTACAAAAAATTATAAATCTAATCTGCAACATAACACACAAACAAGAGTACATGTAATCAAAACAACGAAGAATAGCATTTTCAAACTTCTGTTCTTTATTTAGGAGGTTGTATTATTTGCTGAATTTGATCATTTAACAGCTGAAAGAATAGTCCAAACACTTTTCCGCTTTTCTTCAGTGCAAATGATTTTCGCTACTCGTTACCTTTTAATTTCGCCTACCCCACTTAGTGGGATAAGGCTTTGTTGTTGTTGTTGTATTACATTTTAATTTCGAAAACCAAATTCCTGTTTAGCTTTCTATCAAAAGCAAATGTTTACTTAATATTCACCAACTGGGTCTCCCTCGCTAAAAATTTTGGTATAAACGAAACCGATACGTCTTCAGCACACTTGATCATCTCTTTGCCAACTGTTAATCACAAACTAGAACCCTACTTCCAGAAGAATCAAAAGGTTCCATCTTCCACATCAAATTCGCACCAAACCCTAGCTCTCCGTTTTGCTCCCAAGAAAAAATTCAACTATTTTATTTTCTTTTCCGACGATTTCTCGAGAAACAAACAGAGGATAATCTAAAAAATACAAAAATAATTACGATTAATTTAATTTTTGCTTGAAAAGGAAGGCGATTGATTGAAGTACCTGGTTCATAACATCAGGGTTAGCTTCGAGAGGAAGCCATCTCTTAGCCGACGGGGCTTCGTCCAAAGCAGCCATTGCTTTTTCTCTCTCTCTCTTTCTCCGATTCGATTTTATATTCTTTGTGCCTTTTCGTTTGGTGAGGTTTGAAGCTGGACAATCTGGGATTTTGCGAAATGCTGTTTCGGGTTAATATATAGGTTTGGGGCTGTGGGTTTCAAATAGTGCTTTCCACATGATACACTGTTTATCGACTCACCTCAGGCCTTACGCTGCGACTGTGACAATGTCCCCCATTTCAAGGCCCATGCCCCGACTGATGGCACCATTTCCAACAATATTTAGGCGTTTCTAAAAGAATTTAACCCGATCTGGGCCAATTATGCCATCTCCAATAAAAAAGACTAAACATAACCCGGTTAAGAATTATAGCCTACAAAAAAATTATTTTTAAATAGATACTGTCAGGCTATATTTATATACAATCTCCAACCAAAGTACTAAACATAGCGCCTTAATATTTTATTAGTATAAAGTTTATACTTTAAATTTATTAGTTAATTTAATTAAAATATATGTTTTCAAATTTTGACAATGAATTTGAATTAATTATTGCAATTGAGGAGCTGGCCCTAAAAAAAAGGGCTTAAAGGAGGGCTACATTTGTCTAGACGGATGCCCATTTGGCCAAATAATGGTCTGGTGGGTTCCATAGAATTATAGCCATGCCATTTGTTGGAGATGAGTTTTGGACAAATGAAGCCATTTTTTGGCTTTTGGACCTTTAGCCCTCTTTATTGGAGATGGCGTTAGTATTACTTATCAGAGTATAAATTCTACATAGGAAAAAAAAAAAAGAATTTTACACGTCTTTATAAGTAATTGAGCTAATTTCTATATTGTCAATTTGTGTTATAGTGGAATCTCAACTTTATTCAATTACAATATAGTGGTATTCCTCTTCACTTGTAAATAAGAGGTCTTAAGTTCGAATTTCGTGAATGGCAAGTTCAAAACCAATTTAATCTTTCATCCCTTAGTGTAAATATCTCATTGCATCAACAAAAACAAAAAGATTTTTAACCCAACCTGTAGTTCAAGTGGTTCCCTTAGTGTAAATATCTCATTGCATCAACAAAAACAAAAAGATTTTTAACCCAACCTGTAGTTCAAGTGGTTAAGACCATTTATCGTTACATCTTAGTTTATAGGCTTGATTCTTCTCTCCCACTATTTGCTTGAATAAACAAGATTATAATTTTTCTTTTTTGGCTATTAGATTTGTAAAGGGTCGGGCATGCTCGTGTGCTCTCGAGGGCGGTTAGAACAATGCACACGACCAAAAATCATCATCGAGACTCTTGGTTATTAGATGATCCTTGGTTAAAATTCAAAGTTTTGAAACCTTTTTCATTATGTTTTCTTTTATTTTATCAAATTTTCAACATAAATTTTTTGAATTTTGTAACAGCCATGATATTAGATTTCTGAAAATGCCATCAAGTTAGAGAATCACATTTTGTATTAGTCACAAAACATTTGGTATGTGCTTTTTATAAGCATTGTGAAGTTAATCCCATTTCATATGTTCCAACAACTACGAGAGCGCATGATATCATATGTGGATGCAAATTTCTTTTTCCTTGATCTTGGACAAAATTGCATCTACAAAACAATTAACACCTTAGGTCAAGGCCAAGAGCCTCACGCGCCCACGATGAATTGGGGGGGGGGGGGGGGCTTTGGCCGAAGAACCTCCGATGCCAAAGTTAGAATTTAGAGAGAAAAAGTGTTTGAGAATTCTAGAGAATTTTAGCAAGAGTTGGAAGAGCCTTTTGGGAGAGAATGGAGAGCTTTTTATAGGTGAATGGCCAGCCACTTTGGGTGAGAAATGACTGGCCACCTAGCTCCTTTTGTGGGCTAGGTTTTTTATTTAGGCTGATTTAGGAGTTATGAGAATAATTGGCTAATTAATTAGCAAATAGAATTATTGCCAATTTAACTAGCTAATTAATATGATAATTAGAAGGAATATTTTGGTGGTTATGGAATGAATAAAATAAATAGCTAATTGATTAGCTAAAAAAGGGAAAATGAGGTAAAAAATATATGGAATGAAATAGGTTTTGGGAGTTACCTTGTAAAAGGGATTTGATGAGATGGTTTTTGAATTGTTACCTTTTTTGGGCACTTTTGACTTGTTGAGGGATGATTGCCCGCTGCTCGTGCGTAGGAATCCCTATATGCCTCAAGGGTATTTTTGTCCTCTTTTATTCAAAATCCACGTCTCGCCTTGTGATTATTTTGGCTCCACAAATGCCCCCACACCTGTTGGGCTGCTCGTAGGAAAGGGCAGCAGGTGTAGAGATCTTCTTGCTTCAGGAAACGTAGGACTGTTTCCTATTTTGATGTAGATTCCCTCTTTAATAGGAAATTAGGTCTTTCTAGGAAAGGGAAATAAATTTCTCTCAAAGCCTATTTAAGTCCACCTTAAGTGGGTTATTAAATCAACTTTGGAGAGCGATTTATTCTACCCTACAAGAAAGAGAGAGCTTAGAGGATATTTGTTCCCCCTCCCCTAGCAATCTTCTACATCTTGCCCGTGCAAAGGACCGTCTTTCATTGATTTCTTCGTCTTCTCTGTGCCGCACTGATGTAAGAAAAATTTAATTTTTTCTTGTCTTCTTCTTGGATAGTGCTATTGCGGGGCAGCCATCAGAGTGGTGCGGCACGTCGGCTGGTAAGGGCCAGGAGTCAACTCGGTATAGGCCGAGGAGGCGTCGTGACAGAGACCACTGCTTGGGCTGCTCGGCTTGGTTAGAGCCAAGGGCAACTTGTGCAGATGGGGTCGCGGATTGTGGTGCAGTGTTAGGCGGGCCGCATGGCTCATGTCCTTTGGGCTCTTGGACCTGACTCGGGCTAGGTTGGCGGCTGAGAGAAATGAGGAGGTCGTGGGCCTTATAAGCTGCTGGAATGCTAGGCATGCAGGCCTCATGCCTGCTAGAATTTTGGGTTGAGCTCCTCTGCTGAGTATCGTGAATGGCGTTGGCTGTTTAGTTCTCTTCACCGGGAGAAAGTCGGGCTACTCCCGAAAGAGGAAGTAAAGAGGATCAAGGCGGATGCATTGGCTCGTCTGATCGCTGTCGTGGAATCGACTATGAATAAAGATGGAAAGAAGAGATCTTCCCCGCTTACTCAAGAGATACAGGTTGAGAAAAAATTGAAGACTTCCTCCGCTGCTCGTGAGGATCCGTCTACTGCTGAAAGGCCTGTGATCAGCATGACTTATTCCAATGGGAAGAAAAAATGAGGCTGCTAGATCTGAGCATGTGGCGCCTTCCATGTTGAGAATGGCTAGTACAATTGTTAATAGGATTGCTCAGCATAAAGATCCTATCATACCCCCAGTGTTGAAGTTTGTACCAAGACGTCTATGGGGAGCAAAGTCTGATTTACCTGTGGAGAGGCTTGCTACTATGAAGAGCGATAAGGTGGACTCTGCTGCTAAAGTCGCACTAAGACCCACTCCCTCTGCTGTTGAGATTGATTCACCTGCTGGGAAGAATGAGATTGCTCGAATGGGCAGCTGTGAGAAATCCACTAAGCCTACTTCTAAGGAGGCTACTAAGATCTGTGTGCTCTTGAAACCAAATTTGCTTGAAGATATGGATGCTTGTGCCAAGTTTGTTGATGGCATTAGAAAAATCTGTTTGCCCAAGTTCCTTTGCGAAGCATACATTCTGAGTTCGTTGCTTTGAATGGGTTTAATATTTTTGCCCCCACTTCTCTGCAGCTTGAGATCTCTCGCCAAGAGATCGTTGACTTAAAGACTATGCTTGACGCGATCCAAGTTAAGTATGAAAGTGCAGAGAATGAGATTGGATGTTACATACCTCATATTCAAGATCTTGAGTTTGTTGTTTCTGAGCTTCATTTCGCTGCTTATGCAAAAGGATGAAGAGTTGATTGCTGCTTATAATCAAGTGATCTACTTCAAGAGAATCGTCAATAGGCTTGAACCCCAAGTGTTGGAACTTTAAGGTGTACTGAAGATCAACGAAAGTCTGAAGAAGGAAGTGGATGAGCTGCAGCGCGTCCGTGTTGGTCTGCTCGAGGAGAATGAGCAGCTGAAGGGTGAGAAGAATGGGCTCAAGGTTTCGAGACCTTCTCTATTTCTCCAGAAGACTTGCTTGTTTTTACTTTTGAGGCTTCCCTTGATGAAGTAGTTGGAGAAGTTGGTGTCCAGGCTGGGGTAGCCGGGGGTGAAGTGCTAGATGATGCCGCTGTTAAGAATGTCACGGCTGCTGAAGGTGTGGCGACCGAGTAGTCGTGGGATGTCCAAGCTGCTGAAGTGTAGTCTTCTAGGTAGCCTTTAGGATTTTCTTTGGTTTTCCTTGTAGCTCTTGTTTTGCTTGAACTCATTCGACCTTTGCTAGTTGTTTATAAACATGCTTCCTTCGTTTTTCTTCATCTTCGCTTCTTTTGTTCATGCCCTAACTTTTAGACTTTATAGACTAGTGGCATGCGGGCTACTTTTCTATAAGCAGACAGGCCTGCGTAGCCTATGCAGCTGTAGGTGTTAGTGTAGAACTTTGCAAAGTTGTTAGCCATAGGGTTGGCAGCCGGATGCCTTACTTACAGAAGCAGACAAGTTCGCGTAACCACTAGGTTGTTAACCTTGGCTTTCTCCAATTTTGTAGGTTGCGTAGAAAGTATCTCAACACTTTAAGACTTGGTGTAGGTTGTTCCGCTCTTGGAAGAGATGAAGCTTATCGACTACGTAGCATGTCGACAGCGGATAAAGCTTCGTATATACACACTAGCTTGTTTAACCTTTCACAAAAATGTGCGGTTGTATAAGTCTAGCATGGTTTTACTGCTCAAAGGGCAAGCTGTAGGCAGTCTTCTGAAAATTGTAGACTACCTTAGTGCACTCGGTAGCAGCTTTAGGGTTCCAGGGCAGCCGTCTGTAGGGCGTACTGCGTAATGTGCCCCCTCCGTCTCTAGGGCCTGGTTCCCCGCGGATTAGGCCAAGAGACCCAAAATCCTTCAGTTAGCTAAGCCTTGAAAAAGACCATTGTGGCTACTTCTAGGAATCCTGGCGTAAGCCATCGTGCATCTAGTTATACTAGGGTAGCCTGACTCATCCACGTCTGGATATTCGGAATGTAAGTTTATCCTCCCGCCTTGGAGAGCAGACCCATATGGGTGTCGGGCAATTAGTTTACCCTCTCGCATTAGAGAGCAATTAGTTTATCCTCTCGCACTAGAGAGCATGGTTGGTCCATCGGGGGGCGCAATTCCTGCGACGAGTCCCTAAGAAAGGCACGGTCTTCTTTTGAAGTACAGGAGTGATCAGTTATTGCAAGCATGCAGCCGAGCCACGTTATGATTACTTCTGAATTCCTTATTGAAAAATGAGTGAAACAAACGAGAACTTAGCTGTAAGGTAGGAATTGCATAACAACTGGATAGTCATCAGCTTGTGAGGTGGTGCCCATCGAGCTGCTTAAGTCTTCGGGCTTTGATATAGTGGGAGGTCACACATGATACTTCCTCAGATTGTAGGCGTTCCACTGCTTTTTGTTCTTTTTGTCGTTTCATGGTGGCGAATGTGTAATTACTCTTGCCGCCTACTCAACAGATATTGTACATACCTTCCCAGATGGGATCCATCTTTTTGGAGCCTTCTCTGCGGGCAGTGATGAAGGTTTTCCTTAGGATTAGATCTCCAAGCTGGAACTGCTGGATCTTGGCCCCTTTTTTGTAGTTGGAAAGGAGCTGCTGCTGGTAGGCTACGATGCGGGTGATGGTCTGGTCGCGTTTCTCCTCCGTCAGATCTAAGCTTGTGGCCATCTCCTTACTGTTCTGCTCAATGCTTGGTAGTAGAACGGTGATACTTGGCTTGATGACATTAGGATGAATGATTGCTTCTGAGCAAAAAATGCCAAAGAGAAATGAGTCTCATCGGTTGCTCGTCTTTTGGTGGTGCGATATGCCCATAGACATCCGGGAAGTTCATCTCACCATTTTCCCTTCTTGCTGGTTAGGGATTTCTTTGAGGCAGTCGAGGATCGTCTTGTTGGATGTTTTGAAGCCTAAAGTGATTGACTGCTCGGGCATCGATCTGCCTGGGGTGACAAGAACCATGCCTGCTCGCGAGCCTTTGTAGTTGGATGCGTTGTTGATAAGGGCATATTTATGCACCTTAGTTAGCTTGTTCTTGTGCATTTATGTTGTTTTTCCTTGGTTAAAGTAGTCTTTTAAGCTAGTTTGATGTATTTTCAGGTTCTAAGGGCAAGTATGCAAAAGGATGCATTTTGGAGCTTTTTGGAGCACATTTGAGCTTGGAATGGATATCATATGCTTGGAGCCAAGAGGATGGACGAATTTGGAGTCCAAATGGAGTTAGGAATATGTTTCAAGGTTGGAGGAATAAAATCAAATCATTGAAGATAAGGAATCAGCTCAAAAGAAGGAGAATTATTTAAAACATTATCCAAAACAACCTTATCTTATCTTATCTTATCCAATCCTTATCCTATCTTAACTAACCTTATCCTATCCTAATCCTTTTCTAAACTCAATTCCTAGTACAATGAGGGCTTATTTTCTGATTGGGGGACATTTAATTTAGGATTCTAGAACCCTAAAGTCCTTGCCCCACCTAGCCTTCTAGAAAACCTGATTTCCTTGCCTTGCAAGGCTTTCTAGAAGCCTTATCCCTCCTTATCCAAACCTGCCGCACCTTAGGCCCTTTCCCATTAGAAATCTGATTGTTTTGAACCTATTTCTGGATGGATTTGGCTTTCTAGAAGTCCTAATCTGATTCATCTAGGGTTTTTGGTGCCTATATATATATTTCTCCACTCTCTGCCGCGCACCACCACCTCCATATACATCATTCACGCCAGAAATCATCCATCACTCTCTGCCGCACCATACATCCATCCTAGTCATTAACCCAGCCTTCTACACCATTCATAACCCCCTAAACCTGTCCCAAGACCTTGTGCCGCAGCAAAGAGGAGGAGAAGGAGCCCTGGGACGTGCATGCCATTCAAGTTTGAATTGCTGGAAGTTTTAGGTGTTTTCTTTCCTTTGATTTCAATGTTTAAATTCAATACTCTTTGTTCTGTACGTATGAGGAACTAAACTCCCCTCTGGCTAAGGGGGGGGGGATTCGAAACCATGTTTATGCTTGCTATATGATTTGATTACCTCTAGTTGTGATTCATAAATTGTGATTTCAATTTACTTATCTGTTCATATTAAAACTGATTTGTGTGTGTTGGTTGAGAGTGCACGCTTAATTGTCATGCATAAATCTAATGCTAGGATATAAGGAAGTTTCACCTAATCGTTACAACTTTATATTCACAAGTAGTAAAGGTTGATGATCTCAATTGTGTTAAGTAAATTCTTGGCATAAGTATCATGCGCTTTCATAGTTACAAGTGCCTCGTCAATACTTATAATTTCCATTGAACGTAATGATCTTTGATTGTATCTCTAGTATGCGCTTTCATATAGAGAACTCTTGAAGAATAATTTGATTGTGATGCGCAGTTTCCATCCAATTCATTGACATAAGGGAAATCTGAGAGTTAATTTAAGCGGACCTAATTAACTTGGAGTGTTGAGAATTCGTGGTTTATTGAATTGCAATTAGAAATCGTTTTGTATGCAAGTATGACATGTGTGGAGAAGAACCCCTTAGCTAGCCTTCCATCCATTAATTTAAACCAATTTCGTTTTACAATCTGTTTTGTTTTACAAAGTTTATGTTTTGTTTTCAATTTCGTCAAAACCAATTCCCCCTTTATTTTGAAGTGTCAAGTTAGTTAGAAATCAATTTAGTTTGTGTTTTTAAGTGTCTGGAGTCAAGTTATAAACTGTTTTCGTCCAAATTCTTCCTTAGTGCTCAAAACTGCCCAGTTTGTGTTTTGAAGGCAGTTTTGAGTGTTTGTTTGCTGTTTTGAGTCTTTTGGTTTGTTTTAGTGTTTTAGAGTATAGTTTTGCATTCTTTGAGTCTAATTTAGTGTTTTAACTTTGTTTTAAGTTTTTGAGTCAGTTTTCAAGTGGTTTAGCAATCCCTCCTAATCCCCGGCCTAGAACGATCCCTACTTACATACTTTGCTACAATTGATAAAAAGAGGGTTTAATTTGTGTGCTTATATATTCTGCATCAAATTTTTGGCGTCGTTGCCGGGGATTAGCAACTGTGCTAATCCCTTGGATTGTTATTTTCGTTTGGTTTAATTAGATCAGATTCTGACCTTGTTTTTGTTTCTTGTTTTAGGTACTAGTTTATGACTCGGAGTTCTCATCCAGTTCGTGAACATATTCTGGACTTTGACGCCGATTTTGAGCGAGAGTTAAGACGAAAGAAGAAGAATCCAGAACCAAGTGAATCAAGTGCAAGTTCAGAAGCCGAATCTGAATTTGAAGAGGAAGTGGACGACATGGCTGTGGATAATCGTACAATCAAAGAGCTTTCAGCCTCAGGACTTGACAATGCCGTGCCCTTATGCATTCAATACCCTAGGGCGGCTCAAGGCAAAACTGATGAGTTTGAATTGAAGTCAAGCTTGTTGCATCATATTCCTAAGTACCATGGGCTGTCCATGGAAGATCCAAACAAGCATTTGAAGGAATTCGAGGTGGTGTGCTCCAGCATGACACCAATCAACGTAGATGGAAGTATTCTGATAATGAAGGCCTTTCCCTTTTCTCTCTTGGAAAAGGCAAAGGATTGGTTGTATGAATTGGCCCCCGGAACTGTCACATCATGGGAGAGCATGAAACGGGCTTTCTTGGAGAAGTTTTTCCCAACTTCTCGAGTCATCCTCCTACGAAAAAGGATAAGTGGAATTCAACAAGAAGCAGGTGAATCTTTTCCTACTTATTATGAACGTTTTAAATCTCTTGTTGCTTCATGTCCACAGCATCAGATGAAGGAGGAACTTCTCCTACAATATTTCTACGAGGGACTTCTACCAATCGAACGTCAAATGCTAGATGCCTCAGCGGGAGGAACCTTGGTGGACAAGACCCCCACGGCAGCCAAGACATTGATAGCCAATCGAGCGTTGAACGCTCAACAATACGAATGTGTTGAGCAAAGGAGCATCCCACGGCAACACCAAGTCAATGAGGTAAGTGCCATAACCGAACTTCAAAATCAAATGGCTAACCTTACTACTTTGCTTTCTCAGGTGGTGGAAGGTCCAAAAGTACAAAGTGTAGCTTCTTGTGGCGTGTGCTCCATGCAAGGACATCCCACAGATAAGTGCCCACAATTGATAGAGAATGGAGGGTGGGAGACACTCAATGCCGTGGGTTTTGGCAATCAATACCAACCACGTGGTGATCCTTTTTCCAATACCTACAACCCTGGGTGGCGTGATCATCCAAATTTCAAATGGCGAGAACCCCAACAAGGCCAACAACAAAGCGGATTTAGGCAACAACCCCCGGGTTTCTATCAAAAGCCGTTGGCACCAACTCAAGCCCAAGCACAACCTGCCCAAAACAAATCAGGTTCTTCAATTGATAATGATCAGATTTTTCAATTACTAACTTCTATGGCGCAAGGTATGCAAACTAGGGACAAGAAGGTGGACGAGTTGGAGAAGCAAGTAGGACAAATTGCCGAGTTCATGGGGCAATTTCGAGAGCAAGGCAAGTTGCCAAGTTCAACTGTTGTCAATCCAAAAGGTGGATTCGAATCTGCAAAAGCCATGAGTCTGCGAAGTGGGAAGCAAGTAGGATCTGACCCTAAACTATCCAAATCATGTTCCAATGAGGAGGACGAGTTGAGAATTGAAGAGAATGAGCAAAGCCCACTCACGGGAAAGGTGGAAACACCTTTGCCGCAAGCCCTAAGTGATCCTAAACCATCCAATTTGTCCAATAGAGGTAAAAACGTGTCAAATTCAGTTCCTACTAATGTTTTTCCTTCGAATGTGCCTTTTCCAAATAGGTTCAAGCAAACAAAGAAAGAAGAAGCAGAAAAGGACATTCTTGAGACGTTTAGGAAAGTTCAAGTCAATATTCCCCTTTTGGATGCAATTAAGCAAGTCCCCAGGTACGCCAAGTTCTTGAAGGAACTTTGCACTAATAGGAGGATGATTTCGACCAAGGAGGTTGTAAAAGTGGGTGAAAACGTCTCAGCCATCTTGCAACGCAAACTGCCCCCTAAATGCAAAGATCCGGGTAGTTTTACAATTTCGTGTGTCATTGGTAATTCTAAGTTTGAATCTGCCATGTTAGACTTAGGTGCATCTATAAATGTCATGCCATATTCAATTTATGCATCTATGAACCTAGGAGCGTTGAAAAACGATGGTGTTATCATACAATTGGTCGATAGATCTAATGCCTATCCAAAGGGAGTTTTGGAGGATGTTTTGGTGCAGGTTAATCACTTGATATTCCCGGCGGATTTCTACGTGCTTGAAATGGATGAATCGGACCATTCCCCGTCATTGCCCATCCTCCTTGGAAGTCCATTCATGAAAACTGCTCGTACGAAGATTGATGTGTTTAATGGCACTTTGACGATGGAATTTGATGGGGAAGTTATTAATTTCAATCTTTCTGATTCTATGAAGTACCCTAGTGAGAATCATTCATGTTTTGCTATTGATATAATTGACTCTTTGGCACAGGACCATTTGGACAATTTGAAGGACGATGCACTTGAATTGGCCATTGCACAAGGAAGGGACATGCACAACATTGAAACAGCCACAAAAGCAACCCACGGCATGCATGAAGCATCCTTTGCCGTGCCCCTTAGTGAGGATGTCATTGAGATGGTGGCTGCCCTTGAGTCACTGCCATCACAATCTGGTAAGTTTTTGGACCCAATTTTAAGTTCAGTTTCGGCTAATAAGATGCTTCCCTCAGTTATGCAGCCACCTACACTTGAACTTAAGCCTTTGCCAAGTCACTTGAAGTACGTTTTCTTGGGAGAAGATGAGACGTTGCCCGTCATCATCTCATCCTCACTCACGGCACTAGAGGAAAACAAATTGGTGAGGGTGCTAAAAGAATACAAAACGGCAATTGGATGGACCTTGGTCGACATAAAGGGAATTACCCTTACCACGTGCATGCATCGCATACTTCTAGAGGAGGGGTCCAAAACATCTCGAGAGGCTCAACACCGTCTCAACCCTCCGATGATGGAAGTTGTGAAGAAGGAGATAATCAAGCTTTTGGATTGTGGAGTGATCTATCCAATCTCGGATAGTAGGTGGGTTTCACCCGTTCAATGTGTGCCAAAGAAATCTGGCGTGACAGTGGTAGCTAATGCCGAGAATGAACTTGTTCCTACACGCATTCAAACCGGTTGGAGGGTGTGCATCGACTATAGGAAGCTAAACGCCACCACAAGGAAGGATCACTTCCCACTGCCATTTATTGACCAAATGCTTGAGAGGTTAGCAGGTTATGTTTTCTATTGTTTTCTTGATGGTTATTCTGGTTATAATCAAATTGTCATAGCACCCGAGGATCAAGAAAAAAATACTTTCACATGCCCCTTTGGTACTTTTGCATATCGTCGCATGCCTTTTGGTTTACGTAATGCACCTGCCACATTTCAAAGATGCATGATGAGCATATTTTCTGATTATGTTGAGAAAATAATTGAAGTTTTCATGGATGATTTTAGCGTTTTTGGTGACTCATTTGATAGTTGCTTGCATAATCTTAGTTTGATTCTAAAACGTTGCGTTGAAACTAACCTTGTTCTCAATTGGGAAGAATGTCATTTCATGGTTAAGCAAGGCATAGTTCTAGGTCATATCATCTCTGAAAATGGCATTGAGGTTGATAAGTCAAAAATAGATCTTGTACGTCATTTACCCTCTCCGACTTCGGTTAGAGAGGTTCGTTCTTTTCTTGGCCATGCAGGTTTCTATCGTAGGTTTATCAAAGATTTCTCAAAAGTTGCACAACCTCTTTGCCGTCTCCTACAAAAAGAAGTGGCGTTTGAATTCACCAAGGAGTGCACGGCATCATTCAACCAGCTCAAGGAGTTGTTGACCACGGCACCCATTATTGTTCCACCAGATTGGAGCCTACCTTTCGAGCTTATGTGTGATGCGTCCGATTATGCTTTAGGGCCTGTTTTGGGACAAAGAAAGGACAAGAGGCCGCATGTCATCTACTATGCCTCACGAACATTGAATGATGCCCAGTTGAACTATTCCACTACGGAAAAAGAACTTCTTGCCGTTGTTTTTGCTTTATATAAGTTTAGATCATATCTAATTGGTACTAAAGTAATTGTGTTCACTGACCATGCAGCATTGAAGTACTTGCTCACCAAAAAGGAGGCCAAGCCACGGCTAATTCGTTGGATATTGCTACTTCAAGAGTTCGACATTGAGATTCGTGACAGGAAGGGAAGTGAAAACGTGGTGGCTGACCACCTCAGCCGAATGGTGCATAACGAGGAGTCTCTACCTATTTTGGAGACATTCCCTGATGAACAATTGCTGTCAATAAAGGTTAGTGAGCCTTGGTATGCTGATTTGGTGAACTTTTGGGTGTCAAAACGAATTCCAAGCAATTTCACTAGGCACCAACGTGATAAACTTAGACATGATGCACGGTTTTATGTGTGGGATGATCCATATTTATGGAAATTTTGCCCTGATCAAATTGTACGTCGATGTGTGCACGATTCTGAATTTCATTCAATTCTGAGTTTTTGTCATACATATGCATGTGGGGGACACTTTGGGACACAACGCAGTGCCCTTAAGGTTTTAGAATGTGGATTTTATTGGCCGACTTTATTTAAAGATGCTAGAACCTTTTGTATGTCTTGTGATCGTTGCCAAAGAATGGGTAACATAGGTGCTAAGGACCAAATGCCGCAAAACATCATTCTCCCTGTTGAAATTTTTGATGTTTGGGGCATTGATTTCATGGGCCCATTTCCTTCATCGCATGGTTTTCTTTACATATTACTTGCAGTGGATTATGTCTCAAAATGGGTGGAAGCAAAGGCCACCCGGACTAATGATTCTAAAGTGGTTGTAGATTTTATTAGAACTAACATTTTTGCAAGGTTTGGTATGCCACGGGTGATCATTAGTGATGGAGGGTCGCACTTTTGCAATCGAACAATTGAGGCGTTGTTGAGGAAGTACAATGTCAATCATAAGGTTTCTACACCTTACCATCCTCAAACGAATGGCCAAGCCGAGGTTTCTAACCGGGAGATCAAACAGATCATAGAAAAAACCGTAGGGCCTACAAGGAAGGATTGGAGCTTGCGCTTGAACGATGCATTGTGGGCCTATCGCACGGCTTACAAAACACCCCTTGGCATGTCCCCATTTCGGCTAATATATGGCAAACCATGTCACCTACCTGTGGAGTTACAGCACAAAGCACATTGGGCCGTGAAAACATTCAATTTGGAGTTAGATGCGGCTGGAATGCATAGGAAGCTTCAATTGAATGAACTTGAGGAGATAAGGAACGAAGCATATGAGAACGCCCGAATCTACAAGGAGAAGACCAAGGCTTTTCATGACAAGATGATTCGTGGCAAATCATTCTCAGTTGGGCAGAAAGTGTTGCTATTCAATTCCCGTCTTCGGTTGTTTCCTGGTAAGTTACGTTCCAAGTGGGTTGGCCCATTTATTGTTACTAATGTTTTTGTTCATGGTGCAGTGCAAATTAAAAGCTTGAAAACTGGACAAGAATTCAAGGTGAATGGGCACCGATTGAAGCCATATTATGAGAACTTTGTGGAGCAAACCGTGGATGACATCTCCTTGGATGCCGTGGGTACCAATCTGGAGTGATTGGGTTCTTTGTCCAGCTGTACGACATTAAAGCAAGCGCTACTTGGGAGGCAACCCATGCATTCAACAAAGGAAGACCTAGGGAGCATTCCAATTCCAAATTTGCGTTCCTAAACCCTTCTCTTTGTTGTTGTTTTCGTTTCTGCTTTGTTTCTTGTTTAGTTGCTGTTTTGTTTGTTTGTTGTTTATTTGTGTGAGTTTATGCTTGAACCATTGAGGACAATGTTTGATTTAAGTGTGGGGGGGGTAACCAACATGTTTTGATGCAAATTCGTAGGGTTTTATCACCCATAACTTCTAATGTTGTTCCTTGCTGTTTTTAAGTGTTTTTAAGCTGTTTTGGTGTGTTTTGACTCAAAAATCCGAAAATCCCATAAAAATTGAAAAAATTGTTTTAAAAAACCCAAAAAAGAGTTGTTTTTGTGTGTTTGTTTGTGTCTTAGGGTACCTTCCAACACAATGATGAGGATTCGGTTTGTAATTGCATGACTGTTAAAGAGAGTTGTAAACATGGATGAAAGTTTGATTTACTCTTTGGTTTATGCTTGGTTGTGGTTATAACTTATGAATTCACATGCAATCATAAAAGAAAAATCAGTTTTTGTAACATGGTTGAAGGAAGGAACTCAAACTAACGCTACAACCTTGTGAGACTTGAGCCTAAACGTTTATTTGGAGAGTTAAAAATCTGTGTATTTGTTGTTTTCTAAAATCGTTGCATGATCTCATCATTCTTTGCTTGGTTGCTACTTGGAATGCGCTTCATCATTTAGTTCCAAATACTAGAACTCATACCCGTTTCATTCAAAGCATGAAATTGATTAGCATAACACATAACAAGATGAAGTTGTTTAGTAAACCAAGAGCCAAATAGCCGTACCCCATGTTCATTTGATTTATAGGTTTTAACCCCATTGAGCCTTGTTTAGCCTATGTTCTTTGTTAACCCACATTATCCTCACCTAGCCTAGATTAGGACCATCCATACCTTTGTTCTTGAAGCATAGTAACGCATGACTCAATATGAATTCCTTTTGATCATTGTTTGGCAGAAAACAAGTGTGGGGGAAGTGAGTTTTGTGGTGGGTGTGCCCAAGTCTTGAATGAGGCACGGCAAAGAAAAGAAAAGAAAAAAGAAAAAAAAAGAGAAGAAGAAAAATTCGTGGAAAATAGAAAGAAAAAAAGAAAAGTTGTGAAAAAAATGAAAAAGGAGTTGAAAAGATGTGGAAAAGAGTTCTCAAGTGTTGTTTGTTGAAGGAAGGGTCCAAAACATTGAATCCGGCCCTAATTGTTGCTTGAAACTTCCCTTTGTGTTTAAAGGTTGATTTCTGCATGCTAAAGGGAATTCTAAGTGTCATATTCATTATTTTGCTTGCTATTGCTTTAAGAACGTTTGTTTTTCATGTCCTTTCATTGTTAGCCAACTCCCCAAGCCCCGTTACAACCCTTGACTTTAATCTTGAGTGTTGTGTGTTTCAATTTGTGGAGTTTGAATTTGGTTTGAGCATATGGTGTCACTGGTTCTCGCATCTAAGTAGTAGCGTTCCATTCATGAGATCATATCTAAACATGCTTATTAACTCCAGAAATTGCTTTCTTTGTTATAAACATATGTGAGTGTTCGTTTTCATATTTACATCAATCTTCTCACATATACCTAGTGTAGGGTGTGTAGTCAGAAAATGTGTGTGAAAATTGAGTGCATATCTAGTAAGGAATTGAGGGAATTCTCTAAGGCATGTTACTGCATTCAAAACATTGTTTTAATTGGTTATTTGTGAACTAGTAAGTAGTGACTATGATTAAGTATGTGCTTAAGCGTAAAGATGGCCAAAATCTGTGGGAATGATGATTTTTAACATATCATGTGCATTGGAAATCCCTGAGACAATTGTTGGAAGGTTTAGGTGGTGTTATACTTGTTTTGTTTCGTATTGTTTTGCTCGAGGACTAGCAAAAGCTAAGTGTGGGGGAATTTGATAAGGGCATATTTATGCACCTTAGTTAGCTTGTTCTTGTGCATTTATGTTGTTTTTCCTTGGTTAAAGTAGTCTTTTAAGCTAGTTTGATGTATTTTCAGGTTCTAAGGGCAAGTATGCAAAAGGATGCATTTTGGAGCTTTTTGGAGCACATTTGAGCTTGGAATGGATATCATATGCTTGGAGCCAAGAGGATGGACGAATTTGGAGTCCAAATGGAGTTAGGAATATGTTTCAAGGTTGGAGGAATAAAATCAAATCATTGAAGATAAGGAATCAGCTCAAAAGAAGGAGAATTATCTAAAACATTATCCAAAACAACCTTATCTTATCTTATCTTATCCAATCCTTATCCTATCTTAACTAACCTTATCCTATCCTAATCCTTTTCTAAACTCAATTCCTAGTACAATGAGGGCTTATTTTCTGATTGGGGGACATTTAATTTAGGATTCTAGAACCCTAAAGTCCTTGCCGCACCTAGCCTTCTAGAAAACCTGATTTCCTTGCCTTGCAAGGCTTTCTAGAAGCCTTATCCCTCCTTATCCAAACCTGCCGCACCTTAGGCCCTTTCCCATTAGAAATCTGATTGTTTTGAACCTATTTCTGGATGGATTTGGCTTTCTAGAAGTCCTAATCTGATTCATCTAGGGTTTTTGGTGCCTATATATATATTTCTCCACTCTCTGCCGCGCACCACCACCTCCATATACATCATTCACGCCAGAAATCATCCACCACTCTCTGCCGCACCATACATCCATCCTAGCCATTAACCCAGCCTTCTACACCATTCATAACCCCCTAAACCTGTCCCAAGACCTTGTGCCGCAGCAAAGAGGAGGAGAAGGAGCCCTGGGACGTGCATGCCATTCAAGTTTGAATTGCTGGAAGTTTTAGGTGTTTTCTTTCCTTTGATTTCAATGTTTAAATTCAATACTCTTTGTTCTGTACGTATGAGGAACTAAACTCCCCTCTGGCTAAGGGGGGGGATTCGAAACTATGTTTATGCTTGCTATATGATTTGATTACCTCTAGTTGTGATTCATAAATTGTGATTTCAATTTACTTATCTGTTCATATTAAAACTGATTTGTGTGTGTTGGTTGAGAGTGCACGCTTAATTGTCATGCATAAATCTAATGCTAGGATATAAGGAAGTTTCACCTAATCGTTACAACTTTATATTCACAAGTAGTAAAGGTTGATGATCTCAATTGTGTTAAGTAAATTCTTGGCATAAGTATCATGCGCTTTCATAGTTACAAGTGCCTCGTCAATACTTATGATTTCCATTGAACGTAATGATCTTTGATTGTATCTCTAGTATGCGCTTTCATATAGAGAACTCTTGAAGAATAATTTGATTGTGATGCGCAGTTTCCATCCAATTCATTGACATAAGGGAAATCTGAGAGTTAATTTAAGCGGACCTAATTAACTTGGAGTGTTGAGAATTCGTGGTTTATTGAATTGCAATTAGAAATCGTTTTGTATGCAAGTATGACATGTGTGGAGAAGAACCCCTTAGCTAGCCTTCCGTCCATTAATTTAAACCAATTTCGTTTTACAATCTGTTTTGTTTTACAAAGTTTATGTTTTGTTTTCAATTTCGTCAAAACCAATTCCCCCTTTATTTTGAAGTGTCAAGTTAGTTAGAAATCAATTTAGTTTGTGTTTTTAAGTGTCTGGAGTCAAGTTATAAACTGTTTTCGTCCAAATTCTTCCTTAGTGCTCAAAACTGCCCAGTTTGTGTTTTTAAGGCAGTTTTGAGTGTTTGTTTGCTGTTTTGAGTCTTTTGGTTTGTTTTAGTGTTTTAGAGTATAGTTTTGCATTCTTTGAGTCTAATTTAGTGTTTTAACTTTGTTTTAAGTTTTTGAGTCAGTTTTCAAGTGGTTTAGCAATCCCTCCTAATCCCCGGCCTAGAACGATCCCTACTTACATACTTTGTTACAATTGATAAAAAGAGGGTTTAATTTGTGTGCTTATATATTCTGCATCAGTTGTCGACATGCAACTGCCAGAACCATTGAGGGAGCAGGTGTGGCTAAAGTGTGCTCGGCTGCCTTCGGGGCATTGTTGGGCCGCTCTGTTGCGTCGCCTTAGCTAGGCGTGAAGGCATGGTAGGGAGCCATGGAGCTGGGGCCATGCTACACGCAGCAGGAGATGCTCAACTGCCGGTATTGGGCCATTCTAGAATTGAATTATGGAGCAAGGGTCGGCTGGGGCCGTGTGACGCATAGCAGGAGGTGGTGCTCAACTGCCGGTACATGTTGCTCTTATGTAGAATCTTTTGGGGCGATGAGGACAAAACTTGTTTCCAAGTGTGTCTTTCCAGTGTTCGTCTACCCTTGGCGTGTCTTTTGGACCGAGTTGTTGCGTTCGTCATAAAACTTTGCATCCGCCAGGGTCTACGCCTTTATCGTTGCACGTCTGGATTGGGTGGAATAATGCGTCATAAGGATGACTACGTGCATTTGAAGGTAAAACTTGAGCTCTTGGGTTGCAACAACTATCGCCAAAGTTAGCTTTTCAATTTTTGGTAGCATCGAGTAGAGTTTTTGAACTGTGGAATACAGGTAATCGAGCCCCCAGCTCTTCTCATATGATGGTAGAGCTTATTGCTGGTTTAGATACCATCAAACATGGGAATAAGTCCTCCGCTGCTTCCGGTTTGGATAGTAGGGATATGATGTTGGGTACTTCTTCAAGTCCTTGAATGTGTATTGGCGAGCCTCGTCCCAAATTACATGTTTGTCTGCCAGAGCGAAAGAGTCTGCCAGAGTTAGATCTTCTTTCATGATCAATTTTCCAAACAGCAAATGGTCTGCTGGAAGTCCTTTTTGGAAGACTGCTCTAGCTATCGAGTCGTTGCATCCGACTATCTTTGCCTTCTCTACTTTGAACCTCTTCACATAGTCACGAAATGACTCATTTGGGTTCTTCTTGACGTTGAACAAGCGGTCAGACTTCTTCTTGATCGAGTGATATGATGAATATTCTTGGTGAAAACCAAAGATAGTTCCTCGAAACTCCGGATGGATTGTGGCAGTAGGGTGTAGAACCAATCTTGTGCCTCGCCTTGTAGAGTGGTGGCGAATATCTTGCACATGAGATCATCGTTGTTTCGATAGAAGATCATTGCACTTTGATAGTGCTTCAAGTGTCTCTCCGGGTCTCCATCCTCTTTGAAGGATGTGAAATATGGCATACTGAACTTGCATGGAGGCTCTGCCTGTTCGATCTCATCTGTGAAGGGTGACCTGATTATGTTGGTCATGTCCCGTCGTAGTGCCTCGTTGGTGACCTTGTTGCGTCTGAAATTGGGCAATCGCTTGGTCAAGAGTCTTTCTACTTCTTCCTGAATTTGCCTTTGTTGGGGTAGCAGAGCTATCGGCTATCCACAGTCGTGATTTGCTTGTATAGGCTGTTTTTCCATGTGTTTGGCTGGTCTATGCCTTGGATGCGGTGCATGTGGTGCCTTCTTAGCAGGCGAGCGAGTTCTTCGTAAGCTGCCAGTTGAACTTGAGCCGAATTGAGTGACTGTTTCTCTCCGTCTGTCGTGTTGCCTACTCCGATGTGAGGTGGATGATTCTCCTTACGGGCTTAGCCGCGAATGAACACTTCGCTTGGAAGGCTGCTCATGTTGATTATCAGAGTGTATGCTCGTCTGTGGGCCTAGTCGAGAGTGCACGTTCATCCGTGCGCTAAAACGGGAGTATACGCTATCTCAGGGGCCCAATAGGGAGTGTACCCTGCCCAAACCCTCGGTTCGTGGCTGGTTGAGTGGCTGCTTGCCAGGACCCTACTGGAGAGGTTCCTCGTCTGCCCTTGTCCTACTTCGGGACACCTCGTCTGGGGCACGTTAGATCTCAGTGCGCTACAGAAGCTGGTGCACTAATGTCGTCTGTTGTGCAAGGGCGCTCGTGAACTCTATGACTTGTTAAGACAAGTGTTGTTCGCCATTTAGATTGGAAAAGCTTAAAATGAATGTGCCTTCTTGAGCAGTGGAATGGTGTAGACTCTAGGCGCGGGATTTGAGTTGGGAAATGTCAAATCCGAGAAGAAATGTGGTGAGAATGCCCCCGGTTTAATCGTAGGCCCAGAAATTTGAAGCCGGGACAGTTGAACTAATCTTGGACCGACTTGGGTTGCTTGGAAAGCCACGGGAGTAGACTGGGCCGCGGGAAAAGGCTGGGCCGCGGAAACAGGGTGGGCCGCGAGAGCAGGCTGGGCTGCTCGGCAGGAGCAGGCTGGGCCATGAGAGTGGGTTAGGCCGCTAGAGCAGGCTGCTCAGCGCGCGTGATGCTCACGAATGCGAGGCTTGGGCTCGGCTTGGCAACGCATTGGGCTTACGTTGGGCATGGAGTGACATAGCTCGGGCCGTGGTGGTGGAGCCATAGACCTCGTCGTGGGTGATTGCGGTGTTTGCCATGACAGAGCCTTGTAGTGGTGGTGCCACTCCACTTGTTGTCATATTTAGCCTCGTGGATCGCCGCGATCCTATTTCTTGATTATTGGAATTTTCACTCGTGGAATTTTCTAAATTTCTAGCCATTGTATTCCTCTTTTACGTTTTATCAAAGAATCTTTGCAAATAAAAATTCTAATAATAAGAACGTACAAAAAATACAAGTGAACTAGAAAATAGAGAAAATAGAGAAAAAATCTTTTTTACGCAAGAGTCTTCTATGAATGTGGATCTCAACTCTCGATGAAAGCACCAATTTGTGGATGCAAATTTCTTCCTCCTTAATCTTGGACAAAATTGCACCTACAAAACAATTAACACCTTAGGTTAAGGCCAAGAGCCTCACGCGCCCACGATGAATGGAGTGGGGCTTTGGCCGAAGAACCTCTGATGCCAAAGTTAGAATTTAGAGAGAAAAAGTGTTTGAGAATTCTAGAGAATTTTAGTAAGAGTTGGAAGTGCCTTTTGGGAGAGAATGGAGAGCTTTTTATAGGTGAATGGCCGGCCTCTTTGGGTGAGAGAGGACCGGCCACCTAGCTCCTTTTGTGGGCTGGGTTCTTGATTTAGGTTGATTTGGGAGTTATGAGAATAATTGGCTAATTAATTAGCAAATAGAATTATTGTCAATTTAACTAGCTAATTAATATGATAATTAGAAGGAATATTTTGGTGGTTATGGAATGAATAAATAAATAGCTAATTGATTAGCTAAAAAAGGGAAAATGAGGTAAAAAAATATATGGAATGAAATAGGTTTTGGGAGTTACCTTGTAAAAGGGATTTGATTGAAATTATGCCTCAAGGGTATTTTTGTCCTCAAGGGTATTTTTGTTCTCTTTTATTCAAAATCCACGAGGCATAACCATCTTTTGGGAGTGAACTGCATGTTATCATATTTAGAATATACTAGGAATGAAATAGGTTTTGGGAGTTACCTTGTAAAAGATGATTTTGAATAAAAGATGACAAAAATACCCTTGAGGCATAACCACAAAAATACCTTGACAAAAATACCCTTGAGGCCAAAAATACCTACCAATGGCTAGAAATTTAGAAAATTCCATGAGTGAAAATTCCAATAATCAAGATCGCGGCAATCCACGAGGCTAAATATGACAACAAGTGGAGTGGCACCGTCACCACAAGGCTCCACCATGGCAACCACCGCGGTGGCCACCACAGCAATCACCCACGACGAGGTCCATGGCTCCACCACCACGGCCCGAGCCATGTCACTCCATGCCCAACGCAAGCCCAATGCGTTGCCAAGCCGAGCCCAAGCCTCGCATTCGCGAGCATCACGCGCGCTGAGTAGCCTGCTCTAGCGGCCCAACCCACTCTCATAGCCATTGGTAGATTTCCACATGTTTCTTCTAACAGTGGCAAGAAGTGAGTGAACTACAGGTTATCATATTTAGAATGTCTCTCTTGCCTTTCTGTTTTGAGCCAAAATTTCAGTGGTGAATGAACCGATTGGAGGGAAATATTGCAACTGTAAGAACCATCTTTGTGTTGTGTATGATATTTAGACCCAAACATGCTGAGCTGAAGTTGTTGAACTCATGTATGTGGAGCCAAAAATAATCACAAGGCGACACGTGGATTTTGAATAAAAGAGGACAAAAATATGTGGAAATCTACTAGGACAATTGGTAGGTATGATTGAAATTATTTGATCCACTAGAGCTGCCCTTATTAAGTTATTGTGCTCATTTTGTTCTTTGACAAACTATAGAAGAATATGCACTAAACTCATTGAAGAAGTTGAGGTTTCATCGTCAAACCAATTGACAATATGGAGAGTAGTCTAACTATTTTAAAGCACATGCAATGTCTCTTCTTTTCTTATTTTGAGATTTCTACTCTCAACTCTCATCTAAACTACATAGAGAGAAATTCGAATTTGGGTGCAAAGAGGAAGGTTAATTAATTGGCGTTGAGCAATTTGAGCAATCGAAGAAGCAATTTTCTCCTTCCAATGATAACTGCATTCTAAGTTTTTTTATTTTTACAACCGATAGCATTAGTGGGTTAAATTGTTAAATATTAGGAGACGAGAATTGTTGAGGACCAAACCCGCACCATGGTACATAGACAATAATCCTTTTCGCCGCATCATTTGCGCATTCTAAGTATCTAAGATCTCAGTAAAAGTGGGCGCTTATAGCTGAAACTTCTGTATTACATGAAAAGATAGCAAATGCCACATTTGTTTTACAGGAGATTAAGATGATAAGACTTGCTAAAACTTGCCTTGGATGAGTTTGTTTGTGTTGGAAAAATAGAGTATAATTGCTTATATTACCACATATAAAATTAAAGAATAAATCATACATTTAAATAAACAATTTAATGCATACAGACAATAATAAACAATGCTAAATGAACAAGAGAATTGAGTTAGAAACACCTAAATTTCAGTCGAGCTAAATGTTAAACATTTTATCTTTACGACAAGTTTAAACCCCATTACAGCAACCACATTCTTGTAATAGTAGCACTTCTAACCACAAGGCTCAAGTGAACCACGATTGTGTTGAAAACTCTTTTATATGGACTCAATGAGACATTACAAAACTCTCTAACAATAGTGTACTATATGCATGAATATGTGAATGTAAAAGTGATTAAAAGACCGTAAGGGGTTTTCCTATCTATAGAATTGAGACGTCTCTTCGGAAACCATGTGACTATTCATGAAGAATCATAAATTGCAACTCTTCATTTGAATTTCATGTTTGAAAAGACACATCTTTCGAACAAAAGGCACCGCTATTAATTTCTATTCAATTAATGAATGTAATAATATAGGGAAGTGTTATTGGCACTCCAAAAATCTTATTTTACACTCCTTACAAGTGTATTTTTCTTTCCTAATATAGAAAGTTTGGAGTGTAGAATGAGATTTTTGGAGTGCTAATAACAATTCTCATATTATAATAATAATATTAAATTTCCAACAATCCCTGCATGAATGAAAATTGACTCAACACTATGCAAATTACAATGCAAACACTAAAGAGAGATTCATAAAGAAAAGTACAAGATTGGGATATGTAGCTTTGGCTTTGAACCTTCTATAGTAAATTACTATCGGATTTACTTGGCTAATTAGTGAACATGATGTCTTGAACTGCTCAGCCGTTTATGTAAACCATGACAATAGTAAACACACAATACTTTTCCAAACACCTTGTGGTTACTTGGTTGTGTTCATATAGGCCTTGAACAATTCCTAGTTTCACATGAGTGCTTTAGAGAATTAACACCTTCAGAAATTATTATAGGAATGATCACATTCCACACTCAAGTTAAGTGACTTCCCATTAAGAGTATCTTGCAATACTTCCTTGGAATTCTAAGTATTCCGAGCTATATGAATCATTAAGAGAAAAGCTTAACCTAATCTCAATGGCAGGCAACACTATTATCATCATGGGACATGGGTAGAAGGAGAATATATTCTCCATAGTGCTACTCCAAGTTGTCATAATTTAGTTATTCCTTTTGAACCTAGATCTTGAAATCTTCAGTCAACTTAGTTGGGTTTCCACTATGACTACTCTAATTATGGGCCTTTAACCCACTCCCCTCAATGATACAACTTGCTCTCTAGTCAAAACTTTAAAAATTGGTACCACTTGGTTGACTACGCATACTATATGGCCATCATAAAACTCATATCCATGCATGAAAATTAATTTTGTTCGAGAGTAGTTGTCTAACATTAAGTCGTCCAAACATACAAATATATTAGGACTTACTAAGTAATTTGCTAACAATTGAGTAAGATTTTCCCCACAACAAGAGATAATATCTTACTTATCTCTTTCAATTAGCAAATTACTTTATTATTCATCTTAAGTATATCAACTCTCATAGATAGCCACACCCCCATAATTCCCTCACATCGTGGGTACTTCCAATGCTATCAATAACTGTTTCTTCATAATAATGAAATAGAATCCTATGAAGATAAGTTATCTATCTATCTTCACTTCTCAGCCCTTTGTCTATAGAATTTCTAGGGTATGTTTGTTGTATCGGACTATCTCGAACTGGACTAGCTTCAGGGACTGAGCTGGATTGGCTTGGCTTGTGTGAGATCCCACATCGACCAACGGAGAGGGGGTGATGTGCCTTATATGTGCATGCTCCCCTCTATAGCACGAGGTCTTTTGGAAACTCACTGGCTTCGGATGGGTGACCCGTGAACAATATCATGCTACAGCGGAGCCGAGCCTGGGATGTGACAATTTGGTATCAGAGCCACTATGCCGTTCGGTGTTTTGTAGTTATTTCGATTTCTAAAAACCTAATTAATTCTAAAAGTATTGTTTGACCACTCTCTTTATGGGAGATTATATTCACACACCCCAAATTACTTCTCTCACACCCTTTTAATTTTTTAATATTTTTTACACACCACTAGCACTTGATAAATAAATATTAAAAAATTAAAAGGATGTGTGAGAAGTAATTTGGGATGTGTGAATATAATATCTCTTTAAATTTACTTTTGCCCTTAGAAAAACTAAAAAGTAAGAAAAAAATAACTTAACATCAGTCATCAGCCCTTCTTTCTCGCAGAGAGCTACGAAATCATGTCTATCAAGCAAGCAAGACCCTTGTTTCTTTCTCAAAGCCGTTCTTCTTCTTTGGGAAGCAAAACTCATGAAAATATTTGATTACTATGGAACAAATGGGAGAGAACCTAGCAATTAACCAAACCCAAATTCATAAATTCAATTGAACAACATGAAGAACCGGCCAAACCCATAAAATTTCTTGCCATAGAACACGAGAGAACATTTTCGTCATTCTGCAATATTTGATCGATGGGTTTCAGAGTCAGTAACAAGAGAGAAAAAAATGTAGATGGCTAATGGGTTTCAGATTGGGGTGTCGGCGTCTCTCAGTTGAATCTGGTTCTGCGGGAGATCGACGAAACGATGATGTAGAGTCAGCGGCAGGGGGCTACGACAAACGTTGCTCTCTGCGGGAGCATGAAGTTGTAAGAAAGGATTGTCCTAGTTAGTACCAAGCGTTCACTCGGAATTAGCTAACGCAACTTCGTGAGGCGTTTAGTCGACACGAGTCGGACTTAGCGACATTTTTGCTAGTTTTGTGTCACGTCAAACATGGGATTGTTATCCGAGCTAGAGTTCTCATGGATAAAACCTCACTCTTGAGTGCTTAATCCTCTCGAGCCCCCTCTAACATTGGCCTCCATACTTCAAAAGTCATCTTCCAAGACGAAAGTAACTCATCCAAAATGAGTTCCTTATATCCTTTTTTATTTGACTAAGAACTACATATCCAAAATGAGTTCTCTTTTTCATCCCAATAAATGATTTTGATTGTTTAGTTAGAAAACAACTATCAAGATAAAGATATACCAAAACTATGAAATTAAAAAAAAACTACAAAATTAATTAAACTTTGTTTAAAAGTAATTTAGTGTTAATGATTGGCCGACAAACCAGAGCAATATATATATATATATATATAGGAAAATCTAAATTAAAAAAATAACAAGAAAAAGAAAAAGGAGATAAAAACGAACAAGACTACCCTAACCGTCTAGAGCAAAAATCGAAGAAAAACTATCTACCCTTGGCCCTTGCCTTTGTCTTTGGTGCCGGAGGTAATCTTCTTGACACTCATTTTCTGTCTCTTCCTTCTCTCCCTTTCCATGTACTTTGTTTTGGTGTAGAATTGTCGCCATGAAACGTTATAGTTGTTGTGACAGTTGTCATCTTTTGGCCCACTTTTAGCTCACGCACACAGTTTACACAAGGTTTTGGATCCAATTCATGTGGAGCCGCAACATGGTTTTATTATCTTTTTATTTTGTTTCTGTTTGATCATTTTTAGGAATTGTCTTAGAGTTTGGTTTTCTCCCTTTAGGAGAGTTTGCTACTTTGATTTCTCTCTATAGGAGAGTTGCTTCATTTTAATTTTCATTTTGGTGTGCTACATCTCGTTTGGATCTGTGTGAAGGGTGGAGCAAGTTTGGTTTGCTGGATTTACTTCACTTGGTTTTCTGTGATTGTGATGGTGATTAGGTGATGCAATTAGACTAATGGACATCGTACTCCCTATCACATTATGATTGAGATTTTTGTTCTAACTATTGTGATTTGTATCTCAAAATTAGATTGATGCAGAAATTTGGTTTGCATTACCTCCTATTTAGGCTAGTTGTGTCCTATTTGGGTTGGGTTTTTTACTTCCTTGTTGGTTTCTTTATCGTTAAAAGATAAGGATTTGATTTTCTATACTATTAGGATTTAGATTTTACTTCCTATTAAGATTCCTATACAAACCTAAGTCCTATGCTCTATAAATAGGACCTTAAAGATAGTTTATTTAGTATGAATCATTCGTGTGGCAATTTGTTAAGGGTCAATTTGTGAGGTAGAGAGCAATTTGAGAAAATCTTCTCCATTTGTTTCAAGTTCTCTACTTGTTTGGCTTTGTTAGGGATTGTAATTTATATGATTTGGATTGTGAGAGTTTAAACACTCTTTTGTAATCTCCTTTTGTTTACTGAAATTCCTTGTCGTGCTTCGCCTGTGGATGTAGGCTTTTCGCCGTACCACGTAAATCTCTTAAGTTCCATTTGAAATTGTTTTGGCTTTCACTTATGACGTTATATTTGGTATTTTATTAGAATTTGCTTCCGCATAAAATAAGGCTCACATGATCTTCGTTTAACACGAGGTTTAACAGTTTTATTGATTTCTGTAATCTTGTAGTCCCCGATAAGCTTGGGTTTGAACGAGTTTTTAAAGTCTAGTCATTGCTTGGCGATGCTTTATTGTAATATTTTTTGATCTAGTTTGCAAGGACCCATTTGTGACCGAGTTCTTCATGATATGTAATGCCCTTTTTTCAGTGAACGAAATATCGTACAATTCTCAAAAAAATAAATAAATAAGAACAAGGAAAACTATGAAATGAATCAACATTCTTAGATCTCCAAAATATCAATTACAGAAAGCAAGAAATAATTACCTAAAATAGTTTCGGGGAAGAACGTTACTCAAGACCCTCTAATACTCTTTCTTACAGGCGTCTCAAATGCTAGACAACTATAATTAAAACAATACAATAAAAAAACTCCTAGAAATCTCGATTTCAAACCTTGAGATCTAAAAATGCAACGGAAGATTTCAAAAGAAAACTTTGTTGCGCTTCAATGGTGGAATATAGAAATCGTATATGATAAGTAGAAACGGTTCAAGACTTGTTTTATGAAATAGCGAAACACTGGGCAGGAATACGAAATTACATGCAAGTAGACCCTACTAAGTGTCTCTCATTTTAAAGACTTAAAAAGATGCAAAGAATGAGGACTAAAAAATTAAAAACAAATTTAAGAACTAAAGTGAAACTCGGGAAAATTTTAGGAACCATTGATGCAATTAATTTAAAATAAAAAAATAAAATAAAAAGAAGCATGAAACACATTCTACTGTCGGGGGATTTTCTTCACATAACAGTCTTCCTTGTGTTTTCATTTTGACATTATGTTTGCTTCATATATGCTTAAGGTGGATGACAAATGGATGCCATGCAGATAGAGAATTAATAGAAAAAAAAATATTTTAAACGACTTGAGAACTTAAAATTAGTATTGGTAACAAAATACTTTCTTAAAGAACAATGTTTAGGTCCACATCCAATATTAACTTTAAAATTTCAGTTCTCAAGTCGTTTTAATTTTTTAAATAATTTCCTTTTTATATTAGTTCTCTATCCATTTGTCATCCACCTAAAGCATAAGCAAACGTTTTGTTAAAAAAATGAAAACACGAGAAAGGCTATTACGTGACAAAAACCTCGCGGTGTGTGTTTTGTGTTTTCTTTAATTAATTGCATCAATGGTTCTTCAACTTTTTTCGAATTTCACTTTAGTCCCAAAATGATTTTGAATTTCTAGTCCTCGTACTTTGCATTTTTTTCAGTCTTTAAAATACGAGACACTTGGCAGAATCTAGTTGCATGCAATTTTGTGCCTAGTATTTCACTATTCCCTAAAACAAGTCTCCACGCGTTTCTACATATTAAATATCATTTCTGTCTACCACCATTGAAGCACAACTTAGCAATTTTCTTCAGAAATCTTCAATCACCTTTTCAGATATCAAAGTATGAAATCAATTTAAGGGATTTTAATTTTTTTTATAATTATCGTTGCTTGGCATTTGAGACGCTGGTAAGAAAGAGCATTAGGGGGAACTAACGTTCTTCTCCGAAGCTATTTTAGGTAATTTGTTCTTACTTTCTACATTTCGATATTTCATAGATCTAAGAAGATTCAAGATTTATTCATTTCTTAGTTCACCTTGTTATTTTTTAATTTTTAAGAAGAGTATGATATTTCATTCATTTAATAGCTGTCTGAACATGTGATGATGCCATAAACTATCACTAAACGTTTGCAAATATGAATTTAGGGTATTTTCACTAGTAACATAACATCTATTTGATTCACAAATATTATTGAACTAGTATCCCAAACATATCAAATTTATCACAATACATGTATAATTTTGGATCCTTGGGGGTTAGTCCATGTATACTTCTTGCGGAAAAAACTTGTTAATATCATAGGTACAAACAATACAAAACCACAATTAAGGATGACTTCAAGAAAATCTTGTACAAAGGCGAGACCTATGGGTGTACTCATATGACTCAAGCAATTACTGGGCCACACCTTTTGTAGCTAAAAACAGTTGCTATGCCACTCTAATAAGACCTTAATTTTTGTGTTGCCACAACTTTCGCTATTATTTTGTACAAATGTTGCGTTCTAGTGTACAAATACTCTACCAGTTGTCGTAGGAATTAGAGTTACCAGCATATGACACTAACACTGTTCCCTACAATACAATGCCTACCTACAGTCAATCTGGTCCAAGAGCTTCTATAGAATGTATTTTCTGCCAACGCAACTTCTATTTCCTAACTGAGCTCATAACAAATTAAATAAAATACTCAACAAATTATTTTTTTCCTAGGAATTAGGTGTACTTTTTTCGTAGGAATAGATACACCTAATTTGTTACCCTATTCCTAATCGGCGGATGTTTTTATATAAACTTAAAAATAATATCATTTAGCTATAAATTGCAGAAGATCATACAAGGAAACAACTCATGTAGGGGTATCTTTATCAAAATGAACAACCTGAACGAAAACACAAAGTACTGTTTTATAGATGTGAATTCGAAGGGGATGGTCTCGGGGAGAGAATTTTACATGGTAGACTATCATAGAAGTAACATGAAAAATTCCCTCCTTCGTAGGAACACAAAGCGTAAAGGAGGAAATATCAACATGGAATTAGAGGTTGATTGCATGAGTGGAGACAAAAAGAAAGTATTCAAGGTGTTCACCACACCTATCAGAAACCCCACCTCTCCACGACAAACCGGCCACCAGTAACCCCTCCCTCTCTCCTCTAACTAGATTCCTAGTAGAAGTAGTTCCTAACTTCCTATGACTCCTAACCACCCTTTTCTCTCACATGTCGTTTCCTTTACGTTACAATTTGGAAGATAATGTTATACAAAAAATTCTCCCTCTTTATTTGGTCGTTGTTGGTGATGACAAATCTTGGGGTGTTTGTGCGAGGGGGTAGGAAAGGGCGGAGGAGGGTTAGATGAACCGATGGGGCTGGGTGGGAAGATCCCCAAGTGGGGGAGAGGGGATGATGGTGCGTGGTGGATTGGGTTTGGGATGGAGTTTAAATTGAAAAATTCACTAATTAGGCATAAACTAACAAATTCAGTGTATCTACTCATATTTTATTCAATTTCCTTTATGGTTAAAATTTTTATTTGCTAAGTGTTGTATTTAGTTGGTAAGAGGGTTGATTAGGAAATAGAAGTTTTGTTGGCCCAAATACATTCTATAGAAGCTCTTGGACTAGATGCAATGTAGGCATTGTTTTATCAACATTAGCAATGTTTTGTGGGGAATGATATTAGTGCCATACGCTGGGAACTCTAATTCCTACGTCTACAAATCCTACTAGGAATGATATTGGTCCACTAGAATGCAATGGTTTATACAAAGTAAGAGTTGAGGTTGTGGCAACACTAACATAAATTTATCCTATTTTAGTGACATAGCAATATTTTTCAACTACGAAAGGTACATTGCCAATGAAGGCAAGCACAAGCACTCAAGGGTAGTGTTGAAGTGAATACGACATGACTGACATGGATAACTGTCGTCAAACTCCAACAATGATACATTATATTTTGTTATTTTTACCATACAAATTTGTTTGATATGTTTAAATTTTATTTTGGCATTGATGTAATACATTGCTTCTAAATTTCTTTTTCAACAAAAATCTAAAAATATACCATACACAATGACACGTTGTAAATACCCTAAAATCATATTTCTGAACCCTTAATGATAGTTCATTTCATCACCGCCATTAATTTCAAGCATGAGATCCCGTGTACGCTTAAACTAAAAGGAGCAAGTTCAAGCACAAGCTTTTCTTAGTAAAGACACTTTCCTAAGAAACTAGCCTCTGTTTAACGAAGACCATATTGTTGTCAAGTGTAAAAAAGAACGATATTGAGTACATTTATTATATTTACTAAGAACACATTCAATCCAGAGACACCCAAACATAACATTTAATCAGCTATTCATTAAATGGTAAAGTATGATCAAATAAAATTAAGACCTTGACTGACCTGTCATTTTGTCATTGCTGACAAGTTTATTTCTGTCCAACTAAGAAACTTATCCAAGATAAATTATACCAAGTTTATCATCTTAAGCTCCGGTATACTTTGGCTTTCGCTTCTCAGAAAATGCTGCTAGGGCTTCCAAGCGATCATTTGTGTTCAACGTTTGTTCATAGCATTGTTCTTCTAGAGCCAAAGCTGAGGTTTTATCTACCTCCAGCCCCTCATCAATAGCTTTTTTTGCCATCCTTATTTTCTAGTCGTTTTCCCCTTTTCAGTGTATGTATTAAAAATTTGTTCGCTAGAGCAGATTTTATGCAATAGAGAAGTTTCAGCTATAGACATCCACTTTGATAGAGATGTTAGAATGTAGTTATCATTGGAAGGCGAAAGTTCAGTTCATAGATTACTCAAACCTATAACAGTCACCATGAAATAGTATAAAATGAACGCAATAGTGGATAAAATAATGCCTTACCTTCTCATTTATATTGCGAGCAACTTCAAGTGCCTTTAGATGAGCTTCACCAGCAGGAACACAGTAATTTACCAAACCTGTAGTGACGTACAATATTGCGTCAAAAGAAAATAAGACAAAAGGAAAGCAGCTACTGAGTAGACATACATCACATACCTATCGACATTGCTTCCCTGCCACCAATCTTCCTACTAGTGAATATGAGTTCCTTCGATATTGCTTTTCCTACCAATCTAGGAAGTCGCTGTGTTCCACCTGCTCTGTAAATGGACATAATCAAGAGAGTTGATCTGAACTGGACGAATAATTTCAGAAAAATGGAGAGAAAGAAAAATAAATAAAAAAAGAGAGTAAAATAAGAAGTAATCAAGCGGAAAGTTCTTCCAGAAAATGTAGACAATATGGATGATACAATTCCATAAACTAAATATCAGTTGGAATGGGAATTAAAATCCTTCCCATCTCTTTGTGATCGGAAATGGTCTGCTATGAGACCCGCTTAGAAAAAAATTGAAACAGAAAAGAATGTTGGGTTCGTCAAACAAGATGCAGGTGATCTGCAATTCTTGGGGAGAGGTCATAGGTTATAATGGGAATTGATTCTGAAATTTAGCACCTACCCAGGAATTATAGCAAGTCCTGTTTCTGGCAAGCCCATCACTGCATCTTCTCCTAAGCCATTAATGGTGGAAAACAATCAGAGACTAAGCATCATAGTTGCCAGATACAGGGTACGGTTCAGTAAGCATTATAAACGGTTGAATGGATTGATAGTTTAATGATCATAACTTGGTTCAGTATATATCATTAAAGAAATGGAATTACCACATATCCGAAGATCGCATGATAAAGCCATTTCAAGTCCACCACCCAATGCTGCTCCTTCAATGACAGCAATAGTCGGAATAGAAAGTACCTGAATATTATGAACTGAAGTGTCAAGAAGAAGAAAACAATTTATGGAGAACTAACGTATAAACAGTGAATAAGGAAACTAAGCATTAAATGATCATACCACGCTAATTGAAAACAGCATTATGAAATCAAATTAGTAAATATAATTCTGAACGTATCCTGGACTCTCACGTCTATGATTGAGTGTCTGCTCGTTCACATATTGATATTATGTCCACCACTAAACAACACTCACATATATGCATCCAATATCCACCGTTATAGAACACTCGCATATACATTCATACCCACTGTTATACTTTGTAGTATGTACCATACAACAAAAAAAACATTTTAAAAGTGTTGTACAGAATCTGAAACACTTGTGGTTGTGGCAACGAAGATTAACCTCTAAAACTCACTGAGTGTCAAAACAACTACTCAATTCCTATCATCCTCAAGGCCTTTTTAATAACAAAACAACTATAGAAAAACACAAAGGTTAACAACAAAGATTAACCTGTAAAAACGAGAATGTGGCGCGCAGCATGTTGACAAAATCTTGAACTTCAGACGCACTCATCCCTTTCCGTTCCTGCCAATCAAATTAAGAGGCAAGGACAACTTGTGTGAGCACTATCTTCTCCTGTACATATCACCACTCTTCAATACAAATAATTCATTCAAGCAAATCAAAGTGAACATAAATTTGAAGAATTCTTTGGATATCCAGTAAAAGTTCCTTGAAAAAAAGAAAAACATCGATTTGACGAAAAACATAATCAAAATTCCGACCTTTAAATCTGCCCCAGCACAGAACACCTTGGAAACTTTGCTGCGGATCAGCAAAACATTAGCAGAGGAATCCTCACTGACAGCTTCAAAGGTACTCTGTAAATCTCTCAGCATATCCCTCCCAATTGCATTCCTCACCTCCGGCCTCTCCAACCTAACCACAACAATCCCTGTTACCAAACAACCAAAACCCAATTCGGTTAACGCTTTCTGGGTCATAGAAAATTGGCATAAACAGAGATAACCCACTTGTTCATACGAATTTTGAAACTGGAAACTACCGGAATCGGAGTCGGAGAGTCGGTGGAAAGTGACGGAGCGAGACGGGGCTGACTCTAAAATCAGAGTCCGGCGAGTTTGGTGAATCCATTGATTGGATTGAAGAGAGAGTGAATTCTCTGGTAATATAGAGGTTGTGGGTTTGTAATGTTTCAATGACCTGCTTAGGACTCTTAAACCGCCCGCCATTTTTCGTTCAGAAGCTCAAGGTCAAAGCCCAAACTGCTCTTCCGCCAATTGATGGAGTTAGAGAGGCTTTAAACTGCAAATGAGGGATGCGTTTGCAGAATTGTCCAACAAGACGACACAACCCAATAACTCATGCCACCTGTCCCACTAAAACCAACAATTTATCCAACGTCTTGGTTCGTTGCATCTGAGTTTGAATTTTAACGAGAAACTTTTTTATATATTAAATCTATAATACGGTAAGAAAGATTCGAATCTAGACGCATAATTCAAAGCACACCCATATTAAAATATGTCATTAATACTACCATCTAGTGATATTATTTTTTATTTGTATGTAACAAATTTTATGTTCGATTTTCCTCAAATGCGAATTCAAACTAAATTATTATGACTACTCCTAACTCACTCATCCACTCTTTAATATGTATTAAACAAATAATTTAAAATATCAACTTATATGAAAGAAAAAAGGGTTTTTTTTTATTAACACTCCACATAAAAATTATTATTAAATTACTTATATATCCTATTATGAAATGACTAGTTAGGCCACATTTGAATTTAAAAAATAAAATTATTTTCTGAATACACCCCAAATTGTTTTCATATTTTTTTCTTCAAGCCCTCAAAGTCACTCCTATCATCCATTGGGTCGTGTTTGGTACGTGGGACGGGACGGAACAGGGTGGAACGAGGCGTTCCGTCCCACGTTTGGTGCGCCTAAAATGAGTAGAACGGGTTGTCCCACGGGACAAGTTTTGGCTGATTTTTTGTTCCACCTCCCCCCCGTGGAACGACTTGTTCCACGTCCGTGGGACACAAATTTATAACATTTTAAGACAAAAATGCCCCTTGTCTTTTTCAAAATTTACATCTCTCTTCTTTTCAGCCGAACCTCTTCACCTCTGCATCTCCCTTTCACAACCTTCCTCCTCATCTTCTTCCGTGTAGCAGATCGCAACCTTCCTCCTCATCCTCCTCCTCATCCTCTTCCGTGTAGCAGATCGCAACCTTCCTCCTCATCCTCTTCCGTGTAGCAGCTCTGCATCTCCCCCGTGTAGCAGATCGTAACCTTCCTCCTCATCCTCTTCTGTGTAGCATCTTCAGCTCTGCATCTCCGTTCCAAGTTTGATCTGTTTTCATAAACCTCTCGGTCTCTCTTTCTTTGTAAAAAAAAAAAATTGCTTCCAGGAGGTCCTAATTTTGATGTAAATTTGAAGTGGCATTATTATTCTTTTCTGATTTGCTTGTTTTAATTTCCACTACCTGTTTTGGTCTGCTTTGGTTGGTTCGATCTGCATATATGAATATTTTTCATTTCCAATATAGCAATCAAGTATAATTCCACGAAGAAAGAATATTAATTGGCTAGCTACAGATCATATTATAATTCCACGAAGACTGATTTATTTATGATGAAAACTAAATATTTGGCAACAGAAGAAGATTGAAAGCTTACCCATGAAGATTGAATTCATAGTTTGGGGAGAAAAAGTTTGATATGCTTCCCGTCTTCAGACTTGGTAGGAACTGAAATATGCTCGTATGGTCATAAAATGGCATAATGCATAAGAAAAGCAAAGATTTCTTGTTACTAAATTTTCTGTTCAGCATTTCCTTTTATTTATTTATTATTGTTCCTGTTTATAGATTTAGACCAGGCCCTAGGTATGGAGAGTTTAAATGTGTGATATAGTCTGAGGTGTCAGACTTTGAAGTCTGACAAAAAATGTAGATAGCAAAGGAAAAAATCTTAGTAGTTGTTATTGAATTTTATTCTTTGAAATTTCTGTTGTCTTTGACGAGTTCTATTTTCTTTTGAATTTCTCAGCACTTGCTGCGGAAGTTACTGTGGTGCCACCATCAAGATTGACGGCTTTAATTGGTCAGGCTCTAAAGTGACAGCAGCACCAAGGTGAACTTTTGCATCTGTTATTTTGTTTTGTTGGTTATTTGGTATGAGGTTCTCTTTGAAAATTATCCTCCTGTGGATATGTTGCTTACCGTTCATTTGTCCTCAACTATATATCCATGTAAGAAGGCACAAAATGAAATGCCTTGATTTGCTATTTCTATTTTCCTCTTTCCCAACAACCAACAATTTTAGTATTCATCAAGGCAGAGCCAACCACATGTTAAAAATTGAGGATGAGAGGCATTACATTTTGGGACAATACATTTCTTTAACTTGAAGCATTACATTTTGGGACATGGCTGAGGTTGTGATCAAATAGCCTATATAGAGTACATGGTTTAAATTTTAGACATCTTGTATACAAATTTGATCATTTGGTACATGGTTTAAACGGACAAGGATTCGGTTGTAGAACTATCACAAGATATGGTACCTATATTTGATAAACATTTGAAAACTTTTATTTTTGTCATTTTGTCATTTTTGGATTATCAATCTTGGCTTGCTAAACTTGTTATGTTTGATATTATCTCTTTTCATATTCAAATAGGGTTTTCTGATTTGTCGACATGTGTGTTAGTTTTGCTGTCACCATACATCCTCATATATATTCCTTCTGATATGATAAACCTTGAAACATCACAGTATTGCATCTCATTGCCTGCTATATTTTTATGTTGATTTTTCTTTCTAAATAGTATAAAACTTCTGAATTTCTAGGTGAAGGATCAGACATACTTCCTTTCACATCTTTCTCAGGCCCAGCTTAAGAGATTAATATTCCCACTTGGTTGTCTGTCAAAGGTCAGTGGGTACTAGTTTGAATGCTATGCAATACTTAACTTGATACTTCTCTTAGCTAATTGTAAAATGTGCTAATCTAATGAATTCTGAATAGAGTACATGGTTTAAATTTTAGACATCCGGTATACAAATTAGATCATTTGGTACACATTTTAGACATCCGGTACATGGTTTAATTCTCTCTCTCTATCTGCCTGTTAGGAAGAGGAAGAGGAGTAGGAATGGTGGTGATGCAAATATTGTATCTGTTATTAGTGAAGGTTGGAATAAAGCTGTTGCTGAAATGAAGAAATTAGGTGAAAGTTTTACTTTCAGAGAAGCGAAAGCTAGACTACCTTCTGAGCTTCAGGCCATGAGTCTCCCATACGATCAGGTGCTAAGAATTTCGATGAAGTTAGTGAAAGATACTGATTTGATGGGTATTTGGTCTACCTTGGATGACTCACAGAAGCCAGATTTCATTAAAGTGTTTATGGAGAGCCTTTGAGTATTTGGGGTTTTAGTATTTGTGGTTTTAGTTTGATGAACTTTATCAACTTCTAGTGTTTTCATTATTGCTTTAGCAAGACATCATTTGTTTTTTAAGTCGGGACGAATGTTTGATTTCGGATATTTCATGTTTGAGTTCTGCATATTTCATTTTCTTTGCTTAAGTTCTGAATGTTTAAACCACAACCAACCAAACCACACGAAACAACAATACAACGTAAAGTTGGAACAACATGAAACCTGGTCTTCAACATTTCTTCTGTGCTCTTGTGTGGTTTGCCACACAATGCAATGGGGAATATTTAGAGGGGTGTCCTTCGAAACAAGGCCAATTCTAATGTTTGCAGAACCTGAACTCCCAGAACAACAACAACCCACAATTGAAAGGACCAAAACTAGGGACTAAAAATTGAATTGGTGTGTGGGTTTTGCAATTTGCATGATAAAATTTGATGGGTTTGTGCTGAAAATTCGAATGGAGCTGTAGAAAACTGGGAGATTAAAAATTACAAATTTTAAAGGGGTTTGCATGTAGAACACAACATATACCTATTAAAATTTGGACCAAGAAAAACAACGTAAAAAAAAAAAAAAAAAAAAGTCTTGTCCCATTCCGTCCATGCGCTACCAAACGCATAACGAAACATGGGTATTTTAGTCATTTTAATCTTTTCGTTCCATTCCGTCCATGCGCTACCAAACGTAGAACAGAACAACCGTCCTGTTCCGTCCTACGCTTACCAAACATAACACAGAACATCCGTTCCGTCCCGTCCCGTCTGCGTACCAAACGCTACCTTGTAGAACAAAACTCTAACAAAGGTGAGTATAGATGGATATATATACACACACACACATGTAAAATCTAAAATCCCTGATTGAGACGGACAGATGATTTGATTTGGATTTTAAGTGGAGAGTGTGTATATGTAGAAAGTGTGGGGTGTGAGGATAGTATTGGAAAATATGTGTAGTCTATTAAGATAAATTTTAGTCTAAAAAGTAAATGTAAAGTGTATTAAGCATATGAGGTGTAATCCACAAAACATGGGTGTGTGAATAAAACAACCCAAGAAAAAATAATGAAAAATAAAAATAGAACACACAAAAAGGAAAAATATATATAACCATTGGGAAATTGTTAATTTCCCCAAATTCAAATTTACTGATGCTTAAAGCATATCTAACGCATGCAAACTAGATCCTTGCATGCTAATCATTCATCTATTCGCATAATATCATCTAGGGTGGGTTCAAAAAATCGAAAATCGAAAAAAATCAGACCAAACACCGAATCCAAAACAAACAAAAAAAACCGAACTGAAAAAGAAAAAACCGAACCAAACCGAACCTTATTGATTCAGTTTCGGTTTTGGGGGTTCGAAAACCGAACCAAACCGAATCCCTTTACACTTTATGAATGTATGCCCATGATGTTTTTTTTGTGAAACTTTGTTAACAAGTTTGAAACTAAGCCTAGGACTTTTTCAAGGAGCATACTTGGTTCAATTAGGGAAGATATTTCATTGGTTACAGAATAAAGTTTTGGAAGGCTTTGGAACTTAAAATAGCTTTTCTATTTGTTTGCTTTTTGAATGGATACGATAATCATTTTTCTTTGCAATTGAGGTTGTTGATAGAATACGATTAGTTTATATGATTTTGTATATGTACAATTACCTTTCCACTTTCCCCATTTTCTTCTTATTAGTCTACTAATGCAAACCTCTTTTCTAAATTCCATAATAAAAAAAATCAAGTTTTTATAAGATTAAGAAAAAAAAAAAAAAAAAAAAAAAAAACCGAAACCGAACCCACCAAGATCAAACTGAAAAAAGTCAAACCGAGAAAAACCGAAAAAAAATTGAATCAAACAAAACAAAATTGAAGTTTCAGTTCGGTTTTGATTTTGGCAAAAAACCGAACCGACTGAAACCGAACCCACCCTTGACATCCATTGTTATTTTTCACCATTCACAATTAAGAGATAGGAGGTACAGAAGAAAAGGGAAGGGCGAAAGTAGAAGAAGATTTGGAGTTTCCCAATCTCTTTGTTGATTTAAAACTATTTTGTCAATATACAGAACCTCATATCTCATGATTTGAAGTTTTGGAGGCATTTCAATGATCTGGTACAACATGACCGGACGAAAGTCCAAACATAAGACTTTGGTTTGCTTGAAATGTTATCGAATCAATGATTTACCAGATAAAGCAAGTAGCCAAGGTTATTTTCTTCTCCTATCGATTACATTCTTATCTGGTAAATCATTGATTCGATAACTAGTTATGACCCTCTTTCAAATGATAACTAGTTATGAGCAATCAGCCTAATCAATCAGTCAGCTTAATTTTGGCATCAGAATCATTTACATTCCACCGGAATCTACTCAATATCGAAACACCCAATTGCTAAGCTTTCACAACTTACAAACCCATTTCTCAAGTCGGAGCTGCTTCAAAGCGGGTCCTCGATTTGGCTTACTTTTCTGAGGACACTTCCATTTCCCTGTAATCCCCGCCGCAGGAGAATGATGAATATTTGTTGCATCTGCTAAGGCTTTTCTTTTCACGACTATTGGAGCTGTCATTTTACTAATCTCTTGTGGTCGTTCCAGGATCTTTTCCTGATTGTTTCTTGTAAGTTTGCCTTTCCTAGTTGTTATAAAACCATTGTTCGATATTTCATTTCCATCATCTTTCCTGTCCGTGCTTCCATGAGTTGGTTTTCGTTCTGACACTCCATTACTTGGAATTAAATTTGAATCACTTCCAGTTAATATACAATCAACTTCTGTGTGGAATTCTGCTTCTGAGCTCCCCTGTAAAGTGAAGGCCTTGCTAGAAGTCATGTCCTGTGGAGACTTTTCATCATTCCTGCATGAACTTCTTTCCTTGTTCGATGGCTTAATTTTGGTTCCCTTGAAAGTCTTAGGCGACAGCTTGCATTGAGAATTTTCCTCGTTCAAGATTGACTTTTCAACATTTTGTGCTTGGGCGATGACTTTGGTTTTCCATGATTTAGGCATATGCTTGAGACACAAATCATTCTGACTAGGTAGGTTTTCACTTACTCCATAGCTAGGGCGACCCTGTAATTTACAGACGTTAGGGCAATCAATGGCTTAAACAAGACATCTTGTTCACCTTTTGCAGGATAAAAACCCCTTAATAATCATCACAATTCATCTAACCAAATAATGTACGAATACACACCTACTATAACCAAAGAAAACAAAAACAGGCAAGGTTTAAAACGGGAGAATCTCACTTACAGGCTGTGTTTTCTGCTTATTATCTCTCCAAGAGGTGATACATTTTGCATGCCCTTCCGAATGTATATCAGCAACTGAGAATTCTTCCGAACGAGGGATTGTTAGGTTTTCTTAGGCTTTTAACATAGAGGATTCTTGGAGTCCTAGTTTTGTAACTCTATTCCTATTTATTGTATTAGGATACTGTAGTGGACGCTTACAAAAAGCTTGAGTATTTGGGTACATTTGGTTCTCTATGGAGAAGAAGGGGCGGAAAAGATACAAGACTATTTGTGTTCGCAGAAAAACTATATGTTTTTTGTTGTAATGCTCTACTACTTCTTTGTTTTAGTGGATTCAGATTGTCGATGCTCGTTTGGATGTCATCATGCAAAGGAGTATACATCCTTGTTTTCTATGATTGATGATTGATCTTATATTTGTTGAGGATAGGGATTTACTTATTATCTTGCTGAACACAAATGGAAGAACGAAAAGCAAAAATATACTATAGGCAAAAGGAGAGATGCAGAAATAGTACCTTTCTTACGGGCTGCCTTTCCTCCTGAGGAGCTCTCCCATTAACCTCTTCAGAATCACTTCTGTTTGTACTAAAATCCTCCGAAACCTTTTCTTTTCCTCTGTTGTTTTCAACCAAAAAGCCATCCTCCTTGTGTTTACTCACTTCGAAAATGGAATTTCCAACACCATCAGTTGCATCCAACGATGGCGACTCATACACATAGCTTAAGTACCAGTTTCTGATGTCGGTGGGCTCTAACAGATCAAAAAACAGAACAGTTCAATTACTTGGTTGCTACTTTTTGGTAACAAAACTACGCCACATTTCTTCTTGACTAATCAAATGGAACCAGACATCATGCTTCAACGAATACATTGCTTATTCGGATTTTCTTAGCAGCCAAACAATTCAATTAATGTAGCGGAAGAAAAGGAAGAAATTTGGTAAGTGATACAAACCTGAAACGAACGAAGTTGATTCCAAAGAACTTGGGATCTACAACCGGAAAATTGTGTCACATTACAATCTTGAATTCCAATTCAGAACCACAAATATCTACTGAAAGTTGTGATCGTGTTCCACTTTGAAATAGAACCCATAAAACAAAAAGGGACAAGAAACAAGCGTACCTTACTTAACAAATGGCTTTCGTGCTCATATCCAGAAAAGCTGCCACATTTCACAACCCCATTTGGGGTTTCGTTCTTAGGAATAAAAGCTTCATTTTTTGTTCCATTTCTCTCGAACCCACCTGAGTTTTCTTCCATCTCAGTTTCGGGGACAACGGTATCATCGAGAAAAGAATTGGAATTCAGTGCCGGTGATTCATATTGGTAGCTGGGGAACCAGTTTTTCAGATCTGAAGGCTCTGGACAAAAAATTGAAATGAAAAATAAAATGAAAAAAAAAAATAATCTTTCACTTTCAGAGATTTGCAAAAGATGAATACAAACCGGAAGCGATGGAGAGCGAGCGTGGAGAGCTCAGAATCTGTGAACCCACAAAGAAAAAACCACATTGGAAGTGAAAAGTTGTTGAGATTTATAATTGTAGTGTGGAAAATAAGGTGGACCATCAAGCATGGAAACGAAGAATTGGTACCTGGGAATCCATGGATTCTTCACGGAGAGAGAAATCAGAGCTTCGAATACTTGATCAGATTCCACGCCATTTTATTGGCTGTGTTTTTGTGTTGAGACTTTTGTTTGAGCGCTGGCGCAAAAATCTGTTATTTTCGTTTGAATCTCCCGCCAATTATTATTATTATTATTATTATTTTCCTGTTAGAAAGCATCATGTAAATTCGCTCTTTTATACATTTTTATATTATTTTTGTCGAAAGCATAAAATTTTGGGTTAAAAATCTTCTTGATCATTGTGTTTATGATCTAAATTTACTTTGTTCACTGTATTTTTAATTTAACCAATTTGGTTATTGTGTTTTACACAGTTTGCAATCTTGGTCACTTTTGTTTTTTTTTTTTTTCTGAATATTTTAAAATATTAATTCTAAAAATAACTATTAATATGTTAAAAATGTTGTAGTACTAATTTCATTAGGAATGTGATTGTGTAAATCATAATAGATTAAGTGTAGGATTTTATGAGAGCTTTTAGATGTTTCCTCATTGTACTTGTATTACTTGGATAGCAAGATTCTCCATTCGTTATCACTATAAATAAATGTACAAATAAATGTACAAATGGATGAGAAATCACACTACATAATTCCCAAACTCTCTCCACTCTCTGTCGCTGGTCCTCTCCATCTTTTTCCCCTCAGTAACGTAAGCCTTAACAAGCACACTCCCGTTGTTGTGCTAAAGAACTGAAAGATTTTGGAGAAGCATCTTCTACCACATTTAAAGGTTTTCATTGTTTCCATCAAATACAAGTTCTTATGAAACTCAAATTTATTTTTGCTTTATGTATTGCCTATACTGCTCTATTGTACATATTGTTCATGCCTACAGAATATTTTATTAAGTTGCTTTTGCTATTCAATATTATGTTTATCATGTTATTCGATATTAGTAAGGTGACTTAATGTGAGTACAAAGAAAAAAAAAGAAAATAGAAGCAAAAGCCCCGCCGGGCTGAGCCACTCCACGCCTGAAGTCGTTCCCAATACGACGTCGTTTTGATGTCCTACTCTGCAGCCCAATCCTTTGGGCCTGCTGCATGTTGAGGCTCAAGCCCAATATCTGGGCTTGCCTTTTCTCGGCCCGCCCCAGCTTTTGTTGGGCTCCTGTTGTTGCTTCTTGCACCAGATACTGCTGGGCTGCTACCTTTCTCGACCCAAAAGCCCCATATTGGGTTTCTTTTTGCTTCAACTAGCACCCAGCTTCTGGGCCTTCTACTTGTTCGGCCATCAGCCATCCAGCCCTGATATGGTCTAAACCACTATATTTTCTTGCTTCTACAACAAACCCCTGTTTGAGCCTACCCTATTAAATTAAGAGAACTTTAACGAAAAGCTCATTGTACTATTTATTTTAACGAAAAATCATATTTTTACACTAAAAAGTCAATCATGGTACTATTCACTTTACCCTTTATTTTGTCATTATCGTTAAAACTCAAAATTTTCAAGCCCCTTTTATTAGTTTTCCTTTAAAGTAATAGGAAAACTAATGAAAAATGCTTGAAAACCTTGAGTTTTAATCAAAATGACAAAAATGTGTTGTAAGTGAATAGCACCAGGAGTGACTTTTTAGAGTAAAAATGTATTTTTCGTTAAAAGTGAACAGTACCGGGAGTGTTTCGTTAAAACTCCCTAAATTAATTTAGTGACCCGCATTCTAGAAATTAAAAAAATATATATTTTTACTCGCAGTCTACATTTTATAAATGACGATTCAATATTTTATTATTCTTTGAACCGTTGACATCCTTTCGTAGTCTTGAAGCTACTCACCCTAAGTCACAAAAGCAACCCAAATTCACTATACTAGTTGTATATTGTATCTTGTCTTCTTGTAGGTACCTTTCTTTGAACTGAAAGTTCATCTAATGACACACCCCGTCCCGAAGGAGGGCGTGCTGGCCGTCACGTGAGAGTGACGTAACCATTTACACAGTTCGGAAGCTTAAAAAAATACCATTGTGAATTCTGTCAGAATACCGTTGGATTCCTCGTGGCCACCAAAGCTCTGCTCTAACTCGAACCTGGAGGGGTGCAAAACAAAATTGAGTGGGTCAGTAAAACAAGTCTTTTCAAATCTTTTCTTTATCAAAGTTCTAACCCCTCACTGTAAAACCTGTATACTTTCCCAGAAAATAGCATATATAAATATATATAGCTTCAAGAATCTCAAAACACCATTCTTAATCACTTTTCAGAAAATATGCCATGCCATGCGCCAAAAACATAATATGGATGCATCAACATAAATCAGGTGAAATAATAAATCAACCGGAGACCCTGCAGTGGTCATGTACGGCTGATTCTAAAGCTCAATATCCAATCCAGCCGGAGTCACCAACTGTGACCTATACGGCACTGCCGGAGTCGCCAACTGCGACCTGTACGGCACTAAGCTGCACATGAGTCGGAACTACCTGTAGTAGTCTGTACGACTCGGATGGTGTAATAATACGCTCTAGTGCTTCTCTCATCAATCATCTGTGCACATAATCTAAGGTCACCTACTAGTCGGAACCGTCTCTAATGGTCTGTACGACTAGCATGTTGGAACCACCTCCAGTGGTCTGTACGACTAGCATCTACTTGGATCCAAGGTGAGCGTGTGATGCGGGTGAATAACATAAGCACTAACACCAGGGGTGCAGGTTATGAGCTATCAACATAAATCACATCAAACAATTCAATGAACCAAATATAACTCACCTGATACTCACCTGCGCGTCCGCAGCACCAATTCACATATATGCATCATATATCAATTCACATAATTCATGTAATTTCTATGCATGGCATTTTTAAATCACATATTCATATAAATCTATGCATGGCATTTTAAAATATACTTTCATTCAAAAATCGATTTCTGGGAAACCCATAAGTATATAGGTGTATACGGAAAACAAAACTGCCCACTCACCTGGAGTTTGCCCTGCAACTCCCTAGCACAACACATCAAGGCGTCATGACGATCGGTGCCTAGAACAACCATCAAATCATGCCTCAGAATCATATCGATAGAATATATCACTTATATAAAACACGTCACTATGTAGTTCGATCCGGAAGATCTGCAACTCAGATTTCCAATCCGTAACTTCCAGAGGTCCACAATAAATCTCTAGAACAACATCCTAAAATTTCATGACCATCCAACAGTCGGATCTCCGTCAATTGTCGAACTAAGTGACGATTAACATTATATTTTATGAACTTACAACTCCAATTCCGGGAGATCCGTAAATCGGATTCTCGATCTGTAAGTTCCTATAATCCTCAAATATTACGTATTACTACGTATCAAAGTTTGGTGACAATCCAACGGTCGGATCATCAATTCATATTTTGGCCTAACCATGCATCTTAACGAATTTAAGTCCAAATGATCAACCAACGTTAAGCCACTATCAAAACTGAACTCAGGACATCCAATATAGTTTAAAAATGACATTGGCGGCCCACTGACCACGCGCCGCCGTGGGTGGCGGTCGGCCGCCCCGGCTCGCCGGAAAATCCAACTATCTCCAAAAATTACCAAAATTTACAGAAATGAAGATCTCAATGAGTAGAACAACTTTCATACCTGTGGCCAAGGCCAATTCGGTCGGCAAAGCCTCCAATTCCAACAAAACCCGTCGGAACCCTAGGTTTGGTGTGCTCCAATTCGACCTCCAAACTTGTTCCAACGCCTCAACCACTGCTTGGGCTTTGTTCTAGGCCTCAAGAGGATGCCATGGGTGGTGGTGATTGGAAGAAATTGCTTCACATCGTGGCGGAAATGAACCCAACCCGTGCGCCCCCTTTTGCACGGTTTCTTCCATTTTTACAACCAAATCTCTCCAAATTTGAGGTGGAATAGGTAGAGGAAGGGTCCTCGAGTGTTTCCCATGAGGTTTTTTGAATCAATTCGCCGGAAAAACGAGTGGAAATCGACGAACATGGACACGGGTGCCGACTGGGTCCGAAAACGGGTCAAGGGGATCCGGCCGATCCCCCGCGCCGCACTCTCCCTCCTTTCCTCCTTTCCCCTGTTCCGATTGGCTGGGCTTCTTCCTCTCTCCTCTCCCCATTCATCAGTCTCTCTCCCTTCTCTCCTGAAGCTCTCTTCTTCTTCCTCTGGTTGGGCAGATTGCCCAATCTCTTCTTCTTCCTTCTTCTTCCGCCAGCCACAAACACACACACACATAAACTCATTTCTTCCAATCCTAGCCATCCATTAATTCCTCATTAAATCTGGGCCGTCCATTTCCATAAAAGAATTCCATATTTTATTCTTATAATTCCCAAAATGCCCAAACTTCAAACTTTAATATCTTTTTCGTTATAACTCCAAATCACGAACCGCTTGCGCCCACGCGTCCGTAGCGATGAATACTACGAGGATATGCTAAGGAAACAAATCTTAGATGGCACGACACAATGATTAACCTCGAACAATGTGCGTGCCTCAAAGGGCATTTTCGTAAAATCACTTAATAAATTATAAAATCAATATTTTCCGAGACGGGCTGTCACATCTAAACTGAACTTGTAGTTTTGAATTTCGTGCATTTTGTGAGACCATGATTTTCTAGAACCTGAGTAAGGCTGATCGGTGTACGAATACCCTAGAAATCCGGTCATGGACTCAACAACTTTCCTAGCGGAGCTGCACAGACGGAGCATCGACAAACATGAGCATCTCAATCTGTCTTATAATATAGTCAATGTTCTAAAAAACGCCCTAGGCGGCCGCCTAGGCGCTGGGCACCTAGCAACCGAGGCGTTTTTGGGCAAATCGGGCTGAAAAATCGGGTTGGGGCTAGGCGGCCGCCTAGGCGGGCTAGGCGGGCTAGGTGGCTAGGCGGGATAGGCGGGCTAGGCGGGCTAGGCGGCCCTAGGCGGTCCTAGGCGGTCCTAGGCGGCCCTAGGCGGTCCTAGGAGGTTTTTTTTTATATTTTTTTTTATTAATTGTGTGTTTTTTTCTTTTTTGGTTTCATGGTGGTATACTTATGGAAATGGTGTATCTAATTTGCATATGATGGATTAACTACAAGTTCATCCAATGCTTACGGAAATAGTGTACCTAATTTGCATTTTATCATTATTTTATTATCCATACAAGTATAGTTTTTTTTTTAGGTGTCAATATGCACTTATTTACAAGATATACAAGAAATTTACCTAAATCCGCCCAGGCCGCCTAGGCGCCTAGCCGCCTAGGCGCTAGGTGCTAGCCCGCCACCCAACTAGCGCCTAGTGTTTTTTAGAACCTTGAATATTGTATGTTTCGTTACTTTAGGAAGGTGATTAGCGGTGGATATTGAAACCCTAACTAGTTTTCTCATTGTTCTAAATCTTATTCCAAACCCGCTTGCTTTTAATTATTTATCTTTTTCTATTTTTATATTTTCAATTTCAAATCATCTTCAATCTATTCCGTTAAATCTCTTTTGTGCATATTTGTTAGTTTTATGAATAAAAATCTAAGTTTTTAGGATTCATAATCTAGATATCTATTAGTGCAATTCTCATGGGAATGACTGTGTACTTACTTTCTATACTATGTGTTTGATTTTGTGCGTTTGCGAGTTTAAATGCATAATTAATAGCTTAATATTAGGTTGCTAATTGCATAACAGATCAACAATAAGCTTCAATCCTTACTCTTATGGTGTAGTTACTGGTTAACAAGCTAACATGCCAATTTCGTGCAACAAATCAATAATATATTTCCTTTTAGACAAACAAATTCCAGCACTGCTCCTCAATACCTCAATCCCTAAAAAATATTTCGGAGAATAGTTTCTGAGATATTCGTATTCTAATCCGCCATTCCAGCTCCAAACAATCATGGTCCCACAATATCTCTTCTTGGATGTTCTGAACTATAGTGCCAAAGCAAGAAAGTGCTCTGGAACCTGGACTCCTGGCCGGTCACATGATAGGCCTCCACAACTTGTATGGTTGCAATGTACAATCCATTCTATCTTCTCATGAATATGCTTTTGGTCATATTCATAGGAAGTGATACATTCTTCGGTGGTTTCAACACGATAGTTATTCTCTCGAATATTCTTTAAAGCGCAATAGTGTTCTTCCTTAACCAGGTTGGATAGGCTTGAAAAGGTTGTCAAAGGTGAATTTTCAGGTATGAAGTTGGTAAAATAATGGCGTTCACACAAGATGGTGTGGGTAGTTGAATTATCTACCGGACAACTAATTTCTCCACAATACATAACTAGAAAGTAACTTAATTGAATCGGTCACAAGTATAAGGAAAATTTTGAATCCCATTCATTCAATTAATTATTCGATAAATAATACACATAAAGTAAGTATCCAAAACTTTAAAACAAACACCAAACGAATAATCCAAAACAAAGAACATTGTTCAAAATTTAAGCCAAAAATTAAAAGGGGGGTTCAGCCACTAAGGAGAAATCGGCCAACACAGGCCCATGTCTAAAAACATCTAATATTCCATGGGAGCGAATGCCTCTTAAAAGTCAAAAATCTCCATCTTCATGATTATCCACTTGAGCAAAATTTGGCTCAATCTTCTGACTACATGAATGATAGTCAACAATGGCTTGAGGAGAAGCTCGGAAAACGCAGGACCAATGCTATTTGGAACTACATCGGTAACACATATCAAGATCAGTAGAAGCTTGATCGGTTTATGCTTCGCCTTTATTCTTGAAGTTGGAAGCCTTGGGACTTAGGCAATCGCACTTTGGGGGTCGGATTTCCTCCCTTGGGAGGACCTCTGTTCTGTTGACCTTGGTTTTGTGGTTGAGGGTTCGACCCTTTGCCACGACCTTGACACTTCTTGGGTCCATTGTCGCCTCGAGATATGCTGCCATGCGCTTCAGGCATAGTGTTCGAGCCAGTACAGCTTCATGATTCTTCATAAAAAATGGGTTTGGTTTCCACCAAGTAGTAAGATAGAGATCAAATCAGAAAATATCGTGAATTTACATCCCTAATATTGTTGTTGCAAGACAATATTGATGGCATAGAAAGTTGAATAGGTTTTCGCTAACAGATCCTGTTAGTCAAGTCCTCTTTTTAGAATTTGAGGAATGATCAGAATCGACAAACTTCATAATTGTACTCATTCAAAGACTAGAAGTCTTGGAAGCGTAAATGTTATCAGCCGTATCTTCTTCAGGAAATAAGATATCTTTTTAATGATTGAAATGTTCTGCCACAACGATCCAGAGAGTGCGTGGATCCACTTGAGTGAGGTGTCCGATCTGCAATGCATTGTGCATATGCCTTCTAATGAAAACCATGACGGTTGATTTGTCAGATTCGCCAACCTATTCATCCATAGCCTCTTCAATGGCAGCTCTGAGATTTTTGGCGGTTAAGTGGATTATTACATCATGAACCCACTTCAAATAGTTCTTCCAAAGACTTTCAGATGGGTAAAGTTAAGTTTGTTAAGCTTTGACATGTTGCTGGAGGGAGTAAGGTCATGGTTAGTACTATGGGTAAAAACGTTCATAGTCAAAAGTAGAACATTCTGGTTCTATAGACATGTTTTGGTTTAAATTAAATATGAAAACTTTTGGGTTTCGTGGGTGTATTACTTTTATGAAAAATCTCAGGTTTCAAAGATGTTGGAACCAAATTTGCACACCACCGTATGTGGTGGAAGGTGCACAAATTCGTTTATCTGTAAAAGAACAAACAACCATAATTAGCTAAGGACCAAAGGGTGTGCCAGTCAAAGACTTTCTGACAGTCAAGTTAGTAAGTAATATTATGTGACTCAAGCAGCATGGAAGAGAATAAATGTGTGATAATTGCGTTACCAGATATGAATCCTAGAATGATGTATTTAGACTAGTTGAAATATAGACCTTTTAGGAGATGAGATCATGTATTAACCCGTGTGAATTCCAAAGGATATCTAGGGGTAGATATTGCATCTTCTTAGTAGTATGACTACTTGTAGCACACGCCAATTCTTAGATTGTAAGGACTCCAAGAATATAGGAAACCTATTAATTCCTTTCTGAATTAGGCTATTGTGTATTGTGGAACAAGCATGGTCAATCTTAGAGAAGTCATTGGACTTTGCCCATTTCTCTGAAACAAATGAGTTGTGGTGGGTTTTTTGAGATTTTGCAGGTTATTTTCTTGGTGGTTTCTCCCTGAGCTTGGGGCCTCGTATTTCTTTCTATATAGAGCTTCATGCTGTAGTCCTTGTTATGGAGTTGGCTCATGCGCAGGGTTGGCAAAATTTATTACTTGAAAGTGACTTTTCTAGCATGATATCTTGCTTTGCTTATGGTTTTTTTTCTCCTTCTCCAGACTTGTTGGAAAAACTGTATTTCCCGATTACAACACATGATATTCCGTTACTCTCATACATTTCGAGAAGGGAATGCAGTTGCTGATAATTAGTCAATTTAGGGCTTATCTCGTCTTCACTTGTTTGGCATGCCGCTCCTCCTATAGAGATTATTCCTTTTCTGCTTCGAGATTTCTTGGGCATGCCGGCCTACAGGTTTATTTCCCCTTCTTGATGTGTGATTTTCTGTTTTTACCTAATATTTTTGGATTTTGCTTTTTGGTTGGCAGCTTGTCTTACAAGTTCTTACCTTTTAGGTTTTTTTTAAGGGATTTGATCTTATGTCAACCCCTCCGCTTCTTGTATTTTCCTTTTCAAGAGGGGTAAAGTCTATGTCCCCCCTCTTTTTCTTGTATTTTCTTTTTCATGAGGGGTAAGATGTATGTCCCATCTCCTCTTTTCTTGTATTTTATTTTTCTTGCTTTATGAGGGGTTAGGTTTATACCCCCCTGACTAGTTGTGACTTCGTTTTTTTCTTATCAATAAATTTCTCTCGTACCGCCGAAGTTTTCCAAAAATAGAAAAAGGCTATAAATTCGAGGGAAATGTTATTAGCACTCTAAAAATATCATTTTACACTCCTCACAAGTATATTTTTCTTTCTAATTATAGATCTTTTGGAGTGCAAAATAAGAATTTTGAAGCCCCAATAACAATTCCTAAATTCAATTGAAAATATATAAAAAAAAATACTTAAACCATCAACGCAGTTCGTGGACCCAGACTCACCCTAGGGTTGACACCTCCTTACCCGCTCCTCTTTCCACTTCTCTCCCCTCCCTTACTGAAACAAAACCATCCACCACCTCCCCTCGCCGTTTTGCTTCACAATAATTAGTCTCCAAATTCAAGACTTCAACTTTGGGTTCTTTTTACAAGATGACCTTAGATAATAATTACAAAAAAGAAAATTTTATTAAACCTATTTTTTCCTCTTTTACACCCTACTTATCATTATTTTATCTTGAAATTCCGAATATGTTCAACAATTCTCTTTCTACACCCAATAAGAACAAAAAAATTAAATAAATAATCCAACAATAGGTAACTCCGGCCACAGCATCTCTCCAAACCCCAACAACCCCAATCTCTACCCCTTCCCAACCCCCCACCGCCACCTTAATTCCCTACCACCCACAACAATTTAAAAATTAGGAGAACCTTATCCCCCTAACAACCCCACCATTAAAAAGACTCAAAAGAAACTCATGCAGAGATGGGGTGCCCGGAGTGGTTTGGGTTTGGAGAGATGGGGTGGCCAGAGTTTCCTAATGCAGGAGTTTTATTTATATTTTTTTGTTCTTTTTTTATTTTGGGTGTAGAAAGAGAATAGTTGTGCACATTCTAAATTTCAAGATAAAAATTAATTAATTGGGTGTAGAAAGAATATAAACGGATTTGAATAAAATTTTCCTTAAAAGAATGGGTAAATTACACTTTCATACCTCAGGTTTGGGGTCTATTTCAATTCCTTACAACATCTTTAAAACATTTCACTTTCATACCTTAAGTACTATTTTATTTCAAAATAATACATCCGTTACACTTTCATACCTTCTTCTCCCCGCAACCCCCAAACCCATCTCCTCCCCCATCTCCCCCATCTTCATCTTCTTCCCTGCAACCCAAAAAAAAAAAAAAAAAAAAAAACCCCCTTCAGTTCGTCTTTCCCCCCTTCTTTCCCTCTCTTCTCCCCCATCTTCATCTTCTTCCCCCGACCCCCTACATGCAACCCAGAAAAAAAAAAAAAAACCAGATCCCGTCTCGCCATCGTCGGGTTCGTGGAATGGGTGTGGATTTAAGGAGTGGGGGTGTGTAGAGGAGAGTGGGGGGTGTGTGTAGAGAAGGGAAGAGGGTGGGTGCGGAGGGAGGGAGGGTCGCGAGTTGGGAGGGGGGTGCGCAGGGAGGGTTGCGGGCAGGTGGGGGGAGGGCATGTGGGTGTTGGGGGGGGGGAGAAGACGAACTGAAGGGGGTAGAAGATGAAGATGGGGGAGAAGAGAGGGGAAGAAAGGGTTTTTTTTTTTTTTTTTTTTTTTTTTCTGGGTTGCAGGGAAGAAGGTGAAGATGGGGGAGATGGGTTTGGAGGTTGCGGGGAGAAGAAGGTTTCGGTTTTTATTTTTTTTATTTTAAGAAGATTTAGGTTTTTTTTAAAAAAAAAATTAAAAAATATTTTTTTTTGCCACGTGGCACACATTTGGCATCCACGTTGGCAGTCATGTCAGCACTTAACGGATCAATGGATGGAAAATGTAACGGAGGTATTATTTTGAAATAAAATAGTACTTAAGGTATGAAAGTGTAATGTTTTAAAGATGTTGTAAGGAATTGAAATAGACCACAAACCTGAAGTATGAAAGTGTAATTTACCCTAAAAGAATTAACGGTTACTTTCGACTATGGCATGCTTTTTGTGAGATTCCATTAGTTACAACTCAGCAACAAAGAAGTGAACCGTTATGTGTAAGAAAGTATCTGGTTACTAATATGTGTTCAAAATTCAAGTTCTTAAGTCGTTTTAATTTGTTTAAACAAATTAATTTTTTTTTATTTGTTGTGTGTCGACATGATATCCATTTGTCATCCACCTTAAGCATATACGACGCAACGCTTTGTCGAAAAATGGAAACACGAGGAAGGCTATGTTATGTGAAAAAAACCTCGCGGCAATTGGTCCCTAAATTTTTTTTTCGAATTTCACTGTAGTCCCTAATTTTATTTTGAATTTATTGGTCCTTACACTTTTCATTTTTCCAAGTCTTTAAAATGCGACATTTACCAAGCTCTAGTTGCATGCAATTTCGTAGTTTTGCCTAGCATTTCAATATTCCCTGAAATAAGTCTCTAGCCGTTTCTACTTACCATTTCTTCCTACCACATTAAAGGGCAATTTAGCTTTTATTTTTTTTCCTTGAGAAATTTCTATCGCATATTCAGATCTGAAAGTTTGAAATCAAGATGTTTAGGATGTCCTAACTGTATGTTTTAGACAAGCTGACGACTATAGGGGAAGCGGCTGACTGCAGTCCTTCCTGGTGCAGGTCTCCCCGTTCCGTTGAACTTTAGTAGTTATCATTGCTTCACATTTGAGACGCAGGTAAGAAAGAGATTAGAGAATCTTGAGTAACGTCTTTTTCTGAGCTATTTTAGGTAATGCTTTCTACCTTTTACATTTTGATTTTTCATAGATCTCAAAAGATTCAAGATTGATTTACTTCATTGTTCCCCTTGTTGTCTCTTGAATTTAGATTTTCACGATTAAAGCAAAAATCTCACAAATAAAAGTTTTGATTTTATTTTAGACATGATCTAAGATAAGTGTTAGTGATAAAATCGTTAAACAAATTTCCTTGATTTTTGTTATTATATATAATATATATTTTTTGCTTCGGTTATATTATTATTTTATATTTTTAGAGGGAGGAAAATTGGTGGGGATGGAACCCACACTAGAGTGCATAACCACAAAATTTATTTTAATTTTATAATTTTTTTGAACAAATTTGATTTTATAGTTTCAGTATATATCTTAATATTTGTTTTCTATTTGGTCTTAAGGACTTAACAGCTTAAGACCATCTCCAATGGTGGGCTAAAAGCTAAATTACCCCCCAAAATTTTCCCCCAAACTCACTCCAACCCAAGGGGAAAATTTGGGCTAAATGCTAAATGCTAAACCAAGGCCAGATTCCCCTCATAATTTAGCCCAGAAATCGGTGTGGGCTCCACCGAACCGAGTGAAAATATTTATCGGAATTTAAATTTTTTTTGATTAAAATGTTCATAAAATTAATTTACGATAGTCTACATATTTATTTTTTAAAAAAAGTTTAATTTAAGAAAAAAAATAGCCTAAGTTTATTCTTCAATAATCCCGGACTAAAATTTTAGACTAGAATGGTTGGAGCAGAAAAACTGTTTTTGGGCTAAAAGCTAAATTTTTCGGGCTAAAATATTTGGCTTAACCATTGGAGATGGTAACAGTCAAAATCAATTTTTGGGAGGGAAAAAAGAAAATGAAATATTAGATATTTTTAGGGAGTGGTTATTGGAACTAAAGAAATGATATATACTGCACAAAAATGGCGGTTTAACAGTCAAAAGTTTCTTAGTGCATAAGTGATGATTGTGCTATCGCTATTCTCTACTGTGATGTGATTATGGATTAGATTGACCTTCATCAACATCCGAATCTGCTTAATTTTTTTCCATACCATACTCAGGAATTGGATTTAAATTTGGCAATCTATATATCATATATGTTAAATGGTTGACAGGAGATTGGATATGTTGGATAATTAAGTATTCTTGATCTGTATTTTGATTGTTAATCGATCATTTATCGGATATGGATCACACTATCGAATTAATATACTGAAATGGTGGTCGGACCCGGAGTCAAGAATACAATCATAATTCCATTAATCTTACTTTTTCAGTCCAGTACGTTCCTAGTTGTTCAGCATGTATTTCTCACTCTTTAGCTAAATTTGCTCTGATCATATCTGTTTCGTTTGTAACTTGGATGGAGGCGGCGGCTCCTCCTCTACTTCAAGGCTGCTTACACTCTGGTGAAAATCCTTTGCCAGTTGATCATCATAAGTCTGAGTTGATAGCCTTATCCCACTAAGTGGGGTTGCCTCTATGAATCCTAGAACGCCACTAAGCTCGGTTTTGCAACAAGTCGTCATCTGTTAACTCCAAGCACTCTGTGTCATAATACAATTAAGCAGTCTTTTAATACTAGATAGAGAGGAGGGGGGGCGTTTGTAACTGTCCAGTCCTGTATAACTTTTGACAGTTACTCAAACTATACCTGTTCAAAGCTAGCTGTTGAGTTTTATGCTAATTCAATTACGTAAGTGTGATTTGTGGATAAAAATTAAGGAGAAAGCGGAGTCCATTAATAGGAATGGAAACAAATAAAAATCAACCTGCAGATTATATGGTTATCTATGCATATATTTCTTTCATTGTTACTTTCTTTCTTAAGCGTTTCTTTTCTTTCCTCCAGACCAAAATTACAAAGGGGGAATATTGCTGGTCTAAAACAATGGCGTACAAGCTGAGAGAGAGAAAAGAAAATTTGGTCTATCCGAGTTTCTGCAGCAGCTCAGAGTCGGAATATGAAACTGGAGCAGATATTTCTGATGACCCTGAGTACACAAGAAAGCCCTCAAGTGCTAGAAGATATCCAATTGATGTTGAACAAATAGCGGAAATGGCCAGGCTTGCTGCAAGCTCAACCGGGAATTTGCAGTTGCATAGGCCAAAAGAAAGTCGCCCTCGAAAGAGTTGTATGCCTAGGACAAAAGCACGAGCTCAATCTTCAAATAGAGATCGTGCTGGATCATCAAGACACAGGAGAGATAATTTTGAGGATAAGAGAACTATTTTATCATGGTTGATTGACCTACATATGATTACGGATAATTCACCAGTCTTCTATACGGGTCAGACAGAGTTGATTGGATTCATAACAAGGGCTGGTATTTTGTGCACTTGCTGCTACAAAATTGTTACGGTGTGGGATTTTGAGGTACATGCTGAAAGTGACTTGAGAAGGCCTTATGAACACACGTTTGTCAAGAGCAATGGAAAATCCCTCCAACAATGCTTGAATGAGGCATGGCTAGAACACATTGAATCTGCACCACAATTTGGATTCAATCATATCAAGCACCGAACAAAAGCTGCAGACCAAAACGACGATTCATGTATGATATGCGCAGATGGAGGAGATTTGATGTGCTGTGAAAAATGTCCATCGGCATGCCATCCCTCATGCATGAACATGGAGGTGAGAGACTTTTATTGTATCTTTTCATCAATCTTTTACGACCAAGGTTCTATTTTACAATTTCCTTCAACTTTTTAATTGCAGAGTGTTCCCGAAGGAGCATGGTTTTGTCCCTACTGCATCTGCGAACATTGTGAAACTGATGACGGGAAGTTCCTCATATGTTCACTGTGTGAGAAGAAATGTAAGTTTATACTTCCTGACTGTCATATAATTTGTTTCTTAGCTTTTGCATTTGCGAATCTTTCAAAATGAGAGACAATTTATAGCCATTACTTAACAATAATTAACTTTTATGCTAGTTCATTGGAATTGCTCTGTGCCAAATGAAATAGATCTCAATCGCTCAAGTTCATCATTTTGTAGTGAGAGCTGCAGTGAGGTACGCACGTTAGTATATTTTAGATACCGGAAATTTTCTCACTCATAATTTTGTTTGAGAATTATATTTAATCTATTAATGTCCATGAACAAGTGCAACAATTGCAAAGCAAGTGCATGCTGAGATTTATTCTTTTATCAAATTTTGTGTAAATGATCATGTGTAACAGGTTTTTCATAAATTGGAGTTGATAGCTGGGTTCAAGAATCATTTGGACGAGGGATATTCTTGGACGCTTCTGAAGAGAGAAGATATAAGTTTGGGAGGTCCTACTGAAAGTTTACACAAAAAATTAGAATGCAATTCCAAGATTGCAGTAGCAGGGATTCTTATGGACCAATGCTTTGAGACCATAATCGACCGCTATACCAGAACCAATGTTGTTCAGAGTGTAATATACAGTCGGGGGTAAGCACAAAAGTTCTTAATCATCTCATTCTTTTGGTTCCTTTTTTCAAGTCATTGGGTAAGAAGTATGAATATTCATTTACCATCACCTTATGACTAAATTCAAGACGTTATAGATGGTTTGCCAGTAAAATCCTTTCTTTTCTCAGGTCCAATTTGAGTCGAATAAATTTCCAAGGTTTTTATACTGCTATCCTGGAGAAGGATGATGAAATCATCTCTGCAGCATCTATAAGGTACTATTCATGCGTGTGTGACGAAGATGCATATACACACACACACACATATGTATATATATTAACTCATAGTTTTACATGATTTTGAACAAGAACATCATTCTTTACTTTCACATTACATTATGTTTCTACAGAATACATGGAAAGAAGATGGCAGAGATGCCCTTTGTGGCAACCCAAACGAAGTATAGGCAACAAGGAGCGCTTTGGAAGCTTCTAGTCTGTATTGAATCTGTAAGTGGTTTCACGAGTAGATAGATATACAAGTTCCTTACATCTTGACGTTGTAATTATATGTTAGTTAACCTTCCTTTCCTTGGTGACTGTCAAGGACCTAGTTTTCTGAAGCAATCCTCATACCGATTTTATTTTCAGACCCTTTCCTCTTTAAAGGTGGAAAACCTGGTCATTCCGGCTTCTACAGAAGTAGTTGATATGTGGACTAAAAAATATAATTTTTGCCACATAGAGAGCTCCCTGCAGAAGAAAATAGTCTCTGCGAACACATTGATGTTTCCGAAGGCTGTCAGGCTACAGAAAAGCTTGTTGGATGCTCAGGAAGCAGATACTGCAGGTCTCTCTATCTCTCATACATACACACCCACCCACCCACACAAACAGACATACAGAGTAATTTGCTGTATAAAGTAATGAAGTTCATCCAATAACCTGTTCTTGCTTTTCTTTTGCAGCCATGGAAGTTGATGTAGTTCAAAATGAGCACCATCAACATAGATATGAAAGGCCGCCTTTCATTGACTTAAATCAGGACCCTTCAGAAGAGGATATTGATGCATCATAAACCAAACATTTAATGTAATTTAAACATGCGAACTGCATTGCATGTATATACTTTCTGTAATTTCTGTCTTATATGAAGCTTAGTCAAGCATGCAAATAAGTTTGAAATCATTATCGTACAAGCCCAGAAAATGAATGGGGATTTAATCCCATTTAAGTACAGAATGAGTCATTAGCACAATACCTGCATAAAATATGTTCCCTTGTGTTGGATTGACGAATTTAGTAAAGTGGGGTTACTGGTGGATTTAGCCACAGTGGCCATGGTGATCGAAAGTATATGATTGCGTCTCTGATATTGAGTTGAAAATCAAAGTATAAAAAAACAGACAAACAAACAAACTATGAAATTACAAAGAAAGTCAATGCAAGGTGTTAGGACTTTGGGCGTTAGGATTGAGTTTGGTGGGATTGCGATTCGAGAATAGGAGATGTAATCGAGTTTGGGATTTGTTGCAACCTGTGGTCTGTTTTTTTTTTTTTTTATTATTATTTTTTTAAGCTCCAGCTTGTCTTTTTATTAATTTTATTTATTTATAAAGTAACATGACCCAAAATTACGTCGCTTTGGCCATATAATATTTAAAAAAAAATAACAATAAGGACAACTCCTCATTGAGGCATTTTATCAAATAGTTGAAGAGCATATATAAAGAACAACTCCAACCTTCAAAAGGGTAGCACCCAAGTTATATGTGGTAATTTACCAGAGCTCGGAGCGTCAGCTGATCCCCCTTGTCCTTTAATGGGTCCGCCCTTGCATGAGGGGGTGTGTGAGAATGTGAAGGTAAAAAAGTCCCACATCGGTGAAAGGAGAAACCTTACAAGGGTTTATAAGAGCTTGAGCTACTTCCTATTGCCAATTAGTTTTATAATGAAACCTTAACTTTCTTTAATTTAATTGAAACAATTTTGATCACAAAATTTCGTATAATTGCTAGTCAATATCTCAATAGTGTAACTTATAATTGAAACACATTAAAAAAAGAACGGGACACCCCCTGTTGATCACCAATCATGGCTGGACACATGTCCAAGTTAATGATTTTTTAATCACAACTTGGACACGTGTCCAGTCGTGATTGGTGATCAACAGGGGGTGCTGCTGATTCTTTCAACAGCCAAGTTCTATCCTAAAAAAAATTCTCTCAACTACCTTTTTGCATTTTTATCACCACAAAAACTTATCTGAAGGCTTCATGGTTATTAATTAAGGGAAAAGGATCCTCGCTTGATCCGGATCCTTTTCCTAGGGATCCTAGGAATTTTGTGATCGTGACCGTTCATCGTACATCGTGCGGTCAGTAATCATTTTAAAATTTAAATTTTAAAATTAAATATAAATAGTACCTAACGAAAACTGACCGCACGATGTACGATTAACGATCACGATCACGGGATCTCTAGGATCCCTGGGAAAAGAATCCGGCGAGAATCCCTTTCCATTAATTAGGTACAGACAACTAGAAATTGAACATAGAAAATATATAATACACAATGCAATTCAAATTCTTATTAGTGCAATATTTTGCTTAATGTCAATTTTGCTTAAAGTCGATTTTTCATTCCACGCAAAAGGTTATTTTTGAAATAATGATATATTTACCCTAAGAAGTAGGAGAAATTAATTGGTTACACACTCATTCACGAGATTTGGATTTAAGACCTCTCGTGTGAAAAAGAATATTACTAGATTGTAGTCCTAAGAGACTAATTCCATTAAGAATATTATTTTACAAAGTTTATATGTTACATTAACTATTTGTTGATTTGGAGTCTGTAGAAGTTGCAAACGTAACTATTTGTGTATTTGTATATATTATATTAGCCGATATTTCGACCTGTGTCAATATGTAACAGCCCGTCTCGGAGATTTCGTATGATGGATGTGAAATGACGAAAATGCCCTTGGGCGTTAATTAAGGTACGTGTGTGAATCTAAGTTTGGGAGTGTTTGGTTGGTGGTATTTGGACCACACACACACACACACACACACACACACACACACACATTCACACACTCTTTCTCTCTCACTCCCGTACTCTATCTCTATCTCTCAGACTCTCTCTCTCTTTCTCTCCTTCTCGGCTTTTGTACGGACACACCCAGGAACCCTTGTAAACCTTGCAGATCGAAGGTGTGAAGCACCCCATTGTGTTCCTGAGGTCCATACGAACACATTGGTACCCATTTCTGGTAAGGATACATTCGAAAACCCTAGTTCTCATAACCTTCGATTTGTGCACTATTCATGGTCACGTAAAATGTTGTGTTTTTGGAGATTCTAAGTTCATAGGAAGCTTAAGGAGGTCCTTACGAAGCTCGGAGTGCTTCGTTGGAAGAATTTGGACGTCGAAATCGCAAGATCGGGGAGTTTCATTTTGGCCGGAATTATCAAGGCTTTTTCTGGCGAATCCCCGACGAGTTGGGGGTCGAGTCAGGTATGGTTGTGTTCATCTTTGTGAGATCTTCATTTTGGTATAAAGTACGTAGAAAATGGTGCAAAAATGAAGGAGAAACCATAGTTGGAAAATTTTCCAGAAACCGGCGAACAGTCGCCGGCGACCGGCGACTCGCCGGAGAAGACAGGGAATATTTCGTCAGTCTTGACGGAATATGCTGACGCCGTCAGTCATCTTTAACTGTTACCGTTGGGTTTTAGCGGAATATTCCAAGGAGTATTCCTGACGGCGTTAATTGATGCCGTCAGTGTGCAGATCACGTGGCCGCGCGTGGGGGCACGTCTGGCCGTGCCTTGGCCGGCGCGTGGCAGCACGTGGGTGGTTAGAAATTTTTTCTAAAAATATGAGGATGCTTGTGAAGTTGTGTAGATCACAGTGGTATATTCATATACCTCATTTAAGCAGTGTATGAGAAGTTATTTCTAAGGTTTCGATTATGTGTGTTAATTAACGTTATTTCAGTTACTTCTCCTATAGGCGAGACCTATCCGGAGGACGAGCATAGCCAAGCTAGGCACGGAGGTTACGACCCGGCTACTTATCAGTAAGTGGGCTTTTGTTTTCAGTAAATACCTATATAAATGAGATTTTTCCTAGAAAATCAGTTTAAGTGAAATGTGATATGAAATGCCATGCAGAGTATCTATTTATTTTATTATGCCTTATTGATTGCATATATTAATGTTGGTGCTGCGGACGCGCAGGTAAGTGACAGGTAAGTTTATATTCTAGTTATGATGAGAATGAATGATGTGATGTGATATGATTAGAGCTCATAAACCTGCACACTGATATTAGTGCTCCCGCCCAGAGATAGGGGCTCAGTCTTTCATGTGATGTTCACCTCCCGCACCGCATGCTCGCCTTGGATCCAAGTTAGGTGCTCAGTCTTGTCGAATAGACCACTATAGGTGGGTTCGACTCGTAGGTGACCTGCGATTTATCGCACAGTCTTCACGTGATCGTAGCACTAGAGCATATTAGTTTATATTCAGTGATGTTGTGCATACCACTAGAGGTGGTATTGATGTGTGTGCATGATATATATGATATGATTGAGATGATTATGAGCTATACGATATGATGAGATTGTTATGAGTTATATACAGCCGATGGCTGAGATGATATCTAGTATTCAATCACATTCACAGAGTTATGATTTGGCATTCAGTTATGATACTTTGGCATGACATATATTCATTCATATATACATATTTTCCAGCAGGATTTTGAGAATTATAAATATGAGTATATACTTATTTCTGGGAAATTATACAGGTTTTACGGCGAGGGGTTATAACTTTTGAGAAAAGAAAGGTTTTGAAAATATTTGTTTTTGACCCACTCAACTTTGTTTTTCACCCCTCCAGGTATTAGGTAGTGTTCGTTGGTGGCATACGAGGAGCTCATCGGACGTTTTGACAGAATTCACTTATGTAGGACCACCTTCGGGTGTTATCTCTATTTTAGTACTTCTGCTTGACTGCACGTAGACTTTTATGCTCTGTATTAGTAGAATTCACACTTATTTTACACTAGTATTGCTAGTGTTTTGGTTTTAATTGATCCGTAAACTCTATTCTTTATTACTTCCGCACTGTGCACATGGTTACGTCACTCTCACGTGACGGCCAGCACGCCCCACTTTCGGGTCGGGATGTGTCACAATATATCTATCAGTACCTTTTTTAAGTTTGGAGACTACGAATATATCTATAAACCGAAACTTTTAATCATGACTCTCACCCATGTAATTTTATATGGAAATTAATAGGTAGGAAAATAATTCATTGCACCTTACCATTCCTATATAAAAACAAAAATGAAGAACTCGTTGCAACTTACCAAATGCTTTCCATTTAGGATTTAAAATAAAACGGTAAACCCATGATGCATGAATATACGATAGCTGTAATATTGTTGGGAAAAAAAAAGAAGTAATTACCATATAGCTTTGACTTTCTTTTTTGTAAACAAATAAGATGCGTTTTCATTGCTGGTCCCGATATTAGGTTATGCAGTCTCGTGCATACCTTATCTGTAGCTAACAAGATCTAACCTCATAATCATGTCCAGGTTCTCTGTATGCATTTCAAAAGCTTATAATATATATATATATATATATATATATATAGGAAATTGTTATTAGCAATCCACAAATCTCATTTTACACTCAAAACTTTCTATAATTAGAAAGAAAAATACACTTGTGAGAAGTGTAGAATGAGATTTTTGAAGTGCTAATAACAGTTCCCATATATATATATATATATATATATGCAGAATGGTTGTGTTTGCCACATAAGTCTGAAGCCTGTTTCCATTTCAATGATAATCAAACTCTGATCTTCAATCGCCCCAACATCTCAAATTAAGCATACAAATACGTATCAGCTAGTTATATATATATACACGCGCGCGTGCACACATTTTATTTTCTAATATTTGTAATGTGTGAATTTACACCTTTGTGGTGCACATGAAAAGGACTTCAAGACACAATTAGCTCATACAGCATGAATGGAAAAATTTCCCAACAGAAACTTTCATTTCAAGCGAGCCTTGTGTGAGAAGTTTTCGCATCAATGACTTACCAAAAAGGTTTATTAATTTATATATGTACATACAGAGTAATCTTGGGTGATCATATTAATTCACAGTGAATATGTACATATATATGATCTCCTTAGAATTTTTCATAAGATCATAGTTTGTGTAAATTATGTTTTGCAACAGATTGTTGAGAAATTGGAGCTGATAGCCGGGATCAAGAATCATTTAGACGACATATATTCTTGGACATTTCTGAAGAGAGAATATATAAGCTCCAGAGGTCGTATCTTCGTATAAACATCGTGTTGGATCGTCCAGACACAAAAGACAAACTTTGGAAGATAGAAACTATTTTGTCATGGTTGATTGGTCTACATTTAATTGAAGATAATTCAACAGTCTTCTGTATGGGTCAGACAGAGTTGATGGGAACCATAACAAGGGCTGGTATTTTGTGCACTTGCTGCAACAAAGTGGTTATAGTGGGATTTTGATAAAATGTATATATTGTTTTGATTTTATTATTTTATATAAAATTTTCGACCTAATTGTGCAATTACCTATGTTTAGGTCAGGGATTTTTAAGTCGCAGGAGATTGATGCCTAATTAGTAAGGGTCTAACTCCTAAAGGATATGTCGCAAAATATTAGATATAAATAATTAAAAGGTACTATATGAGCATTACAAAAAGATCTGTAAATGAAAAAGAGAAAGGCATTTTAAGCAAAATGGCTTATGAGATTGGCATAACTCTTCACTTTGGTCCCTCATATTTGAAATAGATAGAATGATCCCTGAGTTTTGTCTACCATCAATCATTTTGATATTTCCGTGAAAAATCTATGTTAATTAAGGACCAAAATAACAAAAACACCCTCAATTTGATAAACAATGGGTCAAAATGATTTGACAAAATTTAAAGGTATTTTTGTTATTTTGGTTTTATTTAACGGAGATTTTTATGGAATGACCAAAGTGATAAGTTATGCCAATTTCAGAAACCATTTTGATTAAAATGTCCAAAAAAATATAATATTTCGACTAGTTATTTTTGTATGATCTTGTAATTTTCTGAAACAATATCATTTGGCTATTTAAAGTCTCGTCGTTTTAATTGGGATATATATAATATTGGAAATGTTGAAGAAAGCATATAATTTTTAAGGAGGACATCCTGAATGATATTCAGGAGCTCTTCAAGCCAACAGAAATCAAAATATAAAGATAAGGCGAACCTGGCCATTTTAATTGGAAATATTTAAAAGACGTGATTTTGAAGATAAACACATGGTGAACACACTTACTAAAAAGGTTAATATATAAGGTAATTTAGCCAAAGGTCAATAAAAACTTTACTATTTAGTCATATATCAATAACATGTTTTTGTTTTGAACTTAATCAATGATATATTTTTACTAATTAGGCATAGGTCAATGATGAATGCCACATAAGCTTTAAGTCATTATATGTAGTTACAATTTGACTTTTTTATCCTTCTTTCTTTCTCTCTATGAATGCAACATGGCCTCCTTGACAAAATCAACTAAGAGAAATTTTTCCCAGTTTCCGGTGAAAGACCGGTGAGGTTGCAGGTGTTTTCCGGCCAACTCCAGCTATGGCTCAACCTCAATTAGGTATATTTCTACTCATTACCTCCTGAGCTTTATTTTGGCTTTTGAATCTTTGAATTTGGTTGAGAAATGAACCCGTTATGGCTATTTGAAGTTTTCCGGCCACCTCCTCTGCGATTCCGGTCTTCTTCTTCGTTAGTTTTCTATATGAATTCACATAACAAGAAACAGACACTGCGTTGCAGTGACTGAATCCACAAACCTATTTGAATCTCAATGCACAATCACATAACAGAAAACAGACACTGCAACGAAGTGTCTGAATTCACAGAACAAGAAACAGACACTGCGTTGCATTGTCTGAATCCACAAACCTATTTGAATCTCAATGCACAATCACAGAACTGGAATTAGACACTGCAACGAAGTGTCTGAATCCACATAACCGAAAACAGAAACTGTGTTGCAGTGTCTGAATCCACAAACATATTTGAATCCGAATGCACAATCACAGAACTGGAAACAGACACTGCAACGAAGTGTCTGAATCCATAAACAATTGAATCTGAATGCACAATCACAGAACAAGAAACAGACACTGCGTTGCAGTGTCCGAAAATTTGGAGGTTGAAGATGGTGGGATGCAGGGAGGTTGAAGTCTGAAGGTGGTGGGAGGCACGGTTTACAATAAAGGAGATAGAAATGTTTGGTGTTTTAAATAGTAATGGCATTATTTGTAATTTTAATTTGATTGAGGTGTTTTAATGTATCTTAAAGTCTCATTGACTTATTTATAATTCCAATAAACTTGATTGACCTATTGTTAATATCATAACTTTTAATTGATTTTATACAAAATCACCCTAACATATAATACAAAGTCTAAACTCATAATTGGTTTTTAATAATATACCTTCAAAGTTAAATATATTAACTACGTCATTTACGGTTATTAAAAATGTAAAATAATACATCACGAAATGCATATAAAAATTCCTCCTAGGTTTACTGTTTGTGTTTTACTCACGTATCTAGTTTCGAACTTTTAATCTCTAGGAAATAAGGGCTCTGTAGCATTCACCTCATAACAAGTGATGTCATTATTTTTCTTTTTCTTTTTTTGATAAACGTTAATTTAAACTAATTTCAGCTAAATTATGAGAGGGAAAGAAGATTTGAGCGCGAGACATAATGGATCGAAGAAGACGACAATAGCCACCAAGATAAAGCACCTTTTGCAGGAAGTAAAAATGTGCTTAGTAGTTAGTACTATCGTGCCATCTCACCAAGCTGAGTGAACAGAATAAATATTACAACAACAATAATAACAAGGTCTTAGTTCATTATGTGGATTCGGCCGTATGAATTTTAGAATGCCAATGAGTTCTGTTTTATTGAGTCTTCCGTTATCTTCAAGTATAAAAAAAAAAAAGGATAAATTACAAAAAACTATTTCAACTATTGGGTTAACTACAGTTTCATATCCTATCTTTAAAACATTTCAATGCTGATGTGGCTTAAAACGGAATCCACTCTCTATTAAAAAATTAATTAAATATTAAAAACTAAAAAATAAAATTATTTAATATTTTTATTTAAAAACATGTGGGACCCACTCCTTCTCTCTCTCCCCTCTTTCACATCCGAGAGAAATTTTTAATTATGACGAGAACACGGTTGGTATACTATGTGTTTTTATGTAAGTGGTGGAAAATTTTATTTTTTAAGTTATTAACTTTTTAACACACATATCCCACAATTTGTATAGTGACACGTGATGTACCATCTCATGTGTCGGTCACATTGAAAAATCTCTCTACATCTGATCTCTCTCATCTCTCTCTCTTATCTCTCTGACATCCAATCTCTCTCCTATCTCTCTCTCTCACATCCGATCTCTCTCCCCTCTATCTCACATCCAATTTCTCTCATCTCTCTCTCACACAAATCCTCCAAATTTCTTTCTCCATTCGTGCAGAAGCATTTGTTTGAGAAGGCTTTACCGAATGCGGTGGCACAGCGGCGAGCTGACCCAGATAGACAGATCCGAACCCGCCATCCCATTTTACTCCTTCAACACCTTGACCACCATATCACTTATATTTTTGTGAAAATATGCTAAAATATTTATATATTTTCTACACTCACAATGTTTGCCAGCTCGCTATATAATCAACTTAAATCAGTTAAATCCATCGTGCAATGCATTTTCTTCCAATTTTTTATGATAAACTAATAGATAATTGACTAAATAAACATCCTGCAAAGTTTCAATAAAAATTTCCAAGTTTTTCTTACAATTTCCGTGGTTTTTATTCAATTTTTATCGATATCGATAATATCCCGATATTTCCATCGAAATTTCCGTGTTTTTGGACTACTGATATTTCCGATATCATCGATATTTTAGACCTTGGTCGGGAGAGATGGGGTGGGGAGAAAGGGGGAGAATTATAGGGGTGGGTCCCACACGTTTTTAAGTAAAAATATTAAATAATTTTATTTTATTAGTTTTAATATTTAATTAATTTTTTAATAAACAGTGGGTCCCATCTCAAGCCACGTCAGCATTTAATGGAGGAATTGATAGACAAATTGACGGAAGCTATGACATTGAACAAATTCGTAAGATAATGTATGACGTTTGAATGTTTTAAAGATGGTGTATGAAACTGTGGTTGACCTAATAGTTGAGGTAATGTTGTGTAATTTACCCAAAAAAATAAGGACTGAAAACATGATCTTATTTTAAATGGAAATCAAGTTTATAGTAATATCCTTGCTATTTTTCCAAATATTTTCATTTATAAATATGGGTTTATGCATCCCCGGTTTGACTGTATAGCACACCAAATTCAAATTAGTTATATTACTTACCATTTAAATGCAATTTTATATGGAAAGCATGAAGGATAAGTTGTAGCCTCCTACGTACCTAGTTAAAAATTATGTTTAATCTGCATGCAAAGTATCCAGTATAAGTAGAAAGAATCCATTGCACCTTACCTAATGATATCCAAATAAAATTTTATACAAATGGTAAGTGGTAAAGTACACCATTAATTTAGATAAACAATAAAGTTATTACTATGAGTTCGATTTTCATTTTTTGTAAGCATATGATATGAAAAATAATGTGAAAAACCAACATCCAAACCAAATTTACCAATATTGAGATATGGATATGTTATTTCCTTAAAACAAAAAAAACATACATACTATTTTATTTGTATCTTATGTATCTGTGGTTCATAGAATCATAAACATACTTTATGTACTACAAACTTCATTAAAAATGTACACAAAGTACCAATCAAGGGAAACATTGAATTGTATTTACACAAAAGTATGAATGTTTCCAAAAAGTTGTAAAATGTAAGAATTTTTAATTATGAGTGGTGCAATGTATTTCACAATGGGGGTCTATAATTACTAAAGTCATTTTGGGTAAACTCGGTGGGTAGTTATAGTAATTTACTTATTTATATGTTATTTCCTTAAAAAATCTAGACTGCATTTTTTGTAACATCCCACGTCGTCCAGGGGAGTGATCCTTATATGTATATTCCCACCTCTTCCTAGCACGAGGCTTTTTGGGAGCTCACTGGCTTCGGGTTCCGTAGGAACTCCGAAGTTAAGCGAGAAGGGGGCTAGAGCACTCCTATGATGGGTGACCCACTGGGAAGTTGCTCGTGAGTTCCCAGAAACAAAACCGTGAGGGCATGGTCGGGGCCCAAAGCGGACAATATCGTGCTACGGTGGTGGAGCGCCATCCTCAAGTAAAAGGCCGAATTATACTTGTTTTTTTTTATAGGGGCCGAATTATACTATAGTCCTTGTAGTTTGACCAATTTTTGACTTTAGTATTGAAGTTTTTAATTTGGCAGTTTAGTCCCATAGATCACCTGCTTTTTCAATTTGGTCTTGGTCACTAATAGGGGTGGCCATTTTAGTGGGTCAACCGACCAACCCAACCAACTCAACCGAAATGGGTTGGGTTGGGTTCTAGATTTTAAAAACTAATTTTGAGTTAAAACTCTATTAATCCGTTCAATAGATGAGTTCACTTGGGTTAGAATATTATTAACTCGAATAAAACCGAGCCTAAAAAATTCTTGAACACATGCATGTATACATACCGGAAGCATATCATGCTGCATTCTTTGTGCAACGTTAAATTTGTTGGAACTCAAGAAAAATTATATCTATCTTTCTACAAACAATTAAATAGTCACACAACATCCCCGCGATCCAGACTACCGGCCCCCACCATTGCCACATCCATACCCATTCCTCTTTCATCCGTCTCATCTTGGCCCTCACCTCCCTGCGCACTAAACCATCCACCTTCTCCCCTCGTCGTTATGTTACAACATCTTCATACCCAGACAGCCTTGAGCCTCCGAACTAATGACTTTCAACTTTGGGTCTTTTAGTAGCAATAATCTTTAAATGATGATTAAGTAAATGAGCTATTCTAATATGATGTACTTACGATAAAATTGATAGTTATAATTGAGTTAACAAGGGCATCGAACACTAGTGTATTTGAGTTAGTCTACGAGCGTTATACTTTATGAAAGATCTCTTTTCTCATGCATGTGCTAAGAAAAATCTCTTTTCTAGTTTGTACGACAAGAGAAAAATCTATTTTCTCATGCATGTGCTGATGCATTAAGAAAGTAGCAATAACATCAAGTTTGTCTATAACTGGAGTAACAAAGGTTTTACTGCAGAAATACGTTTGCTAACAGTCCAAGGTGTCTGTATTGACGACGACTGTGATGTCTTACTACACTAAACGTGACACTTATGATTGTTCTGTCAAAAACTGTAAGAGTAAGGATGCCAATTGTAACGACCCGTCCCCAAATATTTCGATTTTATAGCGTGAATTTACGAAAATGCCCTTCGAGGCAAAGACGTTGACTTTGGTTGACCATCGTGTCGTGTCGTGTAAGATTTGTTTCCTTGGGGTAATCTGTTATACTTGACGTTTCAGACGCGTGGGCACAAACAAAATCAAATTTGGAGTTACGATGAATGTTTTACAGAATTAAGAAGTCGAGGGGCAAAGTGGTCAATTTACTCTTTTAGATATTTTCATTATTTTATTATTGTCCGGTGGTTTTGTTTTCCGTGGGACCCGCACCCCACCCCCTTCTTCCCTGTGTCCTTCCTTCCCCTCTCGGACTTTCTAAAAACCTCTCCCTCAACTCTCTCCCTCGTCTCACTGCCATGCTCTCCGGCAACCACCACAAACCACCGTATCACTTCGGCAAGCATCACTCTCAGGCAACTTTCCTCCTAAATCCTTGACTGAGACAAGACTACTCTCTCTCTCTCTCTCCCTCATTTTTTTGCTTGGCATAGTAGTGCCTTTTCTGTGCAAATTTCCCGGCGAGTCCTTGCCATCCCCGATGCAGGTAAGACTCCTAAAATCTTCTAGATCGTGTGTTAGATTAGATTAGAGTAATTGATAAGTGTTAATTGAGTGTTTGAACGTAGAATCACGTATGAGGACTTTTCCCCAAATTTCTGACGAACCCGCGAGTTTTGCAGGCATTTTCCGGCCACTTTCCGACCACGGTTGGACCAATTAATGGTACAATTCTATCCCTCTCCTTTGTAGCTTCAAATCCATATATTGCATGCTAGTGTTAGTTATGAAATGGAGCTAGTTAGATTCCATGTCGTTTCCTGGCCAATTTTGCAAAATCCAGCCAACCCATGGCCTGAAACCGGGTCGACTCGACCTGGACACCCAAAGACCTTACCCGCATACCTAAAACCCAACCCAACCCAACAGACCCAGTAAACCGGCCCAAACCTTTGTGGCCCATTAACCCTAGTCTAGACCCGCATCAGATCCTACCCGACCAAGACCCAATCCCGGTTTCATGGTCGGTGTGTGGGTCCGCTCGTGGGCGCCCGTGGAAGGTTGTCATGGCTGGCTGGCGCGTGGAGCACACGAGTCTCCGTCGATTGTGCCGGTGACTTTTGTGGCGACTCATCTTGGCACGTGGTCTCCCGGGCCGCTGCCCCGTGGCAACGCATGAAGGATTCCAAGGTTCCTCCTTAGGTTTTTCGACGTGCCGAATCTGAGTCTGCTGTTCGTTTTCCCAAATTCTATCATATTAGTAGAGTTTTATTAAAAGGTCTCTATTTTTATTTAGGTGAGTCGGTGGAAGGTGACACCATTTTCCCTCATTCGAGCGGCGCACCGGTAGCGGAACACTGTGAGTGGACCCTTTCTTAAATTGCATGATTTTTATTAAATACTAGGGTTGCATTCATGACACAAATGATTTTCTAATTCTACGTTTCATAAAATATATTTATGATTTATCGTGTTTACGTTTTATGAAACGTTATAAACTATTGGATTTACACTTTATGAAAGGTTTATAACGGAAAATGATCATCACCGGATACTTTTCCTAAGGATCCTAGGGATCCCGTGATCGTGACTATTCATCGTACATCGTGCGATCACGTGCCGAATCTGAATCTGCTGTTCGTTTTCCCAAATTCTATCATATTAGTAGAGTTTTATTAAAAGGTCTCTATTTTTATTTAGGTGAGTCGGTGGAAGGTGACACCATTTTCCCTCATTCGAGCGGCGCACCGGTAGCGGAACACTGTGAGTGGACCCTTTCTTAAATTGCATGATTTTTATTAAATACTAGGGTTGCATTCATGACACAAATGATTTTCTAATTCTACGTTTCATAAAATATATTTATGATTTATCGTGTTTACGTTTTATGAAACGTTATAAACTATTGGATTTACACTTTATGAAAGGTTTATAACGGAAAATGATCATCACCGGATACTTTTCCTAAGGATCCTAGGGATCCCGTGATCGTGACTATTCATCGTACATCGTGCGATCAGTTTTTGTTTGGTACTATTTATATTTAATTTTAAAATTTAAATTTTAAAATGATTTCTGATCGCACGATGTACGATGAATGGTCACAATCCCAGAATTTCTAGGATCCCTAGAAAAATGATCCGGCGAGGATCCTTTTTTGTTTACGACTATTGCTTTTATGCCCTATGAGATATTACGGATTTATGAAATATTATGGATTTGTGGTTTATGAGAATGATTTGAGTTAGAAAGCTTTCATGGTTTTACAATATGATGCTTTGAGCTTCTGAGCTCCGATGATTTGATATGGAAAATGTGATTTATGTGTTATAGGCAAGGTCTAAAATATCCATAATATCCCGATATTTCCATCGAAATTTCCGTGTTTTTGGACTACCGATATTTCCGATGTCATCGATATTTCCATCGAAATTTCCGTATTTTTTAAATTTCTATATTTAAAAAAACACCAAGGGGATTCGAACCCCTCCCATTTTACTCCTTCAACACATTGACCACCATATCACTTATATTTTGTGAAAATATGCTAAAATATTTATATATTTTCTACACTCATAATGTTTGCCAACTCGCTATATAATCAACTTAAATCAGTTAAATCCATCATGCAATGCATTTCCTTCCAATTTTTTATTATAAACTAATAGATAATTGACTAAATAAACATGCTGCAAAGTTTCAATAAAAATTTCCAAGTTTTTCTTGCAATTTCCGTGATTTTTATTCAATTTTTATCGATATCGATAATATCCCGATATTTCCATCGAAATTTTCGTGTTTTTGGACTACCGATATTTCCGATATCATCGATATTTTAGACCTTGGTTATAGGCTTATCTATTGGGTTATCATACAACATATACACACAACACGGGTATGTAGACATCTATGGCCATAGGACACAGTTGAGGATATTTATGTCATACCCCTAGCTTCACTGGCGAAACTAGTGTCGGATAGCTTCACTAGCCATGGCTAGTGTCGATGTGTTATGTATTTATGGATATATTTGTTCTCTGGCGTAACCCAGAGTCGTACAGCTTTACTTTCGGGTGATGGACAGGTTATGCCTTCGGGAGACTATGATACCTTTAGTGAGTACATAATGGATGTGATATACAGATGTTTTACGGATTTGCCTTCGGGCGGTTATACTACCATCTCTGAGCACTAGTTTATGTATACGAGTTTTACGAACGTTTTTCAAGGCATGTTAGAGTTTTTAGAAAAACCTATATGTAGTATTATATATGTGTATTCAAAATAGGGGGTTATTATGTTCAGAAAGGAAAATGGTTTTTCCTATTATTAGTTTTATTAATATAAATTATGGTCCACTCACCTTTTGTTTTTGCGCCCCCTCAGGAGTTAGAAGCTAGGCATTTGATCCCAGCGTTAGGGCTTTTCCGCATAGGTATCCTCGAGTCTTCTCAGTGTAGGTCTCATTCCTTTGTTCGGATCTTTGGTGTTTTTCTTGGTTAGTTGTATGCTTTGAACACAATTCGGCACTGGTGTTGTTCTTGCTATTGATTATTTTTTTTTTAATTATTTGTATGCATGTTTAAAATGGCTTCGTCACCCTCGGGTGTCGGCCAGCACGTGCCTATCTTGATATTGGGAGATATCGGGGTTGGGTCGTGTTATTTTGGTATCAGAGCAAGCTTGTTCAGAGCATACTTAGGATTTCCTTCTACTCTAGTAATGTGTCGACCTTGATATTATTTGGATGTCACGTCTTCTGTTTATTGATGTCCTTCAGCACGGTTGTGCAATTCTCATTCTGCCTGAATAGTCACATCTTATTCGAAGTAGAAGAAATTTGTGTTGGAATGGTGCCTCAAGTTTGACGTAAATGATTAATGAATGACCTTCAACATCAGATCGATACTCTGCGTCATGGGTTCCTTAGGAATGGTGAGCAGAGTCGGTTCTACATAAAAGTGACGTAAGTTAGAGGAAATCTTTATGGGAGGAAGTCTAGTTGAGATCAGTTGAAGATCAGAAACGATGATGGTCTTCTGCAACTTGCGTTCCTTAGGAATGACAGGTAGAAGCATACCTGTTGGGAAATTACTCAAAACATTTGAAGTTTGTGTTAGAGGAAAATCAGGGAAACACCAGTTGTAGGTAATGTTAGCATGTATCAGTAGGGTAGACCGAACCAGTTTTCTCAAACTTGTTGTTTCCGCTGAGGGAATTTGTGTAAACCCTTAGGAAAATTTCTTGGTGATTGTTTTAGTGATAACATTCTTGTCGACTCCAACCACGAGGTTAGTTTATTAAACATCAACAACCAGCTTTATACCAAATTTCTCAAATGTCGATCTTGCTTAGAATTTGTACCTTTTTGGGAGACGTGAGCATAGCAGAAGTTGTTCTTACCAAATCCAAGGTTGTGGCAGTTGGAAATCGAAGATCCTCTTGAATGTTGTGAATTACGAAATACCATCGATCTTGTCAACTTCTATTGACAGTTGTCAACAATTCTTTGATCATAGTCCTATTTCCCTTTCCTTTGGTTAGGACAAAGTCAATTTTGTTAAGATGTTGGATGTGAACGAAGATCCTGACAACTGAAGTGTTGTCTTACCTGCCCATTATTCTTACACCTTTTGATGACGTCAATCAATTTCAATTTTTACGGTGATGTCTTATGGAATTGGTAGTTGTGCGCTTTTACCTTTCGACGGTTGAGACCACATGATGTGAACCATTCTATCTACGACCTAGAGCCTACGGTTATTGTCCTTACTTGGAAACTTAATGACACCTTTCTGTGGAGAAGCGCGTCAAATCTTTATTAACCTCGCTAACTTCTTAGTTATCTTCATTCGAAAGGAACTAAATCTAAAAGAGCGGCGATGGATAAGATATATAAATGTCTACGATTGTATCATCTCGTACCACCCCGATTGTGCAATTGTAGTTACTGACAACCACAGTAGAAAAACACATAGGTACCGAATGCTCTTCAACCACTTCTATTTCCACTTTATGCGGAACTCTCGAATACTTTTGTGACGTTACTTTTTGATAATCAAGAAACCTTGTTAGCTAATTTTCAAGTTTGACCTTTCTACCTTGGCCTGAGATGACAAAGGAATTGTTTAGTTCTTCGACATAATTCTTCATTTTCGAATTTGTCAGACTCTCTGACGTTTTTGCATCGGCTTTGTTCGTAATCCCAGATTCACCTCCTGGTACTAAAAGATGTTTTAGTCAATCTTGGGTCACTCTACTGTTCTTCATATCATTTTTGTAGTAGACAGATTGTCCAGGAAAACCACCCAGACGTTGAAGTTTTTAGTTGAGAACATCAGTCCTTGAATCACCCAATTTGCTTCCTATCAAACGAATCTTCATCATCGAAGATTTAATATTCCTGAAGCTATCGTTGTAACGAAGTTCAGTAAATTTTGGTTCAGGAAAAAAATTAACTTTCTGTCTGTCAGCTTTCATTTGACTATCGTTCAAGTTGAGTTATTGTTCGGCCATTTCAATTGCACGTAATCAAGTTAAGAAGTTACACGCATTCAAGCGGCAGAGTTGTATATTCAACCTAGATATCTTGTACTCTAGCATTAATGGACTTGTCTTGACCCTTGAACTCTTGAGTGTTCATTTAGTCTTCTCGACATGGTTTCTCGCTAAATCTGTGAGGAATTCACGATGGATAAACTCGGCTGAAATGTGGGCTCAGTTTCATATCGATTTTAATAGGAACATTAGGAACATAAACTTGTCGCAAGCTTACCAGACTTACCAGGAAGAGTTCTAAGTGGTCTTGAGGATTGTGCATTATATTAATAAGGAATTAGTGAAAGAAGAAATGTAGGCATTGAGCCTAGTGATTGTGGAGCCAGTTTTCGTGAATGGTTTGAAACAGTAATCGTTATTCAAAGGAAGTGGTCAAAGTGATAGTTTCTCGAATATAGGTTTCAAATCTTGTACTTCTCGATTAGGAGAGCGACCTTAGGGATTAGTCACAAGAGAAATGTTTTACATCAAGTATTCGTCTGTACGCATCGTTCAACTATTTCGTTCCAAGGCTTGACGATTCATGTGTATGTGGATGTTAAGGTACTTCTAGCAGCTCTGATTAGTGCACGTTGGGGTAATGCGGGAGCGCCATCGAGGCGTGAATCGAACAATCTAGGCATATTCTCACATGAAGGGCACAATGGTATTTTGGCATCCTTGGAACTTCTCACTCGCTTACCGAAACTCATTTTCATTTGTGGTTTTAATTTTCAGTGAAAATATTTTAAATTACATTATTATTTTATATATGTATTTTTGACGTCATAAATATTTGGGTAGTCATTCCCGCTTTCGATTTTAAATTTATTATAAGTATTTTAATTCTATGTTATATATCTATTTTCAACGTTATTTTATTACGTATATATTTTTGACCTTATGTTATTACATAATAAGATGTATTTTCAACTTTATTTTTTTATAAGTGTTATATGGTATATACTACTATATTGAGGAAGGAAGAAGGTGTGAGCCTGGAGGCATGAGAGAGGAATCATTGCAATCCGATCACGACGGAATGACATTCTCTTTTATGCAGTCGCTCTAACTTAATTTCTTCCTTGTGTGTATATATGTACATATGTGTTTTCTCCCTATTTTCGAGTATTATACATATAGCAATTTATTTCAAATTTTGGGAACAAAATTTTCTTAAAAGGGGTAGATTGTAACGACCCGTCCCCAAATATTTCGGTTTTATAGTGTGAATTTACGAAAATGCCCTTCGAGGGAAAGACGTTGACTTTGGTTGACCGCCATGTCGTGTAGCGTAAAATTCATTTCCTTGGCGTAATCTTGTTGTACTTGGCGTTTCGGATGAATGGGCACAAACAAAATCGAATTTGGAGTTACGATGAACATTTTACGGAATTAGGAAGTCGAGGGGCAAAGTGGTCAATTTACTCTTTTAGATATTTTCATTATTTTATTATTGTCCGGTGGTTTTGTTTTCCATGGTACCCACATCCCACCCCTTTCTTCCTCGTGTCCTTCCCTGCCTCTTGGACTTTCTGGAAACCTTTCCCTTAACTCTCTCCCTCGTCTCACTGCCATGCTCTCCAACGACCACCACAAACCACCTTATCACTCTGGCAAGCATCACTCTCAGGCAACCTTCCTCCCAAATCCTTGACTGAGACAAGACTACTATCTCTCTCCCTCATTTTCTTGCTTAGCATAGTAGTGCATTTACTGTGCAAATTTCGCGACGAGTCTTCGCCATCCCCGACGTAGGTTCCTAAAATCTTCTAGATCATGTGTCATATTAGATTGGAGTAATTGATAAGTGTTAATTGAGTGTTTGAATGCAGAATCATGTAAGGGGACTTTTCCCCAGATTTCCAACAAATCTACGAGTTTTGCAGGCATTTTTTGGCCACTTTCCAGCTATGGCTAGACCAATTAATGGTACAATTTTATCCATCTCCTTTGTAGATTCAAATCCATATATTGCATGCTAGTGTTAGTTGTGAAATGGAGCTAGTCGGACTCCGTGTTGTTTCCCAGCCAATTTTGCAGAATCCGGCCAACCTATGGCCCGAAACCGGGTTGACCTGACCTAGAAACCCAAAGTCCTGACCCACATAACCAAAACCCAACCCAATAGACCTAGTAAACTGGTCCAAACCTTTGGGCCATACGACCCAGGCCCAATCCACTAACGTGGCCCATTAACCCTAGCTTAGACCCGAATCGGATCTGACCGGACCCAATCCCAGTTCCATGGTCGGTGCGTGGAGCACACGCGCCTCCGTTGGAGGTACTGTGCTCCACCACTATCCACGACAGTGCTGGCGACTCATCTCGGCAGGTGGCAGCGCGTGGGGGAACCCGAGGTCCCTCTTTAGGTTTTTGGATGTGCCGAATCTGAATCCACTATCCGTTTCTCAAATTCTATCATATTAGTAGAGTTTTATTAACAGGTCTCTATTTGTGTTTAGGTGCGTCGGTGGAAGGTGACACCATTTTCCCTCGTTCAAGCAGCGCCCTGGTAGCAGAACACTGTGAGTGGTTAAATTGCATGATTTTTATTAAATGCTAGGGTTGCATTCATGACATAATGATTTTTTGATTCTACGTTTCGTAAAATATATTTATGATTTATCGAGTTTACGTTCTTTGAAACGTTATAAACTATTGGATTTACACTTTATGAAAGGTTTACGACTATTGCTTTTATGCGCTATGGGATAATACATATTTATGAAATATTATGGATTTGTGGTTTATGAGAATGATTTGAGTTAGAAAGCTTTCATGGTTTTACGATATGATGCTTTGAGCTTCTGAGCTCCGATGATTTGATATGGAAAATGTGATTTATGTTTTATAGGCTTATCTAGTGGGTTATCATACAACACAGGTATGTAGACGTCTATGGCCATAAGACACAATTGAGGATATTTATGTCATACCCCAGCTTCATTGGCAAAACCAGTGTCGGACAGCTTCACTAGCCACGGCTAGTGTCGATGTGTTATGTATTTATGGATATATTTCTTCTCTGGCATAACCCAGAGTCGTATAGCTTCACCTTCGGGTGATGGACATGTTATGCCTTCAAGCGACTATGATACCTCTAGTGAGTACATAATGGATGGGATATACAAATGTTTTACGGATTTGCCTTCGGGCGGCTATACTACCATCTCTGAGCACTAGTTTATGTATACGAGTTTTACGAACGTTTTCATGGCATGTTAGAGTTTTTAGAGAAACCTATATGTAGTATTATATATGTGTTTTCAAAACAGGAGGTTATTATGTTCATAAAGGAAAATGGTTTTTCCTATTATTAGTGTTATTAATATAAATTATGGTCCACTCACCTTTTGTTTTTGCGCCCCCTCAGGAGTTAGAAGCGAGGCATTCGATCCCGGCGTCAGGGCATTTCCGCATAGGTATCCTCGAGTCTTCTCAATGTAGGTCTCATTCCTTTGTTCAGATCTTTGGTGTTTTTATTGGTTAGTTGTATGCTCTGAACACAATTTGGCATTGGTGTTGTTCTTTCTATTGATATTTTTTTTTATTTGTATGCAAGTTTAAAATGGCTTCATCATCCTCGGGTGTATGCCAGCACATGCCTATCATGATATTGGGAGATATCGGGGTTGGAGCGTGTCACCAATGATAGGATTAGCATTTAACCAAATAAACTTCAGTTGTATTCATATAATGGATTTCAGGTTATGATGATGTGTCAGATTAGCAATCTATATCTCAATAGCATTGGTTTTGATTTGAAATCAGTTTAAAGTAGGATCTATTTATGGACCCGCACAAGATTAAGATATGGTATTCCGTGAAATTTATTTAACCCAAAACTGCTCAGTTAAAAGTTAGCATTATTTATGTTGTTTCCATTTTCATCATGTACGAAATGGTAGTTAATATAGCGATTGCTTATTAATGGATATATGAACTTCTATTACTTTCTAAGCGGGTTTATTTATTTTGAGAGAAGTTAGGTTCTCATCCCTCCTTTTGCTACTCCATTGGTTAAAACCTTATTCCATTTCAATTTTTGATCAAGGTCCTTAGGTTTTAATAAACGTCATTAATTATTTCAATAATAAAATATTTTTTATTTCTAAATATATTCATTTAGTGTTAGAAATGTTACATTTGGAATATTTATATTTATAGCTAAAATTTTTATTGTACATTTTTATTTTTAGTTTGTACCCATTTTTAATTGCTAATAACTATAGTGTACATGTGGCGATCGGTTGACATATGGTGATTGGTTGTTGTAAGGTAGTTGTATGGATCAAGTTAGTTAGAAATAGGTGGGATTTTAAGAAAGGGTAATATAGTAATTATGTCGTTAGTTAGTTTACTACAAAAGGAAATTAGTTAGGCATTTTGGAGATGATATTGTAATTCATTCACTGTATTCAATAGAGCTTTTCCCTTCTCTCTCTTTTCTCTAACTGCTTCTCAGAAATCCTTCAAACTTTCATTGTTTTCTACACTGTTATGATCGTACCATCGCTGGAAAAGGTTCATCACTAGTTCTGATCCTGATTCTTTTGCTGTGCTGTTATGATGGTACCATCGCTAGAAAAGGTTGCGAAGCTTTTTCTGGGTTGCTATCTGTGTCTGCAATCATCTCAGGTGTTCTTGTTTCGTTATTCTAATTCATTACTTGAATTCGAAGATTATAGTTGGTTTCTCAAGATGTTGATTTGGGTTGTTTTTTATTGATCTGGGATATTTATGTTGATTTGGATGATTTTGATAATCTGCATATATTGATATGGATGTGTTGATGTGTTAAGATAAGAAGTTTTGTAGTCAAGAAAGAGTCATTCTTTCAAGAAAGTGTCATTCTTTCAAAATCAAGAATGTGTTTCTTCAAGAAAGTTTCAGTCTTTCTTCTTAAGCTCAGATGTCATTCTCTGCATAGAATTCGAATCAGTGATTAGTTGTTGTTTGTGAAAAGAGTCATGACTACTCCAAATTTTAAAGTGGAAGAGGTGTTGGGTATGCTTACTATAAAGCTGAGAGATGATAATTTGCCAAATGGGCATTTTAGTTTCAATCTGTTTTAAGAGGTTACAAATTGTTTGGTCACTTTGATGGCACAACTGTGTGTCCACCAAAATATGTTGTTAGCACTAAAACTGGTGGTACAAAAGAAATCACTAGGGATTTCATTTATTGGGAGTCTACAAACATGGTATTGTTAAGCCTTTTACTTGCCACTTTGACTGATGAGGTAATGGAATATGTTATTGGATGTAGGACTGCTCATGAAACATGGACCAATCTTGTTGATAGATATGTTTCTGTTTCAAAGTCTAGGTTTAATCATCTTAAGACAAAGTTGTATACAATCTAGAAGGGCATTGATTCTATTGACAACTATATGCTAAAATTAAATGGAATTGGAGAGCAATTAACTGTAGCAGGTGAATCTGTATCTGATAATGACATCATGATTGTTGGACTTGCTGGTCTACCTAAAAAATATGCAGTAATTTGAACTGTAATCTTGGTTAGAGAGTTTTATATTACTATGAAGGAGTTTAGGGCACAACTTTTAGGGGCTGTGAAAGAAATTGAGGGAGAAATGAATGTGCTGTCACAGAGTATGTCTGCAATGTTTGTTCAGGGTTCTAGTTCTAATTCTAGTTCTGCATCATCTTTTAACTCCTAGAATCACAGTCATATACCTGCAATCACTGCTGTACCATATGGATCTTCATCTCAGTTTCAAGATAGTTCTTATGTTCCTTCTCAACTGCCTCAACAGTTTCCACAACAATTTTATCATATACCTGCTCAGCTTCTTGCAAGGTTCTAAAAGACGCTAGGTGCTAGTTAAGGGGCGAGAAGGGGCCTAGCGTTTAGGCGGCTAGGCGGCCTAGGCGGATTTAAGTTAATTTAATATAAATTTAAATTTATTATATAAATAATATGTTTTTTTTTTAAATAATATATATGTAATGTTAGGATTTTTAATATAAATGGTCTTCAAAGGAAAAGGAATAATAAAATAATACAAAAATATGTAAAAAATAAAAAAGGCTTTTTAGCCAAAATGGTCCCTGAGATTTGCATAACACATCACTTTGGTCATTGAGATTGAAAATCAATAGAAATGGTCCCTCAGATTGTCCACCATCCATTATTTTGGTCATTCCATTAAAACCTCCGTTAAGTGTCCCGGAGCTCTTGGCCAAAAGTTTAGGCAATTTTCAAAGCTTTGTAACTCAATCGTTTCTTAACCAAATTCTACCCATAATATATCAAAATGAAGATAGGAAAGTGTAGAACAAGATTATACCATTTGGAAGCCCAATGGTTGCCAAAGATGGCCAAAAAATAGCCTGAAAGGTGACTGGTCCGCAGGAAAACTGGAAAATCGGCCGGAAACTAGGTAAATTTTAAACGTTCATAACTTCTTCAATACTCAATGAAATCGAGTGATTCAAAACGAAAATCATACTTCTCGATGAGATAAAGAGAATGGTACCTTTATCAACAACTATTTCATCGTGTTTTGGCCGGAAAGCTGCTCGAAAGTGGTTAACTCGAGACCAAGACAGCCACTTTCGAGCCATTTTTCGGCCAAACCACGGCGATCTAGCCATCAAGAAAGGTATGATTATCTTTTTCTAATTGAGAAGTATGATTTTTGTTTTTGAATCACTCGATTTCGTTGAGTATTGAAGACGTTATGAACGTTTAAAGTTTACCCAGTTTCCAGCGAGTTTTCTAGTTTTCCAGCGGACCAGTCATCTTTCAGGCTATTTTCTGGCCATTTTCGGCAACCATTGGGCTTCCAAATAGGTATAATCTTGTTCTACACTTTCCTATATTCATTGATATATTATGGGTTGAATTTGGTTAAGAAACGATTGAGTTACGAAGCTTTGAAAATTGCCCAAACTTTCGGCCAAGAGTTCTGGGACACTTACCGGAGTTTTTAACGGAATGACCAAAATAATGGATGGTGGACAATCTCAGGGACCATTTCTATTGATTTTCAATCTCAGGGACCAAAATGATGTGTTTTGCGAATCTCAGGGACCATTTTGGCTAAAAAGCCAATAAAAAATGATGATTGATTTAGATGAGAAAAGAAACAAAAGAATCTTAACCAAAAAAAATAAAAATAAAAGAACATAAAATAGTGAGATCAGGAAACGTGGAACCAAACAGAGATGGTGGGACCATAAAGACCTAATTCCTCCATTTAAATTGAAAAAAAAAATGGTGGTCCCTACCAGTCATCTTCTTCCTTGCGACTTTGCAACATAACTTTTCCAGATTCGAAATTTTTCCTGGTTTTGGCGTCTTCAAATACGGCCTACTAGACTTCGCCCAGCCCCGTGCAGACCTGCATAGCTCCGCTTAGACCTGCCTAATCCCGCCCAATGTTTGTCTAATACTTTCTCTGATTTCACAACCGATTACGAGTTAATCGCTGCGGTTGGTCTCCGCCCAACGCCTATGCCAATTTTTAGAACACTGGCTTCCTGTACCATATTTTCCTTCATCTAATCAATTTCCTAGTGAATCTTATGGCTTTGGATTTGTTGGAACTTCAAGTAATCAGAATGGATCAAGTTCACATTCTTATATGGGAACTCAGTTTGGGTCCAGGCCTCCAAATGGAAATCAATATAGGGGAAATAACTTCATAAACAACAATAACTTTTGGGGAAGAAGCTAAAACTCTGGTAGCTTATCCAACTAATACTCAGGGGGTTCAAGACAAAATAAGAATAATACTTGGTCTAGTAATACTAATACCAAAACTATTGTAGTAATTAAATGTCAAATTTGCAACAAAATAGGACATACTGCAGCTATTTGTTACACAGGAACAACACTTCTTCAACTACTAGTTTTATTGTTGAATGCTAGATTTGTGGAAAAATGGGGCACTCAACTCTTGATTGTTATCAAAAAAGTAACTACTCTTTTCAAGGTCAGCCTCCACTTTCGTCATTGATTGCTATGAATGCTCAACAGACTACACAATTCATTCCTTAAGACTCTTAGATTGTTGATTCTGATGCATCCCATCATATGACTGCTGACATCAGTTCTTTGTCTCAAGTAACACCATTTGAGGGCTCTTAGAAGATAACAATAGGAAATGGTACTGGTTTACCAATACAGAATATTGGTTCCACTACATTACAAACCAACACTTATTCTCTTGTTTTGAATAAAGTTTTACATGTCCCACATATTGCTAGGAGTTTATTATCTGTGAAGCAACTTTGTGCTGACAATAAAAGTTGGTTTATATGTAATGAGTCTGAATTTTTTGTGCAGGACAAGAAGACAAGGGAAATAATGTATCAAGGAAAGAGTAAGCCTGAAGATTTGTTTCAGATTCCAGTGACCAAGCATACAAGAGGGTTGGTGTACTACAAGTAATCCAGCAGCTTATGTAGGCAAAGTAATAAAGTCTGATATTAGCACCAGAGGTTGAGGTACCCTTCTCCTGAAATTTTGTCATCAATGTTACAACAATCTAGTGTTACACCTTGTATAGAAAACAAAGATAGAGTTTGTATTCCATGTATCCAAGGAAAGATGTGTAGAGTTCCATTTCCATCTAGATCAGCTAAATGTACATCTCCATTTGAAAAGGTACACATTGATATTTGAGGTCCTGCTCCTGTGAGATCCTTAGAGGGATATAGATACTATATAACATTGATTGATGAATACACCATATATGTGTGGATTTTTCCCGTGAGCAATAAATCAGATGTATTTGCAATTTTTATGAGATTCTATAATTTTGTTCTTACACAGTTTGGGATACATATTAAGTCTTTGCAAACAGATGGGGGAGATGAGTATATAAGTAAAAGCTTTACTTCTTTTCTTGCAAGCAAAGGTATTATTTAGTTAATCTCATGCCCCTACACTCCACAACAGAATGGATTGGCAGAGAGAAAACACAAACACACAGTTGAAACTACAATCACCTTGCTTAATGCTGCTGGTTTGTCATTTGAATTTAGTATTTTGCTTATGCATATTTAGTGTTCTTGATCAATATGATACCTTGCAAAACACTTTCAATGAGTTCTCCTTATCTGTTGATGTATAAAAGAGCTCCAGACTTGCAATCTTTGAAGATTTTTGGTTCTGCAGTCTTTCCTTGGTTAAGACCCTATAATGCAAATAAGTTACAACCCAGGTCTGTTATGTGTATTTTTATGGGATATTCAATAGGTTATAAAGGTATTATCTGCTTCAACATACACACTAGGAAATGTATTATTTCTAGACATGTGGTATTTGATGAATCTAGCTTCCCTGGTAAACTGTGTAAATCACAATCTGTGACAGTATCAAGTAGTCAAGAACCTCAGCATTCCCCACCTGTTCTTGTTACAATTCCAATTTCACAAAGTCAATTAAACACAAGACATGTAGATCACCCAATTCTTTTATCTAACTTTACAACACCTTCATCTGCACCATCAGAAATTTCTAGTTCAAATAAGTCTGGCTCACATCTATCTGGGGTAAATGATCAGCATCAATATTGCCCTCAGGGTTTTGACAGTTCATCAGCATCAAGCTCTCAGGTTCATGACATATCATCAACATTTGGTTCTCAAACTCAAGACTCAACATCATCTTTTGGCTATACTTTTTCCACTCCAAATAATACAACTCCCTTGCTGCTTGTCCTAGATCCTACACAGCTACAGGTAGTTCTTCCATTCTCTGCTTCTCCTTGTAATGCTAGTTCAGTTCATTCTGGGCTAAGAAATCATGGTATGCAAACTAGACTACAAACATGTGCAATTACAAGGAAAAATTATGCTAGCTTTCTGGCATTACTACCTGAGCTATCATCATTGCAACTATGGATACATTTTCTGATAATCAAGTATTGGATTAATCTTATGCTAGTTTTTCTTTCTTGGCTGATATAACTGATGTAGAAGAACCTAAAACCTTCAAATGTGCTTCCAATAAAGTTGAATGGCAAATAGCAATGCAAGAGGAATTCAATGCTTTAAAAGCACATGGCACATGGCTTTTGGTACCACCTCTATCTAATAGATCTGTCATTGGGAGTAAGTGGGTTTATAAGGTTAAAAAGAACCTAGATGGTTCTATGTCAAGATTTAAAGCTCGATTGGTTGCACATAGGTATACTCAGGAACAAGGTCTTGATTATTCTGAGACATTTGGTCCAGTGGTCAGACATACCACAGTTCGACTTATACTTGCATTGGCAGCATAATTTAGTTGGTATTTGAGACAACTTGACATTAAGATTGTATTTTTACAAGGAGACATTATGGAAAAAGTTTATATGAAGCAACCTCAAGGATTTGTGGATCTTGAACAACCAATTCATGTTTGCAGGTTGGTAAAGTCACTTTATGGGTTAAAACAAGCCCTAAGGGCATGGAATTCAAAGTTCACTAGTTATCTTCCAGCTCTTGGTTTTCAAGCATCACTTTTAGACATAAGTTTGTTTGTTAAAGATGATAATGGTGATATTATTCTACTTCTGCTCTATGTTGATGATATAACCCTCACTAGGTCAAGTCCAACTAAAATTCAGGAAGTGATCAATAACCTGGTAGAGGCGTTTGATCTTAATGACATGGGACAACTCACTTATTTTCTTGGTTTACATGTTCAATACAATGTTGATGGATCTTTGTTCATACATCAGTCAAAGTATGCTAAAGACCTATTAAAGAAAGCTGGTATGGAAACCTGCAAACCAACATCAACTCCATTCAAACCTCACACTCAAATACTTGCAGATGAAGGAAGTCTATTATCTGATCTGAGTCACTATAAGAGTATTGTGGGAGCTCTCCAATACCTTACTTTTACAAGACCAGATCTTGCACACTCTGTCAATATGGTGTGTCAATATATGATTGTACCCACAGATGCTCACTTTCACTTAGTGAAAAGAATACTCAGGTATGTACAAGGGACCATCAACTATGGGTTACACTATACAAAGAGCCCAGAATTTCAAGTTACTGCCTATTCATACTCTGATTGGGCATCAAATATTAACACTAAAAGGTCTATTTCAGGTTTTGTAGTATATCTGGGATCAAATCCAATCTCATGGCAATCAAAGAAGCAACCAACTGTCTCGAGAAGTTCAACAGAAGATGAATACAAAGCATTAGCTCATTGTGCAGCTGATGTGTTTTGGATCCGATCTGTGTTCAAAGTCAGTTCTTATCAAAACCACCTTCACTTCATTGTGACAATCTGTCAGCTTTGACATTAAGTTCCAATCCTGTGTTCCATTCCGAGATTAAACATCTTGACACGGATTACCACTTTGTTCGAGAAAAAGTACAAAAGGAAGATATAAGTGTGCATTACATTCCAATAGAAGGTCAAGTAACATATGTCTTTACCAAAGGTCTACACAGTCCACTGTTTCTCAAGCATTGCAGACACCTTGGTTTAGGACCTCCAACACCATTGCAACAAACTAAGGTCGGCACTACCACGCTTAGTTTGAGGGGGGAGTAATAACTATAGTGTACATGTGGCGATCGGTTGACATATGGTGATTGGTTGTTGTAAGGTAATTGTATGGATCAAGTTAGAAATAGGTGGGAGTAATAACTATAGTGTACATCTGTCGTTAGTTAGTTTACTATAACTATATGTATTTATTTTATTTTTGCTAAATGTACCCATGCTACTTATATGTATTTATTTTATATTTTAAAATCTATCAGTCGTTATTTATAAAAAAATGTTACTAATTATGTGGGTACATTATTTTCTTGCTATAATTTTGTGAAGAACAATATCACTCCAATATTTATTTTAAGTATTTATTATATTTTAAAAATATTATTTGGATTTGTTTAAATTTCATATTTTGTAGGACATTAAATGCATAAATGCATGAGTAAAATCTCTTAAGTGATGTTAAGGACCTCAATCAATATATGTAAATAAGCAAGGTTTCAGTCTAACAATTAGGTTGATTAGGGACTGAAACCAAAATGACCCTTTATTTTTTGCCACTCAAGATCAGAAATACTATTTCAAAACTTAGAAGAAAATGGTGTACGAGTTGAGAAATAGAAGAAACAAGAAGATTGGTCAAAGTGAAGTTGAAAGCTCAGGTGGGAGTTCTCCGATGGTAAGGCCAAAACGAGGTCATCGTAAGCAAAGTGTCCAAGCACAAGCGAACTACAGATGGACAAGACAATATCTGGGTGGTATTCGCCCTAACTCACGGTTGATGTGCGAGAAAATATTAGTAATAATAAAAGAACAATACTATGTCATGGTTGATTGACCATGAAAATATTAGGGAATGGGATAATGTCCTTTATAGGAAACAGTCTCAGGTGACTGGGAAAATAACAAGGGCTGGTAGTCATTGCCAATGCTGCGATAAGGTTTTCATTGTATGGGATTTTGAGGTCCATGCTGGAAGTAATTTGAATAGCCCTTATGCACACATTCTGCATGTGGCAAGTCACAAATCCCTTCTAGAGTGCCAGATAGGGGCAGGCACTACTAGAATTTGGCTCATAGGCCACCCTTTTTTACACACCCTTTGCAATTGGTGGCCATAGATATAAAGCTGCTACTCTTACTATTTATTGGTGGCTTTACCATGGGATGCCGCTGATGTTGGTGGCCTTCAACATTGAGCCACCAATGATTGGTGCTTGTTAAATAGCTTTATTTCTTAAAATTACTTTTCTTCTACTTTTTTATTTTATTATTTATTTTGTAGGCACCAAAATGGTGCTAGTTATTTGTTTTTTTTGATACCCACCGAAATGAGTGAGAAAAGTCACGGAGTGAAGTCCATATTATTAGAATTTCTTGTGCTTTTAAAGGTGGACGAAACTAAAAAGGTTATCCTCTCTTTCCCCTTTCATAAATCTCTCTCTTCTCTCTCCATTGTAAAGACACAATTTCCTATCCGAGTCAATGTAAAAAAGAATTTGACTGTTGTTTATTTTTTGTGTCTTTTAAGCTGAGGTTGTTGGCTTTTAAGTTGAGAGCCACCGATGATCTCCCCTTAAAGAACTGAAAACAAAAAGCTATTTCTCTCCCCTTAACAAACGTCAAACTCCTTCCCTACATTCTCTCTCTTCCCTTCCCCCTTCATTTTGTCTCTCCTCCCTCCTGTATTCTCTCTCTCCCTCTTCTCACGAAACAGGGATGCCGTCCACGGGTCGCCAACGACCGTCATATTTTACCTCCATAATCCTCTTCCCGTCCTCATTCCAAGCCCCAAGTTAGTTTCTACAAATTTGTAGCCGAATTTCCTCAATTTCAGATCTAAGAAACGGTGACCGCGGGTCTTCTGGCCAAGCCTGCCGAAGTTGGACCTCCGTCGGTCTTGAGTACTACGTTGGGATGTTGTCCTTTGTCGATAAGGACCAATTGGAGCCTGGGTGGGTTATTTTGATGCGTAATAAGGTAATTGGGATATGGAATGTGAATGGGAGAGAAGATGGTGGTGGAAGCCCCTCTGCTGCCGAGGAAGACAACGTGCCGCCGGCATCTTGCAGGAGGGCCCTGCCCACGGCGGCCGTCTTGTTGATGGCTCCGCTGAGTTGATGGGTCAATCACCTCCTCATAGCCCTAGGGCCACTCACTCCCCCTTGATCTTCACTCCCCAATTCAGTTCTTTTTTCTCTCCTCATCTTTTTCCTCATGTTACTTTGTTTTCAAGGTTTTTGCTTTTCTTAATTTTTCCACCGAGATTCAATTTTATCCAACTGCCATCGAATTGCTTTTTTTGTAGAATTGGGGGCTTTTGTGATTCAGCTTAGAACTGGTCTGTGAATTATGCTGTGCAATTCTTCTTTCCTTTTTATTGAGAACTTGCTAAGAGGCGGCCCAAATCATACAATTTCTTGTTTCTTTGTGAGAAGTCTGTATTTTGGATCATTTTAGTAGCATAAACAGAAATTTGACTGTGGTTGTCTGTGACAAGTCTGTATTTTGGATCATTGTTGTAGCAGAAACAAACATGAGTGGTTAATCGTTGGGAAACTGATTGCGCGAACCAAGTAATAATTTTGATACCAACATCCTTCCTCCTCCTCCTCCAATTCTGAATTGGAATATCCGTTTTACATGAATCTGTCTCTTGGTGCACTACCAGATACTAACACTTAAAGTTTTTAATGCTAAGATCCTTTAGATATACCATTGGTAATTTGCTTCTGCTCCAGTATATATGATACTCTTAGTCAATGCCCTGAAATATGTTTATCTTACTTGTACCCTTGCCTGTTACCCACACTGATGTATTTGATCTTAGGTGATCCATAATATTTTTCCTCTTGTTCAATTATTATTATTATTATTATTCTTTTTCTAGGTCCATGGGTTTTAGAGTTTCTGATTGGGTTGATATTATTTGGTTGTTGATGCTTTAGTGTCCGGGAGGCATGAACGTAGGCATTTGAATAATGGGTTCCTCAAAAACAGCAGAAGCCCCTTGTTCCTTCAATGCCAGAAAAAAAAGCAAATGGGCCGCCATGGAGTGTGGAAACAAAGGAAGATAGGAGATTAAGGAAGACGAGAGAGTTTGAGAAACAAAGGTAAGAAGAGAAGCATAGGCAGCAACTGAAGGATTCCCAAAACTCAGTTTTGCAGAAGACGCATATGTTGTGTTCTGGGAAGGGACATGGTTCCATTGTGGGGTTGCGAATGGGGGAAATGAGAGCTACTCCATTTTTGAGTGGTGAGAGGATTGAAAATAGGCTAAAGAAGCCAACGACATTTGTATGCTAGTTGAAGTGAGTATGCTAACAATGACTTACCTTTGTTTGAAGAACACAAATTTGCTCTTTCTAATTGAACTCAATCTTTTCCTGTTTTAATGGAAAACGACTTTAAACCTTGACATATCAATAACGATTTGATAATATGTTGATAATTCATTCCCTAACGGTTTAAGTCTAACTGGTACTCAGTTTATTCTATATGTTTGGTGGAACATAATGCTCTTTTAAGCAACATAACATGTTTTAAACTTGTCTCAAACTACTGACGGTATGTCGCAATCAATCTCATATATCCTAGATGGCTGAACAACATTCTTTTAGTCCACGCAAAGAAAAATAGAACAAAACATTTTTTGTTTGAAATAGTGTCTGTTCACCTTTGTGTGTTTACTCCTATGATGACTAATTAAATTGTATTTTCTTTGAAGATTCCTGAATGAACTTCCAGATCCTAGTGCACAGCCAAAGCTTATGCCATTGAAGAAAGAGAAGGATTAGTAAGTCATCTCTTCTTGTTTGAGTTTCAGCATGTGATTGACCTATCAAGAAGAGAAACCGTGGTGCACCTCATTGGTAAGGAATTTTGGCTTCGCAGAATTAAGGCCTACGAAATACAAAGTTATTCGTTTAATTCGGTCTTATTTGTAGTTTGGTGTTGTGAACTCTTTTTGTACATTTGCAGGTGGAATGAAGGTGAAAGCTGACAGAGACGAGTCTTCCACATATGCTGTCATGCTTGCTTCAGATGTTCCACAGAGATGTAAGCTCTTGGTCTGTTTTCAATATATTGTTCTTAGTTCATCGTGTTTTATTTTTACCATGTTTTGTAAAAGATTTATTTTTCAATTCAGAAAAAATTTTGGGACTCGCAAGAAGGGAATGTGGTTAAGTGAGCTTCATTGCATGATGAACTTAGGTCCGACACCTGCAGCATGCAGTGGGAGGATGGAATTCTGAAGAAGGATTAGTTGTAACTTGTAAGTTATGTAGGATTTGTTGTGAATAGTTGAAATTCAGTAAGTGAAAAGTTAACTACGATCTTTTTTATGAATTTTACTTGATGTATATACTAGAAATGCCATAGGGAAGGCATAGAACCAATTGGGTGGATTTTGTTAGTTATTAGATTGACGTGCATAGCTACGTAGGTGGGATAAGTTGCACCGTCATCACCCTTGGGTACTTGGTTATGTTGGACAATATCATTGAATGTAATATGCTTTCTTATGTAGCACAAACCTTGTTATTGATAAATCTATTGTATATAAAGTGTGGTTGGTTGGATATGTGAATCCTTCTGCAAATTTAAATTTCATGTGAATTTTATATTAAGAACATGTGTTTTAATACAGTATAGAGCTATTACTAAAATGCATGTAATACAATTTGAGTCATTTGGAATGCTATAGATTCACACCATTATTGGTGCCTATACTTTAAAAGCCATTGATCCTAATAGAGACACATAGGATTGGTGGGTGTATGAGTATGAAAGCCACCAATGTTAGTCTCAAATCCAGCCACTAATAAGAGAGACAATCACATATTTTGAATTTTACAAATAATTAAAAAATATAAAAATGTTGTACTATTCACATACCCACCAATGCAATATTGGTAGCCATTATTACAATAGAGTCATTTACATAAGCCACACTCCTAGTTTAGTGGGTGTTTGGTGGCCATAGAGGTTTGCCACCAATGTGAGTGGCAACACTTGATAATAACCACCAATGAACAAGGTGGTTTATAGCCAAATTTCTAGTAGTGAGGGCTGCGGTACCAATTTCAATTTAAGGACTTCCAGCCGGCCCGAAAATCCAGAAACAAAAATGACTGCGCTTGCTTGATTTGTTGGGATTGGACTTTTCATGCTGTAAATAAAATCAACATCACATTTTTTGAAGACAACAAAATCTAACCCTCTTTTGGTCTCCATGATTTTGACCTTTCATGCTACAAACCTACAAAACCAAATAAAAAAAGAAGGAAGAGAAATTGACTTTTGTGGCATCATAGCAAGTTCACGATTGCATCTTCTTGTCAAAGCCGCATGTCAAGTTGCCATACTATTTGCCCACTTCATCAAAGTTTATGCTACTAGCACCTTCAAGAAAACTTTCTTCATGTTTTAACTTGCATATCGAGAGAAAAAATCTGCTATATATATATATATATATATATATATATTCAATCAAGACTATACACCCTACCGTTTATGTCATTGGTTTCTTCTTCATATTTTGAATGCCCTACTCCTCCTTTTTGGAGTATTATTGCTTTGCTGTGAGAAATGTCTGTCCACTTTTCACCGTACATGCTTGAAATTGACGGTGAGACGATTTTGCGTCTGTTTTATTTCAATCATTTGAATTTTCAGACCATATTCCTTTATACAAGAATAACTTGTTTGCTTCCTATCAACTGTCCAATTGCAGAGTTATCCTGAGGGTGATGTGTCAATGTCTGCAAATACTGTGGAATTCTTGATGATGAGAACCTCCTCATATGTTCTTATGTGAGAAAAAATGTATGTTTCTTCGTTCTTAGGAGTCGGTTTTGTTGCAACTTTCAGCTCTTTCCTGAAGCAGCTAGCTCATCTAACTTGTGTTGTGTGCAGATCATTTGATTTGTTAACATGGATTAGACTTGGACATATCTACTTCATCATTCTGTAGTGAAGGGTGCTGAGAGTTATGTAGAATTATTTTTTTTTATCTTGAAACCCTCCTTAATATTCTCTCTTAAATGTGTTCAATTTGTCAACTTCTTGTGGTGCAAAAAGTTCTGACAAAACTTTTGTATAAGATTGTTGAGGAATTGGTGAAGATGGTCGGGAGAAAGAATGACTTAGACGACGGATATTCTTGGACACTTCTCCAACACAGAGATAGAAGCTCGAATGAAACTCTTGAAGATTTACATAAGAAAGAAGAATGCAATTCTAAGATTTCAGTGACAAGGGGCATGATGGACCAATGTTTTGAGACCATTATAGACAGACCATCGGGCGTAAATGTTCTTGAGAGCATCGTATACAGTATGGGGTACGTAAGCACAGAACTTCATAGCCATTAATAGTCACTTACCATGAATTAATCTCATTTAATTTTCATGTACAACCATTTTTTTTTTTCAGATCAAATTTGCCCCGGATAAATTTCAGAGGTTTTATACTGCTGTCCTGGAAAAGGATGATGAAATTATCTCCGCAGCAACCATAAGGTATGCTATTGTTCACGCGTCTGTCATAAACAAGCACATATAGTCGATGTGTCTACAATATTGTTGACACTGCGAACATATAGTTGTCTACATGTCATCAATAATTATGACTGAAAGTGCATTTAACCGCAATGTAGAAGGGCTGTTACAATATTACATGATTAACTAACAGCGTCCTTTTTACTTGCTTATGATCACCTCATGCTTGTATAGGATACGCGGAACAAGGATGGCAGAGATGCCCTTCGTTGCAACCCGAGAGAGCTATAGGAAAAAAGGGTTGTTCCCGAAGCTACTCGTCGCCATTGAATCTAGGTTTACAATACTTTTTATAACTCTTCTTTACTTAAATAAGAAAAACGATAACTTTGTCTATTTATTCCCTTTGATGTATTCAATTTGATGACCAAAAATAAAGAAGAATGTGTAAGAAGCTAAAAAGGTGTTTGAACATCACCTCCCCTTGTCAGTCCATCGGGCTGCAGAAGCGGTTGAAATGTGGATTGACAAATTCGGATGTTCCCCTATGGGTTCGGCCATTTGGGACGAATTAGTACTAGTTTGGTACTGCTTAAATTAAAAAAAAAAGGGTAAATATTCAACTTCAGTTTTTTTTTCTTCACAGTTATAGTTGAAAAAAAAGCCAAAAACAAGAAGCAGCAAAATCCAGCTTTGAAAAACCGGCTTTTAATCCCAAGAGGCGGGTGAACAGTGCCGTTCCTTGAGGCTACCAGGCTAGAGACCAACTCCAACCCATGGCCTAAAACCTATAATTTCCCTTCTATTCCCACCCCAATCCATTCCAACCCTAGTTCTAATTTGGGCCTAAAACCTAAAACCTAAAAAAAGGCTAGAAATCGGCCAGGATTTAGCCCAAAGTGAGAGGTGGAGCCCAGTTGTGTGTGTGGACACGCTAGAAAAAGGCAGGCGGAAAGCCCACCAATGCACCCCACTTTCCACACACATTTTCAGCCTTCAGCGCCCGACATAGAGGAAGCCCACTGTTAGGGCAGATGTCGGCCACCATCACGAGCCCAACGATTCTATTTTAATCCTACGGTTGGTTTCTTTGGACCGTTGGTTGATCAACAGTCCATATTCAAATTTGTTTTATAAAAAAAAAAATCTAATTTTAAAATATATTGAATTCAACGGCTGAGATCGAATATAATCAAATCTAACGATAAAAAGAAAATCTAACGGTCCAACTTTAAATCCAACGGCTAAAATAATTAAAAAAAATTATTTAACTCAAAATTCATCCAAAAACTCTATAAATACCTATGTATTTGTTTAAACATCCACACAAGACTCACTTTTCTCCTACAATTCTTCCAATTTTTCTTTCTACCATTTCTTCCCATTTCCAACTTTTTCAAGATGGCAAAAGAGCATATTAGAGGTCGTAATTGGACCTTTGAGGAAGATGGTGCCGTTGACATGAATCAAAATAAAAAGGTTTTGTGGGGTAAAATCGTTGATAAGTTCAATGAAAACTCCAACACCGGCCGAAGAGAAGGAGGTGGTGTTTACAAACGGTGGAAGGTTATGAACAAAGTATGCACTTTATGGAAGGGAAGCTTGGAGAGAGCCGTGGTTGACATGGCTAGTGGAAGGAGCGCCGCAGAAGTTGTGAGTTTCTTTGTTGATATTTTATTTGTCATGTACATAATTTTATTTTGCAACTAATTGTTTTTATGTATTTCTTGCATAGGGTGACAAAGCAATGGCAATTTACAAGACAAGAACTACACCAAAAAATCAAGCTTTTAAGTTGCATCATGCTTGGAACGTCCTCAAGGATTGTCCGAGGTAGGGGAACTAATGCGGACCAACAATGAGGAAGATTATTTCATAGTGAAGCCACGCAGACAAATGATGTCAATGAAGGTGTCGATTCGTTGACCCCAACTTCTTCTTTTGCAAGGCCCTCGGGAAGAGATAAGCAAAAGGAAGCAAAGAGAAAAGGGAAGTCCCAAGATCTGATTAGTGCACAAATTGCTACCGGATTTGCAAGATTGACAGAAAGTCATAGTTCTCGGGAGGAAGAAGCAGCTCGAATGCATTTGGCCATTACGCATGAAGGGGATAGGGAGCAAGAAAGGTTTCAAATGTAATTTCATGATGGAGGACCTCAACAAATACACTCCAGAGAGGAAGTTCTTACGTGATAAGCAAAGGGAAATTTTGCGAAGGCATGCCACAAGGAGTATATTTCAAGATGATGATTCATCTCAAAGCTATATCCCAAGTCCACCACCAAGCCAAAATGGTGGATATCATTATTAAGTTTATGTAGTTTATGAATTATCGATTGTATTAAGTTTTGTATTAAGTTTTATGTATCGATTTAGTGATTTTTCAATATTTATCGGAATTTAAATATTTTAAGGTTAAAATGTTCATAAAATTAATTTAGGATAGTCTACTTAATTTTTTTTTTTAAAAAAAAAGCCTAAATTCATTCTTTAATAATTTCAGGCTAAAATTTTAAGCCATAAGGGTTGGAACAAAAAAACTGTTTCTAGATTAAAACCTAAATTTTCTAGGCTAAAATTTTTAGGTTTTAGATTAAGGGTTGGAGATGGTCTTAGAGCTTTACACGGGAGAATGACGGGCACTAAGACAGTGTCCTTTTTAACATTTGAACACATTTGAACAGATTTGTGTCGCTTCGTAATTAAATGAGCATAATCACCAAAAATAGGGCAAAAAGCCCTAAACACAAAGTACAGCAACAGAACTCACAAAAAAAAAAATAAATCAACACAAAACAGAAAAAGTCCAGGAGAAAGACAGGGAAGACGATATCATATCTAACAAGATCGTAGTAAGTTATATTAATATTGGAGTCTGAAACCGAGTCTCCCATGAAGAAATGTGATTAGTTCTGTTTCTGGTCCAAATGTCGTTACAAAAATTTAAAAAGAAGATAAACAATGGGAAAAAGAACATTAAATGTAGCATGATTAGCATTCTCCATCTCACTATGTACCATACAGGGCCGAGTCATCGCCTTTTCTTTAACTTCTCATGGCATCCGATGATTCTGATCCCTTGTGTTTGTACTCGTCAAGAATGATGTTGCAACTATTCAGTACGCATGCATCAAGAAGACCGTGATTCCAAAGTTTGATCATGAATAACCTCCAACACCTGAGTTAATGAGCACTTGATAAATTTCACACAATTATCCAATGAACGATAAAAACACGCATCAGTCAGTACCAAAGAGATAAAAGTTGGAATATGCAACCGAGTAAAATACGTTTAAAAACTGATATGCAGGAAATAGCCATCCTTCCAAATATTACTGACCCCTCTGCTTCAGTGCTGCTACTTTTGAAAAGTTGGAATATCTTGGGAATTATGGTTTCTTAATTGTACCATTAATTGTGGAATTAGGGAAAACTAATGCAATAGCAGTACCAGAAAAGAGTGGGGGACGAGTTTAGCTCAGGTGCACGAAGTCTTGAGAATGCCTCGCATGCCCAGGCAGCATGACCATCTGCTATCACGCTACATCATTGATAATGCATCTTTGTCATTACAGGAAATCCGAAAACTGACGTGAAGTTAAAGATGCCACCATTTTTTCGTATCAACTTCACAGAAGTAACAGGATAATAGAAAAAGAACAAGACAATAAAGTTTGAACAATATCAAAAAGCCGAAAGCAGCAAGAGATACCTTTGCTTTCGAACAAATGAGTTCCAAAGATGCATAAGATGCTTTTCATCTTTGGTAACATCTACAAAATCATCAAGCATCTGCAACATAATAATGTACTATTACATTTTTAGTTCTGAAAATACCGTTAGACCCAAAACCAATTACGTGTAGAGAGACCCTAATCTTATGTTTGTAATGCAAGCTTTAGTAGTGCACCCGATGCGTGATTATTATTTCCTAACAGGCCCCTTCAACACATGGATCAATTATATCACATGATGTAGAGCACGTGTAGAAAAATTGAACCACACACATTTATTACTGTATTTCCAACAATGTTATGGTTGGAGCATCCAACCCAAAACCAATTGACTATGCAAGGAGAAGCCTCAGTTTTCAGATAATGTGATCAAACGTTTATAATACTTGCAATCTTTATATTCTTAGCAAGTCGGATAATTAAAACGTCTAGTTTCAAACAAAAACTAGGGAAGGCCAAACAAACTAGATCCAATTAGTTATAATTAAGCCAAGAAAAAACTAAACTGCAGTCATCGTCAGGGTTTTAGTAGTACAAAGACAATTCAATGCAAGTAGAATTTTTTATCTTGTGCAACATGAATCGATGTACAATAAGAAAATTCAATCTAGGAGAATCATTAAGCATACCCTCCGATCATCAAGGTCTGCAATGTCATCATCAACTTCATCTTCGCTATCCCGATCTGATAATACTTGCTCTAACTCCATAGGCTTCATATAAAAAGAAATATTCATCCAGAATAAGTATATTGTTTTGATGAATCAGCTCTTAGGAATCTATTCAAGATAACTGCATATAACAAGTAAAATATCCTTGATTAAATATTTCAAAGACTTAGTAAGGCAAATGCATAAAATGAAATGTAATGAAGCTGTCGAAACACCAGCAGTTACAATAAACTGTGTTTTTAAATAACTATGGCAGAATGTATGTACAAGACAATAAAAATTTTCACAACCAGAGCATAAAAAGCAATCATGTTTGCTATCTAAATGCTCAATCACGAACGTTTTATATTGAAGAGGTCTGATGTAGGAAAGTACAAATAGATAGGAAATTTATTGGAACTTGGAATCACTCCAATAGAAAATTTCAGCATCACACCGAAGGTGCCTTGGAGTTACTGCAGGTGGTTGTGTCTCATACACAAGCAGGAAATCCAGAATTTCTTCTCACTTAACACTTCTTTAAAGCACACAAAGTAGCCCTTTTTATAGTCTACTTGGTATATGAATCTGGAAAGATCCACTTTAATATACTACCCAGGAGTTCTAAAGACTAATCTATGACACCTAATCCTTTAACATTGTAACATACGAAAGTAGAAAGAACTTGCAGACTAATCTGCATGTATTACATAAGTAGAAAGACTCTAATTTATTGAATTTAACTTGGCTCCTCCGTCAAGGTCCCTTGCACATAATTCTCTATCCAAAAGCCTTCAACATAAATTCTATACGAATGGGACCCTCTCAGTTACACATCGTAACAATAACCCAATTTGGTCACTCATTAGAAAATAGAAAATACATCCACTGTTGCATAAATAAACTACAACTGTAGTGCTACTTCCCGGGGGCTAAAAAAAGGCGCAAATTCATTCTTTGAAAGCACAAAACCCACAAAGCCCACTTCTCAACACCAAAAAAGAAATACATGCAAGGCGTCCATGATAATTACTGAAAAGAAGGCATTTATAAATAAAGATGGAAATCCATTAGACAAATCATAAGCAAACTAAGTAATATAAAGAAATACAGGATAGATAATGAAAAAATTACTCTTTAATTGTTAAAAAAAAAAGGGATTATTGCAGCTCATTAACAGTATAAGTTTTAAACTGTTGCAAAATAAACGATCTGAGTTGACTGCAGCTTGTGGCATGCAAGAAATAAAAGAAAAATTAAGCCTACAAAAAATGCAAATTGATGGAGCAACAAAATTTGGAACTGCTATCGGGTTTAGAAATCAATTACTACCTGAACTCTATGAGAGTGAAAGAACTGTCGTTTCTGCAGGAGCATACGGCTGGCAAACAAAAATTCAAGAACTGTGAGAAGTGTCAAAATAAATTCACAGCCTCAATTATGGACACTTCAAATAAGGATACCAATTTCAAAAACGGCGGGGACACGAGTCTCTGCTTTTGATACTTTAAAAACACATCCAAAAGTGAAGTACACAGACTCATAGTATTGACAATGAGAAAAACATTAATCAAGTAATTCTTATAAGGAAAAGCAACGGAAGCTTCTGAAAAACAATGGAGAGAAACCATAACATAGGTTAACATACTTTCTTGGCTCTGAACGCTCTGCAGTTAACTTCCTTATTTTAGTTGGTGGTGCATAATCACTTCCAGACAGCAATTTAACACAATCAAGGTCCGGAGAAGATTGAGCAATGGAAATTGTAGCACCAGGACCATTGGAAATTGAGGTAGCACATTCTATACATTCTATAGAACTATGATGATCATGACCACAGTTTTCATGTCCATGCCTTCCATTTTGGGAACCTTTTCCACCGCGGAGCAGATTGGGAGCCTTCACAACTTCACAGGATAGAAAATCCAAAGAATACAGTTAAATCTCAGTTGAATCCCCAAGACAAAAATTGAGTAAGTAAAATCAATCTTCAGTTGAATCCCCAAGACAAAAAATTTAAAACAGTCACATCTGTAAAATGTGCTGCACAATCACATGTTTTTTTTTTTTAAATAATTAATATGATTAGACATTTTATTTAAATACCACTTTTGGTCCAAGGGAAGCTATTATTAAACTAAGCATGGCTTGGATTTAAAAGTAACCCGCATTCAACCCGATTAATGCTCAATCATAATATCAGACTCTCAAACTGAATTTGAGCTGGGATTTGTCATCCAACAGTCACTATTATCTAACTTAAACTGAACTTGGTGGAACAGTGAACAGTCGAATCAAAGTATGTAACTGAACTTGTTCAACCAATAAACAAGCGCTTAGTTAATACTAACTTGAAACCAATTCTATATGTTATATATTAGAGATCTGAAAACTTACAAATTGTTATAATTAACCGCAAAGACAGCCATCGACTGATATAACAGCAAAATTGGAGTTACTATATACCACAAAAGAAGTCAACAAAATAAGATAAGGGCAAACCAATCTGACCAGCTATTTCCTAGGTAAGAAGGGAAAAATGTATAAGAAAATAGGATGAAAGAAATGCCATAATACAATGTTGGAGTTGTGGACAACTATAAGACATGCATCATGAGCGTCATACTATTATATGGAGACCTTCTTAAGCATTAGCTCAGTTGTGAGCAAGAGAAGGGCAGAAACACTCTAAACCACTACCCAAAAGAAAAGAGGATAAATTTTTTAAGAAATTAAAATTTCTCTAAAGCAATCTTGATAGAGACTACAGGTACTCCGAATGTGCCAAGGGTGATACGTCTCTGCACATTAACAGGATATGATGGAATTTGTCATCTCGTTGTCTTGAGTTTGTTTTTATTTTTCACTACCTGAAAATGATCAACCCAACGGAGTATGAAAGGAAAACTTACCGTCACCATTCTCCAAATGTCCCTCCTGTGCCCCTCCATTGGCAAGGCTAGGTGAGTCTAACTCCAAGAATTGTATATGAACATGGTTTTCAAGTTGACCATGGTTCTTTGGCCTATGTTTTCTTGACCTTGAACTGCACAAAAAAGTTATTTCACCTACTCAACTCTCTGAATTCTTCTAAGAGAACAAATAGGATAATAACCAGTAGCTTTAAGTTGTACCAAGAAATTTAAACCGACCAGAAGAAGAATGTTTGAAGTTGTGGAACTACTCCATCTGCTACAGTCTGTACATAAAAAATGTAAACGGATATGATTGGGGCATATAACTTGTTCATGCATGTTAAAAAATCATAAGGAAACACAAGCCAGTACAGGAGTGCCTATGAGTTTCTTTTGTTCAACATATGAACCCTAATGGCAGCAAATATTTTGAACTAGCACAAAAAAGATCCACATACTTCATGATGAAAACAATTCTGACCTCAGATCTCAATATGTCAACTTTCACGGAAACGTTGACTGCCTGATACTCTCCAGTTACCTACAAAATAAATGCTTCTTGAACAGCCTCTTAAGAATAAGCAGAAAGTGACTATATATACTCAATCACCAACCCAAAACTCAAAGTTGAATAAGTCATGTGAAGAGCACAAGTGATAACGCAGACCCTACAAGAAAACATGAAGGTTTACTTCAGCAACAAGCTAAATCAGTGTATAGTAGTAAACCATATAAAATGTTGAAACTAAAAACAAACAAAAAAATCATGGAAACAGCTCACTTAACAGAAGAACAATAACCTTCAATATTATGGTTCAATAAATAAATTAGGTTTTTCCAGGAGAGAAATATACAGATTATGAATAAAAACTGAAACTCTAGCCAAAAAAAGCGGGTATGCTGACATCATATCACAAATAATTCAGCCTAAAAAATAAATCTCTAAAATTATAAACAACTAGCGATTCCATTTTGCAAATGAACACTGAAAAGACACTATAAAAGATTGAATAATTAAAGGTTAAGTTTCTCAGGATTAAACAAATCCGAACCATGTGTGTGCAGTGGAATATGTAAGAAAAGTTAATCACTGATATGGACATAACTAAGAGTTTCATATTAGATCAGTATTTCCCACGATATTGTATATGAAAACATATATGTTTAGAGTATTTCAACCCAATCTTTCTGCAGATACTGAAAATACTTTATAGGTTTTATGCAATTTTCAAAATACAAGATAAGGTATTCCTAATGGGGAGTAATTCTCCTTTCTATCCCTTACTAAGGGAAACTTCGTTTTTCTACGATTATACTAATTTTAATCAAACATAAATGCGACAACATTGAAAGCAATATCCATACTGGTTTGTACCTTGAAGCTTGCACATTGCATCAAGCAAAAGGGACAGGAGAAGTCCTCAGTAACTGAATGTTAAAAAAAAAAAGGTACATATGAGTTTCAGTAACTGAATGTTCAACAATAAAAGCTTCAATGCTGATGAAAATGAAGTTCCCATAAACAAAAATATGATTTACCAGAAACTTAAGTAGTTGTCTCAATGTTAATCCTCAAAAGCGGAAAAAACCAGATCACATAATTTTTTCTTAGGAGTCCATACCACCATGCAGCCAACCAAACCATTTTAAATAAGAAACTAAATAATGCATTTACTCTGACAAAGGGAAAATTTTAAAGAGAGAGAAACAGTATCCTAGGACACCCATTTCCCTTTTTAATCAAGCTTTACACCTTAAATTGTCATTATACAAGAATCAAGGATCATAGTCGTGCCAAGTAGGGCTTCATGAGTTAAAAGATGGGGGTGGTGCCAGCAGAAACGGAATAAATAAAAAGAAGAAATTTGAGAGAAACCCTCCTAAAGGACAAGAAAAACAAAGTACTAAATAAATACAGAGACATCAGAAACAACAATAAACTTGCAGAAATTTGTTTCTACAGGAAAAAACGGTTTTTTGATAATTAATTAACAAGTATGGTTGAAATTTCAGATACAAATAACCATTGTAACTACTGTAATAGAAGAGAATTACACTTCTGAGGACAAAGAAATTGATGATACCTTCAGTTTTACATAAAGTGTTGTTGTAGTCCCTGTAGTTGAATATAACAATCGCAGCCCTGGACCTACAAAATAACATGCTGAAAATTATATTAATTGCCCTCTCAAAGTAAGCAATATAATGTCTTCTTGAAGTCCTCGCAGCAGAAAAAATAATGTACTTGAGGAAGCATGTGTGTGTGTGCCTTGACAAACTATGAGACTATACCGAACAGAACGATTTCAGGTGGACTACCACATATCAAAACTCTACATCCGTAGTCTTCATAGAAATAAGAAAATCGTTTTGAAATAAAATCATTGAAGGCAATGGAAGCAAGAACTAAACAAAAATTCATGCATAAACATACTTCCATATGCCTGACTGTGTGTATTTATAGATATATTAGTACCTCTTTCTACGCCTTGCTTGGATTTTGTAATGCAAACATCTGCGAAGAAATAATGGCTACAACATAGAAGGGCCTTGATTAGAATACAGACACATATGTTGAACGTTTTTACTAAGAGTACACCAAGACCTCATAACCACCCACACATATGGCACACAAAGCGAACAGCATAGAGCTCAACATTACATGAGTAATATGACTGCAAATAAAAACATTGGATTAACATTCCCTTTGTTCTTATAACCATAATACACCAAACTATGCCAAAACACCGAACGGGTCCAAGATTGTATTAAATTTGTCGCCATTTTACCAAAATTGCCAATGAGGATCATTACAAGTGCAATCATATTTGAATCTGCACTCCTGATTAAACTTTGATAACCACGATCTTTGGAATATCGCGTAGGAACTCGCAATTATGACCGAAAATTAACATATAACACGATTATACAAAAGAAGTGGAAACAGAACAAAATGCATGAGTGTGAACATACATTGTGTAAAGCACGAGGGCGAAGAATGTTGTAGAGCTCAACCGGCTTGCAATATATCAAAAGACTCTCGTCAATCGCAACCGCCTCCTCTACCGGCAAATGCGCACAAGAATTGTGACGGCACATCTTATATCCCTACGGCAGACAATACAATCAAAACAAACAGCGCAAAACTTAAGATTTTCGATTTTCGATTTTCACAGAGATCTGATATATGACGATATTTGAGCTATAATCTTGAGTTAATTTTGGTTAATTGAAATTAAGCTATAAAATTAACAAGAAAAAATGCCAATTCAACACAGAGAGCAATAATTCTTCCGTTAAAGGAAGGGAAAGTACTTTGCACCGAGGGAATGATTAGCTTTGCTGACCGGAGATAATGGAGGCTCACCGGTTTGAAGGTTGAGCCGGAAAATGGGCCGGAGAAGACAGTTTCGGGGTTTTCAGCTTCGAGAGCGCCGGCGAGGAGCTGGAGAGCAGCTGGGCCCCCAATTTGCTTTGTAACATAAGGATTCCGTCACGTTAAGTCGTTTGGTCAGGAAACGGGAAGTTGCTCAAAGTTGAACTTTTTCATATTCGGTGGCCCCATTTTTATCTTTTTGGTTGAAGTATTTGATTGTCTCGGTAAAGAAAGAGTTTTTTTTTTTTTTTTTTTTTAACAAAAATAATAGTGAATTTCATTAAGAATTTTCTTTTTGGACAAGAATTTAACAGTGAAGGCCCAATTCCACAACAACAGAGGCTAAAAACTGAAAACACATGACAATAAGAAATAAAACCTAATATCCATCACAAAAACGCAACTAGCCGTCCCCGAACTCTTGCCAGCAATCCCCGGAATGACAGCCATGTGGGAACTAGAATGAAGGCGGATCAATGAATAGTCAAGCACAGCTAAATTAACCCAAGAAAAGAGAGAAGATCCGCAGCAAAAATCAGATCATAGAGCTGTGCAATCTGCCGAGCCATCTAGATTCATACCACCAACCATCACACCTGCAAGAAACGAACCAAGTTGACATAACACGGGGGTGGGGAGGACCAAGGGGATGTGTAAAACACCCTTACTCCGACGATGCCGCAGAACACTTCTCCCAAAATTTCTGTCATGCCGGTAAAGCAGGGAGCAATAAGGTAAAGATATACCTCCGAAATCGAGCCAAAACTTGAAGATCTGATTTTTTTTATAGGCATTAAAGGGGGTCGGAGATGGAGGTGTAGGCAAGGGAAAAAAAAGGAAGAATGAACTGAGGGAAAAGGGCTGCAGAAATGGAATTAGAAAGAGAAGCAAGGGCAATAAGGAAGAGGAGAAGAGAAGGGAGGCAACAAAACAGGAAAGCCATAGATAAAACCAGTAAAAACATGCCAGAAAAACGGAGAGGACCGCCAAGACTGTGACCTTGAAAACCGACAACCGTAGGTTGCGGAGGGCAGGGCACAGACAAAACACTAAAGAGGAGAAGAAAAAGAGGCGGTAAAGGGTTGCCTGCTGACCCCATCCAAGGGAATGAGTCTGCGGCGAAGAGCAAGAGAAAATGGGCTTTTGTGTGAGAGAAAAGAGAGGGAGCGGGTAGGTCAAAAAGGGCCTCCAGTGAATTTCGTTAAGAATGAACATGTTTTTTTTTTTCATACAATCATGTATTTAAATTTAAGGATTGAAAAATAAATTTGTATCAAATGCGTCATTTTAAATCTCTCACTTACAAATGAAAACTACCACTAAAGTGCAGTTCTTAGTGGTATAAATAAATAAATAAATAAATATATATATATATTGTTTAGGACTAATAATAAAAGATTTAGAAATTAGATTGTATGAAAAGGTTACAGTTACATAAATATATTAAGTCAAATTAGAGAACAAATAACACTTGCCAATACAACAGAAGGCAAACCCCTAAGACAAATTGGAGGTACTTAAACACAAGCCCAACCAATTAAAGTCTAGGCACTCGCCGCCAACACTTTGTCAGCAGTTACTAAGGTAGCCGCAATAAAAACGAAACCAAGTGACTCATTTGATCAAAGCATTGCAACATGAAATCAACCTCAATGGAATTTCGCCACCAGAAATATTGACTAGAAGAGTTAATAGATCCAAGACACCTTCATACTCCTACAAGTACATCCAAACACAAACGCATGTGAGAAACCTACACATCATAAAAATTAAACCTATGCATGATATTCAAACAAACCAAATGAATCAATGCAAGTCAAAGCAAAGAACTCTGAATATAAAGGAACATAATCTACAAATATGATTATATGTATATCTGAAAAACTTAAACAAGTACTTGTACAATTCTGAAGTGTTTGGAGTTTCGCAAGCAACACACAATTGATCATACAACAGAGCATATGTTTTCTTCTTAAAAGCAAGTGAATGTGCAGTTTTGAAGTGTTTGGAGATCCTAAAGAAAGCAAACAATTGTCATACATTTGTTGGCTATAAAACTCTATGAAGTGTTTTAGGGTTACATCAATTTGTGGCTATTATATACCCAACTACGCGTGTGTTTTCTTCCTAAAAACAAGTATTTGTACACTTCTTAAGTGTTTAGTGGTCTGAAAGCAGCACGCAGTTGGTTATACAACTGTGCGAGTGTTTTCTTCCTATAAACAAGTGTTGGTGCAGTTCTGAAGTGTTTAGATAACCTAAAACCGCAAGCAATGGATTGTACATTTTTTACTTAAAAATCTCTAAAATGTTTGAAAGTTAACATAAATTCATAACTACTATAAAACCAACTGAGCATGTGTTTTCTTCGTATAAACAAGTACTTGTGCAGTTCTTAAGTGTTTGGTGGTTCGCTAGCAGCATGCAGCTGGTTATAGAACTACGTTAATATTTTCTTCCTAAAAATAAGTACTTGCGGCGTTCTAAAGTTGGTCATACAACAATTGGTGGGCTATAAGCACGGGCACATGGCACCCTGGCCTGGAAGTCCAATGCATCATCTAGTTTCCAAAAAGTTTTTATAACCAGCAAGGTCGTGGGTTATAACATTCAAACCTGGGTTCTACGTCGTTCGAGAGAATAATTGAAAGGGCAATCTGGAAATCATTTGAAAGTGGCTCTGAACTCCAACCACGAGTATGATTACTTCTATCCTGAACCAGCATACTAAGCCAAATATTTTCTGCAACATCGTATGTTAACAGGTTCGAAGAGGCATCCAGACTAGGGTAATCCCTAAGAGGAATTTTATTCCAACAAAGGTTTGATTTGCGGAAACGCTTTGGCCAAGCCAGCCAAGGTAGTTCGATAGAACACGCTCAAGTTCGATACATAGGATCTGACAAAAGAATTAAAAAAACATTTCCAACCCACATGTTGACGGCTAAGTTTCCAAAGAACTTTTTGTTTAAGATTCATTGGAAACATACACGCAATTATTGTTGAAAGTAGTCATTCCCTGTAGCACCACATTTCAAGTATTGAAGCTCTTTACCCCAGAACTGGGGCAAGGTGTAAAGAAATCAACCCCTGTATATACGATATCTTCAGGTACGATTTGAAGCTCTTAAATCTGATAAATGTGTTACAATAAGTGCAAAAGTAAAAGTCTTCTCCTAGGTTGAATGTTTAATTTCTGGTACCGGAGTAATGTGGTACTTCAGATATCGCGATGATAATGCTTTATAAATACTAAGTTTGGGAAGCGACGTTTCCTCGAATCAACGTTGCCAAGGGGAGCATTTGAGCTCTATCTTGGGCCCACAAATTTACTTGTACTCTACTCCGCCACTTATTTCTCATACAAAGTTCGTTTACTTTAGAGAAGTTTATCAGATTAGGATTTGCCCCTGTTAAGAAGAATTCATATTATGACAGAAAAAGTTTGAAATTACGAAAGGGACAGGCTCCCTCTCCTAGCCAAAGAAAGACTTAAAAGCTAATCTCCTTTTGTGACTTATTTCCCTTTAGACAGGATGGAAGACTTTTTAGGAGCATCAGAGGTCGGATCACATTTGAGTCAGATTCTTCTTGCTTCGCCTCTAAGTCCGAGATCTCGTCGAGCAAATGTTGTGAAGGAGGAAAATTCATGCGCTTAATATTGTCATAAATCTTGTAGACATCCCAACCCTTAAGTGATTTCGCTAGGCGTAACCAGCAAAATACCAAGTCATATCCTTCGTCGTACCCTTGTGCGAGCAGCTTCTCATGGTCATCTAGGAGCACCGACATTTCAAAAGCATGTCTGTCTGTAAGTTACTAGAAAATGACGATGCACTTGTTCTTTCTTTGATTAGCTTCTTGTAAAAGCTACTTAACCTCCAGACGAAGAGCTTTTCGCTTTATTTCCCAAGCACCTTGCTCCAAAGGCAACACGCGCTTTGATTCCTCTTTTAAGACAACAAAAGTTGATCCATCTCTACATTGGCTTGTCTTTCTAACCACAGGTCATCTATTGCCCTCGCGAGATCTTCTTGATAGTCCTTAGCCTTTAAGTTCTTAAGTGTAGTAGCATTGACGTACCAGTATATCTCTACTTCATGAACATCTTTCAAAGCTTGTTGCCAGACCCACATGTTCTGAAGTTCTTCCGACTGGATAACAATCGCTGCTCCGCTTCCATTTTCGTTGTAACCTCTAGATCACCGATTCATTCGAGTTCTCGAATCTGTCTCGCTTGTCGAAATAGGGCCATTTTTGTCCACACGTTAGCCTAATATACATAAATTATAAAGGAAGACAATTTTGACAGCACATGTTACCAAAAATAGAAAGGAAAGTCACCTCGTAACGACTCACATAACTTTAAGATACGCAACAAGGAGACCATGAGTGAAGTCGGTATTTCGAAGTCCGCTGGCATCAATAGGAAAGGCAAATATTACCTCTCGCTCTCTCAATAAGACTTTTATCCAAGCAAAAATATTGTAGGCATTAGCACACTACTAGAATTTATGGCTTGTCCTACCAAAGATTCCACGATGAAAAAGATTTCGTCGGCTTAACCCTTCTTACCCGACGAAAAATAAGGTTGGTAGGGCTAAATCAGTCAACAAACTAGGTTGACCGAATCAATTTACATGACGGCTAAATTTCTTAGGTTAAGACAACGTTCGTTGGGTAAACTTTTGGAGCAAAGATGGGAATGTTTTGATTGACGAATTACCTAGTTGTCATGTAGGTTTTCTTTGCCGACGGAAGTTCGTCGAGTTTCTTTTCTTCCACTAGTTGTGTGAAAAATTGTCCACTGTAAATAATTGCCCTACGAAAGAGTTCGTCGGGTTAACCCTTAGTTGTCATTTATAAGTCTCGTGCCTTCCCTTCCGTTTTCTACTCCATACATTCATTTTCCTCTTTCTACTATGTGCCTTCCTATTCATTTTTCTCCATTCTCCCATTCTTCTTCGGTTCAAGACCATTGTACGTATCCACTACCCAAACCTTCCCATTTGACCATTTTGCACAAGTTTATGAAAAAACGTCATTAACAAAGGCAAGTTTATTATGGCCGTAAGTCTTGGGAGTTCATGGTGAGGATACCATCATAAGGTCAAAGAAGGTGGTGAACAAAAGTTGTTTGGATTTCTTGCATGTGGAAGAACATGGAAAGGATACTACTGTAATGAAAAGCCTTAAACTGTAAAGTTGGGTCGGTCAAGAAAAAATACTCAGCCTTGTTTATATAGCTTAGGACGGTCGAGCTTTTATTTTAAATGTTTTGTATATTTTCAGAGCATTAGACATTAAAAAAATCAGAGCATTCGGTGATATCATGTAAGTTTTTCTATATTTTCAGTATTTTGTAATGGATTGTAAAGCTGTAAACCATATGGCTGAGCGTTTGTTCGCAAAAATTTGCATTTTACTTAATGAAAGTATAGGAAAAAGACCAAGTCTTATTGAATCCATGATTTAGAAGGGGAAACAAATTCTACGAAACTAGTTTTACCAATTGTGTTCATACTAGGGTATCTAATTTGATACGAATAAGGAATATGATCTAAACGCATGGTCAAAAGTACAACTTTTGAAGTGTCACAAATATCCAAGGGTCCTAAAAATGAATTGTCATGTTAGTTGCCTGACGCATTTTCATCGGGTAGGTCAACAACGGTCAACAAAAGCCGTAATTCCAATGTGCAAATATCATATAAATCCAAACATGTGTGTTGGGAATCTCCTGACACAGTTTTTACCTAACAAACTTCCGTCGGTTAAAGTCTTATTGGTCAAAAGTTTCCAACTCCTACTTCCAAAGTGTCATAGATATCCAGTCACGGGCATAAGAATCCACTGACAAGTATTTGTTGACGAACTTCCGTTGAGTAAAATCTAATAGGTCAAAAGTATTTTCTCAACATGTCACAGACATTTAGTCATGGGCCTGGGGATTTTACTGATATATGAATTGCCCGATGGACCTCTGTTGGGTAAAACCCAATTGGTCAAAAGTCAAATTTCTATTTACCATGTGTCACATATATCTACCTCACGTGGGGATAAAATCCACCAACCCAGTAATTACTGGATGAGAGTTCGTCGGGTAAACATATATTTATCAACTATAAATAACTTCCTATCTCTTCATATTTCTCATATAAATAGAAGTGTTTTCTTTTGTCAAGTTAGTTTTGGGATATTCCTTTTAGAATCAGAAAATTGTGTGAGTGGTGGGATGGTTTGGAGTAATTGGGTTGTTTTTAAGGATATCATAGTGGATGGGTGGATGGTGTAGATGTAATTTTAGGTGAGTTAATTGTCAGGTTTCGTAGCAACTATAAGATTTGCATTATAATATTATAGCTAGTGGTTTGAATGGAAATAAGGATCGTCTCGTAGGCTAGTTGAGTAATTTGTCTCTGTCAATGAATGTGGTGATCAGAAGTTACTCGAAAGACTTCCAAGTGGAATAATAATGGAGGTATTGAAGAATATTAGTAATTAAGCTATACTGAAATACAAAATTAAACTGAAATCATGTATAGTATCAAATGTAGGTTGGTTTGTACATGATGTCAACTAATATTTTTTTCATCCAATATAACGCCATTACCAATACTTTTCAATACTTTTGTCATTCTTCTACATGTAAGACATTCGAGTATCTGTTGGTTATCACATTTATAAACACAGAGGAAGTACTCGGCTAGTTAACAATATGATCGTATTTTCTTTCAAACGTATGGCTATAATAATATCATTCTAAATCTTATAGTTGTTGTGAACCGCCACAATTCTCACCTCTGATTACATCTAGACCATCCATCCACACACTATGATATCCTTAAAAACAATCTCATCACTCCAAACCCTCCCACCACTCACGCAATACCTACCAGATGAAGGTTCTATCAGGTAAAAGTGTAAAAATGTTATAACTTTCTCTCCTCCTCTACTCGCCGTTTCAACCTCTCTCTCACTGTTACTCTCAATCTCTCCCTTTCAGTGCTATCTTACTCACATTCTCACCCTCATTCTTGCTCTTAATGCTCTCACCCTCACTTTCTAATTCCCACTGCTCTGACTCTGACTCTCCATTTCAGGTCTTTCAGTTCTCTCACTCTCATTCTCACTCTCCTCTCATCTGACCATGCTCTCAAGCTGAGAACCATCGGTTCTCATCTCTGTCAACCTCTCTGCCACCCTGGAAGTTAGTAATTAATTTCGTTTTATTTGCTAATTTGTTTTGGACTTGTGAAATTGAAATTGATTTGTGGATTTTATAAATTGAATTTGTGAAAATGATGGATTTGTGAATTCGTGAAGCTGTGATATATGTGAATCTTGGGGTTGTACTTTGTCAATTTATGAATTGGATTTTACATGGTGGCTTTTTGAATTGGATTATAATATGTGAATCTGTGAATTGGGGTTGTAATCTGTCAATTTGTGAATTGAAAGTGTTTGTGAATCACAGGTTTGTGGAAGTGAAAATGAACATGTGAAATGAATATGTGAAATTGGAATTGTGAATTGAAAGTGATGGATATTTGTGTATAGGATTTGTGAATTGAAAGTGATGCATATAGGTTGAAAATGAATTCGTAGTGGATTGATAGTGAATTGAAAGTGATGCATATAGGTTTAGGAAATATTTAAAATGATTTATTTTTGTAAATGGCTTACTGATTGATCACGAGAGGCCGCCGGTCTGCTTTTTTTTCGGTTCAGAGTGAGGAGTCGGCCTAAGTGCTAAATTGGTGGCCAGCAGGATCTAGGCACAGACTGCGGAGTCGGCAGCCGCCACGAGTTTGACTACACTATTGCCCCTCCCTAATCTGCCAGGCGACTTTATAGTACCAGTCGCCACCAGCCGCCCTCACCATCTCCCACGATCATATCACCCCCTTCTGGTAATGCAGAAGTCCTTGTAGATGGAGGGGAGATGGAAAAGCACCCACCTTGTCGGGCCCTGAAGACAAACCTGATCATGCGGACCACCCAGTCCAAGATTTGGATTGTATACCTCCTCAACCACCGCCGAGCATGTGCCGATGTCAACAGTTTGTTAACTCACGATTGCGGGGCCCTTATCTGCAGCAAATGCCTTATGGACGCTGATTCATGGGTTATACATAGGTCGAAGGTTCGTGCCGAGATATCCCGCTAGTTTTCGATAAGTATACAACTACTTCGTCAAAGCCATAATTTTTTTTAAATTTATAAATTGTCATTTTAAATTAATTATTTGTTCTTTTTGAAAATTGCAATCCAACTTCTAGTGGAATGAGCGGGACAGAGATTGTGTGGATTACATCACCCGGGTCTGGAACAGTTGGTTCAAGGAGTAGAAGTACGAGCTCCACAAGTACTACGAGTCTTGTCCAACACCTGAGGCAGCGCGAGCAGACCCTCCCAAAGAGTTTTTGGAGAGGGTGGGCGAATGGCACTGGCTTTGCACTCATGTTGAGAGTGAAAAGTGTGGATGTAAATTTCTGCCTTCTTCTTCTTAGACAAAATTGCACATACAAAACAATTAACACCTTAGGTTATGTCTAAGAGCCTCACGTGCCCACGATCAATGAGAGGGGCTTTTTCCGAAGAACCTTCGATGCCAAAGTTAGAATTTGAGGGAAAAGTGTTTAGAGAAATTTGGAGAATTTAGCAAGAGAGTTGGAATTAGGTTTTTGGAGAAATGAGGTAGTATTTATAGGGGTGTGGCCGGCTCCTTTGGGAGAGATGGGAACCGGCCACATTTGGTGGTTTTTGGGTGTAATTGCAAGATATTATGTCAAAACAAAATCAATTAGAAAATTAATTAATTAATTAGGAAATTAATCAATTAATTTAGGTAATTAATCCTATTTTGAATAAATATTTTAAAGGTTACCTTGTGGGGAGGATTTGATGAGGATAGATGAAATAGGTTTTGAATAAATACCTATTTTGATCACTTTTGACCTTGATTGAGTTGTGATTATCCGTTACTCGCGCGTGGGAGTTTTAATGCTCCTCGAGGGAAAGTGGATAAGGATCCTTTAGGTATGCTTTGTTGAGGTCGGTGTAGTCTACGCAAACCCTCCATTTGGGCTTGTCTTTACTAACACGACGTTGGCAAGCTATGCTGAGTGTGCTACCTCTTCTATGAATCCGGCCTCCAGTAACTTGTCAATTTTCACTTCGATGATCGCTACTCGCTTGGGTGCGAAATGTCTTCTCTTTTGGATCACCAGTTTGGCAGCGGGGTCGACGTGCAGCTTGTGGCAAACTATCTTGGGGTCGATGCCGGGCATGTTGGAAGGTGACCATGCGAAGATGTCACGGTTTTTCTTAAGGAAAGCTGGGAATTCTTCTTTTGCTTTCAGGCTTAGACGTGAGCCAATTCTAGCCATCTTTTTCGGCTGCTGGGGATCAAGAATGATGTTCTCGGTGTCCTCTTTGGGTTTCCATCCTATCTCGTCTGTTGGCACATTAGATCAAACACCATCTTCTTGATCTGCTTGTTGTAATTGCTATTTGGTAGCTTCATCGTCCATTCGGACCTCGGTAGCCTCTACAGGGGTAAAGGTTTTCTTCTTTGATTCCTTCAATACTTGTACAGTGCATCATTGGGATGCTACTTGGTCAGACTTAATTTCTCCGACTCTTCCTCCCGGGATGAGGAATCAAATATTTTGATACTTGACGGAAGTAACGGCGTCCAGCTTGTTTAGCCAAGGTCTCCCAAGAATCTCATTATAGGGAGATGGGTCGTTTACAATTGTGAACGTCTGCTTTGAGACAACTGACTGTGTTTTCACATCAAGTGTGATGTGGCCAATGGCAGTCAAGGTGTGCTCGTTGAATCTGGTGAGTACCTTCGCTTGTCATATAATTGTGCTTTCTAGGGCCATCTTCTGAATTACTGAGAGTTGAAGTAGGTTGACCGCACTTCCGTTGTCAACCATCATTCTGTCAACTATAGCATGGGCCAGTTGGACAGATACTACTAGTGCGTCGTCGTGTGTGAAGTCGACGGCTTTGGCATCCTACTCGGTGAAGCCAACTATGGGTCTAGGTTAGGTGTCGACTGTTTGGATTAGTGAGGTTAGTAGAGCCTGCTAGATCTTCATCTTTTTTGAATTATTGGTGGGCCCCAAGTGTTCTGATTCGGCGAAGATGCCATTGATCTGAATTGTCTTAGTTGATGGCTCTTCATCGACGTCTGCGTTCATTCTAGGTTGCGCAGCTGGCTTGTCTAAGTATCTGTCGACTTTGCCTTCTTTCATGAGCTTCTCTAGGTAGTTCTTCCAAGTGTAGCAGTCGTCCGTTGTGTGACTGGGACCTTGGTGGAATGCACAGTACTTGGTGTGATCCAACTTGGAAGTATCTCTCTTTGATTGTTTTGGCAGCTTGAACCATGGCTTGTTCTTAATGTCGCGAAGGATTTGGTGGATCGGGATTGAGAACTTAGAGTAGTTCTTGGTTATTGGAGCCTTTTTTGCTCATGGGTCAGTCCCTACGCTTGGCCTTCTGCCTGCTTTTGTTGTACTGCTTCCCATCTTCCTTCTTTTGAGCCACTGCCAACTCTTTTCGAGGCTGCTCGGGCGCCTTGTCTGCTCGCCGAGCCTCGTCCTAAAGTGTATGCTTTTTTGCCAGAGCGAAAGAGTTTGCCAGGGTTAGATCTTCTTTCACGATCAATTCTCCAAATAGTTGGTGGTCTGCTGGGAGTTCTTTTTGGAATGGCTGCATTTGCTATTGAGTCATCGTATCCGACTATCTTCGCCTTCTTTGCTTTAAACCTCTTTACGTAGTGGCGGAACGATAAGTATTCTTTTTGATCGAGCGGTAGGATAAGTATTCTTTGGTGAAAACCAAGGAAATATCATCAAAACTCCAGATGGATTGTGGTGGTAGGGTGTGGAACCAATCTTGCGCCTCGCCTTGTAAAGTGGTGACGAATATCTTACACATAAGAGCATCGTTGTTCCGATAAAGGACCAATGTGCTTGGGTAGTGCTTCAAGTGCCTTTCGGATCTCAATCTCTTTTAAAAGATGTGAAATGTGGCATGTTAAACTTACGTGGAAGCTCTACCTGCTTAATCTCGTCCGTGAAGGGTGACCTGGTCATATTAGTTATGTCCCGTCGTAACGCTTCGTCGGCGACTTCATTGCGTTGGAAATCATGCAATCGCTCATTTAAGAGCCTCTCTACCTCTTCTTGAATCTGCCTTTGTTGGGGTAGCGGAGCTCTCGGCTGCCTTCTGTCTTGACCTGCTAGTCTAGGTTGCTCTTCTACGTGCTCGGCTCGTCTATGCCGCAGCGGTAGTGCATGTGGTTCGTTCCTAATAGGTGAGGGAATTCTTCATAGGCTACTAGTTGAACTTGAGCTAGATTGAGTGACTACTTGGCTTTGTCCTTCGTGCTGCCTATTCCGCTGTGAGGTGGATGATGCTCCTTGAGGGCCTAGCTGTGAATGAACACTTCACCTAAAAGGTTGCTCTTGTTGACTATCGGAGTGTGACCCCAACCATGAATGTATGCTCGTCCGTGGGCCTAGTCGAGAGTGCACGCTCCTCTACGTGCTAAGACGACGGGAGTATATACTATCTCGGGGGCCCAATCGGGAGTGTACACTGCTCGAACGCTAGGTTCGTGGCTGATCGAGTGGCTGCTTACCGGGACGCTGCTGGAGAAGTTCTTCGTCTACCCTTGTCCTACTTTGGGACACCTCGTCTGGGGCACGTTGCATCTCGGTGCGCTGCAAGAGCTGATTCACCAAGGTTATTTGCTGTGCGAGGGCGCTTGTCAACTCTATAACTTGTTGAGACAAGTGTTGTTCTCTATTTGGGTTAGAATAGCTTAGAATGAATGCATCTCCTTGAGTGGTGGAAGTGTGGTAGACTCCGGGTGCGAGATTTGAGTTAGGAAATGTCAAATTCGCGGAGAAATACGGCAAAAATGCCTTCGGTTCAATCGTCAATCTGGAAATTTGAAGCCGGGACGGTTGGATTGGTCTTGGACCGATTTGGGCTACTTGGAAGGCTACGTGAGTGGGCTACTCGGCGTGCTGCGCAAGTGGGTGAAAGGCTAGGGCTCGGCTCAGCAACGTGTTGAGCTCGCATTGGGCTTGAGTGGCTCAGGCCAGCTCACCTTGGGCTTGGGCCTGCGTGGGCTTGAATGGCACGGCTTGTGGTGCCGTGGGCCTTGCCTAGGATGGCTATTGTGGCGGCCACTGTGGTGCCCCATAGGGGTGGTGCCGCTTCACTCATCATCGTGTTGAGTCTCGTGGATCGTCGTGGTCCTAATTCTTGAACGTTGGAATTTTCGTTCGTTGAGGTTTTTGTACGTTTATTCAAAGAATTTTTACGGAAAAAATTCTAGGAACAAGAATGTACAAAAAATCTACAAATGAACAAGAAAACGAAAAACCTTGAATGCGAGAGTCTTCTACGAGCATGTGACTCAACTCTCAATGAAAGCACCAATTTGTGGATGCAAATTTCTGCCTTCTTCTTCTTAGACAAAATTGCACCTACAAAACAATTAACACATTAGGTCAAGGCCAAGAGCCTCATGCGCCCACGATGAAAGGAGGAGGGCTTTTTCCGAAGAACCTCAGATGCCAAAGTTAGAATTTGAGGGAAAAAATGTTTAGAGAAATTTGGAGAATTTAGCAAGAGAGTTGGAATTACGTTTTTGGAGAAATGAGGTGGTATTTATAAGGGTGTGGCCGACCCCTTTGGGAGAGATGGGAACCGGCCACATTTGGTGGTTTTTGGGTGTAATTGCTAGATATTATGTCAAAATAATATCTTGCAATCAATTAGGAAATTAATTAGAAAATTAATTAATTAATTAATTAATTAGGAAATTAATCAATTAATTTAGGTAATTAATCCTATTTTGAATAAATATTTTGGAGGTTACCTTGTGGGGAGAATTTGATGAGGATGGATGAAATAGGTTTTGAATAAATACATATTTTGATCTTGATTGAGTTGTGATTGTCCGCTGCTCGTGCGTGGGAGTTTCGGTGTGCCTCGAGGGTAATTTTGTCTTTTTAACTCAAGAATCCACGTGTCGCCTCTATATTTTTCTTGATTATTTTTTGCTCCACAAAAAATTTCAAGTAATAGATATTTATATTTTTTCTTTTTGTTGTATATTTATTTTTTCATCTTCATTTAAACTAATATTTTAATGTATAGAAAAAATTAGCGGCAAATAAAGGAAATCAGGACAAGAAGCCGTATGAGCACCATTCCAGTTCTTGACCTCTATCATACTTGGTTAAGGAACGGTGGGAAGCTAGGGAGAAGTTCTCGGAAGTGGTGGTTTGGGTGGGGACCCACACCAATTATGGCAACAAGGTCGTAGACAGGATTTTTGTAAGTATTTTTTCATAACTTTCAATTATAATTTTTATTACTGTAATTATGGTTTAAATTGTAATTAATCTAACTTCGTAATCTTTTTTTATTTTATTTTATTTTTTTATATAAGCTTCAATGGTACAGAAGAATGACGATTACCTTGCCAATCTCTCCTAACAGCATCCTAACGTGCATGTGGAGGAGTTGACACCTGACCAGAGGTGTCTCTCCAGGTGTTGATGGACAGGGTTGGCCGAAGGAAGGGCAAGGAAGTCTACGGCCTAGGAGCGGGTCAGGTTCGGGAAGTCAAGTCTTGTTCTTCATCAAGTTCCACTACAGCGATCGAGACCAATTCCAGACTTGGCAGGTAGAGGAGGAGTTGGCATGCCAAAGGGAATTAGTTCGTCAATACTTCAAAGTTGTATCCCAGAGCTTATAAGCTTTTGGCTTTACGATTCACCGTCTTGCCTGAGCTTATGCCGCCATTCCAAGAGATCCCCAGCAGTCGTCCTAGCAGTGACCAGACCTTACCATAGTTTACGATTTCTTTTTTCTTTTTTCTTTTTGTAATATATTTGGGTGAACAATTTTTTTTGGGTTGTATATATTTATTTCCATTTTTGCAATATGTTTTTTTTAAGTTGCCCGACGGAAAAGCCGTCTCTTAAACTCATCTTCCGACGGCGCTGTCCGTCGAAATATCTTACAACAATATTTAAATACGACATGCCGACCAGTTCCTTTCCGTCGGTTGAGCAATGCTTCGTTGCGTAAATTAATTTTTTACCGGCAAATGTATTCGTCGGGCAATATCTTAAACGACGGATCTATCTTAAAAATTAAAATCCAATGGCCAAATGGACGGCTAACAGTTCCCATTTTTTCTACAAGTTCATTTCTTTAGTTGGAATCCTAGTTATCTCCAATGACCTCGAAGGAATCTCATGTTTTTTTTTTTTTTTTTTTTCCACTAAAAGACAGCCTCATCATATATACCTAGGCAACAATGATACTTGGAATCCAAGAAAATCTATAGTCCAACCCATTCAATCTTCTTGGAAACTACAATGAACAACAATTTATCACACTTAACAAAGCATACTATATGGCTACAAAAAGAAGCATTTAGATAAACAATCCCAAAACTGCTGCATATATCACCCTTTTGCAAAATCTGCTGCATACAGCAAAAAAATAGCACCCTTTTGCGAAACCCTAATTTCTCTGAGATTTTGGCATGGCTTTGCAGAGTGAAGAACAATATGTTGAGTCACTCTCCATGGGACAAAAACTAATTGTGAAGAATTTCATTTGGTCGAAAGAAGAATGGCCAGCCATAAACCACGACGACTTTGCAGACACAGATGACATCCCTGTCATAAGTCTCCAAGGTATTTTGGACGGGAGGAAAAACCCAGACTACGAGAAGGTGTGCCGAGTGACGGTAAGTGCTTGTGAGAAGTGGGGGTTCTTCAAGTTAGTGGATCATGGGGTTGCTTTGGAGATCATAGAGAATTTCATAGGGAGTTTAAATGGGCTGTTTGATCTTCCAATGGAGCAGAAAGTGAAGGGTGTCAGATCAGCTACTTTGCCACTGGGTTACTGTGCCACAAACCCTGATTATGAAAAAAATTTACCTTGGGCAGAGATCTTACAGTTACTCCAGTCCCCTCAACAGGTAGTTGCATTTGCAACTAAAGTTTTTGGTGATCAACACCAGCAATTTAGGTAAGATTTTCATACCATACATACTTGAATTCTTAGATCATGTATGGTTTAATTAGCAGTACATTAATTACAGATATTGTCTATTTGTTCCATATTTGCTGACCACCTCTTTCAATACATGTGGTAAAATAGTTTTGTTCTTTAATCAACAAACTGTTGCCCATATGTTACTTTAAATCTCCTCCAACGAAGTAAAGGTTAAGTGCTCCTATACCAAAATGGTTATTGGAAAAATTTCTTTATTCTTTAGTAGTTGTTTAAGATGATTGCTAAAATGATCACTTAAGTGCATGTGAGTGATTTCTAAATGCAAATATATGTGAATTCTATAAGAAAATTGCAACAAAGGTTTTTGGTGGCCAACAAATCACCAATTTAGGTAAGATTTTCATATATATCATATAGTTTGAATTCCTAGGTCATGTATGATATTTAATGGTTTGAACAGTTGATCAATTAGAGGTAATTAATAAAAAAAAAAACTTACTACCTCTTTCAATACGTGTGGTGCGAATAGTTTTTTGGTTTTCTACAAACTGTTGTCCTTGTTGTCCATGTAATTTAACTTAAAATCTCCTCTCCAATAAAGTGAAAGTTAAATATCGCTATACCAAATGGTTATTGGAACTATAATTTTATTCATTAGTAACAGTTTAAGATGATTGCTTAAAGGGTGGTGCCATCCACACACTGTTTTTTACCTTCCGCACACTCTTTGTTAATTAATGTCATTTGATCTTTAATTCATTCAACCCAATGGCTGGTAATCGAGAGGCGTGTGAAATGTAAAAAAAGATGTGTAGATAGCACCACACTTGCTAAAATGTCATTCAAACGCATGTGAGTGATTTCTGACGATAAATGTACGTATGTTCAATAAAATCTTGCCACTCAGTACTACGGTCTGGTGGTATTCCTCTTCACTTGAAAGTGAGAGGTCTTAGGTTCGAACCTCATGGATGGCAAATTCGATACCAAATTAGGTTGCCCATTGTGTGACTTAGCCGAACTTCCCATCCCCTAGTGTAAAAATATCGATGTACTAAAAAAAAAAAAAAAAATCTCACATGCATCAATGACCTAAAATCAATCATGCACCAACGAATAATTGGCCTAGCTACCATTTTTCTTAGACGTGGCATTCATGTCGTTTTTTTCGTGTTCGTGTCATACCTGATATTTTAATGGGCCATATCGTGTAATACCCGTTAAATTAAACGGGTAATATGACATGACGCGTTACCCATTAAAGAAAATATATTTGAAACCAATAAATAATGGAGAAATTAGGTTCACATCATTCTTTTTGCTACTCCATTGATTAAAATCCTATTCATTTTCAATTTTTAATCAAGGTCCTTGGTATTAATAACATCATTAATTATTTGAATAATAAAATATTTTTATTTTTAAATATATTCCTTTAGTGTTAAAAATGTTACAATTAGTATATTTATATTTATGGCTAAATTTTTTATCATATATTTTTATTTTTAGTTTGTACCTATTTTTAATTTGCAAATATTTTTTAATTTGTACCAATTTTCTTTTCATTTTTAATTTGTACCCATATATTAGTTACTTTTTGTGCCCATATTTTTTAAAGTTTTATTTTGTGTTTGTACCCATGTGTATACCGTCACGTGACATTGCACATTTAATCAATGATAGACAAATTACATATGGTATATTTATGTTTTATGCCTAAACTTTGTATCATATATTTATATTTTTAGTTTGTACCCATTTTTAATTTGCAACATTTTTTTTTAAATTTGTAGTATTTTCTTTTTAGTTTTATTTTGTACCCATGTATTAATTTCTTTTAGCGCCTATATTTTTTAAAAATTCATTTGTACTCATAATTTTTAAATCTTTTATATGTACCCTAATTTATATATAATGTACCCATTATTCTTTATTAATGTACCACTTTGTTATATGTGAAATGTACCAATTTTTTTGTAAAATGTACCAATTTTTTTAACACTATGGATACATTTTTTTGCCATTTATTATTTCTTATTTTACATAGTTTTTATCAATTTATTCAATCAAAATGTTTGATTTTTTTTATTGTAACCGTTTCTAATAGTATTATAATGAGGAATTTTAAATTTATAGGATTATAAATCTCATAAAATATCAAACAATTAATGTCAAAACTATAAAAATATAAATATTAATAGTTATATAATGAGCTGTACAAAGTCAAGGGACTTTGATCAAACTTTGAATACCATTAAAGTTTTAATAAAAGAATGTTGAGGATTACGAACCGCATCCAAAGTATCCTATAAATAATCAAATGAAAAGCATAATACCAAATTAGTATATACATACCACATTGTCACATTCAAAACATAAAAACACATTTGTCATTCAAATATTATATGCCCAAAATAAGAACGTAATAGAAAAAGCTTTAGTACATTACAAAATATCAAATGTTCAAAGGATTTGCAAAATCAAGGGAGTTATGTTTCAAGGTTGTGGAGTCTAAACAACGATGTAAGTGTAACCAATGTCTACTAGTGGAGGAATGATGCAATCACAAGTGCTTATATATTGTTTCACATTTTTCACACTTGTAGGTCTGCCTTCTTGCCTATACTAATACTATACTAGTTGATTTTAATTTTGGACTAGAGGTCAAGTAAAATTTATCCTAGTAATGACAATAAAAAACTCTCATAATAAAAATAAATAAATAAAACTTAATTTTTTTAACTTATATAGAATAATAACACTATAATACATATTTAATATACAATATATACACTAGGGTTATTTAGTTTTATAATAAGTTTTTTTAGTAGTTAAACTTTAAAATTATCAAAATAATTTTTTTTAATGAGTCGAAACGGGTTACCCGCGTGTATACCCGTTATTAACGTGTTCTTAACGAGTCACCCGATAACGACTTGATTCGTAATCATGTTGATCCAAAGCCCATTATTTTCTTGTTGTGTAAAAAATTGCCAAGTCTAATTTTTCTTCCCATAGTTTAACACTAATCAATGTTTGGAATATGTATCAGCAATGCAATGATTGGTTACTTGAATGCACTGGACAATTTGGGAATGACAATTTTGGATATGTTAGCTCATGGACTGGGCCTTCCAGACAACTTTTTCACAAAGAACTTTGAGGAAAAAGAGGCTACCATGATCAGGGTCAACAGATATCCTCCTTGTCCCCTCCCTGAAAAATGTCTTGGGCTTGGGAGCCATTCAGACCCACATACCTTAACCATATTGTTACAAGATGATGTTGGTGGCCTGCAAGTTCTGACGAGTGACAACAAATGGATTGGTATCCGTCCTGTTCAAAATTCTTTCATCATCAACGTCGGTGACACCCTTGAAGTAACTCTCTCTCTCTCTCTCTCTCTCTCTCTCTCTCTCTCTCAAGCAATTGTATGCATATATACATTTAGTAGTAATGTTCCCTTACTAGAAAAACGCTAACGTTGTGAGGCTGTAATATGGATTACACCTTTTTTTTAAAGGAAAACTAATGAAAAGGATTTGAAAACTTTGAGTTTTAATGATAAGGACAAAATAAAGGGTAAAGTGAATAGTACCAGGATTGACTTTTTAGTGTAAAAATGTGATTTTTCGTTAAAGTGAACAGTACCGGGAACTTTTCGTTAAAGTTCTTTTTTTTTTAAAGTTCGGTTTTTGTACAAAGTTGTAACTGTAGTGTAATTTTCTTGCAGGCTTGGACTAATGGGAAGCTGAGGAGTGTAGTGCATAGAGCAGTGGTTAACAAGGAGAAGAATAGGCTATCAGCAGCATATTTCATGAGCCCCCGTAATTCTGCCCTCATTGACTGCCCTCTTGAGCTCAAGGATGCAAAAACCAACCCTAGAAAGTATGTGCCCTTTACTTGGGGTAATTTCCGAAAGCAACTTTTGGTTCAAAAGAGGGTTGTTGGTAAAACTGCCCTAGAAAGATACCTAATATCCAAATGAAGATAATAGTTTGAAATCTGGGAGGACCAAAAGTTTAGACTTATTATATATTAGACGTCTAATACAGGTTTAGTCTATCTGTATTAGTAGTCTGGCTTCTATTAAAAATGGAGTTCACATTGTAATCTACAAATATGACGCGATTTCTTGTACCATGCCAGCATGCCTTGCTTACCAAGCAAAAAGAAAGAATAAAATTATGAAGATTGCCTTCACACATAAATCAATTTTTGTTTTCATGTAGTTAATAATTTCAGTAATACGCCTTTTTCCTATTTGAATGGAATGTCAAAGAATGGAAAATTTCCAATTTTCCAATATATCAAACCAAACGGAAGTCTGTCTTATTAGCTAACAACTATTGAACAATAATATATATATACAGATCTAGATCTATCAATTGTGTCACTAAACAGGACATATATTATATAAAATATAAATAAGGTCTTCGTATATCATTCCCTTACCTGTACGGAATATATTATGCAGTCTTATGGAATGAAAATCCACATAATGCAAAATTGTCAACTCATCGCCCAAATAACTAAACAGGAAATCAAATGAAGACTAAAGGTTTTGGTCGGACCCTCCTTCTCAACCGTGTGGCTTCTACTTTCATTTCAGACTACATTTAGTTTGGTTTACAACTAATGCAATCGGCAGAGTGGATAAAGAACGATTCAAAAGAAACGAAACTTGCTAAGATATTAAATTACATGCGATGGAGCATATGCACTTTGATTCGTGGTCGATTCTCATTCATTTCTGTTAACAACTAATTATTTAGATCATTAACGCTATTGCTCTAAAAAAATATATTAAATTACATGATGGCGACTTAGCCAAGTTGCAAGCAAAACCTAGATTCATTATTTTCTCTGGACAAAACTTATAATCCATATTTATAATTACTCGTTTATTGGAGTACTCATGACCTAAATTATCGGTTCGATAACAATGGCAATTATAAGAAACATATTTATTATGTAGACCATGCATCTTCTCCGGCTAAACCTCATGACAATATTGGGTGCATTTGGATACCATATTCTAGAGGTTTCTCCTCCGCTTAATTTGCTAGTTTTCAATACTAGTGTGGTTATTAGCACTTTAAAAATACATTTACGTAAAAAAAAAAAAATTTATTTTTTCTTCCTTTTTTTATGCGTTTCCCCTTTCATCACATCCTTTGACAATGTCGATGTACTTTTATACTTCATCTTTGCAACTATTCTTACTTGGGTCTTACGTATATAATTAAGGAGAAACTAGCTAGCTAGTTGTTATTTCATACCCAGCTGCTTACTCGGGATTTTTTCTTGGGGCTAAAGTATTAACACGTATTTTTGTTTTACAACTAATATAAAGCGATAGGTGCAATACATGATATACATCAGATGCCTTCTCAAATTCTTACAAAACCTAATATAAAACGAAAGGTGAGAGAACATAAGCATTATCCTTATTTATATTCTTAAGTCACCAATGGTTCACTTACCGCGTAGAATTTTTTATCACTTCTACATTTGTTGGTTGCAAAATCACTTCTATATTTGAACTCCAAATTTTGGTTGAAATGAAAGTCGTATTTAAGGAAAAATAAAAAAGCAAATTATCTTGCTTTGAACTTTACGTACCTCGACTCAGTATATCCACCAGCATGCATGCGAAATTTCTCCTCCAAAAAAAAAATGGCTGCATATTTTTTATCAAAGCTTAAAATTTTTTGTCCAACTAACTACACATTTAATAAAGCCATGCATGAGACTTGAGAGTGTACGGGCTCTTTTGCTAAACATTAGTAGTCCTCCTCATATGGATATTCACAGATAGTTTATGTTTCCTATCTGCAAGGTTTTGGTCAATAATTAAGGATGTTTCTTCGAATATAAGCAGCTACATAAAATTTGACCTGGCAGCATTGGTCCTAAAATATTTGGTCTTCCCCCAACAAGAAAAGTAAAAGCAAGAGGAAAAACGATACTTTGTTTGTCAACATGGCGGAAAAATGATGTTGATGTTGGAGGAACATATACAGTACATATATGCTTTAGTTTCCAGCCTGATCGGAACCTTTCAGTCTCGGAAGGAGGCACATCCTTCCAAAGTCTTGGGTCCTTTTTTTATTACCCAAACTCTCCAATCAATCCTACAATAATGAGGACATTCTATTTCCACCTAACTTTGTACTCAGTAGACGATTTAGGGTTCTCTAACAATTCCCTAGCCTTCTTCCTATTTCCCCTCATTCATGAAGTTGTTGTTGTGGATGCAAATTTCCGTCTTCTTCTTCTTGAACAAAATTGCACCTACAAAACAAATAACACCTTAGGTTAAGGCCAAGAGCCTCACGTGCCCACAATGAATTTGGGGGGGGGGGGGGGGGGGGGGGGGCGGGGCTTTGGCCGAAGAACCTTTGATGCCAAAGTTAGAATTTTAAGGGAAAAGTGTTTGGAGAATTTGGAGAATTTTGCAAGAGAGTTGGAATTGAGCTTTGGAGAAAATGAGGTAGCATTTATAGGGGTACGGCCGGCCCCTTTGGGAGGATGGGGACCGGCCACTTGGATGGTTTTTTGGGTGTGATGCATAATTTGTTAGCTAATTAATAAATTAATTGAGTAATAACTCAATTAATTAGCTTAATTAATATAATTTGAAAGGAATGATTTGGGGGTTACCTTGTGGAGAAGATTGGATAAGGATGGATGAGATAGTTTTTGAATAATTACTTATTTTGAGCACTTTTGACCTTGATTGAGTCATGATTGTCCACTACTCGAGCGTAGGAGTTTTGGTATTTCTCAAGGGTAATTTTATCCTTTTCACCCTAGAATCCACGTGTCGCCTCCATATTTTTCTCGATTATTTTTGGCTCCACAAATGCCCCCACACCTGTTGGGCTGCTCATAGGAAAGGGCAGTAGGTGTAGAGATTTTCTTGCTTTAGGAAACATAGGATTGTTTCCTATTTTGATGTAGATTCCCTCTTTAATTTGAAATTAAATCATTCTAGGAAAGGGAAATAAATCACTTCTAAATTCTATTTAAGTCTACCTTAAGTAGATGATTAAATCAACTTTAGAGAGCAATTTATTCTACCCTACAAGAGAGAGAAAGCTAGAAGATATTTGTTCCCCCTCCTTGAGCAATTTTCTACACGCCCGTGCAAAGGACCGTCTTTCATTGCTTTCTTCGTCTTCTTCGCGTCGCACCGAGGTAAGAAAAAAATTAATTTTCCTTGTCTTCTCCTTGGATAGTGCTGTCGTGGGGCAGCCGTCGGGGTGGTGCGCATATCGGTTGGCAGGGGCCAGGAGTCGGCTCGGCAAGAACCACTGCTTGGGCTACTCAGCTTGGCTAGAGCCAAGGGCAGCTTGTGCGGTTGTGGCCATAGATTGAGGCACTGGGGCATAGTGCTAGGTGAGTCGCATGGCTTATGTCTTTTGGGCTCTTGGACCTGACGCTGGCCAGGCCGGCGATTGAGAGAAATGAAGATGTTGATGGCCTCATGGGCTGCTGGAATGCTGGGCATGCAGGCCTTTTGCCTGCTGGTCCGAGAGTAAAAATAAGGGAAAAGCCAGTATGGGTTGAGCTCCCCCGTGGATTACCTTGAATGACGTTGGCTGCTTAGTTCTCTTCGTTAGGAGAAAGATGGGCTGCTCCCGAGAGAGAAGGTAAAGAGGATCAAGGCGGATGCATTGGCTTGTCTGATCCCTATCGTGGAGCCTACTATGAATGAAGGTGGAAAAAAAAGGATCTTCCCCGCCTGCTCAAGAGATGCCGGTTGAGAAAAAATTGAAGACTTCATCCGCTGCTCGTGAGGGTCCGCTTGTTGCTGAGAGGCTTGTGATTGACATGACTTCTTCTAATGGGAAGAAAAATGAGGATGCTAGATCTAAGTCTGTGGCGCCTGCCATGTCGAGAATGGCTAGTACGATTGCTGATAAGATTGCTCAGCGTAGATCTTCTGTCATGGCCCCAGTGCCGAAGTCTATACTAAGACGTCCGTTGAGAGCGAAGTCCAGTTTACATTTGGAAAGGCTTGCTATTATGAAGAGTGATAAGGTGGACTCTGCTGCTAAAGTGGCGCAAGGCCCACTCCCTCTACTGCTAAGATTGATTCGCCTGCTGGGAAAGAAGAGACTACTCGCTTGAGCAGCTGTGAGAAATCCACTAAGCCTACTTTTGGGGAGGCTGCTAAGATTTGTGCACTTTTGAAACCAGATCTGCTTGAACACATAGACACTTGTGCCAAGTTTTCCGATGGCGTTAAAGGGGTTGTTTGCCCAAGTTCCTTTGTAAAGCATACGACCGAGTATAGGAAGATTTCCCTACTTGCCATGATGCAGAAGACTGTTATTCTGGTAGCTGAGTGTATGCTCCTTGACCAAAAGGATACCAAGGCTGCCAAGGAGGTGGCAAAGGTTGTGGCAGTCGAAGCTTAATCTTCTGTCGAGAAGATCAAGAGGTTGGAATCTGAGCTCGTTGCTTTGATAGGCCGTCTGACTTTGAGTTTGCTGGGAAGACTTCGAAACCTTCTCTATTTCTCCAGAAGGCTTGCTTATCTTTACTTTTGAGGCCTGCATTGGTGAAGTAGTCGGAAAGGTTGATGCCCAAGCTGGAGCAGCTTGGGGTGAAACATCGGATGATGCCACTGTTGGGAGCTTTGCGGCTGATGAAGGTGTGGCGGCCAAGTAGTCGTGGGATGTCCAAGCTGCTGAAGGGTAGTATTCTAGGTAGCCTTTATGATTTTCTTTGTTTTCCTTGTTGCTCTTGTTTTGTTTGAACTTCTTTGGCCTTTGCTAGTCGTTTATCAATTTTGCTAGAAAATTTAATAAACTTGCTTCCTTCGCTTTTCTCCATCTTCGCTTCTTTAGTTCATGTTTTAACCTTAAACTTTATAGTCTAGTGGCAGGCGTGTTGCATTTCTATAAGCAGACAGGCCCGCGTAGCCTATGCAATCGTAGGTGTTGGTATAGAACTTTGCAAAGTTGTTAGCCATAGGGTCGGCAGTCGAGCGCCTTACTTACAGAAGCAGACAAATCCGCGTGACCACTAGGCTGTTAACCTTGGCTTTCTTCAATTCCGTAGGTTGTGTAGCAAGTATCATAACACTTTAGGACTTGGTGTAGGTCGTTCCACTCTTTGGCAGAAATGAAGCCCATCGACTGCGTAGCATGTTGGCAATGGACGAAGCTTCATATATGCGCGCCAACTTGTTTAACCTTTCACAGAAACGTACGGTTGTATAAGTTTAACGCGGCTTACTGCTCGAAAGGCAAGCCGTAGGCAGTCTTCTGGAAACCGTAAGCTACCTTAGTGCACTCGGTAGCAGCTTTAGGGTTCCAGGGCAGCCGTCCGTAACGTGTACTACGTAATGTGCCCCCTCCGTCTCTAGGGCCCGATTCCCCACGGATTAGGCCAAGAGACCTAAAATCCTTCAATTAGCTAAGCCTTGAAAAAGACCATTATGGCTACTTCTAGGAATCCCGGCGCAAGCCATCGTGCATTTAGTTATATAGGGCAGCCCGGCTCATCCACGTCTGGATATTCGGAGTGTAAAGTTTATCCTCCCGCCTTGGAGAGTAAACCCATGTGGGTGTCGGGGAATTGGTTTACCCTATTGCAGTGGAGATCAATTAGTTTATCCTCTCACACTGGAGAGTAGACCAGTTGAGTGTTAGGGAATTGGTTTACCCTTGGTCATTCGGGGGGTGCAATTCCCGCGATGAGTCCCTAAGAAGGGCGTGGTCTTCTTTTGAAGTGTAGGAGTGATCATTTGTTATAAGTATGCAGCCAAGCCAAGTTGTAGATTACTTCTGAACTCCTCATTAAAAAATAAGTGAAACAAACAAGAACTTAGTTGTGAAGTAGGAACTGCATAACAAATAGATAGTCCTTGGCTTGTAAGGTGGTGCCTGTCGAGCTGCTTGAGCCTTCAGGCTTTGATGTAGCGGGAGGTCACAAATGGTACTTCATCAGATTGTAGATGTTCCACTGTTTTTCGATCTCTTTGTCGTTCATGGTCGCGAAGGTATAATTACCCTTACCGTCTACTTTGTTGATCTTATACGGACCTTCCCAGATAGGATCTATCTTTTTGGAGCCTTCTCTACAGGCAGTGATAAAGGCTTTTCTTAAGACTAGATCTCCGGGCTGGAACTGTCTGATCTTGCCCCTTTTGTTGTAGTTGGACATGAGCTGCTGCTGGTAGGCTGCGATGTGGGTGATGGTCTGCACGCGCTTCTCCTCTGCCAGATCTATGTTTGTGGTTGTCTCCTTACCGTTATGCTCAATGATTGGCAGTAGAGTGTTAATACTTGGCACTAAATGCCAAAGAGAAATGCGTCTCACCGGTGGCTCATCGTTTGGTCATACGATATGCCTATAGACAACTAGAAAGTTCATCTGGCCACTTTCCCTTCTTGTTGGAAAGGGATTTCTTGAGGCAGTCGAGAATCATCTTGTTGGATGCTTTGGCCTGCTCATTGCCTTGAGGATATCTCGGCGTGGACATGTGATGCTTAATGCTATACTTTTGGAAGAACTTCGCCAGACCTTTGCCCATAAATTACGGGCCGTTGTCGATAACGATGGATCGGGGATGCCAAATCGGCAAATAATGTTCCTCCATATGAAGCGCTCTATGTCCGCTTGAGTCGTGGTTGTCGTGGCCTCTACTTCTACCCATTTGGTGAAGTAATTGGTTGCCACGATCATCATGCCTTTGCCCCCAGTAGCGGGCTGCATTTGCTCTACCAAGTCGATTGCCCACTGCAAGAAAGGCCAAGGACTCGTCTGTGGGTGTAGCTCGCTGGCAGGCAGTGCTGGTACCAGCTTGTAGCGTTGGCAGCGGTCGTACTTTTGCACTAACTCCTTAACGTCTTGATGCATGGTAGGCTGGTAGTAGCCTGCGTTAAGAGCCCTCTGCGCTAAGGATTGGCCTCCAGAGTGATTTTCACAAATGCCTTCGTGGATTGAGCTTAGAACCTTTAGGTCGTTAGGAGGCACTAGGCAGCAAAAATATGGTCCAGTGTAGGATCTTCGGGCGAGAATGTCGTTCCACATGTAGTAGCGTGCTGCCTTTATTTGGAGCTTTCTAGACTCCAACCTTTTCGTTGGGAGTGTACAATTGACTAGGTAGTCCATAATAGAACTTTGCCAATTTGGAGTTGTACTAACCTATGACACATCGACTGCCGGCTTTGCCTTTATGCTTGGCTTGTCTAGATATTCCATTGGGATAGAACGTTTGAGTTGGTGGTCGAGGGGGGGAGCCTAGGCCGGCTAGTGTGTCCACGTGGGCGTTGTCTGCCCGCGGAACTTGAGTGAGGATGTAAATCTGAAATGCCTCAAGTTGCTTGCATACTTTCTCTAAGTATTACGCCATCCTTGGATGTTTTGCCGTGTACTCCCTAGTAGTCTGGCTGGTGATTAGCTGGGAATCAGAATGAGTTGCAATCTTTTTCACCGCCAAGTCTTTTGCCATTCGGAGGCCTGCTAGTAGGGCTTTGTACTCTGCTTCGTTGTTGGATGCCTTAAAGCCTAAAGTAATTGCCTGCTCGAGCATCAAATCGTCTGGGGTGACAAGGACTATGCCTGCTTCCGAGCCTTTGTAGTTGGATGCGCCGTTAACATGCAAATGCCAGAAGTCTCCATCGGGCGAAGCGGCATGGCTAGGGCTTGCTTGGCTATCTCCGAAGCGTGGTTGGGTAACATTGAACAAGTGGTCGGACTTTTTTTTGATCGACCGATATGATGAATATTCTTTGGTGAAAACCAAAGAAAGTTCGTTGAAACTCCGGATGGATTGTGGCGGCAGGGTGTAGAACCAATCTTGTGCTTCGCCTTGTAGAGTGGTAGCAAATATCTTGCATATGAGATCGTCGTTGTTTCGATAGAGGATCGTTGCGTTTCGGTAGTGCTTCAAGTATTTCTCCGGGTCTGCATATCTTTTGAATGATGTGAAATGTGGCATGCTAAACTCGTGTGGAGGCTCTGCCTGCTCGATCTCGTCCGTGAATGGTGACCTGCTTATATTGGTCATGTCATGTCGTAGTGCCTCGTCAGTGACCTCGTTGCATTGGAAATCGCACAATCGCTCGATCAAGAGTCTCTTTACTTCTTCCTGAATTTGCCTTTGTTGGGGTAGCGGAGCTCTCAGCTGCCCTCAGTCGTAACCTATTGGTCTAGGTTGCTCTTCTACAGGCTTGACTCTTCTATGCTGCAGCTGCGGTGTATGTGGTTCATTCCTAGCAGGCGAGGGAATTCTTCACAGGTTGCTGGTTGAGCTTGAGCCGGATTGAGTGACTGGTTCTCTTCTTCTTTCATGCTGCTTACTCCGATGTGAGGTGGAGGATGCTCCTTGCGGGTCTAGCCGCGAATGAAACTTTTCCTGAAAGGTTGCTCATGTTGACTATCGGAGTGTGGTCCCAACCATGAATGTATACTCGTCCGTAGGCCTAGTCGAGAGTGCACTCTCCTTTGCGCGCTAAGACAAGAGTATACGTTATCTCGGGGACCCAATCGGGAGTGTACACTGCCCAAACGCTCTGTTCGTGGCTAGTCGAGTGGCTGCTTTCCGGGATGCTGCTGGAGAGGTTATTCGTCTACCCTTGTCCTACTTCGGGACACCTTGTATGGGGCACGTTGCATCTCAATGCGCTACAAGAGTTGATTCACCATGGTCGTCTGCTGTATGAGGGTGCTCGTCAATTCTATGACTTGTCGAGATAAGTGTTGTTCTCTATTTAGGTTGGAAGAGCTTGGAAGAAATGCGTATCCTTGAGCTGTAGAAGTGTAGTAGACTCCGAACATGAAATTTGAGTTGGGAAATGTCAAATCCGTGGAGAAATGTGATGAAAAATGCCTCTGGTTCAATCGTAGGCCCAAAAATTTAAAGCCAGGCCGGTTGAACAAACCTTAGACCGATTTGGGCTGCTTGGAAAGCCACGGGAGCAGGTTGGGCCACATGAGTGGGCTGCTCGGCGTGTGGTGCACGTGAGTGCGAGGCTAGGGCTCAGCTTAGCAATGCGTTAGGTTCGCGTCGGGCTTGAGTGGCTCGGGTAGTCTCACCTTGGGCTTGGGCCTGTGTGGGCTTGAATGGCACGGCTTAGGTCGTGGTTGTGGCACCCTGGGCCTTGCCAAGGGTGGCTGCCGTGGTGGTTGCCACGGTGGTGCCCTTTGGGAGTGGTGCCGCTTCACTCATCGTTGAGTTGAGCCTCATAGATCGCCGCGGTCCTAATCCTTGAACGTTGGAATTCCCGTTTGTCGAGGTTTCCGAATATTTTGCCATTGTACTTTTCTTTTACGTTTTATCGAAGAATTTTTAAAAATAAAAATTCCAAGAATAAGAATGTACGAAAAATCTACAAGTGAACAAGAAAATGAAAAACCTTGAATGCGAGAGTTTTCTATGAGCATTTGATCAAGACTTTCAATGAAAGCACCAATTTGTGGATGCAAATTTCCGTCTTCTTCTTCTTGGAAAAAATTACACCTACAAAGCAAATAACACCTTAGGTCAAGGCCAAGAGCCTTACGCGCCCACGATGAATGAGGGGGCTTTGGCCGAAAAACCTCCGATGCCAAAGTTATAATTTTGAGGGAAAAATGTTTGGAGAATTTAGAGAATTTTGCAAGAGAGTTGGAATTGAGTTTTGGAGAAAATGAGGTAGTATTTATAGGGGTATGGCCGGCTCCTTTAGGAGGATGGGGATTGGCCACTTGGATGGTTTTTTAGGTGTGATTCATAATTTGTTAGGTAATTAATAAATTAATTGAGTAATAAATCAATTAATTAGCTTAATTAATATAATTTGAAAGGAATGATTTGGGGGTTACCTTGTGGAGAAGATTTGATGAGGATGGATGAGATAGGTTTGGAATAATTACCTATTTTGAGCACTTTTGACCTTGATTGAGTCATTATTGTCCACTGCTCGGGCGTAAGAGTTCTGGTATTCCTCGAGGGTAATTTTGTCCTTTTTCACCCTAGAATCCACATGTTGCCTCCATATTTTTCTCGATTATTTTTGGCTCCATAGTTGTCAACCACTACAGGGTGGCCCAGTGGTTAGGGATGAATTTCAGGTCCGTATTTCACACGGCACGTCCTGTGTTCATTCTTGACGTTGGCGAAGCGCACGATGGTTCTGTGCCAGAAGGAGGCTGAAATACTTCTGTGGTTGATATTCCCGACCCCTAAAAAAGTAGAATGCCATGACGAAACCACCGGCTGGTCTTTTAAAAAAATTGAAACTGTTGTTTTCGACTATTCTATATTCTTTTTCCTTTCTTTTGATCAACTTAGGGAAAATTTGATGACACTTCTGAATTGGGTTTTGGTTTCCTTTTCTAATTAGTTAAAATGACGGAAAATGTATGGGAGGAACGATAAGGCACCAGGATGGAAGAGATAAGTTAAATAATAATTACTTGAAATGTAGAATTTTTCAGGTCGACGAGTTGAGGGCCCACTCCAACAACACCGATACTGTCCTCATTTTACCACATGCTTAATCTTCAGGTGTGGGGTTTTATCACAAAATACCTTGGTGTTAGTTAGAGTGGGATAATTCTATTTAAAGTGCTTTCTCCTGTTCCCTCTAGCCGATGTGGGACAATGAGGAATTCCAACACGCCCCCGCATGTGAGACCCCATTTTTGTGGGTCACACGTGGAGTTCCACACATCGAGAACCACGTAGAGCCAAGTCAGGGCTCACCCATCATGCGGGGCCAAACGGGGACCCATTCAATCACGTGGCATCTTTGGCCTACATGGAGCCATATCAGGACTCACCCATTCCACGGGGCCAAAAAGGACCCACCCAATCACGTGGCAGTACAAGCCCGTCCCCTGGCTCGGGTACCATGTAGAAATTTTCAGGTCGATGGGCTGAGGGCCCACTCCAACAACACCGATATTGTCCCCACTTTACCAGTTGCCCAATCCGTTAGGTGTGGAGTTTTGTCACAAAAAGCCTCGGTGTTAATTAGAGTGGAGTAATTCTATTTAAAGTGCTTTCTCCTTTTCGCTCTAGCCGATGTGGGACAATGAGGGATTCCAACATGAAAATCATCCCGATCGATAAGGAAGTTAATTATACTGGTGGTACAGATTTTGTATATCTTGTTCATACCCTACCACTTCGGATCATTAAATAATGTTGTAGGATCTTAAAAATAAAGGAGAAGTTAAAGAGAGAAGGTGACACATAGTATTACGCTATAGTGGTATTCCTCTTCACTTGTAAGTGAGAAGTCTTAGATTCGAATCTCGCCAAAGGCAAATTTGAACCACATTATTGCTAGCCCATTGTGAGGCTTAACCACTCTCCCACCCCTTATAAGTGTAGAGAATATCATTTGTTCAAAAAAAAAAAAAAAAAAGAGAAGGTACAAAGAAGAAAGTAGCTGGCATTCCTCATAATATATATATGGGTAAAGAAGCTCAACATGAATTAGATTAACTAAGGATAATGTACGGTTTGCTAGCTTCATGCCTTTGCATGCGTTATTGTTAGCTCGACATATGTATTTCGCTAAAAAATTATTAACATTATTCGACATGCTCGCTTGGAAGTTGCCAACATCTATTGAAAGGCACACAACATTGTTTGACAAATGACCACATATATATGTGGAGCCAAAAATAATCACAAGGCGACACGTGGATTTTTGGATTAAGAAGACAAAAATACCCTTGAGGTGTATCAGGATTCCTACGCGCAAGTAGCGGACAATCATCCTCAACCAAGTCAAAAATGCCCAAAATAGGTAACAATTTAAAACCTATTTCATCAAATTCCTTCTACAAGGTAATTCCCAAAACCTCTTTCATTCCATATATTTTCTATTTTCATTATTTAGCTAATCAATTAGCTATTTATTTTATTCTTTCCATAACTTCTAAAACCTTCCTTCTAAAAATCATGATAAATGGCCAATTAAGGGGTTAATTGCCTAATTAATCCCATAAATTGTTAATTAAGTGATCCCTTTTACCCATAAAACACCACATGGCCGGCCATCCTGAGTCCAAATCTTCTGCACCCAAAAACTTCTGTGGCCTCTCTGTGCCTTTGTTTTTATCGAGCATGTCAGCAATCACACCTAATCAAATCAAGCTTCAAGTCCCGAGTCCCAAGACATGCTCAATAAAATCAAAGGCACAAAGGGGCCACAGGGGTTTTTGGGTGCAGATAACTCTTTCTCGGCCATCCTCCGTATTTTCTACCTTTTCTACCATATTTTCCCTTTTTATGATAATAATTAGCTAAGTTAATTAGGGAATCATTTTGATTAATTAGCTAATTATTTCATAACTCCCAAATTGAAATAAATCAAGAACCTAGCCAACAAACAAAGGTAGGTGGCCGGTCCTCTCTCACCCAAGGAGGCCGGCCACTCCCCTATAAAAGGCCTTGCATTTTCTCCAAAAACTCACTTCCAACTCTTGCTAAAAATTCTCTAGAATTCTCAAACACTTTTTCTCTCTAAATTCTATCTTTGGCATCGGAGGTTCTTCGGCCAAAGCCCCCCCATTCATCGTGGGTGTGTGAGGCTCTTGGCCTTGACCTAAGGTGTTAATTGTTTTGTAGGTGCAATTTTGTCCAAAAAGAAAGCGGCGGAAATTTGCATCCACAATATATTCACTAATTATTCGATGAAATGCTTCAGTAAAAAATTGCGTGTTATTTCCATCTAAAAACTTTGGTGCCCTGCACGCACAATTAATTATCACTCCAACCCGCCCACCCCCAGCATCCCCCCAAATATTTTCTCCTAGATCCCCATCGCGCACAGTGGATCTAAGCACAATCCAGGTTCTACAAGTTATGCTAATGAAACCCAATTTTTGCAATAATGACTATATTGATTTTGATAGGTTAACTACCCTTTGGGTTGGGATGATTTTCAAAATGAGTCACAGTTTTAACCTTTTTCATATTGTACTTTACGGTTTTGAAATTGTATCAATTTGTACCTTATGTCTCATTGATTGTATGTTAATTTATTAAATTTATGACGTAGTAATCTTGAGACTTATATATGGGCCAACATGTATGCCGCATTTGCACTAAGTTTACTAAAAAACTCATCAATTTAATGAAGGATTATGAATAATTTATCAATTATATTGACCTCCAATTGCACAAAATTGGGTAACAACCTGTTTTATGAGTAATACAAAACATTTTGTGTTGGAATTATTAATTATTTAGATGATTTTAAAGTAAACCTAATGTTTACTAATAGAAAAAAAAAAGAAAAAGTAAACCATATGTGTTCAGTGAAGGTAGACATACCATGAACAAAAAGAAAAAGGCAACCTAGCTATACCATGTCCGCCAATTTATTTTCAAGTCCAAGTTTCAATGTGAAAATAAATATAGCTGGTACATTCTTGTGGAATAAAAGTAATGATTAACTTGTAAGTATAACTTAATCAGTCCTACATGATTAATTTAGCTATCCCTTAGAATTATTCTTACAATTCTGCATGGGAACAAATTAACCCTCAAAGGGAGGCAAAAAAGCACCTTCGCATTTCACATTATTCCCTCAAAATCCTTATATTTAAATCTGTTAATTTGGTTGTCATGATTTCTACCGGATTAGGATCCTCTCTTGACCTAAGGGTGAGGATCCTCCTGAGCAAGCCCATCGGGCCATTGAAATTTTATCCAATGGTTACAATTATTATAATTTTTAATTAGACCCTTGTTTGTAGCCGTTGGATAAAATTTCAACGGCCCTGTTCGGGCAGGAATTTCGCTGGTGGGCGTTCCTGGCTCGAGCACACAGCTCCCCGAGGAGTTGACGCTTTGGTTGGCTGTCAGGCTCTTGCTTGTTCATCGGGCTACAAGAAGAGGACATAGTTAGTTCTGAAAGGTGCCTTTGTCAGGCCTTAAGTATAGGCCGTGAGGCTCGCAATCAAAACTAGCTTAAGTGCAGAGGCGTGCCACTGCCATCTCTGTATGGCAGATGTAAAATAAGTATATTTAAGCCGATTACTTGCGCCCCAAGTTATTCTGACTTCTTATTATCAAAGGATTGTTGTGGATGGGTTAAGTCCATATTAAGTTCTTTTTTATGCCTTGGAACCAAGGACTTTTATTTGTCTTGTATGGTAAAAGGGTCGGAGATCCAAATCTGATCAAGTCATTAAGTTAATTCACTTTTAAGATGGTAAAACCATTAACCAAACCAGATCTGAGGGTAAGTTGAGCTATGGATCATTAAAAGACTTGAAATGACTTGAATATATATTGAGGTATGCATTACAACGCCAGATCTATTGACCGAAACACAAAACAAAGAGAGTCGGGCAAGATGTAACCTTGTCGGGCAAGGCTGAACCTCTTGTAGTTTCTTTTCTTTGCAACTACAAGGATTTGGGGATTTAAAGAAAGATGAATGGTAAACAAGTTTACACAAGAGAATCGATACTACAGTGTTTGGAGAAAGTAGCAGAGCTTTTAAACTTGACAAGAGATAGCTTGTCGCTACAAAGGGGACTGAATCTGAGGTGATTACAGCTTTTGGATGCAAATCTGGCTTGAGAACAGAGTTTGTATGTTTGTTTGTTTGATTGGTTGAGTGTCCTTGTCTCTGGGCCCTCTTCTTCCTTTTATAAGCGAATTGGCCCGATTGCTTGCAGCTTTTTTTTTGCCCGAAAGCAACTGAGGGGTAGTGACTCATCAGTAATTTACATGCTCTGCCATTCAGAAAGTGCTTTTGGGCTGAAAGTAGGCCGATTTCCATCACCAGTCCCTTCTTACAGGCCACTAGCCTTTGCATTTAATGGGGGAGTGCCCATAAATCTTGAAATGGATAGTCTGGGCTTACGCGATAGGCTTCGAGCCGAACCTCATTCTTCCATTCTTTTTTGGGCTTCCCTTCCTGACAGCCCAAGGTTTAAATATTAACCCAAACAGTGCCCCCTTCAATCGTTGTTAAGCCTGCAGACCAAGGCGTTAATAATGATTGAATAGCAGCCGCGTGCGCACGCCTTCTCTCGGGACTTTCATTAATTAAAACGACCGTTGCACTTCAGACTCTTGCACTACCCCACGAATCTTGTTTTCATGCTGATTATCCAGTATAAATCCCCATTCGATTAATTGGTTAAGTACTTTAGTAACCCCAAATCTTCAACATATTCAGAATTCCTCAGAATTACCAGATCCTTCATAATCTTCAAAAATCCTCTCTGTCCTTCTGAGTTCTTAGTGCCACTCAGAGTTTGAAGTTAATCTTTCTGTGGAATTGGTGATGAGAGTCTTACCATGCGCCGTTTGCCTTGTAATCTTCATTGCCTTCGGGCTAATCCATGCACTGAGCTTTTCTTTAATGAAGGAGGAGCGCCTCCCTTGGGGTTTACATGGATACCTCCGGCTTTAATAGCTGCAAAAAGCAACACGCTTGAAGCAAATCATAGCCTCTGCATCTTTGGTCACTTCATCATCATAGGTGTATGCTTTAGGATTAACAACAAAGTTTCTAGGAGGACCATCATTAGCCCGAGCCATCCCTTGTCCGGACATCAAAGTATTCATCAGCTTCTTGCTGATCCGAAGGTTGGGTTCTGCCATGAAATCAGCAATTTCGCCTCAGTTTTTGCCCTCCAATTTTTTCATTCCACAGAGAAACTTTGTGGATCTCAACGCATCGGAGGAGCAAAGTAGATCTTCTGATATATAGGCGAGCCATCCTAGGATATTAGTCCTTAGTTAAAGATGTAAAACTTTCTGAGTTGATCCCTATGTAACTTCATCAGTTAATGAAATGGAAATGATCTCCTTAATTCTTTTATTTGTAATTCCTCTATGATAAAGGCACAAACTAACTTTTGAATTCTTCAAAATGCTTTAAACTTCTTCAATGTAGCAATCCTTAAAATCCCATAAGGTTGGACGGTATTCTTTCAGGAACTTGGCATTAATTGGATGTTTCTGCAAATTCCCTTCTAAATTGGCCAAGTAATAACCCCTCTTATCCAAAGCTCGGTGAATGATAAAAGGACCTTCCCAAGTTGGACTCCATTTCCCAAAGCCTCTTACTTGTGTTCCTAAGGGCAAAATTGCCTTCCAAACTAGCTTTCTTTCTCTGAAAGTTTTTAATTTACCTTCTTGTTATAGGCTCGGGCAACAATTCTCTTCATCTCTTGAATTTTATCTAGAGCTTTGGTTCGGGCTACATCAAGATCTTCAATTCCTTGACACATAGCTTGAATATATTCTTCACTATGTAGCCCGAATTGATTCTGAATCCTAACTGAATTCACATTAATTTCCATGGGCAAGACCGCATCTTGCCCGAAAGTTAGAGCATAAAGAGTAGTTGCAGTTCGTGTTCTCTTGGAAGTTCTATAAGCCCACAAAGTATCTCCCAACTTTTCATGTCATTTCTCTGGCCTTTCTACCACCATCTTTTTTATAATACTTACCAAGACCTTATTGCTAGCTTCTGCTTGACTGTTTGACTGAGGGTAATATGGACTAGACCGAATCATCTTTATCTTGAACTTATTGGCAAATTCTTCTACTTCCCTTGAGATAAAAGATGGCCCGCGGTCTGTGACAATTATCTCGGGCACCCCGAATCTATGTAAGATCTTGGTTTCGATGAATTTCTTGACCGCTGTTGACGTAGTCTTTACTGCTAAAGCTTCCACCCATTTGGTAAAGTAATCCGTCGCCACAATTATGAACATGTGCCCATTGCTGGAAGCCTGGTGAATTTGCCGGATGAAGTCCATTGCCCATCCTCTGAAAGGCCAAGGCTTGACTATGGGGTTTAAAGGTATTGAGGGCACATGTTGAAGTGGTCCATGTCTTTGGCATTCTTCACATCCTCGGGCATAAGCTTTGTAGTCTTTCTCCATCTCGGGCAAAAAATGACCGTATCTCCTAAGTAGCCACCTCATCTTGGTTCCAGGCTGATGAGCTCCACAGATTCCCTCATGTACTTCGACCATGACCCTCATAGACTCTTCCTAGCCTAAGCATTTCAACATTAACCCATATGGAGTCTTCCTTTGTAGATTTTCTTCCCATAAAACATACTTAGTCGCTCGCTGCCTATCCTTCTTACTTGTGAGGAATGACAGATCTTTTAAATATCGAAGAACATGTGTCCTCTAATCTTCAGCTTTTACTTCTTCACTCATTATATTAAGGCTGAATCCCCTTTCCAAAATGGAAGGGAGATTTCTTCTCTGGATCTCTATTTCTCCCTCAAACTTCATTTCTTGGATATGTGCTCCTGAAGCTAATTGTGCCATCTCGTTGGCAATCGCATTTGCTTATCTAGGGATGTAGCTAACTGATATTCTTATGCCCCAATAGCTTAATAATTGGGTAGCTGCTAAGTAATAACTGGCCATGGTGATGTGTCTGCATCTGTACTCTCCATTCAACTTATTGATCACCAATTCTGAGTCACCAAACACTTCAACTTCAATTGCCCCCAATTCTATCAAAATTTCCAGGCCAATTATCAAAGCTTTATACTCTGCCCGATTGTTAGTAGTTTCTCGATAATCCAGGAAGAATGAATAACAATGGTGAGTTCCTTTAGGATCAATAATAACAATCCCAGCCCTAGCAGCGTTCTGGGTACAAGATCCACCAAAATACAGCTTCCATGGAGTAACCCAAAGGTTAGCCACCTCCAGAGTCCCTGGGATGTTGATTATTTCTTCTTGGGACTCTCGGTGCTCGGTTAAGAAGTCTGTAATTGCCTGCCCTTTAACTGCCATTTGAGGTACATACTGAAAACTGAATTCAGACAGTGCCATAATCCACTTCCTAATTCTTCCTGTCAACATTGATTTTGACAACATATATTTGATCACGTCGGTCTTGGCAATGATATGGATGTGGCAAGGCAACATGTAATGCCTTAACTTGCAAGCAGCAAAGTACAAAGCTAAACATAGTTTCTCCACTAAGGTATATCTTGTCTCTACCTCAGTAAGGATTCTACTGACGTAGTATATGGCTCGTTCATTTCCGCCTTCGTTGTTTTGGGCTAGTAAACTTCCAATTGATCTCTCCGAGGTAGAGATATAAAGTTTTAATGGCTTTCCCCTTTATGTTGTCGAAAGCTTCTTGATGCGGCGGGCCCCATTCAAAATCTTCCTTGTCTTTTAACCTCAGCGAAGGGGTTAGCGGCTGAATCTTGCCCGCTAAATTAGCGATAAATCTCCTCAGGAAGTTGATTTTTCCAAGTAGCCTTTGCAGTTGTACCTTATTGGTGGGTGAAGGTGATTCCATTATTGCCCGAGCTTTGTTTTTATCAACCTACACTCCTCTCTGATGAACGAAAAATCCCAAAAAGTTGCCCGATCTCACTCCAAAAGCACACTTCTTTGGATTCATCTTTAACTTGTGGATCCTTATTCTTGTTAAGGCTTGTTTGAGGTCTACCAAATGCTGCTCGTCGGTCTTGGATTTCACTACAATGTCATCAATATATACTTCCATGCTATGGCTGATTAGGTCATGAAAAATGGCATTCATCGCTCTTTGATAAGTGGCACCAACATTTTTGAGTCCAAATGCATTACCACATATTCATATGCTTCGACATGACCTAGACATCTAAAGGCTATTTTATGTATATCTTCTTTAGCCATTTTTATCTGATTGTATCCCGCATTCCCGTCCATGAAAGATAGAACTTTGTGTTTAGCACTGCATCTATAGGTCGGCCATTGGCATGGGATATTCATCTTTAGGTGTGGCTCCATTAATGTTTCTATAGTCAACGCAACATCTAACTGCTTTAGTTATAGCTTTTAATACATGAACAATGTTGGCCAACCACTCCACATATTTGGCAGGTCTAATAAATCTTGAAATGGATAGTCTGGGCTTAGACGATGGGCTTCGGGCCGAACCTCCTTCTTGCATTTTTTTTAGGCTTCCCTTCCTGACAGCCCAAAGGTTTAAATATTAACCCAAACAGGCCCGATGGGCTTGCTCAGGAGGATTCTCACCCTTAGCTCAGGAGAGGATCCTGATCCGATTTCTACCATCACTCCACTCCCACTTCTGAGTCTTCTCTCCCTCACGAGTCACGTGCAGTTCTTGCTTACGCATTGCAGCATTTGGTTTTATCCATATTTGCACACTAACACTAAGCAGTTTTTATTAAGTTTTCTTTTTCTTAATTACTTTAAGAAACCAATCTCTGTGTCATTCGCTCTTTTGCATCTCGACCACATTAGGCTGTATTCGTCAGTCGCTTTCAATCTTTGGTGCCCCACGGCTACTACGACTATATTTGGTACAAATTAAGAGTGGAAAGTTTGGCCACCGGCCACCAAAGGAAATCTTTTTTATTCCCACCCAAAAAAGTTGGAAAATGTGGGGAATGAGGGGGAGCGTGTTCTATATGTTCAGGTACATCATATTTGGAAGTGTTTATAAATTAATGAAAAATTCTTTTGGACCATTAAAAGTATTTCTGAATATGCTACCCAGAAAAATTTAAAACTGCTTATGTGTTCAAAAAAACACTTAAGTTCTTTCTGGGAGAGCACCTATCAAGTACTTCTTTCAAGAAGCACTTCAAATGAGTTAAAGTGTTTTCTAAAAAACTATTTCCAAACGAGCCCGTATGTGCCAAAAAAATAATAAGCTTCGTGTAACGTTATGTTAACTCTAACTCAACTAAATTATGTGTTAAGTATTAGTCAAATTCTAACTCGACTTGTTTGTTTTATTCTTATTAAATCACTCGATATTGCCAAGCATTACGATTTAGTGATATTATTCTTTACTTGCAAGAAAGAGGTTGGGTTCAACTTCAATAAATAGAGATTCCACACAAAATTATTGTTGACCTATTGGGCCAATTTTTTTTATTTTTTTTTTATTAATTTAAAAAGTTCCCTTTCTTTTCCTATAAATAAAAAGATATTATGACCCGGCGGTAGTTGTTTTCTTTGACTATACTCCTACAATAACGGATGATGAAGATGATGTTGCTTATGGATATTAAATTTAAGTTGTTGTAGTTTTTAAATTTAAGTTAATGATGTTTTTAAATTTAATTTGTAGTTTTTAAATTTAATTTGTAGTTTTCAAATTTAAGCTGTAGTTTTTAAATTTAAATAATAAATTATGTTTGGCCATCGGTTGGAGACGATTTTTTGTGACAGGGCTAAAACGAACCATGTGGCCCTCGGTTGGAGATGAAGGCAAATATGACCCTGTAATGTTCATTAAAATATTAATATCTTGGAGGGCCAGAGGGCTAAAACAAGTCCTCTGGCCAGCCTTCGGTTGGAGATGGCCTAAGTGACTAATGGGTTTATGAGCCACTGATGTCATTTACTCACTTTATTTTGTGCAACTAAAGTCGGTTACTATACAATATTATATTTTTTGTATTATTTTAGGCATGGAAATTGTTAGAAATACTATCTTTTGTTACCACATTTTGTCAACTGCCTCATGATGTGGTGATTAATGGTTTGATTCTTTTTTAATAATTTTAAGAAGGAATCTACTCATCAACTGTTATATTGTGTGGTCTTCAAAATATGTTAAATGGTGGTCTCTATGAAGTTCATTAGATAAAATGATAAGTGTATCAAACAAATGATTGTTTCTTAGAAATTTTTTTTTTTTTTTTTTATCACAAATGGTTCTTTATGTATTGCAAATACATAATTTTAGTCCTTTATGATTTGAATCAATCAATTAATTTTATCCTTCATGTTTTGCCTTGCACATCAATTTCGTCTTTGCCATCTAATTTCATTAGAAATTCTGTTAGTATGTTGATGTGGCAACCATGTGGACCATGATAACAAATAAGAATATGCCACACGGTTGCCACATGAACACACTAACGGAATTTCTAATGTAACTTAACGACAAAAATGAAATTAATGTGCAAGGCAAAACATGGAGGATGAAACTGATTCATTCAAAACGTAAAGGACCAAAATTATGTATTTGCAATAAATAAAGAATTATTTGTGGTAAAAATCGAAGAAAATTATGGTGTATTTAAAGGCTCTGTCTAATGCATTTTTATTTCCGTGTTTCAGTCCCTCTTAACCTTTTTTATTTGGACTCGGCAAAAGTATTGTGCTTTATCCTTGTAGATGTACTCTGACCCCTCCACTATGCAGACTCCACCAAACAAAAGAGCACCTTTCTTTCTTTCTTGTTTTCCAACACCTCTTTTTGGTCTCTACTCATACCTCAAATCAGTTTTGAAGTTGTATTATGCTGTGTTTTTAGACCAGGAAGCCACTTTACATCTTTATGCTGCTGGGTCGGTAATCTATCGATATTTGTTGAATATTGACGACGGTGGCGGCGAAGTTAGGAATTGTAAAGACAAGGGTGAAATTTAAAAGGGTAAAAGGTCCCCAAAAACTGTAGACAACCAAATCATAAACATCAAAATAATCATTCTAACGACATGTTTATAAATCTGTAATTGGGTAATACTGCAATTAATACATCTCAAACACAAATAATGACAACCCCCAACCAAAAGACCATGAAAAACATCAAAAACAGAAAGACAACATGAGACTAAATTCATTAGATTGAAAAGGGTAACTGGAAAGAATAAAGGGAGTGAATGTAAAATCACGATGTGAATTTTCATGAAATGCTAGCGCTAGCAGACCCAGGACCATTGACATGCCCTTGGAACACTTGAGAAGCTGGAAGTTTTATCAATCTCAAAACTGGCTCAGCTGATAGCTCACATACAACCCATTTTCTCTGAACACTAACTCTCGCTCCACCTCATATCTCTTCCCCTCATCCAATCAGTCAGTCGCAGGAATACATGAGAAGGGACGGAAGAATATCATGGTGTTGTGGGGGTAAAAAAGTAGAAAACAGAACAGTTTCGTGCAGGTTCAGAGGAATCAAAAGGGTGGATTCTCGCTCTTAGGATCGATCTTCAACAACCGCAGGTGCAACCGCACCTCTTTGCTTCTATGTGGCTTCTCTACTGTGAACAGAAGTGATTACACAAACCTGTTTTAATTTTTATCGTATTGAAAAAATTTAACTGATCAATGAAGAAAATTAGAAGAATATGTATGAGAAGCTAAAATATGTGTGTGTTTTTGGCTGAAACTTTAATTATCTTGAGGAAAACTACTCCTATATTCTAAAGCCAATTAATATATCACTGATAAAAAGATATTAAAGAAACCAAACTTAAGTAGCGTTGGCCTTAATAAATGATCGATGTTTGAGCTCCCAAAAAGTTGCGCTAAGTTCAACAAAATGAATTGATCAGTTCTTGTGGGAATTGGTTTCTCATATGACTTTATGTGGGGTCACTTGTGAAAAAGCATGTTGGAGAATAGTGTTAAATCATAGAAATACAAAAATAATGAACGACTTATTTGTGGGAGATTCATTTCTAATGTCATTAACCTCTTTTGTGATAAAATTCAATACCTAGTAATAAGTGGTTAAATTGACACAATATCGGAGAAGTTGGTGGATCATATTGAGCTTGAAAAGTCTGACATGGTATTAGCACGAATTTTGATTGTGGGTCCTGTCAGTCTTTGTCGTACTATGCTCAATTTACTTGGTTTAATGTAACACCATGCTTTCACCCTTAACGATGTGGAGTTTATTGAACATTAAAAGGCGTGTTGAATATAAGTCTCACATTAAAAACTTAAGAAAATAAAGTACAAGATATAAATTTATGGTTGTGTAAAATCGTCAAACCTGCCGTTTTGTACAGATGACAAGATTCAAGTTGAAAAACAATATCAATGTGGTTAAGAGTGAGTTTGTGGTCCCTCTCTCTGAGTTCTGACAACTATTAATCAGTTCTAGCACTACAAGAAACTGACAATAGCCTTAGTTGCAGAGAATTTGGTGGATAACAACCTATTAGTAGTTAATGGGATTATGAGTCACTAATAAGCCTTTTTATACATCTTCATATAAAGATGTAGTTAAACACATTGTTTCTTTGTTTCAGTCCTTTTAACTTTGCCAGGACAAAAAATGGTGTGTTCCTTGTTGATGCACACTCAACATGTAAAAGCTCTTTGCTCGTACCCATCCTTGTTCCAGTCCTTTGAACTTTATTATTTGGACTTGTTAAAAGTGTCGATTCTTTGTTGATGTACTCTGACCCTCCACTTTTGCACTTCACCCACTAATTAAACAAAAGAGTACCTATATATTCTTTTTGTTCACGTCTCTTCCCCCTTTGGTCTCTACTCATAACTCGGTTAATTAGCTTAATTAAGGTCTATTTTGTACGTGATTGGATGGACTCTTAGAGACCTTTATGATTATCGTTGGTCGGTGGTACTCGGTAGTATATCTTTTTTTTAATACTAAAACGATAGGAACCCTAGCCTTTTTTCCATACCCGTATTATTTCTTCATTTATCACTCAAAGTAGTTTGCTTAATTTATCACTCATGTAGCACATTGGGCATGATCCAGTATATAATAAGAAAGCTGTAATTAACTAGGGCACAAGGCAAACATGTTTAATATTTTACTTGGAGGTAGATATCTCACTGTAGCAAACACGGCCGGATTGTGTTGAAATCCCACATCCAAGATTTGAGTAAAGATATTGGATTCGATATTTATATGTTTATTGCCTTTCCTTGTCATCTTTGTGGAGTGAGAAAGTGAAGGGCATAATTCCCATCGCATCATCAAAAAAAGCTTTACGTACGTGGAGTCAACTATAGCTAGGAGAGCAACCAACATGTGAGAAATTCCTGCACCAGTTGGTGATCGATCAGAGTAAAGTGAAGGGACAAGAGCCACAAATTACTAGCACGAGGACCGCGTGAGAGCATTTCATACCACCATTTCCAGGGAAAAAGAAGGAGAAAAAGAAAAAATGATTTCATACTCACTAGTTCGCTTATTTTACAAAGATTTGTATATCTAACGCGTACCGTCTTATAAAATAAGTGAGAGTATCTTCTAGGATAAAGTAAAACTAGATATTACTACTAATATACGTTTATAATGTGTGAATTTATAAATCTTATATAATCTGACTAACATACGTGTTATAATGTGTGGATTAGTAAAACTACATATTAGTGTTATTGGCACGCACAAGAATTTCTCATACATTTTGATCTAAAATCATACTATAATTAAGGATTCAGAAATTAGAAAACTAGATTTTAATCCTTAAATAAGACGAAGTTTAGAAAAATGTCTTATACAAGATTAAAAATTGATTTTAGTCCCTAGATTCTATTTAATGTCAGCATATGCATTCAATGTCTTTTTTTATTTATAATTTTATGATGTCCTTGAATTAAATTATATGAAAAATATTGTAAATTTTATTACTGATTTGAATTCAAAAGAATTAGCTTTTATTTGTTGACATTTTGCATCACCAATTTATGGTATGTATCTTATACAAGAAAATATTTTTGATAAAGACTTTTTGGTACACTTTTTTTTTTTTTTACATATATTCTTATGTGCCACTAGTTTATTACAATATTTAGGTACGGACATTTTCAGTACACTAGTATAATATAATATGTTTAGGTACGGATATTTTGGTACACTAGTTTATTATAATTTATTTAGATACAGACATTTCAGTACACTTGTTTAGTATAATATGTTTAGGTACAGACTTATCAGTACACTTATGTTTTTGCATATTTTCTTATGTGCCACTAATTCATTTTAATATATTTAGGTATGCACGTTTTAGTACACTAGCTCAGTAAAATATATTATAGTACGATTGTTTAGGTACATTAATTAGAGAAATTAAAAAAATCTAATGAATTAAAATACGTGTAATAATAAATTTAAAATTTAAGTGGAGACGGGTTAATTACACTAACACCTCCTCATATTCATTGTGTTTTCACAAAACCGCTTTACATTTGAAACATATCACTAACACCCCTTGAGATTCTAACTTACTTTCACATTACCCCTTTAGGACAAATTTGCCCTCATTATTAATGACACACCCCGACCCGAAAGTGGGGCGTGCTGGCCGTCATGTGAGAGTGACGTAACCATGTGCACAGTGCGGAAGCAAGATTAATAAAAAAGATACAAACAATTTAAAACCATGCAACTAGCAACCCAAATCAAGATAGTGTGCTAATGTGAGAATTAAGATGGTTTACACAACCAGAGCATAAATGGTCCACGTGCAGTCAAGCAGAAAGTACTAAATAAAGATAACACCCGAAGGTGGTCCTACATAAGTGAATTCTGTCAGAACGTCTGATGAGCTCCTCGTATGCCACCAATGAACACTACCCTGGAGGGGCGAAAAACAGAAAGCGTGAGTGGGCAAAAACAAATCTTTTCAAAACCTTTCTTTTCTCAAAAGTTATAACCCCTCTCCATAAAACCTGTATAATTTCCCAGAAATAAAGTATATACTCATATATAATTCTCAAAATCCTGCTGGAAAATATGTAAGTATGAATGTACGTATGCCATGCCAAAGTATCATAACTGAATGCCAAATCATAACTGAATGCCAAATCATAACTCTGTGAATGTGATTGAATTCCATATAATCAACTCAGCCCTCGGCTGTATATAGCTCATAATAATCTCATCATATAGCTCATAATCAACTCAATCATATCGTATATCCTGCACACACATTAATACCACCTCTCGTGGTCTGCACAACATTACTGTATATAGAATAATATGCTCTAGTGCTACAATCATGTGAAGACTGTGCGAATGATTCGCGAGTCACCTACGAGTCAAACCCACCTATAGTGGTCTATTTGACAGGACTGTGCACCTAACTTGGATCCAAGGCGAGCATGCGGTGCGGGAGGTGAACATCATGTGAAAAACTATGCCCCTAACTCTGGGCGGGAGCACTAATATCAAGGTGCAGGTTTATGAGCTCTAATCACATCACATCACATCACATCATTCATTCTCATCATAACCTAGGGGTGGGCAAACGGGTCATGGACCCGCGGGTAGGGGCGGGTACTAGCGGTTCGGAGGGGGTCCACATATTTTTATATCATAACGGGGCGGGGCGGGCCGGGTCCAAGTAAAAAGCGGGGCGGGGCGGTTCCAAATTCCTGAAGACACGGGCCCCCGGCCCGAACCGTATCTAGTGTTTGGTAAAGATTACATCTATGCTGTTCAAATCTCACCCACATATGTATGATATTAGTCTAGGGCCGAACTTTCTACCATTCACTTTTGCAAAGACCCGACTTCCAGATTGAATGATGAATCTTCCCTCCTCAGTCTTCTTCTAGTATCTCTATCGTCGATTCTCACTCTCCTCCCTCGCGATCTCTCTTTCCAAGAGCCCAGACTGACTCCTACTCGAATCGCGATAGTTAAGATCCGCAGCTTCTCAGAAGTTGACTCCGAGTCTCCGGCCACCACCATCCTCTCCTCTCAACTTTGACCACCACCTTACGATCTTGAGTCTCCAAACTGCTGAGTCCATCTTGAAGCCAAATATTCAAACAAAAGGTATTTAATTTTAGCCTTTACGGATTTATGGAATTAGGGTTTTTTTTCTTCTAGATTTAAGGGTTTTGAGTTATTGTGTTCCATTCTGGGGATTAATTTAATTTCGCACTCTGGTTTAAGATCTGGGTTTTTTTACTTGCAGGCTCATCAGCAAACTGGGATGAATAATTAATCTCTTACTCCATATTAATTAATTAATATCTTTCTTCAATTAAATTTAAACCTGTAATTCACCTTCGCCAATCGGCCTCCTCCCGTATCCGATCACTCGGTGAGTCCCTCTAAAACCAATTTTTTTTATTTGTCAATTCATATTCTGTCTTATTTCGAAATTGCGATTGGGTATGTTCGGATTGAGCTATGGATTTCCGTTGATGAATTTGAGTTAGGTGGTTTTGTTTTTTTTTTTTTAAATTTTATTTTCCAATTTAGTCAGATGAATAGCTAAAGGTTTGATCTTGTACTGATTTTGTTTTGTTTATGTAATTCATTGGATAATTTTTATTTTTCATGATGAATTGTTGAGAAAACTGAGAGGGATTTATGGATTCAACTGAATCCAACAAGTGATCAAATTTGCATGAGTTAAAAGTTGACCATCTGGGATGATGACGCGGATAAAGTTCTAATCTTTTTTATTGAATTGTATATTTGGTGATGATACATGATAAAACCTATAATCCACCATAAGAAAGAATGAAGGTTGGTTCTGATTTAGTTATTACCTTCTGAACATGTTGAAATTAATCACAGATTTGAGCCACCAAGCTTGTGGATTTTGAATTTCTGATGCTTTCATTTTTGTTTTGGTGGTCTTGGATTTGCCTTGATACATCTGGCAATTCTCAGATCATTGAGGTTGATAAGTTCACCATGATGGAGTTGTCATCTTTGACTCAGGCTAACATTAGGTATGCTTCCAATATCTGAAAACCTTCATTATTCCGAAGCATTTTTTAGCCATTGAGTATTCTCTTGTGATCATCTGTTTGGTGATAATTGTTTTGTTCCAGTCTGCCTTTCATTACTGCAACTGCCGATGGGCCGAAGCACATTGAGACAACCTTTACAAGGGCGAAGTTTGAGGAGTTGTGCCCAGATCTGCTTGACAGGTGTGAACTTTTGTTTCAACGTGCTCATATATTGTGGATATCTGCATATTTGGCTGTAGTTTTTTTTTGTTGTTGCTAATTTCAAGATGTCCCCTTGATGCCGAATGTTGTGGAATGTATTTTGGTTGCTATATTTGGTGGTATAATTTTGATTCTATGAGCTATAAAAATATTTTATTTTTTTTATGTGACAGTTTATTTGGAGAAGATCATAAGACCTTGGATAGCTATGTATTGCAGTATGTGGTGGAGTTTCAGGTCTTGTAATTTTCTAAAACATATATGTATTGCTGCAGTGCTGCTGTGTTGTGCAGTTTATAAATTACAAAAAAAAAAAAAAAGAGTTGGACCCGTGGACCCGTCTCGAATCGGCCCATTTGAAACGGGCCGGGTTAGGTCCGGTTCCAAAACTCAAAGTCCCTCTACCTAGCCCGTCCTGCCTCTTTACTATTTAAAACGGGTAAGGTCCGGTTCCTCCAAAATTCGGCCCAGCCCGGCCCGTGCCCACCCCTATCATAACCAGTATATAAACTTACCTGCCACTTACCTGTGCGTCCACAGCACCATCCTTATTATATGCAATCACTAATGCATAAATAAAATAAATAGATACTTTGCATGGCATTTCAAATCATATAATTCTTTAAATTCATTTTCTAGGAAAAGCAAGTATATAGGTATATACGGAAAACAAAAGCCCACTCATTGATAATAGCCGGGTTGTAACCCCCGTGCCTAGCCTGGCTACGCTCGTTCTCCAGATAGGTCTCGCCTATATGAGAAATAACTGTATAAGCATTATTTTAAGCACATAAACAAAACCTTTGAAATAACTTCTCATATATTGCTCAATTTGGGTATATGAATATACCATAGTGATCTACACAACCTCACAAACATCCTCATATTTTTAGAAAAAAATTTCAACCACCCACGTGCCGCCACGCGCCGGCAAGGGCACGGCCATACGCGCGGCCACGTGACCTACACACTGACGGTGTCAGTTAACGCCGTCAGGAATATTCCGTTAAAAACCAAAGGAATCCATCCAAACTAACTGACGGCGCATATTCCGTCAAAATTGACGGAATATTCTCTGTCTTCTCCGGCGAGTCGCCGGTCGTCGGTTTCTGGAAAAACTTCTAACTATGGTTTCTTCTTCATTTTTGCACCATTTTTACGTACTTTATACCAAAATGAAGATCTCACAAAGATGAACACAACCATACCTAACTCGACCCACAACTCGCCGGGGATTCGCCGGAAAAAGCCTCAAAAATTCTGGCCGAAATTAAAACTCTCTGATCTCGCAATTCCGACGTCTAATTTCTTCCAACGAAGCACTTCGAGCTTCGTAATGACCTCAATAAGCTTCCTATGAGCTTGAAATTCCCAAAAACAAAAGTTTTAACGTTAACATGAACAGTGACCAAATCGGACCTAGGGTTTCCACGTAAATTTGAAGTAGTTCTTACCTGAAAATGATATGAATGTGTTCGTATGGACCTTAGGAACACAATGGTGTCCTTAACACCCTCAATCTGCAAGGTTTTGGAATGGGTTTCTGGGTTGCCCATACGAAAAAGAAGGAGAGAGAGAGTCTGTGAGAGAGAAAGAAGTCCACGGGAGAGTGAGAGAGAGAAGAATGTGTTGGTTTGTGTGTGTGGTCCAAAAGCCACCAATCAAAGACCAAGACAAGTTTTGTTCTAATTGGGTCCAATTATTTAGGACTTGATATAATTAGCCCAATTTCTTAACCCGAAACACAAACACTCACCCAACACTCAAGGGCATTTTCGTCTTTTCACACTTTCGAGAATAATTTTCCGGGACGGGCTGTTACAATTAATTATACTTTTTAAAAAATGAAAAATCCTTTGAATAAATAGATTAAAAATCCAAATTAAATTCTTACATTAAACAAAGAAAAAATAAAAATAAAAATAAAGAAATATCGTTATCTTCTTCCTCTACCATGGACTTGGATCTTTTCCGCAATTCAGCATAAAAAAGTTCAAGGTTTCCAACGACAACTTGCATTTCGTGAGGAAGATTCTTGGGAGTTTGGCGATTTTCATATTTTTTTTAAGGCGGAGAGTGAGGCCAAACTTGTGAAGCCTCTTATATATAAATTTAAATTAAGTACACAATAATGGACTAAAATCAATATGTAATCTAACACCAGCTTTTATTCTCATCTTCTTTGAGAATTAAAGTTCAAAAACCCATTCAGAAATTAATAGTAGAATTGACAACAATGTACATAGCTATTTTAATCCAAAATCTGGACAGATGAGATAAATCATGAATCTCTTTATAAGGACATACTAGTTACAATTTAAACTTAGATGGAGTAACAATGTATATAGCTTAGATAAAATGTAACATTTGGTGTTGAACTGTAAACCCTCAACTCTCAACTGTAAATCGTTAACTCTCGAATAGGAAATTCTGCACAAAAGTAACAACCATATACGTACCTTGCTCGAACAAAGCCAACCCATGTTCTTTTCTCTAATTACAGGTTCGCTTAGCCAACGTAACTATGAGCACGTATAAACTCTCTTCCTAAATTCTCTCTCTAGAAACTCTCTTGAACCAGCCAAACCCTAGCCTTCCTCTATGGCCGCTGGCCTCTGGCTAAGGCTGAGGACTAGTGGCAACTTCTCTTTCTCCTCCTAGCTTTCCTTCCTTCTTCTCATCCTCTCTTTCCCCTTTATTCCCGCTCCCACCCAGCTTTCTCTTACCTTGCCATCCACTCCCTCTGCTCTCACGCCATCTTCCCCATCCTAACCTTTCTCAGCCTTTCATCCACATCCTCTCCCCTCCCGTGTCTTTCCCCCAACATTTTGTGTGCTATCCATAAATCTCAATCTTATTCTCATATTCGGGCTTTGTCCTTTCAAGGTTTCCCCTTGTTATGGCGCCCGTCCTCTAAGTGTAGGGGTGGTTTTGTGGATGTGGGTGGGTTTTCTCTCCCGCCGTTTTGGGCTCAGTGATCCTTTGGCTTCGCATTTCCTACCCAGATCTGGATTATGCCTTACTCAAGATTTCTTCCTTGTCTTGGGTTATGATTCATGATTTGGGCTTGGATTGAGGCTGCTGGTGGGTTGGAGCCACGTTTCATCACTCTGCTTTGGTTTTGTGGATTTTCTGAAATCCACGCTCGGATTGGAGTGCAACGCCTCCTTGGTGGGCTTTCTTTGTTCTGTTGGCTTTTGCCCTGGCTATGATATTCTCCAGTCTTCAAAAAACAAAAAACAAAAAAACAAAAAAAAAAAAGAGTTCGCAGCTTAATGAATAGTAATTAATAGTGTCCGTCGAAAAATTTCACTTATTATGATGTGTCGGGTTAAGATATGGCAACATACACTTTTGACATTTATTTTGTAGGACCCACTTTGTAATGTATTTGAACAATTTGGATCGTCAATATTTTAGTATAGGGTAATGCTAGGGAGATAAATTTGTAGACAAAATTTTGAAAACTAAAGGACATGGAAGTTGATGATTAGTTTATTACTTAAGCGTTGTTGAAGTGCTCATTCATATTAGTGACACATCATTTAGTTTACAAATTTTCTCTTCCTAGCATTACCCTTTAGTATATCATTTTAGATCACCCTTACAAAAAATTAGATAAATCCAAAACAATTAAGACAATCATTTGTAGTGAAGAAAATAGACGAATATAGTTCTACAAAAGAAACATTTAATTTAATGCAACAATCATATGGCTTCATATTTGGGCGATATTTGGTATACATGATCTTCGAGGTACGTAAGACATAAAAGATAGATAATTGGATCATAAAAATACATTTTAAAGTGAATCTCATAAAAACGTGTGTATCTGAATCCTGACTTATATATAATATTTGCTCATTACTATTGGTGACACATCATTTAGTTTACAAATTTTCTCTTCCTAGCATTACCCTTTAGTATATCATTTTAGATCACCCTTACAAAAAATTAAATAAATCCAAAACAATTAAGACAATCAGTGAAGAAAATAGACGAATATAGTTCTACAAAAGGAACATTTAATTTAATGCAACGGTTATATGGTTTTAGATTTGGGTGATATTTAGTAAACATGATCTTTGAGGTACGTAAGACATAAAAGATAGATAATTGGATCGTAAAAATACATTTTAAAGTGAATCTCATAAAAATGTGTGTATCCGAATCCTGACTTATATGTAATATTGGCTCATTAGTTTATAAATTTTCTCTTCCTAGCATTAACCTTTAGTATATCATTTTAGATCACCCTTACAAAAAAATTAGATAAATCCAAAACAATTAAGACAATCATTTGCAGTGAAGAAAATAGACGAATATAGTTCTACAAAATGAACATTTAATTTAATGCAACGGTCATATGGTTTCAGATTTGGGCGATATTTGGTAGACATGATCTTTGAGGTACGTAAGACATAAAAGATAGATAATTAGATCGTAAAAATACATTTTAAAGTGAATCTCATAAAAACGTGTGTATCCGAATCCTGACTTATATATATAAATATATATATATATATATAATATTGGCCAGTATTTGTATTTACTATGGTTGAGCTTACTGGAGCAAAGGAGAAAGTTGATGATGAAAATATAATTCTGTGGCTACCAGCAGCCCATTTATTCCAATGATTAAAGACTTATTTGAGTGTATAAAGGTATAGTTTAATATGCTTGAGGGGATTTACAGGTCTAAGACTTAGAATTTAGGTTAATCTATTCATAAATTGGTGGGGCTATTCATACACCATTTTTTACCTCTCACACACCTCTTTTAATTTTCGGTGTCGGATCAAATGAATTGGAGATGATCAAATGCCAGAATTTAACAAGAATGTGTAAAAAGTAAAACTGGATGTGTGAATAGCACCACCCTTCAGAATAAATATAGTTATATATAAAAATATATGTAGTGCAAAATTGCAAAATGCAGTGTGCATATCAATATAATAGGCATCTATGTTAATGGATCATCACTAGGCATCTGTTCTGTCCTAAAAACTAATTTTATGTTAGTGCCCAACACTATCTGGTATCTACCATTCCAAAGTACACATTCTTGTTCATAACACTAATGAATGTAAGGGTTTTGGAGGTTTCACTAAATTTGTCATAATTTCTGTCACATCCCGGCCCGGAGCGGATCACTTCCCAGGCCCGCTCTACCACCGTAGCACGATATTGTCTGCTTTGGGCTTACCATTCCCTCACGGTTTTGCTTCTGGGAACTCACGAGCAACTTCCCAGTGGGTCACCCATCATGGGAGTGCTCTAGCCCCTTTCTCGCTTAACTTCGGAGTTCCTACGGAACCCGAAGCCAGTGAGCTCCCAAAAGGCCTCATGCTAGGTAGAGGTGGGAATTACATTTAAGGATCACTCCCCTGGGCGATGTGGGATGTTACAATCCACCCCCCTTAGGGGCCCAACGTCCTCGTCGGCACACTTCCGGCCAGGGATTGGCTCTCATACCAATTGTCATATCCTGGCCTGGAGCGGATCACTTCCCAGGCCCGCTCCACCACCGTAGCACGAAATTGTCCGCTTTGGGCTTACCATTCCCTCACGGTTTTGTTTCTAGGAACTCACGAGCAACTTCCCAGTGGGTCACCCATCATGGGAGTGCTCTAGCCCCTTTCTCGCTTAACTTCGGAGTTCCTACGAAACCCGAAGCTAGTGAGCTCCCAAAAGGCCTCGTGCTAGGTAGAGGTGGGAATTACATTTAAGGATCACTCCCCTGGGCGATGTGGGATGTTACAATTTCGGCATCTAGGATTAATAAGTGAAATATATTTGGATCCATACATAGGCCGTAACTTTGTCTCTATCATCATTTTCCTAAAAGGGGGAAAAGGAAAGGGAACTTTAATGAAAAGCTCCCGGTATTGTTCACTTTAACGAAAAATCACATTTTTACACTAAAAAGTCAATCATGGCACCATTCACTTTACCCTTTATTTTGTCCTTATCGTTAAAACTCAAAGTTTTCAAACCTTTTTCATTAGTTTTTCTAAAAGGAAATGGCCAATTAGGGGAGAAATTTTTCAGTATGCCAAGAACACGTTCGAAATACAAAGTGTTAAATACAATTGGTTGAATTTTTTTTATTTTTTTTTTATTTTTTATTTTTTTTATGTTTTCAACCAATTGTATTATATATTTAGTCTATTAGGCCGTGTTCCCAGTACATTGAAAAATCTCTCTGACAAGAGGGATGTTGGTACCAATATGTTTAGAATGGCAAGCAATATGCCAATATGTTTTTCAAAACTGTTATAATATCTTTCAAGACAACCTGGTTATGCATTCATGGTGTCTGCAGTTTTTGCCAATCTAATTATGATTATTATTTTGTCACTTAGTATTACGGTTTAGTGGTATTCATTATTATTCATTATCATTATTATTATTATTATTATTATTATTATTATTATTATTATTATTATTATTACTACTATTATTATTATTATTATTATTATTATTATTATTATTATTAAAAATACCTCAACTATGGGTCGAACCACAAACTCATACCTCATGTTTTAAAATTACAATGTCATACATCATCATACGAACTTGTTGCAATGTCAAACCTCCCTCAGTTTACCTATCAATTTCTCTATTAAATGCTGACGTGGCTTGAGGCGGGGTCCACAACCTCGCCCAACTGGATACAGACATTAATTAAATATTAATAAATTAAAGATAAAATCATTGCAATAGTTTTATAAAAAAAATATGTGAGACCCACCCCCAACAAACCCCTTACCCTTACCCTTCTTCCCTAGTCCATCCGTCTCCCTTCCTCATTCCTTCCTTCACCACCAAAACCACAACCCACTCGCCCACCGCCGCCCTCACCCGCCAATCACCTCATATTCGCCAACCCACATCCAAGACTAGGCTCACCACTGCCTCCCCACCTGCCTATTTTCAGATGAGGAGACATATTTACCCAGTTAATGACATCGTTGCAGACGAGCCCTGGTGACATCATCAGCTTCGCGAACCGGATCAAGTCCACCCCTAAATCCTGGATTCGTTTAAAATCGATTCCTGGCAGTAGACCTGACATTTGTGTCGTATTCTCCGTGTTCATGCCGTTTTCGCGTCATACCCGATATCTTAACGGGTCGTGTTGTGTAACATCCGTTAAAATGAACGGGTGATATGAACCAACCCGAACTGCCCCGTTAATATGAACATGTAATATGACCCAACCCATTACCTGTTAAAGAAAATGTATTTAAATCAATAATTAATCAAATGAAAAACATTATACTAAATTAGTATGTACATACCACATTGTCACATAAATATTACTCCAAAACATAAAAATACATTTGTCTTTCAAGTTTCACATAAATATTAATTCATGGAGAAGTGTGAAAAATATAAAAAAAATATATAAACGCTTGTGATAAAAAAAATGATCTTTTAGAGGATCGATGCAAGAAGATGAACGGTTCGGATCGTTGATATTACGTTCAGAGTTTTACCGTTGGTGAAATATTGCTCAGAGTTTATAAAGTCTCTAGAAACTATATAACATCGACTTATATTTTACTTAACCGTAAATATCGGAACATGATATCAATGATCTGAATCGCTCATTTTTCTACTTCCATCAAAGGATCATGTTTTCAAAAATGAAAAATCTGAAAAACAAAATTCGGTGAGAGAATAAAGCGTAAACGACAATCGACGGCTAGATATAAATCTAAGGTTCATGACTATGATGTCGGTTTTCAGAGTTGACCTCTTCACAAAAGTTGTAAAACTTATCATTATGAGTGATTGTATATTTTTGTTTACATTTTTCACACTTCTACAATAATTATTATGAAATTTATTAATTTTGCACTCAAATGAAAAACACTATTCATTATGGTTTAGAGGGTTTTAAAAATGTAAACGACAATGTGACCATCGTCTATGCGTGGAGGATGCAATCATGAGTGTTATTCTTTCACATTTTTCGAGCTTGTACATTAATTATTAGGAATTCTGAACTACCCTAAAAATGCTATTCACGAGGGTTTGTAGGGTTTTAAAAATTCAAACGACGATGTACCCATCTCAAAGTATAAAGGATGCGAGCACGAGTATTTGCATTTTTTTTTTTACAGTTTTTGCACTTGTAAATTAATTATTATAGTTTTTTAATGTGCTTGGTATTTTTAATATTTTTATGTGTTTTATAATGTTTTAATCTCACTTTTAAAAGAATAAAAATTTATGAGTATCATTGTATGAGAGAGAGAGTAACAAAAAAAACTTTGTTGCCACTTAGTACTATAGTCTAGTGGTATTCTTCTTCGCTTGTAAGTGAGAGATCTTAGGTTCGATTCTTGCTAAAGGTGAATTTGAACCATATTATTGCGAGCTCATTATGAGGCTAAGCCCATCTCCTTCCCCTTAGTGTAAATAATATCGTTTGTTCAAAAAAAAAAAAAAAAACCTTTGTTAGGTCGTTGACTCTAAAATTGAAGTTTGCTTTTTTGCCTATAGTAATACTACAGTAGTTGATTTGAATTTTGGACAACAGGTTAAGTAAAATTAATCTGACTAATGATAATAAGAAACTCTCATGATAAAAATAAATAAATAAATAAAACTTAATTTTTTTTAATTTATATAAAATAATAGGACAATAATACAGTACATATTTAATATACAATATATACACTATGACTATGTATTTTATAGTAAGTTTTTTAGTAGTTTAACTTTAAAATCATCAAAATATTTTTCCGTAACAGGTCAAAACGAGCTATGGGAGAGAGGTGGGGATGGAGGAGGAGAAGGGAGGAAGTGGTGGTCTTGGAGAAGAAAGGAGACAACACTTGAAAGGGATTGGGAGAAACGTGAGAGAGAGCGCATTGAATTGCGAGAGGTTTTTTAATTTTATAATGTTTAATTGATTTTTTTAATCCAATTAGGCAAGAGAGTGAGCTATGTGCTTGCCACTATAGCAGTTAACAGGCAAATTGACAATTTTGTAACGGAAGTCTAACATTGCAACGAATTCACAAGTTGATGTATGATATTGCAATGTTTTAAAAATGAGGTATGTGATTGTGGTTCGATCCATAATTGAAGTAGTTTTGTATAATTTACCCTAATTTATGAATTCAGAAATGTTTCTTAATATGTGGGAGTTTTATTTTTATTTTGCTGACAATGGAATGACAACTCAATTTTTCATAATTTCAACTTAATTATATATGAATATTTGCCAACATGATGTGTGTGTATATATATATATATATGAATATATTAATAAGATAACCTTGTCATGATATTGAGATATTAGTTTATAACTTCAGAAATGTTTTTTAATATGTGGAAGTTTTATTCTGCTACCAATGGGAATGACACCTCAATTTTTCATAATGTCAAGTTAATTATATATATAAAAATAGATATAAAAATGAAGGCATGTCTGGTTAGCTAGGTTATGTACCAAGATTTCTGGCTATGCATGCAAATCTTTTGATTAAACTGTCGGTAGAAGACAGGTCTATATGGGTGAAGAGATTAATTGTTTACGTACAAATAAAACTAGTATATGTGTATATGAAGCATTACGTAAGGGATTAATTATGTGTATATATGTAAAGTACTGTTAGATAACAATTGATCTGTCATGCATAGCCAGGACAGAAAATCTCCTTCAAAATTTCTGACCTGTATTAACTATTTGACTTGAATATTATCTCAGTTAATTAGGTAGTCTTTCTTTTAATTGGAAAATACTTGTTCAAGATTCAACCTTTAACTTCATCCCATCCACACCCTAGCTATAGCTAAGTTAAGAAGTTCCTCAGCTGAATCTCCAAACCCAAATTAGTGACCTAATTGCTGATCATACTTTGATACAAAAGATAATCGATGTAAAAGCCGTGATGATGACATGACCAAATCTGGAAATTTCATGTTTAATTACCCGAAACTCCGAGAATATGTATGTAAATTGTATGTGAATAATGATTGATTAATTAATCAGAATTACATCATTATATATATAGGGAATTGTTATTGGCACTCCACAAATCTCATTTTGCACTCCAAACTTTCTATAATTAGAAAGAAAAATACACTTGTGAGAAGTGTATAATGAAATTTTTGGAGTGCTAATAATAGTTCCCTATATATATACACATAGTGGCAGGAAGAGAGGAGGCGAGGAAAATTGCATATGCAATTATGCATGATATGAAACCTCAATCCGTCCCTCCTGTTTAAATACAGATAAAGAAGCACTCACTTCTCCATTTTATATATAAACATATAGCAAATGGATCTGGAGATAATATAATTATACATACTAGTTTAATTTCATAAATTTCGTCTTGTTTGTTCATGTCCATCACCAAAGTACTTTTAAAAACCAGACTTAAATTTCGTCTTGATTTTTATAATAAATCTTGTTTTGTATTGTTTGTTCATGTACGGGCCCGTCCCCTGGCTCTAATACCATCTTAAATTTCAGGTAGACGGGCCATTGGCCCACTCCAACAAAACCGATACTGTCCCCACTTGACCACCTGCTCAATCCGTCTGGTGTGAGATTTTAATACAAAAGGCCTCGGTAATAGTTAGAGTGAGGTAATTCTATATTAATGGCTTGTTCTCAAGCCTTATGGCCGATATGGGACAGAGGAATTCTAACACTCCCCCGCACGTGAGACCCCATTTTATGGGTCACACATGGAGTTCCACACATCGGCAACCACGTGAAGCCAAGCCGGGGCTCACCCGTTCGCGCGGGGCCAATGGGGATCCACCCGTTCACGTGGCATCTCTTGGCCTACGTGGAGCCAAGTCAGAGCTCACCCGTTCGCGCGGGGTCAAAGGGGACCCACCCGTTCACGTGGATGTACGGGCCCGTCCCCTGGCTCTGATACCATCTTAAATTTCAGGTAGATGGGCCATTGGCCCACTCCAACAACACCGATACTGTCCCCACTTGGTCACCTGCTCAATCCATCAGGTGTGAGATTTTAATACAAAAGGCCTCGGTGATAGTTAGAGTGAGGTAATTCTATATAAATGATTTTTTCTCAAGCCATCTGGCTGATGTAGGACAGAGGAATTCTAACACATAGTCCATACACCGTTCGGGCGTTAGCCACTAAAGGCATTTTGACGGTTTGAATAGTTTGGTTCTCCCTCCAGTTTCCCGAAGAAAGTCAACACACAACAAAAAATAGTCCAGTCAATAGGCTGTCAAGCCTTAGGTTAAGAAGGGCAAAGCCATCAGATAACTTGAATAGTTTGAAGTCACGGGGCGAGGGATATTTCAGTCAATTGACTCCAAGTGCCCTAAAAAGAAAGAAAGATTTTCATAATACACTAGTATAAGTGATTGTGATGTTTCGTGTACAGTATTGTATTTGGTAAAGAACATCATAATATCAATAAAAGTTTTATAATACGAGTACATCGTAATTATGATGTTTCGTGCCATAATCAAATATATATTAACACATCTCTTGTAGAAATTTTTTAGTGGGACTCGAACACAAGACAATATATCACAAATTATAATATAAATAAAGAAATATTGGGAAATATATATATATAAAAAAACAAAACATATACCTTATTGTCCGCCACTTGTACCATAACATTGTATACTATCTTATGTTCCGGATAAATTTCCGCTCAAAGTAGAGACGCCATTTGAGGCTGGACGCAGACTTCCATGAATGATTATGTGTTTTCATGTACACAAAAGCACGAACCTACGTAATTTATATTTATTCAAATATCCAAGTTAAACAGAGAAAAGGTCAATAAATTTCTTTACAAGAAAGTCAGTCGGACCTCCAACAGATGGCATTTCCGTAAAAACAAAGAACTCCATGGCCGGTTTATAAACTCACAGTTTATATAAGCGCACTCAGACGTATCAATCCCAGCTGGTTGTAAATTGACAGTCTCTCTCTCTCCTCTCCCCCCCCCTCTCTCTCTCTCTCTCTAAAAACGTGTGCTTCTTCTTCATGATGCTCGTCGGATCAACGCTCCCAGCTCACAACCTGAACCTGTTTCAGGCCGGAAGAGCCAGCTTCAGAAACTACACGTCTGCATTAAACCCCTCAACGAGAGCTCCATCCTCTTGTTCTTATTCAGCTGTCTCCATTAAACCCGGTTCTAACTCCATCGAGTTGACTCGGCTCCACCTCGCCAACCTCGACAAGCTCCTCCAAACCCCACCTCCTCCCCAAACCCAACTCGACCCACAACGCGATATCCAAATAGACAAAGACCCGAATAATGGTGGGTCGCTCGAAAACAAGGGAAGGAGGCTTATGGAAGGGCTCCATCTTTCTCGGTTGTGGACGCAAGTGAAAGGCGCCGCCGAAGACATGTCTCCGAGACACTTCAATCGCCTGCAGCGCCTCCTGTCCAAGACTGGAGAGTACTCTCCCAGAAATAATCTCAGCACCCGGTGGCGCGAGTATCACGGTTCAAACAACTGGGCCGGACTACTTGACCCGCTGGATGAGAATCTCCGGCGAGAGGTCGTCAGATACGGTGAGTTTATACAGGCGGCTTATCATTCCTTTCATTTGAATCCGGCCATGTCGGCAGAGGAGGCCCAGTTGCCTCGCCAAGTGGCGCTTCCCGATAGGTCTTATAAGGTAACCAAGAGCCTTTACGCCACGTCATCAATCGGGTTGCCCGATTGGGTCGATGAAGTGAGGCCGGATCTCGGTTGGATGACCCAGCGGTCGAGCTGGGTTGGGTACGTGGCCGTTTGTGATGATAAGAGTGAGATCGCACGGATGGGCAGACGCGATATTGTCATTGCCCTTCGTGGAACCTCCACGTGTCTTGAATGGGCCGAGAATTTAAGGGCTCAGCTCATTCAGATGCCCTCGACCAAGGAAGGTCAACAGCAAAGCCAAGCAAGAGTGGAATGCGGATTTTTGAGCCTCTACAAAACAAGCGGGGCTCACGTACCGAGCCTTGCCGAGTTAGTGGTTGAAGAGGTCAAGAGGCTGATGGAGCAATACAAAGGAGAAACATTAAGCATAACTGTGACAGGACACAGCCTTGGTGCTGCCTTAGCCTTGTTAGTAGGCGATGAGCTTAAAACATGCGCCGAGAACATGCCGTCGGTGGCGGTTTTCTCCTTTGGAGGCCCCCGCGTAGGTAATCGAGGATTCACAAAGCGAATGGACGACAAGAATGTGAAGGTATTGAGGATTGTCAACTCCCAAGATGTGATCACGAGGGTTCCGGGTATTTTCGTAGGCGAAGGAGTACTCGAGGAAAAGCTGAAGAACGCAAAGGCCGGAGGATTCATTGACATGATTGACAGGAACATGCCGTTGGCTTATGCACATGTTGGGACAGAACTACGGGTTGACACAAAAATGTCGCCTTACTTGAAGCCCAATGCAGATGTGGCTTGCTGCCATGATTTGGAGGCATATTTGCATTTGGTGGATGGGTTTTTGGCATCTAACTGTCCTTTTAGAGAAAATGCTAAGAGGAGTTTAGTGAGGTTGCTTCAAGACCAAGGGTCTAATGTGAAAAAATTGTATATAAGCAAGGCAAATAATTTGACTAGTTTAAATCTTGAAAGAGAGTTTTCTCAAAAAAATCCTGAAAGAGAGGGACTGATGGCTACTTGTTTGCCTAGCCCATCTTAAATTGACACATAAATAAAACTTTGCACATATCTATGTACTTCTGGCCTAAATTCTCAAAATTATGCCTATGGTATCTTGTGCTTTTGTGGTGAATTCATTTTCCTTTGTTTTACCAAACTGTTTTCTAAAAGATTTAAAAGAAACTTTTTAAACGATATTAATCGTTCACCTTATCATCTTGGACAAATGACTCAATTATATATTACATTTTAGTTTAGATTTCTTTACTTGAACTTGTTGCGAAAGCAAAGGTACATCAAGGGAAAACAATATTACAGCAAGGGCACAAAACTCCAAAGGATAACAAGACAAACTAATAACTAACAAACAGAAATAAAGCTTCCAGTGGATTAGGAAGTAAATTAACCTATCTCTTACCAAGGGGATGACAGCTTAATCTGCGCCAATCAGGTCCACCTTTAATTGCCCAGAAGATTAAAATATAAACCAGCACTAAATGGGCAGTCGGAACTCGGTAGAGAGGATTGATTTTGGTATGACTATTCACTATAGTAAATGGATGCCAACTTTCTTATTTTTTTCAAATTGAAGGTTACTTATGAAGAAAAATTGTCCCATTTAATCTTATCATTTTTGTGGGGTTTAATAGAAATAGTTTTTCTTTTCATAAGCAGCCTTCAACTTGAAAAAAAATAAAGAAGTTGTCATGCATTTTTCTTTTAAAATGTCTTCAAATATATAATAAATAGTCTTATCCAAGCTAATCATATCTAACAAACAAGACCTGAGATAATTGTGCCCTACTCAAACAGAAAAAATTTCCTTACACTGAATGGTGGGATAGTTGTTCTACCATAATACTCATCAAGTACCTAATGAGTGTTGTAGAAACAATTGTATGATCCCTCATGAAGCAAAACCTTTATGGAAAAGAATTATATATATAGGTCTTAGGATTGGGAGACACCCAATTTTTATACAAATTATGACACATGTTATTAGTCGTTAGATTAAACCGCTTTGAAATGTAAAGATTGCATTAGTTATCAAGTATTTGTAGAAAAAATGTCAAATTTCCCTTGAGGGTATCAACAACAATATCTTAAACTACCATGTACTCACCAACTAGTACTATAATTTAGAAGTATTTTTCTTCATTTGTAAGTGAGAGGTCTCAAATTCACTCACATGAATCACGAGGACGTATAATATTTGTTGAGTTTGATATCTTGTCCTAGTTGAATTATTATGTGGCTTAACTCAATGTAGCCTTGTAACTGTTGGATGACATATAGCGGCTCAGTTGCTCTCAATTTTGAGGAAACTAAAAAAAAGAACAACTGAAAGGTTAATGTAGCGGATGGCGTATTGATATCTATACATTTACATGTGTAATTAGGATTGTGTGAGAGACAATAAAAAACAATATGGTAAACTGTAATCCATTTGTATTCATGACACTATTTAGTTTCCTTCCATATCTAAAAAATATACAAAAACGTATTGATGTATATATGTTTATTTAGCAAAATGATATTTGAATAGCAAGCATATAACTAGATACAAATATAAAACAATGCATATGAAAGTAAGTACAATCAAAATTTTTATATCAAAGAGGACTAAGTCGAGACATATAACAATTCGAGTATCATCCCCAATGACCAGTGGACACCCCACTCTTCGTTCACTGTCGACTACAACCTGAAAGAATGAGAGTGAAACTTCACTCATGATTGCCGGTTAAGGGTTGATTCTTCTCTTCAAATAGTAAAAGCCATTGACGCTATCTTAATTAAATTAAAACGCATAGCTTCATTTTATCCCTAGGTCTTGTTATACTTTACATTACCTTTCTGTGATTGGGTTCTATTGGTCCTGATGATATTAATTACGCTGTTACTTATCGTTATAGAGTTTGTTATTTGGATTGACTTGACACCCAAGTAAGCCTTCTCTCCACATTAGAAATTGAAAGAAAAGTTTACAAATGTTTACATTCAAGAGGCTTTTGCTAGTCATTGGCAAATTTGAATAACAACCTCAATACTTTGTTAGAAACCCCTATTAGTTTTGAGCTTTCAATCGGTTGAGTATGACTGTTATCTCTGCAGGGAGCATTACTAGAGTTGAACATGCCCCTCTACATAAGTCCACTAGATATTCGGCTTATGTGTTTGTTTGGGTCCAAAATATCGATTTGGGCCGAATTTGGAGTTGCATTCGGCCTAGTGGTCTTTTTAGAATTATCGTGGGTTTTTAGGTTATGGGCCGCCTAGTCAGGGTCGGTCGAGTCCCATGACAGGACGGATTGATGTTGATAAGGGAGTAATCGAGACCTAGTGTGATGAGGAGTTGAATACATGCCAGAACTCGGAATGAATTTAGTCCATCGGAAGGGCAGGTTCAAAGTCCTATTTGCACTAGGATTGGCCGAGGCCTAGTTAGGATAGGTTAAGGAATCCTAATTTGAGTATGCTTCTGGTTCATCTGTGGGAAGGATTACTGCTATAAATAGAGGAGGGTGTGCATCATTCAAGCCCCTCCAATTCAACACACAAACTGCCCTGCGCAAACTCTCGCTCTACGGGAAACCTCTCAACAACCTTGAGATTTTTGTTTTCTTTTTCCGCCAACACATCTTCAGTTTAGATAAACAGCACTGTGAAGGCAACCAGTGACATCTTCAGTTTGGATAAACAGCACTGGAGCGGTAGAATCAGCCGACCGCGGAGCACTTTCAGTTTGGATAAATAGCACTATGTTGGGGCCGACTGGTTATCTATCCAAGTCTCGGTTGAGAAATATTTTCGAATCGTTATTGGCAGAGGTCATCTCATTAGCCTTCTCGACGAAGTGAGGTGTTACAGGTTATTGGGCTCGGCACATTGAATGCCGAGTTGTTTTATGATTGGATATTCACAAGTTAGTTTTAGAGTTCGACATTCTGACGGCTGAGACATTTACCATTAAGACATACATCTCTTTTGAGTATTTGTGTCTATATAGTTTGGTGCCAGTTCAGCGTGCTTATACTCTTACGAATATAATCACCGTGATCGAACCCGGCGCCTACAATTCGTGAACTTGGCAAAATTAGCAACCTTGTCTTCAAGCTCTACGCCACAACAACAAATTTTACTCCCTAGCCGAGCTCGACCGACGAGTTGGCATACCTCGCACACAACCGAAGGACGTAGTTAGCTTATTAATTACTCTGCCTGCGCGCCACGTAGGTTTGGTAGTTTTTAGGGTCAACATTTTGGCACACCCGGTGGGACCAATGTTAAAACTACGAAGTTCATGCCAATTGAGACACAGTCAGTAAAAAAAGAAAACAATCATGGGAAAATCAACGACCGACGTGCCGGTTCAAAGCCTAAGACAGAATTTGCCACAGGCATAAAATCCTCTGGCTACCGTGACGCCTAAGGCCGCAAGGGTGACGCGCCGGGAAAAAGAAGTTGGTCTCGGCAGTTAGCTTCGCGATGTAGAAATCCCTAACAAAACCACATGTTCTTTCATTGAAGGGACAGTGGAGGACTGCGATGAAGATGGTGGTGAAAGTTCTGATCCATCGACTAGGACATTTCTTCAGAAACGACTTGACGAGCAGTCTCGGCAGGTTGAACAGACAGTCAACCGAAAAGTAGATGGTTTACTCGAGGACATACGTAGAAATAGTGATGCACACACCAAATTGCTTGAACTATTGGTTAGTAAAGCCTACGAAGGTGGACTCGCTGATCATTCTCGACAATTTCCACCTATAAACAACCCCTTACAGACAATACAGGTTGAATCAGGATCTGCTCGGCTCAAAATTATTGACTTGGAGAAAAGAAAGGGATCAAGGAGTAAATCGGATAGACCTAACCAGAGCACGAAAACACCGTCCGTCGATATGACTGAAGTCCAAAGAATGATCAATTTGGCTTTGAAGAAGGGGCCGAAGTTTCCAAAGTTTATTCATCCATATCCCGCATTCGTGGAAAAATTCGAGTATCCCAAGGGCTTTAAAATTCAGAACTTCAGCCTTTTTGCTGGAAAATTATCCTTATCATCATTGGAACACGTAGCCCGTTTCACTGCTTAATATGGGGATGTTAATAGTGATTTTCACAAGCTACGTTTGTTCAATTTCTCACTAACAGGCTCGGCCTTCGCATGGTATATCAACCTCACACCCAACTCCATTCAGAGTTTGGAGGAATTAGTTGAGAAATTTCATGAGCAATTCTATCAGCCAGGGATGGACGTGTCAGTGTTTTCCTTAGCCAGGATAGCTCAGGCCTCTGACGAATCACCAATGGAATATCTTACGAGGTTTAAATCAGCCAGAAACTGGTGCCCAGTACCCATTCCTGAAGTCGAGTTCGTTAGGATTGCTCTAAATGGCCTAGATGTAGAATACAAAAAGAAATTCTTAGGGGCAGATTTCCATGACATGTATGAATTGGCTCAGCATATCGAGTAATACGACTACCTACTCCGAGAAGAGAAAGTCTTGAAATCTCCGTCCTGAGGAACAATTTACAAAAACCCCATGGTTAGTTATGTATCCGTCGAAGGAGAGGAATATGCCAGTATAGAAGCGGTCGAGATAGTAATCGACAAAACCATACATATGCAAGGCGTTGGCTTAGGCCAACCCCAAAGATGCCAAAACCCGCTCGGCCCCTCAAGAGTCGACTGTCAAAATGTCAAAAGTTTATACTTTCGACATCACTAAGGTCGATGCCATCTTCGACCAATTGCTACTTGCCAAAATCATCAAACTTTGGCCAGGGCATAATATCCCTAAGGCCGAAGAGTTGAAAGGAAAAACGTATTGCAAGTATCATAACTCGAACAAGCATATGACGAACAACTACATCGTGTTCCGAGATGCCATTCAAAGTTGGATTGACAACGGTAAACTTAAGTTTCCAGAAAAGAAAATGGGAGTCGACACTGACTTATTTCCTATGGCAATGGTAAGCATGGTAGATGCTCGTTTTCCTGGGGACAAAGGGAAAAGAAAGGCAGATTTCGTTCCAACGCAATTCATCCCAAAACAGAACTCTCGACCACGATCCCAAGATGTAATTCGACTGGCTGTTGTTGAATTGTTATCAAGCTCTAGTGCCGAGGAAACGAACGAACTGACAATTCTATGTAGTCGGTGCAATGTGGACGTTGTTTTAGCTAAGAAGGAAGAAAAGCCAAGACGGGAAGTAATGCTATGAGTACCTATAGCCGTGATGGTAACGGGCCAACATCATAGGGTTTTTTATAGGCTTGGTCCTCAAACACAAGATACTAAGCCGTCTTTGATTAGACAACGCTTAGATTTCGATGCTCTATTCTATAGCGAAGATTATTATGCACGAAGCTCTGGTAGTTCAAGTTGACCTGTTAACCAGCCCACTTTTAAACTTCCTGAGCCACGAGATTAGCGTTAGTATACCTACCATTCCCCTAGCGATGTATACACCGGGCTGTCCAAATCACAAAAATGACGGCGACAAAGAATAGACTGTATGGCCCACCAACGAGCAGCCCAGGAGTCTTCGGCCCCCAAGTGGCAACCGAATGAAAACCTTCGACAATTATAACTGAATTGCTCCAGGGAAAACAGGTAGTCAATCGTGATTTCGAAACCACGATTGAAGAATCTAAAAAGTGGATCAAACTCCTTCTTCGGCCCGGGGAAATGAAGGCTCACCTTGAGTACTTCAAGAAGGAAGTCAAGAGCAATCTTCCCCTATTATCCGTACATGAACCATTGATCAAAATCAGATGAAATTTACATCCACCCTTCCTCGGGGAGGCTGTAGAGTACATTTGAGAATTTCACAGAAAACATTCGGCTATTGACTTATACAGTCTGCCGAAAGCATATCAAGATACTATCGATCTCGTTCTCACGTGTCCAGATGCTAAACTAATTATCCAAAAGAACTCGGACTCCAGATTGAAAGCTAGGTTCCAGCATATACGCGAGGCTTGGGTCCACAGCTTTGATGTCGACCCATATAGTGATATTGACGCAGCCGAGCTTTCCTTCTCTTTCGAGGACCTTAAATATTTACGACACCATTTCGAAGTTTCTTCAGCCGTCTCCTTAGTCGGCCTTACAGCCGATGAAACAGAACGTGTCGCACGATTAGATGCTTACCTTGACACCAGGGAATGCCCGTATCATGTATCAGGAGCAAGCTCGTGTCACGACACAAGTCCCGGACCCTCCCGAGGTCAATGCACAAAACGAGAAGGACCTTGTGGACATATCGCATAAACATACTCCTGTAACAGTCGAAGAAGACTAAGCAGATACCCCTCACGCAAATCCAGAAGAAGAGTTAGAAGATGAGGATCGTAATTCGGTAAATCCGGAAGAAGATCACGACTCGATGGGCCATTCGGTTCTTGACAACATGGAGATCAGTATGGTTCATGTCCTATCCGTCGATTTCAACTAAATGCATCTCAACCAAATTCCCTGGACAGTGACGTAGTTGTCGAGGAAGCCAGACAAATTGATTTTGTGGCTACTGAAAAAATTGAGCTAGCAGCAAAAGAAGATAAGCTTAAAGCAGCTATCGCCGAATTATTCCCTCACTCATCGTTAGTTAATCTCTATCATATGAAGCCGTTGTATGTTACGGCTTATATTGAAGAATATCTAGTCTCCAAGATTTTTGTTACTTGTGGAGGGACCGTCAATATCATGCCATGACTATCATGAAGGCTCTACATTGCTCCAATGACGAGCTTATCCCATTAGGGATCACTATGAGCAGCTTCGTCGGTGACAAATCCCAAACCAAGGGAGTGCTTCCGCTTGAAGTAAATATCGCAGGTCGAAATCATATGACGACATTTTTCGTAGTCAATTCGAAGACCGAGTATAATGCATTACTTGGCTGTGATTGGATTCATCAAACAAGCTGCACCCCCTTGTCTTTATATCAAGTCCTCATTTTTTGAGACGGCAAGTCAGTGACATTTCATCCGGCTGATAATCAACCGTTCGAGGCCAACATGATCCAGGCCCGTTACTACGACGACTACGTGGGTTACATCACCTTACAAGGCTTCAACGAAGATGGTCGACCGACTAGGATTTCAGTCCAGAAAGCCATCGAGGTTGGCGCCGAGACTGTTCATCAGGATTCGGCGAGATTCAGGTTGGCTGAGCTTATTACCGACCCCGATGATTGACAACAAATAGGCCGAACGTCGAGCCGTGGTTTCAGCTACCATGGAACGATTGTTGGCTCACTGGTTTACTATTTCCAAACAACCGAATTCTAGCGTAAACCTCATGAAGTTTCTTGCCGAATGAGATAATGGTCCTGTCATATCCCTTGATAATGTGCAAGCTGCTCTGGTCGAGCTCAATGACAGTCGACCCCAAGTGAATGATCCACTAGAGGAAATAAATATCAGAACGACTGATGATCCTCGACCATTATTTATCAGTACTTTGTTACCCCAACCCATGAAAACTGAATTGTGTAAATTGCTAAACGAATTGAAAGATTGTTTTGCTTGGAATTACCATGAGATGCCTGGTCTGGATCGAACCTTAGTCGAGCACAAGTTACGCATTAAAGTCGGTTGTAAACCCTTTCGTCAACCCTCTCGGCGATTCTCGACCAAACTACAACTCGACATAAAAGATGAGTTGGTTCAACTTTTAAACGTTGGGTTTATTCGAACCGCTCGATACGTCGAATGGTTGGCGAATATTGTACCAATGTTAAAGAAAAATGGTGCTCTACGCATTTGCATAGATTTCTGTAATTTGAATTTGCCAACTCCCAAAGATGAATACCCAATGCCAATTTCAGATTTGTTAATCGACGCCGCGGCTAAGCATGAAATATTGTCCTTCATAAATGGACATGCTGGCTATAACCAGATCTTTATTGCCGAAGCCGATGTTCACAAAACTGCCTTTCGTTGCCCAAGGGCACTTGGGACTTACGAATGGGTAGTCATGCCATTAGGCCTTAAAAATGCTGGTGCCATATACCAACGTGCCATGAATACCATCTTCCATGACCTGATTGGAATGGTCATAGAAGTGTATATCGATGATGTGGTAGTTAAATCGAAGGGTGGCCAAACATACTTAGATGACCTTCAGCAAGCTTTCCTTCGTATGCACCAGCATAACTTTAAAATGAACCCGGCTAAGTGTGCCTTTGGTGTATCGGCCGGTAACTTCTTGGGTTTTCTTGTGCACCATCATGGTATCGAGGTAGACACAAATAAGACTCGCGCAATCATCGACGCTCCACCCCCGACGACCAAAAAGCAACTTCAGTCATTACTCGGCAAGATAAACTTTCTTCGTCATTCAATAGCTAATTCGGCGGGAAAAATGAAGGCATTTTCTATGCTTTTGAAACTCAAGGATTCAGACAAGTTCAAGTGGCGTGATGAACATCAAGCAGCCTTGTACCGCCTTGGCGTGGTAACGAAGGAAAAATTTTGTCCTAGCTAAGAACATGTGAGAACATTTGAACACATATGAAAACTAATAACACTTTAAAATAGGCATGCATTAAAAAACAATTCTAAAACCCATGACTTTCAAAGCCTAGTGAATGGTCAACCACAAGACTCTTTAACAACATTAAAGAGAATGAAGGATTTTGAGATTCATTACCCTTGAAGCTAATCCTTGTTTACACAAGGGATTCACCCAAGTGGAGGGCCTTCAAGTCACCTCCTAGCTCCTTAGATCTTCCTTGTGATTTTCTTCCTTTTGGTACTCCTTTGCTCCTTGAGGATGAGAGGAAAGGATCTCCAAACCAAAGGTTTGGTGTCTCTAAGTCTCTAAACCAAGGATGAGGTGTGAAGATGAAATGGATGACTTAGAGAAGAAAATATTGCTAGCTATCTCTTCCCTAAGTGGCCGGCCTCTTTTAGAGAAAAAGAGAGAAAATGTTTCTCTTCTTTGCCTCAAGAAAACCCTAATGAGGTAAAAGCTATAAAGATGCTTTTATACCACCCCACATGTGAGTGGCAAACTTGCAAATAACCCAAGTTTGCTACCACTCACCCTAGGCCGGTTTTGACTTTGTTTTTGGGTTAATTTCCACTTAATTTTAGTTGTCACACAACTTAAAATCAATGGGCCTTGTGGACCAAAAACCCTTTTGAGCCCCGAAACCCAAAACGAACTTAAAAGCCCAATACGAACATTTCTTAAGATTAATGAACTAATTAATTAATCTTGACCATTCTCAATTAAACTATTTAATTTCTTATCCATCTCATTTATATTTCTTCACTTTCATCCTTACTCGGTGTACGATCCATTAGGTTCTAATTAGCGAGGTAGTGGGCGATTGTTACTCTTAACGACCGATTGTGAATTGAAACTACATTTCAATTCTCCCCTTGATGAAGATTAGTGTTTGCTAATCCTCAGGGCTTCCACAAACCATGAGTGACACCTAGCAGTATGTCATGGCTACCTAAGCTAAGTAGAAGTGGTTGAAGAACCTATCCAGTTACAATTACAATGCAATACGATCCTTCTCTAATACAATACTCTTAATCACATTGTTTGAGTGATAGTTTGTTTATTGTTTACTATCCAATATGATACTTCTCTATATGATTCAATTGAATAATGATTTGGAACATTCTTCCTAAGTCATATTCGTATGCTTTGGCCAAAGACTCTCGAATCATATCTCAGAGTATTCTCCTTCCACCGTGGAAGGTTAGAGATCCCTTGTTGTGCATTCACATGCCTACATGACTAGATAGCTTGACCCCAACAATGCCGTGGACACTCTCAATGGAATGCCTTTGACATAATCAAAGATCAATGACCTAACCATTAGACATCAATGATGCCTCAGGTCAAAGGACTACTTTGCATAATTGATGGTTATGACACCTAAAGAAGTTGAATTTTATGACATGGGACAAGTCATAACCATCACATTCAGTCTGGCCAAGTGCAAAGTTCCTGAAACTTTCAAAGATGTGGTGTTTGTCATTGAGTTTGTGTCGGAGCAAGCAAGTAAGCCATCTTCTCCAATTTCAATTTTGTTTTCTACTAACTTGCTGATTTTAATGATTCAGGCACCCACACTAGAATTTAAACCATTGTCGGATCATTTCAAGTATCACCATCCATTCAAAGATCAGTCCATGCATTCGAAGAAGGGAGACCTAGGAATCGCTCCACAATCAGATTTGCATTCCTAAACCCTTCTCTTTACTGCATTTATTTTGCTTTGATTAGTTAGTTGTTTGTTTGTTTGCTTTCTGTGAGTTTATGCTTGAAACATTGAGGACAATGTTTGATTTAAGTGCCAGGGGGGGTAACAAAGTGTTTTTTTTATGCAAATTCGTGGGATTTTATCACCCATCACTTCTAGAGTTGTTTCTCACTGTTTTTAAGTGTTTTTAGTGTGTTTTGAGGTGTTTTGAAGTAATCATACGAAAATTTGAAAAAAATCAGTTTTTGAGTTGTTTTTAGAGTTGTTTTTGTGTGTTTGTGTCTTAGATACTTTCCAATACAATGATGAGGATTTGGTTTTTAATTGCATGGCTGTTAAAGAAAGTTACGAACATGGATGGAAGTTTGATATGCTCTTGGTTTATACTTAGTTGTAGTTGTTGTTTATGAATTCACATGTAATCACAAAGGAAAAAATCAGTTTTTGTAACATGCTTGAAGGGAGTAACTCAAACTAATGCTACAACCCTGAGAGACTTGAACCTATACTTCTTTGGAGAGTTATTAATCTGTAATTCATTGTTTTCTAAAGTCATTGAATGATCTCATTATTCTTTGCTTGGTTGCTATTTAGAATGCGTTTTCATCATTATAGAACTAAATGCTAGAACTCATATCCATTTCATTTAAAGCATGACATTGAATTGCATAACACATAACAAGATGAAGTTGTTTAGTGAACCAAAGCCAAACAGCCGCACCCCCCCTTTTTCATATGTTTTGTAGGTTTAACCCTTTTGAGCCTTGTTTAGCCTATGTTCTTTGTTAACCACATTAACCTTACCTAGCCTAGAATAGGACCATCCATACCCTTGTTTTTAAAGGATAGTTAAGCATGACTTAAAATGAATTCCTTTTGATCTACATTATGCAGTAAATCAAGTGTAGGATCGGGAATGGTTGTTTTAAGCTCAATTGTACGTTTTGTGTTTCAAAAGAAAAGAAAAAGATGAGAAAAACATGTGAAATGAAACATGTGAAAAGAAAAGAAAGAAAAGAAAGAAAGAGAGTTGAAAAAGAAGTGAAAATGAGTTTAAGAGTGTTGATTGTCGAAGAAAGGGTCCAAAAAGGTTGAATTCGGCCCTAAATGATGTGAATCTTCCCTTTGTGTTCAAAGTTGAGTGATACATTCAAAAGTGAATTCTAAGTGTGATTTCATTGCTTTGCTTACTATTTCTTTAAGAACCTTTGTTTTTCCTTACCTTTCTTTGTTAGCCAATACCTTTAGCCCCGTTACAACCCATTGACTTCTATCTTGAGTGTTGTGTGTTTCAATATGTGGAGTTTGGGATTGGTATGAGCATATGGAATCCTTGGTTCTTGCATCTAAGTAGTAGCATTCCGTGCATGAGATCATATACATGTTAGATTAATAATTCCAGAAAAAATGCGTTCTTTGTTACAACATATGTGAGTACTAGTTTCATGTTTACATCAATCTTCTCACATATACCTAGTGTAGGTAATGTAGTCAGCAAATCTGAGTGAAAATTGAGTGCATATCTAGTAAGGAATCGAGTGAATTCTCTAAGGCATGTTACTACATTCCAAATGTTGTTTTAATTGATTAAATGCGAACTAGTGAATGGTGACTGTGATTAAGTATGAGTTCAAGTGTAAGGATGACCAAAATATGTGCAAGTGATGATTTTTAATATGTCATGTGCATTGGAAATCCTTAAGGCAAATGTTGGAAGGTTTAGATTGTGTTTTGTTTCTTTTATTTGTTTTGTTTTGCTCGAGGACTAGCAAAAGTTAAGTGTGGGGGTATTTGATAGAAGCATATTTATGCGAGTTTGTTAACTTATTTCCTTGCATGTAGGTTGTTAGTTCTTAGTTATTTTAGTATTTTAAGCTATTTTCGTGTGTTTGTAGGTCCAAAGGGCTAAAGTGGAAAGAAAGTGCATTTTGGTGCCTTTTGGAGCAGTTTTGGGCTTGGAATGGATAGCACATGCTTGGAGCAAGGTGGATGGACGAAATTGATGTTCAAGAAGGATTAGGAATGTGCTTGAAGACTTAAGTCAAAGATTTTGAAGGAAGGAATCAGTTTAGAAGAAGGAATGTTAGCCAAGTTTCCTGATTTGGTCCTAATCCGAATTTACCTATTTCCAGTTGCAAGGAGGATCTCAAATTAATTTAGGACATTTAATTAATTGTTCTAAAAGTCTTAGGACTTCCCTAAACCCTTAGCATTTCCCTTTTTATTTCTGACTTTACATAGCCTTTTCCTAGTAGATTTAGAGTTAAAATCCTAAAAAAATAATAAAAACTTTAATTCCTTTCCCTTTATTTTCTGTTGCACCTTAGCTTTAATTCCTTAGGGTTTTTACATACCTTGATATATATTTAAGCCCTTGCTGCACCACATAGGGGGATCCCTGACCATTTTACACATTCTTTGCATCCTTTCCATCCATCTATCTACCTATCCATACTCTACGACCCTTACATACATCATTCACAGCCCTCTATAGTTTTCTGACCTTTTACACTCTCTGCCGCAACCTACCCATCCTAAACACAACCATACACCTTCTCATCCATTCATTCATACAAATAACCCCCCCAACCCTTCACCTAACCCTTGTGCCGTAGCAAAGAAGAAGAATGAGAGCCTTGGACGTTCTTGCCATTCAAGTTGGATTGCTGGAGCGTTTCTGGGTGTTTTTCTCTCTTTTGTTTTCAATGGTCAATTTATTTTCTTTTTGCTTTGCTGTGAACATGAAAGGCTAAACCCCTCTTAGCTCGGGGGAATTTCGAAGCCATGAACATATTTGCAATATGAATTGATTAATTCCAGTTGTGATTTCATAAAGTGTGAATGCAATTTGCTTAACTGTTTTATTCAAAACTTATTCCTGTATGTTGATTAAGGAGGCCTACTTAGTTTGCATGCATGAATCTGGTGCTAGAATATAAGGGAGTTTCACATAATCGTTACAATCTTATATTCACAAGTAGTGAAGGTCGCTGGTCACGATCGCGTTAAGTAAATTCCTAGCATAAGTATCATGCAGTTCATAGTTACGAGTGCTTTGTCAATGCTTATGATTTATCTCTATTATGCAATTCATATAGGGGACTTGTGAGAATAATTTGGTTGTCAAATGCGTTGTCCATCCAATTCAATGACTTAAGGAAAATCTGAGGGTTAATTAGTGCATCACGATTAATCTGGGGCATTGAAAAAGCAACTAGAGATCAATTTGTATGCAAGTGTGTCATCTAAGGGTTAATTAGTGCATCACGGTTAATCTATGGACGAATTCCTAGCTAGCCCATTATCCATCCAAAACAACCCAATTTCGTGCCCAAATCTGTCTAAGTTTTTAGTTTACTTGTTTTACTTCAAATTCATCAAAAACCCAATCCCCTTTACTTTCTTGTGTCAACTTAGTTAGAATCTATCTAAACTTGTGTCTTTTAGTGTTTTGAGTCAAGTAAAGTTAGGAATTCGTCCAATTTCTCCCTAGAGTCTGTTTTGAGTTTATTTGGTTGTTTTAAGCTGTTTTGAGTCTTTTAAGTTTGTTTTGAGTCTTGTGAGTCTTGTTAAGTGTTTTTAAGTTTGTTTTTGTGTTTTTAAGTCAGTTTAGAGTAGATTAGCAATCCCTCCTAATCCCCAGCCTAAAACGATCCCTACTTGCATCTTTACTACAACTGTCAACAAGAGGGTTTAATTTGTGTGCTGTTTTACATCGCATCACATACCGAACCTCACTCAGATCAGCAACCGAGACGACCCCGTATGCGTTAACTTATGGGCACGACGTGATGTGACCAGTCGAGTTGAGTATAAATTCATTGCGAATAATTGAACAAAGTAGTTTGATCAGTGCCGATTATAATCAGTCCATGAGACAAGAGTTAGAAGACTTAAAGGAAGCTCGACTCGATACTTATAATTTACTAATGGCACAGAAAAAGATTGCCGAGCGAGCCTATAATCAACGAGTTAAAGAAAAAATGTTCAGCGAAGGAGAGTTAGTTTAGCAAACCGTGTTGCCCATAGGAGTCAAAGATCTTAGGTTTGGGAAATGGTCGCCGAATTGGGAATAATCGTTCGTCGTTCATAAAGTTCTCGGCAAGGGGGCATACCATCTTAAAGATCAGACCAGCTTAATTCACAAACTACCAATCAACGAAATTTTTTTAAAGAAATATTATCCAGTCACATGGGAGATGCGGGAATAAAAGTTCATTTCATTAATTTTGCAAACGGTGTACAAACAAAGCTGGTCGACTAGTTTATAACAAAACAAAATTTTAGGGGGTCGAAGGAAGAAAGGCTTCAAATGCGGCTTTCAACTCTAAACACCTCACTTCGCCCATTGTGATTTCGGATTGTCGAGTTCTTTTATCCATCTTCAGCTGCTCAATTCGCTTCGTGCCAGCCGCGTATGCTTCCAAACAAGGTTTGCTCAACTTAAAATCCTTTGCGAGATCGAAAGAAATGGCTAACCTCTGACATTGGAGATCGATAATTTGATGGTTGAGTTCGGGAATTTGTCGGTCAAGGTCGGCCAGTTTTCCGTTCTTCCTCTTTATCGCCTGGACCTCTGAGCGAAGAGCTTTTTGAGTGACCAATGCAGCCTTGAACTCGTTTTCTGCCTGGAGAGCTTTTCCAAAAATATTAAAATAATCTCGAGTTCGTTCCAAGGTAGAAGACAGGCGAGTGACAATTTCATTGCTCAATAGGCCGCCGGCTGCAAGGTCGTTCAAGCATTCTCCTATAGAGTCAAGGCCTTTGTGTTCAAAGATTTGAGGTGCCGAAAGGGACAACAGCCTCTGCAGCTTGGCAAGAGCAGAAGACTCGACCGTTAATGCAGAATGGCTGATTGTAGTGGCAGAAGGACCGGTCGCCCCCGAGGAGCTGGAAAGAAGGGCATTGAGCCCAACTTCCCAGGAAGGCTGCACATGAAAAGAACTTTAGAAAAAGGAAAATCATAAAGAAGAAAGCAGAAAGGATTTTTTTTTAAACCTGCCAAGAGGAAACTTCGATCATGTCCTCTAGTTCGTTGCTCGAACCTAGAAAACTTAAAGGCCGAGCTCAGTGTTTAAGACTGCTTCTCAATTCACACGGCCGATGAAGGTTATCTACGTTCAACGGCCACTGAGGTGGCCAGGAGATATAGATAACGCCCCTCGGCATGTAGAATTTTCAATGAAAGGAGTAAGTAGGCACCTGACATTTAGTATCTTCCTGGTTTAGAATTCTAAGGCAAAAAATTGACCAAAGAAAAACAATAAAGATCCTTACAAAGGTTGATGTAGCTTCTTGGGGGGGAATGTCGAGGTTGAGATCCTATGGATGAACTGGAGTCTCTGCCGTCACTTCAGGCTCGGTAAAAGGTACCTTTTCATAGGCCACGTTCGCCTCCGCTGCAAGAGGACCGACCTGACGAGCCGCCTCGACCAATGGTCGGGGAGTGGTGGTTAGGAGTTTAGCTGGACGAGGGCGACTCGCCAATGGAATTTCCTCACTTTCATCGTCCTGAGATAAAAAGTGATTTAATGCTTGAGAATCTCGTTAGGAGATAAAAATTACCAAACCGCATTATCATACCTTCTCTTCCAGAATGATCATTGATTTCTTCGGAGAAAATATGAGTCTTTTCTTGGCCAAGATGAGGACCTTCTCCAAGGCAGGAGCAATGGTCGGCTCTGGAGCTATAGGTTCCTCGACCATCAGGGCAACGATCGGTTCAACCACGACCTGAAGATCAGGTCGAACCTCAGGCTGCAATTCCGTTAAGGCCTGGATGGCAGGAGCAGGAGGTGAGGCATCGGGGGTAGTCGCTCCGTGTTCTGGCTAGAGATAACATGAATCTCCCGCTCACCTTTCTTTGCCAATTGTTTGACGCGTTTTGAGGACCGGAGAGCTTCACCCGCCGTCTTGGCCTCAGGACCGTGGCTACCACGTTTGCTCGCTTTGGCGCTCGGCTGCCTAAAAGAGGAAGTCAGGTCAATATTTTGAACAATGTCTAAAAATGTCTGACAACGAATGAGGGTTGTTGTAGACATATACCTTGGTTTATTTCTTCGGATTGTGGGACGAAGGCTTTCTTTAGGCGGTCACCGAAAACCTTTTTGACGGCGTCCTTGACTGGTGTGCCAAAGAAGTCCTGAATGTATGTTTCTCACCAGTTAACGAAGGTGCCGGTACTGAGGGTTTTAGGGACATTCGGCCGGATACGGAATTGTTGGCACCTTTCTTGAAATGCCCGCTCTATCTCCTTGCATTCCTTCTCCGAAGAACCAGAAATGCGTCATCAGTTTAGGAGGAAGCGGGAAGTGAGTAGAGGTATCGGGTAACAGGTAACTAAGTTGCCGAGCAGTGAAATAAGGGTGGTAGACTTCCCAGCTCGCTCGGCGAGCATCGCAACCGAGGGGAAGGTCACGTGTTAATACGAACGACCCCCCAGCTTTGGCGAAGATTAGCATCTTTAGCTTCACTCCATGCTGATGATGGAAGCCTGACGAAATAAGAGTGCTATTGACGACGACATATTAGAAATTCATCGTCCGAGAGGTCTTCTAGGCCGAAGAAGTATTTGAACACTTCTTCAGCTCGATGATGAGGTGTTAGTCGAAAGGCCAACTGAGAGCTGAGTGTTTCACTAGATTGAAAGTTAGGAATCTCCGGTCGAATGGTGGCGAAATAAATCTGCAGCCAGAGTTGGAAAGGATCGATTTTGTTGATGGTCGTTTCGGCCAAGCAGCGCAGTAGGTTGGCAATGATAGCCAAACTAAGGGTTAGGGTGTGACCACTTGCCAGCGTTTCGGCCACCGGCATATTGTCGACCAAACATTTAGTCGATTTGGTACAACAAATAAATTTGTTGTACCAGTACAATAGGAAGGCTTCATGTTCCCATTTCCAAAGGTTTTCTTCCTATCGGCCAGCAAAATGGAGGATAAGGGTATTGTAGTTGAAAAAATTCTTGTGTAGCTTCCGGACTTCTTCTTTTGAAGGTTCTTGACCTTCTTTACTCAGCGTCTGGACAGCCCCTTCGTCAAATAATGCTTTGAGGTCAAGATTAAACGTGCACCCAGAGAAGGCGGCATCGATGAGGAGGCCAAATGGAGAGGTCCCAAGGATAGCTGAAACGTCGAGGATGGTGAAGTCGATAGGGCCGAGTGGGAGGACCATGGTGTTGGTGGTCGAGCACGAGAAGCTCAATGCTGCCATGAAGAGTTCTTTGTCTATGGCGATCTCCACGGTCGAGAGTTTAATGGCATCATAGATGGCAGGAGTCTTCCATTCTTAGTCACAGAGTTTTCCATCCGTTCGACCCAAGTTGCCCAAGCTGCGATGGTCGAAGGCCAGGCTCCCTAGGGCTTGGTCAGGTCCCATTTCGACCAATCAAACCCTTGCAACAAGGGTGCCAGGCAATGAGCCTTGAGGAGGGTGGTGATGGACGATGGCACATCATCTTTGAAGAGTGGCCCCAGGATTTGATATGAAGCGATCGAATCACCTTCAAAGTGCAGATTCTTGATGGCACTCTGATCAATGAAGTTCTGGCAATTGTTGCATTCGTCGGAAAGTTTGGAGATGAAAGAAACCATTGATGAAGACTCGAAGAGTTTCTGGGTTGAGAGTTTTCTGGGTTTTCTGGGAATTCGAGGGCAAAGAGCAAGAAGATTTTTCAGGAGTTTTGGAAGCGTAGAGTTTGAATGAAGAAGACATGGGTATTTATAAGCATTTTGGGTGGAAGATTAATCATTTGATTTTCAAAATTTGGGAAGAACCAATTGAGAGTTTGCTAGTCATTATGGATATTCAGGGGATCCAGGTGAAATGACCGATGATTTCGTGGTTTGAGCGTACACGATTGCGTGTGAAGACAGATTTGATGAAGAATAGACGTTTTGGCAGTCGCACGTTTCAAGGGTCATTATTAAGGGCTGCTGAGCTAACCAGGGAATCAATATGTGGCAAGATGTTTAGAAGAATCGAGAACGTGAGATGGTTGGGGTTCTCGAGATGATTTAATGTTTTTTTAGAGATGCTAAAGGTCGATTTCTCTTCTTCAAGGTCGAGGCTCGACCAAGGATTGTAGGTTGACGGCCTCAAAAGCGAGGGGGCAATGTTTGGGCCCAAAATATCGATTTGGGCCGAATTTGTAGTTGCATTCGGCCTAGTGGTCTTTTTAGAATTATCGTGGGTTTTTAGGTCATAGGCTGCCTAGTCGGGGTCGGTCGAGTCCTATGACAGGACGGGTTGATGTGGATAAGGGAGTAATCGAGACTAGTGTGATGAGGAGTTAAATACATGCCAGAACTCGGAATGGATTTAGTCTTTTGGAAAGGCAGGTTCAAAGTCCTATTTGCACTAGGATTGGCTGAGGCCTAGTCAGGATAGGTTAAGGAATCCTAATTTGAGTATGCTTCTGGTTCGTCTGTGGGAAGGATTACTGCTATAAATAGAAGAGGGTGTGAATCATTCAAGCCCCTCCAATTCAACACACAAACTGCCCTGCGCAAACTCTCGCTCTACGGGAAACCTCTCAACAACCTTGAGATTTTTGTTTTCTTTTTTCGCCAACACATCTTCATTTTGGATAAACAGAACTGTGAAGGTAACCAGTGACATCTTCAGTTTGGATAAACAGCATTGGAGCGGTAGAATCAGCTGGCCGTGGAGCACCTTCAGTTTGGATAAACAGCACTGTGTCGGGGCCGACTGGTTATCTATCCAAGTCTCGGTTGAGAAAGATTTTCGAATCCTTATTGGCAGAGGTCATCTCATTAGCCTTCTCGACGAAGTGAGGTGTTACAGGTTATTGGGCTTGGCACATTGAACGCCGAGTTGTTTTATGATTGGATATTCACAAGTTAGTTTTAGAGTTCGGCATTCTAACGGCCAAACCACATTTACCATTAAGACATACATCTCTTTTGAGCATTTGTGTTCGTATAGTTTGGTGCCAGTTCGGCATGCTTATACTCTTACGAATATAATCACCGTGACCGAACCCGGCGCCGACGATTCGTGAACTTCGTAAAATTATGATGTGATAAAAGTTAAGCACACAAATTAAACCCTCTTGTTGACAATTGTAGTATAGATGCAAGTAGGGATTGTTCTGGACCGGGGATTAGGAGGGCTTGCTAAAACCTCTAAACTGACTCAAAAATGTAAAACAAAGTTTAAAACACTAAACTGGACTCAAAGAATGCAAAACTAGACTCTAAGACACTAAAACAACTCAAAAGACTCAAAACAGCACAAAAACACTCAAAACTGCCTAAAAACACAAACTGGGCAGTTTTGGACTCTAAACACTACTTTGGACGGAAATAAGGTATTAGCTTGACTCAAAACACTTAAAAACAGAAACAAAACAGATTTTTAACACTTTGAAACAAGGAAGTAAAAGGGGGTTTTTTTTTGGACGAATTTAAACTAACAAAACAGATTGTAAAACTAGACAGCTTTGAAAACGAATTTTGGAAATTAGATGGATGATGGGCTAGCTAGAGGCTCTTTCTCCACACATGACATGTATGCAAACGACTCGATTTCCAGTTACTCCTTCATTGAATTATGAACGACAATGCCTCAAATTAACCGTGACATCACTAGTTAACCCTCAGATTTTCCTTATATTATTGGATTGGATGACATCATTCGACAACCCAAAGCATTCTTCAAAAGTCCCCTACATGACATCACAATAGAGATACAATCGAAGATCATTACGTTCAATGAAAATCATAAGCATTGACAAAGCACTTGCAACTATGACATCATGTCACTCATGCCAGGAATTGAACTTAACGCGATTGTAACTAGCAACCTTCACTACATATGAATATAAGTTTGTAACGATTATGTGAAACTCCCTTCTACTCTAGCATCATATTTATGCATGCCAATTAAGTGTCGACCCTCAATCAACAAACACAAATAAGTTCTTAATCAAACTGTTAAGCCAATTGCATTCACAAATCAAGAATTCGTAACTGGAATGTATCAACTTAAATTGCACACATAATCATGGCTTTGAAATCACCCTTAGCCAAAAGGGGTTTAGCCACTCATGTTTACAGCAAATCGAAAGGAAAAGAAATTAAACATTGTAAACACAGAATGAATTACACCTAGAATGCTCCAACAATCAAGCTTGAACATCCAAGAGTCCTTCCTTCTTTCTCCTTGCTGCGGCACAAAGGTGGGTGAAGTGTAAGGGATGTGTTTTGGGGTCAGGAATGTGTTTAGGGTGAAAGGGAGTTGCGGCAAAGGTGTTAGGGTGAATTCTGGCGTGAATGGATGAAGGGGTGAATGAGTGGAACCTCCTATGCGGCACTAAGATGTTTTATTTAAAGACTTAGGTAATAAAGCTAGGAAACAATTTAGGAAACAGAAATTAAACCAAAACTTTAAGGGAAATAAGAATTAAAATCAGAATCCTCAGAGAATTGGGCAAGTAGGTGCGGCAAGGATGAAAAGGGTAAGGGAATGCCTTGCAAGGCAAGGAAAAAGGATTTCCTTGTTGATTTAGGTCCAGAAATTAGGCAAGTGAGGGATACCTTGCACAACAAGGATGGGAAACGAGGGGATGGTGCGGCAAGGGCAGATTTGGTGCAAGGAAGGTTCAATTTGTGTCCTAAAATGCATAAGAGGCCTTCAATGTTGCTGAAACTTAGGGACAATTAGGATTAGGAAAGGTCAAACCAAAATAGGAAACCTTGGCTTAACTTTCCTACTTCAAGTAGGAATCCTTATTTGAGTAGGAATCCATTTCCAATTAGGAATCCTTCTTCAATTAGGAATCCTAACATCTTCAAGTCTTCAATTTCGTCCATTCCTTTTGTTCCAAGCATGTGATATCCATTCCAAGCCCAATTTTGCTCCAAAAGGCTCCAAAATGAACCTTCTTGCATACTTTCTCCTTAGAACCTGAAAACACACGAAAATGGCTTAAAAGACTAAAATAACTAAGAAATAACAACTTAAACGCACAAGAACAAGCTAACTAAGTCGCATAAATATGCTCCTATCAAATTAGCAGCCTTGTCTTCAGGCTCTAGAACCCGAAGGCCGAGGTGTGTTCCTTCCTCGGCCGCAGTCGTAAGATTCAGAAGTCAGCAGCAAGCTCAACGCCACAACAACACATTTTACTCCCCGGCCGAGCTCGACCGGCGAGTTGGCACGCCCCGCACACAACCGAAGGATGTAGTTAGTTTATGAATTACTTAGCCTGTGCGCCACGTAGGTTTGGTAGTTTTTAAGGTCATGATGTGAAAATTACTTGACACTCAAATTAAAACCCTATCGACGTAGTATATGAAAGTAGGGATCGTTTTAGGCCGGGGATTAGAAGGGATGCTAATCTACAAAAGTTAAATTCTAAAACACTAAACTAGACTCTAGACAACTCAAAACTGACCAAATTGACTCAAAACAGCAAAACTAATTTAAACAGACTCAAAACAGGTACTAGAGAGTGAATTGGATGAATTTTAAACTAGTAAGACTCAAAACACTAAAAGAAAACAGATTTGGACGAATTTAACAAAACTAAAACACAAATAAGAACTGAGGGGATTTTTAGGCGAATTTATCAAAACTAAGAAGATTCTAGCAAACAAAGTAAATTAAAGAGAGGTGAAGGTGAATTCAGGGGTGAAAAACTAGTTAGAGGGTTCTTCTCCACACATGAACATATGCATACAAATTGATTTCCAGTTATTCTTTCGATAAACCATGAATGACAATGCTCCGAATTAATTGTATTGCACTAATCAATTCTCAGATTTCCCTAAGTTCATTGAATTGAATGGGTAACGCATCACAACCAAATTATTCTTATCAAGTTCCCTAACTATGGAATACGCATGATAGAGACACATATCAAAGATCATTAAGTTCAATGGAAATCATAAACATTGACAAAGCATTCATAACTATGAACTACATGTTAATTCTGCCTAGGGTTTACTTAACATGATTGTGACTAGCAACCTTTACTACTTGTGAATATAAGTTCATAACGATTAGGTGAAATTCCCTTATATCCTAGCATCAAATTCACGCATGTAAACTAAGTATGCATCCTTAATCAACACACAAGAATAAGTTCTTAATAAAACAGATAAGTAAACCACATCCACAATTTATGAAACAATAACTGGAGGTAATTAATTCATACTAAACATATGTCCATGGCTTTGAATCCACCTCTAACTAAAACGAAGTTAGTTCCACATGTTCAACATAATTGAAAAGCAAATTAAATTAAACATGGAAACAGAAACAAGAGAAGAAAGAACTCCAAGAACTCCAATGGTTGCAGGTAGGCTGCGGCACAACCCTTCCTCTCCAATGGAAGCCACGGCAAGGCCTTGTCTTCTCTCCTATGCGGCAAAGTATGAATTTTTGAAGGTGTGGTGGTGCAGAATGAATTATGGAGTGTATATGGGGTGGTGTAACTTGCAGCACTTCTCTAATTCTGTATATATAGGCACCACAAACCCTAGGGTAATCAGATTAGGACTTGGACTCAGCATAAGCAAGGGATTAGGACCCTAGATGCGGCAGAAATTGTGAATTCATTAGGAAAAAGGATCATGGCCCAATTAATTTCTGAAAAGGATTTGTAGAACCCAAATCCACAAGGAAATAGGCTAACAAATCAGAATCTGAGAGGGAAAGGGATAGGGAATGCACGGCAAGGCTTGGATAAGGCAGGGAATGCCTTGCAAGGCAAGGAAAAAACCTTCTAGAGAGGAGGGAGGCGCCAGATTTATAGGACAAGGGATAAGACTTCTAGAAATCAGGTTTTAAGTCTCCTAAACTGAAATTAAATCTCTTTTGTAGCTGAAAACAAGGTAGGATAAGATTAGGATAAGATAAGATAAGGTTTGGATAAGATAAGGTAGTTTGGATAATGTTTTGGATAATTCCCCTTCTTTCTAGCTGATTCCTTATCTTCTTTATCTTTGACTTCTTTCTTCCCTCTTTATAGCTGATTTCAAGCCTTTGTATCTTCAATTTCGTCCATCAACTTGCCTCCATACTTGCACTACCCAATCTTGGCCCAAAAATGCTCTAGAATGCTCCAAATTGCTTCTTTTTGCCATCTTGACACTTAAAACCTACAAACACACGAAAATAGCTTAAAATACAAAATTAACTAAGAACTAGCATCATAAATGCATGAAAACAAGCTAACTAAGTCGCATAAATATGCTCCTATCAGGTCAATAGTGTTAAACAACGGTAAAATAAAGGTAGGACTTATTTTATTGTTCAAACCTGCGTAAGATAAGGAACCAAATGCATATAATGAGAGAGTTATTTCTTTTTTTCCAAAGGATAGACTTTAATTATTAGATTATAATTGAAAGTTTACATCTTCAGTCAAAATATTAAACTGAAATTATGGGCCAATACAATCCTAACTATACGACCCTCTATTTTTCTAAATGAAAGCCGCAACAGAATGTGTCGTTCGATTGCCTTCACGAGATTGGACTACACCCCATATTATCAATTGGTTTAATGGTGAAACCTAAACTTTTTTCATGGTATCATAGCAAGTTGTTCCGCATGTAAAGCCCAACGACCACACATGCTCCACATCACTCGATTTGTGTTGTCCACGTGCTAGGTTTGAAAATTTGGCACACGTGAGGCAACGTTTTGAGAGTACTAATTCCACATCGGGAATTGCGCATAAGCTTATAAAAGGTTGGGATACTCTTGATATTACCAATTGATTTTATGGTAGAAACTCAACTTTCTTTAGCTAGCAGCAATAAATTTGACAAATTCAATGGACATATATTAATTAATGTCACAAAATGAACATTAAGGGAATTGACACACACATATGATGCTCAGTTTCTCCTAAACACTTTTAGATCGAAACCACTTAGAATGACTGAAACTATATTAATACAAAAATGGTCATCGTGCACATACACACACATATGGAACTATATTTTTCTTTTTAAATATAGAAATTTTAGAGTGCACCAATCATATTTTGGCCTAATTGAATAAAAATGATCATTGTGGTGATAGGATAGTCAAAAGATAGCCCCTGATAAAAAAAAATTCAAATTTAAACCCTTGTAAAGTCCATTAGAAAATAAGCCCAAACTCAAAATTTCTATTATATCTCTGTTAGTATGTGACTCAAGGCTTCTCCATAATGCGCTTATTCTGGACGTGAGGAAGATGGTTGCTCCTTGCTCACTCGGAATTTTTTATTTTATGTTTTGATTTTATTTAAATAGAAAAAATTGAAAATGAAAAATAAGAAGCAATAGGGTAGAAAATGTGGGCAACAATCAAGTTGATTCTAAGCTACGGTGTGCTGCTTCGGTGGCATTGGCAACAAAGGAAGCTTGGCTCAGTGTGAGGCCATGGCTAATGATATCGGAGAAATATATAACAGATTATTTTATTTTATTTTATTTTGGGTTCAAATTCCTAACGATTTCACCACTTGTCTTCTTCACCAAACAATTTTACCTTAATTTTGCCCAACCCTAAGCCAATTCAAGTCGAACTTTGTGGACTGCAAATTGTTGGGTGAAGAAGATGACAAATGACATTCAAGTAGTGGCTAAGTCAACATGGGGTCATTGGTTGCCCTTGACTACTGTCATATTTGTCTTCTTTTTCTCTCTTCTTATGTACAACTCTATTGTGCGCACTATGTGCTCGATTAAATACCTTAGTTGACAAGTCTTAGCAGTCTTCAATGTTATTCTACAGTATTGTGTATCCACCCTCGACCAGCCTCTACAAATAATAGTAGTTGTCGACATATGTTAGCAAGAATTGGCAGGTGTCTACAGCAAGGTGCTCGACAAATGACCTAGTTAAGCTTTTTTTATTGACATAATGATCCCATATTTAAAAATTCTGGTTCCGCCACTGCATTCAAGAGTTTTTTCTTAGTAACTACTTTGTCCATCATAACCCTAAACGGCTGCAAGTACTAGCACATCATTACAGCCAGGAAATTTTTATCTTTCACTTTTCGTATCAAGGAGAAAATCAAATGAGAAAATTGAAAAAGACCACATATCCTGTGATACAGAACAGAATGAAATCGAACAGTTTCTCGTTTTTTCGTAAACAACTATCTGGCCAAGCTACTCTAAGAGCTCAGTGTAGACATGTAAATTTCGTTGCATGCAAATCAGTGTTCTAAAAATCGGCCTAGGCGGCCGCCTAGGCAGTGCCTAGGTGCTGGACGGTAGCCAACCGCCGCGCTTAACTCCAAATCGGCTACAAAATCAGATAGCCCATTAGGCCGGCGTTGGACGGGATTAGGCGGGACTAGGCGGGGATATGCAAGTCTGGGTGGGGCTAGGAGGAGCTGGGCGGAGACTAATCGGGCTTACATGAAGACGCCAGAATCTGCAATTTTTTCTGTTGCAGAGTTAGCTCTGCGAGGAAGACGACTCTGTTCTAATTTGCACGATTAAATAAAGATGGTCCCACCATCTTTTATCTAGGAAAAGACCTATAGCTGCAACTGCACGTTTTCTTTGAATGGTCCCCACCATTTTTTTTACTACTTTTTATAGCCTTTTCTTTTTCCACTCTTAACCCGGTATTGCTTTTCATTCTTTTTTTATTTTTTTGTTGTAATGTTTTATTTTTTATTTTTTAAGATCATACCATATGTATTTTTATTATGTACTTAAAATGCTAAAGCTTTTGCTAAACAAAAGAATATATTATTTAATGTTTAAATTTGATTATCTTATAATTCTAAATGAAATCATGTATATTTTAGATATGAACAAACACTTATTTATATGATATATAATAAATATACCTAAATCCGCTGAATATGTGGTTCTAAATTGTGAGCTTGTTGTACATGTGTCATCCTACAATACTCCTCACTATAGTTATATGTGTGTTTTTAAATTTTGGACTTGTTGGATACTCTTTTTGCATTTTATCATTCTTTTATTATCTTATCCATAGATTTCATACAAGTATAATTTTTTGTAAGTGTCAAGATGCACTTATTTACAAGATATACAAGAAATTTACCTAAATCCGCCTAGGCGCCCGCCTAGACCCCACCTAGGCGCTAGGCACTAGCCCACCGCCCGACTAGCGCCTAGCATTTTTTAGAACCTTGATGCAAATGATGCATCACAAAGCTCCACGTGGCATATGACTCATCACAAATGGACAAGTCATCAATGACATGTGGCATAAATCAAGCAAAAGAAGCTCAAAATCAGCAAGGGGCCCAAATTGCTCCCAAAACCAGAAAGAAAGCTAAAGCATCTTCACAAAACAAGCAAGAATTGAAGATTGCTCACAAAATAGGCAACAAGGCCTATAAATTTCGGCCAACATGAGGAAGGTGGCTGAAATTAAGACACAAAACATGCCTAAATTCTCCCATTGACGAATCAAGACACAAATCAAAGCCAAATCCATCCAAAGGCATGGCTTTGGAAGTTTATAAATCTTTGAAGACTAATACGCTGCCAAAGCTCTCTTCGAAGAACTCACAACCAAACCCGAAGCTTTCTTTCGACCAAAAGCTGAAGCACTCCCTTGAAGAATCAACAAGCACTTGTGCCAATTCTTTCAAGACTTTGTTGCAAGATCAAAACTTGTAACGACATTTGATTCAAGATGAAGTCGCCAAGACCTTTGAATCAACGAAATCTTACATTAACATCATATTTGCCGCATCCCCTAAACCTGAGGTGAAAACCATCCACACGTTGTTTCAAGCTCAAAACTTGAAGCAATCGTTCAACCGTTTGTCCGAGATCAAGTCATCACGACCCTTGGATCAACAACCTACACATCTACATCAAATTTGAAGACTGAATCAAGGGAAAATTGTAAACAGAGATTGTAACCCTACAAATTCATCAATACAAATCTACTTTGTACACGTGTTCTCATTTCATTCGTTATAGAATTTCGTGGTTACAAATGTGGCATGCCCAGTAAGACATTTCTACCTCTCATCTCTATCTTCAAATGCACAAGAAGCACAAATGGCATCAAGAAATGATCAAGCTGTTCCATCAACCAACGCAAAGAACAAGAACATTCTTACCTCAAATGGTGGCACTTTGGGCATTACAACCCTAAGCAAGGCAAGAGCTTTCTCTTCCGTGCCTGCCACCCCTACACCAAACCTGCCGAATGAGCAAGAGCACCTGATGCACGAGCCCATGGCCTCGCTAAGGGCGCCAAGGGAAGAAAGCTCGATGAGGTACTTTGAGTCATTGACTTCCGATGCCGACTCAAGCAGCAGCTCGTATCCCATAGCCATGCAAGTCATGACTACTGGTGTGACTTCCATCGAGGAACAACTAGCATAAATGAGCGAAGAAATCACAAGGCTAACAAAAACTGTGGGGGAAAAGAACTTGCAAATTGCTATACTCGTCAACCGTCTGGAGGTGCAACATGACAAAAAAGTTGACCGCAACCCAAAGGTTGATCTACAAAAGAAAGAAACTGACGAGGATAAGGAGCTTCCGATAGAAAAAGCCGAGGAGAAGCTGGACCAAGCAATGGCCCTCATGGGATCTCTCTCTATCCAGCAGCTGTAGGAGATGATCACTAGCACCATCAATGTGTAGTACGAAGGAAGCTCACCTAACTCCTTGTTGTATTCAAAGCCTTGCTCTAAGAAGATTTACGCCTTGAGGATGCCAAAGGGTTATCAGGCACCCAAATTCATGCAATTCGATGGAAAGGGCAATCCTAAACAATATATTGCCCATTTCATTGAAACTTGCAATAGCGTTGGGATGGAGGGCGATTACCTCGTCAAGCAATTTGTGCGCTTGCTAAAAGGTAACGCCTTTGACTGGTACACTGACCTCGAGCCCGAATCTATCAATAGTTGGGATCAGCTTGAAAGGGAATTCCTCAACTACTTCTACAGTACTAATCGCATCGCAAGCATCATGGAGCTGACGAGTACAAAGCCGTGGAAGGACGAACCTGTCGTCGACTACATCAATAGATGTTGTTCATTAAGTCTGGATTGCAAAGATCAATTTTTTGAAACCTCCACCATTAAGATATGTGTTCAAGGCATGCACTGGGGGTTACATTACATCCTCCAAGGCATAAAACTGAGAACATTTGAGGAACTGGCAACTTATTCCCACGCCATGAAGCTAAATATCACCAATCATTGGAAGAATGAACCAATCACCGACTTAAAAAATGACAAGGTGTTTACTTCGAAAGTAGACAAGACTGGGAATAAGCCCACCAAATAAGCTTTTACCGTCAACAATACCTCTATCAAAACCTCCCCCACGCCTGTCAAGATCTCCTCCAAGAACAAAACAAAGGAGATGAAGAGAGGTGAGCTTTCTCGCACCCAAGACAGGTATAAAAACACCTTGAGGGAACTGGAGCAGAAGACGTACCATTTTCCTGACTCTGACGTGGCTGCAATGCTAGACGACCTGTTGGAGAAGAAAGTAATCGAGCTGTCTGAATGCAAGCGCCCCGAAAAGATGAATCGCGTTAACGATCCTAGGTACTGCAAATACCATTGTATCGTGCGTCATCAAGCTAGCAAGTGTTTCGTCCTCAAAGAACTCATCATAAAGCTGGCACAACAAGGGAAAATTAAGCTTGACCTTGAAGACACGGCCATAACACACACTACTACGATCGTGTTTGGATCCTTCGATCTCGTGTCTCTCCAAGTGACATATGACCACTCTTGTCTATGCTCAAGCTACACGGCACCTTCCGTACAACCATCACTGGGGGCAAGCGAGCAAAATGAACTTCCCAATGATGATGAAGGGTGGACACTAGTGACTTACAAAAAGACAAGGAAGCCAAAACCACAAACCCCACGACCAAAGGTGGAACAAAGGAGAAAGCACTGCCGCCGCAACAATAGGAAGCCCAAAATAAGCGTAAGAGCTGCCAAGCCAATATACGCTAGGGAACCTATGGAGCAAGAGCCATGCATTCCCGTCTCCTTGCACGAGCACTTCTCGAATGATTACTTCCAACAGTGCACTACCATTGCCGGTCACATAATTGAAATAGAGATAGAAGAGCCCTCAAAAAGCAAAGATATCATCGTTGAGGAAGAGAAGACCCTCACACCCGAAGAAAGCTTGTTAACACACTTTAGCATTGAGGAGGTGTTGCGAATACCCAAGAAGATACAAAGAGCATTAGTAGCGGTCTTGGCGAGTCCTAACGACCACGAGTTGCAAGAAAGCAAAGGCAAAGGCTTGAAGCTTTGACCACATAAATATGCCACATGTTATGTCGCCCATAATGCAATCAACTTCACTGACGAAGACTTGCTGCTAAGGTCAAAGCCTCACAACTGTCATCTCTTAGTCTCTGGGTACATAAGGGAGCACAAAATCAACCGCATGCTTATAGATGGTGGATCAACCATAAAACATCATGCCCAAGTCAACAATGACCACAATTGGCATTAAGATGGATAAACTATCCCGAAGCCGTTTGCTAATTCCACGTGATTGATGCAAGAACTTCCTACAGCTTACCCTTAGGAAGACATTGGTTCCACGAGAATGGAGTAGTGCCGTCCATCATCCACCAATGCCTAAAGTTTTACCGAGAAGGGGTGAAGGTGATACAAGGCGAGACCAACCTGTTCACCGAAGCTGAATCACACTTCGCGGATGCCAATTTTGACATGGACGAAAATATGGTACCCGAAGCTCTTCCAAAGGAGATTAAATCTACTGGCAAAGCCGCACCCAAAAAGAAGGAGTTGCAAGCCGTGCCCAAGAAGGGGAAGTCATGCCATCTTCAAGCAAAGACGATGATAAGCCTACCAAGCCCTCAATAATCAAAGTGAGTGCGACACCCTCAGAATGATCAAATACACCCGTTTTCCGATATATCCCAATGTCGAGAAGAAAGAATGGGCAACCTCCGTTTGAAACTGGAGCAAGCAAAGCCGATACACAACTGCACAAGAATGATGTAAAGCTGCTCAAGACAAATGCAGTTTTACCTCTGACACAGCTAGGCAACGCTAAGGTTTCAAAACCACCGCAAGGTTTAGTAAAACCCTTGCCAAAAGGGGCAAAACCAAGCTCTCTTCCAACCAAGAAAACCGAAGAAGGTTTTGACCCAAACGCTTACAAACTCATGTCAATGGCTGGGTACGATTTCTCATCTTCTTCAAATCTTAGAAAGAATAATGCAAACTCCGTCAACGACAAAGACCGTGACCTTACTAAGACTCAAAAGAAGTTGAAGGAGCATGGTTACGAAGTTGACAACAACAAAGCTAGACGGCTTCACACTAAATACACCCGTGAAGATTTCAAAAAAAAGCAAAAATTGCTAGCGCTCAACACATCAGCGTAAGCATTGAACAAAATCAAGAGGCGCCTAAACTCGCCCCTCGAACATCAGTCTTTGATAGGCTAAATCGTTCAAAACCACTGTTCTAAAAATCCCCTCCTAGCGCCGCCTAGGCCCCGCCTAGGCGCTAGGCGGCTGGCCACTACCCCGATCAATGCCTAGGTGTTTGAAAATTAAGAAATGGCGCCTAAACCAGCTAACGCACCTGCCTAGACCGCCTAGGCACCCACCCAGACCCGCCTAGGCACCTACCTAGGTTACGACTCACTTAGACAGAAAATAGATAACTTTCAATTTGCATTTAATTTTTTTTCAATAAATTTTAAGAAACTTATTGAATACTTAAATGAGCACACATTATATGCTTGTTCCCCATGTTTTCATTATGTTTCAATACTTCATCATACATATGTCATTCTATTTTGTAGTTTATGATGAAATTATATATATTTTTTAAGTATAAACGAACATTTATTTACGCGAAATATAATGGATTTACTTAAATCCACCTAGGCGCTAGGCCCCAGCCCGCCGCCTGACTAGTGCCTAGCGTCTTTTAGAACCTTGTTCAAAACCCAGAATTTCAGCACTTGATCGCATTAGTGGTCAAGATCAAACTTTCATCTTCAAGCGGCTTAACATACCAACACCCCAAAGCTCTGTTTTCGAAAGGTTGTCAAAACCTAAGAAACAAGGCTAGCTCTCATCCACGACGGTCGGTATTGGAAAGACTTGAAGAAACCAATAAGCCTTTTAGAAAGAGGAAGACAACTCCAAAGAAAGAAAAGCTCGACGGTCTAGCATAAAAGGACGACGTTCGAAGCTCGATTTCTTCAAGGATGAAGTACCAAGCAACCTTGGAGGTTGACACAAAAGGACCGCTAAAGGTAAATGGTGCACCATCATCCATATTGGCCAATCTTCACTCCAACAAGCCCAAGAGGACGGCATTGAAGAGGAGGTCCAAGACGTCTTCCATATCACAATCCAAGAAGATGAAGAAGACGAAGTCCTCGAGGAAGACGTCACTCATGCACCACCACAACTAGACGATGAGGGGGCAAGCCACGGTTGATGATCTCAAGGAGCTCAACTTAGGCATAAACAAGGAACCGAAGCCTATCTTCGTAAGTGTGCTATTAAGTATAGATGAGATCAAGGAGTACTACCAACTGTTCTTGGAGTACAAAGACTTCTTTCCTTGGACCTACAAAGAAATGTTGGGCATTGACCCTACCATTGTCGTGCACCATCTTATAGTCAAGCCTAGAACGCGACCGATAAAGCAAACTCAAAGACGCTATCGATCCGAGCTCATCCCATAAATTGAGGCTGAGATTGACAAACTAATCGAAGCAGCCTTCATTCGAGAGGTGCAATACCCTAAGTGGATCTCCAACATCGTCATTATTCTTAAGAAATCTGGACAAATACGTGTTTGCGTAGACTTCCAAGACCTCAACGATGCTTGCCCGAAAGATGACTTTCCCTTGCCAATCATCGAAATCATGGTGGACGCGACCACTGGCCACGAGGCGCTATTATTGATGGACGGCTCATCTGTGTACAATCAAATCCGTATGGCTCCTGAAGATAAGGAACTAAATGTCTTCCGCACTCCAAAAGGTATATACTGCTACAAGGTAATGCCCTTTGGCTTGAAGAACACTGGGGCTACATATCAATGTGCAATGCATAAGATCTTCAACGACATGCTACATAAAAATGTAGAATGTTACGTAGATGATATAGTTGTCAAGACCAAGAAAAGATCCGATCACTTGAAGGGTTTACGAATGGTGTTCGACAAACTGCGGCACTACAACCTCAAGATGAACCCATTGAAGTGTGCATTTAGCGTCACCTCTAGGAAGTTCCTTGGCTTCATTGTCAAGCATTGTGGCATTGAAGTGGACCAATCAAAGATTAAGGCCATTCAAAGCATGCTCGAGCCAAGGAATCTACACGAGCTGAAAAGTCTACAAGGACGGCTAACCTTCATTAAGCGTTTTATCTCTAACCTTGTTGGATGCTGTTAACCCTTCAGTCGACTCATTCATATGGGATGACGCCTGTCACAATACCTTTGAGAGCATAAAAAGGTACCTAGCAAGCCCACCTTTAAGGAGCGTCTGTGCCTGGAAAGCAGCTCATCCTATACATTGCCGCACAAGAGGGTTCCATTGGAGCACTCTTGGCACAAGGAAATGAAGAACAAAAGGAAAGAGCAATCTACTACCTAAGTAGAACTTTCACTGGTGTCGAGCTCAACTACTCACCAATTGAGAAGATGTGCCTTTCCCTAGTCAAGTACGTTATGTCTAAACCCGTTCTGACAGGGCGACTAGCTAAATGGGCGTTGCTTTTGAATCAATAAGAGATCATCTACGTCCCAGCTAAAGCCGTCAAGGGTCAAGCACTAGCAGACTTCCTTGCCGATCATCCAATCTCAGCCGATTGGAAAATCACAGATGACTTGCCTGACGAGGAGGTGTTCTAAATCGTCCCGACATGGACAATGTTCTTCGACGGAGTAGTATTCATGTCGCCACAAAGACAAGTACTACCTTATTCCTTCCGACTAAGTGAGTTATGCTCCAACAACATTGTTGAGTACCAAGCACTGATCATTGGACTCCAAATGGCGATTGACATGGAAATCATAACACTAGAAGTGTATGGCGACTCCAAGCTCATAATCAATCGACTCTTGAATGAATATGAAGTAAGGAAAGATGATCTCGTCCCATACTTTCAGCTAGCAACTCAACTGCTACAAAAGTTCGAGGCCATGACGCTAAAACATGTGCCAAGAAAAGAATATCAAATGGCGGACGCTCTTGCTAACCTAGCCTCAAGTATGGTGCTAGGAGAAGACGAAGATGCAGACGTGCCAGTTTGCCAAAGATAGGTGATCCCACTCATCACTGAAATTCAACTAGATGACACAAACGTCTCAGTACTGCCAGTCGACACTGAACAATGGAGACAACCGATGATCGACTACTTGAAGCATGGAAAGCTTCCAAACAATCCTAGACACCGCTCTGAAATACGTCGATGAGCACCTCGCTTCCTCTACTACAAAGAAACACTTTACCCACGCTCTTTTGAATGAGTACTTAAATATGCCTAAGTAAGGAATAAGCCAATCAAGCCATGGAAGAAGCACACTCAGGCGTATGTAGAGCGCATCAATTTGGACCAAAGCTACACTTACAGCTGAAAATAATGGACTACTACTGGCCAAGCATGGTGAAGGATTGCCTGGAATACGCCAAAAGGCCAAGCCTGCCAATTCCACGCCAACTTTATACATCAATCACCTGAACTATTACACCCTACAGTTGCTTCATGGCCATTTGATGCATGGGGATTAGACGTTGTAAGACTAATCACACCAAAGCCATCTGTAGGAGAACCTACATCCTAGCTGCAACGTATTACTTCTCCAAGTGGGCTGAAGTCGTACCCCTAAGGGAAGTCAAAAAGGAAACTGTCGTCTGTTTCATAAGAAGTATATCATCCACCGATATGGTGTGCCTCGCTACATCATCACCAACAATGAAAAATAGTTCCCCAACCGACTCATGAACGAGCTCTGCGAGAAATAAAAGTTCAAGTAGCACAAGTCTTCCATGTATTATACTCTGGCCAACGGTCTCACAAAAGCATTCAACAAAATACTGTGCAACCTCCTGAAGAAGGTAATCGATTGAACAAAGAAAGACTGGTACAAAAGAATAAGCGAATCATTTTGGGCATATAGGACGACACATAGAACTTTTACCCAAGCTACACCTTATTCTCTCGTATATGGCGTGGAAGCTGTTATGCCACTCGAAAGTCAAACCCCCTCACTAAGGATGGCTATACAAGAAGGCATGACTGAAGAGAAACATGCAAAGCTACAACTTCAAGAGTTGGAAGCACTCGATGAAAGAAAGCTCGAAGCTCAACAACACTTAGAATGCTACCAAGCATGGCTATCCAAGGCATCCAACAAGAAGGTCCGCCCAAGGTCTTTCCAAACTGGAGATCTTGTCTTGGCATTACAAAGGCCTATCATCATAACTCACAAAAAAAAAAAGCAAGTTCACATCAAAGTAGGATGGACCTTATGTAATACAAAACGTCTACACTAACGACGCCTACTTAATCATGGCAAAAGACGGCCTAAAGATCGGCTCCATCAATGGCAGATTCTTGAAGTGCTATTACCCCTAAACCAAACTCAATGCTCCTTGTTCACACAAGCTTAAAAGGCGACACACAATGCTCATTGTTAGCACGTTCTTAAAAGGTGACACTCAATGATCCTTGTTCATACGAGCTTATAAGGCGACACTTAATGCCCCTCGCCTGCATGAGCCTAAACTACACACGGCACAGTGCTTCTCGCCTGCATGAGCCTAAACTGCACACTGCACAATACTCCTTGTTCGCACGAGCTTAAAAAGTGACACTCGACACTCGTTGTTTGCATAAGTTTAAAAGGCGATACACAACACTCCTTGTTCACACGAGTTTAAAATGTGACACTCAATGCTCCTCGCCTGCACGAGCCTAAACTGCACACGGCACAAAGCTCCTCGCCTGCACGAGCCTAAACTACACACAACACAAAGCTCATCGCCTGCATGAGCCTAAACTACATGACACAATGCTTCTTGTTCGCACGAGCTTAAAAGGTGACACCCAATGCTCTTTGTTTGTACGAGCTTAAAAGGCGACACTCAATGCTCCTCGCCTGCACGAGCCTAAGCTAGACACGGCACAAAGCTCCTCGCTTGCACGAGCCTAAAATGCACACGGCACAATCCTCCTCGCTTGCATGAGCCTAAACTACACATGGCACTGCTCCTCGTCTGCATGAGCCTAAACTGCATACGGCACAATGCTCCTTGTTCGCATGAGCTTAAAAGGCGACACCCAACACTCTTGACCCGCAAGAGCATAAACTGTGTACAGAAAAACAAAAATCAAAATCACCATCAAAATCACTATCAGCAATCCATCATTCCTTTGAACTACGTCATGACTTGATCCCTCCTCAACCGAGGGTACGTAGGCAACTTGAAACTTCAAAACTTCAAGTACAGTCACATCATCAACAAAAACACAAACACTTTGAAGAATAAAGAGCAAATTCAAGAATGTGAATACTTTGTTTCTTTAAAGGAAGAATTTGGCTACATAGCTGTATTACAAAATAAGCAAAAAACAAAGATGGCTTCTTCAGTAGTCGACAAAGTACTGCGGATGCAATCGCCAAGAAGCTCAAACGAAGCTGGTGAATTGTCACGAACAAGGTATGAAGGATTCAAGATAAGAATCATCGACGTACATGCCTTCTTCTTCGTATTTAGTCGACCAAAATTTGTCACCTCCCAAGATGCGTCAGAAGACCACGACTTATTGTGCATCGAGTTGTCTTTTGAAGGAAGAACGAGCACCTTAGGGCTAGTCAACGGCGCATAAAGCTTTAACGTCATTCCCCTATCTTGCGAATCGCCTTGCTTCGCAAGAATGGTGATGGTATTGCTCTTAAAGCATTTGAAAAACACCATGGCTGCAACAAAATAAATAAAGCAACATAAGCATAAGAGTGGGGCGGCAAAGAAACAAAATTGCTCCACTAAAGCGAAAGATATGCGAGACAAACCTCGTAAGCGTTGAAGGATGACGATAACAAAGTCAAAATGACGAAAAGAAATCAGCCACAAAAGCTTGAACAGCACGGCAAAGAGGGTATCTACAAGACGGTCCTTCAACGCACGCTACAATAGCAAAGAAAACCAAAATGCTGCGCAATCACACTACGCAAACCCACAGCGACTACGCAAGCAGTTTCTTGCACTACACAGCAAAGAGGGCAGCTACAAGATGGTCCTTCAACGCATGCTATAGTAGCAAAGAAAACCAAAATGCTACGCAACCCCGCATCGATTACGCAAGCAGTTTCTTGCACTACAAGACAACGTCACCACCGAGGGAAAACTATGACCAAAAGGCACTACACAGCGCAAACTCACTGCAGTCTTTTGCACAGCAGCACACGATAAAAGGTGACACACTGCTACAAGCTCCAAGCAAGCAGCCCACGGCAAGCACAGCAGCAAAAACCCATGACAAAGCACAGCAGCAAGCACACGGCAAGGATGTGAATTGTGAAAAAAACACACACCCAATTGTCCTATAAATAGGGGCCAATTACTTCCTAATACTATAAGGGAAATACATACCCAAATAGCAAAAGAAAAATCAAAACAAGGAAACACATTCCAACCAAAAGAAGGAAGCAAATTCCAAGCAAAAAATGGCAAGTTTCAGCCAATCTGCGCAAGCAGAACGTTTTTGGTGATAATTCGACTTTCCGGAGGATTTTTGATGCAAGGCCAATTGGAGAAGGAAGCTAAGAGGCTGATGATTGTTGTGTCCAAATTTCATAATTTTCGCTAAAGCCAAATGTTCCAGTTTTCAAAGTTAATCCCGCAGAAGTTGTTTTCCCGTAAGAACTGCGCAACAGTGGGAAAATGACGAGTTGAAGGCTTTCCGGATTTTTCCTAGTGGTGTGCAATATATGCCTGAAAAGACAAGAGATAAAGCTACGTTTCCCATATTTTTACAGAATTTTTTCAGAAGAGAAATCAACCTCAAACTTGGCATGCAATTTAGATAACATGTTTCCCAAACCAACAAGGGAAATACATGCTGTTTTTGCAACAAAAATCAGCAAAGAAAAGAAAAGGAAACAAAAAAAAAAAATAAGGAAAGGGCTTTAAAATTTCCAAAACATCAAAGGAAAGACCTTTCCTTGCCAAAATACAAAAGGGAATCCCTCCAAAGCAAGGACAAGTCTTCAAGTTTCCCAAACCAAGGACAAGTCTTCAAGTTTCCCAAACCAAAAAGGAAAATACCCTCTTTGCTGTGGAATACAAAAGGGAAAGAAAAAAAAAATGTAAATCCTACTCACCCATGGACAAGCATTAAATCTTTCCAAAACCTTGAAGGAAATCACCAAAGCTTTCCAACACTTTGAAGGAAATCACCCTCATTACCAAAATTCAAGAAGGTTCCTACTTAAGGAAGGAAAAACATTTTTTTCCTACAACCACAAAAAAAAAAAAATCAAAATACACCAAATGTATTTTGTCAAAATTATGGAAAATTAATACGCACAATAAGTTAATGTGCCAATTTATCCATTTCCAAAAATTTCTTTCAAGATCAAGCCTCTACAGCCCTTGAAGAAAAATTTCATTTCTTTCAAGATCAAGCCTCTACAGCCCTTGAAGAAAAGTTTCATCTCAAGATCAAGCTTCTACGGCCCTTGAAGAACATTTTCATTTATTCAAGATCAAGCCTCTACGGCCCTTGAAGAAAATTTTCATTCAAGATCAAGCCTCTACAGCCCTGGAAGAAATGTTTCGTTCAAGAAATACACCTTAACGGCCCTTGACAAAATTCATCATTTCAATTCAAGAAGTACGCCTCTACGACCCTTGAAGAAGCAAACAAATTCAAGATCAAGTCTCGACGACCCTTGGGTTAGAACATTCACATTGCAGGACTTCAAAACATGTTTCCTACATATGACAAGCACATGCCTACAACGCGCCTTGAAGTGGGGGCATTTGTAGACATGTAAATTTCGTTGCATGCAAATGATGCATCACAAAGCTCCACGTGGAATATGACTCATCACAAATGGACAAGTCATCAATGACATGTGGCACAAATCAAGCATAGGAAGCTCAAAAGCATTCCTAAAATGCGGCAAAGGGGAAGAAATCTCCTTAAAATCGGCAAAGGGCCCAAATTGCTCTCAAAACTGGAAAGAAAGCGAAAGCATCTTCACAAAACAAGCAAGAATTGAAGATTGCTCACAAAATAGGCAACAAGGCCTATAAATTTCGGCCAACATGAGGAAGGTGGCTTAAATTAAGACACAAAATATGCCTAAATTCTCCCATGGATGAATCAAGACACAAATCAAAGCCAAATCCATCCAAAGGCATGGCTTTGGAAGTCTATAAATACAAGGACCCAAGACACACAAAGAGGCTGAAAATCCTACATTCAGAAGAACCTCTGCACAAATCTTTGATGATTAATGCGCTGTCAAAGCTCTCTTCGAAGAACTCACAACCAAAGCTGAAGTTTTCTTTCGACCAAAAGCCAAAGCACTCCCTTGAAGAATCAACAAGCACTTGTGCCGATTCATTCAAGACTTTGTTGCAAGCTCAAAACCTGTAACGACATTTGATTCAAGATCAAGTTGCCAAGACCCTTTAATCAACGAAATCCTACATCAACATCACATTTTGCCGTAACCTCTAAACCTGAGGTGAAGACTATCCACGCATTGTTTCAAGCTCAAAACTTGAAGCAATCATTCAACTGTTCATCCGAGATCAAGTCATCGCGACCCATGGATCAACAACCTACACATCTACATCAAATTTGAAGGCTAAATCAGAGAAAAATTGTAAACAGAGATTGTAACCCTACAAATTCATCAATACAAATCTACTTTGTACACGTGTTCTCGCTTCTTTCATTTCAAAATGTTCATGTTTACACTCAGGTTGCAGAATAACTAAACCAACTATGCCTTTTCGCTCTTTAAAAACGGTGAAATAGAGCTTGGGGAAAATCGAGGAAGAGTTTCTCAGGACGTTAACGATTACATCTTTGGAAATGTACCATGTCGAGAAGATAGAATTTGATCATTCTGCAGCTTCCTACAGAATATTGGGTCAAAAGGAATAAAACCCTTTGAGGAAAAATATTACTAATGACTATTGTTTTTCTAATAAACACTTATTTAAGTTGCCAAATTGCCACCACTACAGAAATGGCACAATACGATCATACAACTTAGCCTGCACAATGTATAAGTGTAATACATACGATGCAATCCAACTGAGCATTTGGCAACGGATATAGGACCGTGGAGGAGCTCGCTCCCAATCTTTCAAAAAAAATTTAGTAATTAGTGTTCATAGGTCAGGACTTGACTCTCAAAGAGTTGAAGAACCATCTAAGGAATGCTAGTTGGAATGAACTATGTAGTTGCTCCTTTCCTTCCAATTGGCATACACCCCAATGAAGGAAATTAACTTAAGCACCAACCAATGAAGCAGCTTAACTTAAGCCCCAAGAAGCGAAACAAATTTGTGCCAAAAGAGAAGAAACGTAACAATTAATGATCTGGAAATCAAGTGAAACAACTACAGTACTTATCCGTTTCGTGTATGTGTCTCAATATATCTACTAGCAAAATTACTGAATTATTGGAATCAAATTCCCAATCACAATGCCCCCTGAAACAATAAACAGATTAAGGAAGATGGTTAGCTCAACTCGGATGGCATGAACTGCAACTGAATATATATAAAAGAACTAAATTCACAACGGCGTCCTTTGTTTCTTTGTAGGTTGCAAATCAATTGTTTCTTTAATTGAAACGCATAACTGAGAGTTACTACAACTTGCACTTGGGTTTCTAGATGAAGTTTCATACCGTCGATACCGAATGACCTTGTTATTCCCATTGTTAGACTTTGGTGGTGGTGGATGACATAGAGCTGGTTTTCCGTCTGCCTTCCTCGTCAACATACCACGCAACAGTTAAACAACCTCATGTAACTACTCCGGTGAAACTTCAAACTCATGCCACCAAACTTTTCCATTCATTTGTCGGTATTTTGAGAATTCCAGCCGCAATAGCCACTGAACCAGCTGCAATGCAATGAGGTTTGAACTCCAAGCACAATGTGGTTTGCAGACACTCCTCAATCAAACTCTTAGCCAATATATTAAGGTCTCCATAGCTACTACAATTCAATCTCTTTATAGCCAAAGCAAGAGGATCATATGGATGCTTGATTTGATCAAATTCAAAACCGATTATTTGCAACACAAGTCTCTCTCCAAGCAAGATTAAATCCCTTTGCTTTCGAAAAAATTCTCTCTGTCTAATACTACCACTACTACGACTACTCTTTTGAGCCAATTCGAATTTTTCCCCAATCTCATACACCACAAAAACAATGTCATTCAAAAACCTAACTTCTTCGACTAATTTGCACGCAAAAAACATGCTTGAAGTTGCAACAATCTTCCAATCGTTCTTTCCATGAGATTGCCGCATGTAAAATTGGTGACAACATAATCGCGGTCGAAATCGTAACCCTACCGACTTTCAATTTCATCCCCAACTCCCTCATAAACAAGCAGTAAAATCTTCGTAATTTCGACTCTTTCACCCGGCTAATCTCGTCCCTCCGAGATGGGGTTTCCATTTCTATCTCCTCTTTTGCGAAATACCATTTTCCAATTGCACTCATTGTTCAAAGGCTCAAGCTTTTGAGAAACCCTAATCGCATGCTCGTTACTTCTTTTTTGTTACTTCGCTCTCACGCAATTCTCTTTTGAAAAAAAAAAAAAAAACAAGCGCAACCCAAAATAGAAGGAAACAATTCCCTCACTCCTAGTATCCCAGATGTTCCCTCACTTTCCCGGAAGCAAACAGAAACCCTAACCCCTAAGTTCTTTCTACTTCACCCACACCAAGAGGAGATATTATAGACCATTCAATGTGAGGAGAGATTTTAAGTGAGACCGGAATACGATCTGGTATACAAGGTTTTATTTTATAAGTGGTTGGAAACTTTTAAAAAAAAATTCAACCACTTGTATTATGATACTTGGTGCACCTGAAGCAAATATTTGTGAAAACTAGTTCATTTGAGCAACATCTATGCATGCTATTAACAAATAAAAGGCGGAATCATGTTTGTATGCACTCAAAAATAAAACTTTACCCATAAAATTCAAAACCTAATAGTTGTGGTGAACCAAGACCCAACTCAAATTAAAGGGAGTTGAGAAACTTTTATACCTTTAAAGCACCTCTTTGCTTAACAAAGGATATTCACCCATGTGAGGGCCTTCTTTCCTTAGTCTCCTTGCTCCTTGGCTCCATGGATGTGGATGGAGGAACTTTACTTCTTGGCTCCATGACTTCTTGGATATGGATGAAGGAATGGATTCTCCAAGTTCCCAAAATAGGGAACCTCTAAGTCTCCACACCAAGGAGAGCATTAAGGAAGAGATGAGTGACCTAGGAAGAAATAGATGCTAGTAATTTCTCCTAAGGGTGGCCAGCCTCTTAGAAAGAAAATGAGAGCATTGTGTTCTCATCTTTTCTTCAAAAGAAAACCCTAAGGATGAAATGGATATAAAGTTGACTTTATACCACCTCACAATGGAGTGGCAAACTTGCAATTAAGCCAAGTTCACTACCCCTCACTCTTATGGCCGACCATATTGGGTTCTTTGGGCTGTGAGGCCCTTTGTGTTTCAAGTTGTCATACAACTTGATTTATTAGACTTCACATTTAAATCCTATTGGGCCTTGAGGCCCAAAACTAACCGGAGGTCTATAACGAACTTATTCGTTTGATTAATTAACATATTAGTTAATCCTAGCCATAAATAATTAAACCATTTAATTATCCTTACTCATCTCCGTTGTTTCTTCAATATCTACCTTACTCGGTGTACGATCCATTAGGTTCCTTTTAGCGAGGCAATGGGCGATTAGAACTCTTTAAATCGATTGTGAATTGAAACTTACTTTCAATTCTCCCTTTAGTGATTATACACCATTAGGGCTTCCACAAACCATGAGTGACACCTAGCAGTATGTCATGGCTACCCAAGCTAATCAGAAGAGGTGGAAAACCTATTCAGTTTAGGATTACAATGCAATACGGTCTTTCTCTAATACAATACTTTTGACCACATTGTTTGGTGTGATAGTTTATTCATGTCTACTATCCAATGTGATTCTCTTACTTATATGATTACCTTGAATGTGATTTGGAACGACTTCCTAAATCTCATTCATACTATGGCCAAAGATTCTTAATCATATCATAGAGTATTCTCCCTCAAACGGTTTGAAGGTTAGAGATCCCTTGTTGTGCATTCACTTACCTCCATGGCTAAGTGGCTTAACCCCAACTATGTTGTGGACACCCTTTGACGGAGTGACTTTGATATAGTCAAAGATCAAGGACCTAACCACAAGACAACTATGATGCCTTAGGTCCAAAGACTACTTTGCATTATCCCAACCACGAGTTCTCATGTGACATGAGCATGGGAACTCCTCGTTGATCACGTTCAGTGGACTCATTCTCTATTGAGCACCTACATGCTTGTCTTGGTATCAATTACACCAATAACTCGAGACCAGTCACTATTTCTAAGAGAAGACATAACATGTACTAATCTTAACGGACTGTCAATGCCCAATTGACAATCCTATGATCAGGAACATTTAGGATATATATACGAAAGAGAATGGTCTCATGAATCTAACTTCTTTAGATCACATTCTCCCAATTACATATTCCTTTTAAGCATATAACATTTATATGAGACGGCTTTAAACAATAATCTTTGCCTTTTATATTAAACTAGATTAGTTTAACATGTGAAATGTCAGTAAAGTATCATCATATGATTAGCTTTAGGGCACATTTCCAACAATCTCCCACTTGCACTAGAGCCAATCAGCTTGGTCATCAATGATGATACCTCTTCTGTAGTCATTTAAAAAATGACTGAGTAGTAGGCCTAGACAATGGATATCTATATGTTATCCATAGAAGCAACCTTGAGAATAACGACGTCACCATTATACATGATTCTCAATCATATGGCTCAGTCTCTCATTTGAGTTTGGATCTTGATGAGACCTTGATTCTCTGGCTTGAGCTATCGCCCCATTAGTGTCGTAGTGTAGGTACACTAAAGACACTTTCTGGTTGGAATCAAATTGAGAGTTCATAAATGAACTTTCCCATCCAAACAACATTGTTGTAAGCTTCTATGTGGCGATATATTTTGCATGCATGATGGAACACATTAAAGTCATTACTTTTAACATTTCCACCCAAATATCTCTTTAGTCATAATAAAGAGATATCCAATTATCTCTTCATTCATAATGAAAAGACATCCAATGATGGATATGATATTATATTCATAATCTAATACATTTACACTTCCATTGCGTTACTCTAATTCTTCCTCATTCTTGAGGAATATATCCTTTAGTGTTTCTTAAATACTTAAGGACTCACTTGACAATTGCCATGGTTCTGATCCGGGGCTTGCACTGATATCGTCTTGTACCGATCTTGGTGCAACTCATATCAACGTTTTTCATACAATATGAAATACGTAAATCACCTTTATGTGTATGCATAAAGGATTCTATTTATGCATTATGCTTCTTTGGGAGTCAAAAGGGTACATTCCCTTTTAGAAGAGCAATTTCCCAGTCTGACTAGAATTGTCCTTTCATTTGAAGTTTATCATTCGAGAAACTTCCTACATCTATCGTCTATCAATAGGGATTGAGATAATCTAATTATATCTTGAAATCTATTATTATAGATTTCCATCCCATGTATATAAACTATGTCTCCCATATACATTCTATCATTATAGAATGTTTAAAGTCATAACTTTAACGAAGTAGAATTCCTTTCATTTCCAAAATTAATATATCATATATATGTTCAAATTTAGGAATATGATTAACTCCCACTAATCTTTTGTAAACCTAGTAAACAAAAGATTCATTTACATCTTTATGAGAAATCAAACGATTTGATCTTTCTCTCATAAGACGCTTATAGCTCCCACAAGCTTGCTAAGATTCATGATGGATGGATCTCTACAACTTACATGTCTTGTGATTCCTAGTCTTAGACATATATTATCAAGACTATCTTGATAATGGTTTCGGAAACCCATATTATGTCCAAACATTCAATCATCGTTTAGTTGTAGCTAGCAATCTTCGAATTAATAGAAACCAAGACTACGTCAAAGATGGTTTCTTCCAAGTCAACCAATCTCATTGATTGTAGTCACCTTAAGCTACCAATTAGCTATGAAGGTTTCACTTTTTCGTATCAAATGGTACTATACCATTTCCTTGAGTATATGTCGTATATACACTCAATGTAGTCATAAAGATTTTCATTCTTATTTCTTTCGAATTAAGAGGTGTAACTCTATGACATAGTCATAAAGTTCAAACCATTCAACTAAGACGGTTTATAAATCCTTCTCGACTACCTTGGAGCTAGTGGTGTAGGAACTTGGTTGTTATATTTGTTGATTATCATCTTTTCTCTCAAAGAACCCATTCTTTGAGTTCTATCTCTCGTTCATTTGCTCTATCTTAGGCAAATCCTATTGTAGGATTACAATGAACTACCCAACAAATAACATTTGTTAGTTGGTGTCTAGAATTGATAACCAAAGTTTAATTTAAGGATATCCCACAAGATTACTCTCTAACAAATATTGCTTATTAGCACACAACCCCAAATCTCAACACAATTAAGACTTGTCTTTCTTTCCAACTACATCCTATGGAGTCATGAAAATTTTGGAAGATCTTCTAATTGACAATCATATTTTCTTAGAAGTATACATCCTATATATGGGTATTTGATGCTACTTTCCTTGATATCTTTCTAGGAAACTCTTCTAAAGTGTTACTTTTCCTTGGATCAAATCTAAGGAGGTAAATACTTTAGATGTCTTACTCATCAACTTACATTCTTGAATTCTTTGAAACCTTTTGCAAAGTATTCGGACTTGTGTTTATTCAAAATAAACAATAGTCCAACCGAGAGCGATCTTCGGTGAATGTCATACAACATGAGTAGTATTATGTTGTGGACAAGTGCCACTAACATCTAAGTGAATTAACCTCAACGACTTTGTGATTCTTTCTTCTTTTCAAAAGAATAAAGATTCGAACATTTTGAGTCTATACAATTTTAACAAGAAGGCATTGGATCCGGATCTAACTATCCATAGCATCCATCTATGACCAACTTGTAATTTATGTTTAAAGGTGTCACAACTTAGTGGGATTAGTCACTACCTTGCAACCTTTTGGGTTTTAAGCATCGTTATATTCTAAACAGTTAACACACTACCATATCATCTCTACTATAGAAACAATCAATTAGATTACAATAATCCAATCATTCATTAATAATGAACAATGTTTTGTCAAACAAAACATTCATCCATCTCTAAAATTATAGTGACAGAATTAAGTTCCTTATTCAAATTGGAATGTAAAGACAATCTTTCTTTTTCCAATTTTTTTGATAGTTCATATAAGGAAATAAGCACTATCTGCTTTCGCAGAGAACTATATTTTATTCACGTTCCAAATGTGAAGTACTTTTTCTTCTCTCATTAATCTTCTACTTCTTATTAGCCACACTTATACAACGATTGTAAAACATAGTTACTAATACGGAATCAAGCATTCAAGTAGAAGAACCAACTGTTTTGAACTTATTCAAGAACAATTTACAACACCTTCGAAATGTGTGTTCGTAACACTTGCAAGACATTTCTTGCATATACCCCTTCCAATGTCCATCCTTTCATAAAGAAAGTTTGTTCCCTTGGAGTTATTTCGCTTTCTTCATTTGACTTCTCCCTTGACTACAATAGTCATGGTCCCTAAACTCCCACTATCTCTCTTGAAACTTATTTCAATTGTGTTATACACATCAAACAATTTGGAGAGGGTGCGGTTATTGTTCACTATATAGTTTACAATAAACTTAGTGAACCATTTGGATAGGGACTCGAAGGTGAAGTTCTAGCCTAGTTTCCGTCTCCTGAAGTGGTTTAACACTTCAACACTCAATGATTCAAAATCATCATAAGTCCATGTTGATGGACTATTTTTGTCAATCAACCATTATGTTCTAAACATGGTTACAAACTTTCAAGAATTGTTTAAGGCAACTCTCATTTCTTCTTACAACAATTTGTAAGTGAAGAATCATGGCACATAAAGTGTCCATGCCCTTATGCTTACTTCTCAAGTTCCTTGTTCATTTAACAAAGAAACAAGCACTAGTGTTTACGTTAACTAAGGGTTGTTCAAAGCAACTCTTATTTCTTCATACAACGATTTATAATGGAAGAATTATGACACTAAAAGTGTTGTCCCCTTTATGATAGACTTATCTAACATGTTCTTCCAATGATACATTATCAATGGGAAGATTGTGAGGATGAGACTACTTAGGTACATATACAATCCATTCAAGACAATCTATGGGATTGTGGTACCAAGTCCGGAAACTAAAGCCTTCGGCTTTTCTTTGTCAAATTTTGGATAGCGTTTGCAAATATATCGGTAAATAAATACATAACGAATATAAATTGATTGATTTTAAGTTATTTGATCTGGGTCTTTTAAATAAAATAGCACCACCCACTATTTTTGGAAAATTCCATATCCCTCATCGGAATTCGAGAGTTTTTTAGGAAACTCTTAGTAGGGTATGGGAGGCTCACTATTACCAAGCCCACCTCACAATGATATGATGTTGGCTAGCATCAATAATAATGAGGGAGTACGCTTACTCATTTACAACTCATGCAAGTACCCATCTTATTTGGCCTCTAGAGAATGATGCCTCACAATGATATGATGTTGGCTCCATTGCACTTAGTTAAGTCATTCCCACCATGCAAGTTCAAGTAGGGGTTCAAGAACAACCTCACAATGATATGATGTTGATCATTCTCGTTGCCTACCTTCACAACATCATGTATGCATATAGGACTCCTCCTGAGTGTAAGCATGCACTTTGTACTCCCCCATGATAGGGTGAAATCGGTGTACGAGTCACAAACGATCAGAGCCTACCACGGTGGAAGGCCACGAAAGAGTGTTCAAAGCACTCTCACGCTTGTCAACTTAATAACAGTTTGGTTGAGGGTTTTAGGTCTCATCACATATGAGCATGCATTTTAATCTTATTAAAACAATTTGGTCCTACTATAACTATTGGTCCATGTGATTGATTTAGTAGTATATGATACTCCCACTGTGCTTGTAAAACGGTTTTTAAAGCAAGAGTATATGGTACTACTAACATAAGTTTTGCATTCATTGATGGACTATATAGTTGCCTTAGGGCCTTAGGATGGCTATGAACCTTTAGTTCGATCCAACACAAGCCTAGTGTTGAATCTCGGTCTAGGGATGGTGATTGATTTTAGTTACGCGTTTAATCACATTAAGGCGTGTTTTCTTATTGGGCGTTGGACCCTACTACTCCAATTTCATGCATATCAAATAAACAAGAAATGAGTACTTCAAAGTAAAGAAGAGTTTATGCTCTTTTACAACACTTGATCAAAACAAATTACTCTAAAGTAAAGAACAGATTATGCTCTTTTACAACATTTGATCATATCAAATTACAACCAAAATCTAATCTACACATTCCCATGGTTCAAACAAATTTGAGAGATGGCCTTTCACATAGCTCAATTATCGTAGGCTTAGGTTCATAATCACCATTTCTTTAATTAATTAACGCTTTAACTAATTAAACTTGAATGCAACATTGTCATTTGGTTTTTTGTATCCATAGAATTGATTTAGATGAAGCTAAATGAAATGAAAATCCAATTCTCATTTAAAGATACAAAACTATTTTGTTCTCAACTAATTTGGGCCAAAATGCAATAACCTCAACTTTTGGGCTATATTGCAAAACACAAACTTTTGAGGTCACTTTGTAAAAACACAAAAGTCCACTACTTCATGTAATTACAACTAGAACCCAAAAATTTCAACAAATGCAAAAACTTCATGAAAGGAGCAAACCAATTTGTCCTTTAGTGATTTTGGGCCTTTACGTATAAACGTAAACTTTCGGGTCAAAGTACAAATACACAAAAGTATCAAAACTTTATGTAATTGCATAAAAGCCCTAAAAGTACCTCCATTATAGGGGTGGCCGGCCATGCTATGTAGTGATGGTGTGTGTGAGTTGATTTGTATGTTTGAAAGGTGATTGAAAGTTGTAAGTGATTGATATGGTGTGAATAGTAAAATAGGTATGGGTGTTGATTGAAAAAACCATACCATCCATCACTAACAAAAACTTTATGTAAACAACCAACAACTTTGAATCAAAACACCAAACTTTTTATTCTTGGTATGAACAACAAGAACAAAGCAAGAACATTGAAGAACATCCATGAAAACCCATAAGAGCTCCATGAATGTTTTCACTCAATAAAACTCAAATTTTCACTACTCAAAAGAGGGTTAACATCCTAGGGTACTTAGAGGTTCCAAAAGTCACTTTAAAACACTTTTAACAAGACAAACATGAACCAAAAAATCCACCCTTTGGATTTGGCCGAATTTCCCCATAAACATGGCACCAAATTTAGCTCCAAAATTCATGCTCATATGAACTACACCTACAACATTTGAGATGGCAAATTTTCTAACAAAATTTACATTCAAAGCAAGAATAAAGCTTGTAACAATTACAACATTCAAATCAAAGACTATGAATTACAAAACCCAAAAGGATTCACCAACTACTAGACCTAGGCTCTTGATACCACTTGAAGGAAATATTTATGAAAACTAGTTCATTTGAGCAACATATATGCATGCTATTAACAATTAAAAGGCGGAATCATGCTTGTATGCACTCAAAAACAAAACTTTACCCATGAAATTCAAAGCCTAGTAGTTGTGGTGAACCAAGACTCAACTCAAATTAAAGTGAGTTGAGAAACTTTTATACCTTTGAAGCACCTTTTTGCTTAGCAAAGGATATTCAGCCATGTGAGGGCCTTCTTTCCTTAGTCTCCTTGCTCTTTGGCTCCATGGATGTGGATGGAGGAACTTTGCTTCTTGGCTCCGTGACTTCTTGGATATGGATGAAGGAATGGATTCTCCAAGTTCCCAAAATAGGGAACCTTTAAGTCTCCACACCAAGGAGAGCATTGAGGAAGAGATGAGTGACCTAGGAAGAAATAGATGCTAGTAATTTCTCCCTAGGGTGGCCGGCCTCTTAGAGAGAAAATGAGATCATTGTGTTCTCATATTTTCTCCAAAAGAAAACCCTAAGGATGAAATGGATATAAAGTTGCCTTTATACCACCTCACAATGGAGTGGTAAACTTGCAATTAAGCCAAGTTCACTACCCCTCACTCTTATGGCCGGCCATATTGGGTTCTTTGGGCTTTGAGGCCCTTCGTGTTTCAAGTTGTCATACAACTTGAGTTATTGGACTTGACATTCAAATCCCATTGGGCCCTGAGGTCCAAAACTAACCCGAGATCTATGACGAACTTATTCGTTTGATTAATTAACATATTAATTAATCCTAGCCATAAATAATTAAACCATTTAATTATCCTTACTCATATCCGTTGTTTCTTCAATCTCTATCTTACTCGGTGTATGATCCATTAGGTTCCTTTTAGCGAGGCAGTGGGCGATTAGAACTCTTTAAATCGATTGTGAATTAAAACTTACTTTCAATTCTCCCTTTAGTGATTATACACCATTAGGGCTTCCACAAACCATGAGTGACACCTAGTAGTATGTCATGGCTACCCAAGCTAATCAGAAGAGGTGGAGAACCTATTCAATTTAGGATTACAATGCAATACGGTCTTTCTCTAATACAATACTTTTGACCACATTGTTTGGTTTGATAGTGTATTCATGTCTACTATCCAATGTGATTCTCTTACTTATATGATTACCTTGAATGTGATTTGGAACGACTTCCTAAATCTCATTCATACTCTGGCCAGAGATTCTTAATCATATCATAGAGTATTCTCCCTCAAACGGTTTGAAGGTTAGAGATCCCTTATTGTCCATTCCCTTGCCTCCATGGCTAAGTGGCTTAACCCCAACTATGTCGTGGACACCCTTTGACGGAGTGACTTTGATATAGTCAAAGATCAAGGACCTAACCACAAGACAACTATGATGCCTCATGTCAAATGACTACTTTGCATTATCCCAACCATTAAGTTCTCATGTGACATGAGCATAAGAACTCCTCATTGATCGCGTTCAGTGGACTCATTCTCTATTAAGCACCTACATGCTTGTCTTGGTGTCAGTCACACCAATGACTCGAGACCAGTCACTCTTTCTAAGAGAAGACATAGCACGTACTGATCTTAACAGATTGTCAATGCCCAATTGGCAATCATATGATCAAGAACATTTAGGATATGTATACGAAAGAGAATGGTCTCATGAATCTAACTTCTTTAGATCCCATTCTCCCAATTACATATTCCTTGGACTTATCGTTTAAGTATATAACATTTATATGAGACGGCTTTAAACAATAATCTTTTCCCTTTATATTAAACTGGATTAGTTTAACATATGAAATGTCCGTAAAGTATCATCATATGATTGGCTTTAAGGCACATTTTCAACAGCACAGACCGTGTTCCTAATTGACTGAAAATTTTCTCCAACTCTAGTAACTAAAATTATTACCACATTGCTAGCTCGCTTACTAATCTGTAATCAGATTGGGGAGAATTGAATTAAGAAGGAAACAAAATTAGATTTCATTTAAATTTGTTTACTAAACTATCTAGAATGAGAGTCAAAATGATATTGGATCCATATAAGTTGTTTACTAATTCAAAGGAATTGAAATTAAAACTAGTTTGATTGCTAAATTACCCTTATAAATAAATTATTCTTCATGCTAATTTATAAAATTTATTTTATATAATAAAATTTATCTATAAAAAAAAGTTTTTTCATTATTTCCATAGCCACTATTTCCACGCCTCCCCTTTCATCCTCACTTTTTTGTTCCCCACCCCTTTATCCACATAGCCACATCCCATAGCTCGGCAAGTCCTAATCCGGCGCCGAGCGGACTTGTCGCCGACAGGGGTCTTAATCCCGGGGCACTTTGTGGGGAGGAACGCAGGCATCAGATTCCGCACTGAAAATCAATAAGTGGAAATCGTCGGGGTGGCATGGATAGGTGTGTGCATGATTTGGGTTGTTTAGGTGTCCTTCCTAGAGGTGCAAGTCTGGGTTCTAATTTGTTTGACGGCATTGTTGTGAGCATTTGGAGGTGATGCTATTAGGGGTTGTGAAGATGGGATTTTGGGGTGGATTGGTGGTGTTGCAGGTGCGTCTTGGAAAGGTGAAATTTGGCTGGAGGTGGAAGGGTGTTACTAGTGCAAGTTGTTGCAAGTATATATTTACATATTAGTTAAAGTGTAAATAGTAATATGTTATCCCACATTGACGAAGTGCATATGTAATACCAATTGTAACTCCTATATATACTCCACTTTGGAGATTAATGAATACACAAGAAATTTCCAAATATTGTCATATATATTTTTGGTATTTTACCATGTTTAATTCAACTTGGTATCAGAGCAGTTCGCTTTTGGTGACCTGTGTGCTTTAATTTTGTGCCCACTTTTCTCAGTATCGTGCCCAAAAAAATAAAAAAAATAAAAAAAGTGAACAATGTCGTGCTACAGTACTGAGAATAGTATCGTGCTACAGTACTTTGCTATAGTGTCGTGAACAGTGCAGTGCTGGAACGGTGATTTTGCTACAGTGTTCCGATAAATTGTCTTAATTCCGCTGCATATCTTTTGTACCTTTATTGTTCGTCTTTTAGCTAAATGGCTCGATATAACCATAGTGTTGTTATGCATCTTGGTGGAACAAAGATATGGATAATTGATACTGGGGCCACTGATCATGTAACTGGTGACCCAAAAGTGTTTGATGACTTGCATGACTATGTTCGTGATCCATATATTACTAGTTCAAATGGACCATCTTCCCCTGTGAAGGGTGAAGGCACTATCTCTCTCACTTCGATCTTTTCACTAGTCCATGCTTTACTTGTTCCTGATGCTAAGTGCAATCTTTTGTCAGTATGAAAACTACTTGATACCTTATATTGTTCTGCTCACTTCTACCCCACGTATTGTTATTTTCAAGGCATTTAAACTTAGAAGATAATTGGTCATGGTAAAAGAATTAGGGGTTTATACATCTTGACTATGGAGGATATTATTGCTTCAGGTTCAAATAATCATCAAGTTCTAAGTGCTAAAGTGGATGACAAACATCAAATTTGGTTATGGCATCGACGTTTAGGACATCCATCATTTAGTTATATGAAGCATCTATTTGCTTCTTTGTTTCACACTTGTAGTGACTTGTAATGATTCAGAGTTCAAGTGTGAAACATGTGTCATGGCTAAGAGTCATTGTGCTTCATTTCCCATAAGTGATTCTAAAGCTACTTTGCCATTTGATTTGATATATTCTGATGTGTGGAGTCCGACGAAGGTTACTTCTAATAGATTTCGTTGGTTTGTTACTTTTATTGATGACTGTACTCGATTAACTTGGGTGTTCCTGATGAAGAATAAGAGTGATGTCCCAAAGTTAAGGTCTTCAGGTCTGATAACGAAGGAGAATTTGTGAATCAAGCTTTGGCATGCTTTTTTAGTGATCATGGTATTATTCACCAGACGACTACTCCGTTCACACTTTGGCATGCTTTTTTCAAATAATGGAGGTTGCTCGCTCCTTGATGTTGGATAAATATGTTCCTAATCATTTTTGGGGTCATGCTATTTTAGCTGTTATGTACTTGATAAATCGTGTCCCAAGTAGGGTTCTTGATTTTCAGACACCTTTTGATGTGCTACAAAAACATGTTTCTCCTTTTTCTGTATCCAAACTTCCTCCGAATGTGTTTGGGTGTGTGGCGTAATTGCATGTATACTCTCATTAACGAAGTAAACTAGATGCATGTGTTCTCCGATGTGTATTTATTGGATATGCTAACAATCAGAAAGGCTATAAGTGTTATATTCCTCCGACTCAAAAAACTTATATTACCATGGATATCACCTTTCACGAAGAAGTTCTGCATTTTGTGAAGCCCTTTTTCGACTCCCCACTTCAATGGGAAAGAGGGAGTGAAGTGCAAATTCAAAGAGATGGTATGGATGATATGTTACATGCAGAGCTAGGGACGGAACCTGTTATGCTACGTGATACTGACCAGTCGACTATAAATGGTGATCGGTCAACTGTCATTCCCATGACTATTTCTACTAACAACCGTTGGATGTGCCCAACGAGTTGCCTGTTGTTGGTATGTTTGACGAACGAGTTGCCTATTGATGGTTCGTCCAGTGATGACTCTTCTAATGGTTTGGTACAAGATGGTGACACACATGAGGTAAATTCTGATGATTCTTCTACTTATCAGTTGCCTCCACGAGTTAATCGTGGAAAACCTAAAGTACAATATGAACCTAATATGCATGCTAAAGCCAAGCATCATATCAATAACTATGTGTGTAGTCATCGTTTGTCCAAACCATATGCATCTTACATATATCAGCTATCTAGTGTATCAGTTCCAACAAAATTGTAGGATGTTTTGTTTGACCCTAAGTGGGTTAATGCCATGAATGTTGAGATGGAAGCTTTGGAAAATAATTCCACTTGGGATTTGGTTCTGTTGCCAAACGGGAAAAAAGCTGTTAGATGTAGATGGGTGTTCACTATTAAGCATAAAGCAAATGGTTCTATTGACAGGTATAAAGCCAGATTAGTTGCTAAGGGTTATACTCAAACCTATGGTGTGGACTATCAGGAGACTTTTGCTCATGTTGCCAAACTTAACATTGTGCGTGTTCTTCTGTCCTTAGCAGCAAACCAGGATTAGCCCCTATTGCAGTTTGATGTTAAGGATGCTTTCCTTCATGGTGATCTTAAGGAGGAAGTTTATATGGATCTCATACCTGGTATCGATATATCTCCTAAAAAAAAGGTGTTGTGTGCAGATTGTGAAAGGCTTTATATGGTTTGAAACAATATCCTAGAACGTGGTTTGGGAGGTTTACAAGTTCAATGAAGAAGTTTGGATATTTTTAGAGTCATTCAGATCATACTTTGTTTCTAAAGCGACGAAATGGTAAGCTAAACTGCATTGATTATTTATGTTGACGACATGATAGTGACTGGTGATTATTAGGAGGAGGTACAACGCCTTCAAAAGTACCTAGCTACTGAATTTGAGATGAAAGAATTGGGTGAATTGAAGTATTTTCTTGGAATCAAGGTTGCATAATCCAAGCATGGTATTTTTCTGTCTCAAAGGAAGTATGTTCTTGATTTATTAGCTGAACAAGTATTGCAAACCTGTTGATATTCCGATTGAGCAAAATCATTGTCTAAGCTTATTTCCGGATCAAGTTCCTACTCATAAGGAATGTTATCAGAGACTTGTGGGGAGATTAATTTATTTGTCTCACACTTGCCCTGACATTGCTTATGCAATTAGTGTGGTAAGTTAGTTTATGCACTCACCTAGTGAAACTCATATGGATGCAATAATCTGTATTTTGAGGTACTTGAAGATGGCTCCTGGCAGAGGCTTGGTTTTCTCCAAAAATAGTCATTTGAATGTAGAAGGGTATACGAATGCAGATTGGGCAGGTTCTATCACTGACCGGCGATCTACATCTGGATACTTTACTTTTGTGGGTGGTAATCTAGTTACTTGGAGAAGCAAGAAACAAAAAGTGGTGGCTAGGTCAAGTGATGAAGCTGAGTTTCGTGGTGTGTCTCATGGTGTATGTGAGTTGTTATGGTTAAAAAAATTGTTGAGAGATCTTGGATTTAAACCCAAGGGTGCTATGAATCTCCATTGTGATAACAAGGCTGCTATTGAGATTGCTTATAATCTAGTGCAACATGATTAGACAAAACATGTGTAGATTGATCGACATTTCATCAAGAAAAAATTGGATGCTAGAATTATTAATTTTCCGTTTGTGGGATCTCAAGATCAACTTGCTGATGTGCTTACTAAGGCTGTGTCTAATAGTATGTTTTCCATCTGGCTTGACAAGTTGGGTATACGTGACATTTTTGCTCCAACTTGAGGGGGAGTATTGCGAGTTATATACTTATATATTAGTTAAAGTGTAAATAATAGTTTGTTGTTCCACATTGACGAAGTGCATATGTAATACCAATTGTAACTCCTATATATACTCTACTTTAGAGATTAATGAATACATAAGAAATTCCCAAATATTGTCATATATATTTTTGGTATTTTACCATGTTTAATTCAACTTAAGTGGTCATTTACCACAGTGGTGGAAAGGTGTTGTGCCATTGCATAGCGGCATGAGTTCAAACTCCATCGGTGACTAATCTAACATTTAACTTACTAACGCTATCGCTCAACTAAAATAATAATAATAATAATAATAATAATAATTTGGGTAGAAATGTCTAATTCCTGATAGCTCCTTTCTTCTGGAGTCTAATTACCTCCTCTATCTTAGTAATTGAATTCCTGATAAATCAAGAATCTGATGACTGATTACTGATTGTTAGTAAATACTGAAATGGCTTTGAATGTGTGCCTTTCCTCCGTTTTTATTTCGGTTTTGTAAACATGCCATAAAAGAAGTAGGATATGTTGGACTTTTTCAGTCACCATAGCATAATGGGCTATGTACTACAAAACGCACCTAAAAGCCTAATTCAATATGGAAGATTGAATTGAAATGGATAAGTTACTATTTAATGTATGCTCAATAATAAAATAAAAAAATTATGGTCACTTTAGAGGTTGTCCATTCCAATTCTTCCCATGTCTAAACCTCTACTAAAATAAGTCAAAATAAAAAATTCATGAACACCTAAAGGCTTCGTTTGTTATCCATTCAATTCAATCCTTTAAACTAAACGAGGCCAAAAAGTAAACAAACACGAAAGATTTTCTTCGCTTTCTTAAAAAAAATTAGAGCCAAAATTTAAAATATCAAGTCATCAAAAAATTATAGCACACCTAAAGGGTAGTGATTTATCCTTTGAAAATAAATAAATAAAGGTTATGCACACTCTTTTCTGCATAACATCATTTTAACTTTTATTTCTCTTTGGGTTTGTTCGATTCAGTGGCTGAAAAAGAGAAGTGTGAATGAAGTGAAAAACGATGTGCATAAATCATTTAACACACCTTTAAACCCACCTAAGCACACATGAACTTAGCCAATCATTTTTATATAGGAAAAAAATGCAATTCTACTTGTAATCCAAGTCAATGGCTACGAGTAATATGTAATATGTACCTTGTGATATCAACACAATTATCAAATTCTCTTAATCAGAGGCCCCATATTCACTAGCGTTGCAAACACTACAGCAATAGGAAATATTTGCATGAAATACAAACCCAAGGTGACGGTGTCCAAATCTATCACACCATGCGACATGGTTTTACTATCCCAAAGTCGCACAATTGGTTTTGGATATCGCCACCTTGATGTCTCTATTTGATGTAAAACTTTATCTTGGCTTTTCATGTTAGGTAAAGGTGAAAAATATGTGTGAAAATCATAAAGGCCACAAATTGTCCAAAACTAAGACATAATATTGTTATGCAACAGAAGTTACAGAACTCACTAAAACGGCATAGTTGTTCCATTTTCTGCTTAACGTCCTAGCTAGTCTTGTGCCCATCTTCATAAGTTCAAATAACGTTCTAACCCGCTCTTTGCATGTAACACGAGAGTATACATGCCTCTAAGAGCTCAGTAACTCACACAATAACATTACACAATACATAACATACACGAATACCACATAAATTGATAGTGCAATCTGGTCAGTACATGCCATGCTTCATAAACATCAGTTGAAAGATAAAATCCATCACCCTTCCAAGCTATAATGCTTGTTCACAGCTTCAATGACATCCCAAGTGACTTTCATTCCTTTAGGGAAGACAACAAAATCACCGGCCCCGATTGTGAAAGATCCTTCTTTCCCATCAACTTCAACATTCACTTTCCCCTCCAGCAGATACATAGTCTCCGTGGCACTGAATGACCATGGAAATTTGCTTGGACCACAACTCCACCTATTAAATGAATTCACAATCTGGATCTTTGCAAAAGCATAACATGGTGTATTTCATAAACAAGAAAAGCTCCTCTAATGCACACGAATTAAACATGAAATGTGCAGGTATCTGGTCTTACTTATTTTCTGTTACAATGAACATAAATCCCGAGGTTCCACACTATTCTTTAAAAAAATGAATATTAAGCAGTTTTATACAAGAAAAGCTCAGTCTACCAGTATAACTAAAACTAACAGTTAAATGAGAAAGCTTGTAATTTGTCCTCCAAATTCAAAACAAGAACTGCAACAAAACAAAGAAGGGTGCACTCATGGCCCTAACCAAATTCACATACTTCCAACCTTAGCAATGTACCTCATCAAGAAAAGGGAATTTTGGCACTATATAGCTTCCTAGGGAAAATTCAATAACATCCTCTATCTTATTTATCGATCCATGACCTTGTCAAGCAATGTCCATAACTTTAAGGAAGGATCTATATAGTGGATGTCATATACCATACTTATTTAAATAAGAACACAAAATTGAAGCATTAAGGAGATCACATTGACAGTGGGAAGAGGATGTTCATTAAAGTCGGAGCTCAATTGTATTTTCTTTCACACTTATTCTCCATGCTCGTCTCCATGCTCCTGATCAAATAGAATAATTTGACAGGGTGGTCCCATATGTAACATGGTTTTTTTTTCTCTTTCTTTCCCAAAGCTATTTGCAGCCCCCAGGACCCATCTATTTATCCATCATGTTCATATCCTCCTCGTGAGCCATGGTTCTTACTTTTCCATCCACAACAGTATTCATTACCATAATGAAAAATGACAAAAAATGATTTCATTTCTTAATCAATGATGTGTACAACTCCAGTATTTATATAATACACTTCCGAGAGTATATTAAGCCTAACAGCCAACAGACGATAACAAAATCTAGCTAATTGTAGAATTGAACAAAGAGAATAAAAACCTATACTGAACTAACTGCTGATTGTACTACCTAATGTTGACTTCATTAGCGTGATCTCTCTTTCATTTATGAACTTGTTGGGCTAATATTAAAGTCGAAAACTTTTTTTTTAACCGAAATAGTACTTCATTCAAGGAAAAGAGCAGAGAGCTCAATTACAACAGGGAGGCAAAGTCTTCCACAGGAGGACAAGGCAAGGCAAAAAGAGATAAACTGAATGAAGAAACTAATAGAGCAACCATAGCTCAAACCGACAAGGACTGCTGGCATAGGTGATTGAAGGAGGACGGGGTTTAAATACCCAGTACGTCCCTTCTAACCAGCCGCCAACTAAATGACAAGAGGGCAGGGGAGCCCAATAGTCAACAACTTTAAGGAAAGAACGATATATTTAAGGTCAATGCTCAATTGTAATGTCTTTCACTCCTAGTCTCTACACTCCAGATCAAATCGAATAATTTGACGGGTGGTCTAAAATGTAGCATAGATTTTGTTTTGTTTTCCTTTCTTTTCCCAAGCTATCCATCATGTTCATAGCCTCCTTATGACCCATGGTATTACAACTGTTCCATCCAGAACAGTATTGTAAGCAAGGGGAAGTAAAACCAAAGCATCAAAGTTGAAATCTTTCATGTAATATACAAACACAAACAAAATTTCCTACCAAGTGACTGAAATGGTCTGATTTTCTATAATCCATCCCCAAAAAACAAAACCCAATTTTCTCACTAGCCAAACAAAACAAACCCATCAACCAATTTTCTCATTGAATCAGTATATAATAAGAGAATGGGAGATGAAGAGTAACATACTTGGGCCAAGTTGCGACTCCAAGATCATTCAGTTTGGATTGAGTGGGATTTTTTTCAACTTTTACACCAAAATCGTTGGCGGCCATGGGAGTTTCTTCTTCAGACCCGGATGAAGTGATTGCTTTCGGTCTGGGTTGTGTAAAATTGAAGGAGAAATACAGAGGGACTGCAACTGCTAGTATTACAGCAAGTATTAGGGACTGGTTGTGCTTTGAGAAGAATAGAAACACCGCCTCACCAATTGGTATTTGTTTCGAGGAATTAATTTAGACAAACTTCTGACCGAGTGCTGAGGATGTCTAATATAATAACAAAACATATAGCAAAATTTCTGAAATACCCCTTCATTATTAGGGATGTGCGCATTTGTCACTCTTTGAGTATGGGGGCTACTTGTGCCATTTTCTATTTTGTTTTTTTTTTTTACAAATAAAAGGATCATTTATATTAAATTATGAGAGAGACTCGAACATAGGCTCTGATTGCCTAGGTGGATGCTCTTAATCAACTGAGTGACAAACTGCTTACATTCTATTTCAATTTACCATATTTTGTTTTTCATTGTTTTCTTCCTTTTGCCTCCCTTTTTTCATATTTCCACATAAAGTGAGTTTTATTTTTTGGTCAAGACTCATTTCATCAAAAAGCGAAAGGCGCCTAGGCGCAGGTACAAAGAAACCCCAACACTAGAAAGGGAGCAATCCATAAAAACACACGACTAAAACTAGAACTAGAAAAAGAAGAGAAAGATAATCTAGACCAGTAAATTCAGCCTGAAATTGAAATCCAAACAACCGTGCTTGAGCTCTCATCTAGAGAACATTGGAATAGCAATTGTCGATAGGAGAGAATCTGCTCAAACAAACAAAGCAAAACAACTTTATAGAGTTTACGAAAGACAAGGCAGACCATTTCTTAAGAACATTGAATTTGAAGTACTATCAAACATTGAATTTGTCCTATCATGCACATGTAAGCTTCGTACAATACTTAGCCCCAGTTTGGGGTTGAGGTGATTTTAAAAAAAACTGCTATGAAAAAAAGTTGGGACAGTTTTTGGTGTTTGGTAAACATTCAGCTTTAGCTTTTTTTCACAGTTTTGGGTGAAAAAAAGCCAAAAACAAGAAGCTGCAAAACCCAGCTTTGAAAAACCAGCTTTTTTTCACATCTGTTTTACATAAAAGTTTACCAAACACTATAATATTGCTTTTTTTCTTTCAAAAGCACTTTTACAAAAAAGTTTACCAAACACTCTGCTGCTTTATTTCACAGCTGCTTATTCTCACAGCACAGCAGAAGCAGCTTTTTTTCAAAGCACAGCAATACCAAACCAGCCCTTAGTACAATCACCTATTAAAACAGTTAGATATGTTGTAATAACATCCAACGATCATAAATGACCGTCAATAAGTGATTGTACTAAGTACATAGATATATTGCTAACCAGTCCCGTTAGTCTTCTATTATATTAGCAATAGAGTATTTTCTAATAAGGGTACCTCATTAGAAACATCCTCAGAGGAAGCATAAATAATCACACCCAGTCAAAGCATGTCACGTAAATCATAATTTCATTAATAACGAAGTTACCTTTGATAGCGTGAGCATACCGTAATCTCAATCCTAATAGGCTAAATCCAATCAACTCAATGAAGAATGACGCAAGTCCACAACAATTAGGCCCCACGGCCCAAATCATTAGCTAAATACTTTTACAGAACACTTTATCAATTACCTTGTTGCAACTTAGCTCATAGAGCACCCGAGCAAGCAACAGAGGACTCCCTCGAGTCAAACACTTCCTTGTTGGAATTTATCCTTTCTTCAGCATTGTCGTAAGATTACAAATGGATGATGAACTTTATAAAGCATGTAAATGTCATAGTAGTAATGAGATAAGATATATGTGTACACTTGGAGAAGCCATTGAAGGATCATCAAAGAAGAATCTTTCGCTTGCTTAGAACCTTATGCTCTTAATAGAATAGGGCTAATTACTGTAAAAAAAAAATTAAAAAAAAAAAAACGTGTTTTCTCATGAGCAGGGACTCATCCTTTTTGCAGATGCTAAATCCTAACTGTTTCCACCTATTAAGTAAGCAGTTGGAAATCAGTACATCCAAGATTTCAAATGTATGGGCTATCCACCACACTGGCATGTCATCCTCAATGTCATACTTCAAGGGGATGTTTTATCATATATTGACTCAAACTGCTTTTAAGTTTCAAGTCATTTTATCTTATCAAAATGAGTACAAGTCCAAATTAGTGTCCAAAATCATTATAAAGATCAACATCTAATCATCCAAGTATATTTTTAATCATGTTGTTGTCTCTAAGGTCATGATTTAACCCCCAACTCCTTCAAGAACCGGTTTCAACTACATTAAAAATTGCATTCAGCATACAAAAAGGAAACTAAATAATACATATGCATTCAAAAACTTTAATTCACTTTCAACGTGACTAGGACAATACAATAACAACTCCCACAGGCTTTTAGAACACAATAACTATAGAATAAGGTTAATGCGTGTTAAGGTCAAAACTTTTTACTTTTATTCTCCCACTTGGAAAACCCCTCATTAATTATTGTTTGACGAAAATTACTCATAAAACAAGATTCTAGCAGTGAGCCTCTCTTACTCTGGGATTTACTATAATTAATTTATAAGATTGACTAACCCAAGGTAAAACAATAACGAAAAGGACTTAGTATTCATATTAAAAATTATGCAAACATTTTATGTCCTATTAACATTCAAAATAGCAAGCAAAGTAAATCAACCAAAAACTTACAGCAGAGACTTTGTTCTGATCATATGTTACTGTTGACCCTAAAAAATACCAAGCCTATGTGGCGCGCAGGCCGAATAATCTATGAGCTAACTACGTCCTTCGGTTGTGTGCGGAGCGTGCTAACTCGTCGGCCGAGCTCGGCCAAGGAGTAAAATGTGTTGATGTTGCGTTGAGCGCGTGGCTGATTTCTGCGTCTTGCGATTGCGGCCGAGAAAGGAACTCGACTCGGCCCTTGGATTCTAAACCCTGAAGACAAGGCTACTAATTATGCGAAATTCACAAATTGTTATCGTCAAATTCGATCACAGTAATAGTATTCGTCAAAGTAAACTCGCGCCGAATTGACACTAAAGTGTAAGGGCACAAATACTCAAAGCGGATGTACGTCTTGATGGTGAATGTGGTTCGGCCGTCAGAATGCCGAACTCTAAAGCCAACTTGTGAGTATCCAATCATAAAACAACTCGGCGTCCAATGTGCCGAGCTCAGTAATTTGTAACACCTCACTTCGCCGAGAAGGCTAATGAGATGACCTCTGCCAATAAGGATTCAAAAATTCTTCTCGACCGAGACTTGGATAGATAACCAGTCAGCCTCTTTGCAGTATTGTTTATCCAAACTGAAGATGCTCCGCGGTCGGCTGATTCTACGACAATAGTGTTGTTTATCCAAACTAAAGGTATCACCGGTTGCCTTCACAGTGCTGTTTATCCAAACTGAATATGTGTTGGCGAAAAGGAAAATAAAAATCTCAAAGTTGTTGAAAGCTTTCGCGTAGAGCGAGGGTTTGCGCAGGGCAGATTTGTGTGTTGATTTGTTGGGGGCTTTGAATGATGTACTAAGTCTTGTATTTATAGGGGCAAACCTCTTCATAACCGAGTTAGCATCCTTCTCGGAATGAGACTTCTTAAAGCTAATCCAATCAAAACTCGGCCAATCCTAAACAACCTAGGACTCAGAATCAAACCCTTTACCCGGCCACATTCACCTCCAGGTTTCCGCATCCTCATCTGGCCAAGCCTCTTGGTTATATTAGGACTCAACTCCCTCATCCTTATCTGAAAGACTCCACTTCCTGATAGGACTCGGTTGGCCTTGACTGGGCGGCCCATGACCCAAAATTTGACGAGAATTCTAGAAAGATCGTTAGGCCGGATGTAACTCCAAATTTGGCCCAGACCTATATTTTGGGCCCAAACATTTCCCCCTCGCTTCTGAGGCTGTCGACCAACAATCCTTGGTCGAACCTCAGCCTTGAAGAAGTGAAACCAATCTCAGGTATTCAGAAAAATTAAACCTCCTCGGGAATCACCATCATATCCTTGGGAATCTTCACGCTCATTTATGAAGCGTCGCTTTGCTTTCTTGATTCTTCCAACCGTCTTGCCATGTGTCGATTCCCAAAACACCTTAGTAACCTTCCATCATGACCTTGAAGACGTGCAGCCGTCGAAATGTCACTTCCCCATTAAAACCGCCGCAACACATAATCGTGCATCCCCAAACCCCAAAAATCTCGGTCTCTTCCCCTAGATTCTCATAATTTCCTCAATGATTAGCGACATTCCCGATCGATTTTATCCCTAATTTTGAAAATCAAACGTTTTACCTTCCCTCTCAAAACGTCTATAAATACCCGAATCCTTTCTATTTGCATTCTACACTTTCAAATTCTCAGGAATTCCTTATTCTTTGCCCTCGAACTTCTCAAAACCCAGAAATCCTTCCTTCAAACTCAGAATACCTTCCTTCAGACCCAGAAAACCTTTGAATCTTTATCAATGGCCTGCTTCGTCTCCAACCTCTCTAAGGAATGCAACAAATGCGAGAAAATCAATGATTGATGCTCAGTCAAGACTGTACGCTTTGAAAGCGATATGAGCACCACTCACCAGATCCTCAGTCCACTGTTCAAGGATGCAATGCCACCATCCATCACCGAACTTTTCAAGACCGAATGCCTAACACCCTTACTGCAAGGGTTTGACTGGTCGAAGTGGGATTCGGCAAAACCCCAAGGCTCCTGGCCTTCGACTACCGCAACCTGGGCGGCCTGGGTTGAACGAATGAAGAAGATCTTTGGCGAGCAATGGAGAACTCTTGGCATTTATGATGCCATTCACCTTTCATCTATGGAAATTTCCATGGACAAGGAGCTTCTCATAGCGGCCTCAAGCTTCTGGTGCTCGGCCACCAACACCATGGTCCTCCCTTTCGGCCCTGTTGGTCCCACTATCCTCGATGTTATCGCTATCTTGGGGACTTCTCCCTTTGGAATCCCAGTCAACGCTGCCCTCTCTGGGTATCCGTCGAACATTGACTTAAAGGCGCTCTTCGACAAACGGGCCCTCGAAGCGCTGAGCGGAAAAGGCCAAACACCTTTAAAAGAAGAAGTTCAAAAACTACACAAAAACTTCTTCAACTATAACACCCTTTATCTCCATTTTGCCGGCCGATGAGAGGAGAACTTGCGAGAGGGAGAACACGAAGCCTTCCTTTTCTATTGGTATAACAAATTTATTGGTTGTACTAAGTCCAATAAATGTTTGGTCGAAAACATGCCTATGGTCGAAGCCTTGGCTAGCGGTCATACCCTGGCACTTAGCCCAGCTATTCTTGCCAGTCTTCTACGCTGCCTGGCCGAGATGACCCTCCACAAGGTCGACCCACACTAGAACGGCCCCATCTGGGTCTTCCAACTCTGGTTGCAGGTCTACTTCGCCACTCTTCGGCCAGAGACTACCAATTTTCCATCTACTGGAGTTTTCATCTACTTCGCCACTCTTCGGCTCCATCTGGGTTTTCATCATACATTGATAGTAGACTAATCTTCCCCCTTAAGCAGTCCAAATACCACATGAAGTGACAACATACTTTTAGTATCCGAGTCAAAGTAGAGGCGATGTCCCTAAAAATGCATTTGTGGAAGTTCGGACTTGGGTTGGGAGTTCCAACCTTTACCCCATTTTTACTGGACCAACCCCTTAGAATTAAAAGTGATGTAGTCTAAAACACAAATTAAAGTAACACTTTTGTGATATTCACAGAACATTTTAATAATTATGACTTCAAATAAAATTGATGTTAGAGAGATCATTTATTTGAACCATATTTTGTAGACCACATGATGTCGACAATTGATAATTGAATTTCTTGTTTAAATTATTAAACAAGGTATCCAACCATCAACGATCACATCATGTAACCTACAAAATATAACCTAAAAGCATAGTCTTCCTAACATTTTCCAATCTTAAAACATGATGTTGTATTGAATCAACCTATCACCACTACTCCCAAGTTCCATGTTGTATTGAATCAACCTATCACCACTACTCCCAAGTTCCAACTCCAAAAAAAAATAAAAAAATAAACAAAATAAAAAATAAAAAAAATAAAATCCCCGAAAGTTCTACAATGACATAGAAAATGGAAGTTGGTCCAATTGGTCACTGGGCCCTTTTCTTCACATGTCCAATTGGTCCAAGCATCCCAGCAAGACAACTTACCCATCAAGATATGAACAGTACACCGAAAGCTTAACATAAACCCGGCTGCAGACTAGTAATACCCATTAGGGTTTTTAAGATCAGGTTTTGTCACTTGTATTTCTCTGTGCCGCATTGGTTTGGGTTTTCAGCAGCCACAACACCAGCAGCAGCAGCAAGTTTTCTCTGCAACTTTCTTTGCTCCCAAACAGCAAACTCTAAACCCTAAAACTCCCAGCAGCCAATCTCCGATTCATGGATTCGAATAATCAGTGAAGGGTTTCGTGGTTGCTTTTCAAAGTCGGTGGGAATTTTGTAGGGTATTGAATCGGACTTTTCGGAGCTGCAGAAATGGCAACCGCGAACCCTTTCGATCTCTTGGGGGATGACGACAATGAGGACCCAAGTCAACTTCTCGCTGCTCAGCAGCAGAAGCTGCCGGCGGCGCAGCCCAAGAAACCCCAGCAGACCCAGCCTGCTCAGCCTGCCAAGCTTCCCTCCAAGCCACTCCCCCCTGCACAATCTGGTCTCTTTTCTATTCATTTCTTTGCTGCTTAACTTCATTTCTGGGTTTTGTTTGCTGAAAACAATGTTGGGTTTGCTTCGATTCCATTGAGAAAATGTTTTTTTTTTGTTTATTTGTTATGCTTTTTGTTGAAGTTGAAAGTGGTTGTTTTCTGTATGTGTGGCAGTGGATGTTCATAGAGTTTGGGTTTCTAGGGTAATTAACAAAGACTGTATTGGGTTTTTATTGTGGTAAATTTTCCATCTCCAAATTGAGATTGAACCATTAGAACTTGTAAATTGAAATCTAATGAATCGTGGCACGATCGTGCTTTTAATGTCCCAGTTTTTAGACTTGACATCTGATTGATTATTATCTTATTAAGAGGTACAGTCAGGGTTTGCCAGTTAATGGAAAGTATTTTGTTTTTAAGTACTTTGAGATGGTAAACCCTTATTCTTATAGTTCATGTGGCTCAAATTTAAAAAAAACTGTCGAATTTATGTTGGTTTAGCAGAGGTATCATTAATATTTTTATTACACATTAGTAGTGAAGTTTTTCTGCTCAATAACATGTGCTTTTCATCGAGGTACTGGAAAACTTTTTTATGGTCCTCTCTTGAATCACATATGGTTATATTTTATACATATAATGTTTTAATTATTATGCATATCAAATAACCGTGTGTAACATGTGCAGTGAGGGAGGGAAAGTATGAAGGTGGCCGTGGAGGCGGCCGTGGTAGTGGCGGTGGACGTGGGTTCGGTCGTGGGCGTGGTGGAGGTGGTGGTGGTGGTGGTGGTGGATTTAATCGAGATCCAATCAGCAATGAGAACACCAATGGTTTTTCTGGTGGCTACAGACCATCTGAAGAGGGAGATGGGAAAGCCTCTGAAAGACGTGGTGGCTATGGTGCTCCTCGTGGCTCCTTCCGTGGTGGGCGTCGTGGTGGTTACAACAATGGTGAGGATAGTGAAGGGGAACGCCCTCGGAGGGTTTATGATCGGCGCAGTGGTACAGGACGTGGGTTAGTATTTTACAATCAGTTCTTTGTATATTTAACTCTTCACATGTGGATCTTTCCGCTTTCTTCATTTTGATATTGAATATATTTGTAATATCAGGAGTGATATTAAGCGTGAAGGGTCTGGACGGGGGAATTGGGGAACACCCTCCGATGACATTGCTCCGTAAGTATTTATATTCTGATGTCAAGATGAATTTCAAACTAGAACTTAACGAAACAAATTGTTTCACATTTGTTTGGTATGTACCTTACTTGCATACACATTTTTGCTATATTTAGGGAGATTGAGGAGCCTGGCACTGAAACTGAGAAGAATGTTGGTGCTGAGAAGCAGTCGGGAGAGAATGAGGATGCAGATGCCAACAAGGATAGTACTGTGCATGAGACGGATGAGAAGGAGCCTGAGGAGGAGAAGGTAAATTATATTTTATCACATTGTTGATGTTACTTTTTTGGATACCATAGATATAATGGCTGCAATTGGATTTTCTGATCGTATCCTTGTATTAAACTCTTACATTGTTTCGCATTGTTATAGGAAATGACATTGGAAGAGTATGAGAAGGTGCTTGAAGAGAAGAGGAAGGCTCTGCTTGCACTGAAGACTGAGGAAAGAAGGGTTGATGTAGACAAAGACTTGAAGGCCATGCAGCTGCTTTCAAACAAGAAGGAAAATGATGAAATCTTTATCAAGCTGGTAGGTGATGGATACCTTAGATATGCTACTCTTTTATGCGATATGGCTATCATATTTACTTTGCTATTGTTTATCAGGGTTCTGAGAAGGATAAGCGCAAAGAGGCTGCTGAGAAAGAAGAGAGAGCCAAGAAGGTTGCCTTTTCTTTTTATACCTGATTGGTCTTTTTACTCTGGTTCTATTATGTTTCTCGAGTGATTATTGCTTTCATTGCTATGTTGCCGGAGATTTGGTGTTGAGAAATTGGACATTAGTTCTCCTGTACCCGAAACTTTTTAGTGCTTAGTCACCATTAGTTATGAAAACGGGTACATCAGGGTTAAACTTGGAGGATAGCATTGGGTTCCAATTGTTGAAATGATCAGATGACTGACTCTGTTATCCATATTTCTGTGCAGTCTGTTAGCATTAATCAGTTTCTGAAGCCCGCTGAGGGCGAGAGGTACTATGGTGGTCGCGGTCGAGGCCGTGGTCGTGGGCCAAGAGGTGGATACAGTGGAGGACCTGGAGGTTATTCGGGCAATGTGGCAGCTCCCTCCATTGAGGATCCCGGGCAGTTCCCCTCCCTCGGCGAGAAGTGAGAGGTTCCCGGTTCTTCCAGCTCTATGCTTTGAATGCATTTGGGGGTTTATGTGATACCATTAGAGTGGCAGACTACTCACAGGAGAATATTAAGAACTATTTTAATTATCTATGCACTTTTTTGAATGGCAGACAAGTCGTCATGCATCAGTTTTGAGTTGGAATAGGTTAAGAACCGAGTCTGTTTGGCGTCATGCGTTAGTTATAATCTTTCTTGCTTCAAAGGGTTGTGCTAATTCTTATCTGTCTGGCGTTGACGACTTTTACAACCTCGCTATTGTCTAATAGTCCGATGAGATAAAACCACGCAAGAACCGGGTTTTATACGCTCTCGATCTCTCATATCGTGTTCTGAGTCACGTTATGAGAGGGAGAGAGCGGTATAATTAATCTGCAACGGACTATTTGAGAAACAGTTAGCCTGTTTACTTATTTGTTGATTGAGTGAGTCTATCGATTGATGTGGGGCTGGTTTTAGCTAAAAATGACTAGTCGTTTTGACACCTCCACATCTGCCAAAGCATGCGGAGATGTCAAAATGTTGTATGTCTGGTGACGCATTATATGTCCACCATGCCATAGAGTGTCTCGATAGGGAAAATGATTATAATCTGTCATACCAATTCTCTTGTGTTGTCATAAGTTCATGTAAGAAACAAACTCGTAGGCCTTCCACAATGGTTCGGAAAATTGAGTTTGATTCTAATTTTATAAAATCAAACTCCTGTAGTTGGTGGGAAAATTTGAGTTTTTTAGATAATGGGAGTGAATACTATTGTTGAGTTCAATACATGATCAATAACTTGAGGGAGAATAATTAATGGATAAAATTCATTTCAATCAAACTTAAGAGCCTAATCTAACCAAAAAAGTCTTACCATTTCAGTTAACTTCTGTTTTTGAGTCAAACCTTTAGATAATATTTTGTAAACCATATGATTTAGCTGTTGATAATTGAATTATCACTTAAGTGTTAATTCACGTGCTTATTTTCTATTGATGATACATCGTGTGATATACAAATTTGGTCTAAAAAGTTAGTCTACTAGGATAGTGTTATAGTATGGTCTATATAGAGTAATGACATGCTTACACACTTTGGAGATAGTCACGAGTTGTGCAAGTAAAAACAAAACAAAGGGAAAGAATGAATGAGAATGGAATCAACCATTCCTCCTCGATCAATATAATTTATGATTTTTGAAATATTGGACTACAAAGTGTAAAGGGGATCTACGTATTTTTCGATTAATGTATTACAAGTCATTATTAGAACAATTGTACCACCTATGCTTCAATTAATAAAGTGGTAGTGAGAAATCAAAATAATTTTAACATCAGTTTCAAACCATTACAAGAATGTCCAATTATTCTTCTCTCGTTTTTATAATTTTGTTAACCATGGTTAAACCACAAATGTAAAACAAAGACCTATAGATGGTCCGGTTAGAATATGCGATTATGAGACAGATGCACATGACAAAAAGGGTAGATGAAGGCCTAAGAAGACTTGGAAAATGAGAAAATGCATGAAGTACTTGGAGCTAATGAAAGATTTGACGCAAACCGAGTGCAATGGCGTTTTATGATTCATACAGCCCACTCTGCTTAGTAGGATAAAATTGTGTTGTTGTGGATGGTTAAACCTCAGGCGCAGGGTACCAACCAGGTCAGTCTTGCGTTCACAACAAGTCCGTTGTAGTCTAGTTGGTCAGGATATTCGGCTCTCACCCGAAAGACCCGGGTCCAAGTCCCGGCAACGGAAAATCATTTTTCCGTTTTGATTTTCAAGATCCGGCGAAGTATAAACAATCGTTGCAACCAAGGTATTAAATATCGATGATATCGGAAATATCGGTAGTCCAAAAACACGGAAATATCGATGGAAATATCGGGATATTATCGATATCGATAAAAATTGAATAAAAACTAAGGAAATTGTAAGAAAAACTTGGAAATTTTTATTGAAACTTTGTAGGATGTTTATTTAGTCAATTATCTATTAGTTTATCACAAAAAATTGGAAGGAAATGCATTGCATGATGGATTTAACTCATTTAAGTTGATTATATAGCAAGCTGGCAAATATTGTGAGTGTAGAAAATATATAAATATTTTAGCATATTTTCACAAAAATATAAGTGATATGGTGGTCAAGGTGTTGAAGGAGTAAAATGGGAGGGGTTCGAATCCCCAATACGGAAATATCGATGACATCAGAAATATCGGTAGTCCAAAAACACAGAAATTTCGATGGAAATATCGGGATATTATAGATATTTTAGACCTTGGTTGCAACAATCGGACCTTAATCTTTGAGTAAGAGTTGTAGTAAACTCAATACTTTGGTTCTCACTGCAAAGTTGCCAACCATGGCAAATCTTAGAAACACAAAACCACAACCGTGGTTGGTGTCCAAAATTTTCCCACCAACCAAACACCAAACCGCCCCCCTCTCCACCTTCACAATCCAAAACCCTCATTCCAATCCAATCAAAGAAGCTCTTCCCGCCAACTTCCCCTCCTGCCCACCACAACAAACCCACTTGGTGTCAACCAGTAACAGTTTCTGCAATCAATCTAAACCGTTTGATCAACGTGAGTTTGGTGATGTCATTAGGTCAAATAAGATGATCATCAGCTACATTCGAGCTGGGGATTTAGATTCTGCTCTTGGGGTGTTTGAGAAGATGACGGTAAGGACGACAGTTACTTGGAATTCGATTTTATCCGGGTATGCGAAAACACCGGGGAAAATGAAAGAAGCCTGTGAGGTGTTTGAGAAATGTCCTGAACCAGACTCTTGTTCGTATAATATTATGTTGGCTTGTCATTTGCACAATTTGGATGTTGATGCTGCTTTGAAATTCTTTCATAAGATGCCGGTTAAGGACACGGCGTCTTGGAATACTATGATATCGGGTTTTGCTGAAAACGGGAAGATGAGGGAAGCTCGTGAGTTGTTTTCGGTGATGCCAGAGAAGAACAGTGTCTCGTGGAGTGCAATGATTTCGGGGTATGTGAAATGTGGGGATTTGGACATGGCTGTGGAGTTGTTTGAGGTGGCACCGGTTAAGAGTGTTGTGGGGTGGACTGCTATGGTTTCAGGGTATATGAAGTTTGGGAAGATTGAATTGGCTGAGAAATTGTTTAGAGATATGCCGGTGAAAAATTTAGTGTCTTGGAATGCGATGATATCGGGTTATGTTGAAAATTGTCGAGCTGAAGAGGGTTTGAAAGTTTTTAGGTCAATGATCGGATATGGGGTTAGGCCAAACCCGTCGAGTTTGAGTAGTGTTCTACTGGGTTGCAGTAACCTATCAGCGTTGCAGATGGGTAAGCAAGTACATCAGCTGGTTTACAAATTTCAGTTATATAATGATACAACTGCAGGGACCTCTTTGGTTAGCATGTATTGTAAGTGTGGTAATTTGGAGGATGCTCGGAAATTGTTCACTGACATCGAACGAAAGGACGTTGTTACTTGGAATGCAATGGTTGCTGGTTATGCTCAGCACGGAGCAGGTCTTGAAGCACTCCAGTTGTTTGATCAGATGAGGAATGAGGGAACAGAGCCAGATTGGATAACGTTTGTTGCTGTGTTAATGGCTTGCAACCATGCAGGACTAGTACATCTTGGGGTTCGGTATTTTGATTCGATGGCAAGGGATTATGGAGTTGAAGCAAAGCCAGACCACTATACGTGTATGGTAGACCTTCTTGGTCGAGCTGGTAGGCTAGTTGAAGCTGTGGATCTGATTAAGAAAATGCCATTTGAACCACATTCTGCCATTTTCGGAACTCTTTTGGGTGCTTGTCGGATCCACAAGAACTTAGAGCTAGCTGAGTTTGCTGCCAAGAAATTGCTTGATCTTGATCCAGCGAGTGCAGCTGGATATGTTCAACTTGCTAATGTTTATGCTGCAACAAACAGATGGGACCATGTTGCGAAGGTCAGGCGATCGATGAAGGAAAATAGGGTAGTGAAGACACCTGGGTATAGTTGGATTGAGGTGCAGAGTGTAGTGCATGAGTTCAGATCAGGTGATAGGGCACACCCAGAGTTGCCATCTATACATGAAAAACTGTTTGAGCTCGATCGCAAAATGAAGTTGGCAGGCTATGTTCCAGATCTTGAATTTGCATTACATGACGTCGGGGAAGAGCAGAAACAGCAGCTTCTGTTATGGCACAGCGAAAAACTAGCAATTGCATTCGGGCTTATAAAAGTGCCGTTAGGAAGCCCGATTCGCATCTTCAAAAACTTGAGAGTATGCGGGGATTGCCATCGTGCCACCAAGTACATATCAGCAATTGAAAAAAGGGAAGTAATAGTTAGAGATACCACAAGGTTTCATCATTTCAGAAATGGGGTTTGTTCTTGTGGAGATTACTGGTAAATGTGCAGAAGTCCGTAGCTCCAATGGTTATTTTCCCTGCAGTGTTCCAGTCGACCGGCGGTACTTGGGGGGGGGGGGGCAAGCAAAGCACTACTCCCATGGATGTCGCAAAGGGATAATAAGGGTCATAGCAATCTGATCAACGAAACCACTACACATACTTCAGGCGTAACACCACAAATCTACACGTAATAGACGGTCTTGCAAGCTCTGCTCGGAGTCCTTTCTGAACCCGATGCCCCAGATAACACCGTCCGAGCTTACACTGCTATTTGAAGAGAAGCCTGTGACGCTCACTCAAGCTTAGGAAGGATTTTCTGAGAACCTACGAACTCCATGCTAACCTACTTTGTACTCTAGAATGAGAATGCAAATTAAATTCACAAGAATATATTCTCTCTTTTCGTCTTCGGTTCGAACCTCTTCCCTACAACCTGACTCTTGGAGAGAGAGATACCGCTAGACCAAAAATTAGTGGTATTCGGTCGAACATGGACAGGGAAGATGTTTGTTGAGTCATTACACTTGGCACTGGAGAACAATATTTGTTAAAAATGGAGATATATTCTGTGACGTACTAAACTCATACCGATCAAAATGCGGTTTGCTGAAACAAAGGAAAATAAAATCATGCATCTTTCACATTTAGGGGAACAGAACAAGGCAAATACTGCTATTCACCAATATTCCTAATTTGTACAAAGTTTTCGAAAACAAATACATTGAAAAGAATGGAATCTTTAACAAAGTGCTGACAACTGACAAGAAGAGAAAATCACGACGAATAATCATCTTCATATCGAAATGTTAAGATGAAACAACTAGTTTTACATGCCACGAGGAACACCGGATACTCATCATTTCCCCTGCTCCACCAATTCCTTTTCCCACCTCTAAGAAGAGCAGCAACCAGACTTTTGGTTCACAGGCTGTCCCCTAATCTGCACTGTTGGAGGCCTGGCATTGTTCATCGGTTGGCTTGCCATCCTGCAGGTGGAATGTTTTACAAGTCAGGCGGCTAGAACTACGCAATCGTAACCATAGCAGACTCAAATTTTACAGAAGATCTTGACTTTATGTTGCCATAGAGCAAAATTATGAGAAGACGGGTTCCTACCGAGCTTTACAAAGACGACAAAAAAAAAAAAAAACATGCATAAAAGTACCTGTTCTTGATCTCAGCAGCCATAGCCATGAAGGCCTGCTCAACGTTAGTGGAATTCTTAGCACTTGTTTCCATGAACGGGATTCCAATTTCATCTGCAAATGCCTATAGAAAGGAAACAGAAGGAAAAAAAAATCATTGTACTTCACATCTCCATGAGTGGGTAAAAGAAGTCCATCAACAGTATACAATACGTAAAACTTAGAATCTCCTGGTCAATATTTACCTTGGCTGTTTCATAGGATACAACTTTATTTGCTGTTAGATCGCACTTGTTTCCAACTAGAAGCTTGTTCACATTTTCACTTGCATATCGGTCAATTTCATTCAGCCATTGCTTAACATTGTTGAAGCTCTCCTGGTCTGTGACATCGTAAACAACCTGCAAGAAAAACCCAAGAGCATAAGACCAATATCCATCTTACACCACGAGCAAAGAAGGAAAAAATAACAAATTATGAGGCAACAACACACTTACAATGATACCATGAGCACCACGGTAGTAGCTGCTAGTAATTGTCCTAAAACGTTCTTGGCCAGCAGTATCCCACTGCACGCCCCAAAAGAACCAGCAATTAGAAATCGACCACGGAAAAAGTGAGATGAGACATTGTTTACATAACTTGTTAAACTTAACAAAACTAGATTTTCATTTGAACATATGCAAAACAGTTGCCAACTTCATCAAGATAGATAACTTCAACAGAACAAATCTCAATCTGTGGCACATTAAACAATAACACAATAAAACCTTACAATTTGAAGTTTGATAGTCTTCCCATCCTGCTCCACAGTGCGAATTTTCTAAACGACACAATAGATAACACAGCGATTAGTGAGAGTTTAATCAAAGAAATCAGTGATGTAAAACTCAAGAAATACTTACAAAGTCAACTCCAATTGTGCTGATGTAGCTATCCAAGTATGAGTCATCCTGGTTTGCGAAAAACGAAATACATCAATTCGAAAGCAAAATTCTCAATCACCGTAAAGCCAAGCGCAATGACGGAACATAAAATTAAGAAATTCGATGACCGATCGACTACAACTTACAGCAAACCGCAGAAGTAGACATGACTTGCCAACACCGGAATCTCCAATCAGCAAAAGCTTAAACAAATAGTCACTGCACACAATTCAAAACTCAAGTTACTCATCACAATTCGCAATCCCTAAACTGTATACAACAATCAAAATTATAAAGAACGGCAACTCGACCCCACAATTTTATTACGAATCTGACAGGAAATTCCAACGGATCTGATCGTCAGCTGTCTGGATCTACACTCCAAAACCCTCAATTATGCAGACTAAAATTCAGAAATTTAAATTAAACTAAATTTTCCAATAAAATTGAGGTTCTAAAATCATCGCATACAAAATCGAATTCGATATTTGGCATAAAATTCAAACACAAAATTTAAAAAAAATTAGAAGAATCGTCGGATTGAACTCACTATTCGGGATTCATGGCTGGGACTTAGAACGAGTCGTGAGAAATTGGGGAGAAATTCTAGTCCCAGCGAGCAGTTGCCGCGATGCCTGAGATCTTCGCCGGAGAGAAGAAGAGAGAGAAGGGAAGTGGAAGAGGAAGACGAAGAGGATTGTGAAGAAGGAGAAACCGAGGAGGAGGAGGGAGGGAGGGAACGAAGAACAGAGACGGTGGTGCCTTTTGGTGCGTATCGTGTTTGTGTAGTAATATAAAAGGGCGCCCTATATATAATGTCGGAATTTTGTGTATCGTGCCTGTGACGTAGTAGCAGGGACCTGATTCCGCCACGTGTAATCTCTTTTATGAATGAATTTACCAAATTGGTGCATTGAAATAATTTTATGTCAGATAACCGGTAAGAAGATTAAATTTTTGAATCAAATTGTGTAAATCAATGATGTGATTGTTGATGATTGAATTATTAATTAAGTGTCGCTTAACGTACTTATTTCATATTGGTGACATATTATTTGGTTTTCTCAACATTATTCTTTTGTGTTTGAAAATCAAACAACAAAGGATAATGCTACGAAGAAAACCAAATTTCTAAATCAAATGATGTATCATCAATAGGAAATAAGCACGTTAATCAACATTTAAGTAATAATTCAATAATCAACATCCACATCATTTGGTTTAACAAAATTTAATTTAGAAATTTGACCTCCATAACATTACCCTAAAAATATTTGTAAAAAAAAAAACATTAAATTTAGGGATTTAGAATTTCCTCTATTCAATTTCTTGCCCATCTAATTTTTTGTTCATTTCAGGTTACAGTTGTCTATCAATTTTAGGGTTCTGTCAGTTAGACATTGGCTTCTCTTTCTCATATGCAACCATGATTGACACATTTGTAGAACATAGATTTTAGTTGGAAAATATGAGGTTTTGAGCTCGAAGAAGAAAGCTTTTCTTCATCACTTTCAATAACATTGTATGCACAGTAACTTACTAATAATTTTTTATGTGAAGTGTATTCAATAATATGTAGGATGCTAATAATAATAAAATAAAATAAAAAACGTCATATTAATTATACCGTTGTTGTAGTTTATTTTATCTGACTAAAGGGAGAGGGTCGGCGGCAAGGGAAGAGAGAAAGGAAAGATGTGTTTGTAGAATCGTAGGGGAATATGTTTGTTGAGGATATGATATCTCTCTACGTAGTGCCTTTATTTATAGTAGTAAAAGGGAGAAGAAATCCTTCATCCCCAAGGAATACAAATCCATATAGGAAAGAATAACTAGAATCAAATCTAATCTAGGATTTACACAATCACATTTAAACTAGGAAAGTTCATAACACTTCCCCTTGAGTGTGTAAATACTCAAGGTAGATTTAGCATCACACAGAAGTTGAGGAAGTCGACTTGTCGACACTGATTATGGGAACAACGCTTATTCTCAATAAGGTAGGAACTTGCATGAAATAGTAAGTCTAACTAAAAAAACCCTAAGGCTATGGCAAAAACCCGATTAAGGACAAAATCCATAGTCTAAGGAAAAATGCGTGAGAAATGCAAAGTAAAAAAAAAAGTCTACGGGACGTCTTTAGGGATATGACCAGCCCAAGGTGGGTGCCTCGTTAAAACCTAGTTAAGTAGCAAAAACCCACTGAGAAAAATGCTCCTAATCGTAGGGAGAAATAGTACATTAAGATCAAGCAAGTATTCTTCAGGATACTCCCCCTGAGTTTGACACAATTCCAAAGAGAAATAGCAATGTTACAACTTGAAAGTTTACACATACCAATTCTTTGAACAAGCTTCTGAAACGTTGCCTTCGGTAGTGATTTGGTGAAGAGATCGGCCAGATTGTCTTGTGAGCGGATTTGCGTGACTTCAATCTTTTGATGCTCTTGTTGTTGATGTGAGAAGAAGAACTTCGGCGCAATGTGTTTGCTGTTGTCTCCTTTGATGTAACCCTTCTTGAGCTGTTCTATGCTTGCTGCGTTATCTTCAAAGATTGTTGTCGGGACATCCACAACGGGGTAAAGATCGCAAGAGCTTTGAATATGGCCCACAACTGTTCTCAACCAAAAGCATTCCTGAGTTGCTTCATGTAAGGCGAGAATTTCAAAATGGTTAGACGAAGTGGCAACTGAGGTCTGTTTAGTTGACCTCCAAGAGATTGCGGTGCCTCTCACAATAAAGACATAACCCGTTTGAGAGCGCGCTTTGTGCGGATCAGATAAGTATCATGTGTCGGCATAACCAATAAGGCAAGAATCGACTCGAGAAGCAGGGGTTGCGACATCACTCAAGGATCCGTAGGGATAGAACAAGCCCATATCCGTAGTACCCTTAAGGTAACGGAAGATGTCTTTCACACCAGTCCAATGTCTGCGTGTTGGTGCATTATTGTATCTTGCCAAAAGATTAACAGCGAATGAGATGTTAGGTCTAGTGCATTGAGCTAAATACAATAAAGCGCCTATCGTACTTAGATAAGGAACTTCAGGCTCCAAAATCTCTTCATCATCCTTCTTTGGATGGAAGGGATCTCGTTTTGCATCTAGCAATCGAACGACCATAGGAGTACTTGAAGGCTTCACTTTACCCTCGTTAAAGTGGCGCAACACCTTCTGGATGTAGTTTGTTTGATGTACTTGTTGAACAATAAAAATACATAACATATGAAAAAAATAAAGTCCATACAAGTTGGGTCAAACTACAAGGTAAAACAAAAATATAATCTAGCCCAAAAGATGAGGATGGATCAACATCCATAAATAAATAAAATAAAATATGCATTTCTTCCTACAAAAGGGTGAAGAAACGTGCAAGATCAGCGGCTCCCCCATTTTCTGCAACAAAAAGAAAAGTGGAGTCAGTTTAAGAGAAAGTGGCGAAAAGAAAGGCCTCTATCCTCCCCCACGTAAGAACTCTGGAACCCTCCTAAGATGCCTATAAATAGGCATCAATCACAGCAAGGAAACACAAAAAAAAAAGGACAGAGGAGACGCTGCAGAAATTAAGATAGAAATTGAGAGAGGAAAGAAGCAAACTGCCGGAGGAGAAGGCGAAGTAATTCCATTACCGGTGATTCCAAACCAAGCCTTTCAAAGAAGGAGAGCAAACTACAAGCAACAAAGCATTTAAAGGTACAAATCCATCCTTCTAAATTTTTTGATTGGTTTCTCTCGGTTTCGCAGGAAGTAAAGAAGCAATTTGCTTCTCCAAACTCTCCCATTTCCCAACGTCCTCCCAAGATGCAGCAACCAAACCGCAACACTACCGTTCTCCAGCCATCGTCTCCGGTGGTTTTCCAGATGGAATCCGTGCACTACGTGGCTTGAAGGAGATGGGTTTGGTGATGCCGTGTTGCATAAAACCAGAAGAACCCGAAGGAAGTCGCAGGACGTGGCTTGAAGGAGATGGGTTTGGTGATGCCGTGTTGCATAAAACCGGAAGAACCCGAAGGAAGTCGCAGGACGTGGCTTGAAGGAGATGGGTTTGGTGATGCCGTGTTGCATAAAACCAGAAGAACCCGAAGGAAGTCGCGTCAATGAAGGAATAGATCAACACCCGTCACCGCCACATTGTCGACACCTTCAACTTCTCTGCAATACTTCGCCAAAGATCATAGTACCAGCAACGGTACCAGCAAAGAAAAGCATTCCCGCCGCCGCCACGTTGTCGACACCTTCAACTTCTCTGCAAACCTTCGCCAAGCCTAGTACCAGTAGCAGCATCAACAAAGAAAAGCACTACCGTCGCTGCGCCTTCGCCGTCATCAACACCCTGCAACTTGTAATGCCCAATGGAGATCTCACCAAAACGCAATAGCAAAGCGGTTTCCCACAGCCTCCTGCAACCTCTTGGGTGTCTAAAGAGATTTTCGACATCTCTCTTTCTCTTCTCACAGATGCAACGGAGAAGAAACCATCACTCTGCATGCTTGAACAAGTGGAAAATAAGAACCCAGCGTTCCCAACGACGGTTCCGAGGCTCGCCAACAGCGCGAAGATGGACACACTACCAGCAGCCATGCCGTGATCTCTGCCCAGCAAGTTCGTCCATGCCGAGAAGAAAAATGAGCAGTTTGTGCCGCTGCAGTTAGTCCCATGAATTTCTTCGGGGTGGTCTAAACCACCCCGTGAAGTTCCAATCAAACCTGAAAGCTCCGTAAGAGTCCCGACGCCATGCTCTGTCTTCTCAAAGTTGAAGATGTCGAACACTGCAGCAACAAGCACGAACATGGAAAAGCAACAAGAAGCATGGACCAGCGGCAACGAAATCAGCCGAAGTCTTCCTGCGTTACAAATGGTGCCAGAATGACGCCAACTTTAAGCACCAGCGGGAATGAAGATTGCTCTCAGGTCACTAACAGAGGAGAGAACACAAAGGGCTGCTCAGGCATCTAGAGGTTTACAGAGGAAAAGATGGTTTGCAAAGGAAAAGTGAGTAAAATTGACAGATGCTACAAGACAAGAAAGAAAAGAAGAAAACGTGTTAATCATCATATGGGTGTCAGCAAGCTTCAGTGGTGAAAGTCAAAGGGGAAAAGCCATGGGATCTTAACCCTTCTCAAACTTTATTGGTTAAAGCACAAAGGAAGGAAATATTGTTGCTGCTACGTTCTCAAAGAATAGACCAAAAATAGGAAAATACTTGAAATCGTGTGGAAAAGTCATACAAAGATAGTCCTAATTTACTTGGGATTAAAATATGAGGGAAGATCTCTAATTGGGTTTTTGGAGCTGTGCATCTCACGTGGGACTTGAAGTCCCACTTTGCCTTTAAGTCTCAACCACAAAAAACTAAAAGAGAAAATTGCACCTCAAGTGGGAGTCCGCTCACGTGAAAAAAGTGAAGCTTGCTGTCAGTCAAGTGGGTTCAAAGTCCCATTTTAAATGGGGGATGAGAGTTCAAAAGAAAGATATATATAAAAAAGGGAAGAAAAGGAAATGCAATGAGACAAGTCAAAGCACTATCAAATTTCACTCATGAAAAAGTGAATGTGACGTGGTCCTAAAAACCTTTCCAGATTGTCATGCCCAAATTATAATTAATGGGTCATTTACCTATTAATTATACAAAATCCAAATGGCTTCTCATTTTTCCAAAAGTCTGAACACAAAATCAAATCAAATTTTATGAACTACGCCTGTTTGATTCTGTTAAGAATACGTAGGTAATCTAATATCAAATTTTAGACGCAACCGTGAAAATCAAAGACGAATCCCTGGTTTATATAAACTAAATTCACTTCTGCTACTTTGACCAAGTAACTACAAATTCTACGAAGAGTAAATAATTTGTTTACATATTGTGTACAATTTTTGCTCAAATAGTACTAAGATTCTATATGAACGGTGCTCTATCTCAAGACCAAGATAGTATCGAGTCTTTCCTAGATCTTTTATCTCAAATTCTGACTTCAGGTGCGCAGCAGTTCTCGCGAGCTCTTCAGGAGTTCCGATAAGGTTCATGTCATCGACATATACTACAACTATCGCAAAACCGGAATGTGGCTTCTTAATGAACACACAAGGGCACAGTTCATTGTTCACATATCCCTAACTAGTCAAATACTCACTCAGACGGTTATACCACATTCTTCTATATTGCTTTAAATCATAGAGTGAACGCCTCAGCTGAATTGAGATCGTGTTCCGGGGTTTAGAAATATTTGATCTAGTCAATGTAAGTCATTCGGGAACTTTCATATAGATTTCTGTATCAATATCCTCATAGAGATACGCAGTTACTACGTCCATCAGCTGCATACTTAGTTTTTCGGAAACTACCAAACTGATAAGATAGCGAAAAGTAATCACATCCATTACGGATGAATAAGTTTCGTCATAGTCAATCCCGGGGCATTGTGAGAAAACTTGTGCAACAAGATGAGCTTTGTAACACACAATTTTGTTCTTCTCATTACGCTTCCAAACGAAAACCCACTTTTAGCCAACAAGCTTCACATGTGGAGGAGTAGGAGCTACAAGTCCAAACACCTTACGTTTCGCAAGCGAACCAAATTCGACTTGGATTGCTTGTTTCCAGTTTGACCAATCAGTTCTACGTCGGCATTCATCAACAGAACGGGGTTTAATGTCATCGCTTAACATGATCTCAGTAGCTACTGCATATGTTAATGCATCGTCGACGATCATCTCATTTCTACACCACACATCATCTAAGCTAGCATAATAGACCAAAATCTCACAATTCTCGAGAAGATGATTCGTCTCTTCAAGGACGCTTCCATAATCTAGAATTTCCTCATGAGTTGGATAGAATGAGTAAGCGACATTCGGATTCACGGTAGGCTCCTCAGGAGCCTGTATCGTGGGTTTCCTCTTCCGGGGGTGTGAATCATTTGAACCAAGAGGTATGCCACTCTTTTGTGTAGGCGGAAATGATTGGCTAGCTGCTAGTGTATGTGGATCACCATGATTGGCATCCCGGGTCTCCAGGAGGGAAGTCCGTCGTACATTTGGTACATCCATCTTTGCAGGCGCATTCGCAGCTGGAATATGTGATCTTGTCACTCGCGCTAGATCGGTGAAAGTATTTAGCATGCTTTGAGCTATGCTTTGGAGATCTAATATGCATTGCACTTCAATTTCAGACTAAGCGGTGCGGGGATCTAAATGAGACAAAGTGGGAGTCATCCACGATAATTCGTTTCGTTCTTTAAGAACGTTGACGTTCTTATCTCCCCCTAACGACGGGAATACTATCTCATAAAAATGACAATCCACGAAATAAGCGGTAAACAGATCGCCTGTCAAAGGTTATAAGTAACGAATAATCGAAGGAGAATCATATCCGACATAGATTCATATCCTTCGCTGAGGCCTTATTTTTGTACGTAAGGGTGTTGAGATCGGTACATAGACCGCACAACAAAAAATGTGCAGATGCGATATGTCGGGTTCGTATCCTGTAACCAACTGAAGGGCGTTATATGGTTAGGTCGCAACATGCCTCGGCGGACCAACATAGCTGAGTGCACTATTGCATGGCCCCAAGCAGCGATCGAGAGCTTGGTATGTATGACCAACGATTAAGCAATCATTTGTAAGCGCTTAATGAATGCCTCTGCTAGGCCATTCTAGGTGTGAACATGGGGTACTAGATGTTCAACTTAAACCCCAACCGACATACAATAGTCATCAAAAGTTTTAGATGTGAATTCTCCAGCATTATCCAATCAAATAGATTTGATCGGATAATTAGGATGGTGAGCCCTGAGCTTGATAACCGAAGCCAACAATTTGGAGAATGCAGTGTTCCTTGTGGACAACAAGCACACGTGTGACCAACGTGTGGAAGCGTCAACCAAAACCATAAAATATCTAAATGGTCCGCATGGAGGGTGAATCGGTCTACAAATGTCCCCCTGAATCGGTTGTAGAAAAATGGGAAGATTCGAACGAATCTTGTCATAAGAAGGCTTAGTAATAAGCTTTCCCATAGAACATGTTTGACATGCGATTCCTTGAATCGAACCTAAACTTTGGGTTAGTGGATGCCCGTGTGATGATTTGAGGCTCCGGCGCATCGCTATTCATCCAGGATGTCCCAACGATCATGCCAAAGTGTAATTTCGTACACGGTCCCAGAGGTAGGGCCGTCCATATAGTGGCTTTCTATGAGGTGTATGGTTGTAGTATACAGACCACTCGGGATACGCTCCATATTCTCTAGAATACGTTTCTGGTCATATTCGTAGACTATACATAGAAATTCAACTACGTTTTCTACGTGGGTTTCAGCATGGTAATTGTTATCTCTAATGTCCTTAAAGCTCAACAACGTTCTTCCGAAACGCGGAGAATAAAGAGCCTCATCAATGGTCAAAATTGTACCATTGGACAACATTATACGTGCTTTACCGTATCTTTCAATCAGGTTGGATGGCCTGAGAGGGTTGTTAGAGGTGCATTCTTAGGTATGAAGTTAGTGAAATAGATGTGTTCACGCAAAACGGTGTGCGTGGTTGCACTATCTGCCAGACAACTAACTTCCCCACTAGTCATACCTAGAATGAAAAATTAATTTGAATTGGTCACATGCATAAAAGTTCTAAAAAACAAATATCCATTCAAAATAATTTTAAGTATTCAATGACGGAAATTAATTAAAACTTAATTATCCAAAAACAAATCACCAACAAATAATCCAAACATAAAGGAAAATTGTTCAAAATTAACCAAAAAATAAGAAGGGGTTCGGTCACTACTGTGGAATTCGGCCCCATGGTCTTGTTTCAACTAAAAAATAAGTCTATGTCTAAGATTCTAATCTTCCATAGATGTGATAGCCTCTTGAAAGTTAGAAACCTCTATCTTCGAACTCTCCGGTTTGTCCACTTGCATAAAGTTTGATTCAAACTTCTTACGACGAGAATGATATTCAGCTACAACCTTCTGAGGATTTTGGCAAACACAGGACCAATGGTCCTTTGAACCACAGCGATAGCACATTTTGAACCACAGCGATATCACATATCCGCATCAATGGTTTCAGGCGCTTTGCCCTTATTCTTGAAGTTTGGGGCCTTGGGAGCGAGGTTAGGGCGCTTCTGGGCTTTGTTTCCTCCCTTAGATGGGCATTGACTCTGTTGACCTTGACAAGGTGGCTTTTGGCCACCCCTACCACGCCTCTTTTGGTGTTTTGGGCGTTGGTTCGTGCTATAGTGTGCTTCAGGCACAGCAGTCGCCCTAGTAGGTCGAGCTTGATGATTCTTCATCAATAACTGGTTCTGTTTTTTCAGCGATAAGTAAAACAGAGATCAAATCTGAGAACTTAGAGAACTTTTGAGTTCTATATTGTTGCTGCAAGATAATATTAATAGCAGAAAAGGTCAAATAGGTCTTCTCCAAGAGATCCTCTTCAGTCAAAGTTTCATTACAAAACTTCAGAAATGATCGGATTCAACAAACTTCATAATTATATTCATTCACAGACTTAAAGTCTTGGAAGCGTAAATGCTGACAGTCATGTCTTGCTTCAGGCAAGAAGATGTCCTTTTGGTGATCAAAGTGATCAGCCAAAACGACCCATAGTGCTCGTAGATCCTCCTCAGCAAGATATTCAGTTTGTAGTACGTCATGAATATGTCTTTGATGAAGATCATAGCGATGGCTTTCTCAGCTTCGCCAACAGGGTTGTCCGTCTCATATTCAATGGTGGGACGCAAATTCTTTGCAGTGAGGTGGAGCTTCACATCTTGGACCCACTTGAGGTAGTTCTTTCCAGAAACCTCCAAAGCGGTGAAGTCGAGTTTGTTCAAATTCAACATGTTCCTATCACAAAATAAAGGACAAGATGTGATTAGTGCAATGGAGAAAAAAAATCAATCCATTCACATAGGAGTAGAACATTTAGGTTCTAATAAACATGAATTGGTTAAAATTCGCATGAAAAAACTTCGGGTTTTCTTGGGTGATGTTTTTAATGGGTGATGTTTTTAATGAAAACTTCAGGTTTTCAAACAAGGCATGTTTATAGAAACTTCAGGTTTCAAAATAATTATGAACTTCAGGTTCATATGTTCCTACAGACAATTGCAAATATATACATAGAAATATGCAACAAGAAAATATGCAAATAGAACTTTAGGTCTAAAATTATAATTTAATTAATTATTTGGACTTCGGGCCAAAATTAAAGTGCGGGCGAAAAAATATAAAAATTCAAATTGTCTAAAAATATTAAACAATCGAAGCTCGGGGCCCATAAATATAGGCCAAAGCCAATGGGTGGGCTGAGGAAGTATCTGCCGTGAGGTGCAGGCCCAGATTGGGCTGGATTGATGTTAGGTGGGCTGCAGGCCCAAAGGAGAGAAAGAAAAGAAGAAACGGGCCAGATAAAAAAGAAGAGCCCATGAAATGGTATAATCCGGTGCGGCTCGGAGTAGTGCACCAAGTTACCATCATCGAGCTGGGATCGTGTGCAGCGCAGACAGTGAACCCATGTGAGGGGGCGATCCAGTGCGTCGTAACGTATGAGACACTGTAGCCCTTAGGCTGGTGTCACGCTTGGGCCGGGTTTCAATTTATGGGCTACAATCTGGGAGCCCAGATTGCTATATCTCTCCAATGAGCTTCAAAAGAAACACCAAAGCCCAAAAGGCTGGTGTTTGAACCGAATGTAGCCAAGCCTAAATGGGCTCGGGTCAGAACCAAAACATCCCAGTGTTTGCTGGGTAAGGTCGCCGAAGCGCCGTCACTGCTGGTGGCCATGTTCTGGGTGAATATTGGTCTGGGGAAGCACGGGTTCGACCTGGAACCCTATATTGAACGGAGAAAATTCGATTTCTCGACGTTTGGGTATGAAAAACCATCGGGATTTCGAATTGAAATCCTTGAAAACCTAATGAAATTTGACAGGAATTTCAATGAACATCGTCGGAGATGATGAATTTGTCCCAAAAATCATAACTTTAGGTCGTGGTTTTCAATGGAAGTCAGCGTTGGTGCCGTGACTAGGCTGCGGGCGAGTGAAGGTTTTCTGGGGACGACGCCATGAACGACGTCGTGTTGGTTTTTATGGGGAGAGAGAGAGCTACTAGCTCTCGGCTAGTGGCTCGGCTCGGCTCGGCTCAGCCACACAGGCTGCAAGCCTGGGCGAGTCGAGGTCGTGGGTTTGAATAACCCTAGCGCTGCCGATTTTAGTTTTGTTATGTTTTTTTGTTTTTTTTCTTTTTTTCAATTCAATGCATATTCAATTCAATTCAAATATTTTAATGCATGTACATATATTTGATGCAATTCATGGCAATATCAAATTCACATAATTCAACAATTATGAATATAATGCATACACAATTTATGTAGAATATAAAATTCGAAAAACGTAAAGTTGGGTCATGCATTATGGTGAATGTTCATATTATCAGGGTTGCAAAAATATCGAGATAAAAACCGTTGTTTTGGAAGAACCTGATTGCGTGGTGATATGGATGAACTGGTTTGATGCAGAAAAAGCTTCAACGTCAGATTCCTAAACGCAGCGGTAGGAGCGTGCTGATAACGTGTTGTAGCCTATTTTATTTGACTGAAGGGAGAGGGCTGGCGGCAAGGGAAGAGAGAGAGGAGAGATGTGTTTGTAGAATCGTAGGGAAATACAAATCCCCAAGGAATACAAATCCATATAGGAAAGAATAACTAGAATCAAATCTAATCTATGATTTACACAATCACATTTAAATTAGGAAAGTTCATAACAAGCGTAGAATTTCTATCTCATATTTGTTTTTTAAGCTTTCATCCCATTTTTATTCGGAACACATATGTTTAATTCAATAACGAAAGCTCTAACTGAGCCAAAGTCTAAATACCATGCTACCATTTTTTCTGCTTTTTAATGAAGGCTTTAACACAGTAGTCGCATGACACCATGAAAAATGCGTTTAGTGGCTTAATCATTTTAATGATTGTTTTTCATGAAACAATAATTAGTGTCCTAACTTTTTTTTTTTTGGTCAATTAGTGTCCTAACTTCAGTAAAAGCGATGACGACTCTCAAATTACATCGTATAAAGGTTCGAGTTCATTTCAATTTTAATTGTACATATCCAACCTGTGCTAATTAACATGGTGGGTGTTATTTGTTGAGAGATAGGGAAGGAAATATGCACTGCTTTTTTCAAGAAGGACCCGATGTAATAAATACGCTAAGGCGAATGTCCCGTTCTTTTGTTAAAATAAATATAGATGGCGCATGAAAATCATCGTGCAAGGCTGGCTTGGCTGTGTCATTCGAGATTGTGCGTCGAGGAAACTAAGGCAGAGGCTGCACTTGCACTTGCAGGACTCGTATTAGCTAAAGACATGGTCTGCGAAACATCATGATTGAAAGGGATTCCAAAGTTCGGTGGAACTGGATTCGTAGATAAGCAAACAAAGTAGCACATGAAGCTGCTAGTCTGGGTATTGAGAGGGTGTGTTGTCAACGGTGGGCCTGGCAGCCTTCTCCCTCTCTGGTTTTGGTTTTGCCAAATGATGAGCTGCCATGTCCATCGAGGAATGTAAATCAAGGTTAGGCATAGCTTAACTCTGCTTACCTTTCTTTTAGTGCCCTTGTGGCTAGATTAGTGATGCTTCGGTGTTGCAGGACTCGTAAGGGAGCTTGCTGTGTAATGTTACATTGCGTTCATTTATTTATCCTTATAGTTGAAAAAAAAAAACATATGCTTTACGAAATTTATATACTCGTTAGTACAACGCAATTTTATTTGTACGTATCCAATCCTCTCCAAAGCACACACTTGTGTTTATGATTTCATAACTTTCTACTAAAATTTAATACATAATGTTTGAGTCATTTCGTGTTGCAAACAAAATTGAAGTTCACACGCTATGAACGTGCTATTGAGATTTCACATAGAAATGGCAAACCACAAATCTTAGTTACCAAGTAATAATTACGCTTAAAGCCTAAAAGCATTTGGGGAAAGCACAAGGAATGCGCGTGTGTTCCGTGTTCATGTTGACCTCAACCTCAACCAAAAAGAAATAAATAACGTGGTGATGTTACACAAATGAGTAGTATTGGTTGTGATTTAGCACTATTTTTGAGAAATCGGTACGATATTCATTAATTGGAGAAATACGTCCAAATCAATGAGGATAGTGTGCATAGTGCATACAAAGGGCCTTGATAAAAACCTTGCAGGGGATTTCAACCCGATCTAAGAGAAAAAGAGTGTCCCTCACCAAACAAATTAAAAGTTACTATCCTCAAAGAGAAGGTCCAAAATTACATCAGGAGGTTTTTCAAGAATATGATATATGCAATTCAAACTCATCCGTGCTAGCCTGTGCACGCGACTTTATTCGTTTCCCGTTCACTGAATTTAATCCTCCACTGGGGCAATGATTTAATCATTGTTCTGGTGTCATGTAATATATTTCCAATTGGCGAAAAATCATCCTGACCATCATGTTTGAGGGCTGCTATGACAAGCAGCGCATTACCCTTAAAAATAGTGGCTTGTAGGTGTTAGTGGGGAAGAGATGGCATCATGCCTAGTGGACAAGGCTGCCACAAATGCACCCCTATTGTCCTCGATCACCACCCCAACCCCACCGGCGCCCCTTTGCTCATCCCACGCCGCATCAAAATTACATGTAAACCACCCATCGTCCGGCTTCTTCCATTTTTGTGAAACTTTGGTGCTTCGTTTTTCCTTTTTTCCATGCCATTGTCGGAATTCCTTTAGTCAACTAATTGCCCTGACATTTAATTCCATTGGTTCAGGCGCCTTTTCTTGCCACAAAAATGAGTTCCATTCTTTCCACATATTCGAGGAGAACCAAAAATAGATCGAAACTACCTCTTGACAACTCACCTGCAAGTCTTGCCATCCAATCCATTATATGCTCCTGTGTGACCGTCAGACTATGGATCCCCAACGGGCTTGACAACCAAATCGATGCCCCTCGCGGACAGTTTCTCAACAAGTGTACTAAGATTTCCGTTTCTCCATCACAAAACATGCACATTTCGTCCGTGGTGATTTTCTTCTTTCTTAACTTATCCCGAGTTGGTAGTGCTCTAGCAAATCCGCCAAATACAAATCTTCACTTTCTCCGGTAGCCAAGCCCTCCACAAAGCTTTCCATAAGAATTTAACCTCTATGGAAATTGAGGAGCCGCCACTTTCCTGTCCACTTACCTCACCCACGAATCTTGCTAAGTGATAGGCACTTTTTCGTTGTGAATTTCCCATTCGGTTCCGCATTCCAAATCAAGCGATCCGGCGGTTGCAACATACTAAGGGGCATGCTTTGAATCGAAAGAGCTTCTTCGTCCAAAAATAAGTCTTGTATAAGATCAAATTCCACCTGACTCCCCCCCTCCACTGAAATCAATTTATTCACCGTATCCAATTGATTCATTCCCACCGGGATAGGATTGAGCACTTCGAAGAAATTTTTCCTTGGTAACCAACTATAACCCCACACTTTAATGGTCGTACCATCCCCCACTCTCCACCTAGCTCCCGCTCTAATTATTTTATGAGCTTCCACTCTGCTTCTTCATCGAAGCAAAAGGAAATCTGTTTGCGGATAATAATTAGCCTTGAAAATTCGGGACGCCAAAGAAGATTGTTGGTGTATTAACTGCCACCCTTGTTTCGCAAGCAAAGCAAGATTGAAAGCAAGATTGAAGCCAAGACCACCCTCTCCTTTTAGCTTACACAAATTTTTCCAGCGAAACCAATGTATCCATCACATTCCTTGTTCCTTACCCTACCAAAATTGTGCCACCATTTGATTCATTTCATCACATAATGTTTTCGGTAACAAAAAGGTTTGCATCGTATACATAGGAACGGCTTGGGCAACACTTTTTATCAAGATCTCTTTTCCGGCACTACTCAAGAGGCTTCCTTTCCACCCATTTAGTTTCTTCCAGAGTCTTCGGTAACAAAAAGGTTTGCATCGTATACATAGGAACGGCTTGGGCAACACTTTTTATCAAGATCTCTTTTCCGGCACTACTCAAGAGGCTTCCTTTCCACCCATTTAGTTTCTTGAGTGTCTTTGATGTAAGCGAACGTATTCTTCTTCGATCTTCCACAAACACTGGCATGCCAAGATAACGATCATGGAAAGGAACTTGAGGCATATTCAGACAATCTGCCAATAACTGGCCATCATACTTGGTTAAGTTACTGCCGAACGCTACACAACTCTTCGAATAATTAATAGCTTGCCCCAATACATCTTCTTAGATTTTCAGTAATTGCTTTACCTATAAGCATTCTTGTATTGTACTCCGAGCAAAAATGAAACTATCATCCGCAAACAATAAATGGTTCATGGACGGGGCATCTTTGCATACTTTCACCCCCTAATTCGGTTTTGATTTTCCCAAACATCAAACAGGGCTGGAAGCCCCTCCGCACATAAAACATATAGAAACAGAGAAAGGGGTCTCCTTGCCTAATATCCCGTTTTGGAAAAACATATCCCACCAGCTTACCATTTAATTTGAAAGAATATGAAATAGTAGACACACATGCCCTTACCAGATTAATCCACCTTTCCGCGAAGCCCAATTTCTCCACTATTTTCTAAAGAAAATTCCACTCAATACGATCATATGCTTTACTTATGTCCAACTTCAACGCCATCACTCCATTCCACCCCCGACGTTTTCTTATACATATAGTGGGCAATTTCCGAAGCTACCAAACTATTATCCGAAATCAATCTTCCCGGCACAAAAGCACTCTGATTTGAAGAAATGATCTCTGGAAGCACTCGTTTGAGTCTATTGGTTAGAACTTTTGTGCAAATTTTGTAAATAACGTTGCACAAACTGATTGGATTCAACTGTGCCATCTCCGTTGGGTCTTTGTTCTTCGGGACAAGGGTAACGTGGGTCTAAATGATCTACTTCAACATTCTTCCCATCGAGGGAAGTGTTCGGACTCTGCTACATACATCCTGACCAACAATATCCCAATGTTTTGGTAGAAGTCTGGAGACATTCCATCCGGACCGGGAGCTTTTGTCGGATGCATCTGAAAGAGCGCACATTTAATCTCCTCATCCTCAAACGGTTTCATAAGATCCGCATTCATACTTCCGGTCACCTTCGGTTGGATGTACTGTAAAATTTCATCGGCATTTGTTGAACCCTCAGAGTCAAACAATTTCATAAAGTAGTTCACCACTATCACCTCCATGCCTGCTTTATCCTCCCGCCAAACCCCTTGATTATCAAATAATCCCATTAAGGAATTAGCACGCCTTCTTCGGTTTGCTTTTTGGTGGAAAATGATCACCGAGACGAAATCAGTTTTTCCAAAAGCGTTGCCTCCCGAATGCCTCTTCCTGTGCAAGTAACTAGTGTAATTTATTATAAAGTTCGTACCTTTGTGCCATCGAAGTCATTTAGCACTATTGTTTAATAATATTTCTCTTCATTTGTAACTAAGTCTTGGATTTGAAAACTCGCATGTCTAAGGTTACCCGTGGGTGGAACTAACTCACAAGTCTATGGTAACTTCACAAGTTTTTGTAGATTGAACCTGTGGGTTGAGCTCTTGGGCTGAACTCAAGCTAACACGAACTTGATTAAACTCGAACCTAACCCAAGGCCGAAGTGTGTTAACCTTCTAATCTGCTCGAATTGCACCTCTAGTTGTTATAAGGTGACCATCTAGGGATGGCAACGGTTCGGTTTGGGGACGGAAATGCTATATCCATCCCCATAACCACGAAAATTAACCATATCCATAACCGCAAATTAACCATCGGGTATTATCCATAACCATACCCACCAGGTAACGGATTCCTCATCGGTTAACGGGTATATCCATCTTCGTCAATACAAAAAATATATTCGTTCAATTGAGAAATTATAAGTTAGTAGATATCAATTTCGTCATTAAACATTTGATGTATAAAATGATCCAATGAATGGATCTTGTTGAGTATAAAAATTAAAACACTGATGATGTTGGCTTATCTTCGTTATGTCCTAAAAGGACCATTGAGTTCGCATTGATTTTGATTCAAAACTTTACTTTCCTACAAAATGCAACTTTTGTATTCTCAAGCTAATGGTTTGGTGAATAATAGATATACAAATACATACATACATACATATATATATATATGTATTATACTATTATATTATATATATAAATTATATTATTTACTAATCGGATCGGATTCGGTTATGGATACGGTTTGGGGACCTCTATAACCATATCCAAAACCATAACAGAATAATATAAACGGTTTTTCCCCATATCCAAACCATACCCGAATTTTTATATCCAAATCCAATCCATTTGGGTGGTTATCCACGGTTATCGGGTTTAACGGTTAGAATTGTCATCCCTATAACCATCTTGTCTTGTTGCAATTACCTAATCATTGCTTTTTACTTTTTGGCTCACAATTTTCACATTAATAGCGCGTTTACTAATCCGTAATCGGATTGAAAGGAATTGAATTAAGGAGAAGTTGGATTGAGGAGGAATTGGAATGAGGTGGAAGTAGAATCAGATTCTTGTTAAAGTTGTTTACTAAAACTGTCTGGAATTGGAGAGGAATAATGTTGGTTCTATATAAGTTGTTTACTAATTCACTGGAATCAGAATTAAAACTAGCTTGATTACTAAATTGCCCTTATATAAATAAATTATTTTTATACTAATTAATCAAACTAATTTATTATTAAAAAAAATCAAACTAATTTTAGATACCAAAATTTATCTATATAAAAACTAATCAAAGAGGTTTCTTTTTTTGTACCCAAAAACTTATTTTAGATACTAATTTGACCTTACTTTCTTCCCCACACCGCCCTTTCATCCTAAAGGCCTTATTTTGCCAGCCCCAACAGCCCTCCCCCATCCTCGCCTTACCTTGCCCTCCACCGCACTTACCCTCATAGCCACTGCCCCTAGCCCCAATTTTTGAAACCCTCTATCTCTCTCCTCCATGCCCTCCCTCTTCGCTTTCTCGATTACTCCCGCCATGGTTTGTAACGACGTTCAATCCAATGCGTCTGTGAAAGCCGGTGAGTGGGTCGAAGTTCAGAGATCACATATATGCTTCCTGAGCGGGTCGCCTACTACCGATCGTAGTGGGTATGATGTTTGGCTGATGGGGGTTTTTTTTTTTTTTTTTTTTCTTTTCATTTTCTTTAAATTTGAAATTTTGATTGTTGAAGTTGAGGATGGGTGCGATAATTGTACATATGGTGGCTGTTATATTTGTGGTGGTTTTAGGAGGGGTTGTGATAGGCGTGGTGGGAACAATTATTATTATGTCCGTTCATGGTGGTCTGGGGTTGCAGAGGATTCAGAGTGTTTTGAAATTAGAAAAAAACTATGGGGGTAATATTGGTACAAAAGGTGGATTCCTGATTGGATTCATTTCGGGGAATTCAATTACCACCTCAATGTAGAGAATTGAATTCCGAGAGTTTGGGGAATCTGATTCCCTATATTAAGTGGGTCCCACACACCTTTTTCATTCCCTAGTGTTAGTAAACAGAGGAACGATCAGGAATGAGGAATGACTCTCATTCCTCCATACCCATTCCCTATACGTAAACGCGCCATAAAGATGTTATAACATGACGTTAAGTTTCAACTACTTAAACTTCTAAATTATAATTTGACAAAAAAAAAAGGTCTAAATTATAAGAAAAGTAAATCACAACGAAACATTAAGCATTTTTATAACAAAATTAACTGCTATTTTTCCCCACGAATTTTAAGCAACATGACGTTAAGTTTCAACCTGAGTAGTAATTTTATAGGTCAAATTGAGTAGTTTTACCGTCTCTTTGTTGACCCCCATCCTAACATTCCAACCACAAGGAAAGATTCAGACAACTCGAAAGATGCAGAGATCCACAAGTGCTTCCAGAGTTTCCTCGGAGGAGGACTTGCTTCTGACCTACTCCTCCTCACCCCAATCTTCAACCTTCAAACCAACCACAGACGAATGCTCAGATGGCGACCAGCACGAGCATCTGCATCTCCCCATATACGATCCCCTCTCTCATGTGGCAAAGAGAGAACGACGTCGCATCAGGTCCGCAGAGAACGCCATCCACTTGATACCTGTCCTGCTCGTCCTCTGCGCCTTCATCCTCTGGTTCTTTTCCAATCCATGTACAATATACACAACCTTCCCGTTTTGCCCATTTGTCCCCATATATTGTTGATTTCCTTTCCGGGTTATATTTGGAATTATGTTTTGTTTCCTCTATGATCGTTTCGTTTAATTTCATCTTCTCGGCAATATATTCTGCTTTTGTTTACACTAAATTAATCTAAATTGTGGAAAGAGCATTCGAACTTGGGTGCAGAAAGGGTCGACTCACACTGCGCTAGCCAACTTAGCTACGCCTGGTCCGCAGTTCTGCTTTTAAATACTGTGGCTGTATCTGTTTTATGAAATATAAAAGAAAAATTAGCTGGTTGAAGGGACATGGATTAATATTTGATTCTTTCTTACTTCAAGTTCAAAGATTATAAAACTTTAGAGTGATGGCATTTTTTGGTATTTGTTATCTACTGCGGCGCCTTAGCTTGAACTGGTACTGTTAGGGTGAGGAAGTTAGAAACTGCAGTTTTCAATTTATCAGTCAGTTTCGCGATTGAAACTAATTTGTTTCCTTGGACCAAACTTGTGTTTCTTGATGTGTGTTTTGCCATCATGAAAAGCCGAAGAAAATGTTTTCTTTTGAAGACTTCTTGTGTTGGTCATATCTTTGAAATGTTAGTTCAAGGATCGTCTAGGGTAACATTTTAGTCCGTTTGTGTTTGGCAATTTTTTGTTGTCCTTTCGCTTTGTTTCGTGGTTGTTTGTATTGCTGAGTGAACTTTGTAGCTGAACAGATGTGTGGATATTTATGTGACTTGCTTTCTATTTTTCTTGTCCAGAGTGAAAGTTATCATGATTGATGGGAGATACTGATCTTGGGGAGGAGCAGCTTTCCATCAAACATAGAGTTGGAGTTCAATCTGAAGAAACGATTTATGGATCGTGATTGGGGTCCACCCTTTTACTCGAGGAGCTCTTAGAAATTTATATGAATGTAAGATAACATAGACCTCGTTCGCTTTAACATAGACCTCGTTCATAAGCAGTATAGTGTCATGTACAATTAGTATTTTAAGATCATTTCAAAGCATATTTCTCATCCTTTGTCTTTAATAGACTCTGAACTTCAATATTCTGCCATTTTCTGCGGCTCCAACAATGCTTTTAACCTAATTAGTTCCGGGGATGATGACATTGCCGCCAATGTTACACAACTGAAGTTTGTAGAGGCTCACAGTCGAAATTTGTGTGCTCCAACAATGGTCCTAACCTAACAAGCTTGGGAAAGATGACATTGTTCCGAAAAAAACACACAACAGGGTCCTCCCACTGTAGGAGTGACCCTACAAGATTTGCACGTACAGTCAACGGAAAGACGCGTGGCCATCTCTCGCTTCCATACGAGGTGAGAGCATCTTCTACGGATGCTGGTCCTGACTCGATGCCACCCGCAAGCTTTCTTGCCAGAATTACCGCATCTTCCAGAGCACAACAAGCACCTTGCCCAAGATTCGGAGTCATTGGATGCCATGCATCTCCTACCAGCACAACTCTTCCTGCTGAAGCCGGAGGGCTGATGCCGGGCCACAGCCACCGGTCTACGAGTGGTGTTCCAATGATTGTGTCATCCGGGGTATTATCTATGATGTTCAATAGGTCCGAAGGCCAGTCTTTGACTAGTTCGGTAACTTGCTTCTTTAAAAATGGCCCGTCAGTAATCTTCGGACCTGCAATAAATGTACCACATTGAAAAATTCCAATCATCGATCTGCATTATTGGCCAGATTAGAAATTACCTAGAGATGCTCTGTTGTAGCAGACGAACCAGTAGACTTTCGTAGGAGAAATAGGAAGAAAACCGGCACGCTGTCCCTTTCCATAGATTTGATTCAACTTTGGTTCAAATGGCTGCCTGTCGGGATAACTTGCAAGACCACGAAAAGCACAATGCCCTACATATTTAGGCTCAGGGAACCCCATCCACGTAGCTATAGGAGATCGAATTCCATCACATCCAATTACTATCTGTTGGAGTTCATCAGAACATATTGAAAAATTAGAAACATTTGGTGATCTCAGTTTCACCTTTCATCAATCTGCTAAACGAAAAGCAATTTATATCCCGGAAAACACGTATACAACATTGTCAAAAGTGGTTATCATATATGAAAGAACTTTTAGTCGTTGTAAAAGTGATGAGTCAATATTATACGGGGACACGCTCCCCACTGTTAGATGAGCTTTAATGAAATTGTGTGATTGAGCACACAATCTCAACCACACAATTTCATTAAAGTTAAATCCAAGAGTGGGGAGCGTGTCCCCATTTTTTTAGAAAAATGGGGATCCCTCCCCTTAAGCAATCTGTCATATACTTTACCCTATTCTTAGTATTAATTTATTGGTTATTTTGGTAGAATTTTGATACTTCGTTATATATTTCCAATGTAGGACATTCGACTTCCTCTAGAGCAAAAAGTGATCAAACGGATGAATTTTGGAGTGATTCCAATTGGAGGATGTTCGTGAGTCTTTCAAGATGATTGTGTCAAAATTCCAGATTTTTCTACTAAGCCGTTTGACCGTGGCGATGAAAAGAAGGTCCAGCGCGCAGCTTTCCCAGATTGACATTTCTGAACGTTTTGGGTATTTTGAAAGTCAAGATGGCATATTTTGAGGAATATTCCTTCTGAGGATTTGTAGAGGACGTCTCAAGCTTTCAAAAGAGACCTTTTGGGACCAAATCGGAGTTGATTTGGTCGGTCAAAAGTCTGATTTTCTGAGAACTCCGAATTCCAGTTAGAATAGGAACTTTTTATTTTCTGTTTTATTATTTTATTATGTTTCCTAGTATTATTCTAAGACCTTTTCTAGGTAGGGTTTTATTTTCTACTAGTATCAATAAGGCTTTTTAGCCATTAGATATGGGGGGGGACGCACGCATCAATACTTTGCTAGGTTTTGAAGATTCAAGTTTATTTTCTAAGCATTTTCTATCATTTTTCTATTTCAATAAAATTCCTTTTGTTTCATGGTTGTTCATAGCTAATTTCCGTTTGCTACGGCGATGCCTTGAGCCTTAGCATAAATATGTAGTTTTTATTTAATTGTTTATGATATTATGCATGCATACTTTGAATTATTAATCACTGTGCTTTAAACTGTTTTTTTGTCATAATGATTCGCGACCATTAAGATGTTTAGATAAGTAATCGGATGCAATTCGGTCGGAATACCACCAGGGAATTGAGTATTGCTTCTTGTGATTAATAGTTGTAATTTCACCTTAAGATGAATACCATGTTTTAGGGGTTGCATGGTTTTTCAAAGGGTTTTCACAAAACATAATGAGTCATGCATGTTTATATTTAATCTGAATACCACAGACGGATTGCATGTTTGATATACGTTCTAGCTTGAATACCACGAGTAGAATATACATTAGGAAAACCTAACCTTCAAAGTTGCATGGATAATTCATAAGTAATTGGTAAATCTACTTAGGATTGTTAAGGAGATGACGGAACCCTAATGCTTTTCCAAATTTGTTTCTCAAAATCTTTTCTCCTTGATTTATTTCCTTTTTAATCGGTTATTAGTTGCTTCCCTATATTACTTTTGTTAAATTCGTTTTTATTACTTTTAAATTCAAAATCAACCTTTTCCAATCTTTGTTTTCAAATAATTAATTAAGATTTGGTATTTATACAAATTATTCATTCAATCCCTGCGGAAAACAACCTTACTTGAGCTGCTATACTACTAAAATCTTGTACTCTTGTAAGTATTTTTAAGTGTTTTTAACCCTTTTACGCATGTGGTAAAAATCCTATAAAAAAGCATTGTCAAACTGACAGTGTTAAAGGAAATTCAGAGTGGACTGAGGGTAACCTTTGCATATATCTGGGTACCATCCACCAATTGCAACAAAGTTTCTCCATTTTCAGTTTTTTCAATCTTTGCCAGCTTTGAAGAGAAACGAACCGCACCCGGAGGTAGTTCATTGGCAAGAGTCTCCAGCAGTATTCTCCTCTCTACAGCACGCACCTCTTGGCTGTTTCATTCATTTCAAGCGAGAAAGAATGAAAGATTGATTTGCCATGTTCTCAAAGAAAAGAGAGAATGTGGAAGAATAACATGAGTTAACTTCATTACCTTTCATCTTCCTCTTTGAACTTGAAAGACCGTAGCTCTCTTCCATTGTCGGTCTTTACCACCATCCTGCACAGCTGATTCCAGGAACCAGATCAGAGGAAATTGGGTAGGGTTTTTTTTTTTTTTGTAACAAAAAGTTTAGGGGGAGGGGAGGCTACCCCGTTCCAAGGTCAGGACGTACAACAAGCCTCTTTGAGGACTTAGAGATTGTTTAACATAAAACGGGTGGGGCAATTGTTTCACCTTTAACAAGCAAGTAGCTAGCTTCCACCTTACTTAACAGCAAGGCGCGAAAGCCTTCGTTAGGGTTAGGATAGGTTCATAATTCGGTTCGCTCTGGTGTAACCGGAAACAGAGCTGGGAGTGGTTGTGTGAAGAATGAGGAAACGTAGACGATGAATTAAATGTGGAGATATATACTAGTAATTTGTAGAATCAGCATGAAGAAACATAAGATTGATTAACATACCCTTGAATTTCAAGAAACTGAGTCCTGAGATGGTTTCCAACTCCAATTGCATCCAAAACTCGCCACCCATTTTTGAAAAGGGTGAGTGATGTTCCTCCAGTTCGAAGTGACTCTGCTTGTTCAAGCACCAACGACCCAACTCCAAGCCTATTCATCCAAAAGGAGAATAGTAATACAAAGTTATCATATGTATATTTATATGTATATGTGTGCGTGTGTATCTTCTATTGTATGACGCACTTTTAAAACTGCATGGTCAAAGATTTGACACCAAATTTTAATACAGAAACGTTAAGTGAGATTTCATGATGCTGAGATTTTTAAGTAACCTGTGAAGAGAGAGTGCAGTGGCAAGACCAGCAATTCCGGCGCCGACGATGACGATGTTTTCACTGCGAGCAACGGATTGAGCTTTGATGATTGAGCAAGAATTGGGTTTCGTTCTGGTTCTGGTTCTGATTGGAGATTGAAACCAATTGGATTGGGTGCCAGAAAGTGATCCAATTTTCGAATGGTATGGTGAAACAAGTGGGTTGTGGAACACTAGGGACAAGGATAACGTAGCCATGGTTGTTTTCACTTGTGTTTTGTTATTCAAAACATTGCAGAGTTTTGAGAGAGAGAGAGAGAGAGAGAGAGAGAGGAGGAGGTGTTGGTCTGCCAAATAGCCATGGAAAAAGCAGTGGTTACCATGAAATTGGATTTCTAACATTTGGATCAGATAAACCCGGGAAAGAAAGATATTTCAGAGGCCCTTTTGGTTGTGGGTCTCGTGGCTTGGAGTTGGAGCTCGTCTGGGCTGGGCTTGTCTCTAAAATCACATACACGTCGACGTACGGTACGAGTGACTGAAACGATGTGATGACGATATTGCAACTGAATGAACGCCAATATTAACAACGTATATTGACATATTGGTCCCAAATTATACATATACTAAAACCCAGTTATCTGGCACTGTTTTGCACTGTTAATGAACAGTGAAATGACGAAACTACCCTTATTTTCTTCTCTGTTCTCCGTTGTTTTTCCTCCTTGGCACAACGAATTTACATATTTGTCCATGCTTGCCCATGTGTCGATCATCGTCGGCTGCTCCCCTTCCACTGCATCTTGAATTTTCCTTCAATTTCCACTTCTTTCTCTCACAAAGCTGGGCTTTTCATTTGCTACACGAACTCCAGTTCTCTCTTCCGATTTTGCACGAATCTATTCCATTCCAATTCCAAAAAACCCTAATCCCCTTTTCAGTAAATTGAAATAGTACTAGCTGAACAGAGTTTCTCTCTGCAACTCCTCTCCCGCAAGCTTGATCCTCAACTATGGAGGAAAGCTCGCTTCTCTTATTCTCCCCATTTAAACCCCTCGCTTTTACCCATTTGATCCGCGTGTCAATCATCGTTCCTCTCTACAATTCGACTGGGTTTTCATCGCTTTACCATTTGGTTTGTGTTTTGTCTCTCGCCAATCTCTCTGCTTCTATCCAGGTTTTGCTCTTGCTTTTAGTTTCTCTCAAATCTTATGTTCTTAGTTTTTCTTTTTTGGGGGAATTGTTTGGGTTCTGTTTCCAAAGGGGTTATGCATCACTGTAAACCTTTGATTTTTCGGTGTTTTACGGAAGCTTATAAAATTTGTTTCAAAGATTTATTTTTTATTTTTTATTTTGCGATTGCTGACGCGAGAGTTTCAGAGTGTTTCCCTCTTTTTCCGTCTGCGATTCCGGGTTTTTGACCAGCCTTCTGACGAATTTTTAGTGTAATCTGGCCACGGCCTGCCTTCAGATCATTGTTCAAACAAGTTTTATTCAACTCAGGTAGGTTTTCTAACACCTGTGTGTGAGTTGTTATTTTGAATTTGTGTTGATTTAGATGAAACACTAACTGTTTGGTTTTGTGGTGAGTTGTGCCAGTTTATGCAGGCTTTGCCTACTAAAAGCAGATTTTGCGTTTGGTTTGGGTATGCTTTCCCTCCGCTGAGATTTGGTACAAGTTGGAAGGTTGTTGTTGGTTTGGGTTTGCTTTCCTTGCTTCCACTCCTTCGTAATTGTGTATGCATTTCTTATTTGAATAAGTGTAGTTGTGTTTTTGTTTTTGAAGCTTCATTTTGTATGATTTCATTTTAATAAATGTGTCAAATTTTAAGAAAGCAGGAGTGCCTTGATGAATTGTTTCTTGATTTTGTGTGATTTCATTTAGATAGATATCTTAAAATTTGAGAAGGCAGATGGGCTTTTAACATTTGTTTTTCATTGTTTAAGCATCTAATGTTATCAACTAAGAGACCAAGTTTTCCTGCATTACTATAATTACATTTTTTTTTTGTTGAGAAATATGATAGTTCATTGATATAAGGAGAAGCAGTACAAAGAAAGTTCCAGGTTCATCATTTATCTCTGGCGTTATGATCACTGTATGAAGATGACACTTTTACAATTTTTTTCTCTTTGGATTTCAGTTGTTTACCATTTATCCTTTTGCTATTTAGTTCTTTTCAGGTTTGTGAATGTTTGGCCTGTGTTTTAACTGTACAGCAGCACACTTTTTCCAGAAAATGAATTTTAGCTCAATAATCTTACTCAACCATTAAATGTATACTTATTCAAACTTTACCCTCATGTTACAAATGTTTTTACAGGGCATGTCTCAGCAACCATCAATACAGAATGCAACACCAAAAGACTTATAGGGATATAAATGGAGCTTTTACCATATAACTCAAGGTATTTTTAAATTTAGGCACTTTTAATCATCTATCGGTGAAACCAACTTTACTCTCATTGTTAATATTTGTTAGAGTAAATTGTAGCTATGGTCCCTTAACTTTAACTCAATTGGAGCAATGGTCCCTCAACTAAAAATCCATTACCATTGGTCCCTCAACTTATCAAAACGTGCAGCTATGGTCCCTCAACTAAAAATTCATTACCATTGGTCCCTCAACTTTAATTCAACTGGAGAAATGGTCCCTTAACTTTAACCCAATTGTAGCAATGGTCCTTCCAATATAACTCGTTTTGATAAAAAATTTGACATAGTTGACGAAAAGAACCATAATTATACACTTTGATGAGTTGAGGGATTCTAATTGTATAAATGGTCATTCCAACATAGCTTATTTTGACAAAATTTTGACAAAATTGATGAAAAAAACTATAACTACACATTTTGATAAGTTGAGGGACCAATGGTAATGGATTTTTAGTTGAGGGACCATTGCTTCAATTTGACTAAAGTTGAGGGACCATTCGTACAATTTACTCTATTTGTTATACAACCACAAATCAAATACATACGTCCCGTTGTTGTGAAACTAATGTTTTTTTTAGAAAATGTTAATTTCTGTCATCGTGTCAGCCCCAAAAAAATGCAATTCCAATGGTAACCAATCATATGTAATAGTATTTATATTTGTCGAAACCTATAAATAATATTCTGGAAATTTTATTGATCTTACGATCCTTGCTGCAAAGCATTTACAATTGTACTATATTTTAATCTCTGGCAGCCGAATTGAGATCGGTCTAAAAGAGCTATGTGTGTATACCGTTTTCAAGATAAGGTGTTCATGGATCTCAACTTTTAATTTGTTTCTCAATTTTCTTTTTTAGTTTTGGATTTGTAAAAACCGTCTATTGAATCGAATACTGGTATGATCCCTTACAAGAGAAAAAAGCTTCATTTTTTTCTTAATATTTTAGTTTTTGTTAATTTTTTTCACAAAGTAGCTTAGGTGGTAGGTGTATTACTAATTAGCTACAGAAGTTATATATTTTTATGAGTACAGTATGGATGCAGGTTTGCTGTATTGCTTTTTAGGATAAGATTACTCTAAATACACAGGAAAAATTGAATTGATATTATTGGTTTGTATGCAGAAATCTCAATTACCCAGAAATCTGAAGTTGTAAAGGTACTCATCTCTTTCTCTTTCACTTTTGCTTCGTTTTTACCTCTTTTTCCATTTTTGGGTAACATTTTGTGCTTCATAATTGGCTTTAATACGAAGTTTTTTGAAGCTATTGAAACCCATTTGGTTCTATTTGACTGATTGTCTATTTAGGATTTTTTCTGTTTTGCTTGGTGGGTTCAGGTTCATTTGGGTTTATATTTGATTTCGAGTTGGTTAATATTTTTATTAGTTGCAGATCACATTTAATGTGAAAGTTTGAATCTTTGTGGTTTTTTCAGTGGCATTTCTTGGGTACCTAGACATTTATCCAATATATAAGTTCATGACATTGTTTTCAGGGAAGGGTAGAAGTCTTAGGCAGCAATCTCTCTGCAATCATCGCGGGGAAAATATCGTGGTCATTTTGAGCTCGGATTCAGCCAGCCTGTGGTAAGCCTTTCTTTTTTTATTTGCTTTCATTTGTTTATGTGTGAATCAATAACTTTTTTTAGGAATAATGAATGTCACCAATGCTGATAAATCGATTCTTTGTTCGAAACTTGAACTGTAGATCTGTGCAAAATATCCATACATGGATCAGTGCTATGGACTCTTCTCAACCTATGGACCTCAAATTTCGCTGTGTCTTCCATCATTTCTCCTACTTCACCATATATGGAGCTATTACATTTGCAATCATATTAATTCCTTGAAAACAATATTTATCTCTCTAACATGCTAATTTTGGAATATATTGTCGTTACCTTGCTGTACATTAAAATGGAAATATGAAAAATACAACCGGTTTAAGAAGCTAATCTTTATTTATGTTCTTGGTTGTCTACGATAAGTTTTAGTTATGTGAACTAGAAACCATTTATGATTTAACTTCGAAAGTCTTTCTTAGCACCCCTCTGGGTAGTTTCGTGAATGAGAAAGATAGTAGGAATTCAATTCATTATTTTAATTCAAACATGTTGAAGTTTCTTTTTGCATTTTCATATGCTCTGGCATTAGGGTCTAGATTGTGGTAACCGTTGTAGGAAAAGTAAGTGTTGAAAGTAACTGGCCTTTTCTGTATCATTGCTCATTTCTTCTACAAAATATTGTGCACAAATCAAGAAGAACGAGGACAAGGGAGACGGGGAGATCTAGATTGATGGACAAAGAGTCTTCCTTTTTGTTTTTCCGTTGTCTTAAGGTATAGATCCCCTTATTTAATTCAGTTTTTTTTGTTTCCAAGAGCAGTTTGAAGGATTTAAAATGTTCTCATTTGGTGTAGATAGGGTTCACACTCCTCACTACATTGTAAGTTTGACTGACTCATCCTATAACAATTGCTTCATAATTGTAATATTCATAACCAGATGGCTTTTTCGATTGTGATTCGATTGTTGTTTTCCTTTTCAATTGTTCTTCAATTTTGTTCCGGTTTGTGTTTGCGGTTTCCATTTGATGTAATCCCTCCTCTCAGTTTCCTTTTTAGAATTTTTTTCTTTTCCTTTTCACAATGTTTATATTTTTCTCCATGATGGAAGTTTTAGGGTCTATGATTTCATTTTTGGTTACGAATGTGCATTAATAGCTATTGGTTTATTTATTTTATTTTATTTTATTTTTTTATAATTTAGATCCTGCAAGTTCGAGGCATTGGTGATGGAAATAAATTTGTTGCAATCAATTACAAATCATATGGGCAGAGGTTTCCTGATTTGGTAAAATGGTTTTACCAAGTCTTCTTCCTAATAGGTAATAGATCATCTATTATTGTTTTTACATTCGATTTGATTCCAATGAGTTGCACATATATAATTTGGATTTGATTCCTTTGCTTCATAGACAATTTTTGAAATTCTTTTTCTATTTCTCTTCTAATTTCAGTCAACTACGCTAGGCAAAATGAAAACAGACCCATTAGATTAAGGAAGTTCAATGCTACTCATTGTCCTTATTGTAGATAGGGTTGTAAATAGATTTTCCACATGTATATAAATAGTATGGCTTATCATATATATATTAAAAAACTTTCTACATATTTTGTACAATTTCAAAACCTGCAGCATCGTGCAGGCACTCTTGCTAGTTATATATACTAAAACTCAGTTTCCCTAACACTGTTCATTAACAGTGAACTCCCCAGAATGCCCCAAAATTGCTCTTGGTTGTCCGGGTTTTCCACTTTTTGGCCAGTGAAATGGCGTCAGTGGCCACGCGTCTGTCATCGCCGATCCTTCTTCTTTGATTTCTTCGTTGCTTTTTCTTTCCGTTCGCTTCTCTCTCTCCATCCTCAGCTTTTGCAAGTTGTCGAACGTTCTTTCTCTTCCATGCCGGTGTTGTTCTTGGTGTCCACCCTTTGCAACTTTCTCCGTCTGATTATTCACCTTCGTTTTTCTTTCGGAAAATTGCTCGATTCGTGAACGCCTCTTTCAATTCGATTGAAATCCATTTTTTGCTTGCGTAGTCTAACGTGTTCAGGTGATTTCAGCGTACGTGATTTCATTTTTAGGTGGTTCTCAATTGGATTCCACAGTAAAACCCAGAAACTTAGAGGTATGAAAATTTCAATTTTTTTTTATTCTTAATTTATTTTCAGTGTTAATTTCTGATTTATTTTCAGTATTAATTCCTGAATAAATTATTATTTTTGATAAACCCACTTATAATCTGATCTGGGTTTTGCTTCGATTCCATAGTAAAAACCTTGAAACTTAAAGGCATGAGGCACCTCCACGCCTCCCAATCTGCCGACGTTAGAGCGCTCACCACATGTTCGTCATTAATCCTCAAACAGTCGAACCCACTTCTCTCTCCGTCTCCGTCTTCGTATGCGTTTGCACTGTCGCACAATCTGCATGTTGTTAGAAACTACTTGAGCAGCCGTGATCTCAGGTAATTTACTCTTTTGTGTGTATTGGGTTGGTGAGTTATTGATAAAATCTGAAATGACTTGAAGATTTGATTTGGGTTTTGCATGTTTGTAGTTTTTAAAATTATGGTTTGTTTTTGGGACCGGAATTTGGATTATACATGATTTAAAAAAATTTCATATATATATGATTTGAGTTTAATTCAGGAAAATTATTATCTATGTTGTATATTTCCAAACTCAGTTATTGGTTGAATAAACTCATTGGTTGAAGCCTGAAAGTAAAAGACTGCTCCAAGGCAAGGGAGAAGTGTCGCTTCATCAGTATTGGGAAGCTTTCTTGAAATAATGGTGTCAATGACCCTGAGTTGGTATGTTTTGGTTTTGGTTATTTTCAATTGGTTTGGGATTTTTTTATGTTTGGAGTTCTATTGCTGTAATATTGTTTTCAATTCATCTGGAATTCAGTTTATGTTATGGTTGCCATGTTTCTGCATTTAATTTGGTGTTTGGATGTTTAAGTTATAGTTGTCATCGATTTTCTTAAAGAATTAATCCAAGTGATGATGCCATTTTTGATATATGTTTAAATGTTAACACTTTACAGATTTTCAGTTTCTAAACAATGAGATGATGCGATTGTTCAAAGTGCTTTATCATTAAGGTGAGTGATTTTTGTTTTTTGCTTTTAGCCTTTTGTGATTAAGAAAGTTTAGTCATTTGTTTACTGACTTATTAATTGGTGAGAAGATGAAACATTTTGCTGCTGGTTGCTAACAAAGTAATACAATCTCACAAAAGAGTTTTCGTTTTTTTTTTCTTTGTTTGCTTTAATTATGTATCGGTTTGTATTAAAAAAATTTCGTATATAGTTTTGGAAATTTGTATTTGGTTAGAGAAAGGGGAAGAAAATAGGAGAGGAGAATTACATGCTTTAATAAAAATGCTGCATTCTTATTTGTGTAATTGGTTACAGGGTTGAAAAAGGAGTTGAGTGTTGTTGTTTGTGTCTTCCATAGTTTCGTCAAGAGTTGAAAAACAGTAAAAAGATATTAAACTTATGGATGGAAGTAAAGCAAACAAAATTTTAACAAAAAATGCGACTGGGATGATAGGGTATTGTCAGAGTTCATTATGGTAAAATATTGTCGTGCATGACAGTATTAAATAATCAATTTGATAAATTAAAATGGTGTGATTAAATAAGATTATCTGTTGGGTGTACCTATATGCTTAATAAATTGTTAATGAGTTTTCAATTTCATGTTATTATTTGCTCTGACGATTTTGTTTCACTTTTGTATGTTTAAAATTGTCATCCTCTGAGTATTTGAGATTTTTTTTTTAATTTAAATTTTATTTCTGTGTATGGTCCAGTAAACTTCTGGTTCCCTAATCATTTGACTTAATTTTATTTCCACTTTTAAAAGTTTTTCCTGTAATTTTCTGTAATAAAAGGATTGTTTTATTGCAAAAAGCAAGGCCAATTTGTTTAGGGCTTGAAGATTTCTACATTCACCAGGTTTATCTTCGACTTTAGGTACTTTGTTCCATTAACAACTTAAAGTCAGCTGCAACCACACAGTTTGGTTATGATTGGGTGAAATAAGTTGATTATCTGTATATTTCATAAGGATATCAATAGGGACTATCTACCCAATCTTTTGTGTGTAAATAGTATGTAAATAAACATCAAATATTATCTTTTGTATGTAAATAATACCATATACAAAAAGTTTCCTATGATTAAGGACAGTTAGGAGTTCAATTTGTAAAAGATGTGAATATTAGAACAATGGCAATAGAATTGCCAATCCATATCATTGTAAATAGATTTCTATATGTATGTAATTAGTATTGCATATCGTGTGTATTTAGAATTTTAAGCATGTTTTATACAGTTTTAAAATCCGCAGCATTGCGCGGGCACTATTGCTAGTATAGACTATATCAACAAAATCTACCAAATATCGATGACATATAGCAACATTCACTGAATATGGACACTTCAGTTGACGTCATCGATGGCGAACAGGTTATGAAAGTTCAAATATTTTTTTTGCATTTGCTTCTATTTCTCAGCAGAAAAGCCTCGATTTCTAGTAAAGTTTGAATTAAAAGTTCTTGATAATTGAACTTTGGTGGTAAGGGCCTTTTTTTAATTTTTTTTTTTTTATAAATGATAGCGTTAGTGAGTTAAACAGTTAGTAGCTAGGGAAAGAAGAATCAATGATGATAGAACACGCACCAGAGTACAAAGCATGAATACTTATCTCAACTGCGTAAAACACTATCTATTGTAATGAGTTTGTCGGATGTGCGTGTATCTCACACAAAATCAAAGAGATTAATACATGAAGTTTGAGGAAGAGATTAATACATATAATTTCTACTTGCAACGAATCTCAAAATTTAGATGACTGATGAGGACAACGAATCACATTCCTTTCAGAACTGGAAAAAATTTGATTAGTGGAGAGGAATCCACCACTAAAAAGAACGTACGAATTAGGGTGAAAGGTGAAATGCCACCACTAAGTGAACGTATGAACCCACCACAGAAAAAAAAAAAAAAAAAAAAAATTATGGATAAGAAATTTTCAAGTACCAAGAGATTGAGATCAAGTTATCAAGTACCAAGGGATTGATGAAAGGTCCTTCATTAACATTTGAAAACATGAATGAGAGATTTGTAAACGACTTCTCCCCGGTAGGGATTTGCAAATCTCTCTCACATATCTTAATAGGTTGAGTAATTTTCTACTTCTTTATTGTAATTATGTCCGGTTCTATCCCAAATTAAGTTAATTTCTGCCTGATTTAGGCCATAAGTTAGACATTGGTCTTCATGTTTTTTATGAGCCTCCTCCTCTTGTGGATAGGTTGATCTTTGAGGATGCTGTTGGGTTTCCTCATACCCGTTTTGTTAATAGTTAGTTGTTTTTCTTGGGTCTTTTGACCCCCAATTTTACCAAAAAAAGAGTTAATTTCTGCCTTACCTTGGCCGAGTTACCGAGTTTACTATCTTACCTTCCTTCTCGACATAATGATTGGTGTGAATATAGCTACTTTTACGACCCATAGTTATTGATATTATCCCTAACTTGCATCTTTAAAACTTACACAATATGATATATGTAATATTTTATCATAAAAAGCCCATCAATTGTAATCCAAGTAGATGCATATGATTCTTTGAATTCTATATATATTTGGATGTGCCCTTGGTGCTGTATACAGTAGTTTATGTAGTAGTCAATGTCCACGGAAAAGTATATAATATATTTGCTGGGTTTAATCTTTACTTGTTTCAGTCTTTCAAACTCTGTAGATCTCTCTCATCAGCTAGCTAAACTGCAACTTATGGAGGAAAAGATGAAGATTTTGGTGCCAATTTTGCATCCTTCGCAAGTGACCACTATTGATGTTAGCCAGCTGCACCAGGACTCTCATACAAGGTCGGTATTGGTCAAAAGTATTCACCACGCTTGCCAAGAAATGGGGTTTTTTCAGGTAACCAAAAAAAAAATTGCATGTTGTTTCAAAAAAAAAAAAATTGCATGTTAATTTCTCGGTTGTTCTTAAATTGTTACCCCAGATAGTATATTTAGCGTTGTACTTTCTAGGTTATCAATCATGGCATAAGCAAAACAGTCACTGAAAATGCTCTTGGCTCGTTGCCAAACTCTTTGATTTGCCAATGGATCAGAAGAAGCTATTCTCGTCTGATGATATAAGCAAGCCAGTAAGATTTGTGACTAATTCGAGGGACTCAATCAAACTTTATGCCAACCCTATTGAAAATTGGATTGATTTATGGCCTCATAATCCCACAGATTTCAGGTAATTAAAATCTTTCTTCAAAGTTCTAATGAGTGTGATCACCAAATAATGGGGCAACGTTAATTTGGATTCTTTTGTACTATTTCTTTTTTTTATATTTTCACGAATTCATTTACAATTTTTGCCTTCATAGTCACAATTTGTTTGTAATCGGGTCCCCATAATTCTTTTTAATTTTTTATTTCACAAAAGTCATTATAGATCTAGAATTCAAATCCTCTCCTGATCTCGCAGTCCGAAACCGACAAACTGCGTAATTCGGATGTTCAAGAGAGGGAGAGAGAGATCAAGATCCTTAATTTTTGTGAGGTGGGCCAGTATGATGGACTACTGGGGCATAAGATTTGAAATGAGGATCCGGAGAATTATTCAATCTATCGGCTCGAGACTACGATATCTAGAGAGGATCTCAATTCATAGATTTGAACTCAATATTTCTACCTAACACAGTGAAATTATAGTGCTAAGAAGTTAAAATAATCAAGGACCAAGTCCCTTCGTAATTGTTTTGTTTTTCCTATTTATTAACGTGTGATTTGAACACAATGATATCGTTGTTTAGTTGGTATTATGCTTATGTCCAAACTTAAATTATTGTTTTCACATTTCAGTTAGGAATTGACTTGATATTATTTTGTTAGAGAAAGTTTGGGAAGGTATGCAGCGGAAGTAAAGAGATTAAGCATCGATATAATTGGAGCCATAGTAGAGAGCTTAGGCCTCAGTCCAACCTACTTGAGGAGCAGCCTGGGGCAAGGAATGCAAATGATAGTAGGCAGCCGATATCCTAGGTGCTCCTCATCTAGCAGTATACTCGGAATATCGTCACATACAGACCACAGTATCATCACCATCATTCTTGAAAGTATGTCGGGGGTTGAGATTATGGATTTCACAGACAATAATGCTTGGAAGTCTGTTGCGGCAACCGACGGTACCCTTAAGGTTCTAGTAGGGAATCATCTCGAAATACTCAGCAACGGGTTGTACAAGAGTGTCTTCCACAGGGTGGTTCCAAACCCTGAAAGGAATAGGGTTTCTATGGGTAGCCTTCTTAGCCTACCCATGGAAGAGATAATGGAGCCTGCCATGGAGCTCATTGATGAGCAGCATCCCAAAAGATACAAGGCAAGTAGCTTAGATGAATATATCAAGCTTCTGTCCTCCAAAGAAGAAAAATCCTACATAGAGAGTTTAAAGATTTGAATAAATAACTTGTTCGGACACTATAGCTATGTATTGATATTTTCTGTGTTGATACATGCGATATTGCGGAGGGAAAACCATGTTAGGTATAAAGGTGAATGTTCATAACCAACCTAATATGAGCAATCGAGCACCTATATGTATTCATGTTAATAAAGATGGTTTGTGTCATTCATCCTTTATTCAATTTTCTACCATATCTTCAAACTAAAATAGTTATCTACCGGTACATGTTTGATAAGTTAATCATTGCAGCTATTATTTGTTGATATTAGGTTGTTTAATTATAGACGTCTTTATATGTTTGGTTTCAGTTGTATTTGTGGAGTCATTTTTGTTATTGAACGTTCTTTTATTATGGATAAGTTTTTCATTTCCTACGGAGAAAGAATGCACATATCTCATCTCCTGCAAATAACGCATTTTACCCTAAAGTTTTATAATTAGAGGCGTTTAGTTTCGTAATTTTTATTTCAAAATCATCCAAACAAAAATTTCATTCGTCTAAGAGATCATTTATGTATTCAATTGTATGAAACAAATCAGCGATGTGAGTTCAAGTAAAAATATTCATGATGAACTGTCAATTTATTTTATATAGTTGGTAGACCAAGTTTAGCTTACATACCTTTGAGCAGACTTCGAATTTTCTCATGCTCTTAGATTCTGAAGTAGTATTCCTTAGTATACATCTCCTCATTGCAATCGTCATCAAGCTCATTAGTTGCCACACTACGGACTGCACCATGCGCAACCAACAATGCTGGCATATTTCCTTTAAATGCCTTCATTTGATCAGATGTTTGGCGCAGTGGACGAGGAAGACAACATATTTTTTCAAACTTTCCACCTCAATAAGTAGATTCCAAGTCAATATCGCATGACTCAAAACGTATCGATAATATTCCCAGCTTCATGCAGATCACTCTGCATGCTGTGAAATCTTCATAGTAGAAGTCCCCTTTTTGACTTTGGGATTGTCCACTATGCTCTTCTCTTCAGCCTTCTCCAGAGCAACAACCTTAAGCTTCACAAGGCGCAAACTAATCAAAGATTGGCTTGGTGAAACCCAACTATTAGAATGCCAGAAGATAATGGATCATCACTTGGGAGATAAGGCGAATATAACGTCTTCTTTATGAATGACAACTTCTCTTTGGGAGCCAAGGGCCACTGACGGAAGAACAGTAGCCAAGGCAGATTCTTCCCTCCCTGCAGAAGCGGCCTCATTCATAGCCAAATCAACCTTCTTCTTGCTCTTTTCCATGCTAGCACGGACAACTGCTTCCTAAGACCTTCCCCAAGGTATGGAATATTTTGCAGACGCGGATATAGACCTCTCTGTTGCCAACCAAGTCCTTCTCACCCACTAAAACGTAGCCTACCATAGGGACCGCAACTTGCTGACTTGAAAATTCAGTAACTTGTGCATCACTGTCCTCCTTGACTGTCGGGACACCATCGAGATCGCTTCTCGACTCTTCTCCAGCCTTATACTTAACAAAGCTAAATTGAGAACCAATCAAAGATTTAACTTGGTAGCTTAATTCTTCTAACAAGTGACATATCTGCGAAGCAAAGGAAAGATGATCATCAATCAGCATCATTATGCCAACACAAGGTGCATAACTTAGGAAGTAGAGCACGAAGATTAACAAGTGCAGACTCAACACGAAACCGCAGACGTGACAACTCATTACCTTCCTACGTTCCTACTGATCTTTGGGATGGCCACATCAGAACACCTTCTTTGCTTACACAGGTTGTAGGCGGGCCATCAGACTTCATGGCGCACATGACTCCACAACCATCTACATCTACGAAGATCTTCCGAAGCACTTAGAGACATGTGCACCAATTTTCATACTTGGACTTGCGATGTCATCACTCTTATTAACTCAACATCATTCTTTAAGTTTCGTGCTCCTTGATAGGGATTTTACCACCTGCAAAAGTAAGGATACAAACACTTAAAAAAAATACTTGCAAGAGAACAAGGTAGTTGTAGTATAGCAGCTCAAGTAAGGGCGTTTTCCACCGTGATTGAATGAATAATTTGTATTTAAATTAATTCTTAATTAACTATTTAAAACAAGATTTGGAAAATATTGATTTTGGAATTTAAAATAATAAAAACGAATTTAATAAAAACAACTAAATAAATTGACTAAAGAAAATAGTTTTGAAAATAAAGTTAAAAGCCTAGGGTTCCGCCGTCACCTTAACAATCCTATGTAGTTTTACCAATTACTTATGAATTACACATGCAAATTTGAATGTTAGGTTTTCCTTATGCATATTCTCCTCGTGATATTCAAGCAAGAACGTATATCTAACATGCAATCCGTCTGTGATATTCAAATCAAATATGAACATGAAAGACTCATTAAGTTTTATGAAAACCTTTTGAAAAACCATGCAACCCCTAAGAGCGTGATATTCGCCTTAGGTGAAATTACAATTATCAATCACAAGAAGCAATACTCAATCCTCCGGTGATATTCCGATCGAATTGCATCCAATTACTTATCTAAAAATCCTAATGGTAGCTAAGCATCAAGACATATAGACAGTTTAAGCACGTTAATTAATAATTCAAAGTAAACATGCATAATATCATAAGCAATTGAATAGAGACTACATATTCATGCTAAGGTTCAAGGCTTCGTCCTAGCAAACGAAAATTAGTTACGAACAATCATAAACAAAATATTATTAAAAACAAGGATAGAAAACACCTTGAAAATAAACTTCAAAAATCCTCTAAAGTAGTGAGTGCGTTTCTCCTATGTTGCCTCCCTTCTAAACCCTAATGGCTAAAAGTCTTGTTTTTACTACTACAAAATAAAATCCTAAAAAGTCTTAGAGTAAAACTAGGAAACATAATTAAATAATAAAACAGAAAATAAAAAGGTTTCCTATTGGAACTAAAATTCGGACTTCTCAGAAAATAAGACTTTTGACCAACTAAATCAACTCTGATTTGGTCCCAAAAGGTCTCTTTTGAAAGATGAAGTCGTCCCCTACAAATCCTCAGAAGGAATCTTCCTCAAAATATTCCCTTTTGACCTCTAAAATACCCAAAACGTCCAGAAACGTCAATCTGGGAAAACTGTGCGCTGGGCCTTAATTTCATCGCCACGGTCAAACGGCTTGGTAGAAAAATCTGGAATTTTGACACAATCATCTTGAAAAGCACACAAACATCCTCCAATTGGAATCACTTCAAAATTCATCCGTTTGATCACTTTTTGCTCCAGAGGAAGTTGCATGTCCTATATTGAAAATATATAACAAAGTATCAAAATTCTACCAAAATAACCTATAAACTATAATTAAGAATAGGGTAAAATATATGGTATAATACGGACTCATCAAATACCCCCAAACTTAGCTTTTTGCTTGTGCAAAACAAAACTAGAAAACAAAAATAAAAACTAACAAACTAGAAACTTTATTAAAACTCAGAACATATTTTCAAAAGTTCCAACTAATATTACCATAGAGTCTAAGCCATTTAGAATCAATTAGAAAAGAATTCATGAACTTCTTTTGGTGTAAAGTGAACCAACATAGTTAAGGAGACTTGACTAAAACCCTTACCACTCGTCTTCTTTATTCATACTCCACACATACTAACTTCACATATATATATTTTTTTTCTTTTTTCAATTTTTTCTTCTTTTTTTTTTAATTTTTTTTTCAGTAACAGTAGTGGTCTTGCAATGTTAGTTCCATTAAGCTTTCGATCCAACCCATGTAGCGAGCTTTAGGTCAATGACTCCCAAACCACTAAGGCTTTAGGGCACTAGGTGTAGAACACCCCTAAGGACTTATTAACTTGAGCTGAAAGGGCTACGAAACCAACTAACCACCCTGCCCCATGCCAAGACTCTACCGTTTGACGCGAGAATCACTATTGATCAGGCAGGACTGGTCCGATTACTAAGCAAAGTCTCGGGTGGAACAATTATAACTTTATTTTAACAAGAACTAACTTTACTTAAAATAAAAATTAAAAATAAACTTAGACTAACAGTAAGTGTTTCAATCTCACTCCCCACAAATCATGTTGGTGTGAAAGTGCAAATTTTCAAAGTATAACTCATGAATTAGTGTCTAAGCAACGATAAATAGAAAAGACTCTACTGTGGAATTAACCTTCACCATGTCCATTTGTTCCAACTTTTAAAATAAACTATGGATATTAACTTAAAAACGAAAATTTGTAACTGACACAAATATGGAAATTGAAAATTTCTTATTTCCCACCCCCAAACTTATTTCACACTTTGTCCTCAAGGTGTGGAAAATATAAATAAAGAAATTGACAAAAAGAGTAAACTATAAAGATAAAAACAATCTGAACTAAAATAAATAAACTAAATATGTAAGAATATGAAAAGAAAACTAAAGAGAAAATAACTAAAAGAAAAAGAGTAAATAGAAAAACAAAATCAATGAGAAAAGAACAAGGAAAAACATAACCTGGGTTTGAACTCAACAAGAGGAACAAGAGGCGCTGAATTCCTCACGTGCACGTGCACTCGTGCTTAGCTTTCCGATGCAAGCCTTGGCCAATTGATATATAAACAAATTTAGAAGCTCCAGGTGCTCCGCTATTTCATTTCTCTTCTTTCCAACCTCGAGCTCAGTGCCATAGCTACACCCCCAAACTTATTCATTGCTGTAGATACAGACCCACTTTCCTCAGGCAAGTTGTATCCACATCTTCTTTTCTTCGATTTCATGATAGAAGGTCAAGTGGAAAAGAAATTCTAACTCATGCATGTATGTATTATGTATGTAGAGTGTTGGATCCGAGTAAGGCCAAATAGGAACGGCAAGGATCAGTGCCGCACACGAGGAACTGCTGTATAAACAGCAAAGATGGCTGCAAGAACTCAGGTCTACAAAATTGAAGGTAAACCAAGTCCCTGCACTGCATTAAAATTCTACATGGTGTGATGTCTCTGAAAATCAAACGGATCTGTGGATGTTGTATGTGAACATGCATGTGTCTCATTGATGCGATTTTTCTTTTGTGTTTGCATGTCGTCCATTTGATGAATGCCTAAGCAAAGCACTCGTATGATCGGCCTACCTCTGTGCTGCTGGGTCTACCCCCAAACTTGCATGTAATAAAACTGTTAATAAAATGTGAGGGAGTGATTATGTGAAAAGGGTCCCAAGCAGTATAGAGGCCTTCGCAGCAACCCCATTGTAAACACTTCAAAACTTCAACATTGTTTCAGTTTCTGCACTTTGATAAATGTTGATGAATAGATGATGAGTGCTAGCACGCTCAGTGGATTGTATGGTCGACTCAAATCTGAATGCAACCTGCAATCACAAATCAGAAACCTAATTAGATAAGTAAAGAAAAATAATAAGAAATAAAATTGCATTTTTTTCTTTTTCAATTTTCTTATTTTTTTATTTTTTTATGATAAGTAATGATAAGTAATAAAAACAGGAAAATAAAATAAACAAAAATCAAAAGAAAAGAGTTAGGAAGATTGGGTTATCTCCCAATTAGCGCTTTAGTTAACGTCTATAGCTTGACGTAGCAGAAAGAATTGTTGATCACGTCACTTGTTCTTTTATAGTTAACCACTCCTTAATAGCATCGTAGGTCCGTAGTTGGTACGGAGTGAATTGATGTTTATCAACTGTGCATTTAAAATCAGTGGGTGAGTTTCTCTCGGCCACCCTTCTATGGGAATGAGTCTTTGTAAACAAATAAGGTCCCTTGACTCCCTTCTAGTGAGGTTTTGGTCTCTGTTGAATTGGCTTCCACCTTGTATTTAACACCCACAATTTTTGCAATGGCTAGATTTCTCTATGAGGAATTTGGCTGTTACGAAAATTTCTCGTTTTCCACCTGTTATTATTGTCCTCGTCGTAAGACTCGCCCTGAATTTCCTCAAGGTTGATAAGCCTTGCTGGTGCAGAGAACAATTTAGGAACCAATTTTTTCTTGTCAGCAATTGATGGGCCCGTATCCAAATTCTTGAGTGTGTCCAAATGCTGAACATCCATCTCCAACACATCTATGGTCGTGCATTCCTGCAGTGTTTGTGGGAAAAGTATTGGTGGCACGAAAACTTGGGTAACCATAAGTTTAGGGGTATTTGATGGTTCACTGTCTGTTACAGCAGCAGTTTCTGAATTTGAGTGAACATTCATCTCCAACACGTCATTTTTAATGTATTTCTGCTCCTCAGTGTGTTGCTTTGCAGCCTCTTGACGGATTGTGTCTGATTGTGTCTGACATATGGACTTGGGTAAGGGTAGATTTTGGAGAAAGAATTTCACGATCAGCAGGTGGTGTTTATTCTCTTGGGCGTGACTTGCTGGCAGATTGCTCTTCCATTTCTGCATCAATTTCCTCTTGATCATCATAGCTTTTTCCACAGTTTAATGGTTGAATATGAAATCCTTGATTGGTTCTTTCAATGTACAATTCAGATGATTTTAACAATATAGAGATTTTGCTTTCCACCGAAAGCTCTTGTAGCATATCAAGCTGCTCAAAAACCTGTTGATTACATGCCCACATAAAATAAAGATGCCTTTTCAAACCTGGAGTGTAGAACTCTGAATAGGGATCGTTCCAATGCCTTTTTGAGTTGTTTCTCATATTGATATGCTTTTCGACAAACTCAAGAAAACATTCTCTTTCGGGGCACTGCAAAATATCATGGCTCTTTAAACAGCATAGGGCACAAACTGTAGGTTTAAATCCATAAAATCCCTTTTCTGCTAAAGAAACGCATAAAGGCAATCCTCCTTCTGGTAGCTTCATCATTGAATTGCTCTCAAAATTAATCAAACAATAACCTACAAAAATAAAAAGCAAATCAACAACTAAATAAAAAGATATTTTCAAAATTAATTAACTAAGAATATGGTAAACACAAATTATTTGAAACAATCCCCGGCAACGGCGCCAATTTCTTGATAGGGATTTTACCACCTGCAAAAGTAAGGATAAAAACACTTAAAAAAAATACTTGCAAGAGAACAAGGTGGTTGTAGTATAGTAGCTCAAGCAAGGTTGTTTTCCACAGGGATTGAATGAATAATTTGTATTTAAACTAATTCTTAATTAACTATTTAAAACAAGATTTGGAAAATATTGATTTTGGAATTTAAAATAATAAAAACGAATTTAATAAAAACAACTAAATAAATTGACTAAAGAAAATAGTTTTGAAAATAAAGTTAAAAGCCTAGGGTTCCACCGTCACCTTAACAATCTTATTTAGTTTTACCAATTACTTATGAATTACACATGCAACTTTGAAGGTTAGGTTTTTTTTATGCATATTCTCCTCGTGATATTCAAGTAAGAACGTATATCTAACAAGCAATCCGTCTGTGTTATTCATATCAAATATGAACATGCAAGACTCATTAAGTTTTATGAAAACCTTTTGAAAAACCATGCAATCCCTAAGAGGGTGATATTCGCCTTAGGTGAAATTACAATTATCAATCACAAGAAGCAATACTCAATCCTCCGGTGATATTCCGATCAAGGTTTAAAATATCGATGATATCGGAAATATCGGTAATCCAAAAACAAGGAAATTTCGATGGAAATATCGGGATATTATCGATATCGATAAAAATTGAATAAAAACCACGGAAATTGTAAGAAAAACTTGGAAATTTTTATTGAAACTTTGCAGGATATTTATTTAGTCAATTATCTATTAGTTTATCATAAAAAATTGGAAGGAAATACATTGCATGATGGATTTAACTGATTTAAGTTGATTATATAGCGAGCTGGCAAATATTGTGAGTGTAGAAAATATATAAATATTTTAGCATATTTTCACAAAAATATAAGTGATATGGTGGTCATGGTGTTGAAGGAGTAAAATGGGAGGGGTTCGAATCCCCTTGGTGTTTTTTTAAATATAGAAATTTAAAAAATACGAAAATTTCGATGGAAATATCGATAACATCGGAAATTTCGATGGAAATATCGATAACATCGGAAATATCGGTAGTTCAAAAACACGGAAATTTCGATGAAAATATCGGGATATTATGGATATTTTAGACCATGATTCCGATCGAATTGCATCCAATTACTTATCTAAACATCCTAATGGTAGCTAAGCATTAAGACATAGAGACGGTTTAAGCACAGTAATTAATAATTCAAAGTAAACATGCATAATATCATAAGCAATTGAATAGAGACTACATATTCATGCTAAGGCTCAAGGCTTCGCCCTAGCAAACGAAAATTAGTTACGAACAATCATAAACAAAATATTATTAAAAACAAGGATAGAAAACACCTTGAAAATAAACTTCAAAAATCCTCTAAAGTAGTGAGTGCGTTTCTCCTATGTTGCCTCCCTTCTAAACCCTAATGGCTAAAAGTTTTATTTATACTACTACAAAATAAAATCCTAAAAAGTCTTAGAGTAAAACTAGGAAACATAATTAAATAATAAAACAGAAAATAAAAAGGTTTCCTATTGGAACTAAAATTCGGACTTCTCAGAAAATCAGACTTTTGACCAACTAAATCAACTCCGATTTGGTCCCAAAAAGTCTCTTTTGAAAGATGAAGTCGTCCCCTACAAATCCTTAGAAGGAATCTTCCTCAAAATATTCCCTCTTGACCTCCAAAATACCCAAAATGTCTAGGAACGTCAATCTGGGAAAACTATGCGCTGGGCCTTAATTTCATCGCCACGGTCAAACGGCTTGGTAGAAAAATCTGGAATTTTGACACAATCATCTTGAAAAGCAAACAAACATCCTCCAATTGGAATCACTTCAAAATTCATCCATTTGATCACTTTTTTCTCCAGAGGAAGTCGCATGTCCTACATTGAAAATATATAACAAAGTATCAAAATTCTACCAAAATAACCTATAAACTATAACTAAGAATATGGTAAAATATATGGTATAATATGGACTCATCGCTCCTTTTAACACACCAATCACTATGCCCACGCGCCTTGCAAACCGCATGCCGATGCTCCGACCTGCCTACTTTGCCGGTCCAAAAGAAGAATGCGGGCTGATGCTCAGAAATGCTTGTTAAGCATGTACACACCCCATTGCGCAGAACACATTCTTGATTAACCCAGCAATTGGAAGCTTGAAGTCTAAAGAGTTCTGAGAAAGGATGAGATAGTCCTTCACAAGCATCATGACAAAGTCCAAAGGGAAACCAACATCATTGTGTTTCAAGTAAGCCTTGAATTTTTTATTTTCGTATCTAGCCTCGACAGACTCAGATCAAATTTCCCTACTTCAGATAAGATTTTCTCCTTGCATGTACTTTGGAACCTCGATGCAACTCACAACTTTCTTTGAAGATGACGTCGCGCTGTACCTGCCAAAGACACGAAGAAAATTTAGAAAATGCTCACAAGACCTTAATTTAATCCAATGACACTTCTGTTGGTAGAAATGCTAGAGATGTAATGGCTTTTGACTGAATTAGGAAGAACGACATAATTCTCAAAAAAGAAAAAAGAAAAAAAAAAGTTTAATCGGCTTGACCAGCGTTGCGACTCGTTCCGTGGCTACGCCCTAATATCAACATCAGTTGACTTCTGCCCGCATTACTGCAACCAACAATTGACCATCTGATTTCCCCCCGAGTTGTATAGCCGGTGCATCTAACCAACTGGATTCCCCTTGTGACCCTCTCTATAGTTGCACCTCAACATCAGCGCTAACCGGCTTCCCCCGAGTTGTATGGCTGGTGGTGCACTGATGGAATAAACAGTATTTGTTTGGCTTTTTCTTGGGTAGATACTCAGGGAGTGGTTTTGGCCGCTTGAGGAAGAGCTTGTCCTTAGTGCTGTGAAAGGTGTTGTTGATGGTAGTGTTCAAGTCTGTGTATTTCTTGGTCTAGGCGGAGTTGGTTTGTCTTTTAGTCCTTTCATGTTGTTTGACAGAGATGAGGAGGCGGAGTGTTGCAGTCTTCCTTTTTCTGCTCAAGCTTCTTGTCAGGGTCTAGATCATGAGCCTTCCTCATATTTTTGTCATCCTAATCAATGAGGTCATTTGCTACATCAAAGCATTCCGCCATGGTGGCATGGTCGTACTACTTCTTGTTCGGCTTTTGAAATCAATGGTGGCAAGCCTGTCGTCTGGGTTATCTGCTTCAACTAATTCCGCACAGAATCACTTCAAGCCCTAAGACTTTCATCCTTACTTTGGGCAACCATGCTGAATATAGCTTTGTGTTGTTTCTTGACATCGTGATACACTGAGTAGGTGTTGGTGTAGATGCCAAAGGTAAGATAAACTGAGGACAAGCAGACTCCTTAATAGGAGATGATAACCTGAGCTATTACAAGGAATGAACTAATAGAGTTCCAGGAGGTAATAACCTAGTTATCAAGCCAAAAAGGCTTCCTAAAAAAATCCACAATCAGGAAATGAGAGCTACTCTATCCTGACCTGGAAATTACATGAGAGGGGGACATGAGAGACCATACTTGGACAAGACCATGACAAGAGAGAGAGGAGGCGATGAAGCCTAACTGGAAGTCCACACCCTCTATAGCTCCAAATTAGCAGCGGCATGAGCTGCTTTGTTTGCCAACCGCAGGATCCAAATGAATGGAAGAAAAGGAAGAAGCTCGTCTCTTAATTTCCTTCAATATTGGAAAAATTCTCCAGAGACCTTTGGAGAAATTCTTATGATTCAATCAATAACATTCTTACAATCACTCTCAATCACAACATCAATGAGGTTATGTCTTTTTTCCAACTTAACTCCCTCTAAGATATCTTCTGCCTCCACCTCCACCTCCTTAGTTGATGGACGAGATAAGTGAAACAATTCACCTCCAAGTGAAGACCCCCAATATTCTCTCAATATCACACCAACACCCGACTCCCTAGAGGTTGCCTTCCACGCCCTATCAACATTCACCTTAATTATTGGATGAGATGGAGGATTCCAAACTGTAACCGGACTTCTGTTTGTATTGACCATTCGAGAAGGCGCCATCCTACACCTGTAATTCACCATTTCTTGTGTCGAAACAAAGCACCTCTGGTTCACCAGGACAGGGTCAGGATTCCTGGCATGAAAAAAGCACTGCAGCGTTCTTTCCATATTTCCCAGCAGGTCATACCAATAATAATGGCACGGTGGTTATGGGCATCAGGAGGAGCAGTATTAATCATGTCAAGAAGCCATTTGTCAAACGAAGAAATTCTTTGAGAGCAAGGGCGATAACCAATCTAAGACCCATACCGGCAATGCCGACAAGCAGAGCAGTAGCATGTGTTCAATTATTTCTTCTTGTGAATTACAAATAGGAAATAGGGTTGATAGTGAGGTGTCGATGAGCAAGCGCCAACCTGGTTGGCAAATAAGTAGATGTTGCCCTCCATAGAAAATTAGATATCTTCGGGACCACTCTTGCATTCCAAATCAAGTGCCAAACCTTCATATCAATCTGGTGAGAGGAATGGGGATGAAATTCCTCATTAGGGACCCAAATGAGGTGAGCTCTATGGTAGTCGCTTTTCACTGTAAAGTCCCCATTTTTCGTCCAAGGCCAAACAATTCGATTGTTGCCGCTCAAGTTGTGGAGAGGCATTGACTTATTAAGCGCAACTTCCCCATTGTTGAGTAAGTGCAAGTCATGATTCAAGTTCCAAGAGCTACATCTTGATTTTAATGAGATCACATACCAAAGTAGGGGTTGGTCCATGGAAGATGGCCTTATGGATTGACGTTGGTCTCTTTATAGAGGGAAACTAATGGTCTTTCCACACTCGGACAGAGGCACCATCTCCAATCTGCCAGAATGCCTCATTTTCCAGTGGTTTGCTCCCCTCAAGAAGACTGACCCATGCCCAAAAAGGAGAGCCTCGAGTAGCCTTCAAGAAATCACAATTAGGGTAGTAACCGAGCTTTTAAGAATTGCACCCATAGAGCATTAGGATTACAGACGATTCTCCAACATTGTTTTCCTAGCAGTGCATCATTAAAGCTTTCTAGGTCACGGAAACCCAGGAATACGCATGTGGTTCCAACTACGCCAATGGATTTTCTTTTCCTCTTCGCTATCTCCCCACCAAAAGGTGCTCATTTCTCCCTTGATGGTCTTACATAATTAGTAGGGAATTTAAAACAAGACATTGGAAAGGTTGGCACCGCAAGGGCTACTGCCTTAATTAGAACCTCTCTACCAGCCATGGTGATAGGTGAAGCCTTCCAGTTCTTAATTTTCTTCGAAATCCTTTCTTTGATGTAACCCAGAGCTTCATTTTTTGACTTACCCCAAATTGAAGGCAAGCCAAGATAAGTTCTTGGGTCCTTGGTGGCAGGTATGCGTAGCACAGTGCATAAATCATCTTTTACATCTTCAAGTGGGTTGGCACTAAAGACAATGGAAGACTTGTCATAATTGATTCGCTGCCCAAATGTTGTACAATAGTCATAAAAAACCTTCATTATATTCTGGTAGTTTTCTTTTATGGCACCAAGGAAGAAGAGTGAGTCATTCGCAAAGAAAATATGAGATAGTTTAGGACCCAATCTAGAAATCGAAATACCTTGCAAAAGATTCATAAATAATATTTTGAGACAGAATTTCACTCACCAAGAGGAAAAGGTTGGGTGATAAAGGGTCCCCTTGCCTCAAGCCTCTTGATGGGTAGAAAAAGCTACCTGGTTTCCCATTGATCACTATAGACAGAGCAGTTGTCCTCACACAACTTATCACCAAAGCTACCCAAGAAGCATCAAACCCCATTCTCAACATTGCCTCCTCTAAGAAATCACACTCCACTCTATCATATGCCTTATTCATATCAAGCTTCAAAGCTAACTAACCCTTATTCCCCTGTTTTTTAGCTTCAAATAATGGTACACTTCATGGGCAACATAAAGGTTGTCTTGTATTTGGCAATTCGGGACAAAGGCGTTTTAGTGATAGGAAATGATAAGTGGTAGGATGGTTTTGAGGTGGTTAGATAGAACTTTGGAGATGATCTTATAAGAATTGTTGCAAAGGCTTATAAGTCTGAATTGGGATGTGTTTTCCGGGTTTGGAGTTTTTGGTATTAGAGCAATATGGGTTTTATTGATTTGGTTGAGATAGAGAAGGCCCTCCCTAAAATCCTTGGTTGATCCAATGATCTCCTCGTTAATGATATCCCAAAATCTATGGCAATCTTGTTTGGCCACCTGCAAGAGAAGACTCATGACATTGTATTCGGCAATTTTTTTTTCTTCTTGTTTGGAAACTTCTCCTACACCATGTCATGAGTCTTCTCTTGTAGGTGGCCAAACAAAATTGCTATCTTCCCAAGTTTGTCACTCCCCGACCATTACTCCATCCCAGATTCACAATGGTTCTACACTCGGGATCCTCCGCCTATGAAGCTTCGAACTTAAACTATTTATGGCCTTTAGAGTATGGGGCTAAACTATCCAATAAAATGGGGTTATGGTCCAAACCAATTATGGGGCAATGAATGGTCCGTGAGTCAGGACATAAATCCATCCACTTTTCATTCATCAGACATCTATCGAGCCTTTCCTGGATAACGACAATGTCCCCCTACTTTTTTACCCAGGTAAATCTTGGTCCATTAAATTCCACATCAAACAGGTACAGTCCACAAAGCTTCTCAGATATCTTGTTCTTGTGTTACACCAAGGGGCATCCCTCATTCTGATTGGACTCATCAATTCATTTAAATCTCCCATTCAAATCCAAGGACAGTTCATGTTGTCATGCAGTCATACACCAAGCTCTAGTAAATGACTTTCTCCCTTCTATAAGGAGGCCCATACATGAAAGAGATATGTGATCCGTCCATCAGAGAACCACCCGTAACACACATGTCTATAATATTTTTATTTGCCAATAGAATCCATAAGCTAAGACCTTCAGCCGTTCCACTCGGGTCCACATTAAAACCATTTGAATATCTGAATTGAGACCTTAATCGATTCATTCTGTAGGTGCCTTGCTTGGTCTCTATCAAGAACACCATAATGGGATTGTGAGAGCGAATAAACTCCCTTAAGGTTTGAACCGTCAAAGGATTCCCCAACCCTTGACAGTTCCATGATAGTTGTATCATTGGGGACTTGTGGCTGATTTTGGCCAGCCACCACAACCATACCTCGAATCATTCATTCCCATTCATTTTCTTCTCCACTCCATGTGTCTGAGATGTTGAGAAGTATCATAAATTGCTTTCTTTGGAGGCAAAAGAGTTTTTATCACAAATGGTTCTTGAAGTTGACCCTCACCATCAAGATGGTCCCTGAAATTGAAAATCAATCAATGTAGTCTTTGAAAATAGGTGTTGCAAATCAATGTGGTCATTCCGTCACAATTTTGTTAAAAATTCCGTTAAGTGCTGATGTGGCACATGAATGGGCCCCATAAGATTTACGGGTTTTTATCACAAATGGTCCCTAAAATTGACTCACACCATCAAGATGGTCCCTGAAATTGACCTACACCATCAAGATGTTCCCTAAAATTGAAAATCGGTGAATGTAGTCCTTGAAAATAGGTATCACAAATCAATATGATACTTTTGCTAGAATTCTGTAAAAAAATTTGTTATGCGCTGATGTGGGTTTAATAATTAATTAAAAAAGTTGTCTAAATGCCTTTTTGCACAATAGAATTTTTTTCTTATAGTATAACCTACTCTGAAGAGAGATCACTTCCATAAATTCTCAAAGGCACAGGGCTTAACCAAGGCCTAAGAAGGGATTTGGAAATAGTTTTCAACCAACAATAGACGCACCTGATTTATAACCTCATTATCTCAAAGCAGATCTTGTCGTTCTTTGAGTCACCAGACCACCAGGGAAGCGTCGAACAAGCTCTCCAAGATTAAGGTTGTGAAGATGTTGATTGCGTAAATGCAAGGTTATAAAAAAACGCTAGGCGCCAGTTGGGCGGCTGGCTGGCGCTTAGCGCCTAGGCGGGGACACTTACAAAAAATTATACTTGTATGAAATCTATGGATAAGAGATAATAAAAGAATGATAAAATGCAAAAAAAGGATCCAACAAGTCTAAAATTTAAAAACACATTAAGCATATATGCCATATAATCATAGTGAGGAGTATTGTAGAATGACACGCGAGAAAAATATACTTGGGAAAAAGAATGAAAAAGAAACACAAAACAGCCGCTATGAAGTATTGAACTCATGACCTGGAAACTAATGAAGACGTGCTGACCAACACGTACAAGGCCACACCTGTGTCAATCTTTTACAACAACTAAAATATAAGCTAGTGTAGCAGCATTATTTGACATTTGAAAAACCCTAGCAGCTACACCCACTCTCACATTTTAGCTTTTGATGACCTCGAGCCCAGAGCCTAAACCCTCTCTCTAATTTAAACTGTTGCTTCTCGGGTAGCACAGAGGCTTAGGATGCGCACACATGTCGTGCATCAGGAAAAGGAGCTCCATAGGATTCCAATTGAAGGGCTACTCTTATTTCTGAATGCCCTTCCCTCATTTATGAGGTCTCTCTCTCATTTCTCTAAAAGATGAGAGATGTCTCCCAAGAAAATCAGAAGCGCCTCTCTTTCTAGAAATTGAAATAAGTCTCTCATTTATCTCCACCCTCTCTCACATCAACACAAACCTCATACATGAGCCCAGCTCACCTATTTCAGCCATCACGGTTTGCCGACGTACAATGGTAAAACGCATCAATCTCTTCTCTGCTCATTAATTTGTTATTTCCAACATACTACAAGTTCACAATTTAGACTTGGATAGGATTTTTTTTTTTTAATTTCAAAAGAAAAAAAAAAAAACCACCTAGCACCGCCTACCCCGCCTAGGCCGCTGCCTAGAGCCCAACAGATTTTTCCAACCGATTTGCAAGAAAACGCCTTGGGTCACCACCGCTCAGCGCCTAGGCCGTTTTTTAGAACACTGCGTAAATGTTAACGGTGATGTCCTAGAAGTCGTTGCCAATCTGCCAAGTCGTCACCAAAGGTGATCTTGATCCAGGTTCAATTCGGTGAAGAGTGTCGAAGTGTGTAAAGATGGGTGTATTGAGATATTTTTTAGAGAATAGACAGCGAAGGAGGTAGAGGAATGTGGACTGGGATCAGAGGTGATTGCAGGATTGGATTTTTGGGTTCATAACTTTTTATTAACTATTAAATTATTAAACTTATTTGTAATTTTTTTTAATTTAATTAGACTTGTGTGATCCATTTATGTGTCACATCAGCACATAGCAAAATTTTTGACAGAATTATGACGAAAATGCTACATTGATTTGGGACACTTACTTGCGGAACTATGGGATCATTTTGATGTTGCATGTCATTTTCAGAGACAATTTTGATGTCGCGGATCAATTTCAAGGACCATTTGTGAGAAAAAAGGACTTATGAGACCCAAATATGTGCCACATCAACACTTAACGGAATTTTTAACAGAATTGTGACGGAAAGACCGCATTGATTTGTGACACCTATTTTCAGGGACTACATTGATTGATTTTCAATTTCAGGGACCATCTTCATGGTAAGAGTTAATTTCAGGAACTATTTGTGATAAAAACCCTTTGTAAAATGATGGGTGTCCTCTCCTCTTTATCTTCAGTGCCTCTTCAAAATTCTCTGTGTTTTGAAAAAATAAAAAAATAAAAAAAATCTCCGTCTCTTTCTCGATCTCCCTCCGGTCAGCGACTTCCTACAATTTACACAGTAAGAGATGAACTCTTCGGTGCCAATTTTACATCCATCACAAGTCACCACCATTGATGTTACTCATCTGCATCATTACTCTTATACCAGGTCGTTATTGCAAAAGCATTCACGATGCTTGTAAAAAGTTTGGGGTTTTCAGGTAATTACACATATTCATGTTAAAGGTGCTCTAGACTAGTTTGAAAGTGTTTTTAAAATGAATCAAAGTGTTTTTAAGAAAATATTTTTGGGTTCTAAAAGAACTTAAAATGTTTCCTACAAGAACCATTAGTTATGTGTTTTTTATAAGAAGTACTTCAAGTGATATTTTAGAATTCACTTGCACTTTTACTAAAAATTCGTTTCAAAAACATCTTTACAAATAGCGTTTTCAGTCATTTTAAAATCAGTTCTAAACGAGCCTATATTAACAATAATAGAAGTGCTAGATATCATGACCTAAACCTAAAAATTAGGACTGAAACAAGATTAAAGACTAACTATTGCAAGACAATTACCGAATAAAGTCTAAGAATATAGCGAACTAAAAAAGCTTTGCGCTATAATGCAAGTTCGATCCCCACTGATTCCCCTCTCTCCTAGTAGTTAATTATTTAACCTGCTGCACGGTATGACTCCATTAAAAAAGAAATCTTTACTTCAGAAGGCCACTAGTCCTAATTGTAATTCAGATCAAGGCAGGTGGCATTTTCAATTTATACATGTACAAGTAAAACGTAGGAATGGATACTCGTTCTACATTTTGTTCTCAGTCCCATATCGAATCGTTTTTACTTCCCTTAATTCCATAGCAACCGTAGCCCCTGTAACCATACATATTAAATGGCCATGGCCTCCAGTCTTTTGTCATCGAGTAGCTCTGTCTCTCACTTACACACAATCACACAGGAGTATGGTAACTTTGTCAAGTAGGCAAATGGACTGATGATCCACATTATCTCTATTACCACGTACTTTACTTTCCTGCACCATCCCTTTGTGAAAATTTAGTTCACACTACCGTTATAGTAGCTAGGCTCAAATCAAAATGCACCATTCATTTCATTAAGTTTGGTTATGATCGAAACATATAAATAATCCTCCAAACCTCCAAAATATGCCATGCATGCTTTATATTTCATCCACTACGTATACATGGTTAAAACTTACCCACCTAACACCACTACTTATACAAACTTATATATGAAAAGTACTTCTGAGCTTTGGATATTCAATTTCCCTGAAGCATTACTTACTTTACCACCCTCTAAATTTTATCTTTTTTTTTACATCCCTTCAAGTTCTGAATATTACACTAAAAACCGATAAGATATTTCATTACTTTCACATAACACCTTTTCTCAAAATTGTTTTAAAATTTTTTCACACCAACTTAAAATAATCTCATAAAAACAAGTTTAACTTTATAGTAAGTACTACGGTCTAGTGATATTCCTCTTCACTTGGAAGTAAGGTCTTAGGTTCAATTCTCGTCAAAGGCGAATTTGAACCACATTATTGTTAGCCTATTGTGAGGCTTGACCTACTCCCCCACTCTCTTAGTGTACATAATATCGTTTTTTTTTTAAATTACATAAAATAATAACATAAATAAATAAACCTTTCAAAAAAAAAAAAAAAAAAAAAAAGACATAAAACATAGAAGAAGAAAGAAAAAAAAAGGAATAATCACTTGAAGACAAAGCAGTCTTTGTGAGCTTTGTGAGTTTCGGGTTATTCATCCCTCTCTGGACTAAAATGCCATGATTACTATTTCATCCACTACATATATACCTATTGTTACACGTAACACCACTTTCTACACCAACATATATATGGAAAGGAATAATATTTACATTCTTTCTTGGATGAAATTATTATTCTACACAATTGTATAATCATCCAAATGTGCTGAGTAAATCAATGATGTAAATATTAAGTAACATATTAATGATGAACTGTTTGATACATTTGGATGAACAAGTATTATCCTATAAGAATAAGTTCATCTCAAACGAGAAATGCAAGTATTATCCAATGGAAAGTACTTACCTTTGGTTATCCCATGAACTGAACCAGCGCACTGTAAATACAGTGAGTACGTGTGCATATGAGAACCATGCTTTCAATTAAACGTATCAGATCCATCTGATCATCATTCTTCGGTCTTAATACTACTACGCACGGAGAACCCTATGATTGCCTGCAATTTGTTATGCAATGGTCTGGAACGAAATGTTTAAAGATCCAAAACTGCACTCACCAATTTAGCACATGGCCTATGGCCAAGCAACTTCTCCAACCCTTTTGTGAACTGCACTACAACTCCTTTTAACGAAACTCTGGTATGTATATGTGTCTATGCATGTTTCCTTAATTTACTTTTTAGTTTACATTTTAACTGATGAATTTTTTATCAGCTGACAAACGACACTAACTTGCTCGCAATCATGACTCGAAATTGGCTAAACCTGACGCCCGGGGGGATGTATATAGACTTTTGGAAGCATGAGTACAATAAACACGGTCGATATGGCGGTTTTCCTAGCCAGAATGCATAATTGAAAAAAGCATGTGATTTAAGTTATCAGAACAAAATGATGGATCATTTTACGGCTAAACATATCACGCCAGGAAATAATTGTACCCTCGCTTCACCGGAGAAGGCCATTCACGATGCTTCTGGGAATAAGTACAGGCCTATCATTGTTTGCGAGACCGTCAATGGGTGGGATTGGCTGCTTGAAGTGGTGATTTGCTAAGGGTACAAAGCCGATCGATTGTGCCAAGCTAAAGAGAAAATCCAATTGCATTGACCCGATGTTAATAAATTATGGTACCGGCCGGTAGATACGTAGTTATATATGTTGTGACATATGTTCTTATCAACATTGTGATTGTGTAAATCCTAAGTAGAGATAAAATAGGAATCCTTTGGAATCTAGAAGATCTTTCATAAATTCTCTTTCATAAATAAAGGCACAAGGATTGGGGAATTAACACACAATTCCTCAAGCCTATTCTCCACTCTCTCTTTATCTCTATGCCGCACCCCTCAGTAAATATAGGCTACAACACGTTATCAGTACGCTCTTCACGCTGTGCTAAAGAGAATTTATTCGTCTCCAATCAGGGGACCGTTTCAATTATTTTTAATTGATTAAATTTTGATTTTATTGAATTCATATACTTTTATTGATTCAATTTATTTTTTTTCTTATGTTGAACGTGATACAATCTTCAGAGATGGAAAGCCAATTTGAAGAAATAATTTTCTGCATCAAACCAGTTCATTAATATCTTCACATAATCAGATTTTTCCAAAACAACGGTTTTTATCGCGATATTTTTGCAGCCCTGATAACATGAACATACACCATAATGCATGACCCAACATTACGTTTTTCGAATTTTAGATTCTACATAAATTGTGTATGCATTATATTCATAATTATGGAATTATGTGAATTGATATTGCATGAAATTATATATAGATCAGCATTAAACTATATATGCATAAAATTGAATTGAATAAAACTTTGAAAAAAAATTAGGGTTTCGAGACCCTAACCAGCGAGCTGCAGGCTTTGAGCCGCGCTGCTTTGCGAGACATGGAGCTGCGATGCACTAAAGCACAGCTTTGCTATGCTGAAAACCCAAAAAATGACACCATTTAGCGTCATCCCCAACCCAGAAAAACCCAGCCTCGCCTGAAGCTAAGACTACGACTTTGCCATCCTTATTTTCTGGACATCACGATATGCAATCGTGTTAGTTTGGGTTTGCACCGTTGTCTCCGACGACATCCCTTGAATTCTCGTTTGAAATTCATTGAAATCGAGGATTCCTCGAACCGAATCCTCTTGATTCTACCCTTCCCCAATGTCGAGGATCCTTCTTCGTCATTGAGACTGGTTCTTCGATGAACCATCATGCATCGCAACTCATTCTTGAAGTTTTCTTACCAAGACACCGTCGCCAGAACCGATAGCTCTGGCCTTCTCGTCCAATGAGCACACCCAGTATCGGCTGGGATACTTTCTTGGTCCACCTGAGCCCTATTTGGGCCCTAATAACTCGGCTCACAGAACTGGAAAAAAAAAAAAAGAAAAAAAGAAAAAAAAAACAGTGTTTTCCTCCTGGGCTCACTTGCAGCGGCTTGCCCCGTGTGGTTGTGGTGCTCCCATGTGACGCGCCACACAGGATCTGTGCACTCAGTTTTGGGCCTTCTGTCCCACCCGTGCTTTGGGCTTGCCTGCAGCAACCTAGCAATGCGTGGAAGCATACTGTCTTCCCCCATGGCTCGGCCTGCCTCTTGTCCAGCCTAGATTTGGGAATGGGCCTCAAGGCATATATTTTTATGCTTTCGTGGGCTTTGGTCCATTTTGGGCCACCTAAATTTTTTTTAAGGCACTATTAGGTTTATATTTTTTCGCCCAATTCTTCCCATTGGCCCGAAGACCAATAATTAATTAAATCACCATATATTGTTGCCTACATGCATTTTTCAATTGCTATATATTTCTGTTACTTCTGGAGCAATTTAGATATAGAAGGTTGAAGAACCTGAATGCGCAACACTTATGTTGAGACTCGAAGTTCTCCATGCTTAAATCCGTTTAAACCAAACCATGTCATAGAACCTAAATGTTATAACTTTGATGTTTATGGAAATTTTATTTCCTAAAACACCAATCACATTCTTGTTTCCACCATTCATCGTATTGTTGAACTATAATAAATTCGATTTCACTAATTTTGAAGTTTCGAATAAGCCTCCGCCATGATCTTCATTCAAAGACTTATGCCTTAAGCATATCAAATGGAAGTACCTCACTGCCGAGGACTCCATGGCTCTTTGACTCGCTTCGGATCGTTTCAAATCATGCAAAGATGAATTCTTGCCTGAAGCAAAACATGATTAAAACCTTTACGTCCATGAATAGGTACAATTCTAAAGTTTATATCCGATTGAATTTTGATTGGAAGAAAATCTTTATCGTCATTCTATATCTAAATTGCTCCAGAAGTAACAGTATAGAGAGCGGAAGTTTACTAAATTCTTGGATCTGATTACTACCACACTTGTGAGAGAATGCTACCCCACCAATTCGGCTGGGAGCTACTGAACGGTATTGACCCAGTTTCGGCTGGAGTCTACCGAATAGTGGTGCCTTGCTTCGGCAGGGATACATCGAAATGCATGCTCTTCTTCAGCAGAGGTGCATAGACGGGCATGCTTTGCTTCGGCAGAGGTGTACCAAACGGTATTGCTTTGCTTCGGCAGAGGCTACTGAACAAACCCCTCCAGTTTCGGTTGAAACCTATCGAACCCAAGTTTGGGTCTGTTTCTCTCTCATACAATCTAATTTCGAGTTTGTTTTGCAACATATGGTAGAATCAGGCTTGCCTGAAGCATGATCCTTGGCACCTAAAACTTCAAGAATAAGGGATAGTATTCCTGAACCTCAACCCTACAGAATCTAACTCCGTTTTGATGGAATAGATCATTGGTTATGCACTTTTCCATCATTTTACCAATGTTGTTGAGGAATACCATTCTCGTACTCAATCTGTGAGACTAAGTTTGCTCCACCTAACATATTTGGAAGAGCGAAATTTGACATGGAAGGCTGTATTGGCCAAACCCCCTTATATATTTGGTTTACTTTGTGAATAATTTATTTTGTTCTTGGATTTAAGATTGGTATTTGGATATCACTATTATTCTCGAATAAAGAGTTAATTAACGAAAATTACCACATGTGACTACAATTAACTCATGCTACCTATGTTTTGTGGGGAAGTTAGCAGTCTGGTTCTATGCTAACTTCATACCTAATCATCCCCTGACAACCTTTCAAGCTTATCCAACCTGATTGGGGGGCATGACACTGCCCTATATTGTCCAATGGTACTAATTTTACCATAAAAGGAAGCCATATACTCACTCGTTCTAGAAGAACGCATTTTGAGCTTTAAGGATATTCAAGAGTACTATGACCATATTGAAACCAATGTAGAAATTAAAGCAAAATTCCTTGGCTTATTACCATATTGCACTTCCTAAGAATATAGCCAGAGGCATATTCTAGAGAAGATGGAACGCTTAACGAGTAGATTACACCCATTCAGGCCCACTATGTGGCCAGCTAGAAGCCTGCGATTCCAAAGGAATTTTCACTATGGATGTACGTTTGGGATATCTAGGATGATCCGTGATGCGCTGTTTTGGGCATCCTTTTACCAGAAGTAAAGACATCATACCTAGACGCGTATTATACCTGAGCACCCTCCATCTTTTCTACAAAGGATTCAAAATGGGACATTTGTGGACTGATTCAACCACCCTGTGAACTATTTAGATACTTTATAGTATTGGTTGATGCTTCTACACGTTGGTCGCACATGTCGCTGTTGTCCACAAGCTGCATTCTCCACACTAGTGGCTCAGATTAACAAGCTTAGGGTTCACCACCCTGATTATCTGATCAAATTTATTTGATTTGATAAGTTGGAGAATTTACATCAAAAACTTTCGATGGATATTGCATGTCGGTTGGGTTTTGAAGTTGAACATCTAGTCCCATGTTTATACCCAAAATGACCCAGCAGAACTATTCATTAAACGCCTTCAAATGATTGCCCCGATCTCTGCTTGGGGCCATGCAATATTGCGAGCAACCATGTTGGTCCGCCTGAGGCCCGTCACGACCCAACCTTATAAAGCGCATGTCAGTTAGTTACCAGATACGAACCAGACATATTGCATTTACGCGTCTTTGGTTGTGCGGTCTATGTGCCATTTTGCGCTGCCCTTACATACAAAAGAAAAAAAAGGATCCTCAGGGAAGGATGGAAATCTATGTCGGTTATGATTCTCCTTCTAATATTTGTTACTTAGAACCTTTGACAGGTGATCTCTTTACCACTCGTTTTGCGGATTGTTACTTTTATGAGATAGTCTTCACGTCGTTAGGGGGAGATAAGAACGTTAACGTTCCTAAAAAAATGACGCGAATTATCGTGGATGTCTCAACTATGTCTCATCTCGATCTCAATCTAGATTGTTAGAGTATAACCAGAGACTTCCTCTGATCTAGCAAAAATGACGAGATCACATATACCAGCTGCAAATGTGCTTGCAAAGATATGTACCAAATGTACCACGGACCTTCATCCCGAAAGCAGGAACGCCATTACTGTGGTTGACCCTCGTACATTAGACGCTAGCCAATCAATCTGTCATATGCTAAAAGCGTGGCAGATCACTCGGTTTGAGGATTCACCTCCCCAAAAGTGGAGGAATGTGGCATGAATGAATCCGCCCTTCGATCGCTGTCTCAATCCTTTTCGTCTTGTGAGATTAAATTCGGATTACTCCCAAAACCTGAAGTTCTTGGTCATGTATACTAGTTTGGATGAGATATGGAATGAAATGAGATTATTATAGATGATGTTTCATTTATATGGTAACTACCGACAAAAATGAAAAACAATGATAACAAACCATGTTTCATTGATTAATATCGATGTAGAACTGATTTGTCAACTAGAAGAATCAATTGATGATGAATGAGATGAATGAAATAGTGCGATATAACTCCTTGTGGTGCAAGGTTTCTCTCATATGCCATGTGATTGGTTGTAGCATTACAAACGTGGTTGTAATATCTCTGGGATCCTGATATGAACCCTACATAGAGTTTTCAAAAGACTTACATGTATTGATACAAATCATTCTAGATCACAAGAACACCCTTTCGGTTCTTCAAGAGACCTTCACTTTACGGATGCAGAACTATCCAGGTAGATGTGGTATACCCGTCTAAGTGAATATTTGATCAATTAAGGATATATGCCCCTGCATGTATAAAATCCGAAATTGCTAGAGTTAAGAATACTAACTCGCAACTAACGTTGGACTTTAAGATGAATGATCTTGGGAAAACTCGACATTACCTCGACCTGAAGTTTTGAGCTAGTTCTAATGGTATTTTGGTCCACCACTCGAACTAGACCCAGAAGATGTTACGTCTAAGTATACCTTGATCGTCTATATGCTAGATGCAAATGAAACCTTTACGGAGGGTATGGAGCATAAGGTTCCATATTGGAACGTGAGTCAACCATATCTAAGTACCATTGGCGTTTGTTGTACTTAGCTCAATTTACTAGAATCAAACATCTTATGTGTTGATAATCTTTTGTCATAAAGCAGCACTGCGGCTACACGCCACCACCAAATTTCGTGTTAAAGATATTTTTATGTTACTTCAGATTTGGGCTTATCTATCCCTATGCATCTCAGAATAGATCACACCCCATTGATCTTCGGAATGATGCTTACCTTGTGGGATTCGCTGAATCAGACCATCTGTCTGACCGCACAAGGTACGTTCCCAAATGGTTATGTCTTTACCATTAAGGAACACCACAATATCTTGGAGGTCAACCAGATAGACTTTGTTGCGAAACCTTTGAATCGTTCCAAGACTTATTGTATCTCATCACGTGAGAGATATGGTCAAGAAGTCTTGTTGAGCATATTCAAAATCCCTGTATTTTTCATCCATCATTGAGTCCCAACAACGATCCATGAAGACAACGCCGTATGTATCGACCAGATCATGACACATCGAACAAGTTAACGCTAAGCATATTGTGTCTACATCAGCATGAGCATCAGAAGATTGAAGTCAAGCAGTCCGATCCCTTACAACCTTGCTGACCTCTACACGATGTCACTGCCGAAGTCTACCTTCCAGAAGCTTGTCCAAGGAATTGGTATGCGTAACTTTCTCATTTGCGATGCTTGTAGTTTCATTTGGAAGTTTTGTCAAACTCAGGGGGAGTATCCAGAAATATACTCACTTGACCTTGATGTACTCTTTTTTCTACGATTAGGAGCATTTTTCCAACTGGGTTTTTGCTACCTAACTAGGTTTTGACGAGGCACCCATCCTGGGTTGGTCATACCCTTTTGTACATTCTACTTGCATCCCGAAGACGTATAGTTTTGACTTAATGCAACTTCTCACTTTTCTCCTTATCCTATGGGTTTTTCTCCCACCTTGGGTTTTGCCATAGCGAGGTTTTGTGAGTTTTACTACCCATGCATTCTTCCATTTGTTTTGAGACTCGCATTCGCTACTTGTGCCGACTAGACGAGATGACTTCATCAACTGCTTCTACATTTGCCTGAAGATCTGATGCGCCATCTACATGAATATTTGCGCACTCAAAGGGGAGTGTTGTGACATATGTTCTTATCAACATTGTGATTGTGTAAATCTTAAGTAGAGATAAAATAGGAATCATTTGGGATCTAGAAGATCTTTCCTAATAGACTTTGTATTACTTAGAGAGCAAGTTTCTCTCCTTCTTATTACTATAAATAAATGCACAAGGACTGCGGAATTAACACACAATTCCTCAAGCCTATTCTCCATTCTCTCTGTCTCTTTATGCCGCACCCCTCAGTAAATATAGGCCACAACAATATATATATATATATATATATATATATATATATATGATCAAGGGACAAATATTTTTACACTTCTTTTGAGCCTTTAGATTAAAGCTATTTTAATGGTTAAGATATGGTTTATTTACTAATTTGAAATATGAAAGGGAATTAAAATTCATTAATTGTGAAAAATTATTATTAGTGTTTCTATCTCCTACGTATATCTTAAAAGATTTAACGCCATTAAATCCTATACATTTAGCAGCAAAGTGTATAGAATTTCCTTCAACTAACTGGTTTGCAAGCAGCGGCTCCTTAGTTTGATTTGGAGCATTTTGGTGTTGTTCGGGTTCATGGTGGTGGTGCCTGTAATTCCTCCATTTCACCCCAATTCCAAAACGTGTTCTAAAATAAAAACTTGTTTTTGGTGTTTGTAATCCAAAATTTGATCTTTTATTTATCCTCAAATGTTTCTTTTCCCAATGCTTTAGTAAGCACATTGGCTAATTGAAATGAAGAACAAACATGCCTTCTTGCAACAACCCCTTCTTGAATCTTTTGCCGAATAAAATGGCAACCAATTTCGATATGCCGAGTTATCTCGTGAAAAACCAGGTTAGTCGCAATATACAAAGCTGCTTTATTATCACTATATAACAAAGTGGGTTTGGAATGAGCCAAACGAAGATCTTTGAGAAGGTATCTTAGCCATGACATCTCTTGGCAAGTATTCGTCATAGCCCTATATTCTGCTTTCACTGAAGACAATGAAACGGTCTTTTGTCTTTTTGATTGCCATGAAACCAAAGAAGAGCCCAAGAAAATGCAATAACCTGTAGTTAACCATTTAGTAATTGGACAACCTACTCAGTCAGAAACACAATATGCACGTAAAGACAAGTCATTTTGTGAAGAGAAGAAAAGACCTTGTCCCGATGCATTCTTGAGATAATGCAAAATGCATAGAGCAGCTTCCATGTGGGGCTTTCAAGGTTCACGCATAAACCTACTCAAAATGTGCACTGAATAAGTGATGTCAGGTCTTGTAATAGTAAGGTATATAAAACGTCCAACTAGCCTCCTATACTGTGACGGATCCTTGAGTAAATCACCATTATTCGAAAGTTGAAGTCCTCGCTCCATAAGATACTCAACATGTGCTCCACCTAGCAACCCACCATCTTTAAGAATTTCCAATGCATATTTACGTTGAGAAAGAAAAATACCCTTATGTGAACGAGCAACTTCAATCCCCAAAAAGTATTTTAAATACTGAGATCCTTGATTCGAAAGCGACTATGCAAGAAATCTTTGAGTACCGCTATTGCCATGGAGTCATTACCTGTGATCACAATATCATCCATATAATTAAGAAGAGCTGTAAAGACTATCCACGATGGTGCGTAAAGAGCAAATAATCAGCTTTAGACTGAGTAAAACTAATAGATTGTATGGCTTCAGAGAATTTAACAAACCATTGACACGAGGCTTTCTTTAAACAGTATAAAGATTTATGGAGGCGACATACAACATTATCCCCCTGTCGCTGAAAACCAGGTGGAGGAGACATATAAATTTCCTCATTCAAATCACCATGAAGAAAAGCGTTGTTAACGTCAAGTTGGTGAAGTGACCAATTAAATGTGGTTGCGAGGGATAACAAACACCGAACAGTAACCATCTTGGCAGTAGGAGAAAAAGTTTCATGATAATCAACGCCTTCCATTTTTGTGAAACCCTTAGCAACTAAATGAGCCTTATAATGCTCAGTAGAGCCATCCAAATGACGTTTGATCTTATAAACCCAACGACTACCAATAGGCTTCTTACCAGGAGGCAAAGAGGTCATAGTCCAAGTACGATTATCCTATAAAGCTTGCAATTCAGATTGCATAGCTTGCTGCCAAAGAATATGAGGTGCTGCCTCCTCATATGTAGTGGTTCAATATCTTGCTGAATTTCACCAATAAAAGAGAGATGCAATGGCGAATAACGGTGAATAGAAATATATTTGTAAAGTGGATAACGAGTACCTTTGTGTGGCGTAGGACCTGGCAGCAATGAAGACGACGAAATGGAAGTGGGTAACGTGACAGAGCAAACATAATCATTAAGTTTAGCCGGACAAGTCTTGACACGGTTGGATTGGCGAAGAAGGGCGGGTGGATTGGTAGGAGAAGTTATGGGGCCTGGGATAGTGAGAGGGTTAGTGGGGTCAGCTAAGAGGGTTGATGCAGGTGCTAATATGGGTTAGGATATGGTTCCTGGTGAAGGCTGGTTGATGGGAGGATTATGGGGGATGTGGTGAGTCGGTGGAATGGTTGAATGGTTATTCGAGTGGGGTTAAGCTAATGTCAGGTGGTGGAATAGTGGAATGGTGGAAGTGTAAGTCTAAAGTACGGTCAGGTGGTGTAGGCAATACATGATTAGAAGAGGGATCTGATGATGGATGGGTGGTGGGATTCGGTTCAAGATGATACGGAAATATATTTTCATGAAAAACTACATCCTTACTGGTGAAAACTTTGTGATTGGATAAATCATAATGTTTAAAAGTTTTTGACCTATAGGATAACTAAGGAAAATACTTTTGACTGCACGAGAAGCAAATTTGTGAGAGATATGAAAATTAGTAGCATAGGCAAGACAGCCAAAAACACGCAAATGGGAATAAGTTGGAGGTTTGCCAAAAAGTTTCTCAAAAGGGGTTTGGAAATTTAAAACTGGAGTAGGCAAACGATTGATAATATGAACATCCGTAAGAATAAACTCCCCCCAGAATTTGGGAGGGAGATGAGCTTGAAACTTGAAAGCCCGTGCCGTCTCAAGAATATGTCGATGCTTGCGCTCGACAACACCATTTTGTTGAGGCGTATAAACACAAGAATGTTGAAAAAGAACGCCGTTTGCCTTGAAAATTTTTTGCAAAGAAAGAAATTATCCTCCATTGTCAGCATGAAATTGCTTGATAGTTAAATTGAATTGTGTGCGAATAAGGGAAAAGAAATCTTGTAAAAGTTTTTGTGTCTCATTTTTATGATGCATCAAAAACACCCAAGTAAAACGGGTGCAATTGTCGATAACAGTAAGAAAATAATGAGCACCACAAAGTGAACCATGTCTATAAGGTCCCCAAATATCACAATGGATAAGTTGAAAAGGTGCAGATGTTGAAATTGAACTATTACCAAAAGGTAAACGATGTTGTTTTGCTAACGGGCATACATCACAAACTTGACTATAATTAAAAGGAAATTGTAACAATTGTTTTGACATAAAACTTAATCCAGATGAGGAAACATGTCCTAAATGACGATGCCAGAGGTCAGTGGTAGTAAAGTTATGGTTGCAGGTGGGTTGGGGTGAATGTTGGTGCTTGTTTGTGTGGGATTTTTCGGACACTAGTGACACCAAGTAATAAAGGCCATTGCGCTACTTACTGATAAGATTTTTACCACCTGCAAAAGTAGGGATAAAAACACTTAAAAATACTTGCAAGAGAACAAGGTAGTTGTAGTATAAACAGCTCAAGCAAGGTCGTTTCCATAGGGATTGTTTGAATAATTTGTATTTAAACTAATTTTTAATTAACTATTTAAAACAAAGTTTTGAAAATGTTGATTTTATGACCTAGAATATTAAAAATGAATTTTAATTAAAACAATTAAAGAAAAACAATTAAATAAACCAATTTGAAAAGGAACAATCTTAAAAAATAATGATAAAAGGACACTAGGGTTCCGCCGTCCCCATAATAATCTTATGTAGTTTTACCAATTACTTTTGAATTACACATGCAACTTTGAAGGTTAGGTTTTCCTTATGCATATTTTACTTGTGGCATTCAAGCTGGAACGTATATCAAACATACATTCGTCTGTGGCATTCAGATCAAATATAAACATGCATGACTCATTACGCTTTGTAAAAACCCTTTGAAAAACCATGCAACCACTAAGATGTGGCATTCGTCCTAGGTAAACTTACAACTATCAATCACAAGAAGCAATACTCAATCCTCTGGTGGCATTCCGACTGAATGGCATCCGATTACTTATCTAAACATCCTAATGGTAGCTAAGCATTAAGATATAGAGACAGTTTAAACACAGTGATTAATAATTCAAAGTATGCATGCATAATATCATAAGCAATTAAATAAAGACTACATATTCATGCTAGGGCTCAAGGCATCGCCCTAGCAAACGAAAATTAGTTACGAACAACCATAAAACAAAAATAATTTTATTGAAATAGAAAAACGATAGAAAACACCTTGAAATACAAATCGTCAAAGCCTAGCTAAGTTCTCCAAATTGATGAGTTCGCTTTCCATTGTTTCTAATGGCTAAATAGCCTTATTTATACAAAATAAAATCCTACGTATAAAAAGTTTTCTAAAAACTAGGAAACATAATAGAATAAGATAACTAGGAAATAAAAGATTTCCTATTTGAACTGAAATTCGGACTTGTCATAAAATCAGACTTTTAACTGACCAAATCAACACTAATTCCAAAAGGTCTCTTTTGAAAGCTGAAGACGTCCCCTACAAATCCTCAGAAGGAATCTTCCTCAAAATATGCCATCTTGACCTTCAAAATACCCAAAACGTCCAGAAACGTCAATCTGGAAAGCTGCTCGCTGGGCCTTCTTTTCTTCACCACGGTCAAATGACTTGGTAGGAAAATCTGAAACTTTGATACAATCATCTTGAAAGAATCGTGAACATTCTCCAATTAGAATCACTTCAAAATTCATCGGTTTGATCACTTTCTGCTCTAGAGGAAGTCGAATATCCAACATTGAAAATATATAACAAAGTATTAAAATTCTACCAAAATAACCAATAAACTATAACTAAGAATAGGGTAAATTATATGGTATAATATGGACTCATCAAATACCCCCAAACTTAGCTTTTTGCTTGTCCTCAAGCAAAACAAAACTCAAAAACAAATTAAAAACTAACAAACTAGAAACTTAAACAAAACTAATTAAGACATAAAAATTTTACCTTCAAGTTGCAATCCATAGAAAACGTTAAAAATTAGAACATCTTTCCAAAAGTTCCAACTAATCCCACCACAAAGTCTAAGCCAGAAATGAATTCATGAACTTCCTTTGGTGTAAAGTGAACCAACATGGTTAAAGAGACTCGACTAAAACCCTTACCACTCATCTTTTTATTTCAAACATAATTATTTTTTTCTTTCACTTTCTTCAATTTTTCATTTCTTTTTTGGAATTTTTTTTTCTTCTTTTTCTAGTAACAGTAGTGGTCGTGCAATGTTAGTTCACTTAAGCTTTTGATCTAACCCATGTAGCGAGCTTTAGGTCAATGACTCCCAAACCACTAAGGTTTTAGGGCACTAGGTGTAAAACATCCCTAAGGACTTACTAACTCGAGCTAAAAAGGCTACGAAACCAACTAACCACCCTGCCACATGCCAAAACTCTACCGTTTGACGCGAGAATCACTGCTGATTAGGTAGCACTGACCCGGTTACTAAGTAAAGCCTCAGGGTGGAACAATTATTACTTTATTTGTAACACATACTAAAAGTCAACACTATTAAGAAATATTGTATATCTTCAACTAAAATGAAAGGACTCGATGAACGGGTGCTTTAATACCTCTAAATACCTATGAGAATTTTGCTTCTAGATTCCTTGCTCTTGTTGGAACCTCCATTTGTCCCACATCAGACATAGGGAGAAGAGAATAGTACTTTAAATAGAACTACCCCACTCTAACTAACACCGAGGCCTTTTGTGATAAAACCCCACACCTGAGGATTGGACATATGGTAAAGTGGGGACAGTATCGGTGTTGTTGGAGTGGACCCTTGGCCCGTTGACCTGAAAAATTCCACAGCTCTCTTCTATTGGGGTCGAAAAATCTCTACACAGAAGAACCTCTGCCAAACCTTTGAAGACTAATACACTGCCAAAGCTCTCGTCGAAGAACATTCAACCAAAGCCGAAGCTTTCTCTCGACCAAAGCCGAAGTACTTCCTTGAAGAATCAACAAGCGCTCGTGCTGATTCCTTCAAGACTTTGTTGCAAGCTTATAAACTTGTAGCAACGTTCATTTCAAGATCAAGTCGCCAAAACCCTTGAAGCAATGAAATCCCGCATCAAACACTACCCTTTGCCGCACCCTTGAGGTGAAGATCATCCACGCATTGTTTTCAAGCTCAAAACTTGAAGTAATCATTCAACCGTTCATCCAAGATCAAGTCATCACGACCCTTGGATCAACAATCAGGCATCTACATCAAATTTGAAGATTGAATCAGAGGAAAAGTTGTAAACAGAGATTTTAACCTACAAATTCAAATCAATACAAATCTACTTTGTACATGTGTTCTCGTTTCATTTGATACAGAATTTTCATGTTTACAAATTTGGCACACCCGATGGGATATCTCTGCCTCTCATCTCTGTCTTCAAATCCGTAAAAAGCACAAATGGCATCAAGAAAGGATCAAGATGTTCCCGCTACCAACGTAAAGAATAAGCTTGTGGGAAGACCTTATACTTATAGGCTTCTCAAAGCTTGCCTTTGGGTGGATTTGGCTTTGATTTATGTCCTAATTCATCTATGGGAGAATTTAGGGATGTTTTGTGCCTTAATTTCAGCCACTTTACTACTTTGGCCGAAATTATGAGGCCTTGTTGCCTATTTTGTGAGCAATCTTCAATTCTTGCTTGTTTTATGAAGATACCTTAACTTTCTTTCCAGTTTTAGGACCAAGAATTTAAGGGAGATTTCTTCCTTTTGCCAAATTTTGGGAATGTTTTATACTTCCCTTGCTTGATTTATGCCACATATCATTGATGACTTGTCTATTTGTGATGAGTCATATGCCATGTGGAGCTTTATTATGCACCTTTTGTATGCAACAAAATTTACATGTCTACAGGCCCATGGTTCCCTACCGTGCCTTCACACCTAGCCTAAGTGACACAACAGAACGACCTAATGACGCCTCGGAGGCAACCGAGCACGCCCTAGCCACGCCTGTTTCACCCGATGAAGACTTCTGGAATTTGCACTTCGACGATGCATCCAACTACAAGGGTTTGGGAGCTGGCGTGGTCCTTGTCACCCAGATGGTTCGATGCTCAAGCAGGCAATCACTCTAGGCTTCAAAGCATCCAACAACGAAACAGAGTATGAAACCCTACTAGCAAGCCTCCAAATGGCAAAAGACTTGGCGGTGAAAAAGCTTACAATTCATTCTAATTCCCAGCTAATCACCATCCAGACTACTAGGGAGTATGCGGCAAAACATCTGAAGATGACGTAGTACCTAGAGAATGTACGAAAGCAACTTGAGGCATTTCAGACTTACACCCTCACTCATGTTCTACGGGCAAACGACACCTATGCGGACACGCTAGCCGATCTAGGCTCTGCCCTCGACCACCAACTCAAACGTTCTATTCCGGTGGAGTATCTAGATAAGCCAGACATAGAGGCGAAGCCAGCAGCCAAGGTGTCGCAGGTTAGTACAACTCTAAATTAGCAATATTTCATTATAAGCTACCTGATCAATGGCATACTCCCCTTGGGAAGATTGGAGTCTAGAAAGCTCCAAACAAAGGCAGCACACTGGGGGCCAATGTCGCCCCTTACTGGGGGCAGAGGCATGATGATCATGGCAACCGACTACTTCACCAAATGGGTAGAAGCAGAGCCCATGACAACCAGGACTCAGACGGACATAGAGCGCTTCATATGGAGGAACATCATTTGCCGATTTGGCATACCTCAATCCATCGTCATAGACAACGACCCGCAATTCGTAGGCAAAGATTTGGCGAAGTTCTTCCAAAAGTATAGCATCAAGCAACATATGTCCACATCGAGATATCCTCAAGGCAATGAGCAGGCCGAAGCATCCAACAAGATGATCCTCGACTACCTCAAGAAGTCTCTCTCTGATAAGAAGGGAAAATGGCCAGATGAACTCCTCGAATGTCTATGGGCCTATCGCACTCTACTGCCAAGCATCGAGCAGAACAGTAAGGAGATGGCCACAAGCTTAAATCTAGCAGAGGAGAAATGCGAGCAGACCATTACTCACATCACAGCCAACCAGCAGCAACTCCTCTCCAGTTACAACAAAAGGGCCAAGATTCGGCAGTTCCAGCCCGGAAATTTGGTCCTAAGAAAAGCCATCATCACTGCCCGCAGAGAAGGCTCCAAAAGATGAATCCCATCTAGGAATGTTCGTATAAGATCAGCAGAGTAGGCAGCAATGGTAGTCACACCCTCGCCACCATAAATGACAAAGAGATCGAAAAGCATCAGAACGCTTACAATCTGAGGAAGTACCATGTGTGACCTTCCACTACATCAAACCCCGAAGACTCGGGCATCTTGACAAGCCACCTCGCATGCCGAGGACTATCCAGTTGTTATACAGTTCTTACCTTACAACTAAGTTCTCATTTGTTTCACTGTTCTCAACAATTTTCCTACATTTTCGCAAGCCAAACAGAACTCTCGTGCATGAAAACATGTAGAACTGAGATTGAACCTAGAGAATATGTCAACCAAATACAAGAAATAGGTGAAAAATCCAATCTAACAAGCTCAATCAACTGAAAACTTCATGAAACAGTGAAAATTAAAGATGAAAATTTTTGACAATTTTGCAAATCATTTTCCTACGTTGCTTATTTTTGTATTGAGAATGCTTTCGATTTACCATGTTGGATGTATCTCTAATTATATGTTGACGTCTAGAGTTTACTTTTTCAATTTAGTTCATTCAACTTCTATCAGAACCTCTGTCTTTAATAGTCAATAAAACCAATTCATTTAGATGACGGGAAAATTTTGATTCTGTTGCCGCATTATATCTCTGCTAATGTTGGACTCTTGGTTGTTGGACTCACGGTGTGAAAAAAAACCTTAGCGAAAACACACATAGACACATGAACATAACCACTGTTGAATTGGTCAGAATAAGAGGCAAGAAAAAAAATATTTCCTCCAACACTTTGCGATTGAAATTCCAGAAAATTAATAGCCGATCCTTGAGTGAGGAGGAAGGACCGAGATGGAGCTGAAATCGCAGGCCTTATTGATCTTCAACTTCATTTGCTTGAATTTTTAGGAGATTTAAAGAGAGATAGACCTTTGATTGGAAAAAGACTACTGACTGACGGTTTGAAAAAATCCTCTACTTCCTCATATTGTTCTTCTATGTAAGTGGAATGTCACGTATTTGACAGAGATGCAGTGGCTTGCACGCGCTTTTGTTAGGTTTTTTTTTTTTTTTTTTTTTTTTTTTTTTGTTTTCTCTTGTCCTTATCATTAAATAAAGTTAGTGGATGATTTTTGGTTAAAACTCAAAGTTTTGAAGCCTTTTTCATTAGTTTTCCTTTTAAAAAGTGCACAAGCTATATCTATTTAAGCTTTTTTTTTTTCGGTAGGCCATAACCAATTTTGTGTAGACCATATAACCCATTTTTGTCAAAAGCTTGTATATGATGGAAATTAATTGCATGTATATCCTCTTCCTTTTCTCTTTTTTTTGTTACAAATGATAGAACTAGTTAAATTGTTAAACGTTAGAGGACCAGGATGGAGGAGGATCGTATTGAGAAATGATTTCATTTCATTGAATAATAATTAGTTACACTGAGGTATTTATATGTTCTCTCATATGAAGACTTACACTGGTAAACAAATTAATTACAGTGGTAACTTGTCTAACAACTAACTAACTTTTATTAAAACTAACTTTTACTAGATTCTTTTGCAACAGTAACTTACTCTTCAGATCGATGAGGATTGAATCCGCACGAAGGTGCATAGGCATATTATTGATTCCCGCCACTGCAGTACAACGCTATTTGCATTGCATGTATATCTTTGAACTGTAATGAAGTAGTGATGAATCCATGCCATGTTTTATGTGTGTGAACTATAATATGAGGGATTTTTCAATGTGGCCGTAAACAAAGTTGTACGCCACATGTCATTATACAGTTGGATGGATGGACACTTGAAAAAAAATAAAAATAAAAATAAAAACTTTCCACTAATTATATAATTACATGTACTGTATTGCCCCATATTTCTGGTCACAATGAAAAATCCTCCTACAATAGGACCCTTTTGTACAAGGTCAGTCCACATCAGGAAAGTAATTTTCGGTAATTACCACTTTCTGGAGTACTATACTAAGTTTAAAATATTTAACAAAATTTGTCTTTTTTAACAAAATTTACTTTTTAACACTACTATATCATCATCCATTCTTGATTGATTGTCTTATTTCTTCTAAAATACCCATAATTTAACCAATATAAATTCATCAAGTCATCCATTATAATGTTAATCAAGAAATATTTTCTTTTTCAGGAATGCTCACCTAAGGTGAGATAATCCTTCTATGTCTCACACGGCAAATAACTCAGTTACATAAACCGTAGTTTACTTGCTTAGTGCGAAACCTTACCTGTCCCATGACAGAACGAATTAGGCAACCTTAGTAGCTTCTTCTTGTCGCGAGATCGTACCCGTTTTTCCAGGCATGTTCGGACATATGGTTCATGCAGAAGATCAAGTTGGTGAGATACGGCTCTGTCCTGAGCTTTCGTCGTCGGCCTCTGTCCTCATTTTGAGGACCTGTGAGGTCCTATTCCATTTAAACCCTTAGATTAATCTGACGGTGAAATAATCAATAATCTGATATTATCCCTGTTACACCATAACAAAATAATAATTAAAAAAATAAAAAATAAACAAGCGTGAATATATCTATCCTTTTCATCCCATCTATCTCCTACCCTAGGGGCAGCGAGTGTCTTCTTCAGCCAAGCCCAGCGCCTGGGTCCTCGTTGCCAAAAAACAAGAAGCAAAATTTGAACAACAAGCCAACGACGCCTCCCTTCATTGAGTTCCCAACTTTCTGCAACTACAACCACTATGCCTAAGAAGAAGATACAAACCACCTTCGTCGATTTGAACACCGTCGACGTGCTAAAGCCCAACCTCGCGAAACAGCCCATGTGCCTTAGGAGAGTGATTGGGAAGGAACAAACCGAGATGGGTCTTCAAGGGCAGACGAGATAGTTGATTGCAACATGGCAAAGAAATCAATAGAGGGTAATGGGTTTGAGAGGTGAGTTTTTTGGTACGTACTACCTGAGGACGAACATTTGGAGGCGGTGGTGTTGGTGTTTTTGATTGGGATTTGATATGGGAATGCTAGTGATAGAATTGAAAGAGGAAGCCAATGCAGTTGATTCACGTCCCCAATGTTTGTTAGAGTATAACAGGGATTGCCTTAGGTTATTGATTAATTCACCGTTAGATTATTCATATTCCTAATATATGGACCGAACTCGATCCCATCATTCTGTTTCTGTTCCTATCAATAAGTAAATTCCAACCCTACATAAGTTCAAGCCTAAACTCATAGAGTACTTGATGTTAAGCTATATACTCAATCTTCAATCTTATATATTCATAGCAAGTTGTCCAAACTATCCAATCGATAAGTTTCCCAAATCACATTTTCATTGTGAAATCCTTTCGTAACTGTGATCCCAAGACGTTCTTCTTACCAAATGTTAAACCTTTTTTGCTACAAGTTTATAGAGATGGTTAAACTTTTAATGTCATTTGGGGTGACAAATTCAATATATACTAAAACCCATATATAACTGAAACACTGTTTATAAGCACAGTTTGTTTCTTTTTTTGCTCCTGTTATGTTTTTGTTATTACAGGTGTGGATGCAAATTTCTGCCTTCTTCTTCTTCTTGGACAAAATTATACCTACAAATCAATTAACACCTTAGGTCAAGGCCAAGAGCCTCACGCGCCCATGATGAATGGGGGGCTTTGGCAGAAGAACCTCCGATGCCAAAGTTAGATTTTGAAGGACAAGTGTTTAGAGAATTTTGGAGAATTTAGCAAGAGAGTTGGAATTAGGTTTTTGGAGAAATGAGGTGGTATTTATAGGGGTGTGGCCAGCCCTATTAGGAGAATGGGGACAGGCCACATTTGGTTTTTTTTTATGTTAATTACAATCAATTAGCTAATTAATAAATTAATTGAGTGATAAATCAATTAATTAGCTAATTAATATAATTTGGAAGAAATGATTTGGCAGTTATCTTGTGGGGAGGATTTGATGAGGATGGATGAAATATGTTTTGAATAATTACTTATTTTGATCACTTTTGACCTTGATTGAGAAGTAATTGTCCTCTACTTGCACGTAGGACTTCTGGTGTGCCTCGAGGGTAATTTTGTCTTTTGTTACCCTATAATCCACGTGTCGCCTCTATATTTTTGTTGATTATTTTTGGCTTCACAAATGCCCCTACACCTGTTGGGCTGCTCGCAGAAAAGGGCAGCAGGTGTAGAGATCTTCTTGCTTTAGGAAACTTAGGATTGTTTCTTATTTTGATGTAGATTCCTTCTTTAATTGGAAATTAGATCCTTCTAGGAAAGGGAAATAAATTTCTCCCAAAATATATTTAAGTCTACCTTAAGTAGATTATTAAATCAACTTTAGAGAGCGATTTATTTTTCCTACAAGAGAGACAAAGCGTAGAGGATATTTGTTCCCCCTCCTTTAACAATCTTCTACATCTTGCCCGTAAAAAGGATCGTCTTTCGTTGCTTGCTCTATCTTCAGGCCGCTTCAAGGTAAGAAAAATTAATTTTTTTTATCTTCTTAATTTTCTTTTTAGAGCTTCGGGGCTTGAAATTTGGCTTGACGAGGGTCGAGGAGGTGTGAAAATTTGGTTGGGAAGCCACGGCAAGGTTGTTGCCGTGTGTGGCTTAGCGTGGCTTCGGCTCAAATCTGGGCGCTGGGGCGTTGTGATGTTGTGTTAGGGCTGGAGCTCGGGCCGCTGGTGATGGGCACGCCTCCTTTTTTTTTTTTTTTTTTTTTTTGAAGGCTAGGCTCGGGCCCGTGCCTGGGAGAGAAGAGCAATGAGGCCGAGAGGCCTTTTGGGCCATGGAATCAGACCAGGCCATAGGGCCTGGCATGGTCGTTGGGTTCCTGGGATTTGGGCCTCGACTTTGGGCTAGGAGGTCTGATGAGCCAGCTGCTGTTGTTGTTTTTTTTTGCTAATGGGCTTGGGCCCACATTCGAGAGGAGAAAAAGAGGCTTAGAGGCATTTTTGGGCCATAGGGCCTGTTGTGCCGTGCCCTTTCTTTTTTTTTTCTTTTTTTTTTTGCTAGCAGCCGTCTAACGAATTTTCTTCGCGTCTTTGTAGAATTTCTTCAAGCATGTCTTCCTCGAGCCACAAGAACGATGATGGTGTGCCGTCATTGTATCGTCAAGGCGGGTCTTTGAGCAAGGTTGGCTACTTCAAGGCTACTCACTTCAAAATTAGCTTCGATGACTTGTTTAGAGACTTCCTTGAGGCATATAGAAACGTTATTCCATCGGGAGTGCATGTGAAGCGTGTCAAGGATGGTAGCAGCCGTGAGCCATGTAAAGAGGCTCGGAGACGCATTAAGTTCCACCCCTACTACTTTGTGTTGGGATTTACTTTTCCCATGCCTCGTTTCTTTCAAGAAGTACTTTGCTCTATGAAGTGTGCCCCCACTCAATGCTCCCGAACGTGGTCCGCGTGACGGTGGGATTCCTCAATCTAAGCCAATTCTTTGACTTAGATCTAACCGTTAACAAATTTTGGAACTTCTTTGACATAGGCCATATCGAGGAAGTTGGGAAGATGCAATCTCGCCATAGGCTCTTTGATCATTCGAGCAAGGGAGATCAAGACTGGGCAAGGAAACTTTAGAGATAAGTGGATAATGGGAGTTTGATTCTTCCCCCGAGCTGTGTGTTCCAACAGTTTTCATATCCGATAAGTAGACTACTTAATCTCTCGGCTGCTTTGTATTTGTGCTAAGCTGCTATCTAATTTTCTGGTTGTCTCCCGCTGCTTTTATAGATTCAGAATTTGGCACAACTCCTAAGACTTCTCCAGACATGAAGAAGGTGAATGTCGCTTTGGGTATCCCTTCCGAGTACTGTGAGTGGCGTTGGCTGCTTAGTTCTCTTCGTCGGGAGAAAGATGGGCTGCCCCCAAGAGAAGAGATAAAGCGGATCAAGGTGGAGGCATTAGCTCGTCCGATCACCGTTATGGAGCCTGCTGTAAGTGAAGGTGGGAAAAAGAGACCTTCCCCACCTGCTCAAGAGATGCCAGCTGAGATAAGGCCAAAGACTTCTTCCACTGCTCGAAAGGGTTCACCGGCTGCCCCTAAGCTTGTGATTGACTTGACTTCTCCCTAGGGTGAGAATGATGAGGCTGCTAGATCTGTGCCGCCGACACCTACAGTTCCAAAGGTGGCTAGTTCGATTGCTGACAAGATTCCTCAACGTAAAAGTTCCTTCATGCCTCTAGTGCTGAAATTTATGTCAAAACGTTCGTTTGAGGCTAAGTTTGGTTCACCTTTGGAGAGGCTTGCTATTATGAAGAGTGGCAAGGTGCCTTTGCTTGCTAAAGTAGTGCCAAAACCCGTTCCCTCTGTTGCCGAGACCGATTCGTCTGCTAAGAAGAAGGAGACTACTCGTGCGGGCAGTTGTGAGAAATTCACCAAGTCTGTTTCCAGGGAAGCTACTGAGATTTGTGCACTTTTGAGACCAAATCTGCTCGAGGACACGGATGTGTGTGCCAGGTTTGTTGATGGCGTTAAATGGGTTGTTGGCCCGAGTTCCTTTGCAAAGCATACAACCGAGTATAAGAGGACCGCTCTGCTGGTTATGATGTAGAAAACGACGATTCTAATAGCCGAGTCTATGTTCCTTGATCAAGATGATACTAAGGCTGCCAATGAGGTGGCAAGAACTGTGGCAGTCAAAGCTTACTCCATAGCCGAGAAAGTCAAGAAGTTGGAATCTGAGCTTGCTGCTTTGAAGGGGACTAATATCTCTACCCCTACTTCTTTGCAGCTTAAGACCGCTTCCAAGAGATCATGGATTTGAAAACTAGGCTTGACACAATCCAAGTAAAGTATGAAAGTGCAGATAAGGAGATTGAGTGTTACATACCTCAGATTCAAGACCTTGAGCGTGCCATCTCTGAACTTTGTTATGCTGCTTACGCAAAGGATGAATAACTGATCGCTGCTTACAACCAAGTGATCCACTTCAAGAAGGTCGTTGATAGGCTTGAGTCTCAAGTGTTGGAACTTCAAGGTGCTTTGAAGATCACCAACAGTCTGAATAAGGAAGTGGAGTAGCTACAGCGGGTTTGTGGTTATCTGCTCAAGGAGAATGAGTAGTTAAAAGGTGAGAAGGCTGGGTTCGAGGCTTCACTTACTTAGAGTCAAGCTCATTTCTACAAGCTGGGTTTTGTAGACCATCTCTTTGGGCGGCCATCTGACTTTGAGTTTTCAGGTAAAGACTTCGAGTCATTCTCTATTTCTCTAGAAGACTTGCTCGCCTTTACTTTTGAGGGTTCTATTGGTGAAGTAGTCGGAGAGGTTAGTGTCCAAGCTGGGGCAACTAGGGGTGAAGCACTAGATGGTGCCGCTGTTGAAAGCGTCGCGGCTGCTAAAGCTGTGACGATTGAGTAGTCTTGGGATGTCCAATCTTCTGAAGAGTAGTCTTCTAGGTAGCCTTTAGGATTTTCTTTGTTTGGCTTTTTGCTATTTGCTTTGCTTAAACTCTTTCGATCTTTTCTAGTCGTTTATCAATTTTGCTAGAAAATTTAATAAACTTGCTTCCTTCGTTTTTCTCCATCTTCGGTTCTTTTGTTCATGCCCTAATCTTTAGACGTTATAGACCAGTGGCGGGCATGCTACTTTTCTATAAGCAGACAAGCCCGCGTAGCCTATGCAGCTATAGGTGTTGGTGTAGAACTTTGCAAAGTTGTTAGCCATAGGGTTAGCTGCTGGACGCCTTACTTACAGAAGCAGACAAGTCTGCGTAACCACTAGGCTGTTAACGTTGGCTTTCTCCAATTCCGTAGGTTGCGTAGCAAGTATCACAACACTTTAGGACTTGGTGTAGATCATTCCGCGTTTTGGCATAAATGAAGCCCATCGACTGCGTAGCATGTCAGCAATGGATGAAGCTACGTATACACGCACTAACTTGTTTAACCTCTCACAGAAACTTGCAGTTGTATAAGTTTAGTGCAACTTACTGCTCGAAAGGCAAGCCGTAAGCAGTATTCTGGAAACCGTAGCTACCTTAGTGCACTCGGTAGCAGCTTTAGGGTTCTAGGGTAGCCGTCCATAGGGCTTACTGCGTTATGTGCCCCCTCTGTCTCTAGGGTCCGGTTCCCCATGGATTAGGCCAAGAGACCAGGAATCCTTCAGTTAGCAAAGCCTTGAAAAAGACCATTGTGGCTACTTCTAGGAATCCCGGGGCAAGCCATTGTGCATCTAGTTATACTAGGGTAACCCAACTCATCCACGGCTGGATATTCAGAGTGTAGAGTTTATCCTCCCGCTTTGGAGAGCAGACATATGTAGGTGTCAGGGAATTGGTTTACCCTTTCGCACTGGAGATGATGGTTGGTCCTTCAAAGGGTGCCATTCATGCGATGTTCCTAAGAAGGGTGCGGTCTTCTTTTGAAGTGCATGAGTGATCAGTTGTTGTAGACATGTAGTCGAGCCAAGTTGTAAATTACTTCTAAATTATTCATTGAAAAACGAGTGAAACAAACGAAAACTTAGCTGTAAAGTAGACACTGCATAACAATTGGATAGTCCTCGACTCACAATGTGGTGCCCGTTGAGCTGCTCGAGTTCTTCGGGCTTTGATGTAGCGGGAGGTCATACATGGTACTTCCTTAGATTGTAGGTGTTCCACTGTTTTTCGATCTTTTTGTTGTTCATGGTGGTGAGGGTGTAATTACCCTTGTCGCCTACTCTGCTGATCTTGTATGGACCTTCCCAGATGGGATCTATCTTTTTGGAGCATTTTCTGCGGGTAGTGATGAAGGCTTTTCTTAGGACTAGATCTCCGGGTTGGAACTGCCGGAACTTGGTCCTTTTGTTGTAGTTGGAGAGGAGCTACTACTGGTAGGCTGCGATGCGGGTGATGGTCAGCTCGCGCTTTTCATCTGCCAGATCTAAGCTTGTGGCCATCTCCTTACTGTTTTGCTCGATGCTTGGCAATAGAGTGCTGATACTTGGCACGATGACAATGAAATGAATGATTGCTTCTGAACCAAATGCCAAAAAGAAAGGAGTCTCACCGGTGGCTCGTCGTTTGGTCATGCAATAGGCCATAGACAAATGGGGAGTTCATCTGGCCATTTTCCCTTCTTATCAGAGAGGAACTTCTTGAGGGGCTTTGGCCGAAGAACCTCCGATGCCAAAGTTAGAATTTGAGGGAAATGTGTTTAGAGAAATTTGGAGAATTTAGCAAGAAAGTTGGAATTAGGTTTTTGGAGAAATGAGGTGGTATTTATAGGGATGTGGCTGACCTTATTAGGAGAATGGGGACCGGCCGCATTTGGTGTTTTTTTATGTTAATTACAATCAATTAGCCAATTAATAAATTAATTGAGTGATAAATCAATTAATTAGCTAATTAATATAATTTGGAAGACATGATTTGGGAGTTACCTTGTGGGGAAGATTTGATGAGGATAGATGAAATAGGTTTTGAATAATTACCTTTTTTGATCACTTTTGACCTTGATGGAGTCGTGATTGTCCGCTACTTGCACGTAGGAGTTCCGATGTGCTTCGAGGGTAATTTTATCTTTTTCACCCTAGATTCCACGTGTCGCCTCCATATTTTTCTTGATTATTTTTTGCTCCACAGCAGGTATGCCATCGTTTTACAAATATATACTGACCTTTTGTATTTTTTTTTTGAATTTTTTCTTCTCCGTTCTCGCTCTTCTCTCCGTGACTCTACTAGCAATGACAGCGAGCTGTTGCCGTCCGAATGCCGGCGAATCGGACCTCATCGTTACCACCAGTCGTCTCCCGTTCATCTCAGGAACAAGAAACAGTTGTTGCATGCCTCGAATCGTTACTGTATTGACGAGGATTTTCGAACTTAACCCCAATTGTATTTCGATCTCTCTCTTTCTGCATTTTCGATAGGTTACAGTTTTTCACGTTCTATTGAAAGCACATTGATTTTGTGTTAATTTGAGTCTTTGCGTTATGAATTCTGATGTTTTGCGTTCAATGTGGGTTTTGGAAATTTCGAATTTGTACCCTTTGCTCTAATTAATTTTAAATTCATCTATTATTGTTGGGTTTGAGTAAATTTCGAACCTTTGGTTTTCATTCTCAAAAATTTTTAGTTCTATCTATTAAATATCTGTGAAAAGACCCAAAATTTATGTTCTAACAATTTGTATAGTCTGTGAAATTTGAACAAAAAGTCATATGGTCAATGATTTCTTCCTTCCTAGTCGTCTATTCGAATCGAAAACCTTCTGGAGCTCTTTTCAACAAATTTCAGCAGCCACTTTGCTCCAGATCTTTCCAGTTGAAATTCCTCTCCTTCACCTTTTGCATGTTGAATTTCATATCATCATCATCTCTCTGGAGTTTGGTTCATACTAAACCTAGGTGGTTTCACTTCATGAAGGCCAACTGTTTATTTTAGAGTAAATTGTAGCAATGGTCCCTCAACTTTAATTAAATTGGAGCAATGGTCCCTCAACTAAAAATTCATTACCATTGGTCCCTCAACTTATCAAAATGTGTAGCTATAGTTCTTTTCATCAATTTCATCAAAATTTTGTCAAAATAAGTTATGTTGGAATGACCATTTATAAAATTAGGGTCCCTCAACTCATCAAAGTGTGTAATTATAGTCCTTTTCGTCAATTACGTCAAAATTTTTGTCAAAATGAGTTATGTTGGAAGGACCATTGCTACAATTGGGTTAAAGCTAAGGGACCATTTCTCCAGTTGAATTAAAGTTGAGGAACCAATGGTAATGGATTTTTAGTTGAGGGACCATAGCTGCACGTTTTGATGAGTTGAGGGACCAATGGTAATGGATTTTTAGTTGAGGGACCATTGCTCCAATTGAGTTAAAGTTAAGGGACCATAGTTACAATTTACTCTTTATTTTAGGCCTAGAATATAATTTCTTGGAGAATGTACATTGTTGATGATAATTTTTCGAACAGTACTGCCCCAAAAATTCTCCGCATGTTACCCTCAATGTAGGCATTCTAAACCATTTAAAGGGCTCATTCCAACCAGTGCCATTTGGTTGTAGAACAGCATTGCAAGTTTTTTTTTCCTCATATATTCTGATTAGCTTTTTTTTTTCTGGAAGACTATTCTGATTAGCTTTTTACTCTCTCTCTCTCTCTCTCTCACTCCTTTTTCTATGCATATGAATTGTTTCTTAAATATTTTTTTATTAACCCCTACAGAGCACTTCTTTCTGAATGTAGGTAATAAAACTACATAAGTTCTACCGTGAACATTACCATCCCAGCAATTCACAATTTTGGCTATGTAACACATTGTACAGACAAGTATCTTTTGTTCCTAATTGAACATAAAGATGTAAATAATATGGATGTAAATAGACTTTATTCTATCATGTACGCTGAACACAGTGTAAAGACCCGCGGCATCGTGCGGGGGCTCAGTCGCTTGTTTTACCATAAAACACATCTCCGTGTATGTATTGCTTCTAGTGTCATTAGGCTTGCATGCAGTTTCTTGCCAACATATTAATTATCTCAACACAAATTTATTTTGTGTGTGTTTGTCTACGGAAAATCCATTTAGAGTCGGTCCTATTCTCCAGATGAGGATCCTTTCCGGATCCTCTTTGTGAGGATCCTCTCCGGTTCCTCACATCTCATCCGTTTATAGTACATTGTGCGGTTAAAAATTATTAAGTATTGTTTGTGTTTAATTTTAAATAAAAAATTTCACAATGATTTCTGGCCGCACAATGGACGATGGACGATGAACGGATAGAATCCGGATAGGATCCAAATCCCTATTATCCAATTTGGTTATCTATGTTGTAGGCATAATTTACTGAACAATTATAGAGGCCAGAAAGAGAGAGAGGGGAGGCATAGAGAGAGAAAAGAGAGATGTGTAACTGTAAGGTGTGTGTTATCTCACCCCATTGTGCCTTTATTTATGTACTAGGGAAGGTTAAATCCTTACCCTAATAGGATTACAACTCTAATAGGATAATATCTAACCCTAGAGAATATTCCAAGATATCCCAAGATACACTAGGATTTACACAATCACATTTCTAATCTAATAGGACTGCAACACTCCCCCTTGAGTGTGTAAATACTCAAACAAATGGCACATCAGGTCTTCAGTGATGAAGTAAGTACAGTTGTAAACTTGTCGGCACAATAAGCAAATGCAAGTCTCAAATCAACGAAGGAATGTAAAACTCACAAAACCTCGCTATGGTAAAAGCCAAGGAGGGATAGAAACTCATAGGGTAAGGAGAAAAGTGAGAAGTTGCATTAAGTCAAAACTATACGTCTTCTGGACGCAAGTAGAAGAGCTCACAAGGGTATGACCAGCCCAGGATGGGTGCCTCGTCAAAACTTAGTTAGGCAGCAAAGCTCAGTGGGAAAAATGCTCCTATTCGTAGGGAAAAAGAGTACATTAAGATCAAGTGAGTATACTTCTGGATACTCTCCCTGAGTTTGACAAAACTTCCAAATGAGAACTACAAGCATTACATATGAATAGTTAGGCATACCAATTCCTTAGACAAGCTTCTGGAAGGTTGACTTCGACAGTGACGTCGTGTAGAGGTTGGCAAGGTTGTCTGTTATTGTCTTGCATGACTTAAATCTCCTGATGCTTTGCAGATGTAGATGTAGGCGCAATATGTCTTGGCGTTGACTTCGTTGATGTATCATGTCTTGATCGGGTTGATACATGGGGCATAGTCTTCATGGATCGTCATCGGAACTCAACGATGGATGAAAACAACAAGTACTTCGAATATGCTCAACAAGAACTCCTAACCATGTCTCACGTGTGGCGTAATGAAGTAAGGTGAGTCTTGGAATGATTTGAAGATTTCGTAATTAAGGTCATATCGTAGACCTCCAAGGTAAAGACATAACCATTCGGGGATTTGCCTTGTGCGGGTTTGATAAGTAACATGCGTCAGGATAACAAACAAAGGAAGCATCATTCTAAGGATCAAGGGGGTTGGATCCGCTCGAGATGCGTTGGGATTAGCCCAAATCAGTAGTACCTTTCAGGGTAGCCGAAAAATGTCTTTAATACCAATTAAGTGGTTGCGTGTAGGCACGGTGCTGCATATTTACCAACAGATCAACAATGAATGAGATGTCTTATCTAATACAATGAGCTAAGTACAACGAAGCGCAAAGTTAAACTCAGATATGGAATTTCGGATTGCATAACCTCTTCAAGGGTTTCATTTGCATATAGCATATGGAAGGTCATATGTATACTCAAATGTAACACCTTCATGGTGTAGTTCGACTGGTAGACCAAAGTACCGTCAGAGCAATGCTTCAACTTCAAGCCAAGGCATAAATGAGTTTTCCCAAAATCCTTCATCTCAAATTCCGTCTTCAGGTGCGAGATAGTTTTCTCAAGCTCTTCTAGAGTCTTAGTGAGATTCATGTCATTTGACATAAACTGTAACTCTAGCAATTTGGAATAAGACTTCATAGTTTAGCACACAAGGGCATAATTCATATCCCTAGCTAGTCAAATACTCACTTAGACGAGTATACCACATTCGTCGGATTGCTTCAATCCGTAAGTGAACGCCTCAACCAAGTTGAAAGGGTGTTCCGTGGTTTGGAACTATTTAAACCAATCCATGTAATTCTTCCGGAACTTACATGTCAATCTCTGTATTACTATCCTCATGGAGAAACACTAGCCACATTTCATAATGTTGTTGTCATATCGCACTATTTCATTCATCTCATTACGCTGCCTTTCCCACTTGTAACACAACAAGGTTACCTTGGGCAGTGTAGGAACGATAGGTCTAAAACACACTTTGGTAAAGAATTTAACCTAGATTGTAATTTCAGTTGTCTAATCAGTTCTACGTTGTCATTAATCAACGGAACACGATTCGATATTGTCGTTTTCATTTAAGTCAGTAGTTACCATATAAGTGAAAACATCATCGATGATAATCTCATTCCAATTCCATTATCTCATCCAAACTAGTATACTAGACCAAGAACTTCAAGTTTCGAGAGTAATCCGGATTAATCTCATAAGATGAAAATGATTTGAGACAACGATTTAGTATGGATTCATTTTGTTTCGGACCTTCCTCTTATACGGAAGTGAATCATATGAACTGAGTGATCTGTCGTGCTTCAAGCCGAGACAAATTGATTGGCTATCTGTCGGTGTACCAGACCATCTAACATGGGCAGCCAAACGGTTCAATAGGGACGGCACACCCTTCGGAGATGTTGACTCGACGTTCTTTAAGTACGTCTATACTTACAGGCATGTTTGCAGCTGGTATATGATCTCGTCACTTTAGCTAGATCAGTGGAATGCATCTGAAGCAACATTTACTTGTGCGGTACGGGAATCGAGATGAGACATAGTGGGCGATGTCAACGCAAATTCGCGCCGTTCTACAGGAAAGTTGACGTTCTTATCTCCCCACAATAGCAGGAAGACTGTCTCATTGACATGACAATTTGCAAATGAACGGTAAAGAGATCGCATGCAAGGGGCTCTATGATAGCTAGTGTGAAGGAGAATCATGATCAACAAAGATTCACAACCTTGTGTGAGGACCCATATTGGTACGTTACGGCGGCGCAACTTGGCACATGGAATGCACACCCAAATGCGTAAGTATGAAACGTCAAGTTCGTACTCAGTAACCAACTGTAACGTCAAATAGGTCGAGTGGCAATGGGCCTCAAGGCCGACCAGCATAGCTGCGTACAAGATTGCATAGCCATAGGCAAAAATCGAAAGCTTGGTGCGTTCACCAAGGTTCGGGTGATAAATTAAATTGCGCTTTATGATCACTCTACGAGCTATTTTGGGGTGAACATTGGAATTCAACGTCCAATTATAAATGCAAAAGAAATGCAATACTTATCGAAAACCTTTAATATAAACTCTCAGGCATTATCCAGTCTTCCAGACTTTATGGGATAAGTAGGCTAGTGAACCCTTAAAATCAGCCAGGAGGTTTAACAGCAATGTGTGTGGATGACCATGTGACCAATTTGTCGATTCATCAACCAAAACCATAACTATTTATATGGTCCGCATTTTGGTTGGATTAGTCCACATATATTCCCTTAAATCCATTGTGAAAAGAGGGTCGTTTCGTATCTTTGCTATGAATGATTTAAAAAATCAATTTCCCCAACGAGCGGGCTTGGCAAAGCGTGCTTGTAAGCACATGATCCTTACTTCGGGTAAGGAGATGCGTCGTAGCATCATTGTTCGACCTAACTGTCCCAAATGGTCATGCCAAAGCAAGTAAACTGCTCGAATCACCTGACTCTAGGCCGGCCACAGGTGGCGTGTTCCCAGTTGGGAAGCAGCCCATTGGCCCCAATGCAAAGCTTCAAGCTCATTTTTGGAGGTGGTGCACAAATATTCTACTATATTTTCTTCAGTGGTTTCATTCATGATCATTGTTCTCTCGAATATCCTTTGTTTGTATCATACTTGACCAATCCCAAAACTACTAAGCACCAGTCAACATCATACCTTCAAAGACCCACTGAGGGGTTCATGTTGAGGCACCCCTGCTGAAGCACAAAAGTTTCCCTCCAACCAGGAGGCCAATCATAGTACGATATATGTCAACGTCAGAATAAAGCTTATAAAGTCCCACATCGACCGCGGACGAAAGTTAAATATTCTCCTCAACTATAAAAGGAGACCATTCTCCTACAGTTAATCCCTAATGTCATTATTGTCCTTAAACTAGTCATTAGAACCCAATGATGATAATTATGCTTAAACTTATGTAGTTGTGTAAACCCTTCACTATTAATGAGAACTCCTTTACTCCGTGGATGTAGCTAGACTTAGGATGAACCACGTACATCTTGTATTTGCTTCCCTATCTCTATCTATTTACATATTATACATACCAGATGATCGGAGAAACCAAGCGAAGGTCACAAACTTGACATTTTACGTTGTTCCAAAGTCTCATTGATTTTGTGCATCATCTTTAAAACTTAACGACGTTCTTATAGAACTGAGAGATTTTAAGGTCTCTTAAATGGTAATCTAGTACCACTCATACAACGAGGAGCATGCCAATGCTCTTAATCAGGTTGGATAGACCTGAAGTCGTTCCCAGAGATGTGATTTAGGTATAAAGTTAGTGTGCGTAGTATCGCATTCATCCAAACAACTAACTTTCCCACATTCCTACCTTATCACGTGTTTAATTGAATTTGGTCACATGTATTAAGAAACATGATTCAATTAACTCATATTCGAGGACAATATCGATAAGATTATCCATTACTAAAACAAACACCAAACTAGAATCCAAGAACATAGAAAAATGTTCACAAAGTAAACCAAAGTTACTAAGGGGATTCGGCCAACAAGGTCATTCATGTCAATATTCTGCTCTTCCAATGGTGTTCGGTGGAGCAAAATCAGTTTCACATATTGACTACAAGAATGGTACTCCTCAACGACATTGGTAGAGGCACGAACAGGTGCATAACCAATGATCTATTCCATCAAGACGGAAGTAGATTATGCAGGGTTGAGGTTTGGAAATATTATCCCTTATTCTTGAAGTTCTAGGTCTTAGGGGCCAAGGATCATGCTTCGGACATGATGCCACACCTCGGCATGCCCTGATTCTACCATATGTTCTAAAAAAAAACTCAAAATTAGATTGTGAGAGAGACAAACCCAGACTTGGGTTCGGTATGCTCCAGCCGAAGCTAGAGAGGTCTGTTCTGTAGGCCTCTGCCGAAGCAAAGCAATACCATTCGGTGCACCTTTGCTGAAGCAGAACACGCCATTCGGTGCATCCCAGCCGAAGCAGGGCACCACCATTCAATAGGCTTTGACCGAACTGGATTAAGTCATTCGGTATACTCCAGCCAAACTAGGTCTATACCGTTCAATAAACTCCAACCGAGGCTGGGTCCACTCATTTCTCTCACGTTTGTGGTAGTAATCAGATCCGAGAATTTGGTAAACTTCCGCTTTCTACACTGTTGCTTCAAGAACGGGTTAGAAACATGGAAGGACGAGAAAAGTATTCTCCAGTCAAAATTCGATCAGATTTATAAACTTCATAATTGTAATCATTCATGGACGTAATCATGGTGTGCTTCAGGCAATGTCTTTCATGATTAGACGGTAATTATGAGCGAGCCAAATAGCCATGGAATCCTCGTTCGAGAGGTACTTCCGTGGGTAATGCTTCGGGCATAAGTCTTCAAATGAATATCATGGGGAAGGCTGATTCAGCTTTTCCATGCCATTGTTGGCTTCAATGGTTTCTCAGCTACTTCATAGTCAAGTGCAGATTCACATCTTGTACCCACATAAAGTGGTTTCTGTTAGAAACTTCCAAATCAGTGAGATCAAACTTGTGACAATTCGACAATCCATAGAATAAAAGGAACAAGATTGTGATTGGTGCTATGGGAATGAATCATCCATAAGCATCAAAGTTAGAACATTCGAGCTCTAAGACATGGTTTTCATGAAAAACGTCGGGTTTTCATGGGTGTTTTTGTTTTATGAAAACTTCGGGTTTCAAAGGCACTAAATTTGAAACTACAGGTTCAATTTAGTTTATGAATGTTTAGTTCATAAAATATAGGTTCTTGAAAGAACACATAATACAATATGCTGATTTAAGTGTAGTGGATTTAAGTTGCTTCGGGAACTCAAGTATGAGCGCTTCGGGACTACGAAAGGATGTCAACGATTCAAAGAAGAAAAATAAATTATTGAATCTTTAATGTCCAAAAGTGATCTTTAGGTCAATAATTTTGGATTTCTTGTCAAATTAATGGACTTCTGGTCACTTTTAATTAATTCAATAGATTAGGACCAAACGGGGTCGATCGTAGAAGCGAAGTAATGACATGCGGTCATATTAGCTTTGATAGGGTACGGGCCAAGTGACAAGTGAATTATAGCTTAATTAGCATTAACCAAAACATCCCAAAAATTAAATGGGTATAATTATGAAGCGGGAATGCCAAAAATTCACATTGGGTCGAGAAAACAAGTTAAAAATGACTTTGGGCTGAGAACAACAGGCAGCCCAGCATTGGATTCCTGGCTACTGTTCACAATGGGCCCTGTAGCAAAGGCTGCAGGATAAAGGCTCGGGTAGGCTGCATTAGGTAGCCCATATATGCATACAAGCTCCAAGCTTACAACAGAGGACAACAAGCCTAATCAAAAGCGAGCCCAAGTAGGTTATGAGGGAAGGCAACCCAACTTTAGGTTGGTAATGGTTCGTGAAGGAAATAGACCCAAAAAAGTTGAAGCCCAAGTGGTCTAAGCCTGGACAAGGCCTAAAAGGTCTTGGTTTTATTTGGGGCACCCTAGCTTCGCTGGATGCATGTAATCGCCAGAATAGCTAAACGGTGCTACCACGTTTGTGGTGTTCTCCAGCGAGGCCAAGTCAGGGTGTAACCAAAAACCCTTAAGTTCATGACAAAGAACCTTCTCAAGAATTCCGATGAGATTCGTGACTGGAATCTCCTTGATTGTCGTCGAGGACAAAGGTTTTCTTTAAAGGATGTGACGACAGGTCGTCGATGGTGGTGGTGATCGAGTGTGAGCTGGGCGAGATGGTGGCCCAGATCAATAAAGGAGACAACCTGAGAACGTTGTCATTTTTGGTGACATCGGGTTGGGCTGGGTAGCAAATCAGTGGCTTAGCTACCTGGCTCGACTCGGTTTCGCAACTCAACGTGAGCGTGTGGCTCCAGTGATCGGCTCGGCTTAGTAGAGCGGCTATAAGCCACAGCTCAGACGAATTTTCCCTTTTTTCAGATTAAAAGTTTTTTCGATTTCTAGGATTTGAAAAACCCTAATTGCTTCTAATTTATTTCGATTCTTTGACTCACAAATTCCACATAGCAAAAATTGTGTAATGCATGAACGTATATATCTATTGACAAATATATGAAACGTATACAATATATATATATATATATATACACATATATATATATATACACACACATATATATTAGAAGCAAAATATAAATATGTTCATGCATCATGGGGAACGTTTTCATGCTTCGTGAACGTTTCAAATATCTTCCTTTATTTTAAGCGTAAATGATTGGCAGAAAACAACAAAAGCCTTTGAATTTGTAAAATATCCATCTCGGAAAGCCAGAATTGCATCTCCAATGCATTGTATCACATTCAACACAGAAAAATTAAATTGAATCAATAGCATGTAGATCAATTCAATAAAATAATACATTAATCATAAAAGAATGAGTAAAACGTAATAATCCCCTGATTGAAGATCAAACTCTCTTTAGCGCAGCATCAAGAGCGTGCTTATAACGTGTTGTAGGCATAATTTACTGAACAATTATGGAGGCCATAAAGAGAGAGGGGGTGCGGCATAGAGAGAGAAAAGAGAGATGTGTAATTGTGAGGTGTGTGTTATCTCACCCCATTGTGCCTTTATTTATAGTAGTAGGGAAGGTTAAATCCTTACTCTAATAGGATTACAACTCTAATAGGATAATATCTAACCCTAGAGAATATTCCAATATATCCCTAGATATACTAGGATTTACACTGTAAACACGAAAAATTTTGTATCGAATGAAACGAGAATACATGTATAAAGTAAATTTGTATTGATTTGAATTTGTAGGTTACAATCTCTGTTTACAATTTTCCTCTGCTTCAGTCTTCAAATTTGATGTAGATGCGTGATTGTTGATCCAAGGGTCGCGATGACTTGATCTCAGACGAACGGTTGAACAATTGCTTCAAGTTTTGAGCTTGAAAACAACGCATGGATGATCTTCACCTCAAGGGTGCGGCAAAGGTAGTGTTTGATGCGGGATTTCGTTGCTTCAAGGGTCATGGCAACTTGATCTAGAAACAAACGTTGCTACAAGTTTATAAGATTGCAACAAAGTCTTGAATGAATCGGCATGAGCGCTTGTTGATTCTTCAAGGGAATGCTTCAGCTTTGGTTGAAAGAAAGCTTCGGCTTTGGTTGAATGTTCTTCGAAGAGAGCTTTGGCAATGTATCAAGCCCCAACCACCCCAAACCCCAACCCCACCCCCCCCCCCCCCCCCCCAAACACCCCCTCTTTTATTTTTCTAATTTCCCTTCTGTTTTACCACATAAAAACTAAGCCCATTTTTTTTCGGTAGTAATTATCCTTACGTTTTACCATATAAAAATCATACCCTCTTTTTTTCCAATTGATATAAAATGAGACCTTACAGTCTAGAACAAGATCTAATTTTAAGTCTTGACTTAAAATATTTGTTCGAATCTAATGTGTTAATATTTTATTTATTAAAGCTCATAAACAAGTTTTGTTCTTATGTTATAATCATTTCAATCTTAAAAATTTAAGCTATAAAATTGCAATTATCTTGTGTAATTTCTTTTGTATGGCTTCAAGGCCCCTCTTAGTCTAGATTTCTGGCTCCGCCACTACCTCCTTCTCCATAGGAATTCTATAGATCATAATTAAACCAAGAGTCCGCAACCTCAAAACTGAAACTAAAAACCACAAAATAGTTATGAGCGAATACAAACATGCACAAAAACAAAACAAACACAAACACAGAAAAAAAAAAACAAAAAACAAAAACCAAAACAAAACAAAAAACAAAAACAAACAAAAATTACTACTTACGGTGGTCCTCGTCAATTTGGTCAAGACTGAAGTTGGTATGCGAGGACGATGGAGGCCCAGTCGTGTGTTGGCAGTTCAATAGGGATTCTGCACTTGTTGAGTAATTGTTTGTGGTGAGCAGGGTCAACAGTGTATCGAATGGTGGAGTTTGAATTGATACCATAGAATTTAAGTTTGCGGTGATCTTCAAGTAGTTGCCGTTGGAAAATAGAGTTAGGTGGTCAGTGGATACAAGCTCGGGTACAAGTTGGCCTTCCCAAATCATGGTTTTGATGTCAAGCACTTTGTCATGGCTTGACACTGTTAAACTGAAGGATACGAAGGTTTCATGCTAAAATATAAAAGCAACAGTATGAAATCAATAAACCCTTAAATCATAAATAGTTAAACGATGGAAGCAAGATGAATAATCTAGAGTGGTAGAGATATAGAAGAACGTTGATGGCTCTTTGAATAATTTTGTCTTTCTATAAACCTATAAGACACTATAGGGTTTAGTGTTTGGGTTAATATTTGACCTCTGGGCCTAAAGGAAGGAAGGCCCAAAAGGACTAAAGTGAAGAGACTCACCCGAGGCCCAGTGCCAAGCCCAGATCATCCACCTTAAGACAATGTGACGGCTTCTCATTAATGTATAGGCTATGTGCCTATAATTTAAAAAGACAAGTGATGGAGACCAGCAAGCTAGCAGCCAAAAAGTACTTTTCAGTGGCAATGCGAGTAAAATACTAATGAGTTACAACCCTCCAGTTTCTTTCGGGCAATAACAAAGCTACAGGCAGTCGGGTTAATTCACCTATAAAAGGGGGAAAAGGCCCCAGAGAAAAGAACACTAAACCCATCAAACAAACAAACATACAACTTGCCTATCAGTCAAGCAAATACCCAGAAAGCTGAGCTTTGTCCAGACTCTGCACCCTTTTAGCCATAGATTCCCCTTAGAAAGACATCTTTTGTCCAATGTAAAAGCTTTGCTACTCTCTCTAAATGTTGTAGTATTGATTCCCTCACGTAAACTCCTTACCACTCACCCCCTTTTAGCACACAACCCCTTGTAACTACAAAGAGAAGAGACCGCAAGACGTTTAACGTTGCCCGACAAGGTGAAATCTTGCCCAACTCTCTTTGTCTTGTCTTTAAATTAGTAGATCTGGTGTTATGATGTATTCCCCAATATATATTCAAGTCATTTCCAATCTTTTGATGATTCAAAGTTCCATTAGTGCTTAGATCTGGTTCATTTAGTGGTTTTACTGTCATAAAGAAGACCAAATAGGAATTAAACCGATGACTTACTCAGACCTGGACCTCCATCATTTAAGCATACAAGATAATGAACTAAAAGTCATTGATCTCAAGGCATAGAAAAGAACTTAATGTGGACTTAACCCATCCACGACAATCTTTTGATAACAAAAAGTCAGAATAACTTGGGGCGCAAGTAATCTGCTTAAACATACTTGTTCTACATCTGCCATACTGAGATGGCAGTGGCACACCTTAGCACTTAGTTAGTTTTGATTGTGAGCCTTAAGGCCTACACTTAAGGCCCTATAAAGGCACATTTCAGAACTAACTATGTCATCCTCTCGCATACTCTCAACAAGCGGGAGCCCGACGATCAACCAAAGTGCCAACTCCTCGAGAAGCTGTGTGCTCGAGCTAGGGACCCTTCCCAGTGAAATTCCTGCCCGAACATAGTTTTGGCACACTCGGTGGGAAAACAAATCGTGTATGCCAAGAAGACAAAGGAAAGAACAAACCTTCAGGTGGGGAGCAAAACAAGAACCACCCCGGTGTACGCCAAGATCAAACATGGCAAGTCTCCCTGAAAATCTGCAAAGACCTGTCTTGAAGGAAAGCCCGACTCCTTCTGAGAAATCGAGAGGAAAGGTCATAAATGAATACCTGCAGGCTACTATGGTAGCTGTGTTAAGGAGCATAAAGAAAATCTCTCTGGAAACCAGGGGGAAGTGAGTAGACTCTGTTCCCTAACAGGGGATCTGCAAAGAATGCAAGATCTGGAGTACTCTACCCCAGAAAATAATCATGTTCGAGAGATGGTGAGAGAAACCAGCCCTGTGACAGAGCCAGCTATTCCTCTATTTCCTGTGCTTGAGGAAAAGAGAAATAAGGGAAAAAACAAAGAAAGATCTGGAGTGAATCGGCCGGTGTTAGAGGAAATCAGAGAAGCAGAGTTGCCCGACCCCTCCTTATTTTCAATAAATAGTAAGGGCAGTGTGAGCCAGAAATAAAGCGTTTACTGGAAGGACCACATGTTGATATAATGATTGATACTGATCCTTTTCTACATGCCCCAGTAAACATGATCAACCTAACATGGGCAGAAAAGGGAAAAATGAAAAGCCACGTGGGAAGTAAAGGCAGAAAAGAGGCTAGTCGATAAACCGACTGAGGGACCTATTAAGCTGCCCAAAAAGCCCAAGGTCGCCATAATCAGAGGAGTAGTGTTATGCAGCAGGTGTCAATATGAGTGCGAGCTAGAGGTACCAGCAGCATGAGCCATCCTTGATCAGAAGCTGATCAAGAGAAGGGAGAAGGAAGAGCATGAAAACCACATGAGCATCATGCATGCAGCTGAGAAGGAAACCTCTTGGAACGTCTTCTAGAGGTTGGGAGGAGACTCTCAGCCTAAAAACTTGTCAGAAGTATTCAGAAACTAGGAAGCTTCAGAAGAAGTGGATAACAATGAGGCCAAGACACCAAAGTGGGTGGATGTGAGGCCACCCTAACCAAGTTATGCCGGTGGAGATGTTAAAATGAAAGGAATGACAGTGAACCCGGTCACAAAAAAGAATCTTGCCCGACTCGGGCGAAGATGGTCCATAGTCGGAAAAGACGGGGGGCCTGTCAAAGAGATGTGAACTTCCATAATCAGGAGAGTCCAAAGGCAACATAAGGCCCACATGAACTCGTTGAAAATTCCCACTACTTCGGAAACCTCGGAGAATGTAAAGTTCGAAAATGTACCTCATGAAGGGAGAAATCAACCTCATTTGAGGAGTAAGAAGAAAGTAAAGAAGGAAAATAGCAAAACTGAAGGGGAATGAGACTATGTACCGCAGAATCCCCATCCTGGGAAATACAGAATCTTGAGGAGAGCGTAAGAAGATATGGTGATGATGCCTACCCCAAGATGGAGCCCAGAACCAATTTGCTTTGGAACTATCTCGTCTGAGAAGGGGTTGCCCGCGCCATTATTGGTGGATAGAGTCTGCGAGGTCCCAGAACAGATGCCAAATTTTGGCATAGCCCAAGAAAAGGTGTTGTCTAAACTAATGTTACCAGAAGAAGCACAGGCTTGGTTGGATGAGTTTATGAACCACATTGAGGGTACAGAGAAAGATTTACCCGGACCCAACAACTTCCACGTAAACATGACATATGTTTTATCAGCCATGTTTCGTGTCGAGCATGATCAACCGCCCACGATGAAAGGTGATTACTTGGCAAGAAAACCTATAATGGCGCATGTTAGTGTTGAAGAAACGGGACAAGAGGAACCCAACCACACAGGCTTGCCCGAGCAATCAAGAAAGAAGCGTGAGAGAATATACTCGGACAAAATGGTATTTGTTCGCCCAAGTTTGACCCTGGTCAACCATCTCAAGCCTATATATGTAACTGCTCACCTAGAGGGAGTACCTTTCAAAAGGGTCTTGATTAATGGAAGGGTCACGGTCAATGTGCTGCAATACAAGCATATGAAGAGAATATGCAAGAGTGAGGATGATCTTATCCCTACAGACCTCACAGTTTCTAGTTTCTTGAGAACTATCACCAGGACTCATGAGATACTGCCATTAGAGGTTGACTTGGGTTCGAAACAAATCATGCTAGCCTTTTTTGTTGTAGATAGTACTTCCTCTTATGGGGCTCTACTGGGCAGAGATTAGATTCATCAGAGTCTCTCTGTGCCATTTACCTTACACCAACAAGTGGCTGTCTACCATGAAGAAGAGGAAACAAGACCTGGGTTCTGGGAAATGGTAAAGGCCGAATCACAGCCATTCCTCCCTATAGCCAACGTCACAGAAGCCAACTTCTACGATCCCAGGGTTGGGATTCTTCAATGTTCAGGAACTGATAAGAACGGCCGCCCAACTAAGGTGACGGCCCAAAAGCTTCTAGAATAAGGGTTATCTCTTACAAGGGAAGAATGGGATCGGCCTTATATCATCCCAACTTCCCAACACCATTAATGTCAGAACAGAAAATGAAGGATCAAGTGGTTGCAGTCAGGTCCTTAATAAAAAGATTGTTGGTGTATGGAAGAGAGAAAAACAAGAGATGGAGAACTTAGCCAAAGAAGAAAAAGATTGGAGCAGAGAGGCTTCAAGCAGCCAAATGAATAAAGAAGAATTTTTTAGGGAAGAGTTAGAAGTAGCCATCCAAATGGCTGAGTGTATATATGACTTGGATGGGCCAGAGGATTGGCCTGAAAATCCAGAACTAGTTGAGTTTTTGTGTGCAAAACCTAACAAACCAGCCCTAGAAGTACAAGACCCCTTGAAGACCATTGATTTAGGAACTGAAGGGGATCCGAGACCTATACAGATCAGTGGTTTGCTGGAAACTGAGGATCGGGCAAGGGTTGTCAACCTTCTGCATGAATTTAAAGACTGTTTTGCTTGGCATTACACCGAAATGCCAGGTTTAGATCTAACCTTAATAAAACACATGATGCCTATTAAGGAGGGGTTTAAACCTGTCAAACAAGCACCACGAAGGATGTCAAAATAGATAGAAGAAAAGGTCAAAGAAGAAATCGAGAGGTTTGTAAAGGCTGGATTTATTAGGCCTACCAAATATGTTGAGTGGTTAGCCAACATTGTACCTATATTAAAAGCTATAACTAAAGCGGTCAGATGTTGTGTTGACTATAGAAACATTAATGGAGCCACGCCTAAAGATAAATATCCCATGCCCATGGCTGATCTATCCATAAATGCAGTTGCCAAACACAAATTTCTATCTTTCATGGACAGGAATGCAGGATACAATCAAATAAAAATTGCTAAAGATGATATACATAAAACAACTTTTAGGTGTCCAGGTCATGTCGGAGCATATGAGTATTTGGTAATGCCATTCGGGCTCAAAAATGCTGGTGCAGCATTTGTTATACCTCCGACAAGCCTTAACAAGAATGAGGGTCCATAAGCTAAAAATGAATCAAAAGAAGTGTGCTTTTGGGGTAAGATCGGGTAACTTTTCAGGATTCCTTATTCATCAAAGAGGAATGGAGGTCAACAAGAACAAAGGTCGGACAATAATGGAGTCACATCCCCCCACCAATAAGGTACAACTGTAAAGGCTGCTGGGAAAAATTAACTTCTTGAGGAGATTCATTGCTAATTTAGCAGGCAAGATTCAGCCGCTAATTCCTCTGCTGAGACTAAAAGACAAAAAAGAGTTTGAGTGGGGCCCACCACACCAAGAGGCTTTCGACAGCATAAAGACTTACCTAGCCTCTCCACCAGTGCTCATGCCACCTCAGAGAGGGAAGCCATTGAAGCTTTATATTTCTACCTCGGAGAGGTTAATTGGAAGCTTGCTGGCCTAAAATAATGAAGGAGGGAAAGAATAAGCCATATATTACCTCAGTAGAATCCTTACTGAGGTAGAAACAAGATATACTCCAGTGGAAAAATTATGTTTGGCTTTGTACTTTATTGCTTGCAAGCTAAGGCATTACATGTTACCTTGCCACATCCACATCATTGCAAAGACCGACGTGATCAAATATATGATGTCCAAGCCAATGCTGACTGAGAGGATTAGAAAGTGGATTCTAGCATTATTAGAGTTCAGTTTTCAATATGTGCCCCAAAGAGCAATCAAAAGACAAGCAATTACGGATTTCTTAGCTGAGCACCAAGAGTCTCAAGAAAAGATTATCAGCATCCCGGGAACTTTGGAAGTAGCCAGTGTATGGATCCCGCCAGGCAATGCCTCATTGGGCAAAGAAGAATGGGTCCAGCAAGAGATAAAAAGAATAACTAGCCTCTGGATCACTCCTTGGAAACTATATTTTGATAGGTCTTGCACTCAGAATGCTACGAGAGCTGGGATTATCATCATCGATCCCGAAGGAACTCGCCACTGTTATTCATTCCTCTTAGATTATTAAGAGACTACCAACAATCGGGCGGAGTATGAGGCACTAATAATTGGCTTGGAGATTTTAATAGAGTTGGGGGCAACCGAAGTAGAGGTGTTTGGCGATTCAGAATTGGTAATCAATCAGTTAAATGGAGAGTACAAATGCAAACACATCACCATAGTGGGTTACTATTTGACATCTACATAGCTATTAAGCTACTGGGGCTCGGAAATATCAGTCAGCCATATCCCAAGAGAGCCAAATGTAATTGCCAATGAAATGGCACAATTGGCTTCTGGAGCCTTAATCCAAGAAAGAAAGTTTAAAGGAGATATAGAAGTTTGACAAAGAAATTTCTCGTCTATCTTTGAAAGGGTGGTCAGCCTAGATGTGATGATTGAAAAATTGGAGATACAAGATTGGAGGACACCTATTGTTCAATATTTGAAAGATCCATCATTTCCCATAAGTAAGAAAAAAAGACAACAAGCAACTAAATATGTTTTGTGGGATAAATCTATGCTAAGGAAGACCCCGGATGGATTGTTGCTGAAATGCTTAAGCCAATAGGAATCTATGAAAGTCATGGCTAAAGTGCATGAGGGAATCTGTGGAGCACACCAAGCTGGAACTAAAATGAGGTGGTAACTAAGAAGATATGGCTATTTCTGGCCCGAGATGGAGAAAGACTGCAAAGCTTATGCCCTAAGGTGTGAAGAATGCCAAAACATGGGCCACTCCAACATGTGCCTTCAATACCTTTAAACCCCGTGGTCAAACCTTGGCCCTTTAGGGGATGGGCAATGGATTTCATCGGGCAGATTCACCCAGTTTCTTGCAAAGGACACACGTTCATAATTGTGGCAACGGATTACTTTACCAAATGGGTAGAAGCTTCAGCTATGAAGACTATCACCTCAACTGCAGTTAAGAAGTTAATCGAAACCAAGATCTTACACAGATATGGGGTGCCCGAAATAATTGTCACAGATCGCGGGCCATCTTTTATTTCAAAGGAAGTAGAAGAATTCGTGAGTAAGTTCAAGATAAAGATGATTCAATCTAGTCCTTACTACCCCCAATCAAATGGTCAAGCGAAAGCTAGTAACAAGGTCTTGGTAAACATTATCAAGAAAATGGTAGCAGAAAGTCCAGAAAAGTGGCACGAGAAGTTGGGAGACATTTTGTGGGCTTACAGAACTTCCAAAAGGGCAGGAACTGGAACTACTCCTTATGCCTTAACCTTCGGGCAAGATGTTGTACTCTCCACGGAAATCAATGTGAGTTTTGTTAGGATTCAAAGCTAATTCGGGTTGCATAGTGAAGAGTATATTCAAGCCATGTGTCAAGGGATCGAGGATCTAGATATGGCCTGAATTGAAGCTCTAGATAAAATCCAAGAGGGGAAGATAGCTGTTGCCTGAGCATACAATAAGAAGGTGATATTAAAAACCTTCACAGATTGGGAGTTAGTATGGAAATCAATTTTGCCTTTAGGAGCTCAGGTTAGAGGCTTTGGGAAGTGGAGCCCGACTTAGGAAGGTCCTTTCATTATCAACCGAATGTTGGATAAAAGAGGATTTTACTTGACAGATTTGGAAGGAAAGTTGCAAAAAAACCCAGTCAATGTTAAGTTTTTAAAGAAATATCACCCAACCTTGTGGGATGTTAGGGACTGTTACATTGATGAGGTTTTAAAATGATAAAGGATCCCAGAGTCAATTTATATGCCCGTCATAGCCAAACTTTAAGGAGGAGATGCAAGTTAAAGAAGATTGAGGAAGTCATTTTTATTTCATCAAAGGTTGAAGTTACATAAGAAACAGATCAATAGCCTTACATCCTTGACTAAGATAGATATCCTAAAAAAGGCTAACTAAGCTTCAGCGTCTTCAAAAATCCAACAGTCACTTTCTTGACTTCTTCAAATCTTCTAGTAAAGTTGTTTGGGGCGGACAAGTTACACCTCCCACATCTTAATTGTGGAAGACACTTATGTAGTCATGGCCTCTGTAGCAATGTTTTCCACCATAAGTTCAGACAAAGTTCTGACCGACAAAATCGAGGTAATCTACCCCGAAGCATACACCTATGATGATGAAGTGATCAAGAAAGCAGAAGCTATGGGGAAGTCTGAGCTTGTGGAGATCAGTGCAAGAGAAGATAGCTTTATATTCACAGATAAAGTCTACTGGTGCGATTAAAATGGCTTGGCTACTCCTCGATGTCACTGAAGTCCATGCAGGTCCTAAGAAGTGTACTCCTCTTTCCTCGAAGAAATGAGAAATTTGCAAGGAGTGTACTCCTCCTTGCCCGATGACGATGAAGGCCGTTAAGCAAGCGGCGCATGGTGGAAATCCCTTCACCAGTTTCGCAGGGAGATTGGGTTCAAACAACTTTGGGTACCATTGGAAAATTTTAAGGGAAAGATGAGAAAAGTTGAGATTAAGAAGCAAGAATTGAAGAGCTAAGAAGACGAGGGTATACTGGAATTTCTGGAAAATCAGAGGCTCGAGATGGCTTTGAGAGCCTTGTTGAAATGATTAAGCAGGGATTATATAATAAGTGGTTAATTGATGATTAAAATTCTTGGCTTAGTGCAAAGGTCTCAAATAAGCAAACGGTTGCTTCAAACGGTGCAAGTCCTGAAGGAAGGTGTGCGCATGCGATGGCTATTTAATCATTATTAGCGCCTGGGATTGCAGCCTCAACAATGATTAAAGAGGGCACTGTTTGGGTTAATATTTGACCTCTAGGTCTAAAGGAAGGAAGACCCAAAAGGACTAAAGTGAAGAGACTCGCCCGAGGCCCAGTGCCAAGCCCAAACCACCTGAAGACAATGTGACAGCTTCTCATTAATGTATAGGCTATGTGCCTATAATTTAAAAAGACAAGTGATGGAGACCAGCCAGCTAGCGGCCAAAAAGTACTTTTCAATGGCAATGCGAGCAAAATACTGATGAGTCACTACCCTCCAGTTGCTTTCAGGCAAGAACAAAGCTACAGGCAATCAAGTTAATTCGCCTATAAAAGGGGGAAAAGGCCCCAGAGATAAGAACACTCAACCAATCAAACAAACAAACATACAACTTACCTCTCAGTCAAGCAAATACCCAGAAAGCTACCCTTTGTCCAGACTCTCTGCACCCTTTTAGGCATAGATTCCCCTTAGAAAGACATCTTTTGTCCAGTGTAAAAGCTCTGTTACTCTCTCTAAATGCTACAGTATCGACTCCCTCGTGTAAACTCCTTACCATTCACCCCCTTTTAGCACACAACCCCCTGTAACTACAAAGAGAAGAGACCGCAAGACGTTTAACCTTGCCCGACAAGGTGAAATCTTGTCCGACTCTCTTTGTCTTGTCTTTAACTTAGTAGATCTGGTGTTATGATGTATTCCCCAGTATATATTCAAGTCATTTCCAGTCTTTTGATGATTCAAAGTTCCGTCAGTGCTCAGATCTGGTTCATTTAGTGGTTTTACTGTCATAAAGAAGACCAAATGGGAATTAAACTGATAACTTAATCAGATCTGGACCTCTATCCTTTAAGCATAAAAGATAATGAACTAAAAGTCCTTGATCTCAAGGAATAGAAAAGAACTTAATGTGGACTTAACCCATCCACGACAATCCTTTGATAACAAGAAGTCAGAATAACTTGGGGCGCAAGTAATCTGCTTAAACATACTTGTTCTACATCTGCCATACTGAGATGGGAGTGGCACGTCTTAGCACTTAGTTAGTTTTGATTGCGAGCCTCAAGGCCTACACCTAAGGCCCCACAAAGGCACCTTTCAGAACTAACTTTGTCATCCTCTCGCAAACTTTCAACAAGTGGGAGCCCGACGACCAACCAAAGTGCCAACTCCTTGGGGAGTTGTGTGCTCGAGCCAGGGACCCTTCCCAGCGAAATTCCTGCCCGAACAGTTAGTTTATATAGAGCTCCCAGCCGAGTCCTTTCCTTGTTGACCAAGGGAAAACCTTTCCCTTCTTGTTCAACTATTTTCTAAGCAGTACTGGATGTGAGTTACTCGAAAAGAGTTTTGTTTTTCGAAAAAAAGAAGAAGAAACTTCTACCTAACTTTTGATGAAAATGCCTAAGCAGTAATGGATATGAGTTTTTTTTTCGACCAAAAACAAAAAAATATGAGTTGTTAATCAACATGTAACAAATAAGTGAAGTTATGGGTCCTAGACAGATTCACATTAATATACTAACAGAGTTTTTAACGAATTTGGACGACAAATGCCAAATTGAGGTGTAGAACAACCATGAAGGATTAAATTGAAACATAAAAGACGAAAATTGTAAATCTCCAAAACATCACGGATCCAAAACTTCAAATCAAATTTCCTATTGAGTATGTTTACTGAAGCCCGACATTTATATCTTATCCCAAGCACTAAAATTTACCCATCAAACTCCCGAACGTACCCTTAATTAAATAAATAAAACTAATGTTAGAACCCTAAAACGTTCCAACAACAACACTTGTTGGCAGTATGCCCTAAAACTCAATCATGAGATGAAATCTTTAGGGTAACACAAGAGATTAGACAAGTAATCTCATCAAGGGGAAAGTTCACTTGTTAAGGCTATCTCATTAATCGTTATGTCTAAGTAGTGAGTCCATGGATAATGCTTAGAGGGAAAAGTAATCCAAAGAAGTTGGATTAAGGAGATCTTTTTCCATCCATCTATCTTATCCTAAATTGTTCCGAGTCATAATATAATTAAATGCACACTGATAAGTCAGAAAAATTGGTACACAATATGTTTGCTCAATGGACGCGATCAAACGAGAGTACTTGCATGAAATTCTACATACATGTCAAGCAAGAAACTCTAAGCATTGCAATAATGTAGTAATTTTCTGACGTGAGACACGATGAATGTCTTGTGTATAATTCATTGGTTAATTGATGATGCAACATAAACATTGTCATCTTGAGTGTATTCTATGTATCATTTGGGTCCTTGACTTATTCACATAGTGTGAGGATATGAAGGTAAAAGAGTCTCATATCGATGAAAGGAGATACCTTGCAAGGGCTTATAAAAGGTCGAGCTACTCCTCATATTGCCAATTAGTTTTATAGTGGAACCTCAACTTTTTTCATGGTATCAGAGAGAGGATTGTGAGGATATGAAGGTAAAGAGTCTCACATCGGTGACAGAAGAACCCTTGTAAGAGCTTATAAGAGGTTGGACTATTTCTCATATTACCAATTAGTTTTATGGCGGAACCTTAATTTTATTAATATAGACATATGAGTGTACAACAAGGAACCTCAACTTATGTTAACATAAGCACATGAGTGGACTACAAGAAGGAACCTCAACTTTCTTAATATAAGCTTATGAGTGGACAACAAAGGACCTCTAATCTTTAATGAGAAAAGAATAATACTCTAAAATATGATTCAGAAATCTTTAATCAAAGGATCGAGCCCGTTCAAGGAAGACATAATTCGACAAGAAAAAAAAGGGAGACATAAAGTTAAGGGTAGTTTTGGTAATTTAACCATATCAAGACTCTGAAAAAACACTGCCGAGCGGCGTGTTTCTTTTGGGAGCCGATTGCAGGCCTAAGTTTACACATTTTCTGGTAAGCAGAGAAGCAGATCCCATCACTTTGCCTCCTTGTGCCTAATGATTTCCGACTTGCAGTTCAGAGCAAGCGAGGTGGGAATTATCTGAAAAAAATAAAACGAGAGAGAGAGAGAGACAGAGAGAGAAGCGCGAGGCTTTAGCTTTTGAGGAGAGGGAGCTTTGGCTTTTGAAAAGAGATAGAGAAGCTTGTTGAGGAATGGAGGGGGGCAGCAACAGTAGCAAGAGTGGCGTGGTGGTGGTAACCAATGAGAGAAGGCCAAGTGGGGGAATCCGAATCCAGAATCCGTTTACTTTGAAAGTGGGTCAAGTATTTACAGGCTTTGGCATAGGCTGCGGTGTTGGTATCGGTGTTGGCCGCCCCATAAATCTAGGTACTCTCTCTCTCTCTTGTACAGCTTTCTCTCTCTAAAATCTAATTTTATATGGAAGATGGACTTGGGGCGGCTCTTCAAACCTAGAAATGGTGAAACCCATCAGACACAAGTTGCTAAGGAGCCTGTATTACTTCCCAATTTCTGTGTCATTGCAATTGTTGATTGTTTTTAGAAATTGCGTCTGTTTGGTTGCTGAGAAAATGTAGGAATTTGTGCGCAGTTGTCTTTATCAGTGTGTAATGAGAAGTTGTGTTTAAATCTGCCTCTGGCCATTACATCACTTTATTCTGCTTAGGGGTCATATGGTAGTTATACGGTAGTGGCTAATTATAATACTACATTACTATTGTAGAACTGCTAACCTTTACATGGACCGGCTTATAATATGTATGATTGATTCCTGCCTACTTTGGTTCCTTTTTCTTTTTGGGATAATGCCTACTTTGATTCCTGGTAGTGACTAGTTATAAGACTTTTAATTCTTGCGTAAGTAATGGTGGACTGGTATAGTTGCCTTGCTTAACTGGTACGGCGAGACAGGTGATTGTGTTTAGAAGAATACTGAGTCCGTATCCATGATCTGCTGGAAAAATTTTATGTTGAGTTGTCTAATACTAGTTCTTTTAAAACTAGATTCCCTTTGCCCTTAAAAAGGCAGCTGGCATATTTTAAGGTTGTTCTGGACTAGCTAACCAGGGTTGTCTTAGAAAGTCAACATTAATCAGATAGGTAGACTAGAATTGCATGTAATTTCTGAAAACTTGTACGTTTCCTTAATCCTTTTTTAATTCAGGTAGGCATATCCCCTTCCCAATTATATTGGGAATTAAACAAAGACGAAAATAATATAGACTCACTGCTGGCCCCTAAAGTAATTTTGATCTCTGCAACTTATGATTGAAGGCTGATATTGCTACTGTTGGCTTTTACTTATCCTTAGAAAATTTAGTGAATGGTTCACACAGATGTTTTTGTTTAGTTTTTATTCTATGAGGATTATCTGTCCGCGGATACCTATAGATATCATTTATTTTCAAGCCTTCTTTAACATATTTTATTTCCCTTAGCGTGAAAATCAGAACAAGGAACAGGAGGACTAAGAAACAATTTGTTTTTGCAAGCATGTCTTAAGCCATGTAATTCAGTACTTAACTGTTTGATATTGGATGAGTGTTTAAGTCACGCAAGTAGTTATGCATCTTTTGATGTAGAGATACTATTGACAACACTACAATCAACTTTCTCTTCTATGGTTTTTATGCTTGTAGATATTAGCTTACGCCTATTGATTTAAACTATGTACCAGGTGCAATACCAGTACTGAATCAAGTCATGGGTGCTACAAGAGGTGCCACCGATGCATTATCTGGTGCTAGCAGACATGTAAACAATGCTGTAAGTCAAATATCTTCCTCTTTTCTTTTTTTTTTTTTTTGTTCTCTGAGTATCCCTGTCATTGCCATGAAAAGAAAAAGATCAAATGAGTCGTATACTTACAAACTTCCCCAATCTCTATCCCGGTTTCTCATTTTCCAGTTGAGGAAGGTGGGAGCCAAGAACATTGAAGCGGGCATTGGATGTGGAGTTGGTATTGGTCATGGTTTTGGAGTTGGTATGTCATTTCATGTGTTTCAATGATATTCGGTAATATGTTCTGTTTCATGTTTTTCCATTTCTGATGCACTATTATGGAGACTAATGTTTACAAATTCCTGGTGAAATCTATGGTTGTCAAGCAATTTGAGTTCATGTAATGCATTCTGATCGCTGGTCTTTGTGTCACCTAATTTCTATCAGAAAATTTTGTAGGATATGTATCACCTAATTTGTATTTGAAAATTTTGCAATGTAAACAAATTTGACATTGATGGCTTCATGTTCTAGTTTAGTAGTACACTTTCTTGCATGTTTTGGTTTGAAGCCTTTCACAGCAGCCCTTCAACTCTACTTATTCTTTTTTGTGTGTACCATACCTATTGAGTGTTTGTTAATTTAAAAATCATTATTATTTATTTCGAATTTAGTTATTGGATTGGCATTTGGTGAAATTGGAAAAAGAAAAAGAGTGAAAGAACATTATGGCATGGAATGATCTTTTCTAGACTACTACTGGAGATGTTGTCAGTGATTAAATGTTAATAACTTTATAGTTTATATGTTATTCATACAATTTGGCTTTATCTTTTCTTTGAGTTGCATCTGCAAATTGGCGTCTGTACGAAAAATACCAATATTACTACATGTCCCAGTGAAAGTTACATAGGGGATCTTTTTTTTTTTTTTTTTTTTTTTTTTTTTTTTTTTTTTGGTGAATCTAATGTCTCCAAATCTTTGACCCGACTAATCACTAGGCTCCCCGCCTGACCCCACAACATTTGGGAAGCAAGAAACTCTAGCAATTGCTAGGTGGGTACCTTGGGAGGTGTCGAACCCCAGACCTCTTGGTAACAAACCAAGGGCCTGACCATTAGACTAAACACTCCTAGGTATACATAGGGGATCTTTCATACAAGTATTTTACATGTTAACAAGAACAAATTCTTCTGTTCAGATTTTTAATGATTGCAAGTATTTGTATAATGTAGTGACTTAATGACATTGGGCCTAAATATGCATATAGGCTTCTTTAAAAATTCAATTGGCAGCAAATCCCTTGACCTTGTATGTCAGTGCTCTGTAAGTTGTACATTTTAATAATATTTGTTTTCAGTAGCTGAATTATTGACTGCTGATTGCAGGCCTTGCTCTGAAGCCAGGGGTGTTGCAACAAATTCAGTTTCATTTTGTAGTAAGTATTAGTTTCTCTGGTCAGGTGTTGTTGCCGTTTACAGACTACTGATTTATATAACTCTGTATTCTTTAGCAAGGAATGACAAAGATAATGACTAAGTTTGGAATTTCTCCCAATTTAGCCATTGGTCAAGGTTCCCTCCCAAGTTCTTTGCAAAGTGCCATGGGAAATGTAAATGACCCGAGCCAAAATTCAATGGGAAGTAGCATGCCGTTGTCAACAAAACCACCAGACCATACATCTCAAAGGTTGCCTGGATATGGAAATAATGGTACTGGTTCTCCAGTTGATACACCTTTTGGTAGTCGAACAGAAAAAGTTCTCAGCAGTTTTCTTCAGAGTCCACTTCTGAAAGGAGAGGACAGTGAACCAAATGAAGGGGTATGTAACAAATAAAACATGTTTATTTGTCAATTTGCTTGCTTAGAGGATTATTTATAATTTCCAATCGTCAGAGCATTAATGCTACATTTCTCTTGACTTTTACTGCATACCCTTTGGTTTGACTCCGTTAGTAGAAAGTTTCGAGAAAAGAAAGAACATTATCTATAGTAATTTCGTTCTTGCAACCTTACAGATGGGGCCAGGGTCACTTTCTCTTCTTATTTTCTTTGGTGGGGGTGCCTGCAGTTATAACAGTCGGTTATTGGGATTAGTTCAACAATAATTCTTGCAGATGTGGTTATTGTGAAGTTTTTAGTTAATGACGATTTACGTGCTATTGAAATTACTTATGTGCCTAAAAGAAGTTCAAAAAGTATACAATTGCGTATATGCATTTGATGGACAATTCAAATGAACTCTCCACTGACGTATGCGTCCATGATTTCTTACTTTTCATACTGATCTGATCCCTAATATGCTAATATGTTAAGTGATTATCTAATTCTTGATTTTACTTATGTAGGCTGGACGCTTGAGGTCGGAGAACAAAATCCTTCAAATGGTAATGTTTAATATTTCCGTTTGTTAGCATTGCATTATTTGTTAATATAAATTAAAATTGGCAAACTGAAATTGCCTATGCATCAGATATTGAAACACCAGCAAATCATTGAAGAGCTGATGGAGGAGAACGATAAGCTTCGCCACATACTAGTGGAAGACCTGAAAGTCTCACCTAGCAAGCTGCAAGCAAGTTATTCAAGTAAAAACAGATCTCCATGTACAGATTGTTTTGAGTGTCGAAGAAAACAAAGGAGAAAATAGATGAAGTATAAAGTTCTGTTAGATGGCTTTCAAGTTCAATTAACATAGAGTTTGGACCTTGATGGATTTGCTACGCGGCCAAACAAACACCAAGGAGCATTATCTGGGTTCACTGGGTTACAAGCTAATCAAAGAAACCGTACAAGTAGAATCCAAGTTACCTTCAGAGGTAAGCATTACATATACAAACCAGTTGAGGTGAGGTGCACTGGTTAAAATTCAAGGGTAAAAATACCTCCTTGTTTCTGGGTACCTTTGTGCTTAACATCGTCCTTTACGTTCATTGAACACGTTAGGCACAGACGATTGCATTTCTTTTAAATTGGCTGCAGCTTTCGTTTTCTTTGGTTCGTGGCATACTCTCTGCGTTATGGTCATGTTTTGCACCGCAAGAAAGTAACCTTTTTTTTTTCATGCTGTTTAATACGAGAGGGATGAATTTTGTAACTACATTAATTGACCATTGCAATAAATTGTTTTGATTATTATAAGTAGACTCCATGTATCACACAATGCGGTCTTTACGCGGTCCAATAATGTGTTCTCTCTAGCATTACTTGTTTTTCGCTATTTGACGTAGATACCCTGTTGTCCTACTAAAAATACATCAAAACTCAAAGAGGGAGTATTTTACCGTATCAAGAAGCTTTGTTCCATCATAAATGGGCCACGCTGTAGCAAGGCCCATGGGCTTTAAGTGTGCAGGCGTACTGTCCTGAGATGTGGGCCATTGGTCCAGGTTCTCTGGTGTTTCCTATTTGATGGCCTACCAAGAAGATCGGGTGTCAACAATACTACGATCTGATAATATTCATCTTTGCTTGTAAGTTAGAGGTCTTTGGTTCGAATCTCTTGGTTGACGAATTCGATACCAAATTACGTTACTCATTGTGTGTCTTAGCCGAACTCTTCTTTCTCCTTAATGTAAACTATATCATTGTATTAAAAAAGAAAAAAGAAAAAAAAGAGGTTTTCTAGGTTAAGCAAGAAAGACCTATTTTGGGTGGTTTAATCCCATTCTAAGCAATCAAACAAACATAAAGGTTATTGAATTCAATAAATTATAAATCTATTTTTAAGGTTGTAGATATCCTGTTTGATTTGATTTCGTAATCTGTCACCATGCTATTTTTGCTCCTTTTGTTCTTTAAAAACATATTACAAAAAATACAAGCAAAGGAAGAGACATTTTATTTTTGGGTAGTTTTGATATAGGCGTCTCTTTTTTTAATTTCTTAGATTAAACATCTGCTCCTTTTAAGGAGAAAAACTTGTGTGGGCCTTGGCTTGCCACTGGACTTCGCTGAGTGGCACTACAATCCACTCAAAACTCACCACATGGCAAGTCTTAAATATAATCTTTTATCTTTCTTTTATATTAAAAATTTTTATAATTATTTTTTTTAACTAATTAATATATTACATATATGTTTCCTTTTTTATATCTTTCCAAATCCCCCCCCACCCAAATGTTTTGCCGTATTATCTTTTTTGATTTCTTCCCAAATCTGCACCCACCCCCATGTTTTGCAGTAGGTCTTAGGTTTCAAAACACCCTCCCCCTTTCTTCCTCCCCCAGTTTCGTTTCTTTCTTTCTTTAAAAATAAAAATAAAAGAAGTTCTGCACCCACTCAATGTTTTGCCGTGTCTAATAGTACTCCCTCCCCTTTCTTTCTTTCCCAGTTTCGTTTCTTTCTTTCTTTCCCAATTTTGCCATGTCATAGGTTTCAGTCATCTCTACCAAATATAATTAAAAACTATAGATAATACTATTTGAAATAAAACTTTGATCAAAACATAAGCTGTTAAAAAACTTGATATCCAAGGGAATCTAAAAGTTATTTTGACTAATTGTCAAGCAGCCAGAGTACATAAATAAAAAGAAAAAAAAAATCCCACATTGTCTCTTCAATTCATCCATATTCAATCCATGAGCTCTATGTTTCCAGCATCTGCGCATTTTTCTAAGAATTCTTGAAGTTGAAGATCTAAAGTTGTGTTATCCAAGATGTCTACTACCATTAACCTAAATCAATAAACAAAATGTTAGAATGATAACACAAATTGTGACTTATAAGCCCAAATATAAGTTTCAATACAAACCTGATTATAAAAGTCATGAAATGATAGATACGAGGTTGTCATATTTGATGGAGCATTTATAGTCTCTTGATTATGTTGCTCTGCAAGTGTACATATATTCATTACATAATAATATAGTATATTCACAATAAAAAGTATAAAGTACCATATTGAATGAGTATTACCAAAAACTATAGTATTAGGTGGTGACATTTGCGAGGTATATCTAACTTTTGCCACTTTCTTCGATTTTTCCAAAGCACTCTTCAATCTCTTGTTGGTTACCCCTTTAGCTCTCACGGTTGGAGGATCCAATATATGTTGATCATCATCTTGAACACCGGAAGTAGAGAGGCTATTTTTCTTTTTAACCTTATCCGAGGCTTTCTTTGCTTTTATGTCTTTTTCAACCAACTTCATTGCCTCTGATAATTTTTCACTGACAACGTGAGCACCCTAATCACTCATTGACGCTAAGCTGAAAAGACTATTTCCTTTATGCATCAATTGACTGAGACGTAATGATTGAGCAGACTTCAGATTTCCTTGTGGTGATGAACCATCTAAATCACTACTCAAAAGCATCCCTTCTTTGACCGTTTTGGTCCATCTCTTTAATACATATTGGGTTGGTATACTAGTAAGATATTTCGAATCAAACACCCTCAGAGCATGACGGCACAATATGCCTTTAGCTTCATACATTTTAGATGAGCAAGAAACCATGGAAGTATGAGAGATAAACTCAATTGTGTTCACTCTTTTATGACCTTCTTCGATTGCTTCATAGATAGTAACTCCTTCTTCATTATTAACTTCTCTTAACCTTACTGTCAAACAACTCATGTACTCAATTTCAAAGAACTTGAATATTTTATTAGTGTACGCCTCAGATGCATGACATAAAATTCCACTAATTACTTTGAGACAAGGCATACCTTGTCTGCAACGAAAATCTTCTTGCAACTCTGTCAAACGCATGTCTTCTAGCTTTTTCTCATAGTGAAGCACAAACTCAATAATACTTGTTGTCTTTGTACACATTTGATGGAAAACATTATTAGTACTCTCAACTCTTTGAGTGGATTTCATATTTGTAGAGAAAGTATCTAAGCTAAAAGCAGGACACCACTTATGACGAAGGTTATATAGCTTATTAAGCCATGGATGAGTTTGAAGGTTGAACTTACTAGTCATGGAATCCCATGCAGCTTCAAATTCTAGTACACTTTGACAACCACCAAACACCTTGTTGAAATGTGTTCTGAACTCAGGATTGGCATAAAGGCTAGAAATATTTTTTGTAGCATTATGTGCGATGTGCCAAGTACATAACCGATGACGTGTCCCCGTAAACACTTGCTCAATAGCATTTGCCATTGCTTGATCTTCATCAGTGAAAATAGTCTTTGGTTGTTTATTACCCATCGACTCTAAGAATGTCTTAAATAACCAAACAAATGATTCGGTGCTTTTGTCTAACAAAAAAGCACAACCAAGTAGCACATTCTTCCAATGATGATTAACTCCAACAAATACAGCGCAAATCAAATTGTACTTGTTAGTTTGAAATGTAGTATCAAAGCATAAAGAAGCAATCATAGTCTAACCTTGATCTGTCATCTCTCCAAAAAAAATTTGCCATCCGATTCAGTTGGTCCACTTGTATCGAATAGAAAAATTTGGAATCCTTTGCTTGCCTTTCCTTGAAATGATTAAACAAACTTTGTGCATCTCCTCCTTCCATCGTTTTAGACTTCTTCCTATACAAAAAATTTTGACAATCTTTCTTGGTGAATCCAACATTTTCAGCCCCTCCAACTTCTTCTGCTAAGTAACAATATGATTGTGAAGGCTTTATACCTGCATCCACCATAGAACTAATGACCCCAGCATGAGCATCGTGTATTTTTCTACTCGATCTTAGAAATTGTCTTTCTTCGGGCTTGGCAAGCTCATGATTATGAATTGAATTAACATGTGAAATCTTCCATACACCTTGATATACTGAAAATCTGATTAAAGCCTTGCAACCTATTCATGTAGTAAGTTTATCAACCATGCTATCATTGCATGAGTCTTTATACAGTGGAAACCCTTCCTTGGAACACAAAAAATCTCGTTCCGTAACATTATTTAATTTATCTCCTCGAATATGCCCTTTACGAAGACTGAACCCCTTCCTCAAAGCATAAGCATTGCATACCTGAAAAGCTTCAGCGTCTGAATGCACCACCATTCCGATTTTCAGATCTTCTTCAAACTCCATTGCCTCAGCAGAAACCTATCAATTGAAAAAAAAAAAAATCAAAGATTAGACTAACATATTAATTAAAGACTCATAATAAAGAAGGTAGCAAAAATATGTGGGTTATTCATGTCGCATGATCAAAGCAACTATTGTATAAAGAAAGAAAAAAAACTTACAGATTCTTGGTTGCTTTCCATGATAAAATTGGAGTGGGTGCAGAACTTTTTTTTTTTTTTTTTTGAAAGAAAGAAAGGAACGAAACTGGGGAAGAAAGGAAAGGGAGGGTGTTCTGAAGCCTAAGACCTAAAGCAAAACATTGGCTGGGGGTGCAGATTTGGGAAGAAATCAAAAAAGATAATACGGCAAAACATTTGGTGGGGGGGGGGGGGATTTGGAAATATATAAAAAAGGAAACATATATGTAATATATTAATTAGTTAAAAAAATAATTATAAAAATTTTTACTATAAAAGAAAGATAAAAGATTATATTTAAGACTTGCCACGTGGCGAGTTTTGAGTGGATTGTAGTGCCACTCAGCGAAGTCCAGTGGCAAGCCAAGCCCCACACAAGTTTTTCTCCCTTTTAAGAATTTGATTACACATTCTTCCTACAATTAAGGTGCCTTTTGTTTTATAAGTAAAATCTTTTTAATGCCATATTACACGATTTGCCATTATGATGTACCTTTAATTAATTAATAATTATCATGTTAATATCCCAAATCTCCTAAAATGTAGTAGATTAGTTTTAAAAATCTTAACACATCAAACCTGACCTAATTATGCTTCTGTTTAGGCCCAAAGTATTAGTTTGGGTCGAATTTAGAATCATTCTCGACCCAGAAGGTTCTACTTGAAGGCTTGTGGATTATTTAGTTCGTGGGCCTAGATCGGCCATATCCTGTCAGGGAAAAGAGTTGTTCAGATAAAGACAAAGCAGGCAAAATCCTATGACTAGCATGAATCCTGATGCAGTAAGGGGGCTCGGCGAGGATGAGGTTGACGAGATATGGATATGAGTGCGGCATGATAAAAGGCTAGGTTCAAAGTCTTGATTGAAGAAGGATTAGTCGAGATAGTATTGAATCAGAGTAAGGAGTCCTAATCCGAGTATGACTTGAACTCGATTGAAGAGGGATCTGCTACTATAAATAGAGGAGGTTGTACAACATTCAGAGCCTCTCCAACTCAGCACACAAATCTGCCCTGCGCAAACCCTCGCTCTACGCGAAACCTCTCAACAACCTTGAGACTTTTATTTTCCTTTCCGCCAACACATCTTCAATTTGGATAAACAGCACTGTAAAGGTAACCGGTGAACATCTTCAGTTTGGATAAACAGCATTGTAGCCATAGAATCATTCGACCGCGGAGCACCTTCAGTTTGGATAAACAGCACTGCGAAGGGGCCGACTGGTTACCTATCCAAGTCTCGGCCGAGAAGGATTTTCGAATCCTTGTTGATAGAGGTCATCTCATCAGCCTTCTCGGCGAAGTGAGGTGTTACAGTTTACTAGGGCTCGACACATTGGACGTCGAGTTATTTTATGATTGGATACTCACAAGTTAGCTTTAGAGTTCGGCATTCTGACGGCCGAACCACATTCACCATCAAGACATACATCCGCTTTGAGTATTTGTGCTCTTACACTTTAGTTTCAATTCGGCGTGAGTTTACTCTGACGAATACCATTACTGTGACCGAATCTGACGACAACGATCTATGAACTTCGCATATTTAGTAGCCTTGTCTTCAGGCTTTAAAATCCAAGAGCAGAGTCGAGTTCCTTCCTCGACCACAATTGCAAGATACAGAAGTCAGCCGCGCGCTCAATGCAACATCAACAAATTTTACTCATTGGTCGAGCCTGGCCGACGAGTTGGCAAGCCCCGCACACAACTGAAGGACGTAGTTAGCTTATTAGTTACTCGGCCTGCGCGCCACGTAGGCTTGGTAGTTTTTAGTGTCAACATTTTGGCACGCCCAATGGGACACAGTGCTAAAACTACGAAGTTCATGCCAATTGAGACACGATCAGTTAAGAAGAAAGCAGTTATGGAAAAATCAACGACTGATTTGTCAGTACCGCAGACACAAAACCCCATTGTTACCGCGACACCAGAGTCCTCGAGCGGGACATGCCAAGAAAATGAAGCTGGTCTCAGCGGTCAACCTCGCAATGCAGAGGTCCCTAACAGAACCACATGCATTTTCAATGAGGTGGTAGTGGAGGACTACAATGAAGATGGTGGTGAATGCGCTAATCCACCAACAAGGTCGTTTCTCCGAAGACGACTAGATGAACAATCTCGGCAAGTTGAACAGGCATTCAGCAGAGGAATAGGCAGTCTGCGCGAGGTAATATGCAGTACTAATGAGACACATACCAGATTGCTCGAAATGCTGGTTCATAAAATCTGTGAAGATAGACCCGCCAATCATTCTCGGCAATTGCCACCAAGGAATAATCCTTTACCAATAGTACAGGCCGAGCCAGTGCCCCCTCGGCTCAAGCCAATTGACCTGGAAAAGAAAGGAGGATCAAGCAGCAGATTGGATGGATCCGACCAAAAAGTAGAAACGACATCCATCGATGTGACCGATATCCAGAAGATGATCGATTCGGCCTTGAAAAAAGGGCCAAAATTCCCAAAATTCATCCACCCATACCCTGTCTATGTGGAAAAATTTGAATATCCTAAAGGCTTTAAAATCCCAGATTTCTGTTTGTTTGCTGGAGAATCATCTTTATCCTCGTTAGAACATATGGCTCGGTTCACCGCTCAATGTGGAGATATTAATAGTGATTTCCATAAACTGCGGCTATTTAACTTCTCATTGACAGGCTCGGCTTTTGCGTGGTACATCAATCTCCCACCAAACTCCATCCAGAGTTGGGAGGAGTTGGCCGAAAAATTTCATGAGCAATTCTATCGGCCGGGGATGGAAATGTCGGTCTCATCACTAGCCAGGATGGCTCAAGCATCAGATGAGTCACCAATGGATTATCTTACCAGGTTTAAGTCGGCGAGATATTGGTGTTGAGTACCCCTTCCTGAAGTCGAATTTGTTAGACTGGCTTTGAATGGGCTGGACGTGGAGTACAAGAAGAAATTCCTGGAAGCAAACTTCCGAGACATGTACGAACTAGCTCAACATGTTGAGCAATATGACTACCTACTTCGAGAAGAAAAAGTCTCAAGGTCTCCATCCCGGGGAACCATTTACAAAAACCCCACGGTTAGCTATGCCTCGACTGAACCTGAAGAGTATGCTAGTGTTGATGCGGCCGAGATAGTCATCGATAAACCGTATATTTCCAAAGCATTGACTTGTGCCAATCCCAAGGATGTCAAAACTTGCTCGGCCACCGAAGAATCTATCACCAAAACATCAAAGGTTTATACTTTCGACATTACTAAGGCCGACGCCATCTTCGACCAACTACTTCTTGCCAAGATCATCAAGCTTCGGCCTGGGCATAATATTCCTAAGGCCGAAGAATTGAAAGGAAGAACATATTGCAAGTACCATAACTCGAATAAACATACAACAAACAACTGTGTCATATTTCGAGATGCCGTCCAAAGCTGGATTAATAACAACAAACTCAAGTTTGCAGAAAAGAAAATGAGCGTTGACACCGACCCATTTCCTAGGACGACGGTTAATATGGTAGATGCCCGACTACCTAAGGACAAAGGGAAAGAGAAGGCCGACTTCGTTCCATCACAACACATCCCAAAGCAGAATTCTCGGCCATGGCTCAAGATAGATTTATTTTCGAACGAGCCACCCAAAGTTCTTTCAAGACCGGCTATCATCGAGTCTATGACAGACTCCAGCGCCGAAGAAGAAGATAAATCGACGATTCTATGCAGCCGGTGTACAACAAACGTCACCACCGAGCCAAACAAAAGGCTGTTTCAAGCTACGATAAAACAATCACCTTCCATGGCCGCAACACTTCAGAAGACGCTCAGTGCAGGCCAGCCTCAGGGAGTTTTCGACAGACTCGGACCCAAAACACGGTCGACTGAACTACCCACCTCGACTTCGATACACCATTCTATAACGAGGATTATTATGCACGAAGTTTTAGCAGCTCAAACTCTTCGGTAAAACAGAAAACCTTTAAACCTCCTGAACCGTGCGATCAACATTGGTACACCTATCATTCCCCTAAAGGTGTATACACTGCACTGTCCAAATCACAGAAGCGTCGACGCCAAAGAATAGATTGCATGGCTCAACGGCAAGCAGCCCAGGAAACTTCGGCCCCCAAGTGGCAGCCGAAGAATAAAACTAACAGTGACGACGAGTGACGACCTCCGACCATCATGACAGAGTTGCTCCTAGAAAGACAAGTGATCAATCCTGGTGTGGAAACCACATTTAAGGAGGCTGACAAGCGAATCAAACTTCTCCTTCGACCCGGGGAAATGAATGCGCACTTTGAACATTTCAAGAAGGAAGCCGAGAGCAAACTTTCCCCGTCACCCATACAGGAGCCTTTTATCAGAGTTAGACGGAACCTACATCCACTGTTCATCGGAGAAGCATTGGAGTATATGCGAGAGTTCCACAAAAAGCATTCGGCTAACGATTTATACGGTTTGCTGAAAGCATGCCAAGATACGATTGATCTCATTCTGACCTGTCCTGATGCCGAGCGAATTATCTAAAAGAATTCGGACCTAGGGTTAAAAGCTAGGTTCCAGCACATACGAGAGGCTCGAGTCCTTGGCTTTGACGTCAACCCATATACCGATATCGAGACGAGCGAGCTTCCCTTCTCTCTTGAGGATCTCTAGCACCTACGATACCACTTCGAAGTTTTTTCAGCCGTTTCTCTTTTTGGCCTTACGGCCGATGAAACAAAGTGTGTGGCACGCTTAGATGCCTACCTAGACGTCAGGGACGCCCGTATTATATTTCAAGAGTAGGCTCGTGGCACGACGCAAGCCCTGGACCCTGTTTTGGTTCCCAATGAACTTGAGCCCCTTAACCAACGGAAGAAAATTCTCAACGACGCCTTGCAAGAACTTACCCCGGCAACGGTCGATGCGGTCAACCCAGATAATATCCATGACAAGAATCCGGAAGAGAAAGGCCTGGCAGACGAAGGGCCGACAGAGGTGGGAGATACTGAGCCGATGGGTCATTCGGTCCTTGACAATAAGGAAATCAGTATGGTACATGTTCTGCCTGCAGATTTTCAACCATACACGTCCCAACAGAACTTCCTCGACGGTGACGTAGTGGCCGAGGAGGCTACTCAAGTCGACTTCGTACTCACTACTGAAGTCGAGTCGGCAACAAAAGAAAACAACCTCAAGGCAGCTCTCGCCGAATTATTTCCTCGTTTGACATCAGCCAATCTCCATCACCTAAAGCCGTTGTATATTACGGCTCATATCGAGGGATACCCAGTATCCAAAATTTTCGTTGACTGCGAAGCGACGGTCAATATCATGTCTGTGACGATAATGAAGGCGTTACGTCGCTCTAACAATGAGCTTATCCCATCAGGGATCACCATGAGCAGTTTCCTTGGTGACAAATCCCAAACCAAGGGAGTCCTCTTGTTAGAGGTGACGGTCGCAGGTCGCAATCACATGACTGCTTTCTTCATAGTCGACTCCAAAACCAAGTACAATGCGTTGCTCGGACGAGATTGGATTCACCAAACAAGTTGTATCCCTTCATCCCTATGTCAAGTTCTCATTTTTTGGGACGGCAAGATAGTCGTGGTTCACCCAGCTGATCAGTAGTCATTCAAAGCTAACATGATCCACACACGATACTACGACGATCATATCGGCTACATCACTTTGCACGGCCGACTTAGATTTCCGTTCAAAAGGCCATCGAGGTTGGCGCCAAAACTGCTCACCAGGATTCGACGAGACTCGGGTTGGCCAACTTCCTCACCGATCCTGATGTCTGGCACCAGTCAGGCCAAACGCCGAGCCGCAGTTTCATCGACTATGGAACGATTGCTAGCCCATTGGTACGCTATCTCCCAATAGCCAAATTCAGGCGTCAACCTAATGGAGTTCTTCGCCGAAGGCGAAAATGGCTCTATTCTTTCTCTCGACAAGATCCAGGCTGCCCCGGCCGAACTCGAGGATAGCCGGCCCCAAGTCAAAGACCCATTGGATGAAATAAATGTGGGGACGGCCGATAACCCTCGGCCATTATTCATTAGCACTTTGTTACCCCAACATACCAAGACTGAACTCTATAAGTTACTTGGTGAATTTAAAGATTGTTTCGCTTGGAGTTATCATGAGATGCCTGGTCTTGACCGAACCCTCATTGAGCATGAATTACGCATCAAACCTGGTTGCAAGCCCTTTCGCCAACCTCCTCGTAGGTTCTCAACCGAAGTTCAACTCGGCATAAAAGAAGAACTGGTTCGACTTTTAAACACCGGGTTTATTCGAACTGCTTGATACGTCGAATGGTTGGCGAATATTGTGTCAGTACTGAAGAAAAGCAGTGCCTTACGCATTTGTATTGATTTCCGTAATTTGAATCTAGCAACTCCCAAGGATGAATATCCCATGCTGATCTCAGATTTGTTGATTGACGCCGGAGCTACTCATGACATGATGTCTTTCATGGATAGTCATGGCGGTTATAACCAGATCTTTATCGCCGAGGTCGATGTTCATAAAACTGCCTTTCGTTGCCCAGGGGCACTTGGAACATTCGAGTAGGTAGTTATGCCATTCGGCCTTAAAAACGCTGGTGCCACATACTAGCGCGCTATGAACGCTATCTTTCATGACCTGATTGGCATAATAGTTGAGGTGTACATGGATGACGTAGTGGTTAAATCAAAAAGCCGTAGAACACATCTAGATGATCTTTGGCAAGCTTTCCTTCATATGCGATGACATAATCTCAAGATGAACCCGGCTAAATGCGTCTTCAGCATATCGACTGGTAACTTCTTAGGATTCCTTGTGCATCATCGAGGAATTGAGGTGGACGAAAACAAGGCACGCACAATCATCGCCGCCGCACCCCCAACGACAAAGAAACAATTGCAGTCTTTACTCAGCAAGATAAATTTTCTCCGCCATTTTATATCTAATTCGGCAGGAAGAATGAAGACGTTCTCTACGCTGTTGAAACTAAAGGACTCGGATCGGTTTGCGTGGGGTGAAGAGCATCAAGCGGCGTTTACACAAATCAAGGTTTCCCTTAGCACGCCACCGGTCCTCGTACCACCTAGGCACGGTAAGCCTCTTAACTTGTATATTTCAGCGGCCAAAGAGTCCATAGGCTGTCTCATCGCGCAAAACAACGATGCCGGCCGCGAACAAGCTATCTTTTATCTCAGTCGGAGTCTGAATGCACCTGAGATCAATTATTCACCTGTCGAGAAACATTGCTTGGCTTTGTTTTTCGCCACCATAAAACTTCGCCATTACATGCTTCCATCAGTCACGCAAGTCATCGCCCAAACCGATTTCATCCGTTACATGCTTATGCGGCCTATAGTGAAAGGCCGAATCGGGAAATTGACAATGGCATTATCAGAGTTCAGTTTGCAGTACGTGCCTCAGAAAGCCGTTAAGGGCCAAACTTTGGCCGATTTTTTGGCCCACCACCCCTCCCCATATGGTGTTGGGGGCAATGACGTCGAAATCGGCATGGTTGAAGCAAGCGATAACTACTGGACGATGTACTTTGATGGCTCTAGTACCTCAGCCTCGGCTGGTGTTGGCATCGTCGTTCAATTCCCTAGCCACTGCCGTTGGTATTTTTCTCTCCGCCTCGATTTCGATTGTACGAATAATCAGGCCGAATATGAGGCTCTTAACATCGTCCTTCATGTCCTCCATGACTTACGAGCGACCCGTGTCCTCGTCCTTGGTGATTCAGAACTCGTGATTAACCAACTCACCGGTATTTTTCGTTGCATGAGTTGTACTTTGGAACCTTATCACATGGTCGCCAACTATTTGGCTGAGTCGTTTGAGAGGATTACATTCGAGCACATCTTGCGTGTTCGAAACGTTGATGCAGACGAACTGGCACAAATAGCCTCCGGAGCACAACTCCTGGGGGGTAAGCTAGGCCGGGAAATACCTGCGTTACGACGACCATACCCGGCCTTGGTTAATCAGCAAATCCTCCGACGCGATAACGTGATACGCACAAGAGTCATGTCCTTACCTTCGTTGTTGGACCGACAGGACCCTATAGATGTTTGCACAGTTGAGGCAATGCCAGACGACTGGAGGAAGCCCATTATGCGGTATCTTGATAATCCTAATAGCAAACACGACCGCAAGACAAGGGTTCATGCCACGAATTATGTCATGTATCAAAATGTATACCGAAAAGGCGAAGATGAACTACTGTTGTTATGTCTCGGCCCCCAAGAGGTTGCTCAAGCAATCACAGAAGTTCATGAAGGAATTTGTGGATCTCATCAGTCTGGCCGAAAAATGCGATGGTTGCTTCGATGGCATGGTTATTTTTGGCCAAGTATATTAAAAGATTGCATTGAGTTCGCACAGAGATGTGTGCAATGCCAAATTCATGGTCCTATACAAAGAGTACCGGCCGAATCACTACACTCGGTCACTAAACCATGGCCATTTAGAGGATGGGCTATGGACGTAATTGCCAAAATCACACCATCTTTCGGGGCTGCCAAGCATGCATGGATACTTGTGGCGACTGATTACTTCACCAAGTAGGTCGAAGCAAAATCGTATGCCGAATTAACTTCTAAAGAGGTTTGCGACTTTGTGGAGGAACACATCGTGACCAAATTCGGGGTACCAGAAACGATCATAACTGACAATGGCACAATCTTTACAGCCGAGAGGTTTAAAGAGTATACGGCGAATCTAAAAATTCAGCTTGAACAATCCACACCGTACTATCCATAGGCAAACGGACAGGCCGAGGCAAGTAATAAGGTGATGATCGGTATTCTTGAGAAAATAATAGGGGAAAGGCCTGGCATGTGGCATTTGAAGTTGAATGAGGCTTTATAGGCATATCGAACATCGCTCCGGACGGCAACTGGGACAACCCCGTACGCACTAACCTACGGGCACGACGCAATGCTACCAGTCAAATTGAGCATAAATTCGTTGCGAATAATCGAGCAAAGTAGTTTGTTCAGTGCTGAATATAGTCAGTCTATTAAGCAAAAGTTAGAAGATTTAGAAGAAATGCGACTTGATGCATATAATTTACTGGTAGCGCAGAAAAATATTGCCGAACGAGCCTATAACCAACGGGTTAGACAGAAAACATTGGGTGAAGGAAATTTAGTTTGGCAAACTATGTTGCCTATGGGAATTAAAGATCCTAGGTTCGGCAAGTGGTCACTGAATTGGGAAGGACCGTTCATCGTCTATAAAGTCCTCGGCAAGGGTGCATATCACCTTAAAGATCGAACCGGCACAGTTCACAAGTTACCAGTCAATGGGAAATTTTTAAAGAAATACTATCCAACTACTTGGGAAATGCGGGAATAAAAAGCGAATCTTATTAAAGATTGTCAGAAAAGTACAACTTGGTCTGGTCAGTCAGTACATATAAGTAAATCTAAGGTGATGGAGGAAGAAGAGTTTCAATGACGGCCTTCAGCTCCAACCACCTCACTTCGCCCATTGTGACCTCGGCTTGACGAATCCTCTTGTCCATTTTAAGTTGTTCGACCTGCTTCACGCTAGCCGCATAATCGGTTAGGCAGGATTTACCACCCGACTCAAAATCCTTCGCAAGTTTAGAAGCCACGGCCTATCTCTGATTTTGAAGTTCAACGATCTGACGGTCAAGGTCGACCAAAATGTCTTTCTCTGCTTTCATGGCTTAATTTTCGGGTGGAGAGCTTCAAGAATGCCCGACGCAACCTTCAAGTCGTCTTCGGCCCGAACAGCTTTCTCAAAAATACCGAAAAATTCTCGAGTCTGCTTCAAGATCGAAGATGCCCGGGTGATAGCCTTAAGGCTCAACTGACCATTAATCGCGAGGTCGTTAAGACATTCGCCGACGGAGTCGAGGCCCTTGCGTTCGAGGATTTGTGAAACCGAAAGTGACAGGAGTTCTTGCAGCTTGAGGAAAGTGGATGAGTCGGCCGAGGACCCAGTCGTGGTCGCCGAAGGACCAGCAGTTCCCGACGCAGCTGAGAAGAGAGCGTCGAATTCAACCTCCCATGAAGGCTGCATGGAAAAAAATTGTCAGAATGTGTTGAATCATCAGACAATAAGAAAGAGGAAAATGTTAGACCTGCCGAGAAGAGACTTCGGCCATGTCTGCTAGATCGTTGCTCAAACCCAGAGAGCTCAATGGCTGAGCCCAGTGTTTTAGACTGCTTCTCAATTCACGCGGCCGATGAAGGATATCTACATTTGACGGCCACTGAGGTGGCCAAGAGATATAGATAACGCCCTTCGGCGCATAAAAATTTCGATGAAAAGAGAACGCGGGCACCTGACATTTAATATCTTTCTGGTTTAGCATTCTAAGGCAGAAGATTGATTAAAAGAATAGTAAGAATGGTGTTTACATAAGCGGAGGTGGCTTCCTGATGAGGGATGCCGAGGTCGTGATGCTGCGGGTGGATCGGTGTTTCTACCGTTGCTTCAGGCTCGGCGGCAAGGCCTTTCTCATGAGCGACCGTGGGAGGATCGACCTGACCGACCGCTTCGACTATTGCAGGAGGGTTGACCTGACCGGCCGTTTCGACCATCGGAGGAGGATTGTTGGGGGCATTCTCGCTGTCATCATCCTGGAATAGAGGTTTAAATTGTTTGAATTTGTTTGAGGAAAAAAGGAATTAACAACCGCACCATTATACCTCCGTGATAATTGCCGACTGTCTTGGAGTCTTGGAAGGAGTTCTTCTCGTCGCTGGAGTTACTTCTTCAAAGACGGGTGCCACAACCGGTTCCGAAGTGTCCGTTCTCTCAACCGGCGGAGAAGCAGCCGGTTCGGCCAGAGCCGGAGGTTCCGTGTCCTCAGCTAGCGGGGCAGCTGCTGGCTCGACCGTGACTTGAGGCATGGGTCGAGCCTCAGGTACTTGGCCAAGTTGGACCCGCCGCACGACCACTTGGGTACCAATGAAGGGAGAGACGTCAACTGTGGTCCATCCTGTAGTTTGGCTAGAAACGACGTGAATTTCTCGTTCCCCTTTCTTCGTCAATTTCTTGACACGTTTGGAGGGTTGAGGGGCCACGGCTGCCGTCTCGATCTCCTGTCGAGGTCGTTTGCTCGGCTTGGAGGAGGGAATCGATTTTTTCTTGGCCGCAAATGCAGCCACCACTTCTACCTTCTTTGGCATTCGGTTACCTGAAAAAATGAGATCGGGTCAGTTAAACTATGACGATTTCTCTTTCAGAAGTAAAGTAAAAATAACCGTATACCTTGGGACGCTTCTTTAGGCAGGGGAGCAAGGGTCTTATTTGGACGGTCGCCGAAGATTCTGCTGATAATATCTTCAACCGGAGCGCCAAAGAAGTGTTGGGTGCACTCTTCCCACCAGTCACCAAAGGTATCGGTGCTGAGAGATTCAGGGACGACCGGTCGAAGGCGAAGCTTCTGGCATCGTTCTTGAAACTCCCTCTTCACATCTTTGCATTTCTTTTTCGATGAACCAGAGAGGCGTCCTCGGCTCAAAAGAGTGCAAGATGTAAGAAGGGGGACTAGGCAACCTTGGAGGTAGCCGAGTTACCGAGCGATGAAGTTTGGATAGTAGACCTCCCAGCTTGCTTGACGGGCGTCGCAGCCGAGAGGAAGGTCACGAGCAAGCACGAACGATCCCCAGGATTGACGGAGATCAGCGTCTTCATCCGTGCTCCACGGTGACGAGGGGAGTACGATCAATGAAGGATATTCCTGACGATAGCAGATCCAAAATTCGTCATCGGAAAGAACATCGAATTGAAAAAGTATTTGAATACTTTTTCGGCCTTGTGAGGGGGCGCTGGTCGAAAAGCCAATTAAGGACCAAGCACCTCAGTAGACGAGAAGTTGGCAATTTCTGGCCGAATGATGACGAAGTAAACCTACAGCCAGAGTTGGAAGACCCAGATGGGGCCGTTCTGGTGCGGGTCGACCTTGTGGAGGGTCATCTCGGCCAAACAGCGAAGGAGGTGAGCGAAGATTGTCGGGCTAAGAGCCAAAGTGTGGCCGCTAGCCAGGGCTTCGGCCACTGGCATGTTCTCGACCAGACACTTGTTTGACTTGGTACAAAAGATGTATTTGTTGTACCAATAGAAGAGGAAAGCCTCATGCTCTCCTTCTCGCAGATCCTCTTCTCCTTGGCCGGTGAAATGAAGGTAGAGGGTGTTGTAATTGAAGAAGTTCTTGTGAAGTTTTTGAACCTCTTCCTTCGAAGGTGTTTGACCTTGGCCACTCAGTGTCTCGAAGGCCCGCTTCTCGAAAAGTGCTTTCAGGTCGAGGTTTGACGGGTATCCTGAGAGGGCGGCATCAATTGGAATGCCGGACGGGGAAGTCCCCAAAAGGGCCGTGACATCGAGAATGGTGGAACCGACGGGGCCAAGAGGGATGCCCATGGTGTTGGTAGCCGAGCACCAGAGGCTTGTGGCGGCTATAAGGAGCTCATTGTCCATGGCGATCTCCAGTGATGAGAGGCGAATGGCATCGTAGATGCCGAGCGTTTTCCATTACTCGTCCAAAATCTTCTCCATTCGCTCAACCTAGGCTGCCCAGGTTGCGATGGTCGAGGGCCAGGAGCCTTGGGGCTTTGCCAAATCCCATTTTGACCACTCGAAGCCTTGTAGCTATTTCAGGCACTCGATCTTGAAAATTTCAATGATGGGGGATGGCACGGCCGCTTTGAAAAGAGGACCGAGGATCTGATGGGGGTGTTCATGTCGCATTCAAAGCAAATGGTTTTGATTGCGCATTGATTGACGATCTTCTCGCATTTCTTGCATTCCTTGGAATGTTGGGACGTGAAGGAAGCATTGCGAATATTTGGAAGGTTTTATGGAAAATAGGAGAATTTTTGGGTTAGGGTTTGAGAACGAAGATCTGGGAGAAAAAAGGATTTCCTAGGATGTTCTGGGAGTAAGAGCAAGAGAGATTTCAGAAAATTGGAAAGCGTAAAGGTGCAAATGAAAGAACTTTGATATTTATAGGCGCCTTAGAGGGAGATCAATCGTTCCAAAATTCAGAATAAAGGGAAAATTAGCCGAAAAGTCTTTTATCATTATGAATATCCAGAGAATCCAGGTGAAGAGACCGAGGTTTTCGTATTTTGAGGATGCACGATTACGTGTGGCAACGAGTTTTATGGGAAAAGACGTTTCGATGCTCGCACGATCGCCAGGTTATTGAAAATCCATGGATCGAGGTGTTATGATTGTGCTTAGTAATAGATTCGACGGTTCAGTGAACCACACACTTCAGGCATCATTACTAGGGGCAGTCATGGTAGAAGACGCCACGTAGTGATACGGTTGGCAGAACGAAGATCATGCAATCGTGCTTTATAAATGCGCCTTGGAAATAGAAGACTCGGATCCTTAGAATATTAAGAGCTAAGATTCGCTTCTTCAAGGTCAGGGCTCGGCTAGAAGTCTTCAGGCCGAAGACCTCAAAAGTGAGGGGGCAATGTTTAGGCCCAAAATATTAGTTTGGGCCGAATTTAGAATCATTCTCGGCCCAGAAGGTTCTACTTGAAGGATTGTGGATTATTTAGTTCGTGGGCCGAGATCGGCCAGATCCTGTCAGGGAAAAGAGTTGTTCAGATAAAGATAAAGCAGGCAAAATCCTATGACTAGCATGAATCCTGATGCAGTAAGGGGTCTCGGCGAGGATGAGGTTGACGAGATATGGATATGAGTGCGGCATGATAAAAGGCTAGGTTCAAAGTCCTGATTGAAGAAGGATTAGTCGAGATAATATTGGATCAGAGTAAGGAGTCCTAATCCGAGTATAACTTGAACTCGATTGAAGAGGGATCTGCTACTATAAATAGAGGAGGCTGTATAACCTTCAAAGCCTCTCCAAATCAACACACAAATCTGCCCTGCGCAAACCCTCGCTCTACGCAAAACCTCTCAACAACCTTGAGACTTTTATTTTCCTTTCTGCCAACACATCGTTAGTTTGGATAAACAGCACTGTGAAGGCAACCGGTGAACATCTTCAGTTTGGATAAACAGCACTGTAGCCGTAGAATCATTCGACCGCGGAGCACCTTCAGTTTGGATAAACAGCACTGCGAAGGGGCCGACTAGTTACCTATCCAAGTCTCGGCCGAGAAGGATTTTCGAATCCTTGTTGGCAGAGGTCATCTCATCAGCCTTCTCAGCGAAGTGAGGTGTTACAGTTTACTAGGGCTCGACACATTGGACGCCGAGTTGTTTTATGATTGGATACTCACAAGTTGGCTTTAGAGTTCGGCATTCTAACGGCCGAACCACATTCACCATCAAGACATACATCCGCTTTGAGTATTTGTGCCCTTACACTTTAGTGTCAATTCAGCGTGAGTTTACTCTGACGAATACCATTACTGTGACCGAATCTGACGACAACGATCTGTGAACTTCGCATATTTAGTAGCCTTGTCTTCAGGCTTTAGAATCCAAGAGCCGAGTCGAGTTCCTTCCTCGGCCACAATCGCAAGACGCAGAAGTCAGCCGCGCGCTCAACGCAATATCAACAAATTTTACTCCTCGGCCGACGAGTTGGCACGCCCCACACACAACCGAATGACGTAGTTAGCTTATTAGTTACTCGGCCTGCGCGCCACGTAAGCTTGGTAGTTTTTAGGGTCAACAGCTTCTAACATGCATTTTATTCCTAACTCCACACCATACAAGTAATTAACGTGCTATCTTCTTCTACAACCATTAGCAATTTTTTCATGTCATTGCTTTCCTCGATCGGCCGATCAAGCCCTCTTTCGTTCTCCCTTGTTGGTCATATTCATTTCCTTCATATTTCATTTTATGCACACCTCTTGATCTGAGTATCCATATCAAAGGGTATGCTTTTTGTTTTAGCACACTTTTTACCAATCTTTCCATCTTTTTCATGTACCATGGTACATTTGGGAAATAGAATTTAGTGGTACATTTTCTTTTAAAGGATAATTTGGTACGTTTCAAACCGATATATTGGTACGTTTTAAGTTAGAATGGGTACGTTTCAATTTAGTATCGGTATGTTTCAAGTTGTTATTGAATGTTTCAAGGTGAAATGGGTATGTTTCAATTTAGCATCGGTACGTTTCAAGTTGTTATTGGTACGTTTCAAATTGACTGAATATGTTTCAAATTGATTTCAATTTAAAATTCACATTTATATATGGGTACGTTTCAATTTAGCATTGGTACGTTTCAAGTTGTTATTGAACGTTTCAAGGTGAAATGGGTACGTTTCAATTTAGCATCGGTACGTTTCAAGTTATTATTGGTATGTTTCAAATTGACCTGAATACGTTTCAAACTTATTTCAATTTAAAATTCACATTTATATATCTCATGCCGAATAACACTAATCTCAGTCCAGAGACTCCAAACTCATCCTTTTTATCAACAACTTTTATACTTCAATAATAATTTTATGATGTGAACGAGCCAACAAAAGGGGTATAAACCCTGACGCCAAAAAAAATTTCAAAATTCAAAGTTTATGGATAATATTGGTGATTTAGTTAATAGCCATTAATAATATCCCTAAAAAAAAGGTATAAATCCTGACAAGCCAAAAAAAATTCCCCTTATCAACTAAAGGGATAAAGTGGGAAATCAACATATTGCATTTTTATTTTAAAAAATAAACTAATGACATGTAAATAAAATAAATTTAAAAATGATTAGGTGGACACTAGTTAAAGCGTCTTAATCAAATTTTTAAAAGAAATAAATGTTTAATAAAAATTATGTAAAAAAAGAGTGGGGGATTCTAATTTTCTCTTTATTTTTCTTTCAAGATGGCCAAGCGCTCCCCAGCTACTTATTTCATTCTCCTCACATTATCGACGACAGGTAAACACTTTGAGCTTATTTGACACGCGTGATTAGATTGAAATGGAGACCTCTCAAATTCCAAGCGTCATTGACAATGGAAGCGAATGGGTTTTCATTTTAAGAAGAATTGGAATGGATAAGTTTAATCCTCTAGCTGACCATAATTTTATAATTTATCACTGGTTGGTTATCCATTTCAATTCAATCATGTGTACCAAATAAGCGATTTGGTTCTTTAGTCTTTCTCATTTCCTCTGCAGTAATATTTCTAATGGTTTAGTGTAAAATATTCTAATCGTTTGTTTAAAAAACAAAATGATTAATCCATTTTTATGGGTTTTGTAGCATTTAATGGTGACTTGGTAAAGGGAGAATCCTATTGCACTAATGATTTCGGCGGTTGTGAATGTGAAAATCCTTACTGCAAATCAAATTGTGAATCTCTCTATCCTTCCGGCAACTGGGCATGGAATACGTCGTCTAATCCACCAACGTGCAAATGCCATTACAAATGCGAACAACAACAACGATCAAATAGCCTCGAACTTGAACGACCGTCGAAACCTATCGAACAACCGTTGAAACCGATCGAACGACCGTCGAAATGGATTGAACGGCTGTCGAAACCGATTGAAAGACGATTAGGTGCTAGGTATGCAACCAGGGTAAAGGTCGATGCAGCCCTACATGCGTTGATACTTGTTGTAACAGACAATGTTCCGCCAAATTCTCAGACAGAGAAGGACAGGGATTTTGTGTTCCCTTTGTCGAGGAGTACAATATGTGTTTATGCACCTTCTTCTGCTAATTAAGTTGATAGAATTAGTAGCTCTTCATTCAAAAACGTATTCCATCTCAACATATGTATAAGTTGAATGTGTCACACATTCCATAAATAAATTTAAACAACTCTCTCTCTCTCTCTCTCTCTCTCTCTCTCTCTCTCTCTCTCTCTCTCTCTCTCTCTCTCTCTATTAAAGATGAAATCCTGCGAGGAAGTCCATTGTTTAGCTAGAAGTGACTTTCATCGCAAGTGGTGGATTGTCTTAGTGTTTAGAATTTTTCTCTTCAATTCACTGTGTTCCGAGTTCAAACTCTCTCTTCCCATAGAGTAATATAGAGTAGAAATATCTCTCTCATGATGACATAAGTTTAAACTCCATCGCTAGCTAATCTAACAAAATTTATCGTTCGATAAAAAAAAATATCGCTTGTATTAAAAAAAAATTGACTTTCAGCGAGCTAAAAGATAGTCAAGGTTGGTTCCCAAAGTGATCAAGAAATTTAGGCCTGTTTGCTAATACTTTAGATCTTTCTTTCTTTTCGTTTTTTTGGTTTTGAAATTTAACCGGTAATAAGTAATTTAGTTACATTTCTTATTATTTTTTTAAATAAAATGGTATCCAAAATGGATACCCAACATGCCCTAAATTTTCTTTCAAAGATTCTCATCATGAACAATAAACTTTAGTGTTTAGTGTTACAGATTAGCAAAGAAGAAACCTGTATCTTAACAGTAGGGGCCTCATGCCACTTAGTACTACGGTCTAATAGTATTTCTCTTCACTTATAAGTATGAGGTCTTACGTTCGATTCTCGCTAAAAGCAAATTTGAACCACATTATTGTTAGCACATTATGAGGCTTAGCCTATTCTCTCATATTCTTAACGTAAATAATATCATTTGTTAAAAATAAAATAAAAAGTTGGGGCCTCCTCCCTAAGAAAATATACTTTTCCTCACTGAACTTTTTTCACATAAATGAGGAATTACGTTTGCACCTATATGTATATTTCGTAATCGAAAGTTATACGGTACCAGTGCCTGTTGTTTTAATACAATTAAAGAATTAATTTAGACTATAGAGTAAATTCAATGAATTATCTTGAATTTTTTTTCAACGATATTTTACATTGGGTGGAGTATTAGGCTACGTCACATAAGGCCATCTCCAACCGAATGGTCCAGATGGCCAGAGGGTTGAAAATAACCTGAAAACCGTCTCCAACCGAGGGCTAGGCCAGAGGGCTCGTGGGCCCCCACGGAATCTGAAAGGGCCAAAGGGCCAAATGGCTGGCAACATGCAGCCAACTAGCCAGCCCTGGGCTGGCTAGAATTTTTCTTAATGTTGTCGGTTTTTTGTCGGTTATAACGGACAGAAATAAAAGAAATAGTGTAGGTTATAACCGACACAAATAGTATGGAAAATTTTGAATATAATGGCTAGCTGACATCAGCTAGCAGTTATTTTTTCATTTTATTTTTTTTTACAGTTTTTTTTTTTACAAATTTTTTTTAAATTGTTTTTTTTAAATTCTATTTTTTTCCTATAACTTCCTAAGCCATTATACAACATTAAATTAAATTAAGTAACATGAAACAATATTAAACAATATGAAACAACATTAAATTATATGAAACAACATTAAATAACATTAAATTTAAATAACAAATTATGTTTGGCCTTATGACCCTTTGGTCCTCGGTTGGATACAGTTTTTTATGACAGGGCTAAAACGAGCCCTATGGTCCTTTGGCCCACGATTGGAGATGGAAGTAAATATGGCTATGTACTGTTCATTAAAATGTTAATTTCTTGGAGGGCCAGAGGGCTAAAATGAGCCATCTGGCCAGTCTTCGGTTGGAGATGGCCTAATAGGCCTACCTCAATATTGTGGTAATGAACTCACTGTCCACGAGGATCAAATTTTAGAACTCTCACTTAAAAATGAAGAAGAACACTAAGATTGTATTACTAATGACAATGGTAATGGATCAACTTTAATTGTTATAATGCTAACGTCTTGTTACAATATAGACATAAGATATTATTAGTGAACATCATGAATGACAAGTGATCGTTATTCATATTTGGGACCAGAACCTTCAAATTTATCGGTGTTACAACATGACTATTAAGTTTCAACGTAAGATTGCATATCATAGTCATCAAAGTATTCTAAATATGAAACGTGTGAATTGGTCATATCTATATATAATTCCCTTTTGTTGAGGGATCTTTCAAATAAGTTTATTTGAGAGATTTTTGTGAGGCCAACGACCCCATGTCGTATTTCAACAATCCAACAGTCTATTATCTAGGTTTTTTTTTCAAAGATTATCTCTATCAAAAATCACCCAAAATCCAAAAAAATTTGACCGTTGGATTAAATGGTAACATCAAGGTTCTAAAAGACGTTAGGCGCTAGTCGGGCGGCAGGCTGGGGCCTAGTGCTTAAGCAGCTAGGCAAGTGCCTAGGTGGACTGGTGATAGGAGCATATTTATGCGACTTAGTTGGCTTGTTCTTGTGCATTTATGTTGTGTTTTCTTAGTTATGTTAGTGTTTAAAGCCATTTTCGTGTGTTTCTAGGTCCTAAAGACAAAATATGCAAGAAGACGCATTTTGGAGCATTTTGGAGCAAAATTGGGTTTGGAATGGATATCACATGTTTGGAGCAAAAGGAATGGACGAAATTGAAGACTTGAAGATGTAAGGATTCCTAATCAAAGAAGGATTCCTAATCAAAGAAGGATTCCTAATCAAAGAAGGATTCCTAATTGAAGATGGATTCCTAGAAGAATGAGGATTCCTACTCACATGAGGATTCCTACTCACATAAGGATTCCTACTCAAACAAGGATTCCTACTTGAAGTAGGAAAGTTAAGCCAAGGTTTCCTATTTTGGTTTACCTTTCCTAATCCTTAATGTTTCCAAATTCCAGCAACTTTGAAGGCTTCCTTTGCATTCTAGGACACAAATTGAAGGACCTAGACCACCTAAGAACCCTTGCCGCACCTCCTTACCCCTTTCCTCTTCCTTGCCGTGCAAGGGAGAGGGTTATTTCCTGTTTCCTTGCATTAAAACACATTCCTTTTTAATTTAAAGTCCTGGCCGCACATCCCTGGCACTTTCCTTTAGTTTTCTGATTTTGTTTCCTCTTTCTAGACGCTTTTGACTTAATTTCTGATTACCAAAATAAGTTAGGGTTTTAATTTCCCTAAAACCTTTAAATAAACTTCCTTGTTGCAGCCACAAATCATCCATCCACACAACCTGTCTCGCCAGAATTCCTTCCCCAACCCTAGCCGCACCTATCCTTCACCATTCTCCATAATTTCTGACCAAAAACACTCCCTGCCGCACCATACATCCATCCTAGCCATAAACCCAGCCTTCTACACCATTCATAATCCCCAAAACTCACCAACAACCCTTGTGCCGCAGCAAAGAGGAAGGAGGAAAGCCCTTGGATGCGCCTGCCATTCAAGTTAGGATTGCTGGAGCGTTTAGGTGTTTTCTTTCTTTTGTTTTCAATGTATAAACTTGTTATTCTTTGTTCTGCGATTATGAGGAACTAAATCCCTTTTGGCTAGGGGAAGATTCAAAGCCATGAACATACTTGCAATATGAATTGATTACCTTCAGTTGTGAATTCAATTTGTTTAACTGCTTGCTTGATAACTTATTTGTGTATGTTTATTAAGAGTGCACACTTAATTTGCATGCATGATTATGATGCTAGAATATAAGGGAGTTTCACCTAATAGTTACAAACTTATATTCACAAGTAGTGGAGGTCGCTTATAAACGATCGCGTTAAATGAATTCTTGGCAGGAGTTTCATGCTCATCATAGTAACGAATGCCTCGTCAATACTTATAGTTCTCATGATGCTTAATGATCTGTGATTGTATCTTTATTGTGCTGTTCACGTAAAGAACTTTTAGAGAATGCTTTGAATTGTTGTATGCGATTTCCCATCCAATTCAATAACTTAAGGAGAACTTGAAGGTTAATTTAAGCGGACCTAATTAACCTGGGGTGTTGAGTTTCATGATTTATCGAAAGAACAACTGAAAATTGGTTTATGTGCAAGTGTGTCATGTGTGGAGAAGAATCCTCTAGCTAGCCCATCATCCATAAGTTTTACCAAATTCGTCCAAAATCTGTTTTAGTTTACAATCTGTTTGTTTTGTTTTCAAATTCGTCAAAACCCAATCCCCCCTTTACTTGTTAAGTCATATTAGTTAGAAACTGTTTTAGTTTGTGTTTTTGAGTGTTTTGAGTCAAGTTAAAATCTATTTTCGTCCAAAGTAGTGTTTAGAGTCCAAAACTGCCCAGTTTGTGTTTTTAGGCAGTTTTGAGTGTTTTTGTGCTGTTTTGAGTCTTTTGAGTTGTTTTAGTGTTTTAGAGTCTAGTTTTGCATTCTTTGAGTCTAGTTTAGTGTTTAAACTTTGTTTTTACGTTTTTGAGTCAGTTTCCAGTGTTTTAGCAATCCCTCCTAATCCCCGGTCTAGAACGATCCCTACTTATACATATACTACAATTGTCAACAAGAGGGTTAAATTTTGTGTGCTGTTTTACATCACATCAAATTTTTGGCGCCGTTGCCGGGGATTTGCTAATCCCTTGGATCTTTTGTTTCTGATTACTTTTAAATTGTTTCAGTTTCTGACTTTGTTTTGTTTCTTGTTTTTAGGTACTAGTTTATGACTCGAAGTTCTCAAACTATTCGTAAGAATATTTTGGACTTTGACGACGATTTTGAAAGGACTTTGAGAAGGAAAAAAACTCAACAAGCATCTAATCCATCTAGCCCTGAACCTGAGCTTGAAGAACCAGTGCTAGAAGAGGAAGAAGACCCCACGGCACAGGTTGTGGAAGAGGTACAAGTCATGGCAGCGGACAATCGAACAATCAAGGAGCTCTCTGCTTCGGGATTGGACAATGCCACACCCCTATGCATCCAATACCCCATGGCTGCTCAAGGCAAAACCGAGGAGTTCGAGTTGAAGTCAAGTTTGTTGCACCACATTCCAAAGTACCATGGGCTGTCCATGGAGGATCCAAACAAGCACTTGAAAGAGTTCGAAGTGGTGTGTTCAAGCATGACCCCTGTCAACGTCGACGAAAGCATACTGAAGATGAAGGCTTTCCCTTTTTCTCTCTTGGAAAAGGCTAAAGATTGGTTGTATGAACTAGGCCCCGGAACTGTCACATCTTGGGAGAGCATGAAACGGGCGTTTTTGGAGAAGTTTTTCCCAACTTCTCGAGTCATTCTTCTACGCAAAAGGATTAGTGGCATTCAGCAAAATGAAGGTGAATCGTTTCCTACTTATTATGAACGTTTTAAAACTCTTGTTGCTTCATGTCCACAGCATCAAATGAAGGAGGAGCTTCTTCTTCAGTATTTCTACGAAGGGCTTCTACCCAATGAACGTCAGATGCTAGATGCCTCAGCGGGCGGAGCTTTGGTGGACAAGACACCCATGGCTGCCAAGACCTTGATAGCTAACCGAGCGTTGAACGCTCAACAATATGAAGGTGTTGGACAAAGAAGCAACTCACGGCAGCAAGTAAATGAGGTAAGTGCCGTTTCTGATTTACAATCTCAAATCACTAACCTTACTTCTATGTTTTCACAGTTTATGGAAGGATGTAAAACGCAAGGAATGTCCTCCAATGTATGTGGCGTGTGCTCCATTCAAGGCCACCAATCTGAGAAGTGTCCTCAATTAATTGAGAATGGTGGATGGGAATCTGCCAATGCCGTAGGTTTTGGTCCAAAACCAGCCAAGGAACGATCCATACTCTAATACCTACAATCCAGGTTGGAGAGACCACCCAAATTTCAAGTGGAGGGAGCCCCAACAATCCCAACAACAAGGAGGCTTTAGGCAGCAACCCCCGGGCTTCTACACTAAGCCATTCGCACCCACACAAGCACCACAGCAGTCTGCTCAAACTAATTCAGGTACATCCATGGATAATGATCACATTACTCAATTACTAACCTCTTTGGTGCAGGGACAGCAAAATCAAACCAAAACAATGCTCAATCAAGCTAAAGAGGTGGATGAGTTGAAGAAACAAATGGGCCAAATGGCAGAATTCATGGGGCAATTCCGAGAACAAGGCAAACTTCCTAGCTCAACCGTTGTGAATCCAAAAGGAGGTTTCGAATCTGCAAAAGCCATATTGTTGAGAAGTGGAAAAGAAGTTGGGGCAGGAACACAACCATCAACATCAGGTCACAAAGAGGATGAAAAACTTCAATTTGAAGAGGAGGGACAAAGCCAACCCACGGCAAGGAAGGATACACCTTTGCCGCAGGCCCTAAGTGCTCCTAAACCATCAAATCTGTCCAACAAGGGTAAGAATGTGTCAAATTCAATTCCTACTAATGTTTTTCCTTCGAATGTTCCTTTTCCTAGCAGATTCATGCAAACAAAGAAAGAGGAAGCTGAAAAGGACATTCTAGAGACATTTAGGAAGGTTCAAGTCAATGTACCACTTTTGGATGCAATTAAGCAAGTTCCGAGGTATGCCAAGTTTCTGAAGGAGTTATGCACAACTAGGAAGAGAGTTTCAAACAAGGAGGTTGTGAAGGTAAGTGAAAATGTTTCAGCCGTATTGCAACGTAAACTGCCCCCTAAATGCAAAGATCCCGGCAGTTTTACGATTCCTTGTGTAATTGGCCATACTCGTTTTGAATCTGCCATGCTTGACTTAGGTGCATCTATAAATGTCATGCCTTATTCCATTTATGCATCTATGAACTTGGGTGAATTGAAAAAGGATGGTGTGATCATACAATTGGCTGATTGTTCTAACGCTTATCCAAAAGGAGTATTGGAGGATGTTTTAGTGCAGGTGAATCATTTAGTCTTCCCGGCTGATTTTTATGTTTTGGACATGGAAGATTCAGCCCATTCCACCTCTTTGCCGATTCTCCTTGGTAGGCCATTCATGAAGACAGCCCGCACCAAGATTGATGTGTTCAAAGGAACGTTGTCAATGGAATTTGATGGGGAAGTGATTGATTTCAATATTTCTGAAACCATGAGATATCCTAATGATGATCACTCTTGTTTTTCTATTGATATTATTGATTCTTTGGCGCAGGGGTATTTGGAAGATTTGAATGACGATGCACTTGAAAAGGTCATTACAAGAGGGATGGAGCTCAACAACAAGTGGGCAGAACCCATGCTAACCCACGGCATACATGAACCCATCCATGCCGTGCCCCCTTGTGAGGAATTCATTGAGATGGCTGCTGCCCTTGAGTCGTTACCCAAGCATGATGGTAAGTCTCCTAACTTTGATTCAATTCCCTTTTCGACTAATAAGTTGCTTCCTTCAGTAATTCAGGCACCTACCCTTGAACTTAAACCGTTACCAAACCATTTGAAGTACGTTTTCTTGGGGGAAAAAGAGACCTTACCTGCCATTATTTCCTCATCCCTCACGGCACAAGAAGAAGAGAAGCTAGTGCGTGTTTTAAGAGAGTTCAAATCTGCCCTAGGTTGGACCTTAGCCGACATCAAGGGGATAAGCCCTACAACCTGTATGCATCATATATTTCTTGAGGAGGGGGCCAAACCAACTAGAGAAGCTCAACGCCGTCTCAACCCTCCGATGATGGAAGTTGTGAAAAATGAGATAATCAAGCTACTTGATTGTGGAGTGATCTATCCAATCTCCGATAGTCGTTGGGTTTCCCCTGTGCAGTGTGTTCCAAAGAAATCTGGAGTGACTGTGGTCAAGAATGCTGAAGAGGAGCTTGTGCCTACTCGAATCCAAACAGGTTGGAGGGTTTGTATTGATTATAGGAAGCTCAACGCCACCACACGAAAGGATCACTTCCCATTGCCATTCATTGATCAAATGCTTGAAAGGTTAGCAGGTTATGCATTTTATTGTTTCCTTGATGGTTATTCTGGTTATAACCAAATTGTCATAGCACCTGAGGACTAAGAAAAAACCACTTTCACATGCCCATTTGGTACATTTGCTTATCGTCGTATGCCATTTGGTTTATGCAATGCACCTGCCACATTTCAAAGATGTATGATGAGCATTTTTTCTGATTATGTTGAGAAAATTATTGAGGTTTTCATGGATGATTTCAGCGTTTTTGGTGATTCATTTGATGGGTGTTTGCATAATCTCAGTTTGATCTTAAAACGATGTGTTGAAACTAACCTTGTTCTTAATTGGGAAAAATGTCATTTCATGGTTAAACAAGGCATAGTTTTAGGTCATATCATCTCTGAAAATGGTATTGAGGTTGATAAGTCTAAAATAGATCTTGTACGCTACTTACCCTCTCCTACTTCGGTTAGAGAGGTTCGTTCTTTTCTTGGTCATGCAGGATTCTATAGACGATTTATCAAGGATTTTTCCAAGATTGCACAGCCCCTATGCCGTCTCCTACAAAAGGAAGTGTCGTTTGAATTTAACGAGGCGTGTGAGAAAGCATTCAACCATCTCAAGGCCTTACTCACCACGGCACCAATCATCACTCCACCAGACTGGAGCATTCCCTTTGAGCTCATGTGTGATGCATCGGATTATGCAATTGGAGCTGTTTTGGGCCAAAGGAAAAACAAGCAGCCACATGTCATTTATTATGCTTCACGCACCTTAAATGATGCCCAATTGAATTATTCCACAACTGAAAAAGAACTCTTGGCTGTTGTATTTGCATTAGATAAGTTTCGATCTTATTTAATTGGCACTAAAGTCATTGTTTTCACTGATCATGCAGCCTTGAAGTACTTGTTCACGAAAAAGGAAGCTAAACCAAGACTCATTCGCTGGATGCTTTTACTTCAAGAGTTCGACATTGAAATAAGGGATAAGAAAGGATGTGAAAACGTGGTGGCTGACCACCTAAGTCGGATGGTGCGTGAAGAGGAGTCCATTCCCATTTCAGAAACGTTTCCGGATGAGCAACTACTGTCCATTGAGGTAAGTATACCTTGGTATGCTGATTTGGTCAACTATTTGGTGTCTAAGCAGATTCCAAACACTCTAAGCAAGTCCCAACGTGATAAACTTAAAAAGGATGCACGTTTTTATGTTTGGGACGATCCATATTTGTGGAAATTTTGCCCTGATCAAATCGTGCGTAGATGTGTTCATGAATCTGAGTTTAACCCAATTCTAAGCTTTTGCCATACATATGAATGTGGTGGACACTTTGGCACACAGCGCACTGCCCTTAAGGTTCTTGAATGTGGATTTTATTGGCCTACTTTGTTTAGAGATGCTCGAACTTTTTGCATAACATGTGATCGCTGCCAAAGGACAGGAAATTCAGGCCAAAGAGACCAAATGCCGCAGACTCCAATTCTTGTTGTTGAAATTTTTGACGTTTGGGGTATTGATTTTATGGGTCCTTTTCCTTCTTCTTTCGGTTTCACTTACATTTTACTTGCGGTTGATTATGTGTCGAAGTGGGTGGAAGCCAAAGCCACCCGCACTAATGATTCTAAAGTTGTGGCAGGTTTTGTGAAATCTAACATTTTTTCCAGATTTGGGATGCCGAGAGTACTTATAAGTGATGGTGGGTCTCATTTTTGCAATCGCACCATTGAGGCACTACTCAAGAAGTACAATGTGACGCATAAGGTTTCAACACCTTATCACCCCCAAACAAGTGGCCAGGCCGAGGTCTCGAATAGGGAGATCAAGCAGATTTTAGAGAAAACCGTTGGGCCAACTAGAAAGGATTGGAGCTTGCGTTTGGAGGATGCACTGTGGGCATATCGAACGGCTTACAAAACGCCCATTGGCATGTCCCCATTTCGGCTCATCTATGGCAAGCCATGCCATTTACCCGTGGAGCTTGAGCACAAGGCACATTGGGCGGTCAATACCTTCAATATGGATGTGGACATGGCTGGAAATCACAGAAAGCTGCAATTGAATGAACTTGAAGAGATTAGGCATGATGCTTATGAGAATGCTCGAATTTACAAAGAGAAGACCAAGGCATTCCATGATAAGATGATTCGAGGCAAAACATTCTCGATTGGGCAGAAAATGTTGCTATTTAACTCCCGTCTTCGTTTATTCCCTGGTAAGCTACGTTCTAAATGGGTTGGTCCATTTGTTATTACTAATGTTTTTGTGCATGGTGCAGTCCAAATACAAAGTTTGAAAACTGGACAAGAATTCAAGGTGAATGGACATCGATTGAAGCCCTACTATGAGAACTTTGTTGAGCATGTAGTGGAGGAGGTTCCCCTGCAGGCCGTGGGCTCCAATGGGGAGTGAATGAGTTCTTCGTCCGGCTGCAAGACGTTAAAGCAAGCACTTCTTGGGAGGCAACCCATGTATTCAACAAAGGAAGACCTAGGAATCACTCCAATTCCAGATTTGCGTCCCTAAACCCTTTTCTTTGTTGTTGTTTCAATTCTGCCTTGTTTAATTGTTTATTTGTTGTTGTTTGTTTGTTTGTTTTTTGTGTGAGTTTATGCTTGAAACATTGAGGACAATGTTTGATTTAAGTGTGGGGGGGTAACAAAGTGTTTTTGATGAAATTCGTGGGATTTTATCACCCCTAACTTCAAAAGTTGTTCCTTGCTGTTTGTAAGTGTTTTTAAGCTGTTTTGGTATGTTTTAGTGTGTTTTGGCATAAAAATCCGAGAATTTGATAAAAATTTGAAAAATTGTTTGAAAAACCCAAAAAGAGTTGTTTTTGTGTTGTTTTGGTGTGTTTGTGTCTTAGATTCCTTCCAACACAATGATGAGGATTTGGTTTTTAATTGCATGACTGTTAAAGAGAGTTATAAACATGGATGAAAGTTTGATTTACTCTTTGGTTTATGCTTGGTTGTGGTTATAATTTATGAATTCACATGCAATCATAAAGGATAAAATCAGTTTTTGTAACATGCTTGAAGGAAGGAACTCAAATTAACACTACAACCTTGTGAGACTTGAGCCTTAAACGTTCTTTTGGAGAGTTATAATCTGTGCATTTGTTGTTTTCTAAAGTCGTTGCATGATCTCATTATTCTTTGCTTGGTTGCTACTTAGAAGGCGTTTCATCATTTAGTTCCAAACACTAGAACTTATGCCCATTCCATTCAAAGCATGACATTGATTTGCATAACACACGATCAAGATGAAGTTAATTAGTGAACCACCACAGCCAAATAGCCGAACCCCCTGTGTTATATGTTTTGTAGGTTTAAACCCTGTTGAGCCATATTTAGCCTATGTTCTTTGTTAACCACATTATCCTCACCTAGCCTAGATTAGGACCATCCATACCCTTGTTCATAAAGCATAGTGAAGCATGACTTAAAAAGAATTCCTTTTGATTGTCTTCTTGCAGAAAAACAAATGTGGGGGAAGGGATGTGTGTGTGTGTGTGCCAAGAAAAAGTAATAAGGCACAGGTTTGAGAAAATAAAAAGAAAAATTCGTGGAAAAAGAAAAAGAAAAAGAAAAAGTTGTGAAAAGAATGAAAAAGAGTTGAAAAATAAGTGAGAATGAGCTCACAAGTGTTGATTGTTGAAGGAAGGGTCCAAAATATCAAAATTCGGCCCTAGAATGTGTATTTCTTCCCTTTTGGTGTTTAAAGTTGATTTCTGCATTCAAAAGTGAATTCCAAGTGTCAATTTCATTACTTTGCTTACTATTTCTTTAAGAACCTTTGTTTTTCCTTACCTTTCTTTGTTAGCCAATACCCCCAAGCCCCGTTATAACCCTTTAACTTCAATCTTGGGTGTTGTGTGTTTCAATATGTGGAGTTTGGAATTGGTATGAGCATATGGTGTCACTGGTTCTCGCATCTAAGTAGTAGCATTCCATTCATGAGATCATATCTAAACATGTTTATTAACTCCAGAAATTGCTTTCTTTGCTATAAATATGTGAGTGTTCGTTTTCATGTTTACATCAATCTTCTCACATATACCTAGTGTAGGGTGTGTAGTCAGAAAATGTGTGTGAGAAGTGAGTGCATATCTTGTAAGAAATTGAGTGAATTTTCTAAGGCATGTTACTACATTCAAAACATCGTTTTAATTGGTTAAATGTGAACTAGTAAGTGGTGACTGTGATTAAGTATATGCTCAAGTGTTAAGTTGACTAAAATCTGTGGGAATGATGATTTTTAACATGTCATGTGTATTAGAAATCCCTGAGGCAAATGTTGGAAGGTGTAGGTTGTGTTTTGTTTATTCTGTTTCGTTTGTTTTCTTTTGTTTGTTTGTTTTGCTCGAGGACTAGCAAAAGCTAAGTGTGGGGGAATTTGATAGGAGCATATTTATGCGACTTAGTTGGCTTGTTCTTGTGCATTTATGTTGTGTTTTCTTAGTTATGTTAGTGTTTAAAGCCATTTTCGTGTGTTTCTAGGTCCTAAAGACAAAGTATGCAAGAAGATGCATTTTGGAGCATTTTGAAGCAAAATTGGGCTTGGAATGGATATCACATGTTTGGAGCAAAATGAATGGACGAAATTGAAGACTTGAAGACTCGAACCCAAAGCTTCCTGAAATGCTATCCAAAACTTAGAAGTAAATCTTGGATCTCGATCAGAAATAATACTCACAAGAACTCCATGATACTTCACAATCTTCGTGATGAACAACTCGGCTAACTTGTTCAAAGAATACTTTTCCCTCACAGGAATGAAGTGCGATAACTTAGTAAGCCGATCAACAACCACCCAAATTCCATCATAGCCGTTTTGTGTACGAGGTAGCTTGTACACAAAATCCATAGTAATATTTTCCCATTTCCACTGTGGAACGGGAAGTGGCTGTGACAACCCAAAAGGCTTCTTCCTTTCGGCTTTAACCTGCTGGCACACGATACACCTACTTACATACTCAACAATTTCCCTTTTCATACCTGGCCAATAATAAAATGGCCTAATGGTATGATACATTTTTGTTCCCCCTGGATGCATCGTATAACTTGAAATATGTGCCTCATCAAGAATTGCCTTATTTAATTCCTCATTATTTGGCACGTACATCATATTCTCTTGCATAAGCATGTCATCCGTCTCTCTAACTCTGAGATCTTTCTTTTTCCCTTGATTCCTCAAATGAATTAACTCTTGAATCTCTTCATTATTCATCTAAGTCTCGAGTATAGGATCAATCAGAATAGGCCTAACTTGGAAACTAGCAAGTAAGGCTCTTTCTTGCTCTGCCACAGCTTTTTCTTCTCGTTCTTCCAATTCCAATTTCACTCCAGTATACCTCAAATCTACAAGAAGAGGAACACGAGAAGCATACAAAGCATTAACCCGACCTTGAGATTTCATACTCAAGGCATCAGCCACTACATTAGCATGTCCATGATGATACTCAATCGTGCAATCGTAGTCACTTAGCAACTCAATCCATCTCCGCTGACGAAGATTCAAATCTTTCTGTGTGAACAAATACTGAAGACTCTTGTGATCTGAGAAAATCCTACACTTCTCACCATAGAGATAGTGTCTCCAAATCTTCAAAGCGAAAATAATGGCTGCCAATTCCAAATCATGTGTAGGGTAATTCATCTCATGAGGCTTTAACTGGCGTGAAGTGTAAGCAATTACCCTACCATGCTGCATCAACACGCATCCTAAGCCATTCAAAGAAGCATCGCTGTAAACCTCAAAATTTCCACTATCATCAGGAAGAGTCAAAACAGGCGCATGAGTGAGATAATACTTCAACTGCTGGAAACTCTGCTCACAATTATCATCCTACTCGAATTTAACTTCCTTCCTGGTCAACCTCGTTAGTGGTAAAGCCATAACTGAGAAATCCTTAACAAATTGCCGATAACAACCAGCTAAACCAAGCAAACTCCGCACCCCGATGACAGTTCGCGACTGTTCCCAATTCTCTACAGCTGCTATCTTCTGAGGGTCTACCTGAATACCCTGAGCTAAAACAACATGCCCCAAGAAAGCAACTTGATCTAACCAGAATTGGCACTTACTGAACTTAGCATATAAATGATGTTCCCTCAGCTTCTTCGACACCAAAGTAAGATGTCGAACATGGTCTGCTTTTGACTTAGAATACACCAGGATGTCATCAATGAAAAAAATGACGAATCTATCCAAATATTGCTGAAACACCTTATTCATCAAACCCATAAAAGCTGCTGGTGCATTCGTCAATCCAAATGGCATCACGAGAAACTCATAATGACCATAACGAGTCCTGAAAGCAGTTTTAGGAACATCGTCGCTCCTGATCTTCAACTGATAATAACCAGACCTTAGATCAATCTTAGAAAATACGCAGGCACCTCTGAGTTGATCAAAAAGATCGTCAATACGAGGCAAAGGATAACGGTTTTTAATCGTCATCCGATTCAATTCCCTGTAATCAATGCAAAGCCTCAAAGTACCATCTTTCTTCTGAACAAACAAAACTGGAGCTCCCCAAGATGAAGTACTAGGTTAAATGAAACCTTTATCAACCAACTCTTGTAATTGAATCTTCAATTCTCTTAACTCCGCAGAAGCCATACGATAAGGCGTTAAAGAAATAGGATCAGTACCTAGTAGTAAGTCAATAGCGAACTCCACATCTCTGTCTGGCGGCAATCCAGGTAAATCATCAGGGAAAACGTCAGAAAAATGTCTAACCACCTTGACATTCTCCACACTAACCGAAGCATCATCATTTAGTACCACGTGAGCCAAGTACCCATGACAACCTTTCTTTAGTAACTTTTTGGCTCTCATGACTGAAATGATTACATGCCTCAATCCACTAGGCTCACCAAAGAATGTAACCTCAGGTAATCCAGGATGATGAAAGGTCACTGATTTCCCGTAATTGTCAATCTTAGCATGATTGCAATGCAACCAATATGTGCCTAAGATAACGTCAAAATCCACAATGTCCAGCAGAGTGAGGTTAGCAGGTATAACCACATTCTCCACTACTACGGGACAACCTGGGTAAACATAATCTACATAACACTTTTCCTCTCTAGGCATAGCAAACTCCAACTCATACCCAAGAGGTGAAGATTGAGGTTGTGTCAATTGAGCAAACGTATGAGAAATTACCAAATAAGTAGCACCACAATCAATCAACACTTTAGCGTAATGACCAAGAATATTTAACGTACCCATGATCAAATCCGGATTGTTCTAAGCATCATGCAACGAAAGGTTGCTGATACGTCCCTGGTTCTTCTGCCTTCATCTGCCTCTGCTAGCATGAACCCCTCGCCCCTGAGGATTACACCCATGTCCTGACTGACTAGTAGTAGCATCAACCTGCTAAGACTGTCCTCCAGAATGCCACTGGGATCCACCAACTGAAAACTGCTGCTAAGGCATATATCCTCTAGAGTACTGCTGTGGGGCATATATCCTCCTGATTACTGACCATGACTGCCCTGCTGATAGGGATCTTGGGGGTACTGGTATTGTCCCGAATAATAAGGAACGGAATCCCCCTAATAGTGGTATGCACCACCACGACCCATCTGGGTATAACCACCATGTCCTGAAAACTGCTAAGCTGGAGCTAGCGGTGGTAAAGGAGGCTGCTGAGGTCTCTGCTGGCCTTGAGGACAAAACTTAGCTTGATGTCCCTCCTCACCACAAGTAAAACAACCATTGCTACCTCTTCGACATTCCCTTAAATGTCGACTACCGCACCTACGGCACCAGGGTGCATTTCCTTTACCAAAGTTCCCCTACCTCTGGGATCTGGAATCTCTGAAGAACCAACCACCTCCTCTCTGACCTGTGGAACTAAAACCTCCACTGGAAGAACTAGAACTAGTCCCACTACGCTTAAAGCTCTGAGTCTGGCGAGGCCCTTGTAAAAAATGACCTTTACCCTTATCCTTATTCTGATTCCCATTTTTCTTTTCCTCTTCACTGTCGCTAGGTAAATTCTCAAAATCCTCAATCTGAAGTAAAGCTTCATAAAACTCATGATAAATAGTATAGGGAATCGCAGTCACAATGGTATGATATTTCTTCTTAGTGCCCAATTTAAAACGACGTAGCATCTCAACCGGATTAGCAGCAACTTCCGAATGATAACGAGATAGATCAGTAAATTTCCTGTAATACTCATTAGCTGACAGCTTCTTCTGCCTTAAACTAGTAAACTCCTATTTCTTACGATCAATGTATGCAGGAGGAATGAATCTCTTATAGAACAACTGCTTAAATACCTCCCAATCTCTAGATTCTTCTTGGGGTAACTCATCAGCCAACTGCCCCCACCAAGAAGCTGGTTCCTTACCCAAAAACCATGAAGTCGTCTCGACCCATCTGTCCGGAGATAGACTCCCCTGACTCTGTATCAGCCTCAAAGTCTTCTTAATATGCATCAACCATTTCTCTAAACCCTCGAGACCTTCATTCCCCACAAAAATGGTTATCTTCAAATTATGAACCGACTCCAGAGGGGTCCGCTGAGGCGGGTGAATAACTGACTGAATAGCATTTGTTATAGTTTCCCCTAACAGATCTATATCAGGGAAACTAGGTTCATCTGAACGACGTGGCTCTCTACGAGGCGGCATAGTTCTGACAGAAACACCAAGATAATTAGAATATTCACAAGATATGCAGGACTGCCAAACCTATGCTCTGATACCAATCTGACACACCCCGACCCAAAAGTGGGGCGTACTAGCCGTCACGTGAGAGTGACGTAACCATGTGCACAGTGCAGAAGCAATAAAGAATAGAATTTATGAATCAATTAAAATCGAAACACTAGCAATACTAGTGTAAAAAGAAGTGTGAATTCCACTAATACAGAGCATAAAAGTCTACGTGCAGTCAAGCAGAAGTACTGAATAGAAATAACACCCGAATATGGTCCTACATAAGTGAATTATGTCAGAACGTCCGATGAGCTCCTCATATGCCACCAACGAACACTACTTAATACCTGGAGGGGCGAAAAACAAAGTTGAGTGGGTCAGAAACAAATCTTTTCAAAACCTTTCTTTTCTCAAAAGTTATAACCCCTCGCCGTAAAACCTGTATAATTTCCCAGAAATAAAGTATATACTCATATATATATATATATATATATATATATATAATTCTCAAAATCCTGCTGAAAATATGTATGTATAAAAGTATGTATGCCATGCCAAAGTATCATAACTGAATGCCAAAGCATCACTCTGTGAATGTGATTGAATACTAAATAATCAACTCAGCCCTTGGTTGTATATATATAGCTCATAACAATCATCATATCATATAGGTCATACTCATCTCAATCATATCATCATACATCTACCCTGCACACACATCAATACCACCTCTAGTGGTCTGCACAACATCACTGAATATAAACTAATATGCTCTAGTTCTACGATCACGTGAAGACTGAGCGATAAATCGCGGGTCACCTACGAGTCGAACCCACCTAAAGTGGCCTATTCAATAGGACTGAGCGCCTAACTTGGATCCAAGGTGAGCATACAGTGCAGGAGGTGAACATCACGCGAAGAACTGAGCCCCTCTCTGGGCAGGAGCACTAATATCAGTGTGGAGGTTTATGAGCTCTAATCATATCACATCACATCACATCATTCATTCACATCAACTCGTATATAAACTTACCTGCCACTTACATGTGCGTCCTCAGCACCAACATCAATATAAGCAATCAATAATGCATAATAAATAAATAGATACTTTGCATGGCATTTCATTTCGCATTTCATATCACATTTCATTTAAACTGATTTTCTGGGAAAAACTCATTTATATAGGTATATACGGAAAACAAATGCCCACTCACTGATAAGTAGACGAGTCGTAACCCCCGTGCCTAGTCTGGCTACGCTCGTCTTCCGGATAGGTCTCGCATATATGAGAAGTAACTGAAATAACGTTAATTAACGCACATAAACGAAACCTTAGAAATAACTTCTCATACATTGCTCAAATTGGGTATATGAATATACCACTGTGATCTACACAATCTCAGGATCATCCCCATATTTTTAGAAAAATTTTCCGACCACCCACGAGCCGAACCACGCGCGGCCACGTGTTTGGTACGTGTAACAGTACAGTAACGCCGTTAGGAATATTTCGTAGAATATTTTGTTAATTAACTAACGGAAACTGTTAAAGATAACTAACGGCGTTAGCATATTCCGTCAAAACTGACGGAATATTCCCCTGTCTTCTCCGGCGAGTTGCCGGTCGCCGGCGACTGTTCGCCGGTTTCTGGAAAAACTTCCAACTATGGTTTCTCCTTCATTTTTGCACCATTTTCTATGTGCTTTATACCAAAATGAAGATCTCACAAAGATGAACACATCCATACCTGACTCAACCCCCAACTCGCCGGGGATTCGCCAGAAAAAAGCCTCAATAATTCCAGCCAAAACGAAAACTCCCCGATCTCGCTATTCCGACGTCCAAAAACTTCAAATGAACTACTCCGAGCTTCCTTAGGATGTCATAAAGCTTCCTATAAGCTTGAAATCTCCAAAACACAAGGTTTTACGTGAGTATGAATAGTGACAAAATCGGAGGTTATTAGAACTCGGGTTTTCGAAGGCTTTCTTACCTGAAACGGGTACCAACGAGTTCATATGGACCTCAGGAACACAATGAGGTACTTCACGTCCTCGATCTGTGAACTTTCAAAAGGTTTTGGGGATCGTCCGTACAAAACCGAGAGGGAGAGAGAGAAGGTCTGAGAGAGAGAGCGGGAGAGAAGAGAAAGAATGGGAAAAGAGGATGAATGTGTGTGTGTGTGTGTAGTCCAAGTACAACCAGCCAAAATAATTGGACCCACTTCCAAACTTAAACACACACGTACCTTAGTTAACGTCCAAGGGCATTTTAGTCTTTTCACGTCCGTCGTACGAAATTTTCTGGACGGGCTGTTACAGGAACTCTCTCTCTCTCTCTCTCTCTCTCTCTCTCTATATATATATATATATATATATGTGTGTGTGTGTGTGTGTGTGATTTTTGGTAGAAACGATTTTTAGAAAATACTTAAAAGATAGACGGTTTGAATCATTGAAAAAGTTACAGAGTGAGCTCTATAAAATGAATATCTAAAAATGGGTGTTCCCCAATCCTAATTCATGAGCAAATTGATTAGTTAGGTCAAGTGAAAGAATATTGGGAAAAAATCTCCTGAGGTATTGGGAGAAGTCAGCTGCCGAATGTGTGACGTCCTAGTCACTTTGTGAATAGTTGCAAACGTTATCGAGATCAAGAATATTAACCAAACATCTCATGATGCTCTAAGGTTTAGTGAAAACAGGAAATCTGGGCTAAAGTGATTTCCCGATGTTTTTGGGCTTAGCTAGTCAAGGTAATGTTGATGCATAAGCATTAGGGGTGGGCACGGGCCGGGCCGGGCCCAAATTTGAAGGAACCGGACCGGACCCGTTTTAAAATGAAACGGGGCGGGGCGGGCCGAGTATAGCGTTTCTGATTATTGGAACCGGCCCTAACCCGAACTGTTTGAAACGGGTCGGTTCCAGTTCGGGTCCACGGGTCCAGTGCTTCATTTTTTTTTTTTCAAAACCTGATTAATAATTTATTATCATCCATTGCTTCGTCAAACGAAAATTCCGGTCAAGTTCATACCCTAAAAAATTAATTCAAATTCTGCAGCAAATTTGGGGAATCAAAGAACGAAAAATCTAGAAAGTTTAAATCTAATTCCTTTTAACAATAACAATTTCTTTAAATGCCCAAGTTTGTTGCCTAATTGAGAATTTTCTTGGTCTCAGATTCCTCTCTCTCTTGACAAAAAAGTTATAGAAGAAATCAACAATTCCAGAACGGATAAAAAGAATTAAGAACCCTAAATTCCTAAATAAGAAAGAATTAAGAAACCCTAAAATTCGAATTGCTATTGACGCAGCTCCGAAATTGAACAAACTAAAAACCTTAAATTCCTAAATCACAAAGAAACCCACATAATTCAACAACCCTAATTCATAAATTACCTTGGGATTTACAGGAAGATGGTAAGGTGATGCCGTGTGGTGGCAGCAATCTGTGATGTCGACACAATCCAAGTCGAATCGACTCAGTGATTGTCAAGAACGAAAAATGATAAAGAGAGGTGAAAGGACAACAAGAAACGAGTCGAAGGAGTCGACTCGAGGCTTAAGGGTGGGAGAGACTAGGGAGAACAAGAAACTTAGTGCAGTCTAGGGAGTGGGAGTGGGGGAGGGACTGAAATTCTGAAAGTCTAAAACCATTAGAAACCAAAAACCTTATGTTAAACGGGCCGGTTCGAGGGCCCGTGGTTCTCAAGTTATGGACCCACACCGCCCCGTAAATATCCTCGCCCCGCCCCGCCCCGAATCGACAGTACCCGCCCCTACCCGCAGGTCCAAGACCCGTTTGCCCACCCCTAATAAGCATCCCTTGTGGACTTATATGGACTCATTACGTAATATATATATATACCCTTACCAAGAGGGATCCCCATTTTTCTAAAAAAAATGGGGACACCCTTTTGACCGTTTGATTGACTTTAATGAAATTGTATGGTTGAGATTAAAATACAGGCCACACAATCTTAGCCACACAATTTCATTAAAGTCAGATCCAACGGTCAAGAGGGTGTCCCTATTTTTTTAGAAAAATGGGGATCCCTCTTGTGAAAGGTTTCCTCTATATATATATATATGTGTGTGTATGTGTGCGCGCGCGCGCGTGTATTAGGGTCGCATTGGTTCTATATACTACTAGGTAATAATTTTGTGTTTTAGTGTATATAAGTACAATTTTGTGTTTTAGTTATGTAAACACTACTAGGTAATAATATTCCACTCCAGATGTAACCACTTCAAGTCTTCAAATTCTTAGTGTGAGTGAGAAAAAAATAGTGCAAGCAAATTTATACCGGTCATGTCTTGTGCATAGAATTTAGTAATAGTAAGATGTCTTTATGGTTGTAACTTTAATATCGCTGCCTCGAGAACATAGACACATAGTCAAAAATCCTTAAATTCCTTGGTCTCTAACGTTCAAAAGTTTATGACTAAAGTATGAAGAAAAAACTAAGCTTGAATCCATGTCCAGATTATCTCATAGTAAAAAATGAGTTGCCCACAAGTTTACTTACTAGAATATGATACTTAAATCCGAGATAGCTTATTTCTTTAACGAGTCTAAAATTTTGTTCAAGTTGAATTTGTTTCTTTTACAAAAACAAATTCGTTGATTAGAATATTGTTATTATCGCTTTAAAAAGAATATAATAAAAAATTTTAAGCATCAATCATAATTTCGTACTTTTGTAACGAGTCTAAAGTATGAGCATTAATTCAGAGGAATCGAAGCTGAAATGAGCAAAAGACTAACCAAACACAAAATGTATTGAACCAAATTTGTAATCCTATGTACGAAAAATGCAAAAACTCTCTCCCTTTCCCAATTTTTTTGTGGGGCTAAAGAACCATGTGCACATCACTTTCCTATTCATGTTGTTTTGTCAAATCCCATTGTATCCCCACCATGAACCACCACTAGAAGCCCATTCTCCTTTAATCCTTTAACCTACAATAAAAAAAAAATTAAATAAAAACAGAAACTACTAGTACTACGGTCTACTCATATTATTTTTTACATGTAAGTAGGTAACGTTTGACTCTTGCAAATACGAGTTCGAAACTAAATTATTGCTGATTTATTGTGCGACTTAGTACAATTCATTTCCTTAAATAGAAATGCTAAGGAGATTCTCTCAAAAATGAGATCCTCCATAGACTCTCTACCACTCACAGTTTAATGTCAATTCTTATGTCAGCATTACAAAACATTATGCCAAATAATGAGGTAGCAGAAAATCCATGAAAAGTCTTACTTTTGAGAAAGTCTCCTTAGAATTACAGTGTAGTTGTATGAAAAGAAAAAACACAAATCCAAGGACACCATCCTATCCCCAAAAGCAATTCACCATTCCATTTCTTCCACATAATCCTAGTCCATACAGCTAGCACCTTAACCCTTTCAATCTTTCTTCATTCATTCACCACCACTTCCACTACATACCAATAACACCTACATTCCATTCATCACTCCTCCACCTACCAATTCCAGCAAGCCAACTACCCTTTCTATTCTTAGGGCAGGGGTTTTTAAACATTTTTTTCTATTCCCCTTTTCCTTTTTTGATTAATTGGTTGAGTTCTTATCAAAAGCTCTTTGATATATTCATTCTTTCTCCCATGCATCTTTATCAAACAGTTCAAGGTTATTCTATCACTTAATAACTAAGCCATGATTAGTTGCTAGATATAAACAATTACAATGTTGAGAAATTAATTTAGAACTTTCATGGTCAATATTTGATTATTGGATTATGTAAATGTAGTTATGGCTTTTTGTTTTTAATAATCATAAAGCTATTGGGTGAGAGATTTCTAAACCATAGAATTGAAAGTCAGGTTATAAAGAAAATACTTCATGTGAGCGTTATAAAGTCATATGAGAGGGATTAGCTAATCCCTCTTTCAATGTGTTATTTGCAAATCCTTCATGTCTTTGTAATGTTTTATGGTGCATTTTCTACATATCCAGCATTTGGCACATTTTAGATGCAGTCCTTAATTATCAATATTCTTTGACTGAAACCTTGTTGGTTTTCAATTTTTGATCGAAGTCTCTGAAATTAATGTGATAACATAATTCTATGTAGGTTACTATATTTTTAAATTAAAAATTGAAATATAAAGTTGTTTATATTAATGAGATTTTAAATAAAAAAACTCATAATTTGTGGATTAAAAATATTAAAATATAAATTATACTCTCCAATATATTTTTTGTGTGTGTGTGTAAACATGGGTACATTCATCAAAATTAACAAAAAAAATTATTGTACCAAAATATGGGTACATTCTTCAAAACCACATAAAAAATAGTAGATATTAGGCTTAATAACATTTGTAAGTTTCTTCGATTAAACTTGACATGGATACATTCTCAAATAATAAAAAAAGAATGTACCCATATAAGTTTAAAGATGTATTAGAAGAAAAAAAAATTGAATAGATTTTATATAAAAAAATGGGTACATTTTACATACAACAAATTGGTATAGTACATTTTAAGATTAAAAAATTGAAAACCTTTTTATAAAAACCTTGAGGGGTACAAACTTATTCTAATTTTTTTTTATTTTGGAAATGTTTTGAATTGAAAATTAGTTAGGGGTTTAACAAGGGTGTGAGTATTAAAATTCTAAATCAATTATTAATTTTTATTTTAAAAATTATGTAATTGACATGTAAATTCATTATTGCATTAATGCTAGGGACTTTGATCAAAATTTGAAAACTAATAAGGTTTCAGTCAATAAACATTAGTAACTAGGGACCGAATACTAATTTTTCCTTTTTTTAATTACAATATAAGTCTGGTTCTAAAGCTGTGAGACTTGTTGCATTGCTTAACCATATGAAATTGAAGCGAACAATATACATAACGTGTATCTACGCTTAGGAATGTAGATTGTATAAGATTTGGAAACACAAACAAGAATGAGGGGGTCTCTTTATTCGTAAAGTCCTCATGAAAATGCTACAAAACAAGAGCTGCTATTAATTAAGTACTTCCAACAAATTGTGTCCTCCAAACTATCATCACCCTCCTCTCACAAATCATCATAACATGGAGCTCCCAAAAGTCGTCAACAAAAATCAAAAATAAAAGAAAGGGTAAAAAAAGTTTTAAAAGAAGAAATATGGAAAACAAAGAATACACATACTGATGATATACTATCTCTAATCTACATATAAATATCAAACGAGGGCCTTTTTGTGATTAAAAAAGTAGTGCAAGTCCACCCAAGAATGCCACCAAGGACATGCTACTTCCATGCACAAAAGCACCTGAGTCTGGAGTTGGGGTTGGTGGTGCTCCAATGGAGGGTCCTGGCATGGCCGGTGCAGGTGGTTTGCTCATTGCAGATGGCGTTGGGCTTTCTGGGGCACCCATTGGACTTAGACTTGATGGGCTGACAGTAGGGGAAGCCGCCATTGGAGGCGGCATAACTGGCGGTGGTGTCGTCATAGGCGGCGGTGTCATCATAGACATTGGCGGTGGTGCCATCATAGTCATCGGCGAAGGTGCCATGGTGGTGGGCGTTGATGGGGTGGAAGATGTCGGTGCTGAGGATGGCCCTTGAGCAATGGACAATGCTACAACAGCAAGTGACATTGTGAAGAAAAGCATGGCACGTGTGAGGGCCATGGCTCTGTCAGAGCTGAGAGCCACAGAGAGAGAGGGAGAGTTAGGGTTTGGTTGAGGAAGAGGTGAGAGTGAGTGAGTGGGAATTATGTGAGGAATAGGGGTTGGAGATATATAGAGAGTACAGGAGTAATTATAAAATCTTTATTGTGGCAAACATTTGAGTGCATAGAATTTCATGCTATAAGGGCAGCTGGTTGATTTGATTTTGTTTGGCCAATATATATGGAGAATAACCTTTTCTGTGGTTTGGCCAATATTCTACAAAGTGCATCGATTTGATTTTGTCGCTAAGTGTTTTAAAGTTCGTTTGATAACTATTTCGTTTTTATTTTTCATTCTTGATACTAGAAATAAAAGAAAGAAAAAAATGTGTAGGAAAACTGAGGAATGCAGAATGATGAAAACAACTTAAATTTATATTTTTTCAGCCTTTTATTTTCAGTTTTCATTTTGTGTTTCATTACATACGTACATATTCCCTTCATATATTTTTCTACCCTCCTCTCACCTTTCTCCATTCCTCATTTCTCCAACATATTTTTCCTCTCATTATAGCATAAAATATGAAAATTAAATAACGAATTAGTTATCATACGTACTTTTATAATTTAGGCCGTACATAACAAATTATTGTTGAGAGTTGTCCCACATCGGTGAGAGACAAGGTTTGCTATGTGCGGATATGGTCTTGGGCTACTCCCCATATTGCCAATTGGTTTTATGATGGAACCTCAATTTCATCATGGTATCAGAGCAAGGTTGCCCACGTGTGAAGCCCAACGGCCACATGCGCTCCACGTCACCCAGTTATTGTCCACGTGTAGGCTTGAAAATCCGCCACACGTGCGGGGGTGTGTTGAGAGTTGTCCCACATCGGTGAGGGACAAGGTTTGCTATGTGCTAATATGGTCTTGGGCTACTCCCTATATTGCCAATTGGTTTTATGATGGAACCTCAACTTCATCAATTATTTTGGCGTGGTATATTTTTACTATTGGAATTAGAAGAGTCAAACGTTAAACTTTATGTGTCGCATTCGGTGTAATTAAAATATCGCTTAAATGAAAAGAATTAGTGAATCACTTTGGCATGCTTCATTTACTCAACAGGAAAATATGTTTCTTAGAAACATTAAATAAAAGCATGAAAGTGCCATGCATACCTGTGGCAGGAACAATTTTTCATGACAGATGATAAAGAAGGAGACAACAGAAAGAGAGAGGAAGATGCACAAGGGTTTGTGGTGGACGTTGATTGTATTAATTTTTCTTTTTTCCTTTTTTTAATTTGTTTCCACTTATTTGTAGGGTGACCCTGAAATCGCAAGTCTTTTGGGGACTTCGTACTACGCACCACGTTAATGGAAAATACTTTTCTCTTTGCACAACTTAAAGACTTGCTGGGTTGCACGGTATCCATCCTTTGCCCCACCAAACTTGCACGGGAATCGCAATGACAAAAGCATCCCACCAACATACAATAATTTAAGGAAGAGGATTCTTTCCTGCTTTTTTCCTATACACTTCCATCATTCCCTTGTTTGTGTGGTCAAGGTTAAGCCACGTCAATATTTTATATTAATTTTTTTATAGAGATAATAAGACAAAAAAACGTGGCTTAACCATGACCACACAAACAATGAGAGGATGGAAGTGTATGGGAAAAAAAGGAGGAGAGAATCCTCCTCCATAATTTAAAGAAACCCCTCCATTTTAATTAGTATAGTTTTACATGGCATGTATACATTTCTTCTGGACTTGAATTATGATTAGTTACGATATCTACTCAATATGCAATGAGCTTGCAAGTATTCATTGAAAAATCTAAGTTGTGTTATAAAATGTTATGTTGTTATACTGTAAATTAAGGTTGCTATTCAAGTAAATACGTGTGTGATTCAGTTTATCGATTTAATAATACAATATGTCTGCTAATCAACCCTAAATATTTCAAGGAGGCTTTTTGTTTGCTTTCACATATGCACATTTCGTAATTTCACACTTTATAGAAAAACACTTCAAACTCAATATATTAAGGAAAGGGAGACTTTGGATACAATTCCTAACTACCAATGTTCTTTGACTGAAACCTTGGTGGTTTTTAATTTTTGATTGAAGTCCCTAACATTAATATAATAATATATTTCTATGTAAGTTATTATATTTTTAAATTAAAAATTAAAATATATAGTTATTTATATTAATGAGATTTTTTTTTAGTACATCGATATTTTTACACTAAGAGGATGGAGAGTTCGGCTAAGCCACACAATGGGCAGTCTAATTTGTTATCGAATTCGCCATTTACGAGATCCAAACCTAAAACCTCTCACTTCCAAATAAGAAGAATACCACCAAACCGTAGTACTGAGTGGCTATATTAATGAGATTTTACATAAATCCCATAATTTTTTAGATTAAAAATATTAAAGGATAAATTATACTCTCACCATATTGTGTGTGTGTGTGTGTGTAAACATGGGTACGTTCGTTAAAACTAACCAAATATATATATATATATATATATATATATATAACTAACCAAAAAAATATTGTACCAAAACATGAGTACATGACACACCCCAACCCGAAAGCGGGGCGTGCTGGCCATCACGTGAGAGTGACGTAGCCATGTGCACAGTGCGGAAGCAAGATTAATCAGAAAGATACAAACAATTTAAAACCATGCAACCAGCAACCCAATTAAAGATAGCATGCTAGTGCGAGAATTAACATGGTTTACACAACCAGAGCATAAATGGTCTACGTGCAGTCAAGCAGAAAGTACTAAATAGAGATAACACCCGAAGGTGGTCCTACATAAGTGAATTATGTCAGAATGTCCGATGAGCTCCTCATATGCCACCAACGAACACTACCTAATACCTGGAGGGGCGAAAAACAAAGTTGAGTAGGTCAGAAACAATTCTCTTCAAAACCTTTTCTTTTCTCAAAAGTTATAACCCCTCGCCGTAAAACCTGTATAATTTCCCAGAAATAATGTATATACTCATATATATAATTATCAAAATCCTGTTGGAAAATATGTATGTATGAATGAATGTATGTCATGCCAAAGTATCATAACTGAATGCCAAATCATAACTCTGTGAATGTGATGGAATACTAGATAATCAACTCAGCCCTCGGCTGTATATAACTCATAACAATCTCATCATATCATATATCTCATAATCATCTCAATCATATCATATATCTCGTAATCATCTCAATCATATAGTATATCCTGCACACACATCAATACCACCTCTAGTGGTCTGCACAACATCACTGTATATAGAATAATATGCTCTAGTGCTACAATCACGTGAAGACTGTGCGAATGATTCGCGGGTCACCTACGAGTCGAACCCACCTACAGTGGTCTATTTGACAGGACTGTGCACCTAACTTGGATCCAAGGCGAGCATGCGGTGCAGGAGGTGAACATCACGTGAAAGACTATGCCCCTAACTTTGGGCGGGAGCACTAATATCAATGTGCAGGTTTATGAGCTCTAATCACATCACATCACATCACATCATAACTAGTATATAAACTTACCTGTCACTTACCTGTGCGTCTACAGCACCATCATTACTCTATGCAATCATTAATGCATAATAAAATAAATAGATACTTTGCATGGCATTTCAAATCATACTATTCTTTAAATTCACTTTATGGGAAAAGCAAGTATATAGGTATATACGGAAAACAAAAGCCCACTCACTGATAAGTAGCCGGGTTGTAAACCCCGTGTCTAGCTTGGCTACGCTCGTCCTCCGGATAGGTTTCGCCTATATGAGAAGTAACTGAAATAACGTTAATTAACGCACATAATCGAAACCTTAGAAATAACTTCTCATACATTGCTCAATTTTGGTATTTGAATATACCACCGAGATCTACACAACCTCACGAACACAAACAAATTTTTAAAATAATTTTATCGGCCTCCACGCGCCCTTACGCGTCGGCAGAGGCACGGCACCACGCGCCCCTATGCGCATCACCTTCAACCTCCAGACGCCGAAACAGTGTCACCGGCGCCGGATTCTGGGCAGACCTGCAACTGCCCTTTTCTCGCTCGTTTTTTCACCATTTTCTACCAAATTTTCACCAAAATGCCACAAATCACGAGAGGAAGAAGGTTATACCTCTTTGGAGCTTCAAATCTTTCGAAATCTCGTCAGGAAATTTCTACCAAAACTGGCCACTTTCTAACCTCGTGATCCCGACATCAAAATTGAGCCAACGAAGCACTCCGAGCTTTGTGGGGACTTCCTAGAGCTCGTTGTAAGCTTGGATTGCCCTAAAACATAACCATTCAAAAGTTCATGAATAGTGCTCAACTTGGAACTCGAGTTTTCAGCGTGAAAAGGAATGGGTTCATACCTGAAATGGGTACCAATGTGTTTATAGGGACGAGATGAACACAATGGTGGTCGTCCTCGATCTGTTAAGTTTGGGGAGGTTTTGGGTCTCGTCCGTACAAGAGAGAAGAGAGATAGTGTGTCTGCGAGAGAGAGAGAAAGAAGTGATATGGGTGTGGTTCAAATGTAACCAACCAATCATAACTAAACCATTTCCTAATTTCCAATTGGTCCCAAAAACTTAGGAAGTTGCATAATTGGACCAATTCTTTAATGAAAGTCACAATTTCACACACCCATGCTTAGGGCAATTCCGTCAATTCACATCTACTGTACAAATTTCCCGGGATGGGCTGTTACAATACATTTTTCAAAAACACAAAAAAATAAATAACAGAACATCACTAAATTTTTTTTCCATTAAACTTGACATGGATACATTTTCAAATCAATAAAATAGAATGTACCCATATAAGTTAAAAAAATTGAATTAGAACAAAATTGAATGGATTTTATATTTAAAAAAAAAAATGGGTACATTTATATTGAAAAATGGCACATTTTAAATATAACAAATTGGTATATTTAAGAATGGTTACATTTAAGATTAAAATAAATTGAAAAATATATATATGAATGAGTACATTTAAGATTTAAAAACTGAAAATATGTTCATAAAATGGGTACAAACTTATTCTAATTTCTTTTCTTTTTTTTTGGAAATGTTTTGCATTAAAAATTAATTAGGAGGTTAATAAGGGTGTGCGTACTAAAATTCTAAATCAATTACTAATTTTTATTTTAAAAAATTATGTAACTGACATGTAAATTCAATAATACATTAATGTTAGGACTTCGATCAAAATCTGAAAACTAGTCAATGAAGACAAGTGAATCAATGATAAGGTTTTTTTTCTCCAGTTAAATTCTTAAAGTGTTAATTATTTTTATAAAACATACAATTTGCCGGTCCTTTTTTTTTTTTCCTAATTTACTATTTTACTTCTCATCCAACACCTTCTTTCCCTTCTCCCACTTTTCTCTTTCTAAAATTTCAAGTTTGTGTGGAGGATTTTATCTAGCATGAACCGGCTCATATCATCAATCAGAATCCATAACCGTTGAACCTTTAATGATTGAATCTTTAGCTAAAGATTAACGATAGTTGATCTCAGTCCATACTATGAACCAATCTATCATAGAATTTTCACCCATAATATATTGGCTTAGAAGAAGTAAAGGGAATTGTTATTAGCACTCCAAAAATCTGATTTTGCACTCCTCATACGTGTATTTTTCTTTCTAATTATAGAAAGTGAGAGTGCAAAATGAGATTTTTGGAGTGCCAATAACAATTGCTGAAGCAAACTCTCAACTAACAGTCTAAGACCAGTTACTACTTTATGGCCAACAACTGAAATTATTTCATTCCATCAACGACTTAGAGATAGTCAAGTCAAGAAACTTAACTAAAAGAAAAATCATTCACATGTTTATAAACTTTTTCTTCGTGAAGATTACCATGTGAGCTTTATGACCTTTAGACCAAAACCAGTCCACTTGCTCCACGCTCTAGTTATAGCCATGATGAAGAGGATGCAAGTGCAGTGATATGTGGTTCCAATTTTTGCCCAAGACCCAAGCCACCGGGCACTAGCTATGTAGCCGTAGACTTTGTCGTGTAATGCCGATGGCTAGCGTGTTTGTTTGTGTGTTTGAGCATATGGAAGGTGAAAATTTTAGGTAGGAACTTCATCACTACAGAACAAGATGAGGAGAGGTATTATCTACACAATTCCGATGATGTGACAAAAAAGTCCCCATCGATGTTTTGCTCCTAAAAAAGGGTGTTGGAAAATTGAAACTTGTGCTTTAGATTATGGTTTCTAGATGGAAATTCAAAGCACGACAATGCGATGCCGCTGCCAGCGGCTTAGCAGTTTTGTATGGAATGAGTGGATAAGAAGAAATGGAGAGCACTACAAGTTGCAGTAATAGTTCCATGCCTTCATCCTGACATGCTATCAACTTTCTAGCAAAAACAATCCTGACTTTTCCACACAAATCATTGGAATAGTTTCGAAATTCATGTACATAAGCAACATTGACCTTAAATTAAATTTAGAACTCTTGACACAATTAATATAGAGGAAATTGTAACAATAGTCCTTCAAAGTGCAACTATGGCCTTTTTTGTCAACTATGTCAAAACTTCTTTCAAAATGATTCACGTGTCATGCACGTGAGGTTGAATCAAGGGGCAAATATAGAAACCCAAATGAGAAAATTGTAGCAATGGTGCATCAGCTTTAACCTAATTGTAGCAATGGTCCTTTCAGCATGACTTATTTTGATAGAAGTTCTGGCAGAGTTGGCGAAATGGATTATAGCTGCACGTTTTGATAAGTTAAGGGACAAATGGTCATAAATTTTTAGTTAAAGGACCATTGCTCTAATTGGATTAAAATTGAGGGGCTATTGGTACAATTTTCTCATTAATATAAGATCTTTTTTTCTCATAAGAAATATATTATGCTCTCCAACTATTTTGTAATGATATTGTGGTGGGTTTAATCAAAGTTGATTAAAAAAAAAAGGTCACACTGTATTTGAATGTGAAAATTTAAGATTACAAAAGAATTCTAAAATAATATAATTTTATTTGTGAATTTTTTTTTTTTTCTAATCTATATGTTGATGCACAAAATCAACGAGACTCTGGAACAACGTAAAGTGTCAAGTTTGTGACATTCGTTTGGTTGCTCTAGTCACCTGATGAGGATAATATGTAAAGGGATAGATATAGGGAAGCAAACACAAGATATACGAGGTTCACCCTAAGTTTGGCTACATCCACAGAGTAGAGGAGTTCTCATTAATAGTGAAGGGCTACACAACTACATAAGTTTAAGCATAATCATCATTAGTGGGTTCTAATGACTAGTTTAAGTACAATAATGACATTCGGGCTTAATTGTAGGACAATGGTCTTCTTTTATAGTTGAGGAGAGTCTCCAGCTTCGCTTCGCGGTCGATGTGGGACTCTAGGAGCTTTATTATGATGTTGACATGTGTCGTGCTGTGATTAGCCTCCTGGTTGGAGGGAAACTCTTGTGCTTCGACAGGGGTGCCTCAGCATGAACCCCTCAATGGGTCCTTGAATGTCTGAAGTTGACAGGTGCTTGGTAGTTTCGGGATTGGTCAAGTATAGTACAAACAATGCTCCCCAAAGTTCCCGAGTGAAGAAAGCTTCTCCGTTGGGGACTTGAAAAATCCAAGTCATTGAGTAATCACGAAACTTCTAAGTACCGAAGTGTAGTAGCATATAGTGGGAGTCCCCCAAGTTTCCAAGCGAAGAGGATAGCCGAAGGAGATGGCCTGATATTCTTGAGTCATTAAAGAAAAAAGACTTCAAAAATTCTCTCCTCTTTATTTTTTTTGGGTTGTAGCCGACTCCACTTAGTGGGAAAAGACTTTGCTGTTATTGTTTTGGGTTGTAGCCCAAGTATATAAATATATATATATATTTTTTTTTTTTTTTGTTTTTTTTTTTTTTTTTGTTAAGCCCAATTCCTTCTTTCTTTTAGGTGAGAAAAGAAAATGTGGTTGAAGCCTTTTCCTTTGTGTATATAGCTTGAATGGTTGAAGCTTTTTCCTTTGGGCACATAGCTTGAATGGATGAAGCTAACCATAGGATCCCATAAATTGATTTTGCTTCACACTATCTTGATCAAGAGTGTGTGAAGCTTTTTACATGTAGTGTTGAAGCTTTTTCCTTTGGGCACATAGCTTGAGTGGTTGAAGCTTTGTAGGTGAAGCTTTTTGCTTAGGCACATAGCTTGAATAGTTGAAGCTATTCCTAGGGCACCATAAATTGATTTTGCTTCACATTATCTTGATCAAGAGTGTGTGAAGCTTTTGACATTTGTAGTTGCCTCCTATGTGTTGAAGCTTTGTTGGCCTTCCCCACATGTCATAATTAATAATTAATTAATTGCTTAATTAATAATTAGTTAATTATTAATTATTAATTAATTAATTAATTATCAATTATTTCGATAATTATTAATTAGTTAATTTCAGATTTTGTTTTTGAACAGCTCTTTTTTTTTTTTTTGTCCTATTTTTTTTACTAGGGACAAGAAAATGTGGCAGAGATCACATATATGGATTTTGCTTCCACACTCTTGAGCAAGAGTGTGCGAGGCAAACCAATATTGTAGTAGTTGAAGGTTTAGAGGAACCATATAAATTGATTTGCTTCGCAAAGTCTTGATCAAAAGTGTGCGAAACTTTCTACAAGTTGTAGTGTTTGCATTGTTACAGAGGGGAAATGTTTGGAGCAGATGCAAGAGGGCTGTAGAGCTTGATCTTTGTATACCATACACTGAAGCCTTTGTTGGCTCTTAATAAGACCTTGTTGGTGACTATAACCCTTGTTGGGCATAAGTGCTCCCTCACTTGGGTTGAGTTAAGCTTGCTTATCCCCTTTTTTGAATTGTAAGGCTTGAGGGTTTTTAATTATTTTTGAATGCAAAGAGTTCACATTTACAAGTTATACCGCTCCTCACCTAGTTGGTGGGAAGAATGGTGAGTTCCCGAGGCAAAAATGTTTATTAATAGTACTAGTTGTACTCTTCATCGCCTTGTTGGTGATACAAAGGTGAGTTCCTTCATCACCTAGTTGGTGGCAAGAGTGGCAAGTTACATAAGGATATTAGAGTACGAGTTATACATTTCATCACTTGGTAGGTAATACGAAAGGGAGTTCACTTGGTTAGTGGTACAAAGGTGAGTTCCTTCATTACTTGGTTGGTAGCAAGAGTGGCAAGTTGTCGAAGGATATTAGAGTACGGGTTGTACCCTTCATCACTTAGTCGGTGAAACGAAGGTGAGTTCCTTCATCACCTCACCTTCGTCACCTGGTTGGTGGCAAGAATGGCAAGTTTTTGAAGGATATTAAAGTACGGGTTATACCCTTCGTCATTTGGTTGGTGATACGAATGTGAGTTCCTTCATCACCTGGTTAGTGGTAAGAGTAAGGGCAAAGTGCCAAGGCACATTGTAGCAAGTGTCGAATCAGAAAGAATGTTGACACCCCTTTGAAGCTCATTTGGCTTATGTATGAATGTGTTGAAATGTATGATGTTTATGTTGATTGACATGAGTGATGCTTATGCATGAAGGAATCCATGCTTTGGATATGTGAACCATGTTGGTTGTAACACTTAGTTTCACTTACTTTGTGTCAAAGTACGCATGTTGAAGCTTTGAGTTAAAGTATAGAGGTAGATCAGTGTATACCAAGTGTTCCAGTGCTAGGAATATAAAAGACTCAAAAGAAGTTGTCTGAATTCCCTCTTCATTAAAATATTTACCGTATGGCTTGTGTTACAAAAGATCTCAAATGGTTGAGGGTCAAAACATTTGTAATGTGTATGCCTTCTTATAATAGCATTTCCTTCATCATCTAGTCCCCCCACTTTGAAAGAGTGAGGCTTGACCCTATGGTCATAATAGTTGAAGGTACGTTCATCTTGGTTGTCTTTATACGAACTTTTATCCCTCTTGTTGTAATAAGCTTGCTGAGAATAAAAATTCTTCCTCTTACGAGGAGACGAATATGTTTGGTAACTTAGCGAGTAGATTAATGAGGCAGGAAAGGATGTAATGGGTGTCTGAATAGCCAAAACCTCCTCACATGGTAAAACTTGACTTCCACTCCCCACTTGTTAATAGGGGTTAACCATAGGAGGGTTCCCTTGGTATGTCCTTGCCTCCACAAATGCATGATTGTAAGCTTGCATCATCACCTCAAAGTAAGTCTTCCAAGTGTCAAATTGATCATGTACTTGAAGAAGCATTCACGCATGCCTACCGTGAAGGCCCTGAGTGCTGTTTTATCATCTACCTCAGCGCAACAAGAATATTTGTGGCTAAAGTGACCGGCATATTCACGCAATGACTCGTCCGATTTCTGACGAATGGTGTATAACTCATCAATGGAGTGTAAGCGATCAACTTAGAAGATGTATTGAGCCACAAAGAGTCTTCTTAGTTCAGCAAAAGAATCCACAGTATTAGGTTGACGACGACAATACCAATTGAGAGCTCCACCAGAGAGAGTTGAGGGGAATATGAGACATCATTCCTCATCATTGTGTCTTCGGTAAGCCATAGTAGATTCGAAGACATGGATATGCTCAATTGGATCTTCCCTCCTAGTATACGATTATAAGCCAAGCTTTTGCTTTGTCTTTGCTTGGAGAGGTTGTCAAGGATCCTCCTTGTAAGGGGGTCGGGCCTTGGTTGATTCCAGTCAGATATCTCGACCTGACGTTCAACCTTCAACTTGCTTACTTCCTCAAGGAGCTGCAAGACAAAAGGGTCCTGAGTGGAGTCATGTACTACTGGAGCCTTCCTTCATAAGTTTTCATCACCTCTTGGAAGTAGAGAAGTTTAATTAAGGGCAAGTGGTCTTTCCTTGGATTCACCATACTGGATTCTAGGGCGTGCCTGTTAATAGCCCTCCAAGTCTCCCCTACACCCTCATGTTCCTCCAAGACTTGTCGCTTCTTCCCTAAATTGGTAACTGGCCTGAGCCGTGGTAGAGGACCGAGTCTTGTAGAAACACTTGGGTCATTGATCTTTAAGCTTATATGGATGGAGTTTTCTAGACGTTGCCTTAAGAAGTCTCGACAATCGTGATAAACAGCCTTCGATCCTTCTACTCCCTCTGCAAGGAGGTGCTTCCCTCTAGTTCTCCTGTTTTGGGTCGAAGCAGCTGGGTTGAGAGAAATCTCACGTTGATCAACACATTGATGAGTAGCTCATTCCTCTTTAGGAATATCTATGTTGAAGACCGATGACCCCCCGTGTTGGGGGGGCACCCAGGTGATGGTTGACGTCTACAGAGGCAATGGGCTTGTGTGATTGAGTGTGCTTAGCCTCGTGGAGCATCTCGAAGAACTTATCATACTGCTCCTGGAAGATCTCATTCTTTATTGCTATCTTGTTGTTCTGAGCCTCCAGCTCTTCGACTTTAGCTTGAAGAGCAAACTTATTTCGTTCCTTCCTTCGCTGCCTCACACTAGGCACGAGGGAAGTGTCGTTCTGTGTGATGTGGCTTCCTTCGCTCCCTATGTTGGAGGGGGATGCCTAGTCAAATGAGAGTGTACGAACAATGGAAATCAACTTGACGAAGCTGGTGAGAGTAGGAATAAGTTTCATTTCCCACAGACGGCGCCAAATGTTGATGCACAAAATCATTTAGACTTTGGAACAACGTAAAATGTTAAGTTTGTGACCTTCGCTCGGTTGCTCTGATCACCTGGAGAGGATGATATGTAAAGGGATAGAGATAAAGAAGCAAACACAAGATGTACGTGGTTCACCCTAAGTTTGGCTACGTACACAGAGTAGAGGAGTTCTCATTAATAGTGAAGGATTACACAAATACATAAGTTTAAGCATAATCATCATTAGTGGATTCTAATGACTAGTTTAAGTACAGTAATGACATTCGGGCTTAATTATAGGAGAATGGTCTTCTTTGTAGTTGAGGAGAGTCTCCAGCTTCGCTTCGCAGTCGATGTGGGATTCTATGAGCTTTATTCTGATGTTGACATGTATCGTGTTGTGATTGGTCTCCTGGTTGGAGGGAAACTCTTGTGCTTCGGCAGGGGTGCCTTAGCATGAACCCTTCAATGGGTCCTTGAAGGTATGAAGTTGACTGGTGCTTGGTAGTTTTGGGATTGGTCAAGTATGGTACAAACACTATAAAAACAATGAAATTTAGGTTTATCTTTTACATTCAGTGTGTGGTACTACCAAGAGGTTTCATTGTTTTTGTAGATTAGCGAAAGGGCAGAAGCAGAATTCACAAGTAAAGTAGAAAAGATTTTTCACCCAGAAAAAAAAAATGTTTATAAAGATTAATGGCCATTTTTTATACATGAGGTAATTTTTGTTAGTTTTGATGAAAAAAAAGAAGGCATATTTTAATTAGGTAACTAACACTTTTCTTAATTCACAATAAGCATGCAATGTTAAAACCCTCTTCGAATTGTGTTTGGAATTAGCTTAAATGATAAGAAAATGTAGAATAATGAGTTGGAGGTTTTTGTCACACACATTTATACGTATGCTTATTGTCCAAATTACTTAAATATCAATGATTTTCTGTATCTCCAGCATGGATGATAGAGATTGATGGTTATGTCTGAGTTGGAGCTTTCAAAATCGACATAGCTTGTTTTTTCGTTACTGCATCATGGGAACCATAATTTTGCTTTTTTTGGTCATGAGGAACCGTAATTTTTTAAATGGAAGGTTTATGACCACATCTAGCTTATGACCTCAAAATTCATGGCTTATTGTAGATGATTGTGAATTTTTTAAACAGTCATTTGATAGCTATTTTGTTGTTAGTTTTTAGTTTTAATTTTTATGTCATTCGAAAACTAAAAACATATTTGCTAACTATTTTCAGTTTTCAAATTGAAAACTAAAACTAAATGGTTATCAAACGACCCGTGAGTGATCTTACAAGAAATTGTGCAAGAAAATAATGAAAACCAAATACATGATGATGATACTAAATATTTACGTGAAGGAAATCCTTGATACTAGAATGCTTAATTGTGATCATACGATAATGCTTAACAAATTATTATTATTTATCTATTTATTTATCTATTTATTTATTTGTGAATGTGAAGCCATAAACCCCGGCTACTAGGCCCCCATAAAAGGCATCCTCTTTTTAGATTTGTATTAGGGCACACCTAAATTCCGATAGGCATCACAAAAGATTGTACATGTTATTGTTGCTGTTCTAAGGGATTGCGAAGTTTTGAGGAATTGAGAACAAGGTGGTGAGTAACGGGGATTAGGATCCTAGCCGAATCCTCTTTTAGGGGATCCAAATGACCAATCAATTGTGTTAGTTCATCGTAATCATATGGTTAGAAATTATTTTAAATTTTTTATTTAAAATTAAATATAAACAGTACCTAACAAAAACTAACCGCACAATGTACGATAAACAAGCATGATTAATTGATCCTCCAGATCCCCACAAAGAGGATCCGGAGAGGATCCGAGGAATGGATAACAAAAAATTGATAGGATGAATTAAAAAATGCACTTCATGATCATTATAAAGACATGCAATAGGGATTTGTAAATGACACCTCTTAAGTAGGGATTTGCATAAACAGAAGATCAGTACGACTGCAGAGAAAAAACACCTCTCTCTCTCTCGCTGAAAACACAAACAGAGGAACAAGCAGAAGCCGCCGGCCCTAGCCTTTGGCTTGGGTGCAGTGGCAACCCCCTTTTCTTCTCCTCCTTTCTTCCTTCTCTTCCTCTTCTTCTTTTATTTTGGTTCTCTTCTAAGTGTTATCTTAGTTTTCTTTGACCTTAGTCTCAATCACCCTCTAAGCTTGTCTCAATTTTGGGTTTCATGCCCCTGCCTTGGCTTTCATCACCACTTATCCTCTAAGCTTGTCTTAGATTTGGGCTTCATGCCCCTTATCCGACGTTTTTCGCCTATTTTTACTGCTTTATGGTATTTACTTTTCCTTCCTCTCCCCTCATTTGGGCTGTAGCTCACCCTTTTCTTGAGCCTTTTACTTTGTATGGTGTTGTTTAGTTGCTCTTTTAGGGTCTTTTTATTGTTTTTCTTCTTCTTTTTTCTGTTGTTTTGCTTGTATTTAGATTGTGGGATGCCTTTGGATCTCTCTTCTCCTTGTACTATTTTTTTTCAATGGAAGTAACTTTGTTTGACAAAAAAAAAAAAGAGAGTAGGGATTGGCATATCCCTCTCAATAATGGTCACGGAGGGCTTTTGTAATCATTACTGTCTAACATTTTGTGATCAATTTCTTAATAACTTGAGCTTAATCCCTCGGTACTTGAAAACACCTCACGCAAGCATAAAAAAAAATTCAAAACCAAAGATATATGTATATTTTGATGTCAAGAACTTTTTTGCTGCCCATAATTTTGAGCAAAATGGAGGGTTTGTAGCATTTGTTTCATTACCAGTGTTAGGACTTGGGACCACAGACTAGTGACTAGAGACCATGTTCACGAAGAAAGGGGAAAACACATATTACTGGCCAAAGAAATTAAGCACTAATATATGATTATGGTGATGCACCCATCTCTACATTATTAATTAAGTATTGCAGTGAGTGAAGGATTACTTGTGTGATTTTGTTGCATTTAAGAACCTGATGTGAATTTTTTTTTTATAGGATATATTTACACCAAGTGAGAAATTTGTGTTAAATCACACCATAAACCAGCTATAATAAATTGGTGTCAAATTCGTCATCCAGAAAAGTCGAAATCAAGACCTTCTACTTATAAATGAAAAGATTAGGGTAGAAAAAGAATTGCCAATTAAAGTGTTTTCAATGTTATGATTGCTATGATGAAAGGGTTTTATATGGAATTTTAAAACAGAAATTTTATTTCCTACAAGGAGGATTTATTCCAATGTGGTTTTTTTGAAGTCAGTTTTCAGATTTGCCCAAAGCTTCTACTACATTAGGTGCACTTTGCCTAATTGGACGTTCATGCGACTAATCGAAAATCTTTATTTATTGAGAGTTAGTGCGTATAGTTGATGACTGGAGGCTACTTGTGGAGCCCTCTCGACGTATTACAAACAATTCGAGTCGTCTATTTTTTAAGTCTCATTTCATATCATTTCTGTAAAATATTAACCAAAATCGGAAATGATTAAGATATCTAATTGTGTTTAAAGAAATTAACGAACATAGTACTCGAAAAAACATTAAAATTTCAACACGAGAATTGAATTGGTAAAAGGTTTCACAATGAGTTGACTTTTTACAAATGTGATATATTGATGGAGAACTAAAAACAGGTTTTTCGAATCATTGTAAAAATATATTTAAAATGGGGATCTCTTTCTTGAAGGGTTTGTACATATGTAAATCACGTTTTACACTTTCCAAATTTATTCAGCTACATTTTCCTCGTAATGTTGAGGTTCTAGAAGTAACCTTCGTCTTTTTTTCCTTTTTTATTCTATCAATATAGAATCGAACTCTAGTTGTAAGTGTGATATTTCTTTTCGAAAAGTCTCCATATCGTTGGTTTTCTATAAGAAATGATAATTACACATCGTTTTTCTCCTCTTACATACCTCTTTTCATTTTGGCCATATCAAACAAAACGACAGACAAATTAAACACGAGTGAAAAAAACGTGGGTACCATATTCCCCTTTCTTTTACTCCTTTCAATCCTGTAATTTTTTCGTTACATCCAGCTGGTCAAGTGAATTGATTCATTTGTTAATCACAATCATTCTACAAAAAAATCATATAAATTACAGCATGCAATCGTACCCTTTCACTGAAACATAAAAACTACAAAATACAAACATTATTAATTGCTCCATTTTATTTCCAACTTGTAACACTCTCAACAAAATTTTCCACACTAACTTCTCCCCAGCAGCTCTACAGAGCTACAGCATCAACAAATATGGAACCAAAGAAATGAAACTACGATTCGGGCAAATGTCGATCGGTATAAAACCAAAGTTGTAAACTTACAAACATAAATGCTTTGATCTTGACAGAAAACTAAACAGCATCAGTGCCACCTAGTTGGATCGAGACAGTAAATCAAAATTGTCACACGAAAAAGAAGTCGAGAAAGAAAAAATTATATCTTAACCAATAGCCGTAAACACAATTCACCCGGTCCCTCAATGACAACGGACCTACTTGGGAGAGCGATTATCCAGAGTAGGGAAAATCTTAATACCGCTTATTAGTTTGCTTATATTACAGTCAATGAACACCAAAATGACTGCTAAAAAGCTACTTCTGAAGGCATTGAGTTTTGATTTTACTGATGCTTTGGCTTCGTTTTGTAGAATGTCCAAAAGAAAATTGCTTTTGAAGACCACAAAATGCCACTTACATGCTGCGCTTGAACTTATCAATGTAATGAAGATTGTTTTTCCCGATTTCCAGCATACGATGAAGCTTCTTGAGGCTGTACTTTAGTATCATCGTTGATCACTTAGAAGTGATTGTGATGCAGGAGCTGCAGAAGGAAATAATACCAGTAAGTACAATATGGAATGAAAATGTATTGGTCACTTTAGCAAGGACTGCACATAAGAATTCTAGTCACCCAAGAACGAATTTTTGACGTCTATGATCACCTGAATCGAGGCATGCATGAGAGGGTGTGTTAAGCATAACTGTATATACAATTTAGGCCTCTCTACGAATAACTTGAAGTATTGTGCTACATTAATTTATGAAACGTTTTGTATTCATATTTCCCAAATATTAAGATAACTCTTCCGGGTGTGTTAAGCATAACTTTATATACTACTAAGATGACGGTTTCACTGACCAGGATGGTTCGATCATGGAATGGAACCTCGTCTTTAAATATGACTAATTCTTGCGGAGGTTAGTTGGAGATTATCTAGAGTAAAAGGGTTTATTTTCCTTAAATCAATCATGATCTGGCCTTTTTCACAAAATGGATGGAATTGATTACACAGACCATCCAGCCATTCTATATTATCAGTATTGGCTGGGGAAAGGAAGAAATGCAGAAGTTCCTTTTAAGCAAATATTAAGGGAACAATGCAAAAAAGTAAGAATTACCTCCAAAACTTTGCTCACTGGATACAGGTACTGGTTTGTACATCTTCTCAGAAATTTCAGCTATAACCAAACGTGATAAAAGAAGCGTTGCAATAAGAGCACAAATCATTAACATCACAAATACTGCATCCCATCCCTTTGTTGAAAGGAAGCCAGTAAGAAGAGGGCCAAAAGCTGCACCAACTGATCCTGTACCATCAATTATGGCGGTAACTGTTGCCAGTGCTCGAGAATCCCCTCTAAGGGAGCTGTGCGTACCAAGGTCTGCAGAAACTGCAGTGGTGATAAGTGCATAGGGCCCATTAATAAACAAGCCAGCAACCATCATAAGTGCAATGTTGGCATTGTGTGAAATGCTGCCATATTTCTGATATAAAAGCATTGCCGGAATTGCAAAAGACATGAAGCCTGCTGCCGTGGTAGCTCGAGCATTAAGTTTATCAGATATGTAGCCAGCAAGGATTCCACCAACTATGCCTCCCACATCGAACAAAGTGGAGAGATTTCCAGCAGATTTCACAGAAACGTACTCTCCTCCTATTTCTGCAAAAGCATAAGAGGGAGCAAGATGAGGAACAAGATATCAGATGCATGAACACAATTTAAAATAAATACCTCAAAAAAAAAAATATGACTCTGCTGTCACCTCGCCAGTTCATGAACATTGTTGCAATGTGATATAACATTAGACAACAAAGAGTGATCAATTACCAACGGCAATGTAAAATAACAACACTTACTAACAAGTAAGAACAGTGTGTGTGAATAAGGTTCTAATAGACATTACCATCGACAAAAGTACAGACGCACTCATGCATAGGATCAGCATAAATAACTAGGTACGCATGAGACCAGTATCCACATTAGCAGCCTCATCAAAAGACATGTTTCCTCTGTTGTTACTAGTACTCAAATAATGTTGGAAACCAGGTGAACCGCACAAAGATATACTTTTGCAGGCTACTAGGACTCCTTATTTGAGTACATGTTTATTCTTTGCAAATCATCTGGAAATCATATGAAGGAATTGGTAAAAATTGCCCTCAAAAACCTATTACCATCTACAGGATGTTTACAGAGAAAATAGATTGGCCGCTCTCTCTCTCTCTCTCGGAACTTGTATGAAACAAAAATCACAAGAAACATGAGAAATTTGTCAGATAAAGACCCTCCCTCACTTGCAGCTCCATCTTATACATGGAATGGCAAAGAAATACAGACAGAAAGAGGCATGTAAGTGCAGCCTTGTCTGCACCTTTCTGAACAACAAAAAGGTGGAGAATGGCAATTGGAGGCTTCAAAACCCAAGTCCTTCTGAAAAACAGAGTTATCTGCCATTTTAGGCAATTAGATAAGAAAATTAACACACACAACTGCATAGATTAGAAAGATGGAGACATAATTAATATGAACTCCATCAACTCATAAGGAAGTTTATTGTGCACTTCTAGTATAACAGAGAGGCCCTAGACCCTAAGCACCAATCTTCTGCCAACATGTTCTTGACTATAAAATTATAAATAACAACCCATGGATACTGCAACGTTTATAATCTTCTTGTTCCAGATTAAAATAATAAAAATACAAAGGCAGAAGATATCTGAAAATGCAGATGGCATTCCCAAATCTTATAATTGTTACGTCATATCAGTCAATTCAGATTATATATAACTATGAATGTTATATTACCTGTCTGACTTAGATAAAATGGTAGCCAGTACAGAAATGTGTAGGCCACAAGCTTTGAGAAGAAGAGGCACAACGCAAAAGGTATAACTCCTGGTATTGTACAAGCTTGAATAAGTCCAATACTTGTCCTACTCACAGACCCAATTCGGCGAACAGTTTTTGTTTCACCCTCGACAATAAATCCTTTTTTTATATTAGCTTCTTCGTCATCAGCTGTTGCCTCCAAATTAGGAGCTGAATTTGGTGGGAAAGAAAATCCAATATCTTCAGGATAAGCAGCCAACAAGAAGAAAACGATTACGCCTCCAACTGCTATAAAAGCACCTGGAACAATAAAGCACCAACCCCACCCATAATCCAGAACACTAGCAGCAAGAAGTGAACCACTTATATTCCCAACCGAAGTATGCGCATTCCATATGCCCATTATCAAACCCCTCTTACCCTTTCCAAACCAATTACCAATCACAGCAACAACCGAAGGCCAACCCGTTGCCTGGAACAACCCGGCAATCGTTTGCATCCCAAGATAGTAACCAAACACATGGATGTTCCAAAAGTATCCCATCCCAAACAGGGCAACAAAAATGCCACTCCCAATCATCCCGGTCGTCAAGAACAACCGGAGGTCCAATGTATCTCCCAAATGCCCAGCAACATACATTCCCAAAGAGTAACATGCAAGAAATGCAAGATCAATCTCCCCCAATTTCGACGTCCCATCGGTTCCATTGAAAGGGGCCCAACCCTTGTCTAACCTATAATTCTCATTGCCCTCAAACTCTCTCTTGACAAAGACTTTGCCAAACAAGGGGTCCAAGCCATTGCCTTTATTGGGGTCAGGATACAAAACACTTTTAACTATACTACTGGGTTTTCGAGATGCATGGTAACATGTATAAGCTATGAAAGTAACAAGCAAAATCACATATCTATATGTAGAAAGACTCCAGTCTTTGCCTCTAATGCTTCTAATCAGCAAAATCCCAGGTGGGATTCCTCTCATTGTATCAGAATTCTGAGACATTTTAACAATCCCACAAAAAACCAAAACCAAAATCAAAACAACCCAAAATTCCTCACAAGACCTTCATATGGCATTAATTTTTCATATTCAAAAACTACCCAGAACGCAAAATTGCAGGTTTTATGCGTCAAAATATTAGAGCAAAAGCTTTAGAGAGAGTGAGAGACAGTACTATGAGCTTGTTGAATTGAGGAAGAAGAAATGAGGCCTTAAGAGGCCAAAGATTCAGGCTTGCATCGCTGAGAGGATGAGAGGGAAAGCGTAGAGGGCGGGGAGGCAGAGGGAGGACAAGTGGCGGGATGTGAGTAATGGAATGGAACTGGTTTTGCTGTGCTTGGGCGCCACGCTTTCTTTCCAGAGTCTGAGACCGTGACGATTGGTGACACAGTGGGTGATGGAGTGTTTGTATTTGCTCGGCTGCGAGAAACGCGTGGCGGTTTCTGTTGGGTTTTGTGAAACATGAATCACGCATTTGTACAAAACTGCAAACAAATTTATAAACTCCAAGGGTAAATTACATTTTCATACCTCAGGTTTGGAGCATATTTCAATTCCTTACAACATCTTCAAAACATTTCACTTTCATACCTTAAGTACTATTTTATTTCAAAATAATACATCCGTTAAGTGCTGACGTAGCTGCCACATATATGTCACGTGGCTGCCAAATGTGTTCCACGTCAAGAAAATAATTTTTTAATTTTTTTTTAAAAACCTAAATTTTCTCAAAAAAAAAAACCATTATCCCTTCCCTCCAACAACCCATATCCTTGAAGAACCCAAAAACATGCAGCAACAAGAAGAGGAAGGAGGGAAAAAAAAAAAAAAAACCTGCAACCCATTTCGTCCCCACCCCCCAATTCCCCACCTGCAAGAAGAAGAAGAAGAGGAAAACAAAAAAAAACTGCAACCCATTTTGTCCCCACTCCCTGTTCCCCACCTGCTGCAAGAAGAAGAAGAACCCATTGTTCCCTAAGAAAAAGGAACAAAAAAAACAAACAAACTGCAACCCCCCAGTTCCCCACCTGCAAGAAGAAGAAGAGGGAGAAAAAACAAAAACAAATTGCAACCCAGTTCGTCCCCACCCCCCAGTTCCCCACCTGCAACAACAACAGCAACAAGAGGAAGAGGGAGGGAGAGAGAGAGAAAAAAAAAAGACTGCAACCCAGTTCGTCCCCCACCCCCCCACCCCCTACGACCCAGCGACCAACCTCCCCTCCCTCCTCCCCCCCCACCCCCCGCGCCCGCGACCCAGCGACCAACCTCCCCTCCCTTCGCCGCCCACCCCCCCCCCCCCGGACCCCGCGACCCACCTCTCTCTTCTTTTTTTTCTCTTCTTCTTCTTCTTGTTCTTGCAGGTGGGGAACTGGATTTGGGGTTTTTTTTTTTTTTCCTCCCTCTTCTTCTTCTTGTTGCAAGTTTTTGGGTTCTTCAGGGATGTGGATCGCTGGGGGAAGGGATAATGGTTTGTTTTTTTTCTTTTTTTTTTTTGAGAAAATTCAGGTTTTTAAAAAAAAATTAAATTTTTTTTTTGTTTTTTTGCAACATGGCACACATTTGGCAGCCACGTCAGCACTTAACGGATTCTTCATGGATGGAAAATGTAACGGATGTATTATTTTGAAATAAAATAGTACTTAAGATATGAAAGTGAAATGTTTTGAAGATATTGTAAGGAATTGAAATAGACCATAAACCTGAGGTATGAAAATGTAATTTACCCAAACTCTAAACTATCTCCAACAGTTGGGATAAATCTTAAACCGCTCAAATCATTTTTAATTAGGATAAACATGATATAAGTTTTTTTTTAACAAACGATATTATCTACTTATAGTTTAGTTTATTAAAATAAATTTAGCATCTTAAGTTTAATATTATTTTATAAGTATAACCAATAATTATCTTTTTAATGATAAAAATTAAATTTCTTCCTAATTATCTCTTTAATTATACTTTTTTTGTTATCTTTTGTTATTTTTTGTTCCTCTTTTTTTTGCTCTAAACCTTATTCATACATTTTATTTTTATTTTTATAATCAATCTAATTTTATTTATCTATGTATATGACAGATTCTTTTTTATAATCAACTCTATCAAAAATTAATGTGTTTTTTTGTAGGTATATTATGTTTTTCTATCTTTAGGTTTAAAATAATTGTAAAAGAAATAAAGGTGGACAACAGATAATGTTGGACTTAACCTAATAACCACGTTGATTTTTTTGACCCAAATCTAAATGCCCCTTTCAATTATTTAGATATAAATTATAATAAGCCTTTAAAAAAAAAAAAAAATCTTTCAGCTAGATTCCTCTCAAGAATTGAGTCTGGCTTAATTCCTTCTGGACCCACCAAACCATCACAATGCTTGTGGGTTCGTATTTGTTCAACGTCTAAACAGTATGACCGTCCGTTCATCCGACGGTCATATTTCAATTTTTTTTATATTTAAAGTGAAAATATATAATTCAACAATGGTGATTTAATGAGATCAAATGTAACATCCCACATCGTCCAAGTGAGTGATCTTTAAATGTATATTCTCATCCATACCTAGCACGAAGCCCTTTGGGAGCTCACTGACTTCGGGTTCCGTAGGAACTCCGAAGTTAAGCGAGAAGGGGGCTAGAGCACTCCCATGATGGGTGACCCACAGGAAAGTTGCTCGTGAGTTCCCAGAAACAAAACCGTGAGGGCATAGTTGGGGCTCAAAACGGACAATATCGTGCTACGGTGATGGAGCGGGACTGGGAAGTGGTCCGTCCCGGGCTGGGATGTGACAAATGGTATCAGAGCCAATCCCTGGCCGAAAGTGTGCCGACGAAGACGTCGGGCCCTTAAGGGGATGGATTGTAACATCCCACATCGCCCAGGAGAGTAATCCTTAAATGTATATTCTCATCCATACCTAGCACGATGCCTTTTGGGAGCTCACTGGCTTCGGGTTCCGTAGGAACTCCGAAGTTAAGCGAGAAGGGGGCTAGAGCACTCCCAGGATGGGTGACCCACTGGGAAGTTGCTCGTGAGTTCCTAGAAACAAAACCGTGAGGGCGTAGTCGGGCCCCAAAGCGCACAATATCATGCTAAGGTGGTGGAGCGGGCCCGAGAAGTGGTCCGCCCCGGGCTGGAATGTGACATCAAATCAAACCGTAAAAAAATTTTGACGACCCAAAATTAAATACAACAATTAAAATAATTTTAAAAAAAATATTTAAGTCAAATTTCACATAAAAACTAATTGAAGCGCATGAAGAGACCAAGGAATAAATAATTGAAGGGCATGAAGAGACCAAGGAAGAAATGGTCTGAATGCGCCTACTCATGGAGAATGAAATGAAAAAGGAAGATGCAAGAGACTGTTTAGAGCAAGAAAGGCTCGAGTTTGAGGTAATGAGGGAGGACCTCAACAAATATACTTCAAGGAGGAAGAAGTTCTTTTGTGATAAACAAGCATAAATTATAAGATGCCATGCCCTAAGGAATGTTTTCGACCCATCTAATGATCCAAATAATGAGCCATCTAATATCTATTGTCCAAGTCCACCACCAAGCCAACCAAATCCCTATGAATATTAGTATAAGCAATTGTTGTAATCTTTATTTGCTATTGTCTATTTCTTTAATTATCGTGTTTTAATTTTTATGCAGTGTTTTAATTATCGTTTGTATTAATAATTGCTGTAAGATTGAATTATGAACTTGTGTTTAAGAATGAGGTGGAATATGTAATTTTTCATTATATATAGGAATTTAAATATTTTGAAGTTAAAATGTTCATAAGAACAAATTAGGATAATCTACACTAGCATATGCATTCACACTTTGTGTGTATGAACATTTTTTATTTTTGTTTTTCAAATAGGAGGGAGAGAGGGATAAAGAGTGGGGGCGGGAAAAGAAGTTTTTTTTTTTTTTTTTAATATTATATATACATTAAAATCACATGTACGTGAGGTTTCAATAAAAAATAAAAAATTTATCTTTGTAAAATTATATTATTACCCATCATTTTTTTGTGTTATAGAAGACAAAATAGTCTTTTCATCATCTTTTGGTTGACAAAGAGGGTTCTAGTAGTTTAGATATATTTTATTGTTAAAAAGTTACCGAAAAAGATTAGGTTAAAATCATTCTTTAATAATCTCGGGCTAAAGTTTTAAGTCATAATCATTGGAGGAGAAAAACTGTTTCTAGATTGTAGTATTTGATATTGGTTTGCTGAATAACTCACTGAAATTTAAAACACTGCAAAAAGACTACTAAACCTTATAAAGAATGCAGAAAGACAGAGAACATAATAAGGTAAGAATGTGACCATACTGATACGAGAAAAACGTAGTTTAAACACCAAATTCAAAGGAACTTTAAGCTAAAAGATCATATTTTTGGTTTAAGCACTATTTAAAGAGTCAAACTAATTAGCTAGTTGAAATAACAACAATGCCCAACCTTACCATCGTAAGGTCATAGCCATTAACCTTTTCAATGAACTGTGACTGACATGCATACGTAGACTTTTTTTAGAAGAAAAAAAACTTCGCTATGTTATTTGCTTAGTGGGTAAGGTCTAGTTTCCAGTTTTTGAGCTCCTCCCAAAATTTGAAACCTATAGCATAAGCCCTAAACTTATCTCAAGGACATTCCTAAACCATAAACCTAAAATGATTAACCACAAACCTCGACGGGCCTTCTCAAACTCTAAACTCTCAAAGTCAACCTGGGTAGGGGTGGGCACGGGCCGAGCCGGACCTATTTTTGAAGGAACTGGACCGGACTCGGATTTAAAAGAAACGGGCTGGGCCAGGTCGGGTACATCATATTTCAATACAGGAATTGGACCTAACCCGGCCCGGGTCCTCTTTTTTTTTTCTTTTTTCTGTTTGAGATTGATGCAGAGCTCCAGAACCCAATTCCAAAATGCAATTCCAATTCCAAATCACCACCAAACCCAAACCCAGTTCTTACTTTAATGTTCTTCAATCTTTATGTGAGCATACCTCTCTCTCTAGATCTTCAGCTTTATGCAAAAATGGCTCAAAAGACGTTTTTCTACTTGGCCTTTTTCTCAGCATTCTTCACTCACTTCACTATCCCCATCCTACACGAATCCGACCCCTCAACTCCTCCGCCTTCTCCCTCCAGCTCCACCCCCACGACGCCTTCTTCAATTCCCAACACAAGGACTACAAATCCCTCACCCTAACTAGACTCAACCGTGACTCGACCTGAGTCAACTCGCTCCACACCAAGCTCCCGCTAGCACTCCAGAGGATCAAAAAATCAGATCGCGACGACGGTGATGTCGGGGTGGTGGAGGAGATGACTGACGGAGAGTGACGGAGTGTGGATGGGGAGAGGACGATGCACGCGAGACGACAAGAGATGTAACCAAGGATATAACATCTGCATCTAGTAACCTGGGAAAACTTAGGGATCTTTATGGGGATGTACGTGACCAAAAAGGTGAAACCCATATGGACAGGATTCCCAGGGGAGATGGTGGTGGTGATGAATAGGTGATTAGACTTGGCAGTTCTCGTTGGAAATAGAATGGGGAGAGAAACAGATAGACTGTGGGAGAAAGAGATCGAGAGGGAGGAGACTGAGAATCGAGTCGACAGATCCGAAAGGCAGGACTGGGGAGAGGAGAGTCTTCAAGAAGGTTTGAGAAAATAGGAGAGGAATGGGAAAATGTTACAAACGGGTCGGTCCGGATACCCGTTTTCTTACACTTCTGGAACCGGCCCGCCCCTAAAATTTCAAAGCCCCGCCCCGTTTCTCTTTTTAAAAATTAGGAACCGGCCCGTACCCACCCCAAACCGTGATTACCCACCCCAACCCGCGGTTCCTATACCCGTTTGCCCACCCCTATACCTGGGGCTCTAAGGGGCCTACAAAATTCTAAAAGAAATAAGCTTGAGGACAATATGGTAATCTCTCATATCTTTTATTTAGTTATAGGCTCACTTGCAATAAAATTTGTAGCTTATTAAAATAATTAATTGGTGTCGTTTTGTACCACGGTATAGTATTATATTCCTTTTCACTTGTAAATGAGAGATTTTAGGTTCGATTCTTGCCAAATGTAAATTTGAATCACATTATTACTAATCCATTGTAAGGCTAAATCTACCGCTCCTCTTCATGTAGATAATTACGTTTGTTCAAAAAAAAAAAAAAAAAATTAGAGCGTCAATTACAATTCTTATTAAATAAAATAAAAAATAAAAAACCTTGATTGTCGTACGTGCAACGCACGTGATGAATAGATGGAACAGATAAGGCCACCTTTGTCCTCCTCTTCTCCTTTCCTCTGCGTAGTAGACTCCATGGTTAGACCAGTCCATCCTACTCCCTCCCATGACCTCTACTCTCTAACTTTTTCTCTCTCCCCCTTTCCTCATTTAACACAAACCCTAATTCCTGAATCATGGGCTCCAAAATTCTTCCACAGGTACTCTCTTTCGCTGTCTGTATGTGCGTATGTGTGAATTGTAGCAATAATTTGGAGAGAAATTGATGAATTTATGGTTTTGCAGGCTCTGCTAACAATTCCACGAAATCCTAACCAATTCCCGCCAGTAAAGCTCGGGTTTTCAGCTGCCCTCTGTCGCCGCTCTTCCAATTGCTCTCGGGTTTCGCTCTCTAGGGTTTCATCGAGCTCAATTGGGTCCGTTTTCAATCCCATTGTTTCTGCAATGTCGAAACGGAACTTTGTTGTGAGAGCCGAGCCGAGCTCTGAAGGTGAAACCGGAGCCACCGATAATGCCCAAGAGAATGAAGCAGCTGGGAGCGGGGAGGCCTCTGTGGCCGTGGTAGAATCTGAAGCAGAAGCAGAAGCAGTGCTGGAGTCTGAACCCGAAGAGCCAAAGCCGCCGAGAAAGTCTCGGGTTAAGCTCGGAGATATAATGGGGGTAATTTATTCCCTTTTCTCTATTTTGCTGCTTTGCTTGGTTGATGTGAAAAGTGCAAATAATAAGTATGTAGAACTGAACATAATTTTGAAACCGAAACCGAAATTATGTTTGGTGAAGTAATGTGGAAATGAAAATGACATCAAGGTTGTGTTGAGTTCTGATCTCAGCAGATAGTAGTTTAGAAATGTAGATTCCGAAAATGTGTAATTAAATAAAGGGGATTGCCTGGAATGTAGATTTAAACACGGTATTTTCAGCTGGAATGTAGATTTAAACACGGTATTTTGAGCTGGAATGTAGACTTAAACACGGTATTTTCAGCTGGAATGTAGATTTAAACACAGTATTTTGAGGAAAGCTGAAACACTAACTTCCTTGTTAATGTAAACCTTTCTTAATTTATTAGTCATTTGTTTTTTCGCCTTTCAACCGAATGGTAAGTGAGATTAATGTTGACCGGAATTCTTCTGTTTGGTTAGATATTAAATAAAAGGGCAGTTGAGGCGGCAGAGCAGGAAAGGCCAGTTCCGGACATTAGGACTGGAGATGTTGTGCAAATTAAACTGGTAACAGTGCTTCTGCTTTATTTCTTCAGATTTATACCATACCGCATTGAACCTGTTGTGATTCTTTTTATGTGTATGACTTACAGGAAGTTCCTGAAAATAAGAGAAGGTTGTCTATCTATAAGGGCATTGTCATTTCTAGACAAAATGCTGGTATTCACACAACCATTCGCATTCGGAGGATTATTGCTGGCATAGGGGTTGAGATTGTGTTCCCGCTGTAAGTTTTCTTTTGTGTTCTGCATTTTGTGCTTGATTTTTTCTGCTGAATCTATTGCTTATAATACCCCCTTCACAAATAACTTGTTGGGCTATACATGATTCCCTCGATTCTGATGACATGACTCTGAAGAAGCTAACATGTAGAAATCCATCTGGGATACTTATTGTCGCCGATGTTTATTTATTAAAAGATTTCCTAAAGTCTAATGCATTACAATCATACGTTTCCTTTTCCTTTCCTCGAAATTAAACAACTTGATCCATCTTTGTAGTTGGGTGCATAGGTGATCAAAGCTTTTCAGAAACATGCATAACCTAGGAGGTTGTAATGCTTGGAGGAAAAAACGTTTATGCTAATTGTATGATTGGATTCTCTCATCCCAAACACCCCAAATGGCTTTCTTTTTCATTTTTTTTTCAACTTTTTGTACTTAATAATATATACGAGAGAAGAAAAACCCCTTACTTTAGTAGAATATGCCTAGAATTCAGTTTTGACTTCATGATGATGATGCTTAGGCTCGAATGAGTGTTAGATTGCTTACTGGTAATTTCTCCCCTTAAAGCCTTCCCTCGAGTTTTGAAATAATTCGAGCGTTATAATCATATCTTCCGTGAAGAATATATTTTATATGATATGTTTTTTTTATTTTTGTTGCGTGTTATTTCAGATACTCACCAAACATTAAGGAGCTAAAGGTACTGAGTCACAGGAAGGTCAGGAGGGCAAGGTTGTACTATTTGAGAGACAAGCTTCCAAGGCTATCGACTTTCAAATGAGAAATTGTACGCCGCTCTTCTTTGGTTGTTTTCGGTTTCAGAGTAGTCTCATTAAAACTGTCACATTGTAAAAAATGTATCCTGGAATCCATTTAATGTGATGTGTATCAGTTCTCCCCAATTTTTGTTGTATCTACTATAGCAATACTAGGTTGTTTTCGCCTTTTCGTTCTCATGCTGTTTCAGTTGATTAATTGGGAGGAAATCAGTGTTCTTTTGCATGTAAGTTATGTTTCCTTCCCTCCTGGAGTTCTTCCCTAGCCTATGGAAACCTCTCGTGTTTGGAAATGGAGGTGATTTTCACATACCCTATCTAGCCATCGGATTGGAGAAATCAAATAGAATCAATGAAAATGATTTAAAAGAGATTTGTGAGAAGCTAAAAGGAGTGTTTTATCATTTTCCATTTGGAAACTACTTACAACCTATGCCATGATCAGTTTAAAATTGAGTGCTAAAATTGATACTAGCAATTTGACATTAAATTATTAATAGTAAAAGTATAACGTGTATGTTGCATGTTGCAGTCATATTTAGAATAGGAATGTGATTGTATAAATCTTAGTAGATATGAGAATGTATCTTATATTAGGAGTTGATTACCTATTAAATGTTGTAATCCTAAAGGGAAAGGTTTTTACCTATCCTACTACTATAAATAAAGGCACAATGGGGTGAATCAAACACACATCACAATTAAATCACTCTCTCTTTTCCCTCAAAACCGCCGCCCCCCCCTCTCTCTCTAAACCCTAGATCGTTCAATCAAATAGGCCTACAACACATTATCAGCACGCTCTTGCCAAAAGCTGAAGAATTGATGCATTGTAGGAGGAGGCTATCTTCCACAAAATTCAAAGGCTTATTCGTTTTTTGCTAATCATGTACGCTTAAAATAAAAGAAGATATTTGAAATGTCCACGAAGCATGAAAACATTCCCCATGATGCATGAACCCCTCTATGTTTATATTTTCCTTACGATATATATATATTGTATATGTTCATATATTAGTCAATATATATTTGTTTCATGCATTGCACAATTAAATTGTTATGTGGAATATGTGAGTCAAGGTATAAAATTAAATTAGAAGCAAAATTAGGGTTTCCTAAACCCTAAGAGATTTTGAAAACAAAGGGGGAATTGGACATGGTGCGGCACACCACCACACCATCACTGTGCAAGCAGCAACCAGGCCTCGGCATGGAATCAACCTCGATAGGGCCTGAAGCCCCGAGCCCAATCAAGCTGCCTTGGCCCGCCTGCTAGCAAGCTACTATGCTTGTTGGGCCTTATGTTGCCCCGGCCTGCAGCCATCCAATCCAGCCCAGTTGGCTGGGATTTTTCCCACGACCCGCACCAGCCAGCCTACAAGGCTAGGCTTAGCCCTCGCACGCCCAAACCCACATGCCAGCTTTCACTGGACTTGACCCGTGCCCCCTCGGCCCAGACATGAAACCCAGCTGCGGCTGGGGTTTTTCTCCAACTCCTGTAAACCTCTGGGCTTACCCCCTGGACCCGTGGCCTGCAGCCAACCCGAGCCTTTTTGCTCACAGCACCTAGCCCTTCTTTGGGCTATGCTATATTTTCGACCCGATAATATTATTTTAATATTATTTAGCTTCTACAATCGACCACATATGACCCTATTTATTGAATTAATTAAAAGTGACATGCAGTCTATTAATCTGATAATGAATCCAAAATTATTGACCTGAAGATCACTTTTGGACATTAACGATTCAATAATTCATTTTTATATTTTGAACCGTAACATACTTTCGTAGTAACGAAGCTCTCACACTTGAGTTCCCGAAGAACCTCAAATCCACTAATATTTAAATTAGTATATTGCGTTCTGTGTTTCTTGCAGGAACCTCTCCTTATGAACTAATTGTTCATAAAAACTAAATTGAACCTATAGTTTCAAATTTAGTGCCTTTGAAACCTGAAGTTTTCATTCAAAACATACCACATGAAACCTGTAGTTTTCATGCATAAATTAAACCAATACATGTCTATAGAACGTGTATGTTCTACGATATATGTCTATGGCTTACCATATGACTAATCACGTTTTTTTTCCCTCCATTTTAGGGACATGTCAAACTTGAACAAGCTCGATTTCTCCGCTCTAGAAGTCTCTGGAAGAAACTATCTGAAGTGGGTTCAAGACGTGAAGCTCCATCTAACTACAAAGGGCATTAGAGCCACCATCGAGGCATCTATCGTCGACAAACCTGTTGACGGAGCTCAGAAGGCTACTGCAATGATCTTCATTCAAAGACACATCCATGATGCACTACAGACTGAGTACCTCGCTAAGGAGGACCCACGCGCCCTTTGGCTTACTCTAGCCGACCGTTTCGATCACTAGAAAGACATATACTTGCCTTAAGCAAGACATGACTAGCATCATCTTCGCTTCCAGGACTTTAAGTCCATGAATGAATACAACTCTGAAGTTTGTAGAATTCGTTCACTGTTGAAATTCTGCAAAGTGGAACTAACCGAATCAAATCTCATGCAGAATACCTATTCGACCTTTTATGCCACCAATATTGTCCTGCAGCAACAATATAGGGCACATAAATTCACTAAGTTTTCGGATTTGGTCTCTGTTTTACTTATCGCTGAAAAGCAGAACCAACTTTTGATGATGAATCATCAAGCTCGACCTACTGGCTCGAACGCCGCGCCTAAAGCGCATGCGACCAATTCTAGCAACCATAAACGACCCAAGCATCGTCGTGGCCGTGGTAATGGGCGGCAAGCTCCACCACGGGCCCAAGGTCAATAGAGTGCGGCACTTAAGGGAGGAACTACGACCCAGCAGCGTCCACCACTCGCCCCTAAGGCCCCAAATTTCAAAAACAAGGGCAAAGCTCCCGTTCAGCCCGCTTCTACTGAACTGGACACGTGATATCGTTGTGGATCAAGAGATCATTGGTCACATGTATGTTGAGCTTCCCCTGAGGCTATTACCAAGTATCATTCCCGTCGTGAGTCTAACTTTGCACATATGGATCATTCGAAAGATGCAACTACATCAATGGAGATATCAAATTTTCAAGAGGCGTCAGCTCCTATGGATGAATAAATTAGACATGTTTTTAGGGTTTTTACCCCTAGTGGCCGAACCCACTGGGAGTGGCCGGCCCTACCCCCTATTTTTCTAGGTTTATGGTTTAATTTTGAACAATTTTTCTAAGTATTTGGAATAATTTGTTTGGTTTTGGTTTGTTTTGAATTATGGATTATGGATATTATTTTCTCGAATTGCTTAATTGAATGAATGGACCTATATTTATGCATGTGACCAATTCAATCAATTTATTTCTAGGTATGTCTAGTGGGGAAGTTAGTTGTTTGGCAGATAGTGCAACCATGCACACCATCTTGCGTGAACGACACTATTTTACTAACTTAATACCCAAGAAAGCTCATTTGACAAATCTCTCAGACCCATCCAACCTGATTGAAGGATACGGAAAGGCATGTATCATATTGTCCAATGGTACTATCTTGACAATTAAGGAGGCACTCTATTCTCCACGTTCCTGAAGAACGTTGCTGAGTTTTAAAGATATTCGAGATAATCAATATCATATTGAAACCATTGAAGATCATGGTTTTGAATTTTTTTGTATCACTTGGTACGAATATGGCCAGAAGTGTATTCACGAGAAGTTGGAACGTCTACCGAGTGGGTTGTACATCACAACCATTCGCGGCATAGAAGCCCACAGTGTGGCTGGCCCTATGCCTGAGTTCCAGGACACTTTGTTGCTTTGGCATGACCGTTTGGGACATCCTGGACATGACATGATGCACCATATCCTCAAATCTTCACACGGGCATAAGTTACATCCCTATGTTGGACTCCTGCCATGCAAAGCGTGTTCTTTAGAGAAGTTAAATACTCAACCTTCATATACAAAGATTATTCACGATCCCCCTAAATTTCTTCAGCGGATTCAATGGGACATTTGTGAACCTATCCAACCAACCTGCAGACTATTTAGACACTTTATGGTGTTGGTTGACGCATCGACACGATGGTCACATGTTTGCCTGTTGTCCACATGTAAAGTCGCATTTGCTAAACTCCTAGCTCAAATCATTAAGCTAAGGGCTCACCACTCGGATTATTCGATTAAGTCGATTCGACTGGATAACGCCGAAGAGTTTACGTCACAGACTTTTGATGATTATTACATGTCAGTAGGGATTAATGTGGAACATCCTGTACCCCATGTTCACACCCAAAACGGCCTAGCAGAAGCTTTCATAAAATGCCTTCAATTGATAGCTCGGACTTTGGTTATGAGAACCAAACTGCCGGTATCTGCCTAGGGCTATGCAATATTGTACGCAGCTATGTTGGTCCGCCTGAGGCCTACTGCTACCCAACCATATTCATCGTTATAGTTGGTCACTGGATACGAGCCTGATGTCTCGCATTTACGGGTGTTTGGGTGTGCCATTTATGTGCTAATAGCGCCGCCGCTACGTACCAAAATGGGTCCTCAGAGAAAAATGGGAATCTATGTCGGTTATAATTCGCCATCAATTGTTCGCTATTTAGAACCCTTGACAGGAGATCTTTTTACCGCACGTTGCAGATTGTCACTTTGATGAGACAGTCTTCCCGTCATTAGGGGGAGATAAGCATGCTAACGTTCCAGTAGAACGCCGCGAATTGTTGTGGTATGCTCCCACTGTCTCATTTAGATCCTCACACTGCCTAGTCTGAAACTAAGGTGCGATGAATTATAGATCTTCAGAGCATTGCTCAAAGCATGCCGGATGCTTCTAATGATCTAGCAAAGGTGACAAGATCACATATACCCGCTGCAAACGCACCTGCAAAGATAGATGTACCCTGCGTACATCAATAACCTGCTTGGGAAGGCCGAACCGTCCTCGAAAGTGGGGAGGCCGCACCTTCCACGCGGCAAGGTACATTGGCGGCTAGCCAATCACCTACTCCGACCTTGAAGCGTGGCAGACCCCTTGGTTCAAAGGATTCCCAACCCCGAAAGAGGAAAATGGCACCAACTAGTGACCCTAGTTTGAATCCGACCATCGCTCACTAATCCGTTCCAACGCATGAGGTTATTCTAGATTACAGTGATGCTTTAGATGAAATATGCCGGCCTGCCGAGAATCGCGAGATTTCGGTCCACTACACAGTATTGGATAAGGTTTGGAATAGGAATGAGATGATCGTCGACAATGTATTCACGTACTCAGTAGCTACTAACGTTATGGTTAGCGATGACATTGAATCACGTTCCGTCGATGAATGCCAACGTAGAACCGATTGGTCAAACTGGAAACAAGCAATCCAGGTAGAACTCGATTCGCCTGTGAAACGTAAAGTGTTTGGACCTATCGTTCCTACATCACCACGCGTGAAGCCCGTTGGCTGCAAATGGGTTTTCGTGAGGAAGCGTAATGAGAAGAATGAAATAGTACAATACAAAGCACGCCTCGTAGCGCAAGGCTTCTCTCAGCGCTCTGGGATTGATTACAAGGAGACGTATTCCCCAGTAATGGACGTTATAACATTCCGTTACCTTATCAGTTTGTCAGTTTCTGAAAAACTAAATATGCAACTTATGGATGTGGTAACTACATATCTCTATGGGGATCTAGATGCGAAAATATACATGAAAGTTCCAGAAGGACTTCCATTGACTAGATCAAATAGTTCTAGACCACGGAACACTCTCTCAATTAGGTTGAGGATGTCACTCTACGGATTGAAACAATCCGGCCGAATGTGGTACAACCGTCTGAGTGAATATTTGACAAGTCAAGGATATATGAACAACGAATTATGCCTATGCGTGTTCATAAAGAAGTCACATTCCGGATTTGCAATCGTTGCAGTTTACGTCGATCACATGAACCTCATTGGGACTTCCCCAGAGCTTGAGGAAATTGCTGCACACTTGAAATCGAAATTTGAGATGAAGGATCTTGGGAAAACTCGATACTGTTTAGGCTTGGAGATCGAGCATTGTTCGGATGAAATCCTAGTACATCAATCGAACTACACCCAAAAGGTGTTGCGTCGTTTTAATATGGATAAAGCGAAGCCTTCGAGTACACCTATGGTTGTATGGACTCTAGATGCTAAACGAGATCCTTTCCGTCCAAAGAAGGATGAGGATGAGATTTTGGAACCCGAAGTTCCTTGGCTTAGTGCACTAGACCCAACATCTCATTCGCTGTTAATCTTTTGGCAAGATACATCAATGCACCCACACGCAGGCACTTGAATGGTGTTAAAGATATTTTCCGCTACCTCAAAGGTACGACGGATTTGGGCTTGTTCTATACCCGCGAATCTCCAAGAGAAGTTATGGAACATATTCGAAGCACTAGTGGTCTTACATCAGTCATTGACCTTCCTACGACGATCTTTGAAGACAATGCAGCATGTATCAAGCAGTTAAAGAATGGATACATCAAGGGAAACAACACCAAGCACATAGCGCCAAAGTTCTTTTACTCATACCAGCAGCAGCAGCATCAGAACATTGAAGTCAAGCTAAACCATTCCCAGGACAACCTGGCCGATCTCTTCACCAAGTCATTGCCCAAGTCTACTTTTCAGAAGCTTGTGCAAGGAATCGGTATGCGTAAATTATCTGAGTTGAATCGCTTATAATTCTCTTATTTAGAAGGTATGTCTAACTCAGAGGGAATATCTATAAGCATACTCACATGATCTTAATGTACTTTTTTTCCTATGATTATGAGCATTTTTCCCATTGGGTTTTTGCCACCTAACGAGGTTTTAATGAGGCACCCATCATGGGATGATCATACTCCGTTGAGTTCACTACTTTCGTCCTGTTTGACGTTTGTTTTTGACATTATGCATATTTCTCACTTTTCTCCTTAGTCTATGGGTTTTCCCCATGCCTTGGGTTTTACCATAGCGAGGTTTTGTGAGTTTTACTACAAATGCATGCTTCACTTAAATTTGAGACTCGTGATCACCCGTTGTCCCGATGACTTCATCAACTATTGTACCTTATTTGTTGAAGATCTGATGTGATGGTTTATTGAGTATTTACATACTCAATGGGGAGTGTTGCAGTCATATTTAGAATAGGAATGCGATTGTCTAAATCCTAGTAGATATGGGAATGTATCTTATATTCCTATTAGGAGTTGATTACCTATTAAATGTTGTAATCCTAAAGGGAAAGGCTTTTACCTATCCTACTACTATAAACAAAGGCACAATGGGGTGAATCAAACATACCTCACAATTAAATCACTTTCTCTTCTCCCTCAAAACCGCCGGCCCCCTCTTTCTCTCTAAACCCTTGATCGTTCAATCAAATAGGCCTACAACAGTGTAAAGTTTTTTCAACGAGGTAACTTATTACTCCGATCTAATGATATTTTTCTCCACTTTTAGATGAGAGTCTTAAGGTTTGAATCTCGTAATTGGTGAGTTCGTAATAGCCTTCCACCCTTTTTTGGTTTATGCTCAAATATGCATCCACTATTCAGGCAGCGCAACTCTTCTAAATAAAAAAAGGATTGGTATGTTTTCATGATTTTCACCCTTCGGTTTCGCATGATCAGCCTTAAGGCTGTAGTATTTATGAACTTATGGTCTGCCTTAAGGTTTTTTTTTCTTTTTGTTTTTTTTTGTCAAAAGGTAGATTTTGTTAGATTAGATGTTTTTTTTAGTACATCGATATTTTTACACTAGGGGGATTGGAAGTTCAGCTAAGCCACACAATGGGCAACCTAATTTGGTATCAAATTCGCTATCCATGAAATTCGAACCTAAGACCTCTCACTTCTAAGTGAAGAGGAATATCATCAGACCGTAGTACTGGGTGACTTGTTAGATTAGCCACCGACGGAGTTCGAACCCACGCCGTCATGCAGGGCTCAACATCTTTTCACTACTATGATAAAGAGCCACTTGCGCCTTAAGGATTTATTAACAATGCATAATTTGTTTAACATAAAAAAAAAAATAATGGAATTGAATGCCAATGATTAAATTGATTTGCAGATGTAAATTTCAGGAACGACTTCAATTGATTTGAAAGGTGAGACATCAAAATGATGAGTTAGTCATATTCTAAGGACTGATAAAATCCTATTAAGGTGGGGGAATTGTTAGCTCTAAAATCAAAGTTTTAATCCCTAAAGAATTTCTTAATTTATATGATTATAAATCCAGATAAGTTAATTATGCTATGTCATTTTAACAATTGTAAACTTCGTCCAAATTTTAAATTTACTTCTCTTATCTAAATAGAAGGTGTACGTGACAATTAAAATACCACTTAGTACTATGGTTAAGTGGTAATCTTCTCTATTTATAAGTGAGAGTTCTTAAGTTCGACTCTTGTTAAAGGTTGGCACAAAGGTTCTATCAAATTTTCTCTCCCCCGTGAGAACCCTCCATAGTGAGTGTTTTTCTCTCCCCCGTGAGAGTCTGTTTTCTGATCATTCCCTTAATCCCTTCACCAAATCCCTTCAAACCTTTATTAATCCCAACCAACCCATTCCACTTTCTCTCCCTCGTGAAAGTCTGTTTTCACTCCCTTAATCCCCTCACCAAAACTCTCTAACCTTTATTATGCCCAACCAACCCATCCCACCGAAATTCATATTCAATCCCACCTGTTGATTTCCCATTTCCAATCCCTTCGCTGTCCAATTAGGTTTGCATCTAGCGGTACCCAATCAACCTCACCCTTAAAACCCTAATATTTGAATCCGGATCTACGCGTTGTGGGTCTGGATTGTAGAGATGGATGGGGATGGGTCCACTGAACCTTATAACTCCAGAGGGAAGTACCGAGAACACATCATATCTCGAGAAGGTCAAATCTGAAGGATATGACAAAAGGAATCAAAGTAAATACCCCAACCCACTTCGAATGAGCATTTACCCTCAACTACCCAAGGTATTCATGGTGATTGAGGAAAGCCCAGCTACCAGAGTACCTAACAGAGCAGATAATAAATGTTCTAAACCTCCAACAAACAGGTACTTACAATCATCTTTTCTTCTTGTGGTCCTACTGTTTTTACAAAAAGATTCACCATTATGTGAGGAGAAAAGGAAAATCGAGGGTTATTCATACAACAAGTATCAAAGCAGGCAAACCGTTTACCTGTCCTACGTACTCGTGCAAACAATCCATCCAAGTCGGTAAAGTCAGGGATTGATGGCGAATCTGGAGGTTGAGGAACTTGTGGTCCATCTTGAAAGATCCATGGAGTTAGCAACTATGGAAAATGGGGTCAAACTAGTAGGGAAGGCTCTGGTCAACAGAAATCTCAACAAATCGGGGGTTAGAAATATTCTTTGCATTGCGTGGAAGGAAATGGGGGGCATAGATATTAAATGGGTCCGGGAGAATACGTTTATCATTACGTTGGAAGATGAAAGTACGGTAACAAAAATCCTTAATCAAGTGCCTTGGACAGTCATGAAGCAAAAGTTCTATGTTCAAAGACGGCCACCAGAACTCGATTTGGAGGAAATACAGTTGAAGCTTGTTCCTTTCTAGGTCCAGATACACGGGGTCCCGCTATACATATGCTTGGAAGTAAATGTCAAGCGACTTGCAAGGGAAATTGGGGGATTCCTGGAGCTTGAAAACCCGTCTACTGCACAGGGTTTCCTCATAGTTAAAGTAGTAGTGAACACACTGAATCCTCTAATCACTGGTTGCTAGCTACCAAGAGATAATAACGATGATACCTGGATTGAGTTCCGCTATGAAAAACTCCAGGATTTCTGTTACCGATACGGTAGAATTGGGCACTCGAACAATGAGTGCTCTTTTGAACCCATGAAAATGGGTGTTGCAGGGTATGAAGATTGGACCAGAACAACGCCAATTCGAGATACAACAAAAACTTAGCAATTCTTAGCTGTCAGTTCGGGTGATCATAGACGGGCATGAGTTCGAAAAAGCGAAGTAAAGTTCATCGCCTAGAGGTAAGATGATAGTAGGGCTGGGGGAGAGGGGATAGAAACTGAAAGCTCGACGGTCCCTTCTCCTATAATAGAGACAAGTGGAAGGATGACAAGTTAGAAAAGATGGCACAAAATATAGGGACGAATGGAAGGTACACCGTTCAACCCGACCCAATGAGTTTTGAATGAAAGCAACTCTCAGATAAACCACCTGGTGATATTGGATTATGGGCAATTGGGCTCCCCAAACATTCACACTATGGACTTATATAGAAAGCAAGCCTAATTTCCGACGATTTGGATTGAGGAGATCCTAGAAGAGATTAACTATCAACCATTGTGGGTGTCTTCAATGAGAGACCATTTACAGCTCTTGCAAGCCTCGAGGGGAAATGAAGTGATAAGTAAGGTGAGTCATTTGAAGATTTCATCCCATATACCAATGACGGATAATGGAAATCAGAGAGCTCAACAAGAATGCAACCTCCAACCTCGTGGGGATTTGGGAGGCAGTAACTCTAAAATGGAGGCGTAACCCTGTGAGATGGACTTAGCATTAACTCAATCCTCGCAAAAAAAGAGCAAACAGATAGAGGGATCAGAAAGTATCATTAAAAGGAAAAGGAAAGCGGAAAAATTAAGGAAAATGAGTGTAAGGGAAATATGCTTGATGATGGAACGAGTGATCTATGCGGAGGATGAGTTGTAAGAGATCCCAGTAGAGTACCAAGACATGTGAGATTATATAGAGGCAATAGCGGAAGAGGAGAAGAAGGCAATGAGCACGAAGAAAGAGGGAAGTTCTTACCAAGACGATGACAGCTGGCCTTCAACAGCCGCACGATCATTATGTGTTGAGCCTAAAAAACTATCAAGCCTACGTGGTGCTCAGGCCAAGTAATTAATAAGCTAACTACGCCATTCGATTGTGTGCGAGGAGTGCCAACTCGTCGGCTGAGCTCGGCCGGTGAGTAAAATATGTGGATGTGGCATTGAGCGCGCTGCTGACTTCTTAATCTCACGACTGCGGTCGAGGAAGGAACACGCTTCAGCCTTTGGGTTCTAAAGCCTGAAGACAAGGATGCTAATTCTGCGAAGTTCAATATCAAATTCGGCTTTCAATGTGCCGAATGTAGTAACCTGGTAACACCTTAATTTGCCGAGAAGGTTGATGAGATGACCTCTACCAACAAAGACTCGAAAGTCAACCAAGACCTGGATAATAACTAGTCAGTCTCAAAGCAGTGCTGTTTATCCAAACTGAAGGTGCTCCTTGGTCGGCTAGTTCTACGACTCCAGTGCTGTTTATCCAAACTGAAGATGTTGTCGGTTGCCTTCATAGTGTTGTTTATCCAAATTGAAGATGTGTTGGCGAGAAAATGGAGAAGGATAGAGTTCTCAAGGTTGTTGAGAGGTTTCGCGTAGAGCAAGTTTGCACAGGGCAGTTTTTGTGTTGAATTGGAGGGGGCATTTAGTCATCTGCCCCTTGGTATTTATAAAGACTAGCATGCTCAAGTCGTGGAAACCAATCCCAATTGCACCGTGACTCTGAATCTTTATTTGTTGTTAACCCTACACCTTATCACATCAATCAAAACCTGCTGTCATCTTGAAAACTTGACCTTCCATCAAATTCGGCTTTCAAAGATCTATCCTGATGCAATCTTATTTTGACTAGATTATTGGCAACATTCAATGCACATTGTTGTTTTGACCATATAGGAAAACAAAAGAATATTATTTTATTCTTTACCACCTCTTATCTTTTGCATGCCCCAAGAGAGACCATGTCCATTTCAAATTATACCTCACTTCAGACGGCACCATGATTATCACTTTTCAATGATAATCATCACCAACTCTTTGCTTGGTCAAGTTTCAACTTCATCCATTCTCATCCATGCAGAACATGTTAATCCCTTTTAAATGTCCTTGTGCTAATCTCTCCACGCATACATGAATTGCTTGGAAAGTCCCTCACCCATACGCATATGCATCACGCATGGAAGAAAATCTGTAACGCTCAAGGCCTCGATTGCTCGGGCCGATTGTGTAATTTTGGGCCCAACCACTATGATAACCCTGTTTTGGAACTGCCATGGTCTTGGGCCAGACACGGTAGTTCTGGCCGTTCATGGGCTAATAAGGAAGTATAGGCCCTCTATTATCTTTCTATCAGAAACAAAGATGAAAGATCATAATACTGATGGTGTTAGAAGACCGATGGGTTACTCGGCTGGCTACAATGTTGATCCGATTGGGATGGTTGGAGGTTTGAGTTTATGGTGGGATGAATCAGTTGAGGTGGACACGGTGGATTCATTAAAATACTTCATTGATGCCCATTGTAGAGTTATGGAATCACAATGTGCTTTCCAACTAATGAGGGTTTATGACACCTCCTACAAAGCAGAGAATGGGGTTTTCTAGCAAGGTATGATCAATGACTTCTACCCATTTACCACCCTTTGGATTTGTGGAGGTGATTTCAACGATTTTCTATGGGATCGGGAGAAGTCGGGATGAGCGGAGGTCCGACACAACATGTATAGATACCTGGGGGAATTCATGAACAATATGGAATTAATGGATCTGGAGTTTAACGACCCTAAATTTACTTGGAGGGGACATCGCAACGGTTAAGTTGTTGAGGCTCGATTGGATTGTAGCTTAGTAAATAATGAGTGGCTGGATTTGTGGCCTAATACCATTGTTACTCATGGTACTGTATTGTGTTCGGACCATAGCCCAATTATAGTCCAAGGTGAGCCTAGTTATGGAAAGGGTAAAAGACTATTCAGGTTTGAAGCTTACTAGTCCAAAGAGACTGAATGCAGAGAAATTGTGAGGAATTGATGGGAAATGCACTGCTTATGAGATGTCATGGATAGATAGAACAAAAGAGTGAATGATTGTCGTTCAAAATTAATCAGTTGGAGTAGGAAAACATTCAAGCTCAGGGGGCGGCAAATTGAGGAAAAGTTGACACACCTTGGGAAATTGTAAGAAGATTGGGGAAGGAATAAAAAGCAGATTGAGGATTTGTCACTGAAGGTGGATATGTTGTGGAGGTAGAAGGAAAACTTTTGGCACCAAAGATCGAGAGTGAAATGACTTCAAGAGGGAGATGCAACACACTAACTTTTTCGATCAATCCATCTTGCAGAGGCGAATGTGGAATAAGGTGCTCAAAATTAAAGACAAAAATAGGGAGTGGATCGAATGTCCTAGGAGAGTGAAGGAAACTTTTAACAAACACTTTGTCCATCTCTTCACGTCAACGGGCCATCGGAAGTGGGAAACTATTTTAGACTGCATCCAGCCTAAGGTGACTACTGATATGAACTATTCCCTCATTGCCCCGATCTCTACGGAGGAGGTCAAGGATGCTGCACTTCAAATTGGGGGATTAAAGGCCCCCGGCCCTAATGGCTTCCAAGGCATTTTTTACCAGTCATTCTGGGGAAATCTTGCGAAATAGGTCAATGGGTTGGTTGATGATCTTATGAAGGGCAATATCAATCCCAACCGTATTAATTCTACACATGTTGTCCTCATCCCGAAAGTTCTAAATCCAAAGTCTATTTTCCAATTCTGCCCAATCAACCTCTGTAACTATTCTTACAAAATATTGTCGAAAATCATGGCAAATCGCCTTAGATCGTTGTTGCCGGAGTTGATTTTCCCTTCGCATAATGCCTTTGTTATAGGAAGACAGATTTAGGATACTATTGGCATTGCTCCTGAGCTATTCCATTGCCTCAACATGCGAAGAACAAAAGGAAAATTCGAGCTCGGGGTCAAATTAGACATGCACAAGGCTTATGATAGGGTAGAATGAGGCTTCTTATTGGCTGTCACGGAGAGGATGGGGTTTGATCAAAGCTGGCATTGTTTTGTCTTCAAATGTATTTCGTCAGTTGACTTCTCCATTCTATTAAATGGTCAACGTGGACAGAAGTTTGCTCCATCTCTTGGCCTTCGTCAAGGCGACCTTTTATCCCCATATTGTTTCCTGTTCGTAAGTGAGGTACTCTCCCTGCTTATCACGCGGGCTTATGAAGACAAGTTGATTACGGGGGTTTAAATTAACCCACATGAGCCTGTTATTTCCTACATCTTCGTCGCGGATGATACACTATTCTTTTTAAATGATGATATGGTGCATTGCAACAACCTAGTAAAGTTAATAAACGAGTATTGTGAGGCCTCCTGGCAGCAGATGAACCTCTAGAAATCTAGTGTTTTCTTCGGTGCTAATGTCCCGGTGGCCTTATCGAAAGAGCTCAGTCGCATTCTTCGGATGCCAATTGTTGACGACCCAGGGACTTATCTTGGTGTGCTAGCCATGTGGGGAAGATCTAAAAGGAAAGGGCTGGTTTATGTAAAGGATAGGATTTTGGGGAAAATTTAGGGATAGAAACATTATCACATCCCGACCCGAGCTCCACCACATCCCAGGCTCGACTCCGCCGTAGCACGATATTGTCCGCTTTGGGCCCCGACCACGCTCTCACGGTTTTGTTTCTGGGAACTCACGTGAGCAGAAATTCCCAGTGGGTCACCCATCCAGGGAATGTTCTGGCCCATTCTCGCTTAACTTCAGAGTTCCTACGGAACCCGAAGCCAGTGAGCTCCCAAAAAGCCTCGTGCTAAAGAAGGTAGACATGTACATATAAGGCATAAATGATCCACTCCCTTGGGTGATGTGGGATCTAACAATCCACCCTCCTTAGGGGCCCGACATCCTCTTCGGCATACTTCCGGCCAAGGATTGGCTCTGATACCAAATTGTTACATCCCGACCCGAGCTCCACCACATCCCGGGCTCGACTCCGTCGTAGCACGATATTGTCCGCTTTAGGCCCCGACCACGCCCTCACGGTTTTGTTTCTGGGAACTCACGCGAGCAGAACTTCCTAGTGGGTCACCCATCATGGGAATGCTCTGGCCCATTCTCGCTTAACTTCGGAGTTCCTACGGAACCCGAAGCCAGCTCCCAAAAGGCCTGGTGCTAAAGGAGGTGGGCATGTACATATAAGGCATATAGGATCCACTCCCTTGGGCAATGTGGGATCTAAAAAACATGCAACATTATCGCAAACGGGTAGAGAGGTTTTGATTAAGGCTGTGGTCCAGGCTATCCCAGCCTATCTGATGAACCTTTTCAAATTTCATGCTACCATGTGCAAAGAAATGGACTATTTGATCTCTAACTTCTGGTGGGGGCATAACAATAAGGAGAAACACATTCACTGGGTCTCCAATGATACTCTATAAGGCTACCGAAGGCGATGAGGGACTTAGGTTCATATGCTTCATGGATTTTAATGATGCTCTCTTCGCGAAACAATGTTGGTGTCTCATCCTTGAGCCCGATTCCCTATGGGCGAAGGTTCTGAAGACTCGGTACTTCCCCCATTGTTCTTTTCTGGATGCCAAGCGAGGAGGCTGAGCATCCTGGGCATGTTCAAGTTTACTTACGGGACGTGACCTTTTGCAAAGGAGAACCCACTAGCAAGTCATGAATGGGAAGAAGATTCAGGTTTAGAGTGATAAGTGGCTGCCATCCCTTCCGGTTGGACACCCAATCCCTACTGGGTCGGTGCAGGTCAGCCAAAACACCAAAGTGGATTCATTAATTAATCATGATAGTGGCAACTGGGATATCGACTTCTTAAAACCGTTTATTTCAACGGTTGAGTATGAGGCAATCCTGGAAACTCATATTGGCGATCCCATGCTCCGTGATAGGTTAGTGTGGCCTCTAGATAAAAATGGGCTCTACTCAGTTAAGTCGAGCTACCACTGGGCGCATTCACGGGTGATTTCAAGGACCAACCTCAGATCTTCACACTCTATAACCATCCTGGATTCGCTATGGAAGTTAGTGTGGAAACTTAAAACCCTACCAAAAATTAGATACTTTATGTGGAAGACGGTGCATAATGCCCTGGCCACTATGGCGGCATTCTATAAACGGAAATCTGTCTCCTCACCTCTGAACCCCATATGCAACTCTCAGAGGAATCGATTGAGCACCTTTTTCTCCTTTGCCCGTGGGTGGAAACTATTTGGTTTGGTGGAATCTTAAATTACAAGGTAAATCGAAATGAGATTACAACGTGGACGAATTGCCTTTTTGCAATTTTCAGGGCCAGCGATAACTCAAAGGCCGATAAGGAGAGGATCCTGACTTGTGTTGCTTTCTCTTGTTGGCATATTTGGAAGGCTAGATGTTGTTTCCTCTTCCAACAGAAACAAATCATCCCGTCCCAGGTGTTGTCGGTTATATTTACAAGAGTAAGAGCTTTCATGGAGGCTTCGAGGGCTCATACTAGGTGTGTGGTCTAGCGTAGACTTGGCAATCCTATGCAGGAGCGTTGGACAAAGCCGAGCCATCCATATGTAAAAATTAATGTCGACGCGAGTTGGGTGGTCGCCACGAATGAGGGATTTGTTGGGGTAGTGGTGAGAGACTCTTCTAGCAGTTTCATTGATGCTCGCAGATTCCGTCTCAATGCTCCCAGTGTCACTGCTGCTGAGGCGATGACCATTATGCGTGGATGTGATTTGGGTTTATCCTTTTATCTAAACCATATGGTTGTAGAATATGATTCCTTGAATTCCATTTCGTGCTTAAGGGGAAAGATAACAAATGGCAGATGGAAGGCGTTTCCAACCTCAGCGAGGTGCAAGAAAGTCGGGGAATCCTTCCATGACTGTCGCTAGTCTTGGACTCCAAGATTAGCCAATATAGTGGCTGACTGTTTGGCGTCGCGAAGTTGCGTGGAGATGTGTGACTTTACCTGTGTCAAAAGACCTCCATCTTCACTTGTTCATGTACTAAACAAAAATGGACTACCTTGCCCGCATTAACTTTGTTTTGGTTGTGCAAGGGGTGACGCTTGTTGCTTTCTTTGTAGTGTCGGGTTTCTTTTTCCCCTTGCACTTCCTGGTTTGTTTTTTGGTTGCTTGCCTCGCTGTGGGCTTTCGTTGGAATCTTTGGCATCTTTGCCCTGGTTATATAATTTCCAGTTCTCAAAAAAAAAAAAAAAAGGATCGATTGTAAGTGGTATGAGCCGAGATTTGCTGTGCTTGATTAACCGTTGCTTAGCTTGTGACAAGCATGTTACTTGACACCTGTTCCATAGAACAGAAGCTTTAATAGTGTTAAGTTTACAAAAAAAATAAAACAAAATAAAAAAGGATAATGCTAACAAGATAAAATTTGTAGATAAAATTTGTACACTAAATGATTTGTCACCAATCGGAATGAGCACGTTTATCAACGCTTAACTCATAACCCAATCATCAACTTTTTTGTCTTTTAGATTACAAAATTTTATGTACAAATTTAATTTCCTTACCCAATAAAAAATACCATGAGAAACTTGAATTTATTACTCCGTATAGTCTCCAGCTCCATCGTTTACCTCTCCAATTCAAATTCAAATATAAAGGGAACGAAGCGGAAATCGGGATGCGGGGAGAAAGAGAAAAGAGGGGGACAGAGATCTGTTGCGGTTGCAATCGGCGGCCGGAGTGGCTGACGGTGGAGGCAAGGTTTTTCTGTAAACTTAACACTGTAAACTCCTGCTGTGTGAAGGACGGGTGTCAAAGTCTCAAAACAACATGTTTGTCACAGGATAGGCATTGTATATTTGAGCACAGCAGATCTCAACTCTCAAAATTGCACCCCACACAAAAGCTTTCCCCTTCCCTTTTCACATTAGAAGCGGGCGTCACCACTCTCTTCCCGTTGACACGTGCCCTTCTCCATCCCCCCCCTCTCTCTCCCCTCGCCTTGAGCTCCGCCACTTCCATCGGACCCTCTCCCCCTCTCCCCCTCTCTCTTCCTCTTTCTCTCTCTAAAATCTAATTAGGAGGTGAGTTTTGGTTTTGGTCTTGAAGCTCGCTCGGACCGAACCCGATCTTGGTGGCTGAATCTCCGAAGCTGAGGTCGAATTTGCAGTTGGACCGAGCAATCCGTACCCTCTTCCTCTCCCTGCGTTCTGCCATATGTTAGTTCCCAATTCAATTTCTCTCTCTCTCCCTCCTTCTCTCTTTCTCTCACTAACACATACGCACATTTTCTTTCACAAACACCTACTCTCTCTATGCGAACCATGTACTCGCAGAGGCGTTAATTCTCTCTCGTCTTTTTGTAACTGTTGTTCTGAGCTAGGGTTTGTTCTGGTAATCTGAACGGCAGGGTTTGAGATTGTTCGGTGAAATTTTGGAAGAAAAAGAAAGAAGCAAAATTGTTTCGCATTTTTGGCGGTGGACCATCATGAGCGCCGGTGGTGGTAAACAGTTGATTTCTGTTCATCCTGATGAGCTCAAATTCCTGTGTACTCTTTCTCTCTCTCTCTCTCTCTCTCTCTCTCTCTCTCTCTCTCTCTCTCTTCCCCTCTCACTGCCCATATACGTACATGCATGCCGCTCCGGGTAATCAGAAGGGTTATAGTTGAATTATTTGTGGGAAATTGATCATGATTATACTGAATTGATCATGGAAAGATGAATTTTTTGGAGAATTTGAGGATAATTGAATTGCATGAACACAGAAATACTGGAATTTCCTTGATGATGATTGTGTTTGTTTTTCTGGGTGAATTGAAGGGGAAAAAATCATTGTTGTTAGTTTTCTTTTCTTAATTAAGATTAAACAATAGATTGTTCGACTATATTTGTAGCTCATCAAGGTTTATGATCTAGAGGCAAAGCTAATTAGGCTGCGATGATTTCTAAGATCTTAAAACGTTTGCGTTACGAAGTGACGGTAAATTTATGGTTGAACTGATTACTTAGATGATTGGATGCGTGACAAATGGAATTCAAACATGTGTTAAGGAAAAAATTCGAGGGGGATTTCTTTAGTTGATACAAATGATGTGTGCCCGACCTCATATCCGACGCCAGTCCTTTTTATTGATTGTTATTTTGCTTCTCTTGTTGGGTACCTCATGGCCTCTGGATTTGTATCCTTTTAGGTTTTTGAGCTTCACCTGTTAACCTTTGTCATAACTGTATCCCATGAATTTGCTTGCCCTGAGTTTCATACTTATGTTCTGCTCTATATATACACATAAATAAGACACACATATACCTAATTACCTATCTATGCGTATGATAAGCGGTTCAAGCACTCCTCTGGTTATTGGAAGGGTTCAAATTGAAACAATTCCGGCTAATAGGGTGAACCTCATAAATGCATATTGGACTTGTACATAATTTTGATTATAGTTAGTGCCATGTCCAGGCAATTTCTTTTCAAATTCTGTCATAGAAAGTTTCTTCTTTTCTTGCTAATGTTGTTGGATAAAATACTAATTAATTTGACTTTCTTTATCAGTTGAGCTGGAAAAGCAAAGCTTTTGTGATCTAAAAGTTGGCAATAACACAGAACACCATGTTGCTTTTAAGGTACCGATTTTGTTCATAAATGAATTTAATAATAACTCGATGTTTATTCAATATAGAAATCGCTAGTGCATTTTTTTTTATTGTTTTCATTACTCTTGTTTCTAGGTTAAAACTACTTCACCTAAGAAGTATTTTGTACGGCCCAACACTGGTGTTATACAGGCTTGGGATTCATGTGTAATCAGAGGTAATACTCTTCTCATCATGTTTTTACAGTTTTCATTTGCTTTATAATCTTATTTCTTCACCTCGAAAATCAGAAACCTCTGAGACTGCCCAACAAGTGATCTCCAGTATTGGTGAACCTCTGAGGCAATAATTTCAAATGGAAAGTTTATAATCTAAGATTGTATTATGGCCAGTCATAAGAATGTAACATATTGTTCATGTACCGTCTACAAGTGTTTATTATACTCACTTTAATATCTTTAAAAGCTTTTGTAATACTGGCATCCAACTAACTGCTGGGTGTGCAGTCACCCTCCAAGCCCAACGAGAATATCCTCCAGATATGCAGTGCAAAGATAAATTTCTTCTACAGAGTACAACAGTGCCTCCAAATACTGATGTTGATGACCTTCCACAAGATACTGTAAGAATTTTAAGTTGGACATCAGTCACTCTGTTTCACTAGCTTGATTTGTCATTTTAAATAACTACTTGTTCTTTAATGTTATTCTAGTTCACTAAGGAAAGTGGAAGGGTTTTAGAGGAGTGCAAGCTTAGAGTTGTGTATGTCACTTCGGGCGCTCAAGGAAACTCAGAAGATGAAGCTATGAGGAGCTCCATGCGTAGTCTTGATGCTAATTCTGTGAGTCTTGTGGTGCTTTCCCTTTGGGTTTTCTCAAATGTGTTTGTGTTTTTGCGTAATAATGAATCATGGATGTGCATCTTATTGTTCTGGGCTTAGGGAAGTTCTTTAATCCACTGCTTCTCAAACTTTATCCAAAGATTGTGTTGCATGTTACATTTCATCACTTGCAATACAAAGCGATTTAGAAAGAAAAAAAACATCAAGTATTGACTTCTATGATTAAATGTGGTCGATGAATGAAGTGAGTGGTTTAGCATGTTTTAATCACAATTTATTAGGATTTGTTCGAAGTTTATTCCACATATTGGATATCTGCAGAAAAATCGTATGTCTAAAAATTAATAATAAAAAAAAAATACGAAATCATGTGAAGCTTGAACCATCTGACTTGTATTTGGAATTATATGAAAACTATGTGCTCCCATTTGTTTAGTTGACTTTCTTTCTGTGCTTACTGTGAACTTGTAGCAGCCCAGTATAAAATGTCTTGATAGGCTTATTGCAGCGATTCATAATATATTTGAATTCATTTCATATTCTAACTCTTTAAAATTTGTTTTACATGTAGAATCAGGCTTTTCAGCGCCTGAAGGAAGAAAGAGATGCATCTGTTAGACAAACACAGCAACTTCAACAGGAACTGGTTAGTAGATAATTCTTCTTCTGCTTTCTCTAATACACACATATACAGAAAGACTCGATTATTAACCTAAGTAGCTTGTCCTTGATTGTTTGATCATTTCCTGTAGCTAGAGATCAACCATTAGAATTTGGTGCTTTAATCCCGAGTCCTGACCATGGAAAGATTTTAATATCAAATCTGATGGTCCATGATTAGCTACGTGCTAGAGTCACGTGCAGCGTGCTTGCACACACATATATAATATAACATTAAGACAGACTTGTCACAACTTATAAAAGCAGGAAGAATATAATTTTATTAGGTAACCTCAGGGATTCCGGAAAATTGAAGACGGGGAGCTATTTGTGGTCAAATAAAATTGGCAGTATGTATAATTTGCTTAATGCTCAGAACACTGCTGGAAGTTAATGACCTGGTATCTGTAATACGGGTGAGGTTGATAGGAGCTGATAAGAGCTGATAGGAGCTGAAATAGGCAGTGGAAGTATAATCATATAAACTATATGGAAATGTCCATCAGAAGATGGTTTAGATAAATATGTCAAACGATTCAAACCCCGCTCTCACCACTGATACTCTCTTTTGTCCAGGATATACTGAAGAGGCGAAGATTTCGGAAGGGTGACCCAGGCTTTTCCTTCACCTTTGCAATTTTTGTTGGACTTATTGGACTCATGGTTGGCTTCCTTTTGAACCTTTCATTGTCTTCACCAACTACAGAATGACTTCGACGTTTTTATTCAGGACATGAGGAAATATTTTCTTGACAAATTCATTGTATAATTTATTTATGTTCCGTTTGCTGGAAAGTTTGCTTTACTTCCTTTTTTGTGTATTGATGATTGTTGCAAATTTGCATCATGATTAGTTGATTTATCGAATATGTTTCTGTTTCACCGTCGTGTTATATGCTCCGTAATCCTTATGCCACGTTTCTGACATTGTTCGGAATGTCTCCCGAGAAAAACTTGCGTATCACATTTTACTTGCAAGTTACTTGCTCCGTAATTGGAACCATTGCTCCAATTTACTCTAGCTTAAAAATACACTTTTGCAAGTTACTTGCATGCTGTTTTCTCAAATTTCTGATAGTTATCAGTCTAAGGTAATTTGAAGTTTGTGAGGTGATATTTCTGTAACCTTACCGGCTTCAAGTGGAATAGTTTTTCTTGCTCAATATCTTCTGTAAATCTTCCCAATGTGTGATATTCATATACTAACTTTCACCACGATTATGCGTCATTGCACTCTATTGACGGTAGCTCAACGGAAATGCCAAACACACATCATTTTCTCCTCATACATCACCCTTTATTGTTGCCCATTAAATTGAATAAATCAAATGAAAAGAAGCAACATGATTAAACAAAGGCGTGTAACAGTAACTTAATAGTATTAATTCAATGATGCACAAAATTTGTTCCATCCCGATAGTTGGACTCAAAAAAACCTTAAAATCCTGTTTTTGTTAAATCACAAGAACAGGACTGCAAACAGATATTAATCCTAAACTACAGCAGTGAACATAAGCAACAAATTAAACCACCGTACACATTGTACACATTGCTGCCCTATCAAGAAGTGCAAAAAATAAAACCACCACTAGGAGATGTTCGTGGGAACGGCATGATTAATCCAACTCTAAAAATTAAAAAAAAATTATTTGAACTTTTTTAAAAACTTACAAAGTTTACACTTTAAAAATCTTACAAAATTCAACACACTTGCTAATTAAACATTTAAAATTACCCTAAAATTACAACGATAATGATATGTGATGAACAAAACATTAAAAGAATAAAAAAATATGTTTGTGAAATAGTAATCACCATTGCCTTTGCCCTTCTTCTTTCCAAATGGTGGACTTGCACAAAGGTAATTACCTTTTAGAGTGAATAGTGAGGCAAATCCATTGTCCTTGCTCTCCAATTGCCATTGCCCTCCACCAACGGATGGAGATGCTCTTATAAGAGAGAGAGTCATATACCATCTGAATCTGGATCTGGGCCATTTAATCAGGTTTGGACTTAAGAGGCCCAAGTTATATTATTTTTTTAGGAAAACTAATGAAAATGGTTTGAAAACTTTGAGTTTTAATGATAATGACAAACTAAAGGGTAGAGTGAATACTATCAAGATTGACTTTTTAGTGTAAAAATATAGTTTTTTTTGTTAAAATAAACACCACAGGGAGATTTTCGTTAAAATTCCCTATTTTTTTTTTTTTTGCTTCTTAAAGAAAGAGAGAGAGGGGAAAATGGGCGGGAACTTTTCAGGTGCTAAATCTCAAATACTACACGTGCGAAAATTGGCGCCCATCTTTTCCCCTCAAATTCCAATCCCTCTTTCTGTCCGATCCAAATCTCATCAATCATGGAAATGGCGACTCGCCCCACCGACTCAGCTCCCATCACGCCAACCATCTCCGAGTCCGAGAAGGCCTGGCACCTTTTCGCCCTCCTCTTACAACTCGGCCACCCGACTCACCTCTCCGAGCTCGCCTCCCGATGCAAATTGTTCCCGGCAACGCCTCACCTGGTCCGATCCCTTTGCTCCATCCCGCGCTCTCCCCTCTACTTATCGGACCAGCTCTATGTCACGCCGTCTCTGGCTTCATTGGCAACTTTCCTAGAGTTCTTTTCACATCGCAGTGCCGGGGATGCAGTGAGAGTCTGCTTGGGGAAGCGGAAACGGGCCGTTTGGGATTTCGGATTTGGACCTCGGGCAGAAAAGAGATTAATTCTGGATTTTGGAAATGGTAACTGTTACATTTAGTTGTAGTTTCTAGCTTTTTGTTTGCGATTTAGTGTATTTGGTTGGTAATGGTGGTGATGAACTGCAGTGAATGAAGAGTGTAGAGCGCGGAAGGCAGTTGGAAATACTCGTTCGAAGGTACGATTAAATTCGTAATTTCTGCTTTTTTTGTGTTTTTTTTAATTTAAATTTTAATCTGGAAATGTTAAACTAACAAAAGAAAAAGAATCACTTTAATCAGGGAATTTGTAATCCTAAGAGAACACAAAAATTTGTTTAATTTTTGCTTTCATTTTTTGTAATGGAAGACTTGACGCAAAACCGAGCGCAGTGGGGTTCTAGTGTTCATAAGGCTTTGTTGTTGTTGATGATAGAGAAATATGTGCTCATGTATATGTGTGTGTATTTATATATGTATATATATGTTTGACATTTATCATCTTTTATATCTTGTTTGAATTTGAGGTTTTTCTATTTCGTTTGAAAGGCGATTCATTGTATAAATAAAGTGAAACAAAACATATTGCTTTTCTGGGAAGCTTGTAATTCAGATCAATTTTTGCAGTCACATTCTCATATGGCTGACTACTACTTCTGCAAATACATAAATATGCTACAAAGTTGGATGACACTAACGGTGAACAAATCAATGTTAAGTTCTTCGTTATTTATCGATTACAGAACCGAACAATCAAGTTCAGGACTGAACAATGTTGATCATGTTGAGGAGCAAGAGGAGGGCACCAATGTAATTGTTGAAACGAAGGTTAACAGGCCGGTAATGGATTGTGTAGTTGGTTTAGAACCGGTTCTTTCTATCATGGCATCCGATGATTTAGCCCTTTATGAAGGAGCTAACATACATGAGATGGACTGCTGTGGGTATTTTTTTCTGGAAGAAATGAAAGAGAACAATATATCACCAGTCGCGGATGAGAATGTTAATGGTAGTTGTAAAGCTACAAATGTTGGAATCGTTGAAGTTGAAAGAATTGTTGGAGGTGAGGAGGAAGAGTTGTTAGTGGCTCCTCGCAGCCCTAATGGAGAGAGAGAAAATTTCTCCCAGCCAAATACTGCGAGTTATGATATGTTGCCTAGACGTAAGTTCAAAAGATTGAGAAAGGCAGATTGTGAAGATATGATGCCTCTGAATAAAAAGCAAGCAAGTAGACATGAGACCAAGATCATATGTTCAGCTACTGAATTTTCTGTTTCGCAAAAGAAATTGTTGAAGCCCTCCTCCAAGACGAAGGGAATTGACAAGGATAAAATGGCTCGGAGACCACAATCACACAACTTAGTGCATGACCAGGCTGTTGCCACTGCCAAAGAGAACCAGCAGCGTGAGACAAATCAAAGGTCAATCAGCATAGTACAGAAATTAAAACGGAATTGTGATGACATGCATATTAATGAAAGAAATGGACGCCATAAATCTGTTTCTCCCAAGGTATGCTACGCTTCTGAAAGATAATTCTTCTCTCTGTTTCAACGAGTGCACGTATGCTTTTCATTTATGATCTTGTACTTAGTAAGTACCTGATACTTTGTAGGATCAACCGGAGAAAAAGGAATTTCCAATTTTTGAATCTTATGTTGTAGAAGATGAAGAAGGTTCAGGTATATAAAGATCTGACTACGTTGGATTTTTCACACCCCTTTCAACCTACTTTTCGTTAATGATTTTCTTATTTTGTTTCCCAAACTGGTAGGCGGTTATGGCACTGTCTACAGGGCACGGTTAAAAAATGACGAGAAAAAGGTCGCCATTAAGTGTAAGTAATTTTTAATAATTAAGTCAACTTTCTTTTTCCTAGAAACTGCTAGCTTTTCACTTGGAGATATTAAATAAACACCAAGCGAAAGGAAAGGAATGGAAAGGAAAGCATGTACCCAAATGTTATAGCCATCCAGTGACACCCCCAACTTTCAGTTATCTAATAAAATTAAACACTCAACTGTGCACTGTCATCATATGCTGCCTACGTGCCTTCTATAAATGTAAATACATTGCAACTTGGCTAATTAATAATGTGTACTTGTTGATATATTCTGGATAATTTATGATGTAATTTAGGTGAAAGAATGGAATTAAATTAAGTTGGGTGTGAGCCCAGTTGAAAAGAAAAAGGGGAGTTGCAATCGGAAGTGGTTTGCATTCTGCATATCGTGTACTCCAACCCGTTTAAGGCATGAAAGGGTTTATAGCTGCCCCCCAAACCCCCTTATAGTTAGACTTAAAGTGGCCTACTGGAAGGGGTTTCAGGTCCAATGGGAGGGGTGTTACTCAAACCCCCTTTTAGTTGAACCCAAAAAGAAGTTCCTAATCTCATATTTCTTTAATTGCTCTGCAGGCCCGCATGCTAATGCTCATACGCATCATGTTAACAATGAGTTAAGGATGCTGGAAAGGTTTGGGTAAGTGTTTTAAACTTCAAGTACAAAATTTAGATCTTTGGAGGCACGCAGTGGTGAGATTTTACCTCCCAGTGAATTTTGTAATGTAGGGGCAAAAACTTTGTGATAAAATATGAAGGCCATTTCAAGAATGAAAGTTCCAGTTGCTTTGTACTGCAGCACGTTGAGCATGATAGGCCTGAGGTGATTATTGGACATTTTCTTATTTCTTCACTTCTTTTGAAGCTTTTGTTTGACATTGATTTTACTTTTAGGTTTTAAAGCAAGAGATAGGTCTTTCTCATCTACATTGGTACGGCTATTGCTTGTTTAAGGCACTGGCAACCCTTCATAGACAGGTAACTACTGTTGTTATGCATATTCTAGGAGGATTCAAGAGCTTTTTGTAAAAGTTTCTAAAATATTTTATTATTGCATTCACAGGGAGTAGTACATAGAGATGTTAAACCTGGAAACTTCCTTTTCTCTAGAAAGGCCAACAAGGGTTACCTCATAGATTTCAATCTTGCATCGGTTGGTCATACTTGTCCCCACTTTTTACTTTATTTTTAGTTTGTTTCTTATTTTTCTGTTGCAACCATCTTGAAATTTGCTGATCTATTAGTGTTTTTACTCAATTTTATTTTTCCTTATCTGACAGGATTTGCATTTGAAGCCTGGAACAACTCGTAAGCTTTCGTCTCATCCATGTAATAGATTTATTGTTGGCATGGTTTTAGTTATTGAGCCTCAATGTTGTTGTGTTACTGATTATGTAGATATTCAAGTGTTAAACAAGTACTAAATGATGGTTACGAGCACCTAGATACTGTTTTGCTTTCAGCTTAATTCAATCTCCAGACTCTCATGTTTGCAGATCAATGTATTTGGAGAATTAGGAATAAAACAATAGCATTTTGCATATGCATGCTAAATGTTTTTTTGTTGAATTTCTGGTAGAAAGAATGTAAAATTAATGAAGCTAATTTTGCATTTTCACAGGCAAATTAAAATCTGGAGATGATGTAAATTGCTATGATGAGAAAATTACAAATGCGATATCTGTAACTAGAACCCCACTTCAGAAGTTGTCAACTGCTAAGTCTTCAATAATAGCCAATGGGGAGACCAAAAAAGGTCTCAAATCCACTTTTGATCTTAAGGACTTGAAAAAAAAGGCTTTCAGGCAAATGAAGCCCTACAATTCTTCGGGTGGCTGGAGCGTAATCAAAAGTCAGGGTGCAGATGGCTCAGGTATAACGTCAGTAAAGGATGTGAGTAATATCAGGACAACTTCAGTAGAAAGGCTGAGGGAACCTTTGCCATCCCAAGGAAGGAAAGAGCTCATCAACATAGTACAGGAAGCAATACAGAATCGAAACCATATATCATCAGGTGTTTCGGCTCCTATGAGAAAGAGGATTCCTGCCCCTCCTAGAAATGAGGATGACAAGCTTTTCTGTATCACTCCGATGCCTCTGCACTCAACTGGCAATGGTGTTGGTGGTGCAGCCTTGATCAGAAGCAGAGGTTTGTTTCTTTCATCGATTTGGAGTCTTGGACAATCTGGTTGGACTAGCAAATTTCTTTATTTCTGTTTGTCATATTTTTTTGTCTTAGGGGGTGGAAAGCAGAAAAAAGAAGGTCCTTGTGCTGGAACTAAAGGATACCGAGCTCCGGAGGTGAGGATTCATATACTTATTATATTTACCTTAGTTTATCTACTTAGCCTCAGTTTAATCCTGCCATTACACTGTAATATTGTTGTAAGTTCATGCATTGTCGGAACCTCACTGATTACTCGTAATAAGGAACTTAGCCAAGCAATAACCAACATATTCCTTGTGACGCTTTGTAACTCAAGTTGTTAAAAACATTTAGCCCTTCACCCGACGTCGTGTGTTTGACTCTCCACTCCATTATGTCATTTGTATACAAAAAGGAAAAGGCATACTTGTGAGTAGGTCAACCGTGAACGGTGAGAGTTCGAAGATTAAGGATAGATGCAATATGTTCTTTCAAAGTATCATCTTCTTTTTAAATTTACATGTAAGTTGAAACTTTCTGAAGGTTGTTGCGACATAGCATGGGAAATAGACTATTAAGTTCCCTCCCAATTTTTAGATTTAGATTTTCAGGTAGTTGATTTTGTCGGAAGATACATTCTATAGTAGCATATGGAGTAGTTGAGTTGCACATGGAATTGAACCCATTTATTTGGATAGTTTTACTTCTCTATTTTCCTAAAAGATGTTTGATTAATCAAATAAATTGGGATGGAATTATGACAAAATAGTGTCATTTTGATAATTTCTAGTAAATGATTCATGATTGAGACCACCTCTTTCATTTCTTGATTTTATTTGTCATAATCTGTGTGGTTTATGCAGGTTCTCCTGAGATCCCCACACCAAGGCCCCAAGCTTGATATCTGGTCTGCCGGTGTCACTCTACTCTACTTCATGATTGGCAGAACGCCCTTTGGTGGCGATCCCGAACAGTAAATACCCTTGCTTCGATCCAAACGCTTTATGCGTAGTCTCAATTCTCTTTATTTCGTATATAATTTTGCTAACCATTGCCATGGGTATTATGATCAGGAACATAAAGGACATAGCAAAGTTGAGAGGCAGTGAAGATTTATGGGAAGTTGCCAAGCTACACGACCGCGAATTATCATTTCCAGTGGTATTAATCATTCATAACTTCCATGTAGTAAATAATATTTCAATCTGCTGAGTCGTTGAAACTGCAAAGTAATATTTTGTCACAGGACCTCTATAGTACAGAGTCTTTGCCATCTCTCAAATTGCAGGATTGGTGTACAAGGAGCACAAAGAGGCCGGATTTCTTCAACGAAATCCCTAGACCGCTTTTTGATCTCGTGGATAAGTGCTTGACAGTGAACCCGAGGGTTAGGATAAGCGCCGACGAAGCACTTCGACATGAGTTTTTTGCTCCATGCCATGAAGAGCTGAGAAAGCTGAGGCATCAGAGGCAGGTGCTGTAACTTGGAACGCAAGAAATGGCACCAGTTTTAGATGCACGAAACATCATTAGGACTAATCGGCTGGCATTAGAGTCTTGGTAATTTGCATCCATGAAAAATGTTGTATAGTTACAGCCTTGTTACACTATACGGTGGGGGAGTAAGCTTAGTTTGAACTTGTTGTCAACGAGTTTCAAACTTGAAACATCTCACTAACTAATGAAGAGAAATACTATTAGACTGTAGAATTAAGTAACGTAAAATATGTAACTAGTTGGATTATATACTGCAATAGAAATTGAAAATCATTTGCACACGTGCTTGTTCCCCTTGCAGGATTTCTCCCTATATTGCATGTTTGATAATTATTTCATTTTTAACTTTTAAATTCTATTTTTTGTGCGCACAATTTGAGAATTAGACATATATATATATATATATTTTTTTTTTATTTTTTTATTTTTTTATTTTTTATCAAATGATAAATTTTATACAATCCAGTTTAATTGATAAGTTCACATCCTCAGTAAGAATATTAAATATATATATATATATATATTTTTTTTTAACTTTTAGTTTCCTTAATTTCTTTTTTCTTTGTCATCTTTTCTCACCATATCACATTTTTCTTTTTCCGCTCTTCTTCTCTTATATATAATTTTAAGGGAGTTTTAACAAAACATTTCCGGTATTGTACGACAAACTGCATTTTTACCTTTCATCTTTTCTCACCATATCACATTTTTATTTATATATATATAAATAAATATATATATATATATATATTTTTTTTTTTAACTTTTAGTTTCCTTAATTTCTTTTTTCTTTGTCATCTTTTCTCTCACCATATCACATTTTTCTTTTTCTGCTCTTCTTCTCTTATATATAATTTTAAGGGAGTTTTAACGAAACATTTTCGGTATTGTACGACAAACTACATTTTTACCTTTCCTTGATACTATTCACTATACCATTATTTGTCATTTAACTAAAATTTTTTTGAACTTTTCGTTAGTTTTCCTTATTTTTAATCTTTTTAGATTGTCTTGGTAATTAAGACATTTGTATTTGACTCGATGTTCGGTTTAAACCATCCACCTCTTAATGGGGACTAGTGTGCTTCTAATTACTAATTACGTATCGTTTTCCTTAACCAAATTTCATTGAATTTTTTTATGACGCAAAATTTAGTTGAATTTGTTTTGTTGGTCAAGAACTAAATTGGTGACGAAATCGGACAAACGGGAACGCGCCACGTCATGTTGCTGATGTGGCAAGATTGGATTGGCGGGGAGGACACCTGTCCCTTTCACGGATGCATTGCTTTCGTGGCTATTCCTCGTTTGATATTTTCCTTAGTGAGAAAGCGATGTCAAGTTTGACAACAAATTAAATTAGATTTCATGGTCGTCATGGAGTTGGGTCAAAACACCAATCCACGCGGAAGACTCCAGTATCCACTGGAACTATCTTTTCTGTTTCCCTATATGCCCTTCGATAACGCATATAATTGCTAAAATGACATTCCTCTTCTTTTATTATTTTTCCTTTCCAATAGTTTAAAATTTAAACACCCGAATATTTTGTAATTTTTTTATTTAAAATATTTAAGAAATAAAATTATTGCAACTTACAAGAGTCGCCATTTTTTCGGATCCAACGACTCCGAGGTAAAAAGAGTAAATTGTACGAATGGTCCCTCAACTTTAATCAAATTGGAGCAATGGTCCCTCAACTAAAAATTCATTACCATTGGTCCCTCAATTTATCAAAATGTGTAGCTATAGTCCTTCTCATCAATTTTGTCAAAATAAGCTATGTTGGAATGACCATTTATACAATTAGAATCCCTCAACTCATCAAAGTGTATAATTATGGTTCTTTTCGTCAACTATATCAAAATTTTTGTTAAAACGAATTATATTGGAAGGACCATTGCTACAATTGGGTTAAAGTTAAGGGACTATTTCTCCAATTGAATTAAAGTTGAGGGACCAATGGTAATGGATTTTTAGTTGAGGGACCATAGCCGCACATTTTGATAAGTTGAGGGACCAATGGTAATGGATTTTTAGTTGAGGGATCATTGCTCCAATTGAGTTAAAGTTAAGGGACCATAGCTACAATTTACTCAGGCAAAAATTTATGGATGTCATCTCATTCCACAGCACAAGGGTAGAAGGGTAAATGAACGCTGCAACAACTAATTAGAATTCATATAGAACTAGAAGTTTCCAGGAAACCAAGTCACCCGAGGGAGGGCCCTATAAATTCCACATCCCCGTCCCGCACCCGCTTTCAATTTCCCACTTTTTCTCTGTAAATTTTCTCGCTCGTTCGTTCTTCCTTTCTTGCCTACCAAGCAACTATGGACGCCTTCACGTGTTTCTTCGACTCCCAAACGTCTGCGCGAAACCGCTGGGCCTCCGAGTCTCTCAAGAATTTCCATCAGATCTCTCCCGTCGTTCAGAATCATCTCAAACTGGTACGAATTCCTCTTTCTCCGAAGGGAATTTCAGTTTCTTTGGACTCTGTTTTCTAGGTTTTATTCTCTGTTTGTGTATTAGACTGAGCAATTTAGGCGTGGTGCGAATTCCTCTTTCTCGGAACTGAATTTCAGTTCCGTTATTCTGTTTGGTTGTCGAGAAAATATTGAGAAAGAAGAGAAAGTTTCGTTCTATTTTGCTCTGTTTTCTTAGTTTGATTCTCTATTTGTGTACTAGACCGAACAATTTAGGCGTGGGGCGAGAACTGCTAGGGTTTTGATTCCCCTTTCCTTCAATTTCTCTTGATGATTACAATTATGTGCTGCAAAAATCGTGCTGGATGTATTGATTTTGATATCTAGGGTTTCGTTTAGGTTTAATTCATTTATATATACAATTGGGAGTGAATTTTCACTTGTTTGGTTACCTAGAATCAGAAAAAGAGATTCATAGCTTCTGCGGGTGTTATTTGTTATTGTATGTTATTTGTGTGTAAACATTGTATGGTATTTGTCATTTGTTATTTGTGGTGGAAACGAGAAATCAGAAAGAGCAGGGCTCTCCCGTGTTCTTCTTTCACCGTGAAGTTGCTTTTCTTGGATGTTTTGATATCGCTGATTACTCGAATGACAATGGAATGTGTGAATTTTCCCATTTTACTGGTTTTGACTTTCTTTGATTGGATGGTTTTGGCTGGGGAATTTGGTTTGCCGGATTTTGCGGTTGTGTGCAAACCATACCAACTTCGATTTACTGATTGGTACCCTAATCTTGCAGGTCTACCTCACTTTATGCTGCACCCTGATTGCATCAGCTGCAGGAGCCTACCTGCATATCCTGTGGAATCTCGGAGGCATGATCACCCTTCTTTCTTGCATTGGATGCATGGTGTGGTTACTCTGCACACCAACCTATCAAGAGGTAGGATTTGTTAAATAAACTCTCTTCATCTTCCTGCAGTTATGTATTTGTGTTATCGCAATTTTTTTATTTGTTTTCATGTATTGTGTTTTTTTCTTTGAGCAGAAGAAGAGGGTTTCTCTACTGATGGCCGCTGGTCTCTTTGTGGGTGCTACTCTTGGGCCTTTAATTGAACTGGCCATTGAGATTAACCCGAGGTACATATGTGTTAGCAGTTGTTTTCTTTATTTGATTGAATGTTCAAGCTCAGTAGCATGAAATGAAACGACACTTCTGGGACCACTGTTATTCTTATTTCTATTATTTCTGTGCTGTAATACTTCTATCTCTTAAGAAAGAAGTGACCGTATGTAGTCGTTTCTAAACAAAAGTCTGTTGTGTCAAAATTATGTATTAGCTGTTAAGTTTGATATTTTTTTCTCCCTAGGGAAATTCAATTCAAATAGCATCCTGATTTTTTGTTGTTTTCTTTTGAGCCAGTGTCTTGATCAGTGCATTTGGAGGAACTGCTCTGGCCTTTGGCTGTTTCTCAGCAGCAGCCATGTTGGCAAGGCGCCGGGAATACCTTTACCTGGGGGGTTTGCTTTCTTCTGGCCTTTCTATGCTAATCTGGTTACATTATGCTTCTTCTGTCTTTGGGGGTTCTGCAGCTCTTTTCAAGTTTGAGGTAAGGAATTATCAATTAGTCATGTGAATGATGGGCAATGCTACATTTTGAGTATAAAAGCTAAAACAGGGTGATATATGCAGTTATCTAATCGTTCTCTGAAATTGGGTTGCAGCTGTATTTCGGGCTTTTGATTTTCGTGGGCTACATGGTAGTTGACACCCAGGAAATGATTGAGAAGGCGCACCACGGTGACCTGGACTATGTGAAGCATGCCCTGACCCTTTTCACTGACTTTGTTGCTGTGTTCGTCCGTATACTGGTTATCATGGTAAGTTCTCGTTAATGCTTTAAGAGCAAAATCCTCCTCTCGGTCTTGTTTTCTATCATATTTATGACTGTTGGTGCTTAGACCATCTCCTCTTCTATTTTATATTGTGAGATGTTATCTGTTAGGCTAATAGACCTGTTAACTAAAACGGCTATCGTTTCTTTACCGCAGTTGAAGAACTCGGCCGAGAAGAATGAGAAGAAGAAGAAAAGAAAGGGTTGATGCTCCTCCTGTAACACTGGTGATGCAAAGCAATGGAAAATGAGATCATCACTTGTCTATATAGAGTTTTCCATCTGACCTCAAAAACAAAATGTGTAGTTGATATATTCCCTACTCTTTGGTGGGTGCTAGACCGATAGTGATTGTCTAGTGTTGCTGCCGTTAAACTTCTACTTGCTGTTTTGAATGACATCGTTTTAATTCGTGACGAAGTTTATTGTTGTGCTATGTTAATAAACTGGCTTGCTCCTCCATCTGCACTACTTGTTTGGTGGTTTCCAAGTAGCGATTTTGATACTTCCGAGTCCTTATGGAACGATTTTCGCCACGTCCAGCGATTGAGCGTGGGCGTAGCGAAAATCCAGATTTCGCAAGACTCAAATTTTACGATGAAGATAGTGAGAAGTAGTGATTTATATTATGAAAATTTTACGATGCCCTGAAGTCTTGGGAGATTTCGCAAATTTGTTGACACTAGTTATGGAATAGCATGTAACAGTACCTAACTTTTAATGGAGTCGATTAGTATTAGAATTATTATTGGCACTTAAAATTTTTATTTTACATTCTTAAGTGTTTTTTTTTTCCAAATAGAGAAAGTTTGGGAGTTATTTGAATTTCGTGAACGACGAGTTTGAAAGTATACAATTAAAAAACATAATCTTAACAGGTCATTAATAGGTATCGTAGGCAAAGATGGACATGTTAATGGGTTTACTTGTTAGAAACATGATTTGCCGTGCCGGGACTCATCGCGGACACTTGTTAAAAATCTACCATGTGCAATGCAGATACGTTTTTTTTCTAAGGTGACAAAATTTAATTGGTTAGTTACGTAAGTAACATTAAACAGATGTGTAAATTTTAGTTTCATTTTCAGAATATAGTAGATTTTGAATGTTTTTGAACTTTTTTATACATCAAGTTTATTGTGCATTCTTAATATTTGGCATATGTTTATCTATAAAATCAATTACTTTTAAAGTGTATAAGTATGTTTTAACCATTTTAATACAGAAGTATATGATTAATATGAAAATAATGAATAAAAAGCACTCAAAACTAGCAATAAAATACAAAAATTCGGAACGCTTCAGTAGAAGAATTCAATAAAACGAAATATTTCACAACTTTTTTTTATTTCAAAATAAGTTGGCTAACTTGGGAAAAAAAAGAATTCAGATTCTAAATCTATCTCAATTTCCCCCTTTTCTTGTGAAATTTGAATTCGGAATCCTTTGGGTTCAGATTGGAAATTTCAATGGAGGAATATGAAATTCTATTCCAACTTTGCCCCCGTCTGTGTGACGAGGCATAACAGGTTGTTTGGGCATAGAAATGGACTTATCCCCCCGTCTGGGCAACTGTAAACAGCACATCTCCCACAGACGCCCAATCAAAGCCCTACTCTGCTTCCTCTTATTTCCGTCTCCTCCAGCGAAGCAGCCAGCCATTGCTCCCTCTCCGCCGCCCGTAAAGGTCAGAAACGTCGAACTGAGTTTCCGAATTTCGTCTGTTCGTATTTTCTCCGATTCCAAATTTAAGATTTGATTGCGTTTGAGCTGAACTCGAAGCGTTAAGAGGTGGATGAGAAAGTGAAAAATTATGAATAAGCTGATTGAATTCGGAAAGAAAGTTCTGCTCTATGCGAGGCTTCTTTCCGGCTACGAAGAACGGAGAATCCGATCGTTTCGGTTGGAGGTTGAAAAGCGCCTGAAAGAGGTCAGTTTTATTTATTTATTTTTTCAGTTTTATCGTTTTAACATTTGGTTGTTGATCTTGCATTAGTAAAAATTAAGCTTCTGTTAGAGAAATTCTTGTTATTCTTTCATTTCTGTCCGATCGACGCTGTTTTTGTTCGATAATTGTATGAAATGGTGGGCATATCATGTGGAGATTATTAGGCTGAGATGAAGTATGATGACAATCTTTGTGGACATGTGAGTTGAGTTCATATTGTTCCTTTTCTTTGAGTGCTAGAATTCGTCGCTTAGGCGGTGTTTGGTTGCTGAAATGTGCATTGAAATGAATTCAATTAAATAAGAACGGAATGTGGAGAGAGTTATAGGATGGGGCAGGGAGAGTTGAAAATTTGTTGGAAATGCGTCGGTCGGTTTAATCATATTGGAGAATGGGAAAACAGTACTTTAGTTTGTTTTTACAGATCCAATAAGGACCTACGGTCCCGGTGATGTACGTACATGTCAGGCGTCCGTAAATAGCTGAGATTCATAACCTTAACTTAGGTCTTTATCTTAGGTTCTTGTTAGATCAGGACTAAACATAAGGTGCACCCAAAATTATGAGCATTTTGGAAGAAAAATATTAGATATGCATTTCATACGCATTCAAAGATGTGTTTTTTGGTTGTGTGAGGGAAGCATGTGTATTTTGATTTTTCTTCCATGACTTTCTTCGTTTGAGACTTCATTACTTTCTGAAATAGTGCCACCATTTGTATTCCTTTCCCCTCGGTTTATTTATTTCTCTTTTTCCTTGGTTTCTTATTCTGGAAACGGTTAATGTGATAGAATAACTTTCTGGTATAAAAAGACCCCTTGAACGTAGAGGTTAATGCCGAAAGTGCAAATGCATAGGCATTAGGCATTCTTTCATCCGGGAAATGTACTACTGTAATATAGGCTTACCTTGTTTAAGTACTTTGGCAAATGATTACGAAAATTCCCTGGAAACTTTTTGGCTGTATTGTGTGTCCACGATGTTACCGTGAAAAGGATGGAGGGACATACAGATACAAAGAAGAAAATTTTACTCCTAAACCCTGAGTTTATTTTCTGTCTGACTCTTGGTGATAAGATAAAAGTTCAGCAGAATAAGTGGGATTTTAATTGTGGAGGAGCAATTGAAACACATCTTTGTACACCAATTTCTTATTGAAGCATTCTGAGAAAATGAAAGTGTTTGGCTCATCAGTCAGTTACAAGCAACTTGATTACACTCAGAAGCATAATATTTGCTTTATGAGCTCTAAAATATATGCAATAGATGCAAGTTACGATGGAATTTTTTCTTAAGAATTAAGCAGCATGTAGTAGCTTATATATGGATATCTTACTTTGGTTTGTACCTTCTTTGCTTTCCCCAGTCGCTTCAGTCTTATTCAGGTTTAGCGTTCACTACCTCTAGTAAATAGGATATTCACATTATCTGTGGCATTTGTTGCCTTAATACTTTGAGTACTAATTTACTGTTCCCATTTCTTTTATTTATTGACTGTCTCTCTCCAGGCAAATGCGCGGCAGTTAGCCTTAAGAAAGATTCCTGAACAAACTATATTATCGGAGGTTCGCCGTATGGTCGAGGAGATGCAAACTTTAAATAGGAAGCTGGAAGAAACTGTAAGTTTTATTGTCATTGCTGAGGCGGTGAGGCCATTTGGAAACAATTCACAAGTTAACCTTCGGAAACATTAGGGAATATGGCCGAAATATACTTGTTGATTTTAAACAGATGCTTATCCCGGCAATATAGAATGTTGTGTTGTTTTAATTTGTTTTTGTCCATTTGTCTGCTGATGTAGCAGGAGGCTCAAATTGAAGAGTACTTCAAGCCGATTGACAAAGAGGCTGAGATGATTATGAAAACGCAACTTGAAGGAGAGGAGAGGACAATGAAGGAGATGATGAAAGCCATGCATCAGCAGGCTTTGCTTGAGAAAACAGAAGCGGAGAAAGAAGCACAAAAGAAATTGGAAACAGACCAGAAGAGCCACGAGTCAAGACCCAAGACCCAGCATCTGCCGCCGCCCCCTTGAAGCTTAGGTGAGATGATTTTGTAGTACGAATATAATGTAGCTTTAGGATGATTCCTGCAGGAGCGTTTGATCAGTTTTGACTGTTTCAAAAACCGTGCTTTCGTTTCTTCCCAAGTTGAAAATTTGGGTGAAGTAATTGTAGGGCTGTATGGAATATCGAAAACACCTCTTGGCCTTTGGGAGACTAGGCTGTGCGGTCATGGCTTCCACTCAGCCCTGGTTCCTTAGGACACAAGTCAATCAACTGTGAAAGTGCCATTTTGCCCTTTTGACAGGAAAGAAAATGGTATGACCATACTCACCATAGTATGTAATTTTAAAGCCTTTATAGGGTTTTTGGAAGTTTGACTTTTACTTTTGAGTAGAAGTAAATGAATGAAAATATGATGTTGGAACATTGGAATGAAATTAGCGTGGTCAAGTTTCTTTTAACCTAGGGGCCATTTTTTCAGCATTTTACTGATAAGGCCGATCAAGTTCATTCCTAGTTTTGGTTAAAACGCATTACAGCGTGTTTGTTATCAATTCTTTCCTCTCGAAAGGATATTTATTCTGATAGAAAATATCGAGGATGGTTAATTTTTCCGTCGTAGTTTTGTGTATTTGTCGGTGTCTTTTAACCGAGGTTGTACTTTGGTTCTTGATTTTCACGTATGAGTTTTGGATGGACATTTTTAACTATCCCTTATTTGTAAAGCCTTACCGTTGAAGAAGATGTCTCTGTCCAAATTCAACATAAAAGCCAACTCCAATGAGTTTAATTATTTTATTATTATGTGCAATTCGTGTTTCTAAAGTGTGATAAAATAATAGCGTTGCTTTGCAGCACAAGTCTTTTCAATTGTCTAACATGCAAGTAAAGGGCTACATAGGGGCAGTGATTTTCGCATTATTTCTAGCCTCTTCATAATTCTTTTTTTTATTTCTAATCATTGAATTAAATGAATCAAACCTAACTAATGGACAAGATTAAACCGGAGGCGAAGCTAACTTTTGGCTGGAAGTGTTGGAAGTTAAAAGTCTTCGCATAAGTAGGTCAAAGACTAGTATATGGAGTGTAAATTTAGTGAGAACGGGGGCTCAAGTAAGTTAGGGTGAGGATTGAAGACCATGAAGTATCAAAAGAGTGAATGTTTTAGTTATTTTAGATCTATCTTGCAAAATAACAGAGAATTAGATGGAGATCACAACCATAAAATACAAGCTGGATGGATGAAGTGGAAGAGTGCATCGGGTGTTGCGCAATCGTCGTATGCCACTAATGCTCAAGAGAAAATTTTATAGGACGGCAATAAGGTCAGCAATGCCTTATAGCACGAAATGTTGGGCGGCCAAAAAGCAACATTTCAAAAAATGAGTGTAGCATTCCGTTAGATATGTGGGCATGCAAGAAATGATAATATTAAGAATGAGGATATCCGAGGTAAAGTATGAGTGGTCGTAATTGAAGATAAAATGAGAGAAAATAGGTTATGATGGTTTGGACATGTGAACTGAATGCCTACCAATGCTCCGGTTAGAAGAAGCGACTATGAGATGGAAGCTTAGGGTAAAAACGGTAGAGGAAGATCTAGAAATACTTTGAAAGAGGTTATAAGAAAAGATATGAAGTGCTTGGAGCTAATGGAAGACTTGGCGTAAAACTGAGTGTAATGGCGTTTGAGGATTCATCGTACAATCGATTCTACTTAGTGGGATGAGGTTTGTTGCTGTCATTGTTTATGATTTCCCTTTGAGTTTTCAAACTTTGCCCCTTGAGGTTTTAACGTTGTCAAATTCATAATACTCGAAATACTTTATTGTTCTCCAGAAGAAGAAAAAAAAATTAAAAAATCTACAGTAAAACCTCAATAAATAAATCTTTAATAAAATAATAACTCTGGTTAAATAATAAAATATTCTAGTCCCCACTTAGGCCAATGTACTAAAATAATAATCTCACTAAATGCATAAGATAATACTTTTCTATAAAATACTTTAAGGCCTTACAGATATATAATTTAATAATTAATGAAATACTCACAAAAAATTAACAGGTAAAATTTCATAATACATACATAAAAGAGTTAACACATAAATTTCCATAATACATATATGTAGGAATTTTTTACTCAACAATTTACATTTTCTCAATTTAGTTCATCCTTAACTGCAAGTGACCCTCTACAACAGTGGCAGAGAGGAATGTTGTCCTTGCACCATGGTGTGGGTTTGAGTCATGTCATCCTTAATCTAACAAATATATCATTTGACCCCAAAAAAAAAAAACCTCATCCTTAATTTTCCAATGCATACACCACATTTATTTTTCACCTCATCTGACAAATAATATGTTGACCTTTTAAGAGCGTTTGATATTATTAATTGGCTGATGGAGATCTGAAACTTTTGTTGAGCACATTGCCACTAATCTTTTTTACTTGACGAGGGATGCTCATTTTTATACTCCACAATGCTCTCCTTATCACATCAGTCAATCTTGATTTTCTCACTCATTTTAAGGGAGAAACTTTAACGAAAAGCTCTCGGTACTGTTCATTTTAACGAAAAATCATATTTTTACACTAAAAAGTCAATCCTTGTACTATTCACTTTACCCTTTATTTTGTCATTATCGTTAAAACTCAAAATTTTCAAACCTTTTTCATTAGTTTTCTTTTTTAAGGGAGTCTAAGAGATTACTTATATGGAGATTATGTTCTATGTACATGGAACATCTTGAAACACGTATCTTCTAGTTCTTAAATTTTATCAAATTTTAAAATAAAAAAATCATACATCTTTTTTATTTAAAAAAAAAAACATGTATTTTTGTCAAAAAAAAAAAATAATAATAAACTATAAACAAAAAGGTCTTCTTAAATGAATAAATATTCATTTATTGATAAATAGTAAATTATTTATTATAAGTTTTCTCGGTCTTTACAATTTTCATTTATAGAAATTTTACCGCCAATTCAAAATAAACATTTATGTTCCAACACAAACTAAAAATTGAAACAAGAACCGTAATTTTTTTTGTATAAAAGTGTGGGTTCAAACTTAGATTAAAACCTTTGTCAAACTTTTGTATTTAAAAAGGACAATACCTAAACTTGGAGTCTTTGACCCTCCATATATATATATATATATATATATATATATATATGAATCCTTTAACAAGAGGGATCCCCATTTTTCAACAAAAATAGAGACACCCTCTTGACCGTTAGATTTGGCTTTAATGAAATTGTGCGGCCTGTGATTTAATCTCAACTACACAATTTCATTAAAACCAATCCAACGATCAAGAGAGTGGGGATCCCACTTGTTAAAAGGCATGTATATATATAATATATGTAAACAATATAGATCAAGAATGGAGGATGAAGTCATGAAGGCGTGTAGGCATTTACGTTAGGTATCCATACATTACTATTGATAGAGAAAGGCACTAAGCTACTTTTGAGTCTTTGACGGTTATTGGTTAAACGAATTAAACAATATTAAAAAAAGGGATCAACTCTTTTTCTTTTCCATAATATGCTGATTTTTTCATTGAAACCTTTCCAATTATAGTGGTCATGTATATAGATAAACAAAACCATGATTTCTTCCTACTTCTTAAGCTTGGGTGTTTAGTTTTTTTACTAATATTAATTATAACCACATCTGCAAGTAGTGGATTATCTTAGTGAATATGACATTTTTTAGATTTACTGTGTCACGAATTCAAACTCTCCCTCTCCCTGTAATTTAGATTTTTTTCTATACAACGATATATTTATTTTAAGGTATGAGATATAAGCTGATATAAAATTCGTCATCTACGAGATTCGAACTTAATACTTCTTACTTACATGTGAAAATGAATATGACTAAAATCGCAGTATTAAGTGGCGTAATTTAGATGTATTTAGGGCATGTTTACATAGGAGTAAGGGATTTGGAAGAGTATATCATTTTCATTCTTGTGTTTACTAACAATCAAGGATTCGAAAGGAGTGAGTATGATTTCATTCATGTGTTTACTAACAATTAACCAAGGAATGAAAATAATAAATGCATAGTGGTATCTCATACTTAAAAAGTGAAGGTATAAGATTACTACGGGGAGTTGTTTATCTCATACTCAATCCTTTATATCCACATTCCTTTATATTTTCATTCATTTTCACAATATGCAAACATATATATTTTTGTGTAAATTATCCACATTCCTTTATAGTTTGAATAAAGTATACAGTTTGGGGTCGCCCGCGGCCCGCCCATGCGTAACGTTCGTTCAGATGGGTGTGGACTGGCATGAACCATGATGCAACCAAGCGCTATCAATGGGCTCAATATGGTCCTGTTAAACCAATGATCTCCTTCCACGTGTCATTGCTTTCCGGGTTTGCAGTGGAATGTGGCACAAAGTAGTGATGCATCATGCATGAGATGAGACGAGATGAGGCAGTGTGGACTTTGGAAACCCTAAAAGCTATCGAGAGTTGGAGTCGCGGCACCACTTGATTGAAACAGTAAAAAGGATGCTTCCATGGCTTTAAAATCTAATCTGCCGAAAAAGCAGGTCGGTCACCTTCCTAGTGCGCGCAGGCCTTTGCCTAATATTTTTGCACCCCACGTAAAACTTATACTTCAATTCAATATACACGTCATATAACGTTAACGCAGAATTATTAACATGAAAAATAACGATAAAGGCTTTGTATCATGTAATTTATTCTTCAAATATTGAATTGAATCTGTTCAATGCACTCAGAAAATATAACAAAATATTATAGGGTTTTTATCATAAATAGTTCCTGAAATTGACTCATCAAATTAATATGGTCCTTGAAATTGAAAATCGATCAATGTAGTTCCTGAAAATGATTGTTGCAAATCAATATGATCATTCCGTCACAATTCCGTTAAAATTTTTGTTCAGTGCTGATGTGGCACATAAATGGATCCCACAAATTTAATTAAATATTATTATGTGAATAAAAAATATTTAAATAATAAAAAACAATTGTTATTTTTTATAATTAAAATCTTAATAAAAAGAAAGAAGAAGGAGATGATTGAACACTATTCATCATCTTCTTCCCCTCCTATTCACAGAAATGATGAAATTGGAAGGAGATGATGAACAGTGCTTGATGACGGAGTGCACGGCAGCTACCGACCCCCGAAGGTACTCGGAGTCGAGAGTCATGAAACGGCGCTGGCATTGGCACCGTTTCGGTAGTCAGGGGCTTCGGAGAATCGGGCCCAGGGGGCGGAGCCGAGTTCGAAGGCATCACCGCCACCGATCGCTCTCGTCGGGAATGAGCGAGTCCCGATGCAGAAGAGGGGAAGAGGAGGGAGATACTGGAGACGAACAAAACGGCGGCGTACAGCCGGAATGGGAGCATTGCTCGCCGCTTTTCGTGGTGGGGGTTTGGTATTCTGTATTCTTGCTGGGTTTATGATGGGGTTTGTTGCTGGGTTTATGAGAAAACGAAGAGGGTGAAGGAGTAACAGAAATGGTGGGTGCGGCAATCATCTCCTCCTCCTTTTTATTTTATTTTTTTAATATTTTAATTATAAAAAAAATAACAATTGTTTTTATTATTTAAATATTTTTTATTCACATAATAATATTTAATTAAATTTGTGGAACCCATTTTTGTTCTACATCAGCACTTAACATAAATTTTAACGAAATTGTGACGGAAGTACCACATTGATTTGCAACAATCATTTTCAGGGACTACATTGATTGATTTTTAATTTCAGAGACCATCTTGATTGGGTAGGTCAATTTCAGGGACCATTTGTGATAAAAATCGAATATTATATTAGAAAAACACATTAGGTACATTGTTAAATCCGTCATTCTGAACGGGTTAGATAGGATCTGGAATAAGACTACTTTGCATACAAGTTTTATATTGGAAAGCATTATATGTGCCATGAAAATAATTTGGTTTCAATAAGAACACGTCAAGTGATACTCTGGTGGAAGAACAATTTTATTATTATAAACCCTACGTATAGCGAATTACAGTTTAGGACATGAAAAATACCTTTTTGTAAAGGTGTTGGTACCATTTAATGTGAGCGTTAGTAGTGTAATGCAATTACGTCCAAGTATAATATCTTATCTTTATAATGTAATATGACGCTCACAAGGTAAATGTCGACCTTGTTACTATATAAATTATGACATTACTATTATTATGTAACCTTAGAATGTAACTTGAACATAGTGTAACCTTACGTTTCTTATAATTCACAAGTTGAATGTTAACCTCATGTTGTAACATTGTTATATGTTAAGCTAGGGAGGTCATAAGTGAATTGCATTGTGTAATTTCACGTCCCCTAGTAATAACCTACATTCATATTGTAATCAGCAACATCAGTAGTGTCACATCCCGGCCCAGGGCGGATCACTTTTTGAGCCTGCTCCACCACCGTAGCACGATATTGTCCGCTTTGGGCTTACCATTCCCTCACGGTTTTGTTTCTGGGAACTCACAAGCAACTTCCGAGTGGGTCACCCAAAAACAAAACCGTGAGGGAATGGTAAGCCCAAAGCGGACAATATCGTGCTACGGTGGTGGAGCGGGTCCGGGAAGTGATCCGCCCCGGGTTGGGATGTGACAATTGGTATCAGAGCCAGGTTTAGGGAGGATTTGGGTTTGTCCGTACAAAACCCGAGAGGGAGAGAGAGAGAGAGAGTCTGAGGTAGAGAGAGAGAGCACGGGAGTGAGAGATGGGAAGGGTGTGAATGTGTGTGTGTGTGGTCCAAGTATAACCAAACACCCAAGCAAAATCACACACGTACCTTATTTTATGCCTAGGGGCATTTTCGTCATTTCAAGTCCGTCGTACGACAATTCCGGGACGGGTTGTTACAAGTAGTGTAATGCAATCACGTATAAATGTTATTAACTATAACATTGGTATTGATAAGCTTTTTTATTTATCAAAGAATACCGTAGATTTTTTTTTTTAAACAAGCGATATTGAGTAGTGAAGGAAAGGTTAAGACTTCTAGTTCAAGGAGTGAATGCTCTTAATAAATTGAATTATAAGTAACATAGTAGTTTAATACATCAATATTCCATATCATGTTTTGGTATATTTATATATGACATATTTTCATTCTCAAATAAAGACAAGATTTCTTTTCGAAACACACAAAAAATACGTCTTACTGTATTTAACAAATGAATTATGTATGGTAAATTAATTAGTTACTTACGTAAACAATGAATGATATATTATATATCATTACATGAGATATATTATATATTAAAAGAAATAAGTAATTACCATTATATATTGACCATTACATGAGATATATTATATATGTTTCTCATCCGTTTATATCTTATGCCACGATCAATATGAATAATCTCCAAATCCTTAACTTATATCCTGATTTATGAGCACTGTATAAAGGGTAGTACAAACTTAAAGACGCAACATGTTTCAATGAATCGCAAGTTTTTTTTTTTTTTTTTTTTTTTTTAACAAACGATATTATCTACACTAAGAGGGAGGGAATAGACTTAGTCTCATAATGAGCTAGTAATAATGTGGTTCACATTCGCTTTTGGCAAGAATCGAACCTAAGACCTCTCACTTACAAGTGAAAATGAATACCACTAGACCGTAGTATTAAATGACCAATGAATCGTAAGTTAACTACAAAAAAAATGTTTATAACGAAAATTACCATAATATACCAAAGTTAGGCAATATTAAACAAAGCACACACGTTTAAATAAATGACTAGAATTAAGCCAAAAATAAGGCTACAAGATGTATCTATAACCAGCTAATATATGTACTTTGTTTTGTCAATAATTCACTTTTCTAAAAATTTCTGCCTAGGCGCTAGGCAGTTGGCCACCGTCCGATTAATGCCTAAGCGTTTGAAAATTTAGAAAGGGCGTCTAGACTTTCTGAGGTGCCCGCCTAGACCGCCTAGGCACCCGCTTAGCCATCCGCTCAGACACGCCTAGACACCTGCCTAGGTTTCAATACTTCATAATATATATATATCATTCTATTTTATAATTTATGATATAATTATATATATTTTAAGCATAAACATACACTTATTGATATTAAATATAACATATTTACTTAAATCCACTTAGCCGCCTAGGCGCTACGCCCTACCTAGCCCCTAGGCGCTAGACCCTAGTCCACCCGACTAGCGCCTAGCATCTTTTAGAATCTTACTCAATATAATTTACCTCAAAACGACTATATATATTATATATTTTATATATATATATATATATATATATATATATATATATATATTTGAGATCCCACCAACTTATCTCTTCTTGTGCATCTTTTTTTTTGTCAGACTTCTTTTTTTTAGGTGTGATCATCCATGTTTTCCAACTTTCTCACTAGGCTTAATCAAACCAATTTTTGCTCCAACATTCTTCACTTCTAATTTTTTATTCTAATTTGGGTATCTACTCATCAATCTTGGCCATTCGTTTTGTTCCATCAAAGAGGCTGAGATCTTCTGAGTTTTGACTAACATGCTCCACTGATGCCACGTGGGGAAAACCCATTTGAGGATTAGGCACTAGAAATCCAATCTCGGTAACTATTAAAAAAGGGGTTTAATGCGCAAATGTGCATAAAGTTAACGATAATGCTAAGTATACTATTTTTTTATATATTAAATGCGAACCATGTGATGCATAACTAATAGAAAATAAGCACGTTAATTAATATTTAAGTATAATATAAATTATCAACAATCACGTCATATGATTTACAAAATATGATTTAAATAGATAATCTCTGTAACATTATCATAAAATTAATGCAAAATATCTCCCTACCAAGGAACAAAATGCCGATAATATCGGCGATATTTCGCCGATATTATCGATTTTTTACTGGACCAATATTTTAATAGGTATCCAACGGGTTTTGGTCAAAATATCGTGATATTACCGAAATATCGCGATATTTTGGAACTGTGCTACTCAGAGAAGAACGCCGGAGCTTCTACAGCTCTAGCCGACTGTAAAAGAGGACCCTAGACTCCGATCTAGGTATCAAAATGAAATAGGAGACGAGATAAATGTTTTTATATATTCCGTTTGCAGTGAAACGGTCGGAGGTGTTCGGAAAGTTCGTTGACACCCACGGCCTTGCCGGAGATGGGTGTGCCTATTCCCGAGCCGATTTCGTCCCAAAAGCCTTGCAAAAACACGATTTTGAATTAAATTTCACATATAAGGTTCAATCTAGAACAGAAAGAGGCAAACCCGAAGCTTACCTAATCGGAGAAATTCAAGAAACTTGTCGGAGTTCCTGCGTTCGCCGAGTTGCAGAGACGAGAAGGAGAGGGAGAAAGACGAGGTTACTGATGATGATGGGTGTCTTCCTGAAGCAGGTGCGATGGTGTGCGTGTGTGTATGTGGATCTCGGACACTCGATGCAGAGAGAAAGAAGAGAGACGGTGCCGACGAGGGAGGAGCAGAAGGCGACGTGGGTCTCTGTGCTTGTGTCTGGGAGAAGGATCGAGAGACCTTGGGTCTCTGTGCGTGTGTGTGGGAGATCTGTGTGTGTGTGTGGGAGAATGGAGAAGGGGGAGAAGGGAGCTCAGAGAAGAGAGAAGGATCGAGAAAGAGAGACTGTCTGCGTGTGATGTCTGTGTGCGTGTATGGTGGCATATGTGTGTGTGTGTGGTTGGGTCATCTGACTCACCTCACCTGACAACTTTTACAATTTCAGACCATGGACAAAAATAATAGTGCTTTCATAATGAAACCGTGTGCCACTGTGAGTCTGTGATATTCTTTCACATTCAAAGAGGTGGAGTATCAGAGCCATTCAGAGCATTTTCGTTTCTTCTTCTTCCCTTACCCTTTTCAAAGCCATTCCAGATCCATTCCAGAGCTTGAACACAAAGGGTTCCATATTTAAGGTAAGTTTACAAAATTATATTTATATTATTGTAATTTATACAAGAACAAAAAAATTTGTGTGGACTCGTATGTTAATTTTTTTTAAGTAATTAATACTTGCATGTTAATTTTTGTAAGTAATTAAGTAATGTTAACAATTACATGTTAATTTTTTTAAGTAATTAAGTAATGTTGTATAATTATTCCCTAGGATAATTTTAATATGTTTAATGTTATTTATTATTTTATTAATATTAGGTTTTATTATCAAATTGGATTATTATTCATTAATATTAGGTTTTATTATTTCATATTATTTTTATAATTACTTAAATTTTTACAATCATTTTCTTTACTTCGTATTTAATTCTTTTGTAGAATAACTTTATTATTTAGGTTCTCTTATATAACCGTCATCACTACTATATTTTTTGGCCAAAAAATAATTGTCTAATTTTCATGAAAAATAAATATAGGTACGTTTAAGATGTCCAGTGGAGTTACTAAACGTGATCCAGCTTGGGAACATGGAGACCCAATAGACGGAAACAAACATGGCACAATTTGCAAAGATTGTGGTCGGGTAATGAAGAGTGGCAGAGTGACACGACTTAAGTACCATCTTAGTGGATTAGATCCAGCAAAAAATGTCCAACGATGCGATAATGTCCCCCCCCCAAGAAGTGAAGGCATTCATCAGCACATTATTAAAAAATAAAAAACAGCAGAAGGAAAAGATAACACATGGAATGGAAAATATTCGAGCTGGGCTACGAGGAGAAGTCATTGGCCAAGCGGTTGACAGTGATGATGATGACGATGAGGACGAATGTGATGATGACATGGGACCTGAAGAACGACACAGTTTGAAACAAGCATTACGTGCCTCCAAATAGTCAGCATGGGAAAGAGAACACCTTCATAAAATTCCTAATAGAGCACAAGGTTCCGGGACAAGTGGTGGTGCACAAATGAGACGGGGAGGCAGTATTCGAGAATCACAACCAACACCACAAATAGCCCCAAGTTTATATAAGTCATCCAAAGCACGTCAAAAGAGTGTTTGGAGTTATTTCACTGGAGGTAATGTGAATGAGGGAATGAGACGTCTAATTAGCAAGTTCTTTATCTATGAAAATGTCCCTGCTCAGAAAGCATCATCACATCATTTCAAAAATATGGTAGTGGGATGTCAACAGGCCGGTGTTGGAGTACAACCTCCCACTCCCTATGAGATAAGAAACAAATTTTTGGATATGGAGTATAAAGACATTGGCGAGTATGTTAACAAGTTGAGGTCAAAGTGGGAAACTAATGGTTGCACAATCATGTGTGACAGATGGACTGGCCCGACCAGATTGTCTATCATAAACTTCATGGTATACTCCAAGGGAAAGACAATTTTTTTGAAGTCTGTTGATGCTTCAGACCATATAAAGAACTACAAGTATATTTACAAATTATTGAGGGATGTAATCATGGAGATGGGAGAGAATAATGTTGTCCAAGTCGTGACCGACAACGGTTCTGCATTTGTCAAAGCTGGAAAAAATTTAATGAAGCATCATAATGTGTTTTGGACATCATGTGCAGCACATTGTATTGATCTCATGTTTGAGGCAATGGGGAAGAGAGAGAATGTTGCTACTGTGGTAAAAAAAGCTAGAACGATCACAAATTATATTTACAATCACGGTTGGTTGTTGGCAAAGATGCATGAATTTTGCAAAGGAGAAATTATTTGTCCAGCTACCACTCGATTCGCCACCAACTATATTGCATTAGACAGCCTACTTAAGAAGAAAACAGGGTTGAAGCAACTATTCACTAGTGACGATTGGGCCAACCACAATTTGAGCCGCTCAAATGCAGGTCGTATAATGGAAAGTATAGTGCTTGATCATGCTTTTTGGACTCAATCAGAACATGTGTGCCAAGTGTTTGAACCTCTTTACAAAGTTTTACAGATCGTTGACACAGAAGTGTATCCTACTATGGGGGCAATATATGAGTTGATGCGTGTAATGAAGGATGAATTGGAAAGAAAACATGGTGCAATGTGGGTCATAAAGATAATTGAAGACCGATGGTATAAAACAGTATACCACGATTTGCATGCAACATGTATAAATTATGTCATAATTTGCAATTCATTTCTTTAGTTGCATAAGTATTATTTCTCTTATTAGAGTATGTGTTTCTTTGAATAACATATTATTTGAATCCTCGATACCAATACAGACCCGGTGTTGGAGATGATGGTACCCTTATACGTGCTGTACATAATGTATACTCTAAATTAGTAAATTAGACCCTGCATCACCAGCAGTTGGCCAATTTGGAAATGAGGTACACAATTACTTAAATTATAATAATTACTTTGTTGGATTAAACTAACACGATTTATTGAATTCAGCTAACATGGTTTAAAGATCCAAGAAGAACTTTTGGAGAACCAACATCAATTGCTGCTCGAACAAAATGTCTCCTGGTGAGTGTAAACATATTTCACTATAAGTTTATAATAGAATTTGTTGGAGTTATTAGGCTTATCAACATTGTTTTTCATTGTAGCTGAATGGTGGATCATGTATGAGACCGATGCACCAACTGTGAGAAAGTTAGCAATTAAGGTATTATCACAAACAACTTCCTCATCTGCTTGTGAAAGAAATTGGAGCACATTTGCACTCATACACACAAAGCAAAGAAATAGGTTGGCTCATAGTAGGTTGGAAAAAATAGTTTATTGCTACTACAACATGAAACTTCAAATTCGAGATAAGGAAGCAGAAATAAATCATGTCGACCGTGGTGACCCACTAGATGTGTTTGATATTGTTGCTGAAGATGATGATATAGAGGGTAACCAACTTTATCAATGGATTAGTCCTCTTCATTTAGATGATGATGAAGGCAACCCAGCTCCCAAAGTTGCTGAAGAAGCACGTAATGAAGGGATAAATGTAGAAAGAGTATTAGAGGAGGAGGTGGGATCTAGCAGCGCTGACTCTTTGGAAGAACTTTTGCGCCCAAGACCAAGAAACAATGGAATTCCACCTTCTTCCAATCCTACACAACCACAACATCATGCTGATACTAATGATAGCTCTAGTACAAGATCAGGAGACTCACTTACCATCGGAGGTGGGAATGATGAAGGATATAGTGGAGATGGAGGTAGTGGTGGTGGATATGGAAACTATGTTGGACCACCTCCCGGATTTATGAGCCCCTTCACTGGTGAGGCAAACTTCACGCATGCAACACATGATGATGACCATGGCAGTAGGCGGGCAGGACCAGGAATTGGTGCCATAGGGAAGGACTATACTCGTAGAGAAAGAGGCAAGGGGATTTTGTCAAGTCAAGAAGATGATTCGTTATCTAGATCTTCGGACTCTGTTGGAGTGGGAAGTAGTAACTATGGTTATACTCATAACCAACCATTTTCCTACCCTTCATATCCCATTCCTGTTGGGATGGAATCGAGCGACTCATGGAAACAATCCGAGACTCAATCTTCAAATGATTTGCTTATGGACAATGTCAACCAATCTCGGATCCATATGGGTGGCATGTTAACAATTACATGCAAAACTATTTTGGGGATTTATCATTTGATAACTACTCTTCACAATACACTCACTCTACACATAGAGATGATGAAGATAGTGAAAAATTTGAACCTCATAGGAACTCTATGTGGTACTAAGTCACTCATGTATCTTACCATGCAATGTATAAAGTGTAAAATATTGTACTAATTCATTATATATAAATGATTATGGTGTGTTTAAACTTCTTTCATTAATTACTACATATTTTCTACACTCACAATGTTTGTCAGCTCGCTATATAATCAACTTGATAACGTTAAATCCATCATGCAATGCATTTCCTTCCAATTTTTTGTGATAAACTAATAGATAATTGACTAAATAAACATCCTGCAAAGTTTCAATAAAAATTTCCAAGTTTTTCTTACAATTTCCGTGGTTTCCATATAATTTTTTTCGATATCGATATTATCCCGATATTTCCATCGATATTTCCGTGTTTTTGGACTACCGATATTTCCGATATCATCGATATTTAATACCTTGCTCCCTACTCACAACACTTTCACAGACTCATATTATCGTGAAGTGCACAAATATTTTTTTATTTAGGATAGAGCTATTCACACACTCATATTTACTTTCCACACACCCTTGTTAATTATTTGTCATTGATATTTTTCAATTCATTTGATTATATATCCGATAATCGAGAGAGGTGTATGAAAAATAAAATTAGATGTATGGATAAAGTTGAATATCAGAGTGCACGACGAACTAGATTACAAAAATAATAGGAATATTATTGAACAAACGAGAATGCCGAAACGGCTACAAAATCCTAACAGGCTACATTGTGACTAACTTATATTTTATAGAGTTACAAAGTACCATATATATAGAAAACTAACCTAACCCTAATAGGCAAGGAAACGAAACTCTAATACTAACGGGCTAAGCCCAAAATACCAAACGTTAAAATAAATCTAAATAATAATATTTTCCAACACCTCCCGTCAAACTCATAGCGGTAAACAACATGAGTTTGCCAACAGACGATGTGGATGCAAGCTTATTATGCTAATTTTCGATGCTAATTTCAATACGAAATTTCATCGGTGCAAATGCAAGTTTCCAATGCCAGTGCCAGTGTAAGATTCCATGCTAGTGCCAGTGCAAGATTCCAATGCCAGTGCCAATGCAAGATTTCCATGCCAAGTTCAAGCTACCAATTTTTTTCATGTTGCCCGTGTGGGCCTTAAACTAACGGCAAACAAATTTTTTTTTTTTCCTTCTCTGTTTTTTTTCTTCTCTTTTTCCCCTTTTTTTTTTTTTTTTCCTATCCTTTCCTTCCTTCCCATTTTTCTTTCTTTTTTCTTTCGTGCGAACAACCAGCAGAACCTTTCTGTTTTCCTTTTTTTTCTTCTGTGCAAACCAACAACATCAGTCTTTTTCTTTTTTTTCCTTTTCTCCTGGGTTCACGTTGCAGATGGTGCGGTTGTCTGGGCAGATTGCAGTGCGGTGGTGGCGACAAGAACGACTTCGACTACGGATGAGCGGAAGACGACAGACGAAACTAATACCTAGTAAACTGACAAACAAAACTGATACAAACAAATTGACACTAATCAAGAACATATTAAATCCCGAAGGATCAAACTTGCTCTGATACCAAGTTGAATATCAGAGTGCGCGACGAACGAGGTTACAAAAATAATAGGAATATTATTAAACAAACAAAAATGGCGAAACAGCTACAAAACCCTAACATGCTACATTGTGACTAACTTATATTTTATAGAGTTACAAAGTACCATATATAGAAAATTAACCTAACCCTAATAGGCAAGGAAACGAAACTCTAATACTAACGGGCTAAGCTCAAAATACCAAACATTAAAATAAATCTAAATAATAATATTTTCCAACAGATAACACTACCCTTTATTTATTATATGGGAAGGGGAATTCCAGCAGAAGATTTGGGTTCTAGGACACTTCAAGGGCTTGTTTGTTTTACTAGATAGGTATAGGGATTGTGTTATTTTACCTTAATTTCAATTCAGCCAAACTAATAAATATGATTTAGTGGTATTTTTTTTATTTACAAGTGAAACGGTTTAAATTTGGATCTCGCTTATGGTGAATTCGACATCAATTATCAATTTTTATCTTCACCTCTTAATGTAAATATGTCAGTGTATTAAAAAAAATATGAATCTCAATGAAGTTTAAGACCACATTGTCTAAACCAATTCTAGTTTGAGCGAAACTTATTTTGTGAACCAAACGCTCCCCAATATTAAAATATAATATATAAATACAATTTTCATACATTAGTGCCCATTGTTTATACCGGAAGGAGATTAGAGTATGTCTTGGCGGAAAGGGATTATTTCTGGATCCCTTCCACCTAATCCTCATCATCAAACAATCTAGACTCTTGAAATTTGATTCAACAGCTATTATAACTTTTAGAGTAGGCCTTGTTTGTAGTTGTTGGATCAAATTTCAAGTGCCCAAATTATTTGATGAGGAGGATTAGGTGGAAGGGATCCGGAAATGATCAATTTCCGGTCTTGACGCCCTTATAATTAAAGAGTCGGTTTTTGTTTTTCTTTATTTATTCACATAAGCACTCACCTGTGACTCAGCACATGGGTCCGAACATGCACCTCACCTCTCCTCTTTACACTTGGCATGTACACCAAGTCGCACTGGTGGACCTCGTCGGACCCGCATACAGTAGACTTGGATTCTTCTTTGGGGCCCACCATGTCTCATCTTTTACAAGTTTCTGGCTGTGTGAGTGCTCACATCATATGCTAACTATTTAAAGGAAAGGAAACTACAAAACAAAGGAAAATAAAAGAAGGTAGAATTGGTCGATGAAGGAGTTGGAGTTGTGAGTTCTAACTTGGGATCCACCAATGACTAAAGATTTACTATATTTTTTATTTATTTATAATTTTATATACCTTATAGTATTATTTAATGGAGGGGATTTTGCTTAAGTATCACTGGACTTGTAGGAATGTGTGATATTACCACTTGAATTTTTTTTTTTTTTTTTTTTTTTTTTATCAATTGGACTCTTTCAATTTTTGGAATATATCAGGGTAGGCATTTTGTAACATTCCACATCGCACAGGGGAGTGATCCTTAAATGTATATTCTCATCCCTACCTAGCATGAGGCCTTTTGGGAGCTCACTGGCTTTGGGTTCCGTAGGAACTCTGAAATTAAGCGAGAAGGAGGCCAGAGCACTCCTATGATGGGTGACCCACTGGGAAGTTGCTCGTGAGTTCCCAGAAACAAAACCGTGAGGGCGTGATCGGGGCCCAAAGCGGACAATATCGTGCTACGGTGGTGGAGCGGGCCCGGGAAGTGGTCCGCCCCGGGTTGGGGTGTGACACATGTGGAACCAAAAATTGAAACAGAAGCACGAACCAAACCGAACCGTTCGATGTTTTTGCGGTTAAACGATTTCGGTTAGAAACCGAACCGCAATATGGAAAAACGGTTTGCTTTCGGTTTTGAACATTTAAAATCGCACCGAAATCGAATCGCACCGTAAAATTAAATAAATATTAAATGTAATACAAATATTAGGTAATTTGTATTGTAGGCTTTCTTTATTTTATTTTTTCAATGTGTTTTGTTACTTTTGTAGGCTTTCTAAAGTTTATAACAGCCAATGTAATTTATATTGTTTATGTATTTGTATTGTGTAGAGTTGACCAATTGTAATTCAAGTATCTCGTCTCTTACTTAGACCTGACAATTTCTTACACGATTCGTTAACATGACACATAAAGGACATGAAAATAACGGGCTACGGGTCAACGTGATAACTATAACGGATCCTTAACAGGTTTACACGAAAGTGACACGTGGGTAACCTATTTCGACATGTTAAGAAAAAAGTTATTTTGATGATTTCAATTCTTTAAACTACTAAAAAATACAATAGCCATAGTGTGTGTGTATATATATTGTATTATTCTATATAAATTGAAAACATTTAAGTTTTATTTATTTTTATAGTATACTATAGGCCAAGAGTGACACACCCCGACCCGAGAATCAGGGCGTGCTGGCCATCACATAAGCGTGACGTAACCATAAATGCAATGCGGAAGCGATAAGGTAAGAGAATTATGAATGACTAAAAACCGAAATAATAGCAGTACTATCCAAATGACATGCTAGAGAGAATTTAAGTGCGAAATACACACAATCAGAGCATAAGATTATAAGTGCAGTCAAGTAGGACAATTACTAAATTTCAACACCCAAAGGTGAGTCCTACATTTGTGAAGTCTGTCAGAACAACCGTGGGAATCCTCGTGAGCCACCAAGCATTTCTAACTATAACCTGGAGGGGCGTAAAACAAAGTTGAGTGGGTCAGTAAAACAAAGCTTTTCGAATATATCTCATTTATCAACATTTATAACCCCTCACTGTAAAACCTGTATACTTTCCCAGAAAATAGCATATAAACATATGTATGTCATCATATTCTCAAATCATAGTTCAAAATCAGTATTATGAAAGTATGCCATGCTATATGCATCAATAACATAATAAAGATACGTAAATATATATCAGGTGAAATAGTAAATCAACCGGAGACCCTGCAGTGGTCCTGTACGGCTAATCATATAGCTCAATACCTATGCCTGCACATGAGTCGGAACCACTGAAATGGTCTGTACGACAGGACTTGGTGTACTAATACTTTATAGTGCAATTATCAAACAGCTGTGCGAATAATCGCAGGTCACCTATGAGTTGGAACCACAGAAGTGGTCTGTACGACATGACTTACACCTACTTGGATCCAAGGGAGCGTGCGGTGCGGGAGGTGAATATCAACATAAGCACTAACACCGGGGGTGCAGGTTATGAGCTCTCAACACAATTCACATCATCAACACAATATAACTCACCTGATACTTACATGTGCGTCCACCGCACCATTCCATACATATGCATCATATACCAATTCATACATTTCATATCAATTCTATGCATGGCATTTTAAAACATACTTTCATTCAAATTTGATTTATGGGAAAATCAGTAAGTATATAGGTATATAACGAAAACAACTGCCCACTCACTGGTATGTCGAAGGGTCGTAACCCCCGCGTCCCCCTTGATTGCGCTCGTCCTTGGGATAGATCTCATCTATATGCGAAACAACTATAATAACATTATTTAGAGCACATAACCAACAATACAAAATAACTTCTCATACGATGCTCAATTGGGGTGTTTGAATATACCAACGTGATCTACACAATCTCACGAACATCCCCAAATTTTTAGAATTATTTTTGGACCTGTCACGCACCAGAAATGGCACGGACGTATGCGCCCCCAAACGCGGCCACGTGCCAGGCACACTGATAGATTCTTAAACGGCGTCAGGAATATTCCTCACGATCTTTATATCAAAATGAAGCTCCTAACTTCCAAAATCACACTATACAAATTTAAAGCTCTAAAAGTCACGGAATCTTACCGGGAAATTTCCAAAAAATCCGGCCAAGCTTCAAACCCACGATTCCTACGTCCAATTCTTTCAAATGAAGCACTCCGAGCTTCCTTGGGACCTTACTAAGCTTCATATAAGCTTAGAATTCCCTGAAAACCAACATTTCATGTGTGCATGAACAATGATATCAAACGGGGTTATGGTTTCGACGTGATTTCGAGGGTTATAAGTTCCAAAACTTGTACCAATGGACTCAAGGGAAGATAGGGAACAAGAATATTACCTTAAAACCTTCGATCTGTGAAGTTTGAGGTGATTTTGAAGCTCGTCCATATGTGTACAGTACATGGGTGCGGAAAAATCGAGAGAGAAGAGAGAGGAAGTCCATGGGAGAGAGAGAGAGAGGGCAGGTTGTGTGTGTGTGGTCCACTAAGCCCCTTAGTAATCTTTAGGGATAATTCTGTCTTTTCACGTCCTCGATAGAAAGATTTCGGGACGGGCTGCGTCAAAGAGTGATATTAAAAATTATAAAACACACTAAAAATAAAAATATCAAGTAATTTAAAAATACCAAACACATTACAAATTATATTAATTAATTTACAAGTACGAAAGATGTGAAAAAATATGCAAACGCTCGTGATCGCATCATCGACGTTTTGAGCATAGGTACAACGTCGTTTAAATTTTTAAACCATACAAACCCTCATGAATAATATTTTAAGAGAGTTCAAAATAAATAAAATTCATAATTATTAATATACAAGTTTGAAAAATGTGAAAGCATATATAAACGTGCAAGGTTCCTCAAGCTTGAAACGCAACTTCATTCATTTTGCATATTCTCTAACATTTGGTATTTTGTAGTAATATACTAATTTTTTTTTCATTAGGCTCTTATTTTGGAATATGTAATACTTGAAAGATAAATATTTTTTTTAATGTTTTGAAGTAATGTTTATGTGATAGTGTGGTATGCATATAAGTATTATGTTTTCCATTTTTTTGGGTCAAATTATGTTTTTTCATTATTTATTGATTTAAAATATATTTTCTTTAACAGGTAACAGGTCGAATCATATTACCTGATAATATTAACGGGTCGATTTTAAGTCAAGACATATTACCTGTTTACTTTAATGGGTGTTACACGACACGACCCTTTAAGATATCGAGTATGCCATGAAAACGACACGAACATGAAAAACACAACACGAATGCCAGGTCTATCTTACTCTTAATCAACAACCACAATTACAAGCTCCAATGTAATCTCGAGCTTCTAGTTCACAAGGTTCAATGGCTTCTCATCCATCGGTTTCACTTTCACATGGTCCAAGGTCTTCCCAAGTATCACCTGATCAAGCCCGTTCACAAGCTCAAAGGCCTCCTCAATCTTCAAGAGTAAGTGTCCAAAAAAAAAGGGAAAGAGAAAGGTTGAACGATGCAAAATAGTGCTTGAAAAGTTGAAGCACTATTTTGCATGAACAATTTTATTTTTTTCAGGCATTTTGATGTTGAAGTTTGTTTGAACTTTAGTTTTAATATGGTAAACTAAACTTTTTCAACTGGGTTGTACTAAAGTAATGTCATAAGGCATTTTGGTGTTGAACTTTATTTCAAGTTGAATTTTAGTGTAGTGATCATGCACTCATTATCCTCCAACCCTCTTCACTTAATGCCAATGTAGATGCCAACAATCAATTTTCACTTCAATTCTTCAACAACTATTAACAAAATTAAACTTGAATCAACTTCTCCCTTTCTGTTCAGATCTGACTCTAACGTTGCTACAAAAAAAAAAAAAAAAAAGCATTTTGCCTTCATACAAATTGATCCTGGCAAGCTCTAGGAAGTAAATGGACAAAAATATACCTCCACGTGAGGGGGCGCCTAACATGTTTTAACAGAAATCTGTATAGAAAACAATGTAGGTGGTAGATTCCAACAATTAAGAGAATTTAGGTGGTAAAAATTAAAAATTGAAAGTTTAGGTGGTATTGGCACACATGTTTGCATGTTTAGGTGGTACTTGTGCAAAATCCTCATTAATGTAATATAGCACATTTCTCATTGAATCAAATTTTAGGGGTGTATTGTATCTGGAGTTTGAGGGGCTTTGCTTGATTTTGAAATCCAGGTGTATTCAATATAAAGTTTTAAGGAATTAATAAAAGTCATCGTGTATTGAATAAAGATTTTTTTATGACTTTTAAAAAGTCTATAAAATTCTTGTGGTATTTGATAGGAGCGTATTTATGCAACTTAGTTAGCTTGTTTCCTTGCATTTATTTAGTTAGTTTATGTTTATTATAGTGTTTTAAGCTATTTTTGTGTGTTTGTAGGTCTAATTGGCAAAGTTGGCAAAAAAAGATGCATTTTGGAGCATTTTAGAGCAGTTTTGGGCTTGAAATGGATAGCACAAGTATGGAGCAACATGGATGGACGAATTTGAAGTTCAAGAGAGGCTAGGAATGTGCAAAAGTGTTGAAGAAATTAATTCAAGTCATTGAAGATAAGGAATCAGCTAAAAAGAAGGAACATTATCCAAAACCTTATCCAAACTAACCTTATCTTACCTTATCTTAACTGAGCCTATCCTAATCTTATCCTACCTTAATTCCAACTGCAAGGGGGACTCCTTTTCATATTAGGACACCTAAAACCTGTTTTTAGGAGGCCTTTTCCTTTTAGAAACATGCCACAACACTCCTTTCTAGAAGCCCTAAAAATCTGGCGCCCCGACCATTCTAGAAGCCCTTTTCCTTGTTGGATTGGAGTCCTAAATCCTTTTCCTTGACAACCTAGGCCAAGTAATCCCTAGGCCTATAAATACCCCAATCTGTCGCACTATTCAGACCACCATCCTCTACCATAACTCACCTACATCCATCCACCACACACTCATTGTGCCGTAGCTGTGTAAGGAATGAGAGGAGAAAACTTAGTGCCGTGCCTGCCATTCAAGCCTTGGATTGCTGGAGCGTCTCTAGGTGTATTCTATCCTTTGTTTTCAATGTTTAATTTAAGTTATCCTTGTTTAATTGCGAATATGAGAAACTAATTTCGTTTTAGTTAGGGGAGAATTCAAAGCAATGAACATATATGTGATATGAATTGATTACATCCAGTTATTATTTCATAAATCGTGAATGTAATTTGCTTAATTGTTTGATTGAAAACTTATTCTTGTATGTTGATTGAGGGTGCATACTTAGTTTGCATGCATGAATTTGATGCTAAAATATAAGGGAGTTCCACTTAATAGTTACAAACTTATATTTACAAGTAGTGGAGGTTGCTAGTCACGATCGTGTTAAGTAAATTCCTGGCAGGAGTGTCATGCTTTTCATAGTCATGAATGCCTTGTCAATGCTTATGATTTTCACGGAGCCTAATGATCTTTGATTGTATTTCTATTATGCTTTTCATGTAGAGAACTATTGGAGAATAATTTGGGTTGACGATGCGTATCCCATCCAATTCAATGAATTTAGAAAATCCGAGAGTTAAAGTAGTGCTGTCACAGTTAACTTGGGGCATTGTCATTCATGGTTTATAGAAAGAATAACTGGAAATCGATTTGTATTGCATATGTGTCATGTGTGGAGAAGGACCCTCTAGCTAGCCATTCACCCATTTAAATCACTAATTTCGTGTCTTTTTAAGTTGTCTTTACAATTTTGTTTGTTTAAGTTTAAATTCGTTCAAAACCAATCCCTTGCTTTTAGTTTGTGTTAGTAGAGTCTAAATTCATCAAATCTTGAGTCTTTTAGTCTTTTGAGTCAATTAGAGTCTTAATTTCGTTCAAATCAATCTTAGGTGTTAGTTTTGAGTCTAAAGAATCTGTTTTGTGTGTTTTAAGTCTAATTAGCTTATTTTGAGTGTCTAGAGTCCAGAAACTGTCCAGTTTGAGTTCTATTTGCTGTTTTGAGTTAATTGAGCCTAGTTTAGTGTTTTTAAGTCTAGTTTAGTGTTTTAGAGTTTAATTAGTGTAGATTAGCATCCTTTCTAATCCCCGGCTAGAACAATCCCTACTTACAGATACTACATTGATAGGGTTTAAATTTGAGTGCAATTTAATTTCACATCAGTATTCAATTATGACTTTTTGTGTGTCTAAAAAATCCAGGTGTATTCAAAATTTTATTCATTGTAAGGATTTAAAAATTCATGGATTTTGATGGACTTTTAGTGCTTTTATGGTAAATTTGTTGTCATCATATCAAATTCAACCTCCCCCCTAAGATTTTGATGGATTTCATTGTTTCCCAATTCTCCAATGATAAACTTCATTGCCTACCATAATGCAATGACTATTATTACCACTTCCACAACCATCTCGCCAACACTGCCTTACCATGACCACACCTCCACCCCTACAACCACTACTATGCCAACACTGCCTTACTGTGACCACTCATCTACCCCTACAACCACCACTATCACCATCGCCACCATCACCATCGCCACCATGAGTATCGTCGCCAACCCTACTGTGACCGGCACCGACACCACCATCACCATGACTGCCACCTCTACTGTCATCATCACCACCCCGTCCCCTAAACCCACATCCCTACTCCTTCACCACCCCAACAACCCTGCCACCACAATCAGCACCCTTATTATGATCGCCGCCACTAAAGGCACCAACTTTACTACCATCTTGATGATAATCACCAATGACACTTCCACCACTATCGTTGCCCCCCCCCCCACCTCATAAAACTACTTTGTCATAGTCATCATCTCCATCTCAATAGTAAAAACTTAAAAATAATGATTTTTATCACAAATGGTCCCTGAAATTGACCCTCACCATCAAGATGGTCCATGAAATTGAAAATCAGTCAATGTAGTCCCTGAAAATCAATCAATGTAGTCCCTGAAAACAGGTGTCACAAATCAATGTGGTCTTTCTATTAAAATTCTGTTAAAAATTATGTTAAGTGTTGATGTGGTACATAAATGGGCACCATAAGTCCTTTTTTTTCTTCTCACAAATGGTCATTGAAATTGACCCATGACATCAAAATGGTCTTTGAAATTGACCCGCGACATCAAAATGGTCCATGAAATGGAAAATTGATCAATTTAGTCCTGCAAGTAAGTGTCTCAAATCAATGTAGTCATTCAGTCAAAATTTTGTCAAAAATTCTATTAATGTGACACATATATGGGTCGCACAAGTCTAATTAAATTAAAAAAAATTACAAATAGGCTTAATAGTTTAATAGTTAATAAAAAAATTTGTCCACCTAAGAACCCAGTCTTACAATCACCTCCGATCTCACTCCACATTTCTCTACCTCTTTCGCTCTTTATTCTCTAAAAAAAATACCAATACACGCATCTTTGCACACTTCAACACCCTTCACCGAATTGAACTTGGATCGAGATCACCTTTGGTGACGGCTTGGCCCATTGGCAACGATTTTTGGGACATCACAGTTAACATTTAGGCAATCAAAATCCTAACAACCTTAATCTTAGAGAGCTTGTTTGGCGCTTCCCTGGTGATCTGGTGATGCAAAGAACGGCGAGGTCTGCTTTGAGATAATGAGGTTATAATCGAGGTGCGTCTATTGTTGGTTGTAAAATATTTCCACACCCCTTCCTAGGCCTTGGTTAAGCCTTGCGCCTTTGAGAATTTATGGAAGGGATCTCTCTTCGGACTATAAGAATTAAATATTCCATTGTGCAAAAAGATATTTAGACAACTTTTTTAATTAATTATTAAACCCACATCAGCACATAACAATTTTTTTACAGAATAGTGGCGGAATGATCATATTGATATGCGATACCTATTTTTAAGGACTATATTGATTGATTTTCAATTTCAGGGACCATATTGACGGTGTGGGTCAATTTCAGGGACCATTTGTGATAAAAACCCGTAAATCTTGTAGAGCTCATTTATGTGCCACATCAGCACTTAACAAAATTTTTAACATAATTGTGACGAAATGACCACATTGATTTGCGACACCTATATTCAGGGACTACATTGATTGATTTTTAATTTCAGGGACCATCTTGATGGTGAAGGTCAATTTCAGGGATCATTTGTGATAAAAACCCTAAAAATAATAATGCTTATTAATAAATTGGTCATTAAAAAGTCTATGATAATCCATTGAATTCTAAAAAGTTCTAGCATTAAACTCTCTAACATTATGGTAAAGTTTGTCATTCAAGTCATTCTTTTTTACAAAGTAAAAGTCTATGAAGTTTTAAAACGTTTATAATAGTCAGTAAAAGTCTACTTAAATATGTGAACTTTAGTTTTAGTATGGTAAACTTAACTTTTTCAATTTGGTTGTACTAAAATAATGTCATAAGGCATTTTGATATTGAACTTTAATTCATGTTGAATTTTAGTATAGTGATCATGCATTTTTTTTTTCAATTGGGTTGTATTAATGGCATAAAGCATCTAGTTTGTAAATGGTTTGAAACCAAAACCAAAACCATTTAAAACCAAACCGAACCGCAACCAAATGATTTGGTTACATTTGGGTTCAAGCTTTAAAATCGCACCGAACCGCACTGCAAAAAAATTTGGTTTCGGTTTTAATTTCACCTAAAATTGCATCGAATCAAACTGATACACCTTGTCCCAAGGAGGGCGTGCTAGCTGTCACGTGAGAGTGACGTAACCATGTGCACAGTGCGGAAGCTAAGGCCATCTCCAACCGATGGTTGGCCAGAGGGCTCATTTTAGCCCTCTGGCCCTCCAAGATTCTCCAAGATATTAATATTTTAATGAACAGTACAGGGCCATATTTGCTTCCGTCTCCAACCGAGGGCCAGAGGGCCAAATGGCTCGTTTTAGCCCTGTCACAATTTATTATTTAAATTTAAAAACTACAACAACTTAAATTTAAAAACAACAACACTTTAAATTTAAAAACTACAACTTATATTTAAAAACTACAACTAAAATTTAAAAACGACAAATTAAATTTAAAAACTACAACAACTTAAATTTAATATCCATAATCAACATCATCATCCGCCATCGTAGGAGTATAGTCAGAGGTAAACAATTGCCGTCGGCTCATAATTTCTTTTTTTTCCCTATCAAAATAGGCCTTACTCATTGGAGTGTAATTCGAAGTGTTCATTTCCATATTCTTATCATCCATCTCTTCTTGTATTTGTTTGGCCCGTTCTTCATGCCTACACTTCCTTTCTTCCGCCTCAAGGGCATTTTGCTCCGCCAATAATTGCAATGAGGCCGCCACTTCATGTTGAGCGGCGTAACCATCATTTGCCTTGCCCTTTTCCTTCAACCTTCACGCCTTGTTTCGTCCCATAGCCCTGCGTATGGAACCTTCACCCGAAGACGGATTTTCTACCCTTGTTTGTTGAATGATTAGAGATCCATCTTCATCCATATCTGCAGCTGAGGATGCAGTTTCAAACATCGGCGTAGGAGCTCTCTGTGGTGGATCTTCAAATAACACCCACCCTTTACAAATTTCCCAATAACTGTGAAACTGAAAGGGTTTCGAGCTACTCTCGATATACAATTCCTCCGCTTGGCGTACCTAGAAAAAAATTAAAGGAATTAATTTATGAAATTAAATGTAATATAATTAAATATTTAAAATAAATTGTGAAAACACTTACTTCGTCGTAGTAATTAGCGCCGCTTTCATGTCTACTTGGGGCTGCTAACAATGCTTGATGCCATTTGTTCAAACTTGGCTGAAGATGTTTCTTCCATCTTGAAGAACAACTCTCATGGTTTCGAATATTCACTGGAGTGGTGCCTTCATAGAATTCTAAATATTTTTTGGACACACGAGTCCAAACACCGTCATTTGTTTGACAATTCCCTCTCACACTATCTTCCGACACCCATCTATAAGCCTTGCAAAGAGCTTCATCTTCTTTTCGGGTCCAAGCCCTACCTTTCATTGCAGACGAGGCCATTTGAAAATTATTGAAAAAATTGAAGGATAGATTTTTGAAAGAGGAAAGAAAATATGAGAATTGAAATGGTGTATGAATGGTGAATGAATGGTTTAGGTATTTATAGGAAAAAAAATAGAATTTTTTTTTTTAAAAAAAGGCCCAAAAAACCAACAAAAAAAAAAAAAAATTGAATCCAACAGTAACTGGCGCCAGCTAGCAACGGCTAGCTGACGTCAGCTAGCCGTTGGATTCAAATTTATTCATACTATTAGTATCGGTTATAACCGACACTAATAGTAAATAAAAAAAAATTTGCATGTGAAAACCTATTACTGTCGGTTATAACCGACAATATTAAAAAATTCTTCTTTAATGCTGTCGGTTATAACCGACAGCAATAGGAAAACAATAAAAAAAAAAAGGCCCTTTGGCCATTTGGCCCTTTGAAATTCCGTGGGGCCCTCCCAGATTCCCGAGCCCTTTGGCCTAGCCCTCGGTTGGAGACGGTTTTAGGGCTATTTTCGGCTCTCTGGCCCTCTGGACCCTTCGGTTGGAGATGGCCTAATAAGATAAAAACCAACTACTAGCCGTACTATCCAAATAACTTGCTAGCGAGAGTCTAAGTGTATAAATACACATTCAGAGCAATAAGAACGCCTAGTTGCAGTCAAGGACAATTACTAAAATATAACACCCGAAGGTGAATCTTACTTTTGTGAATTCTGTCAGAACACTGTTGGATCCCTCGTGGCCACCAAAGCACTGCTACCTAGAACCTGGAGGGGCGAAAAACAAAACGCGTGAATGGGCAAAAACAAATCTTTTCAAAGGTTCTAACCCCTCGCCGTAAAACCTGTATAATTTCCCAGAAATATATAATACGTATATACTTATCTCAAAACCATGCTCAAAAGTTGTGATATGCAAGGTATATGCCATGCCAAACATATCTCATCAAATCACATAAATATATCAGGTGAAATAAACTCATTATAGATAATAACATGTCCACCGAGTGATCAACTCGGCTGAACTATAGCTCATAATCAATCTCATCATATCTCATCATCACATATGTATCCTGCACACGAGTCGAACCCACTCAAGGTGGTCTATTCGACAGGACTGGGTGTAAATAGTACGCTCTAGTGCTACAATCAGGTGAAGACTGTGCGCTAATCGTGGGTCACCTACGAGTCGAACCCACTGAAAGTGGTCTATTCGACAAGACTATGCACCTAACCTGGATCCAAGATGAGCGTGTGGTGAGGGAGGTGAACTTCCACGTGAAAGATTGTGCCCCTAACTCTGGGCGGGAGCACTAACACCGGGGTGCAGGTTTATGAGCTTTCAACACATCTCACATAATCATTATTTCATATTAATCATTCTCTGTCATCGATATATACTTACCTGATACTTACCTGTGCGTCCACAGCACCAATCACCATTATATGCAGCTACTAATGCATGAATAAAATAGATATATACTTTGCATGGCATATCATATCACATTTCACTTAAATTGATTTTCTGGGAAAAATCTCATTTATATAGGTATATACGAAAAACAAAAGCCACTCACTGATATATCGAAGGGCTATAACCCCCGAGCCTCGATTGATGGCGCTCGTCCTAAGGATAGGCCTCACCTATATGCGTAATAACCGAAAAAACGTTATTTAACGCACATAACCAACAATAGGTAATAACTTCTCATACAATGCTCAAATGGATGTTTGAATATACCACAGTGATCTACTCAACCTCAGAAACATCCCCATAATTTTAAAATATTTTTCCGACCACCCACGCGCCGCCACGCGCAGGGAACCCTGCCAGAAATCCTAACCGCCGTTAGGAATATTCTAGGGAATATTTCGTTATATACTAACAGAAGTTAACAACGTTACCTGACGCCGTTAGGAATATTCCGTCAACTCTGACAGAATATTCTTCCTTTTTCTCCAATGTACCTCGCCGGCGACCGCCGTCCGCCGCCGTCTACAACTCGTTGGAAAACTAGGAAATTTTCAAAACCTTATATCTCGACCATTTCTCAACCAAATCTCATGAAATTTGAACCAAAATGAAGCTTATGACAAATAGAACACATCCTTACCAATTTCAAGCTCCAAAAGTCATGGAATCACGCCGGAAAATTCCTCGATAATCCAGCTAAACTTCAAACTTGCCGATCTCAACTTCCCGACGTCCAGATCACTTGGTTTTTGCTTTCCAAGCTTCGTGAGGATGATCTAAAGCTTCCTATGGCTTTAGAATCTTCTAAAAACCTCACATTTACGTGTTTATGACAGTGCCTTAATTTCTGGGTTACGGGTTCTAGGGTTTTCAAGTGTTCCAATATTCAAAAATGGTATGGATGATCTCAGGAGCTTGCAAGGATCATGAAAATGGACTCCATTGGTTTGATCTGTGAGAGATGAAAGGATTTTGAGGTTTGTCCGTACTTTTGTACGGAAAATTGGTGAATGTTCGACAGGGATGAGAGAGATAGTACACGGGAGAGTGAGAGAGTGTGGGTGTGTGTGATCCAAATGCATCCAACCAATCCCAAACACTAAAAATCTCACATCCTATTGGGTCCAAAATAATAGGAAATTAAGAAATTGGACTACCATAATATTACAAGTCACACAAGACACAAAACGTCCAAGGTTACTTTCGACATTTCACATCAACGATAAATTATTTCTCGGGACGAGCTGTCACACAAACCGTGTCTACCCCCAAAATTTACAACATATGTAACTTTTCATCCATTTTGCTATTAAAACATATGTAACCTATAGGGAAATTTGTATCAATTAACTTCATGGGGCTGGCTAGAACCAAATTAGCTCTAAAATAAACTGCCTGAGTCAATATGGAGCCAAAATTGGGGGTTAGTACAGCCTCAATTAGGTAATTCCCTCCACAAGAATTTGAAAAATTAATATTTAAATAATTAATATGAACCACACACTCACTTGTTGACTTGCAAAAAATATCTGGTAAACTCACTGTAAATGAAAGACTAGATTTTTGCATAATTTCTACGCATATTACTTGTCATTCCATAAAGTTTAAAAACAACATAAAATACACAAATTTGTATGCAAATCTGAACTCATTACCCTCCACCCTCTTCACTTAATGCCAATGTAGATGCTAGCAATCAATTTTCACTTCAATCCTTCAACAACTCTTGAAAAAATCAAACTTGAATCCAACTTCTCTCTTTCTGTTCGTGACCTAACTCTAATGCTGCTACAAAAAAAAAAAGTCTTTTGCCTTTGTACAAATTGATTCCAGCAATCTTTAGGAAGTAAATTGACAAATATACATCTCCACGTGAGGGGCACCTGACATGTTTTAACGAAGGTGGTAGATTCTAACAGTTAAGAAAGAATCTAGGTGGTACAAATTAAAAATTGAAAGTTTAGGTGGTATTGGTGTACATACTTGCAAGTTCAAGTTGTACTTGTGCAAAATCCCCATTAGTGTAATATAGCACATTTTCTCATCCAATCAATTTTTACGAGGTGTATTGTATTTGGAGTTTGAGGGAATTTGCTTGACTCTGAAATCCAAGTTTACTCAAAATAGAGTTTTAATGAGCCAATAAAAGTCACCATGTATTGAATGAAGACTTTTTATGACTTCTAAAAAGTCTATAAAATTCTTGTGGTAATCAATTATGACTTTTTGTGTGTCTATAAAAATCTAGGTGTAATCAAAATTTTATTTGTTTTCAAGGATTTTAAAATTTCATGGATTTTGAAGGACTTTTAGTGGTTTTATGGTAAATTTTTTGCCATCATAACAAATTCAACCTCTACTCTTAAGATTTTGATTGATTTCATTGTTTCTCAATTCTCTAATGATAAACTCCATTGCCCATTATGCAATAACTATTATTATTACCACTTCCACCACCATCTTGCCAACACCACCTTACCATGACCACTTCTCCACCCTTACAACCACCACCGTCACTGCTATGAGCATCATCTCCAATCTTACTAAGACCACCACCAACACCACCATCACCGTGACCGCCGCCTCTACCATCGTCATCACCACCGCATCACCAAACCCATATCCCTACTATTCCACCATCCCAACAACATCCCGCCACCACAATCAACACCCCTATTATGATTGACGCCACTAAAGACACCAACTTTACTACCACCATCTTGTTGATCATCACCACGTGACACTTCCTCCACTATCGTTGTCACCACCACCTCATAAGACTACTTTGTCATGGTCATCATCACCATCTCAATAGTAAAAACTTAGAAAAAATAAAGCTTATCAATAAATTGGTCATTAAAAGTCTATGACAATTAGAATTCTAAAAAGTTCTAGCACTAAACTCTCTAAAATTCTGGTAAAGTCCATCATTTAACTCATTCTTTTCCAAAAAAGTAAATCATTAAAGTCTATGAAGTTTTAAAACGTTTATAATAGTCAGTAAAAGTCTACTTAAATCTGTGAATTTATAAAACTCAACAAAATTCGATATAAATCTTAATAAACTACATCCCCTTAGTCTCATAAGTGTTATTGTTCAACAATTATGCGCCACGTGTTAAAAAAAAAAAAAGTGCATTATTTGTCTAATAGACGATGACACGTTATAAACTGTGACATAAAAGAATCTTTCGTCAATATGAAGGAGTTTTTATGTGCATGTACTTTCATATGCCATCAAACTAACTTGGATAAGTCCAACTTGTGGTGGGTGAAACCAAATACAAGGGGGTTTGTTGTTTCTGTGAGTAGTGCCACACAACACAATCACGTGTTCTGGGAGAGAGCAACTTACATTCCATTGATACATTGCCATTGTAGCGTCTCGTGCCAATGATATAACTTTATATGAAGAAAAAATTACCCATTGCCAGTGTTCTAAAAATCGGCCTAGGCGTTAGGCGGTGGAGTGCCGCCCGGATTTAGTCTAAACCGCCAAGGAAAGTCGGACAGCTTATTAAACGGCTTCTGGACGAATCTAGGCGGGATTAGGTGGAGCTGGGCGGGGCTAGGCAAAGATAACTAGCTTATGTGGAGAACGAAATATGAAAAAAGAAGTTGCAAAACGCTGGAGACTCGCGAAGAAGAAGTATGTTTGAAACTTAGCCAACGTGGTTTAGGTTTAAATAAAACTTTCTGACTTTTCAAGTGTTTAGCTTTTTTACCTCTCTAAGCGGACCCACCATCTTCTTGTTTTGCTACCATTTCGCCTCCATTCGTTTTTTTTTTTTTTTTTGAGTTTTAACGAAACACTTCCGGTACTGTTCATTTTTAACGAAAAACCATTTTTTTACCTTTACCTGACACAATTCACTATACCTTTAAAAAGGGTTTTTCGTTAAAAGAGAAGTTTTTATGGACTTTTCATTAGTTTTTTTTTTTTTTTTTTTCTCTTACCCCACATCTTCGTTTTTGCAGATTTTGACTATTATTCTTTAATTTTTTTTTTAACTATCTTATTTAAGACCCACCATATTTTATAATTCTTCTTTTTATTTTTCGGTTTAAGGCTCCACCATATTTTGCATGTACTAAAATATTTACTTTAACCTCACACATAAGAATTAACCTAAAACCCTCACCTTACATATACTCTTCTTTTGAAAAAAAAAAACCTATTATTTAATTTTTATTTGTATATCATATAGTAAATTAAAAAATTAAATCAACTTATAATAAATATAGCAAATTTAATCAATTTATAATATATATAATAAATTTACTCAAATTCATGTAGGCCGCCTAGGCGCCTATCTAGACCCCGCCTAGGTACCTAGGCAATAGGCCACAACCAGCCATCTGACTAGCACTTAGCGTCTTTTAGAACCTTGCACATTGTGTTTTATTATTGACAGGGAACATTACAATGACTATGTACTCATGTCATATAAGTCATTCTCAACTTGAGTGTTTAATGCTTGAATTTCTCTTTAAAGTGACAATGTAGCATAACCAAATCGACATTGTTGCACACTGAGAAAGGATTGTAGAAAACATGGAGTAGGTAAGATGTATTAAGGGAAGTTTGAGAATCAGAGGGTGAGGATTATTGGATGGAGAGTTTTTCTGATTGAGTCCGATTGATAAAATGAAGGGCCTTGATGCACGGATTCAATCTGATTAAAAGGTTCGATGTATACCAAACTGAAAGCACACAAATGCTGCCAAGCAAGCTTATAAAAGTGATTATGAACACTCTTTCACTATTATATTATAAATAAATAAAAGTACGCATCTAAACTAACAATAACTTATCCCAATAAGATTTTACTGGATACAATCGTTCGCGAACCATTGGTTTACGAGTTGTGCAAGTTTGCGAGCACTTGATGCATCTTGAGCCATTGAGTTGTGTTAGCTTTTCACGTCCTGGACTGAATGTTGATCAGTAATTCATGTTTAACATGTCCATACAGGTAAACGTTAGCGTTTTTCTTGAATTATACTCATCCATTTATAAACTACTTCATAGTAACCTTCCTTTTCTTACTACGTAATTTATGAAAATAATTTCTTTCGTTGTCAATAAGTTATCTATACAAATGAAGGGGGATATTTTTATTCATTTAAGAAAAAACTTAATGGAATTTTTCATTAAGATTTGGAGAGTTGAATTTCTCTAATCTTATGTGCATCTTAGAAGATATGGTCCTAAGCCGTCGGATTAGAACATGATTTCAACAGGGCGTGGGTTGTGTGTATTAGTTGGGTACAGGTCAAAATCTTTTGAAGGACGGACCAGGCAATCAGATAGCCAAAGTTGCTCCCAACTATTGACCCAAAAGAGACGGCAAAGTTTCCCTTACTTATCTAGAAAGAGTTGATAGATTGGGTTCATCGTCACAGTAATATTACACTCGTATAACAAGATGTCATATGGTGAGAGAACTTAATCGAATGATTGCATTGAAACGCCATCGTAGTGGTGTACCCGTTCATGCTGTACAAATTAAATCTAATGAGGCCCATAGCTAACAAAAAATTAATTAAATAAAAGAGGCCACATGGCACCAAATGAGTCAAATTCATGAGATACCCACTATGCAATATGCATCATGGAACTGTATAATTCTGTCTTATTTATTTTTCGCAAAAAATCGAAATTAATTAAATTAAAGTATTAAATAAGAAAAAAAAAAAAAGAGGGGGACTTTTCTGAAATAAAAATAAACCGGAAATTTCCCTTTCATGCAGTCGTGCTTTGCATTTTGGGTTGTGTAGATTACAATATGTGACCACCAGAAACAGTAACAGTGGACACCGTCGGATTACAAAAAATAAAGCCACGTGGCTAACATCTGACTTAACATTTTCCCCTAAATTTAAGGTGAGGGGTTAGTGTGTGATTAGCAATGGTAGTGTGACAGGTTATTTTGGACTTGACTGTGTTGTATAATAAAGAAACATACTAATATTATCAGCCTCATGTCATCACAATTCACAAACACATAAAATACCAAAAAAGTGAGTACAAAATAAAAACCCAAGCGGAACGGTTTTCGCTTTCACAATTTTTACCTTTCGTTTCTAATTCTTATTTCTGTTTTCTATTCCCTCTTGATGTAATTCATTTCTCGAATGAAAAATAAAAGAAAAGGAATGAGGAAGAAAATAAAATGTCAAACACACCCTCTTTGTTTCTTTGTTTCTTTGTTTTTTCGTTTTTTTCTCATTGGCTACGGCTTATCTTTTTCCTTATTAATTTTATTTCTCTAGTCAAATTGTTTTCTCAAATTTTATGTGGAAGCAAAGATTTTTATGGCTGTAGTCAACAGGAAATATGCAATAATAATATGTCTTTACCTTTACCCCTCATATCACAACAATTACTGGCTAAAAATAATTAAAACAAAAAGATTTAATTCCTCCTTTTTTAAACATTAACATTAGTAATAAAAAGGTTGAAGAAATCTTTCAATGTCAACAAAAAAAAAAAAAAAAGCAAAGAATAGAAAGCTCAACATTTGCTTCATATACAATACAACAACACAGACACACAACTCAACCTCTCTCTCTCCTCTCTCTCTCTCACACATTTCATCTTCCCTTTTCACACCCATTTATGAGATTCCTGTAATGATCTTTTCTCTTCCATTGGATTGTACAGATTCCCAGCTAAAACCCCATCTAAAAAATCCCTGAATTTTCCTTGTTTTCCATATTTTCTGTGAATTTTTGGGACTAAAAGACATAAAACTCTTCTGGGTCTTTTGGCTTTTGCTTTCTTCTGCAGTCTCTCTCTGGGTTTGCTGCAGAAAAGCTCACTGGTATTGTATGCCACCAAAAAAAAGTTGGAGAGAATAATCATCTTATTTTTGTACAAATTTTGATTATTTTTCACTTTTTAGCCCAATAAATTTTCTCTTTTTTTTCTCTGTAAATTTTGGTTGAATTTAGTTTTTTTGAGTTGAGGAAAAGAGAGAGACATGGGCAAGCAAGGACCTTGCTATCACTGTGGAGTCACAAGTGAGTTCTTGTTTCTCCATTTTTTTTTTTTTTTTTTTTGCTCTTTCAATTTTGAGCACTGAAAAAAAATTGGGTTTCATTTCAATTGTTGTTTGGAGTATATATTTTATAACTGGTTGTTATGCACAGAAATGAATTGGAATCACAGAATAGAAGAGATTAACTTTGCGAAAGTGTGACGAAAAGTGAAAACCTGTTTTGTTTGCCTATGAATTCACTACTTCCAGCATCCTTGTTTATTTGAATTTGCTGTACTAGGTTGAGTTTGATTGTGTTCAATGACATTTTTCAACCCTTTACTTCTTTTGATTGGGTTTTGACTCTCACTCGAATTTCGACAGGTCCTGCAATGCATATTGAGTTTGTAATCTGTTGTGTAATGACGAACTATAGAGTAATGTCTGATTTTGTATACTTGCTCATTGCTCTTGAGGTCCTTATGATCCCTAAAAATACCTAGTCAGAGCAAATATTTGTGTCTGTAAAATGATTCAGATGTCAACGAATGTACGTTTAGCAATGCCCATGTTTCAGTTTGTTTATCCATTCCATAAGTTAGTGACAGTGTTGTTTCCCACACTCCTTGTTAACCATGTTTCCAACTATGTAGTAATTGGATTGTTTCTCTAGCTTTCGGTCTAGTTTCCTGTGTAATTGTTCGAAAATGTTCTACAATGCACTATTTTGTGGAGTCAATCTATTTGAATGCTATTTGTTCTGAAGTTTAAACCTTGAAACTGATAAGTTGCACTTGAAATTATGTATTGTAATAGAGCTAGTTTCCAGTTGAAGTTACACCATTCCTTGTCATTCCTGAAAGATTTTGTACCAGTTTCCGAACTCAGTTTGTAGTGCATTTGTTGCAAGTGTAGTCGCTGTGACTTCCAAGATTCATATCTCTTCAAAATTCAACTCCAACAACTCTATTCCGCCTAATAAAATGAATCCTCATCCATGTTTTTTTTTTTTCTGAAATGCCATTATCTTTTCTCTGTGACTAAAATCTTTGTTTAGTGTCTTCCATGGTTTAACTTGTGAGGTTCGTGTTCAGTCTTGTCATGTATACTCAGTAGTGTAAACAAGGGCAGTAGCTTTATCATTTTTTGTAGAAGTGAATTTCGGGGCTACTACTCGTACTGAGCACAGGAAAAGGATGGTGTTGATTGTTGAACGTTACACACTTGTTGTGCCTTGGTTAGCCTTTTGAAAACAGGGTAGCCTTCATTTGTCCGTAGTCCCTATCTGTCGTTTGTGAATTATTTAAAACGATTTGTGTGTACTTGGTTTTTTTTTTTCAATTACATAGATACGACAATTAACTTGGAATAGATATGCTGCGAGAGTAATGGCAAGTGGCAACGAGTAATTTTTCCATTTTAAGAGAAATAATTAGGCTCATTCAAATATATTTAGCTGCTTTACATCCTGTTTTCATCTGTATTAAGTAATTTTCTGCGCATTGAATGCTGACAACCGGGCATTGAAACAGGCACTCCTCTTTGGCGCAATGGACCACCTGACAAGCCAGTACTTTGCAATGCATGTGGATCTCGATGGAGGACTAAGGGAACACTAGTAAATTACACTCCTCTACACGCTCGAACAGAACCTGATGATTATGAAGATCACAGAGTTTCTAGGGTGAAGAGCATATCTGTAAACAAAAACAAAGAAATAAAACTGGTTAAAAGAAAGCAGAATCCTGAGAGTATGGTGATTGGAGGAGTTAATTCTGATTATTCCCATGGTTTCCGAAAGATAATTGAAGAAGATAAAAGTAATAGATCCAGTTCTGGGTCTGCCGTGTCTAACTCTGAGAGCTGCGCACAATTTGGCAGTGGAGATGCTAGTGATTTGACAGGTTGGATACTTGTGACAGTTAATATTCAATTAAAGATGTTTGAACTTTCCTCTGATTTTTCTATCTATGAAAAATTAGTCTACTTCGATCTTATTAGATTTAAGGTGACAATTACCGAGAACTGTGAAAGAAGGATGAAACTCATGCCCAATGTAGTAGGTTTTAGTGGTAGAGCACTCACACGCCCACGATCAGAGATCAACCTTATCGTCCTTTCTAATTAGGCCTCCTTTGAACCACTAAAAGAAAATATTCACTGGTCAAGTGATTTCAGAATTCTTATTCAGGCAGTTGGCCACCAATACTTTGTGCACATCTAATTATTTCTAGGATTGGCCTCCAATCCTTCATGAAATTATCTCTCATAACTTAACCTAATAATTCTTACTGTTCTTAATCGTTTGAGTGATCTTTTCCAGGTCCTGCTCAGTCGATGGTATGGGACTCAATGGTACCTTCTAGGAAAAGGACCTGTATAGGCCGTCTTAAGCCATCTCCTGTGGAAAAGCTCACAAAGGATCTGTATACTATTTTACATGAACAACAGTCTTCCTGCTTCTCCGGGTCTTCTGAAGAGGATTTGCTTTTTGAGAGTGAAACGCCAATGGTTTCTGTTGAGATAGGCCATGGAAGTGTTCTGATTAGGCATCCCAACTCAATAGCACGAGAAGAGGAATCTGAAGCTAGCTCGATCTCGGTTGATAATAAACAGTGCCTTGCAAATGAGGTTTATTCCCGTTCTGCAACCTTTTTTGTACATAATAATAACAAGGGTGTCAATATGGCCAGTACTGTATCTGGAAGGATGAATAACGTTGCAGGACAAGGAATGCAACATGAGCCACTGAAAAGGTAATACTATCCTGTACTATTTAACAGACTTTGATATGTGCTCTTGTCAATTATATGTCAAAAGGACAAACATGAGTGATATTGCTCAACTACAATGCTTTGTACATGTTGATAGGTGTTTATATTTATCAAGCCCAGAAAGAAATTAAGGACTTTTGGTTAAGCACCTACCTTAGAAACACAAAGTAACCGACCTTTCTGCGAGTCATGGATCATTTTTAAGTATCTAGTGGTAGCAGGATGGAAATATGGCTTTTCGGTGATAAATTTGTTTATGAAGTATCTGCATGCAGTTAAAAGTAGCAGATACTTTGGAGAAAGAAAGGTGATGTAAAATCGGTTTCTCACACCATAACTAATAGTGTTATTGTTTGGATTTGCAGGGATAAGTCTCAACTTGAGAACTTCCAAATCCTGGGAAACCATAATTCACCACTGCGTCATGTAGATTTAAATGTAAGTTGAATTGTATGTTACAAAAGAAAGAAGTTCCCTCAAATTCCTTTGTTTTTTGTTACTTAAGAGTAATGAGCCTCATGACAATATTCTCCCTTAAATTTATGTACCCTATATCATATTTCAACAAGTTAATGAAAGCTTAGTGATGTGACTTGTTCCATGTATGCGTAAATTTTCACCCTAACCAATATTGTGATTTATCAAACATGTTTAGGTTGTAAAACTTACAACTATTTTCCTCTTGGCAACAGCTTCTGGAGTTTCTATTATATTTTCAAGCTCATAATTCATCTGTTTGAATAGTTGTCCTTCGTTCAATTTTGAGCGCTTACATAGTTTCAGTCCTTGTTTGGTGCAGGATATTTTAAATTTTGAAGAGTTTACGAGGCAATTGACAAATGAGGAACAACAGCAATTACTGAAGCATCTACCTCCAGTTGATGTTGTTAAATTTCCTTATAGGTTAGAAACCTTGTCGTATGATTTAGTAGCATATTTTGTGGTTAACCACTGAAGATCGAAATCCAAGAACAGTTTACAAGTATAGCAGTGAACCATCTATTATTCCAAAAGAAATATATCAATGTGTGCGGCATTGCAAGCTTCATATGGGCTTTCAGATCCCGAAAATATGACAGATTAGCTACCAAGTTGAAATTTACATTTGGGAATTTAAGAAGTTAGACATATTGACATAATAAACGACATTCATGGTGGTTTGTTTGTTTTTTGTATGTGCAGCCTCAAAAGCATGTTTGATAGCCCTCAATTCAGAGAGAACTTGACTTCCTTTCAGCAATTGCTAGCAGAAGGCGTCTTTGATATCTCCTTCCTGGGGGTAAAAACCGAAGACTGTAAGACTTTGAAAAGGCTTGCATTGTCCAGTTCTCCAAAATCTAAATGGGTTGAACGCTATCATCTTCTCAAGGTTTGAGCTTTTCTAAAATTTGAATATCATTACAAAGGAATGTCAAAGTGAATTTACAATAGTTGCTATCTATTGTTTTCCACAGAAATGTAAAACTAGCTCTGGAAAGTCTGTTGTTTCTGGGCTTAACATGGCATCTAGTAATCTTCGACATGTCAAGAGACTGTGGGACAACGAGACTCAAAGTTTCCCAGGTTAGCTGAAAGTTCTCTTTTCTTATATTTAGTTGAATGGTGGAATTCTTGCCTGTATATCTCTTTTCGATACATAAACATTACTTAAGATCAAACAAAAGTGAACATCTTAGTAACATAACATTTGCAAAAGATTGTCTACCATTGTTTTAAATTTCCCTTGTTTCTATGCACTCACTTCTTGGGAGGACTGCTGGAATACACAATCCTGAGTTTCACTTTTATCAAACTTCTATAGTTATCCATTACGGGGGTTTTGTATTTTTCATGTGCATGAAGTATCATGGGTCCATAAAGTGCTGTTGAAATCTTGGAACTAATTCCAACAAGGCATGTTTTATAAGACAACAATCGTAGTGTATTAGGGTTCAATAACGCACTTATGCTCACTCCTGTACATTGAATGAACTAAAATGGTACGACACCTCTCATACTCACACAGCCATGTGCTCAAAGAGCAACTTCACCACTATCTGTACATGGAATTTTCATCATTTAGCGAAACAATTCTTCAATATAATGAAAAATTAGAACTATTCTTAACTATCTTGCATATTTCAGATGTAAAGATTATGAAAAGCCCCAAAAGGATAATTATGAAGGGTAGCTATGAAAACAAGGATCCCATGGACTACGATGGAGGTTCTTGCTTTAGTCCAAAAAGCCTATTTGCGTTGCCTACTGATGGGGGTTCTTTCCTAATGGATTCTATGAATTTTGTTGACGAGAGTTCTGACCAGGATCTACTCCTTGATGTTCCGTCCAATGGCTCTTTTGCCCAAGCAGAGCTCCTTCACCCAGCCATGAGTTTTGGTGCCCCACAGGCAAGCACTAGTAGTAGCTCGATATACCCACATGTACTCCATCCCTGACAAGTTTGGAAATGTCATATGCTATGTCGATAAATACAACCATGTAGGTACCGTACACCTTCGGCCAAAAGCCATGATAGGGTTCATGTATTTTGAATGGTAAAGACGTGAATGAGGTTCGATGGTTGCTCTCTTTTCCCCCTTTAACTCTTTGAACCTGAAACTCTTAAGGGATGAAATTTGGGTGGGTTTTTTGTATAGGTTGACAAACAGGTTGTAATATAACTTATATTGCACAACTGCTAAGTTGGTTTTTGTATGAATTCTCTAGTTTTTTTTTTTGGGTAATAAGTCAGATGCTATTTTGGTGGCTTTGGTTGTTGTTGCTTATTAGCGGTGCTGATTGAACAAAAAAAAAAAAAAAAAAAAAAAAGGTGAGAGAAAACAAATAACTTTGCGTGGTGCATGTGAAAGGAGTGGACATTTAGCCTGCTTTTATGCCTTTTTCGAATTGTACAATTTTGTTGACTTACATGCTTACGATAAGGTTTTTTTCCATATCCAACAATTCACTCCACTAAGGTTTGTTAGTTTGCTAATATTCTTAAAGGTTTAAGGGAAGAAACGTTCAAGTCATGAGATAGACATCAAAAATATACAATCGGAAATAGCTAAGAATATTCCAAACTTAGAAATTACGATGTGTGACCAAACTTAGCAATATCAAACAAATAGTGCATATTCCAAAACATATGTCAATTCTTTCCAAAAGATGAACCTTTCCAAATTGTGCAACTTCAAAGGAAGAAGACATGGCAAATTTGGCCTTTTAAATAGAAGAAAAGACCAAGAAGGTGAGATATACATGCAATACAAGGAGATGCAAGCCAATACACAAGCAAGATGTTCATACAAAAATGGTTCCATGTGCCCAATAATACACTATACATGAGCAAGATGTTCACACAAAAAGGTTCCACATTTACTACTTCCAAAAGTCCTACCTCAGTTGCTATGCTTCTGTTCTTCAAGGTTGGCCACCTTGTTCAAATCCGAACCCGCCTTTCGGCCACCACGCCGGTTGGGGAAAAGTCATGCCTCTGCGCCTACTTATCTCCAAAAAACTACAGTTGCCAATCTCATTGTTACCATTATCATCACCATTATATTTGTTTTTCAGAAGTTTCAACACATCCAATATAGAAACCTCCTCCTTCGTCCCCTCCTTGCCGTCCATCGCACTCGACCCTGCCTGCCCACTGATCGATGGAGGCAGCTTCCGCCGCATCCACAGCTTCTCCATTCGGCGCAATTCCTCAATAGTCACATTAGGTATCCTCTTCATTATGTCTTCTATGCTTTCCTCTTCCTCACTGTCCGATTCAGATTCTTCGACACAACTCTCACTCTCGTCTTCAGAAGAGTCCAGCTTCCTCACCTCAAATTCTTTCTCGCTCGACTTCTCATTGGCGCCGTCAATTTCATGACTTTTGCCTGAATTACAGCCGTGACTGTGCGGAACCGTTGCCTGAAACTCCGATTTCCTCAAATCGTGCTCGGAAACCCTCAATTTCTTCAACGGCGACTCCAATTGACCGCGTTCCGAAGCCAATTCTAATATGAAACCCGTAACCTCCATCGTTTCCGCCTCAGAAAACCCTAGATCCGTGTCCCGCCCCAAATCAACCGCACCGGCGGGGCCATCTGTAAAACCATCGCCGGAGGGGACGGTTACGCCGGGCCCATCTCCAGCATCCTCGTACGGACAATCATCATCATCATCATCGTCTCTCCGATCGACTTCCGCCAGCGGAGTTATACCATCTGAGGTCGGTGGATGCGAGTCTTCGGGCGGGGTCTGGAAGACGTCTTGGGAGGCTCTGTTGTTGCTGGTGCTGCCACTGCAGATGGGATCTTCGTCGTCAGAGGTCTCTGGAGGCGAGACCATAATGATTGCGGTGGAGATGACGTCATCTGCGGAGTTCAAGTCAGACGACGAGTCGTCCGGAAACTGGAAGGAGTCGTCGTTGTCGTACATGAGGCCGCCTTTCTTTGGGGTTAGTTCGTTCGTCTTCACCCCCGTCCTTTTAAAGGGTCTGGAATTTTTCATTTATTTTTTAATTTAATATTTGAAGGGTTTAGGAGATTCGCGCCAAAGTTCTGATCGACGGTGGAGGGATGACTGATGAGATGGGTTTAGGCGGGTTCACTTTTGGATATTTAAATGTGGCGGGCGCTTTAATGTTTTTTTTTTTTTTTTTGGAAATTCAAGTGCGATATTCATTTCATAAAGAGAACAATGTACAAACAAAGGAAAATGTGCTAACAATGGGCCTCGATAAAAAATTTCCCGAGGATCAACCCAATTGAAGGGAAAAAGAGTGTCCCGCACCAACAAACTTAATAAATAAAATTATCCTCCAAAAGAAGATCATAAATTACATTGGAAGATTCCTCAAACCAAGAAACTGGATGCTCCAAAGTTAAACTAAGTTTAGCTAACCGATGAGCCACTGTATTGGCATCTCTTCGCACAAAGTTAGCTTTCCACTATTGGAAAGGTTGTAGGAGCCTTCGTGTGTCATTCATCAAATGCCCGAATGGCCCATGATTAACAGCAATATTATTTTGGATTGCAGCTATCACCAATAGAGCATCTCCTTCCAATATCACATGTTTCGTCTGCCATTGTTAAGCAAATAAAGCAGCTTCACGAGCCGCTGCAATCTCTGCAAGCATAAGTGATGCAATACCAATGAACTTCAATGTCATGGCTGCAACAAAACCCCCAGCCGCATTCCTGATAACCATGCCAACGCCTTCCACCTCCTCATGTTCATCCCACGCACCATCAAAGTTACATTTTATCCATCCTTCCTCCGGCTTCCTCCATTTATGCACATTGTCAGCCTTATTTTTCGGTTGCTCCTCATTCTATTTCTTAAATTCCAACAACCAAGTGTGAGCTTGAAGTTGGATTTCCTGTGGTGGTAACATTGAGCCCTTCCATAGCAGTTCATTACGAGCTTTCCAAATATTCCAAAGCAAAACAAGCGCTAAATCAAAGCTCTCCCTTGAGAGAGAAAAAGCTAAACGAGCCAACTAATCTTGTAACCCAACATCTCTGTGCTGCATAGTTTATAATCCCAAGTGGCTAAAGAACCATGTTTCCGTGGCTCGAGGGCAATGCAAAAGGACGTGCTCAATCGTTTTAGGTTCGTTATCATAGAAAAGACAATAATCATGCATATGTACCTTTCTCATCTTCAAATTGACTCTAAATGGCAAAGCATTCAAACAACCCCTCCAGATACAAATTTTGACTTTACCTGGTACCCTAGCACGCCACAAGGCCTTCCTAAGAAACTTGATCTCCGTCGTCACCGCTGAACTAAACGGTACTTCACCACAATTTCACTACAAGTCCGAGCAATGAAATATGCACTCTTAGTCGTAAAATTTCCTTTAGGGTCTTTAATCCAAATCAACTCATCAGGTGGACTAAAAAAACTCAAAGAATGCTCAAAATAAGGTTGGCCTCTTCTTCAAAGAACATCCGAGATACCAAATACGTATTCCATCGAACACGATCTGACTCCAGCATAAGGGATCTCTGAGTAAGGCTAGGATGTACTCCTACTAGTAAAGGACTGAGCACTTTTGCATAATTATCTCGCGGTAACCAGTTGTCACCCCACATTTTAATGTTCAAACCATTATCCACCTGCCATCGAGCTCCACTTTGAATCAACACTCTAGATGCCGCCATGCTTTTCCAACAATAGGAAGAATTTGGCTTTACTGTAGCTTGTAGAAATTCCGTTGCAGGGAAATAATGAGCCTTAAAAACTTGGGCAACAAGAAAGTGTGGTTGCTGGATAATACGCCAACCTTGCTTAGCAAGCAAAGCTAGATTGAAAGCATACAACTCTTTAAAGCCCAACCGGCCTTCACTTTTAGGCTTACACATCTTCTGCCAACTCACCCAGTGAATACGTCTTTTACCAGCTTCTTTCCCCCACCAAAACCGTGCAACCATTTGATTTAACTCATCACAGAATGTCTTTGGAAGCAAAAAGGTCTGCATGGTATAAAAAAGGACTACATGGGCCACGATTTTAATTAAAATCTCTTTGCCAACACTACTTAGGAGACTCCCAGGCCATCCATTTAGTTTTTTCCAAAGCCGATCTTTGATATATGCAAACGTAGTCTTCTTGGATTTACCAATGAAAACAGGCAACCTAAGATAACGATCATGGTAATCCACTCGGGTCATACCAAGGCAATCAGCAAGCAATTGAGCATCCACTTCAGTCACATTTGCACTAAATGCCACACAACTTTTGGAAAGATTAACCATTTGCCCCAAAGCCAATTCATAAGATCTTAACAGTTCCTTCAGTTCACAACATTCATGCAAAGTACTTCTGGCAAAAATAAATCTATCATCTGCAAAGAGTAGATGATGTATACTAGGCGCACCATTATAGACCTTGATCCCTTGTATCCGTCCTTAAGCCTCCCACACATCCAACACTACTGAAAGACCTTCTACATAAATCACAAACAAGAACGGAGACAACAGATCCCCTTGCCGAATACCCCTTTTAGGTTGTACGATGCCCACTGGTTCCCCATTAAGCTTGAATGAATAAGAAACTAAAGTGACACACATCATGATCCAATTAATCTATTCCTTGGTGAAACCCAATCTTCTCATAATTTGTTCTAGGAAAGTCTATTCGATGTGGTCATAAGCTTTACTGATGTCTAATTTCAACGCCATCACACCATTCCAACCACTATTCTTCTTTTTCATACAGTGAGCAATTTCCGATGCAACCAAACAATTGTCCGAGATTAATCTTCCAGTAATAAACGCACTTTGGGAGGGCAAAATGATATCCGGTAAAATAAGCTTCAATCTATTCGTGAGCATTTTGGAACAAATTTTGTATATCACATTACACAAGTTGATTGGCCGGAGTTGAGTCATAGAGGTTGGGTCTACTTTCTTGAGAATAAGAGTTACATGCATAAAATTAATTTTCCGAAGCATACTCCCCATTGAAAGAAGATAGTGTACTCCATCACAAATATCATGGCCAACAGTTGCCCAATGTTTTTGATAAAACCCAGGAGTCATTCCGTCTAGTCCGGGCGACTTGGTAGGATGCATTTGGAGCAAAGCATACTTGATTTCTTCATCAGAAAATGGTAACAGAAGACTCTGGTTCATCTCGGCTGTGACTTTTGGTGCAACCGCGCTTAGAATTTCATAAGCATCTACTACACATGTGGAGTCAAATAATTTCGTAAAATATTCCACAATTACCGGTGCAACGTTACTTTCATGCCACTGCCCTACTTCATCAAACAAACCGTGCAGCCCATTTCGTCGATGTCGTCTAGTTGCTTTTTGATGAAAGTATCTGGTATTTTGATCCCTAAGATGCAGCCAATTCTCTTTGGATCGTTGATGTCAGAACGCCTCTTCTTGTGCAAGTAGCGAGTGTAAACGAGTATACAAATCATGTCGTTGAGCAATAGTTGTTTCAGTGAATGGTTTACCAAATAAAGCTTGTAACTTATCTTCCGTTGCCACTATTTCACCAGGAATTGAACGTTCAGTACTCTTCACCCACTTTAACAGAAGAACCCTCGTAGCCTTGATCTTCTCTGTAACTTGATACATAGGGGAACCCGTGAAATTTGTAGACCATCCCGTTTATACCGCTGTCTGACAACCATCCCGAATTGACCATCCATCTTTATATCGGAAACTTTTCTTAAACTTTGCTCTTCTCCTAACTTCCCACGCCAACAAGATTGAAATATGATCCGAAGGCGTAGGCTTCATATGGACAATCTGAAACCTGGAAATAAATCAATCCATTTCTGTGTGGCAAGCGCTCTATCTAGTCGAACCTTAATACCACCACCCCTCGTCGTTACCCAACTAAACTTGTTACCAACAAAAACCATGTCTTATAGTTCACAATTCAACATTGCATTCCGAAATCCTTCCATTTGCCTCTCGCTTCGTACATCACCACCCTCATGTTCAACGGCTTGGAAAACTTCATTAAAATTCCCCAAACAACACCATGGTAATGATGAATTTTCCTTGAGACGTTGAAGCAACTCCCAAGATTTGTATCGTTTAGATTCAACTAGATAGTCATAAAAGAACGTAAGTCTCCAATGAAAAGCATCTCCCACCCCGCCCACCTTAAAATCAATATGATTCGAAGAATATGAGTGGAGTGAAAACTGGGTTTCCTCTTTCCACATAGCACACAGGCGACCAGAACTCGGTAACGTAAACACACAATCAAACTTTAACTGTGATTTTAGCTTCTCCATATGTTCTCTGGAGCTTTTAGTTTCGCATAGAAAAATCACCGCGAGATCTTTATAGAGAACGAGTCTCTTAAGCGCTCAAATTAGACAGATGTTCCCAAGCCCCCAGCAATTCCAATTAATACAACTCATTGCATTCGGCGGGGTTGAACATCGTTAACCTTCGCCTTTGTAAAATTCATTGAACTCGAGGAAGCATGTTTCTTTGTGCTTCCAACATAATCCATTTCCCGATCCATACGTTTCCCCAGTTTAGGGGGAACAAACTAGCTACGGTTCAGCCTCCTACTTCCCTTATTACGCCCCGGATGTCGTTTAAAATTTTTGCAAGCCAATTTTCGATTTCCAAAAATGAACATATCCAGATTGAAAGGATCAGATCCCAACGAAAGTATAGGTTCAACCTGGTGATCATAAATTTCCTTCCTATAATCCCTAACAACATCATCTTTTGAGCGCCAAACACCACTGCTATCCTGAGGTGGATTACCGTGTTCCATAAAGACCCATTATTGTGCATTCGACTTCAAGATCTCAGTACCAAATAAAAGCAAAGGTTGACGTGGACTCAATAATGGCTGCCCAGACAGTTGGTTAAGAACACCCTTCAATCCCCTCAGGAAGTTGATAGCAATGGGTGCCACATATGGCAAGATTGCCATAGAATCATCCTCCAACTTATCAGCCATAACTGCTTTATTAAGATCAAGAATAAGTTGCCGTGAATGCCTCCCCTCAGACATGTTACTATCATGCATGTTCAATCATAAACCAATGTCATCCGTACCACCATTCCACGACTCTTGTACTTTGGAAGGTGCTTCATCCTGATTACCCCACCAAACTCGTCCTCAGCCCCCACATCTTCCTCCATAATATCATCCATGTCATCCACGATTGGCGCTTTCATAGCCCAACCACCATCACGTCCCAGCCCAAACCGTTTACCAACAGGCTTTCTATAGTCCTTCCCCAGCACATCATCTTGAAACCACCTCCCATAAGGTATGGCATAGTCATTGTCATCTTGTCCTTGATATTTTGTACACTGATCCTCCACAGGATCCATCATGCCACATAAGAAGCAAGTGAGTGGCAATTTTTCGTATCAGATATCAACATTCAACGTACGACATTCTAACTGCAATGCCATATAACCCCTCAAAGGTTTTTGAATATCCAGTCGAACCTTAATTTTGAGAATGCTTCCAAATTGTTCCTCTTTTCTACTCTGATCAGTGAGTACATAATCCCCTAAGTGGTTACCCAAAAATTTCCCCATCTAGTGTGTCATATAATAGAACGGTAGTCCTTTAACTTGAATCCAAAATTCTTGATGAACCAGCGAAACCCTCGTTGGATTGGTCATGTTATCTACCTCCGCAAGAACCAAAATGAACTGTTTATTAAACAGCCAGCCCCCCTCAAGATGGTAGTTCGCTCATAAGGAGAGTTGAATCTGAAAGCAAAACGATCATCTTCGAGATTGAATATTAGCACATTCGCTTAAGGGCGCCATAAATTCCTCATCTGTCGCTTAAAACTCTCCTTGTTTATTGGTTTAGAGGAAAGAACTTTGCCCACCAGAACACCTTTGAAGATTTCAAAGACCCCACTTCCTGTTTGTCAACCATGATGACTTCTTGTTCCTCCTCTGTAATAGCAAACTGTCCCGAGAACTTTGAGACTATCTCTTCCATTGTCGTCAGTCCTTTTGTAAGCCAAAACCAACCCCACGTGCACACTTTGAAACACCTTGTTGAGAATTACAGGACTCTCTCGCACACCATTAGACAACTAAATCACACTCAGCCCTCACGCCTGCCTACTCGTCGGAAAAAGCAACCTGAATCACTGAAACCTAGATTTTTCGATATTCTTAGCCGTCGCTCTCCTAGAGTTTGCGAAAAAACCTAGAGAGCCTTTTTCCTAATTATTGGAGATAAATTGTGAAAATTTAAAGAATGATATATTTAAATAGGATAAATTCCAATTTATTACCTCAAATTTGAGGTCAATTGCAATATCTTAAAACATCTTTAAAACATCAATCTTCTATATTTACTTATTATTTATTTCAATTTATATCCGTTAGAAAATTTGTTAAGTTAAACGTTAAGTGATGACGTGACAACAGTCAGTTCTATTTTCTGGGCTGATGTGGCTACAAAACTTGTGCCACAAAAAAAACAATTATTAAAAATTATTTCAATTCAGTTAATATTTTTATTTAAAAAATTGAAAAAAAAAAACAAAAAACAAAACAAAAAAAAAAAAAAACCAACGTCTTCCTCACCATCAGGCCACAGCCACCCTTTTGCCATCACCACCGCACCTCTCCCTCGGCCCTACGTGTGGTGGTGCCCTTCTCAAATAAACTATAAATGATACTTTTGCGGCATAGAGGCGCCGTCCATTCGCTTAAGGAAAATTTTCCTCATTATTGGTACCATATTTTAACGATACTTTTGCCATCACCACCGCACCTCTCCCTCGGCCCTACGTGTGGTGGTGCCCTTCTCAAATAAACTATAAACGATACTTTTGCGGCATAGAGGCGCCATCCATTCGCTTAAGGAAAATTTTCCTCATTATTGGTACCATATTTTAACGACAGTACTACTCATTGACATGTTTACTTAAAAAAAAAAGAGGTTAATAATGTTACCATGAGGCACGTGAACTGTTAGATACATACACTATAACGACTTTTATCTGTACTTTCGTATTAATTATCAACAGATATCGCACAATCATTAAAAGCAATGTATTACGAAGTTTGTGAGTTTTCATTTTGTATGTCTTTTCTTATACATTTTTTCTACATCTCCCTCACCACCACTCCTCCACTCTTCTACATCACCTGTTTCTCTCTTGTATTTCCCCTTCAATTCTAACACAAAAGGAAAAATTACAAACTAAAAAGAAATGGGAGTTTTAACCAAACACTCCCGGTACTGTTCACTTTTAACGAAAAACCACATTTTTACCTTTCTCTGGTACTATTCACTACACATTTATTTGTCATTTTTCATTAAAACCAAAGTTTTTTTGAACTAAAACATGTCCCAAGTTTTAAACTAGCATCTTTTTCTCAACCAAACCAAAACCTAAAGAAAAACAGATCATGATATGACTTTTTTGTAATTGTGCACAAACAAACTAAGTCTTGCGGTCTTTTTCATATATGAAGTGGAAGGCTCTAGAATGACAAATTTGAAAATAAACGGTGGACCTAAATGTGTGTGCATGAGAGTTCAAACACCACATACATATTTGGGTTCAAAACCGTCATTCTAGAGCTTTCCACTTGATGTATTAAAAGGACTCCTAGACTGAATTTGTTTGTGCACAATTACAACAAAGACAAATCTTGACCTGCTTTGCCTTGGATTTTGGTATCGTTGAGAAAAAGAAGATAGTTTAGAGGCCTTTGAAGGCCAAGATGAAGCGGAAGATGGTTCAGAGCACTCTAACGAAAGCGTCCTCCATTTGAGGTGGGGGAGAAGGACCAGAGATTTTTTTCTACCAAGGAAAAATACCAGGGAGGGAGAGAGAGAGAGAGAGAGAGAGAGAGAGAGAGAGAGGGTTGCTCTGACTATTGTGAAGAATGTGAGAGTGACAATGTGATTTTATGGCCAAGGAGAAGAGGATGTATATGGAATGGATTTGGTACGAATTTTCCCCGCTTGTTCGTTGTAGAATCTACATGTGGGAAATCTTAGGCACATATGGAAATGCTACGCTTGCAAAATTTTAAATCACCACCAAAGAACGGAGAGATAAAGATGGAGGAATTTACAAGTGCTTTTCTTTTTTGTTTGTTTGAGTGCAAGGATGGTGGGAGTTACAACTCATTTGGAACTTTGAAATTATATTAGAATATTAACTATTTTTGTATTTACAAATTCTCCGATCTTCTTGAATTGAAAAGATTTAGGATCGCCTATAAGAAAATTATGCACTTGAATTAAGTGACTAGAACCATATCTTTGACTTATAGGTGGTGGTGGTGGTGATGGTGACAGCGGCGGTGATTGTGGTGGTGGTGTTGGTTCTCAAAGAAATCGTGATTATCAATTCAGCAAGAGAAACAGGTGAAAGGAAAAACATATCAGTAAACCGCTTAGTCATGTAGGTGGTGGGGACACTACTCAAAAAATTATAATGATATTTTCGCACCATAAGGCGCCGCCCGCTCGCTTCAAGAAAAAGTGATTATTGTTTACCAGTAATTATAGCACACTTGAGCAAGTTAAATACGATATAACGACCAATTTTGTTTTATATGTAGTTTCATATTGATGGTCAACATATATCGCAAGTCATTGAACCAATGTGCCAGACAACAAGAGTCATGCTCCTAGTCATTGAAAATTTTGGCATCCATCTGCTTTCAGAAAAACCCTCCTCAAACAAACACGCTTGCGGCCGCTGCACCACCAATTGTGGCGCGTTCATTGGACTGACTGGCTTAATATTTGGGTTCCAAAGAAATTCAATTTGCTTAGCTTATGAGATAGCCTTAGGTTCTGATAAGTGTCTCCTATCGGCTAACAATCGACAGTGTTTAGAGTGGCTAGTCGTTGAATGGGTTCAAAAGGTTCGCCCTTGCACCCGAGTTCTTGGTCTGGCCCGAGTCCTCTCCTCCCCTAAGGAGGAGCGAACAAGTATGTTTCGAAAATCATTTCGATACAGAAAATCATTCAACATATATAAAAGTTAGAAAAGCTAAACAAGGACCCCGCCGTTTCGCTACAGAAAAAGTTTGATATTTATGTTTCAAAAATATAGCCATTACAACCATCCAGTCACCTAATCGTACAAAACATTTCACGTTTGTGTGTTCAAGGGGAAAGCCACCACCCCTTCTCCATCACACCCAAAACCACTCCCTTTCAACTAGAAAACCGTTTGCCGAAAATTAGAGTTTAATAGCAATTCCCACACACAACTACACGAACAAAATCCTCCATCTTTAGCGCATGGAACAAATATAAACTGTAAAATCCTCTCCGAGCACAGATTCGCTTCCCACCCTTCTGCTTCAAAATCTGAGGGTCAAATGGTACTCCACGCATCTTAACCCTCTTGACTTTCATCCTTGACTAGCCTGATCATGTCATCAATTCGGAGAATTGTAATAGCTGCTTCAGTTGCAAACTGCCAAACAAAAAATGTTTCGATTTAACAAACATTGCAAGGCTGTTAATTGAACAAGACTTGTCCAAAATTATTACTGATTTGTATGTGGGATTTTGCACCTGAATTATCTTCACTTTACTCATTGCAGGCTCAATGACTCCGGCTTCAAGGTTGTTACGAACTTCTCCTTTTAATAGGTCTAAGCCCATGCTGCAACATTTTAAAGCAATCACAATAAGTATGCAGTCACAGAATGTGCAAGTCTTTCTATGCATCCAAGTCAGAATAATTTCAGTTGCATTACCACAATGCCACAAAATTCAATATACAGACACGCCATAAACAAAGAGGACTACGGAAACCAAAAAGAAAATCAACACTCCAGTAAGCATTCCCCAAAAGAAAAAATGTGCCATCGGGAAGAATTGCCACGGCAATAATCAGAATACCTAGAATAATCCTTATCCTTCTTGTCAGTCTTGGTTGTTGCCTTGGTTTGTGCCCTGTGGTGGTTGGCCCGTAGTATTGAAACTAGATCTGTAGAATCCTTGGCAGCATTGACGGCAAGCACCTAAACCAGATAAAAGTCACAATACAAACACCATTAACAGACAAGAATAGCAGAAAGACCACTAAAACACAACATGCTCTAAGATGTTTAGAACCTTTGGTATAATCAACAAAGCTTCAGCAAACTCAGCAATTGCCAACTGCTCACGTGATCCTAATGTTGTAGCAAAACTCTCCAAATACACAGACAATGCAGACTCAACCGCACCTCCACCTGGAACCACCTGTATGGTATTATACCAATGAAGGTAAATAACAAGAAACTCAAAAAGAACCCACGATCATCAAGCTTGGCGGTGAAACCTTCCCAGTTTTATCTTTTTCTTTCCATTGAAAAATACATTTCAAGTTCTCCCACACCTCCCCCACCCAACACACACACACACACACATGATTCGGAAGAATCTACAAAAAAAAATTGCATTGCACAAATCAAGTAAACTGACATAAAATCCATTTCTCATGAAGTACCTTACTAATAGCAAATAGCAGCAAAAATAATTTAGTTCAGGAGAGAGTGAATTTAAAATGTTCTGATCCTTTTCTTGTCATTGATGTATTAAATAGATGTTACTATGTGTTATCTCATCAAAAAGCCCAAGTAAAGGGAGGGAAGGGACAAAAGCATCAACAATCCAGTTGCTGATATAGGATCTACGATATCGTTTAAAAGAAAAGGACCACAAATACTCAAAGACAATGTATTCCATAAATTTCTTGCAATCATAATAATTAAAGAAAAACAATAATTAATTTATCACCACTACCAAACAATGCACACCATTAAAAGAAAAGATCACCAACCCATTTTAAACACTGGAGAAAGAACTCAGGAAGTGCCAAATTTTACCATGTTAGATTCTAGAGTCCTCTTGACAATAGACAAAGCATCATGAAGGGCTCTTTCCATCTCATCAAGCATATAGTCATTTGCACCTCTGAGGATCAATGACACCTGAAAATAATATATTGAAAAAATCAGTCCATACCATATGATTATAGAAAATGTAATACTCGTCTAACTCCATTACTTCTTGAATAGATTGGTCATGGTTATGTGCACTTATCTAAGTCATGTCCTACACATAAATGCATAAACTTCACAAAAACTTCAGGAATAAGAACTCAAGTCAAGCAGGAAAAAATGTTAAAAATTTAATTGAACTCACTCACCGCACTGTTATTTTTTGTTCCTTTTATCAAAATCACATCATCATCAGAAATGCGCTCCTCCACAACTTCATCGGCAGATCCAAGTAGTGACGTATCAAATGTTTCCTCCCCTTCCATATCAGCGAAAGTTGAAACCTACAGATAAAAAAACAAGATGACATAATTATATGGATCTACTTTCTGACAATAAAAAAACAAATACAACATGAGTGAACAAGTAGTCCACTGATTGATTGTTTTCAATTAAGAATTGTTTAGTAGTATACCGACGTATTGTTTTCAAGAGTCCACTGATGTACTGTTATCAAGTATTCCACCCTAAATTTGGGTTTAGGTTCTTCACGAAAAAAATTTACATATTCATGCGTTGTTTTCAATTTATAGGCTGATGATCAGGATATGACACGTGATGATTCCAAAGGAAAATAGAATTGCAAAAGAAACCATTTCCATTGAACACGAGTGATAGCTGAACTCCAAAATGATTCCAAAGGAAAATTACTCTGCGTGACAATTATATTATTAGAGAAGACATGAAGAATATTACCATTGTTGCACCAGTAGCCTTAGCAACATGGCGCATATCTTCTTTCTGAACACGTCTTACAGCGATAGCCCCAGCCTCCACAAAATACTGAAAAAACAATCAAGGATATAAAGTTTATGCAATTGATGAGCTTAATACACCCGGTGCATTGATAAACACTCATTGTAGATAGATTGCACACTAACAACAGTGAAGCCACTTAGAAGACTCGACATATACCCACACCGCCAATATATAAATCATATTTCTTTGTATACCAAATAACAACAAAGAAGTTAAAATAAAGACAGTACAACTACTAGTTAGTTTCATAACATGGTTACTTTGAGACCTCAAACTTCTGCATTTTTGTATTAAACAACAGCATATTTTATAGTCATAAAGATGTATTGAAGTGGATAAGAGTAACATATCATAAAGATCATACACAATTTTCAAATAAGAGAGGAACCTACAAAAAAAGTATCGCCAAAAACATTAACCGTGAGTGTTCGGCCATTCAAATTTTTGGCCTGGTCCAAAGGTGTAAGACCAAGCTAACATTAACCATAATATAAAATTAAAAAAAATGATAATAAGGGATCTGCTATTGGCACTCCATAAAAGTCTTCCTGCCCTCCTTAGTGAAAACAAAATAAAAGGGGGAGGACTGCAAGATGATTTTTTTGGAGTGCTAATAATCTAGAACTACAAAATTGAATATCAGTTGTGGCTTATCTAAAAAAGTTAGAGAAACAAATCACATAAGAATCTTGCCTTGAGTGCCATGTCGTCAATCCCCTTTGTAGTCAGAATAACATTTGCTCCAGCTTTCAGAAGTTTTTCAATACGCTCTTTTGTCATATCAGCTTCTCTGTAGAGATATACATATCATCAATACATTACCAAACACACAATAAAGCATCAATAGATGGCTTTTTAACATAATGACAATCATCAATACAGAAAAAAGTGATTCAAATCCTTTCCCAAGTGTAAGCAATGATCAGTAACATCCTTAACTTCCCAAGCCTATCTATTTGAGGCAGTTATCATTATGTTTGAGGATTCATAGCAGTTTTTGAATCCAAGGTACATTCCATAATTCAATATGGGCCTAACAGTTTTAATGATTAAAGGGTGATTGAGCCAAGTCTTTTTAGCGGTATGGAGAAAAGGACTACATAATATCACAGCAGAATCACCTATTCTATACCACAGCATGCTAAACTGTGTTCATGCCCTCCAACAACATGCTATGGACAGGGTCTGCAAAGCTGGTTACGTGATATACACATGCAATGATATGATGTATAAATTAAGGTCGATCATCTTATCACCTTTGGCGAATTTTTTCAAGCTCCCTGGGATCACTAACTAAAACTTGGACACCCATTTGCATTTTGGTTTTCTGAAGATTAAAGTCAAGACAGGCAATCTTTGCAGGGGAAACTCTAAGTGGCATTCCTTGTGCAGCACGGCCTGTATTTAGTGCATAACCAGTTAAGAGATAGCTATCTCTTGCACTTTTTCCATGAGCTTTCAAAATATTAATCCCCTGAAAATAAAAAGAGCAACTAAGACAAAGTACTAAAGCAATAACAAACAAAAGATAGAATAATATACTAAAGCAATAACAAACAAAAGATAGAATAATATAAGGAGGCATATGAGCACATGATGGAAACTTCATGACCATGTGTATACATAACTACCAAGTACCAACCTTAATTGGGTACTTGACTTCCCCCCGAGCATTGGTCATCTTTACAGCTTGTACTGCATCGACAACCTAGAAAAAGCAATTGTATACTAGGATTGTTAAAACACACAAGGAAAAAAAAAAGAAAACTAAGGGTTTAACTTCTGCTCCTGAAACCGCAGATAAGATTTGCCACCTATTTAACTTTACATGAGAAAAGGAATTCATATGAGTGACAAATCCAGCAACATTAGCCCTTAAGAAAATGAATTCAAATCATGTAACATTTCATTTCTAATGAAATATAAATTCGAAATAGCATACCATATTTGCAAAGAAGTCACTGTCACCGCCTATCAACTTTGAGGACATGCTTGTCTTTGCACAATTTACTAGAGAATCTTTTCCAAGCTTGTCAACCTAGGAAAATCAAGGTACAATCAATTAAACAAACAGGAACATTTTTTGTATTAAATGTTTTACAAATGAACCACACATTTCTGTATGTCAAAGCTTAAGGCCTAGAGACTATCAATGAATTATGACTATGAATGTACGAGTAGTAAGCCTTTTTGGCAAGGGTCAATTGAATGTCCAAAACTATTAATTTCTTTCCACACTTCCACACTATATGCATCCTTCCAAACCTCTAAAAAAATTCACAAAAGAATTCCCACGTATTCTGCACAGCCAAAGTGAAATTTATTCCAATAACAAGAGACCCTTTTACTGCACACATTGAAAGAAGAATTTACTGGAGGAACCTTACCTTCACAGCTAATTTTTCCTCAACATATTTGCATGCTTCCCTCATAGCAAGCTGTACAGAGGGTGATACGATCACACATAAGGGGTTCAAATACAAAAGAACAGCACCATGTTATCAGCCACAAAATATTTTACAAGCATATGCTGTTGCTAAATATTGAATCAAAAATAGAAAAAGAAACAAGAAGACGTGCTCACTCTGTAACCACTGATTATGGATGTTGGGTGAATCTTATTCCTTACAAGATCATTTGCTCTCTGCAGAATTAGAAGCAAACCGTTGATTACCCAGTTAAAAAAAAATCCTTTAGAACATAATATTGCTTCTAGAAAGCATGTGGGGTGAGAAAAAAAAAACAGACAGGATTACCTTAAGCAACTCTGCAGCTACAATCACCACTGATGTCGTCCCATCTCCAACTTCTCGATCTTGGAGCTCAGCCAACTCCACAAGCACCTACACATGTATAAATGCATTGTCAGACATGTATAGTATCATATTTGCAAGAAATAACCAAGTTTCACACACCTTGGCAGCAGGATGCTCAACTTCTAACATCTTGAGTATAGTAGCTCCATCATTAGTAATAGTCACATCACCAATATCATCGACAAGCATCTGAAATGACCAATCAATAAACATAGTAAACTAGCTGAAACCCATGCATTCATAATTTATAATATTATACAATTAGGCATACGAATTCACTAGTGATTTTAAGCATCGACTCCACTATGAGGGGCCCGCTCAACTAGCTGAAACTCTTCCATTAGACAAACATCAACTCCACCATTGATTTTTAAGCATACAAATTCACCATAAGGACCCCGTTTAGGAGTGATTAGGGCGAACCAAATCACTAATAGAGTGCTTAGAAAAAATTGAAGAGTGATTTAAATAAGAATTAAATCACTTTTAAGTAATTATATGATGAAGCACGAGCAAGTTGCTTCTCCTTGGAAGTGAACTTTTTTAGAAAAATAAGGGAATGTCATAGGCTTTTGCATAAAAATTTTGAAATTACCAAATTCACTAATGAGTAAAAGCACTTCTACAGAAGAACTCTTAATGACAAATCAAACATTGACTGAAAATTTTGAAGCTTTTAAGTAGTAAAGTACACCAAACAACGTTACTAGAAGTATAAAGTAGTACTAGCCCAACTGAAACCTTAAACGCACATAACATCTCAGATTCATACAAATATACATATATATATATATATAGATAGAGAGAGAGAGAGAGAGAGAGAGAGAGAGAGAGAGAGACCTTGTCGAGGCCAACGGGGCCGAGTGAAGATTTGACAATGTTTGCAACAGCTTGGCAGGCCATCACTGTGTTCACCAAAACAAAGTCGGACAAAATTAGCAGCATTTCAGTACGAAACCCTAAAATGGAAAACCCAGAGGGGAGAGAGAGGCAGAACCATTTTGAGTGCGGACGTCCTGACCGTACTGACGATCGCCCAAGATATCGGGGGTCTGAGAGGACATGGTCATCGAAGAGAGAGAGAGATGGAGCAGAAACCCTAGATAAACCCTAGATCGGATATTTGGAGGAGGAAGGGACGAAAACGAGAGAGTAGTAGAAGGTGTTTACTGTAAAAGTGAAAGCGCGTGTCTCCAATGTTCACAATTGCAAACACATAAAATTTTGCTTCGGCAGCTCAAAAACCAACCGCGCCAAATCGGAAGGGTTTCGTTCGCTACGACGTCGTTCTAATCTCTCCGCCAAAACACCAAAGAGAGTCCTGTCCAGTCCACTTTAAACCAAGAACAAAAAGCCCGTTATTCTATATGGGCCTCACTCTTTTGAGATTTGTTTTTTTTTTTTTAAAGGAAGATTTTGGATCCGGAGAAGCTATGCGGAATTTCACCATGTCCTTGGTCACATTCAAGCAGATTCACCATCTCAGAGCATCAAATTCGGGACCTCCCACATTTTTTTATTTATTGGAGAGCTGCAGTCCACGCCCTTATCACTAGGCCACTTGATGTGGTTATCAAGCCATCTACAAAAGGTTTCTTAAGAATCAAGGAGACTAATTTAAAACTTAACTTCTTCTCCAACAGATGATAGAAAAGGCTATGGCTTTAATCCATGTGGATGTTGTTAGTTCTGTTTATACTAAATCAAAATGCAAATGTCTTGGCACTTTGGTTCCCTTTTTCTATCTTCATGTAATTTTTTCAGCAGTTTCATTGACAATTTGAATTGTATTTCTTCTATAATATGATAATTTGAATTGTACTTGCTATTTGAAAAGGATTTGCAAAGGAACCGTGCTGTCAAAGATTCATTTGCCAAGGAACTGCTGGGAGGATCCCTTTCACCTAATCCTCCTTATTAAACAATCTGGACCCTTGAAATTTGGTCCAACGGCTAAAAATATGGGCCCACTTTAAAAGTTATAATAACTTTAACCGTTTGATCAAATTTCAAGGGCCCAAATTGTTTGATGAGGAGGATTAGGTGGAAGGGATCTAGAAAGGATCCCTTTCCGAACCGCTGCCCAGGATTTGCAATTTGGATCGTGTTTTTTTGTTTGCTTGCTGCCAAAGTGCCAAGACATTTGCATTTTGATTTAGTATATGAAAATGATTTGTTTTGTTTGTAATTTTGAGTAACCATTTTAGAAGGCGTATTTGCAAAAAACAAGTAAAAGCATGCAAAAAAAAAAAAAAAACCACATTTGTACAAAGCAAAAGATTCGTCCATTTCATAGGTAGAGTTTGTAAGACCACGATTGATCCTAAAAGAAATGAATGGAAAAAGCAACATGTTGTATTAATGGATAATTCTGAGAATATTTCATCCTTACAGACACACCCCGACCCGGAATGTCCACTAGGACTCCGAATCGAGCTGTGCTGGCCGACACCTAGGAGGTGACGAAGCCATAAATTGTATTGATGTGGAGAAATATAAATAAATTTAAACCTAAGAGTGCCTAAATACCAAAGTGCTCTAGTAAGCGGGAAATAACCCACCTCACACGTGACGATAGAGCATAGAGGATAAGGATTATACCCTCTGAGGTAGCCACCTATCCTGAGATTTGCCAAGAATCCTCGTCAGTATGAACTTTTAGCAATTAAAACCGGGAGGGGCACAAAACAGAAAGTGTGAGTGGGCAAAAACAAAGCTTTTCAAAATCATTTCGTTTATCAAAGTTAGTAACCCCTCGCCGTAAAACCTGTATCATTTCCCAGAAAATAGAATATATAAACATATATCAAAACCATGCTCAGATTAGTAAAATCCACAAGTATACCATGCCAAATGTCTCATTAATATAGCAAAGGTAAATCAGGTGAGATATTTCAATGAGAAACAACATATCAGCCGTGTGGCATGCACGGCTGAACTCATAGCTCATAACCAATCTCAATCATATCAACTTATATCCTGCACACGAGTCGAACCCACTTATAGTGGTCTATACGATAGGCTGGGTGTATAACAATACGCTCTAGTGCTACGATCACGTGAAGGCTGTGCGAATGATCGCGGGTCACCTACGAGTCGAACCCACTGAAAGTGGTCTATACGATAGGACTGTGCACCTAACTTGGATCCAAGATGAGCATGTGGTGCGGGAGGTGAACGATCACGTGAAGGCTAGGCCCTAACTCTGGCGGGAGCACTAACACCGGGGTGCAGGTTTATGAGCTCTCAATGTATTGCATCATATCTCACATAATCATCATTTCACAATAACAATCTCTGTCATCGATATAGATACTCACCTGAACTTACCTAAGCGTCCGCAGCATCAAATCACATTTATGCATACTATACCAATTCATATTCCAATTATAATCATAAGGCATGGCATTTCAAAACATTATTTTATTTAAACACATTATCTGGGAAAATACCAAGCATACATATATATACTGAAAACAAAAGTCCACTCACCTGGAGTTCCCGCTACAACTCCCTAGCATACACATAGAGGCGTCACGAACGATTGGCGCCTAGAATAATTATCAAATCATAACTCAGAATTCTTATCAAAAGAATACACAATTTACACACAACACACTCCTATGATTCGGTTCGGGAAGATCCGTACATCGGATTCCCGATCCGTAAGTTCCTACATTCTTCACATATTATGTACTATAACATATTAAAGTTTAGTGACGATCCAACGGTCGGATCATCAATTCATAAAATGGCCTATTACGTAACGTAGGTAGTTTAGGTCCTAACGATCAACCCACGTCAATCAATTCTCAAAACTGAACTCAAGGCATTCAATATAGGCTAAAAATAGCATTGGCGGCCCTCAAGCCACGCGTTGTCGCACGCGCTGCCGTGGGTGGCGGCCGGCCGCCCCGGCTCGTTGGAAAATTCAACTTTCTCCAAAAATTACCAAAATTTGCAAAATTAAAGATCTCAATGAGTAGAGTAAACTTTATACCTGTGGCCAAGTCTAATTTGATCAATAAGTGCTCTAATTTCTCTAAAACCCGTAAGAACCCTATAATTGGGTGTGCTCCAATTCGACCTCCAAACTTGCTCCGACGCCTCCACCACTGCTTGGGCTTTGTTCCTGAGCTCCAAAGGAGTATTTTGGTAATGGTAATTGAAACATTTTGTTTCAGATTTGGGGGATTTCGAACAAGGAGGCCGCGGCACCCATATGTACAATCTTCACGAAATCTTAACCAATTCATGTCTATTTTGGCTAGAATGGAACGATGGGAGGTTGTGTTGATGTTTGGTGGTGATGGGAGGTTAAAGAAAGCCGGAAATTCGAGCTAAAACCGTCGGATTCCCTTGGTGCCGCCGTACTGGTCACACGGGTAAAAAAACTCGTTTTCTCTTTCTTTTTCCCCCCTTTTTCCTTCTCTCATTTCCCTTCCTTTCTTAATTTCTGATTGGGCTATGCCCTAACCTCACAGCCACTGCCACACACACGTGGCATCAGAATTCTCTAAAAAAAATCCATAATATTTTCAAATGACAATTTCATCCCCCACTTTAAACATTAATAACTTCTTCGTTATAGCTCCAAATTCGATTCCGCTTGCGCCCACGCGTTCGTCGCGACGAGTACTACGAGAATATACCAAGAAAACAATTCTTATGTGACACGACATGACAGTCAACAAAGGTCAAAGCATATACCTCAAAGGGCATTTTCGTAAAATCACGCTTTCAAAATTCATAAAATCGTAAAATTAGGGATGGGCTGTCACACTTACAGAATAGGTCCAAAACCTTATTTAAATTGTTTGAATTCTTGACATGTAACAAAAAAAAAAAGAATTTAGTCGAGTGAATAAATGGGTAGAGCCCTACTACGGTTCCAAATATATAATCCTGGGAAACATACAATACTCTACTTCATTTAATATTTCAAAGATCAGGAGTAATTGAACAAGAGAAAGCCAGACTGTAACAGCCCGTCCCGGAAAATTATTCTCGAAGGTGTGAAATAATGAAAATGCCCTTGAGCGTTAGGTGAGTGTTTGTGTTTTGGGTTAAGAAATTAGGCCAATTATATCAAGTCCTAAATATTTGAACCCAATTAGAACAAAACTTGTCTTGGTCTTTGATTGGTGGCTTTTGGACCACACACACAAACAAACACATCATTCTTTCTCTCACTCTCCCGTGGACTTCTCTCTCTCCTTCTTTTTCATACGGGCAACCCAGAAACCCATTCCAAAACCTTCCAGATCGAGGGTGTGGAGGACACCATTGTGTTCCTGAGGTCCATACGAACACATTCATATCATTTTCAGGTAAGAACTACTTCAAATTTACGTGGAAACCCTAGGTCCGATTTGGTTACTATTCATGCTAACGTGAAAACGTTTGTTTTTTGGAATTTCAAGCTCACAGGAAGCTTATTAAGGTCCTTACGAAGCTCGAAGTGCTTCGTTGGAAGAAATTGGAAGTCGGAATCGCGAGATCGGAGAGTTTCAATTTCGGCTGGAATTTTCGAGGCTTTTTCGGGCGAATCCCCGGCGAGTTGGGGGTCAAGTCAGGTATAGTTGTGTTCATCTTTGTGAGATCTTCATTTTGGTATAAAGTATGTAGAAAATGGTGCAAAAATGAAGAAGAAACCATAGTTGGAAGTTTTTCCAGAAACCGACGAACAGTCGCCGGAGAAGACAGAGAATATTCCATCAGTTTTGACGGAATATGCTAACGCCGTTAATTAGTTTGGACAGATTCCGTTGGGTTTTAATGGAATATTCCGAGGAATATTCTTAACGGCGTTAATTGACGCCATCAGTGTGCAGGTCACGTGGCCGCGCGTAGGGCATTGCCCTTGCCGGCGCGTGGGTGGTCGGACAATTTTTCTAAAAATATGAGGATGTTCATGGTATTGTGTAGATCACGTTGGTATATTCAAACACCCCATTTGAGCATTGTATGAGAAGTTATTACCTATTGTTGGTTATGTGCGTTAAATAACGTTTATTCAGTTATTTCGCATATAGGTGATACCTATCCAGAGGACAAACGTCATCAATCGAGGCTCGGGGGTTACGACCCTTCAACTTATCTGTGAGTGGGCTTTTGTTTTCCGTATATACCTATATAAATGAGATTTTTCCCAGAAAATCAATTTAAGTGAAATGTGATATGATATGCCATGCAAAGTATATATCTATTTTATTCATGCATTAGTAGTTGCATATAATGATAATTGGTGTTGTGGACGCACAGGTAAGTATCAGGTGAGTTATGGAATGATTAATATGAAATGATGATTATGTGAGATGTATTGAAAGCTCATAAACCTGCACCCCGGTGTTAGTGCTCCCGCCTAGAGTTAGGGGCACAGTCTTTCACGTGGATGTTCACCTCCGGCACCACACGCTCATCTTGGATCCAGGTTAGGTGCACAGTCTTGTCGTATAAACCACTTTCAGTGGGTTCGACTCGTAGGTGACCCGCGATTAGCGCACAGTCTTCACGTGATTGTAGCACTAGAGCGTACTATTTACACCTAGTCCTGTCGTATAGACCACCTTGAGTGGGTTTGACTCATGTGCAGGATATATATATATATATATATATATATATATATATGATGATGAGATATGATGAGATTGATTATGAGCTATAGTTTCAGCCGAGCTGATCACTCGGTTGACATGTTATCATCTATGATGAGTTTATTTCATCTGATATATTTATGTGATTTAATGAGATATATTGGCATGGCATTTACCTTGCATATCACTACTTTTGGCATGATTTTGAGTTTATGAGTTGAGATAAGTATATATGTATATATGCTATTTTTTTGGGAAATTATAAGGTTTTATGGCGAGGGGTTAGAACCTTTGAAAAGAGAAAAGGTTTTGAAAAGATTTGTTTTTGCCCACTCACGTGTTTTGTTTTTCGCCCCTCCAAGTTCTAGGTAGCAGTGATTTGGTGGCCACGAGGGATCCAACGGTGTTCTGACAGAATTCACAAAAGTAGGATTCACCTTCGGGTGTTATAGCTTAGTCATTGTCCTTAACGGCAACTAGATGTTCTTATTGCTCTGAATGTGTATTTATACACTTAGACTCTCACTAGCATCATTTCTTAGCTAGTATTTACTAGCGATTCGGTTTTTATTTATTTGTATTTCGATTTATCTTATTAGCTTCCGCATTGTGCACATGGTTATGTCACTCTCACGTGACGGCCAGCACGCCCTCCTCGGGATGGGGTGTGTCAGTTGGTATCAGAGCCTAGGTTACAGTCCTGTATATCTTGAGAATTTCTTAGTGCCTTATGTCAGAACTATACCGCCTCGTAGAGAGCCACGTCATTCAGATGAGCCTAATTTCCCAATATAGCTTAGTTAAGGGAAACTATTGCTATTGTGATCCAGTCTATTATCCAAAGGACTTCTCTTGAGACTGTTTATAAGTTGAAGCTGAATCATTTTATAGGAAATGAAGAACCTGAGGGAATAGAGCGATGGCTCAATCATGTTGAAAAGACCTTTTATGTGATGCAAGTTAAGGGAATTTTCTTTTTATATGGTGGGTCAAGACGACTACCTGGTTTCTGAGTATTGAATCTACATCCTGGTGGAGACAATAGTCTTATACAATGTCACCAGAGGAAATAGCTGATTGAGAATTGTTTAAAGAGTTGTTTAAGAAAAGGTTTATTCTTCCGACATATATTGATGGTAAGAAACAAGAGTTTACAAATTTGAGACAAGGAAAAATGACCCAGGTAAAGGTCAGTCATCTCAAGGACCTTGCAAAACTCAGAGCTTCAAAAGAAGTGAAGCAAGTTCTAGTCTTTCCAGCGGAGGTTTTAGTGCCATTGGTCAGAGGCGAGGTGGTAGATTTACTGGAGGTTCCAGATTCCAGAGGCAGGGAAATGCTGGTAGAGGAAATGTACCTTTGTGTCGTAGGTGCAGTAATAGACACTATGGAAAGTGTAGGTGAAAAAGCAAATGATGCTTTACATGTGGACAAATGGAACATAGAGCTGCAAATTGTCCCCATAATCAATAGATGCCCCAGCAGTTTTCTTTACCACCATTAGCGCCAATTTAGCAGGTTCCTGGATCTAATAGTTATGGTCAGTTAGCAAGGGCGAGGTATTTAAACTAATAGAGGTCGTGGGGGACGACAATAAGCCCAGGGACGTGTAACCATGTATCACCGCAAGATGCTCAGAATCATTCGGACTTGATTATGGTTACACTAAACATTTTTAGTCACTTTGCTAGAGTTTATTGATTGTGATGCAGAAATTTTATGTTCTTGACGATGTTGCCAAAAAAAGTATTGCATGAGCACGATCGAGGCATGTATATGTATTTCCCAATGAGGGGCAAAATGGTAATATTGCACCCTCGGGAATTGTTACTTACTTATTGAGACAATAGTGAGTTATCGGTATTGCGGGTTGCAGACCGTAATATTAATAACTTATTCGTTAGATTCGTTAAGCAAGTAATCAGGGAGGTCATTATATAGTAGTATTGGGTTTATTCAGGGTGTTCATTGAGGCTAGAAGATATAGTTATGACAGCGAATTTTATTCCGTTAGATATGGTGGATTTCGATGTTATTCTAGGCACAGATTGGTTGCATTATGATCATGCCAAGATAGATTGTTATGGGAAATCAGTGACATTCCATCGTCCTGAATTACCTGAGGTTACATTCTTTGGTGAACCTAGTGGATTGAGGCATGGTATTATTTCAGTTGTGAGAGCCAAAAAGTTACTAAAGAAAGGTTGTCAAGGGTACTTGGCTCACGTGGTACTAAATGATGATGCTCCGGTTAGTGTGGAGAATGTCAAGGTGGTCAAACACTTTTATGACGTTTTCCCTGATGATTTACCTGGATTGTCATCAGACAGAGATGTGGAGTTCGCCATTGATTTGCTTCCAGGTACTGATCCTATTTCTTTAACTCTTTATCGTATGGCTCATGCCGAGTTAAGAGAATTGAAGACTCAGTTACAGGACTTGGTTGATAGAGGTTTCATTCAACCTCGTACGTTACCTTGTGGAGCCCCAGTTTTGCTTGTGAGGAAGAAAGATGGGACTTTAAGGCTATGCATTGATTATAGGCAATTGAATCGGTTAACGATTAAAAACCGTTATCCATTGCCGTGCATTGACGATTTGTTTGATCAGCTTAGATGTGCCTGTGTGTTTTCCAAGATTGATTTAAGGTTTGGTTATTAACCGTTGAAGATAATCAGTGAGGATGTCCCTAAGATAACTTTCAGGACCCGTTATGGTCATTATGAGTTTTTGGTGATGCCATTCGGATTGACGAGTGTACCTGCTGCTTTCATAGGTTTGATGAATGAAGTATTCCAGGAATATCTCGACAGGTTCGTTATTGTTTTCATTGAAGATATTCTGGTGTACTCTAAGTTGAAAGCAGACCGTGCTAGACATCTTAAATTAGTGTTGCAAAGATTGAGGGAACATCGGTTGTATGCCAAGTTTAGTAATTGCCAGTTTTGGTCGAATCAAGTGGCATTTCTAGGACATGTCATATCTGCTCAAGGTATTCAAGTGGATCCTCAAAAGGTAGCAGCGGTGGAGAATTGGGAACAACCACGAACCGTGACTGAGGTTCAGAGTTTTCTTGGCTTAACAGGCTATTATAGACAGTTTATTAAGGATTTTTCAGTCTTTGCTTTGCCATTGACGAGATTGATGAGAAAAGAGGTTAAGTTTGAGTGGGATGAAATTGTGAGCAAAGTTTTTAGCAGTTGAAGTCTCATGAGATGAATTACCATACTCATGATTTGGAATTAGCGGATATCATCTTTGCTTTGAAGTTATGAAGACATTATCTTTTTGGTGAGAAATGCAAGATTTTTATGGATCATAAGAGTCTCCATTATCTGTTTACTCAGAGGGATCTTAATCTTAGGCAACGAAAGTGTATTGAGTTGCTTAGTGATTATGATTGCACGATCTGGGTGACCGTGCAAATGTTATGGCTGATGCACTTAGTAGGAAGACTCCAGTGAGAATTAATGTTTTGGATGCTTGTCATGTTCCTCTTCTTACAGATTTGAGATCTACTGGAGTAGAACTTAGGGTGAAAGATCTAGAAGAAGCTTTATTGGCTAATTTTCAAGTTAGGCCAATTTTGGTTGATTGTGTGCTTGAAGCTCAGGTGAATGATGAGGAATCTCAAGAAATAATTCAATCTGTTGAGCGAGGTAAGAAGAAAGACTTCAGGATCAGAGAATCAGATGGCATGCTTATGCAAAAGAATAGAATGTATGTGCCAAATAATGAAGAATTAAAGAAAGAAATTTTGGATGAAGCACATTGTTCGGCTTATGCAATGCATCTAGGAGGAACTAAGATGTATCATACCATTCGACCATTTTATTATTGACCGGCTATGAAAAAGGAAATTGCTGAGTATGTAAGTAGGTGGATCATTTGTCAACAGGTTAAAGTGAAAAGAAATAAGCGTTTTGGATTGACGCAGTCACTTCCTGTTTCGCAGTGGAAATGGGAAAATATTACAATGGATTTTGTATATAAGCTTCCTCGTACACTGAATGATTATGATGGTATTTGGATGATAGTTGATCGGCTTATTAAATCAGCTCATCTGGTTCCAGTAAGGAAGAAGTATTCTTCAAGTCGATTAACTGGAAATTGTTTATAGCAAAGATTGTTAAGTACCATGGAGTTCCAGTGAGTATTGTATCGGGTCGTGATCCCAGGTTTACTCCTAAGTTTGGATAACATTTCATGAGGCTTTGGATACAAGATTACTTTACAGTACAACATATCAACCTCAAACAGACGGACAGTCAGAGATGACCATTCAGACTTTGAAGGATATGCTGAGATCTTCAGTATTAAAGTTTGGTAACGCTTGGCATAAGCGGTTGGATTTGATGGAATATGCCTACAATGATAGTTTTCATTCGAACATTGGTATGGAGCCAATTGAGACACTTTATGGGAAAGATTGTCGTAGACCTTTGTGTTGGTCAGAAGTTGGCAAAAAAGTTTTGGTGGGCCCTGAGATTGTAGATGAGACTACTTAGAATGTTCAAGTGATTAAGTCTAATATGAAAGTAGCCCAAGATCACCAAAAGAGTTTAGCAGATAGACATGCCACTGATCGAGTGTACAAGGTTGGTGATTAGGTATTTCTGAAGTTATTGCCGTGGTGAGGTGTAGTAAGATTCGGGAAGAAAGGCAAGCTAAGTCCTAGGTTCATCGGACCTTATCAGATCACCGAGCGAGTTGGTGAAGTTGCTTATAGGCTTGAGTTGCCTTCTGAACTGTCTAAGGTACATAATGTGTTTCATGTTTCGATGCTTCGTCACTATGTCTCAGATCCGTTGCATGTGATACCTCATCAACCCTTAGAGATTAGTTCAGATTTGACTTATGATGAGGAGCCAATGACTATTTTGGATTGGAAAAAAAAGGTTCTGAGAAATAAGACAGTGCAGTTGGTTAAGGTTTTGTGGAGAAATCATTCAATGGAAGAAGCGACGTGGGAGACAGAAGATCGGATAAGAGAGATGTACCCAAGGTTGTTTTATGAGTACTAGTGGATGGTTTTGGTTATGTAAATTTCGGGGACGAAATTTTTATAAGGTGGGTAGATTGTAACAACCTGTCCCGGAAAATTATTCTCGAATGTGTGAAATGACAAAAATGCCCTTGAGCGTTGGGTGAGTGTTTGTGTTTTGGGTTAAGAAATTGGGCCAATTATATCAAGTCCTAAATAATTGGACCCAATTAGAACAAAACTTGTCTTGGTCTTTGATTGGTGGCTTTTGGACCACACACACAAACCAACACATCATTCTCTCTCTCACTCTCCCGTGGATTTCTCTCTCTCATAGACACTCTCTCTCTCCTTCTTTTTCGTACGGGCAACCCAGAAACCCATTCTAAAACTTTGTAGATCGAGCCATCGCTCTATTCCCTCAGGTTCTTCATTTCCCATAAAATGATTCAGCTTCAACTTATAAACAGTCTCAAGAGAAGTCCTTTGGATAATAGACTGGATCACAATAGCAATAACTTCCCTTAACTAAGCTATATCAGGAAATTAGGCTCATCTGAACGACGTGGCTCTCTACGAGACGGTATAGTTCTGACAGAAGGCATTAAGAAATTCTCAAGATATACAGGATTGCAACCTAGGCTCTGATACCAACTGACACACCCCGTTCCGAGGAGGGCGTGCTGGCCGTCACGTGAGAGTGACATAACCATGTGCACAGTGCGGAAGCTAATAAGATAAATAGAAATACGAATAAATAAAAACCGAATCGCTAGTAAATACTAGCTAAGAAAGGATGCTAGTGAGAGTCTAAGTGTATAAATACACATTCAGAGTAATAAGAACGTCTAGTTGCCATTAAGGACAACGACTAAGCTATAACACCCGAAGGTGAATCCTACTTTTGTGAATTCTGTCAGAACACCGTTGGATCCCTCGTGGCCACCAAATCACTGCTACCTAGAACCTGGAGGAGCGAAAAACAAAACACGTGAGTGGGCAAAAAAAAATATTTGATGCGATGTAAAACAAGCACACAAATTAAACCCTCTTGTTGACAATTGTAGTATAAATGCAAGTAGGGATCGTTCTAGACCGGGGATTAGGAGGGCTTGCTAAAACCTGAAAACTGACTCAAAATAATTAAAACAAAGTTTAAAACACTAAACTAGACTCAAAGAATGCAAAACTAGACTCTAAGACACTAAAACAACTCAAAAGACTCAAAACAGCACAAAAACACTCAAAACTGCCTAAAAACACAAACTGGGCAGTTTTGGACTCTAAACACTACTTTGGACGGAAATAAGGTATTGGCTTGACTCAAAACACTCTAAAACACAAACAAAACATATTTTAAACACTTAGAAACAAGAAAGTAAAAGGGGATTGGGTTTTGGACGAAATTAAGCTAAAAACAAAACAGAAACTAAAACTAAACAGATTTGCACGAAATTGGTGAATTGGATGGATGATGGGCTAGCTAGAGGCTTTTTCTCCACACATGACATGTACGCAAACAACTCGATTTCCAGTTAATCCTTCATTGATTTATGAACGACAATGCCCCAAATTAACCGTGACATCACTAATTAACCCTCAGTTTTTCCTTGTATTATTGGATTGGATGACATCATTCGACAACCCAAAGCATTCTTCAAAAGTCCCCTACATGACATCATAATAGAGATACAATCAAAGATCATTACGTTCAATGAAAATCATAAGCATTGACAAAGCACTTGTAACTATGACATCATGATACTCGTGCTAGGAATTAAACTTAACGCGATTGTGACTAGCAACCTTCACTACATATGAATATAAGTTTGTAACGATTATGTGAAACTCCCTTATACTCTAGCATCATATTTATGCATGCCAATTAAGTGTCGACCCTCAATCAACAAACACAAATAAGTTCTTAATCAAACAGTTAAGCCAATTGCATTCACGATTCAAGAATTCATAATGGGAATTTATCAACTCAAATTGCACACATAATCATGGCTTTGAAATCACCCCTAGCCGAGAAGGGTTTAGCCACTCATGTTTACAGCAAAACGAAAGGAAAAGAAATTAAACATTGAAAACAAGGATAGATTACACCTAGAAACGTTCCAGCAATCCAACGTCTTGAATGGCTAGGCACGTCCAGGGGTCTCCTTCATTCTCCTTTGCTGCGGCACAAGGGGTTAAGGTGTGTAGAATGGGTGGTAATGGGTGATAGAGGATGGATAGGTAGATAGGTGGATGGAATGGATGCAGAGAATCTGTCCACAGAGAGAGAGATGTACTAAATGGTGTGGATGGCTTTATTTATAGGGCTAGGGTTGAAAGGCAATCAGAAAATAATAGGAAAGGTTCAATACTTAGCTATTTTGGTTCCATAATTTAATAGGTAAGAAAGAATCAGAAAATCAAAGAGAATAAGAAAGTGAAATTCGGCAGAATATGTAGGAGAGAAAAAGAATGTGTTTTAAAGGTCAGAAATTAAAAGAGAAAGGGAAAGAAGGTGGGCATTGATTTGTAAGAGAAAGGGGAAGTATTTTTGGGCAGAAAATAGGCAAGTAAGGTGCAGGAATTAAAGAGAATAGGAAAGGAAATTCGGCAGAATTGTAAGACAGATTTAGGAATGTGTTTTGAGGCACAAAATAAGTAAGAAAGGCTCCTCCTTGTGCGGCAAGGCATAGAACACAAAGGGAATGTGATTTTGGGTCAGAAAATAGGTAAGAAGAGGATCCCTTATGCGGCAAGGATGGGAAGAGAAAGGGAAAGGCACTTATGTGGCAGATTTTGGAAGAAAGGGAAATGAGATATGCGGCAAGGTTAGGGAAAGGTTCTAGGACTTCTAGAAACATGTAATGAGGCAACCTAACATGTTTTGGAACCCTTTTATGGCTGGAACATAGGTGAGGAAGGATTAGGAAACGTCTAAGCCAAGAATAGAAACTTTCAAGAATGGAAACCTCCAAGAATAGAAACTTCCAACTTTAGAAACTTTGGCTTCCAATTTTGAACTCTTCATTCTTCATTTGATCCTAAGCTCATTTGATCTTCAATTTCGTCCATCCACTTAGCTCCAAGCATGTGCAATCCATTCCAAGCCCAAAACTGCTCCAAAAGGCACCAAAATGCACTTTCTTGCTCATTTAGCCCTTAGAACCTGAAAACACACGAAAATGGCTTAAAAGACTAAAATAACTAAGAACTAACAACCTAAATGCAAAGAAACAAGCTAACTAAGTGATGTAAATATGCTCCTATCAATATTTTCAAAACATTTTCTCTTTTCAAAGGTTCTAACCCCTCGCCATAGAACCTGTATAATTTCCTAGAAAAATAGCATATACACATATATACTCATCTCAACTCATAAACTCGACACGACACGACACGACACGACAATCAACAAAGGTCAAAGCATATGCCTCGAAGGGCATTTTCGTAAAATCACGCTTTCAAAATTCATAAAATCGTAAAATTAGGGATGGGCTGTCACACTTACAGAATAGGTCCAAAACCTTATTTAAAATGTTTGAATTCTTGACATGTAACCAAAAAAAAAAGAATTTAGTCGAGTGAATAAATGGGTAAAGCCCTACTACGGTTCCAAATATATACTCCTGGGAAACATACAATACTCTACTTCATTTAATATTTCAAAGATCAGGAGTAATTGAAAAAGAAAAAGCCAGACTGTAACAGCCCGTCCCGGAAAATTATTCTCGAAGGTGTGAAATGACGAAAATGCCCTTGAGCATTAGGTGAGTGTTTGTGTTTTGGGTTAAAAAATTAGGCCAATTATATCAAGTCCTAAATATTTGGACCCAATTAGAACAAAACTTGTCTTGGTCTTTGATTGGTGGCTTTTGGACCACACACACAAACCAACACATCATTCTCTCTCTCACTCTCCCGTGGACTTCTCTCTCTCACAGACTCTCTCTCTCTCTTTCTTTTTCGTACGGGCAACCGAGAAACCCATTCCAAAACCTTGCAGATCGAGGGTGTTGAGGACACCATTGTGTTCCTGAGGTCCATACGAACACATTCATATCATTTTCAGGTAAGAACTACTTCAAATTTACGTGGAAACCCTAGGTCCGATTTGGTCACTGTTCATGTTAACGTGAAAACATTTGTTTTTTGGGAATTTCAAGCTCACATGAAGCTTATTGAGGTCCTTACAAAGCTCGGAGTGCTTCGTTGGAAAAAATTGGACTTCGAAATCGCGAGATCGGAGAGTTTCAATTTCGGTTGGAATTTTCGAGGCTTTTTCGGGCGAATCCCCGGCGAGTTGGGGGTCGAGTCAAGTATGGTTATGTGTCATCTTTGTGAGATCTTCATTTTGGTATAAAGTACATAGAAAATGGTGCAAAAATGAAGAAGAAACCATAGTTGGAAGTTTTTCCAGAAACCGGCGAACAATCGCCGAATAAGATAGAGAATATTCCGTCAGTTTTGACGGAATATGCTAATGCCGTTAGTTAGTTTGGATGGATTCCATTGGGTTTTAACAGAATATTCCGAGGAATATTCTTGACAGGGCTAACTGACGCCGTCAGTGTGCAGGTCACGTGCCGCGCGTGGTGGCGCGTAGGGTCGTGCCCTTGCCGGCGCGTGGGTGGTCGGAAAATTTTTCTAAAAATATAGGGATGTTCGTGGTATTGTGTAGATCACGTTGGTATATTCAAACACCCATTTGAGCATTGTATGAGAAGTTATTACCTATTGTTGGTTATGTGCGTTAAATAACGTTTATTCAGTTAGTCGCATATAGGTGATACCTATCCAGAGGACAAACGCCATCAATCGAGGCTCGGGGGTTACGACCCTTCAACTTATCTGTGAGTGGGCTTTTGTTTTCCGTATATACCTATATAAATGAGATTTTTCCCAGAAAATCAATTTAAGTGAAATGTGATATGATATGCCATGCAAAGTATATAAAAGATCATATATCCAATGATTGTGGACCTAATAATCATGGACTCAGCACTAAACACCTAAATGTCATCAAACCAAAGTAAACTTTCAATTAACTAAGTTCTTAGCACTTCAATTAAATCTGAAGTTAAAAAAAAAGTAGTTCAATTTGACTAATATTACACAAAGGAATGTAGATAGACATAACAAACAGTTGCGAAAATGTGTACAGTGACACTAATCCTGCAAGTCAAATATGAAAAATGTAACAAACCTCAAAATACCCAAATTAAGCATTTCATAAATCCTATATAGTAAAAAGAAATTTTTTTTTGAAAGGGAAGCTCACCAATGCTATCATAGGGCCTAAGCAAAGAGCAGTTCCAAAACTGCAAACAAAAGCCCCCAAAAGCAAAATCAAAACCAAACACCCGTATACACAATCGGAGGCTACAAATTAAAAACAAAAACAAAAGAAAAAGAAAATTTGAACAAAAAACCCATTTGTAAATCCAAAGAATGTCCATGTTCAGTGCATTCTTTCTAATAATTGACACAAAGAAATAAAATATACAGCCATGTTCATGTAATTTGAAAAGGAACAACCATATACCTGAGTTTTCTCAGATGATTGGTCACCCTTTCCCCAAATCCCCTGAACATAAAATTCTCATGCGCTCGTTTGTTCCATGTTGTGCCTTGCTCCCATTCAGATCCTTAACATTCAAACAACTCATCTCTCACTTGATTGATTGCTACCAAATGAAGGCCATTAATACTTATTTGTAATTTAATTAACAAAAAAAATTAAAAACGCTTGAATGTATTTAACAAATCGGTGAGCAGTTGTATGTAATTAATTAGTACTCTTGACAAATATATACATGCTGCTTATCTAAGATATAATTCAATGTCGAATCGAAGTTAATATTCACATGAACTAATTTAAACAACAAAAATAACGAACTGAATCATTTACCCAAGATATAAATTAACATCACCAACTAGCCTAAATTAAAAACTTACATTGGTGAAATATACACCCCAATGGCAAAGTATTCCCTGCAGTTAATTCAAACGACATTGACAAAAAAATTCTCACAAAATCAATACTCTTACAGCCACTTCTATTATATTTTGTAAACACACAAAACTCATCAAATGATTTCTCCAAGCACTATAGTAGCAGCAAATGGCTCCCCACCACGTGCTTCATGGCTCGAAGTAGCAACCCTTGAACACTTTTCAATTGAACAGAAATTACAGCAACAAAAACTGACAAAAAAGTTGTATAAGGCAATCAACAGCTAAAAATATTATTAAAAAAAAAATCAGAGAATCAACATATCCAATTTTCAATCACTTAAGATTAGATCGAGAGGAAGTACACTGTTGAGAAAATACTCACCAAGAAACCCTAGCTTTTTAGGGTAACATTTTCTTTGAATTAAACTAAAAATTTGAAGAAGCTTATATTGCTTCGGTGGCTTTTCAGCAAGAAGACGGGGAGGTCGGACAACGACAGCGGACGACATTTGAGAGTGAAAGAAAGCTAGCTTGGACAATCACAAAAGGTGAGAATCATGACAGAGAACGAGAGATAAGCGAAAAGAAAAGAAAAATGGGAAAGAAGAGGAAGCAGAAGCTCCAACGTTGATCGAAATTCAATCGAAACAAATGGTAAGAAATGAACCTGATTCGCTTACGGACGCCAGGGTTTCAGGCTTGAGAGAGAGCTCGAGAAATCTGTGAAAGCAAATGGAAGAGCTCTGCTTTTCCACCTTTCTTCCTTTCCTAGATGACTAACACGCGTAAATTCAGCCTCATTCCCCTACCAACACGCGTCAAAAATGAAATCAGATCAAACAACCACACACAAAACACCAACAAATAAAAAAATACTCAATACAAAAGGCAAATGCTTGAATTTTACACTAATCAATTTGGAAGCTTTCTTCTTAACCAAACAGAAGATTAAGAAGTAAATGAAGCAAAGCACCTGAAACGTTGTGATCGGTTTCTTGAAAACAGCGAAAAAAACAGAGGAACTAAGTTTTTAGATGATTGGATTGAATTTAAAGCAGAGAGAGGAAAAGAAAGAGGGACGCAGAAAGAGGGAAAGAAAGAGCGACGAAGAGAAGCGGAAAAACGTTGGAACAAAATGGAAGACGCTGGAAGGGTCTTCCTTACCAACGACGACAACACACGGAAACCATGTGCAAAATGACCGACGAGTGGAATCGAAAGGGCAAAACCGCCATTCCACTGTACAAAAGCCGAGAGAAACCGATATGAGACAAATATTTGGAGGGCATTTTCATCATGTTACTGTTAATGAACAGTAACATTTGGTTTGAGTTTTACTAAGACAAATATTTGGAGGGCATTTTCGTCACACTACTGTTAATGAACAGTAACATTTGGTTTGAGTTTTAGGGGGTCTATTCAATTGAGAATTTGAGAGACTTTAATGGATTTATAAATCCATGGATTTTTATGGAGTTTAATTGATTTGTAAATATTCCATATAAAATTTTGATTCTATTCCCTTGAAATCTTATGGGAAGAGGTAAGATTTGTGGATGCTTAAAATACACTACAAAATCTCTCAATTTCCCTCTAATTCCTCAACTTACTCCAATTCTTTAAAATCAAATTCTAATTGAATACACCTGGAATGTTATAAACTTCTTTAAAATCCTAATTGAATACACCGGGATTTCTAAGGATTTTAATAAACTATCTTAAAATTCTAATTGAATACATCTTGAATTTCAGAGAATCACTTAAAATCTTGATTGAATACCCCTAGATTCATTAAAAGAATTAAAATCTCTCAAAATCCCAATTGAATACACCCCCTTAGTATATAGATAATTCAAGTGGATCCAACCGAAGGTTTGAAGGTGAAACCGGGTCAAATCGAGGAAGATCATGATTTGGCAAAATTTTATTTTGTTACATGAAAAATGGAACCGAAAGTCTGGAATGGGTTTAGAGCAAGTCCACCGAGGACATTTAGGCCGGCACCCAACAGCTAAAATGGCCCGACACCCAGCCAATCCCCTCCAGCCCAGTAGATTAGGACGGCACCTAGCCCAAGCTGGTCTCCAGGCTAGCCTAAAATGTGCTGAGCTATGGGACGGCCTGTGACAACTCGTTCCAAATTTTACGTTTTTATTAATTTTAAAAGCGGGAATTTACGAAGATACCCTAGAGACAAAGATTTTGACTTCCGTTGACCATCATCTAGAGAGACGTACGACTTATTCTTTTAGCATATCCTTATAGTACTCGTTGGTGCGAACGCACAGGCAAAAGCCGTTTGCGAGTCCGGATTATAACGGTATAGTTATGGACGTTTGAAATTGAGTATTGAGATTAGTTAAAAAGTTAAGAAGGATCAATTAGATGAAAAAGAAAAAAAAAGGGCAAGAGCCCAATTAGAAATCAGAAAGAAGAAAAAAAAAAAAGGGAAAAGCTGGGAGCTTTTCCCATGGGTGTCCCTCCGTACACCTTCGCGACCACTCATCTTCCAAGGCCGATTTCGGCCAACTCCGGTGGAGTTTTTCGACGCTACCACCACCATCTTGAAGCTCTCATTCCCCTCTACAAAAACCACCCAAGAACCACCTTGATTAACCATAGTATGTGGCAGTTTGGAGGCCACGAAAATCAACGAAAACCAACGGTGCTCAGGCCACCTTTTTCAATTTTTCGACGAATCGGCAAAGCGATGGCCGATGCCACCACTTGGACTTTGTAGCCCATCATTCCAGGAGAAAATCTCAACCAACCTTGACCCCGTTGGTCCACCGTAGACGACGAATCGACACTGGGAAGTTTTAGGCACAGTCGGCTTCGTGGGCAGAATTGACCACCTTTCGTCCACTTTTGGACTTTGTGGCAGGTATGAAAGTTGTTCCTCTCATTGAGATCTTCATTTCTGAAAATTTTGGTAATTTTTGGAGATAGTTGGATTTTATGGCGAGTCGGGGCGGCCGACCTCCACCCGCGGCGGTGCGTGCGGCGGCACGTGGCTAGTGGGCCATCAATACTATTTTTAGCCTATATTTGACGTCCTAAATTTAGTTTTGATGATTGAATGACGTAGATTGATCAACTGAACCTAATTTCATTACGAGACGTGGTTAGGTGAAAATATGAATCGACGATCCGACCGTTGAATTGTCATCAAACTTTGATATGTTGTAGTACGTAATATTTGAGGATCATGGGAACTTACGGATCAGGAATCTGACGTACGGATCTCCCGAAATTGGAATTGTAAGTTCATAAAATAAATGGTTGACTGCCACTTGGTTTTGGCAATTGGCGGAGATCCGACCGTTGGATCATAATGAAACATTAGGACGTTGTTCTAGGAACATAATGTGGATCTTTGGAAGTTGCGGATTGGAAATCTGATATGCGGATCTTCCGGATCGAGTTGTACAGGGTTGTAGACCCTACCGTCGATCTTTGATCGACGATCAACTTGTGGTCAATGAGTCTCAAATTATTTTAGAATGTCCTTGAGGATGTGTTTTATGTGAATTACGTATTCTATTGATAAAAGTTCTGAGATGTGATTCAATAATTATTCTAGGCACGAATCATTTGGGACGCCTCGATGTGCATGCTAGAGAATCATAGCGTGGACTCCAGGTGAGTGGGTCTTTTCCTTTTTATCATATGTATATAATTAAGAGTTCCACAAATGCTCCTAAATTGATATATGCATGTTACCTACAAGTAATTATTGTGAACTACGAATGGCTTGATCCCTTTTTAGGGTACGTAGGCAGTCTAACGAGACGTTAGATGCAGCCATACAATAAGCGAGACTAAATATTTGAGACAATAGCCTTGTACGAGGAATCGAGTAGTGTGAAGGAGGTTGGTAGAAAATGTGAGATATAACCTTAGGTTTTGGTAGTTAAATGTTGGTCATAAATTAAGAGGTAAAGAATCAAGAAATTAAAGTAAGGAATTATCAGTAAGGATAGTTAATTTTTAACTAGTGTCTAATTGAGTTTTAGACTGCATTATGGCATATCTATTTGTATATTACCTGCACATAGTTATTACGGATGCTTGAAGTGAGAAGGTGCATACAGGACACCCAGGTAAGTTCAGGTAAGTTTACGACATTAGTTGAAATGGTTGAGTGCTAGCAATGATTGATGAGATATGATATAGTTGTACAGATCACTAGAGGTGATTCCGAATTATGTGCTAACAATGATTGATGAGATATGATATAGTCGTACAGATCACTAGAGGTGATTCGGACTTATGTGCTAGCAATGATTGATGAGATATGATATAGTCGTACAGATCACTGGAGGTGATTCCGACTTATGTGCTAGCAATGATTGATAAGATATGAATATAGTCGTACAGATCACTAGAGGTGATTCCAACTTATGTGCTAGCAATGATTGATGAGATATGATATAGTCGTACGGATCACTAGAGGTGATTCCGACATATGTGCTAGCAATGATTGATGAGATATGATATAGTCGTACATATCACTAGAGGTGATTCTGACTTATGTGCTAGCAATGATTCATGAGATATGATACAGTCGTACAGGTCACGAGAGGTGACTCTGACTCATATGCTAGCATTTATTTATGAGATATGAGTACAGTTGTACAGGTCACGAGAGGTGACTCCGACTTATATGCTAGCATTGATTGATGAGATATGAGTACAGTCGTACAGGTCACGAGATGTGACTCCGACTTATATGCTAGCATTGATTGATGAGATATGAGTACAGTCATATAAGTCACGAGAGGTGACTCCGACTTATATGCTAGCATTGATTGATGAGATAGGAGTACAGCTGTATAGGTCACTTTAGATGACTCCGGCTAGCATGTTGATGAGCTATTGATTCAGCCGTACATGTCACAATAGGTGGATACGGCTGACATACCATTTCACGTTGATTTATTTCACCTAAGTTACTTACTCTTGTTGAGATATTTGACGTGGCATAACTGTGAGACTGTTATTTTGGTTATGGTTTTGAGTTATGGTCATGCCTGTTATTTTTTGGGAAACTATACAGGTTTTACGGCGAGGGGTTACTACCTTTGGTATTAAAATTGGTTTGGAAAGTTTTGTTTCACTCACTCACATTTTCTATTTTTACACCCCTCCATGTTCTAGCAGCAGAGTTCCATATCGACGAAGATTCGTGGCACTTTTCAGTACAGATGTCTTCCTATGTTGGTATAATCATTATTTTACCTTTTTGTACTTTGCTTATGCTCGGTATCGCGTGTGAATGTGTTCATACCCGCTCATCAGCGCACTCTAGTGGTTATACACTTTGAGGTTCAAATTAGTGCACATTTTCATCATCATCACATTTTTGGCTTCGTCACCTTCCAGGTGTCGGCCAGCACAGCTTGATTCGGAGTCCTATTAGATTTTCCGGGTCGGGGTGTGTCATAGCCCATCTGACGTCATGTTGACACCAGCGTGACGTCGCAGGGCTTTGTAATTTTTTTTTGCACCAGGTGCGTGCGAAACACGTGTGCGTGGCCGCGCATCTCGACAAGAAAAAGTAGGGTGGCCCGCATGCGCAGGCGTACTAACAGCTCTGATGGGGAGGCCACGTGTTTGGTTCTAGGTCGTTGGATTTCCAACGGCTAGTTTTCTGGACCGTTGGATTTCCAACAGTAAAAAAAAATCCAATGGTAAAAAAAATTTGAATTTGAAATCCAACGGCTAGTGACGTGGCTTGATCTAGACCATTCGATCCAGAGATCAACAATCCACATTTTTGCCCACAAAAAAAAAAGGCACAACGGTCAGAATTATGACCGTTGGCCACATGTTAACATATAGGCTGTTGGATTTGAATATTTTTCAAATCCAATGGTCCAAATTAATTAACTAAATTAAAATTAATAAAAAAATATTAATTTTTTTTTAAAAAATACAGAAAAAATTTAAAAAATTTAATTTTTTTCTTCTATAAATACCTAACTATCATCCTCATCTTTACACCACATTTCAATATTTTCAACACTTTCTACCAAAGCTTTCATATACTTTTTGTGTGGAAAAAATGGCTACGTGGAACCTCATGGAAGATATTACGTTGTGTGAATGCTGAGTTCATACTACTCATGACCCAATTATGGGTAATGAGATGGAGTTACGAGAAATGTGGAGTAGAATTACGGAAGCGTTTTGCGCTATACATGGAAAAGACGCCAGAAGTAGTTAAGGTCTTCCAGGGCGTTGGAAAAAACTCAACACATCCTTTACTTGTTGGAAAAACGCTATCTCGATTGCTTCTGGGAATTTGCGTAGTGGGACAAGTTTAGCGGATCAGGTGACAATATTTTAATTTATTTATATGTATTCCACCCGCATCAATATTTTAATTTATTTATTTGTGTTACACCCACATTTTAATATTGTCTTATCCCACATTTTGTAGACATTACAAGCACAAGCATTCCACAATTCGAAGAACCAGAACAAATCATTCAACAAATGGGAATGTTGGGAAATTGTTAAAAATTGTCCCAAATATAGAATTGTGCCAACAGGTCTAGAAGTTGTCATGCACGACGTCCTTCTACACAATTCACCAAAACTAGACACGGCCGCACATGAAGAAGACACATTTGAAGAAGTGCCGAAAGGGACGCCTGAAAAAGTGCTGGAGACCTAGGCGACTCGTCGGTCCCTAAGGCCTCAAGGTAAAAAGGCGGCAAAGAAAAAAAGGAGTTCTTCCAAAAATGACTACACAAAATATATGGACGAACTTGCTCGCCAAGGTGAACATAACGTGGTGCGGGAAGCGGCTAGAGATGAGGAAAAGGCTGCGACTGTGGTAGCATTATTAGCAGCTACTGAGAGACGCGATGCGACGGCTGAGAGACAAAGAGAAATACTAAATCGAGAAAACAAGATGATTAGAGAAGCACTTAATCGAGAAAACGAGATGCTTAGATAAGAAATGATGGTTCAAGCAGATCATGACACTATGAACAAGCCTCTAGTTGGACTGTCTCCGAATTGAAAATATTTTTGGACATCGGGAAAAAGAGACGTGGTGCGAATGAGGCATGGAAGAGACGCTAAAACAAGTCAAGGGGGCTCTAGCGACACAGATCCTAGCAACGAAGATCCTAGTACCACATATCCTAGCTCTACAGACTTTGTATAATTTCGTATTTATTTGTAGTACTTTATTTAATTTCACCTTTATTTTTAGTACTTTATGTAATTTCTTATTTAGTTTTAGTACTTTATGTAATTTCTAGTACTTTATTTAAACACACCAAAATAAACTTAAAAAAAACATACGAAATAAAATTACATAAACTCACCAAATAAACTTAACAAAATACACTAGATAAAATTTTATCCGAAATTAAAACTAAATTTAAATAAAATTGATTATTTATAAAAAATTAATAATATTTTAATAAATAGGCTAGGTGCCAGTGCATTTTTTAGGGGTGAAAATCGTTTGTGCTAGCTTATTTTTAAGAGGTGGAGAAGCATTTGACCAATTTACTGTTCATGAAACCTATAACTGTTCACTGAGTGGATTAAATGAGTCCAAATCTTCTGCACCCAAAAACCCATGTGGTCTCTCTGTGTCTTTGTTAATTGAACCAAACATAATTAATGCTAATTTGATAATAATTAAAATAATAAAAAATAAACCAAATTATCAACCAATTAATAAAAACACAGAGATGCCATATGAATTTTTGGATGCAGAAGATCTCTTCTCGAATTAAATGGGCTAATTAAGTGCCAATGCATTTTTTTAGGAGTAGACTTGCTCTTACCCCGTTGAAAGTCGAACCAGTCCAGTTTGCTTACGTCACACTGGATTCAGTACGCAGATAGATAATTGATTTTCTTTCTTGTTCCTTCAACATCAAATATAAAATATATAAAAAAAGAAATAGAAAAACAAAAGAAAAGAAAGAGTTTTCTTCTTCCTTTCGTCTCTCTCTGTCTGTGTCGACGTCTGCGAGGGTGTTGGTGAAAAGCTAGAAGATGAAGCTCGGCTTTGAAGAATCGAAAGCGGTGTTTGGACTGCTCAGAGCAGAGCAGCGCCCGATCGAAGAGATCATCTCTGAGTTCAACTCCATTTTCTCCCATGGCCGCCAATTCATTCCCTGCTTCTCTCTCTCCCTTCTTTTGCAGGTCGGTCTGTCTGTCTGTCTCTCTTTCTCTCTCTCTCTCTCTCTCTCTCTCTCTCTCTTCCTCGTGGCGCCTGCTTTAGGACAAGCATTGAGAGGCGCCCAATTTCTTTTCTTTACAGAATTGAAAGAAAAACCCTAGATCCCTTACCATCATGTTGCTAGGGTTTTATGTGCAATGGGGTATCAATATGGGGTTTTTATAATTTGAATGTATGATTATGAATACCCAAGAGTGAAGACTTATATTGATATTAACTGAATTAAAACTTTTTTGTGTTAAAAAATGTTGGGTTTTGTGATGTGGGATTCTAACTAGCAGGTGCTATGCTTCGCAGGACAAGAAGATGCTGAGCTCCACTCAACGTTTAATTGCGTTCGCTATTCTTCAGCAGGCATATTCGTCCCAGAAACCTTCTGCAAATCCGTTCTTTAGTTTACTTATAAACGTAAGCATTGAGCATTTGTCTTTCTAGAATCGGCAGTCTTGGTTGCTTTGGTGTTCACAAACAATGATCGGTATCTGATTGAAATCAATTTCTTGGTATCTATTTGCTATGCATGTTGCACCAGTATGCATAGAGTTGTAAGGAACCTAAATTTTCTCTGATACAGTTCTTTTGAATCGTTTACCATGATATCAACCTCATCCTCGATATTGAACATTATCACACCTAAGATATGAAACATATGACTGAGAATATACCTACATGTATGCTATCTGCCTCATTGTGTAAGACTCAGTCAAGTACTAATTTAAATTATGAACAAAACTGATCGTTGTTTCCTTTTGTTTTTCCCCGATGTGTACAACTGTTTTATGATCTCTGAAATAGATCTATTGCTGATCTTTCACCTTTTTGATTATTGAATCACTTCAATTGTTCGGTTTATTGTATTCTTATCAATTAAATCATCCAAAACAAAAAGAAATACTTTTATGATATATGCAAAAGAAAGGACTCAACTCAACTAAGACACTGGCTATAACTGAATAAATTGGTTTGAAGGCCATACTTTCAAGATTCTTGGGTTTGGTTGGTCTAATCACCTACATGACCATTTAGATCAATTCTGGGCTGATAACTCTACTATCGGTTTCAGATTTCTATATGAAGAAATTACTAGATCACAGCAAACAACGACAATGTAAATATGGAAGTATGAAAAGTTTGATGAGCTTGTGGTTTCAAATTGTTTATCATTAATTTTCATTTCAATACTAATACTTGTTATGATTCTGTTACCAATTTGAAGCAATAGTTAAGCAAGTGACAGACCCTTCTTTGAAGTGATATGAGGTTGAATCTATGCATAACAGTTTATTTGGCACTTAAGTTGCTTTCTTGATGCTTTAGTACAATAACATTGTAAACTGCTTTCTTATTAAAAAAAACTTCAATTTGTTAATGTGAGCTTTTATGCTTGGGGTGCAGGCTGCATGTGATGTTGAAGCCGAAAAGTATGAGAGGGTACTTGTTCTACAGCTATTACAACTATTTGGATCTGATGGCTCTAGTGGTGACAAAGAGGTTCTCCATTATTGTTCAGCCTTTTAATTAGTTAATCTAAATTATGTTGTTGATTTGGTTTCTACAAACTTTTACTTTTCTGTTTGTACCTGTGACACAAAACTGCAAACCAACATGAAATTTTTTATTTTCTTCTTTTCCCCTAGGACTGTTGCTAAATTAGCATTACAAATTTACAATGAATCCGACTTAACCTATTGGATGTGTGTGCTAATTAGGGGCATTTAGCAGCTAATTATGAGTTATGGTTAGCATTGATATTTGTTAGTGTCGTGTAAATTGTTAACATCAGATCTGTTCTAATACACTACTTTGAATTGTAACCAGCAAAATTTTCATGCTTCCTCTCTTGGACATTAGTAACAGCTTGGTTACAAAAGAATAACCCCTTTGGGTTTCATGCTTCCTCTCTTGGACAGTAGTAACAGCTTGGTTACAAAAGAATAACCCCTTTGGGTTTCATACTTCCTCTCTTGGACAGTAGTAACAGCTATGGTTACAAAAGAAATAACCCTTTCGGAAGCCCAAGACTAAGCCCCAGTTTGGGGTTGAGGTGATTTTAAAAAAAGCTGCTATGAAAAAAAGCTGGGACAGTTTTTGGTGTTTGGTAAACATTCAGCTTCAGCTTTTTTTCACAGTTTTGGATGAAAAAAAGCCAAAAACAAGAAGCTGCAAAACCCAGCTTTGAAAAACTGGTTTTTTTTCACATCTGTTTTACATAAAAGTTTACCAAACACTATAATACTGCTTTTTTTTCTTTCAAAAGCACTTTTACAAAAAAGTTTACCAAACACTCTGCTGCTTTTTTTCACAGCTGCTTATTCTCACAGCACAGCAGAAGCAGCTTTTTTTTCAAAGCACAGCAATACCAAACCAGCCCTAAGCCCGTTGGCCCAGGTCGAAGCATAAGGCCTTTTTGGTCCGAAGATATTGCACGTGGCATATGATGTTCAATAGAAAGAAGATAAAATAAGACGGTGAATCTATTGTTAATGTATTAAGAGTCATTTAGAAAAACTTTTAAGTTTTATAATTCCTAATTGTAACGAGTCTTTTTTTTTTTTAATTTTTAATTTTAAGGTCTTTTTATTTTATTTTAATTAAACTTGTGAGTAATTTTTGAAACCACCGAGTTCTATTTGTAAAGCAACTCAAGATTTGGATGTCTGAAATTGAAGTTTTATCTTGCAGCTGTTGGCCCATCAAGTTTTGATAAAAAAACTCATCTTGTGCTCGTTCCTATATTGGTTATTGTTGTAAGATTCTTGTTGTAGATTCTTCTCTCAAAATTACAAATTTTGTCAGATAGAGAACTGATTTTCCTATATCTCAGTAAGCATTCATAACAGCTTTCATTTTGTCAATAACTCCACAAGGAAATAAAAATCCCATCAGGAGACTGAATTCTTGTTTATTATCTGCTCAAGTTTGTCAACCTTGGTTGTTTTTATTTGCAGGATGAATTGTTTTATAATTAGTTGTCATTGATAATTATAGTATACGTTTTTATCAGAAACCATTTTAACTACACCAGTGTGAACAACCAGCAGCTGTATTACTTTGTTTTGTTACTGCCCCATCTTATCTTCAATCCTTTTTGGCAAGATTATGTTTATCTGAAGGAGAATCGTCTTTTTCAGATACTTAAACAATCTGCTACAGAGTACATCAAAAGTTTTGATCCTTCAGTACATGTAAGTTATGTAGAACTATGCATATTTTACTATTATTTACACTTTCAAGCCTACGCAGGATCCACCTGCATTCAGGGATTTTGTTACACAGTGTGTTGAGAAACATTCTCAGTCTATGAAACGTTCTCAGTCTATGTCTATAATAAATATTTTTCAATTGTCCTCACTGTCAGGCATTCCCGCAACAAGAACAGTTGCAGCAGCAGTATGCTGATAAAGTCCATCCAGACCGATTTATTTCTCCATTCAAGGATGGTTATGTCGGAAATGTGGTTGCAGACCCTGATTTTCCTCGTGGTTGTGATGTTAACTCATTAGAGTAAGACCCTTAACAATGGATATTTTTTGTCTTCTTTGCTCTTTCTCCACATGACATTAAGATTCATGTTCTAGGTTTGATCTACAAACCGGAACAAAACCTAAAATTGGATCTGGAGATAGAGATGAGACAGTGCTTGGCTTGCTATCCAATTTAGCGCTGGAAGGGTTAGGCCCACACTGGAACAGGCCTATTCCACCATGGCTCCCAGTTCAGGATGATGAAGTAAGACATAAAGGTATATTTATTGATTATTTGTAGGGAATACTTGTTCACTTGATTTCGCTTGTCAAACATGTTTCAGCTAGTGTGGCTCAACCCTGTTGACAATCATGAACTTTTATGGGATGATGGCATGTGTATTGACACTAGCAGAGGGGCAGCTGTCAGGGACTTGATTGCAAAAGCATTAAAAGGACCACTTGTGCCTGCACAACAAGAGGTGCCGACATGTATATACAGTATACCCTTCATAATATTTAATATATCTTAATCAATATAATCATGTTTAATATAAAAATGCCTTTATACTTCTATGTATCAGTACAAATGTCGAATGACTGAATATTTTCATATCATTTAGTCGAGTCATATATAATGTGTTTCGCCTTTGGGTGATGTGGGTCCTAGGATTTAGTGTATGAACCATTGTCGGGTTGGTCCTAAAAAAAGAGAGGGGGGGAGGGGGGGGGGATAATATTGATGAACCATCTTTAACCCTTCCCAGCCCATTATAGTGGTTTGGAAGGCTGTGGTACCTTGTAAGGTTCATACTTTGCCTTGACGATTGTTCTTGGCAAGAGTATACTAAAGATGTTGATTAACAAAAAGGCGTAATGCTTATACCTGACCTTCTTGTGTTATGGGCAAGAGTGAAGCATATTGATCATCCTTTCCTTTGTAGCCCAAATGTGGATTCAATTTGGAATAACCTTTTTAAGGGGAGATTGAATTGGGCACTCTGGCTTCTTAAGAAATAGTGAAATACTGTGCTGGTGGAAACAGGATGTAAGCTCTGTGGACTTATTGTGTTTTAGAAATTCTTATATTTATTTGGTTGGGAAGAAATGTTAGAGTTTCCAAAGGATGAGGAGATGGGTTTTTCATTATGGGAGAGATTACCTTGTCTGCCTGCACTCTTGTCTAGATTTTGAAGATAACAGATAGCCCGTATTAAATGTTGTGACGAGGTAAAGTAAATTCGATAGTTATAGAAGTGGGAGGAAGCAGTGCAGAACAGGACCTGAAAAAAAGATTTAAGTACAACAAGACTCTGAAGCAATACTGAGATTGAGCATCAGAAACCCCAAACAGTGGGCAGGGTTAGAACATAGGTCGCCCAATCCAGCCATGGAATTATTTATTATGATTACTATTATTGATACTTTTTATAGGATTTTGGCATACTAAAAGTCACAGTTACGCCTAGCCTCAGAACAAAACGCTGAAACTTGAAAGGAGGCCCTTCTTGTTTGGACCCCAAGGTTTATATGTACAGATCTGCTAAAGCTTAATTAGTGTAAGGACCTTGGAGTTTTGGAGTCAATTAGAAATGATACCTTGTAAGCATCTTTGACTTTAGTCTTATGTTCGAACCTGGGGATAAATATGTGGCTAGGGTATACTCTAGTTAGTAGTTGCACGTATGCTAAAGTGGTGGCCCTAAGGTCTCATTCTCCCTCCCCCGAATATTATTCTTGCTAAAATAAATTATTTATGATAAAGGGTTTTTGTCGGCCTCATTTTTCTGAAAAGTGCATGTTATTTCATAACCTGTTACGTCAGTCATTTTGAAGGAAGGGATGACCTAATGCTTGCCCTTTCCTTGTTCAGCAAGTCTCTTCGGAGTTGGCAAATGACCTGAAACTTGTATATCACTGTGGGCTGACACCAAGAAAGCTACCGGTAATTGTTGTCACATAACTATCAGTCATCAACATAAATATGATTTAATCTAACACTTGTATAATTCCTCAATTATTGTTTTCAGGAATTGGTGGAAAATAATCCCCTAATTGCAGTTGAAGTCCTCACCAAGCTGATAAATTCCCCTGAAATAGCAGAGTATGTTTTTGGTTTCTATGATTTACTCTGTGTCAAATTATACCAAGAATCAGAGATTATTTTTTAAGCCTGTTCTTATTATTTTTATTTTGTTTGTAAACTTTTAAGCCTGTTCACTTCCTCATTTTCAAGGCTTTTACGCTTTGTAAAACTTTTATCTGTGGCCACAGATACTTTACAGTGCTTGTCAATATGGACATGAGTCTGCACTCTATGGAAGTGGTGAACAGGCTTACTACAGCAGTCGAACTTCCTTCCGAGTTCATACACATGTACATAACAAATTGTATATCATCCTGTGAGAACATCAAGGTACTTGCTTACGCCTTGCCTGTGGACTCTGGTTATCGGTATTCTGAGATTCAAAGGCACAGTTCAAGTCTTGATTTAGAAGCTATGTAGTGAAATATGTCATGCCAGGGTTTAACTTTAAAAATAATTAAGAGCCTGCTTGAACATAAGGAAATTCTCTGCTATTTCTTTAAAAGATATACAAATGCTATATATCCTGCTTCCCCCTATTCTTTGTTGAAGATGTTCAAATGAGGGCTTATCTATTTAGGGTTCGTTTTAAGGCCTTGCATTTTTAGGAAAGTTAAGCAAATCAATGTGTTAGTGTTTGCTGATTGAACTCAATGGTATGGGTTGGTTTGGTTTCCTTAGTTGAAGGTGCGAACAGATGTGTGCGTTTCTCTCTTTCTTCAATTAGGCTGGCGCTTTTACTGTGGTGTAAACTATTACTTGTTAAAGTTGTCGTGGTTTTATTTGGTATTCACTTATACGCTTGAAACAATATTACTAGGGTCACCATATGCATGCTTCACCAACTATTTTGATTATAATTCTTTCTTCCTTCATCACTCTGTGTGAGAGGGTATTAAGACAATGGTTTTTGGTCGTTGTTACCAAACTCTTATTTTGTAAACTTGTTAAGCAGTTTAAATTTTTTTACTACCAGGATAAATACATGCAGAACAGACTTGTGAGACTAGTTTGTGTGTTTCTTCAGAGCCTTATCCGAAACAACATTATCAATGGTCAGCGCCACACTTTACTTGCAATTTAATGTTATCTTGGTCATTTGATTCAGATTGAACACTCATGCTTAATGTAGAAACAGTAAATGGGATGCAAAGTACATAAGTTGTAAGAACAATTGAAGCAACACGTGAACAATTTTTAATCTCAACGTTATGTTGCTTACTTTTATGAATGGTCGTCTTTGCAGTTAAGGATCTTTTCATCGAAGTCCAGGCTTTTTGTATAGAGTTCTCGCGGATTAGGGAAGCAGTGGCACTCTTCAGGCTCCTAAAGTCCCTGGAATGAATATATTGGTTTTTTGCTTCGCAAGATTGCTACTCTTCTATGCTAAGCAATTATTTTTCTGTATGTTTTGCTCTGCCTGTTTTCCGCTCAGCTTGTAGATAGAATGTCTTGTCTTCATTTAGATTTTAGAGGTCAATTAATGAAATTTTCTCCTTTATGCTGGCAGTGTTGCTATTCTTTCTCCAAACCCTTTCTATCACCGTCGTCTCCTGGAAATTGCCGATTCTGGTGGATTATTGCTGATCGATCATTTTGAAAAGTCCGGAGGATTTTGTGCAAATAAACCAGATCTGGTATATAACTTCTAGGAGATGTTCTCTCATAGCCTAATACTTGCAAGGAAGTGGATCTTACAAAATGTGTGTAAAAAGCGCATGTCGTCTGATTCTAACATATATATATATATATAAACTATCGTCCTGCATGATGAGCAATCATCGGCCCATAGCGGTGACTTGTTTATCAAAGGCTTATTACATGGTGGGAAAAAAAATTATAGCTTTTGAAGATGAGTATTTATCATCAACAATCCATATAATTTTTTTCTTTCGAAATGGAAACTACACATCCTTTCTGTTTTTGTACATGCCCATGTATAATTCTTTCTGTTGTTTTTGTTTGATTTATTTAACTAGACCTTTGTATCGTTAAATTTCTCTTCCTAATGTTAAAATAGGTTTAATTACAAATTATACATGTCCTGAAAAAAAAATTACGAATTATACATTCCATTGCAGTTTTTCATCATTTAGATTCAAAATTTAGCCCCTAAGTTAATATATAGTTTTTATTAAAATTCTAAGCAAAATCTCTTGTGGCTGGACATTCCAAGATGACAGAAAATGCAAAGGAAGCATATAAAGTGGTGAGATATAAAACTCAATGCACGTCATTTATTAACACGGGAAGCTAAAGATAAGAAGTGTAGTATCACGTTGACAAAATCTCATCAAAAACCTAGAGAGCTGCTCTCGAACTGACATGTTTAATTCAAAAACCATATATGAGAAATGATTAAGATTCAGTCATGATAAGAAGTGCCACGCGCACTAAAATCTTATCTTAAATCTAAGCTCTAAAGATATATAATTTTGATGTACATGTATTTTTTTTTTTTTTTTTGGGTAACAATATACATGTGTTTCCAAATATACTGAAAAATGATACAATATTGAGAAGGGCAAAGTATAGCTCAGAATAACTGAACTAAAAAAAATTTAGCCTTCCAATATTCAAGGCTAAAATGACACGAGCTATATTTAGCTCCGATGGCGATGATGACTCAAGTATTGTCAAAAGAAAGGAATTCAGTTTACCAACAGCAGTTCCGAATCAATTTCCATTTTTTAGGTTCTTTTTTTTTTTTTTTTTTTTTTTGGACAAGTAACAATAGATTGGTATTTTATTAATCATCTCAAACAATACATAGGTGTCAATTGGATATAAAACTCCAGTGACCAAGAAAATTGTCTGGAGGTGAATTTGCTCAAACAAGACAACATAGTAAACCCTTAAGCAGCTATCACATGTACGTAAACTTCACAAGCCACCCATACAAAACTGTCATAAGACGATAGGTATAACAGGCTTGTATCGGCAATTGTAAAAAGGTCACCGCCGAATAGCGAGGCCACATAAAGTCATTGCGGAAGCGAAACCACATAAAGTCATCGTAGGTAGACGAGACCACATAACACATCGCTCAATGCGAAAACCATATCCAGCCATCGTTGCAGCGAGGCCACAACACTCGCTAGGCGAGACGACGTAACTAACTAAGCAAAACTAAATTAAATAAGTTAAATCAAACTAAACTAGACTACTCCAAACAACTACAGACTACTCCGAGAGCGGAACCAAATGTCGACTAATTCGTGGAGGGATACGAAACTCAGACAAAAGTCACCTGCAATGGCACAAAATGAGTCTGCACCCTCAACGATTCAAAACAAACGGCAATTCCGAATCAATTACTACATTCAAAGGAGTCTGTCTGTTAAACCAGAAATGCATAGAAGGAAAGACTAAAAAAATTCAAATTCGTAAAGCAGACACAGACGTAATGCTTTTTTGGTAATGAGAATGCATTTCATTTAACAACCCAAGAAATTATAAATACAAAAACACACTTTGTTTATAAAGTAGCTTAATCATAGATTCAAGGACCGAAAAGGTGGAACTTTATTCATTCATATTATATCCTCACCAACTGAAGGTACAGAATTCCCACTAATTCTTGGCAAACCAAAGCTAAGTGCACTGCTGCCTAACCAGCATCATACAATAATTCATACTTCTAATTATTTTAAACTTGTAATTAATTTAATGCCCTCCTAATCGAGCTGAATGTCTGACGGATATGCAGCCCCAGCCTCCCAATCAGCAGGGATGACTTTGGTTGCCTGCATCCAGTCCACCTCTGCAGTTGCCCTGCCACTCACTATTTGGAACCTGAAGGAAAGGGCACCGGTTGGTGGGTTTTGGAAGTCCCACACTGCTCCGTACACTCTCCTCATTGGCCTCCACTGCTGGCGATCCTCCTGCCCCAACAAAGGAAAAACTTGTTCGTCATCACGTGTGTAATGTTACACAAATCACATTCACGAAATAATTGTACTTCCAGACAGTTTGACAAAAGAACATCGCTATTCATTTTTGAACCACGTTGTATATCATATATTCCTCATTTGTACTAATAATAGAGACGCGAATGATCAATCACTTGAATTAGCGAGTCTCACCTGTTTTAGAGATGGCAGTTACAATATGACGTGTAAATACAGTTGAAATAGTGTATGCATATGTGCTATATTAACACCATGGTAATTTGCATTTCAAATATTGAGTTGGACTTGAACTTTTACCTGCGAAACCTCAACTGCTGTGATGTCATTCATCCCAGATACATACTGAATGACTAAGGCAAAGTAAAATGGATATTTACTGCCTTCATGGACTTTGAACACAAGTCCGTAACCAGAGAACCTGCAAGGGACCCTTCTGTATTCGATTTCAACGACACCGGAAGCAAATAAAACTTCAGATGAAGCTGGACTGTTTGCCAACTTTGCATAAGATCTTGGGCTGAAGATGAAGTCAGTTCTGTCGCCTTCGCCGTGGTCTGTCACCACCGTAGTTACCCCATCACTGCTGCAATGCTGAGGGATCTTGCACCTCACCTGATGAAACCACACTCAAAATTAACTACTATACTTAACTAAGCAAGTTAATTATACTTTAATGAAGGCAGCAGGCGTGATTAATTGTTTATTCTTAGTGCTAATCAGCATGATTATTACTTGTTCACATACTAAATTATTGAAATTTTTTGAGGAAGTCGATGTACCTGGTAGCATGCACCACAGCCAGATCCATTCCTGTACAGCCTAGAAACTGCGGATACTTGACCGTCGTTGACCTCTCTTCCATATTCTCCAAACCCACAAGCTCCAGCTGCAACAGTACACCGTCGTGAATATAGACCATAATGCAAAAATAGTTTAGCGCATGCATGCAAATATTCTGTTGTCAGACTGTCAAACAACTTAGCTAACATGGATATGTTGATGGACAGTGAATCTAAACCATTAATCATGTTGAAGTTATTTAGAATGTGAGTGTGACTACGCTCACATTCTAGCAACGTCAACATGCTTCTGTTAATACAAGTCCGGTAAGAGAATATTACCCTACTGTATATGTTCAATATATTTCTATTTCATGATAAGCTGACATGTTATTTTATCACACCATCAATCAAAATCATATGCTCAAACACGATTCTACTCGATTAATGCTCTAGCAACAACATAACTACGATACATACACACATATAGATATAATATATATAGTGAGAAGGCTATACATACTTGGGTTCCCGTAGCAATCTGGGCTACCATAATAGGTTGCTCTAGAGGATACATATGTGTATTGAGAGGTACATAGAGCAGGCAAGAGTACCACGAGACAAAGAAACCAAGTTATGTGCTTAAGGAAAAACTCCATGTTTCTGTATGAAACAGTTTTTCCTAAACAATGCAAGTAAGTTAATTACGAAAAGTAAGACGATAATCAGATAGATTAAGCAAATGAGTTTAGGAGGGTTGTGAGAGCAAAGGTATCGTAGTACCAATATTTATAGTCGAGGCAGGGGGAGGGTGCATGCTGAGGTGGTACATACCTTTTTCTTCCACTTTGGAACTACAGCGTGCAAAAGAAATAGGAGACCTCTGGAGTTTGGGATTAGATTGATAACGTCTACTTGAACGTGGGAGTTGGGACCTTCGATATTGATCTTTTTTGGTGGCCGGGACTGATTCCAGTCTCGTTCTACAGGAGATATTTTCTCTTACAATCAAGACATAGTTTCAATTGCGACACATATGCTTAATAAATGGTGTTGCATGTTCTAAAGTGAACCACTAGTCGAATAGACGTTTGCCACATAGTAAATTAGTGACAAGAGTATCTCTTGTCCTACAGTCTCACTTTGAAAAAGAGACTTGTCTCTGATATATGGGACATCTGCCTAATGTAATAAGCCTCGTCTTATCATTATTAAGTTCATCAAACATGAAATACGACCAATTTAAATAGTGTTGTCCTTTCTAGTCAACCTTGGTCTTAGCACAGAGGTATAAAAACATACTAATATATGTAAGTGGAGGGAATATTATAGATTCACAAATAGCCTAGCTGAACTTTTTCTCTCGTTCCTTGAATCTGCAAGTTTAATTAAGGTTTTCTTAAACTATCATTACATTTGGGACCATTCTCCTTAGTTGTGTAGGTTGGCCGAAAACCAATAATTTTGCACCTTGTGTGCGAATTATTAGAAATTTAATAGTCTAATTGATCACCTCTATATGGTTGTAATTAATCGCATAATGAGAGAGATAATTTAAAATCATTGACGGTGAAGTATTCCTAGAGAAAAAAAACCAAAGCTTCCAAAGAGAGGAAGGATTGTTTCTAAATTTTGTAGCAGCAAATAACAAGTCCGTTGTGATGACAGTCTGAACTATGCTTAATTTTCAATACACAATCACCTCTATTTTGCTCATCCCTCGTTCCAACCCTTCTCCGTTCTCTAAGTTTTTTGCTTCCTCTAGCTTTATTTCTATCGCCGATTTGGGAGAAGAATTCTCTCTCCTCCAAATTCCTCTCTTCTCCATTCCCCTCCTATTTAAATGGTCACAATTTAAGCCATGTCAACATCTTGTGTTGACTTCTTTATAGAGAAAGAAAAAGAGGAATGTGAGAGAGGAGGGGACTGGAGGGGAGGGGATTTGGAGGGAGAGAATCTCACTCCTTATTTTTGGCCAACTTTGTCTGATGACAACTACTAATCACTATTACGCGACTCTTTTTTGCTATTATGCGGAGTTGAATCATTGGGGAATGACTTGTCTCTATATCCTTCCTTTGTTCTAAACGTTCTTCATGGCTAGATGTGATGCGTTCAATGGATATGTGGCTTCAATTTGTGGTGATGGTTATGATTTAAGGTTATGGATTCATTTAGGGTTTTGTGCTATGCAGGTTCATGTGGTTTATGCTAGATTTTGGTATTTTGGATTTTTTTAGTTGTTTAGTTTAGTCTTTTCGAGTTATTGCTTTTGCAGTTATGTTGGAAAGTATGGCATCACTCTCTAAAGTATGTCACATGCAAGTCACGTTACCTAAATTGATGGAAAATTGAATAAGATAGTTTTGAATCTTAAAATAGAAAAATTAACAATTTTTAATAAATTCAACGAGTTATATTTTCAAAAAAAAAAAAAAAAAAAAAGTTCAAAGACTTAATTTTCACTCGGATAATAACTCGAGTGGTATTTCAATTGGAAACTAGTATATGATCCAAGAGAATCTAATTGGTGTTTTGGGTCAAATACCGAGAGCTATGGGATATAAAGACGTGGATTGATTGAAACCCACCAAAGGCATCATCGTGTTTGGTTGTAACGCACTGGCGGCTGGTAGGTGTATCAGATTCAGACTAACTCGAGTGACTAAAAACTAAGCCACTAACCTCTAATTGCGTGTCAAAGTTTAAGATTAGAGGAAGAGCACTTGTATTTCCCAAAGCAAATTGCGTTTAAGATTTTGACCCGTTTGGCCTCAACCAACCAATACAAGACGACTTTATTTGAAAATGTTAATGAAATGGAGAGAATCCTTCTCCGCCTGGAGTCGAGTGGCGAGAAGAATAAGGTGACGACTTAAAATGGTGAAAGGTTTCGAGTTTGATTTCTTCTGATTTGAAACCCATACACCATTTCTGTGTGCTGTGTTTGTAAGCACTTTACCATGTGTAACGTGTTTAAAGTCTGTAAAATGAGATTAGTTGTTAATCATTTCCTTCATTCACTTAACCGTTAATCGTAATTAAACATGCTACCTTCAAATGTGCGACGCCGATGATTAAAGAACGAGAATTTTTCTTCATCGAAAATTTGGTTTTCTTTTAATCAGAAATCGACCAACATCTTTAACTACACCAACACCAAGTGTACATAAAAAATAAAAAGCAAAACACTTGCCTCATTTTTTTCAACTGGTTCTACACATGGTTCTTTGTGCTCGATACAATTTAAGCTATGTATTATGTATGCATTCCTGCGCTGCACCGAAAAATGTGTTACCACTTGGAAGCTGGATGCTCAGATTTTCCCGTGCATGGTGCGACTCTTGCCTGAGCATTCTCGAAGACAATCACCGCATAAACTTCAATCTGAAAAAGTTGATCTGAAATCACAAATTTGCATGCACAACACACAATGAGACATACAATCGTCAACACAAATTTAGAACAGTAAACTTACTTGCATCAACAGAGTGCATTGACATCAACTAGTCTTTGATTAAAGTATTTAGCATTTGCTGCATGGACATAGACAATTTGTGCTGTTTTGACATCAGCTACTTTTTAATTAGCACCTTAGACAAAGCATAGTTTCTGACCTAAGCTCGTTGATCCAGGATTTATAATAAAATTATGTAACTACGGACAAGACAGAAATCACGAACCCAGTAGTAACAGACTTGTATCTCAACTACAATGACGCAAACTTTCTAAACACGTATAAACTAATTTGTTCACTATGATTACACCATGGCTCCAGAAGGGAGTTCCAACTCAAAGAAAGTGACTCACAATAAATTGGGCTAAAAATGGACATCACTTGCATAAATGGGGTAGCCACTTAGAGCAAATAATGGAAGAGAAACTGTAGATACAATCCACTAAAATATGTGTACGGTTCATATCCCCAGATCTTCTACTTCCTATCATCTCTCTCTTACACTTGTAAATTGGGTTCAAATGGAAAGGGCAAAAAGGTGATGCTGTCGGAGATGAAACCAAAATTACAAGTAATGAAAGATACTGTCCACAAAATCCTCACATCAGTATCTTCACTCCCAAATTTACCAATCAACAAACGAAAAAAGGCAAAATATAAACTGTAAAGCAAGCGTCAACCCACAACTTTAGCCAGCACCTCTGCCAAGTGTCTCCTTACTGAATCTTACGGAGAAATAGTGGTACAGGTGGTATGGACATGAAAAGAACAAGCAATTACTTTGCAATTCCAGAACCAACTTGTTCTCAGACTAGAACAATGGAGTGGTTGAGAATTGAAACCGGGAGAGTTTGTGAGTAGTGAAATTTTGAAAAGGCATAGAAATGATACCAAAGAGAGAAATTTCCTAGTCAACAGAAAGTATCGATCCAAAAACCCAGTTACTCTTCCATACTACGATTTTCAGATTATTATGGCCATCGTACCATAACATATGAGGTGGTTCCATCTTAGCTAAAAAGAGAAGTAAATGTCGATGTTGTGGTATGATGTTATATGGTACCATCCAAGAACATGGAGTTTTCCAACCTCACCAGGGGTTGGTGTGGCTGAGGGAAAGGGGAGTACTTTATCAAATGACCAGAACTTAACATGTAAAAAGTCTAACTACTAATCATAAGCATCGTTAATAAGTCCAGAAAGCTTAGGACAATTGCTGACTACAGTACAATGGAACTTTGAGATTCATACTCCAACATTAGCATATGGTAAATAAATTTCAATGTAATGAAAAAACAGAAATGAATCATCCCATAACATACAATCTGACAGTAGCTTGTTATTGCCCTGTACCTGAATATTCCCTCTGATAAGAATTCCAAGTCTTCCTATGGAATAAGTTGTGCTTTTTTAAGGTCCGAGACAACTCCCCTGTCTTCAGTACTCCTTTCATTATACAGTACCTGGAAATTAATTTGAAAATGGATGACATAAGTTTGTTATGAGTTAGACTAAAATGTATAAACTCAATCTATTTGAAATACCTTGTCAATGATGCCATATTCAACTGCCTCACTTGGACTAAAATATTTTGGACGCCTAATGTCTGCTTCAATTTGCTCAGTTGACTTTTCAACATGCTTTGCCAAGAGCTTAACCTAAAACATAAATCAGACAAAAAAAACATTGAGTTGATAGGTGACCTAATGCACTTCTTTTGTTGGTATGTAAGTCAATTTCTACGCTCAAATGCAAAGTTCTATACAATTTGTCACTTCTATACTCACAAAACATACCACAATTAGTCATTTGTATACTCACTTCAAGAAAAACATTTTACAATAAGTTAACTTTAAAAGGAAAAGGAGGCTCCTCTCCATGTAGAAGATTGTGTTCGTTCTTTCTCTTTTGATCGATAGATTTCTTCCATCCCTCCATGTCAATTTCTACTTTCAGGGGTGTGCAGTGTCTAACACTGGAATGGACGTGACTTGCGTAGGACATGAAAATATACGTATTTTGGAGTGTCCTTTGATTTTATTGACCATTTGCTTCTGGATACAGCTGGGACATGGTTAGGATACAGTTGTCAGTTTGTAATTATTTGAAAACTACATAGGTCAAATCTTAGTTTTGAAAACTGTAGTGTCAAATTATAGTATTAAAAAGATATGTTAAAGACCCAACCATCTCCCTATTCTTTCTCGCTGTATGAAAACCAAACAGGGACCTAGCGTTTTTTACTTTGTTGTGGAACTAGAGGAGAAAGCCTGAGAAAGCTCCTAGAACTGAATGAGATAAGGAGACTAGAAGAGTGTACTGTAACCGACTCTATTTACCTTCTTTCTTGCATTTGCTGCACCAGCACCTTCTATCTATATTATTTTGTGTCATTTATTATATTTAAGCTATATTATTGTTAATTTATGATTATTGTTATTTAAGAGTTTATTACCGTCCTTGCCGTATCCATGTCCAAATTTTTGGAAATTATCCCTGTCGTATCCCGGAACCCATAGATGAGGACTGTGAAGTAGAAGCTGGAATTAATTAAGTCTTTCTTTTTTCTTCTTTTCGTTTACATTCCCATAAATTATTACACCTGAGCTATTTTTTGAACTTGTACAGAGTAAACTAATTCCTTGTTTAATATAAAATTCCAAAAATCAATACATATCCAAGATAGAAAACATATCACACCTGCTACAGAAAAGAGAAAATGAAAGAATAGAAGTGAACTGAGCTAAAGGAAAATCTCTACCATTCTTTGAAAATTACGAAAAACCATAAACATCTAACCAGCAATTAAACTAGTCAATGAGAACAGAGTGAAGAATGGGAAGAAATGTTTGTGACCACTAATCTTACCAACTCGTCTTTAACATTCCTCACTTCCCTTCTTGCGAGTTCAATATCTGCTGCTTGGCCTTGAAACCTTGCAATCGGCTACAGAGAGATAAAGAAAGAAGAGAAAAGTTCGGGGAAGAATTTAATACATGTATAAGTTCCACTTAACCAGATAAAAAGTACAAATCCCAGCCTTCACAGTAAAAATCAGGAAACACATTAGATAATACACCGTCATGAAACTCAACAAATTAGTGATAAAGATCAAACCTGCTTCATCATGATTGTTGATGAGGGTAAAGCAGAACGGTTTCCCTTTGCACCAGCAGCTAAAAGTAAGGCAGCTTCTCCCCAAGCATTACCGACACAAAGAGTAAATATAGGTGGCTTGACATACCTGCAGTGAATAGAAATTAAGTTTAACCATTAGGGCAAAAATTCAGATCATCTCTAATATTCAGTGAATACAAACTAGAACTGATCAACACGATAATATAATCAAAATGCATGAAATAACAGAAGAACTTAAGATGGATAACCTCATGACATCATATATTGCAAAAGCCTCTGTTTCATAACCCAACTTCTCACCGCCCTGAAGAATACAAGATAAGAGTCATATAAAATGAACACCTTTATATGGAATAAAAGAAGAAAAACAAACAAGGTGCCATTTTAGAAAATCTTCATTGTTAACAGTAAATGCATCCTTGTTTCGGTCAAAGTAGAAAGCGGAAGAAAAAAGGATTACAACTCAAGTAGCAAGTTATCTATCCTAAGACAACTACTGTCAAATTGATTAAACAGCATGGCTACCGCAATAGAACTTGAATTATAATTACAGTTACAACTGAGGAAGAAGTCATGCAAAAGCAACCCAAAATTATAAAGGATAAGAGAAAATTGAAAGTGTAGTTACAAGTTACACATTATTTAACTATAGCCTTCTTTCTAAATAAGATTATCGATGATAATACTGCTGCCACCAATGAAGACATTACCATACAATCTCACAAACACCATAGTTGCACCACAAACCTTCTCCTTTGCAACCACCATAAGTTGGCATCGCCTATGATCGTATCAGAACTACCATTTTAATATATTGGAAATTTGAAAAAATCCCATTAATGCTACTACAACTAAATCTAGCACCAACACCAAACATCTAAGCAACTGCTGGCTTGAGATATACCAGTACTACTACCAAACTCCCACACAAGTTATTTTCCTGTATTTACCGATAAATACACTCTCTAATTACTACCAACTGATGGACTGACCCATACCATATGAATAAGAGAAACACATGGATGTCCCTACAAAAGTTACAATAGAGGTGATGCCATTTTGTCATACGACCCTCCCCAAATCTACCTTTTTTACTATCAACGAACATTGGACCACTCGTATTCCAATTATCTCCTAATATCAAGACTTAATAATTAAAGTGCGGGTGTGCATTATTAACAAGTTATTTTCCTGTATTTACCGATAAATACACTCTCTAGTTACTACCAGCTGATGAACTGACTGATACCATATGAATAAGAGAAAAACACGGACGTCCCACAAAAGTCACATCAGAGGTGATGCCATTTTGTCATACGACCCTCCCCAGATCTACCTTTTTACAATCAACGAACATTGGACCAGTCATATTCCAATTATCTCCTAATATCAAGACTTAATAATTAAAGTACGGGTGTGCATTATTAACTTTGGTTGTGCTTCAAAGATGCCAATGTGTGAAACAAGCAGGCAATAAAACTAAAGCTAGCGGAAAATAAACGAAGGGTCTCGACTGCTGACCTTGGTTGTTCCAGTGGAATTTATGTACAAGTAAATGGGCTTCGTGTCGTCTTCGTACTGAAGGTAGAGAAACTCGGCAAGTATCAACTCCGTCACCGAAGGAACAAGTGACATGCCCAAGTACACTATTCGATTTTTGTACAGATATGATGCCAGGTCCGGAGGCGGCTGCTCCCATGCACTTCCTCTTTGAAATGGAATAACCTAAACACACAAATTTCAATTCCATTCGAAAATTCAAACTTCACTTACCCAATAATCGAAACCAACATTACCCAAAATCTCAAATTCCATCCAGATAAATTTGGATTGAAAATTTTCTTCTAAATCGAAAGAATCAGTAAAATGACAGTGAAAAGGTAATTGGGGGCAGTACCATGGTGACGACGCCGCGTTTGGGTTTGGAACCACGAAACGACGCCGGATTGAGGGAGGAAGGACGGAGCTTGTGGCCGGAGAAGTCGGAGGAGAGGCTGTTGCCGGCGAAGGGAGAGAGGAAGCTGGTGGAGAGGGAAGCTCTGGGAAGGGAACGAGACGACGTCGGATGGGGGCGGGTAGTGTTTCGGGCTCGGTGAATGGTTGGCGTTGCTAACATGCGCGTGTGGAGCGCGAAGCTGGAAGCTGTGGTGGCCACCTCCATTGATGGTTTTCGAGCGGTCGTTCGTTAACCGGCGAACGCAGAAGCCAAATGGAAGAGGAAGATGTCGAAACCAATATGGAGTGGGCTCGTTTGGTTTTTGGGTTCTAAAATGTTTAGTCCATTACATAGGAAATTCGAGCCCAATAAATTTTTGGTCTACTTGGATTATTAGTCTCCTTGTTGATAAGGTAGTTGAAAGATTGCTTCCGTGGTGAAGTTTGTTAGGTTTAGGCCAATTGAAAATTTCGTCAATTCTCCGTTAATTATTAGCACGTGAGCCACATATATTAGGCTAAACAGGAACTCTATGTTAATTGTTAGCACATGGGGCTACATGTGAGGCTAACTTTATCTTTTTAATCTCACATGTGAGCCTTTATCTACTAACAAATAATGGAGAGTTAACGAAATTTCAGTTTTGGGCCTAAATCCTAACATATTTCACAACATAGGCTTAAATCCTAATTTTTTTTATCACAAGGGTTATCTTCCAACTATCCTATCACAACGGAGACTAATAATCAAATTAAGCCTTTTTTAATATATAAGTATATATTTACTTTGAAAAGTGATAAAATAAATTCATATTAAATTTAAACTCATCATTCATGAAATCAGAATCTAAGACCTTTTACTGTTTAGCTACAATCATCATGAAGATGTCAATCACCGAATTATGAATAATATTTGGCTACGGAGGCTCTTTATATCACGGTGTAACATAATCACTATAATATTTGAGGTGAGTTTCATAGCTTTGATTTTAGACATAAGCTTCATCTTGATGGCTATAACGTTGAAAGAGAACTCAAATTTGATTCCCTCCTCACTGATTTAAATAAAATTAGATTTTAGGGTAATAATTATTTCATATTTTTGCTATAGATTAGTGGCCATTTTATTTTTTTTAGCACAGATAAATATACATAATTCACTTCTTCAATGACCACTAATCTATAGCAAAAATATGAAATAATTATTACCCTAAAATCTAATTTTATTTAAATCAGTGAGGTGGGAATCAAACTTGAGTTCTCTTTCAACGTTATAGCCATCAAGATGAAGCTTATGTCTAAAATCAAAGCTATGAAACTCAAGCCAAATATCATAGTGATTTTCATTGCTCTAGGTTTCTCTAAATTTTTTAATTTTTTAATATTGACAGGAAAAGAGAAAATTGCAGTCAAATTTGTATGTGTGGTGAAAATTCAAAATAGTTTCTTTTTACAGAACCCTTGAAACTTGAACAAATATCCAAAAAAGACTTGACTGCATCGTCCAATGATTTCCACACAACTATTTTCTCACCTTGTACACCCTGACTTATTTATGGCATTTGAATTGAGTAAATCAAACGAGAATTCATTGACAAAAATAAGCAAGGACTTAAAGAAGGAGAAAAGATGTGTGCAGAAATCTTTTCGCTCCGAAAATGCTTGCAAGGTTCTAGTTTATTTAGATCAAACATCAAAGAGGTATTTCACTTTCAGCCAAACTTGTAATTAGATATGCTGGAAGGTTAAGAAAAGGAAAATGTACAAATTTCAGACCAAAAACACTGTATTGTTGTGGTCTATTTTTATCTGACAAAGGGAGAGAGGCCGGCGGCAGAGAAAGAGAGAAGAGAGAGATGTGTGTTTGTAGAATTGTAGGGGAATTGTGTGTTTCCCTCCTACATTGCACCTTTATTTATAATAATAATAAGATAAGGATATTCCTTGTTCTCCAAGGAATATGAGATACAATAGGAGAGGATAAACCCTAATCAAATCTAATCTAGGATTTACACAGTCACACTTAAACTAGGAATGTTTACAACACTCCCCCTTGAGTGTGTAAATACTCAAGGTGGATTTAGCATAATGCAGAAGTTGATGAAGTCGACTTGTCAGTGCTGATTACAAGGAACAACGCTTATTCTCAATAAGGTAGGAACTTGCATAAGTAGTAAGTCTCACTAAAAAACCCTAAGGCTATGGCAAAAACCCGAGTAGGGACAAAATCCATAGTCTAAGGAAAAATGCGTGAGAAATGCAAAGTCAAAAGAAACGTCTACAGGACGTCATCAGGGATATGACCAGCCTAAGGTGGGTGCCTCGTTAAAACCTAGTTAGGTAGCAAAAACCCAGTGGGAAAAATTCTCCTAATCGTAGGGAAAAAGAGTACATTAAGATCAAGCAAGTATCTACAGGATACTCCCCCTGAGTTTGACATAATTCCAAAGAGAAATAGCAAAGTTACAACTCAGAAAGTTTACGCATACCAATTCCATGAACAAGCTTCTGAAATGTCGTCTTTGGTAGTGATTTGGTAAAGAGGTCAGCCAGATTGTCTTGTGAACAGATTTGCGTGACTTCAATCTTCTGATGCTCTTGTTGTTGATGTGAAAAGAAAAACTTCGGCACAATATGCTTGGTGTTGTCTCCTTTGATGTAACCCTTCTTGAGCTGTTCGATGCAAGTTGCATTGTCCTCAAAGATCGTCGTCGGGGCATTAACGGCGGGATGAAGATCGCAGGAGCTTCGAATATGGCCCACTACTACTCTCAACCAAAAGCATTCCCGAGTTGCTTCATGTAAGGGGATAATTTCAGCATGGTTAGACAAAGTGGCAACTAAGGTCTATTTAGTTGACCTCCAAGATATTGCGATGCCTCCAATGGTAAAGACATAACCCGTTTGAGATAAGTATCCAGCGTCAGCATAACCAACAAGGCGAGAATCAACTTGAGGAGCACATGGTGCGGCACTACTCGAGGATTTATAGGGATAGAACAAGCCCAAATCTGTAGTACCCTTAAGGTAACGGAAGATGTCTTTCACGCCAGTCCAGTGTCTGCGTGTTGGTGCATTGCTGTATGTTGCCAAAAGATTAACAACGAAAGAAATGTCGGGTCTAGTGCATTGAGCTAAGTACAATAAAGCACCTATCATACTTAGATAAGGAACTTCAGGCTCCAAAATCTCTTCATCATCGTCATTCTGATGGAAGGGATCTCGTTTTGCATCTAGCGTACGAACGACCATAGGAGTACTCGAAGACTTCGCTTTATGCTCGTTAAAGTGGCCAACACCTTCTGGGTGTAGTTCGATTGATGTACTAGGATTCCATCCGAACAATGCTCTATCTCGAGACCGAGACAGTATCGAGTCTTACCTAGATCTTTCATCTCAAATTCCGACTTCAGGTGCGAAGTAGTTCTCACGAGCTCTTCAGGAGTTCCAATGAGATTCATGTCATCGACATATACTGCAACAATCGCAAATCCGGAATGTGACTTCTTAATGAACACACAAGGGCATAATTCGTTGTTCACATATCCCTGACTAGTCAAATACTCACTCAGACGGTTATACCACCTTCTTCCGGATTGTTTCAAACCGTAGAGTGAACGCCTCAGCCGAATTGAGAGCGTGTTCCGGGGTTTGGAAATATTTGAACCAGTCAATGTAAGTCCTTCGGGAACTTTCATATAAATTTCTGTATTAAGATCCCCATAGAGATACATGGTTACTACGTCCATCAGCTGCATATCCAGTTTTTCGAAAACTACCAAACTGATAAGGTAGCGAAAAGTAATCACATCCATAAAGGGTGAATAAGTTTCGTCATAGTCAATTCCGGGGCGTTGTGAGAAGCCTTGTGCAACAAGATAAGCTTTGTAATGCACAATTTCGTTCTTCTCATTATGCTTCCGAACGAAAACCCACTTGTAGCCAACGGGCTTCACATATGGAGGAGTATGAAATACATGTCTAAACACCTTACGTTTCGCAAGCGAATCGAGTTCGACTTGGATTGCTTGTTTCCAGTTTGACCAATCAGCTTTACGTCGACATTCATCAACGGAACGCGGTTCAATGTCATCGCTCAACATGATCTCAGTAGCTACTGCAAATGCTAATGCATCGTCGACAATCATCTTATTTCTACGTCACACATCATCTAAGCTAGCATAATAGACCGAAATCTCATGATTCTCGGGAGGAAGATTCGTCTCTTCAAGGACGTTTCCATAATCTAGAATTTCCTCATGAGTTGGGTAGAATGAGTAAGCGATAGTCGGATTGATGGTAGGCTCTTCAGGACCTTGTGCCGTAGTTTTCCTCTTCCGGGGGTGTGAATCCTTTGAACCAAGGGGCCTGCCACGCTTTTGCGTAAGGCCAGATGATTGGCTAGCCGCTAATGTACGTGGATCACCAGAATTGGCGTCCCGGGCTTCCAGGAGGGCAGTCTTTCGTACATTTGGTACATCTATCTTTGCAGGCGTATTCGTAGCTGGAATGTGTGATCTTGTCACGCGCGTTAGATCGGTGAAAGCATCTGGCATGCTCTGAGCTATGCTCTGAAGATCTAATATGCGCTGCACTTCAGTTTCAGAGTGAGAGTCGTCCATGATAATTTACGTCGTTCTTCAGGAACGTTGACGTTCTTATCTCCCCCTAACGACCGGAAGACTGTCTCATAGAAGTGACAATCCACAAAACGAGCGGTAAACAGATCGCCTGTCAAAGGTTCTAAGTCACGAATAATTGAAGGAGAATCATATCCGACATAGATTCCCATCATTCGCTGAGGCCTCATTTTTGTACGTAAGGGCGGCGAGATCGGCACATATACCACACAATCGAAAACGCGCAGATGCGATATGTCGGGTTCGCATCCGGTAACCAACTGAAGGGTACTAAATGGTTGTGTCGCAACAGGCCTTAGGCGGACCAACTTTGCTGTGTGCAATATTGCATGGCCCCAAGCAGCGATCGGGAGCTTGGTACGTATGACCAATGATCGAGCAATCATTTGTAAGTGTTTAATGAAAGCCTCTGCCAGGCCGTTCTGGGTTTGAACATAGGGTACAGGATGTTCAACTTCAACCCCAACCGACATGCAATAGTCATCAAAAGTTTTAGATGTGAATTCTCCAACATTATCCAATCGAATAGATTTGATCGGGTAATCAGGGTGGTGAGCCCTGAGCTTGATAACCTGAGCCAACAGTTTGGAGAATGCATCGTTCCTTATGGACAACAAGCACACGTGTGACCAACGTGTGGAAGCGTCAACCAAAACCATAAAATATCTAAATGGTCTGCATGGAGGTTGAATTGGTCCACAAATGTCCCCCTGAATCCGTTGTAGAAAAATGGGAGGATTCGAACGAATCTTGTCATAAGAAGGCTTAGTAACAAGCTTTCCCATTGAACATGTTTGACATGCAATTCCTTAGATCGAACCTAAACTTCTGGTTAGTGGATGCCCGTGTGAAGATTTGAGGATACGGTGCATCGCTATTCGTCCAGGATGTCTCAAACGGTCATGCCAAAGTGTAATTTTGTGCGCGGTCCCAGTAGTAGGGCCGGCCACATAATGGCATTCTATGGGGCGTATGGTCGTAGTATACAGACCACTTAGGATATGCTTCTGGCCATATTCGTAGGAAGTTATGCATAGAAATTCAACTCTGTTTTCTACGTGGGTTTCAGCGTGGTAATTGTTATCTCTAATGTCCTTGAAACTTAGTAACGTTCTGCCGGAACGTGGAGAATAGAGTGCCTCAGCAATGGTCAAGATTGTACCATTGGACAACATTATACATGCCTTACCGTATCCTTCTATCAGGTTGGATGGGCCTGAGAGGGTTGTCAGAGGTGCATTCTTAGGTATGAAGTTAGTGAAATAGATGCGTTCACGCAAAACAGTGTGCGTGGTTGCACTATCTACCAGACAACTAACTTTCCCACTAGTCATACCTAGAATGAAAAATTAATTTGAATCGGTCACATGCATAAAAGTTTATAAAAACAATTATCAATTCAAAATAATTTCATTTATTCAAGGATTAAAACTTAATATCCAAAACAAATCACCAACTAATAATCCAAAACATAAAGGAAAATTGTTCAAAAATCAACAAAAAACAAGGGGGTTCGGCCACTAGGTGGAATTCGGCCCCATATGTCTTATTTCAACTAAAAAAATAAGTCTATGTCTAAGATTCTAATCTTCCATAGGAGTGGTATCCTCTTGAAAGTCAGAAACCTCCATCTTTATAGTCTCCGGTTCGTCCACTTGCACGAAGTTTGAGTCAAACTTCCTACAACGAGAATGATATTCATCTATAACTTTCTTGGGAGCTCAGAAAACATGGGACCAATGGTCATTTGAACCATAGCGATAGCACATATCGTCATCCATGGTTTTAGGTACTTGGCCCTTATTCTTGAAGTTCGGGGCCTTAAGAGTGAGGTTTGGGCACTTCTGGGCTTTGTTTCCTCCCTTGGATGGGCCTTGGCTTTGTTGACCTTGGTGGGATGGCTTCTGGCCGCCCCTACCATGCCTCTTTTGGCGTTTTGGGTGCTGGTTATTGCTATAATGTGCTTCAGGCACAGCAGTAGCCCCAGTAGGTCGAGCTTGATGATTCTTCATCAACAGTTGGTTCTGCTTTTCAGCAAGAAGTAAAACAGAGATCAAATCCGAGAACTTGGTGAACTTCTGAGCTCTATATTGTTGCTGCAGGACAATATTAGAAGCAGAGAAGGTCGAATAGGTATTCTCCAGGAGATCCTTTTCGGTCAAAGTTTCATTGCAAAACTTGAGAAGTGATCGGATTCGACAAACTTCAGAATTATATTCATTCACAGACGTAAAGTCTTGGAAGCGCAAGTGCTGCTAGTCGTGTCTTGCTTCAGGCAAGAATATGTCCTTTTGGTGATCAAAGCGATCAGCCAAAGTGACCCATAATGCACGTGGATCCTCCTCAGCAAGATATTTAGTTTGCAGAGCGTCATGGATAGGTCTTCGGATGAAGATCATAACAGTGGCTTTTTCAGCTTCGCTAACAGGTTCATCTGTTGCTTCTTCAATGGCAGGACGCAAGTTCTTTGTAGTGAGGTGGAGCTTCACATCTTGAACCCACTTGAGGTAGTTCCTTCCAGATACCTCCAAAGCGGTGAAGTCAAGTTTGTTCAAATTTGACATGTTCCTATCACAAAATGGATAGACAAGATGTGGTTAGTGTAATGGAGAAAGAATCAATCCATTCACGTATGAGTAGAACATACAGGTTCTAATAGACATGTACTGGTTTAATTTTGCATGAAAAACTTCAGGTTTTCATGGGTGATATGTTTAAGTGAAAACTTCAGGTTTTCAAACAAGGCATGTTTATAAGAAACTTTAGGTTTCAAAGTAATTATGAACTTCAGGTTCATATATTCCTGCAGGCAAACACAAATATATATATGCAAACAAATATGCAACAAGTATATGCAAAAATTATGACTTTAGGTTTATAATTATAATTGAATTTTAATTTATTTGAATTTCGGGCCAAATTAAAGTGTGGGTGAAAAAATATAAAACCCAAATTATTTAAAAATATTAAATAATTGAAGCTCGGGGCCTAAAAATGTAGACCAAAGCCCACGGGGTGGCTTAACAAAATTGTGCCGTGTAACCTAGGCCCAAAATTTGGGCTAGGGTGTCTCCGGTGGGGCTACAGGTCCACGGGGAGAACTGGGCTGCTTTAAGCAGCTAAATTTTTTTTCTTCTATGCAGGCCGTTGCAGGCGAGCCCATAAACAATAAACAAAAAAAATTTCTTTTTTTTCGTACGGGCCGAGGAGCTGGAGCCCAACAGGGCTCGGGTTGAAGGACCAAAACATCCCAGCCGTAGCTGGGTGTGTCCATCGAGGAAGAAGGTCGGTCTTTGATCGACGACGCCATTGCAGGCGATAGTCCATGGTCTGTGCAAACCATGGTTCGTCGGAGAACCAAGTACTTATCGATGGAGATGAAATCTTGACGTCGGGGCAGAGAACCAAAAAATTCAACTGAATTCGAATGAAAAACCCATGAATTCTTCTGGAATTTCATGGAATCGTTGGTGAAAATGATAGGTTGTGTCCAATTTGCACGACTGTCGGTCGTGTTGCGTCGGAAGAGTTGACGGCGAGGACCTAGGCTTCAGGTCGTAGGTCGGGACAAGGTGCTTCAAACGCACCATGTGGTTCAATGCTTGCGGGTGTGGGTTCTCGGTTTGGGTTGGGCCATCGGAGGCTGCGGGCCTGGTGGCTTGTGGCCTTGCATGGTGCAAAGGCACGGGTTCTAATAGAACCTTAATTCCCTAAACGCAAAATTTTTTCAATTTAAATATAATTCAATGTTTATGTATATTTCAATGAATCACAGATGTAATTTGATGCATATGCAAAATAATAGTTTCAATGCATGTACATATGTAAGATTCAATTCATGAAAAAATATCAAATTCACATAATTTCAGCAATTATGGTTATGAGGCATACACAATTTATGTAGAATCTAAAATACGTTAAACGTAAAGTTGGGTCATGCATCATGGTGAATGTTCATGCTATCAGGGCTGCAAAATATCGAGTTAAAAGCCGTTGTTTTGAAAGAACTTGATTGCGTGATGATATTGATGAACTGGTTTGATGCAGAAAAATTTTCTCCAACGTCAGATTCCTAAGCGCAGCGGTAGGAGCGTGCTGATAACGTGTTGTAGTCTATTTTTATCTGACAAAGGGAGAGAGGCCGGCGGCAGAGAAAGAGAGAAGAGAGATGTGTGTTTGTAGAATTGTAGGGGAATTGTGTGTTTCCCTCCTACATTGCACCTTTATTTATAATAATAATAAGATAAGGATATTCCTTGTTCTCCAAGGAATATGAGATACAATAGGAGAGGATAAACCCTAATCAAATCTAATCTAAGATTTACACAGTCACACTTAAACTAGGAATGTTTACAACATGTATTTTATTTTGGCCAAAGGAAAAAGTTAGCTAATACCTCCAAGTCCAACAGAGAAGGGCTAGAAAATACCCTTTGTATAATATTTTCCAGTGTTGGTCCTATCTCAATACAAGCTAACAACCCTTCAAGTCCCTCCATCTTAGGTACAGTAGACCGGCTCGGTAGTGAGTGTAAGCTGCTGCCACAACCAAAATATGGAAAAGCTGGTGGCTATGGCCAGCAATATCAAACTTCCCCGGTCTCCACCTCTCCGGTACCCTTGTAGCATAAATCAATGCCCCTAATCCATAAAGAACCCCCATTAACACCTCATAGCCGGTAGTCTGGATGGCCTCCGGCTGATTCCTGAACACTATGAGCTTATGAACTAAAGGCACGACACCTGACACACCCATCACAAAGAAGAGAGAAGCACGATAGACACGAAACTTGGGTCCTTGAAAAAATGGGAGGAGGGAGAAAACAATGGTGGTGATACCTAGCACTGTTATGAAACTTAAGTAGAGGTTACGAAAGAAGGGGTTGCACATGAAGGAGTAGTAGACAGGAGGGTAAAATGAGGTTGTGATGAGTGCAGCGATGCCTGCATAGTCACATCTGAGCACTATGTAGGAAAGGCGCGCTGAATGGCAAGCAAGGAGATGGCATGTACTGCTGGCTAGCAAGCAGAACATGGCTCCACCTAGGAACGCAAAGAAGGGCCACCTTGTTATGGATCGATTCATAAGGGGGGCCACCATGTTCATCACGTCATCTGTTAATCCATGCTGCAATTATTGAACAAATAACAAAGGCATAAGGCTGGGAAACATGAAAACAAAAGGACTTCCAACTAAAAATTATTTTATCGTAGGGTATGTAGAACGAACTTTATTGAAAAGATTTCACAGAAAAAATATGTATATCAGGTAACTCGGTAAAAATTTCATGCATATAAAGGGAAGGAAAAGCGTGCAATAGCATTTGAAAACCACGAAAGACATCTTTGCATCGGAGTTGCATTTTTTAATCAAAGAGCAGGATAATACCAGAACAGAATTCTCTGTTTGATTGGTGTGGGAGAACCGGTCAGGCAAGCAATTGGCGAGAAGTTCCCTTATATTCCCTGAAACTGAGGAGAGAAAATCCATAGATGGAAAAGCTAGTGAAGGGAGGCAATGCAACAATTCTGGATGAATTTTGTGCAAATCGGCTCTTTTAATCATGTCAGACAAACGTTGCAGGGAAGACAGATCCATGAGGTCTGGAGCTTTTGTTGCTGTGTATATTGTTAGGAAAAGGAAAAGGAAGAACCCGATCAAATGCCTACAAAAAATGTGAAAAATGATTAAAAGCAACGGTCTTAAATTCTCAGCAAACAATGTTATTTAAAATGAGACACGCAGCTTCAGAAAACAAAATAACCATTGGATTGTATACTGGTAATAAGTTTTAGGCACTCGAGTACTTACGTCCAGACATTAAGAGTCTCATTATGAATGGAGAAGATGCTTAGAAACACCTGCTTCAATGGCCATTCTGATCGGTAATAACCCAGAATGAACTCGTTGTCCCTTAAAAAACCAGGCAATGAATGGTATTCAATAAGCTGATACCTAACTTTCTTCCATAGTCTCTTTCCCTTCGCTTCCTTTAAACATGCTTCGTTTACATCTTCACAGTCAAATTGATTATCTGATGATCTCGTTTCTGCAACGAAAGAAACATTGAGCAGCATTTTCATGCTAAACACGTACAAGACTACAACTGAAGGTCTGACAAAAACCAAGTCCAACTGAAGGGAACATGCATAGTATGCACAAAATCTATAACCGTTTCACTCTTAGTTTTTAGTTTTTACCTTTTTGTTAGGAATAGAGGAGAAATACAAAGGAGAAAAAACGGATGAACGAAAGTGGAGGAAGGAAATGAAACAGATGTATAAGCAAAGTGAAAACTAAAAACTGGAAACAAGAATTAGCTTTTTTTTCTCTCCTAGTTTTTGTTTCCTACATTCTCTTTAATTTCTCGACCCCTCTCCATATACATTCCTTCTTGTCTCTATCAAGGGAGAAAAACAATGAAAACTAAATATTAAAAACAAAATGATTATCGAACAGGCCCTAAGTAAATACAAGTGGGGTTCCCTTGATCATTGATATGCAGGCCATCCACATTCTTGCTTTCCTCCGGGGTACATATAGCCGGCCCTTCGGGCGTCCCGGCAACACAAATATTGTTTCAAAGGTCCACAGCATAATTTTTTCCAATGCAATAAAGTTACATTGAGTCTATTTTTCATTGATAAGGGGGTATTTCCATGGGTTTGCCTTTGTGTTTGCTCTAATATTGACATGATTATCCAAACCATATTGTTGGCTTCACAAGCAAGCATGATCCTTTTAATTTTACATGAGATTATCCAAACCAAGATTTTTCTTGTGAAACTTCATGCCTTTTTCTCTTTTCGCCTCACCCATAACTACTAATTTTAAGATTAGCATTTCTAATCACAAGGATTATTCTAATCTCAAAGACATAACAAATTCTTTTGACATTTTCTCAGCACAGTGATAGGATTCCCATGAAAATATACAAACAGAAAGACCAGGCCACAATTCAATCATTCATATGACATGACTAAAATCCACAGCCGATAATCAAAGCATTAATATTTATTACCTGATAATGGAGAATCACCACCCATGATCAAGATTCACAACTCAAAAGAGTTTTCTTAATTTTGTTTGGTTTTGGCGTCGATGGAAACAGTGGATATTTTCTCGGGAAATGTTCTACTTTCCTAGGAAAATTGTCCACGGAAAGAAAATTCCCCAAGAAAAAAGTATAAAATTCAGACGTTGTTGAAACAGTTTGGTGAGAGAAGGCCTCTCACGGGTTTGTCTCGCCAAGTGGCCACCTGCTAAAACACGAGACTTTTGGTATCTTTTAATTTAATTTATGATGTAAAAATTCTACATCCTATTTTACAATTTTAAGAGAGTAGTGATATTTACACTCATTTTTGTTGCAGTCATATTTAGAATATGAATGTGATTGTGTAAATACTAGTGTGTCTTGGAATATTCTCCTTAATAGATATTATCCTATTAGAGTTGTAATCTTATTAGGGTAAGAATTTAATCTATTCTACTACTATAAATAAATGCACAATATGGTGATACAACACACACCTCACAATTAAATCTCTCTCCTCTCTCTCTTGCCGCCAGCCTCGTAGGAGGAGGCTTTCTTCTACAAAAGTCAAAGGTTTTTATTTTTTTTCTGCTAATCAGGTACGCTTAAAATAAAGTAAGATATTTGAAACGTCCACGAAGCATGAAAACATTCCCCATGATGCATGAACCCCCTATATTTATATTTTCCTTCCAATATATATATATATATATTGTATATGATTCATAAATTTGTCAATATATATATATATACACGTTTCATGCATTACGCAATTATTATTTTGCTATGTGGAATTTGTGAGTCAAAGCATATAAATAAATTAGAAGCAATTTGGGTTTTTCACAAACCCTAGAAAAGTCGAAAAAAAAAAATCTGGGAATTATGCGGCATGGCTTCGCCGCTGGCACCATCGCCGACCACTGCAGCTGGCCTACAGCTCAGCCACGTGGAGCACGCCACCAAGACGATGTTGTCTCGACGTCGGGACCATGGTAGCAGCCCTTGGGCCTTTGCTGCGCCTACACAGACATGCCAGGCCTGGTAGGGTTACATAGGCCCGCAACCCAGCCCAACTCCTAAGAAGGCCTACAGCTCTTCTTGGACCCGTCTACGTGTCCCCGGCTCAACCTGCCAGCAGCCTTATGCTGCTGGGCTTGCCCTGTGCCTTGTTTTGGCCCAAACTAGTAGCTTTTGCTGCTGGGCTCACCCAGACCACACAGCCCAGAGGCTTGCAGCCCTCCCACAACCTAATGACCTGCAGCCGTGCTGCATGGCCCATCCCCACATCGCAGCCAGCCCACTTTTGGTTGGGTTGCGTTATTTTTTCGACCCAATGCCAATTTTTGGCATCTCCGCGTTCTAAATCATGCCCAAATATTTTTTTTGGGGTACTTTGATTTACGCTAATTAATTCTAATTTAATTATCACTTGGTTTATCGCCAACCGAAGCTAATATGACATGTCTATCATTATTTTACTTTCATGATCGACCCCGTTTGGTCTCGATCCATTGAATTAATTAAAAGTAACTTGCAGTCCATTAATATGATAATTAATCCAAAATTATTGACCTAAAGATCACTTTTGGACATTAACGATTCAATAATTTATTTTTCTACTTTGAACCGTTGACATCCTTTCGTAGTCCCGAAGCTCTCACACTTGAGTTCTCGAAGCAACTCAAATCCACTACATTTCAATCAGCATATTGCATTATGTGTTCTTGCAGGAACCTCTCCTTTATGAACTAATCGTTCATAAAACTAAATTGAACCTGTAGTTTCATATTTAGTGCCTTTGAAAATTGAAGTTTTCATTCTAAACTTACCACATGAAACCTGTAGCTTTCATGTTTAAATTAAACCAATACATGTCTATAGAACCCGAATGTTCTACGATGTATGTCTATGGCTTTCCATATGACTAACCGTGTTTTATTGTACCCTCCGTTTTAGGGACATGCTGAACTTGAACAAGCTCGATTTCAACCCTCTGGAAGTATTTGGGAGAAACTAGCCTAAGTGGGTTCAAGGCGTGAAGCTCCATCTTACTACAAAGGATATTATAGCCACCATCGAGGAACCTACCAACGCTAATCCCGTTGATGAAGCTTAGAAAGCTACTGGAATGATCTTCATTTGAAGACACATCCATGATGCACTACAGACCGAGTACCTCGATGAGGAGGACCTACGCACCCTCTGGCTTGCTCTAGCCGATCGTTTCGATCACCAGAAAGTCATTTACTTGCCTGAAGCAATACACGACTAGCAGCATCTACGCTTCTAAGACTTTAAGTTCGTGAATGAACACAACTCTGAAGTTTGTAGAATCCGATCACTTCTTAAGTTCTGTAAAGTGGACTTAACAGACGAGGATCTCCTGGAGAAGACCTACTCGACCGTCAATGACACCAATATTGTCCTACAACAACAATATAGGGCATATAAGTTCACTAAATTTTTGGATTTGATCTCTATTTTACTTCTAGCTAAAAAGAAAAACCAGCTTTTGATGAAAAATCATCAAGCTTGACCCACTGGCTCGAACGCTTCGCCTGAAGCGCATGGGACCAATTTTATCAGCCATAAATGACAGAAAAGTCGTCGTAGCCGTGGTAATGGGCGGCAAGCCCACCTATGGGCTCAAGGTTAACAGAGCTAAAGCCTACCCAAGGGAGGAAATTTGACCTAGAAGTGTCAACCCCTTGCACCTAAGGCCTCAAACTTCAAGAACAAGGGAAAAACTACCATTCAATCGACTTCCACTGAAATGGACATGTGTTACCGCTGTGGATCAAATGATCATTGGTCACGTGTATGCCGAGCTACCCCCAAGGTTATTGCCAAGTATCATTCCTATCGTGAGTCTAACTTTGCCAATGTGGAACATCCCTAAGATGCTACTACATCTATGGAGATATCAAATTTTCAGGAGGCATCTGCCCCTATGGACTAAAAAGTTTTATTCTTCTAGGCATATTTTTCGGGTGTTTTTACCCCTAGTGGTTGAACCCCCCCTAATTTTTAGGTTTATGGTTTAATTTTTGGACAATTTTTAATTTGTTTGGTTTTGGTTTGCTTTGAATTATGGATAATTATTTTATGGATATTATTTCTTGATTGATTAATTGAATGAATGGAATTATATTTATGCATGTGACCAATTGAATTAATTTATTTCTATGTATGACTAGTGGGGAAGTTAGTTGTCTGGCTGATAATGCTACTACGCACACCATATTGCGTGAGCGACACTATTTTACTAACTTTGTACCTAAGAATGCACTTCTGACAACCCTCTCAGGCTCATCTAACTTGATTGAAGGATACGGAAAGGCCCGTATAATGTTGTCTAATTGTACTGTCTTAACCATTAAAGAGGCCCTTTATTCTCCACATTCCGGAAGAACGTTGTTGAGTTTTAGAGACATTCGAGATAATCAATATCATGTTGAAACCACTGAAGAGAATGGTTCTGAATTTCTTTGTATCACTTCTTACGAGTATGGCCAGAAGCGTATTCAAGAGAAGCTGGAACGTCTCTCGAGTGGATTATACATCACAACCATTTGAGGCATAGAGACCCACTATGTGGCCGGCCCTGAGCTCGGGTTCCAAGGCACTTTGCTGCTTTGGCATGATCGTATGAGACATCCTAGACGTGACATGATGTGCCGTATCCTCAAATCATCACATCATTTACCTCCTTACATTGGATTCCTACCATGCAAAACCTGTTCTTTGGGGAAGTTGAATACTCAACCCTCAATTACAAAGATTATTCACAACCTTCCTAAGTTTCTTCAGAGGATTCAAGGGGATATTTGTGGACCTATCCAACCAACATGTGGACCATTTAGATAATTTATGGTGTTGGTTAATGCATTGACACGTTGGTCACATGTCTGCTTATTGTCCACACGCAACGCTGCTTTTGCGAAACTCATAGCACAAATTTTTAAGCTTAGGGCTCACCACCTTGATTATCTGATCAAGTCGATTCGACTGGATAATGCTGGAGAGTTTACGTCACAGACTTTTGACGACTATTGCATGTCAGTTAAGATTGAAGTTGAACACCATGTACCTTATGTTCACACTCAAAACGGCTTGGCATAAGCTTTCATAAAACGCCTTCAATTGATAGCTTGGACTTTTGGTTATGCGAACCAAACTGCCAATATTTGCCTGAGGCTATGCAATATTGCACGCATGTATGTTGGTCCGCCTAAGGCCCACTGCTACCCAACCTCATTCACCGATAAAAGCCTAACGTCTTGCATTTACCTGTGTTTGGGTGCGCAGTCTATATGCTAATAGCGCCCGCCACTACGTACCAAAATGGGTTTTCAGAGAAGAATGAGAATCTATGTCGATTATGATTCGCCATCAATTATTCGCTATTTAGAGCCCTTGACATGAGATATCTTTAGCGCACGTTTTACGGATTATCACTTTGATGAGACAGTCTTCCTGTCGTTAGGGGAGATAAGAACATTAACGTTCCTATAGAACGTCACAAATTGTCATGGTATGCTCCCACTATGTCTCATTTAGATCCCTACACTGCCCAGTCTAAAATTGAAGTGCGACGTATTCTAGATCTTCAGAGCATCGCTCAAAGCATGCTGGATGCTTTTACTGATCTAGCAAAGGTGACGAGATCACATATACCCACTGCAAACGCACCTGCAAGGATCGACATACCTAGAGTACACTGTAATACCGCTTGGGAAGGCCGAACCATCCTCGAGGGTAGGGCGACTGTACCTTTCACGCAGCCTGGTACATTGGCTGCTAGCAAATTATTTACTCCTACCCTGAAGCGTGGCAGACCTCTTGGTTCAAAGGATTCACAACCTCGAAAAAGGAAAACTGCACAAACTCTGACCATCGCTTACTCATTTATTCCAACGCATAAAGTTATTCTAAATTACGGTGATGTCATAGATGAGACAACCCAACCTTTCGAGAATCGCGAAATTTCGGTCAATTATGCAGTATTGGATAAGGTTTGGAATTAGAATGAGATGATCATCGATGATGCATTTGCGTACATAGTAGCTACTGACATCATGCTTAGCGGTGATATTGAACCATGTTTCGTCGATGAATGCCGACGTAGAACGGATTGGTCAAAATGAAAACAAGCAATCCAGGTCGAACTCGATTCGCTTGCACAACGTAAGGTGTTTGAGCCTGTAGCTTATACTCCACCACATGTGAAGACCTTGGGCTACAAGTGGGTTTTCGTAAGAAAACGTAATGAGAAAAATGAAATAGTGCAATACAAATCATGCCTCATAGCACACGGTTTCTCTCAACGCCCTGGGATTGATTACGACAAGACATATTTTCCCGTAATGGACGTCATAACGTTTCGATAACTTATCAGTTTGGTAGTTTCTGAAAAACTAAATATGTAGCTTATGGATGTGGTAACCGCGTATCTCTATAGGGATCTAGATATGAAAATCTACATGAAAAATCCAGAAGGACTTCTATTGACTTGTTCAAATAGTTATAGACCACGGAACCCTCTCTCTATTAGGTTAAGGAGATCACTCTACGAATTGAAACAATCTGGGCGGATGTGGTATAACCGTCTGAGTGAATATTTGACAAGTCAGGGTTATGTGAACAACGAACTATGCCCATGTGTGTTCATAAAGAAGTCACATTTCGGATTTGCAATCGTTGCAGTATATGTCGACGACATGAACCTCACCGGAACTCTCACAGAGCTTGAGGAAATTGCCGTTCACTTGAAATCAAAATTTGAGATGAAAGATCTTGGGAAAACTTAATATTATCTCGGCCTAGAGATCGGGGACTGTTTGGATGGAATTTTAGTACATCAATAGTACTACACCCAAAATGTGTTGCGACATTTTAATGAGGATAAAGCGAAGCCTTCAAGTAATCTTATGGTCGTTCAGACTCTAGATGCTAAATGAGATCATTTTCGTCCCTAGGAGGATGAAGAAGAGATTTTGGAGCCTGACGTTCCATACCTAAGTGCAATTGGTGCTTTATTGTACTTGGCTCAATACACTAGACCCGACATCTCCTTCGTTGTTAATCTTTTGGCTAGATACTACAATGCGCTTACACGTAGACAGTGGAATGGTGTTAAAGACATTTTTCGCTTCAAGGGTACGATGGATTTGGGTTTGTTCTACACTCACGAATCCTCTAGAGGAGCCGCCGCCGCCTCGGTCCTCGGGTTAATTCTCGCCTTATTGGTTACGTAGATGCTGGTTATCTATCTGACCCACATAAGGCATGTTCTTAAATGGGCTATGTCTTTACCATTGGAGACACCGCTATATCTTGGAGGTCTACCAAGCAAATGCTAGTTGCGACTTCTTCGACCCATGTTGAGATCATTGCCTTGCAGGAAGCATCGTGTGAGTGCTTTTGGTTGAGAGCAGTCATGGAACATATTCGAAGCACTAGTGGTCTTACTACCATCATTGACCTTCCTACGACGATCTTTGAAGACAATGCCAAATGTATCGAGCAGTTAAAGAAGGGATCCATCAAGGGAGACAACACCATGCACATAGCGCTGAAGTTCTTTTATTATCACCAGCAACAATAACATCAGAACATTGAAGTCAAGCAAATCCGTTCTCAGGATAACCTGGCCGATCTCTTTACCAAGTCATTGCCCAAGTCTAATTTTCAGAAGCTCGTCCAAGGAATGCGTAAATTATCTGAGTTGAATTGCTTGTAGTTCTCTTATTTGGAAGTTATGTCTAACTCAAGGGGAGTATCCTGAAGCATACTCACTTGATCTTTATGTACTCTTTTTCCTACGATTATGAGCATTTTTCTCACTAGGTTTTTGCTACCTAACGAGGTTTTGATGGGGCACCCATCCTGGGATGATCATACTCCGTTGAGTTCACTACTTTCGTCCTGTTTGACGTTTTTTTTAGACATTATGCATACTTCTCACTTTTCTCCTTAGTCTATGGGTTTTCACCTGCCTTAGGTTTTACCATAGCGAGGTTTTGTGAGTTTTACTACCCATGCATACTTTCTTTATATTAGAGACTCGCATTCGCCCGTTGTGCCGTCGACTTCATCAACTGTTCTACCTCAACTGCTGAAGATCTGAAGATCTGATGCGGTGTTTTGTTTGAGTATTTTCACACTCAAGGGGGAGTGTTGCAGTCATATTTAGAATATGAATGTGATTGTGTAAATCCTAGTGTATCTAGGGATATCTTGGAATATTCTCCTTACTAGATATTATTCTATTAGAGTTGTAATCCTATTAGGATAAGGATTTAACCTATTCTACAATGGGGTGATACAACACACACCTCACAATTAAATCTCTCTCTTCTCTCTCTTGCCGCCAGCCTCTCTCCTCTCTAGTCCTAAATACAGTTTAGTCAAATAGGCCTACAACATTTTTACTTTTTAAACACTCTTTTTTAATTCTTGGCAATCGGATCAAATGGATTAAAAAAGATCAATGACAAAAAATTAACAAAAGTGTGTAAGAAATAAAACAGGTTTGTGAATACCAATATCCTTTAAAAAAGTGTAAATGTATTCTGCAATAAAAAATAATTTGAATTCCTATTTAGTTTTAGGATAATGCTAGGGAGACCAAATTTCTAAACCAAGTTTTGTAAACCAAATGATGTGGATGTTGATGATTGGATTATTAGTTAAGTGTTAATTAACGTGCTTATTTCTTATTGGTGACACATCATTTGGTTTAAAAATTGGTTTCTCTAATATTATCCTATTTATAGGCGGTTCTTTTCTATTTTCAATTTAAAAAAAAAATATTTAAAAATATTCATTAGAGGGCTTTTTGACTGACTAAAAAGGTACGATGCCAATTTTAAGACATTTTTACATCTCTCACTAGAGATTTAGCTAATGTGACGACGCCCAAGATAACTATTTATGATGAGTTCTATTCTCTTAAGATGTATGTCTAGTCTTGTTGACATTCAACCACAACATGTTCTGCAAAATACAATCCGCCAAATTAATATTCATAAACATGTATGCAGTATGCACAATGGATTCTTTCATATTGAAGCCTACAATTGATTACCCTTCTCCATAACAAACTAAACAATGAAGTGCAAACATTGATTATACACTAAGCAAGTATTCACTGGATTCTCTCTGCTTTAATTTGTTTTTTTGAACAAACAATATTATCTACACTAAGGGGAGGGGGTGCGCTTAGCATCACAATGGGCTAACAATAATGTGGTTCAAATTTGCCTTTGGCGAGAATCAAACCTAAGACCTCTCACTTACAAGTGAAGAAGAATACCACTAGATCCTAGTACTAAGTGGCAATCTCTCTGCTTTAATTGAGTCAACAATAAAATTGGAAAAATTGTTATAAGAAAAGGGAGGAGAAAAGATGGTTTCTACCACTAGTTTTATACATGAATTCAAAGAGCTGGGAAAAACTCGTTCAATCTGCATGGTAATGCATACAACTCAAGTCATTCCTAATACCATACAAACTAAACTTCTTCCACCAGTACAAACTACAAACCGCTGTCATTTCGAGATGCATTGCTTTCCCGGGCCAGTGAGCTTCCAAAATCATAGCAACCGTTGCAGCTACCGTCGTGTGAGACATGAAGATCACAGTAACTACATCGTCGAACTGAAAATATTGAACAAGAATTAGTAAGGGCAACAATTTTGATGGAAAAACACATGAACTGGTTGAAGAATATCACCCATCCAGGACTGCTTCCAGTGCGTTTGTGATAATATTCGCTGGAGTATTGTGGTATAGAAATCCCATAAAAAAAATCATTCAAAATATTGTTCTGAAACTGTTCAGGTTACAAAGTTGGAGAAACCAAGCCCTGCAGGTTATAAAAAACTATGGCATATGTATGTGTTGGAAGTGTGCCCTAAAAATCAATCATGAAATAAATATTGGATTTTGAGTAAAAAGTCACTTCTATCTTATTGTCCCACATTGTCTTTTCACACTCGATAACATTTAGCACTTTCAATAAGTAAATGGAAGATGGACAATGAAGAGCAAACATTGCGCTTAAACCTTGGATTTGGACATTGGAGTGTGATAAAATATATATAAATAAAATATTTCTCATTGTCCCAAATGTTAACTCTTAACTTCTTATTTTCCAACTTAATTATGTGGGAATTGACAAGTTGGAATTACAAGGGAGAAACTAAAAGCGAACCATTGAAAGTAAAATGGGATTTAAAAGTGCATGAGAGTTGGGTGAAGCCACTCCCTAGGTTTTCTAAGGGTGCTTACACATATGGTAATTTTAAGGGAAGCTCAAGTACAACAAGATTGCCAAGAAAGACATACAAGGACACATTATTATTACCAACAAACACACTTTAAGGTTCGTTTGGAAGTGCTTTTAAAATAATTGAAATTGCTTTTAGGAAAAATATTTTTGGGTTCCAAAAACACTTGAAGTGCTTCCTGCAATATGTGCTTCTTGCAAGAAGCACTTCAAGTGCTTTTCCAGGATCCGCTTGCAAATTAAAGAGTGGTTGCAAAAATATTTTCATTCAAAGTGCTTTAAGTCATTTTAGATGTACTTCCAAACAAGTTCCTTAGTGTAAATAATATCGTTTGTTCAATAAATAAATAATAATAATAAATTCAGCTTCACAATGAATGCGTTGAGTTGAAATTGCTAAGAACTCGGGGATTCTCGTGCAGGTCAAGCTTTGTTGGAAATCATCCAATCCCAATGTCCTCGCTTGGTTTTTTTGTGTGAAACCAAGTGTAGTGTGAAGGTTATGGAAGCTAAAATATGGTTTTTGGGCTTTACTCGCAGTTTTGTGGTGGCGAGTAATGGGAGGTCTGGGGAGATTTGTTTGTTATGGGGGGAAGAGATGGAGTTGGAGATTCGCTCGTCATCGATGAACCATAAAGATTCGGTTTGTAAGGAGGTGGCGGCTAACTAGGTTCTATGGCCATCCGACGACAGCGAAATGACATTTATCGTGGTCTTTGTTGTCTTCTCTTGTGCAACCAAAGGATTTACCATGCTTATGCATTGGGGATTTTAATGAAATTCTACGAGTTCAGGAGCAATTGGGGGGTAATGTGCGATGAGAAAGCCAGATGGATGGGTTCCGGGATGCTATATAAAACTGCCAGCTAGTTGATATGGGTTACATTGGCTGTGATTATACTTAGACTGATAACATGGAGGATGAGGTGCACTGTAGGTTAGACCGTGCACTTGGTTACAAATGTTCCCGTTGTCGCGAGTTTGTCACTTGAATTCGTCGAAGTCTGATCATTTCCTGTTGTTGGTTGAGATTCGAAGTTCTTTGGTTATGCAGAATCGTAGGAGTAGGAGATTTCATTTTGAGGAGATATGGTTTCAATTATTCAGCGTGCTTGGTCTTCTCCAAGTGTGGGTGTGCTGTTATTCCAGGTTTATGAGAAGATTCGGGCCACATGAGTTGCATTGTTGGATTCTCAACGATCAGTATTTGGGTCGACAAAGCAGGAAATTGCGAAGGTTCGGGAGAAGCAAGGCGTCTTGTTTGGGCAACTCCTTTCAGTGGTGTTAAAGGCGTGTATGGGTGAGTTGATGAATTCGTTGGATTCTTTGCTAAGTAGGGAGGAAACTTTTTGGAGACAAAGGTTATGGACATAATGGTTAAAGGAAAGAGACCACAACACTAAATTCTTTCATCAATGGGCTACAAACAGGATGAGGAAGAATACTATTAAGGGGTTGCGGGATGCAAATGATACATGGCATGAGTCTCCCGGGGGTATTGGGAGTACGGTGGTGGAGTATTTTAGGGATATTTTCTAGTCCCAAGGGAGTCTGCAGAATGTTGTGGGGGAGGTGTTGGATGCGGTGACCCCAAAGGTCACTCCAAAGATGAATGCAGAGTTGTTACGTCCTTATACGGAGGAAGAGATTAAGATGACGTTATTTCAAATGCATCCGTCTAAGTCTCCGGGACTTACGGTATGTCGCCACTCTTCTACCAGAAATTTTGGCATATTGTAGGAATGGATGTAGTGAAGGCAGTGAGGTTTTTCTTAATTTCTGGTAGGTTGTTGTGTGAAGCTTGTTTTACTCATGTTGTGCTTGTGCCGAAGGTGATTGAACCACAAGACATGACCTAATTAAGGCCAATTAGCTTGTGCAATGTGGTGTACAAGATTGGGGCTAAAGTTTTGGCTAATCGGCTTAAGGGAATTTTTTTAATCTATCATCTCGCCTCACCAGAGTGCTTTTGTCCCTGGTAGATTGATTTATGATAATTCTTTGGCGGCGGCGGAGATTGGGCATTTTCTCCATAACAAACGTCGTGGTCGTGAGGGTTTTCTAGCATTAAAAATGAACCTTAGAAAAGCATATGACCGTGTTGAATAGAAATTTCTTGAAGCTATGATGCGTAAGTTGGGTATTGCTAGTGAATGGATTAATGTGATAATGACTTGTGTGACTTCGGTATCCTACTCATTTCTAATTAATAGGGAGCCTAAAGGTTATGTGATTCTGACACGTGGAATGTGCCAAGGGGACCCCATTTCTCCTTATCTTTTCCTTCTTTGTGTGGAAGGACTGTCTGCCCTTATTGCACAAAAGGAGCGGAGTAGTGCTCTGAGTGGGATTCGTATCTGTGAAGGTGCCCCAACTATTCATCATTTACTTTTCGCGGATGATAGATTTCTTTTTTGGAAGAGCTAGTATTAATGAGTGTGGTGTGATTCAACGAACTTTGGATATTTATTCTCAAGAATCGGGCTAGGTGGTAAATTTTTTCCAAAAGTAGTGTGGCTTTTAGTGCCAATGTGGGTTCTAGGGAGCAGATTGATGTGGCTGGCTTTCTTGGGGTTGAATTGGTAGAACACCATGAGCGCTATTTGGGGCTCCCTACCTTTGTGGGAAGAAGCAAACAGTTTCCTTTATTAAAGAACGGGTCTTGAAATGCCTTAGTGGGTGGAAAAGAAGGTGTCTTAGTAGTGTGGGGCGTGAGCTTCTCCTTAAGGTTGTTGCACGGGCCTTTCCGGCGTATGCTATGAATTGATTTTTACTACCTCGAACATTTTGTGGTGACTTTCACCAATTGATGGCTCGGTTCTGGTAGGGCAGTGACCCAAATGCTCGTAAAATACATTGGTGGTCTTGGGAGAGGTTGTGTAAATCGAAGGAGGAATGAGGTATGGGTTTTCGGGATTTGTATGCATTTAATCTAGTGGTGTTAGCAAAGCAGGGGTGGTGGATTGCTCAGCAGCTTGACTTGTTGGTGGCTCAGCTGTTCAAGGCTCGTTACTTCCCAAACTCGTCCTTGTGGGATGCGCATATTCCGAAGAGTAGTTCGTACTGTTGGAGTATTATCTTAAAGGCTCGAGAGGTGTTGGTTCGCGGTTTCAGATGGGTTGTGGGCAATGAGGCGGCTATCAAGGTGTGGAATGATAGATGGATCCCCCGCCCTCATTCGTTCAGAATTCTTTCCCATGTTCCAGTTAGGAAGGAAGACATGCTGGTTCGTGAATTGATAGATTGAGATTCCTTTATGTTGAAAATGAGAAGAGAATGCTTTGAATGTGTTAATTGTATTCTTCTCATTCTGAGGTGTATATAATCATGTACAATCCTACTACAATAAGGAAAGAATAATTATAAGCAATCTATCACCTAAACTAGGAAACCCAAGATTATAGGAACAGGAAATATTATACAAGTCAACATTCCTTCTCAAGTTGGTGCATATATGTCACACATGCCCAACTTGTCAAAAAAACTTGAAAACTTGTCACTAGAGTTGGGTGAAGTCAACATTCAATTACTTTTCCTTCCAATTTTTCTTTAATGAAGAACCTATCAACCTCCACATGCTTAGTCCTATCATGTTGTACCGGATTATGAGCGATATCCCTTGCAGCCTTGTTGTCATAGAATAACTTTATCGATCGACTATGGTTGACCCCCAAATCTTGTAATAGAAACTTAAGCCACAAGAGTTCACAAATACCAAAAGCCATACCTCTATATTCAACTTCTGCACTCAATCGAGTTACTACATTCTACTTTTTTCTCCATGTTACCAGATTACCTCCAACAAAAGTGAAGTATCCTAATGTCGATTGTCGGTCATCTACCGAATCCACCAAGTTGGCGTCGGTATATCCTTTAATCCTGAAATGCTCATTTTTCTTACACAAAATTTCTTTTCCTGGATTCCCCTTCAAATAACACAATATTCTCATAACCCCACTCATATGTTGTTCTCTCGAATCATGCATATACTGATTGACCACACTCAAGGGCCAAATACATCATTCTCCCAACTAATCTCTGATATCTTCCTTTATCTATCGGTACTTGATTATGGTCGATACTTAACTTCGTTCTTTCAGCCAACGGAGTTGCTACAGTTTTACATGCTGACATCCCGATTTCCTTTAACAAATCAATAATATACTTTCTTTGGGACAAAAATATTCTAGACTTGCTTCTTGATATCTCAATTCCAAGAAAGTATTTTAGAGATCCAAGATCTTTCATTTCAAACTCAGTGGACAAATACTTCTTTAGCACCGATTGTTCAACTGGGTCATTTCCTGTAACCACCATGTCATCCACATATACAATGAGTGTTGTAATCTTCTTGTTCTTCCGTTTCAAGAACAAAGTGTGATCCCAATTGCTCTGTCTATACCCGATTGCCTTCATTGATTTAATGAACCTGTCGAACCATGCTCTTGGTGACTGCTTCAATCCATATAGTGACTTTTTTAGCTTACATACCTTACCCTTGTTTATGTCTGTTCCGGTACATCCCGGTGGAAGCTTCATATAAATTTCTTCAGTTAAATCTCCATGTAGGAATGCATTTTTGACATCGAACTGTTGAAGTGGCCAGTCTAGGTTCGCTACCAGGGATAATAGAACTCGAACGTTATTGATCTTCTTTACTGGCGCGAAGGTGTCTGTGTAATCTATGCCATATTTCTGAGTGTACATTTTTGCCACTAGTCTTGCTTTAAACCGATCAACCGTTCCATCTACTTTGTATTTCACTGTATAGACCCATTTACATCCCACAAGTTTCTTGCCCGCTGGCAAGTCTGATAGTTCTTTAGTAGCATTCTTCTTCAGTGATCTTAATTCCTCATTCATCGTTTCTTTCCATCTAGGATCGGCTAAGGCTTCCTGCACACTGTTCGGAATATATACAGTAGACAATTGATTTACAAATGACTTATTTGATTCAGACATGTGATAGGTGGACACATAGTTGTTTAATGGGTACCTCACTCTCGAGTTATGGGTTGGTTCGCTTACTAAATATTTAGTTTTACACTTAAGGTCTACCTCATAAGTGGGTTTAGGAATACCTCAATTAATCCTTTCCGGGAGACTACAAAGCGGTGGTCCATTTAGCGTAGAAAATGATTGGTTATGAGAATCAAAGAGACGAGTCGGCACGTACTATTTTTTCTACAACCGTGGGGTCCAGCTGCAAGAGGGCTATGTTAACTGCCATCTCAGGCTCGGCAGGAAGCTGCTGTGCAACAATAACCTGCTCGAAACTAGGGTACTGTGCAGTTGGCATCTGCTCTGCGGTAGGCTATTGTGCTGTGGCCTACTGCTCAGTGATAGACTGCTGTGCAGTCGGCATCTGCTCAGTGGTAGGCTGCTGTGCAGTGGTCTGCTGCTCGGTGGTGGGTGGTTGCATAGTAGCTTGCTGCTCGGTTCCATAATCGAACAAACGAATTTCATCACCTTGAAACTCCCCTTGAAGTGAGGACTCAGATGAACCAAAAAACATCTCCGTTTCATGAAAAGTGACATCGGCCGTGATAAACATTTTCTTGGTTGGAGGGTGATAGCAGCTATTGCCTTTCTGAGTAGTAGCATACCCCATAAACACACATCGACCATAAACACACATCGAAGAGCTCGAGGTTCGAGTTTGTTTTGTTGTTAGAGAGAGTGCACGTGGACAAAAGCCACGTATCCAAGGACTCGAAGGGGAAGGTTGGGAACTGGTGGGCAACTGAGCAAGGACATAAGGGTCTGAAATGGTGTCTGAACTCGAGAGTGCAAGAGGGAAGCTGATTAATAAGGTAGGCAGCAGACGTGAGTGCTTCACCCTAATAATGCAAGGGAAGATATGCCTCAAGAAGAGAAATATGAACCATTTCTAACAAATGTCGATTCTTCCATTCATCCACCCTATTCTGCTGAGAGGTATACATACAGGTGGTCTGATGAACAATACCATGCATATTAAAGAAAGAACGGAGCTTGGTATTAACATACTCGCCTTCATTATCACTTCGAACCACCTGAATGTTCATATTGTATTGGACCGAAACCATTTTATGAAATTTTTGAAAGACCATACTAACATCACTTTTTGATTTTAACAAAGTAACCCAAGTCATTCTTGTACAATCATCAATAAAGGTGACAAAACAATGAGCTCCACCAAGAGATGCGATTTTTGAAGGGCCTCAAACATCCGAGTGCATAATCATAAAATGAACATAACTCTTTTTTAAACTTGGAGGAAAAGAAGTTCAATGGCTCTTAGCCATTTCACACACATCACACTTAAACTGAGAAACATCATTTTTCACAAACAAACTAGGAAATAACTTATGCAAATAACCAAACGAAGCATGGCCAAGACGACGGTGCCACATCCATACATCTGACACTTTATTATTCTCTGCCAAGGTTCTAAAAAACGCTAGGCGCTAGTCAGGCGGTGAGCTAGCGCCTAGCGCCTAGGCGGCTAGGCGGGATTTAGGTGGGCGCCTAGGCGGCCTAGGCGGATTTAGGTTAATTTCTTGTATATCTTGTAAATAAATGCATATTGACACATAAAAAATTATACTTGTATGAAATTCATGAATAAGATAATAAAAGAATTATAATATAGTTTTATTTATGATTTTATTGGTGTCCCACTTTGAACTTTGGAGCCAAAACGAGTCAGAGCATGAGTCTTTTATTTATGATTTTATATGGGTTCGTGACACTTTGAACTTTGAAGCACCATAACTGGTCACAGCATGCATCCTTCCCCATTTCATATCAACCGATCCCATCTCTCACGACTTTCTCTCACATCTTTTCTCTTTCTCTCTTTGACACACACACCCCCTCACGTCACTCTCTCCTTCTATCTCTAAACCTACACACTCAACCACGAATTCTTATCATCATCACTCACACATCAACATCATTTTTGTTTTTGAAAACCGGTTCTCTCTTTCTCTTTCTCTCTCTCTCTCTCTCTCTCTCTCTCTCTCTCTCTCTCTTTCTCTCTTTCTCTCTTTCTCTCTCTCATTTCGAACTCTCTGCCTTCTTTCTAAACCACCATAGCCAAAGAGAGCTCCAAGCACCATCACCACAAATTCCAATTAAATTGAGACCCCAAACCACCAAATACAAGACCCGCGCAACCTGGGGATCCCTATGGTACATTTGCATGTTAAATTCTGTGATGGAAAGTAAGAGAATCCAAGCAAGGGTTCTCGGTGAAAGTTGCTTTAATGGAATTGAGCTATAACCTTTGAAAATTAAGCTTCTGGCATGGAGCTCCGACGAGCGACCCGTCGAACTTGGGGTCCCATGAGCTCTAATTAGTCCCGTTCGAAACTCAGGTAACTTAACCCATGCTCTGCATGTTAATTTCAAGTTTAAATTCGAGTTTGCGATTTTGGGTTTCTGTTTGGAATTTCTTCCCAGAAACCATTTTACTCGGCCTAGACAACCGCCAAGACCACCCAGGCCGCCTAAGAGCGCCTAGGCGGGCACCTAACAGTTCCCCGATTTTTCTTAACGATTCAGACCTAATCACATCGGCACACCTTCGCCCAGTGCCTAAGCTGATTTTTAGAACATTGTTCTCTGCTGAAGTCTCACTCACTGACAATGCTTGAGTGAGCAATCCTAAGCTAATGGAATTAAACTTGAGGAAATGCAGCTTCCCTCGTCTAATACCATAACCAATCGTCTTCCGTGTCCAGATGTCCTTAAATACACAAAAATAAGGCCAAAAAACCACCAAATAATGTAAGGTAACGGTTATTTGGGTAACCGACAATAAATTATGATTTAAGGAGGGAACCACAAGGACAATATCAAGTCTCATGGTATCAGAAAGGGAAACAGTGCATTCCCTAATAACTGGGCTGACATTACCATTAGCAACATTAACCTCGGTGTGGGTGGAGTTTTTTGTGAGGAAACTTGTCTAAAATCACAAGTCATATGTTTAGTAGCTTCAAAATCAATTATCCATGTATTACTCATAACAGAAGTGGAAACATTAAGTGCCTTACCATCGGTACCTGCCATGGAAATCAGAGCTGATGCTTTGCTTGCTACATCCTCCGAATTATCCTTGGTTTCTGCAACAAAAGCTCAAGGTTTGTTGAAGCGAGGGTCATGTGTCTTATCCCAATTCTTGAGATACCCAATCAGCTCGAAGCACCGACTCTTGGAGTGTCTTGTCATACCATAATGTAGACATTTACCTAGAGGGCAATCACGACTTGTTTGGCCGGTTCGTGGTTGCCCAGACTTACTCTCGGACCCACCTCGGTCGGTTCAGTTGGAGGAGCCTCGAGCCTTAGCTGCCATTGCAGTCGGTTCAGAGCTTTGGGCCTCCATCTTCATGGCTTCCTTGTGATTCGCTTAACAACGAACGTACGCATAAGTAGTCTGAAGTCCAAGTGGTGGGGTTTTACGTAGTATTTCTCCACTAACCTGATCAAACACATCATCAAGTCCACCAAGAAACAAATACAACCGTTGTCGCTCAGTTGTCTTCTGAAATACCAGGACATCTTTTTCACGCGCCATGGCCACTTTGTTAATGTGGTCCAATTCTTGAAAAATCTCTGTTAATTCTCCAAAGTAGCTAGCCAACAGCTGCCCATTCTGCCTGAGACGTGAAGCTTTCTAATTCAATGAATAAATCCTAGCCTCATCATTCTCATCAAAATAAGGAGTCTTAAGGGAATCCCAGATCTCTTTAGAAGTTGACAATCGAATATACCGTTTCATGATTTCTGGCTTCATTGTTGATAAGAGCCAACTCTTAATTCTCTGATCTTCACAAAACCAATCATCATATTTAGGATCATCTTCTACAAGTGCCTTGATAAACCCACAAAGATATCTCATCTTCTTCCTTCCAGCAATATGAATTTGAATAAGAGGAGCCTATAAATCGTAGTTCTTCTAATCCAAAACCATCCCAATGTTGAAGCTTGAATTATCTGGATGAACCACAACCAGGGCAGTAATGGGAACTAGTTGGTTGTTCTTGGCATACATCTTTCATGAAGGGTGATAGACCTGTGTAGCGGCAAAGACACTCGAACAGCAACGACACACGTCGCTCGCTGCCGTTTTGGGCAAAAACGGGACACAACAACGACTTCTAGTCACTCACTGTTTGTCAAAGGTGCAGCAGTGGTGCTGGGCACGGCACGGTAACACAAACCTATTTAGGGTTCGAAACTTTTCTTTCCTTTTTTTACGACTTGGCTCTGGTGCCAAGAAGAGAATGCTTTGAATGAGTTAATTGTATTCTTCTCATTCTGAGGTATCCTACTACAATAAGGAAAGAATAATTACAAGCAATTTATCAACTAAACTAGGAAACACAAGAATATAGGAATCCCAAAATTACAGGAAATATTATACAAGTCAACAACATGGAGGTGTTAAACTCTTTATTTTCAGTGGAGAAGGTTGGTTTGATTTGTACTATGCCTATTAGTGTTCGAGCGCCCTGCGACCGGTTGGTTTGGCACTACCTTTCTCGAGGTGAGTATACGGTCAAGAGTGGCTATCAGGTTGCTTGGGATCTGGTGCAGTCTCCGTCGGCTGGAGCTTCTTCGTGGCGGGAAGTAATCCTTGTTTACCGCTTTGGAAAGCGATTTGGCGAGCTAAGATTCCCCCAAAGGTGAAGGTTCATACGTGGCGAGTTAGTCAGGGCATTATCCCAACTAAATGTAATCTAGCAATGAAAGGGGTGCAGCTTGATTTGGAGTGTTTATTGTGCAATGGAGCTATGGAATCTGAGGGCCATGTATTCCGTGAGTGCATGTTTGCGAAGGAGGTATGGGGTGGGTCTCCCGTGGGTCTGAATATTCTAGCCATGCCTGGGCCCTGGGGTTTTGTTGCGCGAGTGGTTGCTCTCGCTAGTAGAGCAGCAGGCTTCTAAGTTTGATTTGGTATGTATGGTTCTGTGGGGGTTGTGGCAGGCACGGAATGTTTTGGTTTGGGAAGGGCAGAGGGGGCGGCCTATGGAAGTAGTGCAGAAGGTGGTGGGTTGGCTGCAGGCTTTTGATGGTGCTAATTCTCTGCCAAACAGACAAAAACCGTTGTCCCAAGTCAAATGGATGGTTCCTACTGATGGGTGGATTAAAATAAATGTGGATGGGGCAACGCATCAGGAGCATCTTAGAGGTGGTGTGGGGGCTATGATTAGGGACTGGACGGGGCAGTTCCTTGCTGCGAGGGCATTGTGTAAGGCTGGTATTGGGTCTGCTCTCCATGCGGAGCTGGTGGCGGTGTTGGAGGCGGTACGACTGGCAAGAAGGTTGGGCTATAGGCAGGTGGTTGTGGAGTCTGATTCCACTCTGGCACTTGCTGCCATAAGTAATTCCTCACGGGATTTATCGGCCTTTGGCTTATTGGCGGAGGATGTCCGGCAGGAGGCTTTTTTCCTTGCTCCGATTCAATTTATCCATGTTCCAAGATTATGTAATGGGGTTACCCATAAATTAGCTAAGTTTGCCGTTTCTATTGACAAAGAGTTTGTATGGTTAGAAGCCTCCTGAGTTTATTCAGGACCTCCTCTACTGCGAGTTGGCGTAGTTTTGTTTTGAAGTTAATAAAATATCCAGCATTCCTCAAAAAAAAAAAAGTTCGATATTTCAATAAATTCCAGTTTTGGTTCGGAAATTTTCGGTTGGGTTTTGATATTCGATATAGAAAATTCCAGCCCTAATTGATGGTTTGCACTCCACATATACCCACACCCCAAATATAATCATGCTGACTCAATACATTCACAGCTATTTGAATCATTGAATTAGGTAGGCATAAAAAAGCTATATGATCTCATGTGATTCTACTTGCTATGCCTCTTATATTAACTGTAAGATGAAGAACAAAATGGATATTCGAGGTGGCCTGGTCGGAGAGCGACGGAATACAAAAGAAAACCATTCAAGAGGACGGTGGTTTTGAGTTAGGCACGCCAACGGCCAAACCACATTTATGATCAGACACTCATTTCTTTTGAGTATTTGTGTCCATACAATCTGGTACTGATTCGTTGCACTTATATTTTCACAAATATAATTGGAGCAGTCGAGCCTGGTGCAGACTATTCTTAAATTTCGCAGTGACTAGCAGCCTTGTCTTCAAGCTCTAGATTAGGTTGATTAAGCTATTCATGAATCATTGTTTAATTCATGAATTTCCTTACTTGAATTTAGCTTTAAGTGGACGGGGAGCGGGCGAGCAATCAAGAACTCTTTACCATATAGAAACTGAGACGAAGTCAAGGAATATTTATATATGGTACAACAGAAAGAGCACCTGAATCAAGTAAAATAAGAAATCTTGGTCACAACTCACAAATATCAAATATCACGATTACTAAAAATATGAGAAGTTAAACATCCAAGAAACTACACCGTCATTTCAAAGTAAGTGTACAATATAGCATTTCTCCACAAGCCTAGGAAGCCAATAATCATCTGAAAACAGGCGGCAATAATCAAGGCACCTTGTATACCTCTCGGAGCCTAGCCTCATGAGGATCTGAGTTTTCCTTGTAAGTTGTATCTACTGGCTAGGAGTACGGAAGTTGCGGGGATTACATACGTATCCGAAGCCCATGTATATGAAGCCCTTACAGTCCGGTTCCATATAGAGACTGGAAGAGTGTGTTGCGTGGTCGATTAATTTGGTAGTTCACCAGAGTGTTGAAGGTGTGCTAGTTGAGTTCGTTTAGATCTACTGTTAAATGGTGTTTTTGGGATCATTACGTGTTTTGGGATCTGTGTACAGTCCAGATAGAAATTTTCCATTCAGCAATTAGTTTGAGAGTTTTCATCTCTCATATAAACATGTAGCCCTATATGCAAAATGGTTTTAGGGATCCTCCCTCTCTTTCAGTTTCTTGCTATTTTTGGGATTATTAGTAGTTCCGGATCTTTATTTGCAAGAACCCTCGTGTTGGGATTATGTTCTTAATTTTGAATCTTATACTTGCCCTTTTCATAAATGAAATATATGTACATTTCTTAGAAGAAAAAAACACAACAATTCAATAATTTAAATTTAAGTCTTGCATTTATAATTTGGCTTACCAAATGGAGATATTTAAAGATTGAATATTTTCTTGTTTGTATAATTGGATCATATAAACTCATATTCAAAATAACCAGAGTAGATTGGCTAATTAAGATTGAGGAAGAGTTCCTCCATTTATGTAGTGTTCGAATCACATAATTTCTTGCAACTGCTTATATTACAAATCATTTTGTAAATATTATCTCTACAAAAAAAATCAATTAAAACCAAGGTTGTTTAGCCAATCAATGGTAGCAAATAAATAGATGGTTCATAATACTTTTATCGAAATCTTCTATTTGCTTTTGTATAGTTTAATGATGAATGATTTCATGTTTTTATTGATTTTGTGCAAAGATGATTTTTATATAGTAATTTATGATATTAATAGTTCTGATTATAAGTCCGAAGTTTTGTGAATCAGACACGAAATAAATTGAGGAGGAATTCATTCTCAACCATGGAGGAAATAAATTAATTTTATCAAACATGATGTACTTGGTACTCACTAGCGAGTACACATCTTTTGAGTTTGTCCAATATTTTAACACAGATAATATAATTGACATGTTATCTAATTTTCTGACTTTGAAAAAACAAAAAACACGTGTCATTTTTTTGTTGGGTCAAATTAGAAAATGAGTATATAGAAAACTCAATAACCAAGTCCCAAGTTGAAGCCATTTGAGGAGATTCCTTTGGCCCCCTCTTCATGAACACAAATTTACCAAGTCTCATCGATCAATTCCTCGGGCTTGAGAGAGTTCAATGGATGCTCTCGATATTGTGGACAACTTGTATTTGAATTTATTAGATTGGCGTAGCAGGAACATTCTTGCAAGTGCTCTTGGAAATGTTATGTACCAATGAATTTTTTTGGACGAATAATAACTCATCACAGTTGATGAAAGGGCTCCAATGGAGTTTCAATAGTCGACCGGTCATCCCTTAGGTCCCGATCAGTCAGCGATGCCTATTGTTTCATAAAAGGTGTTTCAAACTCTATGTCAAGTTGTCGATGATCATTGGCAGACTCATGTTTGAATGTTAGGCTTACTCGGTAAATAGTTAAGTTATAGTCGAAAGGGTAATGTTAGGAAGACTAAATTTACAAACTAAATGATGTATCATAAAAAAAACATAAGAGCTTGTCAATGATCATCAGCAAGACTGTCAATGATCATCGGCAGGCTCTTGTTTGAATGATGGACTTACTTTATGTCAAGGTTCTAAAAGATGCTAGGCGTTAAGGCCATCTCTAACTGACTCGGCCAAAGGGCTATAGGGCTAAAAATAGCTCGAAATGACACGAAAACCGTCTCTAATCGAGAGCTAGGCCAAAGGGTTCATGGGCCCCACCAGGCCAAAAATGGGAAATCAGGCCAACCGGCTGGCCCAATCCAGCCAGCCAGCTAGCCCTGGGTCGGCCCAAAATTCAAATGCCTGCAGCTACCTGGAGTCAGCATGATGCCAGCTAGCAACGGCTAGCTGACGCCAGGTTACTGTTGAATTTGAAATTTTTTTTTAGGACAAAATTTAAAAAAAAAATTCTAATGTTCTTCGTATAACTACCTAAGCCATTAAACAACATTAAACAAAATTAAACGACATTAAACAACATTAAATAACATTAAACTTAAACAACATTAAACAACACATTCTCCACCCTAGTACTACTTGGGTGAGTTATTCAAATTTAAACAACATGAAACTTAAACAACATTTAAAATTAACATTTAACAACATAAAACTTAAACGCCTACTCCATGCTTCTTTTGGCCTAAAGATGTGCAACAAGATCCTGTTGTAGGTACTTGTTTGCGGCACGCGAACATATCATCCTATGGCGCCTCATGTACTCATTTAAAGAGATATTACCAGTTCTTGGATCCAAAGGCAAATTAGATCCATCATATATTTTTGCACAAGCCCTCCTTGACCTAAACCTATTTGGATCATCTTGGTCGTCATCAGACTTTCCATCAATATAGCCATCTCGCTCATCCTCCACAATCATGCTGTGTAATATGATGCACGACATCAAGATGGAGTTCAATTTATCTCGACTCCACCTTCTTGCAGGTTCTTTAATGATCTTCCATCGTGCTTGTAGAATACCGAAAGCTCTTTCAACATCTTTCTGATATGCCTCTTAGTGTAAGGTAAACCACCTTTGGGTGCAATCCACAGGGTTTTCAATTGCTTGGATAAGTGTCGCCTACTTCGGGTAGATGCCATCTGCCAAGTAATACCCCATATTATACTGACGCCCATTGATGTAGTAGTCAAGTTGAGGTGATTTACCCTCCGTCAGGTTATTGAAGAGGGGTGAACGCCTAAGTACTATAATGTCATTTTGGAATCCTGGGAGTCCAAAGAAAGCATGTCAGATCCATGTGTCAAACGAGGCAACCGCCTCAAACACAATAGTTGGCTTTCTCGATCTTCTACTAAAGCCTCATTGCCATCCAATGGGGCAGTTCTTCCACTGCCAATGCATGCACTCTAATGACCTTATCATGCCCGGAAAGCCACGGTCTTCAGCTTTGCGAAGGAGCCGATCCAGATCTACTTGATTTGGTTCACGGAGGTACTCCTCTTTGTAAATCTGAACAATTATGTGACAGAATTCAACAAGATTATCAAGACATGTAGACTCAGACATACCATATGTATCATCCATCGTATTAGCTGGGGAGGCATAGTCCAGCATTCAGAGTGCAATAGTAACCTTTTGATGAGGTGAGAAACCAGGGCGGCCTGCTTTGTCCAGCTTATGTCAAAAGCATGGATTAACATGTTGGACATCATAAAGTAAACGCTTGAAGACATGACGCCTCATCTGGAGGCGACGTTTGAAATCCTCTTCGGTGTACACCGAGTTGGGGTTGAAGTAGTTGTTCATTAGAGTCTCATGCGTCTTCTCTTTATTTCGTGGTTTGTAAGAGCGACCAGCAACAGAGCCACCCCATTGAGGTTGTTCTTCAGTTGCCTCACATGCCATGACCCCAGCCATTGCTGCCATATATGTTGTGTTGTGCCATGCTTCATCTTCTTCATCAGACTTCTCATCTTTTCATCTCATCTGCGCCCATTTATCTTCCAATTCATAATTGGATGAGAACTCCTAGTTGGAATGCGAAGATGATCCAAAGTTTGAATTCATTGCAAACTTGAATTGAAAGAGATATTAGAGAGGGCAAAGATAAAAGTGTGTGAATTATATCCCACTATCCACCCTATTTATGAACATGGGAAGTTGAAGATAAGAAGTGCCACACATATAAGAATCCTATTTTCACAACCAATTACATCTTGACACGTGGCACTTGAAATCCTACCCTAAAAATTATTGAGATTACATATCAACAAGAAATCTGGAGAGTTACTCACATATCGACACGTGGCACTCGAAATCCTATCTAAAAAATTATTGAGATTACATATCGACAAGAAATGTAGAGAATTACTCACTTTAGTGACACGTGTCACTTAAAATCCTATCCGAAAAATTATTGAGATCACATCTCAAAAAATTATTGAGGTAGTTTAATTTAAGTAATCATATTAATTTAATTAAAATAATAAATTATGTTTGACCTATGACCCTTTGGCCCCCTCGGTTAGAGATGGTAAGAAATATGGCTTGGCATTATTCATTAAAATATTAATTTCTTGGAAGACTATAGAGCAAAAGGGAGCCCTCTGGCCCTTATTCGGTTAGTGATGGCCTAATCGGGTGTTAGGCTGGGGCCTAGCGCCTAGGCGGACTAGGCGGATTTAGTAAATTTATTATATATTGTATAAATTTATGCAATGAGTCATCTTATCTTCTTTTTCCCATGGGATGCCATTCTGCAACAAATTATTTTTCCAGATTCCGGTGTTTTCACATACGGCCGCCTAGCTCCCTCCCGGCCCTGCCCAACACCGCTTAACTCCGCCAAGTGCCGCCCAGGCATCCGATTAATATGCTTTCTGATTTTGTGAACGATTTTTAGAACATTGTTCTATGCCATTGTTCAAATTGAAAAGAGTTCTACCGTTTCAGATTGTCTTCCACTGCCTCGTCCTTCATCGCTAATTCACCTTTCTACTTTTCCTTTCACTCTCTTTAACCCTTAGAGAGATTCAGGGGAAGGTTTCAAATTTCCCCGAGAAACCTCTAATGGTGCCGATGTCGAGGAGGAAGAAAGGGCCGTATTTAGATAGAGATGTTCATCTTTACATGTTGCATAAGGTGCCTGCTGGTGGTTCTCCTTACGCTAGAGCCAAAAAAGTTCAAGTAACAAAGTTTGAGTTTTTATAGATATTTTGATTTTAGTATTTTGGTATAATTTTTAGATTACCATTTTCATCTTGTTAAGAGGTTAACAGTGAATGACTATAAATGTTGGAACACTTATTCTTAAATTTGTTACTGACTCAAACTATGAGGAAAAGGAAGCGAAGTTATATTCATTAGGAGAGTTGGTAGTGTCAAATGCTAACATGCTCATGTAAAAGAATGAAAATGAAATTATGTGAAGGATGAAGCTGTTTACTGTGTTTGAAAATTCAAATTTCCTTATGCGAGTGCATACCGGCAACAATTTATGTGTAGTGTTTTTATTTTGATTTTCCTACAACTTAGGATGTTTATTTCATTTTTCTCTAAAGGGCCACTGTTATTGTAAGCTTGTTACCATTACCTTTTTCCCATTATATAGTGTTTGTACAAGCCTAAATGAGGTCTATTCACCGTAACAAGATGAAAGCAGTTGATGGAGAATGACACAGATCTTTATTTAGACATTTTGGGAGGTGATTAATAAGCCTAGTTGTAATTTTCCTGGGCAGACATGCATTTTAAATTGGAAATCAGAAATTCCTCACTTGCGGCCTTTTATTCTCTCCCTAGATTCGATGTCACTACTTCAGTAGTATATAAATGGGATTCGAAACAGTTTATCTACTATTCATTTTGCTGCTGAATATCAATTATTAAAATGCATGTTTTGCTCAATATCTATTTCTACAACATATTGCTTAGTATTCTACAACGCACATGTTATCAAACTGTTACAACAAGGTTATTGGAATTATGTATCCCTCTCTTTGTGCGTTTGTCTCTGTATGTTTATGTGTTGCTCAGGTTGTGTTTACATTTATCGACTTGGCAGATGACTGGAAAGATTGAAGAAGAGATTAAGATGCTTATATCCAAAGTAAAACACATTGATGAAGGTATAGCTTTTTCTGGAAAGAGGACAAGGACTGCAAGATATCAGGGGAGGAAAGTTCAAATTACTGTTGAACAAGAAAGAGCAAGGTGAAATTAACCGCCTTTTCTTTTTCTTCGTACTAGTTTGACTGCAAAGCTCTGCATAATTTGATGACTTTGGTTTACTGTAAATGCAGAATACTAGGAAACTTGGCCTGGGCTTACTTGCAGAAAGGCGATTACAAAATTACCGAAGGATATTATTTGTAAGTTCTCTTACATCCTGGTCTATATACTTACATATGAAACCATATTTTCTTTGTATGTATTAGATATATGATTTTTTTTTTCAATTAAAAAAATTACAGGAAAAGCTCTGTCATTCGAGATGGATAAGAACAAGCAGTGCAATTTAGTAATCTGCTTGATTCAGATGAACAAATGTAAAAGGAATTGTACACCCGAAATACTTGCTTGTTTATAATTCAATAAGGATTTAAAATACATACACATAAAACCTTGTTCTACAAGGAAAACTATAACACAATATAAAGTTGAATATCAGAGTACACGACGAACAAGACTAACAAGAATAGAATATCATTAAACAAATGAGAATGCCGAAACGGCTACAGAATCCCAAGAGACTGCATTGTGAATGACTTATTATCTCTTAATAACAAAGCTCTTTATTTATAATAAACTAACCCTAGTCTCTAATAAGCAAGGAAACGAAAACCTAATTCAAATAGGCTAAGCCCAAATCCAAACACTAAATACATAACCCCGTAAAACTCATGGCGGTACACGTCATGAGTTTGCCAACAAGCAAATGCGGATGCAAGCTCTATTAGGCGGACACGACAAGGCAAGCTCTGTTAGGAGGACACGACATGACAAGCTCCGTTAGGTGGACATGACAAGCGAGCAAGCAATCAAGCGAGCGAACAGGTGAGCGAGCGGAAGCAATCCAATCGGTGCAAGTGCAAGATTCCAAAGCCAGTGCAAACTTCTGAACCAACTTCGGAACGAACAAGCAAAAATTTTAGTTTACCACATTCACAATGTCACTCAAATGGCCACCAGTCCAAGCACTCAAGTAAAGTGGGCAACTAGGAGATCCAATACATGCTCAACAATAACCATGCTTACATCAACCATGTGGGCCCCAAACAAACCAGCCCGACATCAGCTTCAATCAATAAGTGCAAACGGGCAAACAGTAGGCCCACGTGGGCCTCAGTCAAAAGCAACCAAATTAACCATTCTTTCCTTCGTCTTGGGCCCAAACAAATAACCAATTTGTCTCGTTTCTTTGTTTTTTTGTTTTTGGAATTTTCTTTTTGTTTTTTTTATTTTTTCTTTCAACAGTAGTACGACAGATGTGGTGCAACACGGTGGTTTGGGTTGCAGTAATAGTGAGTAAGCGGGTCTTGGTTCGTCGATGCATGATCATGGCGTGATGTTCGTCGATGTAGGTTCTAGGCTGAATGGAAAAAATGCGGCCGAAGGGAGCAACGAGTGTTGAATATAGACTTCAAACATGCATTATGCGATGACGATCTGGGTGGGAAGTTCATCAGGATGCTGCAGCAAGCGGCAACAAAGGTTCAAGACAGGTGCGAGATGGTGGTTGGTTAAGGTCTCAGTCAAATATGGACGCACACGGGTCAGGAAAACAAGGCAGCGGACATGTGGGTCAGATACGGTGCGGGGGCGACAAGTATGACAAGGGAAGCAGCGGATTCAACGGGTGGTGGTGCAGACAACGAGTTCAATGGATAATCACAGAATTGAGTCAAGCCGCGGAGTGGCGAGGCACAACAAAGCTTTAGCAATTTTCTTTTTTTAATATCAAACTAAATGAACATACGAAAATGATAACAACCAAAGCAGATTAAATCCCAAAGGATTGAACCTGCTTTGATACCAAGTTGAATATCAGAGTGCGCGATGAACAAGACTAACAAGAATATAATATTATTAAACAAACGAGAATGCCGAAACGGCTACAGAATCCCAAGAGACTACATTGTGAATGACTTATTATTTCTGAATAACCAAGCTCTCTATTTATAATAAACTAACCCTAGTCCCTAATAGGCAAGGAAACGAAAACCTAATTCAAATGGGCTAAGCCCAAATAAAAACACTAAATAAATAACTATTTTCCAACATATAATTCCTTCCTAATAAAGGACTCTTACAATATCTCTAAGGATTCCTACAATATTTACTCTTAGGGTACGTTTGTTGCACCAAACTATCTTGAATTGGACTAGCTTCAGGGACTAAGCTGGATTGGACTAGCTTGGACTAAGCAGGATAAAAATAGTGAAGTATTTGGTGCAATACTAGATTACGTCCTAGACTAAAATATTTTTTTGGCTCAAAAAATGAATTTCAATTTTCTTTTATCTTTTACTTCTCTCTCCATCTGTTGCACCCCTCACTCAACAAAATGTTATATAAGCACTGAAAGTTCACAACTTTATATGACGATACCAATATTTTCTTTTATTTTTTCACTTTATAATTGTGCAGAGAAATTCATTATTTTCTTTCAAATTAACAATACCAATCTTTATATGACGAAAAAAATAGAAAACTTATCGATTTGCACAATTTAATAGATTTAAAATTGCCATAAACTTTGTGCGAAGGAAAAAAATGGTGCATGAAAAACACTTCCCTAAAATAATAGTCCTGAACTTACTGCACCTTGCAGACTTTTCCTTTGTTGAGGGCTTGATCTGGAGGGCAGCTTTGGTTACAGACTTTACAGTGAAAGATGAAACTACAGCAAGACCCGTTAGTGACTTCTTATGTCTAGGAACACTACACTTGACTGTTAGAATAAACCAAAGAAGATCTTTGATTGTGATCAACTTTGTTACACTCAAATTTTCGTAATAGCGAGTTATTTGTTTCAGTTATTCACACTCGTCCATGTCATTGTCAATAAAATCTTGAATGACCCTTTCAAGTGCTAATGAGCTAAGAATCTCTAATGCTCGTTCATAATTGTGTTCTCTCACCCTAAACTGCCAGCTTCAGAACTCCATCGTCCCTAATCAACAAATTACAGGGCTTTAAATTGCGGTGGACGACCATATTCCTATGACAAATGTTAACCCCCAATAGGATTTGAAGCATCCACCGTTGGACCTTGCGGCACCCCATCATGTCCTCCCATTTTTTGGTGCTCCTGATGACAGCGACAGGTGTTGTTGACGAGGTCGTCGTCAATCAAAAGCTAAAGCGGCGCCCGAATGGCGTGCCATAAAAAATTGAGGTTGATGAGCCCAAGACAAGGAAGTAGACGAAGGCAAGAGAGGACGAAACGAGAGGACGCAAACGAGAGGACGGAGGCAAGAGAGGACGCAAGCAGGATGAAGCGAGGGATTAGCTAGTCCTGTGGTTTTTGGGCGGCCTCGCTAAGACCGTCTAGCGACGGCTTTAGTTGAGGCGAGTATCGTCTAATCCCACTAAGCTAATCCCGCAGAATAACAAACACATTACTACACTACTATTAATTCAATCCAGTCCAATGACATCTAGTGAGGGCAAACAAATGCCCCCTTAATGACTCGTTTTAACACTCTCCCTCAAGTTGGCGCATAGAGTTCGCACATGCCAAACTTGACAGTGAGTCATTAAGCATCCTACTACCCACAACATGAGTAAGGACATCTGCAAGCTATTCCCAAGATTTTACAAACAGTATAGCTACACTCTTCTCAAGTTTCTTCTTAATAAAGTGTTTGTCAACCTCCACTTGTTTTGTTCTATCATATTGTACTTGATTATTCGCAATGTTCCTGGCGTACTTATTATTAAAATATAACTTCATTGCATCCTTCGGCTTAAATCCAAGCCCCCAAAGTAATTTCCGCAACCAAAATGGAGATATTTATAATTTGACTTACCAAATGGAGATATTTTAAGATTGAAGATTTTCTTGTTTGTGTAATTGTATCATATAAACTCCTATGCAAAATAACCAGAATAGATTCCTCCATTTATATGGTGTTCGATTCACATAATGTCTTGCAATTTCTTATATTACAAATCATTTTGTAAAGATTATATCTACAAAAAAATTCAATTAAAATTAAGGTTGTTTAGTCAATCAATGGTAGCAAATAAATAGACGGTTCATAATATTTTTATCGAAATCTTTTATTTGTTTTTGTATTGTTTAATGACTAAATGATTTCATGTTTTATTTTATTTTATTTTTTTGAAAAGATGATCTTTATAGAGTGATTTATGATACTAATAGTTCCGATCATAAGTTCGAAGTTTTGTGAATCAGACACCAAATAAATTGAGGAGGAATTCTTTCTCAACCATTGAGGAGTTAAGTTAATTCTATAAAACAAGAATACACTTGGTACTCACTAGCGAGTACTGATCTTTTAATTTTGTCCAATATTTTAACACAGACAATAATGAACATGTTATTTAATTTTCTTTGACTTCAAAAAAAAAACAGGTGCCATTTTTTTGTTGGGTCAAATTAGAAAATGAGTAGATAGAAAACTTAATAGTAAGTAAAAGTACAACAAAGTGAAGCTTGTGCATAGTATGGTCCTACCTACCATCCACTCTACCACATCTCATCTAAACTATATATTAACAAAGCCTTATTTGTTAATTAAAAGCGAGTGCCATATTTTATCTAAACTACATATTAATAGAACATTTTTGTCAATCAAAAGAGGGTGAAAAAACTATTTAGTTTTATTCTACAACAAAAAGTTAGGATAGTAACATAATTTCACACCATAAAATTTTAGTGTTTTTTATTTCAACCTCACAAACAGGTGGTTTAGCATATCTAATTTTAAAATAAAAAAATAAAAAAATAAATCTCTCTCCTTCTCTCCCCACTCCCACTTTCTCACCCTCTTCCTCTTTCCTTCAATTTTAATTTTAAAAACAAAAATAAAAAATAAAATACACATTTTGTGTAATGTGTGTGGCCATATAGTAGCTTTTATAAATTAAACACTTTTCCACTTGTATTTTCATAACAAAAATACTGCAGAAAATACAAAACTTGCCCATTTGGAATTTTGGGCAATTCTAAGGCTGAGGAGTGAGTGAGGAATGAGGATAGCCCAAGAAAAATACGAGCTACCATGTTGTGATTAGCTTCAGCGACTAGCTCCCCCTCCCTCCCCTTTTGCTGCAAATCAATCCAAACAATGTCCATTTCCATGGCCTTGCTTTCTCCCACAACCCATCTCCCAACCCTCTCACCTTCCTCTTCACACTTCAAACCCCTCCTGACCCACAAGCCTTATCTCTCTCTCAGACCCAAGAACCACCCTCTCTTCACCACCAGAGCCTCGGCTGAGAATGGAGGTGGAGCTCTCGGCTCAGTTGCCACTGCCGTGGAGCCCAAAGCAGAGCCCGACGTCCCCGTGCCCGCCGCCGAGGCTGTTCCGGTGAAGAGTGAGAGCTCTGCCGGCGCTAATGGGTCAGCTGGAACAGCTGAGGAGGTGAGTGTGGTGACTTTGTTTGAAGATGGGAGATGGGTCAATGGGACTTGGGATTTGAAGCAGTTTGAGAAAAATGGAAAAACTGATTGGGATGCTGTAATTGATGCTGGTATGGCTTCTGGGTTTCAGTCCTTCTCTTCTGCAATTGTCTAATTCTTTCTTCACTCGTTCTTGTTTGACTCTGATTGCAACTGTTTGAGTTGACACGAGATTTTAATTTTTTTTATATTGATTGTTTTTTCCAGGTTAAACTTTGAGATTAGGAGTTTTCAATTGTTTTCCCTGCTCCATAAAGAACATTAAATAGTAGGTAAAATATTGGGTTGAGATTGTTTGTAGAATTGGGGTGATATCTGCTGAATTTGGAAGAGGTAATAAACTCATGGGTTTTCTTCCACAAATGTTTTGAAACTTTGATGAAAAATTTCTATGAAATTGCCAAGAAACTAAATTGGCTTTGTCTTAGTGCTTGGTCGATATCCTTTTTCTCAGACTGTTCTACTTACCTTGATCCGCAAACTTCATGCTGCTTCATTTTCTTATGTTTTAGTGTTCATAGTTGGTTGTGTGCTCACTGTGCACTCATTACCTTGTTCCTCAATCAAGACTTGTTTTCGGGCTTCATGTGGACATCGGAAACTGTAAGGAAAAGAAATTGTTCACTTCAGAAATTGGGTGTTATTTCTTCAGGATTACACCTTCCTTGTTCTAAAAGAGTTCTTAGACACCACGCCTAACCTAAATTTCTGTATTAGCTTTTATATTATATGAGAGTAAGATCTTCTATCCAAGTCTTTTGTTCATTCTTTTTGCAGTAGAGTATCAATTTCCGCGCAACATAAAATAGGATTGAAGGAACATCTGTTAGATGTTTGTGCACCCTTGTATTTACCTGAACAGTTTTGTGAATTTCCAAAAGTTTCATTTTACAAAGAAGAAAAACAGCCGAGATGAATCTGTGATTCATTTAAAGTATTTCTTTGACAAAAAACTTGTTATCCGAACTTGTAATTTTTCCTGATATTTCAGAAAATACTTGATTTCTAATGCATCACCTTGCATTACCATTTTCAGAGGCCAGGAGGAGAAAATGGCTCCAGGACAACCCGGAATCATCCAGTAATGAGAACCCTGTGTTTTTTGACACCTCCATTGTACCTTGGTGGGCATGGATAAAGAGATACCATTTACCTGAAGCTGAACTACTTAACGGTTTGTTCGGATCCACCCATTTTAACTTAAGCATAATGAGGGAAGAGGAAATGCTCAAAACTAACATATTTTCTGCCCTGTCATGCGTTTCTTGCAGGTCGCGCTGCTATGGTAGGTTTTTTCATGGCGTATTTTGTTGATAGCTTGACCGGAGTAGGACTAGTTGACCAAATGGGCAATTTCTTCTGCAAAACATTATTGTTCGTAGCTGTGGGGGGCGTGCTTTTGATCCGCAAGAATGAGGATGTTGAAAACCTAAAGAAACTACTGGAAGAGACGACGTTTTATGATAAGCAATGGCAAGCAACCTGGCTGGAAGAGACCCCGGCTAGCAGTAGCAAGAAGAAATAGTTGAATTGTTGATGTTGAGTTTGGACACTTGAATGTAGGTTGTTTTCTTCTTTATTCCTTTGGGTTACTATGTAATTTCTATGTGCTAGGGAAGAATGAAGATTCTGTTTTCAACCATTGTGTGTTTACATTGAAAAGTTAACCTTGAAATTTTGGTTAAATCTGATTTCCGTGTTAAATAGAGTGGCGTTCCACAAGGGGAAAATGAGATTGCATTGTTGGGAACGAACCCTTATCACGACATTAAGTTAACATGATAAGCTTGCGATACTGTCATCATGATGTTCTAGTTGCATGTAAAAATCTCTCGACAGTAAGCGAAGATGACAATGTTCAAATACGAAAGCACATCAATATTCGTCTGATTCAGTTCAGCAAAATTCTGCCTCGTCCGCAAAAAGTTTTTGGTTTCAATATAAGAGAAAGTAGCCAATACAAGATAGTACTACGATTCTCCATTGAAGACCCTTTGAGTTAAGGAACAAATGCCTTTCTGCCTGCCTTGAAGCATCCACCAACCAACCATATCCCCATTAGGCTTTGGTGCAGGAATGTATTGCCCTAATAAGGGAATTGTCCTTGTCAATTACCGAATAAAAGAAAACAGTCTTATGTCAACTAGACTAATGATTGTACAATTCTATTATAGGATAATGTCCGAGTATGGACTGGGCAGTATTTGACGGATCCGGATCCTCGCCGGATCTTCTTTCTGAGGATCCCGAAGATCCGTGAATCATATCCGTTCATCATACATCGTGCGGTTAGAAATTATTTTAAATATTTTTATTTAAATTAAATACAAACAGTACCTGACAAAAATTGACCGCACGATATACGATGAACGGACACGATTTACGAATTTCCAAGAATCTCACCAAAGGATCCGGAGAGGATCTTGTTGGGTATTTGACATATTTTACTTTATGACATGGCTCAATAAAAAAAAATCAAGTATTTCTTATTTTTATAAGGCAAAGAAAAACAAATAACACGTTTATTGTTATTTAAATGAAGAAAACGTGTTTAAGTATCATTGAGCCACATTACAAAGTATATGTCAGTACTTATCCTAAACTCCATTAGGTTAAAGAATCTCCGATCATACTTGCTATTTTGAAGTTAAATTTTAACTAAAAAGACTAGAAAGTTATTTACGAGGGCTTAAAAGCAGAAACAAGAAAAAATGAGGGCCTACAGATAAGCAGGGATTGATGAGTGGTCCAAATTGTCCATGGAGGGGGAAAAGGGTCTCCAAGCAGCAAGAAAATAATTTGAAGCAAACACGAGAGGAATACATAGATAAATTGAAAATTTCGGAAGTTGAGAACTTCGGTCGAATAGGATAAATGTGGTGGGATTGATGGCTGCTTCAAATTGTCCATGGAGGAAGGGAAAAGGCGTCTCCAAGCAGCAGCAAGCATATACCAGGTGGTCGTACTAGTGAAGAAAACAAAAGAAACTTGATTTTAGATGTCAGCTGGACAGATGTAACTGCTTCCAGTACAGAAAAGTCAGCTAAACCTTCAGAATCATTCACCAACAAATCGCCATTCAAGTTCGTTTTGTGTTTTTGTTTTCGGCATAGAGGTTGAACCCTCATATTTTGGCATGAGCCAGCTTTCCCGTTTCACCTAAAAACTAGAACAATGATATATTCGTGACTGAGGATTAATTCTTGACGAGTAATCCGTTTCTTTTTTGTTGAAATGAATTAATCAAACACCTCTGCATACAGCACCAATATATAGCATCAAATTGGCTAACCCTTGCGTTCAACGGAAAAACTGCTTCACCAGGCACTAGAATTCTTAAACCTGCATTCAGTAAAGCTAGTCGCGGTAGCAGAAGCCGAAGCTAAAGGCTTCCCAAACTTATGGACACACTTCACATAAAAGAAGATAAGTTTCACTTCGTTTACTGCTTTGTAATGACTACTAAGAGAAGCATCTGATGGGCAAAGAAGACTTGATTCATGCTTCCCAACCCCTCAAGAGTGTAGCACGCGCTACTCAGTTCACCCCGAGAGTAAAAGCTCCCATTCGCAAGCTGCATTCATGAGTTTGACACAATGCCTTGATGTCAAGGAAGGCCTTGTGCATGTACTTTTTAAGCTCACAGTTAACCTTGTCTTCTTCCCACATAAATCCTTGAATATTCTGCAGACAAGACACAAGACGATTTCAAGACTTACTAATTTAGATAATAGGCATATATAACACACCACAATAGCTTCCTTTTACCTGAACCCATTCGAAGTAGCTCACCGTCACACCACCAGCATTTGCATATTTGCATATATATATACGGGGAGAATAACAACTCCCTTCTCGGACAAAATCTGCAGAACAGGGATTTTGTACCAAAGTAGGAGATTTCAGCACACCAGTATGCTAATTTAAGTTAAGAAATCCTTATTACCTCGTCTGCTTCGGGGTCAGTTGGATGATATGCAGCTTCTATTATGAATTTTGCCTTCACATCAGCTGCATTTTCCCTTAAATATAAAAAATGAATAAACTGTCATCAAACTATAGGAAAATAAAAGGAAAACAGCAGTGAGGGGAAAAAAATATAAAACAATTTTGACACAAAATTCCGCTTCTGACAAAGCCTGTTTATGACGTTAATGAAGCAGAGTACGTACTTGTTGATGACTCCCCCAAAGGCACATGGAATGAGAACATCACATTCATGAATAAGCAAGTCATTTGGGTCCATTGCATATCCACCTTGGAATTCCTTCAAACTTCCATTGGTTTCTTTGTTCTTCAGAAGAGCTGGGATGTCGATTCCAGCAGGATTTCTAATCACTAACAGCAATGACATGACCCCCTCTATCATGGATCAACTTGGCTGCCCATGAGCCTACATTTCCGAAACCCTAAAATGTATCAACAAAGTTGGAAGAAGAACATATATTCATGTCATCACACATATGGCCTTGGAAAAATAATTCTTTATCATGATTTAGGACATACCTGTATAACAAACTTCATACCAGAAATTGACTTTCCGTATTCACCAAGTAAAGACTCGGTTGCAAAAACCACCCCGAGTCCAGTCGCAGACACCCTTCCAAGTGAACCCCCAAGATCCTTAAATGGAAACACGACGAATAAGAAATAAAATTCTAGTTTCTTTTAGAATTATGGATCATTTGATTCCATTTAGTGGACATAATCATAAACCGTCTGTGGGTGTGCGGTACTTACAATAGGTTTTCCTGTCACAACTGCAGGTGAATTCCCATGATACTTTGAGTACTCATCAAGAATCCAAGCCATTGTCTGCACAATTTGAAGAATTAAGCAAGTCTAGTTTATAAACTTTAAACCAAAGATAAAATTGTATTTATCATTTTCGACCAACAAAGACCGTACTTTCAATTTAGTTTGACTGGAAACAGGATACCTGGGAATTAGTTCCCATGTCAGGGGCAGGAACATCCCTGTGAATTCCAATGAGATCATGGATCCTCTGAGTGAAAACACGTGTTAAACGTTCAAACTCACTGATACTCAGGTCCCTTGGGTTGCAGCCAATCGCACCCTTAGCTCCACCATAAGGAATGTTCACTACGGCTGTCTTCCATGTCATCAGCTGAGCAAGAGCATTCACTTCATCTGGATCAACCTTGCACCATTGAATATTTGATACTTCAGTACCAATGAATATTAAGAAAGCTTAAATGCAGAAATTATGAGAATCTGTATACACAGAATTAGCTTCACAGAAGCATCAATGGTAAATAATTACGCAACACGTGTTATTGCCAGTTAAATATTTTTCTGAAAATAAAACTGTTACGGTGACCTATACGTGTGGGTTTGAAGCCATGTATAGAAAACTATTAACCATAATTTTATGTTTCAAGTTCTTATTGCAGTTACTGCTAACAGCAGCACCTTCTTTGTTTGGTTCCCAAGTAGAATTTTAATAACACTGATAAAAGTAGCACTTGTTAAGGACGTCTTTTTGCATCTAATTACTCTGTCAATTCGCTGACAATAATTGAACATACCAGTTACTAGTACTACAAACAAAATGAGTTGCTATAACAATTGGAACTCACCATGGGCACAGGCTGGGTAATATATCCAGCACTCGCTATCTCACTCAGGTTTCCCCTTCCAAATGTTGCATAGTCCTAAAGGTTCTATATATTTATGGTGTGCCCAACTCAAAAACAAGACGACAACCAAAGACGTCTGCAATGGTCTCACAGTCATCCACAAATCACCATTGATGTTTGGGCTTCGCATTATACATCCAATCAATGCCGTTGCATAAGGAATTTATAACCAATCAATCATTATACATAAAAACAATTCTACGTAACACAATTGTCGTTTCATCAAGCAGCTAAAAGCATTTTCCGGAATTTGGAGAAAATACTTTTCGCTCTATAGAAAAACATCAATTTTTGCAAAAACCAATCAAACTCACAGGTTTTCTAGTTAATGAAGAGAGAATGCAACCTCATTTCTAAGAAACCCCTCTTTATTATATCAAACATCTTGAAGCACGCGGATATACTCATAAAAAAAAAAAAAAACTGAAACACGGGTTTGGCAGACGAAATGTGAGGCAAACATTGATAGTGGAACCGAGAATCCAATTTAAATTTTCCCTAATGATTGAGAGCATGTAGCCATCAAGGTGAAGCTAATTATAAATATAACCAAAAGATAAAAAAAGAAAAAAAGAAAAATTAGGTTCACATCCTTATTTTTGTTACTCCATTGATTAAAATCCTATTCATTTTGAATTTTTGATCAAGGTACTTGGGTATTAATAACATCATTAATTATTTGAATAATAAAATATTTTTAATTTTAGATATATTCCTTTAGTGTTAAAAATGTTACAATTAGTATATTTATATTTATGGCTAAATTTTTTATCATATATTTTTATTTTTAGTTTGTACCTATTTTTAATTTGCAAATATTTTTTAATTTGTACCAATTTTCTTTTCATTTTTAATTTGTACCCATATATTAGTTTCTTTTTATGCCCATATTTTAAAGTTTTATTTGTGTTTGTACCCATGTGTATACCGTCACGTGACATTGTATATTTAATCAATGATAGAAAAATTACATATGCTATATTTATGTTTTATGCCTAAACTTTGTATCATATATTTATATTTTTAGTTTGTACCCACTTTTAATTTGCAACATTTTTTTTTTTAATTTGTAGTATTTTCTTTTAGTTTTATTTTGTACCCATGTATTAATTTCTTTTAGTGCCTATATTTTTAAAAATTCATTTGTACTCATAATTTTTAATTTTTTATCTGTACCCTAATTTATTTATAATGTACCCATTCTTCTTTATTAATGTACCACTTTGTTATATGTGAAATGTACCAATGTTTTTTTGTAAAATGTACCAATTTTTTTAACACTATGGATACATTCTTTTGCCATTTATTATTTCTTATTTTTACATAGTTTTTATCCATTTATTCAATCAAAATGTTTGAATTTTTTTATTGCAACCGTTTCTAATAGTATTATAATGAGGGATTTTAAATATATAGGATTATAAATCTCATAAAATATCAAACAATTAATGTCAAAACTATAAAACTATAAATATTAATAGTAATATAATAAGGTGTACAAAGTCAAGGGACCTTGATCAAACTTTGAATACTATTAAAATTTTAATCAAATAATGTTAAGGATTAAGGACCGCATCCAAAGTATCCCAAAAAAAAGAAGAGATGAATGAATGCCATATGCAATAAAGACCATAAATTGGAATCATAATATCAACAGATTTAAGTCTCGCCGACATAAACTCAAATAGTTTGAATACACATACAATACATGCTGGATTCTGAATCCCACATAGGAAACCAGAGTGCCGTCATCTTTTGGAATAGTACACTCAACCTGCAAAATCAAACACCATAAAATCCCAAAAAAATGAAAAACAGAAGAATATATGGAATGAGCAAAGCAAGCAAGCAAATGGAAATTCTTTACTTTGATTTCTCTGAAGGGGATCAAAAGGCTTTTCTCAAGCTTGTAATCCAGCCCAAGAATGCGAGCTGCATGTTGAAAGTTACGGTTGGTAACTGCAAGAGCATTCATGGCTGCCTCTGCTGAAATCAATGAAACAGCAAAACCCCAGAACCTTAAAACAAGCCAGGAAGGAGCGAGGACAACAGGACAAAGATGATCAGTGGCGTCGGTCAGTTTCAGTCAAGCAAATGCGACTTGTACATATCCCAAATAAAAATTTATTGGAAAAGAAATGTAGCTGAAAAGTATATCAACTTTTATGGAAATTATATATAAAAATACTAAATTTGTTTCTGTTTTTGGCTTATAAGACCCTGACACTAAAGTGCATGAGATTAGAGATGACAACGGTTCGGTTTGGGGACGGAAATGCTATATCCATCCCCATAACCACGAAAAATAACCATATCCATAACCGCAAATTAACCATCGGGTATTATCCATAACCATACCCACCGGGTGACGGATTCCCCATCGGTTAACGGGTATATCCATCTTTGTCAATACAAAAAATATATTCGTTCAATTGAGAAATTATAAGTTAGTAGATATTAATTTCGTCATTAAACATTTGATGTATAAAATGATCCAATAAATGGATCTTGTTGAGTATATTAAAACACTGATGATGTTGGCTTGTCTTTGTTATGTCCTCTAAGCACCATTGAGTTCGCATTGATTTTGATTCAAAACTCTACTTTCCTACAAAATACAACTTTTGTATTCTCAAGATAATGGTTTGGTAAATAATAGATATACAAATATATATATATATATATATATATATTATACTATTATATTATATATAAATTATATTATTTACTAATCAGATCAGATTCGGTTATGGATACGGTTTGGGGACCTCTATAACCATATCCAAAACCATAACCGAATAATATAAACAGTTTTTCTCCATATCCAAACCAGTCCCGAATTTTCATATCCAAATCCAATCCATTCGGACGGTTATCCACGGTTATTGGATTTAACGGTTAGAATTGCCATCCCTACATGAGATAGGATCGTGTCAACGATAGCAAGGTTTGTTCCAACTTGACTAGGATTGTAGCGAGGATATGTCTCACGAGATTTTCTTGAGTGCTCCGAAGACTCGATATTTTTAGTATTTTTAAAAAAAATGTAATAATTAAAATATTTATAATATAGAGTACCTCTCATGTGCTGTTATTGTCACAGTCCGTCCCGAAATATTTTAGCGATGGTGTGAAAAGACGATTTTACCCTTGAGCGTTGGTTGTGTGTTTGTGTTTTGGGTTAAGAAATTGGGCCAATTATTTCATTTCCTAAATAATTGGACCCAATTGAAACTAAAGGACTGAAAGATTTTGTTGGTTTTTGATTGGTGACCCAACTAGGACCACACAGATCCACACATCCCTTTCCGTTGACTCTCTCTCTCTCCTCCCTCTCGATTTTCTGCTATTGTCCGTACAAGTCGTACGGTAAACGTTCGAACCCACACTCCCAGTCACGGATCGAAGTCGAGGAAGTCACCATTGTGTTCCTTGCAAGCCTAGGAACTCATCTATACCATTTTTAGAACGTGAAACCTCCAGTTTCCCAGAGAACCCAAGAGCCCGATTTTATGCACTGTTCATGCACATGTAAATGTGAAGGTTTCAAGGAATTCTAAGCTTATAGGGAGCTTTAGATCATCCTCACGAAGCTCGGAGAAGAAAATCGAAGTGATTTGGACGTTGGGAAGCCCAGGTTCGATGAGTTGCAGGTTTAGCCGGATTATGGAGGGATTTTCTGGCAAGTTCCCGTCGGTTTTAGGACTTTTGAAAGGTAAGATCTTGTTCTACTAGTCGAGAGCTTCAATTTGATACAAATTTCACGGAATTTGGTTGAGTATGGACTGAGATATTAAGGTTTGCAGTTTTTCTAGTTTTCAGCGACGGCGACGGCACCGGAGGAGTGCCGGAGAAGAAAGGGGAATATTCCGTCAAGTTGATGGAATATTCTTAACGGAACCTAACGTCGTCAGGTTAGTTTTAACGGAATATACTTGCTTTTGGACGGAATATTCCTAACTGCCGTTACTGTTTCCGTCAGGGTTCCCTATACATGGCCGCTCGTGTGGCCATGCACTTGCTGAAGCGTGGCAGCATGTGGGTGGTCGAAAAATTATTTTAAAAATACGGGGATGTTCGTGAGGTTGAGTAGGTCTCTGTGGTATATTCATACACCCAATTTGAGCAATATATGAGAAGTTATTAGCTAGAGTTGGTTATGTGTTATTATTTGACGTTTATACAGTTATTTCTCATATAGGCGAGACCTATCTGGAGGACGAGTGTAGCCAGGCTAGGCACGGGGGTTACGACCCGTCTACATATTTATGAGTGGGCTTTTGTTTTCAGTATACACACACACACACACTTGACGTTTTTCCTAGAAAACATATTTCAAAAAAATGTGATTTAAATGCCATGTCATACTCGCCTCATATTTTAGCATATGCATTATCATATTTATGCATAATGTTGCATGGTGCTGAGGAGGCCCAGGTAAGCTACATGTGAGTATATTATACTGGTAATGGTTATGAGATATGATGATGATGATGAGATGTAGTAATCTGCACCCCGGTGTTAGTGCTCCCGCCCAGAGTTAGGGGTATAGTCCTTCACGTAATGTTCACCTCCTGCACCACACGCTCATCTTGGATCCAAGTTAGGTGCACAGTCCTATCGTATAGACCACTTTCAGTGTGTTCGACTCGTAGGTGACCTGCGATTAGCGCACAGTCTTCACGTGATCGTAGCACTAGAGCGTATTATTTTACACCCAGTCTTGTCGGTCAGACCACGTGAGGTGGTTTCGACTTGTGTGCAGATATGTATATACATGATGAGATATGAGATTGAGATATGTATATACTTGATGAGATATATGATTGAAATGTGATTGAGATGAGCTCTAGATTTCGCCGTATAGATCACGTGAGGTGACTTCGGCTAGCAGATGATTTATAATACATTGCATCACCTGGTTTACATTTGTTATATTGTGATATTGGGCATGGCATAAGCATGGCATACATATATGTGGATTTTGATATTTCTGAGCATGTTTTTGAGATATATACGTATGTATTCTATTTTCTGGGAAACTATACTTGTTTTACAGCGAGGGGTTAGAATATTTGAGAAATGAAATGATTTTGAAAAGCTTTGTTTTTGCCCACTCATGCTTTCTGTTTTTCGCTCCTCCAGGTTTTAAGTAGGATTGTTCGTTGATGGCTTACGAGGGCTTGACGGAAGTTCTGACAGTTCACCTTCCATGTAGGATCGTCTTCGGGTGTTGTTTAATTAGTACTTTTATGCTTGACTGCACTTAGGTTAGTTAAGCTCTGTTTGTGTAAGTCACACTTGTTTCGAATTCTTCTTATCTTTACCGCTTCCGCAAAGCGCATATGGTTACGTCACGTTTACGCGACGGCCATCATGCCTTGATCTCGATCGGGGTGTGTCAGTTTGGTATCAGAGCTCTAGGTTGCAGTCCTGCATATTTTGTGAGTTCCCTAATTATTCTTGATGTCTTCTGTCAGAACTATGCCGCCTCGTAGAGAGCCACGCCGTTCAATTAAACCTACCTGATATAGCTTAGTTAGGGGAAGCTATAACTAATGCTATACAGTATGTGTTTCAATTTTCCCAGAGGACTCCCCTTGAGGCTGTATATAATTTGAAGTTGAATCATTTTGTGGGAAATGAAGGGCCTGAAGGAGCAGAGAAATGGTTCAATCATGTGGAAAAGACTTTCCGTGTAATGCAAAGTCAGGGGAATCTTCTTCCTGATAAATGGGTCGAGACGACTACTTGGTTCTTAGGTAAGGAACCTGCGTCCTGGTGGGAACATGAGGCTCGTGAATTACCACGAGAGGAATCTGCTGATTAGGAAGTTTTCAAGCAGTTATTCCAGAAGAGATTTATTCCTCTAGCTTATATTGATAGTCAGAAGCAAGAGTTTACTCATTTGAGACAAAGGAAGATGACAACAAATGGGTATTACAGGAAATTTATTGATTTATCTCGTTATGATCCTGAGGTTGCTACCAGTCCGATTGAGATGCTTCGTCGATTTAGTTGGGTACTAAAAAGAAATGACGTTCTATGGCGACCACTACTCACGGTGCTACATACTAGGAATTTTATGAGATTTCGTTGAGAATTGAGGACTCAGAGAATATGCCCAGTGAGAGTGAGGAGGAAGAAGAAAAAGATAGGAAACCGAGGAGGGATGATAAAGGCAAGGGTCAATCATCCTGAGGATCTCGTAAGACCCAGAGTTTTAAAAGAAATGAAGCTAGTTCTAGTTCTTCCAGCGGAGGTTTTAGTGCCACTGGTCAGAGGAGAGGTAATCGATTTTTTGGAGGCCCTAGATGTCAGTGGCAGGGAGATTCAAGTGGTACTAGTACTCATTTGTGTAGAAGATGTAATAATTGACGTTTTGGAAAATGTCGTCAAGGTAGCAGTGGATGCTATACTTGTGGGCAATTGGGACATTGAGCTATAAATTGTCCCCATAATCAACAGAGGCCCCAACAGCCTTCTATGCCACCATCAGCACCAATCCAGCAAGTTCTTGGATTTAGTAATTATGGTTAGATGGGTCGTGGTGGACGACAGCAGAATCAGGGGCGTATCCATAACATGACATTACAGGATACTCAGAACAATCCTGACTTGATCATGGGTACGTTAAATATTCTTGGTTATTTTGGTAAGGTATCAATTTATTATGGTACTACGCACTCATTTATTTCTTATACATTTGCTCAAGTGACGCAACCTCATCCTATGCCTCTAGGATTTGATTTAGAGTTTGCTATGCCTAGAGGGGATAAATGTTATGTTGATTGTGCATATCCAAGATGTCCAGTGATGGTCAAGGATATAGTTATGCCAGCTAATTTTATCCCGTTAGATATCGTTGATTTCGATGTGATTTGGGCACAGATCGGTTGCATTATAACCGTGCCAATATAGATTGCTACGGGAAATCAGTTACTTTCCATCGTCCTGGATTACCTGAGGTTATTTTTGTGGTGAACGTAGTAGGGTGAGGCATGGCTCTATTTCTGCTTTGAGAGCAAAGAGGTTGTTATTGAAGGGGTGCCAGGGATATTCAGCTCATGTGGTGTTGAATGATGTGCTCTTAGTAGCGTGGAGAATGTAAAGGTGGTCAGACATTTTCCTGATGTGTTCCCTAATGATTTACCTGGATTACCGCCAGATAGAGATGTGGAGTTCACTATTGATTTACTTCTAGGTACGGATCCTATATCCTTAGCTCCAGTTTTAATTGTGAGGAAGAAAGACGGGACTTTGAGATTATGTATTGACTTTAGGCAATTGAATCGAGTAACGATTAAAAAAAACCGTTATCCATTGCCGCTTATAGATGTTTTGTTTGATCAGCTTCGAGGTGCTTGTGTGTTTCCAAAGATTGACTTCAGGTCAGGCTACTATCAGTTTAAGATAGGGATTGATGATGTCCATAAAACGGCTTTTAGAATTTGTTATGGTCATTATGAGTTTTTGGTGATGTCATTTGGATTGACGAATGCACCAGCAGTTTTTATGGGTTTGATGAATAAGGTATTTCAAAAACACTTGGATAGATTTGTCATTGTCTTATTGATGATGTTACCTAAGGAGTAATGCAAGAGCACGATTGAGGCTTTGTTTAGACGGTGTGTGTATATTTCCCAATGAGGGGCAAGACGGTGTGTGTATATCAATACTGTGGGCTGCAGACCGTAATATTGATAACATAATTGTTGGATTCGTTAAGTAAGTGAATAGGTAGACTCTCACAAGGTAGCAGCTGTAGAAAATCGGGAATAGCCCAGAACCGTCACTGAGGTACGGAGTTTTCTTGGCTTGGCAGGTTATTACAGACGGTTTGTTAAGGATTTTTTTTTGTTATTGCTTTGCCGTCAACGAGATTGACAAGAAAGGAAGTTAAATTCGAGTGGGATGATAATTGTGAGCAAAGTTTCTAGCAGTTGAAGTATTATCTCACTCATGCACCTATTTTAGCATTCCTAATTGATAGCGGTAATTTTGAAGTTTACAGTGACGCTTCCTTGAATGGTCTAGGATGTGTGTTGATGCAACATGGTAGAGTAATTGCCTATGCTTCGAGGCAGTTGAAGTCTTATGAGATGAATTATCCTACTCATGATTTGGAATTAGTGGCCATTATTTTTGCTTTAAAGGTCTGGAGACGTTATCTTTAAGGTGAAAAGTGTAGGATCTTTACAGATCACAAGAGTCTTCAATATCTTTTCACCTAGAAAGAGCTTAATCTTAGGCAACGAAGGTGGTTAGAGTAGCTTAGTGATTATGACTGCACGATTGAGTATCACCCTGGACGTCCTAATGTAGTGGCTGATGCTTTGAGTAGAAAATCCCAAGGTCGGATTAATGCTTTGTATACTTCTCGTGTTCATTTCCTTATAGATTTGAGGTATACTGGAGTGGATTTGGGAATAAAAGAACGAGAAGTAGCCTTACTTACTAGTTTCCAAGTTAGGCCTAATTTGATTGATCGTGTACTCGAGGCTCAAATTGAGGATGAAGAAACTCAAGGATTAATTCATGCAAGGAATCAAGGGAAAAAGAAAGATCTCAGAATTCGAGAGACTGATGGTATACTTATGCAAGATAATAGGATGTATGTGCCGAATCATATGGAATTAAAGAAAGAAATTTTGGATGAAGCGCACATTTCAGCTTATGCAATGCATCCACGAGGTACTAAGATGTATCATACCATTCGACCATTTTATTATTGGCCGGGTGTGAAATGAGGAATTGCTAAATATGTTAGTAGATGTGCTATTTGTCAGCAAGTCAAAGCTGAAAGGAAGAAGTCGTTTGGATTGATGCAGCCACTTCGCGTTCCACAGTGGAAATAGGAAAATATTACTATGGATTTTGTGTACAAGCTTCCTCGTACACGGAACAGATATGATGGCGTTTGGGTGGTTGTAGATCGGCTTACCAAGTTAGTGCACTTCATTCCAGTAAGGGAAAAGCATTCTTTGAACAAATAAGTTGAATTATTCATCACGAAGATTGTGAAGTACCATGGAGTTTCTGTGAGTATTATTTCAGATCGAGATCCGAGATTTACTTTTAAGTTTTGGATAGCTTTTCAGGAGGCTCTTGACACGAGATTACTGTATAGTACAACATATCATCCTTAAACAGATGGTCAATTTGAGAGGACGATTCAAACCTTGGAGGATATGCTCAGATCTTCGATTTTGCAGTTTGGCGACGCTTGGCATAAGCGGTTGGATTTGATGGAATTTGCCTACAACAATGTTTTCATTCGAGTATTGGTATGGCACCATTTGAGGCATTATATGGTAAATCTTGTCGTACACCTTTATGTTGGTCAGAGGTTGGCGAAAGAGTGCTAGTGGGCCCAGAGATTATGGATGAGACTACTCAGAATATTCAGGTAAGTAAGTCTAACATGAAAGCGGCCCAGGATCATCAAAAGCGCCTAACAGACAAGCATGCTGCTAACCGAGTGTATAAGATTGGCGATTTAGTATCTTTGAAGTTGTCACCGTGGAGAAGTGTTGTATGTTTTAGGAAGAAGGGTAAGCTAAGCCCTAGATACATCGAACCGTATCAGATCACCGAGAGAGTCGGTGAAGTTGCTTATAGATTTAAGTTGCCTTCAGAGTTGTCTAAGGTACACGATGTGTTTCATGTTTCGATGCTTCATCACTATATCTCAGATCCTTCACATGTGATACTTCCTCAACCATTGGAAATTAATCCAGATTTGACTTATGATGAGGAGCCAGTGAGGATATTGGATTGGAAAGATAAGGTTCTAAGAAATAAGACAATGCAATTGGTTAAAGTTTTGTGGAGAAACCATTTAGTGGAAGAAGTTACTTGGGAGACAGAGGATTGGATGAGAGAGATGTATCCCAGATTGTTTTATGATTATTAGTGGATTGTGTTTGTTGTCTAAATTTCGGGGAGGAAATTTTTATAAGGAGGGTAGGTTGTGACAGCTCGTCCCGAAATATTTTAGCGATGGTGTGAAAAGATGATGTTACCCTTGAGCGTTAGTTGTGTGTTTGTGTTTTGGGTTAAGAAATTGGGTTCCTAAATAATTGGACCCAATTGGAACTAAAAGACTTAAAGATTTTGTTGGTTTTTGATTGGTGACCCAACTAGGACCACACACATCCACACATCCATTTTTGTTGACTCTCTTTCTCTTCCCTCTCGATTTTCTGCTATTGTCCGTACAAGTCGTACGGACAATGTTCGAACCCACACTCCCAGTCACGGATCGAAGTCAAGGAAGTCACCATTGTGTTCCTTGCAAGCCCAAAAACTCATATATACCATTATTAGAATGTGAAACCTCCAGTTTCCCCGAGAACCCGAGAGCCCGATTTTGTGCACTGTTCATGCACATGTAAATGTGAAGGTTTCAAGGAATTCTAAGCTTATAGGGAGCTTTAGATCATCCTCACGAAGCTCGGAGAAGAAAATGGAAGGGATTTGGACATCGAGAAGCCCAGGTTAGATGAGTTGCAGGTTTAGCCGGATTATGGAGGGATTTTCTGGCAAGTTCCCGTCGGTTTTAGGACTTTTGAAAGGTAAGATCTTGTTCTACTAGTCTAGAGCTTCAATTTGATACAAATTTCATGGAATTTGGTTGAGTATGGACTGAGATATTAAGGTTTGTAGTTTTTCCAGTTTCCGGCGACGGCGACGGCACCGGAGAAGCGCCGGAGAAGAAAGGGGAATATTTCGTCAAGTTGATGGAATATTCTTAACCGAACCTAACGACGTCAGGTTAGTTTTAACGGAATATACTTGCTTTTGGACGGAATATTCCTAACTGCCGTTACTGTTACATGAGCCATACTATAAGGAGTTAAAGAAATAGGATCAGTACCTGGAAGTAAATCAGTAGCGAACTCCACATCTCTGTTTGGCGGCAATCCATGTAAATCATCAGGGAAAACATTAGAAAAGTGTCTGACCACCTTGACATTCTCCACGCTAACCGGAGCATCATCATTTAGTACCACGTGAGCCAAGTACCATTGACAACCTTTCTTTAGTAACTTTTTGGCTCTCATGGTTAATATGATTCCATGCCTCAATCCACTAGGCTCACCAAAGAATGTAACCTCAGGTAATCTAGGATGATGAAAGGTCACTGATTTCCCGTAACAGTCAATCTTAGCATGATTGCAATGCAACCCAATCTGTGCATAAGATAACGTCAAAATCCACAATGTCTAGCAGAGTGAGGTTAGCAGGCATAACCACATTCTCCACTACTACGGGACAACCTGGATACACATAATCTACATAAAACTTTTGCCTTCTAGGCATAGTAAACTCTAACTCATACCCAAGATGTGAAGATTAAGGTTGTGTAATTGAGCAAACGTATGAGAAATTACCTAATGAGTAGCACCACAGTCAATCAACACTTTAGCATAATGACCAAGAATATTTAACGTACCTATGATCAAGTTCGGATTGTTTTGAGCATCCTGCATCGAAAGGTTGTTGATACGTCCCTGGTTCTGCTGCCTTCATCTACCTCTGCTGGCATGAACTCCTCGCCCATGAGGATTACGCCCATGTCTTGACTGACTATACTGTCTCGAAGACCCAACTCCACTGGTAGTAGCAGCAACCTGCTAAGACTGTCCTCCAGAATGCCACTGGGACCCACCAGCTGAAAACTGCTACTGAGGCATATATCCTCTAGAGTACAGCTATGGAGGCATATATCCTCCTGAATACTGACCATAACTGCCCTGCTGATAGGGATCCTGGGGGTACTGGTATTGTCCTGAAGAATAAGGAACGGAATCCCCCTGATAGTGGTATGCACCACCACGACCCGTCTGGGTGTAGCCACCCTGTTCTGAAAACTGCTGAGCTGGAGCTGGCGGTGGTAAAAGAGGCTGCTGAGGCCTCTGCTAGCCTTGAGGACAAAACTTAGTTTGATGTCCCTCATGACCACAAGTGTAACATCCACTGATACCTCTTCGACACTCCCCTAAATGTCGGCTACTACAGCTACGGCACCAGGATGCATTTCCTCTACCAAAATTCCCCTGCCTCTGGGATATAGAATCTCTGAAGAACCTACCACCTCCTCTCTGACCTGTGGAACTGAAACCTCCACTGGAAGAACTAGAACTAGTCCCACTGCGCTTAAAGCTTTGAGTCTGGCGAGGCCCTTGCAAGAAATGACCTTTACCCTTATCCTTATTCTGATTCCCATTTTTCTCTTCCTCTTCTCTGTCACTGGGCAAATTCTCAGAATCCTCAATCTGAAGTAAAGCTTCATAAAACTCATGATAAGTAGTGCAAGGAATCACAGTCGTAATGGTACGCCATTTCTTCGTAGTGCTCAATTTAAAACGACGTAGCATCTCAACCGGATTAGCAGCAACTTCCAGATGATAACGAGATAGATCAGTAAATTTCCTATAGCACTCGTTAGCTAACAGCTTCTTCTGCCTCAAACTAGTAAACTCTTGTTTCTTACAATCAATGTATGCAAGAGGAATGAATCTCTTATAGAATAACTGTTTAAATACCTCCTAATCTCTAGATTCCTCTTGGGGTAACTCATCAGCCAACTGTCCCCACCATGAAGCTGGTTCCTTACCCAAAAACCATGAAGTCGTCTTGACCCATCTGTTCGGAGATAGACTCATCTGACTCTGCATCAGTCTAAAAGTCTTCTCAATATGCATCAACCATTTCTCTGAACCCTCGGGACCTTCATTCCTCACAAAAGTGGTTATATTCAAATTATGAACCGACTCCAGAGGGGTCCACTGAGGCAGCCGAATAACTGACTGAATAACATTCATTATAGCTTCCCTAATTGAGCTATATCAGGGAAATTAGGTTCAGCTGAACGACGTGGCTCTCTACGAGGTGACATAGTTTTGACAGAAACACCAAGATAATTAGAATATTCACAAGATATGCAGGACAGCAAAACCTATGCTCTGATACCAATCTGACACACCCTGACCCGAAAATGGGTCGTGCTGGCTGTCACGTGCGAGTGACGTAACCATGTGCACAGTGCGGAAGCAATAGAGAATAGAAATTACAAATAAATTAAAACCGAAACACTAGCAATACTAATGGAAAAAGAAGTGTGAATTCCACTAATACAGAGCATAAAAGTCTACGTGCAATCAAGCAGAAGTACTGAATAGAATTAACACCCGAAGGTGGTCCTACATAAGTGAATTTTGTCAGAACGTCCAATGAGCTCCTCGTATGCCACCAAGGAACACTACTTAATACCTGGAGGGGCGAAAAAACAAAGTTGAGTGGGTTAGAAACAAATATTTTCAAAACCTTTCTTTTCTCAAAAGTTATAACCCCTTGCCTTAAAACCTATATAATTTCCCATAAATAAAGTATAAACTCATTTATATAATTCTCAAAATCCTGCTGGAAAATATGTATGTATAAATGTATGTATGCCATGCCAAAGTATCATAACTGAATTCCAAAGCATAACTCTGTGAATGTGATTGAATACTAGATATCAACTCAGCCCTCGGCTGTATATAGCTCATAACAATCTCATCATATCATATAGCTCATACTCATCTCAATCATATCATATATATACCCTGCACACACAACAATACCACCTCTAGTGGTCTGCACAACATAACTGAATATAAACTAATATGCTCTAGTGCTACAATCACGTGAAGACTGAGCGATAAATCGCGGGTCACCTACGAGTCGAACCCACCTATAGTGGTCTATTCGACAGGACTGAGCACCTAACTTGGATCCAAGGCGAGCATGCGGTGCGGGATGTGAACATCACGTGAAAGATTGAGCCCCTACTCTGGGCGGGAGCACTAATATCAGTGTGTAAGTTTATGAGCTCTAATCATATCACATCACATCACATCACATTACATCATTCGTTCTCATCAACTAGTATATAAACTTACCTGCCACTTACTTGTGCGTTCTCAGCACCAACATTAATATAAGCAACCAATAACGTATAATAAAATAAATAGATACTTTGCATGGCATTTCATATCACATTTCACTTAATTGATTTTCTGGGAAAAATCTCATTTATATAGGTTTATACGGAAAACAAAAGCCCACTCACTGATAAGTAGACCGGTTGTAACCCCCGTGCCTAGCCTGGCTACGCTCGTCCTCCGGATTAACGCACATAATCGAAACCTTAGACATAACTTCTCATACATTGCTCAAATTGGGTATATGAATATACCACTGAGATCTACACAACCTCACGAACATCCCTATATTTTTAGAAAAAATTTCCAAACACCCACGCGCTGGCCAAGGCATGGCCAGACGCGCGGCCACGTGCCTGGCACGTGTAACGGAATAGTAACGCCGTTAGGAATATTCCGTTAATACATAACGGTAACTGTTAACTCTAACTGACGGTGTTGGAATATTCCGTCAGAATTGACGGAATATTCCGTCGTCTTCAACCTCAGAACTCCGGCGACCGTCGCCGTCGTCGGAAACTGGAAAAATTGTAAAACCTTATTTTCTCACCCGTTTCTTCACCATTTTGTATGCAATTTGCACCAATGGAAAGCTGGAGAGGAGTAGAACAACGTTATACCTGTTTGAAGCCTCAAAATCCACAGAATCACGTCAGGAAAAGCCTCAAATTTTGGTCAAAACTTACAACTCTACGATCTCACTATTCCGACGTCCAAAATCTTCAAACAAACTACTCCGAGGTTCCTTAGGACCTCCTAAAGCTCCCTATGAGCTTGAAATCTCCAAAAACACAAGGTTTTACGTGAGCATGAATAGTGACAAAATCGGAGGTTGTGGTTCTACGGGTTTTCTAGAGATTTCTTACCTGAAACTTGTACCAATCGACTTGTATCCACCTTAGGAATACGATGGTGTCCTTCACACCCTTGATCTGCAAGCTTTTGACAGGTTTTGGGTGCCGTCCGTACGAAATTGAAAGGGAGAGAGAGAGAGAAGGTCTGAGAGATAAAGAGAGAGTGCGGGAGTGAGAGAGAGAAAGAGTGTGAATGCGTGTGTGGGTATGTGGTCCAAATACCACCAACCACTCCCAAACTTAGATACACACACATACCTTAATTAATGCCTAGGGGCATTTTCGTCATTTCACATCCATCGTACGAAATCTCCGGGACGGGCTGTTACAAAATTGGTACAATTTAAAAAAGGGAATGATTGCAAATTAAAAATGGGTATAAACTAGAAATTGAAATATATGATAAAAATTTTAGCTATAAATATAATATATCAAATGTAACGTTTCTAACACTAAATGAATATATTTAAAAATAAAACTTAATTATCTTGACATGTAAATATTATTTTTTTTTAGATAATTAATAGCGTTTATTAAAACCGAAGAACCTTGATCAAAATTTGAAAAGGAATAAGGTTTTAATCCATTGAGTAAAAAAAATATGGATGAGAACTTAATTTCTCCATAATTTAATTCCACCATTAGAGAGCTTTCCAAAATCAATATAAGTGCTCATTTCAAGACATTTTGCTTGATGCTCTACTTAACTTAAAGGAAAAGATACTTGTCTACTTACATTAATAAGTCATTAATTCTCATTTGCCAATCTTAGCTTGACATGACTAAAGTTTTGCATAAAAGTGTGTCATGAAACAAAAATGTTACTCTTACCATCTAAATGTATCATCATTTGTACCATTTCTCTGATAGAGATCTCTAATAGAGATAAGAATCACATGCGTTGACGCGCTCTATCTCTATTAGTGGTACAAATTGTGGTATAATTAGATGGTAAGTGTAGCATTACTCGTTATGAAAATGTCTTCAGAGGCAAGGAGTCAAGGATTGTTAATTTACCAAGTGATTTTCCTAGTGATGTGTAATTGTCTATCCCCGTCCTATAGAGATTTATTTAGGAAGGCCACAGAGTCGTCCATGTTGTCTTCGGGTCATACACAGTCTCTAAGCACAACATGCATGCGTAGGAGAGAATTTCGATCTGGTGATTCGAATAATCCTTCCTCAATTCAAAGTATAAAAAAACTTGATATAAAGATCCTCATAAGATCTCCTATTTCTCTCTTTAGAAATCTGCACATCTAATTTGAAGAGCATTTCCCTCCTAGTTGTGTGCTAGGGTTGTTTTCCCCTTGCTTTTGTAAGGTTTTGGTCTTTCCCTTATTCAGTTCTAGGGCCCTTAAATTCTTCGTGTGCGACTAATCCTTACATTTCTCGTGCTTTTAGGTAGATAATATAAAAAATTCTAGTAAATTTGGACGGCAATAAAGGAATGTGAAAGAGACTTTGCCATTACACAAGACAAGGCAAAATATAAGTTTCACTGATATTGTCGACGTTTGGATTAATTTCTATAAAATGCATCTAAGACCGGGTTCTAATATATACAATTAAACATACTTCGTTCCAACCAAAGAAGTGATGTGAGAATTCACTTTTGGCCTTCTCTGTTTGGCCTCACATCTTCTTTGCCAACATCTCCAACTTACACAAAATTTATAAATCCCTCTTACCACCAAACAATGAACCTCTCTCCCTCACACAGACACAGACACAGACGCAGACACACAAACTCTCTCTCTCTCTCTCTCTCTCTCTCTCTCTCTCTCTCAAACGACAGCCAAAATGGTAACAAACAATATATGCTTGGTACAGATTAGTATGTGCTTGATATGGTATGGTAGTTTAGTTAACTGATCAGTTGATTTTTTCTCAGGGAACATGGTCCAAAGAGAAAGGGGTACTGGTGAGCGTGTACGTAGAGAAGCCGAAGAGGCACCACCACCACAACCACCATCATATTCATCACGCCGTCAAACGAGAGATAATTCATTACAGGCAGGGTGCCAGTGGAAAAGGGTACATAATTAGCAGGAGAGCAGAGCTGCTTCAGTACTCCCAATACCTTCGTCAATCTGCTCGATCTGCACCGCCATCCACACCCTCGTCAAGGCCAAACATTACAAGCAGTCAACAGCCTCATACCCACCAGGTACCTTAAATTCCTTTTGTATGAGTGCTAGTGTGTCAATACAACTGTCAACTGTGTTAACTAATACAAAGTTTTAGGAAGGGATTTCGCATTAGGAACAACAAATTAACATCATAATATCACCCTTGGACTTTGAGCCGTTGTATTGCCGGACACTCTTCATCGTCCGACGAGTCAAACATCAACGCTTACCATATATTCGTTCTTGGTTCACGCTCCCATTTTCTTTCCTCTACATCCCTATTTTTAACCGTTAAATTGAATAAATCAAAGGAGAATCGAGTGATGAAAATTATTGGAAGTGTGCAAATTATTTCCATATTTCTTTCTGCCACTCTCTCTCCTTTTCCTCCTCCATGAGTTTTAGAAAATAAAAATCCATTTGTAGAAACTTGGTGTCACTTGTCAATTGGAAGAAGCTATGGTAATTAATTAAAAATGTAATATTAGATTGGCTAATAAAGTTGTAGTTGTTAGGTAGTGGGTGTGCGCAGAAAGCCGAACAAGAGTTCAAAAGCTCCAACCTGCTTTGGCAACTGGAAATTACCGAACGTTTTTGGAATTTTCCAAGCTCAGAAAGGGAGGAAGACAAGAAAGATGCCTTGGGGTAACAGTAAAACCACCACCAGTAAAATAAAAGCTGCTGTAAAAAGCCTAAAGGTAACTGAAATTTTACTTTGCAGTCTTAATTAATTCATTTATTTCTCTCCTAGTTTTTTTGTTAATTGGTTTAAAGTAAAAAGTGGGATAAGGCACAAAATAAGCGCTCTAGGATTTATATAGCCAACCTCATTTAATGGGATAAAGATTTGTTGTCGTTGTTGGTTTAAAGTAAAAAGTAAAAAACTGCAATCCTTGCAGGTGCAAAAGCAGCGGAGCCTTTTTTCCAAAGTTTTCTCAGCACCAACAAAGCGAAAGTGAAACTCTAGCAACCCATGTCATTTTTTACAGATACCAATTTGTGATATTTATGCTGGAGAAAGAGAAAGCTAAATAGAAAAAAAGAATAATTTTCGTCATGACGACGGATGCAAATTTCAATGTGTTTGAACACAATCTAACTAGTGATGCTTAGCTTAAAAGAAATTGAATTTGAGTTGGACATTTGATGTATAAAGCACCTGGTTTCGTTAGGAGTAATCCATCACCGAGAGCTACATATCGGTCGCATCTACATTGCTAAAAACTGGGAAGCAGGCACATATCATATTCATGTGAAAATGATGTTTGAGAATTACGTCTACAGCATATTTCAGCTAATGATACAACAACCTCTGAATTCCATGCTGCAAAATTGGCTGTTCAAAAGCTGCTGCTCATGTCTTGGGTTGAGAGCGTTTCTCGTGTATAGCCAAGCCAACACAGCAAGTGTGGTGCTTAAAAATTAAAAGCTATTGCCAATTGGGATGATCTCTGCTGTCGAGTATACTCCCACAGAGCAATGGCACCGCTGACATGAACATTTAGAGATCTAACAACTCCCAGCTGTGGAATCTCAATGCAAGCATCCAGAATATGGATGATATCCACCGGTATACCTTGCTTTTCACGCCCAAGGACCAGTACCTATTCCATGGGTTGGATGAAAAATGAGTAAAGCTACAATGTCAGCTGCACTTTCCCAAATCCAATCACCATTGCTAAATTGAAAATTAAAGACTGGATTCACAGAGTAACGCACCGTCGTTTTAGGAAAGCTATAAGAACACAAAATATGGACGTGCAAAACCTAATTGGGAATAAATACAGAGATTTAAAAAATTGCTCGAGGGCAGTTACTAACTACATTCTCTTAAAATGAGGTTACGGTTTTGTTATTATTGATATTGTTGATACTTGGATCTTATAACCCCCAGCATGTTGTCGATAAACATATATTCTTTAGAAGTCTTCTATATATATATATATATATATCATATAAACATATATAAATGATAAGTGGATAATTCTAAAAAATAAAAAAAATAGAAGTTTTGATCCTTGGACCACATCTCAAGATTCGTCAACGACAATGCTTACTAAAAAATAAACCAATGTTCCAAAGAAATCAGCAGTTTATTGTTCACCAGAAATCCTATGTCCTCTTCCCAAAGTCCAAATTTTGGTACGGCCCAAAACTCCCAAATTCACGTACTCACTCACTCACGGAGGAACACTGAATAAACATAACTCATATATCTCCAGATCTCTCCCACTTCCTCGCAGTCACAACAGACTCACAATGAATCACTCTTTGGTCATCTTTTTCACCACTCTAAGTACCAAAGTCAACCATTTAGTTTAGGATAATTGATTCCTTGTATAATTGGGATTCTTATTTCCTATTATGTGGGATATTGTACAACTATATATTTACCTCTTAGAGAGGAGTAAACATACAATTCAAATCCTAAACACTTTTATCTTGGTATTTGTTGAGCCTAAAAACTACCAAGCCTACGTGGCGCGCAGGCTGAGTAATTAATGAGCTAACTACGTCCTTCGGTTATGCGCGGGGCATGCCGCCGAATGTAGTAACCTGTAAAACCTCACTTTACCGAGAAGGTTGATGAGATGACCTCTACCAATAAGGATTCGAAAATCCTTGTCGACCGAGACTTGGATAAATAACCAATCGGTCTCAAAGCAATGCTGTTTATCCAAACTGAAGGTGCTCCTTGATCGGCTGATTCTATGGCTCCAGTGTTGTTTATCCAAACTGAAGATGTCGCCGGTTGCCTTCATAGTGCTGTTTATCCAAACTGAAGATGTGTTGGCGGAAGAAAGGGGAGAAGAATAAAAATCTCAGGGTTGTTGAGAAGTTTTGCGCAGGGCAATTTGTGTGTTAAATTGGAAGGGGTGGGCTTGAATGATGCACTCCCTCCTCTATTTATAGTAGCCAATTCCTTCATAACCAAGCTATAATCATACTCGGATTAGAACTCCTCAAACTAATTCGATTAGGTCTCGGCCAATCCTAACTCCACTAGGACTTTGAACCGAACTCTTTTAACAAGCTAGATTCATCCCTAACTCTCAGCGTCCTTAGCCTTAAGACTCATTGTTGTACTAGGTTTCGACTACTTCACCCTTATCTGAACTAAACCTCCTCGGAATAGGATTCGGTCGACCCTGACTAGATGGCCCATGATAACTGAACGACCCATAACAAAATTCCAGACGAAGGTCATTGGGCCGCAAACGGTTCTAAGCTCGGCCCAAATTATCATTTTGGGCCCAAACATTGCCCCCTCGCTTTTGAGGTCTTTGACCTATAACTCCTGGCCGAGCCTCGACCTTAAAGAAGCGAAATAAATCCTTAGCATATTCCTAAAGGACACTGAAAAGCCTTGAATATCCAACCACTCAGATGCATTTATTAGACACGATTGCACAATCTCAATCCTATCAAATTCCCTGCCACACGGCATTTTCTTAGCACGATTGTATCTCAATAATGACATCTGAGGCGTGCGTACACTAAAACGTCATTTTGCCATAAACTCGCCGTCATATGCAATCGTGCAGCCTTGATTCGCGAGCTTTTCGGCCTCTTTGAATTGTGCAAGCATTGAAACGTCCCTTCACCATAAAGCTCACCGTCACACGTAATCATGCATCCTCAATCCGTGAACTTTTCGGCCTCTTCACTTGGATTTTTCAAATATTCGTCTTGATTCCAAGACTTTTCGATTGAATATACTTTTCCTTCTTTATAAAAATTAAACTGTTGATCTTCCTTCAAAACGCCTATAAATACTCAGCCCAAATTCATTTAACCCTTTACGCTTTCAAATTTCCAGAATTTCGTGCCATTTGCTCTTAACCCAGAAAAAGAACCAAATCTTGAAACCCAGAAAACCTTCAATCCTTTATCAATGGCTGCCAACACTTTCATCATCAAGCTTGCCGAGGAGTGCGAAAAGTGTCGAGACATCATCGACCGTAAAGCCATCAAATCCTTTCACACCGAAGGTGAGTCGAATGCCACCCTCCAAATTCTAGGACCACTATTCAAGGATGACGTCCCAGAAAGCATTACCACGATGTTGAAGGCCCAATGCCTTGAACCCGTTTTTCAAGGATACGACTGGTTGAAGTAGGAATCAGCCAAACTTCAAGAGGTTTGGCCCTCGACCACTGCAGTTTGGGCCACCTGGGTCACCTGCATGGAGCCACACTTCGGCAGCGAGTGGAAAAACCTTGGTATTTTGGACACTATCAAGCTTTCGACCCATGAAATTATCATAGATCGAGAGTTCCTGATGGCTGCCCTGAGTTTTTTGGTGCTCGGCCACCAACACAATGGTCCTTCCCCTCGGCCCCATCGGCCTTACCGTGCTAGATGTCACAACCATCCTTGGTCCCTTTCCCTTCGGTCTCCTTGTCGACCCAACTCTCTCACGGTATGAGTTCGACCTCGACCTAAAAACAGTTGTTGATGATCGTGCCGTCAAAGTTTTGATGAAGAAAACCAAGGGCCGTCGAAAGAAGACATGCAGAAACTGCACAAGAATTTCTTCAATTACAGTACTTTGATCAACCACTTGGCTGGTTCGGAAATGGAGGGTCTCCAAAAGGGAGAGCACGAGGCCTTCTTATTTTATTGGTATAACAAGTTTATCTTCTATACTAAGTTGAACAAATGCTTGGCCAAGTGGTCACGTCCTGGCCCTCAGTCTGGCCATTCTCGCCAATCTTACTTGGTGCTTGGCCGATGCCACTGCTGGGAAGATCGACCCACACCAGAATGTCCTACTCTGGGTCTTTAAACTCTGGCTGCAGGTCTACTTCTGCACGCTAAGGCCGAAGATCCCTAGCTAAAATTTTTTTGAAACGATGAGCCTTCAACTGGCCTCACACCCCTTTCATTTTCATTCGACTGACGAGATATTCAAATAGATCTTCGGCTTTGAAGATTTTTCTGAGGAAGAATTTCTGGTCTACCGCCACCAGAAATATCCATCTTTTATCAGGCTTCCCACATCAACTTGGGGAGAAGCAGAGGATGCTGACCTTCGACAGTCATGGGGGTCGTTCGTCATGGCTCATGACCTTCTCTTTGGTTGCGACACTCGACAAACCGACTATGAGGTATACCAACCTCACTTCGTGGCCCGTCAACTAGGCTACCTCCAGGGCTACCCTATGCCGCTCCTTACCTCTCGTTTACTCCTAAGCTGAGAGCGTCTATCTGGCTCTTCGGAGAGGGAATGTGACGAGGTCGAGAAGGAATTCCAAGATCGGTGCACCAAATTTCACCTTCGACCGTACACCCCAGAGACCGAGAAGACCGGCACCTTCGCCAACTGGTGGGATGTCTATGTCAATGACTTCTTTGGTACCTCGGCCAAGGAAGTTTCGAAGAACCTTTTTGATGATCGACCGAGGAAGGCTCTCGTCCCAAAATCTAAGGAGACGGCATAAGGTATTCACCTTTTTGTTCTTTTGTTTATTTACTTAATTCGAACTTCGTTCTGACTCATACTTAGTTTTTCCAGGTGGACGTTCAATAAAAAAAGCCGAAGTGGTTGCGATGGTCGCTGCCAAAAGGAAACTTGCTCTTCCTCCCAAGAAAACTGCGACCGTCGCACCTCACTCCGCCAAACCAACTCTAGCAATGGCCCCTGCGACAACGACTCGATTGAGCAAACGGCTTCGTCCAGAGGTCGAGACGACCGGCATCTCAGAAGCGGATCAAGAAGTAGGCAAAGAAGGGAAAACAGGAAATTCACATCATCTCAAGCCAAACTACGGGAGCAACCACTCCTAGTGCCCCTCTCCCTTTTCCTGTCGTCAAGGTTTTGGCAATAGTGCCATGTGACTCAGCGGTCCCATCCATAGGCCCGTTGACTACGGCCCAACCTACCACGCAAGCTGCTGTCGTGGTCGAGCCAGTTATTGGTCCAGCCAGCGTCGGTCGCTGCTTATGTTGAAGTTGGCTCAACGATGGCCATTTTGGAGAAGACGACTCATACGGCAAAGAAGAACATTCATCCTAATCCAAAGAAAGCTCAAATAGTCATCCTGGAAAAAAAGGTATAACAATTTTTATAATGTTCTTTTATTTTGACCTATTTGACTGACGATCGATCTTCTTTTGTTTAGGAGGACGAGGGCGAAGTACCCCCAATGGTGAGACATCCTCGACCAGCCAAACTGCCAATCACCAATCCTCAACCAGCGATCAAGGCAACTGGCTAAGCCAACACTCTTGCTGCCGAAGCAGGTTCAAGACATAAAACTATGATTCCTATTGAGCTAGAGGCGACAACAGAGACACGTGTTCATCCCCAGGACCAGAATCTCAACATCTCTCCTCAAGAAGTTACTTCAACCTTTGTAAGAAACATTATCATTTCCTTTCTTAATTCCCAACCTTTGAATTCTAAACCAAGAAAAACATTAAATGCCAGGTGCCCAATCGCTCATTTCACCGAAAATTCTATGCCCCGAAGGGCGTTATTTATATTTCTTGGCCACCTCAGTGGCCATCAAACGTAGATAACCTTCATCGGCTGCATGACCTAAAAAGTTTCCTTAAACACTGGGCTCGGCCATTAAGCTCTCTAGGTTCGAGCAACGAACCAGAGGATGTGGCCGAAGTCTTCTCTCGGCAGGTCTAACAACTTCCTTTTCTGCTATCTTCTTTTAAGATTTTCTTTTTCCTAAAATCCTTTTATGTGCAGCCTTCATGGGAAGTTGAGCTTGACGCCCTCATCTCGAGCACTTTTGGGACGACTAGACCTTATGCTACCACGGTCGAGCCTTCTGCGACTGTGGCCGAGTCTGACGCCTTCATCAAGTTCTAGGAGCTTCTATCCATTTCGACCTCATAAGTCCTTCAACGCAAAGGCCTCGACTCTGTAAGAGAGTGCTTGAACGATCTTGCAGCTGGCGGCTCGCTAAGCGCCGAAAGTGTCGTTCACTTGTCCAATGTCCTAGAACGAACCCGACAATACTTCAGTACTTTTGAAATGGCTCTCCAGGTAGAGGATGACCTTAAGGCTACTCATGAAGCTACTTGGCCAGAGCTCGAGGTAATAAAAGCAAAGAAAACACAACTGGCCGACCTCGATTGTCAAATCACTAAACTTCAATGTCAAAGGCCGGTCGTTGTTTCAGAGCTCAAAAAGGATTTTGAGTCAAATAAGTCTCGACTGACGGACTAAGCAGCGGGCACAAAACGGATACAGCAACTACAGTTCGATAAGAGAACAAGGTAGGCTAAAGTCACGATAGGCGAAGTAAGGTGGTTGGAACTGAAAGCCGCTTTTGAAGCACTTCTTCCTTCGACCCCTTAGGACCATGTCTTTAGTAGTAGACTGTTTATTTTTTTTGTAATTTTGCTTGTACGCCTTTTTGCAAAATTAATGAAATGATTTTTTTATTCTTGCATCTCCCAAGTCACTGGATAGTATTTCTTTAAGAATTTCCCATTGATTGCTAATTTATGAATTAAACCAGTTTGATCCTTGAGGTGGTATGCCCCCTTACCTAGAACTTTGTGGACAATGAATGGTCATTCCCAATTCGGCGACCATTTTCCAAATCTAGGATCTTTAATTCCCACTGGCAACACGATTTTCCAAACTAACTCCCTTTACGTCGAACGTTTTTTGTTTGACTCGTCGATTATAGGCTTGCTCGGCAATCTTTTTCTGCGCCACTAATAAATTATAGGCATCAAGCCAATCTTTTTCTTGCCTCATGGCTTGACTGTACTCGGCACTGAACAAACTACTTTGTTTGATTACTCGCAATGAGTTATGCTTAGCCCAACTGGTAGCATCTCGTCATGCCCATAAGTTAATGCATATGAGGTCGACCCTGTTACTGATTGAAGTGAAGTTCGATATGCCCATAATGCCTCGTTTAATTTCAAATGCCACATATCTGGTTTTTCATTTATCATTTTTTCAAGAATGCCGATTAAAACTTTATTACTTGCTTCAGCCTATCCAATCGTTTGTGGGTAATACGGAGTAGACTGATCGAGCCAAATTTTCAACCTCACCACGTATTCCTTGAACTTTTCGGATGTAAGGATCGTACCGTTGTCCGTTTTGACTATTTCTGGTACGTCGAATTTGGTCATGATGTTTTCTTCCATAAAATTACAAACTTCTTTAGACGTTAACTCATCGTATGACTTTACTTCGACCCACTTGGTGAAGTAGTCTGTCGCAACGAGTATCTATGCATGCTTTGCTGACTCGAAAGACGGCAAAATTTTGCTAATCACGTCCATGGCCCATTCTCTGAACGGCCATGGTTTGGTGACCGAGTGAAGTAAATTGGCCAGGATTCTCTTTATAGGCCCATGAATTTGATATTGTACATATCCTCGAGCATACTCAATGTAATTTTTCAACATACTCGGCCAGAAATAGCCGTGTCAGTGAAATAGCCAACGCGTCTTGCGTTTGGATTAATGAGCTCCGCATATTCCTTCGTGTACCTCTGTAATCGCTTGGGCGACCTCTTGCGGTCTAAGGCATAATAACAATAGACCGTCCTCACTCTTTCGGTACAACTCATTCTGGTACATTACGTAATTTGTGGCATGTACCCTTATCTTGTGTTCATGTTTGCTACTGGGATTATCGAGATACTGCATGATTGATCTTTTCTAGTTCTTTGGTGATGTCTCGATCGTGTAAACATCTATAGGATTTTCTCGTTCCAACAACGAAGGTAAGGACATGACTCGTGTACAGATCACGCGGTCGTGTTGGAGAACTTATTGATTAACCAGGGCTAGGTGTGGTCGTCATACTACTGGTATTACCCTGCCTAGCTCGCCCCCCAGGAGTTATGCTTTGGAAGCTATTTGAGCCAATTCGTCTGCGTCAATGTTTCGAACTCGTGAGATGTGCTTAAATGTGATGCCTTCAAACGAGTCGGCCAAATAGCTGGCAACCATGTGATAGGGTACCAGAGTACAACTCATTCAACAAAAAGTTCCATTGAGTTAGTTAATCACAAGTTCTGAATCGCCAAGGATGAGTACGTGGGCTGCCCTCAAGTCGTGAATGACGTTAAGGTCGATGACAATTCCAATGCCAGCAGAGGCCAAGGTACTAGAGCCGTCAAAATACATCGTCCAATAATTATCACGTGTTTCCACCATGCCAATTTCGACGTCATCGCCCTCGAAATTGTATGGGGAGGGGTGTTGAGCTAAGAAATCGGCTAGTGCTTGTCTTTTGACGGCTTTCTGACGCACATATTGCAAACTGAATTTGGATCATGCCATTGTCCATTTCCCAATTCGGCCTTTTACTATTGGCCGAGTAAGCATGTAGTGAATAACATCTGTATGGGCGATGACCTGAGTAACCGATAGGAGCATGTAATGCCTAAGTTTTGACGCAGTGAAAAACAAAGCCATACAGAGCTTATCAACGGCTGAATAATTTATCTCAGGTGAGTTGAGATTTCAGCTAAGATAAAAAATAGCATGCTCACGCCCGGTGTAGTTGTCTTGCACAACAAGACAACCGATGGATTTCTCAGCTGCCGAGATATACAACTTGAGAGGTTTGCCGCGTCGAGGAGGCACAAGGACATGTGGGGTCGTGAGGGAGACTTTGATTTATGTGGAAGCATCTTGATGCTCTTCGCGCCATTCAAATTTTTCAGAATCCTTGAGTTTCAAAAGCGTGGAGAAAGCCTTCATGTTTCCCACCGAATTAGCAATGAAGTAGAGGAGAAAATTAATCTTGCAAAGTAAATACTGCGGTTGCTTCTTGGTCGTCGGGGGTGAAGCGTCAATGATTGCTCGAGCCTTATTTTCGTCCACCTCAATGCCGCGATGATGCACAAGGAAACCCAAGAAGTTGCAGGCTGATACGCCGAATGCGTACTTGTAGAGTTCATTTTGAGGTTGTGTTGGCGTATACGAAGGAAAGCTCACCTAAGATTATCTAAATACGTTTGACGATGCTTCGATTTGACCACCACATTGTCAATATACAGCTCTATGACCGTACCAATCAGGTCATGAAAGGTGGTATTCATAGCACATTGGTATGTGGCATCGGCGTTTTTAAGGCCGAATAGCATGACTACCCATTCGTAGGTCCCAAGTGCCCCCGGGCAATGAAAAACAATTTTATGGACATCGGCCTCGGCAATGAAGATTTGGTTGTAGCCAGAATGGCCGTCCATGAAGGATAACATCTCATCGTTTGCTGTAGCGTCAATTAGTAAGTTTGAAATTGGCATTGGGTATTCATTTTTAGGGGTTGCCAGATTCAAATTACGAAAATTGATGCAAATACATAGATCACCGCTTTTCTTTAAAACTGGGACGATATTCGCCAACCATTTGACGTACCAGGCTGTCCGAATAAACTCAGCTTTTAAAGTCAAACGAGTTCATCATTTATGTCGAGTTGTACTTCGGTCGAGAATCATCGATGGGGTTGGCGAAAAGGCTTACAGTTAGTTTTGATACGTAATTTGTGCTCGATGAGTGTGCGATCTAAACCAGGCATCTCATGGTAACACCAAGCAAAACAATCTTTAAATTCATTGAGTCAGTTACAGAGTTCTATTTTCATGGGTTAGGGTAACAAGACACTAATAAATAAAGGCTGAGGGTCATCAGCCGTTCCAATATTTATTTCCTATAATGGATCCTTGACGTGGGGCCTACTATCTTCGAGCTCAGTTGGGGTAGCTTAGACTTTGCCAAGTGATAAGACTGAACCATTGTCTCATTCAGTGAGGAACTTGACTAAGTTCACGCCAGAATTCGGTTGCTTGGAAATGGCATACCAGTGAGCCAGTAGTCATTCCACGATGGATGAAACCACAGCCTGGCATCGATTCTGTTTGATATTAGTCATCAAGATCGGTAATTAGGTCAGCCAATCTGAGTCTCGTCGAATCTTGGTGAACAGTCTTGGTGCTAACCTTGACAGCTTTCTGAACTGAGATCCAAGTCGACCTTCATTTCTCGTCGAAACCTTGCAGGGTGATGTAGCTGACATGATCATTGTAATAACGAGCCTAAATCATATTAGCTTCGAATGGTTAATTATCGACCGGATGAATTACGACCGATTTGCTGTCCTAGAAGATGAGGACTTGGTATAATGACGACGGGATACAACTCGTTTGGTGGATCTAATCACGACCTAGCAAGGTATTATACTCGGTCTTTGAATCAATTATGAAAAAACGTGGTCATGTGATTGCCAACTGCGATATTTACCTCTAAAGAAAGCATTCCCTTGGTCTAGGACTTGTCACCGACAAAGCTGCTCATGGTTACCCCTGATGGGATGAGTTCGTCGTTGGAGCGTCGTAATGCCTTCATGATGGAAACGGGCATGATGTTGACTGTTGCCCCATAGTATATGAAAATTTTAGAAACCGGGTATCCTTCAATATGAGTCGTAACATACAACGGCTTTAAATGTTGAAGATTTACGGAAGAATAGTGGGGGAACAATTCGACAAGAGCTGCCTTAATTTTATCTTCTTTGTTTACTTGCTCGGCCTCCTCGATGGCAACAAAGTCAACTTTGGTCGCTTCCTCGGCAACCACGTCCCCATCTAGGAAATTTGTTTGGGAAGCAGTTGGTTAGAACTCAGCAGGTAAAACATGGACCATGTTGATTTCCATATTTTCAAGGATCGAAGGGCCTATCGGTTATTCATCTTTGTCTTCTGGATTTTCGGGCGAGGTATCCTACTCTTGAGTATTATCTGCTTGATCATCTTCTGCTTCAGTAAGCAATTGTTCCTGTGGTACGTCCACTGGACTTGTTTCATTTTGAATGTCAACCTCGAGCCTGCTTGGCATTGGGACTTGGTTCTGCTGCCTTACGGGTCAGCTCCTATAAGCGATGCGGGCGTCCCTTGCATCCATGTAAGCATCTAGACGTGCTATACGTTCTTTTTCGTCGGCCATAAGGCTGAAAATGGACATAGTTGAAAAAACTTCAAAATTGTATGGCAAATATTTGAGGTCCTCGAGAGAGAAATGAAGCTCGACGGTATCTATATTAGTACATGGTTCAACCTCGAAGTTGAGAACTAGAGCCTCACGTATATATTGGAACGTTGCCTTCATCCTCGGATTTGTTGTATTCTAGATGATCTGTTCGGCATCAGGGCAAGTTAGTGCCAGGTCAAGAGCCTCTTGGCATGTTGTTGGTAGGTCGTATAGGTCATTAGCATAATGCTTCTTATGAAACTCCAACATGAATTCCAAAGTTTCGCCGAGAAATGGTGGGTGAAGATTTCGTCGAAATTTAATTAATGGCTCTTGTGAGGGTAATGGAGGAAGTTTACTTTCTGCTTCATTCCTGAAGTGCTCGAAATGAGCTTTCATCTCCCCAGGCTGAAGGAGGAGTTTGATACGCTTCTCAGATTTTTCGATTATGGTTTCAAAATCGCGATCGATCACCTTTTTTCCTTAAAGTAACTCGGCCATAATTGATGGAGGTTGTCGGTCATCTTTGCTACCCGATGTTTCTTTCGGCTACCATTTGGTAGCCGAGGTAGCCTGAGCTGCTTGTCAGCGAGGCATATAATCTATTCGCTGGCGCTTACGTTTTTGTGATTTAGATAATACGGTACATGCATTGCTAGAGTTGCGCCCATAATAATCCTCGTTATAAAACAATGTGTCGAAATCAAGTCGTCGTTTGGCTGAATGCGGCCTGTCATTCAGTGTTTGAGGGCTGAGCCTATCGAAAACTTTCTGGCGTTGGCCTGCGCCGCGCACCGTTTGAGGTTTCGTTGCAGCTGTGGGTGGTTGTTGTCGTATTGTAGCCCAAAGTGGCTTCTCTTTCGTCTCGGTTAAGATAACGTTTGCTTTGCACCTACTACATAAAACCATCGGCCTGTCCATTTCTTCTGCGCTGGAGTCCGACATGAACTCAACGATAACCGGTCCTGAAGAGTCTTTGGGCGGCTCATTTGAAAACAAATTAATCTTCAGTCGTGGCCGAGAGTTCTGCTTTAGGATGAATTGCATTGGAATGAACTTGGCTTTCCCTTTTCCTTTGTTTTTGGGTAGATGAGCATCTACCATGCTTACCGTCGCCGAAGGGAAATGATCGGCGTCAACTACCATTTGTTTTTCAGGAAATTTAAGCTTGCCATTATCAATCCAGTTTGAATGGCATCACGAAATACAACATAGTTGTTTGTTGTATGTTAAATCATCAGCCTTGGGAATTTGTCTTGCCTTTTAAATCATCAGCCTTGAGAATGTTATGCCCTGACCGAAGTTTGACAATTTTCACAAGCAACAGCTGGTCGAAGATGGCGTTGGCCTTGGTGATGTCAAAAGTATAAACTTTTGATGTTTTGATGGTAGCTTTTTCAGAGGGTAAACGGGTTTTGGCATCCTTGGAGTTAGCATGAGCCAATGTTTTGCATATGTATGGCTTGTTGATCACTATCTTGGCCACGTCAATACTGGCATATTGGGATTCTTCGCCTTCGACCGATGCATAACTGACTGTAGGGTTTTTGTAGATTGTTCCTCGGGATGGGGATTTCACGATCTTTTCTTCTCGGAGCAAATAATCATATTGCTCGACATGTTGAGCCAGTTCGTACATATCTCGAAAGTTTCCCCCCAAGAATTTCTTTTTGTATTCCATATCCAGGCCGTTTAGGTCAAACCTAACAAACTCAACTTCCAGGAGAGGTACTCGGCACCAGTTCCTGCCTGACTTAAACGTGTTAAGGTATTCCATTTGCGACTCGTCAGAAGCTTGAGCCATCTTGGCCAAGGAGGACACTAACACGTCCATCCTCAGTCAATAAAATTGTTCATGAAACTTTTCGACCAGTACTTCCCAACTTTAGATGGAGTTCGGCGGGAGGTTGAAATACCATGCGAATGTTGAGCCCATTAACGAAAAATTAAACAACAGCTTATGGAAATCACTATTAACGTCCCCACATTGAGCAATGAATCGAGCCACGGGCTCTAATGATAATAGGGACGATTCTCCAACAAAAAGGTTGAAGTCCGGAATCTTGAACACCTTGGGGTACTCGAACTTTTCCACGTAAGCATGATATTGGTGAATGAATTTTGGAAACTTCGGCCACTTTTTCAAGGTTGAATCAATCATTCTTTGGACTTCAACCATATCAACAGATGTCGTTTCTGCCTTCTGATCGAAGCCGTCCAATCTGCTGGTTGACCCACCACTTTTTTCCAAGTTAATCATTTTGAGCCAAGCGGATCCTGTCTCGGCCTGTATCGTTGGTAATAGGTTATTCTTGAAAAAAGGCTGCCTAATTCAATCGGCTGATCCACTGTCATGGACTCTACTAACTAGGATATCATGCATTTCTTCACGTACGTTTTTTAGTTCTTAGTTGAACATCTGCTCGAATTACCAAGATTGTTCTTCAAGTCGTCGTCGAAGAAACGATCTGGTTGGTGGGTCGGAGGCATCACCATCGTCCTCATCACAATCATCCATTATTCCTTCAACAAAAATTCCTTTTGTCGTTTTGGTGGGGATCTCCGCATCACGAGGCTGACCACCTAGATTACCTTTCTTTTCTTGGCATGTCACACATGTGGCCTCGTGTGTCACGACAGCAGGAGGATTCTGTGCCTGTGACAAGCCGTCGTGACCTGGGTTTTGGATTATAGATGGAAGATTAATCGCTGATTTACCCATTCCTATTTTCTCTTTGATTGACCGTGTCTCAGTGGTCATGAACTTCGTAGCTTTAGCATTGTGTCCTACAGGGTGTGCCAAAATGTTGACCCTAAAAACTACCAAGCCTATGTGGCACGCAGGCCGAGTAATAAACGAGCTCAACCGGGGAGTAAAAGATGTTGATGTCGCGTTGAGCGTGCTGCTGATTTCTTAATCTTGCGACTGTAGTCGAGGAAGGACCACGTCTCGACCTTCGGGTTCTCGAACCTGAAGACAAGGCTGCTAGTTCTGCAAAGTTCAATATCAAATTCGGCTTTCAATGTGCCGAATGTAGTAACCTGTAACACCCCACTTCACCGAGAAGGCTGATGAGATTAACTCTACCAACAAAGACTCGAAAATCCTTGTCGATCGAGACTTGGATAAATAACCAATCGGTCTCGAAGTAGTGTTGTTTATCCAAACTGAAGGTGTTTGTTGACCGGCTGATTTTACGGCTCCAGTGTTATTTATCCAAACTGAAATGCCGCTGGTTGCCTTCACAATGTTGTTTATCTAAACTGAAGATGTGTTGGAAGAAGAAAGGGGAAAAGGATAAAAATCTCAGGGTTGTTGAGAAGTTTTGCGCAGGGCAATTTGTGTGTTGAATTGGAGGGAGGGCTTGAATGATGCACTCCCTCTTTTATTTATAGTAGCCAATTTCTTCATAACCAAGCTAAAATCATACTCGAATTACAACTCATCAAACTAATATGATCAGGTCTCGGCCCCACTAGGACTTTGAACCGAACTCTTTTAACAAGCCAAGTTCATCCCTAACTCTTAGCATCCTTAGCCTTAAGACTCGTTGTTGTACTAGGTTTTGACTACTTCACCCTTATCTAAACTAAACCTCCACGGAATAGGATTTGGCTAACCCTGACTAGACGGCCCATGATAACTGAACGGCCCATAACAAAATTCCAGACGAAGGTCACTAGGTCGCAAACGGTTCTAAGCTCGGTCCAAATTATGATTTTGGGCCCAAACAGTATCAAAGCAGGTTTCGGCCTATCTCTTCCCAAACCCTAAAAGAGGTCTAGCCAATACGTGCAATCTATAACAAAGATTGCATAAAAAATAAAAAAACCAAACCCTGGTGTTCTTGAAATCTGAACCCAGAAACCCAAATATCTTTGTGGCTTTGTACTCATCAAAGCTACAACATTTAACCTATCACATTACAACAAACCTGGTGCTATGGCAAAAGAAAGAAAGTCTGGAGAGTTGGTTACCATCCAACCCATGTCCAGTTCGGTTGAGTCGAACAACATCAGCGGCGTTCCGTTTGGAATTTGATTAAACGATACAAATTTTAAATTTTGGTCAAAGATGATGGAGGTCTATGCCTCGGGCCTCGACACACTGGAGAAGATAATACCTGGAATGGCTGCTGTGGTAGCGGGCCAAAATGGGGCCAAACCCGAACCAGAGGATGACGTTGCTGGAATTAGAAGAGCTGCTATTGCAGCGAGCCAAACTGGGCCCAGGACAGATGTCTCAATCCACGATTTAGGAGGAAAATCAGCTGCTGCAGCGAGTAAGGATACGGGTCCAATGCCATCTTTAATCAAACATATTTTAATGAATGATTGTTATGACGATCCAAGTAAAATTGGCACTGCGTTCACAGTATCCACTAAACGAGATTCTGGCTGAATAATTGACTCTGGGGCTACAGACCATATGACATATGATGAATCCCTGTTTCACTACTTAACCATGCCACCCAAGGAGAATGTTATCACAGCAAACAGTGAAATTGCTCCAGTTAAAGGAGCGAGTTCCATCGCTCTTACTTCCTCTCTATCTCTGCATAACACTATTCTTGTTCCTTCATTGTTAAATCATTTACTTTCTGTTGGTCAAGTTACAGAACAATTAGATTGTGTTGTACTCATGTTTCCCACGTTTTGCCCACTACAGGATATCCAGACGCGGGAAATCATTAGGCATGGTACTAAAAGGAGAAGGTTATATTATGTGGATGATATGGTACCGGGCCAAGTCAACCAAGTGAGCAGTGGTCACAATAACAAGGTTAAGCGAATCTGGTTATGGCATAGGACATGTATCTTTTGGTTATTTAAGAAAACTATTTCTATTTTTGTTCAATGGCATTTTAGACTCTGATTTTCAGTGTTATGATTGCATTCTTGCAAAAAGTCATCTTACTTCTTACCATTTGAGTTTCAATAAAAGATCAGTGCCTTTTAAGTTAATTCATTTCGATGTATAGGGTCCTTCACCAATAGCGACGCACCACGGTATTCGGTGGTTTATTACCTTTGTAGATGATTGCACCAGAATGACTTGGCTCTACACCATGAAACAGAAGAATGACATTGGGCAAATTTTTCAACAGTTTTATCGGATGATTGGAAATCAATTTTGTTTTCCTATCAAAGTCTTTAGATCTGATAATGGTGGAGAATATCTTAATTCTGAACTATCAGAATTTTTTGCAAAGGACAGCATACTTCACGAGACTACTTATCCTTAAACTCCTCAACAAAATGATATGGCAAAACGTAAGAACATGCATATCTTGGAAACTACACAGGCTCTTCTAATTGGGGCCCATGCTTCTTATGCCTATTGGGCGGATGTAGTTACGTATTCCATTTATCTTCTTAATTGAATGCCCTCTCGAGTTCACAAGTTCAGAACTCCCATGGAAGTCTTGACGGATTATGTCACTCTACCATATTCTCTTCAATTATCACCCCGCATATTTGGATGTGTGGCTTATGTGCATCTTCACCAGAATCAACGAAGTAAATTGGATCTGTGTGCTGTTCATTGTGTATTTCTGGGATTTAATAGCCAACAAAAGGGATATCGATGTTACCATCCACCTACTAAGCATTTCTATGTCACCATGGACGTCGCGTTTTCCAAAAGCGAGATGTTTTTCATCTCTGATCAAACCCACTCTACTCTTCAAGGGAGTTGAATAGTAAAGATGAAGACTACAGTTGGTTTGATCTCCCATATGAACGAGATAGTAGGCATGGTCCCAGCAGTACATGCGAGTTCAAGACTAAAGACTTAGGTGTTATAAGCAACCCACTTGACCGCTTATTACAAGAGGGCTGCGACACATCAATTCAAAGCCCAACAGTAGGACACAACATAGCAGTTCAGAGCCCAGTAGTGGCCCATAGCACAACAATCCGAAGCCTAGTGGATCTTGACTGCGAAACCCCTGACCGAGAGATAGCTCATCCAGCGTAGAATAGTGGGCGTACACCGTTTATGGATTCAGTAGAAAGTAATGGGTCTGCGAGTGATATCGAGACTGTGCAAATAAAAAATAACCCTCATTCTCCTCCACTATTACACGTTCATGTCCCCGTGGATATCCAAGATATACGTTCTCATACTCTAGATATTGTTGAAAATTCCTATATTTTACCTCCTTGGCAAAACCGTGGGAAACCACTTAGCAGGTTTTCTCCGGAAGGAAAAGTGAGATATGCAATCGCACAGTATGTGTCCACTCATTGACTATCACCCAAGTACCAAGCCATGGTGAATCAAATGATTGGGATTAAAATTCCAACAAAAGTGGAAGAGGCTTTGCGAGATCCTTGTTGGGTAGAAGCCATGGGAGTAGAAATTGAAGCCTTACAAAGACACAAAACGTGGAATGTAGTGTCACTACCACAAGGGAAAAGACCAGTGGGATGTAAATGGGTGTTCACTATAAAGCACAAAGCAGATGGATCCATTGACATATACAAGGCAAGATTGGTAGCTAAAGGGTACACACAGACATTTGGAGTTGACTACCAAGAAACGTTTGCTCCAGTCGCAAAATTGAATACTATTCGAGTTCTTTTATCTTTAGCAGCTAACCTGGACTGGCCTTTGAAACAGTTCGATGTGAAGAATGCTTTCTTACATGGAGATTTGGAAGAAGAAGTATATATGGATTTTCCACCAAGATATGAAACACCAAAGGAAGCAGGAAAAATATGTAGACTCTGAAAGGCTCTCTATGAGCTCAAACAATCACCCAGGGCATGGTTTGGAAGGTTCACTGTAGTAATGAAAAAGTACCGCTATAGACAGGGAAATACGGACCACACCCTGTTCATCAAATGCATGGAAGGTAAAGTTACTTTGTTGATTATCTATGTGGATGACATGGTAGTTACTGGTGATGACACAGAACAGATAAAAAGGCTGCAAGGGTATCTTTCATCAAAATTTGAGATGAATGATCTATGAGGCTTGAAATACTTCTTGCGCATTGAAGTTGCTCGTTCTCATGATGGTAATTACTTGTCTCAGCGGAAGTATGTTCTTGATCTTCTCTCTGAAACTTGAATGTTGGCTTGTAAACCAGTTGAAACTCCCATTGTACAGAATTATCGCCTGGGAATATACTAGGATCAAGTTCTTACCAATAAAGAAAGATATCAGAGATTGGTAGGACGGTTGATGTATCTATCACTTACACGTCCTGATATTGAGTATGCAGTCAGTGTTGTAAGTTAGTTTATGCATGCTCCTAGTGAGGATCACATGGCAGCAGTGATGAGTATACTGAGTTGTCTGAAAGGTGCACTGGGTGGATGACTGATCTTCAGGAAACATGGACATATGGAGGTAAAGGGGTATACTAATGCTGATTGGGTGAGAAACATTACTGATCGTCGCTCCACATCAGGCTACTACACATTCGTAGCAGGAAATCTGGTAACTTGGAGAAGCAAGAAGCAAAATGTAGTGGCTAGATCCACGGCAGAGGTAGAGTACAGAGGGATGGCACATGGAATTTGTGAGTTGTTATGGCTTAGGATTCTTCTCACTGAGATTGGGTTCAGACCTCAGGGAGCTACGTTGTTATACTGTAACAATCAAGCTGCGAGAGAAATAGCCAATAATCCCGTTCAGCATGATCGTACAAAGCATGTGGAGGTAGATAAACACTTCATCAAAGAGAAATTAGATGTCAAATTGATTGATATTCCATACGTAAGGTCTGAAGAACAATTAGCAGATGTGTTAACTCATGCGATTTCAGCAAGGGTGTTTCAAGACTCACTTGACAAGTTGGGCTTAGGAGATATCTACACACCAACTTGAGGAGTGTTGGCTTGAGTCAACCATTTAGTTTAGGAATGTAATCCTATAATTGATTCCTTGTATAATTGGGATTCTTACTTCCTATTATGTGGGATATTGTACAACTATATATTTACCTCCTAGAGAGAAGAATAAACATACAATTCAAATCCTAAACACTTTTATCTCCCTAACCCAACTTCTGTTTCTTTATCTGCTTCATTTGTTTGGTTATCGGGAAAATGCAGAGAAAATGAGAAGGAAAACTGAAATGAGTTGGATTGATCAGTGCCTTAGTAGTACAACTAATTTTCTTACTTGGATTTTCCTTCTTTGATCAATAATTCAATATCCTATAACCCATTAAACGAATAATTAAGTTTTCAAACTCTGTAGTGATGGAGCTTCTCAATCTTGAACCTTTTCTTTTTTAGGCTTGATCAAAATGGTAGTGGCTGATCAGGATTTTTGCTCTTCTACTTCAATGGTCAACTCGGGTTTGGACTCAAATCATTTGTATTGGAAGGTCACCAATCCCACACTTTCTGCTTCCCATCTTCAAGGTCGGTATATAAAGATTCTGCATTTTAGTTGGGATTGTATTTGGGTAATTGTGATGGTGGATTTTATTAGTTGTGATTAGTTTGGACATAATCCGAAGCATGGAGCATTGTTCATATAGTGAATTTTAGGATACATAACTCCAGAAATAGCTTCTTTAGGAAACAAATGGAACAGCAAACTGAAATGTATAAAAAATGATGAATAAAAACATACAATGCTTCTGATAACCAAAGCTTTAAGAAAATTTTGCTCTTTATGCAAGCAATTAGTTTGCATTTACTTTTGTAGATTAAAGCCAATTTGTAAAATGGGGATAGCTGGATGGCTAGTTCTACTACTTCTTTGTTTCTTTTTGAAGTTTTCCATTTCATTTCCGTTTTAAATTGTATTGCGCAGTTGGATTATGTCTGTCTCCTTTAGCCTGTTTCTTGCAGGGTTAATTGCTTTTTACAAAGAAATTGCAAGGTAAGGAATAAATCATGCAATTCATCGGATGCTTTGCGACTATTGAAATGGCATGTAGTTTCTTATATTCTATTGGATACAGGGTAGGAAAATGATAATTAGCAATCAAACAGACATGAAGTTGTAAATTTTATCGTTCTTGTGTTTGTGATTCAGTTGGAGCTAACATAAGACGTTAAGATTCATTCTGTTTTCTATTTTGTTTATTGATTGTTTAACACCCAAAATGCCACTAATGGAAGTTTAACGATTAGCTGAGGTTTATTTAGGCTCTTTCTTCTCAAACTTGCCAGGATTCACACGCAGTGTTTACAAATGAGACCATGCTTTAATAACACCAGAAAGCCATGTATCCTTTACCTGAGTGGTACTTTCGACTCTGAATTATGATATATTGTTAGAACGATTCCTCTTCTTTGGTGTTGTAATGTAGATTTTCTCTAACATAACCATGATATCAGGAGCCTGTTTGATAACGCCAGCGATGGGTTCATTCTTTGTAATGTACCTGGCAAAGATGTAAGGTAAGATATATAGAAACTCAAAACTTTCTCTGAAAGCTTTTCTTAGAGACTAAGAAAAGTATGTTTCTCATTAATTAACAAATGAAGAATACAACCACTAATACATAGCCTTTGACCATTCTCTCTCTAACTAACCAAAACAGATTATCTCTCTAATTGATGAAGAATGCCATGAGTTTTTAAAGATAAGATTTAAAAGATAGACTTGTAAACTCACCCCTGAATTAGAACATACAGTTTTGATTGTATTTCCAGTTGTGTTTTCTACATAGTTTTTTAAGAGTACAAAAGTATAATACACTTAAGACTTGACCTTTAAAGGAAACATCCAACTATACTTGCTAAAATCATCAACTATGAGGAGATAGTACTTAAATCCACTCACTGAAGTTACAGGAGTAGGACCCCACAAATCACAATGTAACAATTCTAAGCTATGAGTAGTTGATGATGTGGAAGAACCAAAGGGTAACTTGTGATTCTTTGCTATAACACACTCAGAGCAAAAGAAATCCATAGTTGTTGTTCCTTTGACTGCAAGTTTATTAGTAGATAGTAGTCTGCGAAATATAGAAGAAGAGGAATGACCTAGCTGACTGTGCTAGAGCTTGATAGGAGCTTGAACATACACCAGAGCATGAGAAGAGCTGGAGGAGGGTCAACCAGGGGAAGAAGAGCTTTGCAAAGGATAAAAACCATCCTTAACTAGACTCTGCAAAAGCGTCTTCCCCGTAGAACGATCCTTTACAATGGATCCATCAGAATCAAAAGTCAATGAACAATAATTATCTTTAACAAACTGATAAGCATGCAACATATTATGCTTCATTTTTGGAACATGAAGAACATTGCACAGTTTAAAGGCAGCATTAGAGGTGTGCAATGAAGAATAACCAATATGTTGTTTGGACAGACCTTTACCATCACCAATGTAGACTTTGTCCTCTCCAGTGTATGGTGTAGGTGAAGTGATGTTGGCAATGTCATTTGTGATATGAGAAGTGGCACCAGAGTCACTGAGCCAAGAAGGGGATTGTTTAGAGCTGTAATGTGCACACATGGCTGCGAGCTTTGCAAGTGGAATTCTTCCAAAAATGTCAGGATTCATGCGATCGAAGCAATCAATGACTTCATGACTGGTGGAACCATAAATCTGACAGATGATATGATTTCCAAAGAAATTAGAACCACGAAACCCTTGATTCTGACCTCGATTTGAAGAATTTCCATGAAAATTGCCCCGAGAACCATGATTGTGATAGAAACGACTGTTGTTGGTGAATTGATGTCCTCGATTGCTGTTTCTTCTATGGTTAGAGTGAAATCGAGCATATTTTTTATGTGAGAATTGATTCTGAGCGGCAAGTGCTTGTGATTACACAGAGAACGCCTGAAACGGTTCAGTAGTAGATGAGAGCTTTTTGCGACGAGACATGGAGAGTTCTTTTGTGAAAAGAAGGCCATGTAATTCATCTAAAGAAGTGGAAAACAGGCAAAGCATGAGTGAATCAATGAAAGATTCAAACTCATCTGGTAAACTAGCCAGTGTTGCCGTCATTAAATTGCGATCGGAGATCGATGCTCCAGATATAGAGAGAGAATCAGAGATCTCTTTCAACTGTTACAGATAATCAAACAAGGATTGAGAGCCTTTCTGTATGGCTTGGAGACAAGATCTAAGATGATGTATATCAGCATCAGAAACACCGCCAAAACGTTGATCAAGCTTGATCCATAGATCTCGAAAGGAAGATACACCAACAGTAAACGGAATTACATCTTCAAAAAGTGTAGAATTCAACCAGATCAGAAGATTCTGATCTTTCTCGTACCAGAGCTCAAAGGCAGGGTTGACGGAGCGATCTGGGAGAAAGGGAGGTGGACACACCTCAGTTCCATCAACAATTCCAATAAGCTTGTAACGGCGGAGAATCGGTGCAAACAGTGCACGCCATGGAAGGTAGTTAGAGCGTTTAAGCTTGATTGGCACCATACTCCCAATGTTCTTAATCGTAAGAGATGCATACGAATTTGACAAATTTGTGAAATTAGGGTTTTGAGAAGAGGAATTGGGGACAGGATGTTGAAGCGATTCATGTTAAGATGATGAATCAGAAGGAAAAGCCATGGCAACAAAGAACAAAATTCTTGAAGGTAATCAAGAAATTAAAGATGCGAAGCGAAGACGACGAGGATCGAGAAGGCCAGAAGGCAGGAGGCGAAGGATATCATATAGAAACTCAAGACTTTCTCTAAAAGCTTTTCTTAGAGACTAAGAAAACTATGTTTCTCATTAATTAACAAATGAAGAATACAACCACTAATATATAGCCTTTGACTATTCTCTCTCTAACTAACCAAAACAGATTCTCTCTCTAACAAACAAAAACAGAATACTTTACAACACACCTATAACAAACTAATAACCATATGTTGTTATCACTTGTCATCTTCATCTTTAAGATACACTGCTATGGTCACTTGTTTTTTCAAATGCTGATATATATATACACACACTTTACCTATGTGCAGAAAACTCACTATCTGGAGTCCCCCCAAATGATGTTGAAAGGTGTGGGCATCTTCTTTTTCTCATTTTTCTGTTTTACTATACGATAGCTAATGTCTTATACTTTAAAGAAAGATTTATTTACTTCAGGCATTTGATTTTCTTCAAAAGTTTGTTACTCTCTTTTTCCTACTAGGTTCATATTTGTGGTCCAGGGTGCTGTCACTCTCACTAATGTTTCTGGTATTAGCAACAAATTAACGGTAAGAAGGCTCGATACGTTTTCAGTGTGAGACTGCTGGTTTTGATGGATAATAAATTCAAATTACTCTTTATTAATTTAGCACATTTGTACTATTTGTGTATTATCTATACATACATTATTTTGAGTTCCCTAGTTTTTAGGTGTAATTTTGTTTTGATCTATGACCTTCATGATATGTAAACTTGGGTAATTGGTTTTTGGTGTTGGGATTTTTAAGTCCAATGTAAACTGCTAGAAGTCTGATATACAATTGAATTGTGCGAAAGAGAGTATATCAGTTTATGCAAGACCAATTATAATTACAATAGAAACTAGGGAGAAATGTTTAATATACTTATTTTTATAGATAAGGTGAACGATACAAGTATGCATGTACTGCATCGAGCAAGGACTCTGGACTACCTGATAGAATTGCTACTTTGCTTCCAGTGCTTTTTTAATTCTTTCTGTACATGCTTCCAGTGCTTTTAGTTATGATATTCCAAGTATTTATCTTTTGTGGTAGAACAATTACTTCTCTAATTATCTGTTATGCGGTGGTGTTCTTGTGAACTTAAGTTGAAAAGAAGTCTGATTTGGTTCACATATGAAACACGACTCATATGCTTATCTACCTCCTAATGTTGATCATTCCGTCAGGTGTGATGCATCTGCCGCTCTTGTGGTATTCGAGAGAAGGTTGTCTCCTTAATATATTAGGGAACTTTAACGAAAAGCTCCCGGTACTATTTACTTTAACAAAAAACCATATTTTTACACTAAAAAGTCAATCCTGGTACTATTCACTTTACCCTTTATTTTGTCTTTATTGTTAAAACTCAAAGTTTTCAAGCCCTTTTCATTAGTTTTCCTAATATATTATGATTCCCTGAATTTCATGTCTCTCATTTTTTTAGATCTTTTGTTGTCATCATGGCACGCTTAGCATCAGAGTGCAATCAAAATCACCGTTCGCACTATTTCAAATGTAGTTAAAGACTTTGTTCAAGACAGTTACTTGATAATGAAACACTGGTGAAAGTGAAACCAATGATATTTTTCCTTAGGAGTGAGAGATTTTAGTCCTCTTCAAGTGGCTAAAGTGCTCTCTGATGCTTCTATATAGGCATGTTTCTCTGGAAAATCAATCTACAGAGCTGATTATTGGTTCAACAGATGAGCAGCCACTCCTGGAAACTCCAGGCGAGGTAAGTAGTGACTTTCGTACAAGGTTTATTTATATTTGGTGTACCATAACCACCTATGAAAGTTATCGTGGTTGTCTAAGAGTCAATTCTTGAACCATTTTGATGAGGAACATCTCTCCCCTAGATGTATCTTTCTTTGTTCTTCCTTACTATTTTAACTTTTAGTTAGGTTTGGTCCCGACGATGGATTTAAGATTTTCTAGTCCATTTTTCACTTTTTCTTTATTCATTATCAGGTCTTCCAATTAAGGAGCTTATTCCAACATCCATATCCTAGACTTCAATATCCATGTAAGTAATTGTTTACTTATCTTTCCAATCTTTGTATTCATGCTAGTGGCCGTCTCTGATAGTATTCACCATTTTTTTTTACACTGCCTGCAGATTATGGACTTTCAGCCTGGGGAGTATCTTAATGTGAAGGTATTAGTCTCTTCCTTGCTGGTTGAGCCTATCTTTTTGAGTTCCATGGTTTGCATTTTGAAACTTTAATTTGGGTTTTAAGTTGATTGGAATTAGTTTTAGTTGAGGTGTGGAGACCCTTGTGACTTTGGTTTGGTCACTCTGAGAAAGAAACTTAAAAGTTATTGAAGCTTAAGGTCATATTCATTGTTCCCTTTCTGGTGCAATTATCTGTTAAGGCTATCCTCTTAATTAGCTGCTATCGACTAATGACACTGTTACGGCTATTCTCAAAGTCCAGAGAATCTTTTGTGATGATGTATCCATCGCCCATTAGTATTGGAGTGTTTAGCTAATAAGCATGATTCCGTTCTTGTTGTTTGTCTCAACTGATCGAGAGACTCCAATTGCCCACTTAGTGAGGAAGCTTTTGTTGTTTTTGAACAGTCATTCAATTGATTTGTGGATCACTACATAGGCTTTGGAAAGCTTTGTTATGTACTTGTCGAATTTGTTGTTCTTGAAAAGTCTTTCCTCTCAAACATTGGTTGTCTATTATGCTATGTGTTTGTGGTTTATTTATTTTGCAGGAGGTCCATGACAATCAGCATGGTTTGTTGCTTCTGGAGGGGCAGGATATTTACCGTTTGGGTGAGAGCTGGTACGAGTTCCATTCACTGTTGAGACTGCATAAGATTTGACATCGATTACTTGCTTGCGAGTTATATAGGACACGGTTATAGTATTTGTTAATTGTTATTCATATACTATTTGTGCATTAGAGTCTCTTACCATACCGATGTCAAATGGAATCATCGAGTCTTAATGCATAAATCATTGCAGAAATTGCTCTTTTTGCTGGTGTGTTGTGTAGATTAACTAAAAGATTGCACTCATAAGATAACACATCCCTTACAATAATACCCTTCAACTCTGCAGGCAGAATAGTTGCCCATAATATCATTCATAGATTCTACTTGTTATGCATGAAATCAGTCCCTCAAAACAAGATGACGGCATTTAAGTTTTTACCCGTTACCAATCACAATTCGGAGATATCATGTCTTTCTCTGCTAGTGAGTCTAGAAATTAAACGATAGTGTTCTACCTACTATTCTGAGCCCTACATTGTTTTTCATTGAAGCTTTTGTTGATTATTCTGGAAATAGGTACCCTGTTCAAGCAGGCGATGTCATTTGGATGGCACCATTTGTGCCTCAATGGTGAGTGATGAAAGAATGTATAATTTTAACTCTCCATTTGATATTACAAGGATTTTGTTTTCCTATCTCCACATTTTAGTGTTGCCAAATCAAATACATTTCTTTTGCAAATTTGCAACTTCTACAGGTATGCGGCATTAGGCCATCGCCAACCAAAGGGTCCAGAGGGCCAGAGGGCCGAAAATAGCCCGAAAACCGTCTCCAACCAAGGGCTAGGCCAAAGGGCTCTGGAATCTGGGAGGGCCCCATGGAATTGGAGAGGGCTAGAAGGCTGGAGGGCTGGCTGCATGCCAGCCCAGGGCTGGCCATTTTTTTTTTTAATGTTTTGTTATTTCTGTCGGTTATAACCGACAGAAATAATTAACCGACAGAAATAATTATTAGTGTCGGTTATAACCGACACTAATAGAAATTTATAGTCTAACGGCTAGTTTTCAAATTGCTATTAGTGTCGGTTATAACCGACACTAATAGGGATTTATATATAACGGCTAGTTTCCAAATTTTTTATGAATTTAAACCTTTTTTTTTCTTTTTTTTTTTCCTATAACTTCTTAAAATTTCTATTTTACAAAATTTGCTTCAAATTTTTTTTAAATTCTTTTTTTTTCTATAACTTCTATTTTAAAAAATTTGTTTCATATTTTTTTTTAAATTCCATTTTGTTCCTATAACTTCTATTTCACAAAATTTGTTTCATTTTTTTTTTCAATTCTATTTTTTTCTATAACTTCCTAAGCCATTATACAACATTAAATTAAATTAAGTAACATGAAGCAACATTAAACAATATGAAACAACATTAAATAACATTAACCAACATAAAAATTATACAACATTAACTTAAAATTGTAGTTTTTAAATAATAAATTATACAACATTAACTTCAAATATTTTTTTTTTTTTTTATGAATTTAAACCTTTTTTTTTCTACAACTTCGTATAACTTTTTTTCTGTAACTTCTTATTTTTTTTCTATAACCTCAAAATTTGTTTCAAATTTTTTTAAATTCTATTTTTTTCCTATAACTTATATTTTACAAAATTTGGTTCAAATTTTTTTTCGTATAACTTCTATTTTACAACTTAGCCGTTGGATTTGAATTTAAGTTGTAGTTTTTAAATAATAAATTATGTTTGGCCCTATGGCACTTTGGCCCTCGGTTGGAGACCATTTTTTGTGATAGGGCTATAACGAGCCCTCTGGCCCTCTGGCCCTCGGTTGGAGACGGAGGCAAATATGGCCATGTACTGTTCATTAAAATATTAATATCTTGGAGAATCTTGGAGGGCTAGAGGGCTAAAACGAGCCCTCTGGCCAGCCATCGGTTGGAGATGGCCTTAGGTAAAAGTCGGACTCGATATTTACTGTACAAAGATGAAAATAGGAATCCACTTTAGTTTCACTTGTATCGTTAAGATGTTGATGACACTGTTAAAAAAGGAACTCTCTCTACCATTCCTGATGACTAACCCTTGAAGTCATACAGAGACCGGGGAAGAGGTTGGCCTAGAAGCTTCCTCTCCGACCTATGCTATCCATTCTAGTACGCCTAGGACTCTGTTGACTAAAGCTTTCAAACTCCTAGTGAGTGGAGATGGTAAATGCTCTTACTCAACTAAACTAGAAGCCCTTGAACCTTACAAATGGATAACAGTAAATTTTATATGCATAAGTTATGACAGAACCACAAATTTTCAGGTGGGCAGTCGCATACTCTTCCAGGATTCCATGTTACATAGATTCTCTCATTCACGAAAGAAGTTTTCGGATACTTTCAGGAAAGAAGCTTTCGGATACTAGACTCTAGTCATGTCGTGAGAGAAATAGAGAATTATCTTGCACTCCTTTCATGAAAGAAATGTCTATGCAAGAACGGAATGGTTCTGTTAGGTTTGAAGTGGTTTATAAAAGTGCAAACCACGGTTGAACTCGACCAATACTGTTTGCTTATGTTTTAAGATTCCTTGTTGGTTTGCAAAATGAGGGGTATGCAACACGAGGACTTCCCAGGAGGTCACACATCCTAATACTATTCTAAATCAAATTCGATTAACTTCGGAGTTTTGATGGGATCTGTTTTAAGCAGTGTTCTAAAAAACAGCCTAGGCGGCGCCTCGCTGGGTGGTCACCATCCGAGGCTTTTTCTTGCAAATCGGCAGGAAAAATCAGCCGGGCTCTAGGCGGGCTAGGCAGTGCTAGGCGGCTAGGCGGAGCTGGGCGATTTTTTTTTAAACCAATTTCAGAAACCAAGTCTCGTCGTCAGCCACTTCGTCTCTTCTTCCTCAACTGCAGTGCACTCAACCGCTGCGACTTCGAGAGGTTTTATGGGCCATCGTCGTCAATCATCTCTCCCAGTTTTCACGGTCTCCACTCTTGCCAGCGTTGAAGGCTCTGCAACTCTTGCCGTCTCGAACTCTCATCGGATCTACAACTCTAACTCTCGCATCTGCATCGAAACTCCCATTTGCGTCTACATCTGAATATAGCCATGGTTGCTTTGCTAGAGGTTTCTGGAAAAAGAATAGAGAGAGAGAGAGAGACTAAAAGAGTGCTAGAGGTTTCTGGAAAAAGAACGAGAGAGAGAGACTAAAAGATCAAATTTTGTGGATCTGAAAAGGTGATGAAGAAGAAACAAATGGCATTTCACTTTCCAAGGTAAAAAGCTAGTGATGATTGAGGTCTACCTTGGATGATGTGAAATAGGGTGGACAGCTACTACAAGGGTCAGATGGTTTTAAATTTTTAATTATGAAAACCACCCACTTGCGTGGGCTTTTTGTATAAATGTTATGTGTCATCATCCACTTACAAGTTTGGGATATATATTATATATATAAATGTTATATAAATTAAAATTATAAATTATTTAGATAATATTTTGTTTTTTTTTTCTAGGCAAGCATATTATATATGTACATAAAACATTCACATATGTATGTTCTTCTATAAGGAATAACATATTATTCAATAATTATTTACATCTGATATAGTAAATTTAATTAATTCATATAATATATAATAAATTTACCTAAATCCGCCTAGGCTGCCCAGGCGCCCGCCTAGACCCCGCCTAGCCGCCTAGGCGCTAGCAATACCCCACCGCCCGACTAGCACCTAGCGTTTTTTAGAACCTTGGTTTTAAGATTCCTTGGTTTATTGATGATCAAAGCGAAATCAAACAGCCCTCTACAATTTGGATCGGCCGTTTCGGAAGATTCGACCAGTTTGATGCCTACCTTAGGCCATCTCCAACCGATAGCTGGCCAGAGGGCTCGTTTGAGCCTTCTGGCCCTCCAAGATTCTCCAAGATATTAATATTTTAATGAACAGTATAGGGCCATATTTGCCTCCATCTCCAACCGAGGGCCAAAGGACCAGAGGGCTCGTTTTAGCCCTGTCACAAAAAACCGTCTCCAACCGAGGGCCAAAGGGCCATAGGGCCAAACATAATTTATTATTTGAAAACTACAACTTAAATGTTTAAGTTTTATGTTGGTTAATGTTATTTAATGTTGTTTCATATTGTTTAATGTTGTTTCATGTTACTTAATTTAATTTAATGTTGTATAATGGCTTAGGAAGTTATAGGAAAAAAATAGAATTTAAAAAAAATATGAAACAAATTTTGTGAAATAGAAGTTATAGGAACAAAATGGAATTTGAAAAAAATATGAAACAAATTTTGTAAAATAGAAGTTATATGAAAACAATATGAACCAAATTTTGTAAAATATAAGATATAGGAAAAAAAATAGAATTTAAAAAAATTTGAAACAAATTTTGTAAAATAGAAGTTATAGAAAAAAAAAGAAAGTTTAAATTCATAAAAAAAAATTAAAAAAAAATTGAATACAACGGCTAGTGACTGGCTAGCCGTTGGAATTCAAATTACAATTAGTGTCGGTTATGACCGATACTATTCAAATTGATATTACATTGTCATTGGTGTCAGTTATAACTGACACTAATAATATATATACATTATTTCTATCGGTTATAACTGACAGGAATAACAAAACATTAAAAAAAAAATAGCCAGCCCTCTTCGATTTCGTGGGGCCCTCCCAGATTTCAGAGCCTTCTGGCCTAGCCCTCAGTTGAAGACGGTTTTCGGGTTATTTTCGGCCCTCTAGCCCTCTGGACCCTTCGGTTGGAGATGGCCTTAACTCCTATCAAGATAGGACGTTCTACAGTGAAGATTTTATCATTTTTCTTGTGCTTCGAATCTTGTCATAAATTTGAAATGTGACTTCAAATCTAAGGATTAGAATAAGTGTAATTAACTGTTTGAGAAGAAAAAAAGTACATGAATATAAAATGACAATTGTATTCAAGTAACTTCAGATTCAACATATTACATTATTTGTACTTTGTAGTCCTTTTAAATCTATTGCATTTTTTGTCCTATAGCTCGTAAGTAAAATATATTAGGTACGATTTTTTCCTCACTCTCTTAGTATGGTTTTGTTGTCATAATATTTTCCTTTAAATCGCTCCATTAACAAAGATCAAGAGTTGGTAAAGCACTAAGGATCATTCCTCGATCACATCAACTAGAATCAGTATTAAGTTAAATTATCCAGATACCATCATCAACTATACGCATCTAAAAACCTTTCCATGGCCAAAACCCTAGTAGCCCAACGTGGCACCTGCTGGACTTGTAAGGATTTAATATATAAAATTTGGTCCCGCGCATATAGAATGTGATGAGAGAGAGAGAGCGCACCATGACCACCACCGCCAGCAAAACCACCATCGCCATCACCACTCCTACCCCCTTTCCCTTCCACCACTACTTTCTCCAAATTTCCATTAATCTTCTGTGAGATACCCGGATCCAAATCAGCGTTTCCCGAATGGGAATATTGTGGCAAAAAACATTATCTGCTCTTTTACCAAAGAAAATTATTATTTTTTAATACAACTTGTCATCCTCGAAGATTAAAGGAAGGATAACTGGTATCCAACTTGTCATCTATGAAATTCGAATCTAAAATATCTCAGTTACAAATAAAGATGAATATTACTAGACTGTAGTATTAAATTGCAAAAAAAAAAAAAAAAAACGAAATAAAAATAGCAACTTTGTCTAAAGTTGTTATTATGGTAACATTATCTTGTTACAACCAAACCGTAGTACTAAACCGCCAAAAAAAAAATTTATTTCTTCTAAAAAAAGCAACTTCGTCTAAAGTTGTTATTATGGTAACATTATCTTGTTACAATTCCCTCCTATAGGTTTCCTCTTGCACTACTAGAAAATGGGGCAATATCCACTTGTTTTCCCTGCTTACATGAAATTCCCTAGCATTCATTTTCCTCTTCATCAAATTTTTTCGGTCGATAAGAAAACGAATTCATGGAACAACCAAGTATACCTGATTCCTGCAGGGTGCTTTTGTCAAGAAGACAGTCAACATTGTATTTCATGTCTGCTAAATCGTATTACTTAAAGCCTTGTTTCGTGTTTACACATGATTTATAACCTCATAATAAATACACCAATTAACAGTCCGAAGCGCACGCGGATAACTGACACTAGATCAAATAGATAAGTTTGAAGAAGGGATAATCTATAGGAAAAGCTCTCTTTGTAAACCCTCATCATGTCAACATTGGCGCTAAACCTATTATATCTTCTAGCTTCATAATTCATGTCTTAAATGAAGATTTGCAAAAGTTTTATGTATATTATATATAATATATATGGTCTATATACATTTGCAAAATGCATGCCCGGCTAGATAGGGTATTGTTTATTGCATTAAAATCTTGAAAAAAGCAAAACATTGATGGTCAGTTCAGGGCATGATACACACCCAAAACCCTACTTTGTGCAAAATATTGAAAAATATATATGCAAATAAGGCAAGCAGAACACTTTCGATGGGTGATCCTACGCATGGGATAAAGAAAATATTAGATTTTGTGTGGTGTGGATCATGACAACACTATTTTAACAATGCTCTTTGTTTTTTACTTTTTTTTTATTTATTTTTTATTTTTGGTTGTTTTGATGTCGAAAGTAAATGTTCTTTTGTCTCATAAGTTGAAATGGATGGTTTCTTTTAGTGGCAGACCAAATTGATAAATAAGATTGGGAGGCAGATTCTCTACGCTCCCACTTTCCATACATTCTCATCCCCTCCTGTTTTGTGTGGTCATAGTTAAGCCACGTCAACATTTTATATTAATTTTTTTATAGAGATAATAAGATAAAAAACAATAGTAATATAAAATGTTGACGTGGCTTAACCGTGATTGCACAAACATGAGGAAATGGAAGTGTATGGGAAGTGGAAGGGCAGAGAATCTACCTCCATAAGATTGTTCTTTGCATGTTACCAATTTAAAGCAATATCTTGATAGGTTTTCTTTTTCTAGTGTCATTTTTTGTCTTTTATATTTGCCAGAGAACTGTTTTCTTTTGTTTTCATATGACAATTCCCTAGTACCGTTAACAAACATCATTTTCAGTGCCGGTCTTGAGTTTTTTGGTGTTGAGAGTGAAAGTTTAAAATGTGTATTTTTAATACAAAAACATATAAAAAAAAAAATATAGTAAAGAGGGTTAGAACCCAGTCGAAGTTAGGAGGTTAGGCTATTACACCCATATTATATTATTAGAAGAAACAACATACAACCACTCCAAGCAAAACTCCTTGAAATTTCAACATTTAAGAAATCGTCTTCTTGCATTTTTTTGAAACAAAATCATCAATTATATCATCTTACTCCAATACATAAGATTGCTAATCCATTTAGCCTATCTTGAGTCAGATGCCACAGTCACATGTATAATCAACAATATATGATAAGCAATCACCATCATTTTCATGATCATGAGACTCTTCACTAACATCATGTAACTCTTCACCACCATCACTTTCTATCAAATTTTCAATCAACTCATTCTTTTTAGAAAAAATTATTAAGAGATCCTCTTAAACTTTCGGCAATTCCTTTATCATTTGCCTTTTTTTTCATATTATCAAAGAGTTGTTCCCTAAGACCATCTCCAACTCTTGGGTTAAAACCTAAAATTTTTAACCCAGAAACATGTTTTCCGCTCCAACCCTTCTTGGTTAAATTTTTATTCCTAGATTACTAAAGAATGAATTTAGGATTCTTAAAGTAACTTTAAAAAAAAATTAATTAATTATGTAGACTCTCCTAATTTAATTTTATGAACATTTTAACCTAAAAGTATTTAGATGCCGCTAAATATTTAAAAATCACTAAACCGGCACCAAGAAACTCGTGGAACATTATGAAAGAATATGAAACACTTGAAAGATTTTTTTTTTTTTTTAATTATTTAGTAGTTGGATTTAAATTTTGACCATTACATATATTTTTTTTTTTATCGTTAGATTTGATCATATTAGATCTTAGCAATTGGATTCAATGAATTTATATATATAAAACCAAAAAAAATACACATACATGGTGAATTTTGGGCTAAATTTGCCCGAAAAATGAGTTTTCAGTTAAAACTAATATTTGGCCTACGGGTTGGAGTACGTTGGGATAGGTTTAGAACCTAAAATTTGAGTTTTACTTCAATAATTGAAGTAGGTCTAAAAGACATACTTCAATAATTTCTTTCGAAAAATCACCTACATAATAAAAAATTTCAATTCAAATAATCAACCAAAATATATTATATATCTCTATATATAAAGCCAACACTGCTGTGAAAAGTGTTTTTTGGTGTCACAAGCTTCTCAAAAAAGAAGTGGACAAAAATACCCCCCAAACAAAAAATTTCAAAAGCAATCCAAAATAATGCAGGGGTATTTTTGTCATATAAACAGTGTTTTTTAATAATTAATTATTTTGGTACAGTTTTTTTTTTTTTTTATTTTTTTTTATTTTTTTTATTTTTATAATTAGTACCTCACAATAGGCTAGCAATAATGTAATTCAATCAGTTGTTTATTAAATATTATTTTCTCTATTTTTAAACACGTTCAAAACATCTTAAGAGGTGCGTAGTGCTAGTTATAAAAAAGGTCTTTCGCACGGACATAGTATTGTGATTTGTTGCAGACATATTTAGAATAGGAATGTGATTGTGTAAATCCTAGTAGATATAGGAACATCTCTTATATTCCTATTTGGAGTTGATTACCTATTAAGAGTTGTAATCCTAAAAGGGTAAGATTTTTACCTATCCTACTACTATAAATAAAGGCACAATGGGGTGATACAACACACACCTCACAATTAAATCACTGCCAGCCCCCCCTCTCTCTCTATCCCTTATATAGCTCAGTTAAATAGGCCTACGACAGGTATCAGCACGCTCTTGCCAGAAGGTGAGGAATTAACAGATCGTAGGAAGAGGCTATCTTCCACAAAATTCAAAGGCTCTTCTTTGTTTTCTGCCAATCAGGCACGCTTAAAATAAAGGAAGATATTTGAAACGTCCATGAAGTATGAAAACATTCCCCATGATGTATGAACCTCTCTAAGTTTATATTTTCCTTACGATATATATATATATATATATATATATATATTGTATATGTTCATATATTTGTCAATATATATATATATATATTTGTTTCATGAATTACGCAATTAAATTGCTATGCGGAATTTGTGAGTCAAAGCATATAAATAAATTAGAAGCAACTCTAGGGTTTGTTTAAACCCTAACCATGCCGAAAAAAAATATAATATATAATTTTTGTGTTGGGCACTGCGCGACACCACCGCCACACCCCCACCATGGCATAATCGGGCCACCACTGGCCTGAAGCCCAGTCGAGTGGACTACACGGCAGTAGCCTTTGGGTTTGATGCACTAACACAGACATCCTAAGGTCTTAGGGCCTGATCTAACTAATGGCATGAAGTCCCTTAGCCCAAACCAAAAGCCTGCAGCCTTTTGGCCCGATGTCCCGAGAGTCCTTAGCCCACTGGGCTACGCCATGTCGCCCTGGCCCGCTTCCCGCATCTCTGTCTTCTGGGTTGGGCTTGCCTCGACCCGGACCCAGCCTCGGCTGGGCTTCCCACGCGAACCCAAGGCCAACATTCCACTGGGCTTGACCATGCCCCCCTCATTCAGCCCAAATGCCAGCAGCTCTCCCTGTCTCGACCCGTGGCCTGTAGCCAGTTATGAGCTGCTATTACAGCCACACCCGAGCCCCCTACTCCAGGCACCCTAGCCCAAACCCATTTTGGGCTATGCTTTTTCAACCCAATGCTAATATTTGGCATTATTTTGCTTCCACAATCAACTATGTTTGGTCCCAATCTATTGAATTAATTAAAAGTGACTTGCAGTCCATTAATCTGATAATGAATGCAAAATTATTGACCTGAAGATCACTTTTGGACACTAACGATTCAATAATTTATTTTTATATTTTGAACCGTTGACATACTTTCGTAGTAACAAAGCTCTCACACTTGAGTTCCCGAAGAAACTCAAATCCACTACACTTAAGTTGGCATATTGCATTCTATGTTTCTTGCAGAAACCTCTCCTTTATGAACTAATCGTTCATAAAACTAAATTGAACTTGTAGTTTCATATTTAGTGCCTTTGAAACCTGAAGTTTTCATTCAAAACTTACCAAATGAAACCTGTAGTTTTCATGCATAAATTAAACCAATACATGTCTATAGAACCCGAATGTTCTACGATATATGTATATGGATTACCATATGACTAATCACGTTTTTGTTGTACCCTCCGTTTTAGGGACATGTCGAACTTGAACAAGCTCAATTTCACCGCTTTGGAAGTATATGGAAGAAACTACCTGAAGTGGGTTCAAGACGTGAAGCTTCATCTTGCAAAGGGTATTAGAGCCACCATCGAGGCACCTATCGACGACAAACATGTCGACGAAGCTCAAAAAGCTACTGCAATGATGTTCATTTGAAGGCACATCCATGATGCTCTGCAGACCGAGTACCTCGCTAAGGAGGACCCACACACCCTCTATCTTACTCTGGCTGACTGTTTCGATCACCAGAAAGACATATACTTGCCCGAAGCAAGACACAACTGGCAACATCTTCACTTCCAAGACTTTAAGTCTGTGAATGAATACAACTCTGAAGTTTGTAGAATACGATCACTACTGAAGTTCTGTAAAGTGGAACTAACTGAATCAGATCTCCTGGACAAGACCTATTCGACCTTTCATGCCACCTATAATGTCCTACAGCAACAATATAAGGTGCAGAAATTCACCAAATTTTCAGATTTGATCTATGTACTACTTCTCGCTGAAAAACAAAATTAACTTTTGATAAAGAATCATCAAGCACGACCAACTGGCTCGAATGTCATGCCTGAAACACATGCGACCGATTCTAGCAGCCACAAACAACGAAAGAATCATCATGGCCGTGGTAATGGGTGGCAAGCCCAACCACGGGCCCGAGGCCAACAGAGCACCCACCCCAAGGGAGGAAATATGACCCAACAGCGTCCACCACTTGCCCCTAAGGCCCCGAACTTCAAGAACAAGGGAAAAGCTCCCGCTCAATTGGTTTCCACTAAAATAGACATGTGCTACCGCTGTGGATCAAATGATCATTGGTCACGTGTATGCCGAGCTAACCCCGAGTCTATTGCCAAGTATCATTCCTGTCGTAAGTCTAACTTTGCACATGTGGATCATTTGGAAAATGCTACTACACCAATGGAGATATCGGATTTTCAGGAGGCGTCTGCTCCTATGGACGAATAAATTATACATGTTTTTAGGGTGTTTACCCCTCGTCGCAAGTGGCCGAACCCACTAGGAGTGGCCGGCCCATCTCCCCAATTTTTTAGGTTTATGGTTTAATTTTGAACAATTTTTCTTAAGTCTTTGGAATAACTTGTTTGATTTTGGTTTGTTTTAAATTATGGATTGTTATTTGATGGATATTATTTCTCGAATTGCTTAATTGAATGAATGAAATTATATTTATGCATGTGACAAATTCAATCAATTTATTTCTAGGTATGTCTATTGAGGAAGTTAGTTGTCTAGCTGATAGTGCTACCACACACACCATCTTGAGTGAGCGACACTATTTTACTAACTTAATACCCAAGAAAGCACCTCTGACAACTCTTTTAGGCCGATCCAACCTGATTGAAGGATACGGAAAGGCCCGTATCATGTTGTCCAATGGTACAGTCTTAACCATTAAAAAGGCACTCTATTCTCCACGTTCTGGAAGAACGTTGCTGAGTTTTAGAGATATTCGAGATAATCAATATGATGTAGAAACCACTGAAGATAATGGTTCTGAATTTCTTTGTATCACTTCGTACGAATATGGCCAGAAGCGTATTCACGAGAAGTTGGAACGTCTCTTGAGTGGGTTGTATATCACAACCATTCGCGACATAGAAACCCACCATGTGGCCGGCCCTGTGCTTGAGTTCTAGAGCACTTTGCTTCTTTGGCATGACCGTTTGGGACATCCTAGACGTGACATGATGTGCCGTATCCTCAAATCATCACATAGGCATTGGTTACCTCCCTATGTTGGATTCCCGCCATGCAAAGTGTGTTCTTTAAGGAAGTTAAATACTCAACCCTCGATTACAAAGATAATTCACGACCCCCTTAAGTTTCTTCAGAGGATTCAAGAGATATTTGTGGGCCTATCCAACCAACATGTGGACCATTTAGATATTTTATGGTGTTGGTTAATGCATCAACACGATAGTCACATGTTTGCCTGTTCTCCACATGCAACGCTGCATTTGCTAAACTCCTAGCATAAATAATTAAGCTAAGGGCTCACCATCCTGATTATCCAATCAAGTCGATTCGACTGGATAACGCTGAAGAGTTTACATCACAGACTTTTGACGATTACTGCATGTCAGTACGGATTGATGTGGAACATCATGTACCTCATGTTCACACCCAAAACGGCCTAGCAAAAGCTTTCATAAAGCACCTTCAATTGTTAGCTCGAACTTTGGTTATGAGAACCAAACTGCCAGTATTTGCCTGGGGCTATGTAATATTGCATGTAGCTACGTTGGTCCGCCTGATGCCCACCGCTACCCAACCACATTCATTGTTACAGTTGGTTACAGGATATGAGCCTGACATCTCGTATTTACGGGTGTTTGGGTGCACCATTTATGTGCCAATAGCGTTGCCATTAAGTACTAAAATGGGTCTTCAGAGAAAAATGGGAATCTATGTCGGTTATGATTCACCAGCAATTGTTCTCTATTTAGAACCCTTAACAGGAGATCTCTTTGCAGCATATTTTGCAAATTGTCACTTTGATGAGACAGTCTTCCAGTCGTTAGGGGGAGATAAGCATGCTAACGTTCCTGGAGAACGCTGCAAATTGTCATGGTATGCTCCCACTATGTCTCATTTAGATCCTCGCACTGCCCAGTCTGAAACTGAAGTGCAACAAATTATAGATCATCAGAGCATGCCAGATCCTTTTAATGATTTAGCTAAGGTGACAAGATCACATATACCGACTACAAACGCACTTGCAAAGATAGATATACCCTGCGTACATCAACAACCCCCTTGAGAAAGCCAGACCATCCCCGAAGGTGGGGAGGCCGCACTTTCCACGCGGCATGGTACATTGACGGCTACCTTCATACACCACCACGTGTGAAGCCCGTTGGCTACAAGTGGACTTTTGTAAGGAAACGTAATGAGAAGAATGAAATAGTGCAATACAAAGCACGCCTCGTAGCGCAAGGCTTCTCACAGCACCCTGGGATTAATTACGAGGAGACGTATTCCCCCGTAATGGATGTTATAACGTTCCACTACCTAATCAGTTTGGTAGTTTCTGAAAATCTGAATATGCAGCTTATAGACGTGGTAACCACGTACCTCTATAGGGATCTAGATACTGAAATATACATAAAAGTTCCAGAATGACTTCCATTGACTGGTTCAAATAGTTCTAGACCACGGAACACTCTCTCAATTAGGTCGAGGAGGTCACTCTACAGATTGAAACAATCCGAGTAGATGTGGTATAACTGTTTGAGTGAATATTTGACAAGTCAGGGTTATGTGAACAACAAATTATGCTCATGTGTGTTCATAAAGAAATCACATTCCGGATTTGCAATTGTTGCAGTTTATGTCAATGACATGAACCTCATTGGAACTCCCACAGGGCTTGAGGAAATTGTTGCACACTTGAAATCGGAATTTGAGATGAAAGATCTTGGGAAAACTCGATACCATCTCAGCTTGGAGATCGAGCATTGTTCGGATGGAATTCTAGTACATCAATCGAACTACACCCAAAAGGTGTTGCGACGTTTTAATGAGGATAAAGCGAAGCCTTCGAGTACACCTATGGTCGTTCGGACTCTAGATGCTAAACGAGATCCTTTCTGTCCAAAGGAGGATGAGGAAGAGATTTTGGAACCCGAAAGTCTTTACCTAAGTGCACTTAGGGCTTTATTATACTTGGCTCAATGCACTAGACCCAACATCTCCTTCGATGTTAATCTTTTGGCTAGAAACAGCAATGCACCTACACGCAGGCACTGGAGTGATGTTAAAGACATTTTTCGCTACCTCAAGGGTACGATGAATTTGGGCTTGTTCTATACCCGCGAATCTTCGAGTGTTGCCCCTAATGGTTCTTGAATTAATTATCACCTTGTTGGTTACATAGATGCTGGATATCTGTCTGACCCACATAGGGCACGTTCTTAAATGGGTTATGTCTTTACCATAAGAGCCACCGCTATATCTTGGAGGTCTACCAACCAAACGCCGGTTGCTACTTCTTCGAACCATGCTGAGATTCTCGCCCTGCATGAAGCATCGCGTGAGTGCTTTTGGCTAAGAGAAGTTATGGAACATATTCGAAGCACTAGTGGTCTTACTTCCCTCGTTGACCTTCCTATGACGATCTTTGAAGACAATGCAGCATGTATCGAGCAATTAAAGAAGGGATACATCAAGGGAGACAACACCAAGCATATAACGTTGAAGTTCTTTTACTCACACCAGTAACAACAGCATCAGAACATTGAAGTCAAGCAAATCCATTCCCAGGACAACCTGGCCGATCTCTTCACCAAATCATTGCCCAAGTCTACCTTTCAGAAGCTCGTCCAAGGAATCGGTATGTGTAAATTATCTGAGTTGAATCGCTTGTAGTTCTCTTATTTTGAAGTTATGTCTAACTAATGGGGAGTATCCTGAAGCATACTCACTTGATCTTAATGTACTCTTTTTCCTACAATTATGAGCATTTTCATTGGGTTTTTGCTACCTAACGAGGTTTTGATGAAACACCCATACTGGGATGATCATACTCCGTTGAGTTCACTACTTTCGTCATGTTTAACGTTTGTTTTAGACATTATGCATACTTCTAACTTTTCTCCTTAGCCTATGGGTTTTTCCCCATACCTTGGGTTTTACCATAGCGAGGTTTTGTGAGTTTTACTACCAATGCATACTTTCTTTATATTTGAGACTCGCGTTCACCCATTATGCCGATGACTTCATCAACTATTCTACCTTATCTGCTGAAGATCTGATGCGATGGTTTGTTAAGTATTTCCACACTCAAGGGGGAGTGTTGTACTCATATTTAGAATAAGAATGTGATTGTGTAAATCCTAGTAGATATAGGAATATCTCTGATATTCCTATTAGGAGTTGATTACCTATTAAGAGTTGTAATCCTAAAAAGGTAGGGTTTTTACCTATCCTACTTCTATAAATAAAGGCACAATGGGGGTGATACGACACACACCTCACAATTAAATCACTCTCTTCTCCCTCTTGCTACCGCTGGCCCCCTCTATCAATCCCTTAGATAGCTCAGTTAAATAGGCCTATAACATGATTCAATTAGTTGTCAAATGATTCTCTCTTTTTTCTTGAACAAACGATATTATCTACACTAAGGGGGATGGGGTGGGCTTAGCCTCACAATGAGCTAGCAATAATATGATTTAGTCAGTTGTATATTAAATATTATTTTCTCTATTTTTAAACACGTTCAAAATATCTTAAGAGGTGCGTAGTGCTAGTTATAAAAAAGATCTTTTACACGCACATAATAATATGATTTGATTAGTTGTCAAATGATTGGTTTTTTTCTTTCGAACACATGGTATTATCTACACTAAGGAGGAAGGGGTGGGCTTAGCCTCACAATGGGCTAGCAATAATATGATTTAGTCAGTTGTTTATTAAATATTATATTCTTTATTTTAAACACATTCAAAACATCTTAAGATGCGCGTAGTGCTAGTTATAAAAAAGGTCTTTTGCACGCGCATAATAATGTGGTTCAATTAGTTGTCAAATTATTGTTTTTTTTTTCTTTCAAACAAACGATATTAACTACACTAAGGAAGAGGGGGTGGGTTTAGCCTCACAATGGGCTAGCAATAATATGATTTAATCAGTTGTTTATTAAATATTATTTTCTCTATTTTTAAACACGTTCAAAACATCTAAAGAGGCACGTAGTGCTAGTTATAAAAAAGGTCTTTCGCAAGCGCATAATAATGTGATTCGATTAGTTGTCAAATTATTGTTTTTTTTTTCTTTCGAACAAATGATATTAACTACACTAAGGGGGAAGGGGAGGGTTTAGCCTCACAATGGGCTAGCAATAATATGATTTAATCAGTTTTTTATTAAATATTATTTTCTCTACTTTTAAACACGTTCCAAACATCTTAAGAGGCGCGTAGTGCTGGTTATAAAAAAGATCTTTCACACACGCATAATAATATGATTTGATTAGTTGTCAAATGATTGTTTTTTTTTTCGAACACACGATATTATCTATACTAAAGGGGATGGGGTGGGCTTAGCCTCACAATGGGCTAGTAATAATGTGATTCAATCAGTTGTTTATTAAATATTATTTCTCTATTTTTAAACATGTTCAAAACATCTTAAGAGCTGTGTATCGCCAATTCCTTGCAAGATATTTACAAACTTTAATATCGTTGTGGATTATTCAATATGTTTTTCAAGGCTCTCTAGGTCTGCTCCCGAACCTTAGCAGACCGGCGGGTGACTAACAGAAATCTAGGATTTTGGCTTTTCTCCGGCTGTCTATGATCAGTGCGATGGCGCATGGAAGTTTAGGGCTTCGAAGGGCTTCTGCAGTTTTCATGGTGTGGGGAAGCATGCGTACAAGTTTCGTGTGGGGTGTCCTGGTTGTTGCACGAATCTAGGGGTTGGTTACGAGAACTCTTCTGGCTATGGAGGATTTGATAGCGAATTTCGCAGGCAGGTTCGCGATTACAGAGGAAGAAAACAAACCGGTTGTTGTTGATCAAATGGAGGCTGCAACTTTAAAGGCTTCGAGAATCTTTCTCGTGGGAATGGTCCTCTCACACAAACCGGTGAATAAGGCTTTAAACGACAGATGAGAAATCTTTGGCATCCTAAAGCGAATGTAGTTGTGATGGATTTAAAGGATAATCGGTTTGCATTTGGATTTAATTTCATGCAGGAACGTAAGACCATTCTTCGAGGAGGACCGTGGCTGTATAACAAGCAATACATGTTGCAGTTTGGAGAGGCAGATACGTTGGCTTACCCAGCTAGGATCCCTTTCCACTTTCAGGAATTTTGGGTGCAATTTAAGGGGTTCCCCCACTGCTACATGACTTTGCATATGGGGAAATTTCTAAGGAATCTCCTAGGAGAGTATATCCTCATGGATCAAAGTCGCAAGGATGAATTATTTGGTAGTATTCTTCGGATATGGGTGCGACTGGACGTGAGAAATCTGTTGCAAAGGTTTGTGAACATTAAACTGGATGGCAGGAAAATACAAATTGATGCTAGATATGAGAAATTACCTCTCACATGTTTTCTTTGTGGAATGATGGACCATGTTGAAGACCAGTGTGTATGCTATGAAGGAAAAGTTTTGGATGATAAGGCCAAACCATATGGTCGCTGGTTCCAAATGGATGTGCTAGATAAAGATTATCGTCGGCCCTCATGAAGACGGTTTGGATTGGATGCAGGAGGTGGTTGGGTAATGAAGGCTCCGGTGTTGGAGGAGTTGGATGTTCCAATGGATATGGACGGGGAAGATTTGATGGAGACAAGGGCAGTGGGGCAAGGTAATTTTCCAATTCCTGATTTGAATAAGGCCGTAAGCGAGACAGGTAGTGGGGGAGATCAGTTGGCATTGGTACAATTTCTACCGAGGGTACTGGGTAGCCAACACCAAGATATGTTGGAGGTTAGGAGGGAAAGTTTAGGGACGAAAATGAGGCAGCTACTGCGGCTGTTTGGGGCTGCGATTGAACCAAGCGTGGGAGGTGAAGGAGGAAGTCCAAAGGTACAGGGAGATGGTGAGGAGACATTTGTTTTAACCTTGGCGAGTGGGGTTAATAGGGAGGATTTGATGGCAGAAGGTGATTCTCCTCGGTCCATTAATTCAGACCCTTTTAATTTTGCCCCGTTTATTTTTAGAATGGGATATGTGCATGGTGATAGCTCGGGAGGAAAGGTTACTCGCAGGAATAGTATGAGGCAGTCTAAACTTTGTCCTTTTGTTCCACCGGAGTTGGGAAAAAGAGGGCATTGGGAGAAGGAGGAAATGGGATTATCCCAGGTGCAAAGAAGCATGTTTTGTCTACTACACTGAGTTTCACAGCGGCGGTGGCTGATGAGGTTCAGCCCTGCCGAATCCAATGAGTTGTATACGCTGCAATTACTGGGGGCTTAAGAACCTTCGGGCAATTCTGGAGCTTAAGAGACTTGTTCTCTTCAAATATCCCATGGTGATTTTTATGTGCGAAATAAAAAGCTTGAATGAGCGTATGGAAAGGTTAAAATCTCAATTGAAGTTTTATTTTGTGTTCTCAATTCCAAGTTCGGGAAAGTCCGGAGGTTTGTGTGCAATGTGGAGAGAGGAGGCAAATTTGTAGCTAAGATCATATTCGTCAAATCATATTGACTTGGAGGTTGGAAGAATAGGCGATGCTAATCACTGGAGACTTACTTTCTTCTATGGTTTTTCAGCGGAGGTGGATAGACATAAATCATGGAGTTTGCTTCAAAGGTTGAGTGGAAATTCGGATTTACTGTGGTGTTGCATGGGAGATTTTAATGAGATTTTGTATGCCAAGGAACATGAATGAGGTGATATAAGAAGTGAACCCCAAATGGAAGAGTTTCAAAATGCACTTGCAAACTACCAGTTACAAGATTTGGGATATGTTGGAAATAAATTTACTTGGGTGACTACCAGGTGTGGGGGAATCAAAGTAAGATTAGACAGAGTTATAGCTTTGCAAAAGTCGGTGGATGTGTTTCCGGGGTTCCAAGTTTCTCATTTGAAACCAAATTCGTCAGACCATATACCTATAATGGTTGAATGGACGCCAAAGACCAAAACTAAATTCAAAAAAATTTTAGATATGAGGAATAGTGATCGGTGGAAGAGGGGTGTGTAGTGGCAGTCAAACAAGGTTAGGCAACGGAGTTCCATGGTTCACCAATGTTTCGAGTCATAGAGAAGATTAAGGCGACACGATTACAGTTGACTAATTGGGCTAAAGCTACAAAGAGGTTAATTCCGGGGGAGATCTTAGAAATGGAAGATAACTTGAATGCATTATTTGGAAAGCCCTTTACTGAAACAACCATTGCACAATGGCATGAATTAAACACTCGGTTGCAAGCTTTATTGGTGCAAGAAGAAGCGTTCTGGAGGCAGAGGTCTAAGGAAAATTGGTTAAAGCTTGGAGATCAAAATACAAAAAAAAAATTCACAAGAAGGCTAATCGAAGACAGCGTAGGAATGCTTTGCCGGGATTGTATGATGAGGCTAGGGTGTGGCATGCAGATAAGAGGGGTATGGAGACGGTGATTGTTGATTATTTCACGAAATTGTGTGAGACGGATGTGTCGGAAACCATGCAGGTGGTGACACCCAAAGTGTCGGCTGAGATGAATCAGGAGCTTATTCGACAGGTATCCTAGAGGGAAATTAAAGAGGCGTTGTTTCAAATGCACCCGACTAAGGCTCTAGGACTTGACAGTATGTCACCAAGTTTTTATCAGAAGCATTGGGACACGGTCGGCCAAGATATGTGTGATGGGGTTAGGTATATTTTTTCATCGGGTCATATGCTTAATAAAATCAACTATACCCATGTCACTTTGATTCCAAAGAAAGTTGATCCCTCAGCGATGACTAAGCTTAGGCCGATTAGTCTTTGTAATGTGATTTACAAGATATGCTCAAAGGTTCTTAGTAACTGGCTGAAGGCCATTCTTCTAGAAATTATTTCACCATCGCAAAGTGCTTTTATACCAGGAAGGCTAATTTCTGATAATTGTTTGGTAGCCTCGGAGATTGCACATTATATGCAAAGGAAGAATAATGGGTGGAATGGGGTGATGGTGTTGAAGTTAGATATCAGTAAAGCCTATGATCGTATTGAATGGAGTTTCTTGGAGCAAATGATGAAAAGGTTGGGATTTGTGGAGGAATGGATACAATGGATAATGATGTTTGTGTCTACGGTATCTTACTTATTCAAATTGAATGGGGAGCCTGTGGGATTAGTTTATCCGAAATTGGGAATCCGTCAAATAGATCTGCAATCACTGTTCCTTTTTGTTTTATGCGTGGAGAGATTATCGACTATATTTAATTCCTGGGAAGCACAATGCCACATTCAGGGGGTCCAGGTATGCAAAGGTGCACCAAGTGTTCACCATTTGCTATTTGCATATGATAGCTTTATGTTTACCAGGAGTTCTCTGCAGGAGTGTTTGCAGGTGAATGAGCTCTTACGTACATATGAAAGGGCGTCTGGACAAGCGGTCAATCTCACCAAAAGTAGTGTGGCGTTTAGTCGGAACCTTACAGAGTTGGATGCACAATTGTTGGCAAATTGCCTAGGGATGGAACAGGTGGAGTATCACGACCGATATCTTGGCTTACCGGTGTTCATTAGTAGGTCCAAGAAAGACTCATTTGCTTATATTAAAGATAGGTTATGGAAAAAGTTACATGGTTGGCGAGGTTTATTGTTGAGTAGTGCGGGGAAAGAGATCTTGATAAAACCGGTTGCTCAGGCCATGCCATTGTATACAATGTAGACTTTTTTGCTCCCTAAGTCATTTTGTGATAAACTAAACCAAATGGTGGCTCAGTTTTGGTGGGGAAGAGAATGAGGGAAACGGACTATACATTGGGTGAAATGGAAACATTTGTGTAAGCCAAAAAGTGAAGAGGGTTTGGGATTTAAAGACCTATATGCGTTTAACCTTGCTTTGCTTGCTAGGCAAGGGTGGCGACTATTACAGAAGCCTAATTCCCTTGTGGCAAAACTTTTCAAAGCCCGGTATTACCCTAATTCTGAGTTCTTACAGGCTCTAGTCAAACCTAACTCGTCATACTGTTGGCATAGTGTGACGGCATCCAGGTCTATTATTTGTCAAGGTATGCAATGGAGGGTGGGGGATGGCTTGCGGATTCATATATGGGAGATAACTGGCAGCCACGAGAACATTATTACAAAGTACTTAGCCCCAAACCGGTTGGGGTGCACCCAGAGCTCACGGTGAGATCACTGATGTTGGAGGATGATGAGGTTCGATGAAACTCTAATTTAGTTCGAAGTTGGTTCTTGAAGGAGGAAGCGGATTTGATTTTGAGTATACCTTTGAGTTTATTCTACCTTGCCGATTCTTTAATGTGGGCTAAGGAACCTAAGGGTCTGTTCACTACTAATAGTGCATACTTTATGGCTCGATCGTGTCCGGGGATGAGTGGTGATGAGCCTATGGGTTCGGCAATTAATGTGGACACACGATTCCTATGGAAAGCTTTGTGGCGAGCTAAGGTTCCAGGGAAAGTGAAAATTTGTGTATGGCGTGGGTTTATGAATGCATTGCCTTCCAAAGTGAACTTGAAGAGCAAAAAGGCGATTATGGATGATACTTGTGGGTTTTGTGATAAAGAGGTAGAGACAGTAGAGCATGCTCTACTATTGTGTCCTAGAGCGGCAGCAGTGTGGTTTGGAAGTCCGTTAGGAATTCATTCATTTTATCGAATTGAGGAGGGATTTGGAGGTTGGCTGGAATATATGAAGCAAAATTTGTCCAATGACAGTTTTAAGTTACTACTAGTACTTATTTGGAGTATTTGGAAGGTTAGTAATGATTTTCTTTAGAATGGGGCTAAGGCGGATCCATTGCATACACAAATCAAAGCACAAACTTGGTTGGTGAAGTATAAAAAATGGAATGTTGCAACACCACATAGTTCCTCGGATATAATACATAAATGGCAGTCTCCGGCCTCTGGTTGGATTAAATGCAATTTTGATGCATCATGGGATGAGCAGGGGTTGATTGGAGGCTGTGGGTTGGTAGTGAGAAACTCGAAGGGACGGTTTTTGGTAGCACAGGCGAGCAGGGAGGTCAGCATGAGATCAGCGCTGCATGCAGAGGCAACAGCTGCTAGGGCAGCGGCTGTTTTCTTACGCAGATGGGTCATGGAGCAGGTTTAGGTGGAAAGGGATGCACTGTTAGTGATTTCTGCAATTCAAAATGCAAGTGCAGCATATATTGGTCATTATGGACATGTGTTCGATGATACTAGGCGGCTCTTGCAAGACTTCAAGCAATGGCAAATCATATTTGGTCGAAATAGGCAAATAAGGTGGCTCACCGCCTTGCGAGGTTTAGTTTCACTGTTGATCACCCTGTTTCCTGGTTTGAAGAGCCTCCTGATGTAATTTCTGATTTATTATTATATGATAGTACTATTAGTTAATTTGATACGGGACGCTCTTTTTCCCTTCAATCGGGTTGAAAGCCCCGGCAAGGTTTTTGTCAAGGCCCATTGTAAGAACCCTATCCTCAATTTGTATGTATTTCAATCTTCAATGAATATCGTACATCTTCTCAAAAAAAAAAAAAAAAAAAGCTGTGTATTGCCGGTGATAAAAAAAAGTCTTTCACACGCGCACAGTAATGTTATTCAATCAGTTGTATTATTTTCTCTATCCAATTATAAAAAAGGTCTTTTACACGCGCATAATAATGTGATTTAGTTGTCAAATGATCTCTTTTTTTTTTGAACAAACGACGTTTTCTACACTAAGGGGGAGAGGGTGGGCGTAGCCCCACAATGGGCTAGCAATAATGTAATTCAATCAGTTGTTTATTAAATATTATTTTCTCTATTCTTAATGTAAATTCAATAGACTGTAGATAGAAATTGAGGACCGATTTTATTATGTGGATTTAGCTGCTTTGATTGGTTTATAAAGGTTTCTTCTAGCATGTTCGAATATTATTCATTTACTTCAAATATTTGACTTTCTTTTTGTCATTAAAAAAATTGTTGAAGCAATTAACGCATATAGATATATTTAAAACGTATAAGCTGAGCATAGCATGCCGTAATTCAAAAAATGCCTCCTCCAACCCTAGGGTAAATGCCAAATTACCCCATTTATTCCCCCCCTCCCCGCCCTAAGACCATCTCCAACCCTTGGGCTAAAAGCTAAAAATTTTAGCTCAGAAACAACTTTTCTACTCCAACCCTTCTAGCCTAAAAATTTAGCCCCAGATTATTAAAGAATGAACTTAGGCTTTTTTTTTTCCTTAAATTAACTTTAAAAAAAAATATTATGTTGACTGTCGTAAATTAATTTTATGAATATTTTAATCTAAAAATATTTAAATTCCAATAAATATTGAAAAATCACTAAATCGATACATGAAACTCATGACACACTATGGAAGAATATACATAACACATGTGAAGCACATACAAAACACATGTGAAGGACATACAAAACACATGATAGAGATGAAGCACACACAGAACACATGTGAAACACATGACACACACAAAACACATACCAAAATACATACAAAACACATGAAACGCATGAAACACAAACCTACACACATGAAACTGAAACCTTCAATCATCCTCTATATAAACACAAGTTGAATATCAAACCATCACACAACATATTCACCAATCTTTCAACTTTCAAAGTGTTTTTGTTTTCTAAAAATCCGCAATATCTCATCAATTGGTGATAGAAAAAGGCGTAGCAGGGCAATGCAGATGGCACAATACCAAGCAAGCCTTGACAATGCGGATGCAGAAATGATGAAAGCATAACTCGAATTTGCAAACTTGCTTATGCAATATGAGCACCATGCCGAATCTAGCTATCGTGGTTCTGTCACGAGGCGTTCATTTGTGCAGCGTGATAGAGAAGAATGTCATGACCGAATGACAAAAGATTATTTCATCGAGTGTCCGAGATATCCTGCTTAAGATTTTTGGAGGCGGTTTCAAATTAAGAGAAAGCTTTTTTAAAGCATCTTGAACTCAAGTGTCAATCATGACCACTACTTAGCAAGGAAGATAGATATCGTAGGCCGACAAAGTCTGTCACCTTATCAAAAGCTCACATCAACATTTTGGATGCTAGCTAATGGGTGCTCAGCAGACTTAATTGACGAGTATTGCCGACTTAAGGAGACTACTGCTATTGAGAACCTGAAGGGCTTCTGTAAGGCAATTGAAGCCATATATGGAGCCACATACCTCCACAATCCACATTGTGAAGATTTGAAAAGGCTTCTACGCAAGGCAGACAAAAAAGACTTCCCTGGCATAATAGGAAGTCTCGATTGTATGCATTGGGAGTGGAAGAATTATCTTAGTGCTTGGGCTAGCCAATTCACAGGTCGTTATAACAAGCCAACCATCGTGCTTGAGGTTGTGGCGTCTTACGACACATGGATTTGGCATGTATGCTTCGGCGCTCCGGGATCAAACAACGATATCAACGTTCTTTGGTCTTCTCCTCTATTCAATGATTTTGTCAATGCATGGGCACCAGAATTTCGATACAAGGTAAATGGTAAGAGGTATGAGCTAGGTTACTACCTAACTGGTGATAGTTATTCTAGTTGGTCTACCATTGTCAAAAGTTATTCTCATCCCGATAGTACGAAGAAAATATTATTTTTGCAGAGGCAAGAGTCTTATAGGAAGGATATGGAGAGAGCATTCGGGATCCTACAAGCTCAATGGGCTATTGTTAGAGGGGGTTGCACGATTGTGGCATACTGAAGACCTCCATTCAATCATGATGACGTGCATAATTTTACACAACATGATTGTGGAAGATGAGTACATCAAAATTGAAGAAGATTCAGACGAAGATGTGGATGATGACCAACCAACACATGCGAGAGCTATGGCAAGAGATGTTGAATATCTCGCTGCAACCACATATGAAACCCGACAAGATAAGGTCATATTGAGTGAGTATATGAGACGTTTAAATAGAATTCAAGCTCCTCAAGGTCATGACACGCTTTGCAAAGATTTGGTTTAGCATATATGGCGCCGAGAAGGTGAACGTTGATGATGTTGGTGTATTAATGTGTTCTTATGTTAATTTTAAGTGTGCTATGTTGTTATTTTATGTAATAATTTTTAAGTGTACTTTGTTGGTATTTTCTAGTATTAAATTGAAGTGTTTTCTTGTGCAAAGTCTTTTGTCCAGTACGTTGTCAAAATTATTGAATGTCATTTGAATTATTGAAGGCATCTATTGTACATCAAAGTGTGCAATAATAAGTACAATAATTATTGAAGTTATCTAGATTAATAAGCCACAAATTTAATACACACAACAATTAATAAAGTACATAAACTTAATACAAACGACAATTCATAAACCACATAAACTTAATACAATCGATAATTCATAAACCACATAAACTTAATAATGATATCCACCATCGTGACTTGGTGGTGGACTTGGTGGTGGACTTGGATATAGCCTTGAGGTGATTCATTATCTTGAAATATACTCCTTGTGGCATACTTTTGCAAAATTTCCTTTTGCTTACCACATAGGAACTTCTTCCTCTCTAGAGTGTATTTGTTGAGATCCTCCATCATGAAATCAATTTTGAACCGCTCTTGTTCCCTATCCCCTTCTTCCTTCATGGCCAAACGCATTCGGGCCACTTCTTCTTGCCGAGAGCTATGGCTTTTGGACAATCTTACAAATCCGGTAGTAATGTGTCCACTCATCGGCTCTTAGGACTTCCTTTTCTCTTTGCTTCCTTTTGCTTATCTCTTCCCGGGGGCCTTGCAATAGAAGAAGTTGGCGTCATTTCATCGACACCTTCATCTCCATCATTTGTCGGTGCAGCTTCACGTTGAAATAATCTTCTCCATTGTTGGTCTGCATCGGTTGCCCACCTCGGACAATCCTTGAGGACGTCCCAAGCATGATGCAACTTAAAAGGTTGATTTTTTGGTGTTACTCTTGTCTTGTAAATTGCCATTGCTTTGTCACCCTATGCAAAAAATACATAAAAACAATTAGTTGCAAAATAATATTATGTACATGACAAATAAAATATCAACAAAACCACTCACAATTTCTGTAGCGCTCCTTCCACTAGCCATGTCAACCACGGCTCTCTCCAAGCTTCCCTTCCATAAAGTGCATGCTTTGTTCATAGTCTTCCACCAATCGTAAACGCCACCACCTACCCTCCCGCCCCCGTTGCAGTTTTCATGGAACTTTTCAATAATTTTATCCCACAAAACCTTTTTAATTTGATTTGTGTCAACTGCACCATCTTCGCTAATAGAAACCCATGCCAAGCATAAAGTAACATCTTCCTCACAGGTCTAATTATGACCTCTAATATGCTCTCTTGCCATCTTGAAAATTTTGGAAATGGGAAGAAATGGTAGAAAGAAAAATTGGAAGAATTGTAGGAGAAAAGTGAGTTTTGTGTGAATGTTTGAACAAATACATAGGTATTTATAGAGTTTTTGGGTGAATTTTGAGTTAAATAATTTTTTTTTTAATTATTTTAGCCGTTGGATTTAAATTTGGGCCGTAAGATCTTTTCTTTTACCCTTAGATTTGATTATATTCAATCTCAGCCGTTGGATTCAACAAATATATAAATATTAAAATTAAAAAAAAAAAAGAAGTTTGAATCTAGGCCGTTGGATTCACCAACGACCTATTGATTCCATCCGTCGGATCAATATAGCCGTTGGCGCGCCTGGGTTTTGTAGGACTTGTCAAGCTAAGAAAAGAAAAATAGCACAAGTGGGATTTTAAGTAACAAATTCGTCAAAACTGCCTGTGCACATCAGCTGACTTTGGAAGCAAGTTACGAACAGCTCAGAATGAATTAGAGAATGAGCCTTATATGTTTAGAAAGCTATGAATGTCTATTTTCTGGTGCATTTCGCGGATTCCTAATATCATTTTTCTAGAAGAAGTTATGACCGTTTTAACACTGAAAGGTACACAAGGGGCTGAGCAGTTTGTAACTGACAAGAAAGCATTGAAAGCAATAAACCCAATAAAACTAGCAGCCAAAACTGATGCAGCCAAGAACAAACCAGCTGACACCTATTCAAATATCAGAGGAAATGGAATTAAAGATGAGGATTAAGAGGGAGTAATTGGCATAAAGACTACCTAAAGAGTTACAATTGTTTTACCATTTCCTCTCACTTATTGTCATCACAAAATGGCTATTAGTGGGGGAGTTATGGAGCAGAAATGGGGCAGCAAGCAGGGGCATAAAGGCTGCAGGTTGCAGCGGCAAGGGGGAGAGGAATTTAGAAGAAATAAGATAGAAAAAAAAAGGAAGGAAAAAAAAGGCAAGGCTGCTGCGTTGGGGAAGGAAGGAAAGGAAGGAGGAAATCTTGGCATTCTCTTCTTTCGGTTTTATCTTCTCAAACTCATGTCTTTCTTTTGGTTTTATTTAAGGATTATGTGTAACTAATTTTTAGAAGTTAGGGGCTGTTTTGAAGCCCCAAATATGATTGCAAGTTTGTTATGACATTTTGTTGAATTACTATTATGAAAGGATGAAAATTGCTTCACTACTTGTCTCATTGATGAATTCTTTATGTGTTTTCTACGGATGCATACTTAGTAAGCATATCTAGGATTCTAATGCTATGAATATGTGTGTGCCTGGCCTTGTCAAATGAGGACCTACATATGTTCTAGAGTAGTACTTGTTAATTGCGATTAACATGTGAACCAATTTCTAGGATAAGTAAGACAACGCCAGTACTTACGATGCCTTGTGATGACTCAAACTCTTTTCGTTCTTAATGATTTCTACTTGTTAAATCTATGAACACGCCATTCTAGATTGCATGCTAGGGACTAAGTTAAGTTGAAAACGTCATTCTCTTAACATACTATGTAAGAAAGAGTAATAGGATGAGTTCTAACATTGAGCCAACTTGAGCATCTTCATCCGGAAATAAAAGGAATTTGAATGAAACATAACATGTTTTCATGATTATTTGGTGGTGGATAGCAATTCCCCTAACTCGTTTTTCTTAATTTGTGAACTACTTAAAATCTGTTTCTATCCTGCTTTTGTTCAATTTAATTTAAATAGCAAATCAACTCCAAAAATCCAAAAAATTTGTATGAGTGTAGCTCTGTGTGTCTAGTATCTTCATATAAAATTTCGTAGACTTTAGATAAGTGTAAGTCTTGTCTAATAAATATTTTTCGGTGGCTGATCAGTAGGGACAGCAAACCAGTTTTTGTGAGATTTTAAGTAGTTAGATAAAACAATCTTATGCGGGAAAGACCCTTATTTTCATATGCTACAATTGACAGATCTTAGTATTAATAAGGAAAATCAATAGGACATTTGTGTGTTACTTTGTGGTGTGCATTTAATCCTACCATGGCCAACATGCCCGCGTGGGTGAGGCCCAGTCGGTCTGATAGCTAGCGCGTCCGGCGAGTGGGTGGGGGGTGTTTGGCGCACAAACGCCTAGTTTTAGGCACACCGATGGGGCCCACACTGAATCCTAGGCTAATTTTTGGGCGGAATTTGGCTTGGGTTTGGCTTTTGGCTTTTAGCCCAAACATTTAGGTTGGGTTGGGTTGGGTTGGGTTTGGGGGGGGAATAAATGGGGAAATTAGGCTTTTAGCCCAGGGTTGGGTTTGGTCGGATTGGGCCAAGAATAAGCTAGCAATAATATTGTTCAAATTTACCTTTGACGAGAATCGAACCTAAGACATCTCACTTACAAGAGAAGAAGAATCACTAGACCCTATTATTAAGGGCCAGTTTGGGATTGTTGTACTTTTTTAATAAATTGTTTCTGCTGTGCTTTAAGAATAATCAGCTGGAAAATAAAGCAGTTGAACGTTTGATAAACTATATTTTTACAAGTGTTGTGAATATGAAAAACATTGTAAACACGGTGTCTAAAAGGATAACTAATGTCATTTTTCAAAACTAATGAGCTTATTACAAGAATTCAAATAATTTTAAAGACTCAACTCTGTTTTTTATTAAAGCAGCTTTTAAAAGCAACCTACAAGCTGCTGTTTGGAGGCCATTGCTTTTAAAATGAGCAATAAATTTTATTGTTATCAAATACTTGTTTACTGTTTAACTTTAAAGTGAAGCAGTTTTTGGTGAAAAAAAACAATACCAAACTGGACCTAAGTGGCAACATGTGTACTTAGTTTTTAGGGTAAATTACATATTACCTTAACTATGGGTCGCACCACAATCTCGTACCTCATATTTTAAATATTGCAATATCATACATCAACTTATGAATTCATTACAATGTCAGACATCCGCTAAATTTTCTGTCAATTTGACTGTTAAATAATGATGTGGCAGATGTGGAGTCCACTTTCCTGACAAACTAGATTAAAAATTAATTTAATATTAATACATTAATAATTTTTTTATCTGAACAATAATTAAACAAAAAACTCTCTTCTTTTCTCTCTCTACTCACTTTGCTTCGCCCAAGAGCGAAGAGTGGCTCCGACACCGTCAACCATCTGTGTTGCTCCAAAGGTGATTTGATCATCACCACAACTCCCCAACCCTTCTTCCCTCTAAGGGCCCACTTTACACAAATCTCAGTTGATCAAAATCCCTTCTTCTCCATTTCAAAACCCTTAACCCCATCATCCCTAAATCTTTGAAACCTTGAACCAAATCAACGGATCTCTCCAAACCCACCTCAAAACCCTAGCAAACCCCCAATCTGCCGCCTTTAACGCCACCCTGGTAATGTCTCTGTCTATCTGCCTTTTGAGTGAAAGAAAACCCATTTGATTAGGGAATCAGAAAACCCACGCGGGGAAGAACAATTGGACTTGCAGGCTTGAAGCTTGAAGGTGTGGCCGGAGGAGATGATAACCGGGTCCGCCATCACTCATCAGAGAGCTGGAGATTGGAAGAGGAACTCTTTGGGAGCTTGCGGCTTTGATGTTTTCGACGGAATTGCCAACCGCGTCCTCTGGAAAAGGTTTCATTTCCGCAGGGGACTCAGGAAGCAACCTCAGTATTAGGGGTGGGGGTGAAGGTGTTGGGCGCAGGACGATCGGAATCTGGGTAAAGTTTTTTTTTATTTTTTTATTTAAGCTATATAGGGCTAAAGCAAAGTTAGAGAAGATCAACTCCTCCGACAGCCTCCTCCTCATGCTTCAGTTGCGGCGGGGATTCATCGGGGTGGGATGGTGGTTCTGGGTGATGGCGTGGAGAGAGAAAGAAGTGAGGGGAAGGAAGGGGATGGGTGGGGTGAGGCAGAGACTCAGGAATGTGGGTATTTTTTTCTGAATTTTTTTAAAAAATAATATTTTGAATGAATTGAAATAATTTTATTAGTTGACAATGTGGCACAATTTGACTGCCATATCAGCAAAATATGGCCCATGCACTTGCCACGTCATCCACTTAACGGTCAATTTAACGGATTAATTAACGGAGGTCTAACATTACAAAAAATTCATAAGTTGACGTATGATATTGTAATGTTTAAAACATGAGATATGCGATTGTAGTGTATGATCTATAATTGAGGTAGTTTTACGTAATTTACCCTAATTTTTATAAACATAATATAAAATTACAATTTTATCAGCCATTATTGCATTTTGAGAATTGTTTCAGTTGAAAAAAAAAATAAAAAATGCATTCCACAATTAATAATAGCAATCCCGAAGGAAAAAAAAAGAAGAAGCTATTACTAGCAAAAGTTTTAAAAAAAAAATTCAGATTTCATTTCATTAGATGCAAAATAGACAAATGAACATGATAGATAGATATTTGGAGGAAATACAAATTCAATGGTGTACATAAGGCACTTAAAACCTAAATCTAATGAAGACCCATCCTTTAATCCGAACATACAACTGATGCAAATTGCACGTTTGTGTCTTTCATCATCCTTATAGAGTCACAACACAAACATGTAACAAATTTTCAATAAAACTTATACACACTAAACTCAGCTAAAAAGATGCAATATTAAATAACCATATGTAAACAGAACTCACTAAAAAATGAAATGAGCAAAAACTGTCAATCACCCTTCCCAAATGAATACCAATCAAAACCTGCAAACAAAAACACAAATGAAAATGTCCAAGGCCGAATAATTTGGGTTGATCGTTTTCATTAATAACAAACAAAATATATACAATATTAACAAATAAATAAGTAAACAAAAGTAGTGGAAATTTATTACCTGCATGAACCTTGCAGAAAACGAGAAAATAAACAAAGAACTCATAAATTAAAATTCTAAAATTTCAGAAACCCTAAATCATCTCCTAATCTACGATTCAATCAAGTAGCCTAGACGACAAAAAAAAAAAAAAAAAAATTGAAGGAAGAAAGAACAAAAAGAAAGCAGACAAAAAGAAAGAATGTAGTGGAGTAAGTGAAGGAACGTCGTTGAGAAAGTGAAGGAATGGATTGGACAGCACAGGAGAGAAGAAAAATTAATTGGATACAAGAAAGAATATAGATCTGACTTAAGACCAGTTTGGAATTGTTGTGCTTTTGAAATGAAAAAAAAAAAAACTATTTCTGTTGTGTTTTAAAAATAATCAACTGAACAATAAAGCAATTGAGCATTTGATAAATTGAATTTTTCTTCTCTCCTGCGCTGTTTCCAATTTAAAAGCATTCGTAAATTTCAATGTAAAAGTAATATAATTATATATAATGACAAAAATAGAAATAGTAGTGGGGCATCTACAATGGTGGCAACGACAGTGTTGTCGAGGGTAGTTGGCAGTGATGACATCGACAATGGTGAAGTTGTGGTGGTGGTGCCAATAATATGGTGTAGTAGTTAAGTGTGTAGCGGTAGCAGTGGTGGCAGTGGTAGTTATGGCGATTGCAACGTTGTTGGCAGTGGCAATGATGGTGGTGGTGATGGTTGCAGTGGTGTAATGTTGGTGGTTGCAGTCGTAGGTGGTGGCAACGACGATAATTGAAATAATGATGATAGTAATAGTGGCGATGACAGTAGCAATGGTGATGGTAGTAGCAGTAGCGATGGTGATGCTAGCAACAATTGTAAGGTATGATGGTGGTGCCAATAGTGGGTATGGTGGTTGGGTTGCAAAATTTAAAATGGTGGTATAGGCAATGGCAACAATGGTGGCGGTGGTGACAATTATGGCAACAGTAACGACAACAATGGTGGTTGTAATGGAGGTTCACTACTACGAAACCATTTATTCGTGTCGCTATGATAACCAACAAGAAACCTATATTACTGTCGGATTTTAAGCAAAATCTGACAGAAAATGGATGCAGTGGCGGATATAATAAACGATAGAATTGTCAACATCAGGAAATGAATTTTCCGACAAAAAATACTCTAAAACCGACATAAATTGTGTCGGATATAACCGACAGAGAATATATTAATAATGAATAAATAAAAGCATTTCTGTTGGCTAAAACTAACAGAAAATAATAAAACCTACAGAACTTCTGTCGAATATAACCGACAGAGAATTTATTAATAAGAATAAATAAAAGCATTCTTATCGGATAAAACCGACATAAAATATATTAATAATAAAAAAAAATTAAACCTCTTTCTGCATTTTCCATATTCACTGCACTTTCTGCATTTTCCATATCCTCTGCATTCATTGCATTTTCCATATTCAACCTATCTTTCAATCCTTTCTCTCTGATGACAACATGTTTGACAGGGGAAGAATTTGTATGGGCACACCAAAACTGTCACACTTACTAGAATTCAAACTAACAGATTTCCTCGTCGGAGCACTTGAATCCTCCGAGCCAGTAACTTCTGCGTCGATTCTTCCTGAGCTACCAGAGCATTCACCAGTCTGCCCAAAAGCACTGCCATAACACCCTCCCATTCCCGGGTTCTTGTTCTTCTTGGCCATGACCAAATATCTCAAAGAATCTCCTAGCACTATTCTTTATACCATAACAGTGGTTTTCCAGTTAAACAAAAAGGGGTCAGCAAGGTTGCTTAGGAAGGAGCAATAAAATTGAAGAGGTTGCATACCGAATCAGGGAGCTTTCTGATTTTAGTTGTCGATAAATCGAGGTAGCACAAAAGCTTCAACCTCTCAATTGAATCTGGCAGTGTGACAACTGTGCTTCATGTCTAGCACAGACATATACATAAGTGAATGAATTATTTCACCTTGTCCTTTCCCAAAGGCTCTCAGTTGCAAGTGTTGAACTGGAAGTAAATGAGGAGATAAGAGAATGAGAAGGAAATGAGGAGAGGAGAAAAGGGGGAAGGAAGGGGGAATGGAGAAGGCACCGGTGCAAGGAAGAGATGGAGGGGTTTTATTTTGGAAAATTTTCATTACTGTCGGTTAAAACAGACAGAAACATTTTTTAAAATATAAACCGACATAAAATTTTCATTATTGTCGGTTATAACCGACAGAAAAAAATGGCGCCAAATTCCCTCCTAAAATTTTAAATCCCCCCCCCAAAATTTTGCCACGATTTTTGTAACACTCCGTTCCGAGTTAATGAATATATTATTTATGAAATGACGATTTTACCCTTGCGGGAGTGAGATGATGTGTGAATAAGGATTAATGTTTATAGGTAGAGGTACCTATATATTTATTTTATTGTATTTTTGTTGATTTTGTATGGATGGGGTTGGATGAGGAATATATACACACACACATGCACAACACGTGTGCACACTACCCCTCCCCGTCACTTTGCCTTTCCTCTTCTCGAACTCTCTATCCTCTCCCCTGCAAACGTACGGACACCTTTGTTCCATGTGATTTGGTCATAGATCAAAGCCCTAGATAGCATATTTGGAACCCTGGTAACCTGGTGAGTGCAACCGTACCATTTGTTTAGGTTGAAACCGTCGAGAACTCCAGAACCCGTGTAGTACCGTGGATGGTACTGTTCATGCACTCGAAATCTATGGTGTTTCAGCTTATTCGGAGATCATAAGAAGGTTCAGAATAGTCTTGGGATGCTCGGAGGACAAAATTGAAGGAGTTTGGAAGTCGGGATCGTCGGTTTGGAAGTTGGCCGGAATTCGTGAAAATTCTCCGGCGAGATTCACGTGGATTTTGGGTTCAAAACAGGTATAAATCTCTTCTCCTTGTCCTAAGGATCATTTTGGTGTAAATTTCGTGAAATTTGGTTGAAAAATGAGCTAGAAATCAAAGGTAGAAAAATTACCCAGTTTCCGGCGACATAGCGGTGTCGGCGCCGGTCGCCGGCGACTGAGGTTGAAGGTGACGGAATATTCCTAACGGAGGTTAACGGCGTTAGTTAACTTTAACGGAATATTCAAGGGATTTAACGGAATATTCCTTAACGGCGTTAGGGTTTCCGTCAGTGTGCACGGCGCATGGCCGCGCGTGGGCGGCGTGTGTTGCCGTGCCTTGGCCGGCGCGTGAGGGCGCGTAAAGCTTCCAAAAATTATTTTAAAAATATAGGGGTGTTCGTGGGATTGAGTAGAGCATGTTGGTATATTTAAACACTCCAATTGAGCAATGTATGAGAAGTTATTACTTGATTTGGGTTATGTGCGTAATTAACGGTTATATAGCTGTTTCGCATATAGGTGAGACGTATCCTGAGGACGAGCGCAGCCACGCGAGGCTTGGGGACTATGACCCGTCTACTTATCAGTGAGTGGGCTTTTGGTTTTCAGTATATATATAATTGATTGATTCCCGTAAATACGTTTTAAAATGCTTTTATGAAATTTAATGCATGTCGAATGCCATATATATTTTTATGTTTATATGATTATATATTGATGCACCGCGGGCGCCAGGTAAGTCAGGTAAGTGTATGCTTGTGATATGATGGTTCTGGTGATATCGATGAGATTAGTATATGGCTCATTTACCTGCACATCGAGGTTTGTGCCGCCAGAGTAGGGCTTAGCTTTCACGTGATCGTTCACCTCCCGCACCGTATGCTCACCTTGGATCCAAGGCAGGTGCTAGCCTGTCGTACATACCACACTAGGTGGTTCCGACTCGTAGGTGACTTGCGATTCGTCGCCAGCCTTCACGTGATCATAGCACAGAGCGTTATATACCCAGCTTGACGTACAGACCACATTAGGTGGTTCCGTCATGGGTGCAGGTTATTGATTGAGAGATGGATTGAAGATGTGGTTGAAGAGCCATAGATTCAGCCGTACAGGTCACTAGAGGTGACTCCGGTTTATTGACATATATATATTGCCGGCATGATTTGAGTTGGGATATCACCTGATTGCTTGATGATATTTGATACATGCTTATTATTGATTATGGTTCATTCGATCATGGCAATGATTGATTGGTTGATTGACGGTTTTCAGTACTAGTACGTATATACATATTTTCTGGGAAGTATACATGTTTTACAGAGAGGGGTTACAACTTTTATATCGAAGTGATTTTGGTAAAGCTTTGTTTTTGCGCACTCACACTTTTGTTTTGCGCCCCTCCAGGTACTAGGTAGTGTTGGTGGCAAACGAGGCTTCAAGGCATATTTGACAGCACACTATCCATGTAAATATTTTGCTTTCTTGCTTATGTCTTTTTGGACTGCACCTAGGATGCTCAAACTCTGTAAATTATGCTGTTAACTTCCACACTTTTTTATGCGCCTGTAGCACTAGTAATGATACTCTAGTACTTGTTAACTACATTTATTCTTCCGCACTGTGCACATGGCCTTGTCACGCTCGCGTGACAGCCAGCACGTCCCAATATTCGAGTCGGGGTGTGTCAGTTTGGTATCAGAGCCTAGGTTTGGTAGTCCTGAGTACTTAGTGAATATTCTAACTATTTTGGTGTCTTCTGTCAGAATTATGCCGCCTCGACGTGAGCCACGTCCGATTTCTGAGCCTAGTTTCCCTGATATAGCTCAACTAGGGGAAGCTATCGCTAACGCTATTCAGTCGACGTTTCGACCTCCCTAGAGGACTCTTCTGGAAATTGTTTATAATCTGAAGTTGAATACTTTTGTGGGTAATGAAGGGCAAGAGGGTGCCTAAAAGTGGTTGAATCATGTGGATAAGACCTTTAGATTAATGCAGAGTCAGGGGAGTTTGCCTACAGACAGATGGGTTGAGACGGCCTCGTGGTTTTTGGGCAAGGAACCAGCTTCTTAGTGGGAACAGGCGGCCGATGAGTTGTCTCGAGAGGAAGCCGCAGATTGGGAGATATTTAAGCAGCTGTTCCATAAGAGATTCATTACTCATGCGTACATCGACAGCAAGAAACAAGAGTTTACAAACCTGAAGCAGAAGAAGATGTCCACTAACGAGTATTACAGGAAGTTTACAGACTTGTTCAGATATCACCCTGAGGTGGCGATGAATCCAGCGGAGATGCTTCATCGATTCAAGTTGGGTACTCGTAAAAAGTGGCGTACTTTGGCTACCGGGATTCCCTGTTCGACTTATCATGGGTGTTATGAGATTCTGCTGCAGATTGAGGATTCTGAGAACTTGCCTAGCGACAGTGATGAGGAAGAGAAAGATGATTCTAAGAAGCATGATAAAGGCAAGGGTATTGTATATCAAGGGCCCAGAAAGACTCAAAGTTTCAAGAAGAGTGGGACTAGTTCGAGTTCATCCAATGGAGGATTTAGTTCCACAGGCCAACGTAGAGGTGGTAGATTTGCTGGTGGGTCGCGTTTTCAGAGGCAACTGGATGTTGGTGGTTCTGGTGGTTCAGGAGTTCCTTTTTGTCGGAGGTGTAATAGTCGACATGCAGGCGAGTGTAGGCAGGGTATTCGAGGATGTTTTACCTATGGACAGTTTGGTCATCGTGCAGCTAATTGTCCACAGACTCAGCAGAGGCCACAGATGCCTTCTTTTCCAACACCAGTGCCGAGGCAGCAGGCTCCAACGTCGAATGGTTATGGTCAAGCGAGTCGGATGAGCACTTATCATTATCAGGGTGATGTGGTGCCTTATCCAGCAGCGCCATATCCTTATTCTCAGGATCCCTACTATTCTAGTGGCTATCAGAGTGGGTATCATCAATATTTGGGAGAATATGCTCTATATCCATCTTATTCAGCAGGGGGATCACAGTGGTATCCTGGTGTGCAGCCGCAGCAAGGTGAGGTTACCTCGAGCAGCGCAGGAACCTCAAGGCAGCCTAGTCAGTTGGGGCAGAGTAGTGGTACATCTGGGCGCAGTGGCCAGTCTAGCAGAGGACGAGGGGGACATCAGCAGACTCAGGGACGTATTCATAATGTTTCAGTGCAAGACGCTCAGAACAACCCCGATTTGATAATGGGTACGTTAAATGTTCTTGGACATTTTGCTAAAGTATTGATTGACTGTGGTGCTACCCATTTAATTATTTCTCATGCATTTGCTCAATTGACACAACCTAATCCCACACCTCTTGGTTATGAGATAGAGTTTTCTATGCTTAGAGGTGAGATGTGCCAGGTAGGGTGGATGTATCCAGGATGCCCTGTGTTAGTGGAGGATGTAGTTATGCCCGTTAACCTTATTCCGTTAGACCTTGTTGAATTTGATGTTATTTTGGGCACTGATTGGTTACATTATAATCGAGCTAACATCGATTTTTATGAGAAGAAGGTTACGTTTTTACAACGTGGCTTACTGGTGGTTACATTTGTTGGTGAGCCTAGTGGCGTCAGGCATGCTATTATCTCAGCTGTGAGAGCCAAGAAGTTGTTACAGAAGGGTTGTCAGGAGTATCTGGCACTTGTGGTGCTGAATGATGAAGTTGCCAGCAGAGTGGAGGATGTTAGAATGGTTAGACATTTCCCAGATTTTTTTCCTGATGATTTGCCAAGGTTGCCGCCGGATCGAGACGTTGAGTTCACCATTGATTTATTGCCAGGTACTGACCCTATATCTTTGACTCCCTATCGAATGGCTCCTGCAGAATTAAAGGAATTGAAAATTCAGCTGGAAGAATTATTAGATAAAGGTTTTATTCAGCCTAATACTTCACCATGTGGAGCTCCAGTTTTATTTGTAAGGAAGAATGATGGTACTTTGAGGCTGTGTATAGACTATCAGCAGCTGAATCGGGTGACGATTAAAAATCGTTATCCATTACCGCGTATTGATGATTTGTTTGATCAGCTGCGGGGAGCTTGTGTATTTTCGAAGATTGACTTGAGGTCTGGATATTACCAGCTGAAGATTAGGAAGGATGATGTTCCTAAGACGGCATTTCGAACCCGTTATGGCCATTATGAGTTTTTGGTAATGCCATTTGGGTTAACTAACGCACCTGCTGCTTTTATGGATATGATAAACAAGGTGTTTAAGCAGTATTTAGACCGATTTGTCATTGTTTTTATCGATGACATTTTGGTTTATTCTAAATCTAAAGCGGAGCATGTGCGACATCTCAAATTGGTGCTGAAAAGGTTGAGGGAGTGTAGGCTTTATGCCAAGTTCAGTAAATGCCAATTCTGGTTGAATCAGGTGGCATTTTTGGGACATATCATTTCGGCTCAGGGTATTCAGGTAAATCCCCAGAAAGTGGCAGCAATAGAGAATTGGGAGCAGCTGCAAATCGTCTCGGAGGTACATAGTTTCTTGGGTTTAGCAGGGTATTACAGACGGTTTGTTCGGGATTTTTTCGAGATTGCTTTGCCACTTACTAAGTTAACAAGGAAGAATGTTAAATTTGAGTGGGATGATAGTTGTGAATGGAGTTTCCAGCAGCTGAAATATTATCTTACTCAAGCACCAGTGTTGGCACTTCCTGACGACAGTGGTAATTTCGAGATTTACAACGATGCTTCATTAAATGGTTTGGGCTGTGTGTTGATGCCACATAGCAGCATGAAAGGAATTATCCTACTCATGATTTGGAACTAGCAGCAATTGTTTTTGCATTGAAAATTTGGAGGCATTATCTTTATGGTAAGAAGTGTAAGATCTTCACAGACCATAAAAGTCTTCAGTATTTGTTTACTCAGAGGGATTTAAATCTTCGTCAGCAGAGATGGATTGAGTTGCTGAGCGACTATGATTGCACGATTGAATACCATCCTAGTCGCGCAAATGTGGTAGCTGATGCACTTAGCAGGAAATCTCAGGGCAAGATTAATGCTATTCACGCGAGCCGTGTTCCTCTTCTAGCAGAGTTAAGATCGACTGGAGTGAAGCTAGTTATGGAAGAATCAGAGGATAATGACCAGAAAACCGTTTTACTTGCTCATTTTCAGGTTAGGCAATCTTGATTGATCAGATACTTAAGGCACAGATGGAGGATGACAAGGTTCAAGAATTAATTCGATTGAGGAATGAAGGGAAGAAGAAAGATCTTCGGATTCGTTAGACTGATGGCATGCTCATGCAAGAAGGTAGGATGTTCGTGCCGAATAATGCAGAGTTAAAGAAAGTTATTCTTGATGAGGCGCACATCTCAGCTTATGCTATGCATCCTGGAAGCACGAAGATGTATCATACCATTCGACCATTTTATTATTGGCCAGGTATAAAAAGAGAAATTGCTGAATACGTGAGTCGATGTATCGTTTGTCAGCAGGTTAAAGCCGAGAGGAAGAAGCCATTTGGACGGATGTAGCCTCTCCCTATTCCACAGTGGAAGTGGGAAGACATTACCATGGATTTTGTGTATAAGCTTCCTCGTACAAGGAATGGTTATGATGGAGTTTGGGTGATTGTGGATCGACTTACTAAATTAGCACATTTCATCCCAGTTCGAGAGAAGTTTTCTTTAAATAGGCTAGCTGAACTTTTTATCACGAAGATTGTTAAGTATCATGGCGTGCCAGTTAGCATTGTATCAGATCGAGACCCAAGGTTTACTTTTAAATTCTGGACGGCATTTCAAGAAGCTTTGGGTTCGAGGTTATTGTATAGTACTGCATATCATCCTCAAACTAACGGACAGTCTGAGAGGGTGATTCAGACATTAGAGGAAATGTTGAGGTCTTCTGTATTGCAGTTCGGTGATTCATGGCATACGCGTTTGGATCTGATGGAATTTGCCTATAATAACAGTTATCACTTGAGCATTAGTATGTCACCATTTGAGGCTTTGTATGGTAAAGCTTGCCGGACACCTTTATGTTGGTCATAGGTTGGAGAAAGAGTTTTAAAAGGCCCAGAGATAGTGGACGAGACTACAGAGAATATTCAGGTGATTAAATCTAACCTGAAAGCGGCTCAAGATCGTCAGGAGAGTTTAGCTGATCGACACACTACTGATCGGACTTATAATGTGGGCAATTGGGTTTTCTTGAAGTTATCACCTTGGAAAAGTGTTGTGAGGTTCAGTAAGAAGGGGAAACTGATTCCCAGGTATATCGAGCCATATCAGATTTCGGAGCGGATTGGTGAAGTGGCTTATAGACTCGAGTTGCCTCAGAAGTTGTCTAGAGTGCATAATGTATTTCATGTGTCGATGCTTCGCCATTATATTTCAGATCCATCACATGTTTTGCCTTCACAGCAATTAGAGATTAATCCTGATTTGTCTTATGAGGATGAACCGATCACTATACTGGATTGGAAGGATAAGGTGTTGAGGAACAAGACAATGCGACTAGTGAAGGTTTTATGGAAGAATCACTCAGTGGAGGAGGCAACCTGGGAGACGGAAGAAAGGATGAAAGAATTGTACCCAAGACTCGAGGACGAAATTTTATTAAGGTGGGTAGATTGTAACAGTTCGTTCCGAGTTAATGAATATATTATTTATGAAATGATGATTTTACCCTTGCGGGAGTGAGAGGATGTGTGAATAAGGATTAATGTTTATAGGTAGAGGTACCTATATATTTTTATGTTTATATGATTATATATTGATGCACCGCGGGCGCCAGGTAAGTCAGGTAAGTGTATGCTTATGATATGATGGTTATGGTGATATCGATAAGATTAGTATATGGCTCATTTACCTGCAAATCGGAGTTTGTGTCGCCAGAGTAGGGCTTAGCTTTCACGTGATCGTTCACCTCCCGCACCATATGCTCACCTTGGATCCAAGGCAGGTGCCAGCCTGTCGTACAGACCACACTAGGTGGTTCCGACTCGTAGGTGACTTGCGATTCTTCGCCAGCCTTCACGTGATCGTAGCACAGAGCGTTATATACCCAGCTTGACTTACAGACCACATTAGGTGGTTCCGTCATGGGTGCAGGTTATTGATTGAGAGATGGATTGAGGATGTGGTTGAGGAGTCATAGATTCAGCCGTACAGGTCACTAGAGGTGACTCCGGCTGATTGACATATATATATTGCCGGCATGATTTGAGTTGGAATATCACCTGATTGCTTGATGATATTTGATACATGCTTGTTATTGATTATGGTTCATTCGATCATGGCAATGATTGATTGGTTGATTGATAGTTTTCAGTACTAGTACGTATATACATATTTTCTTGGAAGTATACATGTTTTACAGAGAGGGGTTACAACTTTTATATCGAAGTGATTTTGGTAAAGCTTTGTTTTTGCCCACTCACACTTTTGTTTTGCGCCCCTCCAGGTACTAGGTAGTGTTGGTGGGAAACAAAGCTTCAAAGCATATCTGACAGCACACTATCCATGTAAATATTTTGCTTTCTTGCTTATGTCTTTTTGGACTGCACCTAGGATGCTCGAACTCTGTAAATTATGTTGTTAACTTCCACACTCTTTTATTTGCCTGTAACACTAGTAATGATACTCTAGTACTTATTAACTACATTTATTCTTCCGCACTGCGCACATGGCCTCGTCACGCTCGCGTGACGGCCAGCACGTCCCGATATTCGAGTCAGGGTGTGTCAATTTAAAAAAATAAAATAATAATTGTTTGGTTTAATAAACAAATACATAATATGTATTTAAATAGAATACGTTTTTAAAAATTAAATAAATAATTGTTTGGTTTAATAGATAATAACCCGTATAAAATATGCAATAAAGAAACAAAAAGATAATTGTACAATGAAAGTGTCATCACACAAACTAAATATTGTCTAATCAATACTTGAAAAACATAAATAAAAATTTAGCACAAATTACTTTTCCCACTTCAAAATTTAGGCAAATTTAACGGAGATATGCATTCTACGAAATTAGTTTCAATGATCTAACCGTCAAACTTGTTTGTAGATACTACAAGATCGCATACATAAAAAATCGCAAAAAAAAAACATTCAGAGATTAGGTAACGGAAAAAAAGTTTTTGATGGTTATAAACGAAAAATCACAATTTAACGGTTATTTTAGCTCCGATTTTGATGATTTTTTTACAGCTACACTCTTCGACCCTATAAAAATGCAATTAATAAATCTGATCTTCAATTTAAAATATTTACACTAGTGGATACCACAAAATCTTATTTTATACTTAATGGAAGTATAATATTAACTCTAAGTGTTTGTTTAATCTACCTATGCATTCTACGAAACTTTTTTCAATGATCCAACCGTCAAACTTATTTGTACACACTCCGAGATTGCATACATAAAAAATCATAAAAAACAAACATTCAGAGATTACGTAACGGAACAAAAGTTTTCGACGGTTATAAACGACAAAAATCACAATTTAACGGTTATTTTAGCTCTGATTTTAATGCTTTTTTACAGTTACACTCCTCGACCCTATAAGAATGCAATGAATAAATTTGATCTTCAATTTAAAATATTTACACTAGTGGATACCACAAAATCTTATTTTATACTTGATGGAAGTATAACATTAACTCTTAAGTGTTTATTTAATCTACTGTTTTCACGCGACACACATTCTACGAAACTTTTTTCAATGATCTAACCATCATACTTGTTTGTACACACTCCGAGATCGCATACGTAAAAAATCACAAAAAACAAACATTCAGATATTAGGTAACAGAACAACAGTTTTTTACGGTTATAAATGAAAAATCACAATTTAACGGTTATTTTAGCTCCGATTTTGATGATTTTTTTACAGCTACACTCCTCGACCCTAGAAGAATGCATTGAACAAATTCGATCTACAATTTAAAACATTTACACTAGTGGATACCACAAAATCTTATTTTATACTTGATGAGGAAGTATAACATTAACTATAAGTGTTTGTTTAATCTACCATTTTGATGTGATACGCATTCTACGAAACGTTTTTCAACGATCCAACCGTCAAACTTGTTTGTACACACTCCGAGATCGCATATGTGAAAAATCGCAAAAAAACAAACATTCAAAGATTAGGAACGGAACGAAAGTTTTCGATGGTTATAAACGAAAAATCACAATTTAACGGTTATTTTAGCTCCAATTTTGATGTTTTGTACAGCTACACTCCTCAACCCTACAAGAATGCAATGAATGAATTCGATCTTCAATTTAAAATATTTACACTAGTGGATAAATCTTATTTTATACTTAATGGAAGTAGAACATTAACTCTTAAGTGTTTGTTAAATCTATCAATTTGATAGGGTATGCATTCTACGAAACTAGTTTCAACGATTCAACAGTCAAATATGTTTGTATATACTCCGAGATGGCATGTGTAAAAAATCTCAAAAAAAAAAAACAAAATTCAGAGATTAGGTAACGGGACCATGAGTGAAAAAAAAACATTAAGAGATTATTCTGGCAGTTGCAATGCAATTGTTCATCAACAATCATTCTGATTTGAAAAGGCGAAATATACATAACAGTGATTTACTACCGATCCTCTTGTAATTAGTTGTCTAATAGTGTAAATAAGCTCTTGTTTATGCTCATAACTCCTCTCTCTCTCTCTCTCTCTCTCTCTCTCTCTCTCTCTATATATATATATATATATATTTCATCAAGATCAGAGAGATAATGTTCCTATTTAACTAGAAATTAATGTTCTGAGATGACATGCATGATGACAAATTGGGTGTGCGTGAAAACTTCCCAGACTTAACCACGGAATTGGATAGGTTAATAGCATCTTTATAGGACTAAATGAAGAATGAGTGACTTCTTCTTAAGGCCCTTTGGCGGTACAATTTTGTTTTTTAACTTTTTACTTTTTGTGCTTTGTCGGTTATATCCAACAGGGCCATGAGTGAAAAAAAATATTTAAACCATGTGTTTATTTATTTATTTTTAATCAATATAACATTTTAAAATAATAAAATAGTCAATTTTTGTTGGTTATAACCGTCAGAATACTAAAATAATAACCGCAAGAAAATGAAATAATAAAATAGTCAATTTCTGTCGGTTATAACCGCCACCATTAACTTAAAAACCACCATAATATGTTAAAAAAAAAAAATTTTTTTTTTAAAAAGAATTCAAAAATACTGTCGGTTATAATAATTTTATGGCGGTTGCATCCGACACTAAATATCCGCCAAGAATTTATGTCGGATATAACCGACAGGATTTCATTGTTATCCAACACTAACTGAATGATGTGTCGAATATCTTTTATCCGACATAATGGCTTCTTAAACCGCCACCATCATCTGACACCTAAAGCTAATATTGTAGTAGTGGTTGTCGTGATAGTGGTGGTGGGTGTGGTTGGGGTTGGGGTGGTGGTAGTGGTATGGCAGCGACGGTGGTGGTGACGATTGTAGTTGATATGCTAGTCAAAACGATGGTGGTGGTAATGGCGGTAATGATGTAAGGTTAGCGGTTGTAGTGGTAGATGTTGGTGGTCACTTTGTTCTCCAAGGATAAAATGTTTGTAGAAGGATAAATAATGTCAAAATTAATGAGGGTATTACATGAATTATAAATATTCATTAAAGGCTAAACTCTGCTTTTTATACAAGTTGTTGTCTAGATGTCATTTAAAAATAAGCAGGATATTTTATGGCTTATGATATTAACACCCTACAAATTGTTGAATAAATCCCACATACTTAATACATCCCACATTTGCTTTTTCAATGAAAAATTATCTTAATACACCCTACATACTTCCCCATAATACCCTCACACCTCACATTCTCAATATACACCTTACATTTTCTACATGCACCCCATATTTTCTATACACCCCACATTTCTTAAATCTTATAAAGCTTTTAATCTGGAAAAAAAAATGCCGACTGGAATTTTGACAAAAGATGCCCCCTGGGATTTAAAGCATATGTGGGTTGTTTTCAATTCCACCATTAAAACTCATGTCGTCAGTTTTTAATATTTGGTAGCAATTTTAGGTGTTTAATTCTTCATGTAATCCATGTGATCCCTAAAAGATGAATACGAACATAGAAGCTTGAATAACGCAGCAAAAGCAAGATTAAATAATTATTGATGTCGTCAAAATCACTAAAACAATAAAATAAAAAAATGAAATCTTACCTCATGTGAAGCTTTCAAAACATTGATTTCGTGTTTCATTCGTCAAAAATAAACTTTCTCAATCAACATGTTTGTAATTTCATTGGTTAGGGTTTTGTTCAACAATGGAGGGTTTGAGGGATTTTGATAGTTGAAGAAGCTAAATAATACGTTAAAAGTGATTTCGGGTGTATTTAGAAATTTTTTTTTAAACCTAATAAGGTCAAAATTGTCATTGCACAGTAAGGTAAATAAGTTATTTAATATTAAATTTTAATGTGGGTTGCGTTCAACCTTTTGTGGGGTGCTAATATAAAAAGCCTATTTTATTTTTACTAAATATTTTTTTATTGTTAATCTTAAAGTGAAATAGATAATAGGCTAGCAATAATGTGGTTTAAATTCGCCTTTGGTAAGAATTGAACCTAAAACCTCTCACTTACTAGTGAAGAGGAATACCACTAGACCATACTACTAAGTGGCATATAACTTTTAAATTAAAATAGAAAATAAACAATTTGTTTTTCTTTTTTGTTAGTAAATTAAATCACAATATAAAGAGTTGTAGCCAATATTATTCCTCCCCCAATGTCCCTAAATTAATGCATGCAATTTAATCTGCCCCTATTTTGTATGTAATCCACCCCTATGCTTTTTCACTAAATCTGCATCTAATCTAAACTACCTATTAATAGAACATTTTTTGTCAATCAAATAAGGGAGAAAAGACTATTTGGTTTTCTATAACAGGAAAATGATGCGTAATAATGTAATTTCACAAAAACAAATTTGCTATTTTTATTGAAACTTCACATGCATGTGATTTTAGCATATCTAATATTAAAAATTAAACCCCCACCCCCTTGTGTATATGACACACCCCGTCCCAAGGAAGGCGTGCTGGCCGTCACGTGAGAGTGACGTAACCATGTGCATAGTGTGGAAGCTAAGAAGAGAAATAGAAATACGACTAAATAAAAACCAACTACTAGCCGTACTATCCAAATAACATGCGAGAGAGAGTCTAAGTGTATAAATACACATTCAGAGCAATAAGAACGCCTAGTCGTAGTCAAGGACAATTACTAAGATATAACACCCGAAGGTGAATCCTACTTTTGTGAATTCTGTCAGAACATCGTTGGATCTCTCGTGGCCACCAAAGCACTGCTACCTAGAAACTGGAGGGGCGAAAAACAAAATGCGTGAGTGGGCAAAAACAAATCTTTTCAAAACCTTTTCTCTTTTCCAAGGTTCTAACCCCTCGCCATAAAACTTGTATAATATCGCAGAAAAATAGCATATATACATATATACTCATCTCAACTCATAACTCAAAATCATGTCAAAAGTAGTGATATGCAAGGTATATGCCATGCCAAATATATCTCATCAAATCACATAACTATATCAGGTGAAATAAACTCATCATAGATAATAATATGTCCACTGAGTGATCAGCTCGGCTGAACTATAGCTCATAATCAATCTCATCATATCTCATCATCACATGTGTATATCCTACACACGAGTCAGAACCACCTCACGTGGTCTCATAGACAAGACTGGGTGTAAATAAAAACGCTCTAGTGCTACGATCACGTGAAGACTGTGCGCTAAACGCAGGTCACCTACGAGTCGGAACCACCTCACGTGGTCTCACCGACAGGACTATGCACCTAACTTGGATCCAAATTGAGCGTATGGTGCAAGAGGTGAACATCACGTGAAGGACTATGCCCTGGCCCTGGGCGGGAGCACTAACACCAGGGTGCAGGTTTATGAGCTTTCAATACATCTCACATAATCATCATTTCATATTAATCATTCTCTATCATCAATATATACTCACCTGATACTTATATGTGCGTTCACAGCACCAATTACCATTATATACAGCCACTAATGCATGAATAAAATAGATATATACTTTGCATGGCATATCATATCACATTTCACTTAATTGATTTTTTGGGAAAAATCTCATTTATATAGGTATATACGGAAAACAAAAGCCCACTCACTGATATATCGAAGGGTCACAACCCCCGAGCCTCGATTGATGGCGCTCGTCCTCAGGATAGGCCTCACCTATATGCGTAATAACCGAAAAACGTTATTTAACACACATAACCAACAATAGGTAATAACTTCTCATACATTGCTCAATTTGGGTATATGAATATACCACAGTGATCTACACAATCTCATAATCATCCACATATTTTTAGAAAAATTTTCCAACCACCCACGCGCCGCCACGCGCAGGGAACCCTGACGGAAACCCTAACCGCCGTTAGGAACATTCCGTTATATACTAACAGAAGTTAACGGCATTACCTGATGCCGTTAGGAATATTCCGTCAACTCTGACGGAATATTCTTCCTTCTTCTCCGATGTACCTCGTTGGCGGCCGCCGTCTGCAACTCGCCGGAAAACTGGGAAAATTTCAAAACCTTACATCTCAGCCATTTCTCAACCAAAATTCATGAAACTTGAACCAAATGAAAGCTCTTGAAGAGTAGAACAAAACCTTACCACTTTGAAGTCCCAAAATCCATGGAATCTTGCCAGAGAAACCTCAATAATCCGGCCTAAACTTTGAACTCGTCGATCTCCACTTCCTGACGTCCAAATCGCCTCGTTTTTCTTCTCCGAGCTTCGTGAGGATGATCTAAAGCTTCCTATGGCTTTAGAATCTTCTAAAAATCATGCATTTACGTGTGCATGAACAGTGCACAAATCTGGGTTTCGGGTTTCTCACTATCCCGACATCCTCACGTCCAACAAAAGGTACCACTCGACTCGTACAGGCATGAGGAGTACGATGGTGGTCTTAAAAACTTCGATCTGCAACTGGTTGAAGGGCTTTGGGAGTTTGTTCCGTACGGGAAAGGAGAGAGAGTGTGTCTGAGAGAGAGAGAGCACGAGAGGGTGAGAGAGAAGGTTTTTGGGTGTGTGTGTGTGGTCCTCACACTGACACCTCACCAAAACCACATTTTTACAACACCAACCAACAAAAATGTCTAAGTCCTCTAAAATAAAATAATTAAGGTTGCTAAATGTAACCTTAAAGTTCAAATGCCACAAAACGATCAAGGGCATAACCGTCCTTTCACGTCAACAATAATAATTTCTCGGGACGGGCTGTTACAGTAGATACTATCGTTTGTTCAAGAAAAAAATTAAAAAACAAAAACCTCTCTTACCACTCCCACTCCCACGTTTTCTCTCCCCCTCTCTCCTTCCCATTTAAAAGCAATATTGACACACACAAAGTGGGTAGGCATATGCTAATCATCACTTTTCCTTAATTTAGAACCTAATTAATATCTCAGACCCAATAAGCTTCAACCCTAAGCGATTCAAGAACGGAAGTTAACTTCCATCATATGTTGCTGAAGAATTATAAATATTGCATGTCAAAATTGATAGGGTGATGATTTTCAAACACTTTTAATTAAATTTTTACACAGTTTTCTCTCTATACTTTTAGTCATTGGATTGAATAAATTAAACATAAATAAGTGACAATATTCAGCATGGACGTGTGACAGGGGGCCTCTCCTATATATTTGATCACCCCTAGGGTAGTATTGTGAGCAAAGGTGGATGGAAGTAGGGACCAAGGTGGTCCCAGGACCACCCGAAGTCTGAAAAATATACATGTGATCATTCGAGGATCTTCTGAATGTTTGGTATGGGTCCCTTTTGTGCTTACTAAATGTTTGTTGTAATGCATGCTAGACATATCTCGACAGGTTATATCAACATCACTTGACAAATTCTCTCTGTATCATCATCAGATTCCTTTGGCATATGCAGCTATCTGTTGACATGTGTGCAACATAGTTTGGCTGCATTTTTTTGCGCATTTCTCGCTCCATTTCTATCTAAAAAACTTGTATTTAACACTGGAACTCTCCAAAGTTCAAATCTTGGATCCGTAACTGGTTATGAGTGTGTTGAGAAATTAGGTAAAATGAAACATATCTTGTCGTTGCTACTATGTAAGCAACTCCTACTAATGCGAAGATCATTATGTGATCTGGGGCTGAGCCGAACCATGTATCACTGTGCTCAAGTTTAACCTATTAATATTTTTGGCTTGCTTTTTGTACAAGCGATATTAGACTAAACCCTAAAAAAACCATTATTCTTACAACAATTTAATCATGAGTTGAGGACATGTATTTTTTTTATAAATATTATTACGTGTCAATGAACGATCGAGCCAAGCTCAACATATTTTGAGCTATCTTACAAAAAAAACTTTAACTGCTCACGAGCTTTATGAGTTGAACATATTAATGTTCGATCTTGGCTTGTTTTAAAATCGAGCCAAATTAGGTTTGACTTGGTTCTTTCAGGTGCCGAGCTTTGACGAGCCAAATACGAGCCGAACTGCAAGCTCGAACTATTTGGAGCTGATTTATCTATATATAAAGCGAACACAAAGGTGAATAGTGATTTTGGTGTCAGCAAGCTTCAACAATAATATTTGGACAAAAATGCCCCCAAGACAAAAAACTTCAAAGGCATCCCAAAATAATGCATTAAATAAGGCAGGGGCATTTTCATCTTTTTAACAGTGTTTTTTTTAATAATTAATTTTTTGGTACAGTTTTTTTTTCCTTTTTTTTTTTAATTAGTGCCTCATAATAGGCTAGCAATAATATGATTCAATTTCTCTATTTTTAAACACGTTCAAAACATTTTAGGATGGGTGTAATGCCGGTTATAAAAAAAGGTATTTCGCACGCGGAGAATAATGTGATTAAATAAGTTGTCAAACGATTTTTTTTTAACAAACGATATTATCTACACTAAGGGGGAGGGGGTGGGCTTAGCCTCACAATGGGCTAGCAATAATGTGATTCAATCAGTTGTTTATTAAATATTATTTTCTCTATTTTTAAACACGTTCAAAACATCTTAAGAGGCGTGTAATGCTGGTTATAAAAAAGGTTTTTCGCATGCGGATAATAATGTGATTAAATAAGTTGTCAAATGCTTGATTTTTTTTTTTTTTTAACAAACGAAATTATCTACTCTAATTAAGAGGGAGGGGTGGGTTTAGCCTCACAATGGGCTAGCAATAATGTGATTTAATCAGTTGTTTATTAAACATTATTTTCTGTATTCTTAATGTAAATTCTATAAAAACCGATTTTATTATGTGAATTCAGCTGCTTTAATTGGTTTATGAGGGGTTTCTTCTAACATGATCTAAAATTATTCATTTACTTCAAATATTTAACTTTCCTTGTTTTAATTTACGCATATAAATACATTTAAAACGCGCGCATGCAGAAGGCTAGTAATTCTAAAGTGGACTCTGACCACGGCTATGTATTCAAAGTGAATATTCATGGTACCCATAAATCCTGCTTTTTTTCTTCTTATATATTCAGCTTTGCTGAATAGCCTTGCGAGATCTCAAGTACTGGAGTTTGTGGTTCTTCAAAGCTTTTTGCAAAAGACTAGGTTCGTTTTGTTCTACGAAGTTGAACTACTCGGTGTTAAGACCATTAGACGAAGGTCACTTTTCTCCGGACTATGATAACCCTAGTTCAACTATCAAATTATTACAACAACGATCTAAAATAAAAATAAATAAATAAATAAACAAATCCGAAAGAAGTACAACGTTACTCTACTGCCACTGTTAAAATTATAACTTACTGGATAAAGACCACAATTTGGTCCTACAACCAAAAACCCTAGTTGGGGGAGTCAATCCCTATTTTCATTGTTAATCTAAAGAGTGAGCATCTGGTCAATGAGTTATGATGAATTTTATTTGAGCTTATATAATTTCACTCCATATTCAACTTAAACCCTAAATATGAATTGCTTTTTTTACTTTATTAACTAAAATCTATCAATAAACCTCCACCCAGTAATTAAACCTTATCATTACACAAACTTTCTCTTGCGTTCTATTCTAGCTAAAACCTAAGACGCTTTGATAGAGAGAAACAAGCTCTTTTTGACAAATAGATGGTGATTTTGAAGTTTTTGATTCTTCAACTAATTAATGTATGGATCGATTTATACAAGTTTTTTGTTTGATTTCAATTATTTTTGTTTAGGGTTTAGGAGTGTATTGCCTGCAAAAAAATTAATTCGTTAGCCCAAGTTTGTGTGCGAAACAAAAGAAAGAAAAAAGCGATTTATGCCCTACCTTTTGACGTGAGAGAGGGAGAGTTGTAAAGGAAAATGGTCTTTGATTGGTCGGATTTATTCTAAAATTAAGGTTGCAGCTATGTTCCATGGAGCGCATGCTTCATTCTAACGTGTTTTTGTTTTGTAAATGAAAAAGGGTCTTTGATTGGTGGGATTAATTCTCACCAATTCTTATTCATTTCAATTTCAAATTCGATTAAATCATGAAGAATTGAAAGGAAATATGACGATGTTGTTGAAAGGAGAAAATGCTAGAAGAGAGAACGTATGCTTTGATTTTGAGTTTTTATTTTTTAAATGGATATAAAAATAAATTTACATATTAAGTTGGGTTTGTGAGGGTAGTTTAGGAATTAAGTTTGAGTATAAAGAAATATTTACTGTTTAATTAAAAATAATATGGGTATAGAAAAGTAAGTTAGGTGTAGAGCGATGCTTTACGGGTTTAAATAAAATTTGCAATGAGTTATCATATCTCTAGCTTATAGGTTGGACAAAACGGCCGCTAAATACATTATATAACTTTTCAAATAACAAAAATTTCTAGGTAATATTTTCAACGGGCTAGAAATTCTCATAAAACAATGGAACAAAAACTAGGTAAGACTTCAAATTAGTCATGCATAGAAAACATTTTTTAAAAATGGGTTAGGAGAAGTATTTTCTCATGAATCACATAACATTTTTTATGGCTTAGGGCTATTTGATATCTTTTTTAAATTTAATTTTTATGTTTTAAAAAATTGATGAATATAACTAAATTAGTTGATTCATTAGTTTCAAAAACAAACAAAAAATAGATTTAAGAAGGATACCAAACAAAGAAAAGATGTGGTTTTTTGAATTTGGTTGTACTGACGGCTTTAATGATTAACTTTTAGAAATTTTGTAAACCATATGACATGGTTGTTGATAATTAAATTATTATTTAAGTGTTAATTAACGTGCTTATATTCTATTGGTGATAATTTGATTAACGTGCTTATCTACCTAACATTACTCTTAACTTTTTATCCTTTTTCCAACTGAATATCGGTGTTTGATGGTAGAAAATGAACCGAGCTGGCTAGGTAATGCGCTTTTAATCATATCTCAAACAAATTAATGCTTTAATTTTCCTTTCATGTGGCTTAATAACCCCCAACCACACTGGCGGCTGGCCATATAATGTAAACTTTTGCTTTCCATTTGTGAATCCTAGCAAGATTTAATTATCAAAAAGAGGAAACCTTTTGTGTTGAAGGGAAACCTAGTTTAGGAAATCAAATCTTTCTTCTTAGTCACTAATGATATATGTTAAGTTACATAATGATTTCATGGAGACTAAAAACATGAGAGACGAGTTGGTTTAATTAGTTAACTAAACTAGTTTAGGAAATCAAAGCTTTCTTCTTAGTCACTAATGATATCTTTTAAGCTACCTAATGATTTCATGGAGACTAAAATCATGAGAGACAAGTTGGGTTCAATTTAATTAACATATAAAGTGAAATCAACACATCTCTTATACAGATCCTTTAATAGGAGGGATTCTCATTTTTCTAAAAAAATGGGAACACCCTCTTGACTGTTAGATTGGTTTTAATGAAATTGTACGGTTGAGATTGTGTGGCATGTGATTTAATCTCAATCACATAATTTCATTAAAATCAATCCAATGATCAAGATGATGATCCCCTTTCTTTTTTTCTTTTTTTAAATGAGGATCCATCTTGTTAAAGGATCCGTCTCTCATATATTTAGTGGCAACAAATTGCAAGTGCAGTTGCTAGTCCCCATTAAAAAAAGTACAGGGTCATGTTACTTCGTCCCTTCCTTCCTAAAAAGTATTGGTTACTACGATCCGCTCAATCAATCAATCAATCAATCAATCAATCAATCTCTCTCTCGGTCACAAAATTTTATCTTTTATTCATAATTATAATGTTTGGCTGCCGAAAGAAAAACAATATGTCCTGCTGAAGTGAACAATAACTAATCACAAATGGACACGTGAACAATAACTAATAGTAAAAATACTAGAACCAACATCACTCCGGAAATAGACACGTGTCTATTTTCAATTGGACTTTCAACAAGACTTACTGTTTTTCTGTCAATAACCAAGTATTATTCTTTGTTCATTTTCTCATGTAATGATCATTGTAAACCAGTGGGCTAAAGATGTCTAGCTATAGGGTTGGCATGTTGAAATCAACCAAATAATAATGAAACTCACCTTCTTAATCATAACCTACGTCTCAAATTCTCAATCATAACCTACGTCCAGTAGCCAACTGGTCTCTATAGAAAATGAAGATCTCTCTCTTTCTTTCTTTTTTTCTTTTTTTTTTTTTTTTTTGTTGTAACACATGAAGATCTCTCTCTTTCTCTCTCTCCCTTTCCTTAATATTGATGGATTTTCTACTTATCTGCATTAGTTGGTGCTTTAATACTTATCATAGTTAATTAAAGGGGTTTTTAGATTTTAAGGTTTAAATAAGATTATTTTTAGATTTTAACTTGAATGGTTTTCTAAATTTAATTTGTCCCTAATTTTAAAATTTACCATATTTAAGTAATTATATCACATTTATTCTTTTAAACTTACCATCTGAAATTTAATCAAAATTCAAATTCTTATATTAAAAAAAAAGTCAACAACAAAACAAAAACAATTTATATTTAAAAAAACTCATAGGTACAGAAGTATTTGTACGTAAGTTTCGGTATGAATGTATTAATACATTATGGAAGCATCGGTACATAAGTATCAATACGTAAGTTTCGATACGGGTGTGTCGGTATTTAAGTTTTGATACGAATGTTTCTGTACGTAACTATAGTATCTAAAAATATATAGGTACGTAAAATGCATATACATATATAGAGAAATTCACTTACAATGAAAAGAATGGGAACTGAATAATAAATTTCAATGATAATAAGATTTTCATTGTTTACGGGAATCGATATATAACCTACACACAAAAAATTCAATACTTAATACAACCTAATTAATATTTAAAAATTACAATTAAATGCCAAGGACTATAGTTAGTTTTTCATTTTAAACAAGGTTTTATTCAAAAAGTAATGTTTTGCAAGAATTGGAATAGAATTTTCCGTTAATTAAAATAGGCTCACTAGTATTTTCTATGGATTAATACTAATTGACACAGACATATATATCCAAACCAAACATTTTAACAAATCACCACCAGAAAATTCAGGTTTTTAAAAAAAAAAATCAGCTAAAATCCTTATTTTCGCCATCTTTTTTCATACTTCTTTGAGTAATTTAATACTCCTCTATTCTAACCAAATTTATTCAACTCAAAAGGAATACATGAGGGTGAAAGAGAATAAATAAAGCAAAAAAGGGGCACTTTAACTAAGGTTTTTTTTTTTTTTTTTTGGTAGTATTTGTGCACGGTTAATATATATATAATAATTCTGCAACGGAAAAAATGGAAGGGGGTATGCGGGGTGCTCCTTCGGCATACCCCTAGCTCCATCTTTGATTGTGGATGCAAATTTTCATCAAGGATAAATTGAAGATAACACCAGCAAAATAATTAAGATTATTAGGCTAATTGATAAACTCCTAAGAAATGAGGAAGGTGTTCACCAAAGGGCCTCGGATTCCTAAAGTCAAAATAAGTTGTGAGAGAAATTGAACTTGAGAGAGGTCTGAGTAGTACGTTGTGATTACTGATATCTCTTTGTTTAACTTGGCTATTTATAGGAGAGATTCCTTGTAGGCTACCTGACAATAGGATTGCATGCCATGCTAGGCAGACCTCTGTGTTTTGTTAGGATGGTGCAGACCTTACTAAGCATACCACTTGAGCAGATCTCTGGTGGTAGGCGCAATCTTTAGTAGATGGGCTCGCCTTACCAAGGGACACCCAAAGGAAATTCTGAAGAGTCAACATTTGCCTCCTTGAGCCCTTATAGAGCACGACAAGGCAGGGGTAGGGATATCATGGTCCTGAAAATGACACTTTGATATGTACTGGAACTTGAAGAGTCAACCACTACTCTTAGGATTTCGTGTATGGCTGCTCACGACGTCAATAATAAATATGTTATGTTGAGCTAATAGTTTAGGTGTCGTTCTCCTACTGAATGTGCTTAATTCATATATATCTCCACATTAGTTATATAACAACGGTATTGGTTCAGATTCACTGTTACCTGACCAGAATTACGTATTGAGTAATCATCAAGAATACTTCATGTACCTTAAAAATCTACAAGCTATACTAAAAGTACCCAAAAGGCACTATGCAATTAAGGGTTATCCAAGTTGATTCCTTCCCTTGAACAAAGGCATTTTGTTCCTCCACAGGCGACTCTATACTATTCTTTTTCTCCACCTTTTTGTTACTATTATATTGTCTCTTATGATGTGTATAAATTAAAGACTTGTCACATATACAGGACCCAATATATGAAGCTTTCTTTGGCATCAGAACTCTAAGTATTTTATATATATATATATATATATATATATATATATATGTAGAGGTCAGGAATGAGGTCAATGAAAACATGGGTGACCCACTTACGAAAATAATCAAAAGCAAAAAGCTTGATCCCACTGCGTCCTACCGCCCTTCTGAGTGCAACTTAACTACCAATCACATTGAAAAGCATAAGAAAATTTCCATTGTCGAAATGCTCTTCTTATTTTAATTAGTTGTGTGAATATGCCTACAACAGTGTGGGATATGTTATTATAATATCCAATTAATCTTAGTGCCACAAATTGTACCTTGTCTCTCTTTCATCTCAGTTCGTATTCCATACAACGTATATCTCCAAATGCTTTAGAATATTGAAACCGAAGGCCAAACTGTGTTTACTCGATCACTTTTTTAATGACTGAGATGTGCATGCAAGGGGCAGGCGAAGGAGTAAGAGCATCTCTAACTAAAGGGTCCCGAGGGCCGAAAATGATCCGAAAACCGTCTCCAACCGAGGGTCAGGCCAAAGTGCTCATGGACCCCACTAGACAAAAAAAGGCCAAAGGGCCTACCGGCCGGCCCAAATGAGCAAGCCAGCCGACCCCAGGCTGAGCCAGAATTCAAACTTCCAATGACTAGATGCTGACGTCAGCTAGTCGTTATTTTATTTTATTTTTTACAGTTTTTTTTTTTTTAATTCTATTTTTTTTCCTATAACTTCCTAAGCCATTAAACAACATTAAATTAAATTAAGTAACATGAAACAACATTAAACAATATGAAACAACATTAAATTACATTAACCAACATAAAAAAAACATTTAACAACATGAAACTTAAACAACATTTTTAAAAACATATAACAACATAAAACTTAAACGCCTACTCCATGCTTCTTTTGGCCCAAAGATGTGCAACAAGATCCTGTTGTAGGTACTTGTTCGTGACACGGGAACGTATCATTCTATAGCGCCTCATTTATAGAGATACTACCAGTTCTTGGACTGAAAGGCAAATTAGGCCCATCATATATTTTTGCACGAGCCCTTTTTGACCTATTTGGATCATCTTGGTCGTCATCAGACTCTCCATCAATATACCCATCTCGCTCATCCTCCACAATCATGTTGTGTAATATGATGCAAGACATCATGATGGAGTCCAAATTTTCTTGACTCCACCCTCTTGCCGGTTCCTTGATGATCTTCCACCGTGCTTGTAGAACAACAAAAGTTCTCTCAACATCTTTCCGGTATGCCGCTTGGTGTAAGGTAAAACACTTTTCGGCATTATTTTTAGGGTTTGGAATTGCTTGGACAAGTGTCGCCAATTTTGGGTAGATGTCATCTGCTAAGTAATACCCCATATTGTACTGGTTAAATAATAAATTATGTTTGGCCCTATGGCCCTTTGGCCCTCGGTTGGAAACGGTTTTTTGTGACAGGGCTAAAACGAGCCCTATGGCCCTTTGGCCCTCAGTTGGAGATGGTAAGAAATATGGTCATGCTCTGTTCATTAAAATATTAATTTCTTGGAGGGCCAAAGGGCTAAAACAAGCCATCTGGCCCTCCTTCGATTGGAGATGGTCTAACTATCATGTACTATAGCCGGGTACAGAAACGAGCAGAAGTGTAAAACACTGTTTCGGTGCAGGCCCCGTTGTAGACTTGACATTCGTGTTATACCCAATATCTTAACGGGTTGTGTCATGTAACACCCGTTAAAATAAACGGGTAAAATGACCCGACCGGAAATCGACCCAATAATATTAACAGGTAATATGACCCGACCCGTTACCCGTTAAGGAAAATATATTTTAAACCAATAAATAATCAAATGAACAACATAATACTAAATAAGTATGTATATACTGTTGTGGTTTATTTTATCTGACAATATTTAGGGTGGCCGGCAGCAAGGAGAAGAGAGAAAAGAGAGATGTGTTTGTAGAATTGTAAGGGAATGTGTGTTGTTATCCCTCCTACATTGTGCCTTTATTTATAGTAGTAAAGGGAAAGAAGATATTCCTTCTTCCCCAAGTAATACAAGTTGTAATAAGAAAGAATAACTAGAATCAAATCTAATCTAGGATTTACACAATCACACTTAAACTAAGAATGTTTACAACACTCCCCCTTGAGTGTGTAAATACTCAAGGTAGATTTAGCATCATGTAGAAGTTGAGGAAGTCGACTCGTCGACACTGATTCCAAGGAACAATGCTTATTCTCAATAAGGTAGGAACTTGCATAAGTAGTAAGTCTCACTAAAAAACCCTAAGGCTATGGCAAAAACCCGAGTAGGGACAAAATCCATAGTATAAGGAAAAATGCGTGAGAAATGTAAAGTCAAAAGAAACATCTACAGGACGTCATCAGGGATATGACAAGCCCAAGGTGGGTGCCTCGTTAAAACCTAGTTAGGTAGCAAAAACCCAGTGGAAAAAATGCTCCTAATCGTAGGGAAAAAGAGTGCATTAAGATCAAGCAAGCATCTACAGGGTACTCCCCCTAAGTTTGACATAATTCCAAAGAGAATAGCAAAGTTACAACTCAGAAAGTTTACGCATACCAATTCCATGAACAACCTTCTGAAACGTTGTTTTCAGCAATGATTTGGTGAAGAGGTCAGCCAGATTGTCTTGTGAACGGATTTGCGTGACTTCAATCTTCGAATGCTCTTGTTGTTGATGTGAAAAGAAAAACTTCGGTGCAATGTGCTTGGTGTTGTCTCCTTTGATGTAAACCTTCTTGAGCTGTTCGATGCAAGCTGCGTTGTGCTCAAAGATAGTCGTCGGGACATTAACGGCGGGATGAAGATTGCAGGAGCTTCGAATATGGCCCACTACTGCTCTCAACCAAAAGCATTCCCGAGTTGCTTCATGTAAGGCGAGAATTTCAACATGCTTAGACGAAGTGGCAACTAAGGTCTGTTTAGTTGACCTCTAAGATATTGCGGTGCCTCCAACGGTAAAAACATAACCTGTTTGAGAACGCGCCTTGTGCGGATTAGATAAGTATCATGCGTCGGCACAACCAACAAGGCGAGAATCAACTCAAGGAGCATAGGGTGCGGCATCACTCAAGCATCCGTAGGGATAGAACAAACCCAAATCCGTAGTACCCTTAAGGTAACGGAAGATGTCTTTCACGCCAGTCCAGTGTCTGCGTGTTGGTGCATTACTGTATCTTGCCAAAAGATTAACAGCGAAGGAGATGTCGGGTTTAGTGCATTAAGCTAAGTACAATAAAGTGCCTATCGCACTTAGATAAGGAACTTCATGCTCCAAAATCTCTTCATCATCCTCCTTCGGACGGAAGGGATCTCGTTTTGCATCTAGCGTACGAACGACCATAGAAGTACTCGAAAACTTCGCTTTATCCTCATTAAAGCGACGCAACACCTTCTGGGTGTAGTTCGATTGATGTACTAGGATTCCATCCGAACAATGCTCTATCTCGAGACCGAGACAGTATCGAGTCTTACCTAGATCATTCATCTCAAATTCTGACTTCAGGTGTGCAGCAGTTCTCGCGAGCTCTTCAGGAGTTCCAATGAGATTCATGTCATTGACATATACTGCAACAATCACAAATCCAGAATGTGACTTCTTAATGAACACACAAGGGCATAGTTCGTTGTTCACATATCCCTGACTAGTCAAATACTCACTCAAACGGTTATACCACATTTTTCCGGATTGTTTCAAACCGTAGAGTGAATGCCTCAGCCGAATTGAGAGCGTGTTCTGGGGTTTGGAAATATTTAAACCAGTCAATGTAAGTCCTTTGGGAACTTTCATATAAATTTTCGTATCAAGATCCCCATAGAGATACGCGGCTACTACGTCCATCAGCTGCATATCCAGTTTTTTTGGAAACTACCAAACTGATAAGGTAGCAAAAGTAATCACATCCATAACGGGTGAATAAGTTTCGTCATAGTCAATCCCGGGGCGTTGTGAGAAGCCTTGTGCAACAAGACGAGCTTTGTAACTCACAATTTCATTCTTCTCATTACGCTTCCGAACGAAAACCCATTTGTAGCCAACGGGCTTCACATGTGGAGAAGTAGGAACTACAGGTCCAAACGCCTTACATTTCGCAAGCGAATCGAGTTCGACTTGGATTGCTTGTTTCCAGTTTGACCAATCAGCTCTACGTCGACATTCATCAACGGAACGCGGTTCAATGTCATCGCTCAACATGATCTTAGTAGAGACTACAAATGCTAATGCATCGTCGACAATCATCTCATTTCTACGCCACAGATCATCTAAGCTAGCATAATAGATCGAAATCTCACGATTCTCGGGATGAGGATTTGTCTCTTCAAGGACGCTTCCGTAATCTAAAATTTCCTCATGAGTTGGGTAGAATGAGTAAGCGATAGTCGGATTCACGGTAGGCTCTTCAGGACCTTGTGCCGTGGTTTTCCTCTTTTGGGGGTGTGAATCCTTTGAACCAAGGGGTCTGCCACACTTATGTGTAGGGGCAGATGATTTGCGAGCCGCTAATGTACGTGGATCACCAAGATTGGTGTCCCGGGTTTCCAGGAGGGCAGTCCGTCATAAATTTGGTACATCTATCTTTGTAGGCTTATTCGCAGCTAGAATGTGTGATCTTGTCACGCGCACTAGATCGGTGAAAACATCTGGCATGCTTTGAGCTATGCTCTGGAGATCTAATATGCACTATACTTCAGCTTCGGACTGAGTCGTGCGGGGATCTAAATGAGACAAAGTGGGAGTCATCCACGATAATTCGCGTCGTTCTTCAGGAACGTTGACGTTCTTATCTCCTCCTAACGACAGGAAAACTGTCTCATAGAAGTGACAATCCGCGAAACGAGAGGTAAACAGATCGCCTGTCAAAGGTTCTAAGTAACGAATAATCGAAGGAGAATCATATCCGACATAGATTCCCATCCTTCGCTGAGGCCCTTTTTTTGTACGTAAGGGTGGCGAGATCGGCATATATTTCGCACAACCAAAAACGCGCAGATGCGATATGTCGGGTTCGCATCCGGTAACCAACTGAAGGGCACTAAATGGTTGTGTCGCAACAGGCCTCAGGTGGACCAACTTTGTTGCGTGCAATATTGCATGGCCTTAAGTAGCGATCGGGAGCTTGGTACGTATGACCAACGATCGAGCAATCATTTGTAAGCACTTAATGAAAGCCTCTGCCAGGCCGTTCTGGGTGTGAACATGGGCTACAGAATGTTCAACTTCAACCCCAACCGACATGCAATAATCATCAAAAGTTTTAGATGTGAATTCTCTAGCATTATCCAATCGAATAGATTTGATCGGATAATCAGGGTGGTGAGCCCTGAGCTTGATAACCTGAGCCAATAGTTTGGAGAATGCAGCGTTCCTTATGGATAACAAGCACACGTGTGATCAACATGTGGAAGCGTCAACCAAAACCATAAAATATCTAAATGGTCCGCAAGGAGGTTGAATCGGTCCACAAATGTCCCCCTGAATCCGTTATAGAAAAATGGGAGGATTCGAACGAATCTTGTCATAAGAAGGCTTAGTAATAAGCTTTCCCATAGAACATGTTTGACATGCGATTTCATGGATCGAATGTAAACTTCAGGTTAGTGGATGCCCGTGTGAAGATTTGAGGATACGGCACATCGCTATTCGTCCAGGATATCCCAAACGATCATGCCAAAGTGTAATTTCGTGCACAGTCCCTTTAGTAGGGCCGGTCACATAGTGGCATTCTATGAGGCATAAGGTCGTAGTATACAGACCACTCGGTATACGCTCCATCTTCTCTAGAATACGCTTCTGGCCATATTCGTAGGAAGTTATGCACAAAAATTTAACTCTGTTTTCTACGTGGGTTTCAGTGTGGTAATTGTTATCTCTAATATCCTTGAAGCTTAGCAACGTTCTTCCGGAACGTGGAGAATAGAGTGCCTCAGCAATGGTCAAAATTGTACCATTGGACAACATTATACGTGCCTTACCGTATCCTTCTATCAAGTTGGATGGGCCTTACCATTGCATTATCTGCCAGACAACCAACTTTCCCACTAGTCATACCTAGAATGAAGAATTAATTTGAATCGGTCACATGCATAAAGGTTTATAAAAACAATTATCAATTCAAAGTAATGTCATTTATTCAAGGATGAAAACTTAATATCCAAAAACAAATCACCAACTAATAATCCAAAACATAAAGGAAAATTGTTTGAAAAATCAACCAAAAAACAATGGGGGTTCGGCCACTAGGTGGAATTCGGCCCTAATTGTCTTATTTCAATTAAAAAATAAGTCTATGTCTAAGATTCTAATCTTTCATGGGGTGGTATCTTCCTGAAAGTCAGAAACCTCCATCTAGGTAGTCTCCGATTCGTCCACTTGCATGAAGTTTGATTCAAACTTCTTACGACGAGAATGATATTCATCTACAACCTTCTTGGGAGCTCAACAAACACGGGACCAATGGTCCTTTGAACAACAGCGATAGCACATATCCGCATCCGTGGTTTGAGGTGCTTTGCCTTTATTCTTGAAGTTTGGGGCCCTGGGAGTGAGGTTTGGGCGCTTCTGGGCTTTGTTTCCTCCCTTGGATGGGCCTTGGCTTTGTTAACCTTGGTAGGATGGCTTCTGGCTGCCCCTACCATGTTTATTTTGGCGTTTTGGGTGCTGATTAGTGCTATAATGTGCTTCAGGCACAACAGTAGCCCCAGTCGGTCGAGCTTGATGATTCTTCATCAACAGCTAGTTCTGCTTTTCATTGAGAAGTAAAATAGAGATCAAATCCAAGAACTTAGTGAACTTCTGAGTTCTATATTGTTGTTGCAGGACAATATTAGAAGCAGAGAATGTCAAATAGGTCTTCTCCAGGAGATCTTCTTCAGTCAAAGTTTCATAGCAAAACTTGAGAAGTGATCGGATTCGACAAACTTCAGAATTATATTCATTCACATACTTAAAGTCTTGGAAGCGCAAATGCTGCCAGTCCTGTCTTGCTTCAGGCAAGAATATGTCCTTTTGATGATCAAAACGATCAGCCAAAGCGACCCATAATGCACGTGGATCCTCCTCAGCAAGATACTCAGTTTGCAGAGCGTCATGGATATGTCTTCAGATGAAGAACATAGCAGTGGCTTTTTCAGCTTGGCCAACAGGCTCGTCTGTTGCTTCTTGAATAGCAGGACGCAAGTTCTTTGCAGTGAGGTGGAGCTTCACATCTTGAACCCACTTGAGGTAGTTCCTTCCAGAGACCTCCAAAGCGGTGAAGTCGAGTTTGTTCAAATTCGACATGTTCCTATCACAAAAGAGATGAGCAAGATGTGGTTATTGTAATGGAGAAAAATCAATCCATTCACGTAGGAGTAGAACATACAGGTTCTTAATAGACATGTATTGGTTTAATTGTGCATGAAAAACTTCAGGTTTCATGGGTGATGTTTTTAAATGAAAACTTCAGGTTTTCAAACAAGGCATGTTTATAAAAAACTTTAGGTTTCAAAGTAATTATGAACTTCAGGTTCATATATTCCTACAGGCAAACACAAATATATATATATATATATATACACACACGTGCAAACAAATATGCAACAAGTATATGCAAAAATTATGACTTTAGGTTTATAATTATAATTGATTTAATTTATTTGGACTTCGGGCCAAATTAAAATGTGGGTGAAAAAATATAAAACCCATTGGGCCTAACATAATTAGGCGAATAAAATTCGGGGCCCAAAATAAGCCCTCTAGTGGCTATATAAAATCTTGTCATGTGACCTAAGTCCAAAATTGGGCTGGGTTTAGTCTCTGGCGGGGCTGCAGGCCCACGAGCAGGAGAGAAAAAAACTGAGGGTGGGTCATGGGTGAGCTGCAGGGTCACGGATGAGCTGCAGGCTCACGAGGAATGGGCTGCTGCGAGTAGGCCCAAAAAATATTTCCAATATGGGCTGCTTCAGGTAGGCCCAGAAAAAAAATTTCTTCTTGTTTTTCTTTTTTTTTTTCTCACCGGCCGAGGAACTGAAGCCCACTAGGGCTCGGGTGGAGTCGAAAAAAAAAAAAAGGCATCCCAGCCGTAGCTGGGTGTGTTCACCGGGGAAGACAACCGGTGCCACTGCTGGTGGTCGTGTCTGGGTTGTTGGGGCTCGGGTTGAGTCACGGTTGTCATAGACAACCCGGAGATAGAAAAATCTCAACGTTTTCAACAACTATAAAACCCTAAAAAAAATTGAAATCGAATTTTCGAAAAATCCCGGCGAGATTCCGGCGAATCTCAGTTCAATTTTTAGATGTGGAACGACTTCGAGTCGTCAGCGACATGAACCAATGGTTCAAGGCAATGGCTGCAGGCCATGTCGTGGTCGAGGACACCGTGAAGGGTGTCGGGTTTTTGTTGGTTTTGGGACTCGGAGCTTCTGGCTCCGTGGGTTGTTTGGGAAGAGGAGAGCTGCAAGCTCTCGACTTGCCGTGAAAAAACCCCATCTGCAGGATGGTGTTCACGGGTTCGAGAGAACCCAGGTCCCAATCGTGAAAAAAATATGTTTTTTTTCAATTCAATTATAGGCATAAATAATTCAATGAATCACATATGTAATTTGATGCATATACAAAATAATATTTTCGATGCATGTACATATGTATGATTCAATTCAGGACAAATATCAAATTCACATAATTTCAACAATTATGGTTATGAGGCAGACACAATTTATGTAGAATCTAAAATACGTAAAATGTAAAGTTGGGTCATGCATCATGGTGAATGTTCATGCTATCAGGGCTGCAAAATATCGAGTTAAGAGCCGTTGCTTTGAAAGAACCTGATTGCGTGATGATATGGACAAATGGTTTGATGCAGAAAAATTCTTTAACGTCAAATTCCTAAGCACAGGGGTAGGAGCGTGCTGACAACGTGCTATGGTCTATTTTTATCTGACAAAGGAATAGGGCCGGGGGCAGAGGGAGAGAGGGAAGAGAGATGTATGTTTGTAGAATTGTAGGGAATTGTGTGTTGTTATCCCTCCTACATTGTGCCTTTATTTATAATAGTAAAGGGAAAGAAGATATTCCTTCTTCCCCAAGTAATACAAGTTGTAATAGGAAATGATAACTAGAATCAAATCTAATCTAGGATTTACACAATCACACTTAAACTAGGAATGTTTACAACATATACTTATTTATCTTACAGCTGTTATTTAAGTGAAATAGAATCTAAGGGTACATATTTACTCTCATTTATCTTACAGCTGTTATTTAAGTGAAGTAATGTAGAGGTGTAAAAAATATAGAAAAAATATATAAACGCTCGTAATGACAAGCTTTACAACTTTCGTGAAGAGCTTAACTTTGAAATTCACCACTATAATCATATAAATCATAGATCAAAATTTAACCATTGATTGTTGTTTACATTTACGCTTCATTTTTCTCATCAAATCTTGTTTTTTCGGATTTTCTTTTTTGAAAACATGATCTATTAGAGGATGCAGGAAGATGAACGGTTTGGATCGTTGATATTATGTTCAGAGTTTTACGATTAGTGAAAATATTGCTTGATGTTTATAAAGTTTCTACAAACTATATGACATCGACTCATATTTCAGTTAACCGTAAATATCGAAACGTGATATCAAAGATCTGAACAGTTCATTTTCTTACATCCGCCAGATGATCATTTTTTCAAAAAAGAAAATTTAAAAAATGAAATTCAATAAGAAGAATAAAGCGTAAATGACAATCGACGATTAAATATAAATTTAAGGTTTATGGATTATAGTGTTGGATTTCGAAGCTGACCCCTTCATGAAAGTTGTAAAGCTTGTCACTATGAGTGATTGTATATATTTTTTTTTACATTTTTTACACTTCTACAATAATTATTATTAATTTTATTAATTTTGCCCTCAAATAAAAACATTATTCATGAGGGTTTGTAGGATTTTAAAAATCTAAACGATAATGTAAGTGTAACCATTATTTACTCGTTGAGTAATAATGATGAATCAGGAGTGTTTATATATTCTTTCACATTTTTCATACTTGTATGTATGTCTTCTTAGTTTTTGCCTATACAAATATTGTACTAGTTTATTTTAATTTTGGACAACAACATGTTAAGTAAAATTTATCCTAGTAATGATAATAAGGAACTCTCATAATAAAAATAAATAATGACTAAAACTTTTTTTTTAACTTATATAGAATAATAATACAAAACTATATATTTAATATAGAATATATTGCATATATTAATATGGTTATTGTATTTTATAATAAATCTTTTAGTAATTAAACTTTAAAATTATCAAAATAATTTTTTTCAAAACGGGTTACCCACGTGTTACCCGCGTGTATACTCGTTAAGAACCTGTTAACGGGTCACCCGATAATGATCCGATTAGTTATTATGTTGACCTGAAACCTGTTATTTTTGTGTTGTTTTCATGTTGTGTCACCGTGTCGTTTCAGAAACTATTGGGTCTACCCCGTTGTATGAACCAAGGATATAAGTTTAAAGATTTTTTTTTTTTGTCGAAATAAGTTTAAAGATATATTAACAAATATATTAATATCGGTGGAAATGTCCTCAAAGAAAAAACGATAAAAGCTTGATATAATGCGTACGAGTTACATTTCCAAATCAACAAATAATGAATCAAGATACAAATTGATAAACTAAAAAACAGACTTTGACTTTTAAATACAATGTATTCGTACCAATTAGATTCCAGTCAGCTGGTGGTTATGCATCATGATATCACAGCCCTAATTTTTATGAGGTAATGGTACGGTATGCTTTTGAAATTAACCTTCAACACCACCATTGACCATTCCCCTGCGAAATCTATGGTTATGCATGTAGACGTTGACAGCAAACTGGCCTATAAAACAGATCAGCATGGACCACTTAATCCCAACCAAATATTCTCTAGATTTCGACTCATGATTTTCAAAAGATTATAGTTCTGATTTGGAGTGGATCCTAATTCCCTTCCTCATTATCCTCAATGACTATGCTGCTAGCTAGTATATTGGATTTGATACACATAAAAGAGAATTCTTTTTTACTTGTTACTACGTAAGAGAGAAAATGATAGAGAGAATTGTGATGATAGATTAGCTACTAGTGCACCACTAAAACCCTAGTGTGTTTTTAACTTTCTACAATTTGCTTAACGGCTAAAACAGATTCTCATGCATCCACTTTCTATCTGTTACTGAAAGCTACGGTACATGAAAGCCCTTTTGGGCTGCTTGCAAAGCAATTTCATGGATTCCTATAGGTTGAACCGTTGAATTTAACCAAATTCTCACAACAACCTTAAGATGATCAGAAGCGTTGTGCTTTATTCGAAGTATTGGATTAAACTAATCCACTACGTAGAATATACCTGCTTAGAAATTGTTAAACTAATGGCCTAATAAAATCCTGAATTGTAAACCCTAGCTAGGGCTATAAGATATAGCTACGAAAATTACTTAAAAGTAGCAGCAAGCCAAATTTTGAAAGCTAATGAGAAATCGACGGATGATTGTTAGTCATATATGCTATGCTCAAGATGCTTGAATTTCATTTAGCAATCTCTTCAATGTGCGAGATTGTTCTTTTAAGAGACTATATCTCAATCTGCCACATCACCACACAGAGTATAAAGTCAACAGCTGTACAAGTCAACGAATGTCAATAACTCAACTACTTAAGTCAAGATCATTCGAGTTGTTATCTTTAAGTGTAATTAGCTCATTTTTACTCACCACCATTCAGTGTGATGTATGCTAACCATCCTATTTATCACCGTTAAATTAATTTGAATTTCAAGATTCGTCTAGTAGATAGGCACAAATCTCAAAATTCAGACTCATCTAACGATGATAAATAAGATGGTGAGTATACACCACACTAAATGATGGTGAGCAAAAATACACTCTAATTATGTGTTATGTGAGTTTAGAGAAGTGTACACAAACTGAGTTCTAATAATCATTTTGTGCAATGAGAAAATCAATTTCTATAATCAATTTCTATTATGGTATCAATTGCCACTGGCTTCGGACATAATGGAAGTAGTAAGTTAAGGTATGAAGAATGGACACCCGTGAAAAGTTCTAGAATATCAGAGAATTTATGAAAGCTCTCGCTTTTATTGATAATTAGCCTTCATGCACACGCTATGCGCGATTTACACGTTTTAAATATATTTATATGCTTAAATTGACAAAAGGAAAGTCAAATATTTGAAGTAAATGAATAATCTTAGATCATGCTAAAAGAAATCCCTTATAAACCAATTAAAGCAGCTTAAAATCGGTCTCTATTGAATCATACTATTATCCACGTGCGAAAGACCTTTTTTATAATCGGCATTACACGCTTCTTAAGATGTTTTGAACGTGTTTAAAAATAGAGAAAATAATAATTAATGAACAACTGATTGAATCACATTAGGGGTGTGCTATCCACACACCCCATTTTACTTCTCTCACACCCCTTGATACTTTATGTCCGTTGATCTTCTTCAATTCATCCGATCCGACGGTCGAAAATTAAAAAGGTGTGTGAGAAGTAAAATGGGGTGTGTGGATATCACACCCCATCACATTATTGCTAACCTATTGTGAGGTACTAATTATTAAAAAAAACAAATGTACAAAAAACTTTAATTATTAAAAAACACTGTTAAAATTACAAAATTATCTCTGCCACACTTGATGCATTATTTTGGGTTGCTTTTGAAGTTTTTTATGTGAGGGGTATTTTTGTCTAATTATTTTTTGTAAAGCTTGTGACACCAAAAAACATTGTTCATTAGGCCCTTGGCTTTATATATAAACACTACTACAAAATTATCTATAATTGGCAGTCCAAAAACTAACAAAAAACGTATATTACTGTCGGATTTTAAGCAAAATCCGACAGAAAATGGATGCAGTGGCGAATATAATAAGCGACAGATTTGCCAGCGTCAGGAAATGAATTTTCCGATAGAAAATACTCTAAAACCGACAAAAATTGTGTCGGATATAACCGACAGAGAATATATTAATAATGAATAAATAAGAGCATTTATGTCGGTTAAAACTGACAGAAAATACTAAAATCGACAGGTAATTTATTAATAAAAAAATAAAAGCATTATTGTCGGATAAAACCGACATAAAATATATTAATAATATAAAAAAATATAAACAACCACTTTCTGCATTTTCCATATTCACAGCAAGATCAGACATAGCTTCATTAGGAAGCGGCTTAGGACGCGTCATGCTAGCCACTATTACAGCATCGTTTGTTTCTACCTGTACACATTCACATTCCATTATAATCACTCAATCACAGCAAGCATTGCTCATTCTCCCCGAAATCGAATGAAAATCGAAATACTTACAGTGTTGATGAGATCTATGATAACGGAGAGCTCCTGGTGCGCCAGCTGCAAGTTCTCCACCATGCTTTGCCATTGCCACTGCGTCGCCGCGCTCTCTTTCGAGCTTTTCTTCTACTTCTTGTTTTCGTCCTTTTCCACAGCCCAAGCGAAATCGATTCTTCGAATCAAATTATGCCGCTTCTCGTCGTAGCCTACATCACTTTAATCGAAGAAATAGATAATTAGGGTTTCCGAGAAATCAAAAGTTGATGCCTATTTGGTTGCCGAGAAAATAAAATCAGACAAAAAGAGGATAAATCGAGGTAGTGCAAGAGCTTTAGCCTCCCAATTGAATCTAGCAATGTGACAACTGTGCTTGAACTCATGTCTAGCACACGCATATACGTAAGTGAATGAATTATTTCACCTTGTCCTTTCCCAAAGGCTCTCAGTTGCAAGTGTTGAACCCGACAGAAGGAAGGGAAGGGAGAAAATGGGGAAGGGAGAAGGAAATGAAGAGAGAGAACAAGAGAACAGAAGAGATGTAAGATCTCACTCACCTTGATAATTCGAACTTTGACAAGACAACCTATCTAAAAATCTCCAGAACTTAAGCTTACATGCATACTAACTAACTCCTTTGCATGATAACAAACGAGAGCCTTTGCTCTTATTCATACTCTTGGCCTCTCTCCCTGCCTCTCTATGTTACTCTCTACAACACTGCCCTATGTGTGTGCTGATGAAATGAAAGAGTTTGAGGGAAACAGAGATATAAAATAGAGAGAGAATGAGTGGCTGAGAAAGAGTGACGTGAGGGAAGGGAGAGTGCACGGGAAAGTGGGGTGTGTGTCAGAGAGAGAGAAAGATGTGAGGGAAGAGAACCGGCTGATATGGGGAGAAGAAATAAAATAAAATTGGGAGGATGGACATGAGAGAAGAAGTGAGATAGATTTAATAAAAAGTAATGATGGTGATGTTGAAAAGATAAAAAGGTCATGATGATGTTTGTAGAAAAAGAAAGAAGGCCGGCTGATGGAAGTGGGGAAAGATCCCATGTTCTGATCTTAAAACTTCACAGAAACCTAACCAAAAACGGGTTCCCATTTTCATTACTGTCGGTTAAAACCAACAAAAACATTTTTTAAAATATAAACCGACATAAAATTTTCATTACTGTCGATTATAACTGATAGAAAAAAAATGGCGGCAAAAATCCCCCTAAAATTCCCTCCCAAAATTTTGTTACGATTTTAAAAAATAAAATAATTATTGTTTGGTTTAATAATTAAATAAATAATATCTATTTAAATAGAATACGTTTTAAAAAATTAAATAAATAATTGTTTGGTTTAATAGATAATAACCCATGTAAAATATGCAATAAAGAAACAAAAAGATAATTGTACAATGAAAATGTCATCACACAAACTAAATATTGCCTAATCAATAATTGAAAAATGATGTGATTAAAGTTAAGCACACAAATTAAACCCTCTTGTTATCAATTGTAGTATAAACGCAAGTAGGGATCGTTCTGGACCGGGGATTAGGAGGGCTTGCTAATCTAACACAAACTGACTCAAATAAGCAAAACAAGACTCAAAAGACTCTAAATAGACTAGTAAGACTCAAAATAGGTTCAAAATACTCAAAACTGCTTAAAACACTAATTGGACAGATTCTAGACACTAGACACAACTTTGAACAAAAATTGAATTAAACTTGACTCAAAACACACAAAGACACAAACTAAGACAGATTCTAACTAATTTGACTCAAACAAGTGAAGGGGGATTGGTTTTAGAGTGAAATTAAGCTAAAACAAACAAAGACTTTAAACTAGGCAGATTGAGACGAAATTGGGTTTTTAGGTTGGATGGTGAACTAGCTACAGGTTTCCTTATCCACACATGATTTATATGCATATAACTTGACTTCCAGTTACGTTTTCATTGAATTACGAATGACAATGCCCCAGGTTAACTGTGTCAATCACTAATTAACCCTCAGATTCTCCTAATTTCATTGAATTGACGGACAACTCATCTACAACCAAATTATTCTCATCAATTTCCCTACATGACATCATAATAGAGACACAATCAGAGATCATTATGCTCAATGAAAACCATAAGCATTGACGAGGCATTCATAACTATGACATCATGTTACTCACACCAAGAATTGAACTTAACACGATTGTTCCAGCAACCTTTACTACTTGTGAACATAAGTTTATAACGATTATGTGAAACTCACTTATATCCTAGCATCAAATTTATGCATGCCAATTAAGTGTCGACCCTTAACCAACAAACAGAAATAAGTTCTAATTCAAACAGTTAAGCCAATTGCATTCATACTTCAAGAATCTGTAACTGAAATTTATCAAGTCATATCACATACAAAATCATGGTTTCAAAGTGACCTTTAGCTAAAAACGAGTTTAGCCTCTCATGATTACAGCAAGACAAAGGAAAATTAAATTAATCAACGAAAACATAAGGTAGAAAACACCTAAGAACCCCCAGCACTCCAGATTGGGTGCAACACGCTCCAAAGCTGCTCCTCCTCTCCTTCCTCCTTGCAAGGTTGCGGCACAGGTGACTGGTAGGGTTTATGGATCGGCAAAGGTGGTGTGGACGGGTGGTGGAAGGTATTTAGAATGGTAGAGATGCGAAGGGATGTGTAGAAAGACTCAATCTGTGCGGCACAATCATATATATATAGGGGAAGGCTAGGTCACGGCTGGGAAGGTGTTTAGGTAGGTTTTGGACTCCTCACCCTTCTAGAAATCAGAATCCTTGCAGTTTTGGGGAATTAAATGGACCAAATCCCTCTAGAATAAGGAAATAGGTGCGGCATCCCTCTCTAGCTGGGAATTAAGTATCCCAAAGTGTTTAGGACTCCTTCTCTGTAGCTGAAACCTTTGTGTATTTGGATTAGGAAAGTCAAGATAAGATAGGATAATGTTTTGGATAAGTTGAGATAAGATTTGGATAATGTTCCATATTTCTTGCTAACTTCTTATCTTCTTTATCTTTGACTTCTTTCCTCCATCTTTTAAGCTGATTTCAAGCCTTTTATCTTCAAATTCGTCCATCAACTTGCCTCTATGCTTGCACTACCCAATCTTGGCCCAAAAATGCTCTAGAATGCTCTAAACTGCTTCTTTTTGCCAGTTTGACACTTAGACCCTACAAACACATGAAAATAGCTTAAAATACAAAATTAACTAAGAACTAAGGACATTAATGCATGAAAACAAGCTAATTAAGTCGCATAAATATGCTCCTATCAAAAAACATAAATAAAAATTTAGCACAAATTACTTTTCCCACTTCAAAATTTAGGCAAATTTAACGGAGATATGCATTCTACGAAAATAGTTTCAATGATCTAACCGTCAAACTTGTTTGTAGATACTACAGGATCGCATACGAAATTGTTTGAATTTCTTTGTATCTTGTTGCTTGCCTGTGAGGGAGCATAATCCTTATTACAAAAATGATAGAGCTTCATATTGTAGTCTGTTGTTATTATTCTCTCAGAAAATTTATGGCTCGTAGGAATTGGGTTCATTAGACTTTAAGGTCATGAGTGAAAAAAATATATATATTTAAAATATGTGTTTTTTATTTATTTTTAATCAATATAACATTTTAAAATAATAATTTTTCATTTCTGTCAGTTATAACCGCCAGAATACTAAAATAATAACTGCCAGAAAATAAAATAATAAAATAGTCAATTTCTGTCGGTTATAACCGCCACCATTAACTTAAAAACCGCCAGAATCTGTCAAAAATATTTTTAAAAAAAAGATTCAAAAATACTGTCGGTTATAACCGACAGGATTTTTTTTATATCCGCCAGGAATTTATGTCGGATATAACCGACAGGATTTTTCCAATATCCACCACTAATTAAATGATGTGTTGGATATAATTTATCCAACAGGATTTTTCTAATATCCGCCACCATCATCCTCCACCTAAAGCTAATGTTGTAGTAGTGAAAGATAGAATTAAAAAATGAATGAAATACAATCCTAGTTGTTTAAATAGTTCTACAAAACCAAAAAATCGAAAGGAAATAAAAAGAAAAGTAAACAAATACACAAGATAAATAAAATCTGTTTTTTACCCACACCCACTGAATGATCTCAAATACCCAAAATCAAACTGAGTTTGTGGAAAAGTCACGTGTTTCATTTGTCTTGTATCATTCCCTTTTCGAAAAGATATCCTGGACTGAGAACGGACTCCGACAACTCCAAAAACACTATTAAACACATAAAACACTATTCATGTAGGAAATCACTATTCACGCCAGAGTTCACCAATCTGAGGTACTCTTTAATCCTTTTCTTGAAAAGAACTTGACCTAGAGTTATATCCCCATTGTGGTACCAACCGGAAAAACTCATTCTTCATAAAGACCATGAAGGAATCGTCCTCCAGGAAAACTTGGGAATGCCTTTGCTTGCTGGATAATTTTTTTACTAGGTGTTCGGGATGGATTTTGGATCTGGTCCCTCATACAGCTCCCCGGGGCTCTTGCTCTTTCTTGCCTGTCGGGCAAGATTTGCTGCTTGGTGTGCTATAATATGAGTTGATGTTAGTTTGAATAGTGCCTTTGTGGGGCCTTTGGTCTAGGCATTGAGGCTCACAATCAAAACTAACAAGGATCTGAGCATGCCACTATTATCTTTTTGTATAACAGATTGTTGTATAGGTGTAAATTAAGTTGATTACTTGCGCCACAAGTTACTTAGACTTCTTGTTTAGATGGGTTAAGTCTGTATGAGTTTCTTTTCTTGCCTTGTTAACAAGGACTTTTAATTCATAATATTGTATATCCAAAATGAAGGGAGTTTAGGGCTCTTCCAACCATTTCCTTGATGAAAGTTTGCTTTAATGAAAACAGGTTCATTAATTTATCCATATTTGATTACAGATGAAACTTTTAAGTGGAAAACAGTTGAGAATGATTTTAAAACATGAAGGAAAATGCATTAAATAACAGATCTACTATATGTAAGTACAAACAAAAGAGACTTGGGCAAGATTTAACCTTGTCGAGCAAGGTTTAACTTCTTGCAACCACTTCTCTTTGTGTTTACAGGGATTTGTATACTCTGGGGGATGAAAAGTAAAAAGGTTTTACTAGAGGGAATCAATACTACAACACTAAGGGAAGGTAGCAGAGCTTCTAATCTTGACAAAAAATGGCTTTCTATGGGGGAACTATGGCTAAAAAGGGCAGAATCTGGACAAAATTCAGCTTTCTGGTTTCTTGCTTGTTTGAGAGCAAAGTAGGATGTCTTTTGATTGATTGGCTGAGTGTCATTGTCTCTGGTGTCCCTCTCTGCTTTTATAGACAATTAGGCCCGACTGTCCAAGCTTTGCTTTTAGCCTATGGCTTTCGGAGGGCAGTGAGTCATCACTTATTTACTCATCCACGCCCTTGAAAAGTGGTTTTTGCTGATGGTGAGGTCCCCTCTGTCGCCCATCACTTCAAACATAGGCATGTGGCCTATACCTTGCTGAAATGGCTTCCAATTCCTCTCGGGCCTATCGACTTGTCTAAGCCCAGTCTCCTCTTTGCCTTTGTATTTCTAGGCCTCCATCGTTACAAAGCCCAGTGTCAAATATAAACCCAAACACTAGGGACCCAATTTGCACTCCAAAGTTTTGAATCATCTATTTGTTCAATTAACAGGTTCGTTTAAGTGAAGTACTAATAATTATATCGTTCAATTCAGTCTACAAGGCATGGAAGTAATCAGCAAGTAAATGATGAAATTAATTAGTAATATTAGTGTAAAAAGCCGTCATCTTAACATCAAAGCTTAAACCTGTTATAATGAATCAGTATCTTAGTCAACTGAAATTTATAGTTGAGAGGGCCATGGTCTTGTATATTGACACTTCTAAACCAGTCACTAGTTTGTTACTACAGTAAATAGTTAGTTGTGGTAATTGTGTAATTAATTGTAGAAGTTAAAGGCAATGATGTAATTAGTTGTAGAAGTTAAAGGCAATGAGAGAATTATAAGTTTCTATATGGTATCTCGCCAAATTGCCCCACGGCGCTGATCCTCTTCCGCTCACCGACTCGCTCACCGATTCGATCTCTTGATCAATTTATTGATCAATTTCTTCTGTTTCTTGATCGATTTCTGTATTCGATCTGAGATTCTTCTTCTTTTCTCCTGAATCTTGTCTCTAATTGTCATGGCTTCTCCTTCTGCATCCTTGTCTCCGTTGGATCCACCGCCATTTTCCAACCCTAATTCCTCTGGAAATTCTCCTTCTCCAAATTCGTATATGTCTCTCACGATTCAGAACATTGGCAGTATGGTGCCGATCAAGCTCAAGCGTACCACCTATCTCCTATGGCGGGCGTTATTTGCTATGATCATTCATCGATACAAGCTCATTGGTCTCATTGATGGAACTGAACCATGTCCGGCTCCTCTTCTTCCTGATCGATCTATGAATCCAAAATTTGAGCAGTGGTTTGAGAAAGATCAAAATCTGTTAATCTGGTTGAATTTAACTCTCTCTGAAGACCTAATTCATTTCACAGTTGGAGTCTCCACCTCTCGCGAGCTATGGCAGAAACTTGAACAACATTTTGGTGGCATTTCTGATGCTCATGTTCATCAGCTATGTTCTCGTCTTCAGTCTATTCACAAAGGTTCTCAATCGATCTCGAAATATCTTCAACAAATTAAGGAGATTTCAGATTCTCTCACAGCTGCTGGTGCCCCTATTTCTAATCGAGACCACATTGCAGCAACCCTTCATGGTCTTCCTGATGAGTTCGAGTCATTCATTAACTCTATCCTGCTTCATTTGTCTTCTACCTCCCTTGATGAATTGCATGGTCTGTTGCGTACTAAAGAACTATCCATGGCTCGTCGCAAGCAAAGTGTGTCATCTTCTGTCACGGAGCCCTTTCAGGGCTTTTCTGCTCAATCTCAGGCACCACTATTACCCACACCTTCTCCACAGGCTCTTGCTGCGTACAGTCAACCACTTTAGTCTTCATTCCGCTATAATTCTAATCGTGGGAAACAGACTCGTAATTTTAACAGAGGCAACCGAAATCACAATACCAATCGTGGTTCTTTCAATGGCAACCATCATGGTAATCAAAATCGTTCTAATAATTCAGGCTCCAGGTCCAATTATCATGGTTCTTCATCCTTCTCTGGTAGCAAAACTCCATGTCAAATTTGTGGTTCCACTAGCCAGGAAGCTATTGATTGTTTTGACAAAATGAATCCTGAGATTTTTGGAAGGGTACCACCAGCCAAACTTGCTGTTTTATGTGCTCACTACTCCTCCAAACCATTTCCTTCTTAGCTACTGGACTTCGAAGCTACATCACATATCACCAATGACATTGCCAATCTCTCTATTTCCTCTCCCTACACTGGTGAAAACAAGGTCTATGTAGGCAATGGTAATGGTCTTTCTATTCACAATATTGGTACATCTTCTTTAAATACATCTCATACTTCCTTTAAGTTGAGCAATGTATTACATGTCCCTGCTAAGAAACATAACTTACTATCTGCTTATCAATTTTTAAAAGACAATAATTGTCAGCTGACCCTTGACACTGATGGATCCACTCTAAAGGATCGTGTTTCGGGGAAGACACTTTTACGAGGACGGGTTAAGGATGGATTATATCCCCTTCAAGGATCCAGTCTTCCCACTTCTTCATCACCCTCGGCTTTAATAAGTGTCAAAGCTACTGTGCAGATTTGGCATCGAAGATTGGGTCACCCATCTTCTTCTCTCTTTCGAAAAGTCATTTCCAACAATAACCTTGTGGTACAAGGCAAGCCTACTATTGATTTTTTCTGTTCAGACTGTGCTTTAGCTAAAAGTCACAAGCTTCCTTTTGGATCTGCTAGCTTTACATCTACTCAAAGTCTCCAATTGCTTCACTGTGATCTTTGAGGACCTGCCTCCATCACTTCACCTAGTGGTTTCAAGTAATACTTGTTGCTAGTAGATGATTACAGTAGATATAGTTGGGTATTTCCATTAAAAGCCAAGTCTGATGCCTATTCTACTTTTGTTGTATTCAAACATTATGTAGAAAATTTACTTGGAAATAAAATCAAGATTCTGAGTTCAGATTCAGGGGGTGAATTTATTGGTGCTATGTTTCAGTCTTTTCTTCATACTCATGGTATCCTTCATCAATTAACATGTCCGCACACCTCTGAACAGAATGGTTGTGCTGAAAGAAAGCACCGCCACATTGTTGAAACTGCTCGAACCCTACTTGTTGCCTCTCATGTTCCCCATCTCTATTGGGTTAAGGTTTTCTCTACTGCTGTGTATCTGATTAACAGGTTACCAATCTCTAGACTTTCTCAATCTCCTTGGGAGTTATTATTTCATAAGTCACCTGATTATTCCAGACTCAAAGTCTTTGGCTAAAACCCTATGCTCATTCCAAGTTGGATGCTAAAAGCAAAAGTTGTGTGTTTCTGGGCTATAGTTTACAACACAAGGGTTATAGATGTCTTGACCCTCTCACTAGCCGTATCTATACTTCCAAACATGTATAGTTTGATGAAGTCACATATCCTTTTAAATTTCTCCCTAATAGCACTGTTGTTTATTCAGAACCGGTTTCAACTTTTATGGATCTTCATTTTTCAGTTCCAGTTTTGCGATCCAATTTTTACTTTTCCCTCTGCAAGTTCCAACTTTGGCAATCCTCCCAGTTCTACTTCTCCACCTGCTGCACCCAATGCAAGTTCTACATCACATTCAGGTTCTCCAACTGCTGCCCCACATTCTGGTTCTTCCAATGACACAAATATACCACTACCTCCTAGCAATACTCATCATATGGTCACTCGCTCCAAAGCTGGTATCCATAAGCCCAAAGTATATGCAGCTACCAAGCATCCTCTTCCATCAGATATTGAGTTTGTTCCAGCTACATATCTGCAAGCATCTAAACATGCCCACTGGAGATCTGCCATGCAAGATGAGTTCAATGCATTACAATCAACAGGAACTTGAACCTTAGTTCCTCCATCTTCCTCCCACAATGTTGTTGGTTGCAAGTGGGTTTTCAGAATAAAGAAAAAGCCAAATGGTACTGTCAAGAGGTTTAAAGCCCGTTTGGTTGCAAAGGGCTATCACCTGCAAGAATGTATTGACTTTCAAGAGACCTTCAGTCCCGTTGCTAAACCAGTCACTATTAGAGTCCTTTTATCACTTGATGTGCAATTCAATTGGTTTTTACATCAATTAGAAATAAGTAATGCATTTCTTCATGGTGATTTAAAGGAAGATGTGTATATGCAGCAGCCCCCAAGTTTCACTGATCCCAGTTTGCCAAATTATGTTTGCAAATTAAGGAAATCTCTTTATGGCCTTAAACAAGCACCTCAAGCTTGGTTTGACAAACTCTTTCAAGCTCTCCTACAGTTTGGTTTTGTGCAATCTTCCTCAGATGCTTCATTATTTGTTCTCAAAGGTCCTACTCCAGTAATGGTGCTTGTGTATGTTGATGATATATTAGTTACTGGCCCTAATCCTTCTCTCTGTGCTCTATTCATCTAGAAGCTTAGTGATGGTTTTCCTGTCAAAGATTTGGGTCCTTTGCACTACTTCCTGGGATTAGAGGTTCAAAGATCTTCCACGGGCATCTTCCTTCATCAAACCAAGTATTTGATGGATCTCTTAAGAAAAACTAATATGGATGGTGCGAAGCCTTGTTGCACTTCACTTAGCTCTAATAAAATCGATCACACAGGTCCTCTTTTGTCTAATCCAACTGAATACAGGTCCATTGTTGGTGGTCTACAATACTTGACATGGACACACCCAGATATTTCTTTTACCGTGAATCAAATCTGTCAGTTCATGCATGCTCCTCGAGATCAACACATGCAAGCTGCAAAACAGGTTCTTCGATATCTCAAAGGCACTGTATCTGAAGGCCTATAGTTTAAAAAGGGTTCTACTATTCTCACAACCTTCTCGGATGCTGACTGGGCTGGCTGTCCTTTTGATCGCCATTCTACTAGTGGTTACAATGTCTTTTTGGGATCTAACCTTATCAGCTGGAGTGCCAAGAAGCAATCCACTATGGCACGGTCATCTACTGAAGCAGAATACCGATCTCTCGCACACACTGCTCTGAACTGACTTGGATATGTAAAAAATTTCGTGACATTAGTTTCCCACTCTCTTAGGTTCCTACTCTATGGTGTGATAACATTTCAGCAATCTCCCTTGCTTCTAATCCGGTGTTTCATGCTCGAACTAAGCATGTGGAGATCGACTATCATTATATTCGAGAATTGGTCTTGGCTCATCTCATCAAGGTTAATTTTGTTTGCAGTCAAGATCAGTTAGCTGACCTTCACACCAAATCTCTTTCCAAAAGCAGATTTAGCTATCTCAAATCTAAGCTTCCTCTTGGTTCCTTAGTTGATCCCAAGCTCAACTTGCAGAGGGTGTATTGAGACTGCTAAACCAGTAACTAGTTTGTTACTACAGTAAATAGTTAGTTGTGGTAATTGTGTAATTAGTTGTAGAAATTAAGGGCAATGATGTAATGAGTCTGTGGTTATATATATCCCTTTGTACTGTCATAATTATTGATTTAATGAAAATCATTTTGTCACAGAGAGAATTATAAGTTTCTATATTGTACTGTACTTGATTCAAGACTTAACATTCCTTATGTGGAATAATACTCAACAAAATTAATGTAAAGATAAATGGATGTAAGAGCAATGTTTAGGAGATCACATCAAAAAATGAGACAAACTCAATGGTTCACATACATGTACACATTACTTGACATACAGATGATTTTTCCATATTTAAAACACAATCGTAGTAACTTTTTAAAGCTTCTCTCTCAGTGTGGCAGGTTACCACTCGTTTGGCACCTTATACAGAATTTTAAATTGACTCTAAACATATTACCTCCACTAAATCATTCTTGAGTTGATCATATAAGATAGAGCATATCGATCAGGATCTTGAAATAAAAATAAAAAACGGATATTGACCAATCAGAATTCATTAATTAACACTTTGTTTTGTACCAAAATACATGGATATCTATTGATGTTGGTCATTACGACTGTATCAGCAGCAATAGTGAAAGACATATCTATATCCTGTTGAGGAATCAAGTCCAATTATTCTTGACACTGATGAGACTGTGTGAGGAAGGAAACCTTTCGGCTTTTGCTGCTTTATCAAAGTGTTGGAATGGATGCTTGTCACATCTTTCAAAGTTTCTGGTGATGAGGAAATTCCAAAATATATATTGGGTCAATTTTCAAAATGCTTGCGCCTTTTTCTATCTTATTCTGCATGCTCTCTCCTAGAACACAAGAACCAGATCTTTGGGGCTACTTCTTATTGGGACACTCAAAAGATTATATATATCTATATACGTTTGTATACATGTTTAGACAGGCCCTTTAAGGGAAGATAATTTCATTTTTTTTAAATGGGGATTAGTTGTGGGACCCGTTCTACATCAAACTTCAATGATTCAACCCGTCTATTTTATAAGTCTCGATTCATAAATCATTCTTGCAAAAATTCAATTCTATCAAAATCATTTGCCTATTTAATTATCACAATGAAATTATAGAACAAACAAAGTGTTCGTCAATTTCTTTGAACTCAATTAGATGTCTCATATATATCCGATTTGGCCAATATTTTGCAAAAATTATCTAAGAAGTACAACTTGAAAAATAAACTGTTCGGATCTTTGAAGTTCGATGTACTGTGAGCCCCACAAGGACCCCATTTAAAAAAAATGGAAATCTCTTCCTTTAAGGGCCTTCCATGTATAAATATGTGTGTGTGTGTACATGTGTGTGCATTAGAGAGAGAGAGAGAGAGAGAGAGAGAGAGAGGAGGAGGAGGGTTTAACGGTCATTTTAAAACTTGGTGCATGCTTTCACTAAAGGTGGGGACACTCATTTGCGTTTTCACATTTCAATCTTTAGTGAAAGAATCAAGCAATAGACCATTGCCCAAATGCATATTTAAACCCTTCACACCCAGCTGTCCCATGGAAGCCAAAGCACTTAAACTTATCGTAAGTTGTAGCACAAAAAGCATGGCCACCACCACCAGCCAAACTACAGCACCCAGCAACAGCACCACCGCTGCTGCCGTCATTTGCTTCTCCAAGTATCTTCATTCGCTGTCCCAAACACCCCACAGGCTTAGGAGGAGAATGCTTGCCACATGGACCCCTGACGAAGAGCTGAACCAAGTGAGGCAAAGGTCAGGGGCAGACATGAAAAGGAAACTCAAGTGGTATGATTTGATGGCCCTCGGCGTTGGAGGAATGCTTGGTGTTGGAGTCTTTGTCACAACTGGACCTGTCGCCCACCAGACGGCTGGTCCTTCCGTCTTCATTTCCTATATCGTAGCTGGAATGTCAGCCCTCCTTTCTTCCTTGTGTTACGCTGAATTCTCGGTCCAAATCCCTGTTGCAGGTGGTGCCTTTAGTTATCTCCGATTGACCTTCGGTACGTACATACGTATGAAAATTTATTTAATTAGCCTACTTATTAGCTAAATATATAAATATATTATTCAGCTTCTTCTTTGTTAATTACTTTCATTTGTATAATGAAGGAGAATTTGTGGGTTACTTTGCTGGGGCTAATATACTTATGGAGTACGTATTGTCGAACGCCGCTGTTGCCAGAAGTTTTACTGAGTATTTATCCTCTACATTTGGAGAAAATGATCCAAGGACATGGAGAGTAGAAGTGAATGGTTTGGTAAAGGGATATGATCTGTTGGACTTCCCAGCTGTTGCTCTTGTTCTTATTCTCACTCTCTGCCTTTGCCATAGGTTACATGATCTTCCTACCTATAATTTTTTTGCCCTTCCTTCTACTATATATTATATTTTACTTTCCTATTTTCATAATCTATGTGACCAACATTTTTCAACTGGCAAGAACTTTTTTAGAGTATTTTACACTAAAAAAAGTCCAAATATTTATCACTTACCAATTTTTTTTTTTTTAGTATATTACCATTGCATATTGATAATAATTTCTCTAAGTGTTTTTTTTTAGGAACTTTAACGAAAAGCTTCCGGTACTGTTCACTTTAACGAAAAACCACATTTTTACACTAAAAAGTCAATACTGGTACTATTCACTTTGCCCTTTATTTTGTCCTTATCGTTAAAACTCAAAGTTTTCATGTCATTTTCATTAGTTTTCCTTTTCTTTTTTTTTGGGTTCTCAAGTGATGGTATCTTTAATTTGTTTGAGTGGATCATGAAATGATGGGTGATTTATATTTTTTTTTTTATTATTAATAATGCAGCACAAAGGAAAGCTCCCTGTTGAACTTAATTATGACAGTCTTCCATGTGGTTTTCTTTGGATTTATTATAATTGCTGGTTTCTGCAATGGGACTACCAAAAACTTGGTGAAGCCTAAAGGAATTGCTCCTTATGGTGTTAAAGGTGTTCTTGATGGGGCAGCTAGGGTTTACTTCAGCTATATCGGCTATGACTCGGCTTCAACCATGGCGGAAGAGATCCAAAACCCTTTGACGAGCTTGCCAATTGGAATCGTTGGTTCCGTTGTCATCACCTCTGTGCTTTATTGCCTCATGGCCTTGTCCTTGTGTTTGATGGTTCCTTACAACAAGGTAACATTTTTTGTTAAAAAAATGAATACTATATGCAAGTGGTTGATTCGCCCCGGTGGATAGGGCTTTTATCTTCAACTCACTATGTCCAAATTTCAAATTCTCTCTCCTTTTAGTCTAACTTAGGTTAGTATTTTTGCTCTATTTCTAATGAATGATCTGGAATTAATCGTCGAAATGCATGGATTGATAGATAACAGAAAAAGTGGCATTTTCAACGGCATTCAAAGAAATTGGTTGGGGATGGGCAAGCAATGTGGTAGGGGCAGGTGCAAGCTTGGGGATTGTCGCTTCACTTTTGGTAGCAATGTTAGGCCAAGCAAGATACCTTTGTGTCATTGGAAGGGCCCGGCTGGTGCCCTCATGGTTAGCCAAGGTCCATCCTTCAACTGGCACTCCATTGAATGCCACCCTTTTCTTGGGTAATTTAGTAAACCTTTGAGTATATTCCCCGTAGGCATGTAACAACTGTCACGCTTACGGGAGAGTTCAACTCTTTATGTACTTACAAGTACTGATCTTGAATTGATTTTTAAGTGTTGAAAATGCACCCCTTTGATCACACAAGATTAGGAACGGTTAAAGAAAAAAATAGAGTAGAAAACCGAACAAACTGATGAATATCCTTTGCTCCTAAATATGATGCAGGACTTTGCACAGCATCAATTGCGCTCTTCACCGACCTCGAAATAGTAATAGAAATGATCTCTATCGGCACGCTCTTGGTGTTCTACCTTGTGGCGAATGCTCTCATTTACCGGCGATACGTGATCATTAGCAACAACCCTCCATTTCAAACTCTCATGTTCCTCTTCCTCCTCTCCTCAAGTGCTATTGGCTTTTCCATGTCATGGAAGTTCCAGCAACAATGGTGGGGGCTACCGCTTTTCGGGGTGTCTACAGTCACCATCATTGCCTTCTTCAACTACGCAGTTCCTTGCGTTCGCAATCAGATAGGGTGGTCGATGCCATTCATGCCATGGCCTGCTGCACTGTCCATCTTCCTTAATGTGTTCCTCATGACGACACTGAAGAACTTCTCGTTCGAAAGGTTTGCAATATGGGCATGTTTCGTAACGCTGTTCTATTTGTTGTATGGTGTTCACTCAACCTATCAGGCAGAGGAGATGGGGAGTGGTGAGGATGAAGTGAATCCAAGCTCAGCTGTGCAACAAACTAAGCTAGACAATATGCAAGTACTTTGACTAAATTATGTAATATCTTCTTTCTTCTTTGTTTCTATTTTTTGCTTCCTATAGCAGTTTTTGTGGTATTTAAGTTTGGGTTTAGGAGTTCCAATCAAGCAAAAAGGAATTCCAATGAAACAAAATAGCAAAGTTAATTCTGTATGAAATTGCCATATTAAAACAAAGAGTAATGGAAAACCAAAGTGCTGTCTATGTGTGTTGAGAGATTCTCGGACAGGAGCTTCCGTGACACGTCATTCGCCTGCAACTGGTTCCCACACCAGTCTATTTGAAGGTGGGATCACCTTGTCTGTGTGTCTTGAGCGGATTATGACATACATAGGGAAGCCCCTGCCCAAGAATTTTTTTTCAAAGCAAGGATATATATTCTGTACTTTTTTTTTTTCTGCGGGTTTCCATTTTTGCTTCATCTGTAACTATCATCACAGAAACTCTTAATGAGAGCGGAAAAAAGATGATTGGGATCACTAAGCAAGTAAATGGTGGACACTAAACTAAAAGAATATCATGGTCCAAGGAAAAGAAAGGGGGGAATTATGAACCTCTAGGAAAAAAAGTCAACTTTTCATGTTTTAATCATTTTTAATGTATTATTTATCTTCTTCAACTCTCTAAATCTCTCTCACTCTTAACAACAAAATCCTAACCAATGAAACTACAAATACATCAATTCAGAAAAATTATTTTGGGTTTTTATCACAAATGGTCACTGAAATTGACCATTACCATCAAGATTGGTCCCTAAAATTGAAAATCAATTAATGTAGTCCCTAAAAATATGCGTCACAAATCAATGTGATCCTTCCGTCACAATTCTGTTAAAAATTTCGTTAAGTGCTGATGTGGCCCCACAAGATTTACGGGTTTTTATCACAAATGGTCCCTGAAATTGACCCACACCATCAAAATGGTCCTTAAAATTGACCCACACCATCAATATAATCAATCAATGTAGTCCTTGATCTATTACAAATCAATATGATCATTCCACCACAATTCTGTAAAAAAAAAAATTGTTATGTGCTGATGTGGGTTTAATAATTAATTAAAAAAGTTGTCTAAAGACCTTTTTGCACTAGAATTTTTTTTCTTATAGTAGGGCCTTCTTCGAAGAGAGCTCCCTTCCATAAATTTTCAAAGGCACAAGGCTTAACCAAGGCCTAAGAGGGGGTGTGGAAATAGTTTTCAACCAACAATGGACGCATCTCGATTATAACCTCATTATCTCAAAGCAGACCTCGTTGTTCTTTGCATTACCAGACCACCAGGGAAGCGCCAAACAAGCTCTCCAAGATAGGTTGTGAGGATGTTGATCGCCTAAATGTTAACGGTGATGTCCCATAAGTCATTGCCAATGGGCCAAGCTGTCAGCAAAAGTGATCTCGATTCAGGTTCAATTCGATGAATGGTGTCGAAGTGTGTAAAGATGAGTATATTGAGATTTTTTTTTTTGAGAATAGAGAGTGAAGGAGGTATATAAATGTGGATTGGGATTGGAGGACTGGGCTTTGGGTTGACAATTTTTTTATTAACTATTAAATTATTAAGCCTATTTGTAATTTTTTTTTTTTTAATTTAATTAGACTTGTGTGACCCATTTATGTGTCACATCAGCACGTAACATAATTTTTGACAGAATTGTGACGGAATGATTTCATTGATTTGAGACACTTACTTGAGGGACTACATTGATCAATTTTCAATTTCAGGGGCCATGTTGATGTCGCAGGTCAATTTCATAAACCATTTTGATGTCATGAATCAATTTCAAACACCATTTGTGAGAAAAAAAGGACTTATGGGGCCCATTTATGTGCCACATCAACACTTAATAGATTTTTTAACAGAATTGTGACAAAATGACCACATTGATTTGCGACACCTATTTTCAGGGACTATATTGATTGATTTTCAATTTCAGAGACCATCTTGATTGTTAGGGTCAATTTCAGGGACCATTTGTGATAAAAACCCAATTATTTTTTACAAATGAAACATAAAATCGACATTTTAGAAGCTTCACATAAGGTAAGACTTCATACTTTTCATTGTTTTAGTAATTTCAACGACATTGGAAATTATTTAAGCCTGCTTTTGCTTCCAAAAATACATGCGTTATTTAAGCTATAAGCTTGTGTTATTTAAGCTTTTCTAATGTACTTGTAGATATTTATGGGTTCTGATAACCCTGCTTGCGATTCTCCAAATGCCTGCTTGGGAAGCAAAATCAGGGTTCCAATAAAAGCTCCAATCAAAGAGGTACTACCTTCAATGGATTAGTTTGATCCAAATCTTGATGAGATTATCCGCGTGCTTTTTTTTCTTTTCCATTTTGATGAGCTTATCGGGTGTTTTAAGACTATTTTTAATTAAAAAGCAAATGCGTAGTATATTAAGTATGTTGGGGTTATTCAATAATATATCAGGGAGGCTGAAATGCTTATGTGAGTCTTCCCAACTCTCGAAGTGGTGGAGTGTCATGACGAATCCATCCATTGGTCCCCTTTTTAAGGAAAAAAAAAAAAAACCAATGTCGGAAATGTTAATATAATAAACCTTATAAGAATGTATGAAACAACAATTCGAGAGTGAAAACAACTTAAACTCGTCTTCGGGCTTTAGCTTTTCGTTCTATTTTGTAAACCGTTGTATGGTACATCTTTCCCAGCCTTTCTCTATCCTTCTTCTCTATTGGTTATCAAGTGAAAGTTAAGACATGGGAAATGTCCAACCATTCGAAATTTCGGGTTTCAAATTGCGTCGGGCCGAGTTCGTTGAGTTTCAAATCGGGCACCTTCATATTATTACCATAAACCCAAGGCAAGTAGGTTAAGCTTGATTTGATTTGTAAATGCACTTTTGAGTTTGGTTGTAAAAAGACTCTGCACCAAACCTAAATCGATCCGGTGGTTGCTTTTAGTTTTATAGAACCTAAATCGAACCTAAAGAATTTACACAAGTTTTTGTGAATATTTTGACGATCCAAATTATCTATCTTCTGCAAAAGATAGACAAATTCAAAACCATTAAAACATTCATTTGTAGTAAAAAAAAATAAACGAGTATGGCTGTACAAAGAAATCCTAAACACTTAATCTGACGGTCATATGATTTCAGATTTGGATGGTTTTTTATAAACATGGTTTGAGGGAAGGCCTAAAAGATTGACATTTTGGATTGTTGAAATCCATTACAAAGTGTGCCCCACAAAAACTTGTGTCAAAAGTTGAGTAAAAAAAATATTGTCACGGATCCTTCCCATATATATATATATATATATAGTGTGTGTGTGTGTGTGTGTGAAATGAATGGAAAACATTGCAGAAACAAACCAAATGGAAATGAGTGTTTTAGGGCTAATTGATTAGCTTGCAAGCAACCATATAATACAAGAGAAACAAATGAAATTTCTTTAATTTTAGTTAGCATCAGAAAACACATCTCTGTCTCAGGTGTGCTTCACCTATCTATCAGTATCTGATGGAAACACAAAACCATTTCACTGATGGAAGATTAAATGAAAGCCTTCTGCAAGAGATACCCCAAGCGTTTTACATCACAATCTTCGTAGCCAAAACCGACTTCTATAACGCTCGATTTGGCTGACAGTTCACATAATCCCACAAATCTACCAACTTAAATGTTCAGAACCGTGAATCAGTGAATCAATGTACAAGTTTCAAAAGAAATCTACCATAGTTTCTCATCACCCTACAAATCTGAGTTCTTGTTAAGACCAGAGCAATCTCTTTCTTCTTCAAGGCACACATCCTACCAATACAAAACATAAATCCTAAATCATTCATTAATCTTGAAAGCAAACTTACATAAACGAGCCTCCGCTCTGCTGCTCAGATCACTCCATCTACGAATCGTCAAGCGAGACGACCTTCATCTTCTTCTTCTTGGTTTCCCACAATGCATTCACACAAGCATCCACCATCTGCTTCTGCGATTCCATTATCAGCTGATTTTGCTTCATCTCCATCTTCATTCTCATCTTCGCCATCTCCCCGGCCATCTCCATCTTCCTCTTCTCCATCTTCACAACCACTTCTCCCAAAAACTCTATCGAAGACGCCATCGCTTCAATCGGATCATCCATCCCTTTCCCAGATGAACTCCCACCTAAATCTTCAATACCAACGCCATTAGAATGCAAACTCCCTTTGAATTTCCGATTAAATCCGCTCCCTGAACCAACTCCATTGCTGCCACCACGCTTCGAGATAAGCTTGGGATTAAACTTGTCGTTACTTTTACCGTAACTCTTGCTCCTAAAATCTGAAGGCCAGAAATTCCTATCCCCCAATGATTTTACAGGAAACCCACTACCACCATCACTTCCTCGACTACCATATCCATCAAAACCAGCTGAAACTCCTGAATTCGGACCTCGAACAAGATTTTTGACCCGAAACCAACCTCCGAATCCGGAACCTTTTGAGGTTGTCTCATCTGGGTCACTCAAATTTGGATCAGAATCAGCTAAATACCTGAAACTTTCATCATTTCTGACCCGAAACCCACCTCCATATTCAACAGCGATGCGGTTTTCCGGATCTGGGTTGGACCCGAAAACCAAAGGAGAGTCGCATTCCAAGCCGATCATAGGCTGAAACAGATCAAAGGAGGAAAAAAAGGGTGCCGGACCTGGGTGAGTGGAAGCGCGCTCTTTCTCAGTCCGAAAGCGCCTCCGGAGCTTCTCCATCTTGTGACGGCACTGTATGGCGGTCTTGGGGGAAGAGACGAGGGGGCATCGGTCGTTGACGGAGGACGCAACGGAGTCCCAGTCGGCAGATTTGAGGTTGGATCGGCCGAGAGCTAACCATCGGTCCTTGTAGAGGGAGATGAGGGCGTGGGACTCGTCGGGGGTCCAGCAGGGTGGTGGGAACTTGCGGGGTTTGGGTTCGGTGGGTGAGGCCATGGTGGGTATGAAATTCGGTTCGGGTGTAGGATAAGGAGGAGGAAGAGGGAAGGGGTGTAGGTTAGGAGAGGAATGGTGGAGGAGGTGGAGGTTGTGGAGGGCATAGTAGTATTAATTTGGGGGGAGAGAGAGTGGGTGTGATTGGGTAATGCTAATGTGCGCAGGTGGAAGCAGGATGCAGTCTCTGTCCTGTCGAGGGGCTACTCCGCCCACTACTGTCTAGTGTCGACTGCTACCAAAAAGTTGGTGGGCAGGCGGTGGTGCCTCTCTCTCTGACTTTAAACCCCCTCTTTCTGCTCACTCTTCTCTCTCACTTGAATTACTTTGGGCCTTGAGCTGGGCCTTAAAAAGCAGTAAGATTTGAAATTAAGAGGTTCAAAAGACAAAAAGCGGGGATTGAACCCGACGTGAATCGAACACGCAACCTTCTGATCTGGAGTCAGACGCGCTACCATTGCGCCACGGATCCGATGCTGATAGTTCCTTGCACATCCTAATATATACTACTTCTCTGGAATGAGAAGAATCTTAGAGATCAATTCATCTCAGCCATTCATCGTACATCGTGCGGCTAGCTTTCGTTAGGTACTGTTTTTGTTCAATTTTAAATTAAAAAAATAAAAATAATTTCTTGCCTCAAAATGACTAATGAACGAATAGGATAAACTGATCCCTAGGATCCTCACCAAAGAGGATTCGGATAAGATCCTATTCCGTTTCTCTATTATAGTAATTGACCTTGTTTTTGGGTGAATGTTCTTGTAGTGTTTTGTTTCCTTTTGCAACAATGCAATTGTAAATGGATAATGCTTGGGAGACCAAATTTGCAAATCAAATTATGTGTCACCAATAGAAAATAAGCACATAAATCAATACTAGGTAATAATAATCTAATCATCAACTTCCACATCATTTGGTTTATAGTTACAAATCTGTTTGAGATTTTGATACGAGTTTTTGGTACGTTAACTAGAATGGAATATGAAGTTATTTATCTCTCGTTCTCTACAACTCCTTCCCAATGAGCTCCAAAGTTTGCATACCCCCTCTCTAAAGGAATACAAATGGACGTTGTATCTTTCGAACTATGCTACTGAAGGGCACAAGGTACAAGTAGAAGCCATTTTTTTCAATACAAGCTCGGGTTAACTGGTAACCGGAACCGGAATCCCATCTTCGGTTTTGTCATAAACACCATCCTGCTTCATGTATCAATTTTTGCCAAGAATGGTTGCAGCTAGTAATTTATTTGCCATGCTCGACATAACAATTTACGTGATAACATAACACACTACGTTGATAGAAGAGTTTGAGTACCGCAGTGTTACTATTTTTCAGACCGAGGCAAAGACTAAAGAGAGGCATTACGCCATATAATATACTTCATTAACTCTTCGACCACTAGAAAAGAAGAAAATATTTGTCAGGTTTTACACGTAAGAACATAAAATTATCCAACTGACCCATGTGACGAAAAACCCTGCCTGACGCACAGCTCTGATAAAATGGGGGATCTGTGCCCCCATCCTGGTAATTATTGTCCGTCTACCAGCTTTGTTATGAGGGTTAACAACTTTCACACAATTTGACAAGCTCTGTTGGGTCCATTGGATTGCCTCCAGTAGCCCCAGCAGCACTAAGGAAACCAATAGCTTCATCTACTCTCTCTGCAAATTCCACGTACCTATCCTCGGCCGCCAGGTAAAATTAAAAATGGTAGCAGAAACTTCTAGGTGTCTGACTCCACCAGTATTTGCCGATGATAAAGAACTTCATTTTACCAAGGACACAACAGAGCTTTAATTATACAAGAAGAACCAAATCTTGGCAATCTGTTGCACGCTCCAGAACATGAAGAAGAGTATAACTGACAACATTTTAGACTACTGATATGGTGCTCGACGTGTATGTAGCTTTCTGGGTCAGATGGAGATGCAAGATGCCTACAAGTGCTGGCTAATTGCCAGATAGCCTAAAGATATGTTGCAAGTGTTCCAACATGAAAATCAAGATATGATTTATAACAGATACCTGTTTCCTTGCTCACTATGCTCTATAAAGTCCAGATTCCAATCTGAGACTCTCTGCGTGGCAGCAGACCCACCAGTGGCAAATGCTCTAAGGAGATTCAGTGTGCCAACAGATTGGAGGTACGCTCTGAGTAACCTTTGTGGATCAGGTCTTCTAGATTTCTCATCGAAAGCATCACCGTTGACATTGTTTCTCCAATAACTTGGGAGTTTCACGCCATCTCTAACCTCAAATGGTTCAAACCTAGGCCTTCCAAACTGGCCGGCCATTCTTCCAACCGGTCATATAAAGTAAATATCAGATTCTGTAAGTGACGTTGCATATGCTGGATTATCAGGGCCTGTCTAGTGACAGAACCCAAAGTTAAACATAGTGAAGCAACTTAGAATTTGGCCATCATGTGAAGGGTTCGACGTAAGTAATAAGATACTTATACTAAATCAAGTAGAGGCCTCCTCCATACACAAACACCCAGAAACTACCTGATCAACTGAGTCTGAAGGAAGTTCAACTTGCCTTGTGTTCCTTTTTCAAATAAGTGTATGGGAGATAGAAACCGGAAATGCCTCCTTTCAAAAACTACTATGCATGAGACAAACAGCACAAAAACAAATCAGTAGTTCAAGGAAATGCCAAAACAATGTTACAGTAGAATTCTTGGACCATATATTAGATCCAGTGGCAAGTTTCCTGATAAAAATAAAATAAGACAACCTAAAAATAGGCTTTCCATGTTATTAGAAGTAGGAAACTGGGAATGTGGGTTTGCACAAGGGAGTGACATCCTAGCAAACACAGTACTAGTTTCTAATGACAAGGGTAGTCGCAATCAAAATCCTCAGTGTTCAACAAGTTTCCTCATAAATATCCTGTGCTTACAACAAATTATACAATGAATTGCCAAATGAAAAAAATTAAACCCAACAACAATATTCAAATGACAAAATCGTAAGCTACATAATCACTGCAATGATACACCAATGAATACATTAGATATGTATTATGATGACTGCTAATCTTCATAACAGGGTTGGATACTTGGCATCAAGAAAGTCTCTGAGTGTGCGAGCAGCTTTCTGACCGCCCATTAGTTCCTCTAGCTTCTCCACCGGCATAAGAGCGAGTTCTGCCAAGCTCTTACACCCATCCATTATGGCCCTGTAATTTGAATCTGTAACACCTGGGAGTCGTCTCAAAAACTCCACCGCAGATGTATTGTAGTTTTCAGCCCTGAAAATTTACAGCACCCCCTCAGATTTACATTATGAGTAAGAAGTGATGAACAAACAAACCAAAGCTCAATTAATGACGAGGCATTCCATGGTCAGGTCAGTGACTCAAGTATTTGACAGGGAACGACTGATGTGGTTCTACAAATACAATTCCCTCTCACGGAACACGTAATCACTGGTGACTAAATGTTTTTATCACCATAAATATGCACTGATGATTTTATTTTTATTGAATGAAAAAATGCATGAGGAGGGCCCTGTGTAGACCACGTGCTATGCTAAAAAAGAGTTAGTTCTCCCTATGCCTATTCTAGGAGTATGAAAGATTTGACTACAAGCTTAAGAAGCTACGATTACAACATGCAAAAACGAGTTGCATCTCACCTCACATCATCCTCCACAATTCCATCTTCAGAGGGTACACCAACTCTAGTTGCTTTGCTCTCGTCAGGTTCATCCTGATTTGCCTTAAGAGTAGCAAATGTGTCAGCAGTAGCATGCAGACTGCGAGACCAAATGATTCGCAACCGGGGGAAGTGTAGAACAAGCAACGACAGCTTAGATATAATACTATTTGGTGTGACATCATCACCAATATCACTTGCGGACTGCAACCAAATATCCAGCAACATATACCATCTTAGCATTAGGCCGACCAAGTAAACAATCTCTAAAGATAAGATTCAGATTTACCTGAAAGGAGAAACTTTTATCCTGTGAAAATTCAATCAGGAGAACAGGTATTCTATAGTATCGAACCATTGTTTCCACTTGGTGATAAAGACGACCTGATGTGAAACTCATAAAGAGATCTTGGATACTCTTTCTCTCCACACATATCAGTGGAGAAAGGATATAATCCCCAACTTCCAAAGTTACAGGTATTATGCGCATGCCTTTCTGGTGAAGAACATTTGGAAGGCTGCTCATGAACTCCCTCATATCCACTATGACCTGAACGATTGAGAAGTCTTAACAAACACTGGCCTTCTAGTAAAGGAGATACAAAACATAACACATGATCAAGAATGCACCTGCATTTCCTTCTCAGCAACCTTTCTTCCCCCCTCTTTTCTGGTTAAAGAATTTTGGGATGACAAAGCTTGTGGTTCTTGGGAAGAATTCAATCCCAAGCAGTTCCCATCCTGATGTCAAATTGAGGAGAGACCCGCGCAGATATAGAAACATAAGTATCGCATAGATATCGACTGTAATATTCAAAATTCATCAAAATGATTCAAGATACATTGTTAAAAAATGTTATACCGACAGACAAGTGCCCACTGGGAAATCAGTCTTTAAGTACCACATATTTAACCCAGTAGTGTATGCTTAAATGATTATAGCCAAAAGAACAAATACATAAAACATAAATGCAGCTACGTATTAAAAAGAAGAAACTACTCTTCCTTGTATACTCGGGAGTAGCTTAAAGAAATCATAATAGAGCAGTAGTTCATACGGTCCAGAACGCTAAAGGTCGAGCACTAAGAAATAAGTATATAGAAATCCTAAACAGTTTTCATAAGCACTGTTTGGTTTACTGAAGAGAATTCACATTTCCAGTCGTGAGTCTTAATTATAATACTGCAATATTAATACCAGAAACGGAATGTAAACATTGATATACATACCAGTACATTTGCAACAAACAGTCCCAAAGAAGATTCTCCATAGGAAAAAAAAAATCAAACCTGATCAACTGGTATCATCATTAGTGACTTCTGCCTAATCAAAGATTCAAACGCTCCATTTTCCCTTCTTATACTCGCCTCAAACTTTTGCACCTCAGAAGAATCTTCGTAGAAAATAAAATAAACTTTCAACTTCTTTGAGGGGCTCTCAGCTTTATGAACTTCAATTTCTCTGACAAAAGTCATATCTGGGTGGTAAACAATGATAATAGAGGGTCTCAAAATGTCCAGTATAGGTTGACCACTTTCAAGAGCATAAAAGTGAACTGGAGGTAGTGGCTTAGCATTTATTGTTCCAGTTGAATCCACTACTCCAGTATGCTTCCTCAACACCCCTTCATCTACAGGGTCAATCTGGCATGTAGGTTCAGTAGAATCAGCAGTCACCACCTGATTGAGTTCATATTCTTGTCCTTCATCCTCTGAATCCGGTATAACAAGATCATCAGGTATGACTTCTTTTTTATCATTATTACTGGCTTTATTCCCCAAACATTTAACCTTGGCAAGGCTGTTTTTGGTCCTCACTTTTCCCCTACCCTTTCCACGTCCTTTGCCACTAACAAGAAGAGGAGGATCAGCTCCAACAGCATCATCTTTTTCGGCTTTCCTTTGAATTTCTGACGATGAAGCCAAAAGCACATCATGTTCCTGGTTGTTTACGCAGCCAGCTTCTGCGTTCTGTGGGGATTTTGAAGGAACTACTTTTCCCTTTCCCTTTCCCTTTCCATGTCCTCTACCACTAACAAGAAGCTGAGGATCATCTCCAACAGCGTCATCTTTTTTAGCTCGCTTTCTAATTTCAGCAGCTGCAGCCAAAAGGGCATCATGTTCCTGCTTGTTTACGCTGCTAGCTTCTGCATTCTGTGGGGGTGCTACGTGAACAACTCCATTGAGAACCCCAAAACCTTTGGGATTCTTTGATTTCTTTTTATACCGTGTATGCAAGTCACGGAGCTCTCCCTTTCCTAGCAAGTAGTTTTCCCATTCCTCCCGCATGACCTTCACAAGAAAATACACCATCAATTGGTTGATAAGCTTTTATATAAGCTTATGCATAATTGATTCTGAAAAGCCAATTGATACTTAAATAATAGAAAACAGAAATACAATCTTAGACTGCTTAAAGAGTTACAGAAAATGTGTGGAACTATATAATTAACGATATCCTTGCACAACAATGCCCAGAAACCTATTCACAAATGCACTTTCCTTAAGAACAAAATGTCTTAACATACAAGTTATAATTTCATCGAAATTAACATGAGCTTGTGTATTTGAAGGTTTAGGTTAAAGTTAAACCTCTAAACAATCAAATCAAGACCACGATTGCATATCCTTTGTGTTGATTCTCAAAATACTAGCACCTATTTGTCAACAAGACCAAGCAAGCATGTCGAACAAGCAAAAATCCCACTTAATCAGCAGAAGTGTTTGAGATCACCACAATTGCAAGTCTCCAGATTTCATTTATTGGACAGTTTATATACAGTACAAGTCCAAAGAAACAAAGTTAACCTAACACTTCAAAATGAACATAAAAAATTAAGGGGAAAAAAAAAAAACCTTCTGTGGTCCATTGGTGATGAAATCTTCAAGCTGCATGCATGAACGTTCATCTTTGCATGCCACTAGAACAATACCACTATAATCATCATCACCTTCAACCAAAAGTTCCTCTCTTGACGAAGCCTGTCGCCTTTCCTCTTCTATCTCTTCAAGAACCTCCTGGAATTAAATTGACACATTGAAATGTTGATAAAATTATTTAATCAACTTCACTACCATCCCTATGGCCATTCTAACTGTAACAATAGAATTAAATGAGACAACTGACATAAGAAAGAAAATTAGGGTTCAATCACAACTATTAGGTGTTATGGTACATTGATCAGCCAGGCTGTGCATTCATGAAAGACAAATAACAATATGACAACATAGAAATGGGAACTCACTCACTCACTCACACGTAAAACCTTCCACTTTGGTGCCTCCTCTAAAACTTCATCTAAAACTATCCTACTACTTGTACTGGTCGACGATGTGCCTCCAACTGTTACATATGCAAATAAGAAAAGTTCAAAAAACACAATATAAAAACTGAATAACACCACACACAGTAATAATTCCTCACCTTGCTCATTATCATCATCCCCTTTCAATTTTCTTTTCTTGCCTTTCAAACTCTTACTCTTATCACTTAATTTCACACCATCTGATGCCACAAACCGATACACCCTTTTCTTTGAATACTCAAATATCTTATAGCTCGACTCTGCAAATATCCAGACTGATCGAAAACTCTCTGACACACGTAGTGTATCCAAGTATTTCAAATAAGTTACCGCATCATATCTACCAAAACAAGAACATTTCATTAATCGATTGCCACTACTGACCCAAAATGTATTTCTCCGAAAACTAAAGCTAAAACAAAATCTCAAATACTAGTTGAATCATATCGGCCTTATCAATCAAAAACACAAACCCAATGCAAGTACCTGACAAGATAATCCAAGAGCTTTCTAAGAGTCTTTAAATCGGAGACGAGTTGCTTAGTCTTCTTCCCCAAGGTATGCCAAATGGGGTCCAATTGCCTCCTCACAATCTCATCAAACGACTTAAACAACCCGTTCTCCAGCGTCAAATCCTCCACATCAACCTTATTGGTCTTCCTCATCTCCTTCAAGCAAGCATCCATCACCTCAATTATCGCCTTCTGAATTCCCACCATGTGTTTGGTCATTGGCACCCGTATATCCACCACCTCCGGCGGCTGCCTCTCCAGCTCCTGCGACACATCCACATGGAACCTCGGCCAGAGGTGCATCTTCCGGAGGTACAAGCACTTCATAATCCTCTCCGCCTTGGCAAACCCAGAAACCATGGAATGGGGTTTGTCAGAAAACGCGCGAACAAACGCCGTTTTGTTGAGGGAGCGGAAAATCCGGACGATAAATGCTTCGGTGGAGGTTTCGGTGAGGGAATGAACGGTGGGGATGATGATTCCGGCGATTTGGGAGGTGGGTAATTTGCTGGTGAGGAGGTCGACGATGAGGATGCGGGGAGTGATGAAGAAGACATTGGAGGAGGTGTATAGGGAGTGGCGGTGGTGGGAGGGGAGGTCAGCGGAGATTTCGGGGATGGGGTTGGGGTGGAAATGGTGGAGGAGTTGGGATTTGAAGAAAGGTTGGTGGGGGGAGAGGATGAGGAGGGTGCCCTGAGAAGGAGTGTGGAGGAGGAGGAGGGCGGCGATGAGTCTGGGGAGAGAGAGGCCGGAGGAGAGAACGACGAGGCCGCTGCCGTTTTGAGGATCGTCGAGGAGTTCGGTTATGATGTGCTCGTGGAATTGGACCATTTCGGGAGAGAGAGAGAGAGAGAGAGAGAGAGAGAGAGAGAGAGAGAGAGAGAGGAGTCGGAGAGTGGAGGGAGACCAAAACCAAGTTTTGAGAGGGTTTTTCAGGGTCACGGTCTCACGGGGGAGTTCGTATGCGACTGTTTGGAGGGGGTTTTGACCGTTTGGCTGGTTAATGTTAGTTACCAAATTACCATTAAGGAATCACCATTGTATTTCTCTCGTTACGTGACAAGCCATGTGATAAGTTATATAAGATAATCGATGAATAAAGAGATTCGAATTATGGGTTTATATGTGATGAAATATACTTTATGATTATTTCGTTCATTTTGTTATAGTTAATTCAAACCTATTCGGCTATTCCACATGTATACCATTATGGCAGTGGCACTCGCATATATTGTACAATACGCTATGTTTGGATTCGAGATTTTCAAGTTATTAAGAGATTAAGGTCAAGTTAGAAGAAATGGACCACAAAAAGTAAATAGTCGATATTAGATGATTCTCCATACCAGCAATACAAAAAGACATGAGAAGAATTTGCCAATCCCTCTTATATGTATTACTAATGCTCATATGGGGAATTTGCTAATCCTTTATTCATTCCTTACTAGTTTGACATCAATCCCTTGAGACTTGAAAATCCATTGAGAGTAAAAAATCCCTAACCCCAAACATAGCTAAAGAGTTTTAGAACTAAATTGGTATCAAAACTATCCATCTATGATAGTTGGCGGGTCGCTTCAAGCATTTGATTTTAAAATAGAACTGAACCGTTGATCTTTCTTGATTGAATTCTTGACTATGCAATCAGTTTTACTTGTTTTAATTTTCATTAAAGCTTTATGCAAGTTGTTTTAAGACCTCACTTGGAACTACTTTTAAAATGGCTGAAAACGTTTTTTGTCAAAAAGTTTTTGGAACAAATCTTTTGAAAAAATGCAAGTGAATCTTGTATAAGCACTTGAAGTGTTTCCTACAACTAGTACTTCTTGCAGAAAGCACTTTAAGTACTTTTGGAACCTAAAAACATTCTCTGAAAACGCTTTCAATCATTTTAAAAGCACTTCCAAATGAGCCCCAAGTTTGTTTAACAAGGAAACACTACATTTTGTTTAAGTGAAGTGAAACCAGCAAGACACACAAACTTTGACAAAATAAGAGAAAAGGCAGGAAAACATAAACAGCAACATAAGCAAAAACCTGCCACTCAACATTTCCATGATCAAACGATCTAGGTATTATATCTCATAAATGTATAATGTTTAACTCAGAATAATAAGAGAAAACAGCGTCGGAAAGGACTGATTTCATCGTGTATAAACACCGGTATTGTATAGATTCTTTTAATTTGATTTCATGTTTGCAGAGAGATCTCCGTGACTCGTCTTGATTCTTCGCAGAAGCAAGGGAACGGGCTTTTCCAAGACAGTCACATTGATACTGTTCCAAACCTCTGGAGTGGTCGGAAGTTGAGCAATTTTCTCGGCGATGCTCATGTCTTCTGGAAGAACAGAAGCAAAGACAGTGTAGTCTTTTTTCCACTCTTCGTGATTTGCCAGGCTTATAAAAAATTCTGGGCCAGAACCAATCCACGCTACCGAACCCCTTCTAATGGGCGGGCAAACTTCAGTCGGAATCTTCTTAAATGTGCCTCCTTGGGCTTCTAGTGTTCCTTGAACCAGTGCAAATGGAGGGCCAAAAGGAGTCTATCAAATTCACACAGGAAAAGTTATCAAATCAGTTTATTTTCCCTGTTCTTAAGTGCAGTATTGGAATTGCAAAGCGTACGTGGCCCTTCTCCCATAAACTAGCATGTATTCAGATGCGAAAGGGCATTCAAGGTAATAAACAACACAGCAGAACTAACAAATGCATATCATCAATTTTAGACCGAAGTCAAGCAATTTAATCAAGCCTTACATTTTTTATGTGGTTTCCTTCTGAATCCCATGATTGCCCTCGGCTCTCTGCACGATAAAACTGGCAGCCTGCACAATGGCGCAATGCCAACAACTCAAGAATGTAGGCTACAGAATGAGGGGCACATTCAGGGAAAAGCTGCACAAATTAATATATAGAACTAGAAATTATTAGTGTATGTCATAAATCAAACAAAACATAAATGAAGAGCAAAAATATGGCATTTGCTGAGTGGTAAAAATCAGCATTATTTGTGAACTGCATATCCCTACAACATGCCAAACGACAAACTCCATGTCTTTTTTTAGTGAGAGGTATACAGCTTATCAAATCGTAACAGCAACACAAGATCAAAACAACAATACGTCAATGAACAGATATAATTTGGTACATTATTCTTTTGGGATTAATAAATAACACTTTAGCATATCTGAACATGAGAGATTACAAAATCATATCATTTAATGTGCACATATACCACATCATCTCAATTTACACCAATTTTAAAAATACTGTTTTTTTCTTTTTTCGTTTTTGGTTATTTTTAAGCGAAACAAAAGGCTTACAATTTATGAAGTTTACTTTTCAAAAGAATTTGTTGTTTTGTCAAGGGAAATTTCTAATCTTGATGATGTTCTCTCATGTTGCTATTCATTCATTGTTAAAAAAAGCGGGCAAGAGCCATAAACAAGAATTGAGTTTCATGGAAATACCAAATTTTTAGCAATGTCTACGAAATCTCTCTTGAGCTATTGAACCAAGTCAGAAATATAACACAAACATAAGTCCATGTACGCAAAAGTTAACTCCAGAGATTGCACTCTGACTGGTGCATTTAAATTTCCCTCTGGCCATAGCGATTCATGTTTCATTTGCAAATAGCATTTTCGTATATTGTAACCAAAACGAAATAAGAAAAAATGAGTTAAAAATCCTGATGGCACCAACACTTACTTTTATATGAAGAGTTCCATATTCTGTTTCCAAGCCAACAATGCCCTAGAAAGAGAAAAGATAGGCACATCAAGAGCATATTAAGTTGGTCATACCATCATACAACCAATTTCTGGAAAACCAACAACAAACGAAGAAATCAAGATACATATTCTACAAAAATGGTTGACTTCTGACTACATAATCTACACCAGTAGTATATTAAGTTAATCATACATTCCCTGTTGACTGCTCTTCAAACTCCAATGTCAAATTATTGTTGATCTCTGCATTACTTTTTGTAGTGGAGTTGTTAAGATGGTAAAAGCTACAATGATGCTTTTGCCCTTTTATCTAGAGAATCGAACCTTTAGTTTCGTTTCATGAAATGCATGTGGCACAAATCATTAGGGGAAAATGCAGTAAATTTTGTACAAAGAAAGTTGGTATAACTTAATGCTTTACTAGGCATGCCCGTTTGTTGTACAAAGAAAGTTAATCATTCATACCATACACAATTACACATACAACCCGCTATCCTGTCTAAATCTTTCTAGCTTCATTTCTTATTTTGGGGAATTTTCAATTATAAAAGTGGCAATAACTAGTCAAGTAAAACAAAGAGAGAAACGAGATAGAATTTTCTGGCAGACTGAAAACAACACTAATGCACATGCAGTAGCTGAGAAACTAGCAGCAGCAGGACATGCGCTCAAGATGAGCATACTAGAACTAAAATGAATGAGCATACTAGAACTAAAATGAAGGAGGAAAACAAAAGGTTGATAGGCATATTAGTCAAACTTTTACATTTGCATTCCATGTGCAAATTGATAGGCATGAATGACGTAAAAAATCCTGGATACAAAGATATCGAGTCTTCTTTCTGTTTTATCTGAATGAGTCTTCAATTGCTACAAAGTTTACTTTATACTTAGGGATTCTGATATGAATCTAGATCATTAGCAAGATCAGAATTAGGTAAGTTCTGACCTGCACGAAAGGCGTAACAACCTGATGAGCTTGTTATCCCTAGAGTAACTTTTTTATCTGTTGTAATGAGACTTCCATTATTGGGTTACCCATATACTTTAGATTGATACAATACAAACCTCTGGTAAAATGGCCACCCGCAATCATCACTGGAATTGAGATCTCATTCAAAGACAAAAAAATCAATCACTTATCTAGAGTTTCTTTTTGTATATTATATGAATCATCCGATCTGCAAGGACCATGATTGGGAATTATTTTATCTTCTTTCTCCAAGGATGAGGCAAAACATGATCATCTTGAATTTGGGATAGCTACTAGAAATCTTAGTTTAAGACTGGATTTGTTATAAAGGCCCAACAGAAATTACATGTTTTCCAAAACCCCACTATAAGTTCTACCCATATACGTTCTGATTGCCAACTCATACTTAACTAAACCTAGTTGCCTCTTATAGGAACTGATATAATGGAAATTCCATAAACTCCAACAGTTCTACTGATTAACATTCCATGTGGGAACAAATAAACTTAAATATGACTACAAGATTCAGTATACAAAGGCCACAATAATTAATAAAAACAAATGCTCCCCAAACTTCCATACCTCTCCTTTCCCAAAGATGAGTCCAGAAGTCCACATAACTGTTTCCCCTACTTCCTGGCGCTCCGGTGCCAATGTATCTTTCTGTTTCTTCAACCAGCACTGAAGTGACAAAGTTTCAACCAAAAAGAAGTTCAAGTTAATGTACTGAAATATGGAATAAATTTGACAAAACATAATCCAAAGATGCAACCTTATCAAATAGGAAAATTTCTTCAGACTATGAAAATATGCTCAAGAAATCAATTGCACAGATTAAGACTTATTGAGCTTATATAATGCCATCCAAATCAAAACTTACACATAAATTGGATACATTCGTCGTAAACATTCGAAATTAATAATCAAAAGTTAATTCATTTGGGCAAAATTCCAGTGCCCAGATTCAAATTACCTCACCAAATTTGGAGCCGCAAGCCTCCTTGTTCCCACAAAACACATAAGAATCACACAAGCAAGGCCCATCAGTCCCAGTACACATGGATTTACACGCCTTGCAGCATTCCTCAGAAGAACTGAACTTAAACTCAGAACCCCACTTCACAGCAGCCCCCCACAGCTCCAAATTCTCAGTCCCTCTGCAACACCCTCCGCCACTTTCCCCCTCCACCCCAACGCCGCCGCCCTCCTCCACCAACGTCAACGACTCGAGCTTCGAGAATCCGTCCGAGAATGAAGAGGCGTCATTGGGTTTAAGCACCGCAGAGACGAATGTGTAGACCAGAGCACAGGAAACCAAAACCACCAAGAGGAGGACGAAAGAGAAGTAATGGGTGGCTTCTGGGTCGTTTTGCTTCCGACCCATTTGAGAATTGGGGGAGAAGAGTGAGACCCGGAAGGCGATTTGGGGTCTGTGGTCTGGATTAAGGGTAAAGAATTGAGCTTGGAGATTATGGCGTTGACTTTGGACAAAGATTGATCATGGAGAGAAAGAGGGGAACACCAGAATAGGGAACTGGGCGACTGAGTCAATGTTATATTTGTCTTTTTTAATTTTGTTTACAAAAGATATGTTGTAGGGGATCATTGTCATTTTATATTTTCTAAGGTCTGTTTAAGGACAAATTTATGGGGGAATAGATGATTAATGAAAAAAAAAAAAAACCTCAAATGTTAAAAGGGTAATTGTGTTCTAGTCATTGAATCAATTAGTTCTCGTGTTTTTAATTTGACCAATTCATCGTGATCATTTTTGTTAACTAATTAAGAATATTTCATCCAATTTTCGATTAGAAAATGCATAAACTGCTGTAAACCTATTTATAAAATTACCCATTTTAATTAAAATATTAAAATTAAAAGAAAATAACTCTCCTCCCAACCTCCTCCTATCGTTTAGCTTTCTCCCCCCCCCCCCCCAAAAACAAATTATGTCACAACCTTAATAATTTTTCATATTGGAAGTTTTATCTATTATACATATTATTTCTTATTGATTTGTATTTTTCTATAAATTTAAATTTTTTTTTTAAAAAAAAAAAGAAAGAGAAAGGGTAATATATGGCTCTCTCAATTGCGGTATGTTTCTCGATTATACAGTCGGAGACAAGGTGGTCGGGTTAATTTTCTCAAGACTACAATGATGGAACTTGTGCGGTGACAGTTGATGTCAAGGTGGATCTAGAGATGCGTTCATCGAGTTGCATGCGTGTGCGGTTAAGGTTGTGGTTTGGGTCAAGGACAAGGCAGATGATAGAGTGAGTTTGTTTAATCTTTTTTTTTTCATTATGAAATTATATTTTTTTCTATTTTAATTGAAAAATATTTTTCTATATTAAGTTATAATATTTTTTATGAACTTTTTACACAGAGGTTGGATGGATTGTCCTTAATTGACTAACGGAAATAAACACAATGACTAATTGGCCAACTGAAAATACGGGAACTAAATTGGCCAAATGACTATAACACATGGACTATTTGACATTTAAGCCAAAGAAACATCCAAATCAAATATTAAACGAGAAGTTTGCATATACCACATGATCTTTAAGGGTTTCTGCATCGTTGGAGCTAATGTGCCACTTAAATCTTATTTTAGGGTGTGTTTGTTTCCCTTCACTAGCCCTCACTGGACTGGACTAGACTAATAGTTAGTCCAGTCTCATGTTTGTTACTTCACAGGACTAGCTTTAGTGGGAGTAAGCCGGACTCGCCTCGACTAAGGACCGTGCTAGACGGTCTTAGCGAGAGACGTCGCGAACCATGGGACTAGCTAATCTTTTCGATCGCTCTCTGCTCGGGTCCTCTACTCTCCTCTCTGCTCGCGTTCTCTCCTTCTCTCCTCGTCCCTAACCCTGAATCATGAACAAAGACCTCGATTCGAACTTTAATCGGAGAACTCACGAGCTACGTCGTCCGATTCACCTCCGCTCAGACCAAGCTCATCGGTCGCGCCCTCCGATTTGGCTCCTTCCTCCTAGACCTCAATTTTCAACGGCAAGGACTTCGAAAACCCGTAAAAATTGAACCCAGAAAACTCAGAAAATTTGAACCTAGAAAACCCAGAAAAGGGAAAGGGGACATAGACAGTGGCACAAATAAAAGGGCAGAGAAAGCGGAGAAGGGAGGGATGCAGTGGGCGGACAAAAAAAAAAGAGAGAGGAAGATGATTCTAGAAAGGAAGATGAAATGGCAGAGAAAGAGGAGAGGGGAGGGATGCAGTGGGCGAACAAAAAAAAAAGAGAGAGGAAGATGATTCTAGAAAGGAAAATGATAATTTAATAATAAAATGTTAGTATATATAGATTAAATTAATGATAAAATATTGTAAATATAAATTTAATAATATAATATATGAGTCCTGCTTTTTAGTCTGACACAGAACCAAACGCTTCACTAAATCAGTCCAGCTTAGTCTATTATAAGTCAGTTCAGCTTAGTCCCTGAAGCTAGTCTAGTTCGAGATAGTGCGATACAACAAACGCACCCTTAGGGTACTTGACCAATAGGAAGTCTTATGCTTGTAAAATTAAGGTGTGTGTTGTTGATCGGTAATTAAGGTGCCCTTGAAGCATTTGGTAAATTGATAATAAGGTACGCCTGGAAAGTCAAAAAGTCTAGATGGAATTTTAATGGTAATGGTAAAGGTAAACTTTGAAACTGAGCAGTTACGCTTATTAGATAGGATTTGCTCAATTCGTCTTCAATAGACAAGGTTAAAGGGATAAAAGGCAGTTAGGCTTATTAGATAGGATCCGCTTAGTTCATCTTCAATGAAGATGGTTAAAGGGCTAAAAGGCCAATTTGACTTTCTTCAGGCGCTTGTTTTTCCTTTTAAAAAATGTTTTCCCTTTAAAAAAGAAAATTTAAAGCACATGCGTTTGTCGGGAGTCGAACAAGGGTCTATTGCTTGGAAGGCAATTATCATAAGAGTAAATTATAGCTATGGTCCCTTAACTTTAACTCAATTGGAGCAGTGTTCCCTCAACTAAAATCCATTATCATTGGTCCCTCAACTCATCAAACAGTGCAGCTATGATCCATCAACTAAAAATCTATTACCATTAGTCCATCAACTTTAATTCAACTGGAGAAATGGTCCCTTAACTTTAACCCAATTGTAGCAATGGTCCTTCCAACATAACTCGTTTTGACAAAAATTTTGACATAGTTGACGAAAATGACCATAATTACACACTTTGATGAGTTAAGGGACCCTAATTATATAAATGGTTATTCCAACATAACTTATTTTGACAAAATTTTGATGAAATTAATGAAAATGACTATAGCTACACATTTTGATAAGTTGAGGGACCAATGGTAATGGATTTTTAGTTGAGGGACCATTGCTCCAATTTGATTAAAGTTGAGGGACCATTACTACAATTTACTCTTATCCTAACCGTTGGACTACAAACGCTATTGATGTAAGACCTCTCTGTTTTTTATACTTCTAATGACTTTGTACAGCTCTCAGATCGTCACATAGCTAGAACAAAATTTTATAAAACTCTCACTTCACATAGTATAGGACCAGATTTAGGTCAGGTGAACTCACAATGTAGGGACTTTAATTTTTTGTTAAGAGTGGTATGACCAACCACTGATCATGTTGCCTCATCCAAAATGAACTCCTAATTAGAAGACCCACTAGTGATGGGCAAGCCTACATACTTGCCATATGATTATAATCAACTCAAGAAAATTGGAACATTGGTATCTAAATGTTGATCCAATTGAAGTTTCGGTCCATGAACTGAAACTTTGTGAATATTGATCTTTGAACTTGTCACAATGTGAAACAAAAATCTTTTGGGCAACACCACTAGAACTCCTTCTCTTGTTCGCCTTTTACAGCCTTTTATTTTGGACAAAATGAATTTGTATTTCAGGAAACAAAGCTCAATAGGCTAAAACCCTGGGACACTATCATTATTATTCAAAATTTTATTAAATACTAGATACTTTAAATTATGCAGATCATGCCATCCGACTTACGAAGATAAGTTCCACAAAAGTATAAAAAAAAAAAAAAAATAAAGGGGCATTGCGGATCCAAACAGGTCCAAATCCAAATAGAATCCACATACAATGGAAATAACTCAATCCCACTTCAATATGTTCAAATTATTTGTACAAACGTGTACAGCATGAATGTGATCAACACCATAAATGTGAGATGTCCAAGGGAAGTATTTTTTGTGTGTGTAAACAAACTCTAAAAAGAACAAATCCTTCCGATATCATGCTTACGGATAGCCTGAAAAGCTACCACTGACATCAACTTCGGAATCCAAATCAGTCTCTAGATCATCAGAGTCGGACGGCCCACCAACAGCTTGACCACCTGCTTTGGATCCACCTTCCCCTGGTGTCCTTGCCTCGCATATGATCTTATTTATTTCTTCAATGCTCTGTTTAGGCTGGTCACGCTCCACTACCGCATAGTTTGTTCTCTCGACCTCAATTAGCTCTTTCGGCAGATTTTTCAGAAACCAAGGGTGCTTTTTAATCTCAGGAAGACTGATCCTCTACAACGACGATATGACAAGGATTGTCAGTGCTGTTTCATACATTTATCTCCATAGTCCGTACATTGTTCTTGTGCATCGAGTGAACACAAATGAAACAATAGAAACTCATGTTACCTTAGAAGGGTTGGCAACAAAAATACGAGAAAGTAGGTGCTTGCAGTCTGCAGAAACACGTACATAGTCGGGTATGGTGTACTGGGCACTCATAATTCTCTGTTTCAGAAGTTGCAATGAATTGATTGTTGGAACGAAAAGCCATAACCCTTAGGAATTAAGATCACAATGTACAACTACCATGTGTGTGTTGGGGGGGGGGGGGGGGGGGGGGGGGGGGGGGGGGGGGGGTTATGAAGGTGAAGCTCACCTCAATGGTCTTACGAAAGTTTCTAGGATCTTCAGGATCCTCAAAAGGATATTCTCCCACCAACATCACGTATAACGTCACACCACAGGACCAAACATCTGCAATCTACCAAGTTGTACCGACTTAGAAAGCACATAATATGATACATTGTATGAACTGTATGATTGGTTTGTATCAGTTCGGATGATAATATGTGTAAGCTACTACATGATCAGAACTACTTTTGTCCAACATATAGTAAAATCCCACAATATAATTGAATTTTTGAGGCTGGTTGCGGAAACAAATAGAAACTAGATACCTTTCCATCATATTCCTTCCGTGACAGAACCTCCGGAGCAATGTATGCAGGTGTTCCAACAGTTGATTTTGGCTGTGAGTGTAATATAGCAGACTGCAAGGTAGTAAATAATATAAATTTACATATATATACATATAAGGCAAGTAGATGCTAACCAAAAAATTGTTTAAGAAACAATGGGTCAAAAAGACTACAGAGCACCAGAATAATCTGCGTAAACTGAACTAAACAAAGTTTATTCAACAAGAAATTCATAATAACCTTGGAGTAACCAAAGTCGCATATTTTAAGACGTGGTGAAGCACTTCCATCCAAGAGTGTGTTTTCCAGTTTCAGATCCCTGTGACAAATTTCCTGCAGTAAAATTACAGCCAAATGTAAGAAGAGAAACTCGACTAATTATAAACAAGAAACATTTGGTTATGTATGTGCATGTCTTTTCTGTGTTTATCAAATATAAATATACCATGGCATGACAATAACTGACTCCGGATATCAGCTGTTGGAAGAAAAACCTTGCCTGTCATGAAGGGGAACTACCGTCAAACAATCAGTCAGAAAAACTAACAGTTACATATAGTTTCGATATGCACCAAAAAGTAAAGGAATTTGAATCAAACGTGCCAAATAAACTAAACAAGCTAACCTCGTCTTCACTAAATCTACCAGCAGTGCATATCCTCTCAAAAAGTTCACCGCCAGCTGCATATTCCATGACAATTGCTAAATGAGTTGGAGTCAGCAAGAGCTGCAGCCAAAAATGATTCTTTTGTTCATGTACAAGTTACAATGCAAGACTGCCTTATCCTAGCTCTTTGCTATCACTTCCAGTTTGACTGGTGATTATCCTAACCGAAAATTATATAATACAATGACATGCTGGGAAGGGAAAAACGCAAACATGGAGACATGCACCCCCGGAAGTGCATGTAAATACCAATCGAATCAATACAAAGTTATTGTTACCTCTTTGAACCTGACAATATTTGGATGCCTCAACGATCTGTGATTTATTATTTCCCTCTGAACATTCTCATCAATCTGAAACTCAGAAAGCCGAAAAAGAATTTATATCCCCACTAAAATATATATTCATGATAGGTACGCAACGAGAAGAAAATGCTAGAAATGAATCAGATGACTAAATGCTATCCAAAATACACGAGCAGTAGACAATTAAGGCAATAGCTATGCATTTGAGCCCTAATTTGCATATCCAGCTTTAACTAATGATAAAAAGGATATAATTATACACTTAGAAGTTACAGCGATACAAAACACAATCATGTGCCAAAAAAGGTTGAGAGCACAACTCCGCATGATGGGAATTGTAGAGTAGGCACTACCTAACTGTAACTCAATGCAACCGGAATTAGTCAAGTAGTACACTATCTTTATTCATAAATATTTCAGAAGCGTGCTTGACTTCACAGAAATATACCAGGCTTTTTGAATACTCCATCTTTTGCCTTCAACTCAGACAATATTTGGAAATTTGTCCTATCCAAACTAAGCATCTCTAACAAACGCAGCTATAAGGCATGAAGTTGAACATTTCATGGATCAGAAAAACAAAACAGTATCACACAACTCAGAACTTGATGAACGGCATTCGTTACTGCATATATATTCAGCTGCTGAAATTATAAAGAAGCATCATAATTTTACATAGCAGAACAAGAGTTAACTACATGAGACTTTGTTGAAGCCATTCCTCAGGGGATATCGGTGATTGAGTTGGGGACAATATCGATGTTAATTAGCATGGGCAGTTGAACCGTCTTTGAAACTTTAACAGACTTGGACCACTCTCATTCCATCATATTAAATGGGAAAAGAAACACAAAATTCCAAACAAAAACCCAGTAACTCTTTTCTTTCAGCAGGTAGATATAAAATCACAACCCTTAAATCATCCAAAAATTAAAATACATTACAAACTCTACAACTATTAGCAGTAACATTTCAATAAAAAAAACTCAAAACATTTTAATATTTTATTCAAGCAATAAATAAATGAACTGAAAAATGAACAAAAAAGAGAAAAAGCAATGACCTTTTTTCCCCTCTCTATGTATTTGACAGCAACAAGCTCCTTTGTCTTCTTATCTCTGACCAGCCTTGCCACTCCAAAATTCCCAGAGCCAAGATCCTTCATTGCCTCATATCTCTCCTCCATCCCAATCCCAAACCCTCCAACAATTCAAGCACCAAATCTCCCCAGCAGCAAAAAATAGAGAGACAAATATATCAGAACGAAAAGGAAAAATCCAAATGAAAAAAATCTGGTTGGAGATAAGAAAGAAGAGGAGACAGATTAGAAAATGGAGAGAAAAGATTGTTTCAAAGAAACAAGACAAGACCACGCGTCAAAGGAGCAAAGGGCTGGTCCTACTAAATTACAAACCCAAATTTAAATCTCTCTGGTCCCATAAAGTCAGAGTCTTCTACGCATTTCAAATGGTACAAGTCATGTTTTAAGAATGAGTATCCTCTCCAATCCCCTTTGTGAGGATCCCAGAGATTCTTCAATCATGTCTGTTTATTATACATCATGTAGCTAGTTTTTGTCAAGTATTGTTTATATTTAATTTTAAATAAAAAAATTTACAATGATTTCTGACCGCATGATATACGATGAACAAATACGATTGGAGGATCCCTGGGATCCTCAGAGCAAGTCCACCGGGGACTTTTAGGCCGACACCCAGCACCATTAATGGCCCGGCACCCAACCAATCCCCTCCAGCCCAGTGGATAGGATGGCACCCAGCCCGAGTTGGTCTCCAGGCCAGACCAAAATGGACTGAGTTATGGGACGACCTGCTTGACGTCATGCTGATGCCAGCGTGACGTCGCAGGGCAGTTTAAATTTTTTTTGCACCAGGCGCGTGCGTGGCCGCGCATCCCGACAAGAAAACATGGGGGTGGCCCCCCAGCGCAGGCGCACTTAGGGATTTGATGGGGAGGCCACGTGTTTGTTTCTGGGCCATTGGATTTCCAACAGTCAAAAAATTTTGAATTTGACATCCAACGACTAGTGACGTGGCTTGATCTAGACCGTCCAATCCAAAGATCAACGGTCCACGTTTTTCCCCCAATTTTTTTTTTTTAAAAAAAAGGCACAACGGTCAAAATTATGACCGTTGGCCACGTGTCAACGTATAGGCTATTGGATTTGAATCTTTTTCAAATCCAACAATCCAGATTAATTAACTAAATTAAAATTAATTAAACATTATTAAAAATTGTTAAAAAATACAGAAAAAATTAAATTTTTTTTTCTATAAATACCCAACCCTCATCTTCCACCTTACACTACCACATTTCAATATTTTCAACATTTTCGACCAAAGTTTTCATATAATTTTTTAGAGAAAAAAATGACTGTGTGGAAGCTCATCGAAGATGTTACGTTGTGTGAATGCTAGGTTCACACTACTCATGACCCGATTACGGGTAATGAGATGGATAAGCGAGAAATGTGGACTAAAATTACGAAAGCGTTTTGCGATGTACATGGAAAAGACGCTAGAAGTAGTCAAGGTCTTCAAGGTCGTTGGGAAAAACTCAACGCATCCTTTACTTATTGGAAAAACGCTATCTCTCATGCTTCAGGTAATTTGCGTAATGGAACAAGTTTAGCGGATCAGGTGACAATATTTTTATTTATTTATATGTATTCCACCCGTATCAATATTTTAATTTATTTATTTGTGTTACACCAGCATTTTATAATACTGTCTTATAGACACTACAAGCACAAGCATTCTACAATGTGAAGAACCACAACAAATCATTCAACAAATGGGAATGTTGGCAAATTGTCAAAGATTGCCCCAGATACAGAATTGTGGCAATCGGTCCAGAAGTTGTCATGCACGGCATGGGTATACACAGTTCGCCAAAAGCAGACACGACCAAATAGGAAGAAGACACGACCGCACAAGAAGAAGACACATTTGAAGAAGTGTCGGAAGGGACGCCCGAAGAAGTGCCGGAAACCCAACGACTCGTCAATCCCTAAGGCCTCAAGGTAAGAAGGCGGCAAAGAAAAAAGGGAGTTCTTCCTCACTACACAAAATATATGGACGAACTTACGCGCCAAGGTGAACTGAACATGGAGCGGAAAGCGGCTAGAGATGAGGAAAAAGCTGCTGCTATGGAAGCAATATTAGCAGCTACTGAGAGACGTGATGCAGCGGCTGAGAGACAAGGAGAAATAGTTAATCAAGAAAACGATATGATTAGAGAAGCACTTAATCAAGAAAACGAGATGCTTGGAGAAGAAATGATGGCTCAAGTAGATCGTGACACTATGAATAAGCCTTTAGTAGAATTGTCTCCGAATTCAAAATATTTTTGGACATTGGAAAAAAGAAACGTGGTGCGAAGGAGGCGTGCAAGAGACGTAGAAACAAGTCGAAGGGGTTTTAGCTACACAGATCCTAGCACCACATATCCTAGCTCCACAGACTTTGTATAATTTCGTATTTATTTTTAGTACTTTATTTAATTTCATCTTAATTTATGTAATTTTGTCTTTATTTAATCCTATCCGAAATTAAAACTATTTATTTATTTATTATTTTATAAACAATTTAATAATATTTTAAATGGGCTGGGTGCCAGCGTATTTTGTAGGGGTGGAGATCCTTTGTGCTAACGCATTTTTTAGACTTTGTGCCAGCGCATTTTTTAGGGGTGGAGATGCATTTGGCCTATTACTGATCATTAGCGTCTATCATTGTTCATTGAGTGGATTAAATGGGCTGGGTGCTGGCACATTTTTTTAGGGGTGGACTTGCTCTCACAAAGAGGATCCGGAGAGGATCCTCATTCAACCTGGGGAGGATCCTCATTCATGTTTTGAATTAGGATCCCGGGGATCCTCCAATCGTGTCCGTTTATCGTACATCGTGCGGCCAGTTTTTGTCAGGTACTATTTATATTTAATTTTAAATAAAAAAAATTACAATTCTGACTGCACGATATACGATGAACGGATATAATTGGATGATCCGGAGAGGATCCTCATTCATGTTTTAAATCACACACTCAAACCATAGTCAAGTTTTTAGAATAAATTTTTGCGATTCTGCATCCAAGTTCAAATTTTCTTTTTCAGATGAGAGTGGAGTGCTTCTCGAATTGTAATAAAATGTAAGGACAATGTTTGGCTTTGTGAAAAGTCATATTTTATTGTTTGCAAACAAGCTGCTTAGGCCTTCAAAAGTAGTTTGAGTGACTGTGGTTTGCAAAAATGTTACACACTGTGAGTTCAATATATTAATATCACACTCACTTTTTCTTGCTTACTATGGAAGGCCTTGTAACAAAAAAGAACAAAAGTAAAACCTAAATCGCACACTTGGAGCATTAAATCATGTTCTAATCGCTTACTTCCGCGGTTTTGCATTCAATTTTGAATATCTTTCTGTGGTCAAAATGACTCAAAATGAAATCGTAATTTGATAAGTTATTTAGAGCTAACAGCATTTTACACCACAAAGTTTTTGGGGTCATTTGCAAAATGAGCCACAAAGTTTCAATTTTTTGCGTTTACACGTCATAGTTTCTAAATTGCACCAAATTAACACTCCATCAACTTTACGGTCTAATTAGACATTAAATGCTAATGTGGCATATATTGGGTCCACATTTAAGCACACGTTGACTGTTAATTTCATAAAAGGATTAAAAAGTAAAAGAGTAAAGTGCTAAACATTGAAATTAACAGTGAACGAGTGTTTAAATGTGGGTCATGTCTATGTCATATCAGCACTCAACGTCTAATTAGACAGTCAAATCGACGGAGATATTAAATTAGTGCAATTCAGAAACCACATGGCATAAAATACCAAACTTAAAACTTCGTGGCTCATTCTACAAATGACTTTCAAACCTTTTAGTACAAAATGCAGTTAACCCAATATTTATTTTAGAGAAGCCATTTTCAAACAACATTTTTCATTTTCTGAACACTCCCGCTAAATTTGATTTTAAAATTTTAATTATTAAATCTTGGTTATTGTATTTTTTATCAAATTATAAACAGTCAAAAATTTTACAATATAAATCATTCTAAAAGAGTGAATCGATTTTCCAAGAAAGAATTAAAAGACGAGAAATTTTATTTAAACCCATATAATCTCTTTCCACACCCAAATTACTCTCTACGCCCTAATTATTTGTAATTAAACTATTAATATATCTTTAAACCCAAATTTACTACCTAAATTACCCTAACAAACCCAATTCAACATACAAATTTGTTTCTACACCCATTTAAAATAGAAACCCAAAATCAAAGCATATGTTATTTTCCCTACAAAGTTGCTCTCGATAAATTCCAATTCCACTAGGATCTCTGCAAGCTCATATCACTATAAAGCAAAAGCGACAGATATAGTATCACTGCTGGGATTAGAAAAATTTTCACGGAACATTTTCACTGTTCTTTTAGTTTATTCCTCCCCAACTTCTTTAGCATGTGTATAACTGTAATTAGGCCTGGCAATTCCTGACACGACCCGATAACCCGACATGACACGACACGAAATTGACAAGTGTTCGGGTCGACACGATAGCGAATCGGGTCGTTATCAGGAAACCCGATAAGCACCTGTTAAGATAACGGGTTGGTTCGGGTATATACGTGGGTAACACGATACACGATGAGCAAAATATTAATTTTATAATTTTATAACCCTAAAAAAATACTATAATAATTATATATATTAATTTAACAATTTTATACCCCTAAAAACTATAATAATTATATATATATATTAAATTAAATATTAAAAATTGGTGACCATTGGATCGGCTTAAATATACATACCATTCAATTTCTTAAGTGTTATACGTACAAAATAAATAAATTTAAATCTACTTAATAAATATATATATACCATTGAACTTGATGGGATACGAATTCTATGAAACTAATTTCAACGATCCAACAGTCAAACTTGTTTGTATATGCTTCGAGATCGCATCAGCAAAAAATCGCAAAAAACAAACATTCAGAGATCAAGTAACGGGACAAAACTTTTCGACGGTTATCAACGAAAAATCACAATTTAACGGTTATTTTAACTCCGATTTTGATGATTTTTTACAGCTACACTCCTTGACCCTATATAAATACAATGAATGAACTCGATCTTCAATTTAAAATACTTACACTAGTGGATGCCACAAAATCTTATGTTATACTTAATGAAAGTATGAATAAACTATTAAGTGTTAGTGAATCTATTGTTTTGATGGGATACGCATTCTACGAAACTAGTTTCAACAATCCAATCGTCAAACATGTTTGTATATACTTCGAGATCGCATACGCCAAAAATTGCAAAAAAAAAAAACATTCAAAGATCAAGTAACGGGACAAAACTTTTCGACGGTTATAAATGAAAAATCACGATTTAATGGTTATTTTAACTCCGATTTTGTTGATTTTTTACAGCTACACTCCTTGTGTCACAGCTCGTTCCGAAAAATTATTCCTGTTGTCATGAAATGGCGAAATTGCCCTCGGACGTTAAATAATGTGTGAGATATTTTTGGGTTAATTATCTTAGAGTAGTGAACCAAATTAAAACTAAGTTTTTCTTAGTTTTTGATTAGTGGCTTTGGACCACACACACACACCCATATCCTTTTTCTCTCTTCTCTCCCGTACACTCTCTCTCTTGGAAACACTCTCCCTCTTTTCCTTCTTGGTACAGTCAACATCAAAACCCCCCCCCATTTCTCTCAGATCAAACTTGCAAAGGCCATATTTGGGATCCTTGAGGGCCCACGAGCACAACTATAGTGTTTTTAGCCGTGAAACCATAGAAAAACCCTAGGACCCGAGAGGTCCGTCGAGTTACAGTACCACCGAGGTGATCGTCGAGGTTTCAAACCATTTCAAGGCTCCTAAAGGTATTCTCTCTTCCTCCTAAGTGTTTTGGTCGAGTTTTGGTTAAGTTTGAACATAAGGAAACCACGGAAATCGAACCTCCGAGGGTGGCACTGTTCACCAAATTTTAAACCCGTGAGTTTCTTCGATTTTCAAGACCATAGAAAGTTTAAGAACCTCATCTCGATGCTCGGAGTGCATCGTTGGTAAAAATTAGATGTCAGAAAACTCAGATACGAGGAGTTGCAGAGGTCGCAGGATTTTCGAGCTTAATCTGACGTGATTTCGTGAGATTTGAAGCTTCAAATAGGTATAACGTCATTCTCCTTACACTAAGCTTTTGTTTGGTACAAATTTCGAAGAAAATGGTTGAAAAATGAGTGAGATTAGACGAGACGGAATATTCCGTCAGTTGAACGGAATATTCCAACGCCGTTAGTTAGATTTAACGGTAACAGTTAAGAGTTAACAGAATATTCCCGGAATATTCCTGACGGCGTTAACTAACGCCGTCAGTGTGCCTGGCACGTGGCCGCGCGTAGGTCTGTGCCTTGGCAGGCGCGTGAGACGTCGGAAATTTTTTCTAAAAATATGGGGATGTTCGTGGTGTTGTGTAGATCACGTTGGTATATTCAAACACCCCATTTGAGCAACGTATGAGAAGTTATTACCTGTTGTTGGTTATGTGCGTTAAATAACGTTTATTCGGTTATTACGCTTATAGGTGAGGCCTATCCTGAGGACGAGCGCCATCAATCGAGGCTCGGGGGTTACGATCCGGCTACATATCTGTGAGTGGGCAGTTGTTTTCATTATATACCTATATACTAACTGATTTTCCCAGAAATCGAATTTAATTGAAAGTATGTTTTAAAATGCCATGAATAGAATTGATATGGAATATATGATTTGGTATATGATGCATATGTATGAAATGGTGCGGTGCACGCACAGGTAAGTATCAGGTGAGTTATATTATGTTGATTATATGATTTGTGTTGAGAGCTCATAACCTGCACCACCGATGTTATTGCTTATGTTGATATTCACCTCCCGCACCGCACGCTCCCTTGTATCCAAGTAGGTGTAAGTCTTGTCGTACAGACCATTTCTGTGGTTCCGACTCGTAGGTGACTTGCGATTATTCGCATGGCCGTTTTGATGAGTGTAGCACCAGAGCCTATTATTACACCAAGTCATGTCGTACATACCACTTCTGTGGTTCCGACTCGTGTGCAGGCATAGGTATTGAGCTATATGATTAGCCGTACAGGACCACTGCAGGGTCTCTAGTTGATTTGTTATTTCACCTGTTTTATATATATATATATATATATATATATATATATATATATTTATTTATGCATCTGGCATGGCATACTTTCAGAATATTGATTTTTGAATATGATGATATACATATGTTTATATGCTATTTTTTGGGAAAGTATACAGGTTTTACAGCGAGGGGTTCGCGCTTTGATAACGAGATGATTTTTTTGGAAAAGCTTTGTTTTACTGACCCACTCAACTTTGTTTTGCGCCCCTCCAGGTTCTAAGTAGCAGTGCTTTGGTGGTCACGAGGAATCCAACGGTGTTCTGACAGAATTCACAAAAGTAGGATACACCTTCGGGTGTTATATCTTTGTAATTGTATCTCTAAAGCTTCCGAACTGTGTAAATGGTTACGTCACTCTCAAGTGACGGCCAGCATGTCCTCATCCGGGACGGGGTGTGTCACCTTGACCCTATATGAATACAATGAATGAATTCGATCTTCAATTTAAAATATTTACACTAGTGGATACCACAAAATCTTATGTTATACTTAATGAAAGTATAAATAAACTCTAAGTGTTAGTGAATCTATCGTTTTGATGGGATACGTATTCTATGAAACTAATTTCAACGATCCAACTGTCAAACTTGTTTGTATATACTTCAAGATCGCATACGCCAAAAATCGCAAAAAACAAACATTCAGAGATCAAGTAACGGGACAAAACTTTTCGACGGTTATCAACGAAAAATCACGATTTAACAGTTAGTTTAACTCCGATTTTGATAATTTTTTTATAGCTACACCCCTTGATCCTATATGAATACAATGAATGAATTCGATCTTCAATTTAAAATATTTACACTAGTGGATACCACAAAATCTTATGTTATACTTAATCAAAGTATGAATAAACTCTTAAGTGTTAGTGAATCTATCGTTTTGATGAGATACGCAATCTACGAAACTAATTTCAACGATCCAACCGTCAAACTTGTTTGTATATGCTTCAAGATTGCATACGCCAAAAATCGCAAAAAACAAACATTCAGAGATCAGGTAATGGGACAAAACTTTTCGACGGTTATCAACGAAAAATCACAATTTAACAGTTATTTTAACTCCGATTTTGATGATTTTTTACAGCTACACTCCTTGACCCTATACGAATACAATGAATGAACTCGATCTTGAATCTAAAATATTTACACTAGTGGATACCACAAAAATCTTATGTTATACTTAATGAAAGTATGGATAAACTCTTAAGTGTTAGTGAATCTATTGTTTTGATGGGATACGCATTCTACGAAACTAGTTTCAACGATCCAACTGTCAAACATGTTTGTATATACTTGGAGATAGCATACGCCAAAAATTGCAAAAAACAAACATTCAGAGATCAAGTAACGGGACAAAAAATTTTGACGGTTATCAACCAAAAATCATGATTTAACGGTTATTTTAACTCCGATTTTGATGATTTTTTATAGCTACACTCCTTGACCCTATATGAATACAATGAATGAACTTGATCTTCAATTTAAAATATTTACACTAGTGGATACCACAAAATATTATGTTATACTTAATGAAAGTATGAATAAACTCTTAAGTGTTAGTGAGTCTATTGTTTTGATGGGATACACATTCTACGAAACTAATTTCAACGATCCAACCATCAAACTTGTTTGTATATGCTTCAAGATCGCATACGCCAAAAATCGCAAAAAACAAACATTCAGAGATCAAGTAACGGGACAAAACTTTTTGACAATTATCAACGAAAAATCACGATTTAACGGTTATTTTAACTCCGATTTTGATGATTTTTCGCAGCTACAAGCCTTGACCCTATATGAATACAATGAATGAATTCGATCTTCAATTTAAAATATTTACACTAGCGGATACCACAAAATCTTATCTCATGATGATCGATGAAAATTGAGGATTTTTTAAAAGGAATAACATGGAAGCTTTGAATTCGATTGGCAATGTTTAAACTTTAGAGGAAGGCTTCACAACCTTGAAAACAAAAACTCTTTCATTTTGCATATCCTTGCACATTTAATATTTTGTAATAGATTAGTAGTGTATGGATATTTGTTTATTAAGCTCTTATTTTTTAGTGTAGATGTAGTACTTAAACAACAAATGTGTTTTAATGTTTTGAAGTAATATTTATGTGGCAATGTGTGGTATGTGCAAATTTAAGAATTTTTTTTTCTTAACGGGTCATAACGGGTTAGGTCACTTCCCGTTAAGATAACAGGTGTTATACGAAAACGACACAAACACGACAGACACAACCCGCTTACCAGGCCTAACTGTAATGTTCCCGTCCTCATTTAAGTCGTGGCTATCTTCAAACTGCCTAAAAAAAGGATTTCACAAACTCAAAGCAGTAGCAGCTGCAATAGCTCATGCTAGCACTAAATTAGCCCCGAAACTCTTCTTCTTAGTCAAGACTTGAATAATAGTGAGCACCCTAGAGTGACGAGGACTCATAGGGTAATGAACCATGACCCTCCCTAGAGGTGTTCCATCTTTATCAAAAGCAACACTCTTCTTTATCCAAGGCATCACCATCTGGAGGAGGTGGAAGAGGAAAATTGATACCTGGATGCCCAAAAAAAAGGTCATATTGTCTTCTTAATCTTCTCATAATGCTTAATGAATCCGAATTCACAAAAGGTTGCGTGATGACAAATATTTGACTACTGGGTGTAGATTTATTAATAATTTTTATTTTTATTATTTATTTATCTTGTACTTAATAGTAATTATACAATAAAATAAAATAAAACTATTCACATTTAAAATTTAAGTTAAATATAGAGTAAAATTATTTGAGTTTAAATAAAATTTCTCTTAAAAGCCACGTACTGCAAGTCTGCAAGTGAAGGTTCCTTTCAAATGTTGCTGACAAACACACTGCCGACCGTGACACTCTAAAATCGTCCATGTTTTTTGTACCTTGTCTTTGGCTCCTCAAGGCGTGCGCAGGTTTAAGCTGAGTGCTTCAACTTCAAGGGTACGGGCTTGGGCAAGTTTACGTCTCTTTCATTTCACTGTCCACGTTGGGTCCCTACCACAGTGTTGAGTCGCGTTTGGTTGAGAAGACTAGAATGGAAGGTTCAAGCCTTCAAGGTTTGTAAAGAAATTTTGAGAAATGATAAAGGAACTCTATCAAAAGACTCTTCATGAATTTAATGTCACTTCATGTTTTATGTATAATATTTTATAATTTTAACACGAAAATTGACGTTAAATTATAAAATAGCATAAAATTTATAAAGAGTCGAACTTTGAGAAGAATGAGGATTCTCTTCAGATCCTCTTTGTGAGGATCCTAGAGATTCTCAAATCGTGTCTGTTCATGCTACATCGTGCGGTCATAAATCATTTTAAATAATTTTATTTAAAATTAAATATGAACAATACTTGATGAAAACTGGCCGCATAATGTATGATGAACATAGATAATTTGAAGATTTTCGGAATCCTCACAAAAAGAATCTAAAAATGATTCCCATTTATTTGAGAAAGTCGCCTTAATATTTTTTAGAACATTACCAATCATGAGAGGCTGTTCGGAGATTGTCACGTGTGCCGACGTTGGGACTTTTGGAACACTGCAGTGCTGCTGCTTCTGCCACTTGTTTAGCAATAGACTTGAATATTAGGAATCAAGATTCCATTTTCTTTTGCCAACTTGTTGGACAAACGATAATAAAAAGTTAGATAAATTACATTTTGTATTTTCAGGTCTCTCGGTTTTTTATGTTTTGTTTTTTTTATCACGATTTCGTACTAGTCTCACATAATTTGTTGGTTAATTGTTAAATAATATATGGCCAAATGTTTAATGAAATTTAATTTTTAAAATGTGATTTAACTCAAAAATATTTATTTATGCAAGGTACCTAAAATTTCTCTTGTCAATATAATTATTCACTTTTTAAAGATTATTTATCCTTCAATTAATCAGTCTAGTTCTTCTTTCAATTAATCAGTCTCGTTCTCTTTAACTCTATGATCCAAAGAAATTATGGTTGGTCTCCGTTCGAGCTAAATACTCAGTAGATGATCATTTAACATTTTTATTGTAATTTTTCCTACATTGGTAGATTAAGATCGATGGTGATTGAAAACAATTTTCTTGAACCATACAATTTAGGAAAGCATAACTCTTCAATTAACAGTATGATAATTTATTTACTCTAAAAAACACGGTGTGGTAATTTAAGCATTTTATTTACTCTAAAAAACATTAGTTTCTTCTAGAGAGCTTTATATATAGAGACAAAAACTTTCACTATATTTCAAGGAACTTCACTAGTTTTTAAACATGTCAATTAGAGACAAAAATATAAAAACAACTAGAGTCCAGCCCAAAAACATGAAAACAATTTTTAAAAATACTAGCTATACTCCTATGCTTTAGGACTGTTAATAGAATCCAGCCCTCACAAATCCAACAAAATTAATATGTGTCATAAGCTTATCCTAAACTATTTTTGCAAAATCAGTTTGAAATTTTATGCAGAATCAGTTTGTATCCTTTATTACTAGAATCAGTTCAACCCGTCATCGACCATTTTTGCAGAATCAGTTCAACCCATCTTCAACCATTTTTGCAGAATCAGTCAAACTCGTCCTCGACCATTTTTGCAGAATCAGTTCAACCCGTTTTCGACCATTTTTGCAGAATCAGTTCAACCCGTCTTCGACCATTCTTACATAATCAGTTCATCCGTCTTCGACCATTTTTGCAGAATCAGTTCAACCCGTTTTCAATAATTTTTGCAGAATCAGTTCAACCCGTCTTTGACCAATTTTGCAGAATCAATCTGTTCAACCCGTCTTTTACCAATTTTGCAGAATCAATCAGTTCAACCTGTTTTTGACCAATTTTGCAGAATTAGTTCAACCCATCTTTGATCATTTTTGCAGAATCAGTCAAACCCATCTTCGACCATTTTTGCAAAATCAGTCCAACCCATCTTCGACCATTTTTGCAGAATCAGTCCATCCTGTCCTCGACCATTTTTGCAGAATCAGTTTAACTCATCCTCGACCATTTTTCCAGAATCAGTTCAGCCCATCCTCGTTCAACCCGCCCTCAACCATTTTTGCAGAATCAGTTCAACCCGTGTTCGACCATTTTTGCAAAATCAGTTTCAAATATATGAATTATTTTTTATATATTTTTTAGTAGAACCATTTTATATATTTTTTAGAAGAATCAATTTTCAATATGTACAACATGAACAAAATTACATACACGTTGCACTGAGTACGCAAGTCAATCAACAACCAAATTAAAAACTAAAAAATGAAACATTCATCCACCTCTTCAAAACATCAGAGTCTAACTTATGCACCAACCTGCACAAGTCTTTCTTATTGCCTAATAGTCTGTTGTAGTCACTTTTTTTTTTTGTAGGTGACCTTGCATGCCATCTAATTTCTGCACCAATATGAACAAGTCTTTCTTATTGCTTCACATTAGGTCGTTATTTTGGAGAAATCAGTGAGTCTAAACCCTGTGTAATCATAGGAGCACTATATCCATATGACACATGAGATAAGAACCACCATGTACTTCTAAAACTAAACTTGGAGAGTTTAACGAAGCTGAAGGCAACCTAGTACACTAAAATGTTCCTGAAGAACTGAAACATGTAAATTGAAAGCTGACCTTGTTTGAGTTAATATTTGACCTCTAGGCTTAAATGAATGAATGCCCAAAGGGACTAAAGTAAAGAGACTCACCCGAAGCCCAGTGCCAAGCCCAGACCATCCACCTCAAGACAATGTGACGACTTCTCATTAATGCATAGGCTATGTGCCTATAATTTAAAAAGACAAGTGATGGAGACCAGCCAGCTAGCAACCAAAAAGTAATTTTCAGTGGCAATGCGAGTAAAATATTGATGAGTCACTGCCTTCCAGTTGTTTTCGGGCAAGAACAAAGCTACATGCAGTCGGGTTAATTTGCCTATAAAAGGGGGAAGAGGCCCTAGAGACAAGGACACTCAACCAATCAAACAAACAAACATGCAACTTGCCTCTCAGTCAAGCAAATACCAAAAAAGCTGCGCTTTGTCCAGTCTTTGCACCCTTTTAGCCATAGATTCCCCTTAGAAAGACATCTTTTGTCCAGTGTAAAAGCTCTGATACTCTCTCTAAATGTTGTAGTATTGATTCCCTCGTGTAAACTCCTTACCACTCACCCATTTTTAGCACACAACCCCCTGTAACTACAACGAGAAGAGACCGTAAGACGTTTAACCTTGCCTGACGAAGGAAAGAACAAACCTTTAGGTGGGGAGCAAAACAAAAACCACCCCGGTGTATGCCAAGACCAAACATGGCAAATTTTCCCGAAGATCTGCAAGGGCTTATCCTGACGGAAAGCCCGACTCATTCTGAGAAATCAGGACTAAAGGTCACAAATGAAGACCTGCAGGCTACCATGGTAACTGTGTTAAGGAGCATGGAGAAAATCTCTCTGGAAACTAGGGGGAAGTGAGTAGACTCTGTTCCCTAACAGGGAATCTGCAAAGAAAGCTAGATCTGGAGTACTCTACCCTAGAAAATAATTGTGTTAGAGAGATGGTGAGAGAAACCAGCCCTGTGATGGAGCCAGCTATTCCTCTATTTCCTGTGCTTGAGGAAAAGAGGAATAAGGGAAAGAACAAAGAAAGATCTGGAGTGAATCAGTTGGTGTTGGAGGAAATCAAAGAAGGAGAGTTGCCCGACCCCTTCTTATTTTCATTAAATAGTAGGGGGCAGTGCGGGCCAGAAATAAGGAAGTATGGAATGCCTCAGTTAGAAGGAAAATGTAGTAGGAAGGGAGAGCCTGCAAATACAGACAAACATCTCCCTTATAGGCCATCACCAATGGCTAATAAGGGAGGAGATGTTAAATGGAGGCAGCCCGAATCAAAGAAGGAAACCTCGTCGGGCAACGATCGTAGCCCAAAGTGGGGAACTTCCTATACCCCATAAAACAACATAGCCAATCAGCAACTCAGAGATGAATTGGCTGAGTTAAGAAGAATGGTGGTGAGAAATGCTCAGCCACAAGGTCGCCCACTGTTTAGGGTCACTTATCAGAAACCCTACCCATAATTCATTGATGAGCAGAATCCATTTCCTCTTAACTTTAAGATGCCTGCATTCCCAACATTCAGCGGGGAAGATAACAATGTATCCTCCAGATATCACATTTTCAAGTTATCCAACCATTGTGTGGCATTTGAAGGCAACCCCAACTACAAGTTTAGATTGTTTGGGAATTCCTCGGTGGGCTTAACATATCAGTGGTACTCTCTGTTGCCCCCAAATTCCATTGTTAACTGGGGACAAATGAAGATGGCTTTCCACGAGCAGTTTTATAGGATAGAGCCAGAGATGACCATCAATAATCTGTGGAGGTAAAACCATACGAGCATGAGTTTACTAAAAACTTCATTATGAGGTTTACAAAGACAAGGATGAGATGCCAGTTTCCTATTAACCATGTCTAGCTTATAGCTATTGCTCAGAAGGCCTTAAGATTGCCCTTGAGGAATAAGTTATATGATGTGCAATTTAATAAGCTACAAGAATTGGTAATTGCGGCCACCAAGTATGAGAAGTTGTTGCTTGAAGAACAACAACTAAAGCACTCCTATAAAACACCACATTTCTACAAAAATAAAGCTGCCATCCACCAAGTGGAGTTTGAGGGAGAGCTAGAGGAAGATGATGGTCGTGGGAGAGAAGTGATAGACATGTGTGCAGCATAAATGACCACTCCCTTCAAACCTTTGATAATGAAGGGATTGGTCTAGCCAGTCAAAGATCAGAAGGTGGTAATGAACGATGGTGGATTTGTCCCCATGAAGCCCCCAAAATACCAGAACTATTCCTTCGACTTAACCAAGGCTGCAGAAATCTATGAGGAATTAGTACGAGCAAGGGTGATTGTGCCTAATAACACCAAAAAGCTATCGAAGCCTTATGAATTAAGAGGGAAAAAGTATTACAAGCTGCACTACACCTTCAACCACTCCATTACCAACTGTGTCCAGTTTAGAAACTGGATACAAGATCTCATTATTAAAAAAAAAGCTGCTATTGGAGAAACCTCAAGCCAACATGATGATTGACACAGATCATTTCCCAGAAGCCTCAATAAACATGATCAACTTAACGTGGGCCGATAAGGGTAAAAGGAAAGCCACTTGGGAGGTAGAGGCAGAATGAAAGACCTATGAAGGAAACTCTCGAACTGCCGACAAGTCCAAAGTAACCATAGTAAATGGGGTAGTTTTGTACAGTCAATGCCAGTATAAGTACAAGCTAGAAGTATCAGCAGCAAAGCCCATCATTAATTAGGAGCTGATAAAAAATAAAGAGAAGACAAAACTAAAAGCCCGCAGAAGTGTCTTACGGGCAAATTTGGAAGAGAAACTACAAAAACATCCAGTTAACGTTAAGTTTTTCCAACTTTACAAGATGTGAGGGATTGTTATCAAAGGAGTCTAAAAACAAGTTAAAAAGGGTGGAAGGCTACTACTGTTAAAAGTTAGAGAGAAACAAGTTAAAGGCGGAAAAAAGAATTCATTCCATGAAGAGATTACAAGAATCCTAGCCTAACAACTTTACATCCTCGGCCAAGGCAACTATTCTAGAGAAGTAAGTTTGCATAATGGTAAAAATTCGGTCAGGTTCTCCTAGATACATATTACTATGCACAAGTTGGTTCTCAGAATCCTCAACCTCTTGAGAGATCTTCTCCATTTCCTCTACTTTTTGGGAAAGATGGTTGGTAAGGGTCATTTTCTCGGCTTTAAGTAAAGATAGCTACTCTTCCAATTTCTGGATCTCAGAGTCAACCACTACAATCCTTTCTTCCATCACCGATCATTCTTCCACCAACTGCCGAAGAGTGGCTGTATTCTTCACTTGTTTTTCTTGAAAGCACTTCACCCTATTAGACGCCCACTCCACTTTATGGTGTTGATCCCTCAATGCCCGCAAATTCTCAAAGAAACTCAGAAAAGACTCATACTGAGCCTTGGACAGCAACTGAGCTCTATAAAGCTTAATGAGGGCCTTTTCTACGTCATAAAGAATCTTAAGACTGAAAGAAGCTGTGAAGTCTCTTTTCATCCAATCCTTGAAAATTTGGCTAACATTTTGGAGGAGAGGTGACTCAGAGGATGCTAGAGGTGAATGCATTTTAGTCTTGATTTGCCCGAACTTCTTTACTAGGTTGGGCAAAGACGATGCTGATGAAGCTGGGGGCACATCTCTAACACCTTCAACTCTAGTATTAGGGGTAGCTTCAGTCAGAAGAGCAAGAAGGATCTCAGAAGCAGGAGTAGGAATGAAAGTAGTTGTTGCAGTAGTTTTGGCTCCATTATCAGGCCTAGGGGTGGAGGCCCCTGTGACCCCAGAGGTCAAAGGAGGACGTGGAAGACCTTTCTTGCGCACAAATGACGATGGAGATTTGCATGAACCCTCTCTGAGACCCTGTTACAACCAAGATAAACATGGTGAGATGGGAGTGTTCAAATCAAAGATGGGCAAAGTATGAAAAACCAATATACATGAGCTAAGCCCGAAGCCTTAGAAGGAGGTGGATGAGGAGTAATTTCCTTTGATTGCTGGGATAGATTATCTTTACTTGCTAAAGAATGAGAAATGGTGCCCGAAACTTCAACAGAAACCTACAGAAGAAGGGGTAAAAGTCAGTAATTAACTTATGAAGAAGGAAAATGAGAGAGTTTAAGTAATGGTATACCTGGAAAGGAACCTGGGGCTGAGAAACAGGCACTTCTGGAGCTTCAGATGTATCAGTAGGGGCTGCCTGAGAAGCCTGCAGACTTATCACCTCTGAAACCACATGAATCTCAAGGATTATTGGCTCCCCAAAGGTAGAAGTTGGTGTGTGTTGAAATTCCTGTGCCGAGGAAAGCTAGAAGTAATAAAAGACAGTAAGTACAAAGAGAGAAAATTCTGAGCATGAGAGTATTAAAAGTAAGCACTTACTGGGTTACTGTCATCCTCTATAAAATGCATCATCCTCGTAGTTGAAAGATCAAACTGAGAAGTGGGAGTTACCTTCAAAGGAATGGAGTTTTTCCTAAGTAGAGGGCAGCCGCTTCAATTGAAGCCTACAAAAGAGAAAGGAATGAATCCCTAAAAAAGTTTCTAAGATATTGAAGTGGAAAGATTAAGAATTCAAGAATGGTGAGGAATACCTTTGGGGATTTTGCCCGAGAGGGATGAGCTTACCTTGATCGGGCTGGAGAAGAAGAATCCTCTGGCGGTGATATCTTTTCGGCCTTGATCTCCTGTTTCATGCAGTCAGGCAAAGAATTAGAAAAGGGAGAAAAGGTCAGGGGAAGTAACTTGAGGAACAAGCTATACTTCCAACTCTTTGAGATCAGCATCTCGCAGCTTTTTGGCCTTCTGATGCATTTCAGCACCCAACGGCTCATCCTCTGAAGCAATTACAGACCTCAAGGTTGCTCGGGGCCCTACATTCAAAGAAAACAAAGTTGTTAACTCCCAAAAACACAAGTAGGGAGACTTGCCCGAGGCATAGAGGGATAAAACAAGATTCACTTTAGGGCTGGGTTCGGTTTGAAACGGTTTGGTTTTTTGCCAAAACCGAAATCGAATCGAAATTTCGGTTCGGTTCTGTTTTTTCCGGTTCGGTTTCAGCCCGGTTCGGTTTTGTTTTTTTTTTTTTTTTTTTTTGAAAATGAATAAAAATTGAAATCTAAAATTTTAACATCTCTAACACAATCATAACATAAGCATTCCTACACAATGAAAATAAATACTTAAAGTTCAACTAAAATCATCAATCAAATCTTCCAAAGTCCAAACTTCAAAAAAACATCAAAGTTTAAGTCTTCAAAAAGTCCAAAACATTATACTACTTCAAGTCTTCCACACCTAAAATAAACATAACAAAGTCCAAATTTTACAGAAATATTCCACTTAACTAAAATCATAAACTCAAATAAACCTTCAAGATTTCATGTCTTCCACGCACTTCTTCTCTTCAACTCCTCAAGCTCAACACTTAGGCGGCCTAGGAGGCAACATAGCAAATTAACAATGCAACCGTTATCTACCTACGTGGTTAATCAGCACATATATATATAACCGTTATCTACCTACGTGTATATATATATATATATAAGAGGGAGGTTAACAATGCAACCATTGCTAAGAAAAAGAGCTCTACTTTAAGTTTGTAAAATTCACAAGTCAATATAAACGGGGAAGTCGTACATTGTACATGTATTTAAGTTTGTAAAATTCACAAATCAAGAACTAAAGCATGGTGAATACAGATAAACCATTTACCATCAATTTTCTCAAACACATTTGTTGCAAACTGTCCACCCCGTTAATCAACATACATGTACAATGCAATCATCTATACATGTACAATGTATAAAGCTCTATTTCATTAGTGGGGGATTAGCCTAAACTTGACTTATTTGTAGAAACTAATTAGTCGACAATTAACTATCTAGGTTTCTAATTAGGGAATGATCTATTGCCCAGTTATTCTAGCTCTCCCAGTGGACTGGTAGTACACTCAAACATGACAAACAGATACTAGTTTGCTAGCAAGATTAAAATCCAGTTGCCCAGTTCTAGCTCTCCCATTGCCTAGTTGTTCTAGCTCGCCCAGTTGTTCTTTAGCCTACTGTTTTTTAATTTGCTAGCAAGATTAAAATCCAGAAAATAGAAAAACAATCACATTGAATTTTAAAGGTAGATATGGAGTCACAGAGTCCTATCCTTCTAACCATAATTCAAAAAGTGAGAAGTAATGGCAGAAAGAAACCCAGAAACAATCACACTGAAAATGAGCACACTGTGAAATTCACAAGTCAATAAAATACCAGATCTGGAAGAATCGGTGAGCATAAGCCTAGAGTAAGAAGAAACCCAGATACATGTGCTTTCATAGATCTCAGTCACTTCATAACACTAATAAATCCAAGAGTAAGTAGTAAATGCAAAGTATGAAATGAATCATTCTCTAATCAGAACCAATTTCAATAGATAAATAGAACGAAAAATTAAACACAGAGAAATGAGAGTATGAGACTAACCTTTTGCAGTCGAGACTCGAAACGGCAAGAAGAAGCTCACGGCGAGATGAAAAACTGACGGCGAGGGCGAGGTGTGAGAGATTGAGAGTGAGAAGGGTCGTGCCGTTGCGGGTCGCCTGAGAGATTGAGAAAGACAGAGCGAATGAAGTTGAAGACCGAGCGAGAGAGAGAGAGGAAGCTCAGGCTGCGCGAGAGGGTTACTGGGTTAGGTTTCATGGAGGGAGTCTAGAGGTAGGGACGAGAGAGAGAAGATGGGAATGAAAAATAGAAAATTGTGGCTAGGGTTTTGTTGATTCCTCATAAAAATTAAAAAAATATCTCTGAAATCCTGGAGGCATGAAGGTTTAAACCCATGCGCTCTAGTTTGACTAGTTTCACTGAAACCAACTTGGCACAAGGTTCTGTTTTGTTATGATTGTATGACTAAACTATTTATAAATATTGAAAAAAATAATTAAATATATATATATATATATATATATCGGTTCGGTTTTCGAACCTCAAAAATTGAAACTGAACTGGCCAGATTTGGTTCGGTTTGACAGTTTCTGTTCGATTTTTGTTCGATTCGGTTTTTTTCGGCCTTGGTCCGGTTCGGTTGTCGATTTTTTTTGGTTTTCAGTTTTTTGAACCCACCCCTAATTCACTTACTAGAAGCTGTTTGTTTCTTCCTGCTCGCTACAGGTGCAGCAGTAGTAGAAGCAGTTGAGGCAATGGTAGCTTTTGAAGACTTGGAAGTTTGAGCTCTTGTTCTCTTCCTGATGAGAGTTATTCGCTCAGGCTCAGTTTGTTTCTCGGGCTCGGATTCGGAAGTCACCACCACCATTGCTCGTACTCGACGAGATACCAGGGTTCCTGCTTCAGGTTCTCCCTCAGCCTCTGAATCTCCAAACAACTTAGAGACATCCCTACCCTCTCCAGCCTCTTGCCTCTTAGCCTTAGCTACAGCCTCCTGAATGATCAGCTCATCAGCAACTTCTTCTTCTGAACCAATATCTGCCGTTTCAGCATTCCCGTGAGCTACAAGTTCAAGAAAATAAGCAAGGAATCAAAGGAGGGCAAGATAAGGGGAAGTTCATAAAATACAAATTAAGGAAATAAAAGATACCTATCAAAAGAAGCTGGTTCTTTTGATTGATCATTTCCTTCCAATTCTTAAGTTCGCCCGAGCTAGGATATGATTTAAGAGAGAGTTGGTAAAAGAGATTGTCGTGAGCCTTTCGCAAATCTCCTCTGTACTTCTTGATCCACTTAGCCTTCCACTAAGTGGAGAAAGTTGAGGAACACTCAAAATTAAGAACTACAGATTTCCAGGCAGCCTTGCTCATAACCTCGAGGCTGCGTTAGGCGGCTCGAAAAATGACCTCTAGAGGAGATTGAAGACGGTACGAAGTACCACATTGTACAGAATCAAAAAATGAAATAGGAATGACTTACTTGAAGCCTAGTTGCTTACTGCGGAAGTTCGAGTGGTAAACTTCCAGCCCTCGTTCCTAACGATCACTGCGAACTCCCCAAGCTATGTCCCTTGATTGGATGTAGTTAATGAATCTCTTATTGCAGAGAGGATTTACATCTTCCCCTAGTGCATCTTGAAAGGCTTGGTCAGAAAACCAAAGATATCTTCTTAAAACAGAAGCTCCCAACTCCAAGTCTAACCGAGTCCTACAGACTCTAAAGAAATAGAAACAGGCAAATGTAGAATGATCTATGGGAAGAGCTTCAGCTAGGATTCGGGCAGGGGCCACACTTTCTGGAAACTCCAAATTGGCAGCCCGAAATTCTGGGAAGTACCATTGCAACCATAATTGGATCATCCAGATTGGTCCATTAATGTTGGTCTCAAACGGCTCTCCCCGAGTCATCTCAAAGAAGAGATGGTAAAGATGAGAAATGAGAAATGGCCCCGTGGCGACATCATCGAAATTATGAAGAGCTTCCACTAAAGGGATTCATTGGACCTTCACCCATTTGGACTTATTTGGGAAAACATGCTTGTTAAGCCAATACAGAAGGAAGTATATATGTTCTTTATCTATGTTGGTATGTGAAGAGTTTGCACCAAAACTCTTTTCACGAAAGGGATAAAACCCTTAAAAGAGGTCCCATAATTCTTGAAGGTTGCGGAGTTGTATTCCAGCTGAAGTGGGGAAGCAGATGAGCCCGAACTTTCAGCAGACGGGCGAGAAGGATGAGCCCAATCATGAATGACATCCATGATTATGCTCGAAGGCCTTAGCCCGAAGACTTATGCCATGTCCATAATAGTTGGGGACATGGAACCCATCTTGAAATCAAAAGTGTTGGTGCCTGAATTCCAGAAAAGAATGACGGTAGTGAGTAGCTCGGGTTTAGCCACCATGGTAGTTTTCGAAAGCATTATTAGTTCATAAATACAATTGTTCATCCATTTCCTTTTGGAGATTGGCTCGAGATTGTTTATCCACTGAAGCCAGGCTGAGTTATTCATCAGAGGAAAGCCGTGACGATGGTACGACCACTTAGATGAAGAAATGCCTGATTCGGCTAGGAATGGGTTCGAGGTGAACCAATTGGCCTTAGGCATGTTAGTCTCTACGGTATTTGGGATCTGAGAAGTCCATGCGGGTCCCAAGAAAAGTACTCCATTTTCTTCAAAGAAAAGTTTAGTGCGCAGACCTGCCCGAGGGCGATGAAGACCGTTAAGTAGACGACGCAGGATGGTAATGCCCTCACCAGATTCATAAGAGGAGCAAGTTTGAGTAGTTTTGGGAGCCATTAGGTGGGTTTGAGAAGTGAAAAAATGAGGTGGAAAACATGAGAATCTGGGTAATCTGGGATTCTGGAAATTCGAAGGCTTAAGAAGATTAAGATATTTGGCCGAAGGCTTAATTAGGGGTTATATAATGAGGAGGTTAAAATTAGAGATCATGGTTTAGTTCAAAGGTCTCAGATAAGCAAACAGTTGCTTCAAACGGTGCAAGTCCCACGGGAAGGTGTGCGCGTGCAACGACTATTTAATCATTATTAGCGCCTGGGATTGCAGCCTCAACAATGATTAAAGGGGGCACTGGTTGGGTTAATATTTGACCTCTGGGCCTAAAGGAATGAATGCCCAAAAGGACTAAAGTGAAGAGACTCACCCGAGGCTCAGTGCCAAGCCCAGACCATCCACCTCATGACAATGTGACGGCTTCTTATTAATGCATAGGCTATGTGCCTATAATTTAAAAAGATAAGTGATGGAGACCAGCCAGCTAGCAGCCAAAAAGTAATTTTCAGTGGCAATGCGAGTGAAATATTGATGAGTCATTACCCTCTAGTTGTTTTCGGGCAAGAACAAAGCTACAGGCAATCGGGTTAATTTGCCTATAAAAGGGGGAAAAGGCCGCAGAGACAAGGAAACTCAACCAATCAAACAAATAAACATACAACTTGCCTCTCAGTCAAGCAAATACCCAGAAAGCTGCGCTTTGTCCAGACTCTGCACCCTTTTAGCCATAGATTCTCCTTCGAAATACATTTTTTGTCCAGTGTAAAAGCTCTGCTACTCTCTCTAAATGTTGTAGTATCGATTCCCTTGTGTAAACTCCTTACCACTCACCCTTTTAGCCATAGATTCTCCTTAGAAAGACATCTTCTGTCCAATGTAAAAGCTCTGCTACTCTCTCTAAATGTTGTAGTATCGATTCCCTTATGTAAACTCTTTACCACTCACCCCCTTTTAGCACACAACCCCCTGTAACTACAAAGAGAAGAGACCGCAAGACGTTTAACCTTGCCCGACAAGGTGAAATCTTGCCCAACTCTCTTTGTCTTGTCGTTAAATTAGTAGATCTAGTGTTATGATGTATTCCCCAGTATATATTCAAGTCATTTCTAGTCTTTTGATGATTCAAAGTTCCGTCAGTGCTCAGATCTGGTTCATTTAGTGGTTTTACTGTCATAAAGAAGACCAAATGAGAATTAAACTGATGACTTAATCAGATCTGAACCTCCATCCTTTAAGCATACAAGATAATGAACTAAAAGTCATTGATCTCAAGGCATAGAAAAGAACTTAACGTGAACTTAACCCATCCACGACAATCTTTTGATAACAAGAAGTCAGATTAACTTGGGGCACAAGTAATTTGCTTAAACATACTTGTTCTACATCTGCCATACTGAGATGACAGTGGCACGCCTTAGCACTTAGTTAGTTTTGATTGTAAGTCTCAAGGCCTACCCATAAGGCCCCACAAAGGCACCTTTTTGAACTAACTTTGTCATCCCCTCGCAGACTCTCAACAAGCAGGAGCCCAACGACCAACCAAAGTGCCAACTCCTCAGGAAGCTGTGTGCTCGAGCGAGGGACCCTTCCCAGCAAAATTCCTGCCTGAACAGACCTTGTAGTCCAAATTGACCATGCCATTATACATATGCGGCTCATTTGCAAACTGTAAATAAAAGTCAAAATAAATGGGTTACATCGCTACTTCCACATTTTTTCTACACAAGAAAAAAAAAATGGAACAATTTAAACCAAAGATGAATATTCACCTGAGCATTAGCCTTGAGAGTGAGCCGGCATCAGTTGTTGATCTTCCCTCAAGTTTTAATAAGATCTTATAAAACAAGACTAATTCTCTGATCCATGTGATCAGCTATTAAGCCCAATTGAAACCCAATCACCAATTCACACTTAGTAAACATGCAGACTTCCCAATTAACAACTCTACGAGTACACAATCCACATATAGAAACCTCACCGGATGCGGTGACAACTATTTGCGATCAAAGCCTTCGTCGGAAACGTTGTCGTCGTAAACAGAGGTCTGCTGAAGCTTGGGTTTATGCAACTGCTCCTGCTGCTGCTGATTTTGGTAGTACGCCAGAGCACCACTGGTGCTGCTCTTCTAGTTGAGAGCAGCAGCGGCAGCAGCAGTCTAGTTTTTCCTGGAGCTTGGAGCCGATTGAAACAGATGAGGTATAATTGGGGGTGGTGATGACGGAGCAGAGGCGATGGTCGGGAGGGACGTACACGGAGCCGTACGTGGAAGGAGGCCGGTCCTTCATCGCCAGGAGTGAGGGTTTGGAGGAGGAGGCAAAGGGTTTTGAACGCGAGGCGATGGCGCGTGAGGGAATTGCAGAGAAAAAGAGAGAAGGTAGCAACGACAAAGGATGAAGGAGATGGACGTGTGCGAAAGAATTTACCACTATAAACATTAAAAACAAAAAATGGTGTTACTAGATTCACCTCATGATTCTATTTTTTCACCCGCACCGTAGAAAGTTAAAAATACTTAATACTCTTTCTCCACCCACTTTTATTCCAGAAATATCCTAGATACAATTAACATCATCCGACCCAATTCGACAACAACCTTCTTCCCACCAGAAACAATTTTTTCTCTCTGGAAATTTGGAGCGGAAGGCCTTGACGTGGCCCATTTTGACTATGAGGAGGAGGATGAGCGACATCCACGGTTGAAGTTGAGTTTTATTATTTGTGAGTTCGATTGAGATGGAGGAAGGAAAAGATTAGGTTGAAGTGTCAAGCCGGTGGAGGATGGCTGCCGTCAAATTGGATGGGGTGGGTAGCTCACGGATGTGGGGAGTTGGTTGTTGGGCTCTCCGTTTTTCTTCTAAATTTTCAAATTTTCACTTTTTTTTCCTTTCAATTATACCAAAGCAGCAGCTAACAACAAAATGAATTCAAAGAAATTGGATCTTTTTGGGTTTTGCAAAAACAAAGAGAAGAAACTGGTTAGAATTATGGATCAGAAGATTCGTGGGATGCGAGTTCTAGAGAGTGGAGCTGGACGGCCAGAGGTCTGAAAGAGGGAGGGAGAGGGAAGGGTACTAGATTATTTAGGTATTTACGTCATTTGACATAGGGGTAAACATGTCATTCAAAATAAATTAATAAAGGGGTGGGGAAATAGAACTAGGGGGCGGGATTAAGAGCTGTAAAAAAAAAAGGTTAATGATATCATTTTTCATATGTATTAACTTTTATCTTTCCTTAAAATATTTAAAAAATGTTGTCTCAATAAAAGACTAAGTATTAAAAATGTACAAAATAGACTGAAAAACAAACAACTTTTGATTATCAAAGGACATTGCAGAATGACAAATGTTACGAAAAAAGTACAAAACGGTAAAGTAACACAGTGATTCGTTGTAGACTGAGTTTTTCTTCTTCATACAGTTTGTCTAAATATATAATCCACAAGTTTGGCATTTTCCCACCTTGCAATGGTGATGGACCACGATGCTCTCACCGTCCCTGCATTTGTTTATGCAAAATTGTGTTTGGGATCTCGAACCAATAGGTCGGTCATTAGCTACATACCTTCGGTTGAACATAATATTAAACTCCATGTGATAAAGTACCATCTAATCTAATTCATTCATTCATTAATATTGATAAAAAAAACTTTCATGACAAGAACAAATCTATCGTATGAACAAGCCTTAAGTTTATGAATATTTGTGTGTGTAATGAAATCAACACTGTGAGGTCCTATTAGTGGAGTCTGCATCGGTTCATTGGTTGCTCATAACCTTGACATTTTCAAAACCCTCGTGTATATTTATCTATGTATTCAAATTTTACTCGTATAAACAGTTAGGCCAAATTAAATAGGGAGTCAGCATCATTGAAATAGAACATCCTCATCCTCCTTTTTTTTTTTTCCTATCGTTCTTATGTCTTTCTTTTCTCTTGTTTTGTATGAGATTCTATTATACGCACCAAGTGCTTGATGATATGCCTCAAATGATAAGTTTTGATCATCTTCAACATGACTCGACATCTTTTTTACAGACACCCTTCAACAAACGTTTATAGATCACAATAGTCATCGACATAGGTGGACAAAATTTTCGGAAGATGTCGGCAGGGCTCTACAGGCATCCACTAGATGCTCAGAAATGGTCCACAAGGGTTTTGTTGTTTGAAATCACGACGTCATCAAAGTTCAAACATAAAGAAATATTTTTATAGGGGTCGGCGAGGATGTGCATGTACTTGGGACAATTTTGTGATGGTATGATTTGGTAAACAGAAGTTTTCTTATACTAGTAAATTTACAAGGTAATCCGGTGGGTCCCAAATGGCGGTTGGTACTTGGTAGGCACCTTTCGTTAATTAACAAAATGCCTAAGCGTAATCTTTCGTTAATTTCCCCACAAGCCTTCCATCAGCCACCAACTACAGTAAAGACAGACAGCTTTGATTTTAATGACTGTTTAATTAGTGGGGGCTTTCTTACTTAATCGTCTGATGTTGATCGATTGTCATCTTGAGGAGGGTTGGAAGTGGAAGTTCCCGCGTGCCGAATTTTCAAGGTGTTACGTCTTTTTTTTGTTTTTATGGAAAAATAGTTTTACTTAAAGAGAGAAACTTTTAGTAAATATGTGTCTGGTACGATTAAGTCAAAATGTATTTTCAATAATATATTAATAGTGAGTAAAAACGTATCTCAAATATCAGTATGCTGAATGAAGTGGCGACAAAATATTTTACCTTGCAGAAGACAAGTGACCAAGAAATAAAAGAAAAGGAGCTTATTGTCTTATTGTCTTATTGTCTTATGCTTGGTTGGGTCATTATGATTTTAATCATCACCAAAGAAATCACCAAAAGCTAAAAAGGATGAAGTGGAGGGGGAAATATTAAAAGAATAAAATGGAAAAGGGGAGTTGTGCTAATAAATTCCAAAATAAGGCTGTGAAAGGCCATGCAAAACTCCCAAGTATCATGGATCATTATCAGCCCAATGGTTGCTTTTGGGCTACTGATTATTTATCTGGTTTATAGACCCGAATTGGATCATGTAATATTAGGGCCTGCACTATTCTCATTGTTAAACTTTGGTTATGTTTACACTTTTTCTTTATGGACAAAAAATAAAGAGAGCTGCTAGATTCACCCCGTTGTCTTATTTCCGTACCCACGTTATATTTACACCCATTATAAAAAGTTAAAAAATTAAAATGTTATTTCTCCACCCCCTATTATTACTAAAATAACCCTTAATATATATATATATATATATATATATATAAAATTATAAACTTGTCTCTTAAAAAAAAAATATAAACAAATAATATTATTCTCTTCTAAAAGCCACCAAAAAAAAAAACCGGAGTCTCCCAATCTTTAGCGTGATGTACATGTTTGGTCGTGATTGAAAATGGAGGAGCTTACTCAATTAAACCATTTCTTAAGGTTATGCTAGGCAATTGATGGAAACTGCTTCAAATGGGAGATTGTGAAGGAATCTCTGTAGGTCCCATGAACACGCTGATGGCATAGGAGCGTTATGACTCAGATCAGTGTCTAAATAATAAGGATTAAATAGAATGATGATGGGAATAAATTGGAAGTTTTATCAGACCTGTGACTGAGGGAGTATCTCTAATTGAGTCCTTTAGTAAAATCGAAGCGCATCCCTTCAAACAGTTCAGGCTTTAAAGACACTGCATACACATACAAATAATCTCGTCTTAGACCCAACATTTGAGCACTTCTTTATTGTCCAAGTAAACCCAAAAATAAAAAGCCATTCCATTTGATTTCTGAAATCGGACTGTGTAACATGAGACACAAAAATGATAGTTACAAGACCTAATACATTTGTATTTCTTCGAGAATTGCATGTAAAATAAAAACCCAGAAAGGAAAATGTTTAAATCCTAACAAATTGCACACAAAAAATTATTTTTTTACCTCTTCGATGGAAACATAATCCCGTACTTCTCCATAAAAACGTCATCTTCTAGGTTCATTCTTTTTGCTTTTCTAAATGATTTTGCTTTCTCTGAATGAAAAGGGATGAGAAGGATGAGGGATGAGAAGGATGAGAGATGGGAAGGATGAGTTAGGGTTTAAGGAAGACAAATAGCCTAAAGAGTTATTGAACCCAAACTTTTCTTTTTTTAATTTTTATAAAAAAAAAAAAACAATAATGCAAAAGAGGGTAACTAAGGTCCTTATTAGTCATTTTACAAATGGACAAATTTGTAATTAAAAAAGTCATTAAAAGATGGGTAGGAAGATAAGGCATTGGGGTGGGAATAACAGCTCTAAAAAAATTTAGGATTAAGTACTTAAAACTCCTCAACCTTTTAGTGTCATTCTAAATTGATCTCAGTCTTTTTAAATATTCCACATAAGTGGCCAACTTATTGAAAATGTCACATCCGTTAAGTTCCAGTTAATTTATCAACATATATTATTCAAACCCCACCAATGAGGTATATCATGGTCAACATTAATATTAGTCGCCTCAAAATCTGAATGTGAAACATAGATTATATAATATGGAATCCAATGATCAAACAACTATTGAATTGAATCGAAAATGATCCAAATTGAAATTACAATAGGAGGGCAATCACCTAACAAAGAAGAGAGTTAAGAATTCAGATAGGCTTTCAAGGAACTTGTTTCTGTTTATGTGTTTTCCTCATTCGCCGATTCTCGGTTCGTAAAACTTTTGGTTCTTCTTTGTGGGTGGTAAAGATGGTGGTGGCTGCATCTTGACAGTTCATATCATTTTAGCAACCTCCATGACCTTCTTCTTGATGCTAGCGACTTAAGTTGTAGGTTGGAGTTGGTGGTTTTGTGTTGGGTTTGGAGGTGATGGCATGATGGGGGTGGTAGTGACCATTAGTTGGTGGAGGCTATGCTTCCATGACCTTTTATTGATTTTGGAGACAAAGTAAGCCCTAGTTAATTTTACAAACTTTTAATTGGGGCTCAATGGAGGTTACATTTTCAATAGGTTTGGTACTTGTTTGGAATGTTTAAAAAGATTGAGACAAAATTAGAATGACATTAAAAGGTTGGGGGGGTTTTAGGTACTTAATCCAAAAAATTACATGGAAGGTTTTAATTTTGTTTTGAGACATGGTTTACATGTATGTTTTGAAAGTCATTGTTGGACAGTGACCTTCAGATTGGAAAATTTGATTGGCTGGTCGACGCAAAAAATTGGCTAGTCGAAAAATATGGTAGGATTGAGTGGCAATCTTGTAATTATATTGAATTATAAAAGTATTTGTATAATTATTTTAGTTGAGTTTTTTATTGGTACCTAAACTAAGATATGATATTTTAGCTAATATTTTTGTTAGAATTGGTATTTAAACTAAAAAAACACCCCTGCCTTACTCTTAGTCTCAAAGAGTTTCTCTAAACTACAGTTCCTAAATTGGAGAGAAAATTCCTTCTTCCAGTCCCTCCCACACCTTTCCTCCCCCTAAAACACCACAAAAGTCCTCTTTATTTCTCTCCTTACATGGATAGGTGTTGTGGATTTGAGCTACCAAAAAATAAACTCATTAGTTGAAAATTTTATCAGAAATCTATCCATAAAATAGTACGTTCGGATAATGACACGTGGTGTGACCAGATTGGTTGAAAATCTGATCGAAATCTTGGCTAAATTATTGTAAACAGATAGTGACACGTGGTGCATCATGATTGGTTGAAAATCTTATCAGACATCTATCCACAAAATAATAATTTTGGATAATGACACGTGACATGACAAGATTGGTTAAAAATCCTATCTGAAATTAAAACTAATTTTTTTTATTTATTATTTTATAAAAAATTAATAATATTTTAAATGGGCTGGGTGCCAGCGCATTTTGTAGGGGTGAAGACCGTTTGTGCTAGCGCATTTTTTAGGGGTGGATATGCTTTTGGCCAATTACTGTTCATTGGGTCTATCACTGTTCACTGAGTGGATTAAATAGGATGAGTGCTGACGCATTTTTTTAAGGGGGGAGTTGCTCTAAAAGGCCCATTAACTCCCTCCTCCCATTTGTCTCCCCCGACCCTATACATGTGGTTATTAAATTTTGAAAATAAAATTTACAAAAGGATAGAAAATATAAATGGTTTTGGTTGTTAAAACTTTTTGGTGACGACCTTCAAACGAGTTTTGGTTGTTGAATAGGCTGTTTATATCTTTAGTAACTATTTCTAGGTAACTATTTCGTCTTTAAAAATTTATTTTATTTGGGAAAAAAAGGTGAAAGAGAGAGGGACGCAACAAGAATAGAGTCATGCATCCGCCACTACTTAATTGTGCCCCAATGAATTAACTTTCTAGCTTCACCTCTGTATATATCCCTCTCTATTTCTAGTTGATGGATGAAATAAATCACACTAAACACATGATTAAATAGAGATGTGTATGAAGCTTGAAATATGTGTATTTATCATTTTTGGAAAAAGTAAATGCAAACGTAGAGAATCCCTTGGTTAGGATATGTGCCTGAATTTCAATCCGACAGGCAAAACACCCCCTAACCATTTTAAAGAGACTTGACAATGACTTTGTCCATTTCACATGTGAAAAAAAGGCAACAGGAAGAAGCAAGACGACCCCCATTTGTCTACCTAGATTACTACAAATCTGCGCATCTTTGTCCCACAACGACCTTTATCAATAAATTATCCATAAAAAAGAAAGGATAATACTTAGCATTTTCCATTTAGGGATGCGCGTATCTTCCGATTGACGAATAATGTATTTTCACCGGATATAATCAACAAATTCAATTCCTTAATCTTAATTTGAAGATCAATTATTACAAAAAATCATTCGAATAAATGGACGGTTTATTATGAATATGTTACTAGGTACCTAAACCGTCAATTTGGTCCATAGATTTGAATGACTAAATCATTCGAATGAAATGAACTTTTGTAGAGGTGACCTTCAAATAAAGATTAAGAAATTAATGGTTTTGATTATAAACTTTGTACAATCAAGATACATCATTTGCAAGAGGGGGATGCAAGTATTATTAAAAAAAGGGTGTGATATCCACACACCCCTTTTTACTTCTCACACACGTTTCTAATTTTCGACCGTCGGATCGGATGAATTGAAGAAAATCAAATGACAAAAATTATTAAGGGATGTGTAAGAAGTAAAAAGAGGTGTGGATAGCACATCCCTTAAAAAAAAACTCTATCATCATGTGTGCATTGCGGAAGCAGAAGGATAAAGAGAAATACGGATAATTAAAGACCAAATCACTAGCAATACTAACTAAGATAATGTGCTAGTACGAATAAGCGTGAATTCACCATTCAGAGCATAAGTAACCTAGTTGCAATCTAGTAGAACAATTATTAATAATACAACATCCGAAGATGATCCTACATGGAAGGTGAACTGTCAGAACCTTCGTCAAGCCTTCGTAAGCCACCAACGAACAATTCCTACTTAATACCTGGATGGGCGAAAAACAGAAAGCGTGAGTGGGCAAAAACAAAGCTTTTCAAAATCATTTCATTTCTCAAATATTATAACTCCTCATTGTAAAACAAGTATAGTTTCCCAGAAAATAGAATACATACGTATATATCTCAAAATCATGCTCAGAAATATCGAAATCCGCATATAAAAATGCCATGCAAATGCCATGTCCAGTACTTACACCATGTCTACTATCACAATATCACATAAGTAAGCCAGGTAATATAATTCAACATAAATCATCTATTGGCCGTAGTCACTTGACGTGACCTGTATGACGGAATCTGGAGCTCATCATCTAGCCGGAGTCACCTATTGTGACCGGTACGGCTCAATCTCTATCTCAATCATATATCTCAACATGTATATATACCTGCACACAAGTCGGAACCACCTCACGTGGTCTGTCCGACATGACTGGGTGTAAATAAATACGCTATAGTGCTACGATCACGTGAAGACTGTGCGCTAATCGCGAGTCACCTACGAGTCGAACCCACTTAAAGTGGTCTATACGACATGACTGTGTACCTAACTTGGATCCAAGATGAGCGTATGGTGCGGGAGCACTAACACCGGGGTGCAGGTTGATGAGCTCAATATATCTTAACATCATCATCTATCTCATAACCACTACCAGCATAATATACTCACCTGTAGCTTACCTGGGCCTCTGCAGCAACATGCGACAATATGCATATTTATGCTAATGCATATACTGAATTATCATGCATGTATGACATGGCATTTCAATCACATTTCACTTAAATATGTTTTCTGGGAAAAACATCATGTGTGTGTGTGTGTGTGTATATATACACTGAAAACAAAAGCCTACTCACAGATATGTCGATGGGTCGTAGCCCGAGCCTCGAATGGTTACGCTCGTCCTCAGGATAGGTCTTACCTATATGTGAAACAACTATATAAATGTCACTTAAGAGCACATATACAAAACTATGCTAATAACTTCTCATATATTGTTCAATTTGGGTATATGAATATACCACTACTCATCCTCAAAAACATCCCCATATTTTTAGAATAATTTTCCAACATCTCACGCGCCGCCACGTGTCGGCCATGGCACGGCCAGACGCGCCCCCACACGCGGCCACGTGCCTGGCACACTGACAGTAACAGTAACAGCCGTTAGGGAATATTCCGTTAAATCTAACCTAACTCCGTTAACCTCCGCTAGGAATATTTCGTCAAAGTTGACGGAATATTCTGTCATCGCCTACCTCGAACTCCGGCGACCGTCGCCGTCGCCGGAAACTTGAAAAACTTCTAACCTTCCTAACTCTCTCAAAACTCAACCAAATTTCATGATTCTTTCACCAAAATGACTCTTAAAATGGGGAAAAGAGATTTATACCACTTTTAAGACCCAAAACTCGACGGAGCTTCGTCAGAAAAGCTCGATACTCCGGCCACCTTTGCAACTCCCTATTCCCGGGCTTCCCGACGTCCAATTCACTCCGATTTTCTTCTCCGAGCTTCGTGAGAACGTCCACAAGCTTCCTATAAGCTTAAAATTCACGGAAACATCCACAATTAAAACCACTTGAACATTGCTCAAATCGGGTTCTTTAGTTCTCACAATCCCGATGTCCAAACTTAGTCAAAACTAACTTAAAGTGCTAGGAAGGATTAAAGCTTACCTCTTTGAGCCTTAAACATTTCTTAAAATCTCTGCGATCACGTCGGAGCAACTGTGCTCCATAATCGGGGTTTCGTATAACCCGAGATCTCGACGTCCACACGTCGAACCAAGGATATTGACGAGTTCCTGGGCTTGCTAGGAGTCCAAAACCAACCTCCAAACCTTCGATCCGTGTAGGAAATGGAGAGTTTGGGGTTCGTCCGTACGGTTGTACGGTAAATGGGTGAAAAATCGAGAGAATGAGAGAGAGAAAGCATAGGGAGGAGAGAGAGAAAGGGTATGGTGTGTGTGTGTGGGGTCCAGCTGGTCACCAACCAAAAACAAGGAAATTTTAGTTCCAAATGGGTCCACAACAATACACGTACCACACCACGCCATTAAACGTCCAAAGGCAATTTCGTAACTTCCACGCCATCGAGAACATTTTTAAGGACGGGCTGTCACAATACACCTGTAAATTCAATCAATTGGATAATACCCAAATGCATGAAACACATATATCAATAAATAAAGCTGTAAAAAGGAAAAGGTAAAGAATGATCTGGCCTGTGATATCAAGAGAGGCATGTTGTCACTGTCCTAAAGCCATAGACGCCTCCCTAAGTGCCAGTTATATTGGCTATCTACAACTCCAAGATACAACCCTTGAATCTCACAGAGTGTTTGATCCATAAGCACGATTACGGTAGACAGGGTGCCAAGTAGTGATCAATTGCCCATTGATGATCAAGATGAGTAGGAAGATAATAAGGATTATATATGAGTACTGTAGTAGGAAGAGAAGGAAAACATTTGAACATATGTTAACCTATTTGTTCTATTTGAGGAGTTCGCTATTTATAAAACTCTACATATCCCTTAATAAAAGACATGACTTCTCTAATGGATATGAATCTTCATATTATTATTTAAAATAATAATAAATAAAGTTTTGAATCTTTAATAAAATAAAGTAAATAACCAACAATCCCCCACAAGATTCAAAACTTCACAGAAGCGTAGAAGACATAAACATATAGATACTAATGGAAGAAATTTGGGCAACTTGTATACCATGCAATGGGTGTAGTTGTCTTTTGGACTTGAACCTAACTTAGTGTTAACAACTTTCATCTGAATGAATCATAGTGAACTATGTCTTGAACTAGACTCCTTTTGACCAAAATACTAAATGTAACACACATGGTACTGATCGAAAACTTGGCGCGAGTTAGCACTATTTATGGCTATGCGCTTAATCTTGATTCTCATGAGAGTTATTAGAGAACAGCCCAATCCTCACACATTTAGAGTTAGAAACGTTACATTTGATATACATATATTTATTTATTTATTTATAGCTAAATTTTGCATCTTATATTTTTATTTTTAATTTGTACCCATTTAAATTATACTAATTTTCTTTTTAGTTTTAGTTTGTACCCATATATTAATTTATTTTTGTGTCAATATTCCATTTTTATTAGAAAACAAGAGGATCACTTACCAATTTATGCTGGCTCCATAAAACCCTTCTGATAGATCAATGTCGACTGAGGTAGATCGGCTCACCACCTAGAGTATTTAGCACACAATCCTAATACGGTGTTGTGTTTTAGTGCGCACGTGTTTCTTATTATGTTCAAATATATGTTAATTCAAAACCATTCCGAAATGTAGGTGTTTGCGTTTCTTCTTTCGTTCTTGTTTAGTGTTTTTACGCTACGTGATTGTATTCAGGCAACCCATCTTTTCAATACAACTGCTCGTTGGTTGTAACTGGATTAGTAATCCGCCATGAACTAAGTAAGTCTGCTCATTCGTTATTATTGTTTCACCTTTTAATCAGAAAACAAACCCTAATTAATTAGGAGACATTGACAAGCCAATGGATCTCCAACCCACAATAGGCAACACCATATATGGGACGTAGTGAAGTAAACAAAACAGAAAGGCATATGCGGACATAAAGGTAACGAATTTTAGTACAAGTTAAGATCATAAGCTTGAAACGTAAAGGCGACAAAGTTACCGGAAATTAGGGGAAGGCATAAAGAAACCTGTAAAAATATGTAAAGGTGACAAATATTGAAATGAAATTGAAGGAAAGCATAAGCTTGAAAACATACTCATTGCTTCTTAACTACCAAACCTCCTAGTTTAAGATAATTAAACACCACTTTACAAACAGTACTCTCATGAATTTTGTTTTTGGTCGGTCGAAAGTGTTGGTGTCTCCATGCGCCAATTAGACATGGCATTCGTGTCGTGTTTTCTGTGTTTGTGTCGTTTTCGTGTCATACCCGATATCTTAACGGGTCGTGTCATGTAACACCCGTTAAAATAAACGGGTAAAATGACCCGACCCGAAATCGACCCGATAATATTAACGGGTAATATGACCCGACCCGTTACCCGTTAAGGAAAATATATTTTAAACCAATAAATAATCAAATGAAAAACATAATACTAAATAAGTATATACATACCATATTGTCACATCCAAAACATAAAAACGTATTTTTCTTTTAAGTATATTTTCACTTACCTAAAGTCTTTAATAGTTTTTTAATTAATGTAGAAGTGTAAAAAAATATAGAAAAAATATATAAACGCTCATAATGATAAGCTTTACAACTTTCATGAAGAGTTTAACTTCGAAATTCGCCACTATAATCATATAAATCATAAATCAAAATTTAACCGTTGATTGTTGTTTACATTTACGCTTCATTGTTCCCATCAAAATTTGTTTTTTCAGATTTTCTTTTTTGAAAACATGATCTATTAGATGATGCAAGAAGATGAACGGTTTGGATCGTTGATATTATATTCAGAGTTTTACGGTTAGTGAAAATATTGCTTGATGTTTATAAAGTTTCTACAAACTATATGACATCGACTCATATTTCAGTTAACCGTAAATATCGAAACGTGATATCAAAGATCTGAACCGTTCATCTTCTTACATCCGCCAGATAATCATGTTTTCAAAAAAGAAAGTTTTAAAAATGAAATTCAGTAAGAAGAATAAAGCGTAAATGACAATCGACGGTTAAATATAAATTTAAGGTTTATGGATTATAGTGTTGGATTTCGAAGTTGACCCCTTCATGAAAGTTGTAAAGCTTGTCACTATGAGTGATTGTATATATTTTTTACATTTTTTACACTTCTACAATAATTATTATTAATTTTATTAATTTTTCCCTCAAATAAAAAACATTATTCATGAGGGTTTGGAGGATTTTAAAAATCTAAACAATAATGTAAGTGTAACCATTATCTACTCGTGGAGGAATAATGATGAATCACGAGTGTTTATATATTCTTTCACATTTTTCATACTTGTATGTATGTCCTCTTAGTTCTTGCCTGTGCAAATATTATACTAGTTTATTTTAATTTTGGACAACAACATGTTAAGTAAAATTTATCCTAGTAATGATAATAAGGAACTCTCATAATAAAAATAAATAATGACAAAAACTTTTTTTTTAAACTTATATAGAATAATAATACAAAACTATATATTTAATGTAGAATATAGTGTATATATTAATATGGCTATTGTATTTTATAATAAATCTTTTAGTAATTAAATTTTAAAATTATCAAAATAATTTTTTTCTTAACGGGTCGAAACGGGTTACCCACGTGTTACCCGCGTGTATACCCGTTAAGAATCCGTTATTAACGGGTCCTTAACGGGTCACCCAATAATGACCCGACAAGTTATCGTGTTGACCCGAAACCCGTTATTTTCGTGTCGTTTTCGTGTCGTGTCAGAAACTGTCGGGTCTAGCGCCAATGACAATTTTTTTTCTCTCTTTCTGTTATTTAAATTAGTAGAGTGATAGCTGTTAGATTAGTTAGTTATTAAGAGTGAAGAGAATTTGTGGAAATCGAACCTGCATCAAAAAGGTTTCTGACAAGTATGTGCTAAATCAACAATACCAAACAATTGAGACATTGTAATTTTAGAACAAGCTCATAAAGTAGGGGTGTAAATGAGCTGAGCCAAGCCAAGCATACTAAGGTGCTCAAATTCAGCTTAGTTGATATTATTCGCACTTAAGCTAGAAAAAAAAAGTTAGTAAAAGTATGATCAAGCTCAGCTCAAATGATTTTTGCAAGCTTGAGCTCGATTCGGCTCAGCTTATTTGTAAGTTGAACTCGAGCTTTTCTATGGCTTGACTTGATGAAAATTAATAATTACTACAAGTAAAAAGCAAAATAACAAAGTATCTTCTCTTCTCCCAAAAAAAAAAAAAAAGTATCTTGAGTTTAGAAATTTAATGAACCAAGAATATTTTGTGGTATTTTAGAAGCTTCATTATTTTAGGGCGGTGGCTTTATATATAGAGATGTTCTCAAATTCTTCATAGCGTGATCATCAAAAGTCCCCACGAGAAGTTTGTATACTAATGATGCTTGTATTAATCCAACCGGTGAATTATCCTGGTGATTAGTAACTTCCTCTTTAATTCATTGTGTCCTGAGTTCAAACTCTCTCTCCCCCCCTCCGGGGCTTAGCATAGGTTAGTGTAGAATATTGATTTTATTAAAAAAATTGATACTTGTATCAATAGGTATGTTGTTGTGAAACCAATTATAAAAGTGAGTGAGAGAGAGGGAACGACATAGTTTATGAGGATTTGAAACCAATTATAAAAGTGGGTGAGAGAATGGCTCATGTGTATAAGAATTGTGTCTTCACCTCCTGACCTTGTACCTTTATTTATACTAATCGTGATGGGCCGTAATACAAAGTTTATGAGGATTTGATCTCCAAATCATATTGGGATTGTACTTAAAGTTTACACAATCACATTCATAATTAAAATACTATACACAACACTCTCCTTTGAGTGTGTATAACTTAAGAAGTAGTTGCATTAGGTCTTCATGATGTCGATGTTTCACATATTCAGAATGATCATTAACTTATGAAAGGGTACAACCAACCTAGAGTAGGTGCCTCATCAAAACCTCATCAGGTTAGCAAAAACCTAGTAGGAAAAAATGCTTGTGATCGTAGGGAAAATAGAATATTAAGGTCATGTGGTATGCTTCAGGATATTCCCCTTAAGTTCGACTAAAATCGCTATAAGAACTACTAGTGATGCAAATATGGAAGTTTACGCAATCCAATTCGTGAATAAACTTCTGGAAGGTAGACTTTGGCAATGACTTCGTGAAGAGGTCGGCAAAATTGTCTTGGTTTCAGAGTGAGAGAATGTGATGTTGAGAGCGGTAGAAGGCGAGTTCGAGAGCGAGAGAGAGAAGTGGAAATGGAAGGAAAAGTCAAGAGGTTGTAGTCGAAGCACACCTTTCGATGATGATGGACGCGTGGCTAGCATGGACAAATGTGTAACTTCACTGTACCAAGAGGAAAAAAGAATGGGGCACGAAGAGCAGTAGAGGGCTATTTTCGTCAATTTACTGCTGTGAACAGTACTTTTCGACTGGATTTAAGTATTATGATAATTTCAATACTAACCTTAAACTACAAACAAAATAAAACAAAGTGACCAAATTCAAATTTAGGCAAAATATAGTGGCCTATGTAGAACAAAGAATCTTATTTTATTTTATAAACTAATGGGTAAATGAGAAATTGAAATTAATACCTTTTTTAACATTGAGATAACAATGACCTAGTTCGTTAAAATAAAAGTCCTTATGGGAGGATTTTGAGCTTAGAAGATGAAACTTTAGTCAAAATACAATAACTTTTGGCTAGATATTAGCTTCATGGAAACTCTAGTTTGATTGTTTAGTGTTTTGGCTTGGAGAGCTTGTTCTTCTGGTTAACAGTAAACTCAAAATCTTTAGCTAGGTTTTCAATTTGAATTATTTGAGGAGAGAGAGAGAATGATTCATAGGAATTTGACCTGAAAACGGCTACCAGCTGTCGACTACTTGACGTCATCTCCCTCATCTTTTATCCGGACTCATGACTAACAACGTAAGATAAACTTACGCAGCCAATCTTGTGTCCAATAAGAATATAGCTATAGGTTATAGCTAGGGTGTCACAATTGGATTATCTCTAGAATAAACATTGCCTAGTTAAAGAGCAATAATGTAAATTAGCGAGTATAGAGCAAACATGTCAAGTTGATGGAATATGTGTTCGTGGGTTGATTTGCAAAACTTGGACTTGGAACAATCAAGGTGTTATACTATTTTTATATTAATTTTCCTATATTTGCATGATTTTAAAATGGAATTATCAAAATTCCACGTTTTAAAGGCCTAACTCATAACTAACATCCCTTTCTTCCCCACCAAGAAGAAAATCCCCTCTTTTTTTTTTTAAAACCAAATGATATTATCTACACTAAGAAGAGGAGGTGTGCTTAGCTTCACAATTGGCTAGCAATAATATAGTTCAAATTTACCTTTGACAAAAATCGAACCTAAGACTTCTCATTTACAAGTGAAAAAGAATACCACTAGAGCGTAAGTGAGAGGTCTTATGTTCGATTCTCGCCAAAAGGCGAATTTAAACCACATTATTGTTAGACCACTGTGAGGCTAAGCCTACACTCTCCTTTAGTGTAGATAATATCGTTTGTTCAAAGAAAAAAAATTAGTATTACGGTCTAGTAATGTTCATCTTCATTTGTAAGTGAAAGATCTTAGGTTCAACTCTCACCCAAAACGAATTAAAACCACATTATTAATGTCCATCTCTTTAGATTTAGTATAATAACGTCTGTTAAAAAACGAAAAAATCAACAACAATAAGTTAATAACAACAAAATGAGATCCAAATCCCATCACGCGCATTCACCCCTCGTGCAGTGGACTCCTCCACCTCCTCCTCCTACTATCTGTTTGTTTTCATTTTTGGCTTTCGGTAGAAGCTTTTATTTAGACAAATCAGCGTGAATTTCTCGAGAAGTTCGTGATCAAACTCAGCCCCAGCCGCCGATTTTCCTATTCTGTTTCTCCACAAGAAACCCATCTCTCTCCTTTTCTGCCTCCTTCCAGTTCGTTGCCTCTCTGAATCTGTGTTGTTAGCTTTTCCCTCTCCAGAATTGGCAGCCAAGCTTTTCCGGCCAAATTCTTGGTCGGTAAGTCAATTTACATTCTTTGCCGTTTTACTCTGCTATAAAGTTTGCTTCTTTTTGCTTAATTGTTTGTGGGTTCGATTTATTTCTGGTTTTTTGGTGTGTTTTTGAGAAAGTTTTGATTTTTCTGAAATTTTGGGGGGTTTAGTGATCTTGGTATTGATATTTTTGTGAACTTATTTGTTTGGTTGCTGGGGAAATCAAGTTTTTGTTTTAATCCAACAATTTCATTTATGGAAATTGATTTTCTATTATTTTCTCTCCCTCTTCAATTTGGCAAACAATTCATGAAAAAATGGAGCTATACATTCATGAAACTTTGCATGCAAACAATTCCAAACTTTCTATTATTTTCTCTCCCTCTTCAATTTGGCAAACATTTAAAAATTAATTTGTTTTAAATGGTATTGAATGGCCGTTACGATTGAGTTCCTATTGACTATGTTTTTTTTTTCTTTGAACTAGTTGAAGGATGGCTATAACTGCTCCTTGTGCATTTATGCAATAGATTTTTACTAATTAGAGCTACAAATCAGGATAATTATGGGATTAGCTTATTTAACATCTGTTATTTCTGATTGGTTTGGTGATATATTCTAAGGATGCTGAGTTACTGCTTTGCCTTGTTCACTAATGTGTTGCTTTTTTTGCCCTTTTTTTGGGTTCAAAGGAGGCATAAGGCCTGGGGAGGGGAGGGGAGGGTGAGCTGAACTTTGGTGTTGGTGGGTAGATGCTCTAAATGGGTTGCTTTAGTTCTAAGGCAAGGCGGCAGTTTCCTGGACACGAGGATCCAGTGAGTCTTGCTTCGCAAACAGCTTGTAAGTTGTTCAATGTTTGATTTTTCATTAGTGGTTTTTGCATTTTTCTATACTTTTGAATGATGATGACTATGTGTTTACTCCCCGGAGTTTGTTGTAATCTCTTGGTTTGCAATGAAGGCCCTGTACACAGTTTGTTAATCTAAACTTGTTATTTAGCAGGTTTTTCTACTTGTTTCGTTTCTCCCAGCAATTATATTTATCTTTTATGTCTGAAATATGAGACCACTGGATCTCATGTTACTCCAGAGTTTAAACTATTGGCATTAGGCTTTCGCTTCTCTCTGAACCTTTATATTCTTCCTCAATTAATTGGTTATGACCTCAAAAGATAATCAAGGCATTTGACTACAATATTTTCTTTGTTGCAGTAAATATCATAACATCATAATATAATTAAACTAATTATTTCATCACTTTTCTTTCTCTAGCACATGCACAAACTCACTCCTTCATTCACAGACCAATCTAACGCGTTCGTTTTGGTCCCCAGTTACTGTTAGTGAAGTTGAAGCACTCTTTGAGTTATATAAGAGTATCAGCAGTTCTGTGATTGACGATGGGTTGATAAACAAGGTATGTACTTGCTTGCTACCATCATGCTAATTCTCCCCCAGCCTGCTTTATTGTAGAAATTCAAGTTTTGATTAAAGTGGATGGAAAAGGATTGGATGTTCTAATGACGGGATTACAGTGAATGTTAGCGACATTTTACAATCGAAAATTTCCATGGTGTTAAACTGTATTGGGCAGTGTATTACATGTTGTAACAGGATGTATAGATTTTACAGTTTGGTTCCAAATATATTTATTTTTGAATTAAAAATTAACATATTTATATGTAAAATTATTTTTATTTATTTATGCTTGTCTGGTCAAAACTTCTTGATAAACATCTATTTACGAACGTAGTACTACAAACTGTTCTATGCCAATATCTGTTAGGAAAATGTGACATTGAGTGTTCTTGGTGAATACGCAGGAAGAATTTCAGCTAGCCATTTTCAAGAATAGAAAGAAAGAAAATCTCTTCGCAAATCGGGTATGTATCTATTACTTTAGTTATTAGCGTAGTTTTTTTTGTGTGCAGATTAAATTATATCTATATACATTGAAATCATGCTGTTAATTATAAAATATTTCCAGAACCATATAAAACTAATTTCTCGAAACTTGTGGTTTTTTTTTAACAGTTCATATATTAGATGACTGGTAGTAATTTGACTTTCATGTATGTATAGGTTGTTGATCTTATGCTTAATCTATTTATCCACATTCTGTATTGTGGTGAATCAATCAACTTTATGCAGCTGCATCAGTTGTTTAATGAGTTTCATCTGCCTAAAGTGATAACCAGATGTAATTTAAATTTAAAGTAGTTGAAGGTATTCATTTCCTTGTTTCACTGAATCATAACTGATGGTGAATCTAACTATTCTCCTCTCTAAATTTCTGCTCTGGTTCAAGTTTTGACTTTTGTTCTTGAACCAACTCCACATGCAGATATTTGATCTGTTTGATGTTAAACGGAAGGGTGTGATTGACTTCACTGACTTTGTGAGATCACTCAATGTCTTTCATCCCAATGCCTCGCTAGAAGACAAAATTGACTGTAAGTTGAATGGACGCATAGATATCTTAAACGTATTTCAAAGAGCAGACTTCTTTTAGTTTATGTAGCACAGAACTTCTACATGCCTCTACTATATTCTAAAGTTTGCATTTTTTTTTTTTATGTTGTGTTGCAGTTTCATTCAAGCTTTATGATTTGGATAGCACGGGCTTTATTGAGCGCCAAGAGGTATATTGGTGTTCATCTTTGTGTTTTTTCCCTGTTTCTTTACATTGTATGCTTCATCTGGGTATATGCCCAAGTGGGTTAGGATATAAAACGATCAGAACCCATTGCAGGGTTGGTTAAAAATTGTGTTCCCTTGGGGAGTGGGACTTTAACCAGTATCTTTTTGTTATGCATTGGGTGAACTACAACACATTACACTTTTGCAGTGGTGATTGAGTTGCACACGCATGGGTTAGAAAATTAAATTATATTAAGCTAACCTTATAAACATCAGAAGAAGGATGAGGATTTGTAAAGATAATTTGTTAGAACTCTCACAAAATGGAAGTCAAAATTTTCAGCAGCTTGTAAACTCTTTAATTTTTTTCCTTCTTTTTGTAGCTCTGAGAATTTGAGCAAAAAGATCTGAGCCGAAGAGAAAATAATACACTGGAAATCATTGTTTTTGGTTTTGGCAGGTCAAACAAATGTTGATTGCACTTCTTTGTGAATCTGAAATGAAGCTGGCTGATGAGACCATTGAGATAATTCTTGATAAGGTAAGTTGTCACTTGTCTTTGATGAAATGCCTGAGAACCCGAGGGACAAAAAAATGTACATTTTTCTTCAGAAACTCATTGAAGCCTTCCAGATTGTTTGTCCTCTAAAACATGGTTAATTTTATTTATCTCATTAGTGCCAGCCCATTGGGATCGACTTGAAATTATTATATACCGATTTAGGTGCATTTTGAGATACTAATCTGGAGATTCATAGTATACACATTTTAGAGTCATCCTTCGTGTGCTAAGATCTTGATCAGACTATGAATACGTCATCATTTAGCATCACAAATTTACTGGATATGTAATTCTCTCATGTTTGTGGACAGACTTTCTTGGAAGCTGATGTAAATCAAGATGGGAAGATAGACAAGTATGAATGGAACAATTTTGTCTCAAAGAATCCATCATTACTAAAGATAATGACTCTCCCCTATCTTCGGTATGGAATGAATTTTTCCAATCTCATGCGTAGAAATCAATGTTTCGTAAATTTCATAGTTCTGAAATATTTCTGTTCTTTACTAAATGCAGGGATATTACTACCACATTTCCAAGTTTTGTATTTAATTCTGAGGTTGATGAGATTGCTACATGAGAAGCAATAGCTTAGAAAGGTTATGCATTAGTGTTTAATTTAGTTCCTTGTAGTTTTTATATTAACCATATCAACTAGCTCTCAAAAGAAAAGAGAGGAAAAAAAAAGGAAACGGAATGAAATCGGTATATATTGATGGAGGGGGAGAGAGCTGCTATCTGCGTTTGGGTATAAAGAAAGTCACCTCAGTAGTAGTTTCTTTTTGGTTTGATTGTAAAGCACCTTCCATGTAATGGAAATTTTTCGGCCATTTTTTATTTTGGCGGTTTTTACTTGCTTGGGGAAGTCGGGTTAATGTTTCTTTTACTGTAGATTTATAACCATCTTCCACGATTCCATGAACGGGAAATTTTGAATGCAAAAACATGTTTTATAAGGTTGTGTTTCTCCTTTTTTATGCTAAGAAAATATGTTTTACAAGTTTGTATATATGGGCCTCCTGGAATTTTTGAGGCAAGCCTTCTGAAAAGTCATTTCAAAAGCATGTTAGTTCCACTTCCACCATAAAACCATCAATGACACCTTTACGTAAGGGCAATCAGAAGAAATTGAAAGATATGGAATGGATTTTTTCTCCTCATCTTACCCTAATTTTTTTTTTTTAGTGTAACAATATATTTAAACTAAAGGGAGGGGGAGTCCGGCTAAGCCCTACAATAGGCAATCTAATTTGCTATGGAATTCGTCATTCACGATATTCGAACCTAAGACATTTTACTCACAAGCGAAGAGAAATACCAGCAGATCGTGGTACTGAGTGGCGCCCTTCGCATTAATCCAACACCAAATTTTGTTCTCTTAGCCCAAAAAAAAAAAAAATCAAAATATTAAATGAAAAGAAAGTTTTCACAAAGTTAATTTAAAATAAAGTTTTACCAGAAAAAAATAATAATAATTAGCATATAAAATAATTTCAATTATGTGGAAAATTAAGGGACCTTGCATCTTTTTAGCCACTTAGTACAACTGTCTAGTGGTATTCCTCTTCACTTGTAAGTGAGAAGTCTTTGGCTCGATTCTCGCCAAAGACGAATTTGAACCATATTATTGCTAGCCCATCCCCCCTCCCCTTTAGTGTAGATAATATCGTTTGTTCAAAAATATAAAAAAATAAAAAAATAGTTTCAATTCATGTGAATTAGTAAAAAGTTTTTATGGTTCAGTACTAATCCAACCTTTGATTCTTGAAAATTTTAGTAAACAGTTTATATAGGAATCTGATTCTGATTCTACCCCACCCCAACTCTTCTTCAGTTCAATTCCTCCTCAATTCAATTCCTTACATTCTGATTATGGATTAGTAAATGAGCCACAAGTGTTATGGAGATGATTGTAAAACTAAACGAGAGGAACCACAACGATAAATTATATGGTGCTCTGGGTTTTTCAACTGTCAAATATTGATTTTTGTGTTTTTGGCAAAAAAAAATCAAACGATTGAAAGGTCCTGAATATCCGATACTCCTTAAATTGACAAATCAATAAATTATGATTTGAATCAGTAGCGTTTCAAACCCAAGCAATAATAATTTGATTGCCCACCCTAAAAATTTAACAAAAGTGATGCGGCCATGATGTATATGGATGGAATGCTTACAAAAGGGATGAATCAATCAGATATATTTTCCCAAATTTCTCAGGGTTTTACATGGTAACAAGTAATAACTTTGGGTGACAATTGAATCCGCAAACATCAAATAAGAATTTACCCAATTAATGATCCATATTCAATCGGATAACATGCCGTTTATGTATGTGTGTGCATATATATATAATATGCACAAGAATCATCACTCTACGGAAAGTTCTAAAGATTGAGTTGGGTCACATAATGGTTGGAAGGAGCCGTGTAATATTCATTCTCTTCGCCGTGGTGGTCGTCACACTCTGCCAATCTTCACGGCAGGTCTCGGCATGGCTGGATGGGGAGGTCCTTGTCGAGATACAAAACGTTCTGGACCCCTTCAAGGGCTGACCTCCAAGTACAGTGTTTGTCCAGGGACGACAATCTGCACAACCATATAGTCGAATTTGGCAACACTTACAACTTCACGTTCGAGAATAATGTTTGGGACACAACGCTTTTCTTTTGCTACTTTCAGTGGGAAAAGCCCGACCACGTATGGCTCCAAGGCGGCCTCTATGACATATACGTGGCCAAGAGGGATCAAGAACGTTGCATGCATTATTGCAGGTGGCGGGTTGAAGAGGAAGGCCTGTATTCCTTGAGCGAAAAGAACGGCATTTGGGAGAATCTATACAATTGGCCTCAATGAAAACTACGTACTTTTTTGTTTTCCTTATTCATCCATGACGAGTACTAGTCCTTAATTTAAGAAATCTCGTCTTATGTTGAATTTTTTTTTTTTGGTCAAATAATTACCCACCTTTTAAGGTTAATTCCAAATTCTAGACTCATCTTTACCCTCTATTAAATAAATTAATTAACTTTCACATTATTTATAAGCAAAAAAACCTCAAATTAACTCAAATAATAGCTGAACATCAACATAGAAAACAAAAAGATCAACTTAAATTATCATTAGAAAATGGGTTTATTACAAATAACCATACAAACCTTTAGAATTAATTTCAAATTGATCTCAACCTTTTTTTTAGAGTGCTACTAGACCCACCCCAGTGTCCTATTTTCCCACCCACATGATAATCCCACCCACCATAGAAAATTAAAAAAGTAAAATGTTATTTTCCCACCCACTATTATTCCCAAAATAACCATAATATATATATATATATATTTTTTTTTAATAACTCTAATATATCTTTAAATAATATTATAAATAAATAAATAAATATAGAAAAAAATGAAAGAAAATGCAAGACCTAAGACCTAGACATTCATCATCTCCTTCGCACCTAACGCCGCCCTGCAGAGACCCCGGATCCCCAAACCACTCTTCTTCCTCATTTTTTGTCAAAATCGCAGATCTCACACCCATTTTTTTTTCTCCATTGAAGTTTCTCGCCTTCATCTAGCACACGCCCATTCCTTCCTCCAACATTTCCGCCGATTCTAACCCAAATCTTTCCCAACCTCTTTCCACCAAAGATATCACACCCAACCCACCATTATTTATTTATTATTTTAAATTATTTTTTGTTTTTTCAAAATTTTAGTACTAAGTTAAATAGGGGTTTAAGCGTCTTCTTTTAAAAGGATAAATATGTTATTAACATTTTCATTAAATGGTGGGTGGGGAAATAAGACACCGGGGTGGGAATATCACCACTCTTTTTTTTTTTTTTTTTGAAAAGGTACGATATTCATTAATAACAAATGGAATACGTACATCAATGAGGATAGGGTGCAAACAGAGGGCCTTGATAAAAATCTTGCCAGGGTTTTCAACCCGGTCGAAGGAAAAAAGAGTATCCTGCACCAACATAATTAATTAGGAATTGCTATCCTCAAAGAGAAGATCAAGAATTACATCAGGGGGTTCCTCAAACCAAGTCACAGTGTTACCATAACTCAAGCTCATATGTGCTAGCCTGTGTGCCACCTTGTTCGTCTCCCTTCCACTAAATTCAACTTTCCAATTGGGCAATGAATGAATAATTGAACGCATGTCATTTAGAATGTTTCCAAAATGTGAGGTGTCATCACTTCTTTCATTTTTGAGTCTTGCCATCACAAGCATTGCATCACCTTCAAGAACCAAAGCTGGGAATTGCCACTCCTTGACAAACAGAGCCGCATCCCTTGCTGCCATCATCTCAGCCAGTAGCGAGGAGCAAATGGCAGTGTGATGTGACGCCATTGCTGTTACAAACTCCCCCTTCTCATTTCGAATCACCACCCCAACACCACTTACCTTATGTTGTTCATCCCAGGCCGCATCAAAGTTACATTTTACCCAACCTAATTCTAGTTTCTTCCATTTTTTCGATTCGTTGTTGCTGCGTGTTTGGTTTTTCCCATGCCATTGCTGGAATTCCTGTAACCAACTTTGGGCTCTGCAAATCAACTCCAACGGTTCAAGCGCCTTTCCCTGCCATAAAAACGAGTTCTGTTCTTTCCAAATGCTCTAAATAAGCACATGTAACAAATCAAAACTTTCTCTTGATAAATCACTATCAAGTCTTGTTAACCAATCCACCAAATGTCCCCTAGTGTCTATTCTACTCCGTAGACCCAACGGGCTTATCAACCAAATCGAAGTCGTTCTAGGACAATTCCTCATCAAATGCACCAAGGTTTCTTCTTCGCCGTTACAGAATATACATGCAGCATCCCTAGTGATTTTCTTTATTTTTAGATTGTCCCGTGTTGGTAACGCATTCATACAACACCACCACACAAATCTTCACTTTCTCAGGTACCCGAGCTCTCCACAAGGCCTTCCACAAAAATTTCACCTCATGTGTAACCGAAGAACTGCTACTCTCTTGTTTGTTGACTTCTCCACCAATCTGAGCTAAAAAAGAGGCACTTTTCGTTGTAAACTTCCCATTCGACTCTGCGGACCAGATTAAAACATCTGGTGTCTGAGAGATACTACGTGGTATGGTCTGAATCAATTGAGCTTCCTCCTCCACAAAAATACTATTTATCACTTCCATGTTCCATGCAATCCCTCCCTCCACTGAGATCAACTTCTCCACAGTAGTGGAATGATCCATTCCCATTGGTATAAGGCTAAGAACTTTGAAGAAAGTTTTCCTTGGCAACCAACTGTCACCCTAAATTTTAATAGAAGCACCATCCCCCATTCTCCACCGAGCTCCCGTTCGAATTACTTACCTAGCTTCCGCAATGCTTCTCCAACAAAATGAGGAGTTTGATTTAATCGGACCTAGGAGGAAGTCTATGTTAGGGTAATACCTGGCCTTAAATAGTTGAGAGACCAGTGATGATTGTTGGTGGATGAACCGCCACCCTTGTTTTGTAAGCAAAGCAAGGTTGAATGCATAGAGATCCTTAAATCCCAACCCACCCTCTCCCTTTGGTTTGCATAGTTTCTTCCAGCGAATCCAGTGAATACGACGCTTCCCATTTTCTTTGCCCCACCAAAATTATGCCACAATTTGAGTCAGTTCATCACATAAAGTTTTAGGTAACAAGAATGTTTGCATGGTGGAAAGTGGCACAGCTTAGGCCACGGTTTTAATCAAACTTTATTTCCCAGCACTGCTCAGAAGACTACCTTTACAACCATTCAGTTTCTTCCACAATCTATCTTTTATGTAGGCGAACGTTTCTTTTTTTCCCATCCCCACTAGGACTGGTAAACCAACATAACAATCATGGAAAATCACTATCGCCATCCCAAGACAGTCTGCTAAGAGCTGCCTATCAAACTCAACTAAATTCCCACTGAAAGATACACAACTCTTGGAATAGTTAATAGCTTGGCCCGAGATTTCTTCATAAGTTTTCAACAAATGCTTCACCTGCAAACATACCTGGAGTGTACTACGAGCAAAAATGAAGCTGTAATCTGGGAATAATAAATGATTAATTATTGGTGCTCCCTTACAGATTCTGATGCCTCTGATCCGCCCTTGACTCTCCCAAGCATTCAGAATGGCAGAGAACCCCTCTGCACATAACGCAAACAGGAAAGGAGAAAACAGGTCACCTCGTCGAATACCTCTTTTTGGGTGGGTGTACCCCACAGGCTCACCATTTAATTTGAAGAAGTATGATACGGTAGTCATATACGCCATAATAAGGTTGATCCAAGACTCCGCAAAACCCAAATTTTCCATGACTTGCTCGAGGAACCTTCATTCTATATGATCATATGCTTTACTGATGTCTAGTTTCAATGCCATCACTCCATTCCATCCCAAAGATTTCTTATACATGTAATGAGCAATTTCCGAAGCAACCAAACTATTATCTGAAATCAATCTACCTGGTACAAAAGCACTATGGTTGGGTGACATAATTGTCGGAAGCATCCGTTTTATCCTGTTTGTGAGAACTTTGGAGCAAATTTTGTAAATTACATTGCACAGGCTAATCGAACGTAACTGTGTCATCACCGTTGGATCTTTATTCTTTGGAACCAGGGTTACATGTGTGTAATTGATTTTTCTCAACATAATTCCCAAAGATAGTAGAGAACGAACTCCATTGCATACATCTAGGCCAACGATATCCCAATGTTTTTGATAAAAACCTGAAGACATACCATTCAGCCCGGGAGCCTTCGTTGGATGCATTTGGAAAAGGGCATGCTTTATCTCATCATCCTCAAATGGACACGTAAGTTCCGCATTCATACTCTCTGTAACCCTTGGTTGAATAAACTGTAATATTTCCTCTCCATTCGGTGGTCCCTCTAAATCAAAAGGTTTCGTCAAATAACTCACAATTACCTCTTCCATGCCTGCCTTATTGTCATGCCATACCCCCATTTCATCAAACAAACCAGTCAAGCAATTTCCCTGAGATCTTTTAGCTGATTTTTGGTGGAAATATCTCGTGTTCTGATCCCCGAGTCGCAACCAATTTTCTCTAGAACGTTGTTGCCAAAATGCTTCTTCCTGTGCTAACAAAGAATAAAGTTTATTATAAAGGACTTGTCTATGTGCAATCGATGTTTCGGTGAACGGTTGTCCAAATAAACTATTTAGCTTATCCTCCGTTGCCGCAATCTCACCCGGAATAGATCGTTCGTTGTTCTTAGCCCACTTTAACAATTCCACTCTAGTAGCTTTTATTTTCTCCGTAACTTGATACATAGGTGACCCAGAAAATTCTGAACTCCACCCCACCTTCACTATTTCCCGACACCCCTCATTTGTCGTCCATCCATCTTCAAACCGTAATGTTTTCTTAAACTTTGCACGCTTTCGAGCTTCACACTCCAACAGAATAGGGATATGGTCCGTGTTGGAAAATATTAGTATTTAGGTCTACTTCAATGTTTGGTTTTCTAGGCTTAGCCCGTTAGCATTAGGGTTTTGGTGTCTTACATTTTAGGGTTAGGTTAGTTTTATATATATATGGTACTTTGTAACTCTATAGAAAAGTAAGTCATTCACAATGTAGTCTCTTAGGGTTTTGTAGTCATTTCGTCATTCTCAGTTTGTTTAATAATATTCTTATTATTTTGTAGTCTTGTTTGTTCCGTACTCTGATATTCAACTTGGTATCAGAGCAGGTTTGATCTTTCGGGATTTAATCTGTTCTTGATAGGTATCCATGTTGTTTGTTTGATATTACTTTTCAGTATTAGTTTTGAAAAAAAAAAAAAAATTGAATCAGTTTGCTGCATCATGTCATCGTCCTCTGCTACACTCGGAACCACCGCCACGAACCCACATCACCAGCGTGCTCGTACCATCGGAACATCACCGCTCCAACCCGCCACGCCTACACCCAAAGCCACTATATCCCGCCTCATCTGTCGTGAAACAGAACCTTGATGCGATGAATCTTTCGTCCGCCTAAACCACGACCTGACGATCGCAACCAAATCTAAACCCAACCTGATGTTGTCTGACCGTATCCGATCACCATTCACCCACACTTACATGCACCTGCACCGTGTTTTATGAAGCCCAGACCCAAATCCATCTCTCACCGCCAGATCGACCCAGTAATCCATAGTCGCAGTCGCCGTCCCCGCATTGTACCAGACCCGGATCCCATCTGCTTGCTTGTCGCGCCACCATCAATCCATCTGACCTTGGTCCCTCATCCTCCTCAGCCATTTGTAGTTGCCTTGGTCCTCATCCTCCTCCACTAATCTGCATCTGCCGCTGCTCTAGTCTGTACCTCCCCAACTGCACTGGATTTGATGAAACCAGTTGCACTGACACTACTTCTGCACCCTTAAAGGCTGCTGTTGCAACCTATGAGAGCAACTCGCAAGTCTGTATCGCTACAAAGGAAAAAAAAAGGAGGAAGAAACAAGAAAATGGAAAAATAAAAAATTGGTTAAGTTTGTTTTAGGCCAGTAGGAATTGTTGGTTGCTTGGAATTGTTTTGTGACCGCTATTCGAGTGCTTGGAATTATAACCACTTGAGTGATAGTGTTTGCGTTTGTTCGTTGCTACAATTGAGATATGAAAATCTTGTCCGTTTAATGACGGGTTCTTTTCATACTCTCAACACTAGCCAATCGAAATCAGAATCAGTTCACCTTCCAGAATCAGTTCGCCAATCAAGTCAAGTCAAGTTCGCCTGTCTGTCTGTCCGCGTTGCGGAGCTTGCCTATTTGTCCGCCTAACGGAGCCAGTCCGCATCTGGTTGTTTGCAAACCCATGTCGTATACCGCCATGAGTTTGACGGGGGGTGTTGGAAAATATTAGTATTTAGGTTTACTTTAATGTTTTTTTTTTCTAGGCTTAGCCCATTAGCATTAGGGTTTTGGTTTCTTACCTTTTAGGGTTAGGTTAGTTTTATATATATATGGTATATTGTAACTCTATAGAAAAGTAAGTCATTCACAATGTAGTCTCTTAGGGTTTTGTAGCCATTTCGCCATTCTCAATTTGTTTAATAATATTCTTATTATTTTATAGGCTTGTTTGTTCCGCACTCTGATATTCAACTGTCCGATGATGTGGGATTAAGGTGCACTACACGGAAAGTAGGGAAGAGACCAACCCAATTCTGGTTAGCCAAAACTCGATCAAGTCAAACTTTTATCCCCCCTCCCCTTGTTGTTTCCCAAGTGAATTTGTTTCCTATATACCCAAGGTCAAGGAATTGACACTTATCCACAATCTCCCTGAAGCCCGTCATCTGTCTCTCACTTCGTTGGTCTCCGCCTTCTTGCCCGTCCGTTCTTAAAATTTCATTAAAATCACCAACACAAACCCACGGCAATTCCAACTTATGCAACTCATTGCTCCCGGCAGGGCTGAGCCTTGTCAGCCACCGCTGCCGTAGAATACATAGAATATCCGGAGAAAGCCCTCCGTTTTCTCGCATGACTACGTCCCTCCAAGTCCTTGTCGCGTGCACTCCGCTTACCGAGTTCAGGGAGATGTGGTTTGCCTCTACTTGTTTTCTTTGGACTCGTGCGTTTCTCACCTTCACGTCTCAGAAGTGTTTCCCCCAGTCTGGATATTGATTCCCATAAATGACTGGATCCAAATTAAACGGATCAGATCCTGAGGAAAGTTCAGTCGATACTCTGGGTTGGGTAAAGGTCGTCTCTGTGTTATAAGTTCCTCGCCCCAAAACAAATCCTTCCATTGGTCTTCATTCTCCACCAGTTAAGTTATTCCCACGTGGTATGTGCTTGACTTTCGAAGACTTGATTTCCAAAAATGCTGACCCCAGTCATACCATCCGCAGACAAATGGCATAATTGCATGGGAAATATTAACTACACTCGCTGATAGCGCCATTTCATTCAAATCAGGTATTAAATGCCTTGATTGCTTCGCCGCCGTCCGTCAGGTCATCCCGTCGCTGGCTCCTCCTTCGCTGATCATGCGACTCAGTATCATCATCTACCAACATCTCATCCTCCTCCTCAAAACCATGAACTTCATCGACCAACCAAATTCCGGTTCCAGCCCAAACTTTTTCCCCGTTGGTTTCCTGTAATCCAGCGCGAGGATATCTTCCTTGGTAGCCTTCACATTGATCTTCAACATGGTTCATCATTTCACACAAGAAGCAGTTAGCGGGAGTTTTTCGTATCAAACATCCACCTCCATAATTGTGCCATCAATCTTTACTGCTACACATCTTCTTAGAGGCTTTGTGATGTCAAGACGAACCCTGATACGTAATTTTGATCTGAACCCAAAACTCTTGGAAAGAAGTACAAGCAGCGACTGTTTGTTTTATAACCAAGGTCCACCCTATAGAATCATCGTTCGTTCATGCTTCGTATTGAAACCAAATGCAAACCTATTATCACCCAAATCAGTTACAATAACACTGGCTTTCCATCTCCACAGATTCAACATTTGCCTCTTAAAGTGTTCCTTATTGAGAGCTTTCTGCGTGAGCACTTTCCCCACCAACACCACCCTCGACCATCTCAGGGTTAACGCCTCTTGTTTATCAATTACGATCACTTGTTTTTCTTCTTCAGTGATCGCAAACTTCCCTCAAAATTTGGATACCATGTCTTCCATTGTTAGCAGGCCTTGAACTAATCCGCCACACCATTAATAGATTAGAGGACAGAGACCTCTGTACTGCCGCCTCTAAGATCAGACCGGAAGTTGAACAGGGCGATCTGACTTTTTGGTCATTCGTATTATATATGCAAACAAGTGTTGCCCTTCCAAGGCTAACTTCTGCCCTCTATGTACCCTTTAAAATATTCTAAATAACTATCAATGTTTTAAAAGTTGGACATTTGTTAGGTTACCGGTATTAAGTGATGACCTAAACAAGTTTTGAAGCGGGATTCAATACTCTATAGGTGACGTGTTAGTGAAAACTACCTTTAATATTTGTTCACACTATCATTTAACATTAACAATATCAACAATTAACGCTGGTGGTGACCTAACGAGTGTAATATTCAAAGAAAATAAAAGAAATAATATTCAAAGAAAAACCTTATTAAACTATCTAATACTAATGTAAGATAGCAAAAGCCAAGTACTCAACAGCATGACTAAAGTGTTATAGTCAGTGAGTTCGTTGGTCAATTTTGGGATCCACAGGTACCAACAGTGTTTTAGTTTAGTTGGACCTCCCTCACCATAACAATAAGCGTGCAGGATTTTCCATTGAAGCCTTGTGTCTCCCCAGTTCCTATCTTCGAGGGAAATTACTGTTTGAACCCAAATTAACATTCAACTTCTTTTCGCCTCAAAAAAACCATTTATCTTCTTTATCATCGATAATTCTCAAGCAAACATCTTCTCAGCATAACAAACGAAGAAATTCAAATACCTCAAGTTTATGAAGGACTATACCCATCATATCCAGGTTGCTTGATATGGCCTAAACGAAACTCTGAGGGGAGAACCCTTTCGAGAACAAACAATTTGAGATAACCAACGGTAAAGGCCAATGTTTAAATGGATCACATTCGGCATGTTCATGATTCCCTTACACATCAAAAAACATCGCTGAACTACATGTCGGTTGCAAGGTCAGGGCAGACAATATGCCAACTTGAATCTTGAAAACAACCAAAACAATCAATCCAAAACTGCCTTAATTTGTTTCTTCAACATCAATAAAATTTCTCGATACCAATCAAATAATCATTATCTGCTCAACTGCAGCTCCGTCTCAAGGACAGGGCTGAAAAAATGCCAACTTGAATCATGAAAAGCACCAAAATAATCATCAGAAACTGTCTTAATTCTAAACTCATCTGTGAATTTTCGAGCAGCCAAGATACGCGTTGTGGAATCGACAATGGCTGAGTTCTTAAACTCTGACAGGTGCTGCTCATACGTCTCAAAGCTATTCCCAAACAATACAATGCAATCCAACAGCTGCACTTCCCAATTCGCCTGCAGAAGATTATCATACAACTCTGCCTCACAATGTGGCATGAAGAACATCATCGGCTTTTGAGCCCGACGCCGGCCTTGCTCATTTATAGACAGCACAGAGCAGCCAAGAGCTTCCAAAACACGAGTTTCAGTGGCAGAAAGAACAGGATCAAACACCTCTATATCTCCAATCCAACTGACATTTCTCTTCAGCAAGATCGCAAGGCTCAACTGCAATCGAGGCGATTCGTAGGTCTCAAGGCTTCCAATTCCATATATCACCATGTTCATCTTCGATTCAGAGCTCAAAACCCTAAGAAAGCAATTTGTCAGTTCCGGAGTTCCAATTTGATCCAGTAAATTGAGAAAGAACTGAGACATCTCGAATTTCTTCATACAGATCCGCATCTTCTGCATCAGTTTTGATTCTCGGACAAAATTGACTTCAAAATCAGTTGGAGCCCAAGGCTCCTGCTGCTGTTGCTGTAGCTTCTGTGGTAGGGTTGGCATTCTGGGCGGGTTTCTTCTTTTGACACCACGACGAGATGAAACGACTGTCCACTCCCCGTTTAAAGTATGGTCCTCCGCAGTAAGAGTTTTTGCAGAAGCTGCCATTGCAATCCGAGAAACCTTCAGTTCTCACACTTCTTCGATGAGTCTGTATTGTATTCAGGAATGTAATACTGTCACAATTTGCACAAAAAACTACATTAGTTCAACTGTTCAAGTGGTGGTGATGGCAAATAGTGGTAGAAGGAGGGCATAATTAGTAAAACCACCCTATCAAATACACTTATAAGAAAATGAAAAATGAAATAAAACCCATCAAGGGTCAAATTGGAGGAAACAAAGAAACCCACTCTATTATCTCTAACTAATTTTTAGAGCGCGGAATTTCTTTTTTCCCTGCTCTAATGAAAAAGGACTATTTAATCTATTTTATGAACACTTAATAATTTTTGGCGGGTGTTTGTGGTTAGGTTATAGAAATTTGTTCACCTACCAAACAGTTGTACTTACTATCTCTCAGCTCCCATCTCATCTTCCCCAACCCACCCGAAATTGCAGAAAGAAAAAAAAAGAAGGTTAAATTCTCCACCAGGGCGATAAAATATTTAGATGAAGGTTTATATTGCACCTATAATCAAATTCCTTTCCCGAATAATCATATTTTTCAGTGTCGTTGAATTTGAATAAAGACCATGATCTTAGGCAGCATTACGCATAGGGAAACTTCCCCTGTAGGGCAATAGCCATCCGCGGAGGAGAAATTAGCAAACCCAATTTTGCAAAAGAGTCAAGAATCTTAACAAATTAATTAATAAACCCAAGTTTAAACTGACATGAGAACTCCAAAATATACAGTTCAACCCTCAAGGTTTGCTCTTTTATACACATGTAACGAATTCGACATATGCCCAGTGCCTTAGATCGTTCCAAATTTATATTAATTTTTCAAATTACTTTTTATCATCGACACTAGTCATTGATTATTGAGAATACATTGCATATCAACATTCTATAAAGATGCAGTATCGAAATCGAATGGTATTGCAAGAGAAAATGAACAGTGAGAGTACCGTAGGGTGTATTGCAAGACAATACGGACAGTGAGAGAGAATTCGCACCAACCCACGACGAGACAAAGGGAAGAGAGGGGGTGGAAGTCGCAGTCACCGTCGCGGTGGTCGTTCGTGTTCGTCGCTAGTCGAGGTGGTTGGTCAGGGCGTGGCCCGTGGGTGATCCATGTCTGATGGGAGAGAAGAAGAGGACTTTAGGTTTTGACGAATTGGGTTCGTGGTTAATTATTGACCTGAATTTTGTATGGATTTTACATGAAAAACCCAAATGACCATATACACGAAGAAACATTTTTTTTTGTTATAAATAGGTCAAAGTTACAGACATAGCTTACTAGTGACAGGAGTGAAGCATGTGTAAAATATTACACTGTAATTATAGTACAAGAGGATGACAAATAAAATAGGGAGGAATAGATACTGATGTTATTGATCTTTCCTTTCTTATTCTGTATATTTTGATAGCAGTCGGAGTGCTATATTTATAGAGCAACTCCATACGAACATATTCTTACACTTTGAAATTTACAGCACATGACTTTGAAAATACAATCACCTTTATTTCCAAAGTCTACATCACTTTGTGTGGGTTTTGAAAAAACTTATGTGGGCATTCATTAAACTGCCAACAGTTTCAATATTGCCAATGTTTTCAATATTTTTTTTTTATTGGAAAAGTATATACGAAGACCATCCAACAAATTTGGGCGCCAACTTCTCCCCGCACAAATTGCGTGACGACTCTATGTGACACTCAGGTGCGGTATTTATATTATTATTATCTTTTAGTGTTACCTCTCTTTACCTAAAGTTGCAAATAGGAGATTTTATGTACGAATCTTATAGATAGCGATAACTAATTTATTTTTCTGGCGTTTATTTTAAGTATACCATTGTTCCAAGATGTTAACGCTCAAAATTATAAGGTTAACAAAATTAAATGACATTAGATAAGCTCAAGAGATAGACTGAAATTAAATGGATTCGAAGATGTAAGTGGTTTACTTCTGAAAATTGGGATGCATTCACTTTGTATATTGATTTCAAGGTTAAATAACGCTCAGCTAATGCATTCACTCTATCTTTTCTGATTCGTTTGACCCCCATAATGGAGGTATCTACCCCTTTATATAACCCACACCCTCTTGAGGCTGGCATTTAATGTGCCAACCACTTGTACAAGCTTACTGACAACTTTTCACCTATCTGCCCAGGCCGTCGTCAGCGAAGTGACATTCTAGCAGTCGAATGACACGTATTTTAAGGCCTAGGTGGTCATCGAGCACTGCCCTGACTGCCCTTATGTCCCATCCTAGGTCTCTGATATTGTCTGCACGAGTAGCAGTTTAGTAGTTCTATCCTTAGAGACTTGTGCCATAAAGTTGTCAGTACACCCACGTATTATGCGCGGTTAGGTAGTCCTCCTTTTGTCTCGGTCGGCCTGAGCACTCGAGTTGGCCCTATTCGAACTCTTTGGGCCTTGCGCTTTTTAGCATTTTCTGGGGCTTAAATCGTTGGGCGTGCCAAAATGGTCGTTGGGCGTGCCAAAATGGGCCCATCGTTAACACAAGAAAACTAGAAATTATTTTGAGGTCTCACTATGTGACTAATCCCTAAATTTCCTCACAAAATTTGTTAAAATATGACAAGTTTTAGGCGTCACGTAAGTCTCATTTCCTTATAGATATAGTGGCGGAGTAGCACTTTAGTAGTTCTATCCTTAGAGACTTGTGCCATAAAGTTGTCAGTACACCCACGTATTATGCGCGGTTGGGTAGTCCTCCTTTTGTCTCGGTCGGCCTGAGCACTCGAGTTGGCCCTATTCGAACTCTTTGGGCCTTGCGCTTCTTAGCATTTTCTGGGGCTTAAATCGTTGGGCATGCCAAAATGGGCCCATCGTTAACACAAGAAAACTAGAAATTATTTTGAGGTCTCACTATGTGACTAATCCCCAAATTTCCTCACAAAATTTGTTAAAATATGGCAAGTTTTAGGCGTCACGTAAGTCTCGTTTCCTTATAGATATAGTGGCGGGCCAATGACAGGACCATGCACTAAACAAGTTTTTTAAATATGATGTAAGTAGCCACTTAGTAAGTGGTATTTATCCTCACTTATAAGTGAGAGATCTTAGGCTCGATTTATGGTAAGCCCATTATAAGGCTTAACTCACTCCCCTACCCCCTTAGTGTAGATACTATCATCTGTTCAAAAAAAACAAAAATATATATATATATATATATATATATATATATATATGATGCATGTCAACAAGTGGCTCAGACAAAAAGGTTATTTTGCATTATTTCAAAGAAACTTCAATGAAAAGCTCTTAAGCCATCTCCAATGCGGATGGCTAAAAGGCTATACGCTATTTGGTAAAAAAAACCTATCTCCAATAGAGGGCAGGGCAAAAAATGTGTGGAACCCACTAGGCCAAATATTGGCCAAAAGGCTAACAGGCTGGCTATTTTAAAGCCCGATTCTTGGGGCCTATCTACCATCCTCTAGGCGCTAACATCAGCATGCAAAGGCTAGCTGACGTCATCTAGCAGTTGTAATGTTTTTTTTTTTCAGACAAAATTTTGAAAAAAAAAAAATTACACCTATGTCATTTCTACACCATTTCTCACATCTTTTTCACCCTTACATACTATCTTACCTCATTTTATTCCAATTTTTCACATTCTATTCACCTCAAACACTCTTTTCATACACACCCCAAATACTCTTTTCATACACCCCAAATACTCTTTTCAAATGGCCACATCTTCAACCAAAGGTAAGAAATATTATTAAGATTACATAAAGATAAGAAATATGAAGAGTTACTTATTTAGCGACACGTGCTACTCAAAATCCTATCCGAAAAATTATTGAGATTATATAAAGATAAGAAATCTGGAGGCTTATTCATTTAGCGACAAGTGGCACTCAAGATATGTCCAGATAATCTTATTTTAATATGGTAGTTTAATTCAATTAACCAATAAAGTTAAAAGATAAACTTAAAAATAATAAATTATTAAGGAGTTATATTTTAGACCATTCGATAGGAGATGGTATATAAATATGGCCTAACACTATTTATTTTAAAATAATTTCTTAGAGGGCTATAATTGTGGACGGGGCAATATTTAGCCCTTTCGATTTGAAATGGCCTTAAGATTACGGACAAAAAAGATGGTGGCATTTTCGTAAATAAGTTAAATTTTAGTGGCAATATCGTAAATAAGTCAAAGTTAAAAAGAAGTGGCGGAGGTATTTTTGTAAATAAGTTGAAGTTTAAAGCTTGTATATAAACAGTCGACCTAATTGGGTATTAACAATCAGTGCCACCAAGTTTTAACTTATTTACGAAAAATGCCACCGCCATTTTTTTCTTTTTCGTTTTTTGTTAGAAGTTCATTAAATATTTTTAGTTTAAAAAAAGAAGTTTTGAGGCCCTTTTATTAGTTTTTCCTTATTTCAAACATCTGATTTCAAGTATTTTATTGATTCTTTCTTAATCTTATTCCTAAACTATACCACAAGTTAATTTTGGTCCCCTAACTTTAATATTGGTTGTTTTAGTTCTCAAATTATATGATGTGATTGCACTTGTAGTCCTTTTCGCTAGTCCTGTCAATTTCCTGTTAAGTTGAGGGTAAAGTAGAAATTTCGTTAAAATGAGAAACTATTAATAGTGTTTAGGGACCATAACTAAACTTGTGGTACAGTGCGAGACCAATGCTACAAGTTAGCCAAAATAATAATTGGGCAAAGTATCAAGTCTTTCCCTTGCTCATGCGCTCTGGTTCGCTTTATAGAAGAGAGAGACTGTTTCCTAGCAAGTGCAAGCGACAAAAAGGATGGTCCCTCGCGTGTTCACGTGAACTACTAAAAAATGCTCAGATTATTAGTTCAGGAATAAAGTCTCCCTTGTAGCATCAAACTTACTACAAATTGATTGTCAAAAAAATTGGGTCATGTTTTCATAAATGTTCGTGGAGTTTTTCCAAAATACAAATAATGCACTCAGCAATGACATTGTCAATATCATGCAAATTCAACATAAAACAACTATTGGTAAATACTTGGGCGTTCATAATATCATTTTTGAAAAAACCTGTTAATGCTAACGAACCCATTATGAGAATTCAACAAAAACTAGCTGGCTAAAAAGCTAATACTTTATCTAGAGATGACAGACTTATTCTTATTAAGTCTAGTCTAGCTAGAATGCCTAATCATACTGTGACTTGTTTTAAATGTCCCCCCAAAGTTACTGAAGCAATCAATAGAGAGAATAGAAAGTTTCTCTGAAATAAGAAGTTAAATTCTTCTCCAATAGCATGGAAGGATGTTTGTCTTCCCAAGTCTTTAGAAGGGCTAGGGATTAGGAAAGCTGAACATTTCAACTTAGCCTTCTTAACAAAGCTTGCGTGGAAAATCTTAACTAATGATAATAATTGGTGGGTTCATATTGTAAAAGCAAAGTACTTAAGAAATGAAGTCTTTTGTGCTGCAAAGTGTAAACAAAACTACTCACTTGCCAGGAAAAGAAATTCTTGATTCTAGATATATCCTCCTCATAGGTTTAAGATAGATCGTGGGAAATGGTCAAAACATTTTGTTTTCGTCCCATAATTGAGTTTTTCTTTTCCCTCTTTCGAATCTCATCCAGGATAAGCTTGCTCAATTGGGACTTTAAAGTTAATATTGTGATTATGAACAAAATTGGTAAATATTCAATCTTTCAACTTGTTCCAGATAATGTTGCAGAGAAAATTTTGGCTATCCCCTTTCCCTTACAGGATAGGGAGGATGAGTTCAGCCACCTGGATTCAAATTGATGAATTTCAGGTGACCCATTCTAAAGATCTGTTGAATAAAAATGTGGAAGCTAAACATTCCTCTTAAAGTTAAATTTTTTTGCGTGGTTACTTATGAGAGATAGACCCTCTACTAACAAGAGATTGAACAAGTTCAATTTTGGTTGGTAAGTTCTTTGTCCATTATGCAATAATGCAGAGGATGATCAACTCCACAGATTTGTTACTTGTCCCTATGAACGAGAGGTTTGGAATGTATGTAATGGCTTTTCTCCTATTCCCTCAACTACTAGCATCAATGATTGGTTACTCTTAATTCTTTAGAGGATACTGAGTTATCTAATCTTAGTATAGCTTTAATTCTTTGTTGGTAAATGTGGAATGACAGAAATAGCTATGTTTTTAGACAGGTTAAACCTCATCCAGCTAGATACCTGGTGGCAACTGCTACATTGGGTAAGGACTTTCTGAATGCAAATACTAAACACAAGCCTACCGTCTCTACAAAATCTACTTGCCACATTAGGTGGAAGGCCCCACAAAAGGTTCATACAACTAAACTTTGATGGCTCTGGTGTGGAGTCCTCAGCTGTTGCGAGATTTATCATTAGAAACCTCCATGGATCTCCTTCTATTGCTGGTACTCGTAAACTGGGTCCTAACACCGTCATTATGGCGCAATAGCATTTAGGATGCCCTTCTTTTGGCTAGATAGAGGAACATTAGAAAGATCGTGGTTGAAGGGGATTCAAAGATTATCATTGACGTTATTTCAGGAAAGTGTGCAGTGCATTGGCGTATTTGAACCATTATTGAAGACATCAAATGGTTTGCATCCTCTTTTGATTCGGTGGAATGAAACCATGTTTTTGGATAAGCAAATTTTACAGCAGACACCATTTCTGCAATAGGGCATGGGAACCATGCTGAAAGCTTGTCTCCTGGTAGAGCGTGCAACATGTATTGGGAGTGAATTGATGTTGCGAAGGGCCCATTGTACTATCTTGACTTATATTTTGGGAGAAATTTGGTCCAAAATGTCATTTTCTCCCCAAGGTTTATTTTAGCCCCAAGATTGGAGAAGGTTTTGGGTGGTGGGTGTTTACAACTTCAATTTTATGCTTTATCCTAAGGGTTAGAGATAGTCTAAACACACATACTACTAGCTTTGTCGACCACTATCACTCTTCCAACGGCTCTTTTCTTGGATGGATGGTGGAGATGAACTGGCCATTGGTTAATCCAACGGACCAGGTTAAACCATTTTTATTTTATTTTAATTACATTACATCGAACAACTAAGATCGAATTTAAACAAATCTAACGGTAAAAAAAAAATCCTCGGCCCAAAATTAAATCCAACGACTAAAAGATCCTCCGTTTTTAAGTTGTTTCATGCTTTGGATCAACAATAGAAAAATTATTTGCTAATGAAGGCTCAAAGGTTAAGATCGGCGATGATGTTGATGAATTGGTGACCCCATCTTCATCTATAACCAGACCGCCGGGACGAGATAAGTCTTGGGGATAAAATAATATTTTGAGCCAAATTTCCCCCAAAATATGAGTCAAGATAGTCCAATGGACCCATCGTAACATCAGTTCACTCTCAAACACGCTGCACGCTCTACCAGGAGACAAGCTTTTAGCATGGTTCCCATGAATTTGATAGCTTTGTCGGCCACTATCACTCTTTCAACAGCTCGTTTCTTGGATGGATGGTAGAGATGGCCGTTGGTTAATCCAACAGACCAGTTTAAACTTATTTTATTTTATTTTAATTACATTACATCGAACAGCTGAGATCGAATATAAATAAATCTAACGGTAAAAAAAAGATCATCTGCCCAAAATTAAATCCAACGCTAAAAGATCCTCCGATTTTAAGTTGTTTCATGCTTGGGACATCCTCATGGATTGTCCGAGGTGGCGAACTAATGTGGATCAACAATAGGAAAGTTATTTGCTAATGAAGGCTCAAAGGTTAAGGTTGGCAATGATGTTGATAAATTGGTGACCCCATCTTCATTTATAACCAGACTGCCGGGACAAGATAAGCAAAATGAAGCAAAGAAAAAGGGTAAGATGCAAGATTCGATTGGTGCTAAGATTTGTTCTGAAGTTGAGAAAATAATTGAAAAGCATGATGATGCAATGGAAGAAAAGGTCTGCATGCACTTACTCATGGAGAAGGAAATGGAAAAGGAAGATGAGAGGTTCGAGTTTGATGTAATGAAGGACAACCCCCCTCCTCCCCTCCCCCCGCTCCGACACTAGACCTGGCATTCGTGTCGTGTTTTTCGTGTTCGTGTCATACCCGATATCTTAACGGGTCGTGTCGTGTAACACCCGTTAAAATAAACGGGTAAAATGACCCGACCCGAAATCGACCCGATAATATTAACAGGTAATATGACCCGACCCGTTACTCGTTAAGGAAAATATATTTTAAACCAATAAATAATCAAATGAAAAACATAATACTAAATAAGTATATACATACCATATTGTCACATCCAAAACATAAAAACACATTTTTCTTTTAAGTATATTTTTGCTTACCTAAATTGATCAAATGGTAAAATTGTAAAATATTGGAATAGAGGAGGGGTTTTTTCGTCCAAAAAAGTTCTAATAATATAAGTAAAATAGAATCCAACGGTACAGATTTACTCTCATTTATCTTACGGTTGTTGTTTAAGTAAAGTCTTTAATAGTTTTTTAATTAATGTAGAAGTGTAAAAAATATAGAAAAAATTATATAAATGCTCGTAATGACAAGCTTTACAATTTTCATGAAAAGCTTAACTTCGAAATTCGCCACTATAATCATATAAATCATAGATCAAAATTTAACAGTTGATTGTTGTTTACATTTACGCTTCATTGTTCTCATCAAATTTTGTTTTTTCAGATTTTTCTTTTTTGAAAACATGATCTATTAGAGGATGCAGGAAGATGAACGGTTTGGATCGTTGATATTATATTCATAGTTTTACAGTTAGTGAAAATATTGCTTGATGTTTATAAAGTTTATACAAACTATATGACATCGACTCATATTTCAGTTAACCGTAAATATCGAAAAGTGATATCAAAGATTTGAACCGTTCATCTTCTTACATCTGCCAGATGATCATGTTTTCAAAAAAGAAAATTTAAAAAATGAAATTCAGTAAGAAGAATAAAGATCGACGGTTAAATATAAATTTAAGGTTTATGGATTATAGTGTTGGATTTCGAAGCTGACCCCTTCATGAAAGTTGTAAAGCTTGTCACTATGAGTGATTGTATATTTTTTTTACATTTTTTACACTTCTACAATAATTATTATTAATTTTATTAATTTTGCCCTAAAGTAAAAAACATTATTCATAAGGGTTTGGAGGATTTTAAAATTCTAAACAATAATGTAAGTGTATTCATTATCTATTCGTGAAGGAATAATGATGAATCACGAGTGTTTATATATTCTTTCACATTTTTCATACTTGTATATATGTTTTTTTAGTTCTTGCCTATACAAATACTATACTAGTTTATTTTAATTTTCGACAACAACATGTTAAGTAAAATTTATCCTAGTAATGATAATAAGGAACTCTCATAATAAAAATAAATAATAACTAATTTTTTTTTTAACTTATATAGAATAATAATACAAAACTATATATTTAATATAGAATATATTGTATATATTAATATGGCTATTGTATTTTATAATAAATCTTTTAGTAATTAAATTTTAAAATTATCAAAATAATTTTTTTTTAACGGGTCGAAACGGGTTACCCACGTGTTACCCGTGTGTGTACCCGTTATTAACGGGTTCTTAACGGATCACCCGATTAGTTATCGCGTTGACCCGAAACCTGTTATTTTTGTGTCGTTTTCGTGTCGTGTCATAAACTGCTAGGTCTACCCGACACACACACACACAAAACAAATATACTCCTAGGAGGAAGAAGTTCTTCCGTGATAAGCAAGAGGAAATTATGAGATGCCATGCCACAAGGAATGTTTTCGATTCATCTAATGATCCAAATAATGACTATTGCCCAAGTCCACCACCAAGTCAACCAAATCCCTATGAATATTAGTATTAGTAGTTGTTGTAATTTTTAGTTGCTAATGTCTATTGTTTTAATTATTGTGTTTTAATTTTTATGTGGTGTTTTAATTATCGTTTGTATTAGTAATTATTGTAAGAATGGATTACGAATTTGTGTTTAATAATTGGGTAAGTTGTGTGATTTTTTATTATTTATCGGAATTTTAATATTTTTAAGTTAAAATGTCCACACAAAAAAAGGATAATCTACATAAATTCTATTCCTAAAAAAGTTACCGGACAAAAATTAGGCTAATATCATTATTTAATAATCTCGGACTAAAATTTTAAGTCATAAGGGTTGGAGGAGAAAAGCAGTTTGTGGGTTATGGCTTAAAATTTTCTGGCTTAGACACTTAGTACTACGGTCTAGTGGTATTCCTCTTCATTCGTAAGTGAGAAGTCTTAGGTTCGATTCTCGCCAAAAGCAAATTTCAACCATATGATTGCTAGCCCATTGTGAGGCTAAGCCCACTCCTTTTTCTTTAGTACAAATAAAATCGTTTGTTCAAAAAAATTAATTATTATTTTATGACTTAAAATTTTAAACTTTATCTCCAAGAATTAGAGATGGTCTTATAATGAGATTATTCCCTGCAAGCCAAAAAAGGGCTCCTGTTTGGAAGTACATTGTCCTTTCTGATCCCAAATGCAGCATGAGTCAATCACGAGTAGTCCTGGCATTCGTGTCGTGTTTTCCATGTTAGTGTCATTTTCATGTTATACCCGATATCTTAACGGGTCGTGTCGTGTAACATCCGTTAAAATAAACGGGTAAAATGACCCGACCTGAAATCGGCCCCGATAATATTAACAAGTAATATGACCCGACCCGCTACCCATTAAGGAAAATATATTTTAAACCAATAAATAATCAAATGAAAAACATAATACTAAATAAGTATATACATACTTATTTATCTTACGGTTGTTATTTAAGTGAAATAGAATCCAAGGACATAGATTTACTCTCATTTATCTTACAGCTGTTATTTAAGTAAAATCTTTAATAGTTTTTTAATTAATGTAGAAGTGCAAAAAATATAGAAAAAATATATAAACGCTCGTAATGACAAGCTTTACAACTTTCGTAAAGAGCTTAACTTCGAAATTCGCCACTATAATCATATAAATCATAGATCAAAATTTAACTGTTGATTGTTGTTTACATTTATGCTTCATTTTTCTCATCAAATTTTGTTTTTTTGGGATTTTCTTTTTTGAAAACATGATCTATTAAAGGATGCAGGAAGATGAACAGTTTGGATCGTTGATATTATGTTCAGAGTTTTACGGTTAGTGAAAATATTGCTTGATGTTTATAAAGTTTCTACAAACTATATGACATTGACTCATATTTCAATTAACCGTAAATATCGAAACGTGATATCAAAGATTTGAATCGTTCATCTTTTTACATCCGCCAAATGATCACATTTTCAAAAAAGAAAATTTTAAAAATGAAATTCAGTAAGAAGAATAAAGCGTAAATGACAATCGACGGTTAAATATAAATTTAAGGTTTATGGATTATAGTGTTGGATTTCGATGCTGACCCCTTCATGAAAGTTGTAAAGCTTGTCACTATGAGTGATTATATATATTTTTTACATTTTTTACACTTCTACAATAATAATTATTAATTTTATTAATTTTGCCCTCAAATAAAAAATATTATTCATGATGGTTTGGAGGATTTTTAAAATCTAAACGATAATGTAAGTGTAACCATTATCTACTCGTTGAGGAATAATGATGAATCACGAGTGTTTATATATTCTTTCACATTTTTCATACTTGTATGTATGTCTTCTTAGTTCTTGCCTATACAAATACTATAATAGTTTATTTTAATTTTGGACAACAACATGTTAAGTAAAATTTATCCTAGTAATGATAATACGAAACTCTCATAATAAAAATAAATAATGAATAAAACTTTTTTTTTTAATATGGCTATTGTATTTTATAATAAATCTTTTAGTAATTAAACTTTAAAATTATCAAAATAATTTTTTTCTTAACGGGTCGAAACAGGTTACCCACGTGTTACCTGGATGTATAGCCGTTAAGAACCTATTATTAATGGGGTACCCGATAATGAGCCGATTAGTTATCGTATTGATCCGAAATCCGTTATTTTCGTATCGTGTCAAAAACTGCCGGTATAATCACCAGCAAAGTGTCTGTTGGTCAAACCGCAAAACCGAAAGCAAGTGCCCCCATCGAGAGAGAAAATTAAAAAAAAACCAAGTGCCCCCAAAGTACAACAAAACCCCAAAAAAACAAAAACACAGACATATATATGCTTCCTTCAAGCTTCAGTGACGCAATCGAAGTACCGGAAGAGAGAGAGAGAGTATTATGGCTCTGCCTCAGTCCGTACGATGTTCATCTTCTACGGTAAACAGTAATTTTGTTCGATTTTAATCCTATTTATTTAGTTATTTATTTACTTATTTCAGAGAAGAGAAGGGAAGGGAATTCAGAATAATTCTGTTTTAATTCTGAATGCAGGAAGGGGAAGAAGGAAGAGAGGAAGACCCCCTTCATGTTAGTTTCCTTTCCTCCTTTTGCTTTTTATATTATCTGCATTTGGATATTACCAGCTACTTTGAACCAAATGCAATTGCCTATGAGATTTTATGTTGGATATAATATCACCCAAGTTATTAATCTAGTTTCCACCTGATGAAGGCTATCCGCTATTTGAAACATTATAAATTCAAGTCTGGATGCAATGCCGTATAGTCAAGCCCTGAAATTAGTTCGATAACCTACTTAGTATGAATTTGTATGTGGTTTCTTCTGTGCATCAAGTTGTTTAAAGCTGCAACTGGATGGAGACCGAGGAAAACCATTTCTAGTTTCTATAACTTCAGTTTGTATTTCCTACTTCTCTTATTTTAGAATCATTTGAAGAGAATGTGGTTTGTTATTTTGTTACTATTGCTATAATTTTTCTTCCGGGTCATTGAACGATTTGAGGGATCTATCCCTGCCCTCTCTTTCAAATTTTAGGACCTAAAACGGAATGTAGTTCAGTATACTCAGCTCTCCTCAATGCTGGGGCACACAACTGGATTTTGTCATATGTAGATAGCATCTTGCCTTTTTCTTATGGAAGCGGAGCATTTCATTTTTGAAGTGACATATTTGATCAACTCATGATGTTCGTACTTTGGGGTTTTCCAGAGTTCTGCTTTGATCCGATCATCTTTATGTACTTATTCGTTTAGATATTTTTCTGATTGGCTGATCTTGGATTGAAATTGATTGCGTACTGCATTGGTATTTTATGGTCTTAAAGCTTATTATAGCAGCAAACAGCTCCAATAATTCATTGTTGATATATTCATTGGTTGATGTGAATGGAGTTATTGGACGAGCTAACAGATGATAAATCTAATCATTGGCTTTACCATTTTGGAGGATCATTAATTTGTGTAATCCTTCATTAGGAAATGTTTAACCAATATAAAAGGGCTAACTAGGAAGGGTTGGAATGAGAAGATGACCATATATTTTGTGATCACTGATCAGTACTTGCTTATGTTTTATGATTGTGTATATTACAAACCCAGACGCGGACACCAACAGATGGTTGGTTGTGACTATTTTTCTCTTGTACCTTACTAATTACAATTCCATCATGGGATCAATTAGCATGCCCCAGCGTTTAGTTTAAACGTGTGTGAAACAGATTGAGGGATGTTATAGTTCAGCGTTCATATTGGCTGAACTGACCTTTGAAGCAATCTACATTATAGTTTTGGCTTACAAATGTCTATCCAATTCTTAATATCTTATTGTATATACTTTCTACATGATTAACAGGGACAAATGATAAACAAGCTTGCTAGTGCTGTGATGAAGAAGCTCGCGAACTCAAACACCTCACAAACCCTCACACCTAAGCTAATGAGTCATATAAAAAAAAGCCTTTCTGAAGCCTACCCCCTGTTTTTCACAGCTGATCACCCCACCTATGCTGTGGTACCACTCTTTTTCCATACTAATGCTTCTTGAGTAGATTTTTGCTGATTATTCCAAATTTTTTAACTTCAGAATTTTATATTTTTGTAGATGATACAGAAGGCAGTTGCTGAGTTGAATGAGGAAGGGGGTTCGACTGAAGAAGCAGTATCAAAATTTATCAGAGAGCATTTTGACTGTTTGCCATTGGCTCATGAAAGACTCTTGAGTCATCATTTGAAGAAACTTAGCGAGAGCGGAGAAATTGTTAGTTCTTCAAAAAGCTGTTATATGCTTCAGGCTCATAAAATTGATTCTTATTCTCGAAGGGAGCCTGTGGAGAAACCGAAGAGAAGTGAGCTGGGTAGGAGAATAATAAGAAGAAGAAATGATTTTGAGCCTGAAAATCTGGCAGTAGAACAAGTTGAACTGACTGGACAACAGAGAGAACATGCAAGGCAAAGTCAGGAACCATGTCAGAAAGAAGAGTTTAGTAAAGCGATTGATGATGAAGACGTTTTCCCAGAGAAACAAAACGAACTACAAGACGAATTGAATGGAAAAAATAGACAAGCGGAAATGCAAGAAGCTGCCATGGTAGTACAGAAATATAAAGTGACTGAAGAACAGGTTGAAGAGACTAAACAACAGAGAGAACATGGGCAACAGAGTCAAGAAATGAGTCTAGAAGAACAACATAGTAAGGTGATTGACGATCAAGATGGATCTCCGGAGGAACAGCAAGATGAAGTGAATGGACAAGAAAGTAAAAACCAAATTCAAGAAGTTGCCGTGACTGTTGAAAAGCATACCAATTCAACACAGAAAGCAACTGAGGAACAAGTTGAAATGACAGAAAAACAAAGGGAGCATGATATGCAAATTGGAGAACCCGATCGAGGAGAATATACTAAGTTGATTGACGACCAAAATGGATGCCTAGAGCTACAAACTGAACAGAATGAACTGAAAGGACAACAAAGTCAAACTCAAATGCAAGAAGTTGCAATGACTTCTGAAAGGCGGAATAATGCGAACCAGAAATGTAAAGTGGCTGAAGAATGCGTCGAGCTGACATGTGTTCAATTGACTGAACAGAGATCACACGGGCAACAAAGTGAAGACGCAGGTCTACTAGAACAGCATGGTGAGGTGATTGATGATCAAAGTGTATCTCCTTATGAACAGTATGTTAAAGGGAATGGACAACAAAGTGAAAATCAAATGGAAGAAGTTCCAGTGATTGTTGAACAACAGAACACTGCAAAAGAAAAATATAAAGCAACTGAAGAACCGGTTGAAGTCACTGATAAACAGGGAGAACACAAGCAACAAAGTCCACAAGAACAGCATAATATGGTGATCGAAAGTCAAAATGGATCTTCGGATGACCTGCAAGATGAAGTGAATGGACAACAAACTCAAACTCATGTGCAAGAAATTGCAGTGATTGTTGAAAAGCAATGTATTGCGGAGCATGATGACAAAGTGAATGAAGATGAAGAATATGAATTGACTGAACAACATGGAGAACGTGGGCAGCAAAGTGAAGAAGAACAGCATAATAACGTGATTGACTATCAAAATGGATCTCCAGAGAAACAAAATGAACAGCCAGATGATGCAGATGGACAGCAAAGTCGAATACAAATGCAAGAAATCGCAGTGACTTTTGAAAAGAAGATTGATGCAGAACAGAACTATAAAGCGACTGAAGAAATAATTCGAGCACAAGAGGATGAACAAATTGAACAACAGTGCCAAAGTAAAGAACAGCAATGTGAGATGACCACGGGACGGTTACAGATTGAAGGTATTGAAAGAGAAATTCAGTTACTAGAAGAACAAGTTGAAATAATGGAAAAGCTGACTGCACCAGAACAGCAAATTGAAATTATTTCAGAACAAAATAAACCACAAGAGCCAATTGACTTAATATCCCAGACCATTGATTCTTGGTTAGCCATTTTCGCTATGTATTCAATATTAGTTTTGTTATTGGCTATTTTATAAGTGTCGATCTCATTTCATAAACAGCAATATGCAGGAGTTATCATCCAATAAGCAAGAGAAAGATGCAGCTATTGTGATCAATTCAAGCCCTCTTACAAGTCAAAAATTGCCCCACCATGGTTCATCACATTTGTCTGAGGTAAATGTTGAAAGTTGAAACTGTGTTGTAACGGAAATGGAATGTTGAAATGTGTATATAAATAATGCAATAATTTTCTCTTGATACAACTTACTTGCGCCTGCAATGTTGTGCTTTTGTATTATTATTTATTTTTTAGCAACAGGAGAATTTTGGAGAATTGTTAATGGCATGTTAGGTTGAGGAAAAGTTGTTAGAAGATCTGTCTAGCAAAAGGGAGTCGTCAACCCCTAGTACTAGGAAACCTATTACAGACTAGAGGAAAGATCACCGTTAATTACTAGTCCTTGTAGAAAGAGGCAATATATAGTTCGTGGTTTTTCAGCATGACAGAAATAGCAACATGATGGCCAAAGAGCAACAGTGATAATTTTTCTTTTTAAGCCCTCTTTTTTGAATGCCAAATATTAAATAAGCATACTTACAAATAAAATGGTACAAGCAATTTACGATCCAATTTGATGCATTCATGCAGGATGAGGAGCAGAAAGCAGAAAATGTGATTGAAGAAAACGCTGTTGAGATGGAATTGACAGAAATTGAGCAATCATGTGAAAAGCAACAGGAAAAACAGGAGTGGTGTCAGCAAAGGCAACTGCTTCCTTGGCGTAAAAAACCATCTGAATCTGATTGTGGAGTGCCGAAGGCACCTAAGTTTCAGGTAGCAGCCATGACATTTTCTCTTGGAACCGCATTCTTGGAGACTAGGACATATAAGTTAACAGTACACTACATTGTGATTATGGAATCTTTTATCAACTCATGTACAACATATATCCTAGTCTTTATGCATGCAGCAAAAATAGTTGAATAGAATTTGAAAGATACCGACAAGTTATCCCTGGACTGGAACTTTTAATGTTAGTCTCATACATTCTTTCAGGATGGAGAGGAGCAGCAGGCAGAAAATGTCACGGAGCAATCGTATCGAGCACGACGTCAGACAGAGGAGCAACAGAAGTTCAGGGGGCTGGGGCTTCAGGATCAAAGACCATCTGATCAACAAGGGGAAAATGCATGTCAGGTAGCAGCAACTAGAAACCTCACAATTTCTAGCTAGTTAAATTTGGCATGAATTGGAGAAAAACCATGTAATTGTACATGTAATTGGACGTGGAAATTCTGAATATGCATGTAAAGGGTTTATATGGGATCTTTGATCGATAATTACAAATACAAACATCTTTTTATAAGTAAATAACACTCTTTACATGCATGTGTAATTGTGTATGCATGGGACAATCAATAAATTTTTTGTGACAGCAATTTCTGGCATTACCCAGGAACTTGAGCATGAGCAGCAGCCTAGGGAATGTATACAGGAAATGGGTGTGGAACTTGATTATTTGTCAGTTAAGATGTCATTTGAACCGCAGAAAAAGACAGATGAGCCAGGACAGCAGCGGCAATTGCATCCGCGGCGCCAGAGGCAGTCCACGTCTGAAGTGTCAATCGCACCAAACCTTAAAGAAGCTGAAAAGACTGAAGAGCTGAAGGCATCAGCAGAAAAAACAGGCCAAACACAGCAGCAGAGGCAATTGCGACCTCGAAGCAAAATGCTGTCCGAATCTGGACAAGCTGCGACTGGATCTAGGGTAGTTTTGTTACCTTCACAATCTCTGGATGAGGAGTGTATATCACTTTCAAACAGTGGAAGATCCCGAATACAAAATTCAGGAGGGAAAAAATTATGTCAACAGAAGAATCAACATGAAAATCATTCTACCCAGCATAAGCGGTGCACACCAGAGCCAACAATAGATACCCTTGGTTCAATCCTCCCTTCCCAGAATACAGAGCTTCCCAACACTGAAGTGTTTCAAGACCTAGGACCAACGGCCGTTGATGCTTTATCTCAACCTACGGATCAAAAAACAAAGAAGTTGAAGTCCAAGCCAACAACAACAAAAGTTCCTGATGAGTTAGTTCTCACTTCCCAGCAGCTCGTGGAAGAACCTCATACTCCACAGCTCAAGCCAAGATCAGTGGTAGAATTTTCCCCAACTATAGTAGAGCTGCAACAGCTGCGCCATATGAAACTACGCTCACACAGTCAAGGTGTTTCACAATCTGATCCAGCTGTATCCATGACAGAATCATCACCCTCACAGCACCAATGTGAGCAACCACAAGAGGAGCATCATGATGAGTTGCAGCAGCCGAAGCATCAAAAGCAGAAGCCTCCTAGACCAAAGGAAACTGTGGACTCAACCATGAGGGTTTTGTTCCCAACAGCTGACCAGCAGCCACCAAAGCAAGAAAGAGCGAGGCCTTGTAAAGAAAAACTGGCCACAGCTGCAACCGGCGATGAATCATCTCTGCCTGATAAATGTAAGAAGCAACTGGAACAACCCATAAAACCAAAACAAGCGAGGTGTTGTATAGAAAAACTGGCTACAGCTGAAACCAGCGATGAATCCCCGACTGATAAATGTCACAAACAGATGGAACAACCAGAAAAGCGAAAACAAGTTAGGCGTACTAAAGAAAAACTGGCTACATCTCCAACCGGCGATGAATCCCTGCCTGATAAATTTCAGAAGCAGCTGGAACACAACCAGAAAAAGCGAAAACAAGGGAGACCCAGTAAGTGGGGTACAAAAAGCACTGTATCAGGGATGAAATTGACCTTGAAGAGCCGACCATGTCAACAAAAGCATCGAGGGAGGGGAAGGCCTCGAAAAGCTACTGAAGGACCTAGGGAAGCAACATAGCAAGTGAAAATTTTGGTTTGCTTTTGTCACTAGCATTATAGTTCACTGGTTTCTATGATTCGTATGTTTTTATGGATTATGCAAGTGTCAGTGCTTTGTTTTTACTAAATACATTACCAAAATGAACTCGTGATCCGTCCGCTTGCAATTAGATGTTTTATCGTCTGGTACAATGCATGCTAACATTGATTGCTGAATTTAAGTAATGATTGAAATATTGCACAAAGAGCAGTGGTGATGGTAAAACTATTATATAAACAAACCAGTGTTTTAAAAGATGCGTCCCAAGGGGTGCCTAGGCGGCTTTGGAGGCTTGCCTAGTGGGAGTGGGCGAGTTTTCAAGCGTCCAAATATTAGAGCTGAAATTTTAAGGTTGAGATCAGTTGTCAGATAGAGAATGCTGACATTTGAAGAAATGAAGCTGAATTTGAAGCTCAGAGGACAATGGTGTTGTAGACTTGTAGTATTTGGTGGTGGATTTTGATGGTGATGGTGGCAGAAATGTGTTACAGTATTTCATTTAATTTTGGAAGATAGATGAATTTGCAAGTCTTGTTCCATTGAATCGCAAGTCTTGTTCTTGTTTGCCACCTACAAAAAACATAAATAGATGCATCAATTTGTTTGCCACTTGGATTGAAAATTTAGACAAGCTAACTCCGTCTGTTTTTCCGTCTATGCGGTATTTAATTTTTGCAATAGTGAAATACCGTTAAAAAAATAGTCTTGATTTGACTCAGTATCCTAAAAGCAATGCAAATTGGGTAGGATTGGATCGGGTCGGAGCCTAAGCTCTCATTGGGTTATATGCAATCTCATTTAAATTGAATAGGTTTCAAGTCAGAATCTTAAATTCTGACTAGTAATTATTCAAAAAAAAAACTAACAATTCAGCAACAAAATCATTCATGCTCGGTTGTACAAGAGAAGTTATTGATAAGATATTGAATGTCTGAATATTTTTGAAATTGCGATAGTCATTCCGTTCATTTTGTTAAGATGAACAATATGTATTCTATCATAACTTGTTCCAATACATATACCCCCAATACATCGAAACTTATTGCCTATGGATACAGAAATACAATTTTAACATCAAAAACAACAAAAACTATAGCAAACGTATAATAACGGATTCTAAATTGTAACCAAGCATCCCTTGTTGGATAAATGACGATGTGACATCATTTTATATTATAAATGTTACATTCCAAATTACTTGTCCTTTGTAACATCATTTAATGGTCGATTGTCTTTAGAGAAATTTATTCAATTTTGAAATCGTTTAGCCAATTAAGTGTTTTACATAAAATTCCTTATAATGAAACGTCAATTTGTGATTTGCATTAATGTTAAACGATTTTAATTATATCGCTTACACATTAAAATAGTTTTCGATAATGATTGAAGGATGAATGATTTCTTATTGGTAAGAAAAGAAAGTAACTTAAGAGAAAAAAAGTGATGAAAGGGGCAAAAAAATTAAATGTTTGATTGATACGACATACACCACACCACCACTATTGCCTCCTTTGCCTTTTTAAGAAAAGGATCCTAGTCGGATCATTTTCATGAGAATGCGAGAATTCGGTGATTATGACCATTTATTGTACATCGTACCATTAGTAATTTTCGTTACATATTATTTATATTTAATATTAAATTTTAAATAATTTCTAATGGCAGAACGTACGATGAACAAACACGATCACGCAATCCCGGATCCTTAGGATCCTTTTCGCCCTTTTTAGCTCCTCTCTCTCTCTCCCTCCCAAGTCCCGAGCTTCGTATATGACCTGTTCTGTGCTTATCTGAGTGGAAACCAGACAGTAGTCTACTTTACTCACTCCATTACTGAACTCAACATCCCACGTTTTGTTTTGTTTTCTTTCCCGAGTTTCAGCAAAGGATCCCTTAAAAAGCGAATGAAATGAATCAGCCATTATTGTTGTCTTGCTGGGTTTTCTGGTCTCGCAACAAAACAAAACATGGCCCTCCCTTCTTCCTTTTCCCTCCCTTCCATTTCCAAGGTATTTTTCTTTTATTTCTCTTATAGTTTCTTTGTAGTTCGTAGATTTGTGCTAGTTTTTGATGAATTTATGATCCGCTCGAAATGGGTAATCTCTAGTTTGGCATATAGGTTGAAAAGTTATGTTTTTTTTCTTTGGATTTGCTGTTTGGGTGCAGCAGAGATTGTTTCTGTTGGCCTTAATAACTCTTCTTCTTTTATTGCTGCTTATATAATTTCCAAATGGTATAATTTATATGGAAAAGTAGAAATCAAAGCAATTTTTGTCGTAGTTTAGAGCTCAGAGGGCTCATGAAAGTAAAATGCTGTGTGAACTTGATGGGTTACTTTGCTCGAGTAATTTTTATTGTGCTGCTGCTGCTGTCAATACTTGTAATGTCGAAGAATTATTGACCGATTCATAACGTGTTTAGTTACTCGGTATAATTTTGTGATTTGGGAACTTCTCTTACAATTGAACTTCCGTTTCTTGTAGATTGACCACGCTAAGAAGACGTTAAGACCTCGGAGTAATGATGGAAGCAAACAAAGGTTCGATTTTCCACTCACAAGTAGTAAAACTGAACTGTTTGGTCATCAGCTTGTGACAGTGGGAGCTCACTTACACAAGAGCTGGAGTTTTTTGGGAGGTTCGAGAGTTACTATGAGACCAAGACATGAGAGTATCGTTCCACTTCGAAAAATCTCTCGAGTATATGCGTCATGTGATCCCCTCTGCCACTTATTTTCTTTTAGTCATGTATATTAACATCATTTTACGTGGCTTATTAAATTTTTGCATATCTTGCGAAGTTCGAAAGTAGTTTTATGCATGTTAGTAACTTGTTTAATACTTCAGACATTTCTTCTAGTAACAGAGTCCTAACACAGAGGTATTTGAGGTACAAATTTAGGATAAAGATTCGCAAGTATCTCATGCTATGCCTAATTCCAACAAAACTATGAAAATTGGGAAGTCTGTAGAATGTTTCGGGCGAAGCTGTTCATATACCCCATATGTGCAGAACAATGTAGGGATATGAACAAAAAAGCTGTCACTTAAAGACCTCCAGGTTTTAGCTGCTGAATGGTCTTTTAAGATCACTGTGAATGTCCCTCTTGCCAAACTGACTCGATCAAAGTCAACCAAACATTAGAAACACTTGCTAGATAACTCTTTCTGCCAATGTTTTTGTTTCTTGTACTTCTTGTTCTATGTTGCATGAGACTGCAATATCCAGTTCTACAAGGCCCTTCCATATAATTTAATTGGGGATTTCGTTGTTCTCATTCTATTGTGTTGGCTGTTGGGTACATATGGTATTAACACTTTCGCCCTACCTTTTAAGTTTATTGTTCTCTCTTTCGGAAACTCCTGTAATAATTTCTGTAAATATTTACTAATAGCAGTGTCATATGGTGCATGTAAATAGTTACTAATAGCTGGAGGTAGGCTTAGTTTCAAATATTACTGATAAAATAAGTTTAATGTTCTTTTTGTTTTACAGGGTTGGCAAGTTCTCAAATTGCTAGCACTGCTTTTACTTTTGGAACAACCTCAGTTCTCCCATTGTATGCCCTCATGGTTCTGGCACCTAAAGCTGAACTAGTATGTTTCTTTATTTATTTCAGTCCTCTGATTTCCATTTGATGTATCAGTTTTTGTTCAACGTGTAGATTAATTATCATAGTTGTCGTATATATTTGAAAGCTGTCAGTCGTGTGTGTGTTTTTTCCCTCAAATCGTTACATCTCTTTTCCTGAAATACATGGTTGTACTGATGGCATATTTCATCTCAAGTTGAGTCTTTATTACTCAAAATTTCCTCAATCTCTTATCTCGGTAGGTTGAAAACCCCTTTTTTTCATGGTTTGCTGAACTTAAACTGATGCACCTAATTATTTCTACTCACGTAAAACGCAGACGAAAATTTCCATGGAAAGTAGTATACCGTATATTGTGCTGGGAGTTCTCTATGCCTATCTACTATACCTCTCTTGGACTCCTGAAACGCTACAGTTGATTTTTGCAAGTAAATACTGGCTTCCTGAGGTATGTATTAGCACATATACATTCAGTTCTGATACGTTATGAAAATGTCTTCATACGAAACTCTTCTTTTTCTGCCTATCTACTATATGTGCAGCTGCCGGGTATTGGAAGGATGTTCTCGAATGAGATGACATTAGCTTCTGCTTGGATTCACTTGTTGATTGTGGATCTCTTTGCTGCAAGGTAGCTCTTTTCCTCTCACTTTGCTGTGTCTGTGTCTGGAGTTTCTCGGTTCTAACGCTCGCGCGTTCATTTTTCCAGGCAGGTTTTTCGTGATGGACTGGACAACAAAATTGAGACGCGACATTCAGTTTCTCTTTGCCTCTTTTTCTGTCCTGTTGGAATCGTTACTCATGTCATTACCAAAGCACTGACTAAAAATGCTGGAAGTTCCAGCACACGTAATATGCATTGACAATTGAAAATTTTCCGCAACAATCTGGATTTTTCGGAAGTTGAAAAGAAAACCCTGATTTGAATGAATGAACGCATGAAGATTCTTATGTTCGTCGGCAGTTTACAAATACATTGTTCTCGTTGAAAGTTCATATATCATACTATCTTTGATCAAATACATTGACAAGTCATTCATTTATTTTTTTGGTGGTTTGCATCACTAACAGGCGGATCTATGTATTATTACTTTTGATTTCACAAGGAGAGCTAAAATTCTACTATGCTCCAGTCTATCATACACCTAAATTTTCGGCTGTTAGATCCTGATCATTAGATTATTGACCACGGATCTAATGAAAGTAACGTAACATGCTTACACTAATGAAAGTAACGTAACATGCATACAGCAAAATGGGCTTGCTTGGTGAATCATAATGAAAGTCGTGAACAGGCAGATGGGGAAATATAGAGTTTCCAACTTATTAAGGTCTAGGAATATATGGCTGTGGTGGTGGTGGTGGCAGTGGCGGACATTGCTCTGGTGGTGGCAAGAAATGAATAGGAACATTAGGTTTCGGTTGCGGTGGCGGTGGAGACCACTCCGGTCGTGGTAGGAAATGAAATGGAACATTAGATTTGGGTGACGGCGGCGGGGATCTCCTATAGGCTCTTCTTGATACTACTTTAAATTCACCCATGGGAAGGCCAGAAAAACCTTAAGGAGCGGCCGTCGCGGTTGCCATGTAACTGGACTGCGACATTACTACTAGCAGTTGTAGCAGTAGTAGTCCATGAATGAACAAGAAGGTAAGAAAACTTGGATTGACAAGCATTTTTGTGCTTCCCTGTTTCCGACTTAGAGTTGGGAGGAGAGTCATGACTCATAGGGGATTGATGTTTCTTTGGATAAATAAGTATTAATTTCCTATTGTTTGCTTCTTTCAAAAAATAATATTATTATAATACGTATATTCTCTATCTTTAATATAAGTGTGTTACAGATACAATGATAGAATTCACCTCAAACCGGAATTATCACCCCGAATTTCAAACCCATTCTTTGTATATAAAGCCAAGGAGAAGGCAGCAGAATTGCTACCCCGAATTTCAAATGACATGCTGCATTAAAATTATCTAAACGACAATTCAAACTTAAATGCAAAGTAGTGGAGCACACTGCTCTAACCAACTTAGGTAAGCTCATTTATGTTTATGTATAGGACAAGTTGAGTAACATGTCTCACCCTTTTTTCTTTTTTTCTCGTCATCTTATTCTTTCCACTGAAGCTTCTACTAATCAAAAATTAATCCTTGGATTTGTTTCTTGTGAAACAAGTTAATTAATTTTGATCATTTTACTTGCTAGCTCTGCCAATACCAATCCCACTCTTCGTAATCTCACAATTGCTCTCACGTGCTACTCTCTAAAGCACTCGTGAAGACACCAAAGGATTTTGTTAATAGGTAGTTTATATAAGATAGAAACGATGTTGTTTTGATGGAAAACATTAGCGTTTCTCACCGTACGATCTAACTAGACGGCTAAGATGGGGTACAGAAAAAGTTCCAGAGAGAATCCGAGTCCCTCATAATTTATATTAAGTCGAGTAATTTGGATACATCTATGTATTGACAGTAATGTAAAAAGTTATAAATAACTTTTAGCCATTTCATGTTCTTGTGATCCATGCGTTTGCTGTCACGCCCCGCATGTTAGTGCGAGGATAAGGGATGGAAGGGCTGGAGGTAGGCTTAGTTTCAAATATTACCCATAAAATTGCTAGCACTGCTTTTACTTTCGGAACAACTGCAGTTCTCCCGTTCTATGCCCTCATGGTTCGGGCTCCTAAAGCTGAACTAGTATGTTTCTGTATTTACTTCGGTCCTCTGATTCTCATTCAATGTATCAATTTTCGTTCAACTTGTAGATTAATTATCATAATTGTCGTATATATTTGAAAGTTGTTATATGAACGTATTCACTATTCAGTTGTGTGTGTTTTTTTCCCCAAATCGTTACATCTCTTTCCCCGAAATACATGGTTGTACTGATGGCATATTTCATCTCAAGTTGAGTCTTTACGACTTTAAATTTCATCGATCTGTTATCTCGGTAGGTTGAAAATCCCCTCCTTTTTTCATGGTTTACTGAACTTAAACTGATGTACCTAATTATTTCAACTCATGGAAATGCGGATGAAAATTTCCATTGAAAGTAGCATCCCGTATATCGTGCTGGGAATTCTCTATGCCTATCTACTATACCTCTATTGGACTCCTGAAACGCTACAGTTGATTTTTGCAAGTAAATACTGGCTTCCTGAGGTATGTATTAGCACATATACATTCAGTTCTGATAAGTTGTGAAAATGTCGTTATACGAAACTCTTTTTTTTCTGCCTATCTACTATATGTGCAGCTGCCTGGTATAGGAAGGATGTTTTCGAATGAGATGACATTAGCTTCTGCTTGGATTCACTTGTTGGTTGTGGATCTATTTGCTGCACGGCAGCTCTTTTCCTCTCACTTTGCTGTGTCTGTGTCCGTGAGTTTCTCGGTTCTAACACGCGTATTCATTTTTCCAGGCAGGTTTTTCACCATGGACTGGACAACGAAATTGAGACGCGACATTCAGTTTCTCTTTGCCTCATTTTCTGTCCCGTTGGAATCGTTACTCATGTCATTAGCACTGACTAAAAGTGCTGGAAATTCCGGCACACGTAATATGCATTGACAATTGAAATTGTTCCGCAACAATCAGGTTTTTTTCGGAAGTTGAAAAGAAACCCCTGATTTGAATGAATGAACGGATGAAGATTCTTATGTTCGTCGGCACGGAAATTTACAAATATGTTGTTCTCTTTGAAAGCACAGATCTCATACTATCTTTGATCAAATACATTGACAAGTCATTCATTTTTTGTGGTTTGCAACATTAAAAGGCGGATGTATATATTATTACTTTTGATTTCATGAGGAGAGCAAAAATTCTACCATGCTCCAATCTATCATACGCCTGAATTTTCGACTGTGAGATCTTGATTATTGGATTCTTGACCACGGAAATAAGGAAAGTAACATAACATGCATACACTAACGAAAAGAAAGTAACATAACATGCATACAGGAAAATGGACATTGCATGATGAACCATGTACAGGCAGATGGGGAAATATAGAGTTTCTAAGAATATATGGCTGTTGGTGGCGGATATCTTGTAGACTCTTCTTGATACTACTGTAAATTCATGGCTGTTGTGGTGGTGGTGGCTGCGGATATCGCTCCGGTGGTGGCAAGAAACGAATAGGAGGATTACGTTTCCTTCGGTAATGAAATGGAACATTAGGTTTTGGTGACGGCGGCCGCGATCTCGTGTAGACTCTTCTTGATACTACTGTAAATTCATCCGTGTGAAGGCCAGAAAAATCTTGAGATGATAGGACCCATTCCGGAGGAATGGAAGAGAAAAGGAAAATGCAAGGAAAGTAAGAAATAAAATAACAATTCTTTTCATTCATGCCTTTTCCAAATGATGAAATGAGGTTTATATACAACCCTAGAGGAGGGATGCCCCGATTGGAACACATCTCCACCCTCACTACCGTTGGATAAAACCCACTGCGACAAGGATAAGACAAAATACCATAAAGATATAAATCCAATAACTAGGATCCTAACATAAGGGGACGGGGTCGGGGTCGCCATGTAACTGGACTGCGACATTACTACTAACAGATGTAGCAGTAGTAGTAGTCCATGAATGAACAAGAAGGTAAGAAAACTTGAAATGGCAAGCATTTTTGTGCTTCCCTGTTTCCGACTGAGAGTTGGGGGGAGAGTCATAACTCATAGGAGATTGATGTTTCTTGACTGCTCTATCTCTAGTACAAGTGGGTCAAAGTGGGTCACAGATACGGATAAGGATCCTCCCCAGAATCCGAATGTGAGGATCTTAGGAATCAAGGAATCTTGACCATTCACAACAAATCAAACGGTTATAAATCCATATTCTTATTTTATTTATAGGGGTGTGCTATCCTCACACTCCTTTTTACTTCTCACACACTCCTTGTTAATTTCTGTCATTTGATCTTCTTTAATTCAATTGATCTGACGGTCACAAATTAAGAGTGTGTATGAAGTAAAAAAGGGTGTGCGAATAGCACACCCATATTTATATTTTAACAAAAATTGGGTCCCACCAACCCCCTAACTTTCTCATCTTCGATCTGGAGTAGGATTCTCTCTCCTCCTAATTTATTCCCCCTTCCCTTCCTTCCTATTTAAACGGTTACGATTAAGTCACGTCAACATCTTGTTTTGATTTTTGGGTGAAGTGCAGTTTTAGTCCCTGAATTATCATCTTAATGAAAATTAGGTCCCTGAATTATTTTTTGGGTAAAATAAGTCCCTAAATTCATTAAAAAATTGCTAATTTCATCTCTGCTATCATATTCAAAGCTATTTTATCCAAGTTTTGGTCAACTTAAGTCACTTCATCCACTTTAGAGTGTAATACTGTCTTTTTCTCGCCTATATGCCCTTAACATTTCATATAGGTTGTGAATCTTATGTCTAATTTACTCTCCAAAGTTAACTCCATACACTATTTCTTTATAAAAATATTACCAATCTATCTTCCAATGAATATCACATGCAAGTAACATGACTTAAATTGATGGAAAGTTGAATATAGTAGCTTCGAATCTAATATTAGGGATGTAATTGGCAGATTTTTATAATTCAATGACTAATTTTTTTGAAAAAAAATAGTTTAGCGACCTAATTTTCACTCAGGTAATAATTCAGAGACTAAATTGGCAATTCACCCTTATTATTCTATATATTGAAAAAGACAAAAATGAAAAATGAAAAACAAGATGTTAAGAGGAGATGAGGGAATGAGATGGTAATAGGAGGAGAGAGAATCCTACTCCTTTCAGTCTTAACCGTCTCTTTTCTTTGGTGCATTCTCTCGCCATCGATGGAAGAAAACTTCAAGCTTTCAATGAAAATACAAAACCCCAGTTCAGAGTTTGTAGGGAAATAAAAATGATAAAGACCGCAAAATTTTCGAGTTTGCTTGGTTGAAAGATTTGCAAATCTGCCTTAATTAAGAGTTTGAATTTCGATATGGGGAAACCAAATAGACAGCGGTGGCGACCTCGTTGGTGCCGCGGATTCTGACGACTTAGGGGTGCTCGGATAGGTGTTGCAGGATCTGAATATCTCGCTAGACATTCTCGTAGTCCTCTCGGCAAGGAAGCTTGTGCATGGGAGGTTATGGGTCTTGTAGGGTAGGAAGAGAGGTCGCAACGACAACGTGTACCGAGAGGTGATATCGGAGGTGTTTTGAGTGTCTGGTGAACAGAGAATAATGGATGAAAGATAAACAAGGCTCGTGAGTTATGCGTGCAAATTGGAAAAAAAGGATAAAAAAATTCAAAAATAATTTATAGCCGTAAGATGTGTTGTGTACTGCTAGAATGAGTTGATCCCGACCGGATCCGCAGGGAAGGATCCGGCGAGGATCCTGGTCCCACAAATACAATGATAGAGTTCACCTCAAGCCGGAATTATTACCTCGAATCTCAAACCCATTCCATGTATATAAAGTCGAAGAGAAGGGTTGCTACCCCGAATTTCAAATGATATTCTACATTAAAATAATCTAAACTGCAAAGAAATGATTCAAACTTACAATGTGGAGTGCACTGCTCTAAACTAGCTAAGCTCATTTATGTATGTATGGGGCAAGTTATTCTTTTCATTTAAGCTTCTACTAATCAAAGATTGATCCTTGGATTTGTTTCTTGTAAAACAAGTTAATTAATTTTGATCATTTTACTTGCTATCTCTCCCAATACCAATCCCACTCTTCGTAATCTCACGATTGCTCTCACGAAGGGTTTTGTTAATAAACAGTTTATATAAGACAGAAACGATAGGGCAAGGATAGAAACGATAATGTTTTGGTGGAAAATATTAGCGTTTCTCACCGAACGATCTAACCGGATGGCTAAGATAGGGATGCAGAAAAAGTTCCAGAGAGAGTCCGAGTGCCTCATAATTTATATTAGTCAAATAATTTGGATACATCTAGCTATTGATAGTAACGTGAAAAGTTGTAGATAACAGTATGTATGATACCGAAAGATGTTCGTAAACTAATAAAACAGAATGAAAAACAAGAAACAGAGGTTCATTTACACAATTCTCTCGACCGGTGGTGATCTCGGCCGCATGACAATCCTATGAGCCATTCGACTACTATGAAAACCGAAAAGAAAGACAAACAGCAATCTTGGGGATAACAGTGCATTTTATGCCTCAAGGAGGTACAAGCAATTTGAAGCAAAACCGACTGGGAAAATAGGGTTAATACGGGGTGAGTCACTAAACGTCTACAATTGCTGAACATGGTTAGTAATTTCTTCTGGGCAAGATTGGGCTTGTAAGAGCTCCAAACGTTGGTAAGGATGAGTAAACTGCAATATGTAATCTTCATCTGTAAAAATTAGCACATTTATTAGACAAGTGCACCATCTGACTGCTGAAGAAAACCATTGTCTACATTCAACAGAAATCTGAATCTCACTACTTCAGCTACGAAAAGCTATTATAAGAAGCGACTGAATTCCTGTAAATACGATCAGTTTTATAGAATATATAACACACTCATGTGGTAGTGATGCGTTAACCGTTATAAATATAGTTGTAATGTTTCGTATGCCAGTTGCAGGAGTACAAGTTAAGCATTGACCTCAAAAGTTATACGCAAGCTGCTTTTGCAATTTTTTGAGAAATCCTTTTTTTTTTTTTTTTTTCCTTGAGAAGATTGAAGAGTCTTAGACAGGCAAGTGCTAGTAATGTTTATATTTCTCTGTTTATCTTTTAACTAAAGAGGGGAGGAAGAGGAAGGAAATGAGAGAGACAAAGGAAGAACAGAAAGAACTAAACCTAGAAACAATTTAATATTGCTTTCAGTATTCATTTTTCGTAACCATCTATGTTTTCTTCATCTTCTCTCACATTTCCTTCTCCTATCTCTTTCTTCAATTAAGAAAGGGAGTAGAGAATCATGTTCTCTTTTATACTTTTTCTAATTGAATGGGAAACAAATGAAGCTGAAGGGAAAACGGAGACAAGGATTTCAAACTCACTATCTTTTACGGTCCCATAGAGCCAGCATAATACCTCATCAGCAAATGCCAAGCAAACTCCTCCCTGCCAACCAGGTTCATTACAAGTGACAACCAGTTTCATTAAAAGTGACAGATGGAACATTTATTCAGCACAACCATGAGCGATAAACTTCACAAACACTAAGATCGATGAATCAAATTTTTTTCAGTGTAACGGGTAGGAAGGTGGTTGGTTGTATGCTCAGAAACCATTTGCATCACAGAAAACAAAATTTACCTGCCAGTAGTTCTTCATTTTCACTCTTTGCGTTATATCTTTGGTTCTTAGTCTCTCTGTGCGGACAAGTTGACCTGCATCGTTCCTGTAAAAAGGGAATATATTTATACATAAATTGTGTAGAGCAGCAAATGAAAGAGCTACTCTTCCAGGAACAAGCAACTGCACAGTGGAATATATAATGCATGTGTTTCTATGAATTTAAGTTATTTATGTCAACTCTATTAATTACCATTCTTTTGCACCTTTTAATATGCATAAGCTATCTAAGCCATTTTGAAAGATAAGCAAATTTTGATGTATACAGTTAATGGCCTACCCAGTAAGAAAATGAAAGGCTTAAGTAGCAATTTGGAAAGTAAAAGGCTTAAGTAGCAATTTGGATTACCTAAATCCGATGACAATATAGGGAACACCTGCTAAGAATGATTGAATCTGCACCAATTATAAGAGAAATGTTAACTCATTTACAATTACAGGTTTTACAGAAGCCTGACAAAAATATAAAAGACAGGTTCACTCCTTTACAAGAAAAAAAAAAAAAAAAAAAAAAAAAAACAGATGCTTTGAAATATAAATAGGAAAAGGACTTGAGACAATGACAACCAATTCCTTGAGAAAACTAGATAAGACTGAAGTACAATCTAAATTCTACCATTTTGCATGTCAATCTCTAACAAAAGCTATTGCAGACCCTGTGTGTTTTTAGGTAAGAAAACAGTAATGTACCCAAAACTTGAGGAGCTTCTCTTTCTCAAATTCATACTCTATTTTATGGTTGTCCAACTGCACAATTGAATGAGAAACTTACAGTCAGTTACATAAGAAAGCTCAGAGAAGAAAAAGAGTTGCATGTACAGGAGAGTGAAGAAAAACAAATGTCAACCTCACGGCTTGTCTTTAATTCCACATAAAACCTCCTTCCATCATCAGTTGAGTCACAGCAATCCATTTCAGCACCCATAAGAATGCGATGAGCCCCTAATTTTGTTTTGATCACAGAACAGTATTCAACATTGGCATCAACATGATGTATACCTCCATCGCCTCTTCCTGGATCTTCAGTGGCAAGACTCTCAAAACAATACCCCCAGTAACACCTGAGTTGAAAGGATAACATTGCATAAAGCACGCCTGAAAATGAAAATAAGCAATAATAGAAAGATGCATATCTAGGCATGCTTAGCCCTCTTGAACCAGTTAGATGAAGAACAACAAAATATCAGTTACAATTAGCTGCTAAGGTATCAATTAAAACACAAATATATCTCCCACAATCTAGATGACAGGAAGCATTTATGCCCAACTTCAATGAAGTAAATCATTGCATCTGCTCTATATTACATCTCATTACTATATTAAATTCAAGAATAGCAACACGTTGAGCCTTGACAATCCTTATCAAACTTCCCGTTCTTTCATAATGAAAACTCGAAATAGTTGGCTGTTAATCTATCATTCAGGTACAACTTGAGAAGAAGGGTTTGAAAACATTGATATTCATTAATAAATCTATTTCTTAAGCAGAAGAATTCCATTGATTAAAGCAATAAGCAATTCCAATAACTCCATTAAACATAAAAGGGAAGCAATTCCAAATGCTCCAAGAACATAGTCATTACCATCCTAGAAAGACCATACGAATTTCTAAAGAATAAATGAAAGTCCAGTACCTTCTTCGATCCAACTCAGTCTGTGGCCTTTCAGGTAGTTTATGCACATCAAGATAGACAACCCCATTCCTTTTATGCACTCCCATCTCCCAAGGATCCCTTTTATTATAAAAAGTGGCCAATATCTACAGAAAAAAAAAAAAAAAAAAAAAAGAAAACGAGAGAAGCATATGAAATACAACAAAAGACCTGTTAGCTAGTCCAACAAATACCACAGCTTAAAATATTACACTAATAACCAATCAGCTGAAGTACTCTACTGCATTGTGTCTCTAGTAGGTTTCTTGAAGTATTGCCCCTTTCTTCATTTATTTGTATCACTAAGCGTGCATAAAGATAATTATAATTTGAGTATCTACCAGTCATTAGAGGCCTGCAGCTGCTCATTAAATTGGTTTAAGCATTCAACTGCTAGAATCTATACCCTCTTATCCAAAATCACCAAACATCTACACACCATATGATAACTAATCCATGGTTCATCAATGATATCCATTCAAACTAATATAGGAAATTATCTTCAGAACAAAATACGGAAAGGGACTAAGAGATACCTTATTAAGATTGTTGCGATAAGTCTGTCAAAGAGAAAAAGATGTCAAACAAATTAGTAGTTAATAACCCATATGGAAAAATTATAAATGAGAAAACTATAAGTGTAATACGCTTCGCACCACAAAATGAATGTTTTGAAGTGGAATATTCTTGTCTCTTATGCAGCCGAGAAGGTCACCAAAACCTTGAGAGCCCAAATCTGGTTCAGACAAGTGAAAAAAACACATAAATTCTCCGGCAAAGATCAGATCTCGTATGCAAAAAACTACAAAGAAACATATAAACTAACTCCAATACACATCTTATAAATCTAAAAAAAACTTATTTTGACACAAAACATACCGTTCTTCGCAATAAAAGTATCATAACCTTCATTCAGATCTCTTCCAATTTCTTCAGTAATAAGACGCTTGAAAAGCCTCTAATGTGGATGACAGAACAACAAGAATTAGTTAGTGATCAGCGTGCACTGCATATACAAGAGAAACCTACCAAAAGAATGGACCATTCAGAAAGTAAGCTACAGTATGCTTACCAAACTGGTCTCGTCAAAGCTGACATCTCCACCTTCTACCCGACTATAGCAAGCAAGCTCACAGGGCTATTGGGTAAAATTATTAAATTAGAGAAGAGAAAAAACAACTAACGTACACATAATGCACCAGTCAATTGAAAAGGACGACTTATGAACATGTGGATTAAATCCCTGATCAACAAGTAAATTTACCAAACTGACACGGATATATATGACTAATGCTTGCATCAGTTAAACCAAAAGCCAATGTAACACTTTACAGAAATTATTTTATACAAAGGGAATAAACTAAGTTGTCCAAAATTTGGACTGTCTAGCTATATCAGTAAAAATATAAGATCTATATTTCGTGATATTTATCCGTGCACCCTTGATAAGTCAACCTTAAAAGCACTTGACTTGAAATGAGAGAGAAAAGGTAGAATAGAAATTAATGATTACTAGACATACTTCCTGAAATGCAACGGCCTTTCTTGACAGTGTTTCTTCACTCTTTGAAAGTAGTCTTAGTTCCGAGACAAAACGTTCATCGCGATAACCATTTGAGCCACCATATCCAAAATTTTGCCTCTGCTGAAAAGGTCCACCTCGACCAAGGATGCCTGCACCTCTATCATTTGGACGTCCAGATGGCCAACGACCACGCCCTGAATTCCCTCTACCCTGATTATTCGTATTGCGTATGACAGGCAATACTGCTAAGAAAATGTTTGATGAGTATGGGGTTTCAACGTACAGCAATCCAAAGGGAGTATCAAACTAAGCATTTTAGCTGAAACGTCAAAAGCTCATATCTTAGTAACAAGTTCAACCTACAAGTATCTAAACATTAACCCCTCCCAGCATATGCAACACTGCAAGACGAAGGAACGCTAGTAGAAACAAAATTACAGTCACAAACCAAAAAAGAAAATTACTAAAACAAATTACAGAAACAAATAAAAACCAGAAAAAAAAAATGCAAGATACCAATCAAAGAAGGCCAATTGGGTAAGCCAGAAAACCCATCAATGAAACTTAATAAGCAACCAAATCAGAAAAATGCAAGATACCCATCAAAGAAATTCACTTGGGCAAAGCCACAAATATCATGAATTTAACCCAATCAGCAACTAAATCACCAAAATCACAAGGCCATGAAAAAGGTAATTACCAGGAATAGGGAAAGGACTAGTAGCAGGGGTTTTACAGTAATCTTCATTGTCAGAGCCAAACAGATCCTTGTCGTCCTCCCCAAAATAACCCATATTGCTATACTCATTGTCGTCGGTGGCGGCATTTGAATAATCAGCCTCTTCGCCATTCTCTACCTCTTCTTCCCCACCGCCAGCGCCGCCGCCACTGCTTGCGCTCGGGCTATTCCCACTGCTGGACTCGCCTCCTTCGTTGGATGAAGAAGAAGCCGATGAGGACGAAGATGAGGACGAAGACGACGATGAGGAGGAGGACGGTGAGGATGAACGGGCCCCATCTTGTTTATTACCGTCGTCGTCGTCGTCGTAGTCTGGCCCGAAGATATTTTTGTGGTGTTCTGAAAAATCCATCCGGTGGGATGAGGGGAGGGGGGATCGAGCTGGAAACTGGATGTGGGAGACGAGTTCGTGTGCAAGGTAACTCGGTTTTCACTAGGGACGAGAGGGAGGGGTATTCCGAGTCCACCCGGTGAGCGGTTCAAAACCTAACTTTTAATTGTATTTGGAAAATTACATTTAAACACCTTAATTAGGTGACATAACAAACTCATTAATTCGTTGTAATGTCATACTTCTGTTACATAATTTGTTAAATTGATTGTAACTGATGACGTGCCAAATATAGAGTTTACATTTTTAGTACAAATGTCGATGCAAATCCATAAAACCTCACAACTTGAAGATCAATTCAAATATAAAATACAACTCAAATTGAATTTAGCAAGTTTACGATCTAGTAGTTGTAAGATCATTGCTTAACCTCTCACTAAACCTGTTACACAAACCAAGAGGGCTACAAGTCACTAAGTCTTAATGCTGAGAGAGAAACCAAAAAATAAACGAAAAGCATGTCATGACAAGTCATCAAGGGAACTTAAGTCACTAAGTCTTAATGCTGAGAGAGAAACCAAAAAATAAACGAAAAGCATGTCATGACAAGTCATCAAGGGAACTTCAAACGTGAAATTTTTCAACCTAACAAAAAATATCAATAAAGACTGGAAGTCAACATTTGGAGTCATTTGTTAAGGTACCATTAACCCATGTCACAATAAGTGAGAAAACCAGTGTAAAATTCTGCTCCTCTTGATCATACAAAAGCATGAGATTATCCACAACCAAATACAAAAAATTTAACTTCTATAGTTTCAACATTTCATCTTCAAATTCCGGAGTGTCATTTTCTTCCTTTTTCTACTGTCTTAGCAACCTAAATGAGGATTTACTGGATGGATATCATGAAAAGTTGCAGATGAATCATTCGATGTCCCTTCAATTAACTCAGAGCCCCCTTTCAAACATAACTGGAAAAGTTTCTCCACCTTTGGATCCATCTCATAACTTAATGAGAGATTGGGGGTCTAAGATGAACTCTTAAAAAACAGCCTTGCCTTCAAGAATACTCACAACTACAGACATGGTAGCCTAAGCTTTAAAGTGGAATTACAGCAATGGAGAGCCACATTGATTGTAGTCATCGTCTCTTCATTGTTGAATTCCGAGCCCAACTTTAGATCCATTAGGTTCATCAAATTTCTTTCCAATTTGAGAACATGTGCCTATAAAACATGAAAAGAACAAAAGAAAAATGACTTATGTGTCTTAAAAAATAACGTGAACTTTCAACGAAGAAGAATATAAAAAAGCCTTCTATCTAGTGGTAAACAACATCAACAAAAATCACAATTAAAGTCCAGTTAAGAAGTTACTCAATCAAGAATATAAAATCCTTATGCATTTTTCAGCTGAGTTGAGTTCTTCTTCCCACCAATAATCTCTAGTAGAATAATTCCAAAGCTGTAAACATCTGCTTTATCAGTCAGATGGGCCCAAATTGCATATTTTGGTGTCATGTATCATTTGCAAAGTCATGAAATCACGACATCAATACAATAGTTACAAAAATATGTCATAATATAACTATATTGTAAGATTAAATATAAGAAGTTAAAACATAGGGACTCACAAAGTTCTAGCAGCATAAGTGCTTATATGTGTTTTATCCTCTTTGGCAAGTTTGGCCAATCCAAAGTCTGATATCTTTGGGTTGAGATGTCTATCAATCAACACGTTAGTAGGCTTGATATCTCTATGAATAATCTTCATGCTTGATTCATTAGGAAGGTAACCAAACATTTTGTTATACCAACATATATCTTATGCCTCGTTGGCCAATCCAACTTCAACTGACTTTCTTCTACCTTTTCAGTTTGTTAAGTTAATCAATATCAATCATAATTTGTGAATAAAATATCTTATACCATATGCATGGACCAAAGGAAATGTAGGCATACAAAAGTGATATTTACCAAACAAAGCATAAGAAACGCTATTACTTTCCATAAACTCGTAGACAAGATACATTTGACTTCCTTCAATACAACATCCATATAGGTTTACAAGATGAAGGTATTGCAAAGCAAAAATCATGCCTCTCTCATTCACAAATTCACGATTTCCTTGCTTTGATTTGGAAGAAAGTTGCTTAACAGCTATCATGGTTCCATCTGCTAGGATGCATGCATTTGACTAAGATAGTTAAAACAAATCTATTCACTAGGGAGAAATTCACCATAATTAGGACTATTATTAATCAAATTAGGAAAGAAATTATTCGTTTTGAAAATCAAAACCATCTTTGAGCTAGAAATTGAATGTGAGAGACTGAGTTCGTGTGAAAGATAACTCAGTTTTTAGTTGGGACGAGAGGGAGGGGTATTAGGAGTCCACTCGGTGAGAGGGCTCAAAACCTAACTTTTAAATTTCTTTTTGGGAAATTACATTTTACCACCTCAATTAGGTGACATAACAAACTCATACCTCATCTTTTAGAGCAAGTTCACTCCTAAGGACTTTGCGCCAGCACCCAGCGCATTTATCCACTCAAGTGAACAGTAATAGACCCCAGTGAACAGTAACAGGCCAAGGCATCTCCACCCCTAAAAAAAATGCGCTGGCACCCAGTCAAAAAATGCGCTGGCACAAACAATCTCCACCCCTAGAAAATGCGCTGGCACCCAGCCCATTTAAAATATTTTTAAATTTTTTGTAAACGAATAAAAAATTAAAATAGTTTTAATTTCGGATAGGATTTTTAACCAATCTTGTCACGCCACGTGTCCTTATCCGAGCGTACTATTTTGTGAATAGATTTCCGCTAAGATTTTAAACCAATCCCGACGCGCCACGTGTCACTTCCGGTTTACAATAATTTAGCCAAGATTTCGATAAGATTTTCAACTAATAACGTCATGCCACGTGTCATTATCCGAACGTACTACTTTGTGGATAGATTTTCGATAAGATTTTCAACCAATCCCGACGCGCCACGTGTCACTTCCGGTTTACAATAATTTAGCCAAGATTTCGATAAGATTTTCAACCAATCACGTAGTGCCACGTGGCATTGTCCAGAACCTCATCCTTTCTTTTTTTGTCCATATAAACCCTACATCCCTACATCCATCCTCACACAAGCTCAATCCTTCTTTTTAGCTCAGAATCCTTGTTCATCGTTTTCAAATCTTGAAATCTTATTACAATGTTTTCTTCAAGGAGAGTGTATAAACAGTTGCAGGAGCAACAGAAAAGGTTGTTGGCACAACAGGCAGAATTGGCCAATCTCGATGAAGGTGAAGGTGGAGATGAGGCTTTCTTCATGGAGGAGGATGATGATGATCACCATAGAAGGCAGAGAGCCTCACATTCTCGCCGTGTCATGGAAGCCGTGGGTCAGATATCCAAACCCAGACGTGCTGCAAACCTCGATAGAAAAAGGGAAAGACGAGGTAAAGATCTCTTGGAAGATTATTTTATTCACAACAGCGTATTCCCTGATCATGTTTTAGACGTCGATTTAGAATGCAACGAAGTTTGTTCGAAAAAATCTTGAGTGCTATTTGCAACCATGATCCATACTTTGTGCAAAAAGAGGTGCTTTTCATGTTCTAGGTCTTCTTCCCGAGCAAAAAATTACGGCTGCCTTGCGAATGCTTGCATATGGAGCATCTGCGGATCAAGTGGATGAGATCACGAGGATGGGAAGATCAACTGTTCTGGAGTCCCTGATGCGTTTTTGCTCTGCAATTGAAGCCCTTTACACCAATGAATACCTCCGGACACCCACGCCAAGGGACATGCGAAGGCTTCTTAGGAAGGGTGAGATGCGAGGCTTCCCTGGAATGATTGGAAGCATCGACTGCATGCATTGGACTTGGAAAAACTGTCCAAGTGCGTGGCAAGGAGCTTATGGCGACAGAAAAGGAGCCAAAAGCATCATTTTGGAAGCGGTGGCTTCGTTTGATACATGGATTTGGCATGCTTTTTTTGGTGTTCCAGGAGCTCAGAATGACCTAAATGTCCTTGCCCAATCCCCAGTGTTCGACGAACTGCTGCAAGGAAAATCCCCGAAATGCACATATTGGGTTAATGGTACCCAATACGAGGGATCATACTACCTTGCAGATGGCATTTACCCAAGGTGGTCAACGTTGGTCAAAACAGTGCCACATCCACAGACTGAAAAAGAAAAACACTTCGCAAAATGTCAAGAAGGGTGTAGGAAGGATGTCGAGCGCTGTTTTGGTATCCTGCAAGCTCGTTGGGCGATTGTCAAGGCTGCAGCTAGAATGTTTGATGTCGAGGCTCTTCGATCCATCATGATGACGTGTATTATTCTCCACAACATGATTGTTGAAGATAAGTATGATTATGATGCCGTCGATGAATACGAGCCGGATCCGATCAACAACTCACGAACACGTATCTACTGTGCTCATGACAATACCAAAGATCCCGTGCAACACGAGCCCTTGGAACGGGATGGACGTTACAATGAATTGATCGTTCAACGGTACACGAACTTGCAAGAGCCATACTGGCACGTAACCCGCCAGAATGACTTGATTGAGCACCAGTGGGGATTGCGAGAAGGTGAAGATAATTAAAATGAGGCTTGTGGTTGAAGAATAAAGTGTATTTTTTTTAAGTTTATGTAATTCTATGTAGTGTGTTTTGTTTTTTAAGTTTATTTGGTGAGTTTATGTAATCTTATTTCATGTGTTTAAATAAAGTACAAAAATAAATAAATAATTACATTAAAATTGCATAATAAATAAAATAAAAATAAATAAAGTTCTAAAAATAAATAAGAAATAACATAAAAATTACATAAGAAATTAAATAAAGTTCAAAGGAAAATAAGAAATAACATAAGAAATTAAATAAAATTCTAAAAAAAAAAAGAAATTGCATAAAAATTACATAAGAAATTAAATAAAGTACTACAAATAAATACGAAATTATACAAAGTCTCTGGAGCTAGGATATGTGGTGCTAGGATCTTGGTTGCTATGATTTGTGTAGCTAGAACCCCCTTCACTTGTTTCCGCATCTCTTGCACGCCTCCTTCGCATGACATCTCTTTTTTCCCAGCTCCAAAAATATTTTGAATTCGGAGACAGTCCTACTAGAGACTTGCTCATAGTGTCACGATCTGATTGAGCCATCCTTTCTTCTCTAAGCATTTCATTTTCTCGATGAAGTGCTTCTCTAACCAGCTCGTTCTCTCGATTAACTATTTCTCTTTGTCTCTCAGCCGCCGCATCACGGGCCTCAGTAGCTGCTATTATTGCTGCCATTGCAGCAATTTTTTCCTCATCTCTAGCCTTTTCCCGCTCTATGGTCAGTTCACCTTGGCGGGCAAGTTCCTCCATATATTTAGTGTAGTCATTTTTGGAAGAACTACCTTTTTTCTTTGATGCCTTTTTACCTTGAGGCCTGAGGGACTGACGAGTCGGTTGGGTCTCGGGCACTTGTTCAGGCGTCCCTTCCGTGTCTTCAAATGTGTCGGCTTCTTGTTCGGCCGTGTCTAGTTCTGGCGAACTATGTAGACCCATGCCGTGCATGACAACTTCTGGACCGGTTGCCACAATTTTGTATTTAGGGCAATCTTTGACAATTTCCCAACATTCCCATCTGTTGAATGATTTGTTCCTGTTCTTTGAATTGTAGAATGCTTGAGCTTGTAGTGTCTATAAAAATGTGGGAGAAGATAGTGTTAAAAAATTACATAAGAAATAACATAAAAATTACATACGAAATAACATAAGAAATAACATAAAAATAAATAAAAATAACATAAGAAATAAAAATAAATAAATAAAAATTACATACGAAATAACATAAGAAATAACATAAAAATTACATACGAAATTAAATAAATTAAAATATTGATGTGGGTGGAATGCATATAAATAAATAAAAATATTGTCACCTGATCCGCTAAACTTGTCCTACTACGCAGGTTACCGGAAGCATGAGAGATGGCGTTTTTCCAACAAGTAAAGGATCCGTTGAGTTTTTTCCAATGACCTTGAAGACCTTGACTAGATCTGGCATCTTTTCCATGTACATCACAAAACGCTTGCGTAATTTTACTCCACATTTCTCGCTTATCCATCTCATTACCCGTAATCGGGTCATGAGTAGTGTGAACCCAACATTCACACAACGTAACATCTTCAATGAGCTTCCACGAAGACATTTATTTCTCTTAAAGTGTAGAAAATATTGAAATGTAGATAGTATAGGAAGTGTAGAAAATATTGAAATGTGGTGTAAGGTGGAAGATGAGGATTAGGTATTTATAGAAGAAAAAAAAAATTTAAAATTTTTTCTGTAATTTTTACACAATTTTCTGTATTTTTTAATAATTTTTAATTTAGTTAATTAATCTGGATCGTTGGATTTGAAAAATATTCAAATCCAACAGCCCATAAAGTGCCACGTGGCCAACGGTCATAATTCTGACCGTTGGGCCCTTTTTTTTTTTTTTTTTTTTAAGGGACAAACGTGGACCGTTGATCTGTGATCGGACGGTCCAGATCAAAATTTAAATTTAAATTTTTTTTACTATTGGAAATCCAACGGTCTAGAAAAACTAGCCGTTGGAAATCCAACGGTACATAGCGCACCACGTCGCCTCCCCGGTGAAAACTGAGTGCGCCTACGCCGCGGGCCCCGCCTGTCGGCCACTCGCGCCCACGCGCGCGTCAACTGCACGTGCCTGGCGCAAAAAAAATTTAAATTGCCATCTGACGCCACGCTGGCGTCAGCATGGCGTCAGATGGACCGGGCCACGCCTCAGTCAATTTTGGACTGGGCTAGAGACCGGCTTGGGCTGGGTGCCAGTCAATTGGATCGCCTGGAGGGGATTCACTGGGTGCTGGCCCCTTTTTTCGGCTGGGTGCTGGGCAAAAAGCCCTCCGGTGGACTTGCTCTTAAGCATCACAATGTCATACATCAATTTACGAATTTGTTGCAATGTTAGACCTTTGTTATCTATTAAATTGAATGTTAAGTGAAGGTATGCCAAATCTAGAGTTTACATTTTTAATACAAATGTTGATGCAAACCTAGGAAACTTCCCAACTTGAAGATCAATTCCAACATAATATACGACTCAAATTGAATTTAGCAAGTTTACAATCATAAGTTAGTAGTTGTAAGATCCAGTATTTAACCTCTCACTAAACCTGTTACACATATTAAGGGGCTACAAGTCACTAAGCCTTAAGGTTGAGAGAGAAAACAACAAACTTTAGAACATATGACATCAAACCAACCAGATCACTATCCAAATGCAAACTATGTATCTCGAACTCAAAAGAAATGTGCATGAAGTCACTAAGACAAACCGAAAAATAAACAAAAAAAAATGTCATGACAAGCCATCAAGGGAACTTCAAAGGTGAAATTTTTCAACCAATAAAAATGTATCAGTTAAGACTGGAAGTTAACATTTGAAGTCATTTGCTAAGGTATCAGTGAGAAACAGTGCCCAATCCTGGTTCTCTTGATCATACAAAAGAAAGAGATTATCCACAACCAAAATACAAAATTTTAACTTATATAGTTTCAACATTTCATCTTCAAATCCCTAAAAATTGTGTCATTTTCTTCCTTTTTCTATTATCTTGACAATCTTAATGAAGATTGACTGGATGAATATCATGAAGAGTTGCAGATTAATCATTCTATGGCCCTTCAATTGACCCAGCGCCCCCTCTCAAATAGAACTAGAAAAGTTTCTTCACTGTTGGCTCCATCTCATTACTTGATGAGGGATTGGCGTCTAATATGAACTCTTAAATAGTAGTCTTGGCTTAAAACATGCTCACAACTGCAGACATGGTAAGCCTAAGCTTTGAAGTGGAATTACAGTAATGGATATCCACATTGGTTGTAGCCATCATCTCTTCATTGTTGAATTCTAAGCTCAACCTTGGATCCACTAGGTTCATCAATTTCCTTTCTGATTTGAGAACATGTGCCTAAAAATATGAAAGGAACAAGATAACTTATGTATCTTAAAAAATAACGTAAACTTTCAACAAAGAAGAATACAAAAATTAAAAATTAAAAAATTAAAAAACTTCTATCTAATAGTAAAAAACATCAACAAAATCAAAGTTCAATTGGGAAGTTACCCAATAAAGAGTATCAAAATTAAACTTCTATCTAGTAGAATAATTTCAAAACTGTAAACATCTGCTTTATCAGTTAAATGACCCTAAATTTCATATTCTAGTGCCATTTATCCACTGCAAAATCATGAAATCACGATATCAATACAATAGTTATAGACATGTCGTAACATAACTATAAGAAAATTCTATTTCAATCATTGAAGAAGATTACTTTTAGAATAAAACAGTGTATAAGATTAAAAACTAACTTTAGTCCTTGCCATTTAATTGTAACAATCAAATATAAATTAAGTTGTAATAATTATTGGGCTTTTGTATGTAGGTTATATATTGATCCTTATAAACAATAAAAATATTATTTGACAATTATTATTAAGTTCCCAGAATGAAAAAAGCCATACATATATGACACACCCCGTCCCGAATGAGGGCATGCTGGCCGTCACGTGAGAGTAACGTAACCATTTACACAGTTCGGAAGCTTTAAAGATACAAATACTAAGATATAACACCCGAAGGTGAAACCTACATTTGTTCAATTCTGTCAGAACACCGTTGGATTCCTCGTGGCCACCAAAACTCTGCTCTATCTCGAACCTGGAGGGGCGAAAAAACATAAAACTAAGTGGGTCAGTAAAACAATTCTTTTCAAAACCTTTCCTTTCAAAAGTAATAGCCCCTCGCCGTAAAACCTGTATAATTTACCCAGAAATAATGTGTATACTCATATATATATCTTTCTCAAAAACCGCTGTAAAACAAGTATATATAAACGTATGCATATGCCATGCCAAAGTATCAACTGAATGCCAAAGCATCTATGTGAATGTGATTGAATCATCAAATATCATCTCAGCCCTCGGCTGTATATAGCTTATATCATACTCATCAATTCATATATCTCATCATCATCATAATCAAATCATATATATATCCTGCACACACATCAATACCACCTCTTGTGGTCTGCACAATATCACTGATAATAAACTAATATGCTCTAGTGCTACAATCACGTGAAGACTGAGCGATAAATCGCGGGTCACCTACGAGTCGAACTCACCTATAGTGGCCTATTCGACAGGACTGAGCACCTAACTTGGATCCAAGGCGAGCATGCGGTGCAGGAGGTGAACAACACGTGAAAGACTGAGCCCCTCTCTGGGCGTGAGCACTAATATCAGTGTGCAGGTCTATGAGCTCTAATCATATCACGTCACATCACATTTCATCATTCGTTCTCAATAACTAGCATATAAACTTACCTGCCACTTACCTGTGCGTCCTCAGCACCGACATTAATATAAACAATCAATAATGCAGAATTAAACAAATAGATACTTTGCATGGCATTTCATATCGCATTTATAACACATTTCATTCAAACTGATTTTCTGGGTAAAATTCATTTATATAGGTGTATACGGAAAACAAAACTGCCCACTCACCTGGAATTCGCCCTACAACTCCCTAGCACAACACATCAAGGTGTCATGACGATCGGCGCCTAGAACAATCATCAAATCATGCCTCATAATCATATCGATAGAATAAAAAACTTATATAAAACACGTCACTATGTAGTTCGATCCGAAAGATCTGCAACTCAGATTTCCAATCCATAACTTCCGGAGGTCCACAATAAATCTATAGAACAACATCCTAAAATTTCATTTCCATCCAACGGTCGGATCTCCGTCAATTGCCAAAACTAAGTGACGGTTAACATTATATTTTATGAACTTACAACTCCAATTCCGGGAGATCCGTAAATCGGATTCTCGATCTGTAAGTTCCTATAATCCTCAAATATTACGTATTACAACGTATCAAAGTTTGGTGACGATCCAACGGTCGGATCGTCAATTCATATTTTGGCCTAACCATGCATCATAACGAATTTAGGTTCGAATGATCATCCTACGTCATTCATTCACCAAAACTGAATTCAGAACATGAATTATGGCCTAAAAATAGCATTGGAGGCTCACTGGCCACGCGCCGCCGCACGCGCCGCCGTGGGTGGCGGTCGGCCGCCCCGGCTCGCCGGAAAATTTAACTTTATCCAAAAATTACCAAAATTTACAGAAATGAAGATCTCAATGAGTAGAACAACTTTCATACCTGTGGCCAAGGCCAATTCGGTCGGCAAAGGCTCCAATTCCAACAAAACCCGTCGGAACCCTAGGTTTTGGTGTGCTCCAATTCGACCTCCAAACTTGTTCCAACGCCTCAACCACTGCTTGGGCTTTGTTCTAGACCTCAAGAGGATGCCATGGGTGGTGGTGATTGGAAGAAATTGCTTCACATCGTGGCGGAAATGAACCCAACCCGTGCGCCCCCTTTTTGCACGGTTTCTTCCAATTTCAAAACCAAATCTCTCCAAATTTGAGGTGGAATGGGTAGAGGAAGGATCCTAGAGTGTTTCCCATGAGGTTCCTTGAAGCAATTCGCCGGAAAAACGAGTGGAAATCGTCGAACATGGACACGGGTCGTGACCGGGTCAAAAACGGGCCAAGGGGATCCGGCCGATTCCCCGCGCCACACTCTCCCTCCTTTCCTTCTTTCCCTGTTCCGATTGGCTGGGCTTCTTCCTCTCTCCTCTCCCCATTCGCCAGCTCTCTCCTTTCTCTCCCGAAGCTCTCTTCTTCTTCCTCTGGTTGGGCAGTTTTTGCCCAACCTTCTTCTTCTTTTCTCTTCCGCCAGCCACACACACACACATTTAAACTCATACAAATTTATTCCTTTTAATCCCAGCCATCCATTTCATATTTTCTTTAAATCTGGGCCGTCCATTTCCATAAAAGAAATTCCGTATTTTATTATTATAATTCCTAAAATGCCCAAACTTCAAACTTTAATATCTTTTTCGATATAATTCCAAATCACGAACCGCTTGCGCCCACGCGTCCGTAGCGACCAGTACTACGAGGATATGTCAAGAAAACAAATTTTAGATGGCACGACACAACGATTAACCTCGAACAATGCGCGTGTCTCAAATGGCATTTTTGTAAAATCCTTTATTAAAACTTTAAAAACTCTTAAAATTAGGGACGGGCTGTCACAATCTACCCACCTTATAGAATTTCGTCCTCGAAATTCAAACAACCAAACAATCCATTAATAATCATAAAATAATCTGGGGTAGATCTCCCTCATCCGATCCTCTGTCTTCCAAGTAGCTTCTTTCACTGAATGATTCCTCTATAAAACTTTTACCAAGCTCACAGTCTTATTTCTCAGAACTTTGTCTTTCCAATCCAAGACAATCGATGGTTCCTTATTATCTGATAACTCTGGATTAATTTTCAAACGCTGAACCAGAATAATATGCGACGAATCCGCTACATAGTGCCGAAGCATCAAACATGAAACACATCATGAACTTACGACAACTCTGGAGGCAACTCAAGCCTGTAAGCAACTTCATCGACTCGCTCGATGATCACATAAGGTCCGATGTCTCTAGGATTTAACTTACCTTTCTTCTCAAACCGAATCACACTTTTCCAAGGTGAAAATTTCGAACACACCCAATCACCTACATAATACACTCGATCAGTAGCATGTCTGCTAAACTCTTTTGCCACTCCTAGGCTGCTTTCAGGTTAAACTTAATCACTTGAACATTCTGAGTAGACTCATCCATAATCTCAGGGCCCGCAAATTTCTTTCGACAACTTCTGACCAACATAAAGGCGTACGACAAGCTTTTCCAATAAATGCCTCAAATGGCGACATACCAATGCCCGAATGAAAGCTGTTATTATAGTTACATTCCATCAAATCCAACCACTTATGCCAAGCGTCACCAAACTGCAATATTGAAGATCTTAGCATATCCTCCAACATCTGAATCGTCCTCTCAGATTGCCTATCTGTTTGAGGATGATAAACCGTACTATAAAGTAACCTTGTATCCAAAACCTCTTGAAATGCTATCCAAAACTTTGAAGTGACCAACATACCCCAAAAAGCTCGACGGATCCGTAAGCCCGAATTTCTTTTCCATAAAACAAATAAATAATTGTTGCACTTGTTTGGAAAGGTTGTTGCTCTTCATGGAGTAAAATGCGCTGACTTAGTACGTCGATCAACTATCACCCAGATGCCATTATAACCATTTCATGTACGAAGAAGCTTGTACACATAATCCATAGTAATATTTTCCACTTCCACTATAGAACGGAAAATGACTGCATCAATCCAAAAGGCTTCTTTCTTTCCGCTTTAACCTGCTGACCAATGATACACATACTTACCTACTCAGCAATTTCTCTTTTCATACCCGGCCAATAGTAAAATGGTATGATACATCTTAATACTTCCAGGATGCATTGCATAAGCTGAACAGTGCGCTTCGTTCCAAAATTGTTTTCTTTAATTCCATAACATTAGGTACATACATCTTGTTCTCTTGCATAAGCATGCCATCTGCTTCTCCAACTCTGAGGTCTTTCTTTTTCCCGATATTCTTTGCCTCAATTAATTCCTGGTTTCTTCATCAATCCTCTGGACATCGAGTATTCGATCAACTATAATTGGTTTGACCTAGAAATTAGCCAATAAAGCTTCTTTTCGTTCTTTCACCTTAAGTTTCACTTCAGTCAATCTCAATTCCGTAAGAAAAGAAACATGACAAGTATACAACATATTTATTCTCACGAGAGTCTTCATATTAAGTAAATCAGCCCAAACATTTGCACGATCACCCTGGTAGTGCAATCATAATCACTAAGCAATTCAATCCACCTTCGTTACCTAAAATCAAGATCCCTCTGAGTAGACAGATATTGGAGACTCTTACGATTCGTAAAAATCTTGCACTTCTCACCAATAATATAATGTCTCCATAACTTCAAAGCAAGGATGATAGTCGCAAATTCCAAATCACAAGTAGGGCAATTCATCTCATGAGGTTCCAATTGCCGTGAAACATAGGCAATCACCCTACCATTTGCATCAACACATATCCAATACCATTCAAAGAAGCATCCTTATAGACCTCATAATTCCCGCTATCATCTGAGAGTGCTAACACAAGTGCATGAGTGAGGAAATACTTCGACTGTTGACAACTTTGCTCACCATTTTCATCCCACTCAAACTTAACCTCTTTTCTCGTCTATCTCGTCAACGGCAAGGCAATGACTGAAAAATCTTTCACAAACCGTCCATAATAGCCTGCTAAGCTAAGAAAACTCCGAATCTTAGTCACGGTTCGTGGTTGTCCAAATTCTCAACTTCTGCTACCTTTTAAGAATCCACCTGAATACTTTAAGTAGATATAACATGTCCCAGAAATGCCACTTGATTCATCCAAAATTGGCATTTGCTAAACTTAGTATACATCGACGATCCCTCGATCTTTGAAATTACACAGGCACCTCTAAACTGATCAAACAATCATTAATACTCGGTAATGGATAACGATTCTCAATTGTTACCCGATTCAATTGTCCATAGTCAATGTATAGCCTTAATGTCCACATTCTTCCTCATAAATAAACTGGGCTCTCAAAGGTGACATACTAGGTTGAATGGAACCTTTATCTACCAATTCTTGCAATTGACTTTTCAATTCCCTTACCTCATCATGAACCAATCTCTAATATAAGGTCCGTACCTGGAAACAAATCAATAGAGAACTCCACAGCTTTGCCTGGCGGCAATCCAGGTAAATTCTCAGGGAAAACGTCAGGAAAATGTCTAACCACCTTGACCTTTTCCACACTATTTAAAGCAATATCTCTTAGTACCGCATGAACTAAATATCCTTGGCAACCTTTCGATAACGATCTCTTTGCTCTCACAGCAGAAATAACGGCATACCTCACTCCACTTTGCATACCTCCAAAAGTAACCTCTGGTCATCCAGGTCGATGGAAAGCAACTGATTTCCCGTAGCAATCTATCTTGGCACGATTATAATACAACTAGTCTGTGCCTAAAATGACATCCAAATCCACAATATCTCACAGGATAAGATTCACTGGCATAACAACTTCTTCCACCATCACTGGATACCCTGAATAACACCATACCAATGTAGGATGACCTACTTGTTTACTTGCTTAACGAATCCAACGAATAAGTTATTAATATTACGGTCTGCAGCCCGCAATACTGATAAATCACCGTTGTCTCGATAAGTAAGCAACAATCCTCAAGGGTGCAATATTACCATCTTGCCTTCATTAGAAATACATATACACACCTCGATCGTGCTCATTCATTACTCTTTTTGGCAACATCGTCCATAACAAGAATCATATCAGCTAGAAGAACTAGAACTAGCTTTACTTCCTTTTGAAGCTTTGAGTCTTTTGAAGTCCTTAAGATTACTGACCTTTACCTTTGCCATCTTTCCTCTGATTCACAATCTTTTCCTCTTCTTCATCACTATCGCTGGACATAATCTCAGAGTCCCCAATTCTCAATAAAATCTCGTAAAACTCCTGATAAGAAGCACAATGGATAGTGGTCGCCAAAGAACGCCACTTCTTCTTATTATCTAGTTTAAAACGACATAACATTCCCACCGGATTAACAATAATATCCGAATGGTAATGAGACAAGTCAATAAACTTTCCATAATACTCATTCGCCGTCATCTTTCCTTGTCTCAAATTTGTAAACTCTTGCTTCTTACCATCAATATATGCCGGAGGGATAAACCTTTTCTTAAACAATTCTTTAAACAACTCTCAAACAGCTGTTTCCTCCGGTGACATCATATAAGACTCCTGTCTTCACCAGGATGCAATTTCAATACTCAGAAACCAGGTAGTCGTCTCTACCTACCTTTCAAAAGAAAGATTCCCTTAACTCGCATAAACTGAAACGTCTTTTCCAAATGATTAAGCCATCACTCTGCTCCCTCATGTCTTTCATTTCTATAAAGTGATTCAGCTTCAACTTATAACCAGTTTTAAGAAAGTCCTTGAATAATAGAGTGAATCACAATAGCAATAGCTTCCCCTAACTGAGCTATACCAAGGAAACTAAACTCATCTGAACGACGTGGCTCTCTACGAGGCGGTATAGTTTTGACAGAAGACACTAGGAAATTCTCAAGATACACAGGACTGCAACCTAGGCTCTGATACCAACTGACACACCCCGTCCCGAAGGAGGGCATGCTGGCCGTCACGTGAGAGTAACGTAACCATTTACACAGTTCGGAAGCTTTAAAGATACAAATACTAAGATATAACACCCGAAGGTGAAACCTACATTTGTTCAATTCTGTCAGAACACCGTTGGATTCCTCGTGGCCACCAAAACTCTGCTCTATCTCGAACCTGGAGGGGCGAAAAAACATAAAACTGAGTGGGTCAGTAAAACAATTCTTTTCAAAACCTTTCCTTTCAAAAGTAATAGCCCCTCGCCGTAAAACCTGTATAATTTACCCAGAAATAATGTGTATACTCATATATATATCTTTCTCAAAAACCGCTGTAAAACAAGTATATATAAACGTATGCATATGCCATGCCAAAGTATCAACTGAATGCCAAAGCATCTATGTGAATGTGATTGAATCATCAAATATCATCTCAGCCCTCGGCTGTATATAGCTCATATCATACTCATCAATTCATATATCTCATCATCATCATAATCAAATCATATATATATCCTGCACACACATCAATACCACCTCTTGTGGTCTGCACAATATCACTGATAATAAACTAATATGCTCTAGTGCTACAATCACGTGAAGACTGAGCGATAAATCGCGGGTCACCTACGAGTCGAACCCACCTATAGTGGCATATTCGACAGGACTGAGCACCTAACTTGGATCCAAGGCGAGCATGCGGTGCGGGAGGTGAACAACACGTGAAAGACTGAGCCCCTCTCTGGGCGTGAGCACTAATATCAGTGTGCAGGTCTATGAGCTCTAATCATATCACGTCACATCACATTTCATCATTCGTTCTCAATAACTAGCATATAAACTTACCTGCCACTTACCTGTGCGTCCTCAGCACCGACATTAATATAAACAATCAATAATGCAGAATTAAACAAATAGATACTTTGCATGGCATTTCATATCGTATTTATAACACATTTCATTCAAACTGATTTTCTGGGTAAAATTCATTTATATAGGTGTATACGGAAAACAAAACTGCCCACTCACCTGGAATTCGCCCTACAACTCCCTAGCACAACACATCAAGGTGTCATGACGATCGGCGCCTAGAACAATCATCAAATCATGCCTCATAATCATATCGATAGAATAAAAAACTTATATAAAACACGTCACTATGTAGTTCGATCCGAAAGATCTGCAACTCAGATTTCCAATCCATAACTTCCGGAGGTCCACAATAAATCTATAGAACAACATCCTAAAATTTCATTTCCATCCAACGGTCGGATCTCCGTCAATTGCCAAAACTAAGTGACGGTTAACATTATATTTTATGAACTTACAACTCCAATTCCGGGAGATCCGTAAATCGGATTCTCGATCTGTAAGTTCCTATAATCCTCAAATATTACGTATTACAACGTATCAAAGTTTGGTGACGATCCAACGGTCGGATCGTCAATTCATATTTTGGCCTAACCATGCATCATAACGAATTTAGGTTCGAATGATCATCCTACGTCATTCATTCACCAAAACTGAATTCAGAACATGAATTATGGCCTAAAAATAGCATTGGAGGCTCACTGGCCACGCGCTGCCGCACGCGCCGCCGTGGGTGGCGGTCGGCCGCCCCGGCTCGCCGGAAAATTCAACTTTATCCAAAAATTACCAAAATTTACAGAAATGAAGATCTAAATGAGTAGAACAACTTCCATACCTGTGGCCAAGGCCAATTCGGTCGGCAAAGGCTCCAATTCCAACAAAACCCGTCGGAACCCTAGGTTTTGGTGTGCTCCAATTCGACCTCCAAACTTGTTCCAACGCCTCAACCACTGCTTGGGCTTTTTTCTAGGCCTCAAGAGGATGCCATGGGTGGTGGTGATTGGAAGAAATTGCTTCACATCGTGGCGGAAATGAACCCAACCCGTGCGCCCCCTTTTTGCACGGTTTCTTCCAATTTCAAAACCAAATCTCTCCAAATTTGAGGTGGAATGGGTAGAGGAAGGATCCTAGAGTGTTTCCCATGAGGTTCCTTGAAGCAATTCGCCGGAAAAACAAGTGGAAATCGTCGAACATGGACACGGGTCGTGACCGGGTCAAAAACGGGCCAAGGGGATCCGGCCGATTCCCCGCGCCACACTCTCCCTCCTTTCCTTCTTTCCCTGTTCCGATTGGCTGGGCTTCTTCCTCTCTCCTCTCCCCATTCGCCAGCTCTCTCCTTTCTCTCCTGAAGCTCTCTTCTTCTTCCTTTGGTTGGGCAGTTTTTGCCCAACCTTCTTCTTCTTTTCTCTTCCGCCAGCCACACACACACATTTAAACTCATACAAATTTATTCCTTTTAATCCCAGCCATCCATTTCATATTTTCTTTAAATCTGGGCCGTCCATTTCCATAAAAGAAATTCCGTATTTTATTATTATAATTCCTAAAATGCCCAAACTTCAAACTTTAATATCTTTTTCGATATAATTCCAAATCACGAACCGCTTGCGCCCACGCGTCCGTAGCAACCAGTACTACGAGGATATGTCAAGAAAACAAATTTTAGATGGCACGACACAACGATTAACCTCGAACAATGCGCGTGTCTCAAAGGGCATTTTTGTAAAATCCTTTATTAAAACTTTAAAAACTCTTAAAATTAGGGACGGGCTGTCACATATATATATATATACACACACACGTATCATATATCCTTCATTGTGTGTAAATTTCTCTATATATATGTATATGCATATTATGCACCTATGTATGTACTACAATTATGTGTCGAGACATTTTGTACTAAAACTTATGTACCGATATATTCGTACCAAAACTTATATCGATGCAATTGTATTGAAATTTATGTTATGATACATTCGTACCAAAAAACTTATGTACCGATGCAATTGTACCAAAGCTTATGTACTGATGCATCGTACTGAAATTTTATGTACCGATGTAATCAGAAACTTATGTGCTGATACTTCTGTACCAATGAGATTTTTTTTTATATAAATATAAATTGTTTTTTTTGTACTGTTGTTGACTTTTTTTTAATTATAGGAAATTGAATTTTAATAAGTTTTATCTATTTATATGATTGAAGCACAAAAAAATATATTAATTATGGACGAACAGACATTTTCGAATGGTAAGTTATAAATAATAATGTGCTATAAACACTTAAATATGGTAGGTTTTAATAATAGGACCTAAATTAGATTCATAAAACCATCTAGATAAAAACTAAAAAAAAATCTTATTTAAGCCCTAAAATCTAAAAGTCCCTATAACTATTGTAAGAGCAAATATAAGAAATTAAAAACGTAGGGACTCATAAAGTTCCAGCAACATGGGTGCTTATATGTGTTTTATCCTCTTTGGCGAGTTTGGCCAATCCAAAGTTCGAATTATTTGGGTTAAGATGTCTATCAAACACATGTTAGTAGCCTTGATATCTCTATGAATAATCTTTTAGCTTGATTCCTTTTGCTACAGCAACATATATCTTATGCCTCATTGGCCAATCCAACTTCAACTGACTTTCTTATACCCCTTCAATTTATCAAGTTAATCAAAATCAGTCATAATTTGGGTCATAAAATTTCTTATACCATATGCATGGACCAAAGAAAATGTAGGCATATAAAAGTGATGCTTACTAAATAAAGCATGGGAAACATTATTGTTTTCCATGTACTTGTAAACAAGGTGTAATTGATTTCCTTCAATACAACATCCGTATAGGTTTACAAGATGTGGGTGTTGCAAAGCAAAAATGATACATATCTCATTCACAAATTCACGATTTCCTTTCTTTGATTTGGAAGAAAGTTGTTTAATAGCTATCATGGTTTCATTTGCCAGGATGCGTTGTATTTGACTAAGATAGTTAAAACAAATCTATTCACAAGGGAGAAATTAACCATAATTAGGATGACTATTATTAATCCAATTAAAAGAAGAAGAAAAATTATTCATTTCGAAGAATATCATGAAGAGTTGTAGATGAATCATTCTATTGCCCTTCAAGTGACCCAGCACCCCCTCTCAAACAGAACTAGAAATGTTTCTTCACCGTTGGCTCCATCTCATTACTTGATGAGGGATTGACATCTAATATGAACTCTTAAACAGTAGCCTTGCCTTAAAACATGCTCACAACTACATACATGGTAGGCCTAAGCTTTGAAGTGGATTTATAGTAATGGATAGCCACATTGATTGTAGCCATCATCTCTTCATTGTTGAATTCTGAGCCCAACCTTGGGTCCACAAGGTTCATCAATTTCCTTTTCGATTTGAGAACATGTGCCTAAAAATATGCAAGAAACAAAATAACTTATGTATCTTAAAAATAACGTAAACTTTCAACAAAAAAGAATATAAAAATACAAAAACTTCTATCTAATAGTAAAAAACATCAACAAAATCATAATTAAAATTCAATTGGGAAGTTACCCAATAAAGAGTATAAAATCCTTTTGCATTTTGAGTTGAGTTCTTCTTCTCACTAATAACCTCTAGTAGAATAATTCCAAAGCTATAAACATCTGTTTTATTAGTCAAATGATCCTAAATTTCATATTCTAGCGCCATTCATCCATTGCAAAATCATGAAATCACGATATTAATACAATAGTTGTAGACATGCCGTAATATAACTATTAGAAAATTCTATTTCAATCATTGAAGAATAAAACCAAGTATAAGATTAAAAACTAACTTTAGTTTTTGCCATTTAATTGTAATGATCAAATATAAATTAGTTTGTAATAATTATTCAGCTTTTGTATATAGATTATTTATTGATCCTTATAAACAATAAAAATATTATTTGACAATTATTATTAAGTTCCCAGAATGAAAAAAGTCATATATATATATATATATATATGTATGTATCATATATCCTTCATTGTGCGCAAATTTATATATATATATATATATATATATATGTATATGTACATGCATATTATGTACCTATGTATGTACTACAATTATGTGCCGAGACATTTTGTACCAAAACTTATGTACCAATATATTTGTATCAAAACTTGTGTCGATGCAATTGTACCGAAATTTATGTACTGATACATTCGTACCGAAACATAAGTACTGATACATTTGTACCGAAACTTATGTACGGTACCAAAGCTTATATACTGATGCATCGTACCGAAACTTATGTACCGATGCAATCATATCGAAACTTATGTGTTGATACTTCCGTACCAATGAGGTTTTTTTTATATCTATATAAATATAAATTGTTTTTTATATTGTTGTTGACTTTTTTTAATTATAAGAAATTGAATTTTAATAAGTTTTATCTATTTATATGATTGAAGCACAAAAAAAAAATATTAATTATGGACGAATAGACATTTCGAATGGTACGTTATAAATAATAATGTTCTATAAATACTTAAATATGCTAGGTTTTAATAATAGGACTTAAATTAGATTCATAACACCATCTAGATTAAAATCTAAAAAAAATCTTATTTAAGCCCTAAAATCTAAAAGTTCCTATAACTATTGTAAGAGCAAATATAAGAAGTTAAAAACATAGGGACTCGTAAAGTTCCAGCAACATGGGTGCTTATATGTGTTTTATCCTCTTTGGCAAGTTTGGCCAATCCAAAGTCCGATATCTTTGGGTTAAGATGTCTATCAAGCACATGTTAGTAGCCTTGATATCTCTATGAATAATCTTCGAGCTTGATTCCCTTTTGCTACACCAACATATATCTTATACCTCGTTGGTCAATCCAACTTTGACTTTCTTCTGCCCCTTCAGTTTGTCAAGTTAATCAAAATCAGTCATAACTTGGGGCATAAAATTTCTTATACCATATGCATGGACCCAAAAAAAAATGTAGGCATATAAAAGTGATTCTTACTAAATAAAGCATGGGAAAAACATTATTGTTTTCCATGTACTTGTAAACAAGGTATAATTGATTTCCTTCAATACAACATCCGTATAGGTTTACAAAATGAGGGTGTTGCAAAGCAAAAATGATACATATCTCATTCACAAATTCATGATTTTCTTGTTTTGATTTGGAAGAAAGTTGCTTAATAGCTATCATGGTTTCATTTGCTAGGATGCGTTGCATTTGACTAAGATAGTTAAAACAAATCTTTTCACAAGGGAGAAATTAACCATAATTAGGATGACTATTATTAATCCAATTAGAAAGAAAAAAATTATTTATTTCGAAGAATACCTTATAAACATAACCAAAACCACCTTCACTAATCTTATTGGCTTGGTCAAAGTTGGTTGTGCCATATTTGAGTTGCTTAAAGGTAAACTTACCAATTTATAAGTCCACATCCTTTAAATATGCATGACAAGTAAAACTCATAAGCAATTGTTGTGTATAAGAAAATTTTCAGAATAATATCATAGCTTTATCTTAAAACTCACTAATGTTTGAAGGCCCAAAATTTGACAACTACCTGGATCTATAGTTAGACACACTTTTTGTAATAAGTTTCAAAATCATAATGTACAAATAAAAATCAGCGTACAGGGAGACTCTAAACTTGTTATTGATACACTTCAAAAAAAAATATTGCACGTTGTGGAATATTAGATCCATTATTCAAGACATTTCGATGGTTGACAACCTAGCATCCTCTTTCCCATGTGTGAAGTGGAGGCATATTTATCGATTGACATACTTCGTTGTTGATGCTATTACACTTGTGAGCTTTCTCATTCCTAATATGCACATTTGAGATAGGTCCATTCCTTTAGATCTACTCCAACTCTTGAAGTAAAACTCAAATTTTAGATTCTAAGTCAACCCCAACCTGCTCCAACCCTTAGGCCAAAAATGAATTTTGAGTTAAAACTCATTTTTGGGACAAATTCCGACTAGGAATTGAGATTGGGTTAGTAGATTGGTCCACTGGTGTGACTGAACGCGCTCAGATTTCTCCAAGACGCATGGGATTTACGTACCCCATGCCCTCCACTTTTTCAAACAGAAATGCATAGATCTCACACACGTGGCCATGTCGGGGCGAGTAATGAGCCTAACGGCTCTTTGGTTTAATTAGACGGCACAACTTCATTGAATCTAACGGCACAAATTCCCATTTATTTAATTTTTAGTTTTGTATTTATAAATTTATTGAATCCAATAGTTGAGATCTAAAATGATCAAATTAAACTGTTAAAAAAAAGATCCAATGGCTAAACAATTAAAAAAAATATTTAAATCAAAATTAATCCAAAACTCTATAAGTACCTATATATTTGTTCAAACATCCACAAAAAATTTCACTTTTCTCCTACAGTTCTTCCAATTTTTCTTTCTTTCTACCATCTTCCAAAACCATTTCTTCCCATTTCCAATTTTTTTCAAGATAGCAAAAGATCATATTAGAGGTCGTAATTTGTCAAGTGAGGAAGATGTTGTTTTGTGCTTGGCATGAGTTTGTACTAGCGAAGATGGTGTCGTTGGCACGAATCAAAATAAAAGATTTTGTGGGCTAAAATCATTGATAAATTCAACTCCAACTCGATCACCAACCGAAGGGAAGTTGGTAGTGTTTATGATCGGTGGAAGGTTATCAACAAATCGTGCACTGGAAGAGAAGCTTGGAGAAAGCCATGGTTGACAGGGCTAGTGGAAGGAGCTTCTTAGAAGTGGTGAGAGTTTCCATTCATAGTTTATTTTTCATGCATACAATCTTATTTTGCAACTAATTGTATTTTTGTATTCCTTGCATAGGGTGACAAAGCAATAACGATTTACAAGACAAGAACTACGCCCAAAAAACCAAACTTTTAAGTTGCATCATGCTTGGGACATCCTCAAGGAGTGTCCGAGGTGGGGAACCGATGCAGACCAACAATGGAGGAAATTATTTACTAATGAAGCCTCAAACGCAAATATTAGCAATCAAGGTAACAATTTGGTTACCCCAATAACTTATTCTTTTACAAGGCCTCCAAAAAGAGATATGCAAAAGGAAGCAAAGAGAAAATGGAAGATGCAAGATTCGATTTGTACAACAATTTCTTTCATATTTGAAAAATTGACTGAACGCCGAGAGGCTTGTGAGGAAGAAACAGTCCGAATGCGCTTGGCCTTTGAGAAGCAATCAACAATTGAGCAAGAAAGGTTTGGTTTTGTTGTAAAGATGGAGGACCTCAACAAATACACTCCAAATAGGAATAAGTTCTTCCACGATAAGAAAAAGGAAATTATGCAAAAGGATGCCACAAGGAATATCTTTCAAGATGGTTATCCATCTCATGCCTAAATCCCAAGTCCACCACCAATCCACCACCAAGTCAAGGCGCAAGTCAACCAAATGATGATGATGAATATTCGTCTATTAGTAATAGTTGTATTACTTTTATGTTGTTTATTAATTATAGTTTGTATTAATTTTATGTAATTCATTAATTATCGTTGTATTAATTTTATGTAGTTTATTAATTATGGTATATTAATTGTTGTAATTTAAAAAAAAAAAATCATTTTCAACAAAGAAAGACCATTACTTCCTAGCACACTAAAATTTATTACAAGGAAAGACCAACACACTAGCACACTTCATATGTGTTTTGTGTGTTCCATGTGTTTTATATGTATTATGCATCTATATCATGTGTTTCATATTCTTTCATAGTGTTCTATAAGTTTCATTGTGTCAGTTTAGTGATTTTTCAATATCTACCATGATTTAAATATTTTTATTAAAATGTTCATAAATTAAATTATGATAGAGCACATAATTTTGTAAGTTACTTTTAAAAAAAAAAAGCCTAAATTCATTTTTTAATAATATCGGAAAAAAATTTAACGTAAAAGGGTTGAAGTAGAAAAACTGTTTGCAGATTAAAAACTTAAATTTTATGGGTTAAAATTTTTAGATTTTAACACAAGAATTGGTGATGGTCTTAATGACCTCTAATACTTTCTTATTGGGTAAATTACATTTTACCTTTGGGTTACATAATAAACTCATACCTCATCTTTTGATCATTGTAAAGTCATACATCAACTTATGAATTCATTGCAATCTCAGACATCCGTTAAAAAATCTGTCAATTTGACTATTAATTGATGACGTGGCAAGTGCAAGTCCTATTTATTTGCTTACATGATCATCAAATTTGTGTCACGTGGCAAAAAAAAATACGTTTAATTATTTAAGAATGCCAAACAAGAAAGTTCATTGAAAATATATAACTACAAGTTACAATAATTTATTAATAAATTACTCCACCTTGAATTTCACAAAGGAAAACTTTCTGTGCTGTTTTTTTTTTTTTTTTTTTTTGGGTCAAATTCATGTGCTGTTTTCTTTGATTTTTGAGATTTGTTTGGGTTCGACATCGATTCCTTCAAACCAATCATGAAAACACGCATGTGCTGTTTTCTTTGGTTTTTGAGATTTGTTTGGGTTCGACTTCGATTCCTTCAAACCAATCATGAAAACACGCAATTTGGTGGCCAATTTCAACAATGAGACGACGAATTGGGGGTTGGAGTTGGATTCTTCAGATGGCCTGAACCTAATCAACGACGGTTAGATCGTCACCGTCATCGTCTGCTTGTCGGGTCCCTCCTCCATGCTGAGCCTCTTGACCTCCAAATACAATCGCTTAGGGAGCCTGATCTCATCTACCCATTTGCCCAGTGACATTGACTGACACTCCTGTAAAGCTTGGTGGGTATCGGCAGCGAACTGGAGGAGCCCACCTGCTTCATCGCGACGGGTTTGGCGCTAAGGAAGCTGAGAGTATGAGGCAACGGTTTGGTAGTTTTCCCAAGATATTTGAGGTTGGGATTTGGGACTAAATCTGGTATATCTAGAAAGGGGTGAGGTGGTTCAACCGAATTGACGACAGTTGTTCATGGTATGTGAATTTAAACTAACCTAATAAATAGATTAAAGGGTAAATTACATAAAATTATCAAAATTATTGGTTGAATAACAATTTCATACATCATGTTTAAAAAATCACAATATCATACTCTATCTTATAAATTTGTTGCAATGTTAGATCTCTGTTAATTTTTTTATTAATTTATCTATTAAATACTGATGTGATGTGGCTTGAGAAGAGGTTCATTTTCTAGCCCACTAGATTAAAAAAATTAAAAATGTAATCATTTAAACATTTTTATAAAAAAATGTGGGACCCATTCCCTACAAACCCATCACTCTTCTTCCCCAGTCACCGACGAACCTTGCCCATCTCCGGGCACCTCAACCTCACCACCGTTATGTTCCTTCTTGCAATCCTTGTTCTTCATAGCGCCTAATTTCCACCAAATCTAATCAATCAAATGCCAAAAACATCAACTTTCCAAAGAAAACTCCAAAAATCTTTGAAGTTTAACAACACCTACAATTGCAAATGAAAATTAACTAAAAAATTATAAGATCGCATGCATGCCTTGAGAAAGCCATTGCTCCCGACGAACATCGAGCTTGCACTGCTTCAATTTAGCAGACCCAATAACCAATTAAATCACAAAAGTTCAATCAAGAAACAAAATTTCGCGCCTAGAACCTCAAGAAATCGGGAAAAAAAAAGGGAAATTTGAAATATGAAATCTCACCATCTTCTTCTTCCCAAATCCCTGCTGCTGTTGTTTAGGGCTGCATGGGTGGAGACTCTGGTGATCGAATCAGAAACCATTGTTCCTTTCTAGATAGAGGGATTCAAGATTTCAAAGATTTGCAGAAAAACCCTAAAATTTGATAAAAATCGCAGAAGAGGGTGAGGTCAATGTGGTAGAGGCAGGTGGTGAGGTTGGGGTGCCCGGAGATGTGCGAGGTTTGTCGGCGGACTCGGGAAGAATGGTGATGGTTTGTTAGGGTGGGTCCTACATTTTTTTTACAAAAATATTTAAACAATTTTAGTTTTAATTTTTTAATATTAAGTAATGTTTGAATCTAGTTGGGCTAGGGGGTGAGTCCGTTTCAAGCCACGTCAGCATTTAACAGAAAAATTAACAGATGTATGACATTACAACACATTCTTAAGATGATGTATGACATTGTAATTTTTTAAAGTTGAGGTATGAGATTGTGGTTCGACTCATAGTTAAGATAGTTTTGTGTAATTTACCGTAGATAATTCAAACCAAATTTACTCGCAAATGCACGAATAAGTTGTAGTAAAAATATGTAAATACGAGATCAAATCCACCGGAGTTAATTTAACAATTTAATCCTATAATTATTTCTTAATGAATTGAAATAAAGACTATGTTTGTATCGAAGAAGAATTAAAATTAATAATGACTAAACAAAGATATGATTGAGAACAAATGTAAGAAAACACTAAGGTTTTGATTCCACCATTAATTGTCATATCTTAGTATCCAATTGTCAACTCATGAATTATCAGATTAACAAAAACAACTTCCGTACATATGTCCGTAGTCAGGTACACATGACATTAATTTCTAAAAAAGATATGAATTTTACCGTGGTTAGGCTTAAACTCAACTATTCTTACGTTCTATATATCCATGGTTCGGTATACACAAATAAGCAGAAATCCAATTAAGTGTAGTGAGAAACAAATTAACTACTCATCAACTTGGTCACGTCAAACAAATAGGTAATCTTCTAGGAAACCACATAAACCAATATTCATCTACGGTCGGATCAAAATATAAGTTCATGATTCTCATTCACAAAGCATCAATAGAATCCAATTCATGGTCCGAAATAAATTCATATGCATATAATTCCAATATCAAAATCCTAGGCTATGATCAAGCACAAAGAACCAAATATCAAAATTGCAATTCAACTAGTGAATGAAAATTAATCATCAATCTGAATCCATAAATCAAACAATCAAATAGCTAAAGTAGTCATAATTAGGGCTTCCTCTTAGCCTTAGCTAAGAGTTAAGTATCCCATGACAAAGACGTTCATGGTAATTCTAAGAAGGAAAAATTGCATAAAATAAGACTAGGAAAGAAAAACCAAATTTGATGCAGCTGTTCTTTGCTCTCTGCCCGTACCAATTAGAAAACCAAAAGTTAATTAACATCCAATTTACCAAAAGTTAGTATGATATGATACGAAAATGTATTAATTTCTTAGTACTTCATTGGCATTGTCTTAATATTTTACTCTTGGCCAATATTGCATCCACATGCCAAATTATTAAAGAATTAAGCAAATCACACTAATTAGCACTAACGAATATAAGTATAAGAGTAATAAATATAATAACTATGTGTCTATCAGTGCTACTTAGAGAACCCTTCTGAAAACACGGGTCATGGTGGAGGTGGAGCAACCGTCGTTGTAGAAACTAGGCTGGTTTGGGAAACAGAGGAAGTTGTAGGAGGGTAAGGAGGTAGAAAGGAACAAAAGGAGGAAAGGGGCAAAGAAAGGAGGAGTTGCGGTGGTGTGGAAGTGGGATGACAGTTGAGACGATGGTGGGGAAGGGGCCCAAATTGAAAATATTTTATTTTCTTTCATTTTATAATATTTTTCAAATATTTATAAATATTAATTTTATCATTTTTTATCCACATGGCTCAAACTCAACATCCATATCAGCAAAAAAGTTGGCCTTACATTTGTCTAATCATCATTTAATGGCCAAATTAAGAAAATTTAGGAAGTCTAACATTACAACAAATTTATAAGTTAATGTATGACATTGTAATGTTTAAAAGATAAAGTATAAATGTATTATGCGACTCAAAGTTAAGGTGATAAAATGTTATTTACTCTTTCTTATTTCAATCTCCAATCCTTGGGTTAAAACCTGAAGTTTTTAACCTAGAAAATTTAAGTTTTACCAAGAAACAGTTTTTCTCTTCTAATCCTTATAGATTAAATTTTTAGCCCTAAATTATTAAAGAATGAATTTAGAATAATTTTTTTCTTAAAGTAACTTTAAAAAAAAAATGATGTAGACTATCCTAATCTAATTTTATGAACATTTTAACCTAAAAATGTTTAGATTATGATAAATATTGAAAAATCACTAAACTGAGCCATGAAACTCGTGGAACAATATGAAAGAACACAAAACATATAATTTTTTTTAATTACTTTAGCTGTTGGATTTAAATTTGGACCAATAGATTTTTTTTTTTTTTGCTGTTGGATTTGATCATATTAGATCTTAGTCGTTGGATTCAATAAATTTATAAATATAAAATTAAAAGAAATACAAATATATGGTGGGTTATCGCCACTAACCTACGGGAATCCTCGGCAAAATTTGCACCAAAAATGAGTCTTTAGTTAAAACTCATATTTGCCCCAAAAGTATGTCTAATGGAACTGCGTATAGGGTGAACTACCAATTTAGTCCCTGAATTATCACCTCCGTGAAAATTAGGTCCCTAAAACTACCTCAACTATTGGTATCACGACACTTTCATACCTCATTTTTTTAAATTGACAATGTCATACCTCATCTTACGAATTTGGTCCAATGTTATACCTTCCGTTAGCTTGCCGTGAATTTCTCAGTTAAATGCTGACGTGGCTTGATCCGGGGCCCACTTTTTATTAAAAAATTAATAAAATATTATTAAAAACTAAAAAAAATCATTTAATATTTTTTAAATATTAAAATAATAAAGAAAAGTAAAAAAAAAAAAAAACAACAACAACACAAACCCATGCCCTTCTCTCTCTTCTCCCCATCTTCTTCTTCCCCCCTCCTGCAACCCAGAAAACAGAAGGAAGGAAAAAAAAGAAAAAAAAAAGAAGGTTCACGATTTTCCCTGACCCCCCTTTCTTTCTTCCCCCATCCCGTCTTTCCTAAACCCTCTGCACCCACTATCTGCAACCTCACACCCACTACCTGCAACCCAACAAAAAAAAAAAAAAAAACCGAAAAAAAACCCAGGTCATGTTGAGGTGGAATTGGGAAACCTTCGCTAGGCCAATTCCGAGGGTGGAGAACTTGGGCGAGCAGAAAATGGGGGGAATGGGTGTGGAGGGAAGAGGGTGGGTGCGAGGTTGGGTGTGGAGGGTGGTGCGAAGGTGGGTGCCGAGGTTGGGTGCGGAGGGTAGGTGCGGTGAGAAGAGGGGGTGGGGAAGACAAACTGAGGGTGGGAGAAGACAAATTGGTTTTTTTTTTTTTTTTTTTCCACTTTTTTTTTCTGGGTTGCAGAAGTGGGGGGGGGGGGAAGAAGAAGATGGGGGAGAAAAGAGAGAGTGAAGGGGAGGAGAGAGAAGGACACGGTTAAAGTTTTTTTTTAATTTTTTTAATTTTTAACTTTTCTTTATTATTTTAATATTTAAAAAATATTAAATGATTTTTTTTAGTTTTTAATAATATTTTATTAATTTTTTAATAAAAAGTGGGCTCCGGATCAAGCCATATCAGCATTTAACTGAGAAATTCACGGCAAGCTAACGGAAGGTATAACATTGGACCAAATTTGTAAGATGAGGTATGACATTGTCAATTTAAAAAAAATGAGGTATGAAAGTGTCGTGACACCAATAGTTGAGGTAGTTTTTTGTAATTTACCCTATTTTTTTTTTCCAAAAAAATCAGTCCCTGGATTTTAAAAATCTAACAATTACATCCCTAATATTATATTCAAAGCTAGTATATTCAATTTTTCGTAAATTTAAGTCATGTTACTTGCATGTGATACACATTGGAGGGTAGATTGGTAGTTTTCACAAAGAAATAGCGTAGAGAGTTAACTTTGAAGGGTAAATTGGTAGCTTTTCATAAGAAATAGTGTAAGTTAACTTTGAAGGGTAAATTATACGTTAGTTTCACAACCTATATGAAACGTTAAGGGTTTATAGGTAGGAAAATAACGGTATTATACTCTAAAATGTGTAAAGTGACTTAAGTTGAAGAAAAATTGGATAAGATACATTTGAATATAATAGTAGGGATGAAATGACCAATTTTAATGAATTTAGAGACTTATTTTACTGAAAAAATAATTCAGGAACCTAATTTTCACTGAGGTGATAGTTCAAGAACTAAATCTGCACTTCATCCTTATATATATTAGAGTTTTTCTTATAAATGATTTTTCTTTTCTTAAAGGCTTTTTAGCCAAAATGGTCCATGAGATTTGCATAACACATCACTTTGGTCTTTGAGATTGAAAATCCATAGAAATGGTCCCTAAGATTGTCCACCATCTATTACTTTGGTCATTCCCGGAGCTCTTGGCCGAAAGTTTGGGCAATTTTCAAAACTTCGTAACTCAATTGTTTTTTAATCAAATTCGACCCATAATATATCAAAATGAAGATTGGAAAGTGTAGAACAAGATTATACCTATTTGGAAGCCCAATGGTTGCCAGAGATGGCTGGAAAATAGCCTGAAAGGTGACTGGTCCGAGGGAAAACTAAAAAACTCGTCGGAAACTGGGTAAATTTTAACTTTCATAACTTCTTCAATACTCAATGAAATCGAGTGATTCAAAAATGAAAATCATACTTCTCGACGATACGAAGAGAATGGTACCCTTCTCAATGGCTAAATCGTCGTGGTTTGGTCAAAAAATGGCTTGAAAGTGGCTGTCTTGGTCTCGAGTTAGTCACTTTCGAGCTGTTTTCCTGCCAAACTACAGCGAATTAGCAGTCGAGAAAGGTATCATGCTCTTCATCTCGTTGAGAAGTATGCTTTTTGTTTTTGAATCACTCAATTTCGTTGAGTATTGAAGAAGTTATGAACGTTTAAAGTTTACCCAGTTTCCGACAAGTTTTTCAGTTTTCCCACGGACCAATCACCTTTCAAGCTATTTTCAGGCCATCTCTAGAAACCATTGGGCTTCCAAATAGGTATAATCTTGTTCTACACTTTCCTATCTTCATTTTGATATATTATGAGTCGAATTTGGTTAAGAAACGATTGAGTTACGAAGCTTTGAAAATTGCCAAAACTTTCGACCAAGAGCTCTGGGACATTTAACGGAGTTTTTGATGGAATGACCAAAATAATAGATGATGGACAATCTCAAGGACCATTTCTATTGATTTTCAATCTCAGTGACCAAAGTAATGTTTTATGCAAATTTTTGGGATTATTTTAGCTAAAAAACCTTTCTTAAAAAACAGCGAAAATATCTCTGGCGACAACTCTACTCCTATTGGCTCCCACTCGATTGGGCCCCACATGACGATTCACCCAACATTCCCCTGTCGCTTGACACGTGTCCATATCCTACCCTCCTCTCTACAGAATCTAAAAACGACCGAAACTCTAGATCTCCCTCATGTGGTTCGCCCATCAATCTCCAACTATATTACCATAATACCCTCATAATATAATTATAAGCTTCTCTCTCCTCTCTCTCCGTGTGTTTTCGGCACTCATACCCTCTCTCTCTATCTCTCTCTCCCCTCTCAGAGGTTGAGTTAGCTTAACCCGAACCAACGAATTCCAGGCGTTATGATTTAGCAATCAAAACTGAAAACCCTAGTTCCTCAGCCCTAGGGGGTTTTTCCCCTTTTAATTTCCCTTTCCATTTTTCAAATTTTCAATTTTTTTTTACATTTTTTTTCGGGTAAAATTAAAATCACCATGTTTTGGTGAGATTAATTTCTGGCATCGAAGGAGGCGGAAGAAGAAGAAGAAGAGATGTACAGAGAGCGAGGGTTGGGTGGGTCTAAGGCGACGGAGGTGGTGGGTCCCGCCGCTGATCGGAAGCAGCGGATCAACGACGCCTTGGACAAGCAGCTCGAGCGATCCTCCCCCTCTACTTCTAGGGCAATCAACGGCAAGGATAAGCCGCTTATCATGGGTGGTAAGCAGCCTCCCTCCGATCACAGAGACTCTCGCTCTGCCTCTGCGTCTCTCACCAAAAACAATTGCTCCGATGGTTTGAAGTTTCTTTCTTTCTTTCTTCACATTTGTTTTCTCGTGTTAATTCGATTTTATTACTATTTGGGTACCTTTTTTTTGTGGGTTTCTCTTTGATTGGGAAGATTATAGATGGATTGCCTGCCTAGCATCATTATTTTGTTAAAGTCTATGGTTTGCTTTGTTGCATTAACCCTAGTTTAGAAGAAGAAGAAACATTGTAGATCATAGATTCGCCTTTCGATAAACTTCGAAGAGATGGACTGCATCTCGGTTGAAAGATCAAATTTGTACTTCCATAATATCAGCTGGGTGTGTGCATATACTTGTTTTTATCCAATGGGTGTCCATTTAGGAATTCTATTATAACACTTGACAATGAGTGTTACGGATATACATTCAGTTTTATCCATTGAAGCCTGTCATTGGTATTTGATTCAGACGTTGCTATATCATTCTTCCATTTATTGCTTATGAGAGCTAAAAGTAAAGTATGTCTTTCGCCATAAAGGTCTGCCCCTGATTAAATGCCATCATCGTGTTTCTTCAGCAACCTTATCCATAGAAGAAAAGCTGTAATTTTGTGCCCAATTAGATTGTTGTTCAGTCTGCTGTCCTATCCCTTCCCTCACATGATTTTACAGTCTTTCAAACCACCAACAGGTCCAGAATCCAGTGGCTACTGAGCACTTTTTTTTCTAGGGATTTGCTTGAAATTTTGCAAGAGTCTGTCATGGTAGTAGAATATGCGTTTTTCCTAGGGAGTAATGCTAAACAGTTTGGTCTTATATCACGTTTTGTGATATTAATATCTTTTCCTTTGGAGCTAGAGTTGATGCTGTCATTTCAACATGAAGAAAACTGTACTTTTGTAATCTGAATGTGTCCCTTTTGTATAAAGAGGCATGTTTATAAACCATAACAATACTTTTCATCATTAAAATTCATTGACATGTGTGATTTGTGGTACTCTCTAATGAAGTTTGATTATTGATAGATATAAGCTTTCAGTTCTGTAAGTTTACTAATTGTAATGTATCTAAATTGATTGTAGAAGAATCTGAGACAGACAGTGAAGAGTCAGATGTTAGTGGTTCCGATGGGGATGACACATCTTGGATTTCATGGTTTTGCAATCTGCGAGGAAATGAATTTTTCTGTGAAGTGGATGATGATTACATACAAGATGATTTTAACCTCTGCGGGCTAAGCAGCCAAGTGCCGTACTATGATTATGCACTTGATTTAATTTTGGATGTTGAATCTTCTCATGGTAAGTTTATGTCTTGGTTTATTATCTCGTGTGATGGACAACCATGGTGTTTAACATTAAACTTTATTTCTGTTCGACAACTATGTGCAATTATGTGTAGCCTTCCATGCAGCTATATGATTAAACTTTATTTTTGTTAGAAATCTTTCCGTGGACTTTAAGATATTAATATCTGCTTTCGTGTATTTCCCCAGCTTAGTATTATGATTTTTTATGACCCAACATAGGTACTCTTAAAAACCCTGATTTAAAAAAATGTTAAACTCAATTTTACCCTCCTGAAAAAGTTAGAAGATAAAAATTTAAAACGAAAAAAAAAAAAAAGAAAAAAGAAAAAGGAAACTCTTGCCGACTTCCCTTCCCTTTCCCACTACCCCTCTCCCCCAATCATTGCTAACCATGGTGTTTTAGTGGTCACTGGCAATGCCGCTGGTTGCCAGTGGCCATTGAGATATATAATTCTTACTTGGTTAAAGGTTGGATTGAATACTTATAGAAGAGGTTAAGATTCCATTGGTTAATTTTTGAGAAAAGAATGTAGTGAGAAATATTTTGAAAATAAATAGATAACCCAGTTGTAAAATATAAGACATATTTCTGGTCCTTGATTACCGATAAGGTTGTTTTCCTATTTTGATATATACTTTGGGCAGGTGATATGTTCACAGAAGAACAAAATGAATTGATTGAATCAGCAGCAGAGATGCTTTACGGTCTTATTCATGTTCGATATATATTGACAAGCAAAGGCTTGGCTGCCATGGTAAGTTTCTATTATTGATTGTCTGTTTGACAGTTTCATTGATTCTGGACTGTAAAATTTGGTAACTTGGTAGAATTGTGCTATTGGATCTACAGCTAGACAAGTACAAGAACTATGATTTTGGGAGATGCCCAAGAGTTTTCTGCTGCGGACAACCGTGCCTCCCAGTTGGCCAGTCGGATATCCCACGGTCAAGCACTGTAAAAATATACTGCCCCAAGTGTGAAGATATTTACTACCCTCGATCGAAGTATCAAGGTAGTATCCTTTATATTATCGAACCTATATTTACAATTGCTAGCTGCATATAAGCAAGCAGCTGGTTTGTTAAGATGCTGCGCACAAAATCTTCTTTCATGCCTCGTCATATATTTGTTGTTTATTCCTTTGCTGGTTAGTTTTTATATGTCCAGAATCTAAGCATTAATATATTGTTTAGACTTTAGATTGAGCAGGGGGTTTCTTCAATTTAAATTCGATTTGTAGGTTTTGTCCTGAGAAGAATCATTAGTTCATTACTGTTAAGTTAGGTGGAAAGTAGGTTGAAACCATGTTTCTTACGTTTCATTTGTTAGACCTTTGTTAGATGAAATGGATCAATTAATTATTATTTTTCTTCTATTTCACTTGCATCTATAGTTGTTATGGGTGTCTGTTTGAAGAGGATTACATGTTGTGGGGTTGGGTCGTAGGCTGCTTCCTTTATACATAGTTAAGCATCAGTATTAACTTGAACAGCTTGATTTTCTGTCTGGGAATATTTGTTAGTTTCTTGCTGATAGTGCTGTTTAATGTAGTCAATTTCAAATGCAATATACTATTTGATTCTGGAATTTTGTTAAGAAACATGAATTTACTGCATACTTTGTTCGCACCTTGCGCTTATCAATATCCTGCCTTGTGTTTTGTGATCTATAACATCATTGTGGGCCTTTGGTTCATTTTGATGGTCGGACACAATGCTCACTAGTTATGCTTGCATTGATTTCTGAGTGACTTAACTCTATCTAGACATTGATGGAGCCTATTTTGGAAGTACATTCCCTCACCTGTTCTTGATGACATATGGGCACCTGAAGCCACAGAAAGCATCACAGAGTTATGTTCCTAGAGTGTTCGGATTCAAGCTTCACAAGCCATGATGCTGAAATTTCAAGCTCCAGCCAGGGCAGGAGTTCATGTGAGACTTACTCCCCTCTGTCAGTAATGTTCTTGAGTGCACTTCCCCAAGTTGTCAGAATATAGATACCCTTTTTATGTGTCCTCGGATCCACTTACAATCAAATTTGCAGCCACTCACAAGCTTCATTTTCGATTTTAGCTGTGTCTTGGTGAGTTTCTGTAGAACTTGTCCTTTTGGCTTTAGTATTAATAATTTTCTTGGTAGTGGCTTCCGGCAACCTGTTTTCTTCGGTTTCTTATTAGCTCAAGCGGGGTTGTTGGCGCTCTGAGAATAACCAGTTCATCTCTGCAATTTTCTTGTGTCATCCGAAATGTGTCGTGTAGCCTCTAAAAATTCATGTCTAATTACTTTAGAGTTGAGTCGAGTCAAGTGAGCAGTAGGATTTATGTACGCACTTATTTGTGGAAATTTGGAATATAGCATCATGTTATGTATACCGTATACATTCGATTACTTTTATTTTTTGTACGCAGTTGATGTGTTGCTTTCCTTTCAACAAAAAATTCAAAAAAAAAAAAGCTTCTTCCATAAGTTCTGCTTTTTAATCGAGTATGAAAAGTTGGTATATGTTTTTGGTGTGCAATTTGCAACATGGATTCTGAATTGGAAGGATGGAATGTGATTTCTGCACTCCATTTTTAGTACTTGAGAGCTAACTTTAACGACTTACTGTCTTATCTATTAACGGATGAATCTCGTGGATGACGAATTTGATACCAAATTAGGTTGTTTGTTACGTGGCTTAACCATCCTCCCTTCTGTTAGTGTAAAACGTATCGTTATACTAAAGAATATATTCAAAGGAAAATTATCATTGCCTTAATCTAGTTGGTCTCAAGTTCTCTAAACAAATTTTCTTTTATCATAGAAGAGTCATTTTATTAGTACGTGCTACAATGGAGCATTATTCATTTTTTTCTATATAATGACAAATTTATATTAATGGGTAGGAAGAATAAATTAGTATTAAACTTGTTTTATATATAAAAAAAAATCATCTTGCCAGTTTGATGGATTTTATTTTTCTCACTTCTAACTCCATCCATCATAATTAATGCAATTTATCATTAGCTACCACCACCATGATCATTCCCATTAACGCATCCGTCATCATTGTCACATTATTGGCATTGCCATGCACACCACCACCGTCTCGACTACTACCATCTTGTCATGACCATCAACACTCGTCCACCATCCCAACAGCACAATCTCACCACCCTACTATTGTAACTACCACAAAATAAACTAGATTTACTACCACCATATCATGACATGTCACTTACACCATAATTCTAGCCTCTACTATTTCATACGATAACTTTGTTATAGTTATAATCACCATTTCAATAAATAATAATAAAAATTGAAAATAACAATGTTTATTAATAAATTGAATCAAAACTATGTAAAATTCAATCAAAATCTACTTGAATTGACGAATATCAACTAAACTTCCTCAAAATTCATGTTTTCATAATAACTCTATCCAATCCGGCTTTGCCACTTGTGTCTTCAAATACAAGAAAGGATGGTGGCATTTCAGCAAATATCGTAAATTCCAGGGGCTTTATAAGGAAGAGAAGAAAAACCACCTCAGGTCGGTTTTGGGTTCTGCAGAAAACCGGACATGAAAACCACCGCAAAGCAGCGACTCCTCTGAGATATCCACCATTTCCGCGGAATCTCACAAAACCCATAAATAATCACAGAAGAGAGAGAGAGAGAGAGAGAGAGAGAGAGAAGGAGAGAGGAAGAATAAGAATATCTGTATCTAAATGCAATTCAACTCAGATCGGAAAAGGAAAGAAAATCAGAAAAGCAGTAGCTGAGAGGAATCACTTCCGCATCAATTTCAAAAGCACTTTTAGATTCAGACCCAAATCTCAATCATCAAAATACCCAATTAGTCCCACATGTTATCACCAAACCAAACCACCAACTTGATCATCTCCAAGCAACCCAGACCCAGAAATCACCAAACCCAGCAACCCAATCCTACCAAAGTCACACCCTATTCAAAATCCATGAGGAACCCATCTCTTACAATCCTGCAATGAACCAAACACCTTCCAGTTTATCCCACTCTCCCACACTCTCCTCTCTCCACCACCACCAGATTCACTTCCACCGCCATAGCCACACTCCTTTCAATTCCCGCCCTTCTTCTTCTTCTTCCTCTTCTTCTTCGCATTCGTTTCTGTGTTCCGCTTCACTCGCAATCATTCCCTTCGCCACACGATCACTGGTCCTGAAGCTTTTCCGCCATTTCCGCTGTGCGCATTTGCTCAGAGTCCACTGCCGCTTGCTTATCCTTTTCTTTTTGCCTTCCCTTTACTTCTTCACAAGTTCCCACCGCTCTTTCGTTCTCGATTTCCTCTCTGTGATCGCTTTCTCGGCGGCCCTTTTGATTTCTCTCAACGTTGCACTTCCCCGTTTTGTTTCGACTCGGTTGTTTCTTTCCCGCTCTTTGCCAATCAAGCTTTGTTCGTCTTCCCGCGTCTCTAGGCCCGCTCAGCCTGTTCTTTGGTCAATTGGGTCGAAGCCCAAGTTGGACAAAAAGCCGAATTCGGGGTCTTGGGTGCAGGTTTATAGTAACAAGGATGTTTATGAGGGTGAATTTGATAGAGGGAAGTGTTCAGGAAGTGGGGTTTATTACTATCATATGAGTGGGAGGTATGAAGGTGATTGGGTGGATGAGAAGTATGATGGTTATGGTGTGGAAACTTGGGCCAGAGGTAGCCGGTATCGTGGGCAGTATAGGCAGGGCTTGAGGCATGGAATTGGGGTGTATAGGTTCTTCACTGGTGATGTTTATGCCGGAGAGTGGTCTAATGGGCAGTGTCATGGGTGTGGAATACATACTTGCGAGGATGGAAGCCGGTATGGTGGGGAGTTGAAGTGGGGTGTCAAACATGGACTTGGTCATTATCATTTCAGGTAAAACTTACCATCTTTCTTAAGATATATTAAGCGAATGGATATGTGTTCTGTTTTCTATCTTCTTGTATGTGATATTGATGTTTGGAATTGAACACTGATTCGTCTAGTGGCCTTGTTGTCCTATGTGGTATGGTATTGATGCTCGATTATATACATTACTTACATACAATTTCCTATAGGTGTTGGCCCTTTCTTTTTTTTGCTTGAAAGATCGAAGTGAGGTGGAGAAGGGTGACAGATTTGAAACGATTGTGTACCTCTCTGAGTTACTAGGCTGTTAAACTTCTAAGTCAACTATGTAATCTTCTGATGTGGTATGGAATTTTCGGGCTAGTTAGGTGTAAATAAGGTTTGAAGTATTATGTGCTTAATGGAATAGTTATACATTTTGCACCAAGTTTAGAAACTTGTTGATTTCTGTCTCTGTAGTTAGGTATTTGTGTTTTTCATTGATGAATTTATAGATGCTCTGTGTCAAGTCGGTCAGGCCTTCAGTTGGTTTTTTCATTGTTCCTTTGCATAATTAACAAAAAAAATCAAGGTTGTAGGTTATTGGGTTCGAATGTGGGTTATGGCTAGCATCATATTAGAATACTTAGGTTAAAAGGTCTAATTTTTCAGCATCATGGCGTTCGGAACCATCTCATACTTTATTTGAGGCATTCTCGGACACATTCTCTACAGGGTCTCGTAAATCTAATATTTATTTTATATTTTAATATAAACAAGACACCTTGGATTTTGACTGCTGTTCTTATATCTTCTTAATTTCAAAAGGAAAACTGATCTAGTTTGCCCCCTTTCACTGTCATATATGTGCGTGGGTGCTTGCATCTGTGTTTATCCAACACATGTTAAGAAAACTTGTTCCTCTGATATATGCAAGTGAAAGTTAAATTCGCAAGCACAGGGCTGATTTGCTGTACATGATAACGCAGAAATGGTGACACATATGCTGGGGAATATTTTGCTGACAAGATGCATGGTTTTGGAGTATATCAGTTTGGGAACGGGCATCGATATGAAGGAGCCTGGCATGAGGGAAGAAAGCAGGGACTTGGTATGTACACTTTCAGAAATGGGGAAACACAATCTGGTCATTGGCAAAATGGGGTGCTAGATATTCCCAGTGCGCAAAACACCCAACCTGGATCTTCTTATGCTGCCAACCATGCCAAAGTGCTTAACGCAGTCCAGGTAATTGTCCTTGTGGTATCAGTATTTCATTGGAATAAATTCTACTGTAAATGTGATGGTCTACAACCGTAGATGGTAGGTAAATATCGTTTTGATTTGCGTAACTTTTTTTGTATTTTATGTTGTTGACTTAATTATCAATTCAAGTTTACTCGCATACTATATTAGGTAAATATTGTTCCGAAAAACTGGAATACTTACTTTATTTTTTGACATAAACCATGAATTAATACACACACTTGGAAACTACATCAAGTGATTTTGGTTATATGAGACTCTAGTATTTGTTGCCATCTGGTTTGTGGGAAGAAGCCTCATGATACCATTTTTGTTGTAATTTGTTGGAAGTTTGTGTATGGATGAATTCCACTTACGTCCACTACAGAAGTCATCAATCATTAGAGTTAGGCCGGCTTTTTTTCTTTTGACTTTATGGTACCTGAGATTTTCCTCTAAAATGACAACTCCACAATAGAAATACTCTCTTGATTTATTTGAGAATGAATGCAGAACCTTAATTATTTGATTTGAACAAGCACTTACGAGTTACCACTACGATATGAGTTTTCTTACTGAATACCATTTTATGTGCAGGAAGCACAGAGAGCTGCTGAGAGAGCATTTGAAGTAGCCAAAGTAGATGAAAGGGTGAACCGAGCTGTAGCAATAGCTAATAAAGCAGCGATTGCTGCACGAGTTGCAGCTGTAAAGGCCGTGCAAAAACAATTACACCCATTACAACAATGACAGCAGTGGCACTACCCACATTCGCCTAATGCAGCGACCAATCATCATTAGCATCAACATCATGCCTGTGTGGCAAAGCCACAGAAGCAACACAACTACCACGTAAATAGGTATTTTGATTTTTCGTCTTTTCTATTTTGTGTCTTTGCTCTGCAATTATTTTGATGGGGAATGCGAGGTGCGTGCCTGGAACCACATTCAGTCGATTATGTATGGCTGATTGAGGAGCAGGCAGGTTTTCCCCCTTTTTTTTCTTCTGGTTCTGGCCTCTCAACAATATGTACATATGAGTAAGAGTGTGCGAGTTATAAACCAAGGTTTTTGATTTCACATTTTTGCTTCCTACCGTAAACGTTACTGGTTATTGTTATATGTAATTTTGCCTGGAAGAAGAGTGGAACCCTAAAAACCACATCTGAACTCGAGCCATAAATTTTATGACGAATCTATATTCGATTATAAGTACAAAATACGGCCAAAAGAAAGAAAATAAATACAGCATCGTATATCCGTATGAACATTGTCCGATTAGAGTTTGAGGCCTCGTTTGGTCTCTACGATTAAGTTTGAGTGGATAACCCACTATTCATGTATATTGAAGTCATAGATGACCGAGTTTTTTCATTTTGAGAGGATTAGAAGGCGACGGTTGTACTGGGTTTCCAGACTTTCAGTACTATTCCCTCTTGGGTTTCATAGGAAGATGAGGGAAGATTAAAGACGGAAAAAAAGATTAGGGCTCTGAGGGAGCATGAGAGAGGAAGATATGGGGTGGGCAGAGGTGAGCATGAGAGGATATACATGGAACAAGTTCATCACCACATGACGTCCCATCTAATAATACAATCTTATGTGTAAGTTTATCTTTAAATAGCATTACATTATTGAATCCATCGCATCCCTCGTATATAAAAAGAAGCAAAACCCTAGCTAAATACGTTGTCATTGCACCCTTTGTCCTTGTCAAGCTAACATACGCGATGTCGGTTGAAACCGATTGAAGGCATAGCTTTTGTGATAAAAATACCCAGTTTTCACCGTGACTCTCAGCCAATTCAATTACACAGCCACCAACCACTCTAATACTCTCTCCTACAACCTTGCCCTCAACATCTCAACCGGAAACCCTAATTTGGTAGTCTCCATGGACTACTCTGGCATCTGCTTAATCGCAAACAGAAATAAAAGAAAACAGAAATAAAATTCATGCAATGTAGCTAAGGAGCAAGCGTAACTTGCAGTATTGAATAGAAGTCCCGAAACTATTAAACTGCACTCCGAATTCAAAGGTGGAAGCTAACATCTCAGATTAAACATACTACAATGAGTCGACATTTCAGTTAACAAGTTCTTCAAAATAATATAAGCAAACAAAAAGTGAACCATCCCATAACTGTTTGAGATATCCATAGCTGCAAAACGCTCATAGACAGCAGCTTAACTCTCGGTTTGCTCCCTCAGCCTCCTAATGGTGCTCCTAACCGTCACAGCACTAGCAGTGCTGTTAAAAAAAATAAAATAAAAAGAATGATCGTTCTGTTCATTACGTGATCACAAAATTAAAGGAAAATAAGAAAGCAGTGAAAGCGGATTCTTACTTTAAGGTGTAGGCACCGCCCGCCTTCACTTTTCCACAGTCCTTGCATCCCCAGATTCCAACAGCCTTTCTCTTCACAGCATACTACATGGAAATGAAAATTTTAATCATCTTTTCACAGGGAAGAGAGAAAACTAGTTTTTTTATAAAAGAAAACCATACTATACCTTGCCACAGAATTCACAGAAATACTTGCTGTGCTGACTGACTTCCATTTTCTTAATCTGCTTACGCAGACTAGCACCGTAACGGGTTCCTATAATAAAGCGGTAGGCAACAGAATCATAAACGCTTCAATGCCGAAGAAGATCAAAACTTCACAAATGCAAAACATATTAACTTATAGTATATGTAAACAAATCTGAATGTTGCATTGTTGTGCATAACTGTCACAAAAATCAATTATACAGTCAGGGGAAAGAAACTAAAAAAGAAAAGGAACAAGAAAAACAGAGGGTGCAATTCCTAATCCCGAATCCAGTTTTACACAACAACAACCTGCTTTGAGGTAACTAATACTAGCCTCATCCGTTACCAAAACGAAGAGTCAAATATTCAGGCATACAATCGCCAGCGTCTCAACAACATTAAAACTACTACAGCCAATAAATTTCACGCTAATAATATGACCATTAGACAAGCAATTCATTTCATACATCACAGCTTGAATCAAAACATAGAACAGATTGCATTACAATAAAAGCATTGAGAGCTGACTAAACCCCAAATGGCACTTACCATATTTCCCAACGATACCGGCCTTCTTCGTCCTCTTAGTCTGAAACACAAAACACAACGGACATAAATATCAAATCAAATCAAATTCTCAGAAAACGATTTCTGAAAATCACAAACCATAACAGAGATCTTCGGTAACTTTCCCTACTTCAGAGGTAGCTCAAAAAAACCCCACTAATTTTATCGTTTAATTCCACAAAAATACAAGCCTATATTAACACAGCAGTTTCCCACAAAACTGAAACGACAAACAAATTTCTGGGGAAACAAACGGTGGATGTGTAGAGAGAGAGATACCATTTTTGTGGATTGGAAGGTCGCTGCTGTGAAGGGCAGAAGCGGCTGCTACTTTCTTCTTCTCGAGCAATAGAAGAAACCCTAATTTGCTTTGCTCGGATTTATAAAGCCCCTCAAAAGGCGCAAAGGGGCCGACTTTAAAACGAGTCTAACCAGCTGGGTCCAAAATTAATAATGGGTGGTTAAAGGCCCAAATGAAGTGACAAAATGCCCAAAATCTCCAACCAAACCTCTTTCAAGCTTCATATGATACAACAACAACAAAGCTCTTTCCCACTAAGTGGGGTCGGCTATATGAATCCTAGAACACCATTGCGCTCGGTTCTGTGTCACGTCTTCCGTCGCATCCACTCAAGCTTCATATGATGAAAAAAAAAATTTGAAATTCCTATTGATCCAAGAGATGTGGATGTGTTTGTATAAATTATTTTCTAGCTGGTACTATATCTGACTTGTTTGTGGATAAATTTTCTCCTGGTATATTCATTGATTCATAGATATTCAACTATATATGTTCGACCTGCTCAAGTTTTAAATCGTGAGTTAAAAAAGAAGATTCATTGTAAACAAGTCCCAATTGCATAATATGCATATAAAAGTGTGTAAGAACGAATAAGACGACATACATAAGAGCATCTCCACCAGTAATGGGATTGCCCTGCCAATTAGGCTTCTGAAATAAGCTCCAGTGGTTGTTTTTTTCTTTTTTTTTTTTGGAAAAACACCATGCCAAAACATGGTGAAGCATTTATTGTAACAACACAAACTTACAACCAAGGCCCAAAACATATACACAAAGCAAAACGGGGCCAACCAAACACACCAAAACGAGCCCAACCAAAAGTTGGAACCGAAGAAAACAAAAAACTAAAAACACCGCTGCAACCCCCACTGCAACCACCGCCGCAACCAACGCTGCCACAACAGTGCTTGTCGATCCGCCGAAAGCCTATCTCCCAACCAAGCCGCGCCTCAGCAAACCCATCAACCAATTCCAATCTTTAGTCCAAATGTAGCCACAGATCACCAAGAACCTGCAGCACAGATAAAGAAGCGCGTGGAAATCCACGAGCAACACTGCTAACCAAGGCAGACATCAAAGATAAGGTGGGGGTGTTTGGAACACCCGACCTAGTGGAAGCACCAGATTAGAGCTCACCGACTTAACAAGCCGCATTTCGCGGTGAAACTTGACCAAAGATCAGAAATTAGAGGAAGGAGGAAAAGAGACATCAGTGGGAGGAGAAGAGGGTAAATCGAACCAGGAAGCGGGGGAAAGAAGCAATGGAGGGGAGAAGAGAAGGAGACCAAGGCAAAAACAAAAGAACACCCACCGATCCCAGCCGCAGCCAGGATCGGCGGCAACAAACTGGGACACGATGAAGAACCACTCACACAAAAGAGTGAGAATCGCCCTCAAAGAGAGGGAAGGTCTCTCACAGGGGAGAGAAAAATCTGAAATCATCTCCAATGGTTTGGCAAAAAGGCAGATGCTCTAGTGGATGTCCTGCCAATTATTATTGGGGCTTGCACTCGTGTGGAGAAGGCGTGAAACCAGCTGATAAGGGGGGCTTACCCCGCATAAAGGAGGTCGAGCCAAACAACTCTACTTTAGAATAGCAACAGTTGTTGGATTTCCAACAGTCTGTTGATTATGACCATTGGATTTTCAATGGTAAAAAAAATGAAAATTATGGTGTTGCGCTATGTGGTGCCTTTAATTTAGGATATCAACAGCTATTGGATTTCCAACAGTCTGTTGATCAGGATCGTTGGATTTCCAACGGTAAAAAAAATGAAAATTACGGTGTTGCGCCACGTGGTGCTTTGTGGCGGGTTGGTTTCAAAAAGTTGAAATATTCAACGGTCAGGATTAATCCAACTCTATAAAATTACTAAAAAAAACTCAAAAAATTCAAAAAACTTACAAAGTTCAACATACTTGGAAATTAAACATTTCAAATTAAACACACCACAAATAATAAAACACACTACAAATTTCACATTTAGGCATGATAATGAACTTCATTTGTTTCGAGCAAGTTTCAACGCCCACATTTTCTCGATCAAGTCACATTGATGCTCTTTGTGGATGTAAGTTGAATCAATAGTGTGGTAATGCTGAATAACCACGTTGTGCTAGTGTTTATCCCGTTCTAATGGATCATGGTGGGTGGGTTCCTCAGTGTTGTCATGGGCTTGATAAATTCTAGTGTTTGAATTGTTCATCATTTCTTCATCCAAATCTTCTTTGCCGTAATTATACTCACCTTCCACAATCATTTTGTGGAGGATGATGCACGTCTTTGATTCTTCGAAGTGCCCCATTCATTCCACAGTTGAGTCTACCCTCTAATGATTGCCCAACGAGCTTGGAGTATACCAAAACACCTCTTTACATCCTTCTTGTACCCCTCTTGCTTTGCTGCAAAGTGTTTTTCCTTCTCTGTGTATAGATTTGGCATTATCATGACAAAAGTGGATCACGAGGGATATATTCCATCGGCTAGATAGTACGCCCTTGGAGTACACTATACTGTAGATTTCATGTGATTTGAGACGACTTTCCTCTCAACAAGTCATTGAAAACATGTGATTGACCAAGAACATTTAGGTCATTTTGAGCTCCTAGAACACCAAAGAAGGCATGCCAAATCTATGTATTAAATGATGCCACTGCCTCTAAAATTATACCTTTTGTACCATTTCGATTTCCTTAATCTCTTTGCCATGATCTTGGGCAATTTTTCCACTGCCAATGCATGCAATTAATACTTCCAATCATGCCAGGAAAACCTCAACCCTCAACTTTCTGAAGAAGCCTTTTGAGGTCTGCCGGTATGGGTTGACGAAGCTACTTTGTGGTGTATAGATATTTGATTGCATTATAGAACCTATCACAGGCTTCAAGAACAGTGGATTCTCTTACCCTCGTTATCTCATCAATTGCGTTTGCAAATGCCCCATAAGCAAGCATCCACAAGGCATCCATGATCTTTTGCTCAAGAAGAAAACCTATGCGTAGCATCCTTCTTTTGAACAAAATAATTATGATGGTTGCAAATAACAACCATTTGATAGACTTCAGCTAAAACTGGGTCTATAATGTTCAGTACTTCCTAGCCGAATCGCTAGGGTAACAATCTCCTACTATTGTGCTTTTAAGTAACATGGTAGTAATCAGATATGAGAATTTGATAAACTTTCACTCCTTGCACTGCTGCTTCAGGAGCAAGTTAGAGGCATGGAAAGACGAAAAAAATCTTCTCTAGTCAAAATTCGATCGGATTATATAAACTTCATAATTGTACCCATTCATGGACGTAAATGTTTCAATAATGTCTTGTTGTACGCAATAAATCATCTTTCATTATTGAAAGGTTCTTAGAGCGAGTCAAATATCCATGAAATCTTCTTTAATGAGGTACTTTCGTCTGTAATGCTTTAGGCATAAGTCAAATGCAAAGATCATGGTGGTGGATTATTCAGCATTTCCATGCCATTGTTAGGTTAAATGGTTTATCTGCTTCTCAATATCAAGTGGAGCTTCACGACTTGTACCGACATAAAGTAATTTTTTTGAGAAACTTCCATGTCAACGAAATCGAACTTGTGACGGTTCGACAATCCACTGAATGAAGGGAACAAAATTGCGGTTAGTTTTATGGGAAATAAAAACCATCATAAACATCAAAGTTAGAAAATTCGGGTCCTAAGACATGGCTTGATTTATTGCATAAAAAGCTTCGGTTTTACAAAGGTGTATGTTTTATGAAAACTTCAGGTTTTAAAGGCACTAATTCGAAACATCAGGTTCAATTTTAATGAACTTGCGGTTTAGGGTACTTGCAATAACACAAGATACAATATTCAACTAGTGTAGTGAATTTGGGTCAAGGTGAGTAGTTTCGGGACTAAGAAAGGATGTCAATGGTTCAAAGAAAAATAATAAAATAATGAGTCGTAATTTATAACAGTGGACTGCGGTCCAAAGTACTTTTTCCAGATTTATAGATTGCGGGTCACTAGATTAATTCAATTGGACGAGCCTAAACAACTATCAGCAGTGAAAGCAAGAAAACACAGTGGTTCATGAAATATTTGGGCTATATGGCTACAGGCCATGCAAAAAAAGAAGCCCAAATTTGGGCGTGGGTCGTGAAGAAGGCACCCCAACAAAAGCTGGGTGCAGGCTGTAGTGGACAACAGGCTAGAGGGTTGCTAATGGTTTGGGTTAAAGCCAGTAAGGTTGGCTAAAACAAAAAGCAAAAGCTCAATTTGGGTTTGTGCCACAAAAGTGCAGCATGCCTAACTAAGTGGGTTGCTACGGTGGGATGTCAAAATAATGTTGTTTCTTGGTCGATTGCAGGGCTTGGCTCGGCGTGACGACTTTAGGTGTGGCTCGGCACGATGGTTTTAGGCCCAGCGTGGCTCGTAATTAGGGGTTTTCAAAAAACCTAGTTTTGTTCATGTTTTCTTATTTTTCTTTGTACACACACAATTCACCATAGCAATATCACCATTTTCATTAAATAAACTTAGCTCAAACCCTTTTCATTAAAGCTCCCAAAAGAAAAAGAAAAAAAGAAACATTAAAACACTTCCACCCCTCTCAAATCCCCTCCCTCCCCACAAAACTCATCCACCCCCTTCCAATCCACTAGGCTCTGGGGGAGCCTAGTTGCTCACCTAGGCTAAAATCGACTAGCCTAGCCCCAAAGCCATGTGATGCAAGACTGACGTCAGCTATAATTAAAAAAATACAAAAAATTATAAAAAAATCATAAAAATTAATTAAAATACAAAAAATTTAAAAAAATAATAATTTTTTTTTCTATAAATATGTAACCATGTTTTTCCACCTTACAACACATTTCAATGTTTTCAAATATTTTCAAATATTTTCAAATACTTTCAACCAATCTTTTATTATCGTTCGAAATTAAAAATAAATTAGGGGTTTTGAAAAAACCTAGTTTTGTTCATGTTTTCTTATTTTTCTTTGTACACACACAATTCACCATAGCAATATCACCATTTTCATTAAATAAAGTTATAGGATGATTTTTTTGTTAAAACAAACTTAGCTCAAACCCTTTTCATTAAAGCTTCCAAAAGAAAAAGAAAAAAAGAAATATAAGAGCTCTTCCACCCCTCTCAAATCCCTTCCCTCCCCCCAAAACTCCCCCACCCCCTTCTAATCCACTAGGCTAAAATCGACTAGCCTAGCCCCAAAGTCATGTGACGCAAGTCTGACGTCAGTTATAATTAAAAAAAAAATTAAAAATACACAAAATTATAAAAAAATCATAAAAATTAATTAAAATATATAAAAAAAAAACGCCTTTTCTATAAATATCTAACCATGTTTTTCGGCACCTTACACCACATGTAACATCCCACATCAACCAATGGAGAGGGGGTGATGTACCTTATATGTACATGCCCACCTCCATATAGCACGAGGCTTTTTGGGAACTCACTAGCTTCAGATTCCATCGGAACTTCGAAGTTAACCGAGTTCGGGCGTGAGCATTCCTAGGATGGGTGACCCACTGGGAAGTGTTTGTGAGTTCCCAGAAACAAAACCGTGAGGGCGTGGCCCAAAGCGGACAATATTGTGCTACGGCGGATGATGCGATGTAAAACAACACACAAATTAAACCCTCTTGTTGTCAAATTGTAGTAAAGATGCAAGTAGGGATCGTTCTGGACCTGGGATTAGGAGGGCTTGCTAAAACCTCTAAACTGACTTTAAAACATAAAAACAAAGTTAAAAACGTTTGAATAGACTCAAGGGACTCAAAACAGGCTGACAAGACTCAGAACAACTTAAAAACACTCAAAACTGCCCAAAAACACTAATTGGGCAGTTTCTAGCTCAAAACACAACTTTGGACGAATTTAGGGTTTTGGCTTGACTCAAAACACTTACAAACACAAACTAAACAGATTTTAAACACTTTGAAACAAGAAAGTAAAAGGGGGTTTTGGTTTGGACGAATTTGAAACAAACAATCAAGTTATAAAACTAAACAGATTGTAAAATGAATTTTGGGAATAAGATGGTTGATGGATTAGCTAGAGGTCCATTCTTCACACATGACACACTTGTACACGAATCGATTTCCAATTGCTTTTCAATAAATTATGATGCTCAACACCCCAGATTAACTGTGATGCACTAATTAACCCTAAGATTTTCCTTTACTCATTGAATTGGATGAATGCATGCGACAACCCAAATCATTCTCCAAAAGTCCTCTACATGAATACATAATAGAGATACAATCAGAGATCATTACGTTCCATGAAAATCATAAGTGTTGACGAGACAATTGTAACTATGAATGCATGATACGCTTGCCAAGAATTCAATTATCGCGATTGTGACTAGCAACCTTCACTACTCATGAATATAAACTTGTAACGATTAGGTGAAACTCATTTATATTCTAGCATCAAACTCATGCATGAAAACTAAGTATGCATCCTTAATCAACATACAAGAATCAGTTATGAAGAAAACAGTTAATTGAATTGCAATCACAACTTATCAAATCACAATTGGAGGAAATCAATTCATATCTCAAGAATGTTCATGGCTTTGAACTTCCCCTTAGCCAAGTAGGGGTTTAACCACTCATGGTTACAACAAAATCAGAAAGTAATAACAAAGTAGACATTGAAAACAAGAACGAAGTACACCTAAAACGCTATAATCTTCAAGCTTGAAACGCCAAAAAGCTCTTCTTCTTCCCCACCTTGCTAGGGCACAAGTGTCTATGGATGTTTATGGATGAATGAAAGGGTCAGGGATATGTTTAGGTTGGATGGGGGCTGCGGAAAAGGGTAGAAAGTGGCTGGATGTGTAGAATGGTGAATTGGTGCGGCTGGGAAGGTTTATTTAAAGGCTTTAGGGCAACAAAGCTCAGAAATTAAATTAGGTCACAGAAATTAAATCAAAACTTCTAGAAATAGGAAAACAAAATCAGAAAACTAAGGGAAAGAACAAGGGATATGCGGCACAGGTTTTAAAACAAAAGGGGAATGTGTTTTAAAATAGAAAATAGGAAAGGACACTCTCCCTTGCACGGCAAGGAAGAGTAAAGGGCAAGGGGGTGCGGCATGTGTTTCAGGAAAGGATAAGTGTCCTAAAACTAAAGGAAAGAGGTCATCTTGCACGACAAGGATAGGGAAACAAGGACAAGGTGCGTCAAGGGTATTTAAGTGTTCTAGAACCTTTGGTTTGTGTCCTAGAATGCATAAGAGGCCTTCAATGTTGCTGGAACTTAGAGACATTTAGGATTAGGAAAGGTCAAACCAAAATAGGAAACCTTGGCTTAACTTTCATACTTCAAGTAGGAATCCTTGTTCTTCTAGGAATCCATCTTTAATTAGGAATCCTTCGTTGATTAGGAATCCTAACATCTTCAAGTCTTCAATTTCGTCCATTCCTTAAGCTCCAAGCATGTGATATCCATTCCAAGCCCAATTTTGCTCCAAAAGGCTCCAAAATGCACTTTCTTGCATACTTTGCCTTTAGAACCTGAAATTGCACGAAAATGACTTTAAACACTAAAATAACTAAGGAATAACAACATAAATGCACGAAAACAAGCTAGCTAAGTCGCATAAATATGCTCCTATCAAATTCCCCCACACTTAGCTTTTGCTAGTCCTCGAGCAAAACAAAATAAACAAAACAAAACAGTAAACAAAACACATTCTAATCCTTCCAACAGTTTCCTCAGGGATTTCCAATGCACGTGACATATTAAAAATCATCACTTGCACAGATTTTGGTCATCCTTACACTTGAACTCATACTTAATCACAGTCACCATTCACTAGTTCGCATTTAATCAATTAAAACAACATTTTGAATGTAGTAACATGCCTTAGAGAAATTGCTCGATTCCTTACTAGATATGCACTCAATTTTCACTCAGATTTTCTAACTAAACACCCTATACTAGGTATATGTGAGAAGATAGATGTAAACATGAAAACGAACACTCACATATGTTATAGCAAAGAAAGCACTTTTCTGGAGTTATAAGTGAGTATATAAATATGATCTCAGGAAAGGAATGCTACTACTTAAATGCAAGAACCAGTGATTCCATATGCTCATACCAATTCCAAACTCCACATATTGAAACACACAACACCCAAGATTGAAGTTAAAGGGTTGAAACGGGGCTAAGGGTGTTGGCTAAGAAAAAAAGGTAAGGATAAACAAAGGTTCTTAAAGAAATAGCAAGCAAAACAATGAAATCAACACTTAGAATTCAATTTTGAATGCAGAAATCAACTTTAAACACAAAAGGGAAGATTTACACATTCTAGGGCCGAATTTTGATATTTTGGACCTTTATTTCAACAATCAACACTTGTGAGCTCATTCTCACTTATTTTTCAACTCTTTTTCATTCTTTTCACAACTTTTTCTTTTTCTTTTTCCTTTTCCACAAATTTTTCTTTTTATTTACCACAACCGTGCCTTATTTCTTTTTCTTGGCACATAAACACACACAATTCCCTTCCTCCACACTTGTTTTTCTGCAAAAGGACAATCAAAAGGAATTCCTTCTAAGTCATGCTTCACTATCCTTTAAGAACAAGGGTATGGATGGTCCTATTCTAGGCTAGGTAAGGATAATGTGGTTAACAAAGAACATAGGCCAAACAAGGCTCAAAAGAGGTTAAACCTACAAAACATATGATAAAGGGGTTCGGCTTTTTGGTTGTGGCTCACTAAACAACTTCATCTTGATCATGTGTTATGCAAATCAATGTCATGCTTTGAATGGAACGGGCATGAGTTCTAGTATTTGGAACTAAATGATGAAACGCCTTCTAAGTAGCAACCAAGCAAAGAATAATGAGATCATGAAACGACTTTAGAAAACAAAGAATCATAGATTAATAACTCTCCAAAAGAACGTTTAGGCTCAAGTTTCACAGGGTTGTAGCATTAGTTTGAGTTTCTTCCTTCAAGCATGTTACAAAAACTCATTTGATCCTTTTGTGATCAAATGTGAATTCGTAAACAACAACTACAACCAAGCATAAACCAAAAGCATATCAAACTTCCATCCATGTTCGTAACTTTCTTTAACAGTCATGTAATTAAAAACCAAATCCTCATCATTGTGTTGGAAGGTACCTAAGACACAAACACACCAAAAACAACTCTTTTTGGTATTTTTCAAATTGATTTTTCAAATTTTTATCAAATTTTCGGATTTTTAATTCAAAACACACAAAAGCACTCCAAAACAGCTTAAAAACACTTAAAAACAGTGAGAAACAACCTTAGAACTAATGGGTGATAAAATCTCACGAATTTGCATAAAAAACACTTTGTTACCCCCCCACACTTAAATCAAACATTGTCCTCAATGTTTCAAGCATAAACTGACAGAAAGCAAACAAATAACACAACGAACTAATCAAAGCAGAATGAAAGCAGTAAAGAGAAGGGTTTAGGAACGCAAATCTGGTTATTGGGTGATTCCTAGAACTCCTTTCGTTGAATGCATGGGTTGCCTCCCAAGAAGCACTTGCTTTAACGTCGTGCAGCTGGACGAATACCATCCTTCAAGCCTCCTTAGAGCCCACGGCCTGGAGGGGTAGTTCCTCCACCACATGCTCCTCAAACAGGTCGTAATAGGGCTTCAAACGATGCCCATTCACCTTGAATTCGTGTCCGGTTTTCAAGCTTTGGACTTGGACTGCACCATAAGGAAAAACATTAGTAACAACAAAGGGTCCAATCGACTTAGAACGTAACTTACCAGGAAATAACCGAAGTCGAGAATCAAAGAATAGCACTTTCTGCCCCTGGGAGAATGTCTTTGTACGAAGCATTTTATCATGATACGCCTTGGTCTTGTCTTTGTAAATGCGAGCATTCTCGTAAGCCTCGTACCTAATCTCCTCAAGTTCATTAAATTGGAGTTTTCTATACACCCCAGCGGCATCTAGATCCATATTGAAGGTCTTCACAGCCTAATGTGCCTTGTGTTCTAACTCTACGGGCAAATGGCATGGCTTACCATAGATGAGCCGAAAAGGTGACATGCCAATAGGAGTTTTGTAGGCCGTACGATAAGCCCACAATGCATCGTCCAAGCGCAAGCTCCATTCCCTCCTTGTTGGACCCACGATTTTCTCTAGAATTTGCTTGATCTCCCTATTTGAAACCTCGGCTTGCCCATTGGTTTGAGGATGATAAGGTGTTGAAACCTTATGTGTAACGTTGTACTTCTTGAGCAAAGCCTCAATGGTTTGATTACAAAAGTGGGAACCTTCATCACTGATGAGAACTCTAGGCATTCCAAATCTAGCAAAAATGTTAGTTTTCACAAAATCTGCAACCACCTTAGAATCGTTAGTACGTGTGGCTTTTGCTTCCACCCATTTCGAAACATAATCAACAACTAGCAAGATATAAGTGAAACCATAAGATGAAGGGAAAAGACCCATGAAATCAATACCTCAAACGTCAAAAATTTCAACAAAGGATAGGGGTTGTTGCGGCATTTGATTTTTGGCACCTATATTTCCCATTCTTTGGCAACGATCACAGGTTAGACAAAAAGTTCTAGCATCGTTAAACAAAGTGGGCCAATAAAATCCACATTCAAGAACTTTAATGCCGTTCTTTGGGTGCCAAAATGTCCACCACAAGCATAAGTGTGACAAAATCTTAGAATTGAATGAAATTCACAATCATGCACACATCTAAACAAAATTTGGTCAGAACAATATTTCCACAAATAGGGATCATCCCAAACATAGAATCGTGCATCTTTTCGAAGTTTATCACATTGGTGCTTGGTGAGAGTGCTTGGAACTTGTTTAGACGCTAAGTAATTCACTAGATCGGCATACCAAGGTTCACTTACCTCAATGGACAGCAGCTGCTCATCAGGGAAAGTCTCAGGGATAGGCACGGCATGCTCATGCTCATCATGGATCATTCGGCTTAAGTGGTCGGCCGCCACATTCTCGCTTCCTTTCTTGTCTCGGATTTCGATGTCGAACTCTTGAAAAAGAAGCATCCAACGAATAAGCCTAGGTTTTGCTTCCTTTTTCATTAGTAAGTACTTCAAAGCTGCATGATCAATATAAACAATCACTTTAGTGCCAATTAAATAAGACCGAAACTTATCTAAAGCAAAGACAACAGCTAGAAGTTCTTTTTCCGTTGTGGAGTAGTTCAATTGGGCATCATTGAGAGTCTGAGAGGCGTAGTATATGACATGCGGTTGCTTGTCTTTTCTTTGCCCCAAAACAGCTCCTAATGCATAGTCGGATGCATTGCACATAAGCTCGAAAGGAAGGCTCCAATCTGGAGGAACAATGATAAGGGCCGAAGTGAGCTTCTCCTTAAGTTGCTTGAATGCCGATTCACACTCCTCATTAAACTTGAAGGGCACATCTTTCTGAAGCAATCGGCAAAGGGGATTGGAAATCTTGGAAAAATCCTTGATGAAGCGCCTATAGAACCTTGCATGGCCAAGAAAAGAACGAACCTCTCTAACCGAAGTAGGAGAGGGTAAGTGACGTACAAGGTCTATTTTTGATTTATCTACTTCAATTCCTTTTTCTGAAACGATATGGCCTAAAACTATACCTTGTTTTACCATAAAATGACATTTTTCCCAATTTAACACAAGGTTAGTTTCAACACATCGTTTCAAGATCAAGGTCAGATTATCCAAACAATTATCAAAAGAATCCCCAAACACACTGAAATCATCCATAAATACCTCAATAATCTTCTCAACAAAATCGGTGAATATACTTACCATACATATTTGGAAAGTGGTAGGTGCGTTGCATAGGCCGAATGGCATACGACGATAAGCAAAAGTTCCAAAGGGACACGTGAATGTGGTATTCTCTTGGTCGTCCGGGGCTATCACAATTTGGTTATATCCAGAATATCCATCAAGAAAACAATAAAAAGCACGACCGGCTAACCTTTCAAGCATTTGGTCGATGAATGGCAAAGGAAAGTGATATTTCCTTGTTGTGGCATTTAGCTTCCTATAGTCAATACAAACTCGCCATCTAGTTTGAATTCGTGTAGGTACAAGCTCGTTTTCTTCATTTTTGACAACAGTAACTCCAGACTTCTTGGGAACAACTTGAATTGGTGAAACCCAACGGCTATCGGAAATAGGATAGATCACTCCACAATCTAAGAGCTTGATTATTTCCTTCTTCACAACTTCCATCATTGGAGGGTTGAGACGGCGTTGAGCCTCTCGAGATGGTTTAGCCTCCTCCTCAAGAAGTATGCGGTGCATGCAAGTGGTAGGGCTAATTCCCTTAATATTGACCAAGGTCCATTCTATGGCTGTTTTGTACTCCCGCAACACCCTCACAAGCTTCTCTTCTTCATGTGCCGTGAGACTTGAAGAAACAATGAAGGGCAATGTCTCGTCATTTCCCAAAAACACATACTTTAAATGATCCGGCAAAGGCTTTAGTTCAAGCAAAGGTGCCTGAATAACAGAAGGTAACATCTTAGTAGAAACTAAACTTGAACTTGAGAGCGGAACCTTACCATATTGTTGTGGTAGTGACTCAAGGGCAACCACAACCTCTGCTACTTCCTCATTGAAGGGCACGGCATTGGAGTCCATAATCTGGCCGTGGGTGTGCAAGGCGTCAATGTCTTGGTTTTTGAGTTCTATGCCCTTCGTAAGGGTTGTTTCAAGGGCATCCTCGTTCAATTCATCAAGATACTCCTGTGCCAAAGAATCAATGATATCAATAGAAAAACAAGAGTGATCATCAACGGGATATCTCATAGTTTCAGAAATATTAAAATCGATAACGTCCCCATCAAATTCCATCGTCAAAGTGCACTTGAACACATCTATCTTTGTGCGGGTTGTCTTCATGAATGGTCTACCAAGGAGAATTGGCAAAGATGTGGAATGGGCTGAATCTTCCATGTCTATAATGTAAAAATTAGCCGGGAAGATCAAATGGTTCACCTGCATTAAAACATCATCCAAAACACCTTTTGGGTATGCGTTAGAACGATCAGCCAATTGTATAATCACACCATCCTTTTTCAATTCACCCAAGTTCATAGCTGCATAAATGGAATAAGGCATGACATTTATAGATGCACCTAAGTCAAGCATTACATGTTCAAACCGATTAGTGCCAATTACACAAGGAATCGTAAAACTACCGGGGTCTTTGCATTTAGGGGGCAGTTTACGTTGCAATACGGCTGAAACATTTTCACTTACCTTAACCACCTTTTTGTTCAACATTCTTCTCTTGGTTGTGCACAGCTCCTTGAGAAATTTAGCATATTTCGGGACTTGTTTAATTGCCTCAAGGAGTGGAATGTTTACTTGCACTTTCCGGAATGTTTCCAGAATGTCCTTTTCATTCTCATCCTTCTTTGATAGCATGAACCTGCGAGGAAAAGGAACATTGGTCAGATTAGTATTAAGTGAATTTGAACTCAACTTACCTTGTTTGGCCGAATTAGGAGGGATAGGGGCCTGCGGCAGAAGTTGTTTCACCCTTGCCGTGGGTGTGCTAGTGCTTCCCTCATCTTCTTGCAGTTTGTCATCTTCTTTCTGGGTAGATTTGGGAGTGTCGGACTCAGTTCCAACTTCTTTTCCACTACGCAAAATGATGACTTTGGCAAATTCGAATCCTCCATTCAGATTCACATTTGTTGCACTAGGTAACTTACCTTGTTCTCTACTGAATTGCCCCATGAATTCAGCCATTTGTCCCATTTGTTTCTTCAAATCTTCCACCTCATTGGCTTGAGTTTGCATGCCCTACGCCACATTGGTTAGTAATTGAACAAGTTGATCATTATCCATGGACGAACCTGTTCTAGATTGGGCCGGGAGTGGTTGATTTTGTTGATAGGGCCGTGGGAACCCATGAGGGTTTTGCCGAAATCCCCTTTGTTGTGCAGGTTGTTGGGGCTCTCTCCACTTCATATTAGGGTGTTTTCTCCATCCGGGGTTGTATGTGTTCGAGTATGGATCGTATTTGGTTTAGTTTTGGCCTTGGAATCCAATAGCATTGGCAGATTCCCATCCTCCATTCTCGATCAACTGGGGACACTTCTCGGATAGATGCCCTTGGATGGAGCACACGGTGCAAACCTGCTTTTCTTGTGGTTTTGACCCAATTACAACCTGAGACACAAGAGAGGTAGGATTAGCTAATTGTGATTGAATTTCAAAGATTGTACTTACCTCATTCACACTATGTTGTCGTGGGCCTTCTCTTTGTCCAACACCCTCATATTGTTGTGCTTTATGTGCTCGGTTTGCAATTAGAGTCTTGGCAGCCACTGGAGTCATGTCAACCAACACACCACCCGCTGAGGCATCTAACATTTGGCGTTCAATGGGGAGGAGTCCTTCGTAGAAGTATTGAATGAGCAGCTCTGGAAACGACTCATCTTGATTTTGTTGGATGCCACTAATCTGTTTCCTCAAGAGAATGACTCTTGAAGTTGGAAAAAATTTCTCCAAGAATGCTCGTTTCATACTTTCCCAAGATGTAACCGTCTTAGGTGCTAGTTCATACAACCAATCTTTAGCTTTGTCCATTAGAGAGAATGGAAAAGCCTTCATCTTCAAGATGCTGCCATCAACATTCACCGGGGTCATGCTCGAACAAACCACTTCGAACTCATTCAAGTGCTTGTTTGGATCCTCTATGGATAGCCCATGGTACTTCGGAATGTGATGCAACAAGCTTGACTTGAATTCGAACTCATCTGTCTTCCCTTGGGCTGTCGTGGGGTATTGGATGCATAGAGGCATTGCATTGTCCACACCCGAGGTCGAGAGTTCTTTGATTGTTCGGTTATCGGCCGCCATGACTGGTTGCTCCTCAACAACCCTTGCTGCTGTGGGTTCCTCTTCTTCCTCAACTACAACTTCTTCTTCAAGCTCGGGCTCAGGGTTAAGTGGATTGGTCTCTTGCTGATTCCTCCTCCTTCTCAAAGTCCGCTCAAAATCGTTGTCAAAGTCAATGACGCTTTCAGGAATGGAATGAGAACTACGAGTCATAAACTATTACCTGAAACAAGAAACTAGAATCAGAAACTAGAACAAAATAAAACACATGAAAATAAAACAAAAAGAAACAACAGGGAATTAGCAAAGTTGCTAATCCCCGGCAACGGCGCCAAAAATTTGATGCGATGTAAAACAACACACAAATTAAACCCTCTTGTTGTCAAATTGTAGTAAAGATGCAAGTAGGGATCGTTCTGGACTAAGGATTAGGAGGGCTTCCTAAAACCTCTAAACTAACTTTAAAACATAAAAACAAAGTTAAAAACGTTTGAATAGACTCAAGGGACTTAAAACAGGCTCACAAGACTCAGAACAACTTAAAAACACTCAAAACTGCCTAAAAACACTAATTGGGCAGTTTCTGGCTCAAAACACAACTTTGGACGAATTTAGGGTTTTGGCTTGACTCAAAACACTTAAAAACACAAACAAAACAGATTTTAAACACTTTGAAACAAGAAAGTAAAAGGAGGTTTTGGTTTGGACGAATTTGAAACAAACAATCAAGTTATAAAACTAAATAGATTGTAAAACAAATTTTGGGAATAAGATGGTTGATGGATTAGCTAGAGGTCCGTTCTTCACACATGACACACTTGTATACGAATCGATTTCCAATTGCTTTTCAATAAATTATGATGCTTAACACCCCAGATTAACCGTGATGCGCTAATTAACCCTCAGATTTTCCTTTACTCATTGAATTGGATGAATGCATGCAACAACCTAAATCATTCTCCAAAAGTCCTCTACATGAATGCATAATAGAGATACAATCAGAGATCATTACGTTCCATGAAAATCATAAGTGTTGACGAGACAATTGTAACTGTGAATGCATGATACGCTTGCCAAGAATTCAATTAACGCGATTGTGACTAGCAACCTTCACTACTCATGAATATAAACTTGTAACGATTAGGTGAAACTCATTTATATTCTAGCATCAAACTCATGCATGAAAACTAAGTATGCATCCTTAATCAACATACAAGAATCAGTTATGAAGAAAACAGTTAATTGAATTGCAATCACAACTTATCAAATCACAATTGGAGGAAATCAATTCATATCTCAAGCATGTTCATGGCTTCGAACTTCCCCCTAGCCAAGTAGGGGTTTAGCCACTCATGGTTACAGCAAAATCAGAAAGTAATAACAAAGTAGACATTGAAAACAAGAACGAAGTACACCTAAAACGCTCCAATCTTCAAGCTTGAAACGCTACAAGGCTCTTCTGCTTCCCCACCTTGCTGTGGCACAAGTGTCTATGGATGTTTATGGATGAATGAAAGGGTCAGGGATATGTTGAGGTTGGATGGGGGCTGCGGAAAAGGGTAGAAAGTGGCTGGATGTGTAGAATGGTGAAGTGGTGCGGCTGGGAAGGTTTATTTAAAGGCTTTAGGGCAACAAAGCTCAGAAATTAAATTAGGTCATAGAAATTAAATCAAAACTTCTAGAAATAGGAAAACAAAATCAGAAAACTAAGGGAAATGATAAGGGATATACGACAGAGGTTTTAAAACAAAAGGGGAATGTGTTTTAAAATAGAAAATAGGAAAGGACACTCTCCTTTGCACGGCAAGGAAGAATAAAGGGCAAGGGGGGTGCGGCATGTGTTTCAGGAAAGGATAAGTGTCCTAAAACTAAAGGAAAAGAGGTCCCCTTGCACGGCAAGGATAGGGAAACAAGGACAAGGTGCGTAAAGGGTATTTAAGTGTTCTAGAACCTTTGGTTTGTGTCCTAGAATGCATAAGAGGCCTTCAATGTTGCTGGAACTTAGAGACATTTAGGATTAGGAAAGGTCAAACCAAAATAGGAAACCTTGGCTTAACTTTCCTACTTCAAGTAGGAATCCTTGTTCTTCTAGGAATCCATCTTTAATTAGGAATCCTTCTTCAATTAGGAATCCTTCGTTGATTAGGAATCCTAACATCTTCAAGTCTTCAATTTCATCCATTCCTTTAGCTCCAAGCATGTGATATCCATTCCAAGCCTAATTTTGCTCCAAAAGGCTCCAAAATGCACTTTCTTGCATACTTTGCCTTAGAACCTGAAATTGCACGAAAATGACTTTAAACACTAAAATAACTAAGGAATAACAACATAAATGCACGAAAATAAGCTAGCTAAGTCGCATAAATATGCTCCTATCAGTGGAGCTGGTCTGGGATGTGACACCACATTTCAATGTTTTCATATATTTTCAACCAATCTTTTATTATCATTCGAAATTAAAAATAAAATTCGCTTTTATTATTTTATAAAAAAATTAGAGTAAAGTACAAAAAACTACCTTAACTATTGGTGTCACAACACTTTCATACCTCATCTTTTAAAATTGACAATGTCATACCTCATCTTTAGAATTTGGTCCAATGTTATACCTTCCGTTACTTGGCCGTTTACATTTCAGTTAAATGCTGACGTGACTTGATTCGGGGCCCACTTTCTATTAAAAATCATTAAAATATTATTAAAAACTAAAAATTATTATTAATTTTTTTTTAAAATAATAAAAAAAGTAAAAAAAAAAAAAATCCCTATCTTCGTCCCTTCTCCCCCTCACTCTCTCCCCATCTTCATCTTCTTCCCTGCTTAATCTTCAACCAAAAAAAAAAAAAAACTTTTGAAAACCCATCAACCCCCGCCCCCCGAAGAAGTAGAAGAAGAAAAAAAAAAAAAAAAAAAAACCCCAGCCTAACCCAGTTCATCCCCCCCTCCCTCCCCCCGCCCCCCCCCCCCCAAAAAAAAACAAACCCAACCCCCTGCAACCCAGAAAGAAGAAGAAGAAGGAGGAGGAAGAAGAAGAAGAAGCAAAAAAAAAAAAATCCAAAGCGAACCCAATTCGTCCCCCCTCCTAAACCCCCTACCAACCCCAAATCCATCACCACTCTTCATCCATTCTCCACATCCTCTTCCGCACCCATCCTCCACCTTCTCCGTGCATCCATCTTCCCGCAGACGGGATCTGGGTTTTTTTTTTTTTTTATTTCCTGGGTTGCAAGATGGAGAAGAAGGGGTGGGGGGGGTGGTTGTGGGGAGGGGGAAGACAAATTGAGGGTGGGTGCGAGGGAAAGACAAATTGGATTTTTATTTTTATTTTTATTTTTTGGGGGTTGCAGGTGGGGGGAAGAAGATGAAGATGAGGGAGACGAGAGAGGAAGGGGGATGGGGAGGGACGACCTGGGGGTTGTTTTTTTTAATTTTAAATTTTTTTTTATTATTATACTTTTCTTTATTATTTTAATATTTAAAAAATATTAAATAACTTTTTTTTAGTTTTTAATAATATTTTAATGATTTTTTAATAGAAAGTGGGCCCCGAATCAAGCCACGTCAACATTTAACTGAAAAGTAAATGGCCAAGTAACGGAAGGTATAACATTAGACCAAATTCTAAAGATGAGGTATAACATTGTTAATTTTAAAAGATGAGGTATGAAAGTGTCGAGACACCAATAGTTGATGTAGTTTTTTGTACTTTACCCAAAAATTTAATAATATTTTAATACGAATTGCATGGGCTATTCAATTTAGGGGTGGAGACGCACTTAGGCAATTACTGTTCACTTGGAAGGATTGAGTTACCTATAGCCAAAGGGGGCTTTAGGGGTGGAACTGCCCGTAGTGAACAATAATTGGCCAAGCGCATCTTCACCCCTAAAATGAATAGTCCAGACATTTCGTATTAAAATATTAATTGTTTTTAATAAAAAAATTATTTTTAATTTCAAATAGGATATTTAAGCAATCTCGTGACGCCACATGTCATTATCCGCAAGAACAATTTTTATGGATAGGTTTTTGAGTCGATTTTATAATTCTTGTATAATTTTATAATTTTTTTTTTATAAATGTTTATAACTTAATTAAGCTGAAAAAATCTGGACCATTGAATAGAAAATTCGACGGTCTAGATTGTGACACGTCATCTAGCCGTTGGGGTAAGATTTCGATTTTTTTTTATCAGCTCAGAAATGTAGCCTTTAGAATCCAACATCTGAGGAACAACCGTGTAGCAGCCGAAATTGGACATTTTTATTGGGAGGAGGATTCTCTCCTCCTTTTTTCCCATACACTTCCATCCTCCTTCTGTTTGTGGGGTCATGGTTAAGCCACGTCAACATTTTATATTGATTTTTTTTATAGAGATAATAAGACAAAAAGACGTGACTTAACCGTAACCACACAAACAGGAAGAGGATGGAAGTGTATGGGAAAAAAGGAGGAGAGAATCCTCCTCTTTTTTATTGCGCCTGCACGCGGGCCCCACCTCTTGAAATACTGTCGAGGAGGCGCCGCTTTGCGCGTGTTTTTCAAGTCACTACACCCTTGCGTTGGGCCATGCGATTCGGGTTGAGGGAGATGTCGGGATCCCTTGGAGCCCAGTTAATTTGTATGGCTGGAGCTTTTTATTTTTATTTTTGGGGGATGTGGGGGAGGGGAGGGGAGGGGAGGGGAGGTGGGTGGGTATAGAGGGGTATTCCACAGCCCATCGCCTTGGGGATTTGGCTGGGTTGGAAGTGCTCTAACCAAGAGCAAAAGGCCTAAATATTATAACCCATTCTTCATGTATTGTTGGCCCTCAAGCTTAAACTCGGACTTGGATATGTTGAGCTCCACGCCCAAGCAAGGCACTGGACGTTGCCGTAGTGCTGCAGTTGTTGTCGCCGCGGTGGAGCTGCTCACCTCCGAGGCTCCTTCCTTTATATTTAGCTTGTAAATATTGATTATCTTTTTAAGTAATGTGGCAGCTATATCAGCAATTCAGGGGACCTCAATCATGCCACGTCAAAGTGTTAATATATATATATATATATTTTTTTTTTAAGAAATTTGACAAAAAATAGCAAAGTGAAGCGACAATTGAGTTTTATGGTGCAAAATAGTGAAATATGAGTTTCATAAGGCAGAAGTGTACCAAAAAATAAGCCAAAAAGAAAATTTGTTGGTTTAGTATGAAGGGCAGAGGATGAGATGATATATTTTGGGTTGTAGCCTATGGCTAGGAATGGGCAACGGTTATGGCAGACGGGTAACTGCGGTTATTTACCCAGAATCGTTTATGTTCTTACCCACGTGATTTAGGGTTGAGGGTTAAACGGTTAACCATACTCATACCCATAACCGTGTATCCATTTAACTGTAACTGTTTATCCGTTTAGCCCTTTTTTTACCCTTTTTTTCTTCTTACTGTTTGCCCATTTATCAGTTGGTAAAGTTAATTTGAAGGGATTGTTGAGGGACCCTAGTGTACATACATGGATATATCATGTATCTATACATAAAGCACAAGAGTGTAGCAAGTGAGATTGATTGGAGTCTATCTGGTTCCGACTATATTTGAAGCACAAGAGTGTACCTACATGGATATTTCATACACTGGTTCCGACTATATTTGAAGCACAAGTTAGTTAGAATTGTGAAATGGGAGCTTGTCCTCCACTCTCTTGGGTGGAACCCAAAAACAGAAAAAGAAAATGTGACTCTTATGATCGATGTAGACATTCTAACCCATTAGAATGAAGAGTTTCTTTTTGACCAATTACATTAACAATTTAAATGATTTCAGAATTTTTTTTATCCATGATTAATTGATTTCGAGTTCATTAGTTGAGTTTTAATATGATATCAAAATAGGTAATTCACGTGTTTGTGTTGAAGTGTATGTGAAAGTCCATATTGAGAAATCAAAGCTTTTGCATAAAAATTGTGATGAAGTTGTGTATCTACACTAACTGCCAATTGGTTTTTAAATTAATGCCATCCAATTAAAAAATTCAGTTGAATATATCTTTCTTTTGCATGAATAATGTGGTTTTCTAGAATCAAACTCAACCTGAAGTAATGCATGCCAGTGTAGAGTTCATAAAAATGTTTTGAATAAAGGGCAATGTTAAGAAGATTATTTTAAAGTGAGATTCTTCACATGCTATTTGGTACCTTACAATTTAACATCAATTTTCGAACCAACATTATAAAGTATTGTGTTAAAAAAACATAAAAGATCAAAAAATTTATAAAAAGTCATACTTTTAAGAGAGTCTTCTTATCATTTTTATTTAAATAAAATTGCTAAAAATGCAAGTCTTGAGGACGCACCAACACAATGGACACATAGAAAAGTGTAGACTTTTTCTGTAGTTAGTCAAATAGCTGACAAACATAGTGATTGGTGACTTCTTTTGCGACGGAAAGGGATCCTCTAAAGATTCCTTCCACCAAATTCACCAATTTGGATCCTTAAAATTTGATTCAACAGCTAAAATTATTATAACTTTTAAAGAGGCTCCTGTTTTTAGCAGTTGTATCAAATTTCAAGAATTCGAGTTGGTGGATTTGGTAGAAGGAATCCGGAGAGGATCCCTTTCCTTTTGCAACGTCAATGGCATATGACACACCCCGACCCGGAATGTCCACTAGGACTCCGAATCGAGCTGTGCTGGCCGACACCAGGAAGGTGACGAAGCCATAAAGTGATGATATGGAAGAATGTGAATAAATTTAAACCTAAAGGTACCTAACTATCAGAGTGCGCTGTCAGTGGGTATGGACCCATTTCACACGCGTTGTCAGAGCATAAGTAAAGTACAGTAGTGTGGGTAAAGATCATACCCTCAGAAGTAGCCACCTGAACTGAGATATGCCACGAGTCATTGTCGATAAAGAAACTATGCTACTAGAACCCGGAGGGGCGCAAAACAAAAAGCGTGAGTGGGCAAAAACAAAGTTTTACAAAATCACTTCGATATAAAAGTTGTAACCCCTCTCTGTAAAACAAGTATACTTCCCAGAAAATATATATACGTACTAATACAGAAAAACCATTTATCAACCCATCTCATCAAATAAGCAATGCCATGCCCGAATGAACCATAACCAATGATCAACATATACCAAATACCATCAAGTAATCAGGTGATATCTCAACTCAAGTCATGCCGGCAATATATATCAATCAGCCGAAGTCACCTTTAGTGACCTGTACGGCTGAATCTATGGCTCCTCAATCAAATCCTCAATCCATATCTCAATCAATCATCAATAATCAATAATCAGTAATCAGTAACCTGCACCCATGACGGAACCACCTAATGTGGTCTGTACGTCAAGCTGGGTATATACGCTCTGTGCTACGATCACGTGAAGGCTGGCGACGAATCGCAAGTCACCTACGAGTCGGAACCACCTAATGTGGTCTGTACGACAGGCTGGCACCTGCCTTGGATCCAAGGTGAGCGTACGGTGTGGGAGGTGAACGATCACGTGAAAGCTAAGCCCTACTCTGGCGGCACAACCCCGATGTGCAGGTAATGAGCCATATAACAATCTCATCGATATCACCTTAATCATCACATCACAAACACATACTTACCTGACTTACCTGGCGCCCATGGTGCATCAATGTATATTCACACAAATATATATAAAAATATAACTATGGCATTCGACATGGCATTCATTTCATAAAAACATTTTAAAACGCATTTCTGGGAAATCAATCAATTATATATATATATATATATATATATATATATATATACTGAAAACCAAAAGCCCACTCACTTGGAGTTCGCCCTACAACTCCCTAGCACAACCCATCAAGGCGTCATGACGATCGGCGCCTAGAACAATCATCAAATCATGCCTCAGAAATCATATCGATCGAATATATAACTTATATAAAACACATCACTATGCAGTTTGATCCGGAAGATCTGCAGCTCAGATTTCCAATCCATAACTTCTCGTGATTCACATTATGCTTCTAGAACAACATACTAAAGTTTCGTTATGATCCAACGGTTGGATCTTCGCCAATTTCCAAAACCGAGTGGCGATTAACCATTTATTTTATAACTTACAAATCCAATTCGGGAATATCCATACGTTGGATTCCCAATCCGTAAGTTTCCACATTCTTCAAATATTAAGTACTACTACATATCAAAGTTTGGTGACGATCCAACGGTCGGATCGTCGATGCATATTTTTACCTAACCCCAAATCGTAATGAGATTAGGTTCGAATGATCATCAAACGTCATTCATTCACCAAAACTGAATTCAGAACATGAATTATGGCCTAAAAATAGCATTAGTGGCTCGCTGGCCACGCGCCACCGCACGCGCCGCCGTGGGTGGCGGTCAGCCGCCTCGGCTCGCCGGAAAATCCAACTTTCTCCAAAAATTCTCAAAATTTGCAGAATTGAATATCTCAAAGAGTAGAACAACTTTCATACCTGTGACCAAGGCCAATTCGGTCAAGAAAGACTCCAATTTCATCAAAACCGTACAAAACCCTTGAATTTGGTGTGATTCGATTCGACCTCCAAACTTGTTCCGACGCCTCGAAACTTGTTTGGGCTTTGTTCCAGACCTCAAGAGAAGTTTGTTGATGGTGGTGGTTGACTAAGGTACCATCGGATTTGGTGGATCGCTACCCCGAAGCCGTCGCACCCACCGGAGCAAAACCCCAAAATTTCAAATCCAATCCTCTCAAATTTGAAGTGGAAATGGTAGAGGAGGAGTAGAATTGATGATTGGGAGTGATGAATCAGCCCAATTCGAAGGAAAAATGGTGTAATTCACCGGAGAACCCACCGGTTACAACTCGGGTCGCGGGTCGAAGGGAACCCGGCCAGTTCCTCTCCTTTCCCTTCCTTTCTTTTGTTTCTGGTTGGCTGGACCTTTCTCTCTCTTCTCCTCATTCCTCCATTTATTTCCCATCTCTCTTCTTACCTTTCCATCTCAGTCATCCATTTTAATTTTATCTTTAAATCTGGGCCATCCACGTGGCACACCAGATTTAGCTCCAAAAATCTGGGGCTTTCTAGAGATTAATTAATTTACCAGAATACCCCCAACTTTAAACGTTAATAACTTCTTCGATATAGCTCCAAATCACGAACCGCTTGCGCCCACGCGTCCGTAGCGACGAGTACTACGAGAATATGCCAAGAAAACAAATCTTAGATGGCACGACACAACGATTAACCTCGAACAACCCACGTGCCTCAAAGGGCATTTTTGTAAAATCACTTATTAAAAATTTATACAATTGTAAAATCAGGGACGGACTGTCACACACACACACATATATATATATATATTTATTTATTTATTTGTGCAAAGGGATCCTCATTAAAAAAAAAAAGGATTAGGTATAGGGTTCACTTCAAATTGAACTTCAACGATCCGAACCGTTTATTTTGTAAGTCTCGATTTATAGATCATCCTTGCAAAAATTTAATTCAATCCGAAATTAATTGCCTATTTAATTATCAAGATAAAATTTCATTATTTCTTATATAACATAGTATTCATTAATTTGTTTGAACCTAATTAGATGTTTTAAATATTTCTGATTTGGCTAATATTTTGTAAGGGTGATCTATGAGGTGCAACTTGAAAAATAAACAGTTCGGATCGTTAAAGTTCGATGTGGTGTGGATCCTAAAACTAATCCTCATATATATATATATATATATATATATATATATATATATGTTCCGCGAGGTACACCGACAATATAACATTTCCAGTCTTTATATCAATGGAGTATCAAATTAGGTGCATTCATATTCCCGAAAAAAAGGAATATGTCGATTATCGATTCTACGAAGAGTGGACTGTCCCTTATGTAATGGATTGTCTCGCACTTGTTTCGGAGTTTAATTCTTGCCAAGGATGAATGCTGGCGGTATGCTTAACTCATGCAAGTCGGTAAGGCCATAAAATTAGTTTAGTTGGAAGCCTAAGCCAAAAAAAATTACGGCCGATTAAAACTAGGGGTAAGGGACCGGCTTTCTTAAGTTTCTAATTCAACATATTCATCCGTCCAAATTATGCTTGGCATAAATTACGGCTCATACAACCACTAGTCTTATGGTCTAAATCTAATAGTGATTTTTTTTATTTTTTATTTTTATTTTTTTTTTAACAAACATGTTGTAATCATTCATAGTTTAGGTGTGATTGTGTAAATCCTAGATCAGATTTGATTCTAGTTATCATTTCTTATTGTATCTTATATTCCTTGGGGAAGAAGGAGTATCTCTTCTCCTCTTTTACTATAAATAAAGACACAATGTAGGAGGAATAATAACACACACATATTCCCCTACAATTCTACAAACATATCTTTCTCTATACTCTTTGCCGCCAGACCCCTTTTAACCTTGTCAGATAAAATAGACCACAACACGTTATCAGCACACTCCTACTGCTGTGCTTAGGAATCTGACGTTGAAGAATTTTTCTGCATCAAACCAGTTTATCCATATCATCACGCAATCAGGTTCTTTCAAAACAATGGCTTTTAACTCGATATTTTGCAGCCCTGATAGCATGAACATTCACCATGATGCATGACCCAACTTTACGTTTTACGAATTTTAGATTCTACATAAATTGTGTATGCCTCATAATCATAATTGTTGAATTATGTGAATTTGATATTTGCATGAATTGCATAAAATACATATGTATATGTATTGAAAATATTGTTTTGCATATGCATCCAATTGAACATGTTTTTTTTTATTGAAATATACATGAAATTAAATGGTATATTGAATTGAAAAAAAAAATTACGATTTGGGAACATCGAGTTCTTTCGAATCCATGACCACCATCCTGCAGATGGGTTTCCCCCAAGCCAAGTCGAGAGCTTGCAGCTCTCCCCAGAAAAACCCACAGAGCAAGATGCTCCGAGCCTCAAACCCACAAAACCCGACACCTTTCATGGTGTCCCCGACCACGTCATGGCCTGCAGCCACTGCCCTGAACCGATGGTTTATATCGCCGACGACCAGAAGTTGTCCTACGTCGGAATTAGGCCAAGATTCTTTTGAATCTCATCGAAATTTTTTACAAATTTTTTTATTCGAATTTCTAGGTTTTTGTTAGAACGATTGAATTTTAAAAAAAAATCCTCGTTCATATTTGAGGTTTCTAATGAACCATGGCTTGCCCCAATTTTGGAAATGTCGTTTGCTGCAATGCCGTCACCCAATTCCGGCGTTCTTCTCCAGCGACACACACCCAGCACACGCTGGGGTGTTTAGGTTCCAAAACCCTAGCCCTATAGGGCTCTGTCTCTCGGCCCATTTTTTTTCTCTCTTTTCTGCCTTGGGCTTCCCTGCTTTGGCCCATCTTTTTCTTGGCCTGCAGAGAGAGAACAAAAAAAAAAAAAACATTTTTTTTAGCTTTTGGGTCTGCCTGCCTCAGCCCAATCTCTGCCCCAATCCTCTCCGTGGGCCTGTAGCCCCACCCGAGACCCCCAGCCCAATTCTTGGGCTTGGGATACATGACACCATTTTTTTAAGCCACCCGTGGCTTAGTTTTCGGGCCCCAAGTTTTATTCGCCTAATTATTTTAGGCCCAATGGGTTTTATTTTTTTCACCCACATTTTAATTTGGCACGAAGTCCAAATAAATTAATTCAATTATATTTGTAAACCTAAAAGTTATATCTTTGCATATTCTTGTTGCATATTTGCTTGCATATATATTTGTGTTTGCCTGCAGGAATATATGAACCTGAAGTTCATAATTATTTTTTTGAAACCCGAAGTTTCTTATAAAAATGCCTTGTTTGAAAACCTGAAGTTTTCACTAAACAAAAACATCACCCATGAAAACTTGAAGACTTTTTCATGCAAAAATTAAACCAATACATGTCTATTAGAACCTGTATGTTCTACTCCTATGTGAATGGATTGATTTTTTCTCCATTACACTAACCACATCTTGTCCATCTATTTTGTGACAGGAACATGCCGAATTTAAACAAACTCGACTTTACCGCTTTGGAGGTCTCTGTAAGGAACTATCTCAAGTGGGTTCAAGATGTGAAGCTCTACCTCACTGCAAAGAACTTGGGTCCTGCCATTGAAGAAACAACAGATGAACCTGTTGGCGAAGCTGACAAAGCCACTGCTATGATCTTCATTCGAAGACATATCCATGACGCTTTGCAAACTGAGTATCTTGCTGAGGAGGATCCACGTGCATTATGGGTCACTTTGTCTGATCGTTTTGATCACCAAAAGGACATATTTTTGCCTGAAGCAAGACACGACTGGTAGCACTTACACTTCCAAGACTTTAAGTCTGTGAATGAATATAATTATGAAGTTTGTCGAATTTGATCACTTCTCAAGTTTTGCAATGAAACTTTGACCGAAAATGATCTCTTGGAGAAGACCTATTCGACCTTCTCTGCTTCTAATATTGTCCTGCAGCAACAGTATAGAGCTCAGAAGTTTACTAAGTTCTTGGATTTGATCTCTGTTTTACTTCTTGCTGAAAAGCAGAACCAGCTGTTGATGAAGAATCATCAAGCTAGACCTACTCGGGCGACTGCTATGCCTGAAGCACACTATAGCACTAACCAACGCCCAAAACACCAAAAGAGGTGTGGTAGGGGCGGCCAGAAGCCATCCCACTAAGGTCAACAAAGTCAAGGCCTATCCAAGGGAGGAAACAAAGCCCCGAAGCGCTTAAACCTCGCTCCCAAGGCCCCAAACTTGAAGAATAAGGGCAAAACACCTAAAACCATGAATGCAGATATGTGCTATCGCTGTGGTTCAAAGGACCATTGGTCCCGTGTTTGCCGTGCTCCCAAGAAGGTTGTAGATGAATATCATTCTCGTCATAAGAAGTTTGAATCAAACTTCATGCAAGTGGATGACTCGAAGACTACTAAGATGGAGGTTTCTGACGTTCAAGAAGATACCACCCCTATGGAAGATTAGAATCTTAGACATAGACTTATTTTTTAGTTGAAATAAGACAATTGGGGCCCAATTCCACTAAGTGGCCGAACCCCTCCTTTGTTTTTTGTTGATTTTTGAACAATTTTCCTTTATGTTTGGATTATTGATTGGTGATTTGTTTTTTGGATATTAAGTTTTAATTAATTACCATCCTTGAATAAATGAAATTACTTTGACTTGATATTTGTTTTAAGAACTTTTATGCATGCGACCGATTCAAATTAATTTTTCATTTTAGGTATGACTAGTGGGAAAGTTAGTTGTCTGGCAGATAGTGCAATCACGCACACCGTTTTGCGTGAACGTATCTATTTCACTAACTTCATACCTAAGAATGCACATCTGACAACCCTTTCAGGCCCATCCAACCTGATCGAAGGATACGGTAAGGCACGTATAATGTTGTCCAATGGTACAATCTTGACCATTGATGAGGCACTCTATTCTGTACGTTTCAAAATAACGTTACTAAGTTTCAAGGATATTAGAGATAATAATTACCACGCTGAAACCGACGTAGAAAATGGAGTTGAATTTCTGTGCATAACTTCCTACGAATATAGCTAGAAGCGTATTCTAGAGAAGATGGAGCGTACCCCGAGTGGTCTGTATACTACGACTATACGCCCCATAGAATGTCACTATATAGCCGGCCCTACTATTGGGACCGCGCACGAAATTACACTTTGGCATGACCGTTTGGGACATCCTGGATGAATAGCGAAGCGCCGTATCCTCAAATCATCACACCGGCATCCACTAACCCAAAGTTTAGGTTCAATCCACGGAATCACATGTCAAACATGTTCTATGGGAAAGCTTATTACTAAGCCTTCTTATGACAAGATTCGTTCGAATCCTCCCATTTTTCTACAACGGATTCAGGGGGACATTTGTGGACCAATTCACCCTCCTTGCAGACCATTTAGATATTTTATGGTTTTGGTTGACGCTTCCACATGATAGTCACACGTGTGCTTGTTGTCCACAAAGAACGCTGCATTCTCCAAACTATTGGCTCAGGTTATCAAGCTCAGTGTCACGCCCCGATCCGCGAATAAAGACTATTCACGAGCTAGGGTGTGAGCCATATCTTAGCTATAGAAATAGATTCTACATCCAAGATATGGTGGAAAATAAAATAAAATTATAACAATTACACCATACATCATATAACAAATCTTACATAATAAAAGCTTGAGTTTACCACATATAATTTATTGAATACGCAGCGAAAATAAAATATTAGTATACAAAATTAATTCATGACAAAAGTACCAACTAAAATAATAATTGAAATGAGTAGCTCTTGCCAATACATAAAATGTATGCAATGAGATGCATGAATGTACTCACTCCCTTCTAATCCCGTCAACACATACCTAAGGCACCCAAGCCTGCACGTCCCATACCATGCTTATACCACTTGGCTCCGAGTACGTTAGAATATGAGTTAACTCCCGTTCATCCCTTAAGCCCAATTTTTGTAATTAAACTCTCAGTTTCCACTTTATTAAACAGGTACTTCCCTCGACGCCCAATTGTATATTCAAGCCCTACACCCTACGCCTGACATATGCAAGATTTCATTATTTTAATAATCAACCAATTGTATACTCAAGCCCTGCACCCTACGCCTGACATATACAAGATTCATTATTTTTATATTCAAGGCAAACTTCAGCCCTTGAATATCCTCACGACTCAAACACTTTACAAGACTCAGCACAATTCTTTTTCTTGCTTTGCCATGCATGTATATGTATATGTCATGGTCACATAGATATCAATACTCACATTTTATCTAACAAGCCTGTAAGCTTCAACATAAATCAAAATGATTAGTGACAAGAGTAGTATAATCATGATATTAACATCAAAGTAATAATTTATAATCCATCATATAAAGTGTTGCTCATTGACCACTCTATATATATATTTCGATCGTCTCGTCCATCTTGGTCGGGCAACCTATTTTTATTAGAAAAGAATAAACATCCATGTTAGAGAAGAAAATCATTAGAGTGAAATATAGGTCTCAAAGGCCACAAGGCATGAAATTATGTCTCTAGCTTTTCCCTTTCCAAACATCATTTTTATTTTTATTTTAGCCCACCACTTCTACTTCTTCTCATCTCCCTTCCCTTATATTCTCACTCACAACTTGATCACTTTCTTTCACCCGACTCTCCTTTTCCTTCCACACAACGCCTTACCCTTTTAATGTATTTTCATCATCTTCTTGCTCCTTCTTTTCATTTCCCTCAATAACCACTGCTAGCTTAACCGAACATCAGCGTTTCGAACTGGGGTACAAGTTAGCACATAAATTGGATTGTTGTATTTTTTGGATATGTTATAGAGGAGATGATAAGGAACAACTTTTGTGAAGGAAGTGTTTCGATCCGAGCTACGAAAAATGGGGTTTTGGTGCTCATAACATGTCTGTCCAGTTTTCTGCGGGATTAGTGACATGAATTGGTAATTCAAACATATTGGACGATCACACCGTCGGATTTTTCTGAAATTTGGATATATCATGGTAGAGAGAAAGACGAACAACTCTCATGAAGAAAGTACTATGATATAATCTATGGATGATGGTTTTTTGGTCTGTTAAATAGGCTGGACGAATTCCTTAGTTTTTGGATATCTTTCTTTTGATAGATGGAGTTTGGTGGAGAGATTTGTTGGAGAAGGTCTCATGTACTTTTCTAGGATTTTTCTCACACTTGTTGTACATCATTCTCAAGGGAAATAAATAGAGATTTTTGATAGTTTGGTGAAAGTGCTTCTCATGGAAATGATCTCAAAATAACAACACAAGATTTAAGTGGTTCACCAATTTGGCTACATCCACTAGGGTTGCTTTCATTGTATTTCATTATATATGAGAGACTTACAAATACAATCAAAGATGGCTTAAAGCCTTAACAATATGTAAAAGAAAGGTAATTGGGTAATATGAAAGGAAGGATGGCTTTTTATTGGAGTTGTTCTTTTTCTTTCTTTTTTTCTTCTTCCTCTCTCTTCTCTTCTTCCTCTCCCTTCTTCCCTATGTCCTTCCGTTGTTTCTTTTCTCCTTCCTTTATGTAGATTGCATGACATCTTCTTCTCCAAAGAATCTCCACAAGTGTGCCAATGGAAAGAAAGCAAGTGTTGGGCTAATCATTACCATGAAATGTGTTCCAATAAAAACACACCAAATGTTAGCCTAATCATTACCATGAAATGTGTTCCAATAGCAAGGCCACAAATGTTGTCCTAATCCTTAGCAATGAAATGTGGTCCAATGACAAAATAACAAATGTTAAGAAAATCCTTAGCTCTAATATGTGTTCAAATGGCAAAGAGACATGTGTGGAGTTAATCAATATCATGCAAAGTGGACAAATACCCAAAGGCCACATCCATACTTTATAAGATATAGAATCCCACCTCAACCTATCTAGAGTAGTGACTTCCTTCTCATTATTCTCTAATGGTTGCCAAAACGCCACCTAGCCTTTGTGAGAAAAAATCAAGCCAAACTCATCATAATCCCCTTCTCCAATTCAAACTAAAAATATCTCTAATTACACATGAACAAGAAATACTACTAGCTAGTTTTTGAAATAATCTTGTAGCAAAAAGGATTTTACATTGAAACTATTTTACATATCGAAAGTAGGTTCTTGCATAAAATAAATATAATAAAATCATTACGTAAAAATAATGTTGGAAGTATGCCCACAAAGCCACTCATTTGATGTAATAGCTTTTGGAATACTTATTGTATTAGACTATTATATGTTTAATGAAGGGCAAAGCTTATTGTTAATCACTATTTATTGTATCATGTGTTTAAGCAATAAGGGAATCCAAGGAATATATTTAATCTAAGAGAGAAGTGATCTAAGTAAGTTAGATTAACGAGACATTTCTCTTATGAACATTCCTAAAACGTTCCTAGCCATAGGATTGCCAATTGGGCATTGACAATCCACTAAGGTTAGTATGTGTTATGTTAACTCAAGTGTGAGTATGACTAGCCTCAAGTCATTTAGTGTTGAACACTAAGACAAACACATAGGTGCTCAAAAGGTAATCGAGTACACTGAACAACGATCAAAAGAGAGTTCGAACATACATGTCATGTAAGAACTCGTAAGTTGCAATATGCAAAGTAGTCCTTTGACCTGAGGCATCATTGATGTCTAATGGTTAGGTCCTTGATCTTTGATTATGTCAAAGGCATTCCATTGAGAGTGTCAACGACATTGTTGGGGTCAAGCTATCTAGTCATGTAGGCATGTGAATGCACAACAAGGGATCTCTAACCTTCCATAGTGGAAGGTGAATACTCTGAGATATGATTCGAGAGTCTTTGGCCAAAGCATACGAATATGATTTAGGAAGCATGTTCCAAATCATATTCAATTGATTCATATAGAGAAGTATCACATTGGATAGTAGACATGAAACAAACTATCACTCAAACAATGTGATCAAGAGTATTGTATTAGAGAAGGACCGTATTGCATTGTAATTGTAACTGGATAGGTTCTCCAACCACTTCTACTTAGCTTGGGTAGCCATGACATACTGCTAGGTGTCACTCATGGTTTGTGGAAGCCCTGAGGATTAGCAAACACTAATCTTCATCAAAGGGAGAATTGAAATGTAGTTTCAATTCACAATCGATTGTTAAGAGTAACAATCGCCCACTGCCTCGCTAATTGGAACCTAATGGATCGTACACCGAGTAAGGGTGAAAGTGAAGAAATATAAATGAGATGGATAAGCAATTAAATAGTTTAATTGAGAATGGTCAAGATTAATTAATTAGTTAATTAATCTTACGAAAGGTTCGTATTGGGCTTTTAAGTTGGTTTTGGGTTTCGGGGCCCAAAAGGGTTTTTGGTCCACAAGGCCCATTGAGTTTAGGTTGTGTGACAACTAAAACTAAATGGAAATTAACCCAAAAACAAAGTCAAAACCGGCCTAGGGTGAGGGTTATCAAACTTGGGTTAATTGCAAGTTTGCCACTCACATGTGAGGTGGTATAAAAGCATCTTTATAGCTTTTACCTCATTAGGGTTTTCTTGAGACAAAGAAGAGAAATATTTTCTCTCTTTTTCTCCATAGAGGCCGGCCACTTAGGGGAGGGATAGCTAGCAATCTTTCTTCCTCTAAGTCATCCATTTCATCTTCACACCTCATCCTTGGTGTGGAGACTTAGAGACACCAAACCTTTGGTGTTTTTGGAGATCCTTTCCTCACATCCTCAAGGAGCAAAGGAGTAACAAAAGGAAGTAAATCACAAGGAAGATCCAAGGAGCTAGGAGGTGACTTGAAGGCCCTCCACTTGGGTGAATCCCTTGTGTAAACAAGGATGAGCTTCAAGGGTAATGAATCTCAAAATCCTTTCTTCTCTTTAATGTTGTTAAAGAGTCTTATGATTCACCATTCACTAGGCTTTGAAAGTCATGGGTTTTAGAATTGTTTTTGAATGCATGCCTACTTTAAAATGTTATTAGTTTGCATATGTGTTCAAATGTTCTCACATGTTCTTAGCTAGGACAAAATTTTTCCTTCAAGTGGTATCAAGAGCCTAGGTCTAGTTTATGGTGAATCCTTTTGGGTTTTGTGTTGTTCATGGTTTGTGATTTAAATGTTGTAAATGTTACAAGCTTTGTTCTTGCTTTTGAATATAAATTTTGCTTGAAAGTTTAGCATCTCAAATGTTGTAGATGTAGTTCATTTAAGCATGAATATTGGAACAAAAATTTGGTGCCATGTATGTGGGGAAATTCGGCCAAATCCAAGGGTGGATTTTTGGGTTCATGTTTGTCTTGTTAAAATTGTTTTAAAGTGACTTTTGGAACCCCTAAGTACCCTAGGATGTTAACCCTCTTTTATGTAGTGAAAATTTGAGTTTTATTGAGTGAAAACATTCATGGAGCTCTTATGAGTTTTCATGTGTGTTCTTCAATGTTCTTGTTGTTCTTATCAAGAACAAAAAGGTTTGGAGTTTTGATTCAAAGTGTTTGGTGGTTTTCATAAAGTTTTGGTTTAATTTTGATTGGTGATGGATGATTGGTGATTGATGATTTATGTCTTTATTGTTTGACAAAACATTTTCTTACAACCCATACCAATCAACTTTTCCACACCTACTTATCAACTTTTTCAAAACACTTTCAAATTTTGAATTTTTCACCAAAACCTTTTCCCCCTCCTTTTTCACTACCAAAACCGGCCACCCTATTATGTAGGGTATTTTTGGGCCTTTTATGCAATTACATAAAGTTTTGATACTTTTGTGTATTTGTACTTTCGCCCAAAAGTTTACGTTTTTACGTAAAGGTCCAAAATCACTAAAGGACAAATTGTTTTGCTCCTTTAATGAAGTTTTTGTGATTGTAGAAATTTTTGGGTTCTAGTTGTAATTACATGAAGTTGTGGACTCTTGTGTTTTTACAAAGTGACCCCAAAAGTTTATGTTTTTACATTGTGGCCCAATAGTTGTGGTCATTGTTTTTTTTTTTTTTCGGCCCAAATGATGATGAGAACAAAATGGTTTTGTCTCTTTAAATGAGAATTGGATTTTCATTTCATTTAGTTCCATTTAAATCAATTCTATGAATCCGAAAACCAATTGTTTAAGTTGCTTTCTTAGTTAATGTGATTGATTAAGAAAAGGATGATTATGAACCAAAGGCCTCGATAATTGAGCTATGTGATTGGCCGCTTTGCATTATGAATGTTTGGGTTAAGTAGTTTAGATTTGAATGTAATTTGATTAGTTCAAATGTGTTGTAAAAGGGCATAAGTCCTTCCAATTTGTTGTAAAAGGGCATAAGCCCTTCTCTTTATTTCAAGTATTCCTTTTTGTTTATTTGTATGCAAATTGGAATAGTTGGGTCCAACGCCCAATAGGAAATAACGGTTTAATTAGATTAAACGCGTAACTAAAATCAACAACTACCTACCTTAGACCCAAGGTCCAACACAAGGCTCGTGTTGGATGAAATCAAACGGTTCATAATCATCCTAAGTCCTTTTAATAAGATTAAAATGAAATTGATGTAGCCCAACACTACTCCCTCGACAAAACGAATATTAAGTTGATAAGCGAGAGATGCTTTGAACATCTCTTCGTAGGCCTTCCACCGTGGTGAGCTCCAATCGTTTGTGACTTGTACACCGGCTTCACCCTATCATGGGGAAGTTCAAAGTATATGCTTACCTTCAGGAGGAGTTCATATGAACATACATGATGTGGTGAGGTAGGCAACGAGGATGGCCAACATCATATCATTGTGAGGCTATTCTTGAACCCCTACACGAACTAGCATGGTGGGAATAACTTAACTAAGTGCAATGGTGCCAACATCATATCATTGTGAGACATCATTCTCTAGAGGCCAAACTAGATGGGTAATTACAAGAGCTGTAAATGACTAAAGCGTTATTCTCTCATCATTATTGTTGCTAACCAACATCATATCATTGTGAGGTGGGCTTGGTAATGGTGAGTCTCCCATACCCCACTAAGAGTTCAACATAACTCTCGGATTCTATTGAGGGATGTGGAATTTGCCAAAAATAGTGGGTGGTACTATTTGATTTAAGACCCAATCAAGTAGTTTTAAAATCAATAATCTAATATGATTTCTGTTATGTTATGTAGTTAACGACATGCCTAAAATTACACCTACCATTGTACTTGACAAAATTGGCCTTAGGGGCCAACGTTTCCTTGCTTGGTTTCATCACATTAAGAATGTCTCAAAGATGAATGACATATCGTATGTGCTTAAGCAATCCCCTCCTCATGTACCTCCTACGAAACTAGCTTCAAAGGAGAAGTGTCAAAATTATGCTAGACACTATGAGGATGACTTACAAGCTAAATGCTTAATCCTCACTTCACTTAGTGAGGAGCTTAAGAAGCTACATGAGCACATGGACACTTCTTGTGCCATGATTGATAGTTTGCATAAGATGCATGACATTGAGACAAGTAACGTACGATTCTCAAATGTTTGTAGTCTATTAAATGCCAAAATGGCAAAGGGGACATCGGTCCAAAAACATGGACAAAAGATGGAAAGGATATTTCAAGATCTTGAAAGTTTAGGAACTTCCATCGATGGGAAAATGGCCCAAGACTTTTTCCTTGCATCTCTCTCAGATGATTTCACTAAGTTTATAGTAAACTATAAAGTGAATAGATTTGATCATACTTTTACCGAGATGATTGACATATGCTGTGAGTTTGAACAAAGTTTCAAAAAGGACAGTGGGAGTGAGAATGCAATCATAAGGAAAAGGTTGCATAAGAAGAAGGCAAGAAAATCCAAAGGAACATGCTTTCATTGTGGAAAGGATGAACGTTGGAAGAAGAAATACAGGGTGCGCATTGCGAGCCTTATGACAAGAACTTTTGAAGGGACTATTTCTGTCATAGAGAGTGCTTTTACAGTAAGCTCCAATTCCTGGATATTTGATTCAGGCGCTAGTCAACATATCTGCAATTCGTTGCAGGGACTAACAGGGAGCAGGACACTGCGCAATGGGGAGATGATTGTGCGAGTTGGGAACGGCACTAAGATATCTGCAAAAGCAATAGGCACCTACATGCTTAAACTACCCTCTGGGGAAGTCTTGGAACTTAAAAATTGTTTATATTTTCCTTCATGTATAAAGAATTTGATTTCTATCTCTACGCTTTTACGAGATGGGCACTCAGTATTGTTTGACAAAATGAGTTGCACTTTATACTTGAACGGTCGTATGATCTCACATGGTAATATGATAGAGGGACTTTTTCACCTAGAGACAAGTAGTGGATTGCACTGTATTGAAAGCGGGAATACCTCAAAACCCAAAAGGGCTAGCGAAAAAGTTAACCGAGAAAAGATGTGGCATCTTAAACTTGGACATGTAAACCTTGATAAGATTCGCAACATGTCGAAAGACAGATATTTCCGCCCATTAGGTAATGACCAAATGGGTACTTGTGAATGTTGCTTGAAAGGGAAGATGACCAAATCTCCGTTCACTGGGAAGGGAGAGCGTGCCACTGAAATTCTAGGGTTAATCCACACTGACATATGTGGACCTATGTCTACTACGTCGAGAGGAGGCTTCTCTTACTATATCACATTCACCGACGATCACTCTCGGTTTGGCTATGTGTATCTTATGAAGTACAAGTCAGAATCCTTTGAAAAGTTCAAAGAATTCAAGAATGAAGTTGAGAAGCAAACTGGGAAGCAGATAAAGATCCTAAGATCAGATCGAGGGGGAGAGTATCTAAGCAACGAGTTCCTAGATTATCTCAAAGAGTGTGGAATAATATCACAGTGGACTCCACTGGGAACTCCACAACTTAATGGAGTTTCTGAAAGGAGAAATCGAACCTTGATGAACATGGTTCGTTCTATGATGAGTTCCCCAGATCTACCAGTAGCATTCTGGGGATATGCTCTATATACAGCAGCTTACTTGCTTAATAGAGTACCTTCCAAGTCAGTTTCACATATGCCCTATGAGATATGGCATGGAAGAAAGCCAAGTCTTAATCATATTAAGATTTGGGGTTGTGAAGCATATGTCAAGAAGCTTGAAGTTGCTAAGCTTGAAGCGAGATCAGTTAGGTGCTATTTTGTGGGATATCCTAGAGAAACTATGGGATATGAGTTCTACCATCCTGACGACCAGAAAGTCTTTGTCGCCAGAACTGCTAAGTTTCTAGAGGACGAATTTGTTCTCAAAGGAACTACAAGTAAAATGATGGAGATTAATGAGATTAATGATGAACCACAAACAAGCACTCGACAAGTTGACAACCCTGTTCCCGAACCCTTAGCTCCACGTAGATCAGAACGGGTCAGCCGGCCACCTCAGAGGTATGGCTTGGATAATGACTTTGGGGAATTGCACATTCTAGGTGACAATGACACAAATGAGGACCCTAGAGACTACACTGAAGCAATGTCCGACATTGATTCAAAGAGTTGGCAAGAGGCCATGAAATCCGAGATGGATTCCATGTATCAAAATCAGGTCTGGACTCTTGTAGACCCTCCAGAAGGTATAGTACCTGTTGGAAACAAATGGGTATTTAAGAGGAAGATAGGCGTTGATGGAAACGTGGAGACTTATAAGGCTAGACTAGTAGCCAAAGGTTACAGGCAAAGAGAAGGGATTGACTATGAAGAAACTTTCTCTCCTGTAGCCATGATTAAGTCCATTCGGATTTTGCTTGCTATAGCTGCGTACCATGATTATGAGATATGGCAAATGGACGTGAAGACGGCCTTTCTGAATGGCTACCTAGAGGAAGAGCTCTATATGACTCAACCCGAAGGTTTCGTGTCCAAGTCTGAAAAGACTAAGGTATGTAAGCTTCAGAGGTCCATTTATGGACTTAAGCAAGCCTCCAGGAGCTGGAATATTCGTTTTGACACTGAAATCAAATCGTTTGGCTTTACTCAAAACGAAGACGACAATTGTGTTTATCAAAAGGTCGTTGGGGATGCAGTTGTATTCTTAATGTTATATGTAGATGACATATTACTATTCGGGAATGACACTGCAGTACTTTCTTCTGTAAAAGTGTGGTTGTCCAAAACCTTCCACATGAAAGATTTGGGAGATGCATCTTATGTGCTTGGGATAAAGCTCTATCGTGATAGATCTAGAAAATTAATTGGATTATCCCAATCTATGTACATAGATAAGGTGCTAAGTAGGTTCCAGATGGAACAATCTAAGAAAGGTTTTCTTCCTGTCAGACATGGAATTCACCTTTCTAAGTCCATGGAACCTAAAACTCCTGAAGAAATACGGCAGATGAGTGCTATTCCTTATGCTTCCGCCATAGGAAGTCTCATGTATGCCATGATATGCACAAGGCCTAATATCGCATATGCTGTGAGCATTACTAGTCGATATCAATCTAACCCAGGATCAGAACACTGGGCAGCTGTCAAGACGGTCCTTAAGTACTTAAGAAGAACTAAGGACATGTTCCTCGTTTACGGAGGAGCGACAGAGTTGCGAGTAGAAACCTATACAGACGCAGATTTCCAATCTGACGTCGACGATAGAAGTTCCAACTCCGGATATGTGTTCACTCTGAATGGTGGGGCTGTCAGCTGGAAAAGCAAGAAACAATCTGTAATTGCTGATTCCACGACAGAGGCTGAATATGTCGCTGCAGCTGAAGCCGGCAAAGAAGCGTTCTGGATGAAGAAGTTCATTACTAAACTTGGAGTGGTTCCAACCATTACATCACCAGTAACTTTGCACTGTGATAATAGTGGGGCAATAGCTCAAGCCAAGGAACCCAGGGCTCATCAAAAGAACAAGCATTTTGACAGACCCTTTAATATCATTAGAAGATATGTTGCCGAGGGGAAAGTCAACATCCTCAAGGTTGCCTCAGTCGATAACGTAGCAGATCCACTGACGAAGCCAATGTCTCAAATCCAACTTGACCGCCATATGGAAAAGATGGGTATTAGATACATGGGAAGGTGGCTTTGAGTGCAAGTGGGAGATTGTTGGAAGTATGCCCACAAAGCCACTCATTTGATGTAATAGCTTTTGGAATACTTATTGTATTAGACTATTATATGTTTAATGAAGGGCAAAGCTTATTGTTAGTCACTATTTATTGTATCATGTGTTTAAGCAATAAGGGAATCCAAGGAATATATTTAATCTAAGAGAGAAGTGATCTAAGTAAGTTAGATTAACAAGACATTTCTCTTATGAACATTCCTAAAACGTTCCTAGCCATAGGATTGCCAATTGGGCATTGACAATCCACTAAGGTTAGTATGTGTTATGTTAACTCAAGTGTGAGTATGACTAGCCTCAAGTCATTTAGTGTTGGACACTGAGACAAACACATAGGTGCTCAAAAGGTAATCGAGTACACTGAACAACGATCAAAAGAGAGTTCGAACATACATGTCATGTAAGAACTCGTAAGTTGCAATATGCAAAGTAGTCCTTTGACCTGAGGCATCATTGATGTCTAATGGTTAGGTCTTTGATCTTTGATTATGTCAAAGGCATTCCATTGAGAGTGTCAACGACATTGTTGGGGTCAAGCTATCTAGTCATGTAGGCATGTGAATGCACAACAAGGGATCTCTAACCTTCCATAGTGGAAGGTGAATACTCTGAGATATGATTCGAGAGTCTTTGGCCAAAGCATACGAATATGATTTAGGAAGCATGTTCCAAATCATATTCAATTGATTCATATAGAGAAGTATCACATTGGATAGTAGACATGAAACAAACTATCACTCAAACAATGTGATCAAGAGTATTGTATTAGAGAAGGACCGTATTGCATTGTAATTGTAACTGGATAGGTTCTCCAACCACTTCTACTTAGCTTGGGTAGCCATGACATACTGCTAGGTGTCACTCATTGTTTGTGGAAGCCCTGAGGATTAGCAAACACTAATCTTCATCAAAGGGAGAATTGAAATGTAGTTTCAATTCACAATCGATCGTTAAGAGTAACAATCGCCCACTGCCTCGCTAATTGGAACCTAATGGATCGTACACCGAGTAAGGGTGAAAGTGAAGAAATATAAATGAGATGGATAAGCAATTAAATAGTTTAATTGAGAATGGTCAAGATTAATTAATTAGTTAATTAATCTTACGAAAGGTTCGTATTGGGCTTTTAAGTTGGTTTTGGGTTTCGGGGCCCAAAATGGTTTTTGGTCCACAAGGCCCATTGAGTTTAGGTTGTGTGACAACTAAAACTAAATGGAAATTAACCCAAAAACAAAGTCAAAACCGGCCTAGGGTGAGGGTTATCAAACTTGGGTTAATTGCAAGTTTGCCACTCACATGTGAGGTGGTATAAAAGCATCTTTATAGCTTTTACCTCATTAGGGTTTTCTTGAGACAAAGAAGAGAAATATTTTCTCTCTTTTTCTCCATAGAGGCCGGCCACTTAGGGGAGGGATAGCTAGCAATCTTTCTTCCTCTAAGTCATCCATTTCATCTTCATACCTCATCCTTGGTGTGGAGACTTAGAGACACCAAACCTTTGGTGTTTTTGGAGATCCTTTCCTCACATCCTCAAGGAGAAAATGAGTAACAAAAGGAAGTAAATCACAAGGAAGATCCAAGGAGCTAGGAGGTGACTTGAAGGCCCTCCACTTGGGTGAATCCCTTGTGTAAACAAGGATGAGCTTCAAGGGTAATGAATCTCAAAATCCTTTCTTCTCTTTAATGTTGTTAAAGAGTCTTATGATTCACCATTCACTAGGCTTTGAAAGTCATGGGTTTTAGAATTGTTTTTGAATGCATGCCTACTTTAAAATGTTATTAGTTTGCATATGTGTTCAAATGTTCTCACATGTTCTTAGCTAGGACAAAATTTTTCCTTCAAATAATTACCCAACATACAACCCATATATATATATATATATATAACCTTTTTTTTTATTTTTTATTATTTTTATAAGGGGTATTACACTCAGGGCTCACCACCCTGATTATCCAATCTAATCTATTCGATTGGATAATGCTGGAGAATTCACATCTAAAACTTTTGATAACTATTGCATGTCGCTTGAGGTTGAAGTTAAACATCCAGTACCCCATGTTCACATCCAGAACGGCTTGGCAGAGGCTTTCATTAAGCCCTTACAAATGATTGCTCGATCGTTGGTCATACGTACCAAGCTCCGGATCGCTGCTTGGGGCCATGCAATATTGCACGCAGCAAAGTTGGTCTGCCTGAGGCTTGTTGTGACACAATCATTTAATGCCCTTCAGTTGGTTACCGGATACGAACCCGACCTATCGTATCTGCATGTTTTTGGTTGTGCCGTATATGTGCCGATCTCACCGCCCTTACGTACAAAAATGGGGCCTCAGCGAAGGATGTGAACCTATGTTGGATATGATTCTCCTTCGATTATTCGTTACTTAGAACCTTTGACAGGAGATCTGTTTACCGTTCATTTTGCGAATTGTCACTTTTATGAGACAGTCTTCCTGTCGTTAGGGGGAGATAAGAACGTCAACGTTCCTGATGAACGACGCGAATTATCGTGGATAACTCCCACTTTGTCTCATTTAGATCCCCATACTACTCAGTTTAAAACTGAAGTGCATCGCATATTAGATCTCCAGAGTATAGCTCAGAGCATGCCAGATGCTTTCACCGATATAGCGCGCGTGACAAGATCACACATTCCAGCTGCGAATACGCCTGCAAAGATGGATGTACAAAATGTACGACGGACTGCCCTCCTAGAAGCCCGGGACTCCAATCTTGGTGATCCATGTACATTAGCGGCTAGCCAATCATTTGCCCCTACACAAAAACGTGGCAGACCCCTTGGTTCAAAGGATTCACACCCCCGCAAGAGGAAATCCACGACACAAGGTCCTGAAGAGCCTACCGTGAATCCGACTATCGCTTACTCATTTTATCCAACTCATGAGGAAATTCTAGATTACAGAAGCGTCCTTGAAAAGACGAATCCTTATCCCGAGAATTGTGAGATTTCGGTCTATTATGCTAGCTTAGATGATGTGTGGTGTAGAAATGAGATAATTGTCAACGATACATTAGCATTTGCAGTAGCTACTGAGATCATGTTAAGCGATGACATTGAACCGCGTTCCGTTGATGAATGTCAATGTAGAACTGAATGTCAACGTATGATGTTTGGACCTGTAGCTCCTACTCCTCCAAATGTGAAGCCCGTTGGCTACAAGTGGGTTTTCATTCAGAAACGTAATGAGAAGAACGAGATTGTGCATTACAAAGCTCGTCTTGTTGCACAAGGCTTCTCACAACGCCCCGGGATTGACTATGATGAAACTTATTCACCCGTTATGGATGTGATTACTTTTTGCTACCTTATTAGTTTGGTAGTTTCCGAAAAACTGAGTATGCAGCTGATGGGCGTAGTAATCGCATATCTCTATGGGGATCTTGATACGAAAATTTACATGAAAGTTCCTGAAGGACTTACATTGACTGGTTCAAATATTTCCAAACCTTGGAACACGCTCTCAATTCAACTGAGGCGTTCATTCTACGGTTTGAAACAATCCGGAAGAATGTGGTATAACCGTTTGAGTGAGTATTTGATTAGTCAGGGATATGTGAACAACGAAATATGCCCATGTGTGTTCATAAAGAAGTCATATTCCGGATTTACGATTGTTGCGGTATATGTCGATGACATGAACCTCATCGGAACTCCTGAAGAGCTCGCGAGAACTGCCACGCACCTAAAGTCGAAATTTGAGATGAAAGATCTAGGTAAGACTCGATACTGTCTCGGTTTCGAGATAGAGCATTGTTTGGATGGAATCCTAGTACATTAATCAAACTACACCCAGAAGGTGTTGCGCCGCTTTAATGAGGATAAAGCGAAGCTTTCGAGTACTCTTATGGTCGTTCGTTCGCTAGATGCAAAACGAGATCCCTTCCGTCCGAAGGAGGATGATGAAGAGATTTTGGAGCCTGAAGTGCCTTATCTAAGTGCAATAGGCGCTTTATTGTACTTAGCTCAATGCACTAGACCCGACATCTCCTTCGCTGTTAAACTTTTGGCAAGATACAGTAATGCACCTACATATAGACACTGGACTGGCGTGAAAGACATCTTCCGTTACCTTAAGGGTACTACGGATTTGGGCTTGTTCTATCCCTATGAATCCTCGAATGATGCTACACATTATGTTACTCGAGTTGATTCTCGCCTAGTTGGTTATGCCGACGCAGGATGTGCATTCTCAAACGGGTTATGTCTTTACCATTGAAGGCACCACAATCTCTTGGAGGTCAACTAAACAGACCTTAGTTGCCACTTCGTCTAACCACGCTGAAATTCTCGCCTTACATAAAGCAACTCGGGAATGCTTTTGGTTGAGATCAGTAGTGGGCCATATTTGAAGCTCCTACGATCTTTATCCCGCCGTTGATGTCCCGACGACGATCTTTGAAGACAACGCAACATGCATCGAACAGCTCAAAAAGGGTTACATCAAAAGAGACAACACCAAGCATATTATGTTGAAGTTCTTCTTTTCACATCAACAACAAGAGCATCAGAAGATTGAAGTCACGTAAATCCGTTCACAAGACAATCTGGCCGACCTTTTCACCAAATCATTGCTAAAGACGACGTTTCAGAAGCATGTTTATGGAATTGGTATGCGTAAACTTTCTGAGTTTTAACATTGCTATTTCTCTTTGGAATTGTGTCAAACTCAGAGGGAGTATTCTGAAGATACTTGCTTGACCTTAATGTACTCTTTTTCCCTACGATTAAGAGCATTTTTCCCACTGGGTTTTTGCTACCTAACTAGGTTTTAACGAGGCACCTACCTTGGGTTGGTCATATCCCTGATGACGTCCTGTAGACGTTTATTTTGACTTTGCATTTCTCATGCATTTTTCCTTAGACTATGGATTTTGTGCCTACTCAAGTTTTTACCATAGCCTTAGGGTTTTTTTAGTGAGACTTACTTACTTATGCAAGTTCCTACCTTATTGAGAATAAGCATTGTTCCTTGGAATCAGTGCCAACGAGTCCACTTCCTCAACTTCTACATGATGCTGAATCTACCTTAAGTATTTACACATTCAAGGGGGAGTGTTGTAAACATTCCTAGTTTAGATGTGATTGTGTAAATCCTAGATTAGATTTGATTCTAGTTATCCTTTCCTATTGTATCTTATATTCCTTGGGGAAGAAGGAGTATCTCCTCTCCTCTTTTACTATAAATAAAGGCACAATCTAGGAGGGATAATAACACACACATATTCCCCTACAATTCTACACACACATCTCTTTCTATACTCTTTGACGTCCGTCGCCTTTTAACCTTGTCAGATAAAATAGACCACAACAAAACAATAGTATTTACATTAAAGGGGTGGAGAAGTAGACTAAGCCTCACAATGAAGGAGCCATAATAATGTGGTTCAAATTCACCTTTGACAAGAATTGAATCTAATGCATTTTACTTACAAGTGAAGAGGAATATCATTAAACCGTAGTACTCAGTGACCTAATAGTGATATTATTTTTCTCTATCTGTGAGTGAGAGAATTCATATTCAACTTCTATAGATAATGAATTCGATACTTAATTATTATAGTTGGACAATTATACGGCTTACTAATAGAATTATCTTTGTATAAAAGAATTATTACTCCTAACAAATAAATTAATCAATAATTTTAATTCTCCAGTATATTTAATTTGTTGCATTCTTCAAACTTATGGTCGCGGGTTCATAACTCAATGGTGAAGAACAATTTTTTGGTAGACACTCAATATCTTGTGTTCAATTAATAACACATCATGTACCTAACGACAAATTATGAAAAATACAAGGGAGGTCATATTTTGTAAACAGTATATAATTAATCTCTTCACCAAGGTGAGACCTACGTATATTGTGGATCAAGCCCTTAGCGACTGCCATTCCAGTTATTGATACCGTAGTAAGCAAATCAATGGATACCTTAGATAGCTAAACTCACTCAACGGCTAAAAGTCTAAACTAACAAATCCTAATGTAGTCTTCCTAGTCCTATCCGAAATTTATTTATGGACCCTATAGTTTGATCGCTACGGTCACGCTCACTAAAACTTTACCTCATTTCAATAAGGATAGTGAACAAGTTGTATCAACTATAAGACAGTAAGTTGCTCGATAAATTGAATAGCTGAAAACGAATATGAGAAAATGAGGTAAAGTTTTTTTTCTCTTTTTTAATTACATTCAATTGAATAGCTAAAAACGTGTGACAGTCCGTCCCTGATTTTATAATTATATAAAATTTTTAATAACTGATTTTACGAAATTGCCCTTCGAGGCCGTGAGTCAACTGAGGTTAATTTCAGTATCGTGCCATCTAAGATTTGTTTTCTTGGCATACTCTCGTAGTACTCGTCGCTACGGACGCGTGGGCGCAAGCGGTTCGTGATTTGGAGCTATATCGAAGAAGTTATTAACGTTTGAAGTTGGGGGTATTTTAGTAAATTAAATAAATTCTAGAAAACCCCAGATTTTTGGAGTTAAATCTGGTGTGCCACGTGGATGGCCCAGATTTAAAGGAAAATGGGATGGATGGTGGAGATTAGAAGGAAAGGATGAGAAGGGGAAATAAATGGAGGATTGAGGAGAAGAGAGAGAAAGGAGAGACCAATCAGAAAGAAAAGAAAGGAGGGAAAGGAGAGAGGGGGAGAAGGAGGAACCGGCCGGGTTCCCCTTCGACCCGTATGACCCGATCTCGACCCGGAACAAATTCCGGTGATTTTCACCCTTTTTCCGACGAATTGAGCCTAGCCACCACTCCCAAACATCATCTAGACCTTCCCTCTTCCTATTACACCTCAAATTTCAAGATATTTAGCCTTGATTTTGGACAAAACCGTGCAAAAGGGGGCGCACGGGTTGGGTGTCTTTCTGTCACGATTTGAAGCTATCTCTTCCAACTAATACCACCCATGGCATCCTCTTGAGGTCTAGAACAAAGCCCAAACAAGTTTGGAGGCGTTGGAACAAGTTTGGAGGTCGAATCGGAACACACCAATTCGAGGGTTTCCGTACGGTTTTGATGAAATTGGAGCCTTTCTTGACCGAATTGGACTTGGTCACAGGTATGAAAGTTGTTCTACTCTTTGAGATCTTCAATTCTGAAAATTTTGGTAATTTTTTGGAGAAAGTTGGATTTTCCGGCGAGCCGGGGCGGCCGACCGCCACCCACGGCGGCGCGTGCGGCGGCGCGTGGCCAGTGAGCCACTAATGATATTTTTAGGCCATAATTCATGTCTTGAATTCAGTTTTGGTGAATGAATGACGTAGATTGATTATTGAACCTAATATCGTTACGATTCGGGGTTAGGTAAAAATATGAATCGACGATCCAACCGTTGGATCGTCACAAAACTTGGATACATGGTAGTACTTAATATTTGAAGAATGTGGAAACTTACGGATTGGGAATCCGATGTATGGATCTTCCCGAATTGGACTTGTAAGTTATAAAATAAAAGGTTAATCGCCACATGGTTTTGGAAATTGGCGGAGATCCAACCGTTGGATCATAACGAAATTTTAGTATGTTGTCCTAGAAGCATAATGTGAATCTTGAGAAGTTACGGATTGGAAATCTGAGTTGCAGATCTTTCGGATCGAACTATATAGTGACGTGTTTTATATAAGTTATATATTCTATCGATATGATTTCTGAGGTATGATTTGATGATTGTTCTAGGCGGCGATCGTTGTGACGCCTTGATGGGTTGTGCTAGGGCGTTGTAGGGCGAACTCCAGGTGAGTGGGCTTTTGGTTTTCAGTATATATATATAATTGATTGATTTCCCAGAAATGCGTTTTAAAATGTTTTTACGAAATGAATGCCATGTCGAATGCCATAGATATATTTATATATATATATTTATATATATATATATATATATATATATTTGTGTGATTATATATTGTTGCACCGCGGGCGCCAGGTAAGTCAGGTAAGTATGTATGTGTGTGATGTGATGATTAAGGTGATATCGATGAGATTGTTATATGGCTCATTACCTGCACATCGGGGTTGTGCATGCCTGCGGGCTTAGCCTTCACGTGATCGTTCACCTCCCGCACCGTACGCTCACCTTGGATCCAAGGCAGGTGCCAGCCTGTCGTACAGACCACATTAGGTGGTTCCGACTCGTAGGTGACTTGCGAGACGTCGCTAGCCTTCACGTGATCGTAGCACAGAGCGTATTTACCCAGCTTGATGTACAGACCACATTAGGTGGTTCCGTCATGGGTGCAGGTTACTGATTGTTGATTATTCATGATTGGATTGAGGAGCCATAGATTCAGCCGTACAGGTCACTTGAGGTGACTCCGGCTGATTGATATATATATTGCCGGCATGATTTGAGATGAGATATCGCTTGATTACTTGATGGTATTTGGTATATGTTGATTAATGGTTATGGTTCATTCGGGCATGGCATTGCTTAGTTGATGAGATTGGTTGATTAATGGTTTTCAGTATTAGTACGTATATATATATTTTCTGGGAAGTATACTTGTTTTACAGAGAGGGGTTACAACTTTTATATCAAAATGATTTTGTAAAGCTTTGTTTTTTGCCCACTCACGGTTTGGTTTTGCGCCCCTCCAGGTTCTAGTAGCATAGTTTCGTTATCGACAAGGACTCGTGGCATATCCCAGTTCAGGTGGCTACTTCTGAGGGTATGATCTTTACCCACACTACTGTACTTACTTATGCTCTGACAACGCGTGTGAAATGGGTCCATACCCACTCGCAGCGCATTCTGATATTTAGGTATCTTTAGGTTTAAATTTATTCGCATTCTTCCATATCATCACTTTATGGCTTCGTCACCTTCCAGGTGATGGCCAGCACAGCTCGATTCGGAGTCCTAGTGGACATTCCGGGTTGGGGTGTGTCAAAACGAATATGAGAAAATTTAACCGAAAAAAAAAAAAATCTGACGTTCCAAAATTAAATCCAGCAACAAAAACAATATAAAAATATTTAAATCAAAATTCACCTAAAAACTCTATAAATACTTAAGTATTTGTTCAAATATCCACAATGTTGGAACTAAAATTCCACACCACCCTAAATGGTAGAGAATGTTAGATCGGCCACCTGCATAAAAGAATAAACAACCGTAGTTAGACTAAGGTACTAGTGTAGTACCGGTCAAATCTCCGCAGGTCAAGTTAGTATAAAGTATTAGAACTCAAGTAGTTGGCTAGAGAGCAAAGTATAGGTATGAAAGCGTTACCAAAGATATCCCCTAGGTCGGGTGCCTTTGTACTAGCTTGGAGAGAGTCTTTGTAGGATATAGAATCTGTATTAACTAGGAGAATCCTAGATGATATCTAGCATAAGATATTTCTTGCTATTAGGATTTTGATTATTTGCAGCTCCCGCTAATCTTTAGATTGTACATTTTAGGAATTTCTAAGAATATATGAAACTAATCTGATCTCCAGTTGAACAAGGTTTTTGTGTCTTGTGGAGCAAGCATGGTCAATTTGAACGAGGTTTGCGAACCTCACTCACCATTCTGAAGCCCAACAGAGTGGTGGCACCATTGGTCCGTTTAAGTGGCTTTATCTAATCGATGTCGTTAAGTCCATGACTGGACTTTTGAAGTACTTGTATTTCGATCCATCTTACTCCGTCCTCGGAAAATTCATGGCCACACATAAAAAATTCACTTTCCTCATACTATTCCTCCATCTTTTCTTTCTACCCACTTCCAAAATTATTTCATCCCATTTCCATGACTTTCATGTTTCATGTGGTGCATATATGTATGAACTTGTGTTAAGAATGGGATAAGTTCTCTGATTTTTCATTATTTATTAGAATTTAAAATTTTTGGGTTAAAATGTTCTTAAAAATAAATTATGATAGTTTACCTAAATTTTATTTTAAAAATGGAATTCTTTCCGTTCAGATGATCCGTGCTCTGCCTTTCACCATACGAGATAGAATAAACATTTATAATGGGGGAGAGTAGAACCCCAATATTATTGTCGTAGCTATACTTAGTACTTTATCTATTAAATAAAAATGATTTTTATTCATTATCTTGGGCGGATAGCAGGAATCGAACTTTTGTCTTCTCCTTGGCAAAGAGAAATTTTATCATTTGACTACATTTGTTACTCAATAGTTTCTGTCAATACTTACAACAAAGAAAGAATAACTCAATTTACCCTTTTTGTGGTTTCAACATTTCCTCCATATCAAATTTGGCCTGAAATCTTTCTTTAGATAGAGGAGCTTGATCCATATGCGCTATTCCCTAATTGAAGCAATTTAAAAGTTGAAGCAAGTTGAAAAGCTTTACACATGAGTTTGTTTGTAAGAATCGTCATAATTACTAAAGAAGAAAAACTGTTTCAAAATTTTTTGAACTTTAGATTTTTAAATTTTATGCCACCCTATTGTACATGATGTCATAAGCATAGGCAATTTTTTTTTTCCTACGTGGAATTGATGATCTCGACAATCTGAACACAACACACACCTAAAATTAAGAATTTTGTTATGAATTCCCCTCAGTCGTGAGTCGTGACGCGGTCAAACCGACTTCAATTGCTTTTGCATGCGTAACCAACAGCAGTTGGCTCATAAATGTGAACGGCGGCTCCGTACCGACGTAACGCTGGCATTAAACCGCCATCAGCACCACCATCTTTCATATCCACGCAGGACAGAAAGCAAACCGCGTGGGACATGAGACGAGATTGAACAACACAACCTAATTCATACTTCGTATTAAATTAATTAATTAATTAACTACCGTTAATTACTTTTCTTTATGAATGAGGAATAATTTGTGGTCAACTTACTGTTTCGGATATGTTCTGCTGAATTTGCTCAGCCGAGTTGAATTAAACCAAGAAAATAGGTAGAAAAATAGTCCTGTCCTTTTCATCCCTGTTCCATCTGTCGTTCCATCTTTCGTTCCAGACACGCCTCTCTCTCTCTCTCTCTCTCTCTCTCTCTCGAGATTCCATTTCTTTGTCTTACGGTCCACCACTCCTTTCACTTCAAATTCTGATATGGGTTTGTCTCTTTTTCCAATTTCCAACTGGGTTTTCCATTTTTTGCTTCATTTCCTTCAGTTTCCATCCAACTGAGTTTTCCTCTCTCTCTCTCTCTCTCTCTCTCTCTCTCTCTCTATATATATTCCAACTGGGTCTTCTCTTTAATGAGGTCAAGCTACCATTTTTTCAACTCCACATATCCCATTTGATTTGAGGTCTCGAGGCTGCTGATTTTGTGTAGACCTTGCAACGCAAGGAATAAAGAAATGAAGTGTTTCTTTCCCTTCAAGGAAAAAAGCAAGAGCAAAAGAGAAGTATCGCAATCCGCTCCAGAATTGAGAAACAAAAGCAATTCAAGCAATCCGGTTTTGGATCGCGCGACAAAATCTTCGAGTTCATTGCCATCTCCAAAGAGCATACCAGAATTGTACAAAGAAAAGGAGCATAATTTGAGAGTTTTCTCCTTCCAAGAGCTGAGGGAAGCAACAAATGGTTTCAGCAGGTCGCTTAAGCTCGGGGAAGGAGGTTTTGGGAGGGTTTATAAAGGAGCAATCAGGCCTTCCGATGGAGGAACGGGCAGTCCGATTTGGGTTGCCATCAAGAAGTTAAACGCTCATAGTTTACAGGTTCTAAAAATATTTCTTCAATAAATATAATTTTCATTTAAGTTTCACATTTTACCGCCATTATATTTCTCTCACATCTTGTTTAACTTATTAACTTTTCTCAAACAGGGCCATAAGCAATGGCTTGCAGAAGTTCAATTTCTTGGCGTCGTAAATCACCCGAATTTGGTAAAACTTCTAGGGTACTGTTGTTTAGATGGAGAGAGAGGGATACAAAGGCTGTTGGTGTATGAATTTATGCCTAATAGAAGCTTAGAAGGTCATCTTTTCAACAGAGCCTTGCCTGCATTGCCTTGGATGACAAGATTAAAGATAATGCTTGGTGCTGCTCAAGGATTGGCTTATCTACACAAGGGACTCGAAGTCCAGGTGCATATACTTTCTGTGCATTTGATCTGATTTGACTATGCTGTTGCTTGCCTTTTTTTTTGCGCAACTTAAACTTCGATATTGTTTGAACATGGGGCTCCTCTTTGCCAACCTTTTGGGTTTGGATATGTTAATTTAACCAGCGGAGGATTTGAAAACTGTGAGTCGCGACTGCACATTTTGATGATGCGTTTATTTACTGTCATCTAATTACAAGCTGTTGTCTCTGCTTTCGGAACTTAAAGACTAGTGCTGGTACAGTTATAGGAAATATGAAGACTAGTGCTGCTAGATTCAAGTCGTTTCAGAGGAAACAAAAATGCCCGTCACTATAAAATGTGTAGAAAACATGTAGTATGGACTATTGCTGTTAAATGAAAACCAAGAAAATTCACTGCTAGATTTGAGTCATTTCAAGGGAAACAAAAAATTCTCACCACTAGAAACTGTGCAGATGCTTTCCTTTTCTTTAATGGTGGTGGTGCAAAGCTTCACTTGTAGGTTTAAATAAAAATTCTCGTCTTCTGATTTTACTTCTTGCAATCCAAATGTTGCAGAATTCGTTTGTAAATGCGTAGGATAAACCTGCTGACCGGTCACATGATGATTTTATACTTTGTAGAAGACAAGGTCTTATTAATACATGTATTGAACCATGTTTTATTGCATTATATGGACAGGTAATATATCGAGATTTCAAATCTTCAAATGTGCTCTTGGATGAGGAATTCAGGCCAAAGCTCTCAGACTTCGGGCTTGCTAGAGAAGGACCAACGGGTGACTGTTCTCATGTATCAACCTCGGTAAGTAGAGTAGTCACTAGTCATAGACAATTTATTTGAGTGTGTTTCCCATTGTGTGTAAAATTAGGGTCTAGAGTCCCAAAACTGACCCTCATAATTCTGGGACACGTTATACCAGCTACATATATAGTGGCATCTTTACAGGTTGCATTAGCAGCTTATTCTGTGACTCGTATGACATATCATGTCAAAAGCATCCTTAGTTCCACCCAAGTTAGTTGTCCCAGTACATTTCATAGTATAGAGTATAGTCCCAATTTTTTTCAAGATACGACACAAGTTCTTTACACCTTAGTTTCATTTGAATTTTGTTCTGGAACTACTAACGGAATTCTGTTGTGCGTCGTTTGGAACATCAGCCTGGATTGGGACTGAGTCTGGTCTAGTCTCATGGGGACCGACCCCTATAGAGGGGACTTGTTGTCTATGATTATATTCGACAGTCATTCAATTTAGTAGTCTAGTCCCATTATTATTAAGTTCAAACGTGCGGCAAGACTGTGTTTGTCCATTTTAAATGAATTTACCCTGTATAGTCTCGTTGTCCAAACGCGACCTTGGTTTCCCCATTCAAAGGTGGCCACAATCTTCTTTGAAGTGCATTATGTGTTTGGAAGAAGCATGGATTCGCCGTTTAAATTTTAATTCTCTGTTTATGTTCTAGAATTATCACTTATGCATACTGTATCCATCAGGTGGTGGGGACTTATGGATATGCAGCCCCAGAATATATAAAAACAGGCCATCTTTCAACCAGTAGTGACTTATGGAGTTTTGGTGTGGTACTGTACGAGATCCTAACAGGCAGGCGTGTCTTAGACAAGAACCGCCCCATATCAGAACAGAAGCTTCTTTACTGGGTTAGACAGTTCCCCGCTGACAGTAAAAGGTTCAGCATGGTAATAGATCCCCTACTGAGAGACCAGTATTCTCTTACTGCAGCTCAGAATGTTGCCAAGTTGGCCGACAGCTGTCTGAACAATAACGCAAAGGACCGGCCAACCATGAGTCAGGTGGTAGAGGTGTTGGAGCAAGCTCTACAAGATTCACAAGGGAGCACCAATTCTTTGAAGAGAAGTTTTGAGGTCTCTACATCTAAATTGGCGAAGCGGAAACCCATGTAGAATTGATTGATATAAAGAGAGAGCACTATATATACGTCCTACTTATGTCAGTTATGACTAAGTTCTTTATAAAAGTTCTCAATAGGTTATTATAACATTCTTTTTCCGGGACTTTCAGGCATGAGTCCCAAATTCATCATCCGTAGGATATTGAAGCAGACATTGTTTTTCTTTCTGTAAATATTTAATGGAAGAAGGCAATGTAATATTTTCAAGTCTCCTCTCCTCTGCACGTTTTCTTGTACGCTGCTGCTGCTGCTGTTATCAGTCAGTTAAGAATTTGAAATGAATAATGCTTGGCTACTGAAAGAAGAGAAGCAAGTCTGGCTGAAAATTCAATTAAAAATGGACAAGTGCCTGAACAATTGAAATCGGAAACCATGAGACCAAAGCTTGATCTCTAAGGCTCTATCCAAATTAAGAAAGGTGAGGGGATGTCAAAGAAGAGCGTTGATGTGGTGGGAGATTGTGTGTTTTGTGGGTCGTTGGTGTTTTTTTCTTCAATTGTTTGGGCACATATTCGTTTGTGATTGGGCACTTGTTCATTTCAGTAGAACTTGCTGCTCTTCTTTCTACAAACAAGCATTATTCATTTGAAATAGGCATATTTCCAACAACTCGAGAGCAGAAAAGTCCCGCAAACTCCCCAAAATACTGCAAAAAATCCCAGCCCTACACTAGATTGCATAAAATCCCAAGTTTATGCAACATTTTCCCGCCAAAATTTTCCTTGGGTATGTTAATCGCAAATCCTTTCCACACCAGTTGAGTTGTAGGAATATACCCCCAATTGAAGAATCCTCTATTTGTGAACAGTTTGTATACAATCAGGTTCCCTTTCTCACTTCACATATAATTAACTAAAATGGTTGTGAGTCATGATAAAGTAAATTGAAATGAAATGACAAAAGTATCCCTGAGAAATTCAGCTTACTTGGGTACTTTTTATGTTATTTGATAAATCTTTCGTTTTAATTAATCTACAATTATTTATTAATGATTTATTTATCTTTAAGCTCATTCGTTGGTAAACTGAAGAAACTAGAACTCCTTTAGTACATAGATATGCAAATACTGTATATATATATATATATATATATATATATATATACCCACACAATGTCTCTGCAGAAATCCTTCCAGTGACTTGTTTTGGAGAGGGCCGGGGATTCGTTGGACGAAATCTCAAAGTACGTCCTTCTTAATTATCTCTTTCGATTTTTGGTTCATACTCTTGGACTTTTATTATCATTTTCCTGAAGTTCTGAAACATTTTATTTGTTCTTGTTAGGTTCAATTAATTTCGTGTTCTCGTTTTTCCTAAATTTTGTCATGCATATGAATATGATCATGATCACACCAATATTTCCACTTCAATCTCAATCAATCTTGAGTTCAACTTATTGTGAAAGAAAATAAAAACAGAACTTATCAGCCTTTCAATTCTCACCAAAATTATTAAGTAGCATCTATATCTCCATGCCTCTAGTGTTAAAGGAGTCTTGTCTATGGAAATAATATCTCGGCTTAGGAATTAATACTGTAATCTGATTCCGAATGTATTCGTGATTTGTGGAGATCCTTACTTGTCAAGTATACACGCTTGTATGAACAGAATTATGAAAATTATAATTTCTAAATCTAGCAGGTAGCGTTGTGGCAACATGTCTGTGGAAAAAAAATTGCGAATGCAATCGTGGTCCGATCTTCCTCCTGAACTTCTGTCAATGATAGCAGACCGTCTAGGCCTAATCGAGCTGGTTCGTTTCCGAAGCTATTGCAAGGCTTGGAATTCTGCTTCCTCCGCAGCTTCGGCTAGAATTGAATCTGCACCAGACTTTAAACCTTGGTTTCTACTGTATGGGACTGGGGATGAAAAAATAGATTCTGGTCAGCAATGCAAACTGGTAGCCGATTGTGGCACAAAGTTCAACATGAGCCTTCCGGAACTGGATGGAGCGACTTGCCTTGCGTCACACCAAGGATGGCTTCTTCTATTCAAAGAAGGTCAAAAACAAAAATAGACCTTCCGGAATCCCCTATCTCGAAAGTCTCTGATCATGTTGCAGCGTTTTCATGTCATCCAATTTCCCAAGATTGCACTGTCTCTGTCACTGGTCGTATCAATGATGATGAACTCGAGGTGAATGTACTTCGTCGTGGAGCCAATAAGTGGGTGCAACTCAACATTTGCAGTACTCAAGCCATGATAAGTACAATTGAATGTACTGCTTATAGGACTCACAAACAAAGATTCTACTTTTTAGACCGAAAAGATGGGTTACTCGTTGTACCTATTAGCAAAAGCACAGTAAGCCCGGAGGTTTCTGGTTTTACTGATGCCACAAACACATCGTCCAAGGCTGAAATAGTCGGTGCTCGTAAGACACATTTCAAGAGTACTAACATGAAGAAGAACCTGGGCTTTGCAGATGACGAGGTTGTTTCAATTTCTACTTGTGGGACACAAACGCAAGAAGACGGCAACGATATTTTCATTTATAATGAGACCATTCCTGGTGAATGCAAAAGCCCCAAATACAAGGGGGTATGGATCTACCCCAAGTTTTATCAAATCTGTCCAAAAGATCAGAGTTGGTAATCTGATTCCAGTGCTTCATGATGATCACTTCTTCCTGGAATGGATTACCTTTTTCGTTTCTTGGCATTGCGCTCTTTCTGTTTGATTTCGGTCTGACTTTTTCATGTACTCTATTGCTTTTCTGTTTCTACTTTCTTACTTTCTGGGTTTATTCACTCAAACAATGAATGACTTGAAGGACTTCGCAATTTGGGTTTTCGTCAGATTTTGTTGGCAATCAACTTGGTTAGTGTTCAACCAAAATAATTGCAGCATTCTTTTGGTCTGTGCCGTTGTATGCACATATACATATATATATATAAAGCCACAACCATAGTATGTAAATTGTAGCTATGGTCCCTTAATTTTAACTCAATTGGAGCAATGGTCCCTCAACTAAAAATCCATTACCATTGGTCCCTCAACTTATCAAAACGTGCAGCTATGGTCCCTCAACTAAAAATTCATTACCATTGGTCCCTCAATTTTAATTCAACTGGAGAAATGGTTCCTTAACTTTAACCAAATTGTAGCAATGGTCATTCCAATGTAACTCGTTTTGACAAAATTTTTGACATAGTTGACAAAAAGAACCATAATTATACACTTTGATGAGTTGAGGGACCCTAATTGTATAAATGGTCATTCCAATATAACTTATTTTGACAAAATTTATGAAAAGGACTATAGCTACACATTTTGATAAGTTGAGGGACCAATGGTAATGGATTTTTAGTTGAGGGACCATTGCTCCAATTTGATTAAAGTTGAGGGACCATTCGTACAATTTACTCTTTTTCTTTTGTTCACTTTTGCAGTCTCCAAATGAGAAGCGTCATTCGAGTTTTTAGTACTTCGAGTTTGTAGTCTCTCTCTGTTAGAGTTTGTAGTTTCAGGTTTGCCCTTTGGTGGTGATTCTCGGTTCATAGAGCCAGACAGGAAACATATTTAGTACTTACACCGTAAATATGAAAACCAAAACCACAGCTATATATAGAGTTCGAGGCTACTTCAAACTAGTGCAGGGAACAATGAGATTTCGCTCTCATTAATACCACAGAGAATGTTACTTGTACTTTAAGTTTGTGACTTGTATATATTGTACTCTACTTCATATCAATAAAATCATTCAGTTAAAACTTTTTACATGATATCAATCGTTTAGGTTATTTTTCTTTGCGTAACTTCTCCTCTCTCGGGACCTATTGTTGCTCACTTTCTCAAACTCATGGAGTCCAACTATCTTCTCTGGACTTATCATATGAAACCCTTCTTGGTTGGCCATGACTTGTTTCAGTTTGTTGATGAATCGAATGCTGCCCTTGCAGCCACTCTCCCTACCTTCAGTGATGCTCCTGCCAAGCCCAATCTTGCCTATGTCAGTTGGTACAAACAGGATAAGTTGGTGGGCATTTATCTTACCTTTACTCTTTCTGAGTCGATTCTCTCGCTTATCGTCAGCAAACCATCATCCAAGGCTATTTGGGATTGTCTTCATGAGAGCAGTTCCACCGTGATCTTTTACCCGGTGGACTGGCGATGGAACATGACCAGATAGCCCAAGCGACTTGCCCCAGGATGTGCCAGCCTGAGGGAGAGGCCTGACACGAGTTGCCAGCCTGAGAGACCGAAGGCAAAGTGACGCAAGGCTGACGTCACCCAGACGTCAGCCACTTTTTTATTGTTGGAAAATGGCCTGCAAGGGCTAGGTTTCTTCTCCGGATTCTGGAATGGATTCAAATTGAGCAAGAGCTCTAGAACCCACAAACTTGCTGGAGTTTACTCCGAGGAGGTAACCAAAAACTGGGTTCGAGTTTCAGATCTTGAAGCTCTCGGCTTTAATGGTGGTTTACACCATGATGGTCCGATGACGCATGCAACGGTATAGCTAGGATCCTTTAGTCCCAGAGATTAAGGTTTCATGGTTTTGGAGTTTGATTTGTTTAATTTTCGAAGAGGAAAGTGGGTGAGAGCTCTTAGAGCTCTAGAGAAAGTGAAAGTGTCGAGAGCTTAGAGAGAGAGAGAGGAACTTCAGAAAAATGGAGAGAAGTGAGAAAGATGAGTGGAAAGAGAGGGAGTGACGTGAGGGAGTGAAGAGTGCACGGGAAATTCCAAGCAAGTTGCAAAAAATACTATTACTTTATTTACCTATTGCCAGGGCTATTCAAGTGTAGGGGTGGAGATGCAAAAGGCAATTACTATTCATTAAAGGCAATTACTATTCACTAGGTGGATTAAATAGTGGATAACCCTGGGGGGACTTTCCCATGGTGGAACTGCTCTGAGTGCTTCTCTCAGGATTCTACGACTAATGCTACTAATCTTTGATTTCAGCTGCTTGATATTTCCAAGGGTACTAATTTCATCTATGTATACCTTCGGCATGCCAAATCTCTGTTCGACAACCTTTCTGCTATTAACCGCCCTATCTCTTAGGAAGTTTTGGTGACTACTGCATTGAAGGGGCTTGGTAGCGACTGTGGATGCAAATTTCCACTGTCTTCTCCTTTGACGAAAATGCACCTGCAAAATAATAACACCTAAGATTAAGGCCAAAAGCCTCACGCGCTGACGATAAATTAGGGGGGGCTTTGGCTGAAGAATCTCCAATGCCAAAGTTAGAATTTTGAAAAGAATGTGTTTAGGAGTTTGTGGGTAGCAAAATGGCTTAGCTTTTTAGTAGGAGAATAAGGCTATTTATAGGGGAGTGACCGGCCCTATTTGGAGAATAAGGGCCGGCCATATATGCTCAAATTGTGAGTATAATTGCAAAGATATTATGTGAAATAATATCTTGCATTTAACTTTGCAATTAAACGTAAATTGAATAGGAAAATTGGGAGTTACCTTTTGAATAAGGATTTGATGAGGAGTGATGAGAGGGATTTGAATAAATACCATTTTGATCACCTTTGACTCTTCCTTGATTGGGCCGTTATTGTCCATTGCATGCACGTGGGAATCCCGATGTGCCTCGAAGGTAATTTTATCATTTTTACCCAAAGGGCAGCAAGTGTAGAGATCTTCCTTTGATTTAGGAAACGTAAGATTATTTCCTATTTTGATGTAGATTCCCACATTGATCGGAAATTAGATCATTCTAGGAAAGGGAAATAAATCACTTCCAAAGTCTATTTAAGTCTACCTTAAGTAGATGATTAATCAACTTCAGAGAGTAATTTATTCTACCCTACAAGAGAGAAAGCTAGAGGATATTTGTTCCCCCTCCCTTAGCAATCTTCTACACTTGCCTATGCAAAGGACCATCTTTTGTCGTTTTCTTCATCTTCACGCCGCACCAAGGTAAGAAAAAAAAAAATAATTTTCCTTGTCTTCTTAATTTTTGTTGAGGCTTGAAATTTGGCTCAATGAGGGTCGAGGATGTGTGAAAAAATGGTTGGAGAGGTCACGACATGGCTGCTGTTGGCTTGGTGCCGCGGTGGCTCGGCCTGGGCCGAGGTCTGAGTGTAGCGGTGTGGGTCGCTAAGGCGAGCTGGGGCTCGACTTGGGTCAGGAACTTCTTGGCTTGAGCCTAGGCTGTGAGGCTCTGATCTTTGGGCCGCTGGGCTTGGGCCCATGTGGGAGAGATGAGAGAGAGAGGCGCAGAGGCTCCAGCCCTTTTTTTTGGATTGGGCCATAAGGCCTTTGGGCCGAGAGAGAGATGAGAGCCAGCGCGGGATGAGCTCCCTTGACTGTTGTCCTTGGGCCATGGGGCTTAATGCAATTTTTTTTTTGTGCAACTATCTAAATGATTCTTCCTTATATCATTGTAGAATTTCTTTGAGTATGTCTTCTTCAAGCCACAAGAATGACGATGGTGTGCTGCTGTTGTAACGCCAAGGTGGGCCTTTGAGTAAAGTGGGCTACTTCAAGGCTGCTTACTTCAAAATTATCTCTAATGACTCATTCAGAGATTTTCTTGAAGCATATAAGCATGTCATTCCATCTAGGGTGCGTGTGAAGCGTGTTAAGGAGGGTGGTAGTCGTAAGCCAAATAGTGGGGCTCGGAGAGCCATCAAATTTCACCCCTATTACTTCGTGTTGGGATTTACTTTTCCTATGCTGCGTTTCTTCCAAGAAGTGCTTTGCTTCATGAAGTGTGCCCCCGCTCAATGTTTTCCAAATTCGGTTTGTGTGATGGTGGCACTCCTTAATTTAAGCCAATTCTTTGACTTGGATATGACCGTCAACGAATTTTGGTACTTCTTTGACATAGGCCATATTGATGGAGTTAGGCAGGTGCGATCCCACCATAGGCTCTTTGATCATTCGAGCAAGAGAGATCACGACTGGACCAAGGAGACTTTGGAGATAAATGGGAAGTGGGAGTTTGATTCTTTCCCTGAGCTGCACGTTTCGATGATTTTCATCATCGGTAGACTGCTTTGTGATTTTCCCGAGTTGCTTTCTGATTTGTTGATTGTCATCCTCTACTTATGTAGATTCAGAATTTGGCTCAACTCACAAGACTTCTTTAGATATGAAGAAAGTGCATGTTGCTTTAGGTATCCCTACTGAGTACCATGAGTGGCGTTGGATGCTTAGTCATCTTCGCTAGGAGAAAGGTGGGCTGCCCCCGAGATCGGAGATAAAGTGGATCAAGGTGGAGGCATTAGCTTGGCCAATCGCTATCGTGGAGCCTGCTATAAATGAAGGTGGAAACAAGAAATCTTCCATGCCTGTTCAAGAGATGTCGGTGGAGAAAAATGGAAGGCTTCATCTACTGCTCGTGAGGGTTTGCCTGCTGCCGGTAGGTTTGTAATTGACTTGACTTCTTCTAAGGGGAAGAAAGATGAGGCCGCTAGATCTGAGCTAGTGACACATGCCAGGCCAAAGGTATCTAGTACGATTGTAGATATGATTGTTCATCCTAAAGGTTCCGTTGTGCCCCTAAAGTCGAAATCTATGCCAATACGTCCTTTAAGAGCTAAGAATGGTTCCTATTCGGAGAGGCTTGTTACTAAACGATAAGGTGGACTCTGCTGCTAAAGTGGTGCTTAGGCCTATTCTTGTTGCTACTGAGATTGGTTCACCTGTTGAGAATAGAAGACTGTTCATGTGGGCAGTTGTGAGAAATCCACCAAGCCTGTTTCTGGAGAGGCTGCTGAGATCTATGCGCTTTTGAAGCCATATCTACTTGAAGACAAGGATGTGTGTGCCAAGCTTGTTGATGGTGTTAGAAGGGTTGTTTGCCTAAGTTCATTTGCAAAGCATGCGACCCAATATAGAAAGAATGCTCTGCTTACTATGATGCAGAAAATGGTGATTCTGGCAGCCGAGTTTATGCTCATTGACCAAGAGGATACCAAGGTTGCCAAGGAGATGGCAAAAACTATGGCAGCTGAAGCTTATTCTTCCGTCGAAAAGATCAAAAGGTTGGAGTTTGAGCTCATTGCTTTGAATGGGTCTAACATCTTTGCCCCCACTTCTTTGCAGCTTGAGACTACTTGCCAGAAGATCGTTGCCTTGAAGACTAGGCTTGACGCGATCCAAGTTAAATATGAAAGTGCAGAGAAGGAGATTGGATGTTACATACCTCAGATTCAAGATCTTAAGCGTGCCATTTCTGAGCTTCGTTTTCCTGCTTATGCAAAGGATGAAGAGTTGATTGCTGCTTAATCAAGTGATTCACTTCAAAAAGGTCGTTAATAGGCTTGAACCCCAAGTGTTAGAACTCCAAGGTTCACTTAAGATTAATGAAAGTCTAAACAGGGAGGTGGATGAGCTGCAGTGCGTTCGTGTAGGTCTGCGCGAGGAGAACGAGCAACTGAAGGGTGAAAAGGCAGGGCTCGAAGCTTCGTTTGTTTAGAGTTAGGCCGATTTCTACAAGCTGGGTTATGTAGATCATTTCTTTGGTAATCCGTCTGACTTTTAGTTTGCTGGGAAAGACTTCGAGACCTTTTCTATTTCTCTGGAAAACTTGCTTGCTTTTATTTTGAGGCTTCCATTCGTGAAGTAGTCGAAGAAGTTGGTGCCCAAGCTGGGGTAGCCGATGGTGAAGCGGTGGATGATACCGCTGCTGAAGATGTGGCGACCGAGTAGTCGTGAGATGTCCAAGCTACTGAAGAGTAGTCTTCTAGGTAGCCTTTAGGATTTTCTTTATTTTCCTTCTTGTTTTTTTGCTTTGCTTGAACTCCATTGGCCTTTGCTATTTGTTTATCAATTTTGCTAGAAAATTTAATAAACTTGGTTCCTTCATTTTTCTTCATCTTTGCTTTTTTTGTTTATGCCCAACTTTTGACCTTTAGACCAGCGGCATACATGTTGCTTTTCTATAAGTAGACAGACCCACGTAGGCTATGCATTTGTAGGTGTTGGTGTAAAACTGTTGCAAAGTTGTTAGCCATAAGGTCGGCAGCCGGACGCTTTGTGTACAGAAGCAGACGAGTCTGCATGACCACTTGGGTGTTAACCTTGGCTTTCTTTAATCCTTTAAGTAGTGTGGCTTGCATCACAACATACTAAAGATTTTTGGGTCATGAAATTCGTTAACCTTTCATATGAAAAGTACGCGATTGTATGGAATTTCGTAAGCAGAGGTTTGGGAGAACTCTTTGCACCTTACGTAATTTGCATCTTCCGTCTTTGAGGCCCGGTTCCCTATGGATTAGGCCAAGAGACCAAAAATCCTTCAGTTAGCTAAGCCTTGAAAATGACCAATGTGGCCACTTTTAGGAATCCCGACGCAAGCCATCATGCACCTAGTTATACCACGACAGCCCGACTCATCCACGTCTAGATATTCGGAGTGTATAGTTTATCCTCCCGCATCGGAGAGCGAACCCATGTAGGTGTCGGGGGATTGGTTTACCCTCTCGCATTGAAAAGCATGGTTGGTCCTTAAAGGGGTGCAATTCTTACGACAAGTCCCTAAGAATGGCACAGTTTTTTTTTTTTGAAGTGCATGAGTGATCAGTTGTTGTAAGCATGCAGCTGAGCCAAGTTAAAAATTACTTACGAATTCCTCATTGAAAAATGAGTGAAACGAACGAAAACTTAGTTGTAAGGTAAGAACTGCATAACAATTGTATAGTCCTCGGCTTGCGAAGTGGTGCCCGTCGAGCTACTTGAGTCTTTATGCTTTAATGTAGCGAGAGGTCACGCATGGTACTTCCTCAGATTGTACGTGTTCCACTATTTTTCGATCTCTTTGTCGTTCATGGTGGCAAGGGTGTAGCTACCCTTACCGCATACTATGCTGATCTTATATGGACCTTCCTAGATAGGATCCATCCTTTTGGAGCCTTCTCTGTGGGCAGTGATGAAGGCTTTTCTTAGGACTAGATCTCTAGGCTGGAACTGCCTGATCTTGGCCCTTTTGTTGTAGCTGGAGAGGAACTGCTGCTGTTAGGCTACGATGCGGGTGACGACCTTTTTGCGTTTCTCCTCTGCTAGATTTAAGTTTCTGGCCATCTCATTTTTGTTCTGCTCGATGCTTGGCAGTAGAGTGCTAATACTTGGCACAATGACATTGGAAGGAATGATTGCTTCTGAACCAAATGCCAAAAAGAAAAGTCTCATCGGTTGCTCGTCATTTGGTTGTGCATTACGGCCATAAACATCAGGAAAGTTCGTCTGGCCATTTTCCCTTCTTGTCGGAGAGGGATTTCTTGAGGCAGTCGAGAATCATCTTGTTGGATGTTTTGGCTTGTCCATTGCCTTAGGGATACCTTGGTGTGGGCATGTGCTGCTTGATGCCATATTTTTTGAAGAACATCGCTAGATCTTTGCCTACGAATTGTGGGCTGTTGTTTGTGACGATGGATTGAGGGATGCCAAATCGGCAAATGATGTTCCTCTATATAAAACACTCTATGTCTGTTTGAGTTGTGGTTTTCGTGGGTCAGTTGCCATGATTATCATGCCTCTGCCTCTCAATAGCAGGCGTCATTAGCCCTACCAAGTCAATTGCCCGTTGCATGAACGACCAATGACTTGTCTGTGTGTGTAGTTTGTTGACATGCATTGCTGGTATCGACTTGTAGCATTGACAACGGTCGCACTTTTGTACTAACTCCTTAGCGTCTTAATGCATAGTAGGCTAGTAGTAACCTGCGTTAAGAGCCATCTGTGTTAAAGATCAGCCTCCGGAATGATTCCACAAAGGCATTCGTGGATTAAACTTAGAACCTTTAGGTCTTCGGGAGACGCTAGGCAATAGAGATGTGCTCTAGTGTAGGATATTCGGACGAGAATGCCGTTCTACATGTAGTAAATGCTGCTTTGTTTGGAGCTTTCTAGACTCCAATATTTCCATAGGGAGAATGCCATTGACCAGGTAGTCTATAAGGGAATCTTGCCAGTTTGGAGTTGTACTAACCTATGACACATCGGCTGCTTGCTCTGCCTCTATGCTTGGTTTGTCTAGATATTCCACCAAAATATAGCGTTTGAGTTGATGGTCGAAGGCAGAGCCTAGGCCGCCGAGTACGTTCGTGTGGGCATTCTCTGCTCGCAGAACTTGAGTAAGGGTGTAAGTCTGAAACGCCTCAAGTTGCTTTCATACCTTCTCTAGGTATTGTGCCATATTCATATGTTTTGTCTTGTACTCTCCAGTAGTCTGACTGGTGATTAGCTGGGAATCATAATGAATTGCAAGCTTTCTCACTACCAATCTTTTGTCATTCTAAGACATGCTAATAGGGCTTTGTACTCAGCTTCATTGTTGGATGCTTTGAAGGCTAGAATGATTGCCTGCTCGAGCATCGAATCGCCACCCCAAGGACTATGCCTGCTCCCGACCCTTTGTAGTTAGATGCACCATTGACGTGCAAATGTCAGAAGTCTCAATCGGGTGAAGCAGGCGTGGCTAGGACGTGCTCGGTTGTCATCGGGGCATCGTTGGGTTGCTCCGTTGCGTGTCTGGGCTAGGTGTGAATTATGTTATGAAGTCAGCCAAGACTTGTGACTTTTTACACCGTGCGAGGTCAGAAAACTAAGCCGTATTGGCCAAGTTCCAACACCCATTTCATTACTTGTTGAGGCGCATATAGACCATATAGGATTGAGCGTAGAAGATACTGAGTCATGACAATGACTGTATGAGCTTGAAAATATGGTCGAAGCTTCCAAGCCGTAACAACTAGCGCCAAAATTAATTTCTTGATCTTCAGATATCTAGTTTCCTCATTGAGAAGAGCTTTAGAACTGTAGAATACCGACAGTTGGGCCCCCAACTCTTTTTGTATGAGGGTAGAGCTCACCACTACTTTACTGCCAAGTAGATGTATAAGTCCTTCATTGCTTTCGGCTTGGATAGTAAGGAAGTTGATGTGAGATACTTCTTCAGGTATTGAAGCTCTTTCACACTCATTATCCCATTTGTCTCGTTATGCCCTCTTGATTGCTTTGAAAAAAGGCTTGCATCAATCGGTAGACTGCGAGAGGAAGCGATTGAGAATGGTTGCTCGTCTGGTCAAGCTTTGGATCTCTTTCAAGGAAGTTGGAGACTTCATCTCTAGGATTTCTCGGACCTGCTGAGGATGTGCTTCGATTCCTCGTTGGGTTATTAGGCACCCTAAGAATCTGCCTGAAGATACTCTGAATGTGCATTTGGCAGGATTGAGCTTCATCTTGTACTTTCTAAGGATGTTGAAAGTTTTCACCAAGTTGCTGATGTGGTTTGATCGCTGCTTGCCCATCACCATGATGTCGTCGGCATAGACCCCCATGGTTACTCCAATTTTCTTCTTGAACATCATGTTTACTCGTCGTTGGTAAGTGGTTCCCACGTTCATGAAGCCAAAAGGCATGACGTTGTAGTAGTAGGTGCCTCGCTCAATAACCAATGCAGATTTCTTTTTATCGGGCTCGTGCATAGCTATTTGGTTGTAGCTCGAGTATGCATCAAAGAAACTGAGCAGCTGGTTCCCAAAAGTTGAATTTATAAGTAGATCGATTTAGGGAACTGGATAAAGATCCTTTGGGCATGGTTTGTTCAGAGTTAAGCCGATTTCTACAAGCTAGTTTACGTAGATCATTTCTTTGGTAGGTTGTTTGACTTTGAGTTTGCTGGGAAAGACTTCAAGACCTTCTTTATTTCTCCGGAAGACTTGCTTGCCTTTATTTTTTAGGCTTCCATTCATGAAGTAGTCGGAGAAGTTGGTGCTTAAGATGGTGCAGCCGGTGGTGGATGATGCCGCTGCTGAAAGCATAACGGCTGCTGAAGGTATGACGACCGAGTAGTCGTGAGATGTCCATGCTGTTGAAGAGTAGTCTTCTAGGTAGCCTTTAGGATTTTCTTTATTTTCCTTGTGGCTTTTTTGCTTTGCTTGAACTCTTTCAGCCTTTACTATTTGTTTATCAATTTTGCTAGAAAATTTAATAAACTTGTTTCCTTCGTTTTTCTTCATCTTTACTTCTTTTGTTTACGCCCAACTTTTGATCTTCAGGCCAGCAGCATACGTGCTGCTTTTTTATAAGCAGACAAGCCACGTAGGCTATGCATCTGTAGGTTTTGGTGTAAAACTGTTGCAAAGTTCTTAACCATAAGGTCGGCAGTCAGACGCCTTGCGTACAGAAGCAGACTAGTCTGCGTGACAACTTCGCTATTAACCTTGGCTTTCTTTAATCCTTTGAGGTGTGTGGCCTGCATCACAACATACTAAAGATTTTTGGGTCATGAAAATCGCAAACTTTTCGTATCAAAAGTAGGCGGTTGTATGGAATTTCGTAAGCAAATGCCTGAGAGAACTCTTTGCTCCTTACGTAACCAATTTCGTGGGTTGCATATCAAGTATCACAATACTTTAGGAATTAGTGTAGATCTAAACGATCAGTATGTGCTTGGCAGAGGTGAAGTTTATTGACTGTGTAGCATGTCAGCAGTGGATAGAGCTTCGTATATGCACGCTAACTGTTAAACCTTTCACAAAAATGTGCGGCTATATAAGTTTAGCACAACTTACTGCTCAAAGGGTAAGCTGTAGACAGTCATCTGGAAACCGTAGGCTACCTTAGTGCACTCAGTAGCAGCTTTAGGGTTCCATGGCAGCTGTCCATAGGGTGTACTGCGTAATGTGCCTCTTTCGTCCCTGAGGCTTGGTTCCCCACAGATTAGGCCAAGAGACCAAAATCCTTCAGTTAGCTAAGCCTTGAAATGGACCATTGTGGCTATTTCTAAGAATCCAGACGCATGCCATCACGCACCTAGTTATACTAGGGCACCTGACTTATCCACGTCTAGATAATCAGAGTGTATAGTTTATCCTCCTGCATTGGAGAGCAAACCCATGTGGGTGTCGGGGAATTGGTTTACCCTCTCGCACTGGAGAGCATGGTTCGTCCCTAATGGGGTGCAATTCTTACGATAAGTCCCTAAGAAGGACGCAGTCTTTTTGAAATGCAAGAGTGATCAGTTGTTGTAAGCATGCAGCTAAGCCAAGTTGAAAATTACTTATGAATTTCTCATTGAAAAATGAGTGAAACGAATGAAAACTTAGCTGTAAGGTAGGAACTGCATAACAATTGGATAGTCATCGGCTTGCGAAATGGTGCCTGTCGAGCTGCTTGAGTCTTTAGGCTTTAATGTAGCGGCAGGTCATGCATGGTACTTTCTCAGATTGTAGGTGTTCCACTGTTCTTCAATCTCTTTGTTGTTCATGGTGGCGAGGGTGTAGCTATCTTTGCCATATATTATGCTGATCTTTTACGGACCTTCCAAGATGAAATCCATCTTTTTGGAGCCTTCTTTGCAGGCAGTGATGTAGGCTTTTCTTAGGACTAGATCCCTAGGCTGGAACTGCCGGATCTTGGCCCTTTTGTTATAGCTGGAGAGGAGCTGTTGTTAGTAGGCTGTGATGCGGGTGATGATCTTCTCGCGTTTCTCTTCTGCCATATCTAAGTTTGTGGCCATATTCTTTCTATTTTGCTCGATGCTTTGTAGTAGAGTGCTGATACTTGGCATGATGATATTGGGAGGAATGATTGCTTCTGAACTTAATGCCAAAGAGAAATGAGTCTCACCAGTTGCTCGTCGTTTGGTTATGCGATACGTCCATAGACATCCGAAAAGTTTGTCTGGCCATTTTTCCTCCTTGTCGGGGAGGGAGTTCTTGAGGCAGTCGAGAATCTTCTTGTTAGATGCTTTGGCTTGCCTATTATCTTGGGGATACCTTTGCGTGGACATGTGCTACTTAATGCCATATTTTTTGAAGAACATCGCTACATCTTTGCCTACAAATTGTAGGCCATTGTTTGTGACGATAGATTGAGGTATGCCAAATCGGCAAATGATGTTCCTCCATATGAAACGATTTATGTACGTCTGAGTTGTGGTTTTCATGGGCTCTGCTTCCACCCACTTGGTGAAGTAGTCAGTTGCCAAAATCATCATGCATCTGCCCCTAGTAGTGGACGACATTGGCTCTACCAAGTCGATTACCCATTGCATGAATGACCAATGACTCGTCTGCGAGTGTAGTTCGCTGGCAGGTAGTGCTGGTACTGGCTTATAGCGTTGGCTGCGGTTACACTTTTGTACTCGTTAAGAGCCTTCTGTGCTAAGGATTAGCCTCCAGAGTGATTTCCACAAATGCCTTCGTGAATTAAACTTAGAACCTTTAGGTCATCGGGAGACGCTAGGCAGTTATGATGTGGGCCAGTGTAGGATATTTGGACGAGAATGTCGTTCCACATGTAGAAAGTGATGTCTTTGTTTGGAGCTTTCTATACTCCAATCTTTCAATGGGGAGTGTGTGATTGACCAGGTAGTCTATAAGGGAATCTTATTGGTTTGGAGTTGTATTAACCTGTGACACCTCGGCTGCTAGCTTCGCCTCTATGCTTGGCTTGTTTAGATATTCCACCGGAATAGAGCATTTAAGTTGATGGTCGAAGGCGAAGCCTAGGCTAACTAGCACATCTGCGTGGGCATTGTCTACTCGTGGAACTTGAGTGAGGGTATAAGTTTGAAATGCCTCAAGTTGCTTTCATACCTTCTCTAAGTATTGCGCTATCTTCGGATGTTTTGTCGTGTACTCCTCAGTAGTCTGGCTGGATTAGCTGGGAATCAGAATGAATTGCAAGCTTTTTCATCGTCAAATCTTTTACCATTCTAAGACCTGCTAGTAAGGCTTCATACTCTGATTCGTTGTTGGAAGCTTTGAAGCATAGAGTGATTGTCTGCTCGAGCATCGAACCATATAGGGTGACAAAGACCCCACCTGCTCCCGACCCTTTATAGTTAGGTGTGTCGTTGACATGCAAATGCCAGAAGTCTCTATCGGGTGAAGCAGGCGTGGCTAAGGCGTGCTCGATTGCCTTCGGGGTGTCGTTGGGTCACTCTGTTGTGTCGCCTAGGCTAGGCGTAAATTATGCTATAAAGTCTGCCAAGGCTTGGGCCTTTATCATCGTGCGGGGTCGAAAAACTAAGCTGTATTGGCCAAGTTCCATCACCCATTTCATTACTTGTTAAGAAGCATCTGGGCCATGTAGGTTTGATCGTAGAGGATACTGAGCCATGACGATAAGTGTATAAGCTTGAAAATATGGTCTGAGCTTCCAAGCCGCAACAGCTAGCGCCAAAATTAATTTCTCGATCTTCGGATATCTAGTTTTCATATCGAGAAGAGCTTTGGAAGCATAGAATACCGGCAGTTGGGCCCCCAGCTCTTTTCGTATGAAGGTAGAGCTCACTGTTACTTCCGAGACTGCCAAGTAGATGTATAAGTCATCCGCTGCTTTCAACTTTGATAGTAAGAAAGGTGATGCGAGATACTTCTTCAGGTCTTGGAAAGCTCTTTCGCACTCATCAACCCATTTGTCTCGTTGTGCCCTCTTGATTGTTTTTTTTAAAAAAAAAAGACTTGCTTCAATCGGTAGACCGCGAGATGAAGCGGTTGAGCGCGGCTGTTCGTCTGGTCAATCTTTGGATCTCCTTCAAGGAAGTTGAAGACTTCATCTCTAGGATTGCTTAGATTTGCTTATGATGTGCTTCGATTCCTCGTTAGGTTACTAGGTACCCTAAGAATCTGCCTGAAGATACTCCGAATGTGCATTTGGCAGGATTAAGCTTCATCTTGTATTTCTAAGGATGTCGAAAGTTTTTACCAAGTTACCAATGTGGTCTAATCGCTACTTGCCATTCACTATAATGTCATCGATGTAGGCCTACATGGTTACTCCAATTTGCTTCTTGATCATCATGTTTACCCGTCATTGGTAAGTGGCTCCGCGTTCTTGAGGCCAAAAGGCATGACCTTGTAACAGTAGGTGCCTCGCTCGATCACAAACACAGTTTTCTTTTTATCTGGCTCGTGCATGGCTATTTGGTTGTAGCCGGAGTATGAATCAAAGAAACTGAGCAGGTTGTTCTCGAAAGTTGAATCTACTAGTAGATCGATTCGGGGAGCTGGATACGGATCATTCGGGCATGCTTTGTTAAGGTCAGTGTAGTCTACACAAACCTTCTATTTGCCATTCTCTTTCTTCATTACTAGCATGATGTTGGCAAGTCATGCTGAGTATGTTATCTCTTCTATGAATCTGGCTTCCAATAGATTATCGATTTGTACTTCAATGATTGCCACTCGTTCAAGTGCAAAATGTCTTCTCTTTTGGATCACTGGTTTGGCAGCGAGGTCGATGTGCAGCTTGTGGCAAGCTATCTTGGGGTGATGCCGAGCATGTCAGAAGGTGACCATGCAAAGTCGTCACGATTTTCCCTAAAGAAAGCTGTAAGTTCATCTTTTTCTTTCGAGCTCAGACGTGAGCCGATTCTAGCAGTCTTCTCTGACTGCTGGGGATCAAGGATGATGTGCTCGGCATTCGAAGCGCGTTTACTTGGACACCATCTTCTTGATCCGTCTGCTGTAATTGCTTGGTAGCCTATATGGGGGTAAAGGTCTTCTTTTTTACTCCTTCAAAACTAGCACATTGCATATTCGAGATGTGGCTGGTTAGACTTGATTTCTCTGACTCATTCTCCTAGGATGCAAAATCAGATTTTTTGATACTTGATGGAGGTTACGGCATCCAGCTTTATCAACCAAGGTTGCCTTAGAATCCCATTATATAGAGATAGGTTGCTTACTATCATGAACATCTACTTTGAGACAACTGATGGTGTTTTCACGTCAAGTGTAATGTTGCCAATGACAGTCGAGGTGTGTCCGTTGAATCTGGTGAGTACCTCCGCTCAGCGTATGATTGTGTTTTCCAGGCCCATCTTCTGAATTACTGAGAACTAAAGTAGGTTGACTGAACTTCTGTTGTCAACCATCATTATGTCGACTATAGCATGGGCTAGTTGAACAGATACCACTAGTGTGTCGTCACGTGGGAAGTCAACGCATTTGGCATCCTACTCAATGAAGTCAACGATGGGTCCAGGTTGGGTGTTGACTGCTTGGACCTATGAGACTAGTGGAGCCTACTGGAATCTTCTTCTTCTTAGAATTGTTGGTGGCCCCCAAGTGCTCAGATTAGCAAAAATGCCATTGATCCGGATCGTCTTGGTTAGCGGCTCTTCGTCGGAGTTTGCATTTTTTCTAGAATGCACAGTTAGCTTGTCCAAGTATCTGTTGACCTTGTCTTCTTTCACCAGCTTCTCTAGGTAGTTTTTCCAATTGTAGCAGTCGTTAGTTGTGTGATCGAGACCTCGATGGAATGCGCAGTACTTAGTGTGGTCCAACTTAAAGGTGTCTCCCTTTGATTGTTTCAACAACTTGAACCATGGTTTGCTCTTGATGTTGCTGAGGATTTGGTGGATCGGGATCAAGAACTTAAAGTAATTCTTAGGCGTCGAGCCTCTTTTAGTCGAGGATCGGTCCCTACACTTAGCCTCTTGTCTGCTTTTGTTGTTGTACTCATTCCCGTGTTCGTTATTTTGAGTTACTGTCGATTCTCATCGAGGTTGCTTGGGTGCCTTGTCTGCTTGCCGAGCATCATCTTAAAGTGTATGATTCTCTGCTAGAGCGAAAGAGTTTGCCAAAGTTAAATCTTCTTTCATGATGAGTTCTCCGAATAGTAGGTGGTCTGCCAGAGTTAGATCTTCTTTCATCGCATCCGACTATCTTTGTCTTCTCTACTTTGAACCTCTTCACATAGTCGTGAAACAAATCATTTGGGTTCTTCTTAACATTGAACAAATACTCAGACTTTTTCTTGTTTAAGCGGTAAGATGAATATTCCTTGGTGAAAACCAAATAAAGTTCATCAAAACTCCGGATGGATTATGGCTGTAGGGTGTAGAACCAATCTTCCACCTCACCTTGTAAAGTGGCGGTGAATATCTTGCACATGAGAGCGTTATTATTCTGATAAAGGATCATTGTGCTTTGGTAGTGCTTCAGGTGTTTCTCCGGGTCTTCATATGATTTGAAAGACAAGAAATGTGGCTGCTGAATTTGCGTGGAGGCTCTGCCTGCTCGATCTAGTCCGTGAAGGGTGACCTGCTTATGTTGGTCATGTCTCGTCATAGTGCCTCATCAATGACTTCATTGTGTTGGAAATTACGTAATCGCTCGGTCACGAGTCTCTTTACTTCTTCCTGAATTTGCCTTTGTTGGGGGTAGCGGAGCTCTCAGTTACCCCAAGTCTTGACCTGCTGGTCTAAGCTGCTCTTTCATATGTTCGGCTCATCTATACCCTGGCTGTGGTGCATGTGGTCCTAGCAGGCGAGCGAATTTTTTGCAGGCTGCCAATTAAACTTAAGCCGAATTGAGTGACTGCTTTTCTCTGTCCGTCGAGCTGCCTACTCCGATGTGAGGTGGAGGATACTCCTTGCGGGCCTAGCCGTGAATGAACACTTCGCCCGGAAGGTTGCTCATGTTGATTATCGAAGTGTGGCCCCAACCGTGAGTGTATGCTCGTCCGTGGGCCTAACCAAGAGTGCACGCTCATCCGCGTGTTAAGACGAGAATATACGTTATCTCAGGGGCCCAGTCGGGAGTGTACACTACCGTACGCCCAGTCCGTGGTTCGTCGGGGGGCTGCTTGCAGGAACGTTGCTGGAGAAGTTCGTCGTCTACCCTTGTCATACTTTGGGTCACCTCATCTGGGGCATGCTGCATCTCAGTATGCTGTAAGAATTGATTCACCAAGGTCGTCTGCTGCGCGAGGGCGTTTGTCAACTCTATGACTTGTCGGGATAAGTGTTGTTCGCCATTTGGGTTGGAAGAGCTTAGATGGTATGCATATCTTTGAGTAGTGGAAGTATAATAGACTCCAGGTGCGAGGTATGCATATCTTTGAGTAGTGGAAGTATAATAGACTCCAGGTGCGAGATTTGGATATGTCAAATCTATAGAAAAATAGGGTGAAAATACCCTCGGTTCAATTGTCGGTCTTGAAATATAAAGCCGGGAAGGTTGAATCGGTATTGGACCGGTTTGGGCTGCTAAGAGGGCCACGGAAGTGGGCCAAACTTCAGGTTGGACAGCAGAAACGGGTCGGGTGGCTGGCACGGGTCTGACCGTGGGTTAGGGTTGGGCCGCTGAAGCATATGGACGCGGGGCTCCCCTCGGCGCGGCGCCTGCTCGACATCCTGGGTTTACATGCCTTTTACCGTTGCTTTGGCAGATGCGGCTGCAGCTTGGGCCTGCTTGCGTTGGGTCGTGATGTGCTCTCTTATGTCCAGGGCCTGGGCTTGCGGCTGTAAGGTGATGCCTTTACCGTGGGCTTAGGTCTTGCCGTGAGCTACCTTGATGACTGCTACCGTGGTGGCTAATGTTGGCATAGCCACAGTGGTGCCCTGTGAGGGTGATACCGCTCCACTCGTCGTCGCGTTGAGCCTCGTGGATCGTCGTGGTGGGGCTATACCTTGATCTCCATCACTTGATCCAAATCCTTGAATGTAGGAAGTTCCGTTCATTGTGGTTTCTTAATTTCTAGTCATTGTAATTTTCTTTCACGTTTATTCAAAGAACTTTATAAAAAAATTCTAGGAATAAGAACGTACGAAAAATCTACAAATGAACAAGGAATGAGAAACTTTGAATGCGAGAGTCTTCTTTGAGCGTGTGAATCATGACTCTTAATGAAAGCATCAATTTGTGGATGCAAATTTCCACCGTCTTCTCCTTTGATGAAAATGCACTTGCAAAATAATAACACCTAAGATTAAGGCCAAAAGCCTCACGCACCCATGATGAATGGGGATGCTTTGGCCAAAGAATCTCTGATGCCAAAGTTAGAATTCTGAAAAGAATGTCTTTAGGAGTTTGTAGGTAGCAAAATGGCTTGGCTTTTTAGTGGGAGAATATGGCTATTTATAGGGGAGTGACCGGCCCTATTTAGAGAATAGGGGCCGGCCATATATGGTTAAATTGTGAGTATAATTGCAAGATATTACGTGAAATAATATCTTGCAATTACCTTGGCAATTAAACCTAAATTGAATAGGAAAATCGGGAGTTACCTTTTGAATAAGGATTTGATGAGGAGTGATGAGAGGGATTTGAATAAATACCATTTTGATCACCTTTGAGTCTTCCTTGATTGAGTCGTTATTGTCCGTTGCATGCGCGTGAGAATCCCAGTGTGCCTTGAGGGTAATTTTATCTTTTTTACCCAAAAATCCACGTGTCACCTCCATAATTTTCTTGATTATTTTTGGCTCCACAACGACTATTCCATGTTCGCCACAACGGTGCTCAATTTTTTCCCTTGCCCTGATTTACTGACTTGAGCTCTCGGCTTCTGCTTTTTGAAGCCCAGAAACAACCATCTGCCCCTGATGCTCAAGCATTCTTCGTTCAGCAACAGCAACCCAATCTGTATGCCCCGACTAATCATGTCCAGCAAGTTGTGGGTCTTCGTGCACTTGGTGTCCCGACCCATGCTCATGTTCCATACCAGGCCTATTTTACCAATCACCCTCCTCCACGCACCAACTGACCCCCTTGTTCTTTCTGGCATAGTGGTCGTGGCAGCTTTGGTTGTGGCCGTGGTTGTGGTGGTCGCAGTGGCTTCTTTTGGGGTCATCCACCCAACCCGTCATCATGTCATGGCTTGCGCTCATTGTCCTACTGCTACTTTCACTAGGTTTCATGTTCCATGCTATAGTTTGGATTCAAATTGGTTGCATCACACTGGTGCCCCCATCACATGACTAACAATTGTGTTGCTCTTCAGGATCCTCACCCCTATATTGGTAATACTTATGTCATTCTTGGTAATGAAGATGCCCTCCCTATTCCTAATAGGTACTACAAGAAAAGTGATTATTAGGTGCGGTCCACTAGGGGCAAATGGAAGAATTCGCCTCTATTAATAAGATATTAGATGCAGAAATATTATTTGCCCCTATTAGTTCTATTAGGGTCGTTTAAATCAGCCCTTAATATGGGAACAATTTCCAGCTGTTAATTTTAATAACTAGTAAGGGAAACAACCGCCCCTATTGTCAATAAGATTTAATTATTTAATACCCTAATCCTAATCCCCACTATTACCTTATCAATCGCCACTTTCTTTAACTGTTTATTTTTTGTTTTATTTTAATTTCTATCCTTTAAATGTATCAACACCTAACCCTAGGTCAAATATGCATTATATCTTCCTATAGTAACTGTTCTTCTCTCACCCGCTGTTTATTCACTCTATCTCACGTGCTGTTTATTCACTCTATCAAGTATCAATAGCATTCTCTCTTATCCTTTTCTTTGTTATTTCCCTTCATTTTTCGTTCTCCTTTTTTCTTTATTTCTTAATGATTGTCATTGGTGGATTGAAATCAAGATAAAGAGATCACTAGGGGTTGAGAAAGTTTAAAACTTTGATTGATTTCTGAAGTTTATTATTCTTTCTTTTCTCTTGTTCTGCAACGTTCATACAGGTAATAATTTTCATTATTTTTCTTTACCTAGTTATTTTGATTTTGAGTTTTGTATATATTTTGTGCGATTACGTTATGAACCCAAATTGTCTCTATTTGAATTTGAGCTTTCTCTTTTGTTTTTATATGTTTCGTAGGTTTTGTTTGGCATTCGATTTTGAAAGGGAGGTAGTATTCGAGCGCGTATTTTTAGTTTTGGGAAAATTTGTAACAATTATTATGATCTTGTGTTTTGTGTTTACAGGGAAGATGGAACACATACTTTTCATATGCATCAAGGGGAGATTGAAGACAGACTTTTAATCATGTTATGTGTTTGAATCAAGGGATTAAGTCTTTGATTAGATTTAGATTTGGAGAGAACTTTTAGAGAACCTTATGTACTGGGGTGGATTTGTATGTATTCATCATACTCCTATCATGTAACATTTGTATCTAATCAATTGAAGAATGTAACTTTAATATTAATTTGTTGGCAATAATTCTTGTTTCTTCATCTGGGTTGGTGATGATATTCATTTTGAATAATAATTTTTGAAGAACTGAAAAGAATTATAAATATACTTGACTTTGAAAATGTGAGAATACGTATCAAATAATTAATCGGAGAATGGAAATCGTTTCTCAATTAAAACAATTTCCAAAATGCAATATGACAAATAAAAACTCAATTAAATACAAATTATTAAAGTAGGGGCCTTAATAATCGCCCCTAAAGCTTTCAACATCCGCACCTAATGTTTTTTCCATGTTACACTTGCCTACATGGCATAATAACTACTAGGGGCGGAAATATGTACCATTTCATCTCTATTTATCAATAGCAACGCCTTTTTTAGGTGCAAATTTAATATCCGCCCCTCCTTACTATTAGGTGCAGAAATCTTCATTTTTTGCCCCTATTTTTAACTAATAGATGCAAATGTTTTAGCCTCTACTTGTTCTAAGTTTTGTAGTGAGGGGTACTATATTGATGCATGGAAATTTAAATAGGTCTTCTCCATAAGATTCTGTTTAGTCAAGTCCTCTTTACAAAACTCGAGAAGTGATCGAATTCGACAAACTTCATAATTGTATTATTCACAAACTTAAAAGTCCTGAAGCGTACATGTTGCCAGTTGTGTCTTGCTTCAGGCAAAAAGATATCTCTTTGTTGATCAAAGCGTTCTTCACAGTGAGCCATAAAGCTTGTGGATCATCATCAGCGAGGTATACGGTATGCAATACGTAAATATTGAATGGAAGAAGGCAATGTAATATTTTCATGTCTCCTCTCCTCTGCATGCTTTCTTGTATGTTGTTTCTTATGTATCTGTCAGTCAGGAATTTGATATGAATAATGCCTGGCTACTGAAAGAAGATGAGCAAGTTCGGCTGAAAATTCAATTAAAAATGGACGAGTGTTTGAACAATTGAAATCAGAAACTAGGAGAAGAAACACCACAGTCCCAACGTAGCAGCCAAGAACCATAGCTCGATCTATCCAGATTACGAAAGGTGAGGACATGCCAAAGAAGAGCATTATTATCAGTGGCGGAGCCAGGAATCTTACCACAAGGGGTTATCCACATAACGCAACACCATAGCCATTTGTAGATATGATCTTCGGACCTCATCTTTCATATTAGCATCATAATCTATCATTCGAGTTCTTAATCCAGGATCCGCTTGAAGATTACCCAAAACACCATCTAACTGACTTTGTCTTGAACTTGGAGTTCTTGAACTACCAACAGTATTTGAACTATCAACATTATTCGAACTACCCGAATCCGATGATGATTTTCTCTTAAAAAACCGTTCCATAATAATTCTACATATACAAAATATTCAAAATAAATACTCACAATATAAACAAACCATCAACATAATCAAAATAAATATGAATTGGATTTCAATTAAATTAAATTGTAAAATGGAAAGAAATTTTTTTTTATAGTATCGTTCCATTAAGTAAACTATACTAATATGCATAATAACTAATCCAACCAAGCCAACAATTCAATTAATCAATAACTAATCCAACCAAGCCAACTTAGTGCATTACCATATGAATATGATACAAATTATGTAAGAATTCAAATTTTAATTTCATCCTAAAAATTAATTTCATATCTACAAATTAATGGGGGACTCACGGTCCCCCCCCCCCCCCCCCCCCGACAACTTTTTTTTTTTTTTTCAAAACGGGTGGAATGAAGCCGTTTGGTTTTTTTTTTTTTTTTACCAAGCCCAAAACGACGTCGTTTTGGCCTGGTTTAAAAAAAAAAAAAAAAAAAAAAAAAAAAAAAAAAAGAAAGAAAACAGCAATCTGCAGATTGCAGATTTCCCAGAAAAAACAGAGGACTGAACCATGTTTTCCGGCGAGGCGCGCGCGAGGGGAGTGGAGAAGAGCTGGGTCCAGTGGTGTTTCCCGGCGAGGGGAGTGGCCCTCACGAGTCACGTGGCTTCGCCACTACCTGCAAGCGTTCTTCTTCTTTCAGACATTTCGTCGACCACGTGGTGTGCAGCTCCAAGAGGTCGCACCAGCAGCTCCAAGGGACCTCTAAGGTTATTTCCATGGCTTCCAAGGGGTCGTGCGACCCCATTGACCCCACTGTGGCTCCGCCTCTGATTATTGTGGTGGGAGATTGTGTGTTTTGTGTGTTTTTTTTTTGGATGGGGAGGGGGGTCCAGTCAGTTGGGGTGATGTTTGTTCTTCAATTGTTTGGGCACATGCTCGTTTGTGATATGGCACTTTTTCATTTCAGCAGCACTTGCTACTCTTCTTTCAACAAACAAGCATTACTCATTTCAAATAGCATTAATCACAAATCCTAGGAATATAACCCCAATTGAAGTATCCTCTATTTGTGAACAGTGTGTATACAATCATGATCCCTTTCTTACTTCACATAAAATTAATCAGAGCGATAAACAGATTGACGCGCAATAATATAATACTGGTTCTAATTCATAAAAAAGTAAAGTAAATTGAAATGACGAAAGTACCCCTAAAAAATTCAGCTTACTTGGGTACTTTTTATTTTATTTGATAACTCTTTCGTTTTAATTAATCTACAAGTATTTATTAATGAATTTATTTATCATCAAGCGCATCCGTTGTTAAACTAGTGAAACTAGAACTCTTTTTGTAAATAGATATGTGAGCAGTAATATATATGTACACACACAATGTCTCTGCAGAAATCCTTCCAGTGACCGTTGTTTTGGAGAGGGTCGGGGTTTCCTTGGATAAATCTCAAAGTACGTCTCCTTAATTTTCTCTTTTGTTTTTGGATTCGTACTCTTGGACTTTTATTATCATTTTCGTTAAGTTCTGAAACATTTAATTTGTTCTTGTTAGGTTTAATTAATTTCATGTGTTCTCGTTTTTCCTTAAATTTGTCATGCATATGAATATAATCTTTAAATCCAATATTGTCACTTCAAGCTCAATCAATCTTGAGTTCAACTTATTGTGAAAGAAAATAAAAACAAAACTGATCAGCCTTTCAATTCTCACCAAAACTCTGCATATTTTTATTTACTGCATATTACCCTTGTGGTAATTACTGCATATTTTTGTCGTAATTAAGTAGCATCTATATCTCCATGCCTCTAGTGTTAGAGAAGGAGTCTTGTCTATGGAAAGAATATCTTGGCTTAGGAATTAATATTGTAATCTGATTCCGATTGTATTCGTGATTTGTGGAGATCCTTACTTGAATGTCAAGTATACACGCTTGTATGAAAAGAATTATCAAGATTATAATTTCTACTTCTAGCAGGTATCGTTGTGGCAAAATGTCTATGGAAAAAAAAATGCGAAAGCAATCGTGGTCCGATCTTCCTCCTGAACTTGTGTCAATGATAGCAGACCGTCTAGGCCTAATCGAGCTGGTTCGTTTCCGCAGCTATTGCAAGGCTTGGAATTCTGCTTCCTCCGCAGCTTCGGCTAAAATTGAATCTGCACTAGACTTTAAGCCTTGGTATCTACTGTATGGGACTGCGGATGAAAAAATAGATTCTGGTCAGCAATGCAAACTGGTAGCCGATTGCGGTACAAAGTTCAACATGAGCCTTCCGGAACTGGATGGAGCGACTTGCCTTGCATCACACCGAGGATGGCTTCTTCTATTCAAAGAAGTTGAACATGGTAGTAATTCATCAATGTTTTTCTTTCGTCCTTTCTCTAAAACAAAAATAGACCTTCTGGAATCCCCTATCTCGAAAGTCTCTGATCATGTTGCAGCGTTTTCATGCTATCCAATTTCCCAAGATTGCACTGTCTGTGTCACTGGTCGTATCAATGATGATGAACTCGAGGTGAATGTACTTCGTCATGGAGCCAATAAGTGGGTGCAAGTCAACATTCGTAGTACTCGAGCCATGATAAGTACAATAGAATGTAATGCTTATAGGACTCGGAAACAAGGATTCTACTTTTTAGACGGAAAAGATGGGTTGCTCGTCGTACCTATTAGCAAAAGCAGCCCGGAGGTTTCTAGTGTTACTGATGCCACACACACAACGTCCAAGGCTGAAATATTCAGTACTTACAAGAAATATTTCAAGAGTACTAACCACGAAGGAGAAGCTGGGGATTGCAGTCGATGAGGATGTTTCAATTTCTACTTGTTGGACGCAAACGCAAGAAGATGGCAACGACACATTCATTTATAATGAGACCATTCCTGGTGAATGCAAAAGCCCCAAATACAAAGGGGTATGGATCTACCCCAAGTTTTATCAAATCTGTCCAAAAGATCAGAGTTGGTAATTTGATTCCAGTGCTTCATGATGATCACTTCTTCCTAGAATGGATTACCTTTTTCGTTTCTTCTTCGCTTTGCGCTCTTTCTGTTTGATTTCGGTCTGATTTTTTCATGTACTCTATTTGTTTTCTGTTTCTACTTTCTTACTTTTTAGGGGAAATTCACTTAATCAATGAATGACTCAATTTCACAATTTGGGTTTTTGTCAAATTTTGTTGTCTAACTTGGTTGGTGTTCAACCAAAATAATTGCAGCATTCTTCTGGTTTGTGCCATTGTGTGCATATATATATATATATATATATATATATATATATATATAAAGCCACAACCATGGTATGTCTTTTCTTTTGTTCACTTTTGCAGTCTCCGACTGAGAGGCGCCATTTGCGTTTTTTAAAACTTGGAGTTTGTAGTTCCTCTCTGTTAGAGTTTGTAGTTTCAGGTTTGCTTTTCGGTGGTGATTCTCGGTTCATAGGGATATAGGAAACATATTTACTACTTGCACCGTAAGTGTGAAAACCGAAACCACAGCTATATATAGAGTTCGAGGCTACTTCAAATTACTGCAGGGAACAATGAGATTTCGATCTGATACCACAGTGACTGAGGTTCAAAGAAAACATATGAGGGCATCATAAGGAGCGATTCGTGGACCAAGAAATGTTCAAATGATTTTGTTAAATGCTCAAGAGGTGTACCAAACTCAATCGCAAATCCTTTCAACACCAGTTATGTGAATATACCAGCAATTGAGAAATCCTGTAATTGTGAACAGTTGTATACAATTATGATCCATTTCTCATGTCACGTAACGATGACACCAGTTGTATACAATCTCCGTTTCTCACGTCCGTATTTTCTTATTTTGTATTTATTATATTTGTATCAAAAGAGAATGTTTCTTGGCCTTCAAGTCTGTGACTTGTACATATTGTACTCTACTCTATCAATAAAATCCTTCAGTTAAAACTTTCTACATGATATCAATCGTTTAGGTTATTTTTCTTTGCGTAACTTCTCCTCTCTCGAGACCCGATGTTGCTCATTTCCCAAACTCACGCAGTCCAACTATCTTCTTTGGACTTGTCTGATGAAACCCTTCTTGGTTGGCCATGACTTGTTTCAGTTTGTTGATGAATCGAATGCTGCCCTTGCAGCCACTATCTCTACCTTCAATGATGCTCCTGCCAAGCCCAATCTTGCCTATGTCAGTTGGTACAAACAGGATAAGTTGGTGTGCATTTATCTTACCTTTACTCTCTCTGAGTCGATTCTATCGCTTGTTGTCGGCAAACCATCATCCAAGGCTATCTGGGATTGTTTTCATGAGCACTCTTCTCAGGATTCTATGGCTAATGCTACTAATCTTCAATTTCAGTTACTTGATATTTCCAAGGGTACTAATTTCAACTCTGAATACCTTCAGCAAGCCAAATCTCTGTTCGACGACCTTGCTGCTATTAACCGCCCCATCTCTGATGAGGATTTGGTCACTGCTGTATTGAAGGGGCTTGGTAGCGGCTATTCCATGTTCGCCACAACGGTGTTTAATTTCCTCCCCTGCCTTCTTTAAGGACCTGAAATCTCGGCTTCTGCTTTTTGAAGCTCAGAAACAACCCTCTGTCCCTGATGCTCAGGCATTCTTCGTTCAGCAGCAGCAACCTAATCCGTATGCCCCCGACTACTCCTGTCCACCAAGTCGTGGGTCTTAGTGCACCTGGTGCCCCGACCTAAGCTCATGTTCCCTTCTAGGCCCATTGTGCCGATCACCCTCCTCCACCGTGGTTGTGGTGGCTCCTTTTGGGGTCATCCACCCAGCCCCACGGGTCAGGGTGTCCTTGGTGCTCTGCTCGCCTTTTGGTGCACTTAAGACTTTGCGCCAGCATCCAGCATATTTATCCACTCAAATAAACAGTAATAGACCCCAGTGAACAGTAATAGGCCAAAGCATCTCCACCCCTAAAAAAATGCTCTGGCACCCAGTCTAAAAATGCGCTGGCACAAACGATCTCCACCCCTACAAAATGCGCTGGCACCCAGCCCATTTAAAATATTTTTAAATTTTTTCTAAAAGAATAAAAAAATAAAATAGTTTTAATTTCGGATATGATTTTTAACCAATCTCGTCAAGCCACGTGTCATTATCCTAACGTACTTTTTTGTGAATAGATTTCCGTTAAGATTTTCAACCAATCCCGACACGCCACGTGTCACTTCCGGTTTACAATAATTTAGCCAAGATTTCGATAAGATTTTCAACCAATCACGTCATGCCACGTGTCATTATCCGAACGTACTATTTTGTAGATAGATTTCCAATAAGATTTTAAACCAATCCCGATGCACCACGTGTCACTTCCGGTTTACAATAATTTAGCCAAGATTTCGATAAGATTTTCAACCAATCACGTCATGCCACGTGTCATTATCCGAACATACTATTTTGTGGATACGTGTCACTTCCGGTTTACAATAATTTAGCCAAGATTTCGATAAGATTTTCAACCAATCACGTCATGCCACGTGTTATTATCTGAACGTACTATTTTGTGGATATATTTCCAATAAGATTTTCAACCAATCCTGATGCACCACGTGGCATTCTCCAGAACCTCATCCTTTCTTTTTTTGTCCATAAAAACCCTACATCTCTACATCCATCCTCACACCAAGCTCAATCCTTCTTTTTAGCTCAGAATCCTTGTTCATCGTTTTCAAATCTTGAGTTCTTATTACAATGTCTTCTTCAAGGAGAGTGTATAAACAGTTGCAGGAGCAACAGAAAAGGTTGTTGGCACAATAGGCAGAATTGGCCAATCTCGAGGAAGGTGGAGGTGGAGATGAGGCTTTCTTCATGGAAAAGGATGAGGATGATCACCATAGAAGGCAGAGGGCCTCACATTCCCGCCGTGTCATTGAAGCCGTGGGTCAAATAGCCAAACCCAGACGTGCTGCAAACCTCGATAGAAAAAGGGAAAGACGAGGTAAAGATCTGTTGGAAGATTATTTTATTCGCAACTGTATATTCCCTGATTATGTTTTTAGACGTCGTTTTAGAATGCAACGAAGTTTGTTCGATAAAATCATGAGTGTTATTTGCAATCATGATCCATACTTTGTGCAAAAAGAGGATGCTTTTCATGTTCTAGGTCTTCTTCCCAAGCAAAAAATTACGGCTACCTTGCGAATGCTTGCATATGGAGCATCTGCAGATCAAGTTGATGAGATCGCTAGGATGGGAAGAACCACTGTTCTGGAGTCCCTGATGCGGTTTTGCTCTGCAATTGAAGCTCTCTACACCAATGAGTACCTCCAGACACCCACTCCAAGGGACATGCGAAGGCTTCTGAGGAAGGGTGAGATGCGAGGCTTCCCTGGCATGATTGGAAGCATCGACTGCATGCATTGGACTTGGAAAAACTGTCCAAGTGCGTGGCAAGGAGCTTATGGCGACAAAAAATGAGCCAAAAGCATCATTTTGGAAGCGGTGGCTTCATTTGATACATGGATTTGGCATGCTTTTTTTGGTATTCTAGGAGCTCAAAATGACCTAAATGTCCTTGCCCAATCCCCAGTGTTCGACGAACTGCTGCAAGGAAAATCGCCGAGATGCACATATTGGGTTAATGGTACTCAATACGAGGGATCATACTACCTTGCAGATGGCATTTACCCAAGGTGGTCAACTTTTGTCAAAACAGTGCCACATCCACAGACTGAAAAAGAAAAACATTTTGCAAAATGTCAAGAAGGGTGTAGGAAGGATGTCGAGCGTTGTTTTGGTATCCTGCAAGCTCGTTGGGCAATCGTCAGGGCTGCAACTAGAATGTTTGATGTCGAGGCTCTTCGATCCATCATGATGACGTGTATTATTCTCCACAACATGATTGTTAAAGATGAGTATGATTATGATGTCGTCGATGAATACGAGCCAGATCCGATCAACAACTCACGAACACGTATCTACTGTGCTCATGACAATACCGAAGATCCCGTGCGACACGAGCCGTTGGAACGGGATGGACGTTACAATGAATTGATCGTTCAGCGGTACACGAACTTGCAAGAGTCATACTGGCATGTAACCCGCCAGAATGACTTGATTGAGCACCAGTGGGGATTGCAAGAAGGTGAAGATAATTAAAATGAGGCTTGTGGTTGAAGAATAAAGTGTATTTTTTTTAAGTTTATGTAATTCTATGTAGTGTGTTTTGTTTTTAAGTTTATTTGGTGAGTTTATGTAATCTTATTTAGTGAGTTTATGTAATCTTATTTCATGTGTTTAAATAAAGTACAAAAATAAATAAATAATTACATTAAAATTGCATAATAAATTAAATAAAAATAAATAAAGTTCTAAAAATAAATAAGAAATAACATAAAAATTACATAAATTAAATAAAGTTCAAAAGAAAAAAAAAAAAAACATAACAATTACATAAGAAATTAAATAAAATTCTAAAAAAAAATAAGAAATTACATAAGAAATTAAATAAAGTACTACAAATAAATACGAAATTATACAAAGTCTCTGGAGCTAGGATATGTGGTGCTAGGATCTTGGTTGCTATGATTTGTGTAGCTAGAACCCCCTTGACTTGTTTCCGCATCTCTTGCATGCCTCCTTCGCACGACATCTCTTTTTTCCGATGTCCAAAAATATTTTGAATTGGGAGACATTCCTACTAGAAACTTGCTCATAGTGTCACGATCTGCTTGACCCATCCTTTCTTCTCTAAGCATTTCATTTTCTCGATTAAGTGCTTCTCTAACCAGCTCATTCTCTCGATTAACTATTTCTTTTTGTCTCTCAGCCGCCGCATCACGGGCCTCAGTAGCTGCTATTAGTGCTGCCATTGTAGCATTTTTTTCCTCATCTCTAGCCTTTTCCCTCGCTATGGTCAGTTCACCTTGGCGAGCAAGTTCCTCTATATATTTAGTGTAGTCATTTTTGGAAGAACTGCCTTTTTTCTTTGATGCCTTTTTACCTTGAGGCCTGAGGGACTGACGAGTCTGTTGGGTCTCGGGCACTTGTTCAGGCATCCCTTCCGTGTCTTCAAAAGTGTCGGCTTCTTGTTCGGCCGTGTCTGGTTCTGGCGAACTATGTAGACCCATGCCGTGCATGACAACTTCTGGACCGGTTGCCACAATTTTGTATTTAGGGCCATCTTTGACAATTTCCCTACATTCCCATTTGTTGAATGATTTGTTCTGGTTCTTTGAATTGTAGAATGCTTGAGCTTGTAGTCTCTATAAAAATGTGGGATAAGATAGTGTTAAAAAATGCAAGTGTAACACAAATAAATAAATTAAAATATTGATGCGGGTGGAATGCATATAAATTACATAAAAATGACATAAGAAATAAAAAAAAAATTACATAAGAAATTAAATAAAAATTACATAAGAAATTAAATAAATTAAAATATTGATGAGGGTGGAATGCATATAAAAATTAAATAAGAAATAACATAAAAATTACATACGAAATTAAATAAATTAAAATATTGATGTGGGTGGAATGGATATAAATAAATAAAAATATTGTCACCTGATCCGCTAAACTTGTCCCACTATGCAGGTTACCGGAAGCATGAGAGATGGCGTTTTTCCAACAAGTAAATGATGCGTTGAGTAAATGATGCGTTGAGTTTTTTCCAACGACCTTGAAGACCTTGACTACTTCTGGCGTCTTTTCCATGTACATCGCAAAACGCTTTCGTAATTTTACTCCACATTTCTCGCTTATCCATCTCATTACCTGTAATCAGGTCATGAGTAGTGTGAACCCAACATTCACACAACGTAACATCTTCAATGAGCTTCCACGAAGACATTTTTCTCTCTTAAAGTGTAGAAAATATTGAAATGTAGATAGTATAGAAAGTGTAGAAAATATTGAAATGTGGTGTAAGATGGAAGATGAGGGTTACGTATTTATAGAAAAAAAAAAAACTTTTTAAAAAATTTTCTGTATTTTTAAAAAAAATTTCTGTATTTTTTAATATTTTTTAATTAATTTTAATGTATTTAATTAATCTGGATCGTTGGATTTGAAAATTTTTCAAATCCAAGAGCCAAGGAGCTGCCACGTGGCCAACGGTAATAAATCTTACCATTGGGCCTTTTTTTAAAATTTTTTATTTATTTTTGGGGAAAAAACGTGGACCGTTGATCTGTGATCGGACGGTCCAGTTTAAAAGTAAAATTTCAAATTTTTTTACCGTTGGAAATCCAACGGTCTAGAAAAACTAGCCGTTGGAAATCCAACGGCTAGGAGAATGCCACGTCACTGATGGCTCCGGAGCACAAGTGGGCTGACAGCCCTCTGCCGCGTTGTCGTCTACTCGCGCCCATGCGCAATTGTCGTGCACGCGCCAGCCAAATAGGCCGGCTCTTGGGTCTGTCAAAATTGGGCTGGGCTGTTGCCTGGCTTGGGTTGGGTGCCAGGCAACTTTGTGGGCTGGAGCAAATTGACTGAGGGCCAGCTTGTTTTTTGGACTGAGGGCTGGGACATTGTTCTCCCGGTGGACTTGCTCTAATGTAACTCTCCACGTTATCATGTCACGGCTTACGGTCATCGTCCTACTGCTATTTTCACTGGGTTTCATGCTGCATGCTATAGTTTGGATCCGAATTGATTTCATGACACTAGTGCCCCGTATCACATGATTAACAATGGTGGTGCTCTGTAGGATCCTCACCCCTGTATTGGTAATACTCATGCCATTCTTGGTAATGAAGATCCCCTTTCTATTCCTAATAGGGGTACAATATTGGTGGCATGGAAATTTAGATAGGTCTTCTCTAAGAGATTCTGTACAGTCAAGTCATCTTTACAAAACTTGAGAACTGATCGAATTCGACAAACTTTATAATTGTATTTATTCACAGACTTAAAGTCATGAAGCGTAAATGCTGCTTGTTATGTCTAGCTTCAGGCAAAAAGATCTCTCTTTGATGATCAAAGCGTTCTTCACAGCGAGCCATAAAGCTTGTGGATCATCATCAACGAGGTATTTGGTCTGCATTACTTCATGCATATGCCTTCGTATGAAGATCATGGCGGTTGCTTTATCAGCGTCGCCAGCGGTAAAGTCGAGTTTGTTGCGACATGTTGCTGTCACAAAAAGAAACATGATTGTGGTTAGTGCAATGAAGAAGAAAAAAATCATTCATATACAAGGAGTAGAATATTCAGGTTAAATTAGGCATGTTTTGGTTTAAATTTTCATGAAAAACTTTGAGTTTCGTGGGGGTTATATTTACAAAAAAAAACAATGAGTTTCTATGACAGTTTTTCGAAAACTTTGGATTCAAATTTTATAAACTTTTTTGACAAAATAAAAATTTTATCAACTTCATGAGTAGGGAAATCGTAAGATGATATTCTCCTATGCAAGTGCTTTTATTTATGATAAATTAGTAATACAAAACCTAGTAAGAAAGAATCACTAGTTTACAGAGGAATCCTAAACTAAACACAAAATATGAAATTGTTTTTTTTTTTAACAAACGATATTATCTACACTAAGGAGAGGGGATGGGCTTAGCCTCACAATAGGCTAAGCAATAATGTGGTTCAAAGCCATAGTGGGGGGGTGGGCTTAGCCTCACAATGAGCTAAGCAATAATGTGGTTCAAATTCACCTTTGAAAAGAGTCGAACCTAAGACCTCTCATTTACATGTGAAGAAGAATACTACTAGACCATCGTAGTAAATGACAACACATATTTATTAAACTGCCCTTAAAAAAATAATAATAATAATTTCACAATTTGTTCACGTGCTCCATAAAAGCCCTTCAAAGTTCGAACGCTCGCAGATGCGTCTCATTCGTTCTCTCAAATACAACTAATTGTTTCCCAAAACCCCAAATCCCATATAAATGGAGAAAACCTTCACACTCCTTCATACAATTGTCACCGCAACCGTCTTCTCTGCCGTTTCCGGCTGGTACGGCTTCATGTTTGGAAGGGAATCTGCTCGCAAAGAACTCGGCAGCTTGATCGAAGACCTTCGCTGCCAGCGTCCCAACTCCGATCGCCCACCTCCACCTCCACCTCATGCTTCAAGTTGAAATTGATGGGTACCTGTACTCTCCCACTCCCCAAAATTATCTTGTATTAATTATTTTAATTGGGATTAATTAACTGTTGTTGCAACTTGCAAGTGAGTGTGATCTCAGTTAATTAACAATTAATGGGTATCTCTATTTGTTGCATGTGATTGTAATTCACCGATTCTGCAAAATTTGAATTGATAGAAGGAAAGAAGCTTAAGTAAATGAATGAAAAACTCTCTCTGTGCAGCAGGCTATGATTCTCTGTTTTTTCTTGAACTATAGCGTGCTTTTTATGAACCGAATGTTGCGAATGACTGAACTGAAAAGATATGATGCTTGTGATATTCCTGTCAAAGTACATTTTCCAATAGTTTGATTTATAGTATTGCCAGTGTTTGAAATATCCTGGATATACTCGATAAACATTATGTCGAAGATCTTGGATGTTGCATACTATTATTATGTGGATATCAGTCAAGTTTGATAACAAATATATATGCTAGGTTATAATTTTATTTTTTAACAAACACTATTGTCTACCCCAAGGGGGAGGGGGTGGGTTTAGGCTCACAATAGGCTAGCAATAATGTGGTTCAAATTTGCGTTTGACGAGAATCGAACTTAAGACCTCTCACAAGTGGCCTATGTCCGAATTAACAACCTTAAAACTCAATCTAATTATCCTCATTTATGCAAATCTACGCAATTGTAAACTAAATTTGTAAATATGTGATTACAATTTTATAAAAAAGAGTAAAATAAAAGAAAATATTTTTTAGAGTAGAAAGGTTGTACAAACTTAACATCACGATTTAACGGCTATATTACTTTTGCTTTTGGTTATTTTTTTTCTTTTCAAAAGATGCTATTTGAGGATTGAAACACACATTGAATACACCTGAGTTGTGAATATCTAGTGCCTCGCAGATTTGGAGGTAAACTCTAGCCGGTCGTTGATTTACCAAAAAAATTAGTTAAAGAGTTGGCATCTCGACTTAACTTTTTGATAAATGAACGGTTGGATTAGAGCTTAATTCCATAAAACTTTGACTGTCAAAACCAAGTTGCTTCACAATGAAGGTGCATTCTAGTTGAAGCAGCCAGGACATGACCATCAAGAGGTTTCCACCATATATTTCATCCGATTTAAAAGACTGAACCATCATATAGGTGAGATCACACCCTACAAAAGCTTGTGATGGAACAAAATAATGAAACAAATAATTTCTAGCATCTTTACACAAGAACAGTTTCCTTGGTTTTCTCGACTTTCTTCTCTTTGATAAAACGAACAAAGAGGTCGCTTCCGGTAGAGTCGCACTCTGAAAGACTTCTGTTCCGGCCACCTTCTGCCATGCTTCTCACAAATTTAACCATGTTCCTCCAGTTATCCCCCTCGAACAATCTCTTGTTCATTCGGAGATATGTAAATGCACTTAGTGCATTGCCGGAATCTGATATGCTTGTTGCTAAAACTTGTGCAAACGCACCAGTGTCATACCTCTCCAGGGCATTTTCTCCTGCTAGGTCAATTCCAGCACTCTTGGTCGCCATCTTTACCTGCCTCACCAGACCTTCTGGTGAGCAATTTGCATGTTCAGGCTGTTCTCTATCTTTCATTTCCATGCAGGTGAAGTTTAATACAACCATGTTTTTGCTGAACATCCTGGCTGTTGGTACGTAACCATCTCTGTGTCTAGTGTTGTAGTAGCCTGCAGTTAATTCAGCCGCATGTGATCTTGATCCATAGTCCCAGCAATCTTTCCGGATAGTTTAGCTCCAGATCCATAGTCCCAGCAATCTTTCCGGATAGTTTACCATCTTTCCGGATGTTGGTACGTAACCATCTCTGGGTCCACTTCTTCCCCAATCTCTCTTCCCCAGTGCCTCTGCTGATGCTTCCAAGGAAGCTCTCATGTACTGCATGACATAAAAACTTGTTTAGGAATAACGAACATCACAAAAACAAATTATCGAAATATGATGTGGTTCGGTTTAGGGTCATTTAATTGGTCAGCAGAAATGGAATAAAGGCTTCTGTTCAGAATAATTACCTTGTCATAACATTGGAATTCCCCGATTCCTGGAAACCTCCAAGTTCCGTTGCTTTCTGGATAAGCTGGATATCTGAGCTCCCCACAAGGACCCATGCCTACTTGAATTTCCTGTAGAAGTAACTGAAATTGAGTTTCCAACTTTGAAACAAGTCCCTTGTAATTTGAGACGAATGTTAACATTCGTCGAATGATACCAGCTTGTCTAGCCCAAATTAGTTTTCTTCTGTTTGAAAATCTTTTTTATTTTTCCGGTCAGACACTGGCAAAGATCTCTTTATGTCTAGTTGTTTGAACTTTTGAATTCCTACTACAAAAATAATAGCATAAAGTTGAGTTATAACATGTTTGTTGCAGATAATTACCACAATAACGTCGCCCAGGTAGTCAGTGAATCTGTCGTGGAAGCTCCTCATGTAATCGCTGTAGACCTGAATGGGAGTTCTTCCTCCGAGAACTGGCAATGAATCACATCCCAAGGATATGTACTCAGGATTCCTTCTGCCTGATTTGTCTGTGTAAACAAGGTCAGGGTTCTTGCTGACTTCTTCAAGCACCCATGGAGGTAAAGGAATGCTGAAAATTCATAAAATTTGTGCTTTAGTGAATCACTGCATAAATCCACACTAGGTGGAGTTGGATCAAACTCTGGGCAAAAACATAGAAAGCACTTTTTGGTCATAAGCACTTTTATGTTAAGCATGTCAAAGGTTCCATTAAAAATCCAATAGCATGACTGTTTGTGTTGTATACGTTATAGAGAACATTAAACATAACATTCTGCAATTAGAACCTCCAAACACACCTGCATGAGTCTCCAACATTTCCTCCGCACTGATGAAAAGACATGGCGACTTGGATCTTCATGCCGTGCTTTTGCACCATCTGCACAAGCTCGGCATATCCTTCCCAGTTGTACTTGGAAGGTCCGTCCTCCTGCACCAATCCCCAACCACACATCCACCATAACTCCTTCAACCCCTGCTTGCTTCAGGGCCATCAAACTCGCATTCATTGCTCTCGGCTTGTTCAAATGCCCTCCGTGACTCCTCCGTGACTCACCGTGTCAAGCGGAAGCATCACGTACACAGGCACCTTGTTGTCAGTGCTGGTGTGAGCAGTATTGGGTAGTGCATGAAGCAACTCTCTCCTTCCATCAGAGATGGTCATTAAGTTGTTCTCGTGCAAGAGCCGTGTTTCTTGCATTGAACTCTTTGCCCGGAGACGGCATGATGGCTTGATTTGCGCAAAGCATATCTTGCCGGTGGAGTCTTCGGAGGTTTTAAGTCCCTTATGGTCTTTAAGATTGACGAACGAAGTTGAAGAACGGAGAGTTAACGTCATTGTATTTTCTGAATTGTGTTTTGGGTTTTGAATGGAAGCGAAGGGAAGAGAGAAAAAGTGATGAGAATGGATGAAGGGGTTGCGTCCTTAATTATAAAAACAAGTTCCCTCTTGAGGAATGGCCGGTTTGGTGGGGTCCAGAAAAGAGAAAAAGTGCAAGAGATCAAAGTTATGAACTTTATGGAAAAATCATATATTTACACTAAAAAGTCAATCCTGTTACTATTCACTTTACCTTTTATTTTGTCATTATCGTTAAAATTCAAAGTTTTCAAGCTCTTTTCATTAGTTTTCTTTTTTTCAAAGTCATTTTTATTTTATTTTATTTGTTGGTCTGACTCGACTCACTTTTTCAAAGTCATTTTCTTTATACGTGGTTACACAACTAAATTGGAATAATGATCTTTTAACTAAAAATTCATAATCATCGATCTCTTAACTCATAAAAACGTATATGGTCTTTTTTTTATCAATTTTGTTAGAACTTCCGTCAAAATGAGTTACGTGCCATGTACGTAAGGCTAAATCAAGGGAGAAATATAGAAAACAAAAGTGAAAATTGTTCTTAACTTTAATCCAATCAAAGTGGTTCCTCAACTTTAACCTAATTAAAGAAATGGTCCCACAACTTTAACTCAATTGTAGTAATGGTTCTTCAACCACGAGTCATTTTAACGGAGGTTATGACGAAGTTGACGAAAATGACCATAACTGCATATTTTGATGAGTTAAATGACCAATGCTTCAATTGCGTTAAAGTTAAGGGATCATTGCTACATTTTTCTCTTAAATTGTAGTGCATGTGGAAATTTTAAAACTAATTAAAAATTTTGAACTACCTATAATTTGTACTGGTTTTGTTTCTCCTGTGTTTTTGGCCTTGACTTATGGAACAACTTTCAATGGTATACTAGTCATAAGATTTGGATAGATTATAGATATTTTAGTATGCTTAACACACTTGAAGCTGCAAGCATTCATGCATTAATCTTGGTTGGATATTCTTCTGTGATTAAAATATCTTGAGCTTGCTCTTGTGATATTTTGAAATATCTTGAGCTCCTCTCTCAAAAGATGAAAATATCTTCAACTGATGATTCATCTCGTCTGATATTTTTAGACCAAAATCTGTCATTTTCCAAGTTTTGCATCTAAGTTTTGTTCATTTACCGTTAAACCCGCGTGAAGTGATGGAACTGAAGCTTTTGTTTCAATTGATTCCCTTGTCTAGAATGTAATTGCTCGAGCACGTCAAACTGTTTATGAACTGTTGTATGGTTTTGGCTGTGCATGTTTTAAGCTTTTTATTGTACGTTAATAATGAAATGCTGCTCCATACCACTCTTCTAAAGATCTAGAATGTAATTGCTAGCCTCAAGCAGCCACTTAGGACCACAGCCTAGTGGTATTCTTCTTCTCTTGTAAGTGAGAGGTTTTAGGTTCGATTCTCGCCAAAGGCAAAATTGAACCACATTTTTGATAGCTCATTGTGAGGTTAAGCTCATTCCCATGCTCGTGTAGATAATATCGTTTGTTAAAAGAAAAAAAAATCCAAGGCATGCCTAGACGGCTTTGGAGGCGGCACAGGAGTGATAACGCATTTGCCCAGTGGGAGTAGGCGAAAACTTGCCTAGACGGCTGAAGGCGGGTTGATTGGGCGTTCCCAGATCCATCAGCGATTTGAAATTGAAGTTGAAGGGCTCTGTCCTCTGGTTAACTGTTATAGTGCGACGGCATCTTCGAGAAGAAGATGACCATGAAGAAGAAGAATTTTTTTTTTCTAAAGACTTGGTCTGAAACGATGTCATTTTAGACAATTCTTTAATTTTTATAAATGACTTGGCCCAAAACAACATTGTTTTCGCCAACTTTATTTTTTTTATAACCTACAATAGTCCTTTTTTTTTAATAACCCATAGATGTCCCCAATTATACCCACAACAGTCCCCAATTATTTAGGTCTCTTAGACCATCTCCAATGGTGGGCTAAAAGCCAAATTATCCCCCAAAATTTCCCCCCAAACTCACTCCAATCCAAGGGGAAAATTTGGGCTAAATGCTAAATGCTAAACCAAGGCCAGATTCCCCCCAGAATTTAGCCCAGAAATCGATGTGGGCTCCACCGAATCGAGTGAAAATATTTATCGGAATTTAAATTTTTTTTGATTAAAATGTTCATAAAATTAATTTACGATGGTTTACATATTTTTTTTTTTTTAAATTTAATTTAAGAAAAAAAATAGCCTAAGTTTATTCTTTAATAATCCCGGGTTAAAATTTTAGGCTAGAACGGTTGGAGCAAAAAAACTGTTTCTGGGCTAAAAGCTAAATTTTTCGGGCTAAAATATTTGGCTTTTAGCCCAACCATTGAAGATGGTCTTAAGGCTTCACTTTACAACTCAGGACTTTCACCTAGGCGGGATTATCCATAAACGCCTTCGCCTTGGCCTTAGCCTTTTAAAACATTGGCTAGCATAAACGAATATCTGTAGGTATTCTATTCTTCTTTTTCTTTTTCAAATGCGTGTTTATCTGTGAAAAAAGAAACGAAACGTCGGGCCTATCTATAATTTGGTGTGATAAGCATTGGGTGGTTTTGTTTTGAACAGTGTAGAGAAAACCCCACAAACAAGCTAGCTAGGGTTGTGTTTGGTATATGTGTGTTAGACGACACCGCATTTTTGTGGATCAGAAAATATCTCAGGAATTATAAGTTTTCTTGACTAGCAGGTGGCCCTCTACCAAAGTGATGGAGAAAAATGATGTACTTGCATGACGGCGGGAGTTTGGCAAATTAATTTCTAACTTAATGACAATATCGCTCAACTCAAAAAAAAAAAAAAAAAAAAAAAAAAAAAAAAAAAAAAAAAAGGTTTTCTTGGCTTTGGTTGATTTAGGATAAGCGAGAAGTAGTAGTGCTGGGAATGGCATTAGCAATTGAGCATGTGGTTAACAAAGCCTTTGCTGCTTTCACTTGTCTTGGATTTTATGTCTTTCCATTAAGCCCTCAACTCTGGAGTATTCAAACTTAATCGCTTCAACGACTCCATATTTTTTATTGTTTTTGGGAAAGTTTTGGCCGCTCACGTACGCCTCCCTCTCACAATGGCATTGTCCGTACTCATCACGGGATGGGTGGATGTGAGAAGGAAACGTATACGGCCATTCCCATCCTAGTTGCACCACCGGCAACCCCGTGATGAGAAGATGTCCCCATTCCAGGATTTCTGGCTTTTTTCCGACCAATGCCGCGTTGCAGGGATGATAGATGGGAGTCGTATATCTATTTGTGTACACATCCTAGTTCCCACCTGTGTTTGAAATTAACCAAAATAACCTCTGCATGTTGCGTGTGTTTTCATATACCTACTGAAGTTGTAATGAGAAACATTTACTTTATTGGCTATTAATAATAATATCTGCAATGCTCCAAACTCGAGGTAGCAAATTAACTTATTGGGTTGTTAATGGATACCCGTTATGACCCGTTTAATTTGATATACTATAATATAGAGGTGAGATCGGAAATGGTGGTGATGGTGTAAAATAAAATCAAACTAAATGGATCTGTGAGACATTCCAAATATAAGTATTATGAATGGAGTGCTCTAACGACATCAACAACAAAAATACACTTTTCGGAAGACACGAGCCAAGGTCTAGAAAGTAATCTGATGTCCTCAATAATAGTTTTCAATTGCCAAGACGTTCTGCACTTGGTCCAAAATAGAAAACACGAGTTGGAATCTTAAAGATCTTGATGTTGATTTTTGGTTTTTTTTTTTTTTTTTTTTTTTTTCAATGTGGTGATTTGTGTGGGCATGTACTTAACAAGTCTACCATAAGTATTCTTGTGGAGGTTATGAAAACCTTATCTCTTCGACGTTCTCACTTCTCATATCTGATTCACCTTTGTCTCAATTCATGAGGAGAACCCCAACAAATTACAAGGAAACAGAAATCCAAAAGGGACTTGTTAACTAATAGGCAATTGGTTGAAAATTCACAACCAAGTGTAAACAATGAGCAGAAAGAAAAAAAAAAAAAAAAAAAAGAGGACAATTTTCACAAATATTAGGGTTTCTCTTTACTAAAAAAGGAACTAGCTCGAGACTTCGCTACGACAGTCCATAATTTCGGGAACCGAAAAGACTCAGAGGCATTTCAACATTCACCTGACTATCATCTTTAGGGTTTCTAACTCTTACAGACACACTTTCTATTATTTGAAACCTCTTTTAGCCTCTCTCCCTTGAGTGTCACATGCAACATATACAGTGTAAAAACATTAAGCCTTATAAACTACAGAACTTTATTTTTTTTGTCACAGGACTTTTTTTTTTTTTTTTGTCAAATTGTCACAGGACTTGAAAATAGTCGAATAATTAAAATGCCGACTTGAAAAGAAACAAACAAACACAAAAAGATCTTTCATGCCTTAGTCGGGAATCATGCAACAAATTAACTAGCAATTAAAAAAACTGACACACCCCGTCCCAAGGAGGGCGTGCTGGATGTCATGTGAAAGTGACGTAACCATGTGCACAGTGCGAAAGCTAATAAGATAAATAGAAATATGTCTACATAAAAACCAACTACTAGCCGTACTAACCAAATAACATGCTAGTGAGAGTCTAAGTGTATAAATACACATTCAGAGCAATAAGAACATCTAGTTGCAGTCAAGGACAATTACTAAGATATAACACCCAAAGGTGAATCCTACTTTTGTGAATTCTGTCAGAACACCGTTGAATCCCTCGTGGCCACCAAAGCACTGCTACCTAGAACCTAGAGGGGCGAAAAACAAAATGCGTGAGTGGGCAAAAACAAATCTTTTCAAAACCTTTTCTCTTCGCAGTAAAACCTATATAATTTTCCAGAAAAATAGCATATATACATATATACTCATCTCAACTCATAAACTCAAAATCCTTCCAAAAGTAGTGATATGCAAGGTATATGCCATGCCAAATATATCTCATCAAATCACATAACTATATTAGGTGAAATAACTCATCATAGATGGTAACATGTCCACCGAGTGATCAGCTCGGCTGAACTATAGCTCATAATCAATCTCATCATATCTCATCATCACACACACACACACATATATATATATATATATATATATATCTCATCGACAAGACTGGGTGTAAATAAATACGCTCTAGTGCTACGATCACGTGAAAACTATGCGCTAATCGCGGGTCACCTACAAGTCGGAACCACCTATAGTGGTCTGTATGACAGGACTATGCACCTAACTTGGATCCAAGGTGAGCGTATAGTGCAAGAGTGAACATCATGTGAAGGACTATGCCCTGGCCCTGGGCAGGAGCACTAACACCGGGGTGCAGGTTTATGAGCTTTCAATACATCTCACATAATCATCATTTCATATTAATCATTCTCTATCATCAACATATACTCACCCGATACTTACTTGTGCGTCCACAGCACCAATTACCATTAAATATAGCTACTAATGCATGAATAAAATAGATATATACTTTGCATGGCATATCATATCACATTTCACTTAATTGATTTTCTGGGAAAAATCTCATTTATATAGGTATATACGGAAAACAAAAGCCCACTCACAGATAAGTCGAAGGGTCACAATCCCCGAGCCTCGATTGATGGCGCTCGTCCTCAGGATAGCCCTCACCTATATGCGTAATAACCGAATAAATGTTATTTAACGCACTTAACCAACAATAGGTAATAACTTCTCATACAATGCAATAATTGGGTATATGAATATACCACAGTGACCTACTCATCCTCAGAAACATCCTCATATTTTTAAAATAATTTTTCGACCACCCACGCGCCGCCACGCGCCAGCCAAGGCACGGCCAGACGCGCCCCCACGCGCGGTCACGTGCCATGCACACTGACGGCGTTAGTTAACGCCGTCAGGAATATTTCGTTAAAACCTAACAGAAACCGTCCAAACTAACTGACGGCGTCGGAATATTCCGTCAGACTTGACGGAATATTCCGTCAGACTTGACGGAATATTCCGTCATCTCCTACCTCTGAACTCCTGCGACCGACTTCTAACCTTCCTAACTTTCTCAAAACTCAACCAAATTTCATGATTCTTTTACCAAAATGACACTTAAAATGAGGAGAAGAAGTTTATACCACTTTTAAGGCCCAAAACTTGACGGAGCTTCGTCGGAAAAGCTCGATACTCCGACTACCTCTGCAACTCCCTATTCCCGAGCTTCCCGACGTCTAATTCACTCTGTTTTTCTTCTTCAAGCTTCGTGAGAACGTTCACAAGCTTCCTATAAGCTTAGAATTCACTTAAACGTCCACAATTAAAACCACATGAACAGTGCTCAAATCGGGTTCTTTGGTTCTCACGATTCCGACGTCCAAACTTGACCAAAACTGTCTTAAAATGTTATGAAGGATTAAAGCTTACCTCTTGGAGCCTTAAAATGTCTTAAAATCTCCGCGATCACGTCGGAGTTACTGTGCTCCACAATCAGGGTTTCAAATAACCGTGTTCTCGACGTCCACTCGTCCAACCAAAGATGGTGATGAGTTCCTGAGCTTGCTAGGAGTCTAAAACCAACCTCCACAACTTCGATCCGCGCAGAAAGGGTTTGGTTCGAAGTTCGTCTGTACGGTTGTACGAAAATGGAAGGTAATCCGAGAGAGAGAGAGAGAAAGTGCACGGGAATGAGAGAGAGTTGAGTGTGTGTATGTGTGTCCAGCTCGCTGCCAACCAAAAACAAGGACAAGTTTAGATTTAATTGAGTCCAATTATTTAGGACTTGATATAATTAGCCCAATCTCTTAACCCAAAACACAAACACTCACCCAACGCTCAAGGGCATTTTTGTCAATTCACGTCCTTGAGCATAAAATATTCCAATATCTCGGGACGGGCTGTTACAAAAACTATAACAAGGGAGCTTTTACATATAGAGATAAAAATATACACAATATTTTGAGTAACTCTACTAATTTTTATACATTTCAAGAAGAGTAAAAACACAAAAATACCTAAAGGCCAACCAAAAAACATAGAAACAATTTTTTAAAATACTAGTCATACCCCTAATAATTTTGTATGTTAACAAAGCCCAGCTTACACAACCTAAAAGAAATTAATATGCTCCATCAACTCAATCCCTCATTGACCATTTTTTATGGATCACTTTCTAAACAATATGTAGAATCAGTTTGTATCCATTACTATTAGAATCAGTCTAACCCCTCATGGATCTTTTTTTGCAAAAGGGTGACGAAGCCATAAAGTGTAGTGTAGTGGGAAAATGATGTGAATAAATTTAAACCTAAAAGTGCCTAATCTAAAGAGTGCGCGGGTGAGCGGGATTGAACTCATTTCACACGTGATGTCAAAGCATAAGACAATATAGTAATTAGGATGAGGGTTATACCACTGAAGATAACCATCTCCTGAGATTTGCCAGAATCCTCGTTTACAAGTAAGCACAGCTACTAAACCTGGAAGGGTGAAAAACAAAGTTGAGTGGGTCAGCAAAACAACGTTTGTAAGAAAACCTTTATTTTTTAACATTGTAACCTCTCGCTGTAAAACAAGTATAGTTTCCGTAAAACATACTACTTAAGTATATGTAAAAGTACAACAGCAATACATCCAGACATATGCCAAGTTATGATATATCAAATGCCGCAATAATATAATCATATGACAATCAAGTATAACTAAGTGCTCATCCATCTAAGCTGACACACAAGTTCGCACAAATAATTTCTGACATGAACAGGACTGGGTGTAATCAATACGCTTTAGTACTACGATCACGTGAAGGCTGGTGCAGAAGCACGGTCATCTACGAGTCGGAAATGGATGCACAGTTACTATGCCGTGCAAGAGAAGGGAGAGGGTGAGTGAACAGTGAGGTGGTGGTTCCTGGATGCGTACTAACCAAATGGAGTAGCAGCTCCTTGTGTTTGGGACTCTCAGAGCTCTCTGTGCGTGTAGAGGAAAGGAGAGAGTTTTGAGGGAAGGAGATAAGTGAGAGAAATGTAAAAAGAATGAGGGAGTGAGGTGAGGGAACTCGGCTCCCATATTTTTCAGAGAGAAGAGAGATACGAGAGAGAGTGAAGGAGAAGAGAAAGAGAACGAAGTCAACCTCTGATTGGTGGTGAGGAAATGAAAATGGGTTTCTGATTGGTGCCAACCTCGAGGGAAAAGATTTTGATTGGTTGAGAGGGAAAGAAGGAAAACAAAATTTGATTTGTTGGTGAAGGGGGAACATAGATCCAAACTTTAGGGAAAAGATGGATTTGAATTTGAATTTTCAGATTTTGTACAATTTAAATGTACAAAATTTGCTTCCTTGCAGTGTTTTAAACACTGATAAATTTGTACATGAGTGTACAAAAATACCCGTGGTTAACGTATTTTAAAGGAGCGTAACTTTTTCGTTACAAATATGATTCGGGTCTAACTCGCATCCATGCGTTCATGACGACGAGTACTAATTTAGTATGAAACCAGTAAAAAGAAATAAAAGTCGGAAGCCACGTCCACGTCAGATCCCACTTTTGTCCAGAAATGGTATGACAGTTAAATTACACCAACAAAAAGAAAATTATAGTTAAAAGTAGGGACGGGTCGTCACAATCTACCCCCTTAAGAAAATTTCGTCCTCAAAATTTAAAATCATTTGTTACACAAAACTCAAAGATAGGAAGAATAAAATATATGTACGTGACGAAGAAATCAAGTTAGAGTGGTTGTACAAAAAGGGAAAATGCCGCTCAGTCGCGATCGGAGTGCATTAATTCCTTTTTCATGCCTCCAACTCATACTTTCCTTCTTCTTCAGTACAATACTATAATATAATAATTTTTGCAAAAACAAAATGTCGAAAATATTTATATGTACTAACGTCCCGTCGAAAATACATATATATAACAACATAAGGTTAAAGTAGTTGCACTGATTTAAAACTGAACATAGGATTTTTTTACTACGTTCCCGAGCGTTGCGTACTCCGAAAGTAAGTACATAATATCCTTGGGTCGAGCCCAAGTAATAAATAGGTAAAATAAAACAAATACATAAGTAAGTACTAATGTAAAAGGACCTACCTATTTACTTGCTTAACGAATCCAACGAATAAGTCCTTGATATTACAGTCTGCAGCCTGCGATATCGACAACTCACTGTTGTCATGATAAGCAAGTAACAAATTCCCGAGGGTGCAATATTACCATCATGCCCCCCATTGGGAAATACACAAACAACGTCTAGTCAAGCCTCTACCGTGCTCACGCACCACCCCCCCTTGGGTAACAACAACAATAAGATAACATTTCTATAATGTGAACTCTCACCATTGAACACTTATTCGTAAAACTCCTCTGTCAAACAAGTGCTAAGAAAAGAATCGACAAACTACATCTTAAACGTATCACAACCAAGATCAAAAATTGTAACCGTAGTTACAAACAATTCTAACAGAAATAAGTGTCTAATACGATCATGCTACAACTAAATAGCAGATAAACACAACATGCCATGAAGGTTCGGGTAAATCGTTCAGACTAGCCGTTAGTCTGAGGGAGAAAAGTAGTCGGTGACAAAACTTACTACATGTGGCCTTCAAGAATACTTCCCCAAAATTTAGTAGTAAAACTCGCATCACGAGGAGATACAATAGTGGCACACTTGCCATGTAGTCAAGCCAATGCAGTCCGCAACGCCTTAGCAAGCAATTTCATAGTGAAGTTCTCTCGAACTTAGTGAGAAAGTGACTACGTCGAGAAGGCTAGAAGAATACTCGAGAATTTGAGGATCAAAGCAAGTCCATCAAATCTAGAGTACGAGATAACTGGATTAGATGCATAACATCAAGCTACAACAGTAGTTTTTGAGATATTCAATCACCACGGTAAAGATCCGTTTAACCGAGTATTTGCTAGGTGATTGAGTAATTAATGGTCACGACTGCACTTCCAACGTCAACAGTTTTTTTCTAGACAATGCATCTGCTTCAAGGCAATACGAAGTGCAGTAGGGTAGACATGTACCCAAGGTTGATTGGAATGCCTTTCAGTATAGAAGGGTAAAAATGGAATTACCATCAGAGTAGGAATTGATCGAAATGTCAGAAGACCCAATAGGTTTCAAGACTGGGCAATTTTACCAAGAGGTGTAAAATGTTGTCCATTTGGACCAACGAAATGCAAATTAACTCGTCAAGTCAATCGATATTCACCGTACATCACAAAATCTCCACATGTACAGGAAACTCGTATTATGAGCATATGGCGATATTTTCCTATCTCTACTCAGACATAGGAAGTGATTATAACCACTCGAACGATTCTTGATCATTTGTAAGTAACGACAAATCGATACTCATGAATCCCGATTAGAATGGGTCAAAACAAGCTTGAAACGTTCAAGGGTAGATGCGTTTTTTGTTGCTATAACAGTAAATACGTTTGCACAACTGAGATAATACACGATAGTGTAATCGTAGACATTTGGTTTAGTTCTTCCAACGTCGCTGTCAGAAATTAGCTTTTTCTCAGCGAAAGTGTACTCGAGAAATTTGTGAGGTTAGTGAGGATTTTGAACACATGTCTCCACTAAGATGTGTCATCCAGCTTTCGAAATGAAGATTATGCCTGTTGACTTTAGGTCATGGATAAGATGGTTCGTTTCGAATGGTTTTGACTGTTGAAAAATAAAAGTAATACTCTGTCGTGCTGTCTCTGCACAGCCGAAACATCTGAAAAATACGTCACACTGGATTTCGAAATGATTAGAGTCAACAAAAGGTGTAAAATAGGAGTAAGGTGAGACAACACTTCAGTTGTCAGGAACTTTACTCTTTTTCAACAACCTAAACTAATTTAACTTTCCTCGATCGTAAGTGAGGAAAACACTGTAGTCAAAGAGATCGCCAACAAATTGTCGATAAATCGACAAGATCAAGGATATCTCAGTTTGGTAATACTTTGCGAGAACTTCAACCTTCTTCCGCTAAACCCATTTTGGAAAAAGGAAAGAATGTTATTTATTGAGATCACGTCTCCCAAAAAGTACCAACCTACAAGGGTTAGTTGAGGAATTGGTATAAAGCTGAGTGTTGGTGTTCCCAAACACTCGATTTTGATGCTAAAGTTGAGGAGGGAGTCGTTTTTAAGACTACTCTGAATTTCGTCAGGCTATGAAATAACTCTCGATTTCCAAAAGTTAATCGGGGAGAACAATAACTCGAAGTAGGACTAACAGTTTTAGTCATCAACCGACTGAGTTGTTGAAGTTTAAGTACGACTCTAAGGTTCAGCCTTTCGCCTTCGCAAATAGGTTCAAGGTTCCCAAGATAAAGTGTTTAGTCCCTGGTTGGGTAAATTCCTAATTGGTAAACTTTGTAACCGAGTTTCTCAATGACATCAGGAACATTCAATATGAAGCAAGGAAAATTGGTGTAATACTAGGAAGTGGGTCGATGATGTACTTCACTTCACAATTTGGTGGTACCCCAGGTAAAATTTTGGAATATGACGCCAAAGGTATACATCCTCGAAACGTACTAGACTACTAGCCAACTCTACGACACGAACTAAAAGGTCTTCATAGTTTTCTCGAAACTCAAATCGCTCTAACAGCGAGATATTATCTCGTACCTCGATTCTACTATCTACCTATGGAAGTGATCAAGAGGTGGCTAGTCGAAGAGGTTTTGTTTACCTGGGTAGGTGATCAGGTAAAAAAAAACAACCATGAGTTTACTGTCCTAATACAAAGCTTGTTCCTAAGCTTCCACGATCCTATTTTATTCGGCTCAAGTAGCCACTGTAAATCAGTCTATTAGTAGCACCGCTAATTAACGCGCTTAAGATATTTTAATATTGTTCGTTACCCTGAAACTGTGAATCGGCATTTTTGGCGTAAAGGTAGAACTCCCAAATACTAGTACCAGTGTCCGATATCAGAAATCATACCACCGAATGTTGGTCAATGGTATCTGGATATCAGATAGCAACGTCGATTAGTAGCGTCACCGTAGGTTGACTACGGGTTAAAGCCTGTTCAGGTAGTAAGCTTCGGGTGATTAGAAAGGAACTGGTCAAGTGAAGTAGTTCGTTGATTCTAAGGGGATTTGATTACTGCTTTTGGGAGTCCTGCTACTCCCATAGTCTAACAACTCATACTCGCAATCCTATACTCACCCAAAAGATGAGTACAACCCCGAAAGGAAAGTCTGGGAATTAGCGTTGGTTGGAAAGTCTTATGGCTAGAAAAGATTTTGCTAAAGATGTACTTTGAAAAGGACTTTATCGGGAGTCGATCTTCTTCCTGAAGATCCAGCATGAACACCAGTACATTTGAAAATATTAGTGCTAACAGGGACCAAAAGTGATTGTCCCTCAGATGATCTTCCATTTAGCGTTATCACTTTAGCACCAGGTTGTCGCTCAAGACATTTCTAGAATCTTGACGAAGTAACCTTCGTAGGAATTCTAAGAGATGGTATACTAATAGGTGCTACCAAAGAAACAAAACCATTTCTGGTTTCCTGTCTCAAAGGGTTGGTAAAATCGGTGGAAGAAAAACAATAAGATTTATCGGTAAATCTTTAGTGATACTCAACCCCGACCCGGAATGTCCACTTGGACTCTGAATCGAGTTGTGTTGGCCGACACCTAGAGGGTGACGAAGCCATAAAGTGTAGTGTAGTGGGAAAATGATGTGAATAAATTTAAACCTAAAAGTGCCTAATCTAAAGAGTGCGCGGGTGAGCGGGATTGAACTCATTTCACACGTGATGTCAGAGCATAAGACATTATAGTAATTAAGATGAGGGTTATACCATTGAAGATAACCATCTCCTGAGATTTTCCAAAATCCTCGTTTACAAGTAAACACAGCTACTAAACCTGGAGGGGCAAAAAACAAAGTTGAGTGGGTCAGCAAAACAACGTTTGTAAGAAAACCTTTATTTTCGAACATAGTAACCCCTCGCTGTAAAACAAGTATAGTTTCTGTAAAACATACTACGTAAGAATGTGTAAAAGTACAACAACAATATAACCAGAAATATGCCAAGTCATGATATATCAAATGCCACAATAATATAATCATATGATAATCAAGTATAACTAAATGCTCATCCATCTAAGCTGACACACGAGTTTGTACAGATAATTTCTGACACGAACAGGACTACAAGGAGCTCTTTGTGTGTGCAGAGGAAAAGAGAGAGTTTTGAGGGAAGGAGATAAGTGAGAGAAATGTAAAAAGAGGGAGGGAGTGAGTTGAGGGAACTCGGCTCCCATGTTTTTCAGATAGAAGAGGGATACGAAAGAGAGTGAAGGAGAAGAGAGAGAGAGAACGAAGTCAGTCTCTAATTGGTGGTGAGGAAATGAAAATGGGTTTCTGATTGGTGCCAACCTCGAGGGAAAAGATTTTGATTGGTTGAGAGGGAAAGAATGAAAAGAAAATTTGATTTGTTGGTGAAGGGGGAACATAGATCCAAACTTTAGGGAAATGATGGATTTGAATTTGATTTTTCAGATTTTGTACAATTTAAATGTACAAAATCTGCTTCCTTGCAATGTTTTAAACACTGATAAATTTGTATGTGCATGTACAAAAATACCCATGGTTAACGTACTTTAACGGAGTGTAACTTTTTCGTTACAAATCCGATTCTGGTCTAACTCCCGTCCACACATTCGTGACAACGAGTACTAATTTAGTACGAAACCAATAAAAAGAAATAAAAGTCGGAAGCCACATCCACGTCAGATCCCACTTTTGTCCAAAAAAGGTATGACCCTTAAATTACACCAACAAAAAGAAAATTATAGTGAAAAGTAGGGACGGGTCGTCACAGTTTGGTCAAAGCTTCCTAAAAAATTGAGCTCTACTTAGATAAGTGAAGTTCTCAAGGTTGTTGAGAGGTTTCGCATAGAACGAGGGTTTGTGCAGGGCAAATTTGTATGTGAATTGGAGAGCTCTTGAATGACGCACCAAGTCTTGTATTTATAGCAACGATCCTACTCCTGGCCGAATCAAAGATGTACTCGAACTAAAACTCCTTATCCTAATTTGATAACGATTCGGCCAATCCTAATCCCAACGGGTTTCTGAATCAAGCTTCATATTACGCCAAATTCATTCCCGAATCCTAAGTGCCTTTAACTCTAAAATCCCCATGTCGTACCAGGACTCGGCCTCTTCATTCTTATATGAACAAATCCTTCTTGTACTAGGACTCGGCTGACCTGATTGAGTGTCCTATGGTAGATTATCCGGCCCACAAAACCTCTGGCAAAACCCTGGGCCGAGAACAATCCCGAACTCGGCCCAATAATATTATTTTGGGCCCAAACAGGTTGATAATCTGGAAACGGTCTCCAACTTTAGACCAATTAGTCTTTGTAATGTCACGTACAAGATGATTACCAAGATTATGGTTAATCGATTGAAACCATTTCTTAACACTTGTAATTCTTATAACCAAGGAGCTTTTGCTCCTAACAGATCCATACAGGACAATATTCTTATAGCTCATGAGATTTTGTCCAATTTTAAACGCATGAAGAGTAGAACTGGAGCTATGCTAGATTTGGAGAAAGCTTACGATATGCTAAGTTGGGATTATATTAGAGAGGTCCTCGCTAATGCATTTCTTCTACTTCTTTCTCCATCCTTATTAATGGTAAGGCCCATGGGTATTTCTACCCATCTAGAGGTATTAGGCAAGAAGATCCGCTTTCCCTGTATATCTTTATTTTATGTATGGAGTCATTAATTAGACATTTAAACTTACTTTCCATGAATCCTCGTACAAATATCGATTTACTTTCATCCCCAAGAGGACTGAAAATTGCTAACTTGATGTTTGCAGATGATTGCCTCATTTGTGCTCAAGCCTCGAAGGTAGCTGCGAGAAATATCTTGAATGTCTTACATAGTTTTGCGGAGGTCTCTGGCCAAAAAATTAACTTTAGTAAATCGTCTCTTTACTTCTCTGAGAACACCACTAACCAGCTCCGGAATGAGGTAGTAACTATTACCCAAATTCAACATAAAACCACCATCGGAAAATACCTTGGTATCAACAACATCATCTTCTGGAAAGACCCGTGCAATACTAAGGATATCATGGTTAAAATCAAGGATAAACTTGCTGGGTGGAAAGCTAATACCCTATCCAGAGCGGGTAGAGTTACTCTCCTTAAATCTAATCCTAGTGGTATGCCAAATCATCTAATGTCGTGTTTTAAATGCCCAAATAAGTTAACTAAGATGCTTGATAAGGAGAACATGAAGTTCTTGTGGGGAAAGGACAGTAAGATGAATCTCATAAGTTAACTAAGATGCTTGATAAGGAGAACATGAAGTTCTTGTGGGGAAAGGACAGTAGGATGAATCTCATTGCTTGGGATAAAGTCTGCCAACCCGAAAAGCAATGGTGGTTTAGGGATCAGAAGGAGTGAGGCTTTTAATAATGCGTGTCTGGCTAAACTGGGTTGGAAAATTTTAACTGATGACAATAAAAATATCTTAGACGTGAATGTTTTATGAAGTCCAAGATAAAACAGAACCACTATACTGCGTGGAAAGGTATTCTCAAAGGGTATGAGATGGATTGTTGGAAATGAGAGAAACATATGTTTCTGAACCCATAATTGGGTTTTTCCGTTCCCTATTGTCAATCTCATGCGTGATGATCAAGTTACCAATTGCGACTTAAATTTATAAGTGAGTTATTTTATTATCAATGGAGATTGGAATAAGAATCTGCTGAGGGATTTTGTTTCTGGGGACATTGTGGAGAAAATTTGTAGTATTCCTTTCCCTTTATCTGATAGAGATGATGCATGCCGTGTGCTGGGGTCTTGATGCAAATGGCAAGTTTAGTGTTAATCACCAACCTGGTTGCAAAACCCAATTGTTAATGACAATGCCAAAACGGAGCTGGTAAAGAGATCCCTAATAAAGTTAAACTGTTCAGTTGGCTTCTTATTTATTGGTTTGTTGACAAATCTGGAAAATGAGAAACCAGGTTGTTTTCCATATATACGTCTAGACTTGGTCCTTTAGCCCTTAGTTTGGGTAAATGCTAATAAAAGCCCTAGTATTGCTAAAAATAATAGTAAAAGAATCATTAATCCATGTTGCAGAATGCCCTTTGGGTTGCTAGAAGTAGAGGGCTGAAGAAGGATTCGAAGCTGGTGGTGGAGGCATGTTGCAGAATGCCCTGTGGGTTGCTAGAAGTAGAGGGCTGAAGAAGATCTCGGTGGAAGGAGATTCGAAGCTGGTGGTGGAGGCTGTTATCGGTAAATGCAGCATTCCCTGGCGCCTCATGTCTATCATTGAAGATATCAGATGTATTGCGTGAAGCAAACTTTGTGGCTGATGCAGTTTCGAGTATTGGCTTCCATTTTGGCAACCTTCACATATGGGATAGGTCATGTCCGCTGTTGTGTCTAGGGCTTTGTTATTTGACTTTCCAAGTTCTAGTTCTTCTAGGGGTGACTCCCTCTAATCTTCTTGCGCTTTTGTATCAAATAAAGAAATAAAAAAATAAAATCTAAGGAGGAGGGGGTGGGGTTATGTTCACAATAGGCTAGCAATAATGTGATTCAAATTCGCTTTTGGAGAGAATCGAACCTAAGACCTCTCACAAGTGGCCTAGGTCCTAATTAACAACCTTAAAAGTCAATCTAATTATCCTCATTTATGCAAATCTACGCAATTGTAAATTAAATTTGTAAATATGTGATAACAATTTTATAAAAAAAAATTAGAGTAAAATAAAAGAAAATATTTTTCAGAGACTTTTGAATACACCTGAGTCGTGAATATCTAGTACCTGGCTGCAAAGTTGGAGGTAAACTATAGCCGGTCGTTGATTTACCAAAAATATTAGTTAAAGAGTTGGCATCTCGACTTAACTTTTCGATAAATGAACGGTTGGATTAGAGCTTAACTCCATAAAACTTTGACTACCAAGTTGCTTCACAATGAAGGTGCATTCTAGTTGAATCAGCCAGGGCATGGCCATCAAGAGGTTTCCACCATATATTTCATCCGATTTAGAAGACTGAACCATCATATAGGTGAGATCACACCCCACAAAAGCTTGTGATGGAACAAAATAATGAGACAAATAATGGGTTAACAAAACAGTGCAGTATGTAGGATTGATGAATAATGCTAGTTATACGCAAGTGGCCCTGGTGGAGAGGAATGTGGTCCTTGCACCACGATGTGGGTTTGAATCCCGTCGGCTCTCTAATCTAACGTCTAATCTAACAGATCTATCGTTTGACCAAAAAAGAATAATGCTAGTTGTACTATTGTAAAACCACATTATGCGACAGGTCTAAATTGATGGTTTATTCTCCCACATTCGTTTTTGTATAGAGAGAGAATTGCTCATTCACTTGACAAATAAGCAGAGAAGAAAGGGTAAGGCCAGAGCCCAGACGTGCATATAAGTATAAATTTTTCATTTGACTTGCCAGAATCCAATCGCAGTCGCACGATATTCAGTTCCCAGGTGATGATTCTAATTACCACAATGAAATTACACACACAATCTGTTGATCTATAATTAGCACCTTGAGCAAAACATCAACAATGGTGATACAAATTGCATCCAACGCTATACGAGAGACGATATGCTATACAGCACGCACTGTACAAGGACGGAATTTTTGAAGCATGATAGAGCCCTTTTCTAACCAGCAAAATTTGGAAAAGGCCTTCACAATATAAACTCACATTTCAGTTCTCTTTTAGTGATTCCAATAGCGGCCGAGGATCGTTAACAACCCTCATAGGTTTCCAGCCAGATTCTTCCTTGGTTTGCCTTAGAGCCACAAGGTGAAGTGCGTCGCTTTGGACTTGATAAATGTGACACGCCCAGGGGTAAGAATCTGGAGCAGACCAAACCTTTTGCCCTTCGAATTCCGCCTCTTCAGCAAGTGATTCAGCCACACAATACGCTATATCAAGTTCTGGCTCAATAAAACTAGGCACAGCAATGCATCCGGGAGACACATATCCCTCTGGAGCCCGAGGATGCCAAATTGATACCGGTGCTGCATAGTCCTCCAGGCAATTCCTCCATACCTGCATATGTACGTATGGAGGTTATCAATATATGAACAAAGGAAGGTTATTAATATATGAACAAAAATCGCAAACTTAACCATGAGCCAGATCAAGATTAGAAGGTTTAAAAGCAGTTTGAAAACGAGTGAATGGTTTATGATGACGATTCCAATATCCCCTACTTTCATTCCAATCGTTATTATGTAATAAAAAAGAAACGCTCTCGACTATTCCACACGTGATCTGCCTGATATATGAAAAGAAAACATACAACTTTCTCCTGAATCCTGATGATGATTAAGTTGATCATCAACAGCTACAATTTGTATGAGGAACAAGAAAACACTGTGTTTCAACAATTCGTCTCCATTTTTCAGGAGCATATTGAGAGACATGCCATTAAGGCAAACCACAGATATAACAAAAAAACAGATGCGACCTAAAAAGTTCTATTAATCCTCATAGACTAACCTAACTAGGATATAAGTCTACTAGTGATTATAACTTCTTACCAAGTCATAACCAACTGGAAGTGCAAACAATCTGTCAATCTGGCAATAAACAGCAGCAATGTTTGGAGGATGGCTGCCAATGTGAGCAATATCACCAATCGAGACATAGCTGAAAATAAAAAAACCACTCATCAATTTTCACAATGACAACGAGCAAGTTAGCAGCATCTGGTAGTGAAATGCATAATTTCAGGAGACTGAAATGTTGAACTAGTAAATGAATTGAAGCACGGTTCTACTTTCATTAGAATATGGGGTATAAAAAATGATTTTCATCTTAGCAGAAACACTTGAGACATGTTTTTCTTTTTTGTAAATCACATTATATAAAAGGCTAAAGAGAACCATATATGGCCATTTTCGTCTTTTCCCAACTTTTTCTCCTTTGATTGGGGGAGAGTAGGAAGCTTTAGCTCAGCTAGAGAAACGTCTAGGAACAGCACTTTTCAACATGCCAGTGGGTCCCTTTAGGTTGAGCAGGAATGTGATGGTGCTTCTGCAACTTAATGAAGTTCAATAACAAATAGCCTTTAAAAGTATCCTAGCTAATCATGTCTTGGTAGAAATTTGGTTTTGTTTTTACAGTAAATGTCAACATTGCAGATAAATATTTTAGGAAGAAAAGAAAAAGAAACAGCGCCTCTAACTGATGCAACAGAGCATTCACGTGAATTTATAGGCTCTTTGATTGATACATAGAAAGATGCATTTGAAGGCAGACACCAAAATATAAAATGCAATGAACATTAATGTTTTCAAGAAAAATAGAAAATAGAAAATCGATCATAATTACCCGTCAGGACAGATGGGTCTCCAAATGCTACATATTACATCATCTTCAGGAACCTAAATATATAAAACAGTTATTCATCTGAGACTACAAAACCATAAGCTGCCAAATCTTGACCAGATAACAAGAAAGTACTAAAAATGGAAACAAGGTAACGTGAACAATAAATCACCTGTTTTCTACACAACGTGCGTCGACTTCTGGATTCTTGTTCGCTGCTCCAAATCTTAGAAAAGTTGATATTGTGTTTAACAAATCTATCATTCAATGCAGAATTGTATGATGGGAGCTCTCTCAGCCTAGTAATTGCCTTGTTCTGTATACGGTGCTCTCTCCCATCAGCTTCAGACCAGGAAAAATACACACGTCGCTGGCTTGATGGAACCTGAGAATGGTGAATCATGTTAGAATTATGTATATGTTACCTCTTAAAAGAACTAATCTTCATGTACAGTATTAACCTTCAGCATTAGGCTTTTCATGTCCGACTGATATGCTTTCCACATCTTATGTACTACGGAACAGATCCTAACAGCTTGGGGTTCATTTCCCGGAACTTCTTCAACAATGCACTTTATCACCCGAATAAAATTTTCTGATCTCCTAAAATTTTTAAGGTGGAGGATCAAGTGAGATGGTTGATTGCAGCCTGCTTTTGCCAACTCCACAGCCATGAGCTTTTCCCAAGGTACATCCCACACGATCTTGCAAGGTTTCTTATCCATTTTATCTGGAGCCAAACACTAGGAAGCAAAGAAAAAAGATTGAATGTCAAGCTTTAAAAAAAATTGGGCACAATACGGCTATTGCAAGACCACTTGACTAACCTGAAGCAGCATGACTCGCTTATTCGTCACTAAAACAATCCGTTGGTAAGGCACAACATAATGATCTTCATAATAGTCAGACAAAGCAAACTTTGATGGCTCCTTGAATATTTCAGTACAACCAAAGTGCCGATGTGCTTCTGCAAGGTATAAAATCATCTGCCAAAAAGAAACAAAGAAAGTAAAAATAAATAAGACTTGTACATTAAGATAATAGCGACAACTTTTTGGTGTGAGCAATGTGACTGTGTCAGACAAAATTACCCCAAGCCTCGCAAACATTTGTAGTAAAAGGCTAATAAATAACATACTTTTGATACGTGTATGTCAAGAATCTCAGCATTGTGCCAATTGAAATGAAGACTAAAAATCACAAAACTGAATCTTTTACCATCTCCTTATGCATCCTGTATCCTACTCACTCACACTCCCAGTAATACCAAAGCAAATAGTTTATTTGATCGTGAATTTAAGTAACAATTTACCTGCCCAACAGCTTCTCTCTCACAATATTCTCTAAGTACAGCATCAGCACGGATTGCTCGGGGATTTCTAATTCTCTGGAAGGTTGTCTTGCTATTGAAAACCTCCAAACATTTGGAACAACTTGCTCCGATTCCATCAACCGTTAATGACAAGAAGTCCAATGCCCCACTGACTGGTTGCACTATCACTCCTAGACAAGCACGCCCAAGCCCATGAACTAGTCCTAAAACACCATCTTGTCTTGCGCTCTCTACAGGCTTATTCACCACTCCAGACACCCCAAAGGCAACACCTTGCACAAGTGCTTCTGTACCTTGCATAATTCCATCACCCACCCCAGTTATTCTCCTTGACGTCACCTGAAACCATTTCAAAAACAGCCTTTCATCGTAACATTGCATTACTAATTTTTATTTCTTGGTCAATATGAAAACCTTACCTGCTTTGAACGCAGTTGCTGAAATTGTCCATCAGTTGACAGCTCAGCAAACCCTTTACTAAGAGAAGCCAATGTTGAACTTGTCATACCAAGTACATCGACTGAAAATATCAAATGTAAAGGATTATGGATCAGATCTCTCCAAATACGGTGACCAATGGCAGAAACAATGGAACTTTTCCGCATGAATCTGTCTTTGTGCATCACCCTTCTCAAATGCACCTGCAGCAACAACATATTACTGTGATGACTATAGCCTCATCTCAATATTATGATGGATTGGAAATATGTTCTGTAGTTTACATATGAAGACTATTTATAAGTTTGAGAGACTGGAGATCAAATCATAGCATCTGAATAGAGAACCACCCATCAAAATAAAATGAATAGTGATAGATAAAACATATATAAACATCCAGACAAGCTAGGGGGCTCACCTGAATCTTGAATGCATTTCCGACAGCTGATAGTATGGGGCTCCACACTCCTAGAACCCCATGAGGTCTTTGGGCTGGTGCTGTTTCCAATGACACCTTCAGCCTAACTTCTGAAACATCAATTTGGCTGAAAAGAAAGGAAAAAAAAACAGAAAAAGGAGAGTTAAGGAAATAGAACTATTATCCCAAAATCAAGTCACAAATTTATTCCTGATAGTTCACAACTCATATTTCCCTAACAGTACACTTGCAAAGTTTGCAGGCCTTCTGCAACGTCCCACACATACAACTCCAAAATACCACCACTAATTCAAATATTTGGGTGATAATATTACGGGAACATGAGAGAGAGAGAGAGAAAGAGCACCCAATGGGTAAGGGGGATAGAATTCGTAGGGTATCAATGTTTACTTATATCCTTTCTAAATCATAAAACTTCTATGTATATGGCTAATATTAAAACAAAAGGAAACAGAATAAATGCTATTGCAAATGACATATGAACCATGTTTGATTAATGAAAAGAAGGCCAAATGCCTTAGAATATGAGCTTAACCAACAAATAAGGGCAAAGCAGTGGTGGTCAATTTTTTCCCCCTTTACAATTTCTTTTTTGTTTGGTGAAGGAAAAACAGCTCTCTTCAGCGTTCATAACTATATTGCTGCAAATCCAATGAATTGCAGTTTTCTGCACACAAGCAGAAGTTGTGATACTTACTCAATGCGTATTTCCGGATCAACTACTGTGACACTAGGACTTTTAGGCAAACGTTCTAACTGTAGATTATTGTAGAAATTCACCAAAGCCCAAACTATCGGTTCGTGAATATTAAGCCTCCAACTCTTATCGGTTACCTATCATGTCATCACAAATTTTGGTCAGAGCTTAGGTACTTCTCAGTGTTACGACTGATAACATACATTTTAGGCATCATGTAAAAAGGCATTACCCGTATACAAACATAAGGGTACACCTGGACGCCGTCACTATTATCATTGCGCATTGTAATAGTCGTTTTGAACACTGGATAATGCATGTCAGAGTTCATTTCTGGAGCCAACAGCACTGGCATCACTGTTAGAGGGAGCTGGTTGTCCAACTGCAGATGACCCAGCATTAGCTTGAACCTAGCAGAGAGAAACACAAATGTTAGGTGTAATTGTAAAGCATCTTATTTAATAAGAAAAGCTACATTGGAGTGAGGATGGATCTGAAAACACGGAGTTAGAATGAATGTGCTTCAATAGTAAACATTTGACACAGATAAAGAATCACATATTCAGAGAGTTTTGTAAAGTCAAACTACAGCGTTTAGCTTAAAGAACTCGGGTTCTGAGTCTCCTGACAGAAAATTAAGAAGCAACAGTTGCTTTCACAGGCCAGAATTTAGTCTACAATAACTTTATTGAATATAAACCCTAGAACTTGGTTTGCAGGAAATTTGAATGAAAACTTATTTTAGGTCTTTTATTCAAACTTCCATACTTACAACACCACCTTTACAGCTATAATTCACCAAATATTCAGTGGTTTTACTTCTATTTAATAGTCATGACAATACCAAACTGGTCCTCGATTTATATATACTAAAAATAGGCAATTCATACAATTATTTTTAGGCATGCAAGTGAAACAATTCTTTTAAACTGCTTCATAGTTCTAGTATGTTTTAACGGTTTCGTAAGTGAGGTGACTACAAATCACTAGTCCTCATTAATTAATGTCATTAATAGCTCAATGTATAAGATAAATGAGTGATAAAAATAGTTGAAATTTCAGAACTTCACAGAACATTACAGCTGAAAGACATCCTTAAGAAAATGATATAGGAGTATAAGAAGGTTCTTCTCTTACCTGGTTGTTGTACCACCATCATAACCGGTCGAATATGATACGAAGACTCTCTCAAAATAAAAGTAGGAGACCTCTTTTGGTCTATGGTCAACAATAGAGATCCCTACAATTCCAAACTCAATTATAAGCTCAACAGGCGAGGCACTATTATTTTGAATGGTGTTTTGCATTTGAGAATGCCTCCAATTTCCAGCAATTTGCAAATCCAAACTTGTCCCAGAAGTTGTGGTGTCTGTGAACCTAGCTACCTTGATATCACCAACTTCCATAACATAAAATTGTAATTCAAGTCCCTCATCTTCATAACATATCCCGGTCCTTTCCAAATCAAGTTCCCAAGGCCCAATTGTAGCACTGTCAACCTTAGCTTCTATGATTTTTTGGCCATAAGGGTCTTCCCAAGAAAAATTCGTAGTTGAAAGAGGCTCCAGGCGAATCCAAGCATCCTCACCGAAAGCAGACTGGCGAATTCTAATTGTTTTACTGACTGTTCTGTTCTCAATTCTGCTCAAATGAAGCTTTAAAAGGTTAGTCACCTCTCTTTCTCTTTCTTTCACATATATATATATATATATATATATATATTTATGTATATGTATATATATCTACACACAAACACACAACACACACACACACGACCCTTTTCTTAAAAGAGATGCCCTTTTGCTATTGACTAAAACAGATCTCAAGTGGGCCCAACCATCACTGCTAAAAATTCAACGAAATCGCAAATCATTTAGCCATCTAACTACAACACAACAAATAAACTAGCACAAAGTGTCTGATAACACTACGACTTTCATTACGATAATCAAATAGTGTAACAATTTTCGATTTATATGAGTTTTTGCAAGGGCTTATCCCCGAGTGGGGATCGAAAAACTAAACTTCGGATCACTTGATCACAGTGCGGAGTGAGCAGTGACCCTTAAAACTTAAGAATGAGGCGGTGAATAGGTGTGTGTACATCAATGTGCATGTATGCATGTCAACCTCCTTAAGAGGGATCACCATAGATTAATGGTTGAAAGGGATCATTGGGAGGTCAATAATTTGAATAGTCCAGTTTCTAAATCACTAAAGGAAATCAGCCAAATCCTAAATTGTTTGACCATTTGGCGATCTTTTCAGTCATATTTCATCGACCGATAGCCTTATAGCCAACATTTTGACAATACCCATACATGTCTGTTCCTCCTGCAAAGAGAATGTATATGTATGCAACTATGCATATATATAGGGTTAGGATCCAGGGATATATATAATACACACCATACATTCTAACCCATATATATATATAATATTTATCAGCACATAACCAAAACATGAATATATATGTATGCATATATATAGGGTTAGGATCCATAATACACACCATACATCCTAGCCCATACATATACATATATATATATATATATATAATATTTACCAGCACATGATGTAAGTACCTGATGGGACCACTGGTTGATCCGAGGCGGAATACAACGGTGAATCGCGAACCTTCTTCATAGCCCCGAATCTCTGTTCTTAAAAATGTCCGAGTACCATCATGCTTCCTCAAAACAAGGGAAATGGTGTCCTCCTTTACAATTTGAACAGGGAATGACCAGTCGGTATTTTCTAGTCGAACCTAACAATGGAACCAAAAGAAAGAATTAAATTTTTCAGAATGCATAAGATGAAAGCTCGGATCATTCATCTATGTAAACCGAAACAACAAACGTCCAGCATGATTCCAAAAGAAAAGGTTCTAGTTCGGGCAGGATACGACCGAACGAAGCCTAAATTAATCTATCTAGCTTTCATGTAGCTTTTGCTTCTCCAAATATGACATATTTTATACTATAATTCATAACTTTTATCACATAGGACATGTCAGGGCCTCTGGGGTCACATGTCCCTTATACGCGAGGTTTCGTACTGTGAGTAGCTTCTTTCGATCCTTTTAGGGTAAACGCACCCTGATTTTTCAAAACAACGGATACAGATACAAGGACCATTGGTACATATGTTTCTATAAAGATAATGATATTACAATATACGCTCCACTAACCTGAAGTTTATCATGTCCTTCTGACTCACGATGTACAAATGAGACCGTTGCATCAGATGCTCGAAGGATCTTTGATTCATCCTCACTGCATAACTTAATGGATATGTCCCGACCAAGTCTATTGGTAAAAGTCATATATGGTCGGACAGAAATTACCTGGAAAGAGGGCAAAAGGGTCAATAATGAATCTTAAGATTTATTAGAATCTCTAATAATTAAATTTACCTTTGTGGGAACAGATTGATATAGGCATGGTTTTGTTGTAATAAAAATCCGCATACAACTGCCTTCACTATCATAAGCATAGAGATCCAAAGACCCATCCTAAAAAAGAAGGAAAGAGAAAATCTCAACAAGATTTCTTTACCAATAATGGATCAATATAAAAATGACATAGACATCTACCGTGTCATCAAGGGGAGAAAGATCTTTGACAGGTCCAAATTGCTCCTTTCCAGATTGATCAATGGACAACGCAAGGCCCAAGAATTTAAATTTCAAAGGTGAAGCAATTGTATGACCTTCATATATTTCCTCTTCAGTTATTTCCTCCAGGATAGTTTCATTGTCCTTTGTAGAACAAAATGGATTACCGACCTTTCGCATATGTTTCTTTCCTTTGATATCTAGAAGCCTAAGTTTGAGAGGGGGACACCGAGAAATTGAATACCAACAAGGAGCATACAGCCTAATGATCTTAGCTTGCAGTGGCCGTTCTTTGTCAGAATTCTGTTCAATAACAATTTGAACAATCCTGCGGAAACAATTACCACGGAACTATCAGACTATAAAAGAAATGCACTTCAAGCAATGTAAAGGTTAAGATACACAAAATAATTTATGATGCAGATTATTTGAAACCTTCCAGATATCGAACTTCTCAAACTTATAGTTTTCGGTGGAACTTCATGAGGATGGGAAAAAAGAACAGCTTCCTGAAATAAATGAAAGGGTGGGATTTTTTAAAAAAAAATTATGCCAAAAATCGAATCATACAAAAGAATAAAAAAAGGACTAGTTTGGTCTTAAAGCTCACTTGTATAGGCAGCCACCCTCTTTGCGGAAGCAGTGAAAGGAACAAAGGGCTTCTTATGTCAGCACTATAAACATTGACACTTTTTCCTGAAAATAATACTCCTCTCGAGCAGGCAAAAAAGTTACCACTATCTTGCATCTCAAAAACAGAATATTCAGCTGCAAGCGGAAGAAAATTGGAGATAGATAGCGGGGACTTGATTACAAGAGTCCAATCCTGAATAGGATCAGAATGAATATCTTTGGCAATCTCCGTCGCTTGTACACTCATACAAAACCACAACTTATGAGAACTTGAAGAACTAGCACTTATCTGAGTGCAATATAACAATTCCTCGGACTCGGTGAGAGAAGACACACTTATCCCAGAGCATACTTTTGACTTACCAGAATCCTCTGTTTGTTCAGACCCATCCACCACTGAACACCAAGAATACTCACTACTATTGCGGAGAGAGGGCCTTAAACACAATACGTACGTTTCAGGTTGTGTTAACCCAGATAGAGGAAGGGACACCGTATCTCCAGGTTTCAAAAGTCCAATAGATATTTCCTGATGTGTATCATTTTGTTTTCTATTCCTGATCCATCTCCTTTGCCTTGCAGAGTTTACAGATCTTAATGGATCAAATGACTCGGGCCATTTTAAACTCTCAACATCTGGAGCATAAACCCAACCATCAGCAGTGTGAACAGATTCCATATCCAAATGCCAATCATCAACCCATTCCCAGCCCAGTGGTAACTCAACTGTCGGAACTCCCTGCATTACTGACAGTAATCAGAAACAATCTAAGAGATCCAGAATTACTATTCAAACCTGTCTAATAATGTGACAGACCACAAAAAAAAAAAAAAAAAAGGCTTAATCATCCCCTAAATTAAAATACAGCCAATAGTCACAAACATTTGTTACTTCTCATCCGAAAAAAGAAACAAAAGAAAGCTGAGCCTCAAAAAGGAAGACTCTCTGCACCGTCACCTTCACATCAGTCTGTGTCATACAAAGATGTGAGTGGGTTTCTTCTAGATTGGAGTGGCCTTGACCAAGAAAGTGTAGTTCACCAAGGATGTTTTTCGCAGAAGGCTAAACTTTGTAGATTTGTAGTTTTGGTTACTACTTGAGTAAATGTATAAAACAACAACCCAGTATACCATTCCACGGTACAGGGGTTTGTTTTCCAGGTGATCAGGTATCCTTAAGTTAGAGGTCTATGAGTGTAGCGGTACTGGGCTGTGTTGGAGTGTTAGGGTTTACTCCTGTCTATTTTGATACTCATTTATTTTGGCGCTACGGGCGAGATTCCACTTGACCATGCTTATGATGTGATTCAGTTAAAGTAGAACCTTGTTAATTTACTTTTTCGCCAGGCTCTGATGTTCAGACGTCAGCATGCCGATTTTGAGCGAATATCTACATTGGGGTGTGACACAAGATGGGGGAGGAGGTTTTACAAGTTTTATAAATGGTTACATCGCATTAATTTCTCTTTTTATAAATGTTCTCATATCGTAAGTCGTAACAAAAGAATAAAAGTGCACCCCTTAATCCATATAATGATATATTTAGGGACACTGTAGCTACCAATTTTTGGATGAGAATATGTAATAAAAGTAATATACAACAAAACTATGAAAATCAACATGAATCATAAAGCTAATCATGTAAAGCTTCAGTCGGAGAGATTTAAATTCAAGGTTAAACCTACACAAGTAATCAACACACGCACATGCAAAGAACATCAACTGATATCTTTACCTGTTGAGATCCTCCACTTTCAATGATATCTTGGCTTGGTTGAGAAATGGTGCCAATCCAACCAGTACCAGGGCTGTATTTTTCAGTTTCAAAGAACTCATCAGTCTGAAGTTTCTTAAATTGTATTTGACCTTCAAGGGTACTAGCGTTGTTTTTTAGAGTGGTATCTTCCATGGAAACTTTTGGTACAAGGCACAAATCAAGTTCAAAATCCGTACTGTTACGTACGGAAACAAGAGACCTAATATCTACATATTGATTGCCATCTTTCACATGTACTTCACTAGCAACAACGTCATTCCCTAACCTCCAACAAGCAGCTCGTGCAGCATAATTTAGCCTCACTGTAGTCCAAGGCCCTTCCCTGCTTGGACTGATCTGAATAAAACCAGATTTTCTGCCACTGTTATCAGTTTGATCACTTATCTCAGCTTCAGATGTCGGTGACAACAGCACTGAACATCTGATTTTGCCACACGACTTTTCACCATTATATCCCTGAATCACAACAACTCACATAAATATTACAAGGTTGATCTACTTGTCAGTAAACTCTTGATAAATTTCTATCCCTAGAACGAGGTACATGTTCTGACATTAAAACAGATACAATAAGAAAAAAAAGATATTTCTAAAACATGAATGTGGACTCTACCGTAGATTCTGTTGAGGATAATTCAACCCAGGTCCATTTGTTCACGCTATCATATGGGTAAGAATTATCATGGATGATCCCCGCAATCTTCTTTAAAGGGGTTGAAAATAATCCAAGAGGGACCCCTAAAATCAAAAATGAAAAGTTAAACCCATCTTGCCCAAAATTGATAGTTTGACAAACAAGAATGCGTAGTTCTTAAGTACAACAAAATTAAAAACAATTTAATGAGATCAAAGTTGAAAAATAGCATGCATAACAGAGGAACTAAACAAAACAAAATATAGCATACATTTACACTTTTTAAATGAGGACAGTGGGTAGGATAGAGGTGGTGCAATGAAACCTGAAATACTATCTTTAGTTGCCATTTTTTTTATCATGATGACAATGAGAGTTTCAATACAATAGAGAAAAGGCATCCTATTAAATAACAAATCCAGGCGGTGACAGATCAAATAAAGAATAAATGAACTACCTTTTCCCAGCTCCGTCACAATTAATTCCACTGAGTAGTAGTCCTGCACAAATTTGGATAGAATGGCTTGAATGGGATAACCAAGAAGATTACTTATATGTTCATACAACATCCAAACAATGATATATGAAAATAGACAAAATGGTTTATACTGTTTTAATGAATTATATACATCAATAAGCAGCATTACTATTTATCATTTGAAATGTATGAAGCCAACATTCAGTAAGTGACAGATTAGAAAATTCACTTAGCATGTCCCAAAACTACATTTTAATTAAAAGATGTTACACAAATTTCATAGCACAGGAATAATTATCCATTAAATGTCCAGTAATCATCCTTTTGGTAGAAACGTAAAATCAAAGTTCGGAATAACAGATGTGAAAATCAATGTGCAAAGACCTATCATACATGCAAAAGCAAAGCAGTTAATTAATTGGAAAAACGTGCTAAAAAGAAAAACATTCTACATACTGGATCATCGACTTTAAAGAAAAAAATTTCATTCCACTTGACCAACTCAAGCTCTGAAGACAAGTGATCTGAGCTGCTTCCGCAAGTATGTGCACTTTGTTGATGGCTCAGTGATCCACTAGGGAGATTCGGGTCAGGACTAAGGCGAATTGCTACGGTATACTGGGGGGATGTTAACCCTCCAACCTGTGGAAACTGAAATTGCAGATAGATTTGAGTAGTCAAGATAAGGGAACCCATGTCACTATCTAATACAAACACACGCACAGCTAATTTCTTGAAATTCATACATTTTTTATTATAAAATAAATAGAAGGAAGTCTAAGCAAATTTATTTGTTTATTCTGTGAGAAGATACTTGTTTATTACAACAAAGACAATAAATAACAATAAGCCAAAAAAACTGGTCAAGATATCCACTGGAAAAGAGAAGAACAAATGGAAGGAATCATAAGAAATTTAATTTCATGAGGAATGAGAGTATACCTGCCCGTCCACTATGATAAGGGTAACCATTGTTCTAACTTTACGGAAAAGTTTTCCTTGCAAGTGAGAGTCCAGCATATTCTTGGAAGCAGGAACTTTCACGGGCCTCATATCCCCAGACGGCATCTTAATTATGGTTGCGAGTCCCCTTAATTCTGTAGCTCGAACAAAGATATCCTGACCAAGTTTGTTTTGTGGCATTATATTGTAGTTTCTCTTGTGATGAACGTCAATAGCAGATTTTCCACCATCTGTTGGAGAGGATACTTCCTACTCGATGTCATGTTAAAAGAAAAAAAAAGGTGAACCGTAAGCAATAACCGTTATATGCTGACAGGAGAAAGGGTGTACAAGAAAAACTTCTTTTAGTGATGGAGGCAGCAGAAACTCACTCTTTTTCTATCATATTCATGCACATGAATAAGACTTTTCCAGCTTGCATAAGCTTGAATAATCATATTAGCGTTAGATACAGAAACATTCAAGTTCAGATCCCTGGTACAGGTAAGGCGTAACTGGGAAGCTGTAGTTGTAGTAGTAAGATCATATTGGTACCTGTATGTGGGCCAATATTAATAAATAACTACAGATGTTTCCAAAGTGAAATTTTAACTAAATATGAGCAGAATTGCATTATAGGTGATGAGGAAAAGGAATACAAAGTTTCACCCCAAAAAAAGATGGAAAATGAAGCCAGGAAGAAAAACACTAGATGAGATATAAAATCTATTCTTTAACCTTTCAACTAGTGGAAACTTCCTAAGCACCAAATCTAGAAACACTTTTGACTTTTCTAATTTCTTCTCCACTCTACGTTATCCATTAGATTAGATATAATTGCATATCGATTATCATCACCTAAAGTACACAAACACCAAACACCTTCAGCTAGCAGCAAGAATGGTACATTTTTGGCTCATTTCCATAACATCTTATATTTTTGGCATAGAAGATTCCTGACGTTTTGTGTATCAAAGTCAGACATTTTGTGTGTCAAACTCATGTTTTCAAGAGGTTCTAAGTTTGATCCCCATTCCCAATTTCTTTGTTTGTTTTCGTGGTGCGCAGTGAGTCAGGTCCTGCACCTATATGTTTCTCTGTTTGTCCATATGTCTAGCTCTCCAGGCTCAGTACGGGCTCCTCATGGGCGAGGGTATAAGCCTGACATACACAGTTGGACAGTTCACCACCAACTTAAGCTTTTGGAGAATGTAGATGAGCCTTTTCCATGAAAGTTACTATTGAACTGACCATACTGTGATATCTGGTATAATTAGGGCGGGATACAAAGTCTTCAATGAATTATCCCTCACGAGTCATAACCCTCAACCATTGACAGCATCATTTAACATATTTTAAATCCGAGCATGGTCAACAATGACAAAAACATATACCAACGCCCATACTGTGATATCTGGTATAATTAGGGCGGGATACAAAGTCTTCAATGAATAATCCCTCATGAGTCATAACCCACAACCATTGACAGCACCCACAAAAAGATCCATAACCTTGAGATCCCATGGGCCATTACTTGACTTGATCCCTTCAAAATTTCCAATTTTTTTTCCATGCCACCCATTATGTATGTTCGACTTTTCTAGCTTTCTAGGTTCCACATCGACTCCTTTTAAACAATGAATTCAGAACTGATAAGCTACCTAATGCATCCTATACATTTTCTTTTTAATATTGAGGTAGAACGGAAAATTACCTTAAGAATCCATCTACTGGCTCAACAAGAGGTTCCCAAACTTCATACTTATCGTTATATGATCTAGCGGCCAAAGAGAAGCTCACAGTAGAATTCAAGTAGTCGGTTCTTCCATGTAAACTGAACCCAATTCCACTTAAAGAGACATTAAACAATGGAACCATCTGTCATATTCCATGAGACAAAATCATTAGAGAAATAGCTGTAACTAACAGAAAATTAAAGTAAAAGAAACTTGAGCTTTAAATATAACAACCACCAAAGCTAAATATTATGTACTTTTGATCATAAATAATTAAATACAGCATAAGAAGTTATTATAAGAAGAGCCAACTCAGCCAAGAACATACCATGATTGTACATAAGGTTAAAATTTATGAACATAACAGAATTGTACATAAGAGGTAAGTTTTCTCAATTCCTTGGCACAATATTGCTAATATGATTGGAGGCCCATTCATTCCTTGAGCTTGGTTCATATTTATTAATTTAGAAATATGGCGTCCAGTTATCACTTATCACGGATGGATAATTGACACATACAGAAAAAAAGTTTGTATTAAGATTTGGAAGAAGAAAGGTTCCCTAATCATACTTCTCATACTTCATTATTCATTTACACATTACTATATGGGAATTGTTATTAGCACTCCAAAAATCTCATTCTACACTCCAAACTTTCTATATTAGGAAAGAAAAATACACTTGTGAGGAGTGTAGAATGAGATTTTTGGAGTGCCAATAACACTTCCCTGCTATATTTCATACTCCATATGTGCTATTTTAGTATGAATTCTTACCAAGCCACCACAGTCATCAAAAAGTGCAGCAGAAAAAGTTCTGAATTCTGCATCAATTACAGTATCATCTGAACCACTTGGTACATTTGACTCGGCCAGCTTTAAAGCAAACCTTCTTGGAGGTTTTTTGAACCCACCACGAACTATAAAGGTCCCCAACTCATTGCCAGCTGACCAGATACTAAAAGAATCCCTTGTACGCTTCGCATCAGATGTATCCCATACACTTTCCTCTGAAAATTGATCTCCAGCTACCATATCACTGCGCATGCATCTTAATGAGCTTAAATCAGATTGTTTTGGTGTTCCCTTGCATGCAATACAACCAAGGGAAACAAACCCTGGAGGAGCCTGAGGAAGCCAGAAAGATATACTCTCCATTCCCCACTGTTTCTTAACTTGCCCAACAAGCTGGAAATCAAGAGGGGCTTTGAAGATCCCGTCATCTCCTGTTTCATGAAGAACAATGCAGGTATTTGGGGGCTCGTACCTATGTTTAGTAACCACCAAACTTATGTTACTTAAGATACAACAGAAAAAGACATACACATAAGCATAAAGTTATAAAGATTAGATATCCATGAACACCATTATCATATACCCGTTGATTGCAATATCACCAAAATATACCATCCCATGAGGGACAACTGGACGCCATATAGACAGTTTCTTCCTTGAGTTTGAGCCCTGATTCCACCATATCAATTGGAAACTAGCAACAGCTTCATAATGCGGCCCAGAGTTTACAGTTGCCAACCTTTCTGATTGGACATCATGAAGTTGAGAAGAAGTATCTTGGACAGTGAAACGATTAGATGATTTTTCAGATGCTTCTGAAAATCCAAATATCATGTGACGCAAATCATAGGCTGTACCAATTACACTAGACATATTTGGACCTGCTGGCAAAAAGGTGCCAACAGAATTATCCACACGCCAGAATGCTAAAGTTGACATCAACCTGCAATTTAAAATGGAATAAAAAAATCACGATCCCATCATTTCTTATCAATGTAAACAGGCCGATCTAGTTGGAGATCTAACATAATATTTGTCCGATTCCCAGGAAGAGAATTTGGATAGCCCCCAAATCTAATAAGAGAGTCATGATAATGCGTTAAAAGTTTGAATCCAATAAAAATATATTCCACTACCTCTTCCATATGGAACAGACATGAATTGAACAATATTATAAGAATTTATCTGACTTTAAGATTACTCTTTAGAAGAGGAAGAAAAAACTATGATCCACCTTTTTCGTGGATAAAATCTACTAAATTTTGTTTACCAGACAAAAAACATCTACTAAAGTTTATATTATAAACCATCAAATATGTTTAAGTCTTGCCAAATTTGGAACTTTGGAACCTTAGTGTAAACTATTGGCAACGTTAGTGTATAATCTGAAATTTTAAAAAATGAGAGAGTTTGAAAGCACGACATACGGATTGTTGGTACTGATTGCAATGCAATCCCTTAAGGAAGAAGAAGAAACTAAAGAAGCCAAGATACAGAAAGCGGAAGATAGTGGTGGCTGTGTTTTTCCAGGGGAAACGACACAGCCCAATGCAACATATCCCTTAGGTGCTTCAGGGAACCAAATGGAACAACTAGCTCCGTCAGAAAGGACATCATTTGGTATTGAATCAGAATCATTTACGCTATCAACAGACAAGCCCTCAGAATGTAAAGGTGGCCAAATCAGCTTAAAAGACAGGGGCTTCTTGACTCTAGCAAAATTGGTATTTACAGCAAGAACTGCTTTTGTAGGCGGCTTGTCCCTGTCATAAGAAAATGGTATTATTAACATTCAAAATTTTAATAAATGAAAACCCTCACATTGTTAATAACTCTGATATGTAAAGAGCACCATGAGGTACAACTAAGATATGACACTAAAACCATAAATAACAAAAGAAGCCGTTTTACTAACAATGGTGTCAGGTAATCCCCAAGAACTGCAAAACCAGTAGGTGCTTGAGGCCTCCAAAAAGTATATATTTGGTCACCGAAGGGATCTGAAAATGTGACGGAAGCAGGATATATGTCATCAGCATGTAACTACAGGCAAGTTAAATCCTTCGGCCCACAATATAGAAAAATAAACAAATAAAAGACTAGCCTACCTCGTATTGTTCCAATTTTGTCAAACTGCGAGCAAACCACTGTCATTTCCTTTGATGTTGTCCTTAAAAATGCCAAGATATCCTCTTCAACTGCTAAAAACAGTCTGAGGATGCTGAATGAAAAATTCATAAATATATCTGAAACACTTAGATGTATATTGGTCTTTCCAGAAGCATTTGAATATTTCACAGAGGTGTCAAAAGGCTCCAGAATCGTGATTCCATTACTCTCCATAGTTAAACCAAGCACATTTGCATTCATCTCCATGGTATCACCCTTCATAACAAGCCTGGAGGCAGCAAGAGCATGTATAATGTCAAGTTTCCATTACATTTCTGTAATAGCATTCAGAGCATGTAAACTGATGCAAAAGTAAATGGAAACTGATGCAATCTTAGCAGACTCGTATGCATAGATTTTACGATATATATATATATGCATTTCAGAAACAAGCAATTTAAAAGCATTAAAAAAATTTGTATGAAGTTCAAGCAAATACTACAATTCATAATGCATCAATTAAACATGAAAATTTCATGGAGCAGTATTCCATTGTAAATATCTCTTGATAATTTTTTATTTCGGAAAGATGCCGCCGGAGAAACCCCACACCCCCCCTACCCCACCCCCCCCCCCCCCCACCCCCCCCAAAAAAAGAAAAAAAAAAGAAAAAGAAGAGACAGAAGGTAAAAGGAAAAGGAAAAGGAAATCCTTGGGACCCATTTGAGAAATAGAACAAGGTCCTATCCATAGTTATTTCTAATAATATCAATGTATTAAAAGCGTGAAGCGTGGGTGCGGCGTCCGAGGGATAGCCCAGCCTAGGTGTGAGGCGAAGCTTCACGGGACCTAAATTTTTTAATATATACACTGAGCGTACACATATATTACATTAAAAAAAAATTATTAATCAATAATCACCCTAAGCACACACATATATTATAAATACATATACACACATATATATATACATATATTATATTATATATATAAAATAGAGGATGAAAAGCACAATGAGCACACATATAACAATCACGCAAACAGCACACACATCCATTATATAAAAAAATAAAAATCAGAAAAAAGGCACAGAGATGATAGTGCAAGGAAGAGGTATGAGGCAGTTAAAACCCTACCCAAAATTTGGGTTTGGGAGTAAAAAACAAAAAAAAAAAAAAAACCCTGAGGCGCGCCTAGGCGGCTCCGGCGACGCCTTCCGCCCACTCCTGCAAAACAGAGGCGGCAACCCTCAAGCCCAGCCTCACAGGGCGCCTAGGCGCGCCCTGAGGCAAGCCTTTTAAAACATTGAATAATACTTCTAGCTACAGGAAAAACGGCAAAACAGATAAATAACATCAAACATCCATAAACTTGTAAACACGAAAATCCTGTGAAATTTGCATGTCTACAAAACTCTGTGCACAAATTATACTAGTATGTCTAAACATGATAATCAAACGAAATTTGACCTGCAGAATCCATCCAACTGTGCATGCAAAAGTTGGTTGGAGAGCACAAGTGATTCCCCAACATCTTCAGAAGTATTATAGAATGTCAGCTCTGGGCCAACCAACTGCAGCGAAATATTTCAGTTACAAAATAAAGTTAGCAGTTCCAGAAAATGAGTATGGCCCGACATTGCGAAAAAGCAAGGCATATTTTTTCCTATGCCCCCTGGAACTGAATGTTAATCTCACTTTCCCTTTGAAACGCAAAAACACGTCGCTAAACCCCTTGGAACCCCATTTTCGTCCCAAGTTGCTTGATTCTGTCAACTCCGTTAAAAAATCTGTAAAATCCTCTTACTGGCTTAGTGGGCTCCAATTATTTGATGATGTGTTTTCCATGTGTGCAAACAATAATAAAAAATAATTTAAAAGTTTTAAAGATGAAAATATGAAAATATTTTAAAAATAACAGATTAGAAATATCTAAAAAATTATTTTCCTCTCACGATCCCACCCTTTCTCTTCCTCTGTGACTAAACCGCACCTACTATCTCTGCCCATCAATCAATTCCAGCACTGTACCCATCCACCCCAAATGATGGTGAAGAAAACCACCCTTCCTCATGTCTGCACTACCAGGTCACTGTCTCACTCTCAAATGCCAAAACTTGACGAAGACAGGTGTCAAACTTCTGATGAAGATTAGGAGGAGGAGACTGTCAATTCGTCGGGAGATGGTTTTGTAAGAGGTGGTCAGATTTGGATCAATTGATGCCATCATTACGTTTATTAAGGTTTGATTAGAATGGACAAAGAGAAGCTTAGATTGGGGTTGAGTTGGGTCAGGAGTAGATCTCATCAAGTGCCATAGAATGTTTATTTTCGTTCTCGTTTTATTTTCTGATATTGAATTGGGAATTTGGATATCACATTGCTGCGTTTGGTTATCTAAGGCTATTGTAATGGATGAAGAGGGGGAGAGAAGTCAAGTTGGGTGGAGCGGGGGCTATGTTGGGGTAGTTGCCGGGTTGTTTGTTTCTTCAATCAATTTTGTATACGTGGCACTAATGGGTTACCACATCAGCAACCAAATGGGTCCCATTAATACCACGTAAGAGACTTAATGGATTTTTTGCCAGAAATGACAGAAACATGTCTGTCAAAAATCTAGTAAGTGACGCATTTTGCATTTCAGGGGCGAAAGTGAGACTAACATCGAGTTCCAAAGGGCATAGCAAAATAAAAGCCAAAAAGAAATAAAGCGAAGCAAAAACCTGCAACTCAATAACAATCTCTATGGACTTGTCGGCCACAATACTTTGAGGTGGCACATTATTGACACTTTCTGTTGAGGAATTCATATTTGAATCTTCATTCCCTCCCACAAAGGAGACCTGATCTTCCTTCAATGCTGAATAGCTACTGTTGGATCCCATAGAAATGCATGAATCTAGGTACAGTCCATTCTACACCCACAGAACTCACGTTAGTAATTTAAATATCATAGAAGTTTTTTTGGGAACTAGCATGCGGATAAACAAGAAAATATATTGTAATGGGATAACCTTGATGACAACATTTGTGAATTGCAACCTCTTCCCGTCTCCTACATATATTATTGGCTCTGTACTAGGGCCGGAGAGATTAGCTCCCTGCCTATCTTTCAAATATAGTGTACCACCATTGCCATCATAAACAAAATGATCATGCCTTCCATCATCAGCTATCAAAGGTCTTAGAGGAGAAAGAGAAAATTCAGTAGAGGGTTGCTTGTAAGTTGACTGATCCAAGATCACTGCATCCATTCCATGGACAGAGTTCTTTACTTCTTCACTTGAAAGAGTATTGCTGATTGTAGGAACAAAAAACTCAACAACACCCAGCAGAAAATCAAGTGCAACCAGCAGTTGTGGCCTTTGGATGCATAAAGAAACAACTGTTGACAGCTGACAAAATTTTGCATCAAGAATGAGCATCGTAGGAACTAATTTGAAATCATTCACTTCTGTATCATGTGCACCAGAGATTTGTTGAGCACCATCATGAGTCACAAAATCTAGGGGACTTGAACCAACATACTCGGGCTTTCCTACTGCCAACCTAAACTCTGGTTCAGTACCCTCACGATCATCAAGCACAGCAAACCCCTTTAGTGTTGCTGATAGGAAGCCTTCTCCGAGTGTATTTGACTTGTACAGTAACCATGCACCACTGATCTGTACGAGGAAGTGGTGGCATATAAACCAAGAAGATATACATGTTCATATAACATCTATTTCTTTTCTTAAAATGTGGAAATCCACCATTGTGAATTTTCAGTACTCATACACACATTGTACTATGATGACATAACTCCCTTGATTCCAGTGACCACACACATTAGAGAACCTCATACAAGTCTAGACAATAAAACAATATATTTGAAAATAATAATGGACAAGTACTTTGAATAAACTTCAAGAATCCAATATGATCCTATTATGCAAAAATCAACCGTTTAACCATGTCAACAGTTGATTATTACCTGCACCACAAAAATTTAAATAAAATTGTATTACTTCCTTCACAATAGTGGATAGTTAATTAATTGAATTTGGTTGTGGTGGGTTGAAATCAATATCGAGTATCATATCTATATGTGACACTATTTCGATAGGGGAGTGATTTCTACACACTATTTTTCTCCCTATGCACCCCTATTTGTTTTTGGCCTTCTAATTGAAGAAATCATAGAAGAATCAAGGGACAAAAGCACGGGTGTGCAGAAATCATTTCCCTTTCTTAACTGTGTGAAAGAATATTAGGTTTGATAGGTTGGTCAAGATTGTTGATGAATGAAGACCCTGTTGGTCATATCAAAATAAGAGAGACTAAATTTGATTTTACTTTTCATCTTTATTAATAAAGAAATCCTGTTTGTCAAAATAAAATGTATATCACTTAAAACAATGAATGTCCAATTACTGTACACTGGACCAGAAATCCACCAAATTAAGAAACTACCTGTACAGTGGCTAGAGGTGCATCTCTTGCTACTCCAGTATGCAAGCATAATTCAACCAAACCAATAACAAGAGAGACTTTCATCATAACCCAAGCTCCCTCATTTGCATTTCGAGATTCGAGTCCAACAGGGTCTTGAGGAGTGATGTCTTCTTCAACACCAACTGATGATATCATAGACTCGTGGTTCAGTGGAGGTATAACATGTGGAGTTTCAGAAATATTAGACTGCGCACAATCAGTGATAATCTGATATTCCCTGTTTGACAAAGCTGCTTTCAATTTCTCCATCTGAAAAGCACAAATTATAAACCTTTAAACTGTGACTTCTCTTAAATGCATTTTCATGAACACACCCTACCCGATACTTAAACCTGCAATTTTACCAAATAAAGTACAAGGTTGCAAGGAATAGAAAAAAACTTAGATTCACACACTGGTCAATGAATAAGTGATGCATTTTACCTTGATTACAGCCTCAATACTTGGTACTTGATGCAACAAATCTCGAAGTGACCTTTGAATCACAACGGAAACTCCCTTCACGTCTTGAATTATACTTTCACCTAAATCTGCTTTTGTGCCAACATTTAGATTGACGTCCTCAACCTACATCCCCCCATCGATGAAGATTAATCAACATGCAGAGTGTAAATAAAAATAAAACAACTACGATGCCAAGCACTCAAAGAGTTTAAAAACCCATTTCAACTGGAACCTCCATATCCTTTTCCAGCCACTGCCACTCATAATCAATGAAAAAAAATGGAGGACAGATTTTGTACGGTAAAAGAAAAACATCAAATGTACTCAATCACCTGAACTGTTAACACTTCCATATGAACAGCATTAATTTCACTTCTACTTCCACCAAACCATTTAAAGGTGTTCCGGACAGTAATATGAACAATGTCAAGCTTCAAGTAGCTGAAATAGAAAAATTCAGATAATTAAAGAACGTACATCAGAAATATCAAATAAAGATATGAACTATATTGGCGCACCTACAGAGCCTCAATTCAATTGTAAAACTAAGATACATAAGTCTAAATTCCAAAGTAAGCATACTCAGGACTCTCTGTTTTCCGAGGCATCAAAATAATAGGCTTCCTAAGAGATACATCCAACTTCAGTGCAGGCGATCCCTCAAAATCACTAGTTGTAAACAATTTCTCTGAATTTGTGACTTGATCTTTTAGCTTGACAACACCTTTTGGATTGTTGGGATTCTTGGGAACCAGACCCATGAAGTAACTAGCCACCTACAAATGATTTTACAGACATGAGAGAAGTGGAAACAAACTAGAGTGCATAATGAACACAAGAGAAGTTAAATGTATATTACCTCCTGGATAAACCGATTTAAATAAACAATGCGTACTTCTGAAAGCTGCCCATAAAGGCTATACTCATAACCTTCGTAGTCTTCATCATCAACACTGAATGAAGTAAAAACCAACTGCATCATAACGACAAGTATTTGTAAAAATATCCATGATAGCCAATAAAAATAATTGAAATAGGAGAATAACAAAACAGGAGAAGAAAAGAACAGCCGGCAGAATACAAGTATATAACTGTCAAAATAGTGTAGAACCCTATGATCTCTTTATACATTTACTTTATGTTAACTATATTGCTATTCATCTTTTCTCTATCAAAGTAAAACAAAAAAAAAAAAACAAAAAACAAAACTAATCTCTCTAAGATACAAATTGCTATGACACTACATGACAGCAGCGTGGAACAAGAAGTCAGAATGTTGTTAACAATATGATCTTTCCACCATCAACATTCCCTTTTTCCCATCAACCTTCATAAAATCTGGTATTAAAAATATATATTTCTTCCCCCGTCCTCCCCTTGTCATCATTGTATGTCCAATCACTCAATTCCAACAATTTGATTATATTCATTTTCCTCCTCACAATTTACCATCTTATCAACTTTCTGGTATTCACATCACCCAATTTTTCCCAAGCCAATATATCATTTCCCTCCACAAAATTTCCTTGAAACAAGCTCTTCATATTTTGGTCTTAACTTGCGCTCTCCCTTCGACCAACAATTCCTCCCAATTCAAACTTCATTGAGGAACACTTCTTAAAGTTTGAAATGAAAACAAAGAATACAAGAAACTGAGAGATAAATCTTATTTGGTCCATTGACCTATTCAATAACCATCCAACAAAGCACACCATTGCTAAGAAATAACTCTTAAACTTAGAACCCTCCAGAGGGATAGAGAGAAAGGAATACCTCAACAAATGAACTGCCTCCTGAATTTCTCATGTCACATGCCCAGAAATACATATGGCTGCTAGGAAGACTCTCATCACTTATTCTAAGATTTCCAAGGGCTGCCTTAATACTAAAAGAGGATGGAAAGACCTGAAATACAAGGAAGTTTGGTAGGCACGAATTAGGTAAGTTTTATAAAAATGGAAATTCTTTCAAAGATGGGATGAACTTGAAAAAACCTTAATGTCGGTAACCAAATTATCTTGAGACAAAACAGCAAGCTTGCTTTCATCTTCATTCATTAATATAATTTGAGTGCGGGCCATGTTTAATGTTAAATTAAAAACGACCCTGGACTTCCCCTTTCCCAGCAATCCTTTAATAGATGGCTCATTGATGGTAACTGATCGTGGACCATCAACTGCATCATCTCTGGAGATGTCCTGTTTCACAATAGGTGCTGAAGAACTGTCACTGAAAGATTCACATCTTTCATCCTTGATGTTAATAGCATTAACGAATTCCATGATGGCAAGAATTGTTGGTCGACGACAGAAAAATGATAGGGTAGCCAGGGTGACCGAGACCTAAAAAACATCCAGTTAAAGAATAACTATTCAAACCACAATGTAAGGGATCAATGTCCAAATTTAGTGCAGAATAACACTCACCTGCATGTCTACGTTATGGTACAGAGGAGAGTTCTGGTCATAGATAACTATTTGAGCTTTCACAAAACTATCCAACGGATCTTTGAGTTCAATGTCCTTTGTTGCTTGAAGACCAGGGAGCAAACCAGCAATACAGGTAAAACGAGGGGATTTCAACAATAAAGTTTCAGGGTCAACCAAATTTTCTGGTGCCTCGTAGAATTCATCTCCATTCGGGATTACATCACTGCCATCAAAACTTTGATTACCGGTGGCACCAGAGGCTAAATTTGTTTCTGCATTGCGGGTAAATGATCTTGCCAGATAGCGAGGCTGAGACATCCTGTGACCAGAAACTAAATCTTCAATCTCCAAAGATTTCAAAACAGTTCCAATGAACATGTCACTTGCTCTAACCGATAGCTCAACCTGTATCCAAAAGTTCAACTCTCTGGAGTTGGAAAAACCGATTGAAAAACAGTACATAAAAAAAAACAATTTGTCTACTTCAATTGGTTTACTTACCTGGCCACCTATTGCTCGAAATTCAAATAAACGCCTTTCTTCAGTTAGGAGCACTTTCATAAAATTATGGTCATGCTAGAGAAAAAGTAGCTCTTAGTTAGATCTGTCCCTTACAAGGAAACTTTTGTCAAGTATATAGTTTAGGCTTACCTGACTACTGTAACTGAAGCAGACCTTCAGTTCATCAAGAACACCAGTAATAAAGGCTCTCTCCATTTTTGATAAATCAACCAGATCCTCATTGGAATTAAGCTCCGTTACTGAATCCTCAGACTCCGATGAAGTTTCAGTTAGACTAGTCACAGGAGCAGAACCCTGCATGTAAGATTACTTTTAAGACATTGCTTATGCTTTTCCTTACAGTTGAAAGTGCTGCAATATCAAAGCCAGGAAATTCAAAGATTTTCTGAAAGATACTTTTAGTTGTACAGTACACTCCAAAATACTCTGGACAGTATCATACCATCATAAGGGAACATGAATTGTCTGCAAGAGACTACGTAAATTTTTCTTTGGAAGAAAGAAAGAAAGTGAAGTTCAAAAAATGACAGTCAACTCATCATGGGGCAACTTGTCTTAACTGTCTTGTTGCTTCTAAATAATTCTAAAGGTAACTTGCATAGGAGTTTTGTACCAAATTTTTACCGAGGAAAGATTTTCAATCAGAGATCTTAAGTAACTGATTTCAATATTAACTGTTTCCTTAACGCTTCTCAGTCAGAGAGCAGAAAGGGATTAACAAATGTTTATTATTCTGATAAATGATTAAATGTTTTATATTCTGATAAATAAATAAACATTATAATAATTTTGTAGTTATCTCCCATAAGTGATTAACAAAGTTTGAAAAGAAAAGCACATAACAAGACTTCCGCAAAAAAAATTTCATCTAATTATGGACCATGATAATGACACTCTGGATCCCCAAGTCATCCAATCCTCCTACTCTTCCATGTTACTTCAAAGCACATTGCAACCCCGAAACAGTGCACTATATTTTTGTTTAAAGGAATTAGAGACTGTAAAATTCTTTTAGAAAAGCAAAACACATAGAAACTTCAAAAATACATATTTATAAATCCCAGCTGTAAAAATCAACTAACAGGTTACAGCTGCATCCCAGGTTCCAATACAAATAAATAATAGAGGAGGATAGTTCCTAGAACCGAACCAAAACCCATATAGAGGACCAGGACTGAATAGTTCCTAGAACCGAACCAAAACCCATATAGAGGACCAGGACTGAACTCTCTTGCATGGTTTACCCTCTCCTACTGTTTCTCTTCCGAAATCCTCTAGTTGTTGCATCCAATAACCCACATACATCCAGTATCCACTGATCTTGAAAGAACATTGCTTGCCTCCCTAGCCTCAACAGTAGCCTTAATGTCATTGGGCAATGTAAAAACACATCATCCCCACTTTCCCCCTCCTTGCACAAGACACACCAACTGGGTGAGAAGCATGCATTGGGAAGCATTTCAACCACATCACATGTATTAGCCTCCCAACACGCTAATGTTGACACATGCACTTTGCATGGGACCTTCACCTTCCGAATTTACCCAAAATGGTTGAAAGAGAGGATCTTCTAGCCTCTCACCAGCTTCAAAAGTTCAAGGTTCTGGTTCGAGTTTCTTAGCGTCAGGGTGATGTTGGTTTTTATCCTGTTTTTGTTTTTGTTTTTTGCGGACTTCTTGTCCGCTCTTGTATTTTATTGTGTCCTTGCAATAAAAATTTGTTTCTTCTTGAATAACAAGGTTCAAGGTTCGTAATCCAACAAGACAGATTCTCTAGACTGGACAATTGTCAATTTAATTCACATAAATGGCCTTGTCTTAACACAAAATATGCATGTCCCTAAGACGACTTGCATGTTTTTAAAAAAAAGTAAAAAAGGTAAACTGCACATATCATTTTTTTATTACAAGTGATATTTACCCTAAGCTAGAGACTAAGGGGAGAAGGGGAGGGTTTGAACCAAAGACAGTAGGTTGAAGAGGAAGGCCCCATCCACCAGGGCAATCCACCACTTGCACACATATATCAATTTTATATACTTAGTAACATTAAGGAATCTGTCAATTTTGTGGGAGTACTCCCTATGAAATACCAAACAAGTTTCATTAACGCACTTATAAGAGAGATTGCCTAGCAGGAAAGTAATGATAAGAAATGCTATATTCAAAGACAGAAACAACCTCAATAATTACATCAGTACCAGTAATTCTGTTTACAAGTTATTTGGTTGGTATCAGGAAAATAGGAACACATATCAAACAAGATAAGGAGGGGAGGACGAAAGCACTGTGACGAAAATCAAAACACCTATCTATGATTACAGGACCCAGGTCGTTGTGAACGACAATCTGTTGAAAAACCGCACCCTGGATCTTGTTCTTTAATGTAACCAACGCCAATAGACTAAAACTTAGCAAAAATAGAGAAAACTAGAAAACACAGAAGACTTATACTGGTTCGGCAGAACTTTTGCCTACGTCCAGTTGTGATTTCTCTAGGTAGAGAAATCACCGCTCCTTTGATTAATAATAGAGATTTCAGAACTTTTGCAAACCCTAGAACTAATCTCTCTCACTTGTCTCGGCTGTCACAGTTTTTCTCTCTGAAATTTAAGCCTTGCCGCACCCTATTTATAGGCATAGGGTGCAGTTTACATGTCCTTTACAGATTATAATTCCTATTCTAAGTGGAATAGGAAATTAGACTTCCTTTCCAATTCCAAATAGACTTCTAGGATTTCTAATCTAAATTGAAAAAGGAAACTAAGATTCTTTCCTAGCCCTTTTAGGAGAAGAATCGGTGCACCTTTTTTTTCCCTAAAACAATCCTAAACAGAAAAGGACACTAATTGACGAGACAAAACCTAACACAATCCGAACAACCTAAAGGACACTGGGCTGTGAGCCCACAAGAGGTGTGATTTTAGCAGTATGGACCTTATATTGGCAGGTTACACGTTTGGGTTGCGGTGAATAATAAAATACTAATTTCAATCAGAAACTACACAAGAATTACCGATGAACGATAGACAGCCCCCTGCAACTGGCTCTGCCAAGCTTTCTTTGAATCGTCGGAGTCACATTGCAATATTACTGCATTTGCATCCTCCACCACCTATATAAAAAACATCACATAAGTATACTCAACAAAAAAAAAAATTATAGGGGCAATCGGAATAATTTTCTTAAACTATAAAGATGGAGCTACAACTTTGATATTTGCTCGTGCGGCATCACAGACAGCCAATACAAGATCAGCACCACCAACTGACTCCGGAGGAACCTGATATATGTATTTTCCACTTAAGCTGCAATAAGCATATAAATCCAAGTATAAATTACAGCAAAAACAAAATCTCACAAACAAAATTTCACTAAATATAAAGTGTTACATTAAATAAGGCATTGCACACGAATATGATGTATAGTTATGAAATATTGAAAACTATTTCAGAATTTACTAGTACAATCTAAATAGCAGTGAATTTATGTGTCCACAAACAAATAGAGGTATTGGTAAAACAACGGGACAAAGGCCAGCAACAAGTCTAAATAATTTGGAAGTCTAAAGTGCATTAAAAAATACACCTAATAAAAGGAAAAAGATTAACAGCATCTCTCTAGGTAAATATGTCCATTTTTGTTTTTCTCTAAGATAATATTAAGTAAAAGTTGGCATCAGAACCTGATACACAGTTTGTACGATTTAGAGCTAGGGCCCTCAAGTACATAAAGAAAAGGCCCAACTAAGCATAGGTAGCGCCGCTGCCACACTGCTTCCCTATTTCCAAGACCCTTCACATTAAAATAAATAAATGAGTACATGTTTTTTTAACGAATGGTGTAAGATACTCAAACATAGCACTATATAAAGGACATGAAACTCTTTTTGAAAGTGTTTGTTTGTTTCAGGGATGAGTGGGAAAAAAGAAGGGATAGATTAATTGATAGAAAGACAGCACGGGAGAGAGAAACCTTCCGAGCAAGAAGAGACAACCACCCCTCGAAGTCAGCCTCATTCCAAGGGCAAAGAAGACCTGAGTCCTCACCATCCTCCTCCTCAAACATCTTAACGATTTGCATCAATCGATGATACCGAGCTGGAGAGAAGTGAAACCGTAATGATGGCAGCCATACAGCGACTCTTGTTGACGGGTAGGATGGGCTCTCTAATCTAATCTGGATAAAGTGATCAAATAAATATAAAACATCAGAAACAATCTTTTCACATTCAACAGAAAAACATGCTTTAGTTTTAAGCTAAAAAGGTCCCAGCGTATACCTGTTGAAGCTTTACGTTGACCCCACATTTATCAATAAAAGGCAACAAACTAACACCATTTGAGTTGGCAGAACCAGAAGACATCTTTGAAGGAGATTGACTCCAACAGTAGTCACCATCAACCAGAAAAGCAGATACGTCGCTTAAAACTAAATTAAACTGCAGATACAAATCTAGCACCTCCTGTGATCCATCTTCATAGCTATCCTGTATGCATTTTTAAACTTGATGTAAATTTTTAGAAGAAACAAACTCGTAATTAGACAACTGAGAATCAATTTTGTTGTTAACCTTGGTAACAATGACCAAATTTCCTAAGTCAAGCATGAGCCTTGTTGGATGCGTGTTGTCAGGACAAAAATCAGTAGGAATTGTAATCTTGGGGGCTGCAATATCCAAGTCCAACAAAAACCTAACAGAAGATAATAAATACAAAACATACATTGATAAACAGAGACATAAAGTAGCTAAAGCATCAAGAACTTTTATTAAGAAAATAATCAGAAATCACGAATAGATGTGAAGTCCAAAATTATCATCAAACAAGAAACTGAAAAATCCCTCAAACGCATGAGGTTCTCTAAAAGAAAATCCTAAAATACATTAACCAGAAGCCAAATGAGACTGTACAAATCTAATTCTATTCCATAGTTCACCTTTGCATAAAAATAAAAGAAGAAACTATATTCATTTCCAAGCGTACAGTCCAGTCCATGTAGGTCAATAGCACACACTACCAAAGAGGAATTGCTTTTTGTTGTGCTCCAATGCCCAAATCATATTCCACTATAGCAACTATGAGGCCAACCCCACAGCAATCTAAAATCTATCCCATGTGACACGAAAATGCAAAACAAATATTTGTATGTGTACATTATATATATAAATATACACACATGGGTTAGGATCGGGGGACACCCATTTTCTGATACACATGAGTCAGGATCGGGAGGACACCAGTTTTTGACACACATTTTGCAGGACCCACTCCCATACTTTTTTCAAGGATCCGAACCATCTATATTTTAATTCATTCTTCATAGATAATCCTTGCAAAAAATTAGACAAATTCAAAACCATTAAGACATTCATTTGTAGTGAAGAAAATGGACAATTACGTTTTTGCAAAGAAACACTAAAATGACTATCATTCAATCCGACGGTCATATCATTTCGGATTTTGGTGATTTTTGAAAGAAGTGATCTTTGAGAGAAGACTTAAAAGATAGATGATTAGGATCGTTGAAAATACATTATGAAGTGGGCTTCGCGAAATAAAATGTGAGTCCCACGATCCTAACCCTATACACATATACATATATATATATATGTCCACCTAAGAAGGGCCCCTACTATACTGTATATCTAGGTAAATAATCAGCACTTCCAAGCCCTTTTACAATTGCAGCATTAGCGTGTTATGGGCAATTATCCCTCACTGTAACATGAACAATACAATTTAACAGGAAGGCCTCAAGTTACTCCATAAAGAGAAACAAAGAACCGAAACAAAAAACCTGGAATGGTCCTTCAATGCTCTATTCACTTGTTGCTGAGCTGTGCGCTTGACTCCATTGATTGTCATCTGGTACATAATGAACAAGACAGTTTTAATACCATTAATTCTTGACCAACATGCTTGGGAGAACAGAATAACAGGCAGCCATAGGCCAAATGAAGCCATGGTCAACAATATAATCACTGTTTCACTGAATTCTTGCTAGAACATTCCATCTAAAGCCTGTTCAGAAAAAAACAACATGCAAGTTCTGTACTTTATTTAGCATCCTCACAATATTTTTGACATTTTCTTTATCTTGCATCATGACAAAGCCATCGAGAAGTCAGAAGTGATTGGGCATAAAAAACACCCTAAAGTACTTGTCCAATGCATGCATGTTTCCCTTCAATATTTAATATTTTTTCCTAATTTCTTGTACGCATTTGCGCTAAAAGTCTCCCAGTATTTGCCCCCATGAATTACATGCCAATCTAATAATTTAAATTTAATAGTTTTAGAAGTTCAAACAACAATCTTCAAATAAAAGAAACACACATACACAATGACTGAAACATTTTTACATGTTCAACAGCAGAAAGCAAGGATACTAGTTATGGGAAAGATACTATTTTATTGCAAAAACAATAAAACGAGAAAGCTAAGATGCCAGTTTAAAGAACCATTTAAGCATATTTCAAAGAATGAGCACAAGCTAGATAGAACCTGCACTGCAGCTGCAGTTTCCAATGCTATTGTCTGGCTGACAGCTGTACCGCTATGAAAGAATTTGATAATTTGACCGATTGCGTCCTTTAGATACTGCCAATGAGATAAAATCAGTAAACAATCACAACTTGGAAAAAGAAATAATTTAGGCATAGCAGAAACATACTGTCACGTAACAAGGAGAAGCTTTAGCAACCAAGCTCCAGTCCACATTTTTGTTGAAAGGCCTATAACAGAATGTGCCAACTAAAGAATCATAGGCACCCGCACTCTGCAGGGAAGTAAGTAGATGATACGTTGTTTTACTAATCATGTAGGGAATTAAGCCACAAATGTGGATTGAAAAATTACAAAGAACACATCAGGATAAAGGCCTACCTCTGCAAGGAGACCACTCGGCGTGGATAACTTGTATGATCCTAATTTCATGTCAAAAACTTTTGCCTCTGGATAAAGCTTTATAAAGCAATCCAAGCCTTCACATGATAACTCAGCAAGACACTCCAGGGACTCATCAATAAGCTTAGTAGCATTATGTTTCATGCAAATGCTCAAGGATGTCTGAAGAGCATCCACCTTGTCATTACTTATATCTGAGAGACTATCATCACTTTCCTTATAGCCAATGATGCTACTTAACTGCTTCCAGTCTTCCTCACTGAAACTAAATGGCTCACTCTCACCTATCTCAGACCGACTCCCCCTGGAACGGTAGATAGAATGAAGGCAAAGAAAAACAAATATCAAGCCTCAGTATATGCAAATAAATAGGGTGTCAAACAACCTAGTTTCATATTTGAAGGTAAAATTATTACCATCCCCACCAAGGTTTCTTTGCTTTCTGTTTCCTCGAGTCAAGATCCGACTCTAGTGACTGCTCTACAAACTTGTGAGCCAACATCCTGCACGATTGATACAACAATACTATCAAAATCCATCTGACATAAAACCATTTCAAGTAACACACAATGTCATATCTAAGCAAATAAACTTAACACCACCTATCACAAGAGTAATGTTAAGCATACCGCAATTTAATACCACTTGACAAATATATAATCAATATCCAACAAGATCATATCACTAATTGACATGGCACGTACATATCACTCGCCACATCATGTGGGATTAAAATATGGCACAAAGACGTGGCTTGTCTAGCATTATTGCCATCAGTTAATACATTCACAAGAAAAGGATACCTCCACTGGAGTATCAGTTCAACATCAAGCCCACGATCTAGCTCCTCGATATCTTGGTTGTCATCAACTACTAACCGACGAGGATCAGATCTAAGAAGTGAAGCATATAGAGAGATATATCTTTTACGCAAGCTTGCATACTTCAGAACATGGTCCCATGACAATCTCCCACTGCCACAAAGATATTACTTTAAGCAAATAAAAAAATATAATCCAACTTTTGTTTCAGAGCATATGAATGAAGTTTGCTGTCAGTTTCATTCTGTGAATAAAAATTGCACAAATTAGAATGCATTGAAAAAAAATGGGTAAGTTATTGGCACTCCAAAAACCTCATTGTGCACTCCTCACAAGTGTTTTTATTCTAAGTATAGAAAGTTTGGAAAGCACAATGAGATTTTTTTTCTAAATTAGCTGGTTAGATAAGAAGCCCTTTTCTTTACTCTTTCAAATAAGTATTTCAACATTTTGGGATAAAATATCACATATGTGAACATATCAAGCAAAGGAGAATTTTAAATATTCTCTTCATAGGAGTTAAAATATATTAAAGAGATATGAAAATACAAAAACAATATGGCCAAGAAATCCATCAGAAACACAAATTACTCACCAACAATTCATAAGGGTGGATAATTAAAAAAATTTAAATTAAATTAAATTAAATTAAAAATAAAAAAATAAAAAAAACAACAGGAGCTGATACCTTGCCTTCTTCATTTGGTCAGCAACAACTCTATAAGCATACTTCCACCAAGATCTAGGGTCAGATTTTACAGAGACATGTGGACGATAATGAGCATACTTCAATCGCTGATTAAATGCAGCAATATTATCTGCTAACTTTAGTGCATCCCTGTATCCATCCTGCAAACAAATAATACTCCATAGCTTTTAAGCGAATCAAATTACCTCCCAGTATCAAATCTGAAAGGATAGAAGTAAAATGGAAATTAACCTTTGGCAAACAGAGAGTCACATCATCCAAATTAACTGCTGCTTTGTGCAAAGGCTGGCCACTATCAGCGAATTCATTTGGCGGTAGTTTTGAGTACTTGGCATTTCCAGACACAGGTTCCAGTATGTAAGTGTGCCTTTTGGGTAATCTATCCGCTGATTTACCATACTGAGTACCAAATCTAAAAACCTGAAATGCCAAAATTAATAGATAAATGCGTATGCACGGGTACATGCAGGTACGTCTCATCTATTTAATATTTATTGGTGTTACAAAGCATTCATTGAACATATACCTGGACCCACTCTGATGGAAGCAAATCCTCCCATGGTTTGTTAACATGCCATGGAGCAATATCAGAATCCAAATAAAGTGCAAGCCGATCGAGTTGAACAGACTGCAAACAATGCCAGATCATAACATCAACAAACATGGTAGGGACCAACATTTTGATGAAGCCAAGTGATTCAGTAGTATAAGAAATGCTTCTTTTTTTTTCTAAAATACAGTTTCAATCAGTCAATCCAATCAACGGATCCCAGGAATATAAGAAATCAATATAAAAAAAATTGAACAATACGTGAAAATACAGTGACGTTGCATAACATTTTTGGAAGTTTGGATGGAGAGGTATATGAGAATATTAAATGCTGAGCAGGTAATTTATGGGAGGGTTCGACTTCGGCATCATGACGGGCTACAATAGCTTCGGAGTTGGGACTATTCTGTTCCTGTTATTTTGTTGTTTGTTCTGTCTATGTTCTTTTTATATTGTATTTTCTTTGTTTGTTTTATTATTGTCTATAGACTTTTTAGGGAAGAGCTGGACGTCAGTGGAACTGGAAACCCTTTCCTATGTAATGCAATCTCTCATTTTCCATTTCTGAAAGTTCTTTTTTCTTATAAAAGCATATGTACTTATAACATTTTAAACGTGGAAGAGAAACTGAATATTGTGTGGCAACTGGCAATTATAATTTCATGACATGATAAAAAAGAACCTTCTGTATACGGTCTAGAGCACCCCCAGTGACAAATGTTTTGTTTCCATTGCTATCAACTGTCATAGCAGAAAGGCTTTCCAACGTTATGCCTGCTGCAAATGGATGGCCCGGGTTGCTATACCATAGAAGACAAAAGCATAAGCTCAAGACATAGGAATTAAAAAATAGCACAACATTCAAAGAGGTTTTTTTGTTTCTTTTACCTTTCAATGTCCTCGTATCTGATGTGAATATTTGAAATTGAAAGTTTCAAATTTCCAATTATTGTGCTGATCAGGGATCCTAACCATGAGGTATTCTTCAAAGAAAAACAAATTATATATAGGTAGAATATCATAAAACATAAAGAACATAGGAATTCTAGCAAAAGAAATACATGGAAGATAAAGTTCAATATTGAGCATAATCATAATAAAGCAAATATTGCATTTCAAACCAACGTGTAGGAGAAAGGTCAAATAAGATAAAGGTAAAGTTGGATATGTGCCCTGTACATTGTACATTAGACATACTAGGTAGACATGCAAACCTACTAATATCAGATTTTCATAATGACAAACGTCACATGTCATGGCACTTGGATTATGCTCAATCCTACCATTTCTGACTTTAGTTGCTGCGTCCTCTCTAACAGCTTCATTTCCATTTCCTATTTAGAAGGGAAACAATACAAAATGGTCACTCAGCTATTGGCAAAGAACACTATCATTCCACAAACTGATTACTATGTCTCACCCGAATTCGGTTTTTCTTAGCTTCCTGTAGAGCATCCTCACTGGACCCTTCAACTTGAGTTTCAGGTTCAGCTAACAGAAAAATGCGGTCCAAAGAAACTAAAACTGGATCCTGGCCAAGCCTGCTCCATGGAACCTTGGTTCAAGAAAATAAAATAACCTCATTGGAGAAAGGCAGTTAATTACAGATATCATAAGAAGTGAACAATATTCCACACTACAAAATACCGGCAGTAAATTCGAAAATAAAAAAAAACTCATAATAAGGAAGTAAATAGGAGGTGAAATTGCAATCATCCAACAATATGTTCATCCCAAAGTCATAATACAGCATCTACATAAACTTAACATCTGGTGTCACCTTTGTAATTATGCACAAATCCCTTCAGCATTTTCGGCAAAGAAAACACAAATTTAAAAAGTTATGAATGACGTAGATATATGCCAGCTATCTATAGTACTATCTATAAATTATTACAGTGGAGGGTTTCAAAAAAGATAGTTAAAAGTAATACAAATTTTTGCAAGTAAAGCCAATTTAACAGGAAAAAGAAAAAGCAATTCAAGCCTACGATGAATGGAAGAAAAATTGCAGGGAGAAAAATACACACACACACACATTTATTTCCACAAAATATATATAGCCAAATTATTGAATTCCAAACCGAAAGACTTCAAATTGCTAGTCATCACATCTTCCAAACCGAAAGACTTCAAATTGCTAGTCAATGACCTTCCCGCACCCACTAATAATAACTATTACAATTCAAGTCATTCGGCACCCTTACAACTCCAAAGAAACACTCTTCATGTACCTCATTTAACTAGGAAACCATTACGAGAACAATGTTTTTAATTCCATAATGCATCATGCATCTTGACATCTCTACTTACATTTCCAAATTGTTCCTTGAAAGCTAATGAATGGCATCAAATTACCTTTTACTTAACAAAAATACATCATGGTGGACCACTGACCCACTTCAGTAAACAAGACAAAACACACAACGTGGAACAGATATACAACTGTTTCCACTTCCAGAATGGCCTCATTCACAACCTATATGGCATCCTGCATCTTTCCATTCTAGAAGAATAGCAGAAAGGGGCTATCCTTGAACTCTTTCGTCATTGAAGACCATAGCAAGGACCAATACTTAACCATCTGAAAAGGCTTATCCAACCCAAATTAGTCAAAAAAACTAAAATCCCACATCCCACAATACTTGGCACTCTTTCCTCCCTGAATTACTGCAAAAGCTTTCACATAAAGAGTAACCCCATTTCAGAATATAAAGAATTATGTCTTGTGCAGGGTTACACCATTTAAGTCCTTACTTTTTTGCATTGGTAATAGACGAGTCAATGGGACACATTCAAGATGATACCCCTTGGTGTATGCTTTTCGCGAATGATATAGTGCTGATAGATGAAACGCAGGAGGGAGTAAATGTGAAGCTTTACCATTGGCGGGAAGTCTTGGAATCTAAAGGTCTTGGCCCAAGTAGGTCAAAGACAAAGTATATGGAGTGCAAGTTGAGTGGAAATGGGTCCAAATGAGATAGGAGTGTGGATTGAAGATCATTAAGTACCAAAGTGGGAACGCTTTCGCTATCTTGGATCTATCTTGCAAAAGAAAGGAGAATTAGATGAAGATCTCAACCACAAAATACAAGCTGGATGGATGAAGTGGAAGAGTGCGCTAGCTGTGTTGTGCGATCGTCGTATGCCACTTAAGGGAAAATTTTATAGGATGGCAATAAGGCCAGCATTAATGGCATGGAATGTTGGGCGGTCAAAAATCATCTCGTGCAAAAAATGAGTAACGGAGATGAGAATGCTTCTCTGGATGTGTGGGCACATGAGAAAGAATAGGATTAAGAACGAGGTATCCGAGGTATCCAAGGTAAAGTAAGAGTGCTACAAATGAAGATAAGTTGAGAGAATTGGTTAAGGTGGTTTGGACACGTGAACCGAAGACCTGAGATGCTCCGGTTAGAAGATGCAACTATGAGACGGAGGCTTAGAGCAAAAGGGGTAGAGGAAGACCTAGGAAGACTTGGAAAGAGACTATAAGAAAAGATATGGAGTACTTGGAGCTAACGGAAGACATGGTGAAAAATCTAAGCGCATTGGCGTTCTAAGATTCATATAGCCCCACTTAATGGGATAAGGCTTGGTTGTTGTTGTTGTATGCCTTGTGTAACCACCGAAGTTAATATAAACAGGATCATTTTTATTATGTGACCAAGGCAATGATAAAGTTTTCACATATCAGTAATTTTATCTTGTAAAGCCAGTAAATGATATATACATGAGTTCAATTTTATTATGAGATAGATCCAAGGCAATTATATCAGACTTCCAAACATAATACAGACCATTATTAGAATGAAGTCAAATTTCTCACTTATTGTCCAATACAGAGCTGATCAACATTCAAATAAACAAAAAAAATCAACAAAATCATAAATATTGATGTTAGTCTCGCACCTTAAGTTTCACTGATCCAAGAAATCCTGCCTTAACCTTCACTGGTAATTTTAGTGCATTGAGTGCCTCAGGCTTCAGCTGCATATTTTTTAGCTCCACATCACCTATTTCACATTTAGCAAGAAATACGTAATAAGGTTCTCAAGCTCTATCGTAATAAGTGTTTTTTTTTTTTTTCTCTTTTTGAAATGAAAAGATGAAAGTGCAATACATAAGAGAAAATGTACAGTAAAGTGGATGAGTAATCCACCATGAGTAGAATAGAAGAGAACATTAATTCAACACACTACACCTAGCTTAAAAAACCAAAATTAGTCATAACAATATAGCTTTCAAAGCTAGATTATATCGGATTACAGATGTCCAAGATAGAAGCCATTCTCAAAGCAAACTACAGCTAAATAGAACAGACGACAAGAACAAGACTCTAAGACAGTACAGTTTTCCACGCAGACAGTGTAACAAGAAAACCATGGTCTCTGAACAGTGGAACTATTGATGCCCATTACGCATGCCCAAGATTAGACTCTCTGTCTAGTAGATATTTAATTTTCTTATCATTAGTACTGATATTTCTGCCAAAAAAAAATTTGAAATGTGCCTTTATATGTTGTTGTCATGACTCTATATAGGTTGAAAGCTGTTGTCATGACTGAGATTTCTTTGAAATGGGTTGCATGCGTGTCTGCAGTGACATTTCACCGATGACTTATCCTGCCCCGCCCTGTATCCGAACTCTACATCTCTCAGGTCCCTTTCATTTTCACTACAATGGTAACCAAACTGAAAACCATGTAGCCATTTAAATTTAGTAAAATGAATAGATGGGCATAGTGCTTCTGACAAACACAGATTTGATCATCATTGTACCCCAAACGGCAAAACCATTTTCTTCAACGACGAAATGGACAAAGTTGGTACAATGTCATTGAAACTTGCAAACCCATTTCTCTTTTTTCCCTATTGGCAATGGCAAGTTGGCAACCGACCCCAAGTAGCTAGTAGAGTGTCACTGTACTACAAACCCCTCCCTCCAAACCTGCCATTGGCAACCAACCTCCCCTAAAACCCTAGCATTAATCGACACCACTCAAAACGCATCACTCCAAACAATTCCCAATTCAATCCACAGAAAACTCAAAAATTCAGTAAATAAAAACAATCAAAGCACAAAAGCAAAACCCCTTGCAATTTGCAAAGGAAAGTGAAGAATCAGGAAAACCAAGTAGAAGAAGAAGCAGGAGCAAAAGGAAGCATGTCCAAGGAAGGAACGAACGAACCTCGCCAGACACTGATCTTGAGGGCCTCCTTGTTGAGCCCCCTCACGTAGTCCCCCAAGTACCTCTGCAGGAGGTTCGCCACCTGATCCTCCAACATCTTCTCTTCGCCCGCCCAATCTTCCTCCCAAATTGCTATCTCATTTCGACCGACTGAAATCGGAAGAAATCGCTAAGTGTTGGCTTCCAGACGACGCTACGTACTAATACCACTGGAAAATGCGGCCCGGATCATCGATTCTCTGTTGCGCGGAACGGATTGTTATTGTGGTCTGACCAGTGCAATGTAGCCGTGTGTGCGGGAGGGTTCTGTGATCTTACGTGGCGGGAAAGCATACGATTCAGAGGGTGGACTGTTGGTTGAGTGTGGGTCTTTGGCGGTGTATGCTTTGTCAAAGTGATGTCGATTGGCGCCTCTCTATGGTCTGCGTGGCGGGCTCGACACGATTATCATCTTCCCATCCCTTCCACCTAAGGCACCAAATTAAGGAATTTGGATCCTTAAAATTTGATTCAATAGTTACAAATACGACCTTTTAAAAAGTATAATAACTTTAATCATTTGATCAAATTTTAAAAATCTAATCCCTTTAATTTGATGGATTAGATGGAAGAGATCTGAAAATGATCTCTTTCCATTAAAGGCATCGTTTTCGTTCCCTATCTTGGTTTTGGAGTGTTTAAAATATCTGAAAATCTGTATGCAAAATTTTTGGAAGCCCAACCGACAAATAAGGGAAAGCATATGTGCAGCTAGGGAGGTCATTGCAAAAGGTTCAAGATTGCTTGTAGGCAACCGAGAGAAGATTTTTATTCTTTCTTTTTTTCTTTTTTGTCAAACAATAAATTTGTTAAATTAAATGTTAGATTAGATTATGAGAAGATCGTTGGAAAATGTCGAGGATATATTAAATATTGATAACAATATCGGCTTCTTTCGACGGAAATAATGAAGTTTAGATTTCACCCCTCATTTCCATATCTTTCTATCATTTTTTTGGATATTTTCATGAAAATGTCGATCGTAATGAAAAAATTTTAAACACTAGTTTGGACTCAATTTATGAGATCACTGTCTTTTTCTTCTTTTTTATTCTAGAATAAACGATATGATCTACACTAAGACCATCTCCAACCCTTGGGCTAAACCCTAAAATTTTTAGCCCAGAAAATTTAGGGCATGTTTGGTACTCTACTTGAATCCAACTTTTTAAATTCAAAAACAATTTTTAAGTTTTAGGCCTTAAAAACTTGTTTGGTATGCTTATTTTCAAAAACTGAACTCTAGACTAACTCAAAAATATAGTCTATTCTCTAAAAAAACAAAAAGTGAGTTTTTAGAGTTCTTAAACTTAAACTCACTCCTTTCTTTTATCTCCCTCCTCTCATCTCACTCCAAATCTATCTCTCTCTTTTCTTCTTTCTATCTCCCCCTTCTCTTTTTTTTTTTTTTGTTTTTTTTTTTTGATCTTTTTCGTCTCTCCTCCAATCCACTTTTTTCATTCTCTCGGTCCTTTCTCTCACTTATCTTCCTCTCTATCTCCTATGATCCTCTCTCTTCCTTCTCTTTCCTCCAATCATGTCTTACTTTCTTTCCTCCTCTCTCCTCTTTCTTCCTTAACCCTTTCTTTTGGGATCTCTTTGTCTAGTTTAAGTTGTAAAATTTAAAATTTTTAAATCTCATACCAAACAAGTTTTTGAGTCTTAAAGAAAATTGTTTTCAAGAAATGTTTTGAGAAAAGATAAAAAAATTTCAAATAGGATACCAAACAAGCCCTTAAGGTTTTAACTCAGAAACAACTTTTTTGCTCCAACCCTTATGGGTTAAAATTTTAGCCCAAATCATTAAAGAATGAATTTAGGCTAATTTTTTTTTCTTAAAGTAACTTTTTTAAAAGAAAAAATTATGTAGACTATCCTAATTTAATTTTATGAACATTTTAACCTAAAAATATTTAGATTCCGACAAATATTGAAAAATCACTAACCAACACCATGAAACTCGTGAAACACTATGAAAGAATATGAAACGCATAAAAAAATTAATTACTTTAACCGTTGGATTTAAATTTTGGCCATTAGATTTTTTTTTTACTGTTGGGTTTCATTAAATTAGATCTTAACCGTTGGATTCAATGAATCTTTAAATGTAAAACTAAAAAAAAAATATCCATATATGGTGGACTAGCCCCACTAACTCAGGGGGAATCTTGGGCTAAATTTGGCCCATAAATGAGTTTTGACCTGTAACTTATATTTGCCCCAATGGTTGGAGCAAGTTAGGGTAAGTTTAGAACCTAAATTTGAGTTTTACTCCAAGGGTTGGAGTAGGTCTAAGGGGTGAGGGAGTGGGCTAAGACCATTTCCAACCCTTGGGGATAAAGCTTAAAATTTTAAAATAGAAAATTTTAAGACATAGCCCATAAACTGCTTTTCTCCTCCAACCTTTATGGCTTAAAATTTTAGCCCGAAATTATTATATAATGATTTTAGCCTCTCTTTTTTTGGTAACTTTTTTGAAAATAAAATTGATGTAGATTATCTTAATTTATGTAGAGCATCCCTTTCAATTTTACACCCAGCAATAAAACACCCTATTTTTACTCTAAAATGGCATAAAAATTCCTAAAATTTCTCGCATACCCACTTCTTACATATCCACATTTCAAGTGAGAATTCGGTTTGGAGGTTTGGATAATAACTCTTAGATGAGGTGCAAGAAGCACCTTTTCGACCTCACCAGCACCTTGAGCATATGCGCTTCCTATCTCTGAGAACGCCTCGATCGCCCTCATCGAGGCCCAAATCCAAGTCCAAGCCCAGCTCTCGAGACTCCACTCTTGGACCACCATCGTGGCAGCGTTCGATGAACTGAAATGTAATTCTAACCCAACCCTCTGCCGCTTGTCTTCCCCTCTTTTGTCTCCCCCTACTTTTCTCGAAGAAAATCGGGCGATTCCACATGTTTGACGTCAACATGATGTCAGATCCACTTAGGTGTGTACTCGAGCACTAGTTGCCTAATTGAATAACAGTAAAAAACCTGTGTTGACCAAAAAAGTCAAAACCGAAACAAAAATCGAACCGGACCATCTCAAACTGGTTCTAGTTCTGGTTTAGAAATACTAAGAACCGGACCGAATCACTTTTAATATAAATTATTGTTTTGTTATTATTTTTATATAAATGAGATATTTTTCCAAGGTCATATGCATAAGCCCAATATTTTTCCACACTTATCTCCCCTTCCTTTATTGTTTATCACTTCTCTCCCTCTATTTTATTTTTCTCATTTTTTTCGAGTATGTTATGCATTATGTACACTTTAGTTTTAGTTTAGGATGTACACTTTGGTCTTGATCCGACCCTTTCTATTTTTTCATTTATATTTATATGTACACTTTCTATCTTTCAGTCACAAATCTTGTAGATCTAGTAGTGGGAACTCAAATTTACTTGAATTTTTTGTTGAAGTATGTGTTTGGTATTGGAAGTAGAAATTTCGAGAATATATATAAAATTTTGGTTAGATCAGTTAGACCAGCATGAACCAAACCATACTGACACACCCCATCCCGAAGGTAGGGCGTGCTGGCCGTCACGTGAACGTGACGTAAGCCATGTGCACTGCGCGGAAGCAAGATCAATTCAAAGGATACAAACCAATTTAAACTGAAACACTAGCAATACTAGTGTACAAGAAGTTTGAATTTCAATAATACAGAGTATAATAGTCTACGTGCAGTCAAGCAGAAGTACTGGATAGAAATAACACCCGAAGGTGGCCCTACATAAATGGAACTCTGTCAGAACGTCCGATGAGCTCCTCGTATGCCACCAACGAACGCTACCTAATACCTGGAGGGGCGAAAAACATAAAACTGAGTGGGTCAGAAACAATTCTTTTCAAAACCTTTCCTTTCAAAAGTTATAACCCATCGCCGTAAAACCTGTATAATTTCCCAGAAATAAAGTATATACTCATATATATATATATATATATATATATATATATATATATCTCAAAACCCACTGGAAAAATGTGTGTATGAAAGTATGTATATGCCATGCCAAAGTATCAACTAAATGCCAAAGCATCTCTGTGAATGTAATTGAATACTCAAATATCATCTCAGCTCTCGGCTGTATATAGCTCATATCAAACTCAACAAATCATATAACTCATAATCAGATCATATATATATACCCTACACACACAACAATACCACCTCTAGTGGTCTGCACAACATCACTGATAATAAACTAATATGCTCTAGTGCTACAATCACGTGAAGACTGAGCGATAAATCGCGGGTCACCTACGATTCGAACCCACCTATAGTGGCCTATTCAACAGGACTGAGCACCTAACTTGGATCCAAGGTGAGCATGCGGTGCGGGAGGTGAACAACACGTGAAAGACTGAGCCCCTCTCTGGGCGTGAGCACTAATATCAGTGTGCAGGTTTATGAGCTCTAATCATATCACATCACATCACATCACATTTCATCATTCGTTCACAATAACTAGCGTATAAGTTTACCTGCCACTTACCTGTGCGTCCTCAGCACCGACATTAATATAAACAATCAATAATGCATAATTAAACAAATAGATACTTTGCATGGCATTTCATATCACATTTCATTTAAACTGATTTTCTGGGCAAAACTCATTTATATAGGTATATACGGAAAAATAACTGCCCACTCACTGGTATGTAGACGGGTCGTAACCTCCGTGCCTAGCCTGGTTACGCTCGTCCTCTGGATAGGTCTCGCCTATATGAGAAGTAACTGAAATAACGTTAATTAACGCACATAAACAACAATTACAAATAACTTCTTATACGTAGCTCAATTTTGGCATATGAATATACCAACGAGACCCACACGACGTCACGAGCGTCGTGATATTTTTAAAATAATTTTTCTGTAGCTGACGCGCCCCTACGCGCCTGGCGCGTGTTGTCTTCAACCTTGGGTCGCTGACGCCGGCCACCGGTCGCCGGAAACCTGCAACTCGCCATAACTCGGCCATTTCTTCACCATTTCAACTCATTTTTCTTCCTACGTGCTCTAAATTAAGAGAGGAAGAGGCTATACCTTCAAAAACCTTGAAAAACCTTCGAATCACGACAGAGCAAAATCTCAAAAACAGGCCACTTTCGAACTAGGTTTTCCTGACGTCCAACTGGAGCCAACGATACACTCTGAGGTTCGTGAGGGTCTCACAAAGCTCCCTATGAGCTTGGATTATCCTAAAACAAAGCCAATAAAAAGTTGGTGAATAGTGCCCAAATCGGACCTCGGGTTTTCGACGTGAAATTGTATGAGTTCTTACCTGAAACTGGTGTCAATGTGTTCGTATGGACCTCAGGAACACAATGGAGCTCTTTTCTACGTCGATTCGTGAAGGTTTGGTGTCCTTTGGGTGTGGTCCATTCATGAAGGTTTGGTGTCTTTTGGGTGTGGTTCCACTTAATTAGCGTAGTGCACCATTGGACAATTTCACACACATACATACACATATGCCAGAAATCCCCGTAAGGGTATTTTCCCTAGTGACGAAATTTCCGGGACGGGCTGTTACAATACGGTTTAGTAACAAATTTAAGCGAAACCACACCGAACCAAACTGTTAATGTAACGCCCCGCCCCGCCCCGAAATATTTATATTCGGGAAATAATTCCAATGATAGGCCCAATTCAATATCTTGTTTATTTTACTACCATTAGGCCTCGTTTGGCAGCCCGTATATGGAATCAGATAGGATAAGTTATACGGAGCCGAGTGTTTGGTGTAACTATGTACTAAATAGTACCCGTATTACTTAAATAGGGCCCACATTTTTATCCGGTGTAAGCCCGCTTATTTATCCTTCCAGAAACCTACGTATTATTTAGTCGGGTCGATTTCCTCGCTCTATCGTCTGGCTTTCTCGCATCATTCTGCAAACTCACTTCCGTTGCCATCGTCAATCCCAGGTTCTTCTTCCTCCTTCTCCTTTTTTCTTCTTCCTTTTGCACTCCATAGTTGTCGCCCTCCTACTCAGTTTCTCGTCGCGACCGTCGCCCTCCTCTGCAGTTCCTCGTAGTGGGACCCGCAAGGGTTCGCGTGCCATCGATCCTGGATTTGAACTAGATCTGACTGAAACCCACGTCGTCGGAGCACCGCCTGCATTCACCTACTGCCCAACATCGCCGTAGCACCGTTGGAATTGGGTTGACTCCTCATGGAAAAAAATGCGAGAGATCAGGGAGCAATCTCACATGCATAGAACATTTGGGAAGAAGTCTTATGCTATTGGGTATAGGGTCTATGCTGATTCTGTTGTCCATCCCATTTGGTGTGGTGAATCTTGGGGAATTATGTGCGATGGAGAAGATCTGGGGAAGAAAGGATTTTTTTATTTTATTTTTATTTTTTATAATTTGATTTAAATAAAGGACAAATAGAAAATGCAATATCAAGATTATTTTTATTTAATTTGATGCATTTGGTTGTTGTGAATTTTTATCAAAAAAAAAAATTCCTTTTTTTCATTAGTCATCAAATTTTTTAGTAAAAATAATATAATCCGATCTCTTATCCGATACGGTAACAAACAGATTATAAATAATACGGTCACTAGTACGATAATGCACTAAACATCCGATTAATTTAGTCAGTACAGTCCGGTGACAGATTATCCTATCCGACTGAAATAGTCAGTACAGTCCGAGTTGCCTAACGAGGCCTTAAACATTATTCTTTATTTGAATTCCTAATTACTCACAAAATCTACAACAAAAAACATAAGACTTAATTTCATCTTATTCATCGAATTACTTTTCTTAAATCAACTTCCCAACAAATATAATTCTCGATTATTTAAGGCTGCATCTAACCCATGTTAGACTGCCTACGTACCCTTGAGCGGGATCAAACCTTTCGTAGTTCACTTTCACTTTACTAAAAGATAATTGAACACACATATAACACTATCATCATCATCATCAGTACACAAGCCAAATCATGTTTAATAATCATAGCTCTATGGCTAAACATATAAAAATCACATTTCAATAGAAATCATATTCATAAAACCAAGTCATATTCACAAATGATATTAATATAAGAAATTAAGGTAATAACCATCTCACATATATTCAAGTTACTCTCTAACCGATGTAGGCCCCCCTAGGCTTCACTTAATCTCCCGTAATACTAATTTTAGTATTTAGAACGTTTCGAGACATGTTGACCAAAAGTCAACTCTCGATCAACAATGGGGTCCACATCCCTACGTAATTTGATCCAGAAGATCCACACATTGGATTTTGGATCCGTAATCTTCTAAAATCCACATTATGCCTCTAGAACAACATACTAAAATTTCATCGCAATCCGACGGTCGGATCTTCGCCAATTTTCTAGAATTAGGTTGTGATCAACAATTTGTTTTACAAACTTAGAAATTTAATTCGGGAAGATCCGTACGTCAGATTCCCGATCCATCAGTTCCTAATATCCTCAAATATTACGTTCTATTTTGTATGAAAGTTTGGAGACGATCCAACGGTAAGATCGTTGATTCATATTTTGATCAAGTAGTGTATCATAGTGAAATTAGGTTCAAATGATCAAACCACGTCATACGAATATCAAATACAGATTCAGGACATCTAATTGAACTTAGAAAGGCATCGTCGGCCCATTGGCCAAAGCGCCGCCGTACACGCAGCTGTGGGTGGCGGTCGGCCTCCCCGACTCGCCGGAAAATTCAACTATTTCCAAAAATTTCCAAATTTTACAGGGTTGTTGATCTCAATGATTGGAGCAAGTTTCATACCTGCGGCCAAGTCCAATTTGGCCGGGAAAGAGCTCAATTTTCCCCGGAAACCCTTGATTTTGGGTGTTCTTGATCCAACTCCAAAACAGCTCTGACGCGCCAACCAATGCATGGGCTTTGTTCCTGAAGTTGAGGGGAGTTTTTTGGTGTGGTGTTTTCCGGAGTTACCTTCGGATTTAGTGAATCACCACCAAAGCCCGCCACACCCATCGGTGCATTTTTTTACAAAAACACCACCAATTTCCTTCTAATTTTGGGTGGAGATGGAAGAGGGAAGGATGATGGTAAGTTTTTAGGTGGTGGAAGGATTTGAATCACTGGGAAACCGACAGAAAAGCTTTGGAAAGGTGGCTCACGGGTTGGGTCCAAAAGGGTATACGGGTTAGCCCGTTTCTCCCCCTTTTTCTTCTTCTCTCATTTCCCTCCTTTTCTTCCCCCTTATTGGTCTGTTCCCCCCCCCCCATTTCTCTCCCGCACTCTCCTTTCTTTTTCATCACAGCCACACACGTGGCTCCTGATCAAATCTCCAACAAATCTGGAGCCTTCCAGATTTTACAATTAAATGACCATTTTGTCCCTAAGTTTAAACGTTAATAACTTTTTCGTTATAACTCCGTTTCATGAACAGTTTACGCCTACGCGTTCGTAGGATCAAGCTCTATCCAAATACGTCAAGAATTAAGATAAAATACATGAGGATAAAATACATCCCCGTATAATTACGTTAAGCCAACTAGGGCATTTTCGTCTTTTTCCCCTTATCGTTAAAATTTTTCAATGTAAATTATAATAATTTCTAGAAACAAAACTTTAAAAATTTTCAATTAAATTTTCATAACCATAAATCGATTTATTTTCAATTTTTTCTCCACATAATCATATATTTAAATTTTCAGGATATTACAATTAATATTTTTCAGTTTTGATTCTAGTCTGAGGGTGGAACCGGACCAAACCATACAGTGCCCACCCCTTGTTGGGTATGGGGTGGAGCTCCTCTAAAGTGTCCATGCATTAAAAAGCATTACACGTCATGTCGCCCTCTCACATGTTAATCGATGTGGATGTTTTCAGTAAAATTCAATAGGAATTAATTTGGCTCCTCAATGAATGAGGAGGAGTTTCATCTCAATTCGCTACATGATCATTTTACGAAACTTCATATTTATGATCATAACCGAGCCCTATATACAAAGGAGACGAAGACATGGTGAGGGTAAGTTCCATGCAATCGAATAATTAATATATTAATTAATCAAAAAAATAATACCTGGGCTTCCTGATGTTGGTTGGTCGAAATCAAGGTGTTTGTTTTGGTCATATGATATCAAAGAACGCCTTTGGAAGCGACTCTAAGGTTGGAAGGGCAAACTATTAAGTGCTACCAATACCAGCAAGGAACTTCTAGTCAAAGTAGTGGTGCAGGGCATCCCGCTGTACACATTGAGTTGTTTCCTTCTACCTCAATATTTCTGCGAAGACCTAAACCGACTATTAGCAAAGTTCTAGTGAAACGGAACGGATGACGAAAAGAAAATACATTGGCTAGCATAGCACAAATTGTGTATATATACTAAAGGAAGGAGGAGGGTTGGGATTCAACAATATGCATGCATTTAATTCGGCTTTCGGCTTTTACTAGCTAAACAAGGGTGGAGGCTCATTCAAGAGCCCAATTCATTGGTGGCAAAAGTCCTCAAAGCAAAATACCACCCTAACACCCATTTTTTGGAAGCCCAGCCCACAAATAAGGAAAAGCATATGTGCAGCTAGGGAGGTCATTGCAAAAGGTTCAAGATTGCTTGTAGGCAACAGAGAGAAGATTTTTTTTTTTTTTTTAGGCCAAACGATCAATATGTTAGATTAGAATATGAAAAGATCGTTGGGTCCCGGATCCAGACATCCTTTAAGTCTTCTTACCCAAGCCTCTGGATTCTGAAGTGGTTCTCGTTAGTAACCTCGTTGATGTAAAGAGTAAGCAGTGGAATCTCCCCCTCGTTCGCTCTTGGTTGTCTGAGATGGAAACTGATCTTATTCGATCCATATCATACCGCTGAGCTTCCGAAATTCAGAGGACAAACTTGTATGGCATTATGAAAGAAAGGGCCTACTCTCGGTAAAGAGTGCCTATCATGTTGCGTTGGATTTGATCCACAATAAGCGCAATGTTGTATCCTTGTCTAACCCTAACCCTTACTCAATCCGATGGAAGAAACTGTGGGATGCTCGTGCTCCCGTGAAGGTTTGTGCATGGCGAATTTGCAACGACAACCTTCCTGCTCGTGTTGTCATGAAGGTTTGTGCATGGTGAATCAACACTACACCTTATGCGGAACTGCCATTTTTCTGTCTGGGCTTGGGTTTCGACACCAATTGGTCACACACCACGTGGAATATCTATGAGCTCAATGAAGCATTGGGTTTTGTCTTTAGCTTCCCTTCTCAACATCCAAAATTTCAAGGCGTTGCAGGGAACTTTATCGCGGCCTAAATGTTGCGTTTTGAAAATGTTCTTTCGCTGTTGCAAATCGAGGCGTTGGCATTTAGAGTGTTGAAAATGAATCTTATATCGATGGGAATAAGAACTTTGCATGAGCTTATAAGTAAATTAGACTACTCCTCATATTGTCAATTGATTTTATGATGTAACCTCAACTTTCTTCACAAAGAAGAGCTGCCTTGGAGGTGGGGAGAGGGGATTACATTGCAAAATACCATTTTAGAGTGTGATTCACTCCAGATCATTACAGCAATTCAGGAGCGTTCTACCAATATGTCCAATATGTCTAGCAGTCTACACTCGGAAATATTGTGGAGGATGCCAAAGTCCTGCTATCTCAGATCACTGAGGCATGTCCGCTCATGTGCGCGGCCAAGCAAACGAGACGGCTCATTGTCTTGCGCGCAACGCTCTCCACGGAGCCTGTCTCGATCGTCGTTTGAGGAATCCCCAGACATCATGGAAGAATGTACTTGATTGAGCTGGGTTCTTCCACAGTTCCTTGTGCCGTACTGTATGTGTTAACTTTGATGGTAAGCAACAATACATCATTACAAAAATCTTTTCAAAAAGCGTTCCAAGTTCAGTTGCCTACGTCACACGCACAGCAACCGAAAAGGAATCCCCTCGTCGTATTTGCGGCATCTTCCCTTCCAAAAAATTTCACGTTCGTAGCAGACTCCAAAAACACAGATTTAAATCCCAGATTTGATATTATTCACCAAACATACAACCACCCAAAATTAAAAAAGAAATTTCCTTTCCTGCCATTTTTTATTTTTTATTTTTTCCTTTTCTACTCCATTGTAAAGCTGAAGCTTTTGTTTGCATTTGCATTACATCTAGGGGAATGAAAAATATATATTACATATTATATATAAAATATTATACATAACCAAAAATTTCTAGATTAAAGAGGGGAAAAAACCCAAAAAAATAGCCATCTCATAGAGCTTAAGATCACACACACTTTTGATCTTATGTATAAAACATTCAAACCCACAGTCATCACATTCACAATCTCTCAGAAAAAAAGGTGGTCTTGCACTTGCACTACTTCTCTCCTTGGCTTTAACTTCCTTGGACTTAGATTTCAGTCTCTCTCTTCTTCTTCTAACTTGCCCTTTTTTTTTCCTTTTTTTTATTATATATAAGTATAATCTCATTTGATTTCTAAGCGGCTGCCACTGTGCCTGTATGGACAGGATAATCCTGTGCGGTGGCGGTGTTGGCTGAGTTGTTTGATTTCCGTTGCTCTCTTTTTCTCAGCGCTTTCATGGAGGAAGAGAGGTTCCAGTTCTTCTCCTTCGCCTCGTCTATTTCTATCTGCTCATCTCTGCACTCCTCACTGCAGAACGGAGTGTCACCTCTGCAAATGTTAAACCAATCATTCAGAAATTCTGAATCCAACAACCATTTTATTATTTACCGAAAACACAACAAACCCACTTCCATTTCTTCCAAATCTAAAATAACCCACATCCAGAAAACTTAAATCAAAACTAAAAAAACGGTAAAAGGTGGGATCTTTCTCTTATTTTCCGGAAAAAATGTTCAAATTTCCACGAACCCACACATTTTTTTGCTCACAAAATTCAACCAGAATCGCCAACTTTTGAAAAGAAAGAAAAAGGAAATTGATCAATGGATTTGAAGTGGGTAATCAACCAACCTGTACATGAAGATGTCTCTGTTATCACCGAGTGGTTTCTTGCAGAGGAAACAAGCATCCAAGAAATGGGGCTGGTGGTGCTCCTCAAACCTGGCGTCACAGAACCTCCCAGATCTCGGCGAAAAAGAAGACGACGAAGAAAACGAAGCCATGGCGGGAGAAACGTTTCTGAAGCTGCCATTCCGCCTCGCGAAACACATCGGCCTTGAAAAAAAGGGGTGGCTGGACCCGGAAAACCCGGCTTCCATATCAGCCAGCGAGGGCAACCCATCGTCCTCCTCGATGAAACAAGGCCGCCTTGCAGCGCCGGAAACTGATTCCATTTCCTCTGAAGTTGTGATGATCTCAGTGCTGGAATGCTTTTGGCAGGAGAGAGAATGAAACGGAGAAAAAGAGAGAGATGTGGCTCATGAGGAGAAGGTGGAGCCTTTTTAAAAAGAGAGTTGGTGTGAGAGGAGAGAGAGAGAGATGTAAACAACAAACAATAAACAAACGGCAGATTTGTGAAATCCGTGATATTGAATCCATTGGCTCAAAATACCTGCATTCCCTAAGTTCCAAATATTTAAATCACAAAACTCTCACCCTCATCATGCAAATAAATTACGTGCGTGCCATCATGGCCCGAATGGGCGGTGCCACAGAGGCAGTGGCTTTTTCGTAATTTTAATGAAAACACGAGAGCTAAAAGTTAAGAGAGTGTGTTGTCGTATTCGGGGTCCGAGATCTTTCACAGTTCACCAGTTTTGCGCTCTGAGCAAGTGGGACCCGCGTCGCGCGACCTAATCGCACTCAATGATACGTTCTAACGTCCGTTGGAGTGGAACTGGGGAGGGAGAAGGGGCGGTTCCACGCGCCAGTACATTGCGCGTCAACGTAACGGTCACACCGCCCTTTGTACTTCGTTTGCCTTCAAGTGAAAATACGTGGGTTTCTTTGTCTTTGTCGGCGACTTCCGACATCGCCTCATGGAAAACCACTTTCACCTTTTGATTTTTTTTCTCTAGTATAAAAGAAATAAAGTTCCAAAACTTGACTATACTTTGTATAGTATCAAATGTGTACTGCTTTTTTTAGAGAGTACAATCTGTTTATTTGGTGAGTGAGAGCACTTTACGTGAAATAGGAAAAAAATGAGGTTCTTTGTTAACCATTATAAACTTACATCGACCTTTTTTTTTTAGTTTCTTTTGTTTAATGATTGTATTTTTGTTCATCACTTTCATGTAGTAGTGATGTTTACTACCTTATTTATAATCGTCAGACGAGTTGAAGTTTTTAAATTTGTGTCTATCCACTACGCATATCTCCAAAATTTAAAATCATCTAATGGTTATAAATAAGATGATGAAAATTATCATCACTTAAGAACGGTAAGCAAAAATATTCCATTATTTAATTGCAAATATCATTACATGTGACGGGAAATAAGTGTTCTCTTCCAATATTTTCAAATATAACGCTACAGACATCAATTTCTTAGATTAAATTTTGTAAACCATACGATGTGGTCGTTGATTATTTAATTACTTAAGTTTGTCAAATGTCTTTAAGAGATACCAAATGTCAGGAGAGATGAAATTTGTCACTGATCTTGAAAGTTTTTATATTCGAATAGTTTATTGTGGTTAATCAAAACAAAATTTATATGTAGTCTAATATTCTAGTGAATAGAGTGTTAGATTTCACCCATATGTTCCGTGTTCAAAACTTCTCTCCTCTTAATTATTATAATAGTTTTGAATTTCCTTCCCCCTTAATAATAATCAAACAAAATTTGTAGTTAAATGAGAAATTGTATTCGCATAAAATGACTTTGCGAAAAGGTTGATTAGCTAAAATGAAATAATGGAATAAGTTACTTTTTAAACATGGTTTAATGAGATTGTCCATTTTAAGAAATTTCTTGTGTCCATGTCCTTGTTTAGAAGAAAAGGTTTGTTCCTTCTATTAACTTTCCACACTTTGGCATTAATTCCCATGTTTGATTTTCACTCGCGATTATGTATAAATGTTTCGTTTTTTCTTTTTGAAAAAAATAGGCAATTGATGACAAGTCACGGTAGTTATGCACATTTTCTGAATTATGCGGAATTTCATTCTGCTTGTTTTTTTCTTCTTGTTATCTATGCTAATGGGAAGGAGGCTTAGCCTTACAATAAGTTAGCAATAATATGATTCAAATTTTCTTTTGACTAGAATCGATTATAAAACTTCTTACTTATAAATGCAGTATAACACCTCAAAACCGTAATAGTAAATGGCGTATAAATATCTTGTTTAAAACATCTAGAATTCCCAAATGATTATTTATTGCAAAAATTCTTTAATCATATATGTACTTCAACGCAAGTCCCCTTCACGCGCCATAAATGCAAGTCATAGTACCATCAGTTCACTTTCTCCTCTTCTCCAAAACCCACGGCTTCACTTTTCCCCACCTTGCCCCTCACTCCAACTCCTTTTTACTCACTTTAATAATGACGTCACACATCCATCCCCATATGCCCTTGTCGTTTTCCTTGGGGTCCCCACATCCCCACAAAACCGTCTAAGCTGGGCCCCATGGCCATTATGGTGATGGCGTGGGCCGTGGTAAGTGGTGTTTTGAGATAGAGAGAGAGAAAGAAAGCGTTTTTCTTGGGATTTGTTTATTGTGCGTTGCAGCTCTCTCTCCGAGGTTTTTGTTCCCTCTACGCACGGCCGCTGCCCGAGGGTGGCTGACCCGTCTGCCCCTTTAAATGATGATTCACCGCTTCACACGTGTGACGGTCTGCTTGTACCACCACACCGTCTTGGGTTATGTGACGCTGACACGCGGTGAGCAAGGGACAAAAGTTTCTACGCTTGCTGACTGACTCTGTGACTCATGGTTTAGAGTCACCGTGGACGATTCTATTCAATGTGGCCATCAAGCTTTTCTGCCCTTCCTTTCATGCCGTTGGATCCCATCACTCTTTTTTTTTATTATTAAGAACAATATTATTAATTACTCTAAATTACATTAGAACGAAAATCTTTCACTTTCTCAACACACAAATTGATATTTGTTTTTTGGTTGACCATGGGCATAAGTCCGAAGAAAATAGAAGATTACATAAAAATATTTCGAGACCACGAGATTCTAAACAAGTTAAATTACCAACAATAATTTTGTTTTTCACGATAATTTACTATTGACTGGGAAGTGCTCTTCTATAAGTGACTCACAATGTAATGATTTATATTTCGAATATATTAAAAATAAATACTTATACTATGACTACATAGAGAATTAAAAAGGTTTTTCTCACAAATAGTCTCTGAAATTGACTCATTCTATTAAGATGATTCCTGAAATTGAATGCCGCAAATTAATATGGTCATTCCATCAAAAATTCTGTTAAGTGCTGATGTGTCAAGTAATTGGATTCCACAAGTCTAATTAAATATTATTATATAAATTAAAAATATTTAAATAATGAAAAAATAATTTTATTCCTATAAATAATAAAATAATTTTTTTATCATTTAAATATTTTTAATTCAATATAATAATATTTAATTAAACTTGTGGGACCCAAGTATGTGACACATTAGCACTTAACATAATTTTTGACGAAATTATGATGGAATGACCACATTGATTTGTAACATTCATTTTCAATGACTACATCGGTCAATTTTCAATTTTAGGAATCATCTTGATGAAACAGGTCAATTTTAGGGACCATTTATGATAAAAACCAGAATTAAAATAAAACACGATGAGCTAAAGAAGACTTTTTTTTTTTTAACAAACGACTTTATCTACACTAAGAGATGAGTAAACTTAGCCTTACAATGATTAATAATAATATGGTTCAAATTTGCTTTTAGTGAAAATCGGACCTAAAACCTCTCATTTACAAATAAATAGGAATATTTAAACAATTAAAGTAATTCATTACTTTTTTTTTATTTAATTTTCAATTCGGTAACGTGTTGAATTTCTCTATAAGATTGTTTTATTGGTTTTGTTGTAGATTTTATGTGAATTTATGATTGGATTATTTTTTGTTTGTAAGAGGAAGTGACAAAACAGAACCATGGGCTTTTAAATGGCCCACAAATGGAGCTTTTGTCCTTGTTTCTTGAAGCTTCCGTCAGATTCTATTTCAATGTTTCATTGGCGGTCTTCTCCCGGCACTTGAATTGACCCGCTTAGAGCATCTACTTTTTGAAAAGCAAACTACACAAAAAATAGTTCACCGTGGTGTGTTTTATTCAAAAAATAAATTACATATAAAAAATTTGCACCTGGCAAATATATATTATTGGATAAAGAATTTCACGTGGCGTTAACCCATTTTATGTAACAAAGTTTAAAGGTAAAAGAGGTTCCAACCAATATATCAATCATATATGGATTGGCATAAAAATTGTGTGCTGCTGTCACAGCCCTTCCCGAAATATTTGTATTGTTGACGTGAAATTACTCATTTACCCTTGGACGTTGGGATATAATTGAGTTATGTGGTGGTGTGGTTTAAGTTGTTTTAAAGGTAAGATTCTTACTCCTCGTAACCTCTTGAGTCCATTGGTACCTTTGTTTGGACTTAAAACCCTTGAAAACCCGTGAAAATCCTAGCTCCGATTTGAGGTACTATTCATGCTTACGTTAAATGTTGATTTTTACGGAATTTTAAGCCCATAGCGAGCTTTAGGAGGTCCTTACGAAGCTCGGAGTGGTTCGTTGGAAGAATTTGGACGTCGGAATAGCGAGATCGACGAGTTTTATGGTTTGCCGGAATATCGAGGCTTTTTCTAGCGGGATTCCGGTGGTTACAGGGCTCGAATCAGGTATGGTTTTGTTCGTCTTTGTAAGATCTTCAAAATGGTTCAAGTTTCATGAATTTTGGTGCAAAAATGAAGAAGATATGAAGATTTTTCCATTTTCCAGAAACCGGCAACGCAGAGGTCACCTGCGCTGGAATCCGACGACTCGCCGGAGAAGAATGAGAATATTCTGTCATCTTTGACGAAATATTCCTAACGGAGGATAACGCCGTCAGGTAATTATAACGGAATATTCCTTGTTTTTGATTGAATATTCCTTAACGGCAATTAGGATTCCGTCAAGTTTCCCTGCACGTGGCGGCGCGTGTGGCCGTGCACTTGCCGGCGTGTGGCGGCGCGTGGGTGGTCGGAAAAATATTTTAAAATTATGGGGATGTTTATGAGGTTGAGTAGATCACTGTGGTATATTCAAACACCCCATTTGAGCACCGTATAAGAAGTTATTAGCATAGTTTTGTATATGTGCATTGAGTGATGTTTTTATAGTTGTTTCTCGTATAGGCGAGACTTATCTGGAGGATGAGCGTAGCCAGGCTAGGCACGGGGGTTACGACCCGTCTACATATCTGTGAGTGGGCTTTTGTTTTTAGTACACACACACACACACACACACACACACACACACACACACACACACACACACACACATATACATACTTAACGTTTTTCCCAGAAAACGAATTTAAAGGAAATGAGATTTAAATGCCATGTCATACTCGCATCATATTTTAGCATATGCATTATCATAATTATGCATATTGTTGCATGTTGCCGCAGAGGCCCAGGTAAGCTACAAGTGAATATATTATGTTGGTAATGGTTATGAGATATGATGATGATGATGATGATGAGATATACTAGAGCTCAACCTGCACCCCAGTGTTAGTGCTCCCGTCCAGAGTATGGCACAGTCCTTCACATGATGTTCACCTCCTGCACCACACGCTCATCTTAGATCCAAGTTAGGTGCACAGTCCTGTCGTATAGACCACTTTAAGTGGGTTTGACTCGTAGGTGACCCGCGATTAGCGCACAGTCTTCACGTGATCGTAGCACTAGAGCGTAATTATTTACACCCAGTCCTGTCGGACAGACCACGTGAGGTGGTTCCGACTCGTGTACATGTATGCATATACATGATGAGATATGAGATTGAGATATGTATATACTTGATGAGATATATGATTGAGATGAGATTGAGATATGAGCTCTAGATTTTGCCGTATAGATCACGTGAGGTGACTTCGGCTAGCAGATGATTTATAATACATTGTATCACCTGACTTACATTTGTTATATTGTGATATTGGGCATGGCATAAGCATGGCATACATATATGTGGATTTCGATATTTCTAAGCATGACTTTGAGATATATACGTATGTATTCTATTTTATGGGAAACTATACTTGTTTTACAACGAGGGGTTAGAATATTTGAGAAATGAAATGATTTGAAAAGCTTTGTTTTTGCCCACTCACGCTTTCTGTTTTTCGCCCTTCCAGGTATTAAGTAGGAATTGTTCGTTGGTGGCTTACGAGGGCTTGACGGAAGTTCTGACATTTCACCTTCCATGTAGGATCACCTTCGGGTGTTGTTTAATTAGTATTTTTATGCTTGACTGCACTTAGGTTAGTTAAGCTCTGTTTGTGTAATTCACACTTATTTCGAATTCTTCTTATCTTTATCTTTTCCGCAAAGCGCATATGGTTACGTCACGTTCACGTGACGGTCAGCATGCCTTTATCTCGGTCGGGGTGTGTCAGTTTGGTATCAGAGCTTAGGTTGCAGTCCTGTATATCTTGAGAATTTCTTAGTGCCTTTTGTCAGAACTATACCGCTTCGTAGAGAGCCACGTCATTCAGATGCGCCTCGTTTCCCGATATAGCTTAGTTAAGGGAAGCTATTACTATTGTGATCCAGTCTATTATCCAAAGGACTTCTCTTGAGACTGTTTATAAGTTGAAGCTGAATCATTTTATGGGAAATGAAGAACGTGAGGGAGCAGGGCGATGGCTCAATCACGTTGAAAAGACCTTTCATGTGATGCAAGTTAAAGGAATCTTCTTTTTGAAAGGTGGGTCAAGACGACTACCTGGTTTTTGAGTATTGAATCTACATCCTGGTGGAGACAATAGTCTTATTCGATGTCACCGGAGGAAACAGCTGATTGAGAATTGTTTAAAGAGTTGTTTAAGAAAAGGTTTATTCATCCGACATATATTGATGGTAAGAAACAAGAATTTACAAATTTGAGACAAGGAAAGATGACCAAGGTAAAGGTCAGTCATCTCAAGGACCTCACAAGACTAAGAGTTTCAAAAAAAGTGAAGCCAGTTTTAGTCTTTCCAGCGGAGGTTTTAGTGCCATTGGTCAGAGGCGATGTGGTAGATTTACTAGAGGTTCCAGATTCCAGAGGCAGGGAAATGCTGGTAGAGGAAATGTACCTTTGTGCCGTAGGTGCAATAATAGACACTTTGGAGAGTGTAGGCGAAAAAGCAGAGGATGCTTGACATGTGGACAAATGGGACATAGAACTGCAATTTGTCCCCAGATTCAGTAGATGCCCCAATAGTCTTCTTTGCCACCACTAGAGCCGATTCAGCAGGTTCCTGGATCTAGTAGTTATGGTCAGAGAGGCCGTGGTGAGCAAGGGCGAGGTATTTAAAGTAATAGAGGTCGTGGGGGACGACAACAAGCCCAGGGACGTGTAACCATGTATCACTGCAAGATGCTCAGAATCATTCGGACTTGATCATGGGTACGTTAAACATTCTTGGTCACTTTGCTAGAGTTTTATTAATTATGGACGATGTTGCCAAAGAAGGTATTGAATGAGCACGATCGAGGCGTGTATATGTATTTCCGGGGTAAGATGGTAATATTGCACCCTCGGGAATTGTTACTTACTTATCGAGACAACAGTGAGTTATTGGTATTGCGGGCTACAAACCGTAATATTAATAACTTATTTGTTGGATTCGTTAAGCAAGTAATCAGGTAGGTCATTATACGTTAGTATTGTGTTTATTCAGGGTGTTCGGTGATGGTAGAAGAAGTAGTTATGACAGCGAATTTTATCCCGTTAGATATGGCGGATTTCAATGTTATTCTAGGCACAGATTAGTTGCATTATGATCGTGCCAAGATAGATTGCTATGGGAAATCAGTTACTTTCCATCGTCTTGGATTACTAGAGGTTACTTTTGTGGTTGAGCAAAGTGGAGTGAGGTATGCCGTTATTTCTGCTATGAGAGCAAAGAGGTTGTTATCGAAAGGCTGCCAAGCATACTTAACTCATGTGGTATTGAATGACGTTGCTCTGAGTAGTGTGGGAGATGTAAAGGTAGTTAGACATTTTCCTGATATTTTCCCTGAGGATTTACCTGGATTACCGCCGGGCAAAGATGTGGAGTTCACTATTGATTTGTCTCCAGGTACAGATCTTATATTATAGAATGGTTCCTACTGAGTTGAGGGAATTGAAGGTTCGGTTGCAGGAATTGGTTGATAAAGGTTTTATTCAACCTAGTACGTCACCTTGTGGAGCCCCAGTTTTGTTTGTGAGGAAGAAAGACGGGACCTTAAGGCTATACATTAATTATAGGCAATTGAATCGGTTAACGATTAAAAACCGTTATCCATTGCCGCCCATTGAAGATCAGCTTGGAGTACCTGTGTGTTTTCCAAGATTGATTTAAGGTCTGGTTATTAACCATTGAAGATCATCAGCGAGGATGTCCTTAAGATAACTTTCAGGACTCGTTATGGTCATTACGAGTTTTTGGTGATGCCATTTGAATTGATGAATGCACATGCTGCTTTCATGGGTTTGATGAATGAAGTATTCCAGGAATATCTCGACAGGTTTGTTATTGTTTTCATTGATGATATTCTAGTGTACTCTAAGTCGAAAGCAGACCATGCTAGACATCTTAAATTGGTGTTGCGAAAATTGAGGGAACATCGGTTGTATGCCAAGTTTAGTAATTGCCAGTTTTGGTTGAATCAAGTGGTATTTCTGGGACATGTCATATCTGCTCAAGGTATTCAAGTGGATCCTCAAAAGGTAGCAGCGGTGGAGAATTAGGAACAACCACGAACCGTGACTGAGGTTCAGAGTTTTCTTGGCTTAGCAGACTATTATAGACGGTTTATTAAGGATTTTTCAGTCATTGCTTTGCCATTGACGAGATTGACGAGAAAAAAGGTTAAGTTTGAGTGGGATGAAAATTATGAGCAAAGTTTTCAGCAGTTGAAGTATTTCCTCACTCATGCACCTGTTTTAGCACTTCCAGATGATAGCAGTAATGAGATGAATTATCCTACTCATGATTTGGAATTAGTGGCCATTATTCTTTTTTGCTTTAAAGATTTGGAGACATTATCTTTATGGTGAAAAGTGTAGGATCTTCGCAGATCATAAGAGTCTTCAATATCTTTTCACCTAGAAAGAGCTTAATCTTAGGCAGCGGAGGTGGTTAGAGTTGCTTAGTGATTATGACTGCAATTGAGTATCACCCTGAACGTGCTAATGTAATGGCTGATGCTTGGAGTAAGAAATCCCAAGGTCGGATTAATGCTTTGTATCCTTCTCGTGTTCCTCTCTTTACATATTTGAGTTATACTGGAGTGAAATTGGGAACTGAAGAACGAGAAGTAGCCTTGCTTGCTAGTTTTCAAATCAGGCCAGTATTAATTGATCAAATGCTCGAGGCACAGATTAATGATGAAGAAATGCAGGAGTTAATTCGGCTAAGTAATCAGGGGAAAAAGAAAGATCTCATAATTCGAGAGACTGATGGCATGCTTATGCAAGAGAATATGATGTATGTGCCGAATAATATGGAATTAAAGAAAGAAATTTTGGATGAAGCGCACTGTTCGGCATATGCGATGGATCCTGGAGGCACTAAGATGTACCATACCATTCGACCATTTTATTATTGGTCGGATATGAAAAGAGGAATTACTGAGTATGAAAGTAGGTGCGCCATTTGTCAACAAGTTAAGCTGAAAGGAAGACGTCGTTTGGAATGATACAGCCACTTCCCGTTTCACAGTGGAAATGGGAAAGCATTACTATGGATTTTGTGTACAAGCTTCCTCGTACACGGAACGGCTATGATGGAATTTGGATGATTATTGATCGGCTTACTAAGTCAGCGCATTTCATTCCTGTGAGGGAAAAGTATTCCTTAAGCCAATTAGCTGAGTTGTTCTTATTGAAGATCATGAAGTACCATGGTGTTCCAGTTAGTATTATCTCGGATCGTGACCCTAGATTCACTTCTAAGTTCTGGATAGCATTTCAGGAAGCTCTTGGGTCGAGATTATTATATAGTACAGCATATCGCCCTCAGACAGACGGTCAATCAGAGAGGACGATTCAGACCTTGGAGGATATGCTCAGATCTTCGATTTTGCAGTTTGGCGACGCTTGGCATAAGCGGTTGAATTTGATGGAATTTGCCTACAACAATAGTTTTCATTTGAGTATTGGTATGTCACCATTCGAGGCACTTTATGGCAGAGCTTGTCGTACACCCTTGCGTTGGTCAGAGGTTAGTGAAAGAGTGCTAGTGGGCCCAGAGATTGTGGACGAGACTACTCAGAACGTTCAGGTAATTAAGTTTAACCTGAAAGCGGCCCAAGATCGCCAGAAAAGCTTGGCAGACAGACATGCCACTTACAGGGTGTATCAAGGATATGATTGGGTATTTTTGAAGCTATCACTATGGAAATGAGTAGTAAGGTTCGGGAAGAAGGGTAAGCTGAGCCTTAGGTATATCGGACCTTACAAGATCATCGAACGAGTTGGTGAAGTTGCTTAGAGGCTTGAGTTGCCTTCTGAACTGTCTAAGGTACATAATGTGTTTCATGTTTCGATGCTTCGACATTATGTTGCAGATCCTTCACATGTGATACCTCCTCAACCATTGGAAATTAGGCCGGATTTGACTTATGATGAGGAACCAGTGATTATTCTGGATTGGAAAGAAAAGTTTTGAGAAATAAGACAGTGCACTTGGTGAAAGTTTTGTAGGAACCACTCAGTGGAAGAGGCTACTTGGGAGACAAATGATCGGATGAGAGAGATGTATCCAAGGTTGTTTTATGAGTATTAGTAGGTTGTATTGATTGTGTAAAATTCGGGGACGAAATTTTTATAAGGTGGGTAGATTGTCACAGCCCGTCCCGAAATATTTGTATCGTTGACGTGAAATTACTCATTTACCCTTGGACGTTGGGATATAATTAAGTTATGTGGTGGTGTGGTTTAAGTTTAAAATTATTTGGACAAATTCCAAATATTTCCTAAGTTTTGGAACACTTAGGACCCAAAGTGTTTTCTTTGGTTTTGGTTGGTGACCCACGTGGACCACACACACACAAACACTCTTTCTCTCCCATGGACTCTCTATTTCCTCTCTCTCTCTCGGAATTTTCTGAAAACCTGTACAAGTTGTGCAGACAAACTTCAACTGGAGCTTTCAGGCACGGATCGAGGTTTTAAAGGTAAGATTCTTACTTCTCGTAACTTCTTGAGTCCATTGGTACCTTTGTTTGGACTTAAAACCCTCGAAAACCCGTGAAAATCCTAACTCTGATTTGAGGTACTATTCATGCATACGTTAAATGTTGATTTTTAGGGAATATCGAGTGGTTTGTTGGAAGAATTTGGACGTCGGAATAGCGAGATCGACGAGTTTTATGGTTTACCGGAATATCGAGGCTTTTTCTGGCGGGATTTCGGTGGTTACAGGGCTCGAATCAGGTATGGTTTTGTTCGTCTTTGTGAGATCTTCAAAATGGTTCAAGTTTCATGAATTTTGGTGCAAAAATGAAGAAGATATGAAGATTTTTCCATTTTCCAGAAACTGGCAACACAGAGGTCACCGGTGCCGGAATCCGGCGACTCGCAGAAGAAGAAGGAGAATATTCCGTCATCTTTGATGGAATATTCCTAACGGAGGATAACGCTATCAGGTAATTATAACGGAATATTCCTTGTTTTTTACGGAATATTCCATAACGCGCGTGTAGCCGTGCACTTGCCGGCGCGTGGGTGGTCAAAAAAATGTTTTAAAATTATGGGGATGTTTCTGAGGTTGAGTAGATCACTGTGGTATATTGTCACATGTTACCGCGGAGGCCCAGGTAAGCTACAGGTGAGTATTTTATGTTGGTAATGGTTATGAGATATGATGATGATGATGATGGTGAGATATACTAGAGCTCAACCTGCACCCCAGTGTTAGTGCTCCCGTCCAGAGTAGGGCATAGTCCTTCACGTGATGTTCACCTCCCACACCACACGCTCATCTTGGATCTAAGTTAGGTGCACAGTCCTGTCGTATAGACCTGTTTAACTGGGTTCGACTCATAGGTGACCCGCGATTAGTGCACAGTCTTCACGTGATCGTAGCACTAGAGTGTAATTATTTACACCCAGTCCTGTCAGACAGACCAGGTGAGGTGGTTCGGACTCGTATGCAGGTATGTATATACATGATGAGATATGAGATTGAGATATGTATATACTTGATGAGATATATGATTGAGATGAGATCGAGATATGAGCTCTATATTTCACCGTATGGATCATGTGAGGTGACTTCAGCTAGCAGATGATTTATAATACATTGTATCACCTGGTTTACATTTGTTATATTGTGATATTGGGCATGGCATAAGCATGGCATACATATATGTGGAATTCGATATTTCTGAGCATGACTTTGAGATATATACGTATGTATTCTATTTTCTGGGAAACTATACTTGTTTTACAGCGAGGGGTTAGAATATTTGAGAAATGAAATGATTTTGAAAGGCTTTGTTTTTGCCCACTCATGCTTTCTGTTTTTCGCCCCTCCAGGTATTAAGTAGGAATTGTTCGTTGGTGGCTTACGAGGGCTTGACGGAAGTTCTGACATTTCACCTTCCATGTAGGATCACCTTCGGGTGTTGTTTAATTAGTATGTTTATGCTTGACTGCACTTAGGCTAGTTAAGCTCTGTTTGTGTAATTCACACTTATTTCGAATTCTTCTTATCTTTATCGCTTCCGCAAAGCGCATATGGTTACGTCACGTTGACGTGACGGCCAGCATGCCTTGATCTCGGTCGGGGTGTGTAAGTTTTAATTGTCATATCCCGACCCGGGGTGGATCACTTCCCGGGCCTGCTCCACCACCGTAGCACAATATTGTCCACTTTGGGCCCCGACCACGCCTTCACAGTTTTGTTTATACGAACTCACGAGCAACTTCCCAGTGGGCCACCCATCATGGGAGTGCTCTGGCCCCTTTCTCGCTTAACTTCGGAGTTCCTACGGAACCCGAAGCCAGTGAGCTCCCAAAAGGCTTCGTGCTAGGTAGAGATAAGAATATACATTTAAGGATCACTCCCCTGGGCGATGTGGGATGTTACAATCCACCCTCCTTAGGGGCCCAACGTCCGTGTTGGCACACTTCCGGCCAAGGATTAGCTCTGTTACCAATTGTCACATCCCGGCTCGGGAAGGATCACTTCCCAGGCCCGCTCCACCACCGTAGCACGATATTGTCCGCTTTGGACCCCGACCACGCCCTCACCATTTTGTTTCTGGGAAGTTACGAGCAACTTCCCAGTGGGTCACCCATCTTGGGAGTGTTTTGGCCCATTTCTCGCTTAACTTCGGAGTTCCTACGGAACCCGAAGCTAGTGAGCTCCCAAAAGGCCTCGTGCTAGGTAGGGATGAGAATATACATTTAAGGATCGCTCCCCTGGGCGATGTGGGATGTTACAGCTGCTAAGTTTGAGATATTTTTTATATATTTGTTCTGTGAGTCCTAGTAATGCACCAATCACAAATCATGAAAGTTAGATTTGATTGATTTGTTTTGAAGAGTAGGTCACACAAATATTAATTGAATAAAAAACATATGGACGAAGCAAGATGAAATTTGACATTACCACATAGGCCTTCTATCACACCTAAAAATCATGTGTATAACTAAAGTGATGGATTAAGTTATGTAAAAAACAATCTCAACAAAATGTACATAACTTTGGAAACATGCAAATTACAAAGCTACAATAAAACTTGTTTCCAACCCCCTATAAGGAGCACTCGTCCTTCTTATATAAGCTCTTCTATGAGTCTTCAGCCTCTGGGCTCAAATCTATCACTTTATTTGCATTTAATGTGCATAATGTGTAGATTTGACCTGTTAGTTGGCTATCTACTATTTGAGTGACACGTGGCAACGAGTTGACATTTGTGCAGGTTCACTTGTGTTTTTTCTTGGGACAACGTAGCCAAGTGGCTAGCTTGGCTCTGGGGTTGGTGGAAACCCGTACCCTAGCACCCTATATGTCAGCTTTTATGTCCCTTAGTAGACCCCTGTTATCTTGTTTAGCTGCCACGTGGCTTGAAGTTGATGTTTGAAAACATTTGCGCTCTGTTCCTGGGATCTTGTGCCTCAAAGCTGTCAATGGCCAACTTGCCTCCTTAGCGGCCGGAATGTATTTTATGGGGAAGTGCTTAGCTTAACTATTGACAAGACGTTTGGAGGCCATAGGCTGTTAAAGCGCTTGGCTTCGTCCTTCCAAGTTCATTAGGCCTTGACTTTCTATTAGGTCGATGTTTCTTTAGGCATGTTGGGTTTAAAAGGGCCCTGCGTTAACAACTTTCTCTCCAAAGGCTAGAAAACCTTCTACATATGTATACAAGTAGTTGACTGTCTGGAAAACTCTCATTTTTGCTTGAAATCTTTTTCTTCATGATTGATCACGTGAAACACCCCAAGTGTTGAGCCTTTAAGAGTACCCACATTGATAAATCTAGCAACAGATGATGAAGTGGTTAATTTAAATGTGCTAGCAATATCTTTTTAGCGATACGTCGCTAGGTTTAGTGCGACATGGGCTTGTTTTATGCACCTAGCCTAATCACTGACCCGCTTTACGTTTGAGACTTAGGACCAATGCCTATTTAATTCAAACCATGTTTATTACACCCAAATAACTAATCCATTATTAGCAGCATATCGTGGCTTTCGGGATTAGTAAAAGTGTATGCGAAGTTGCGAACTAATCATGATACTCTTTCAAACCTTGATTGTAATTATAATGCAATTTGGCCCTTCTATCATCTATATCCCGATCAACATTTAAGTGGTATGGATTTATGTCAGATTAGGGCTGGGTGAACGAGCCCTAGACCCGCAGGTCAGCGCGGGTCGGAGTAAGTACAGGACAGGTTCAAAAAAATCTAAACACAAAATGAGTGGGGCAAACAAATTTGAGGAAACAAGGCCCTGGCCCAGACCCTTTTACCATTGATTTAATCTTCATCGTTGATTTCCACCCCTCAACTGGTTTTGAAAATTTGTTGACTTTTGGATACTAACCGATTTTTGAAAAATTTCAGCGAAAAATCCAAATATTCGACATCTGTCGGCTGGCAACAGCTCTGCGACTAGCAAGATGAAGAAAACAAGAAATATTAGAGCAACTCCACCCATGGAGCCCTCCCCCTGGCAATCCACTATTCAATCCACCCTATTGAACAGTAACTGCCTTTAATGAATAGTAATTGCCATTAATGAACAGTAAATTGCCATTTGCATCTCCACCCTTGGAGCCTTCCCCCCTGGCAATAGGCAATAAAATATTAATTTTTTTTGTTTGTTTAAATAATACAAGATAAAATTATTTGTAATTTCGGATAAGAATTTCTAAATTGTACTTGTTGCGCCACGTGTCATTTTATCTAAAAAATGATTATTTTTTTGATGGATTTCGATAAGATTTTTATCCAATGTCATCGTGCCACGTGTCATTATCTTTTCAGAATCTTTGAGGATAGATTTCGATCGGATTTTAAATCGTTCTCGTTGCGCCACGTGTCATTATCCGAAAAGATAATTATAGGAGATCGATTTCGATAAGATTTTTATCCAATGTCATCATGCCACGTGTCGTTATCTTTTCAGAATCTTTGAGGATAGATTTCGATCGAATTTTAAATCGTTCTTGTTGCGCCACGTGTCATTATTCGAAAAGATAATTATAGGAGATCGATTTCGATAAGATTATCCTTTATGAATCGTCCATATAATCCACCATCAATCCTCACAAGTCTCACACCAACTTTCTCAAGATCTCTATCATTATTCATAGTTTCTACTTCCTTCATCACCAAAATCTTTATCATTATTCATAGTTTCTGCTTCCTTTTTACAATGTCTTCTTCTTAATCAAGGATGATGTGGGAAATCGATTAGCACGAGGAAGACTTGTTCAACCAATCTGAAGGATTGTTAAATCTTCAGATAGACGAAAATGCGATGGAAGAGGAGGATGAGCGTACAAGGAGAGATGACGAAGCAAGAATGGCCAGACACGCACATTCCCGTCGGGCGGTCCAAACTATGGCTCAAATTTGCAGGCCTAGCCGTTCCAGAAACCTTGAAAGAAGCAGGCAACGACGGGGTGAAGAGCTGTTGGACGATTACTTTGTCCATAACAGTGCATTTCCTGATATGTACTTCAGACGTCGTTTTATAATGGAACGACATTTGTTTAACAGAATCATGACTGATGTTTGCAACCATGATTCTTACTTTGTGCAAAAGAAGGATGCTTGGGGTGCTATGGTTCTCTTGCCTGAGCAAAAAATCACTGCTGCGTTGCGGATGCTTGTGTAGGGAGCGTCTACAGACCAAGTGGATGAGATAACGAAGATGGGGAAATCAACCATTCTTGAGTCCCTGATGAGGTTTTGCGGAGCAGTCGAATCTTTGTACACCGCAGAGTACCTCCGAAAACCTACTCACATTGACTTGTAAAGGCTTCTGAAGAAGGCCGAGATGCGAGGTTTTCCTGGGATGATAGGAAGCATTGATTGTATGCACTGGACGTGGAAAAATTGTCCAAGTGCATGGCAAGGCGCATATGGGGACAGAAAATGAGCAAAATCAATCATTTTGGAGGCAGTAGCATCTTTTGATACATGGATATGGCACGCCTTTTTCGGGGTTCCGGGGGCTCAAAATGATCTCAACGTCCTTGCCCAATCCCCAGTGTTCAACGACGTCCTGTAAGGAAGGGCACCAAAAGTCACGTACGTCGTCAACGAACGTATGTACGACGGGTCATACTACCTAGCTGACGACATTTACCCACGGTGGGAAACATTTGTCAAAACAGTGCCACGTCCGCGAAGTGCAAAGGAAAAACACTTTGCAAGCTGTCAAGAGGGGTGCAGGAAGGATGTGGAGCGTTGTTTTGGTATCCTCCAAGCTCGTTAGGTGATCGTCAGGGGTGCTGCTGGAATGTTCGATTTAGAGTCACTTCGAACCATCATGATGACGTGCGTCATTCTTCACAACATGATTGTGGAAGATGAGTTCGATTATGATGCGGTTGATGAATATGAGCCGGACACGATGAACAATTCAAAAACACGGATATATTGTGCGCATGATGCTACCAAAGAACCCATGCAACACGAGCCATTAGAAAGGGATGGACGTTACAATGAAAGGGTCATTCAACGATATACTGCACTTCAAAGGCCATCTATGCACAATGCTCGGCAAATTGACTTGATAGAGCACCAACGGGCATTGAAACAAGCTGAAGATACTTAAGTTTATGTAGCATGTTTGTTTGTATTTAGTATGTTTATTTAATTTCATTTGGTGTGTTTATGTAATTTCATTTGGTGTGTTTATGTAATTTTATTTGGTGTGTTTATATAATTTTATTAGTATAAATATATTACGAAATTAAATAAATGTACTCTCACTTTAAAAAAAGTACTAAATTCAATAAATTGGAAACAACGTAAATAATAAATTACAACCCAAATTGATTGGAAAACTATGGGCGCCGATTACAAAAAGTACCCTATTCATCATCACTTAACCAATTTGTGGTGCTAGGATGATCTTCTCTTGTCGTGCTAGGACCATCTCCTCTTGATCTCGCTTCTCTTGCACACCTCCTTCGCACCACATCCGCTTTCTCCGACTCCCAAAAATATTTAGAATTTGGAGACTTCCCTTCTAAAGGCATGTTCATAATGTCACGATCTCGTTGAGCCATTCTTTCTTCTCTAGCCAACTCCCTTTCTTGCCTAAGTAGCTGTCTTTCCCTCTCAGTAGCTTGAAATGCCATATCTACAGCTGCAACTTTTGCCTCATCTCTAGCCTTATCAGCCTGAAATTTCGCCATTTCCCGCGCCAAACTCAATTCAACTTGGCGAGCAAGATCTTCCATGTACTTTGCATAATCATTCTTGGAAGCACTCCATTTTCTCTTTGACGCCTTCTTACCTTGAGGCCTAATTGGATAACGGGTCGACCCCGACGCTTGTTCAGGGTTGGGCGTTTCAGGCACTTCTTCTCCATCTTCTTCATGATCGGGTGTAGACTGTAGAGGGGTGCTGTGTAGAGGGGTGCTGTTCATGCAAACTTCTGGACCAACGTGCACAACTTTGAATTTAGGACAATCTTTAACAATATTCCAACATTCCCACCGGTTGAATGATTTGTTTTTTGATTTGATTTTGGCACCATACCATGCTTGTGCTTGAAGTTGCTACAAATGAATAATAATGAAATTAGGTAACAAATAAATAATACAAAGAAATAATAATTATCAAATTAGGTAACAAATAAATAATACAAACAAATAATAATAATGAAATTAGGTAACAAATAAATAATACAAACAAATAATTATAATCAAATTAGGTAACAAATAAATAATACAAACAAATAATAATAATGAAATTAGGTAACAAATAAATAATACAAACAAATGATTAATAATGAAATTAGGTAACAAATAAATAATACAAACAAATAATAATAATGAAATTAGGTAACAAATAAATAATACAAACAAATAATTATAATCAAATTAGGTAACAAATAAATAATACAAACAAATAATTATATATTCTTACCTCATCCGAGTAATTTTCCCCACTTCGAAGATTACTACTAGCTTGTGCCAAGGCGTCTCTCCATGTACTAAAGGAATGGCTAAGTAATTTCCAACGACTGGACACCGATTCTTTGGTTCTTTTCCCACCCATTTTCTCAAGAAATTTGGTATGAATTAAACTCCACATTTCTCGCAACTACATCTCATTACCCATAAGTGAACTATGAGTAACTTCAACCCAGCTAGTGCACAACGCAACATCTTCAAGAAGCGACCAATTCGTACCTGCATCAGTAGTCATTTTGTGGAAAAAAAATTGGATTGAAACTTTGAGAGAAAGATAGGAATTTGATTGAAAGTAGTTGAGAAAATAAGAAATTGTGGTGTAAAGTAGATGGAGAAGAAGTGGTATTTATAGAAAAGTAAAATCAATTTTTTACAAAATTTTTCAGATTTTTTTTCGGATTTTTTACAATTTTTTTTAAATTTTTATTCAACTAATTAATCTCTGCTGTTGGATTTAAAAAAAATTTGAATTCCAACACTCCAGATTGTGCCACGTGTCAAACGGTAACTTTTCTTAATTTTAAAACTATTTTTTCTTTTTTTTTTAAATTTATAAAGCAGATTAATATCAACCGTTGATCTCAGATCGAACGGTTGATATTAAATCAGTTTTTTTTTTATTACCGTTTTAAATCGGACGGCTCATATTAAAGAGCCGTTGGGATCGAACGGACCGTGGGAAGCCACATGGCTTCCCAACAGTCACTGAATCGCGCGGGCCCTGCGCCTGATTTCTGGTCGGGCGACGCACCTGACACAAAAAAAATAAAATAATCACGGGCCTCGGGCTCCGGGCCCGTGGATTCCCTACCCCACCCTCACTCGGGCTCCCACCCTCACTCGGGCCCTCCAACGCTAGAGCACAGTCCACTGGCCCTCGGGCCCTTTCCTCTCCCCTGTCCCCTGAGCTATATCCAAGGCTGGACTTGCTCTTATGTTAACTAAATGCATATTCTGTTATCTTTAATGACATACGTTAGAACATGTAACGTCGTTAACGGCGAGTACACTACCAGTCCCAGCCTTTCCCATACCGCTAGTGACTAATGCATTGCCAATGGCGGCAATCTCGATGGTGACATACACGACGATGTTTTCGTAATATAATCACTTGACGACGTATTAGTGAGTGAGTTTTATTTTCAAACCTATATTACATTGTTATATTTTTCATAACTGCTTCGATGAAGAGTTTTTACCTCATGCCATGTTTTTAATTACAAATACAAGTGTTGTTGTTGTTGTTGTTGTTGTTTTTTTTTTTTTTTTTTTCTAAAATTTTTTATGAAGTTGGGATTTATGGATTTATGACAGCATGATCATACATATTTTATCTACTCTTCATGCATGCTTACACCAGTATAGTACTCGTCAGGGTTAAGACTAGTTTCACGTGTATGTTCATATTGCACTGCTAAGCTTACATGGGATTCATTGCGGTACTCAATATAACACTCATATTATATACATATTTTTCTATTCATCCCTCAGGCATAACTGTTCTTTAGAAGGGTATTAACTCTAATGAGTTTTGAGGCGGACCTACTCCCGCAGCATGCAGGTCACATAATAGGATTAGTGAATTTGAGTGTAGTTTATTATATGAGTTGTATAAGACCATTTCTAACCAAAAGCTATTAGGTCACATTTAGCCTTAAAAATAACAAAACAATCTCCAATCGAAGGCCTAACAGAAATCGAATTAAAAATATTAGACTAAGTTCAGTGTCTACACATACAACGTGTAATCCCATAATGAACTAAGTTTGGCCCAATGACTACGTTTAGCCTTTCACGGCTAGAAATGGCCTAAGTATATTCAATTAATTTCCAATAAAAATCACTGAATAATGTAATTCAGTGTTGCATGTCTTTCGCATTAAACAAACAGAACATGGGGTGTTGAGTCCGTGGGATTTGTTGGGTAGGTCAGATTATATTTTCCAACCCCTTATGGCAGTGCTCACATGGGGGTGTATTATGTTAGTGGGAGATTGCATAAGTTGCAAGTTGATTATTCTAAAGACAAAAAAGGGAAAGTGAAAAGGCTTTTCAGTCATGATTTTGATTCTCATGGAATAATTGAGCATTGAAATGACAATCTCCTTTTTTAATCTTACTTTATTTGGGTGGACTCCTTTTCTTATTTAAAATGACGTGCTCTTCTGTTTTTTTTCTTTACTTTGAAAATTGACATGCTTTAAATGTAGTTCGGAGATTTTTATCACGTTAAATCAACCATTCCATTTAACAATGATATTGATAAATTTTTTACCAAAAAATCAAGATGATTTATGATGAACAAACTTAAAAACTACTTATATTAATTTTTATTATCATAAATCAAAATAAATAGTTACGTCAATCACAAAAAATATTTTAATTAAAAACCTTCTTTTACGGATGAGGAGGTAGGAGATACACTAGCCCAACAATTTAAGAGGCCATTCTATTATATTGGGTATTGGTGTATCTAACAGCATCTTCGACGGTGAAGGCAAGACTTGAAAGTAAAATTGTACTATAGGGACAAAGTACAAAGTTAATCAATTTAATGGACAATACAATTTAAGTATGTCAAATTGTTATTAAACTATTTCAATTTCATCGGTTTATTTGTTGAAGTCTGGATTCTCATCGGATTCTCTTTGTGAGAATCCTAGAGATTCGTGAATCGTGTCCGTTCATCGTACATCGTGCAATCAGAAATCATTTCAAATATTTTTATTTAAAAATAAACATAAATAGTATTTGACAAAAACTGACCGCATGATGTACGGGGAACAAATACGATTCGTGGATCCCCAAGATTCTCACCAAAAGGATCCGGAGAGGATCCTGTTGGTATTTGTTGTTCATAATTAAGGGTTACATAAACTATTTTATTGTTAAAAGGGATCTGAGACTCGATATACTACTTATTCACTTTGAATCAGACGATATTGATTATTTGGGAGTACGCAAATTTTGCCTACTCAGTTATCTATATATTCTTAGTACTATGATCTAGTGGTATTCCTCTTCATTTGTAAGGTGATAGGTCTTAGGTTCGATTCTCGCATGACAAATTTGAACCATATTATTGGTAGCCCATTATAAGATTGAGCTCACTCTCGCACCCTCTTAGTGTAGATACTCTCGTTTATTAAAAAAAATTACCTATATCAATAGCTACTTAGGACTACGCTCTAATGTTATTCTCATTTACTTGTAAATTAGAGATCTTAGGTTCAAATCTTGAAAATAACGAGTTCGTAATCAATTTATTCTTCCACCCCTTAATGTAAATATATCATTGTACTACAAAAAGACATTTTTTTTGCTATGCCCCTAAAACTCGAGCTTAATCCCACTGAAAGAAAAGTATCACCACTTTTATCCTGAAACTTAATATTCACTCCACTTTAATGAGATTCCGTTAATTTGTGCTAATATGGCTTAAAAAAATGCTTATGTGGCGTCCAAGTGGTAGTAAGAGGATGGGGTAATTTGGAAAAATTGTCAAGCATGTCTTCATTCTCAAATAAGGGCGCATAAGTGACCCCAAAACCATTTCTAAATCCTAATATGTTACAACTGGTCCCTAATTTTGTTGTATTTTATTTCTTTAAAGTTGTAAAATTATGAAAATGCCCATATAAGGGATAAGTGGAGAAATTGTATGTGAACATTTGAGCTCATTTCATATTTTGTCTCCCTTCTTATCATATTCTTGTAGTACTCGTCGATATGAACAAATTGGCGAGAGGGAAACGAAATTTAGGGTTAAAACAAAAATTTTACGAAAACCGGACGTCAAGGGTATTATAGTAATTTTACTACTCTCCGAATATTTATTTTACTTCATCAGTTCATTGAGTTGCGTGCTACTAAGACCCACCTCCATGTCTTTTTTTCCGCAGCTTTCGACTGACACTTTCTTCTGTCTCCTCCATCAGTTCACTCTCACACATTCTTTCCCCGACTCACTTAGTCACTCTCTTTCCCGTTAAAACACAGATGACGGTGATATCTTCATTCTCCGACGAATCAAACCCTCAAATCACCGTCACATTCCTCACATCATTATATGTTTCACTTAGACATCTGATTCTTCAAGAACGAAGCAAAACCTCGAGTCCTTCGAGCTCCGATGCGGGTTCACGTTTTTGGCGAATTTCTCCCCGTTTCTGATAGAGATCGAAGAGGAGGAAGTCCTATGCAGTTTTCGGCGAGTTGCACCAAACTCTAACAAGTTTTTCCGTCCTAATCTCATTTAGTTAGGCGAGATAGAGGTCACCAATCAACTCATCACCATCTGTAGAGTAAGATTCAAGCATTGTATGCTCATATCTACCTCAGAATCAAAGAGATCCCGTAATTTCGGTTTGAGCCGAAATCCTCCAACCCATTTTAGGCCATTTCCATCCATATTTTGACCTTAGGTTAGAATTCTGGCGTAAAACTCAATTTTCGACGAAACTTTGACAGACGGAGGGTGGTCAACTTTGCTCCGACCATCGGCGAGAGGAAGAAAATGACAGAATATTCTAAAGTAGCAATGGAAAATTCTCTAACGGCGTCAACAAATTCCGTTAACTGAAGGAGAGGCATATCCTGAGGCCATCTCTAGCCGATGGCAGGCCCGAAGACTCATTTTAGCCCTCTGGCCCTCCAAGATATTAATATTTTAATGAACAGTACATGGCCATATTTGCCTCCGTCTCCAACCGAGGGCCAAATGGTCATAGGGCCAAACATAATTTATTATTTAAAAACTACAACTTAAGTGTTGTTTAAGTTTCATGTTGTTAAATGTTTTTTTTATGTTGGTTAATGTTATTTAATGTTGTTTCATATTGTTTAATGTTGTTTCATGTTACTTAATTTAATTTAATGTTGTATAATGGCTTAGGAAGTTATAGGAAAAAAATAGAATTAAAAAAAAATACGAAACAAATTTTGTGAAATAGAAGTTATAGGAAAAAAATAGAATTTAAAATAAAATGAAACAAATTTTGTGAAATAGAAGTTATAGGAAAAAAATAAAATTTAAAATAAAATGAAACAAATTTTGTGAAATAGAAGTTATAGGAAAAAATGGAATTTAAAAAAAAATATGAAACAAATTTTGTAAAATAAAAGTTATAGGAACAAAATAGAATTTAAAAAAAAATGAAAAATAGAAGTTATAGGAAAAATTTTGTAAATAAAAAATAATAATAAAACTGTAAAAAAAATAAAATAATTCAAAGCATACCTGTCGGTTATAACCGACAGGAAATCCGACAGATTTAAAAAAATTCTGGCCAACCTGGGGCTGGCTGGAAGTGGCCAGCCCTCTCCGATTCCGTGGGGCCTTCTAAGATTCCACAGCCCTCTGGCCTAGCCCTCGGTTGGAGACGATTTTCGGGCTATTTTCGGCCCTTTGGCCCTTTGGAGCCTTCGGTTGGAGATGGCCTGCGGAACTAGAGGCCAGGCAAAGTAAGGGGGACGACCCTATGACCTATCAGTGAGTGAGGTTTTCTTTCAAACTTATATCCACGATGGCTTTTATGAATGTTTTACATCATGCCAATTTTTACTTACAAATGTTACTTGTTGAGTTATGCGTTTTATGAAATTATGGCGGTATAACCGTCATGCTTGCTTACACCTTTGTCTATAGTATTCGTCCGGGCCAGAACCATCTTCACGTATATATTCACATCGCACCGTGAAGCTCACATTGGATACATTGTCGGTTTCATCTTGTACTAGCTGCACTTTGTTTCTAGGACTTGTATGTGAGGCACTTACCGCCACCTTTACGTGTATGTAGTACTAGAGCATAGATTATTACACACAACCCGTTCATGTAGGCTACTTTCTGCACAAACTTGTGCGTCTGTATATTTTTAATGAGCATATTATAAGATGTTGAGATATTTGTGAATTAGTTGTATCCTTAGCATAACTGCTTTTGTACTATTAATGTGATTTTCATAATAATATGTAGTATGCTTTTGAAACTATATAAGTTTTACAGTGAGCGGTTACTACGTTATGAATAGAAAAAATTTAAATACATCCTTACTTTTGCCCACCCACACTTTCAGTTTTTATCCTTCCAGGACTTAGTAGGTGGATTCAGTGGTGAGAGAGGGCATTGACGAACTTTGACATCCATTTCCTGACAATGTAATAAATTTATTTCCTATTGGTTATGTAATATACATCCAACCCAGGATGGGAATACTCTTCATTTTGCTACACTTATATCTATGCTCTGACTTTGCGTGCATTGTAATAAGGGTTCAACCCTCACTACTAGTTAATTTAGTTTAGACTTTGGCTTTAATTTGATTGTAGCTTTTTCTTTCTTTCCTTTTTTTTTTTTTTTTGTTTTGTTTTTGTTTTTTTGTGTGTGTGTAACAAATGATATTATCTATACTATGAGATGTGAGAGTGGGCTAAACCTTACAATGTGTCAGCAATAATGTGGTTCAAATTCGTCTTTGGAGATAATCGAACCTAAGGCCTTTCACTTACAAGTGAAGAGGAATACCACTAGAATATAGTGGTTTCGTAGTTTTTACACACTAATAACATATTATAGTTTCGTCACCTTCCAGGTGTCAGCCAACACGCCTCAATTTTGATGTTCACTTAGATACTCGGGTCGGGGTGTGCCAAACGGAATTTGAAAAGTCCCAAAAACACTATTCACCGCAAATAATACTATTCACCACAAATAATATATATGGACACATGACACAATCATATGTTTATATTACAAATTAATCTCATATATTGAATAATTATTAAATAATTAAATCTTACAAGAAAAAAAATAAAATAATCATTATAAATAGGACCTGCCACGTCCATTACTATTTTTAATGAGTGGTCAAGGATTAATCGTTGTTTAGCTAGCTAGTTCACTATTCATGTGAATAGTAATTACCCAGCCCCTAAAGAGGCCAATCCTCTTAAGTTACTGTTGACCCTAAAAACTACCAAGCCTATATGGTGCGCATATCGAGTAACTAATGAGCTAACTACATCATTCGGTTATGTGCGGGGCGTGCCAACTTGTCGGCCAAGCTCGGCCGGGGAGTAAAATGTGTTGATGTCACGTTGGGCGTGCTGCTGACTTCTTGATCTTGCAACTGCGGCCGAGGAAGGAACACGTCTCGGCCTTCGGGTTTTAGAGCCTGAAGACAAGGCTGCTAATCCTGCGAAGTTCACGGATCGTCGGCGCCAAGTTCAGTCACGGTGATTATATTCGTAAGAGTATAAGCACGCCGAACTGGTACCAAACTATACGGACACAAGTACTTAAAAGAGATGTATGTCTTGATGGTAAATGTAGTTTGGCCGTCAGAATGGCGAACTCGAAAACTTACTTGTGAATATCCGATCATAAAACAACTCGGCGTTCAATGTGCCGAGCCCAGTAATCTGTAACACCTCACTTCGCCGAGAAGGCTGATGAGATGACCTCGACCAACAAGGATTCAAAAATCCTTCTCGACCGAGACTTGGATAGGTAATCAGTCGGTCGAGAAGCAGTGTTGTTTATCGAAACTGAAGGTGCTCCTTGAACGGCTGATTCTACGGCTCTAGTGATGTTTATCCAAACTGAAGATGTCGCCGGTTGCCTTCACAGTGTTGTTTATCCAAACTAAAGATGTGTTGGTGAGAAAGGAGAAAAATGAGAGATTTCTCAAGATTGTTGAGAGGTTTCGCGTAGAGCGATTTTGCGTAGGGCAATTTTGTGTTGAATTGGAGAGGACTTGAATGATGCACACCCTCCTCTATTTATAGCAGCAATCCTTCCCACAGACAAGCCAGAAGCATATTTAAATTAGGATTCCTTAACCTAACCTGACTAGGCCTCGGCTAATCCTAGTGCAAATAGGACTTTGAACCTACCTTCCTGATGGACTAGATTCATTCTGAATCCTGGCATGTATTCAACTCCTCATCACACTAGGTCTCGATTACTCCTTTATCCACATCAATCTGTCTTGTCATGGGACTTGACTAACCCCGACTAGGCGGCCCATAACCTAAAAACCCACGATAATTCTAGAAAGATCACTAGGCCGAATGCAGCTCCAAATTCGGCCCAAATCAATATTTTGGGCTCAAACAGCTACGTTTGGGAAAAATGTTGCCTTTCCGATATTTGGTAAGTTCAAGCTTGAAAAATATTTACCAGAGTCGTGAAAAAATAGAAGCGAAAGTGAAGCTTGTTATTCACTTTTCCTCTTTCATGTGAAACAAAACTAAAAAAATCATTAAAAGTCTGTTTGGTAATCTACTTGAGAATTGAACTAAAAAAATTAATTTTACTTAAAAACAAGGGTTTTAAATTTAGACTTTAGAATTAAAAAACTTATTTAGTATGAAAATTGTATTAAAAAGAATTTTTTAAGGAAAAAGGGAATTTAGACAGAACCAAGCTTAACAGCCAACTCACATGATTCTAGTGATTTATGCATCACCACCGTCAAATAAGCATCAACTTAGATTGGATTGTTTGCTGGCCGATGACGGCGGGCTAGACACCACCGGCTGAGTGATACTTCTTGGTCGACGAAATCCCTCTGTCTGCGATTGGTGGTTCTTTAGTCTTAAGATCTCTCAATTAAAAATATAAAAAAATATCACTATCTCATATTATTAAATATAAAAAAAAAAAATGTATATATATTTGCTTACCTAGGTGAAGGCCGGACTGCATTTGCTCGCGAAGGGCCCAACCGCAACACGTGGGGAAGTGCTGAAGCCTCAAAGTCCCGCGTGTGCTTCCTTTCCACTAGGAATGTCTCTGAAACAGGAAACCTCCCTCCCAATTGTCGTCCTGTTGGGTTTTAAATTTGTAAATTCCCACTTTCTTCCAATTTCTTTTTATTAAACAATACAACAATTCTAACTATTTTATTCCCAAACCTGTGATGTGATTTGATAGAGGTGTGAAAAGAAGGGAGGAAAGATATATAATTATAATATATAGTGTATGATGATGGCACGCTAGATTCCACGAACCCTTTACGCTTGCTTTTAACATTTTTCATGTGTTTTCGATATAAAAAATTGAGTTAGGTTAGTGACATTATTTAATAGGGACTTTATTTTATTAGTCGACACATTCAAGAACTTCGAAGATTCTGAGCTCGTCCAAATTTTATGAGACACGTATGTAGCATTTTTTTTTTTTTTGGAGAAATGTAGCATATTAATACAGGTGTTAGATGTCGTGCGTCCGTTGATTAATTTATATGAAACCAAATTCCATCTTGATTATTTGGTCACTTCTGTGCAAGGTGGGCATAAAATCGTCAATTCAAAGAACCGAGTCGAGCGGGGAAGTTGGGGAGAGGCTAAAATGTTTTTATGAGTTTTTCCGATCTTCGAAAAAGATTGGATAACCGTAGATTGTCATTAGTTGTTCCTCATGAAAAAAAAAAAGAAGAACCAAGTCGGACGGTATTAAAAAAGGGAAAAAAATATGTTGACTGAAGAAAAAAAAAATCAAATAAAAAACCGAATCGGACCGGCTCAGGTCTCAGTTTTGTAGTACCAAGAATATAAATAATTAATTAAATTTATTATTATTTTACACGTGTGTCACCCAAGATTCGTTAAAACCAGCCATATGTATGTGGTTTCACGGTACACTAAATGGAAGTACACCGAATCCTTTCTTAATTAGGGCTTTACTCTCTCTCGAATCCTCACTCCTCTTGAATCCTCATTCGATTCACTCCTTCCCCAATCACAAATCTAAGGTCATCTCTAACCAAAGTGGGTTAGAGGGCTCTCTTTAGCCCTATAACTCTCCAAAAAATTATATTTTAATAAACAGTGTCATACCATATTTCATATCATCTCCAACTGAGAGGACCAAAGGACCATAGGCCAAACATAGACCTGTGACAAAAAATCATCTTCAACCGAGGGAGCCAAATGATTATAGGTCAAACATAATTTATTATTTTAATTGAATTAATATGATTATTTAAATTAAACTACCTTATTAAAATAAAATTTTCGGACATATTAAAACCTACAATCACTTCAATTTAAAGATTCAACTACTTCATTTTAAAAACTACAACATAAATTTAAAGAGTACAACTTCAATTTAAAGACAACAACTTAAATTTAAAAACTACAACTTAAATATTAAAGAAAACAACAACTTCAATTTAAAGACTATAATCATCATCTTCATCTGCCATTGTAGGAGTATAGTCGGATGTAAACAACTCCCGTCGGGCCATAATTTTCCTCTTTTTCCTATCAAAATATGCCTTACTTATTGGAGTGTAATCCGAAATGTTCCTTTGCATGTTCCTATCATCCATCTCTTCTTGTATTTGTTTTGCCCGTTCTTCGTGCCTACGGTTCCTTTCTTCCGCGACAAAGTTATTTTGCTCCGCCATTAATTGCAGTGAGGATGCCATTTCATGTTGAAAGGCGTAATCATCCTTTGCCTTGCCCTTTTCCTTCAATTTTCAGGCCTTGTTTCATCCCGTAGCCCTAGGTATGGAACCTTCACTCGGAGACGGATTTTCTACCCCTGTTTCTTGAATGGTAGAAGATCCATGTTCGTCCCCAACTGCATTTGAGGAAATATTTCTGAACACCGGCGTAGGACCAACTCTTTCTTGAGGTGGATCTTCAAATAACACCCACCCTTTACAAATTTCCCAACAACCGTGATGACTAAAGGGTTTCGAGTTGTCCTCCATATACAATTCCTTCGCTTGGCGTACCTAGAAAATATAATTACAAAAATTAAAGGAAATTAATTTATGAAATTAAATGTAATATATTTTAAATATTTAAAATAACTTGTGAAAACACTTACTTCATCGTAGTAATTAGCTTCGCTTTCATGTCTGCTTCCGGCCTTTAACACTGCTCGATGCCATTTATTCAAACTTGGATGAAGATGTTTTTTCCATCTTGAAGAACAACTCTCGTGGTTTCGGGAATTCGGTGGAGTGGTGCCTTCGTAGAACTCATAGTACTTTTTGGACGTACAAGTCCAAACACCTTCACTTGTTTGAGAACTCCCCTTCACACTATCTTTTGAGACCCATCTATAAGCCCTGCAAAGAGCTTCATCTTCCTTTCGGGTCCAAGCCCCACCTTTCATTGCAGATGTGGCCATTTTAAAATTATTGAAAAAATTGAAGGAAAGATGATTGGAAGAGGTAAGAGAATAAAATGTGAAGAATTGAAATAAAATGAAGTAAGATAGTATGGAATGGTGAAAATTATGTGAGAAATGGTGTAGGAATGGCTTAGGTATTTATAGGAAAAAATTTAGAATATTTTTATTTTTTTAAAAAAAATTTGTCCGAAAAAAAAATTAAATTAAAATGCAACGATAACCTGGCGTTAGCATGACGTTAGGTAGCCGTTGGCTTTTGAATCTTGGGCTGGCCCGTGGCTTGCCGGCTGGTTCCTTTGGGCCAGCCGGTTGGCCTAATTTCCCATTTTTGGCCCGGTGGGGCCCACGAGCCTTTGGCCTAGCCCTCGATTGGAGATGTTTTTCGTGTCATTTCGAGCTATTTTTAGCCCTATAGCCCTTTGGCCGGGTCAGTTGGAGATGGCCTAACAAGCTGCTTGCCCCTCTGTACCCTCACTACAAGTCTTCTGTTTTGAGTATTTCATCCGTCATTAGCCATTCGTGACTCCGCCTCGTCGAGAACATCTCTTCTTCCGCCACCCCTAATCTTATTTTTACTTTCCTCCGCTCTGTGTGTCTTAGTCTCTCACTGTGAGAGTCTCACTCTTTGCTCTTTTCCCCACTGCCTATCTCTCACTCCCCCTCTCTTAGATTGATTTAGTCAAAGAAAGTCGCCATAAAGGTATAAGGTTAATTTAAGGCAAAATTCAACTTAGGGTTTATTCAAATTGATCTGGATTTTCAAATTGATTTGTCAATTTTCTTATTGATCTGGGTTTTCAACTTGATTCGCTTTATCAAATTGATATGGGTCTATTCGAATTAATCTAGGTCTATTTGAACTGGGTTATCTTTGATATGCGTTTCGAGATTAGTTGCTCTTTGTCGCATAAAATTGAAGGGAGATTACAGGATTCCCCAAGAATATAGGAAACGTTCCAATCTCCAGTCAGATTAGTAGTGTTCTAAAAATCGGCCTTGGCAGCTGCCTAGGCGCTGGCCGGTGGCCGGCCGAGGGGATTAACGCAAAATCTGGAGCAAAATCGGGACAGGGATTAGGCGGCCGCCGAGACAGCTTGGGCGGCCCTTGGGTGGCCTAGGCGGGTGACTGAGTGGCCTAGGTGGTCCAGGAATTTCAGTTTTGTTATGTTTTTTCAAGAATGCAGATCAGCTGCATTTTTGCCTTTCTGGGTTTCTTGCTTCTGGTTCTTGGTTTGGCAAAGAGGAAAGACGAAGACGATGCATTCTCTCTCTTCCTTTCACACCACCACTCTACACACTATTCTTATTTAATTTTTTTCTTAGTTTCTCTCCAATCAAATTTGGACAGCTAGCATCAACTTGCTTGCTTTTTGTAAAAAGCCATAGGGTATCAGTTCTAGCTATTGATTTTTCTCCTAAAAAATGATGGGCGTGTCAGGTTGAAGATGTGCAGAGTTCCCATCTTTATGCGCCCACATCCACATATTTGACATAAATGAATGGTAATGATGGGTGTGCCCTTTCCACATCCACATATTTGACACCTTTATTTCTCTTTAAAGTCAACATAAATTAATATGATCTCTAAAAAATATTATTACGAACCACCCATATTGATATCAGAATTTTGTCTTTATTATGAACCATCCAACCCAATACGTGGGATTATTACTTTTATTTTTAAAAAATTAGATATAATCATTCAAAATGTTTTAATTATATGGCATATATGCTTAATGTGTTTTTAAATTTTGGATTTGTTAGATACTTTTTTTTTGCATTTTATCGTTCTTTTATTATCTTATCTATGAATTTCATACAAGTATAATTTTTTGGAAGTGTTAATATGCACTTATTTACAAGATATACAAGAAATTTACCTAAATCCGCCTAGGCCGCCTAGGTGCCCGCCTAGACCCCGCCTAGCCGCCTAGGCGCTAGGCGCCAGCCCACTGCCCGACTAGCGCCTAACGTTTTTTAAAACCTTGCAGATTAGGTTTCCGTATCTTGCGGAACAAGTGAATCTGTCTGGAGCCCAATAAAGTGTGATGGCACCGTAGGTCCGCTGTTCGAATCATTGGGACCGAAGTTGTTTAGTCTATGACCAGACTACGAAGGTGCACTTACTTTGACCCACCACACTTCAGATAGTTTAGAGTAAACTAGAGTAATATGTTGTTCAAACTTCTTCATGTGTGGAAATCAGGATCCATAATCGCTATGTAGTATAGCAGTCATATGGATTCATGAAAATTTTCTTCTTACTCCATATTGTATGCTCTCTGCCCTTTCCCATTACAAACTAATGGTGGAATGAGGACAAGTATGAAGCTGTTAAACAGTGCCTTGCGAGTAACCTTGTTTTTAGCTTGTGGGAGCAGACTTCTATTGGTTGGAAACCTTGGGTTAACAGTTAACCTGATCATGACTGTGTATTTTGAACTTAGAGGTTGTTGCAACACGTGGTATGTCATTTGATATGAGTTTGGAGGAAGAACTTGTGGAATTTAGGAGAGAATTCAAGCATGCGTTATGAATGGTAAAACAATGATAACATTTTCCACAAAGCTTGGAGTCGTGTTCCATAAAATTCTACAGAAAGCTCAGATTCGTATATTTGCAATGGTGTATGGCACAAAACCCAATTCATTTCAAGTAGGTACAGTTTAGTATGTTGATTTAACAGTGCTACTGCAATGTTCTAGTTGGGCTGGTATACTGTTTAGCTGCTTTGTATACCAGATTTGAGACCATTATGTTTTGTGCAAAATTCTGAAAAAAAAAAAAAAATATTAACACTATAGCTCTACTTCTTAGAGTTCCGGTCGTACATGAAACTCCACTTGGAAAAATCGGAAAGGCTTCAAAATCTTCATTTTCCCGTAGCTGTGCATTTCTGATCGGAATGCATATTCGGTTGTCCTTGTTAAAAAAACTTGAAGGATTTGCTTTGTAGAAAATTTTGAAAATTTTACACAACAATCTTCAACGCTTTAGTTTTCATCTCCAACTAGCCTTGTGTAAAAATTCATCTGGGAAGTCGATTTTCTGTTAAAAATCATTCAAGTATGCATAACGATTTTAGGCACGATTACATTACCCCCAAAGCTTTGCAAGCACTTGCCCCAGTTGAAGTGTTTGTAAGACTTGGGTTGAGTTGTATGAAAAGCTGATTGTAGACGTCAAATGATAGATCTACGAGTCAAACTTATGATGAGGTATTGGTCTTCACGGAGCCAAACTTGCCTTTACCTTTGCATTGACAAGCTCCGAGCCTTTACTAGGCGGATATGTCATGTGCTCTGATGGAATGCTCCCACTTTCCCAGTGAATTCATTCTGGTGCTGGGCTTTACTATGCTCGTCAGAGCAATGGTGTCATTGTCGAAGTTATTGGCTCTACGAAAATAGTGTCGATCTGGGTTAGTACAATGCTGAAGGATTTGAAAAGAATAGGGGATGTGTGACCAGCGTATATTAATTTGGAAGAACAATAATGATTAGTCAGATTGTGTTCTTAGTTATTTCATGCTAAAGTGATTTAAACTTTTTCAAAGCAATAAGATATTGGAAGAAAATAAACAAAGGTATTATACACCTTTCCTTTTTGTGTTTGTCGGGAAACTCAGTCCTTGATTATGGATGGTAGCAACAGCAAGTCCATTACAAAAGCATTCTTCGTGTGAGTCTCGAATTGGTGGTTGTTGCGAACCGCAAGAGATTTATTCTCTCAACCATCAATCAAAGCCTCATCTTAAGGATATTTTGGGTTTCATTGTCGCTCGTGGCAAAGGTTGTTGGCTTGGGAAATATGAGTTTACTATCAATGAAAGCTTCACGCACAGTCGCGAACGTAGGCGATTTTTAGTTGAAATTGCCCATTATCTCCAACGAATGGAGAATGTGATTGATTTAGGTGTGTGGTTGAATCCAGATAAGACTATCTACATATTTTCGGGGAGGAAAATCAAAACACGAGTGTAGTTCTAAGAAAGGATGGTGCGATGTGTGCTACATCGTGAACCATCCTTGACGAATAGCGTATGGTAGGGTGTATAAGATATGAGTACTCCATGGGCGTGTTTATGCGTAGATGGCGGCGTGGTGAGTGGATATGTGTTTGAAGGGATATGAACCTATGTTAGGCGTAGAAAGATGTATCTTTTATCATTTATTAGAGAGATAAATGCCCAAGCTAGGGTATTTATAAAGATCTTGAGTCCTTGTAGGGATAATAATCTTTCTATGATTGTGATTACATTGCCTAATCCCTAAGATATCCTAATTTGACTTGAATTAGAGTTTTCTTATTTGGGAGATAAGTAATACAGGTTGCAGAATGGCCGTTTGACTAGGAAGCATGACTAGTCTGAGCGTCTAAAGTTCAAGGGCCATGGGCATTCTAGTCCTTCTTGCCACCCAAAATACCACATGTCATGGTTCAAGAAAATCATGCTCACATGTACTATATTAATACTAGAGTATTTTCATTTTATATAGTACACTAGATTATTTTCATTTTAGCATTTATATAATTAAGCTTAAGATGAGTGGTGGCTTAGCAGACATGTTCTTTTGGGTCTTGACCCATAAAAAAAAGTTAACATGTTTTTTTTTATTTTTTTGGTTCATTACAAAGAAAGCTTTTTAGTCAAAATGGTCCCTGAGATTGGCATAACTCCACAGTTTGGTCCCTGAGATTTGAAATCGATAGAAGTGGTCCATGAGATTGTCCATCATCAATTATTTTTGTCTTTCTGTGAAAAATCTATGTTAAAATAAGGATATTTTTGTCAAATCAACCTCTCACTTTATTTTTCACCATTTTCTCTCATTTCCCTAACACTATGTTTGGATGTGGGAAATAAACTTGGAATTTGGGTAAAAGTTAGAATTTATAAATTGACATGCACCAATTCCCTTGTTTGGATTCATAAACATAGAAATTTAGAATTTCCGCGTGGAAAAAAATCTTGGAATTTGAGACCTTCAATTCCCAAGTTTAAATTCCATGTAAATAAGTGTCATTTCTCAGTTTCTATGATTGAAGGCTTAAAAATAACAAATTCCGTATTCAATTCCATTGTTTTTTAAGGTTAACCAAACAAGAAAATTCACAAATTCTATAAAATAAAATCCCGTCATTTCAATTTCCGTCATTTCAAAATTTCTTAGTAATCTTAAATTTTTTCATCCAAACATAGTGTAAGAGAACTGCTATGTTATTGATTTTAGCAGAGGGAAATGGGTTTAAGGGTGATTTTGGCTGATTACCTTCAATTTAAGGGTGATTTTTGCGGAAGAAAATGGGTTAAAGGGTGAAAAAGCATGTGGAATGATTGATTTGACAAAAATACCTTTAATTTATGGAGATTTTTCACATAAGGACCAAAATAAGGAATTATGCCAATCGCAGAGACTATTTTGGCTAAAAAATCTTATAAAGAATTATTGAATTAAGTTAACCAAATAATTGATTGCATGATTACCAACGACCATTACAAACTAAAGTATTCTTTTGAGTCCTAATAGCAAAGGAAATCCTTGCAATCCCGGTCTCAACAGTAGTTTCGGAATATGCCTTAGCACAGGAGGAAGGATTGTGAACTCATATCGTCCTTCATTGACTCGTAAAATAGTAGAGGGTTTAATTGTCATCAAAATTTGTTAATATTAGATGACATCTCAATTTTAGAAGATGAGTAAATCATGGAAGCTATGGAGTTTATGAAGCACTTAAAATGGGTATGCGTATTTATTTTTCATATCTTTTTATATGTTTCTTTTTGTTTTTTTTTTTTTGCATGCTTGCTTTCTTATTTTCTAATGAGTTTTTTATTTTTATATGTTCTAGAAAGAAGGAATGGAGGCATATCTAGCATTGGAGTTGCTGAAACTATTCAGTCCTAGCTTGTAAGCTCCTACTACTGATGGTATATATGTTGGAAATTTTTGAGTAGAAATTTCTTTGTCCCACATTGGCCATTTTCACAAGATTTTTTCACCCTATAAGACTTTGTCTCTTATAGAGAGTGATTGGAGTAATAGGCATTGGAGAATAAAATTGGGCTCACCATTGGGGTTGGGCTTTGGGGTGCACTAATTAATTGGTAATTAATATATAATTATTAATTATTAATTATCAAAAGATGGGCCTTGGGCTCTGAAAATTAAATTTTTTAATTAATTATTTTTAATTAAATTCGAAATTTAATTAAATTATTTTTTGAACAAACTCATCTTTTCAGATAAAGTCTGAATTCAATGAAAAAACGCAGAGAGCACAACACCCCTCTGAAGAGATGTTTCCCAACAGTTACATCCCATTCTCATACCTGTTGCGAACATGCATAATCTTCCTATATATACATCCATCTGCATGGCATTTAGAACACAAAAAAACATAAATCTTCTTCTACAATCCATAGCATTCTTACTGAGAGTACCACAAAGAAATTGGCCAGAAGTTAACTTTTCCAGTGCTGGAATTCTAACTTGATCGTTGAATCCTGGTGAAGCAGACGTCCGTAGAACTACAAGCACTTAGTAGGGACGAAATTTCTGTTTCAAGGACATTGCGGTACTCAAGCCTCGATCTTCAAGTTGTCTGTTTTTATTTTTTATTCTTGTTTATACTCTGTTAATTTATTATTCGCATTTATTATTTATTAGCATATATAAATTATCATTGATTGTTGATAATCTCCAACAATATATGTAACTTAAAATTTTTTCAGCAGTTTCCTTAACAATTTAGACTGTATTTCCTCTATAATATCTCTTATAGTTCATCGACAGCTGCTGTCTAGTAGCTGCTACCAAGGAATTGCTTGCTGCTGAAGAGTTGTTATTCCCATTTCTAATGGGTCGTATGACATTGTTTTGCATTTATTATAATCTTTCAGTTTCTAAATTTTGAATTGGGTTGTATAATTAAGACTTTATCTTATGCATCTTGATTTGGTATTTGAAAAGGATTTGCTTTGTTTGTATAACCATTATGATTTGGTATTTATCTTGATTTAGAATTTGACTTTCTGCTTCTTGGATTTTTTTTTATAAAAAAAAAAAAATATTATTATTTAGGGGAGAATGAGGATTTGAAACTATTACTAAATTAGGGAAGAGGGAGTTTTGAACCGGAAAAACCCAACATCTTATCTAATAGGATATTTGACAACGTGCAAGTCATCAGTTTTGATTTATGGGTTGATGATTAAATGTGACTTCATTTTATTTTTCTAACCCGATAAAAAAGAAAGAAAAAAGAGTGAAATGGCTCGGGCTGAAAACTGTCTGGAAACTAAACCGAACTGAATCGGCGTGCCCAACCCTACTTCTGTGTCTCGCTTTCTTGGAGGTGCCTTCTTACAAAATGAAATTGATTGGACAACCACATTTTGTAGACCACGTTTAAACTTATTTTTTTTCCATAAAAAAGAGAGCTACTTTCATGTGAATTGTACCCCTATTTGATACAGATGGTGTAGATAGATCTGGCATTCATGTCGTTTTTGTGACATACCCGATTTCTTAACGGGTCGTGTTGTGTAACACTCGTCGAAGTAAACGGGTAATATGACCTGTTAATATTATTAGGTAATATGATTTGACCGGTTACCCATTAAAAAAATATATTTTAAATTAATAAATAATGAAAAATCTAAAAAATGAAAGTCAGTGAGTAGAGTAAAGCATAAACGATAATCGACGATTAAATTTAAATCTACGATTTAGGGATTATGGTGTCAGATTTCGGTGTTAACACCTTTAAAAAAGTTGTAAAGCTTGTCATTACTTGTGATTGTTTATTTTTCTTTTACATTTTTCACACTCCTACAATAATTTTTATTCATTTTATTAATTTTGCACTCAAATAAAAATCACTATTCATGAGATTCGGTGTAACAGCTCGTCCCTGAAATTTCGTGCGACAGATATGAAATGACGAAAATGCCCTTGGACGTTAACTAAGGTACGTGTGTGTTTAAGTTTGGAAGTGGGTCCAATTATTTTGGTTGGTTGTACTTGGACCACACACACACATTCACCTTACTTCTCTTTCTCTCTTTCTCACTCCTGTACTCACTCACTCTCTCTACCTCACAGACTCTCTCTCTCTTCCTCCTTCGTACGGACGCACCCAGAAATCCTTCCAAAACTTACAGATCGAAGGAACCAAGGACACCATCATGTTCCTCGTGGTGTGGTGAGTTCAAAGGTACCATTTTCAGGTTCAAATACGTTCGTTTTCACGTAGAAACCTCACCCTCCGATTTGTGCACTGTTCATGCACATATGAAATATTGTTTTTCAGGGAATTTGAAGCTTATAGGAAGCTTTATGAGGTCATAAGGAAGCGTTTGAAGATTTTGGACGTCGGAATAGCGAGATCGGGGAGTTTTCGTTTTGGCCGGAATTATCGAGGCTTTTTCCGGCGACTCCCCGACGAGTTGGGGGTCGAGTCAGGAATGGTTGTGTTCATCTTTGTGAGATCTTCATTTTGGTATAAAGTACGTAGAAAATGGTGCAAAAATGAAGGAGAAACCATAGTTGGAAGTTTTTCCAGAAACCAGCGAACAGTCGCCGGCGACCGGCGACTCGCCAGAGAAGATAGGGGAATATTCCGTCAGTTTTGACGGAATATGCTAACGGCGTTAACTGACGCCGTTAGTTAATTAATGGAATATTCCTAACGACGTTATTGTACCGTTACACGTGCCAGGCACGTGGCCGCGCGTGGCCGGCGCATCTGGCCGTGCCTTGGCCAGCATGTGGGTGGTCGAAATTTTTTTCTAAAAATATAGGGATGACCCTGTGATTGTGTAAATCACAGTGGTATATTCATATACCCAATTTGAGCAATGTATGAGAAGTTATTTCTAAGGTTTCGATTATGTGCGTTAATTAACGTTATTTCAATTACTTCTCATATAGGCGAGACCTATCCGGAGGACGAGCGTAGCCAGGCTAGGCACGGGGGTTACGACCCATCTACTTATCAGTGAGTGGGCATTTGTTTTCCGTATATACCTATATAAATGAGTTTTTCCCAGAAAATCAGTTTAAGTGAAATGTGATATGAAATGCGATATGAAATGCCATGCAAAGGATCTGTTTATTTATTATGTGTTATTGATTACTTATATTGATGTTGGTGCTGAGGACGCACGGGTAAGTTTATATACTAGTTGATGTGAAAGAATGATGTGATGTGATATGATTAGAGCTCATAAACCTGCACACTGATATTAGTGCTCCCGCCCAGAGAGGGGCTCAGTCTTTCACGTGTTGTTCACCTCCCGCATCATATGCTCGCCTTGGATCCAAGTTAGGTGCTCAGTCTTGTCGAATAGACCACTATAGGTGGGTTCGAATCGTAGGTGACCCGCGATTTATCGCTCAGTCTTCACGTGATTGTAGCACTAGACCATATTAGTTATTTATCAGTGATGTTGTGCAGACCACTAGAGGTGGTATTGATGTGTGTGTAGGGTATATATATGATGATATGATTGAAATGAGTATGAGCTATATGATATGATGATTGTTATAAGCTATATACAGCTGAGAGCTGAGTTGATTATTTAGTATTCAATCACATTCACAGAGTTATGCTTTGACATTCACTTATGATACTTTGGCATGGCATACATACTTTCATACATACATATTTCCAACAGGATTTTGAGAATTATATATATGAGTATATACTTTATTTCTGGGAAATTATACAGGTTTTACGGCGATGGGTTATAATCTTTGAGAAAAGAAAGGTTTTGAAAAGATTTGTTTCTGACCCACTCAACTTTGTTTTTCGCCCCTCCAGGTATTAAGTAGTGTTCGTTGGTGGCATACGAGGAGCTCATCGGACGTTCTGACAGAATTCACTTATATAGGACCACCTTTGGGTGTTATTTCTATTTAGTACTTCTGCTTGACTGCACGTAGACTTTTATGCTCTGTATTAGTGGAATTCATACTTCTTTTACACTAGTATTGCTAGTGTTTCGGTTTTAATTGATTCGTAAATTCTATTCTTTATTGCTTCCGCACTATGCACATGGTTATGTCACTCTCACGTGACGGCCAACACGCCCCACTTTTGGGTCGGGGTGTCTCAGATTGGTATCAGAGCATAGGTTTGGCTGTCTTGCATATCTTGTGAATACTCTAATTATCTTGGTGTTTCTGTCAGAACTATGCCGCCTCGTAGAGAGCCACGTCGTTCAAATGAACCTAGTTTCCCTGATATAGCTCAGTTAGGGGAAGCTATAGTGAATGCTATTCAGTCAGTTATTCGTCCGCCTCAACGGACCCCTCTGAAGTCGGTTCATAATTTGAAAATAACCACTTTTGTGGGGAATGAAGGCCCCGAGGGTTCAGAGAAATGGTTGATGCATATTGAGAAGACTTTCAGGTTGATGCAGAGTCAAGGTAGTCTATCTTCGGACAGATAGGTCGAGACGACTTCATGGTTTTTGGGTAAGGAACCAGCTTCATGGTGGGGGCAGTTGGCTGATGAGTTACCCCAGGAAGAATCTAGATTTTGTGAGGTATTTAAGCAGTTGTTCTATAAGAGATTCATTCCTCTTGCATACATTGATCGTAAGAAATAAGAGTTCACTAGTTTGAGGCAGAAGAAGCTATCAGCTAATGAGTACTACATGAAATTTAATGATCTATCTCGTTATCATCCGGAAGTTGCTGCTAATCCGGTTGAGATGCTACGTCGTTTTAAGTTGGGCACTAAGAAGAAATGACGTACCATTGCAACTGCGATTCCCTGTACTACTTATCATGAGTTTTATGAGGCTTTACTTCAGATTGAGGATTTTGAGAATTTACCCAGTGATAGTGAAGAGGAAGAGAAAAATAGGAATCAGAATAAGGATAAGGGTAAAGGTCATTTCTTACAAGGGCCTCGCCAGACTCAGAGCTTTAAGCGCAGTGGGACTAGTTCTAGTTCTTCCAGTGGAGGTTTTAGTTCCACAGGTCAGAGAGGAGGTGGTACGTTCTTCAGAGATTCCAGATCCCAGGGGCAGGGGAACTTTGGTAAAGGAAATGCACCCTAGTGTCGTAGGTGCGGTAGTCGACATTTAGGGGAATGTCGAAGAGGTAATAGTGGTTGTTTTACTTGTGGTCAGGAGGGACATCAAGCTAAGTTTTGTCCTCAAGGCCAGCAGAGACCTCAGCAGCCTCTTTTACCATCGCCAGTTCCAGCTCAGCAGTTTTCAGGACAGGGTGGTTATACCTAAATGGGTTGTGATGGTGCATACCACTATCAGGGGGATTCCGTTCCCTATTCTTCAGGACAGTACCAGTACCCCCAGGATCCCTATCAGCAGGGCAGTCATGGTTAGTATTCAGGAGGATATATGCCTCCACATCAGTATTCTGGAGGATATATGCCTCAGCAGCAGTTTTCAGCAGATGGATCCCAATGGCATTCTGGAGGATAGTCTCAACAGGTTGATGCTACTACCAGTGGAGTTGGGTCTTCCAGACAGTATAGTTAGTCAGGACAGAGGCGTAATCCTCATGGGCGAGGAGTTCATGCCAGCAGAGGCAGAGGAAGACAACAGAACCAGGGACGTATCAACAACCTTTCGTTGCAGGATGCTCAGAACAATCCGGATTTGATCATGGTACGTTAAATATTTTTGGTCATTATGCTAAAGTGTTGATTGACTATGGTGCTACTCATTCTGTGATTTCTCATACGTTTGCTCAATTGACACAACCTCAATCTTCACTTCTTGGGTATGAGTTGGAGTTTGTTATGCCTAGAGGGGAGAAGTGTTATGTAGATTACGTTTACCAAAGTTGTCTCGTAGTAGTGGAGAATGTGGTTATGCCTGTTAACCTCACTCCGCTAGACATTGGGGATTTTGACGTTATCTTAGGCATAGATTGGTTGCATTGCAATCATGCTAAGATTGATTGTTACGCGAAATCAGTGACCTTTCATTGTCCTGGATTACCTGAGGTTACATTCTTTGGTGAACCTAGTGGATTAAGGCATGGAATCATTTCAGCCGTGAGAGCCAAAAAGTTACTAAAGAAAGGTTATCAAGGGTACTTAGCTCACGTTGTACTAAATGATGATGCTCCGGTTAGCATGGAGAATGTCAAGGTGGTTAGACACTTTTTTGACTTTTTCCCTGATGATTTACCTGGATTGCCGCCAGACAGAGATGTGGAGTTCGCTATTGACTTACTACCAGGTACTGATCCTATTTCTTTAACTCTTTATCGTATGGTTCCTGCGGAGTTAAGAGAATTGAAGATTCAGTTACAAGAGTTGGTTGATAAATGTTTCATTCAACTTAGTACTTCACCTTGGGGAGCTCCAGTTTTGTTGTTCAGAAGAAATATGGTACTTTAAGGCTTTGCATTGATTATAGGCAATTGAATCAGATGACGATTAAAAACTGTTATCCTTTGCCTTGTATTGATGATTTTTTTTGTCAACTCAGAGGTGCCTACGTATTTTCTAAGATTGATCTAAGGTCTGGTTATTATCAGTTGAAGATCAGGAGCGATGATGTTCCTAAAACTGCTTTCAGGACTCGTTATAGTCATTATGAGTTTCTGGTAATGCCATTTGGATTAACGAATGCACCAGGAGCTTTTATGGGTTTGATGAATAAGGTGTTTCAGCAATATTTGGATAGATTCGTCATTGTCTTCATTGATGACATTCAGGTGTATTCTAAGTCAAAAGCAGACCATGTCCGACATCTTACTTTGGTGTTGAAGAAGCTGAGGGAACATCAATTATATGCTAAGTTCAGTAAGTGCCAATTCTGGCTAGATCAAGTTTCTTTCTTGGGGCATGTTGTTTCAGCTCAGGGTATTCAGGTAGATCCTTAGAAGATAACAGCTGTAGAGAATTGGGAGCAGCCGCGAACCTTCACCGAGGTTCGGAGTTTCCTTGGTTTAGCGGGTTATTATCGGCCATTTGTTAAGGATTTCTTAGTTATGGCTTTACCACTAACGAGGTTGACCAGGAAGGAAGTTAAATTTGAGTGGGATGATAATTGTGAGCAGAGTTTCCAGCAGTTGAAGTATTATCTCACTCGTGCGCCTATTTTGACTCTTCCTGATGATAGTGGTAATTTTTAGGATTATAGCGATGCTTCTTTGAATGGCTTGGGGTGCGTGTTGATGCAGCATGGTAGGGTAATTGCTTATGCTTCGCATCAGTTAATGCCTCATGAGATGAATTACCCTACACATGATTTGGAATTGGCAGCCATTATTTTCGCTTTGAAGATTTGGAGACACTATCTCTATGGTGAGAAGTGTAGGATTTTCTCAGATCACAAGAGTCTCCAGTACCTGTTCACACAGAAAGATTTGAGTCTTCGTCAACGGAGATGGATTTAGTTGCTAAGTGACTACGATTGCACGATTGAGTATCATCCTAGACGTGCTAATGTGGTGGCTGATGCTTTAAGTAAGAAATCTCAAGGTCGGGTTAATGCTTTGTATGCTTCTCGCGTTCATCTTCTTGTAGATTTGAGGTCTACTGGAGTGAAATTGGAATTGGAAGAACGAGAAGCAAGAGCTGTGGTAGAGCAAGAAAGAGTCTTACTTGCTAGTTTCCAAGTTAGGCCTATTCTGATTGATTGTATACTCGAGACTCAGATGAATAATGAAGAGATTCAAGAGTTAATTCATTTGAGGAATCAAGGGAAAAAGAAAGATCTCAGAGTTACAGAGACGGATGGCATGCTTATGCAAGAAAATAGGATGTACGTGCCAAATAATGAGGAATTAAAGAAGGCAATTCTTGATGAGGCACATATTTCAGCTTATGCGATGCATCCAGGAGGAACAAAAATGTATCATACCATTAGGCCATTTTATTATTGGCCAGGTATGAAAATGGAAATTGCTGAGTATGTAAGTAGGTGTATCGTGTGCCAGCGGGTTAAAACCGAAAGAAAGAAGCCATTTGGTTATGTAAATTTCGGGGATGAAATTTTATAAGGTGGGTAGATTGTAACAGCCTGTCCCTGAAATTTCGTGTGACGGATATGAAATGACGAAAATGCCCTTGGATGTTAACTAAGGTACGTGTGTGTTTAAGTTTGGAAGTGGGTCCAATTATTTTGGTTGCTTGTACTTGGACCACACACACACACATATTCACCTCACTTCTCTTTCTCTCTTTCACTCCCGTACTCACTCTCTCTTTACCTCACAGACTCTCTCTCTCTTCCTCCTTCGTACGGACGCACCCAGAAACCCTTCCAAAACTTACAGATCGAAGGAACCAAGGACACCATCGTGTTCCTCATGGTGTGGTGAGTTCAAAGGTACCATTTTCAGGTTCAAATATGTTCGTTTTCACGTAGAAACCTCACCCTCCGATTTGTGCACTGTTCATGCACATGTGAAATATTGTTTTTCAGGGTATTTGAAGCTTATAAGAAGCTTTATGAGGTCCTAAGGAAGCTCAGAGTAGTTCGTTTGAAGATATTGGACGTCGAAATAGCGAGATCGGGGAGTTTTCGTTTTGGCAGGAATTATCGAGGCTTTTTCTGGCGAATCCCTGACGAGTTGGGGGTCGAGTCAGGTACGGTTGTGTTCATCTTTGTGAGATCTTCATTTTGGTATAAAGTACGTAGAAAATGGTGCAAAAATGAAGGAGAAACCATAGTTGGAAGTTTTTCCAAAAACCAGTGAACAGTCGTCGGCGACCGGCGACTCGCCGGAGAAGATGTGGGAATATTCCGTCAGTTTTGACGAAATATGCTAACGGCGTTAACTGACGCCGTTAGTTAATTAACGGAATATTCCTAACGGTGTTATTGTACTGTTACAAGTGCCAGGCAAGTGGCCTGCGCGCCTGGCAGTGCCTTGGTCGGCTCGTGGGTGGTCGGAAAAATTTTCTAAAAATATGGGGATGACCCTGAGATTGTGTAGATCACCGTGGTATATTCATATACCCAATTTGAGCAATGTATAAGAAGTTATTTCTAAGGTTTCGATTATGTGCGTTATTAACGTTATTTCAGTTACTTCTCATATAGGCGAGACCTATCCGGAGGACGAGCATAGCCAGCCTAGGCACGGGGGTTACGACCCGTCTACTTATCAGTGAGTGGGCATTTTTTTTCCGTATATACCTATATAAATGAGTTTTTCCCAGAAAATCAGTTTAAGTGAAATGTGATATGAAATGCCATGCAAAGTAAAGTATATATTTATTTATTATGCGTTATTGATTGCTTATATTGATGTTGGTGTTGAGGATGCACAGGTAAGTGACATGTAAGTTTATATACTAGTTGATGTGAACGAATGATGTGATATGATGTGATGTGATATGATTAGAGCTCATAAACCTGCACACTGATATTAGTGCTCCCGCCCCGAGAGGGGCTCAGTCTTTCACGTGTTGTTCACCTCCCGCATCGTATGCTCGCCTTGGATCCAAGTTAGGTGCTCAGTCCTGTCGAATAGGCCACTATAGGTGGGTTTGACTCGTAGGTGACCCACGATTTATCGCTCAGTCTTCACGTGATTGTAGCACTAGAGCATATTAGTTATTTATCAGTGATGTTGTGCAGACCACTAGATGTGGTATTGATATGTGTGCAGGGTATATATATGATGATATAATTGAAATGAGTATGAGCTATATGATATGATGATTGTTATGAGCTATATACAGCCGATGGCTGAGTTGATTATTTAGTATTCAATCACATTCACAGAGTTATGCTTTGGCATTCAGTTATGATACTTTGGCATGGCATACATACTTTCATACATACATATTTTCAGCAGGATTTTGAGAATTATATATATGAGTATATACTTTATTTCTGGGAAATTATACAGGTTTTACGGCGAGGGGTTATAATCTTTGAGAAAAGAAAGGTTTTGAAAAGATTTGTTTCTGACCCACTCAACTTTGTTTTTCGCCCCTCCAGGTATTAAGGAGTGTTCGTTGGTGGCATACGAGGAGCTCATCAGACGTTCTGACAGAATTCACTTATGTAGGACCACATTTGGGTGTTATTTCTATTTAGTACTTCTGCTTGACTGCACGTAGACTTTTATGCTCTGTATTAGTGGAATTCACACTTCTTTTATACTAGTATTGCTAGTGTTTCGGTTTTAATTGATTCGTAAATTCTATTCTTTATTGCTTGCGCACTGTGCACATGGTTACATCACTCTCACGTGACGGCCAGCACGCCCCACTTTTGGGTCGGGGTGTGTCATTTGGAGTGTTTTAAAATCTAAACAACCATTTAACCATCGTCTAAGTGTAAAGGATGCAATCACGAGCTTTTATATATGTTTTCACATTTTTCAGACTTGTACATTAATAATTATGAATTTTATTTATTTTGAACTCCCTTAAAAATACTCTTTATGAGGTTTTGCGTGGTTTTAAAAATTCAAACAACCCATCCTCAAAGCATGGAGGTTGCAATCATGAGCGTTTGCATATTTTTTTTCACATTTTTCGGGCTTGTAAATTTATTATTATAATTTTTTAATGTGTTTGGTATTTTTAAATTACTTGATATATTATTTTTAATTTGTTTTGTAATTTTTTTAATCTCACTCTTTGCTTATAGTAAACTATAAAAATAAATAATTAAATAGTACTTAAATTTTTTAAATTTATATAGGATAATAAACAATAATACATATGTTGCAGTCATATTTAGAATATGAATGTGATTGTGTAAATCCTAGGGAATTTGGGAATGTATCTTTTATTCCTATTAGGAGTAGATTACCTATTAAATATTGTAATCCTAAAGGGAAATGTTTTTACCTATCCTACTACTATAAATAAAGGTACAATGGGGTGAATCAAACACACATCACAATTAAATCACTCTCTCTTCTTCCTCAATACCGCCGGCCCCCTTTCTTTCTCTAAACCCTAGAACGTTCAATCAAATAGGCCTACAACACGTTATCAGCACGCTCTTGCCAGAAGCTGAGGAATTTGACGGATTGTAGGAGGAGGCTATCTTCTACAAAATTCAAAGGCTTATATTCATTTTCTGCTAATCGTGTACGCTTAAACTAAAAGAAGATATTTGAAACGTCCACAAAGCATGAAAACATTCCCCATGATGCATGAACCCCTCTATGTTTATATTTTCCTTACGATATATGTATATATATATGTATATATATATATATATATATTTGTTTCATGCATCACACAATTAAATTGTTATGTGGAATATGTGAGTCAAAGTATCAAATTAAATTAGAAGCATATTTAAGGTTTCCTAAACCCTAAACCATCACTGTGCATGCAGAAACCAGGCTTCAGCCTGGGGTAAATCTGATGGGCCTGAAGCCCTTCCCCCGTTTGCACCATGGCATGTGCCATTCAACCAACCCAGATTGGTTGGGTTTTTCCCCGCACGCCGCAACTTTTTATGGTTGCTGGGTTTTGTGTTGCCCAGGCCCGCAACCTGCACCTTGGCCCGCGTCATGGCTCGTGTCTTCCAGACCAGCCCACAAGGCTGGGCTTGGTCCCTGCGGCCCACTTCACGGAACAACTGAAGCCAGCCTATGAGGCTGGGCTCCTCGCGACCAAACCCATAAGGCTAGCCCCTGCTGGGCCTTGCCCCATACCCTCCCCTTGACCCAACCTTGAAACCTAGCTGCGGCTGGGGTTTCTCTCGTCCCCCCGTGGCCTGCAGCCTACTCTCGAAGCCCTTTTGGGCCTTGCCTTCAAGGCACCCAACTCGAGCCCAATTATTTTTAGGACCATATTTTCGACCCAATAATATTATTTTAATATTATTTAGCTTCTACAATCAACCCCGTATGGCCCGATTTATTGAATTAATTAAAAATGACCCGCAGTCTATTAATCTGGTAATGAATCCAAAATTATTGACCTGAAGATCACTTTTGGACATTAACGATTCAATAATTTATTTTTATACTTTGAACCGTGACATACTTTCGTAGTAACGAAGCTCTCACACTTGAATTCCTGAAGAACCTCAAATCCATTATATTTAAATTAGTATATTGCATTCTATGTTTCTTGCATGAACCTCTCCTTATGAACTAAATGTTCATAAAACTAAATTGAACCTGTAATTTCAAATTTAGTGCCTTTGAAACCCGAAGTTTTCATTCAAAACATACCACATGAAACCTGTAGTTTTCATGCATAAATTAAACTAATACATGTCTATAGAACCTGTATGTTCTACGATATATGTCTATGGCTTACCATATGACTAATCATGTTTTTTTCCCCTCCGTTTTAGGGACATGTCGAACTTGAACAAGCTTGATTTCTCCGCTCTAGAAGTCTCTGGAAGAAACTATCTGTAGTGGGTTCAAGACGTGAAGCTCCATCTAACTGCAAAGGGTATTAGAACCATCATCCAAGCACCTATCGTCGACAAACCTGTTGACGAAGCTCAGAAGGTTACTGCAATGATCTTTATTTGCAGACACATCCATGATGCACTACAGACTGAGTATCTTGTTGAGGAGGACCCACGCACCATCTAGCTTGCTCTGGCTGACCGTTTCGATCACTAGAAGGACATATACTTGCCTGAAGCAAGACACGACTTGGCAGCATCTTTGCTTCCAGGACTTTAAGACCGTGAATGAATATAACTCTGAAGTTTGTAGAATCTATTCATTGTTGAATTTTCGCAAAGTGGAACTAACCGAATCAGATCTCCTGGAGAAGACCTATTTGACCTTCCATGCCACCAATATTGTCTTGTAGCGACAATATAAAGCACAGAAATTCACCAAGTTTTCAGATTTGATCTCTATTTTACTTCTCGCTAAAAAGCAGAACCAGCTTTTGATGAAGAATCATCAAGCTCGACCCACCGACTCGAATGTCGCGCCTGAAGCGCATGAGATTAATTCTAGAAGCTATAAACAACGAAAGAACTATCGTGGCAGTGGCAATGGGCGACAAGCCCCACCACGGGCCCAAGGTTAACATAGTGCCACATCTAAGGAAATGAATGTGACCCAGCAGCGTCCACCACTCGCCCCTAAGGCCCCAAACTTCAAGAACAAGGGCAAAGCTCCCGTTCAGCCCACTTCTACTGAGTTGGACATGTGTTATCGCTGTGGGTCAAGGGATTATTGGTCACGCGTATATCGAGCTTCCCTTGAGGCTATTGCCAAGTATCATTCCCGTCGTGAGTTTAACTTTGCACATGTGGATCATCTGGAAGATGCAACTACATCAATGGAGATATCAGATTTTTAGGAGGCGTCAGCTCCTATGGATGAATAAATTAGACATGTTTTTAGGGTGTTTACCCCTAGTAGCCGAACCCACTAGGAGTGGCTGACCCTACCCCCCCTATTTTCTAGGTTTATGGTTTAATTTTGAACATTTTTTCTAAGTATTTGGAATAATTTGTTTGGTTTTGGTTTGTTTTGAATTATGGATTGTTATTTGAATGGATATTATTTTCTCGAATTGCTTAATTGAATGAATGGACTTATATTTATACATGTGACCAATTCAATCAATTTATTTCTAGGTATGTCTAGTGGGGAAGTTAGTTGTCTGGCAGATAGTGCAACCACGCACACCATCTTGCGTGAACGACACTATTTTACTAACTTGATACCCAAGAAAGCTCTTTTGACAACTCTCTCAGGCCCATCCAACCTGATTGAAGGATATGGAAAGATATGTGTCATGTTGTCTAATGGTACAATTTTGACCATTAAGGAGGCACTCTATTCTCCACGTTTCGGAAGAACGTTGCTGAGTTTTAGAGATATTCGAGATAATTAATATCATCTTGAAACCACTGAAGATCATGGTTATGAATTTCTTTGTATCACTTCATACAAATATGGCCAGAAGCATATTCACGAGAAGTTGGAACGTCTGCCGAGTGGGTTGTACATACCAACCATTTGGGGCATAAAAGCCCACAGTGTGGCCGGCCCTATGCCTGAGTTCCATGACACTTTATTGCTTTGACATGACCGTTTGGGACATCCTGGACGTGACATGATGCGCCGTATCCTCAAATCTTCACATGGGCGTAAATTACATCCCTATGTTGAAGTTCCGCCATGCAAAGCGTGTTCTTTAGGGAAGTTGAATACTCAACCCTCCTATGCAAAGATTATTCACGACCCCCCTAAATTTCTTCTGAGGATTCAAGGGGACATTTGTGGACTTATCCAACCAACTTGCGGACCATTTAGATACTTTATGGTGTTGGTTGATGCATCGACACGATGGTCATATGTTTGCTTGTTGTCCATACACAACGCCGCATTTGCTAAACTCCTAGCCCAAATCATTAAGCTGAGGGCTCACCACCCTGATTATCCGATTTAATCGATTCGACTGGATAACGTTGGAGAGTTTACGTCACAGACTTTTGACGATTATTGCATGTCGTAAGGATTGATGTGGAACATCATGTGCCCCATGTTCACACCCAAAACAACCTGGCAGAAGCTTTCATAAAGCACCTTCAAGTGATAGCTCGGACTTTGGTTATGCGAACCAAAGTGCCGGTATCTACCTAGGGCTATGCAATATTGCACGCAGCTATGTTGGTCCGCCTGAGGCTTATTGCTACTCAACCACATTCACCATTACAGTTGGTCACTGGATACGAGCTTGACGTCTCGCATTTACGAATGTTTGGGTGCTCCATTTATGTGCCAATAGCGACACCACTACGTACCAAAATAGGTCATCAGAGAAAAATGGGAATCTATGTCGGTTATGATTCGTCATCAATTGTTCGCTACTTAGGACCCTTGACAAGATATCTCTTTACCGCACGTTTTACGGATTGTCACTTTGATGAGACAGTCTTCCCGTCGTTAAGGGGAGATAAGCATGCTAACGTTCCCGTAGAATGTTGCGAATTGTCATGGTATGCTCCCACTATGTCTCATTTAGATCCCTGCACTGCCTAGTTTGAAACTGAGGTGTGACAAGTTATAGATCTTCAGAGCATTCCTTAAAGCATGCTGGATGCTTTTAATGATCTAGCAAAGGTGACAAGGTCACATATACTCGCTACAAACACATCTGCAAGGATAGATGTACCCCGCGTGCATCAACAACTCGCCTGGGAAGGCCAGACAGTCCCTGAAGGTGGGGAAGCCGCACCTTCCACACGGCAAGGTACAGTGGCGGCTAGCCAATCATCTACTTCAATCCTGAAGCATAGCAGACCCCTTGGTTCAAAGGATTCACAACCCCAGAAGAGGAAAATGGCACAAACTAGTGACCCTAGTTTGAATTCGACCATCGTTTACTCATTCATTCCAACGCATGAGGTTATTCTAAATTACGGTGATGCTTCAGACGAAACATGTCGGCCTCCCGAGAATGGTGAGATGTCGGTCCACTATGCAGTATTGGATGAGGTTTGGAATAAGAATGAAATGATCGTCGACGATGCATTCGCGTACTCAATAGCTACTGACATCATGCTTAGCGATGACATTGAACCATGTTCCATCGATGAATGCTGACGTAGAATCGATTGGTCACACTGGAAACAAGCAATCTAGGTCAAACTCAATTCGCTCACGAAACGTAAAGTGTTTGGACCTGTCGTTCCTACACCACCACGCGTGAAGCCCGTTGGCTACAAGTGGGTTTTCATGATGAAACGTAATGAGAAGAATGAAATAGTGCGATACAAAGCACGCCTTGTAGCGCAAGGCTTCTCTCAGCAGCCTATGATTGATTACGAGGAGACGTATTCCCCCGTAATAGACGTTATAACGTTCCGCTACCTAATCTGTTTGGTAGTTTCAGAAAAACTGAATATGCAGCTTATGGACGTGGTAACCGCGTATCTCTATAGGGATCTAGATATGGAAATATATATGACAATTCCAGAAGAACTTCCATTAACTGGTTCAAATAGTTCTAGACCATGGAACACTCTCTCAATTAGGTTGAGGAGGTCACTCTACGGATTGAAACAATCCGGGTGGATGTGGTATAACAATCTGAGTGAATATTTGACAAGTCAGGGATATGTGAACAACGAATTATGCCCATGTGTGTTCATAAAGAAGTCACATTCCAGATTTGAAATCGTTGCAGTTTATGTTGATGACATGAACCTCATCGAGACTCCCGCAGAGCTTGAGAAAATTGCTGCACACTTGAAATCGAAATTTGAGATGAAGGATCTTGGGAAAACTCGATACGGTCTCGGCCTGGAGATCGAGAATTGTTCGGATGGAATCCTAGTACATCAATCGAACTACACCCAAAAGGTGTTGCGTCGTTTTAACGAGGATAAAGCGAAGCCTTCAAGTACACTCATGGTCGTTCGGACTCTAGAGGCTAAACGAGATCCCTTCCATCCAAAGGAAGATGAGGAAGAGATTTTGGAACCCGAAGTTCCTTACCTAAGTGCAATTGGGGCTTTATTGTACTTGGCTCAGTGCAATAGACTCGACATCTCTTTCGCTGTGAATCTTTTGGCAAGATACAGAAATGCGCCCATACACAAGCACTGGAATGGTGTTAAAGACATTTTTCGCTACCTCAAGGGTATAACGGATTTGGGCTTGTTCTATACCGGCGAATCTTCGAGTGTTGCCGCCCCCTATGGTTCTCGGATTGATTCTTGCCTTGTTGGTTATGCAGATCCTGGATATCTGTCTGACCCACATAGATCACGTTCTCAAACAGGTTATGTCTTTACCGTTGGAGACACTGCTGTATCTTGGAGGTCTACCAAGCAAACGCTAGTTGCAACTTCGTCGAACCATGTTGAGATTCTCGCCTTGTATGAAGCATCGCATAAGTGCTTTTGGTTGAGAGAAGTCATGGAACATATTTGAAGCACTAGTGGTCTTACATCAATCGTTGACCTTTCTATGACGATCTTTGAAGACAATGCAACATGTATCGAGTCGTTGAAGAAGGGATACATCAAGGGAGACAACACCAAGCACATAGCGCCGAAATTCTTTTACTCACAGTAGCAACAGCAGCAGAACATTGAAGTTAATCAAATTTGTTCCTAGGACAACCTGGCCGATTTCTTCACCAAGTCATTGCCCAAATCTACATTTCAGAAGCTCGTCCAAGGAATCTGTATGCGTAAATTATCTGAGTTGAATCGCTTGTAGTTCTCTTATTTAGAAGTTATGTCTAACTCAAGAGGGAGTATCTTGAAGCATACTCACATGATCTTAATGTACTTTTTTTCCTATGATTAGGAGCATTTTTCCCACTGGGTTTTTGCTACCTAACGAGGTTTTAATGAGGCACCCATCCTGAGATGATCAAACTCCGTTGAGTTCACTACTTTCATCCTGTTTGTCGTTTGTTTTAGACATTATGCATACTTTTCACTTTTCTCCTTAGTCTATGGGTTTTTCCCTTGCCTTGGGTTTTACTATAGCGAGGTTTTGTGAGTTTTACCACAAATGCATACTTCACTTAGATTTGAGACTCGCAATCCCCCGTTGTGCCGATGACTTCATCAACTTTCTACCTTATCTGATGAAGATCTGATGTGATGGTTTGTTGAGTATTTACACACTCAAGAGGGAATGTTGCAGTCATATTTAGAATAGGAATATGATTGTGTAAATCCTAGGGAATCTAGGAATGTATCTTATATTCCTATTAGGCGTAGATTACCTATTAAATATTGTAATCCTAAAAGGAAAGGTTTTTACCTATTCTACTACTATAAATAAAGGCACAATGGGGTGAATCGAACACACCTCACAATTAAATCACTCTCTCTTCTCCCTCAATACCGCTGACCCCCTCTCTCTCTCTAAACCCTAGATCGTTCAATCAAATAGACCTACAACAACATATTTAATATAGAATATATACATATACATTATGGCTATTGTATTTTATAGTAAGTTTTTTTTAGTAGTTTAAAAAATTAAAATAATCGAATAACTTTTTTCTTAATGTGTCGAAACAGGTTCTCCGCGTGTCATTCTCGTGTAAACCTGTTAAGGACCCGTTACATTTTTATCGTGTGATCTGATAACGACCCGATTAGTTATTGTGTTGATCCGAAATCCGTTATTTTCGTGTCGTTTACGTGTCGTGTTAACGAATTATGTAAAAAGTTGTCAGGTCTAGATGTAGATAAGATTTACAAAATGTGATCTCCCATATGGCAAAATAAACTGTTATTCAACTGTTTCATAAAAACAAATACAAACACTCCTATTTACATGAGAAAACGAAAAGAAACCCTAAACTTAACGAGTATCTACACTTAACGAACAAGGAATCCTAACCCTTGGCCCACGAAGAAACAAATAACAATAATAATAAAACTAATCTTCCACTAGCGCCCCCGTCAATGCGGACGGACAAAAAAAAATGACCTACAGACAAACAATAGCAGCAGTCGACTGTAGATGGCAAATACGGATTTAGATAGTCGGTGGTAAAATACGGATTCAGATCGACAAATATACAACAAATTCATATTCCATTAAAAAACAGAAGTCCAAGTCGTCGACACAGTCACCCACGACATATGTCGAGGAGTCATCACTGTCAATGCTTGCTTCGGATTGGATTCACTAGCTACATGCTTGGGCGGTTGTTGTGACTGCTTAAGTCTCAAGGGACATTGGCCTTTTCTATGCCTTTTCCCTCTGCAGTAAGCATACTCATCTTGTGCAATAGGTTTGTCATGTTATTCATGTTCAGCGTTAGACGATCTCTAAACTCACTGCTATGTCGACGTGTTCAACAAAGAGAATTTATGTGACTGTTCAACTAGTAATTCATGAAGCACTGAATCAAGAGAAGGAATTGGAGTGCCATGCAGAATAGAACTCAAAAGCGATTAAAAATCACAAAATTGCACTGGGCGTTGCTCCTCTCTATGTATAGTACTTACACTAGTAAAAAACAAAACCTTGTGTGACGAAACACACATCGTCGTGCAAAGTGACTTTACGGGACGAAATTTTAAACTTCGTCGAGCAAAGTCTTGCCCAATGAGACTTTGAGCGACGAAACACACATCGTCACGCAAAGTCACTTTGCATGACGAAACTTTAAACTTTGTCGCACAAAGTTTTTACAAAAATAAATAAAATAAAATAAGTATTTTTTTTAAATCTTTGGGCGACGTAATCCAAATATTTCGTCGCCTAAGCCAATTTATTTTAGTTTTTTATTTAATTTTATATTATAAATTTTAGGGTAAACTGTCAATTTAGTCCTTAAATTATCACCTTAGTGAAAATTAGGTCCCTAAACTATTTTTTCAGAAAAATTAGTCCCTAAATTATAAAAATCTATCAATTACATCCCTAATGTTATATTTGAAGCTACTATATTCAATTTTCTGTCAATTTAAGTCACGTTACTTGCATGTGATACACATTGGGTGGTAAATTGGTAGTTTTTCATAAAGAAACAGTATAAGTTAACTTTGAGGGTAAATTAGACATTAAATTCACAACCTATATGAAATGTTAAGCACTTATAGATGAGAAAATGATTGTATTACACTCTAAAGAGTGTCAAGTGACTTAAAGTTGACGAAAAATTGAATAAGTTTTTATTATTTTTTAAAAATTTTGCATGACGAATATCAATACGTCGTCTAAACCTTATTTACTTATTTTTTATTTATTTTTATATTTTATATTGTTAAACTAAATTATTTCTTTATTTCTTTATTATTTTCTTTGCGCGACAAATACACATTTGATTGCCTAAATCATATTTATTTTTATTTATTTATATTTTAAATTGTAAAATAAAATTATTTTCTTTTTTATTATTTATAAAAGTTATTTTTATAAATTGTGCGCGAAGTACCAATATTTCGTCACAGAGAATCCTTAAATGTGGGCGGCGCCAAAATGGGACGCGGGAAATTTTTTTAAAATTTTTTTTAAGACTTTGCACGACCAACACTTTGTCGAGCAAAACTCTGAAAATTTGGGCGGGCACCAAAAATGGGACGTGGGAATTTGTTTAAATTTTTTTTAAGACTTTTAGCGACCAATATTTCATCGCGCAAAGTGATACGGTTTTTAAAACCAAAATAACTCATCCACAATATTCTCAATGTCTTTCTCTATTCTCATACCTCTCCTCTCTCTTTCCCTCTCCCCAAATCCGACCCTCTATCTTACACTCACTCCTCTTACTTAATCTCTCTTCTCTCTCTCTTCACTATCTCTCACTCTCACTCACTCTCTCATCTCTCTCTCAATATCTACTCTAATTCTCTCACACTCACTCCTCCCTCTCATTCTCACTCACTCTCAATCTTGCCAAAAGGTATATTCTCCTCAAATTTTAATTTTTTTCATTAATGTGTTTTTGGAGTTAATTTTGAGTTTGGTGCGGGGTTTGGGGTTGAGTATAGGGTGAGGGTGGAGTTTGGGGTCGGATTTAGGGTATACCAAATTTAGGGCAGATTATGTCAATTTTTTTGGTATTATTTTATGTTGTTTTTTGGTATTATTTTATGTTGCTTTTTGGTTATTTGACCATGTATTTTTTTGTTTTTTGTAGGGAATCGTCTAGACTTTGACAGCTAAAGTTGATGATTAGGACGCTATCGAACCATATCCTCTGCTACTACCACCACAATAGACTTGTATTAGGATTTTATTATTGTACTTTGTTAATTTATGTGTACATTTTGAATATATTATATATATTGGATAATTTGATCACTATTTTTCATATGTAATTTTATTTTGAATATGTCAATTTAAATTAAAGTAATTAAAAAAAATAAAATCATACAGTTAAATTAAATTAAAAAAGTAAAAAATTTGAAAAATCTTGCGGTACCAAATATTTCGTCGCGCAAAATATTAAATTAATTTACTTTAATTAAAAATTTGAAAAACAAAAATCTTTGTGCGACGAAATATTTTTTCGGGCAAATCCTATGTTCACCAGCTTTGTGCCACGAACCATGCGCGACCAAAATTTTGTCGCGCAAGATTTTGCACGATGAAATTGTACTTTGCTCAACAAACTTTTTTCGTCGCGCAAAGTGTTTTTTGTAGTAGTGTTAGCAACATAGTTAAGTCCTTCAGGTTCTTACAATGCAAGCTAATCCCAGTATCCGATCGTTACATTATGAAATACTTGAATGCTTTTATGGCTTTGTTGAGTGGTATGTGTATAAACTCGTATTCAACTGTTTTATAAAAACAAATGTAAAGAGTCTTTTTATAGGAAAAAAATGAAAACAAACCCTAAACTTAACGTTCAAGACATCTAAACGTATGCTTTTAAAATAAGCAGGGTATTTTATTTTAACCAAACTCTTTTTTTATTTTCTACTTTGAAATGAAACAACTTTGGTGAAAAAATCAAGAGCCTAGTACTTTTCTCAACGTTGTTTGACAAAGACAACATTTGAAAATAATTTGTTAAGATGCTGCACGGACTTTGTTATTTTTAGACATGCATTGTTCTTGGTTTTTAAGAGGGGAATATTAATGTGAACCGCCCATCGATTTCTTGATGTTATATAAGTGGTCCACCAAGATCAACAACTTGTATATGGGGACATGGTTTCAAATTTCAATGGTTGATTATCCGAGTATCTAATATGTCCCTTTCACGCAAATGGCGTTTTATTGCAATGGTAAAAAATAATTATGTTTACGATCTTGGTGCGGGTTCGATCTCCATCGATTCATCTTTCCCTAACAACTAACTATCAAACTCATTAATGCTATTGTTCGACTAAAAATAAAAAAAATAAAAAATCTCTTTCAGTATTTAATTTCTTTCGACGAATCATTTTCATTTTTGTTGAATCTCTCATGTTTTGATGTACTGGCTATGATAGTCATGTTGCTCTACCTTCAATCATTGAAGACCTAAACTTCTTAATGAAATATTCCATAAGCGGTGGAGACCAAAATTAATTTATTAACTCGTAGACATTGATTGGTAATGTGTATTAAAAATGAAAAATTTATTGTTTATTGATTAAAAAATGATGACGTGAAATTATTTATTTTCTTCTTTAACAAAGGTTAGTGTGTCACATTCCGGCCCGGGACGGATCACTTCCTGGGCCCGCTCCACCACCGTAGCACGATATTGTCCGTTTTGGGCTTACCATTCCCTCACGGTTTTGTTTCTAGGAACGCACGAGCAACTTCCTAGTGGGTCACCCATCCTGCGATGATGGGCTACAAAGCCCAAGTGGTGGCATCGGCCATCGCTTTGCCGATTCGTCGGAAAATTGAAAAAGGTGGCCGAAGAACCGTTGGTTTTCGTTGATTTTCGTGGCCTCCAAACTACCAAATACCGTGGTTAATCAAGGTGGTTCTTGGGTGGTTTTTGTAGAGGGGAATGAGAGCTTCAAGATGGTGGTGGTAGCGTCGAAAAACTCCACCGGAGTTGGCCGGAATCGGCCTTGGAAGATGGGTGGTCGCAAAGGTGTACGGAGGGAAACCCACAGGAAAAGCTCCCAGCTTTTCCCTCTTTTTTTTTTTTTTCTTCTTTCTGATTTCTAATTGGGCTGCTGCCCTTTTCTTCTTTTTCATCTAATTGATCCTTCTTAACTTTTTAACTAACCTCAATACTCAATTTCAAACGTCCATAACTATACCGTTATAATCCGGACTCGCAAACGGTTATCGCCTGTGCGTTCGCACCAACGAGTACTATGAGGATATGCTAAAAGAATAAGTCGTACGTCTCTCTAGATGATGGTCAACGGAAGTCAAAATCTTTGTCTCCAGGGTATCTTCGTAAATTCCCGCTTTTAAAATTAATAAAAACGTAAAATTTGGAACGGATTGTCACAATCTACCCACCTTAAAAAAAAGTTCGTCCCCGAAATTGAAAAATCATTTCTTACACAAATTCAAAGATGAGGAAGAATAAAGTATAAGTACTAACGAAGATGTCGAGTTAGAGTGGGAAAATGTCGCTCCGTCGCGATTCAGAGTGCAGTGATTCCTCTTTCATACCTCAAAACTCAAACTTTGCCTCAAAACTCAAACTTTCATTCTCTTTCAAAACAATACCACAATATAAAATCCCTTACGAAAGCATCAAGTCAAAATAGATATATTTAAATCAAAATTGAACATTGAAAGTTTTCACCCACACACTCGTAGTTTTACCTACTCTGAAGGTAAGTGTATAATAACATTGGGTTAAGCCCAACAATAAGTAGACGACTAAATATAACCAAACGAGGGTGCAATATTACCATCTTGTCCCTCATTGCAAAAATACACATACATCGTCTGAACAAGCCTCAAATGTGCTCACGCACTACTTTCCCAAGCAACATCGTCAATACCATAAAATTTCCGTGTCACAATTTCCATCATTTTAGTATCTATCCACAACTCTCGTACAAATAAAATAATGTAGTAAGAAAATATTTGCATGAAACAAATCAAAGCCCAAAATGAAAATGGACCTCGCCAAACATTCATCGTATCACGAATTCCGCTAATGAGTCTGAACCATAGCTAATTGGTAAATGTTGCCGAAAATGAGTGGTCTTGCCCACTTGCTTAGCGAACCTAACAATTCGACCATTGACATTTAAATTTGCAGCCCGTAACACTGATAACTTATCGTCATCTCAACAACTAGTGAGAAGTTCCTGAGGGTACCAAATATCATTGTGTTCCTCATGTGTGAATATGCCTAAATTGTCTGACTCATAACTCAACCATGGTACCGTACGATCCCAAGGTGCACCAATTCGGCTGCTAAAAATGTTTCGGCGTTCTCGTTCCCACAACTCAAAGTTGTCTAGAATTTCTTTTTGGTAAGTCTGGTAAACTCGCAATATGATTATATTTCAATGATTCATGCTAGTATCGATATGAAAGTAGTGCACGCACCCACCAAATTAATCTATCATGAATTCCTCACTAACTAAGCGAGAAATCTTGTTGAGCAGGTTAAAGGAACGCTCAAGAATTTGAGGGTCAAAACAAGTTCATGAATTCAAGAGGACAAGATCTTTGGATTGAATATGCAATTTCAATATCTAAGTGGTCCTCCTGGACAATTTGTCTACATCAGTAATGATATTAGGAACAGAGTAACTCTAAATTAATCGAATTACCCTTAATACCAGGAGGTGAAACTGGGGATATAAACATAACTGAGACAGACTAGAATATCAAAGGGTCACATAATTTCCAAAATAATGAGTTATGCAAAAAGACTAAACAACTTTGTTGTTGTCTCAAGTCAAAAAGTTAAAAGGTCGAATTTAAAAATGAATTAACAAATTTTCTTGGTGATCGAAAGATAATTTCACACAAGTATTAAAACTATCAGGGACCAAAAGTAATTTCCCAAAATGTTCTTCCATCGAGTGCTACCGCTTTAGCACCACACTGCCACATGACTCATTTCTAGAGTCTTAACAAAAGTAGACTTCACAAGAATTCTATTAGGTGATATTCTAACAAATACTACCAAGGAATCAGAACTAGCTGGGATTTCCAATATAAAAAAAACATCACTATTAACAGCGGAATAATGTTGATAAAATTGGTTGGTAAAATCTCCGATGATAAACGGCTATCAATACATTATCTTAGGCCATCAACTTGCCTCAAATCAACACATTTCTTCCACAAGGAATAACTTCATTTTAATTCTAAGGACAAACGCCAAATTGATTTTTCTAAAATGTCGTCAAGACCATAAAACTGCCCAAAACTGAAGAAAAGCTAACATGTTTTTCCGTATTCGACGAGGTGGCAAGATTCGACCATTAGACACAAAACCAAGAATGCTCACATCACGCGTGTCATGAACGTAATACTGCCCAACTAGGCTCTGATACCAAACTGACACACCCCGACCCGGAAAGTCCATTAGGACTCCGAATCGAGCTGTGCTGGCCGACACCTGGAAAGTGATGAAGCCAAAAATGTGATGACGATGAAAATGTGCACTAATTTGAACCTCAGAGTGTATAACTACTAGAGTGCACTGATGAGCGGGTATGAACCCATTCACACGTGATACCGAGCATAAGCAAAGTACAAAAAGGTAAAATAATGATTATACCAACATAGGAAGACATCTGTATTGAAAAGTGCCACGAATCCTCGTCGATATGGAACTCTGCTGCTAGAACCTGGAAGGGTGTAAAAATAGAAAATGTGAGTGAGTGAAACAAAACTTTCCAAACCAATTTCAATACCAAAGGTAGTAACCCCTCGCCGTAAAACCTGTATAGTTTCTCAAAAAAATAACAGGCATGACCATAACTCAAAACCATAACCAAAATAACAGTCTCACAGTTATGCCACATCAAATATCTCAACAAGAGTATGTAACCTAGGTGAAATAAATCAATGTGAAATGGTATGTCAGCTGTATCCACCTATTGTGGCATGTACGGCTGAATCAATAGCTCATCAACATGCTAGCCGAAGTCATCTAAAGTGACCTGTACGGCTGTACTCATATCTCATCAATCAATGCTAGTATATAAGTCAGAGTCACCTCTCGTGACCTGTACGACTGTACTCATATCTCATAAATAAATGCTAGCATATGAGTCGGAGTCACCTCTCGTGACCTGTACGACTGTATCATATCTCATCAATCATTGCTAGCACATAAGTCGGAATCACCTCTAGTGATCTGTACGACTATATCATATCTCATCAATCATTGCATCATTGCTAGCACATAAGTCGAAATCACCTCTAGTGATCTGTACGACTATATCATATCTCATCAATCATTGCTAGCACATAAGTCGGAATTCCTAGGATGATAGGCTACAAAGCCCAAGTGGTGGCATCGGCCATCGCTTTACCGATTCGTCAGAAAATTGAAAAAGGTGGCTGGAGCACCGTTGGTTTTCATTGATTTTCGTGGCCTCCAAACTGCCACATATCGTGGTTAATCAAGGTGGTTCTTGGGTGGTTTTTGTAGAGGGGAATGAGAGCTTCAAGATGGTGGTGGTAGCGTCGAAAAAATCCACCGGAGTTGGCCGGAATCGGCCTTGGAAGATGGGTGGTCGCGAAGGTGTACGGAGGGAAACCCACGGGAAAAGCTCCCAGCTTTTCCCTTTTCTTTTTTTTTCTTCTTTCTAATTTCTAATTGGGCTGCTGCCCTTTTCTTCTTTTTCATCTAATTGATCCTTCTTAACTTTTTAACTAACCTCAATACTCAATTTCAAACGTCCATAACCATACCGTTATAATCCGGACTCGCAAATGGCTTTCGCCTGTGTTCGCACCAACGAGTACTATGAGGATATGCTAAAAGAATAAGTTGTACGTCTCTCTAGATGATGGTCAACGGAAGTCAAAATCTTTGTCTCTAGGGTATCTTCTTAAATTCCCACTTTTAAAATTAATAAAAACGTAAAATTTGGAACGGGTTGTCACAAGTGGGTTGTATAGTTAATTATTAGAAGGGTAGGAAAATCGGTGAGTATTGAACACACAATCATAACATAATTATTTTCCTCACTATAATATAAAGAGTCATCTCCACATGAAATTATTAGTTTGAATACTGGAAATATTCTTGCATCAATTAGTTTAAGTCATCTATAATATTAGTTTAACTAATTAATTCGTTGATTAGTTTTGCACGAAACCAATATTTCTACTTGAGATCTTTCACCAGTTCCCACATACCCATGTCCGGCGAACACATTATTCATGTCCGATAAAACTACATCCCTTTAAAGTAAGATGTTGAGGCCAACATGTCAGTGTAGTGGATAACCTCATACGTTTGAAATCTTGGATATTCTGATTGCCAGCTGCATCCTTAATAGGTGGAAACAGTAGGGTTTAACATCTAGCTAGAAAAGGACTGGTCCCTGCTCATGAGGAAACACGTTCTTTACAGTAACTAGCTCTATTCTAGTAAGAGCATAAAGTTCCAAGTGAGCAGAAACTTCTTCCTTGTTGGTCCTTTAATGGCTTCCTCAGGTTCCTGTTCGTTCCCAGTACAATACTACAGTTGTAATCTATGATCATAGCTAACGAAAATTCCAACACTTTCTTCATAAACACTAATACAGTTAACCCAATATTATTAGTAAAGATATGAGTGATGAACGGTAGATGATGAATGTCTTCGTGATATGTATGTGCGCTTGATAGTAGGTATTGAACGTTATCACATGTAGCTATCTAGACCAAGGTTTATGTCTTGGTGAATGTATGTGTTTTGAGTGACGGAGTCAGAATTTTAGTTTAAGAGGGGCCCAAATGTCTCAATCCGAAACGCTCACTGAACGTGACAAAACTTAATATGCCCTATGTTGAGCAATTTACCAACGTCATTTGGGTCTGGTATGGTGCCCATCTCATTATCCTCTTCCTTAAACCTAAACCCCAAGCCTCTCTGACTTTCTCCCTCTACTAATTCTCAGACCAAAGTCATCCTCAAAGCTCACAAGCAACGGATTGCCTGAACTCCATAGGAGTCACCAACGTCAAATCAAACTCGATGAAATTAGAGTAAAGACGTCGGATTGGGGCCTTGAGCTTATGAAATCTTGAAAATCATAAGCATAACGTTAAGTTTATGTAAAAAAAATATTAGGATGGGCCTGGGATCATCGTGGTCCCTCCATGGCTCCGCCTATATGTGTTCTTGGTGATATGTATGTCTTCGTGAATGTCTTCATGAATGTCTTGGTGCATTATTTTCTAGACCCAAGTTTCTGTAGCTAAGGTTATAACGAGTTGAGTAGTATGAGTAAACAATATTAGTCTCTGAATACACACGCCATCTTTAAGTAGCTGTACGGTTGTGGAAAACAAAAGTCATCTAATGGGTGGTTTCTTTACTGGTCTTTGAGGGAAAAAAAATTAGGATGATGAAGATTACCGGCAAAAGTCACTCCCACACCAACAAAATCGCGTTGAGAAACACCACCATCTTTTCTGGCGATAACCATACTCGGATTCAGATTCGGTTTTGGCATCGCAGACTTGCCCAGATTTCCTAGATTGCACCGCTTACAGAAGACTGATCTTCGTATTTCTGCAAATTAGGAGAGCCTAGATTGCCCAAACGAAGAAAATGAGGAAGAAAAATGCAGTGAGACAGGTGAGAGAGCATGAGCAACAACCCATGAAAGACGGCATAATCATGGCGTTGGCGCCTTTGAAATCCATGGAGAGGAAAATAAAAAAGAAGAAGACGAAGCAGAAAAAATAAAAACTGAGAAAATTGGGGTAGTGGGGGAGACTTCTAGAGAGATTTTTTTGGTTTTTGGAAAAGTCTAGTTGATGCAGATGGAGAAAATAAAGGGGGCAGACTCTAGAGAGAGTATTAATAAATAAAATTAGCGAGACTTTGGATGCGTTCCCTAGCTATGAATATTCTTTGACTAAAACCTTGTTGGTTTTCAATTTTTGATCCAAGTCCCTGAAATTAATGTGATAATTTATTTCTATGTACGTTACTATATTTTTTTAAATTAAAAATTGAAATTTATAGTTGTTTATATTAATGAGATTTTAAATAAAAAACCATAATTTGTGGGATTAAAAATATTAAAATAGAAATATACTATTGTGTGTGTGTGTGTGTGTATAAACATGGGTACATTCTTCAAAATCACGACAAAAAAAAAAGAAGAAAGATATTAGGCTTAGTAAAATTAGTAAATTTCTTCGATTAAACTTAACATGGATACATCTCAAATCAAAGAAAAAAGAATGTACCCATATAAGTTTAAAAATGGATTAGAAAAAAATTGAATAGATTTTATATAAAAAAAAATGGTACATTTTACATATAACAAATTGGTTTATTTAAGAATGAGTACATTTTAAGATTATAAATTTGAAAAAAAATTACATGAATGGTACATATAATTAGCATGGGTACATTTAGCAAAATTAAAAATGGGTACAAATAAATAAAAAAATATGGGTACAATACAAATACAAATAAAACTTTATAAAATATGGGCACAAAAAGAAATTAATATATGGGTACAAATTAAAACTGAAAAGAAAATTGGTACAAATTAAAAAAGGGTTGCAAATTAAAAATGAGTACAAACTAAAAATAAAAATATATGACAAAAAATTTAGCCATAAATATAAATATACTAATTGTAACATTTTTAACATTAAATGAATATATTTAGAAATAAAAAATATTTTATTATTGAAATAATTAATGATGTTATTAATACACCTTGATCAAAAAATGAAAAGGAATAAGGTTTTAATCAAAGGAGTAGCAAAATGAAGGATGGGAACTTAATTTATCCATAAAATTATTATTCTTTATTTTTTGTCAAATATAAATAAAATTATTCTTATTTTACATTTAATATCATACTCATTTTTGTCATTTGACATAGTCACAGTAGCTTTATATAAAAGTTTACCAAACATCCTTACACTTAAAAGCACTTTTATAAAAAAAGTTTACCAACCACTCAACTGTTATATTTTATAGCTGTTTATTCTCACAGCACAGCAGAAACAATTTTTTTTTAAAAAGCACAGCAATACTAAACTAGCCCTAACTCAGTAATTATTTTCTTTCTTTCCTTTTCTTTTTTTTTTTATGAAATATTTTTAATACTTTTTATTTGTAACGTAGAAAGTATCCCACGTCACATTGATAACAAATTAATCCCCACAAGTGGCGTTTTACCGCAGTGGTAGAAAACAATCATTCTTATGCACCTTGGTGCAGGATTGATTTCCATTGATCCCCCTCGCTCTCAACAACTAACAATTTAACCCACTAACGCTATTGTTTGTAAAAAAAAAACTAAACTAATTAATTCCTACCATCCAACCTCGGTATATGAGATGACATTTTATTTTTCCTTTAGTTCATTACTAGGATCGAGTGTATATTTCTTCACAAATATATACATAACCTATGTCTCGAACAATTGTTAGGATTTTTGAGTTCGTTTTTGCTCATCTCCCTAAATTTGGTGTCTCATTACACTGCCACCCTCGTTGAAAATTGTGCCACACGTGTCGTGTCTATTTAACTAATTATAGTTACCTTATACATTTAAGTAAGTATTTTATGAAAAGAAAAATAGTTAAACTAATTGAATAGTAAACTTACCAATTCACTAGGTTAGTTTTTTTGGCATCTCTCCCATCCATCAGCACAGAATTAACCTCTCTACTTTCATAATTATTATTTTTTTGTAAAACAATATATTTGTTAGATTAAAGAGTCGACATAGTTCCTATCCACGTCGTGGTGCACTCTTTACTTTCATAATTAATTTCAATAAAAAGGGGAACTTTTCTCCTCTGTATATTGAAATGAATTATTTATTCTTTAAAGAATTCTTTTGGTTGATTGTTTGTGGTGTAGGAACTCTTTTTTTTAGAACGTATGGTTACCATTCTTATTATTATTATTTTTTGCGGTAATTGGGGGTTTCTTGTAGTCCTTATTTTTTATAAACCTTTCTATTCGATTATAGCACAACAAAATCTATCGTTTTGGCAAAAGAAAAAAAAAAGATAATGAATGGACACTAAAATGTTAGTTTATTACTTAATTAAATTTTTCTAAATCTGGACCATTGATAGGAAAATCCAACGGTCTAGAAGTTGACACATCATCTAGCCTTTGGATTTGGATTTCAATTTTTTTTTATTGTTGGAAATCCAACGGCCCAGAAATATAGTTGTTTGAAAACTAATGGCTCAGGAAGAGCCATGTCGCTCCAAAATGTGGAGCACTTAGTGCGCATGCACGCTGGCCTCAGCCATGAATTCATGTCAGTCGACGCGCTGTTTCTCTAGCGTATTCACACACCTGGAGCAAAAAAAAAAAAATTCCAGAACGTGACTGACGCCACGCTGACGTCATTCCCCTCCAGTCACTAGGTGAGGCGATTTGGGTCTGGGTGCTGTGTCAGGCTACTCTTGTCACGCCGCGATCCAGATATATGTACAAGATCGACACATCACGTCACCAAGTACCCATATATCTAACATACCCCGCCTCTGGGATATCAAGCTTCGAATTGCGTAGTGATTTCTCGTTTACACTATGGCTGCATCTAACCTCTTTGTTAGACTACCTACGTACCGTCCAACATGATCAAGCCATTCGTTGTTCACCATTTGTTAACTCCGAACTTTTTGTAAAACCCTTCCTAGCAGAAAACATAGAGTACCACACTACACATCAACCACAAGCCAAACAAGAGTTGTCACCTTGCCTTTCACACACACATATGCTTTCCAACACCATTCCATAATCACGTCAATTAATAACTCATACAATACAACAAAATGCAGAGCTAGAGCGACATAGTTCGGTTGAAGCTTACATCTCTGAAGCTTTCTCAATTTAGACCGAATCCAACGAATCAACGATCAAGGATGTGATTTCGGACCACTCAACGAAATCCAACAACATCGGGTTCTAGACCACTCAACGGACCCAAAATACTAAGCTGGATTCTGGACCACTCAACGGAATTCAAACCAGGATACGATTTTGGACCACTTAACGGAATCGCGGAGTATAAGGGATTCCGGACCTCTCAACGGAATCCGAGTGGATATGATTCCAGACCACTCACCGGAATTGCAGAGTACAATGGATATTGGACCACTCAACAAAATCCAAATCAGGATACGATTCCAGACCACTCAACGGAATTGCGGAGTACGAGAGATTCCAGACCACTCAACAGAATCCAGACAGAGCAGGGAACCAGACCACTCAGCGGAACCCAGTTCCGGACCACACAATGAAACTGAGCAGAAGTCCAAGAAACATAATTACGGCTTAAAGAAACAAGGCATGAATTGAGTTACTCAATTCACGAAGGCTCAACGAAATGAAACAAGCACAAGTACTAAATTTAGAATGGATCAACGAAGCAAGAAATGAAATGATATCAAAGCAATGAATCCCCATGATAATGGATTAACGGTCCACTGCTAGCCCTCACATTTAACAAACAATCCAACATGCATTTCAAATCACATTTCACAAATATTCCCAATGCACAAGTCAAATCACATTTCATAATAATAGATTGATGGCTAATCATTAAAAATCACATTTTAATAGAAAACACATTTATAAAACCAAGTCATATCTACAAAGGATACTAAATACGAATAAGGGTAATAACCATATCACATATATTAAAGTCACTCACGAACCAATGTAGGCCCACTAGACTTCACTTAGTCTTCAGTAGTACTAATTTTAGTATTTAAGAACGATTCAAGACATGTGCCAAAAGTTAACTCTCTGTCAACGATGGGGTCCACAACCCTGCGTAATTCGATCTAGAACATCTACCCTCGGATTTTTGATCCGTAATTTCCCAAGAGTCTCATTAATCTTCTAAAACAATATCCTAAAATTTTTTAAACGATCCAACGATTGGATCTCTGCTAACCGCTAAAATTAAGAAGCGGTCAACATTTGGTTTTACAAACTTAGAAGTTCAATTTGGGAATATCCGTTCATCGGATTCTTGATCTGTAGGTTCCTAAGGTCCTCAAATATTACGTACTATAAGGCATTAAAGTTTGGTGACGATCTGATAATGCATTAAAGTTTGGTGACGATCCAACGGTCGGATCATCAATGGTTATAATGATCAAGTGGCGGAACCTAATGAAACTATGTTCGAACGATGAGATTTCATCTATCGAATGTCACATATGGAATCGAGGTATCAAATTTATCCAAGAAGGGTCAAGTGGGTCCCCGAGCCACACGCCGCCGCATGCGGTGGCCGGCTACCCCAACTAGCCAGAAAATTCACCTAACCCCAAAAATTACCAAATTTCACAGAATTGTAGAACATAACAAGGGGAAGAACTTTCATACCTGGGGCAAAGTCCAATTCGGCTGGGAAACACTTGAAAATGCCCTTGATCCGTTGGAAACCCTATGAATAGGTGTTCTCGATTCGACCCCAAGACGAACTCCGACGCCTTAACCAGTGCTTGGGTTTTGTTCCTAAGGTTGAGGGGAGTCTATTAGTGATGGTGGTTGATGGAGTTAGCTTCCAGTTTGGTGAATCGCCGCCAAGAACCTGTCGCATCCACCATGCTATTTTTCGCAAAATCAAGGCCAAATTCCGTTGGTTTTTGAGTGGAAATGAAAGAGGAAATGATGCTAGGTTGATTCCAAGGGGTGAATAGCTTCAATTCACCGGAAATTTCCTTGAAAGGCATCGGGAATCATGGATTCTATCGGGTCAAGTCGCCGATCAAAGGGAAGGGATAGGGTCGACCGGTTCTTTCCTTTCTCTTTCCCTCATTTCCTCTTCTTTCCTTCCCTCCTAATTGGCCCGTCTCTCCCTCATTTCCCTCATTTTTCTCCTCATCTCTCAATCCTAACCACACATGTGGCACCAAATCAGTGCTCCAGCAAATCTAGAGCCTTCCAGATTATGGTCAAATGACCATTTCACCCCTGTCTTTGCTCCTTTATATCTCATTGGTTATAGCTCCGTTTGGCAAATTATTTTTGCCTAAGCACTCGTGAGGTCGAGCTCTATCCAAATATGTAAATAAAAGTGACAAAATATATAGGAATTAAATACGTCCTCTAAAAGTTTGTTTAGTTCATTAAGGGCGTTTTCGTCCGTTTACTTATCAAAAAAAAAAACTATACGCCGTAATTATAAAAATGTCGAAACCAAGAATACGAAATATGTAGCTTTAAATAGAGAAATTCAGGGACGGGATTTCACATCCTTCCCCCTTATAAAAATTTTGTCCTCGAAATTTCCATTATCATCCCCACCTACTTAACACTACAATAATCCCATTGATAACGAAACACTGAATGGCGTTCACACTTCATCTATTCTCAGATTAAGCTAACCTCAAGTTCGACAATTCTGAACATCAATTCACCACACAAACATAGCCATGGCATCAAAGACAATACTAATTCCTTGACATAACAGGTAAAGGTACTTAGACTTAATACCTAAGCTATGATACCACTAAAAGTTGTCATGCCCCGATCCTGACATACGTACAGGATCGACACACGACGTCATCAAGTACCCGTATATCTAACATACCCCGCCTCTGGGATACGGACAAAGCACAACTCAAGCTTTGAATTGCGTAGTGATTTCTCGGTTACTCTATGGTTGCATCTAACCTCTTTGTTAGACTGCCTACGTACCTTCTGACGGGATCAAGCCATTCGTAGTTCACCATTTGTCAAACTCTGAACTTTTCGTAAAACACTTCCTAGCAGAAAACATAGAGTACCACACTACACATCAACCATAAGCCAAATAAGAGTTGTCATCTTGCCATTCACACACACACATATGCTTTCCAACACCATTCCACAATCACGTCAATTAATAACTCATACAATACACCAAAATGCAGGGCAAGCGCGACACAGTTCGGCCGAAGCCTACATCTTTGAAGTTTTCTCAATTTAGACTGAATCCAACGAATTAGCGAAGTCAATGATGTGCTTTCGAACCACTCAACAAAATCTAACAACATCGGGTTCCAGACACCTCAACGGAACCAAAATACTAAGCGGGATTTCAGACCACTCAACGGAATCCAAACCAAGATACGATTCCAGACCACTCAATAGAATCGCAGAGTAGAAGGGATTCCAGACCTCTCAGCGGAATCCGAATGGATACGATTTCGGACCACTCAACGAAATCACGAAGTATAATGGATATCAAACCACTTAACAAAATCCAAAGTAGGATACGATTCCGGACCACTCAATGGAATAGCGGAGTACGAGGGATTCCCGACCACTTAATGGAATCTAGACGGAGCAAGGAACCAGAACACTCAACAGAACCCCAGCGGAACCCAGTTCTGGGCCATTCCATGGAACTGAGTGGAAGTCCAAGAAACATAACTACGGCTCTAAGAAACAAGACATGAATCGAGTTACTCAATTCATGAAGGCTGAACGAAATGAAACAAGTACAATTACTAAATTTAGAACGGATCAATGAAGCAAGAAATGAAAAGATATCGAAGCAACGAATCCCCATGACAATGGGTTAACGGTCCACTGATAGCCCTCACATTTAACAAACAATCCAATATGCATTTCAAATCACATTTCACAAATATTCCCAATGCACAAGTCAAATCACATTTCATAATAATAGATTGATGGCTAATTATTAAAAATTACATTTTCATAAAAAAAACACATTTATAAAACCAAGTCACATCCACAAAGGATACTAAATATGAAATCAGGGTAATAATCATATCACATATATTAAAGTCACTCACGAACCAATGTAGGCCTACTAGACTTCACTTAGTATCTAGTAGTACTAATTTTAGTATTTAAGCATGGTTCAAGACATGTGCCAAAAGTCAACTCTCTGTCAACGGTGGGGTCCACAACCCTACGTAATTCGATCTCAAACATATGGCCACGTATTTTTGATCCATAATTTCCCAAGGGTCTCATTAATCGTCTAAAACAATATCCTAAAATTTCGGAACGGTCTAACGGCTGGATCTCCGCCAATAGCTAAAATTAAAAAGCGGGCAACGTTTGGTTTTAAAAACTTAGAAGTTCAATTGGGGAAGATCCGTAAATCAGATTCTTGATCCATAGGTTCCTAAAGTCCTCAAATATTACGTATTGTAGCGCATTAAAGTTTGGTGACGATCCAACGGTCGGATCGTCGATGGTTATAATGATTAAGTGGCAGACCCTAACGAAACTATGTTCAAATGATGGGATTTCATCCATCGAATGTCACATATGGAATTGAGGTATCAAATCTAGCCAAGAAGGGTCAAGTTGGTCCCCGGGCCACGCGACGCCACATGTGGCTGCTAGCCAGCCTGCAAAATTCACCTAACCCTTAAAATTACCAACTTTTACAGAATTGTAGAACACAACAAGGGGAAGAACTTTCATAACGGGGCCGAAGTCCAATTCAAATGGGAAATACCTGAAAATGCCCTCGATCTTTCGGAAACCCTATGAATGAGTGTTCTCGATTCGACCCTAAGACGAACTCTGACACCTTAACCATTGCTTGGGCTTTGTTCCTGAGGTTGAGGGGGGTCTATTGGTGATAGTGGTTGACCGAGTTAGCTTTCGGCTTGGTGAATCGCTGCCAAGAACCCATCGCATCCACCGTGTTGTTTTTCGCAAAATCAAGGCCAATTTCCGTTGCTTTTTAAGTGGAAATTGAAGAGGAAAGGATGCTAGGTTGATTCTAGGGGATGAGTAGCTTCAATTCACTTGAAAATTACTGTGAAAGGAGTCAGGAATCATGGATTCCGTCGGGTCGAGTTGCAGGTCAAAGAGAAGGGACCGGGTCGACTAGTTCCCTTATTTCTCATTCCCTCATGATTGGCCCGTCTCTCCTTCCTTTCCCTCCTCATCTCTCTATCCCAACCACACACGTGGCACCAAATCATCTATCTATCCTAACCACACACGTGGCACCAAATCCGTGCTCCAGCAAATCTGGAGCCTTCCAGATAATGGTCAAATGACCATTTTGCCCCTATTTTTGCTCGTTTATATCTCATTGGTTATAGCTCCGTTTGGCGAACGGTTTTCGCCTACGCTCTCGTGAGTTCGAGCTCTATCCAAATATGTAAATAAAAGTGACAAAACATATAGGAATTAAATACATCCTCGAAAAGTTCATTTATTCATTAAGGGTGTTTTTGTCCTTTTACTTATCAAAAAAAAAAAAACAATTAGGTTCCCATCCTTATTTTTTCTACTCCATTGATTAAAACCTTATTCCTTTTCAAATTTTGATCAAGGTCCTACGGTTTTAATAAACGCCATTAATTATTCAAAAACAAAATATTTACATGTCAAGATAATTAAGTTTTCTTTTTAAAGATACATTTAGTGTTAGAAATGTTACATTTGATATATTATATTTATTGTTAAACTTTTTATCATATATTTCTATTTCTAGTTTGTACCCATTTTTAATTTGCAATCATTTTTTAAATTGTACCAATTTTCTTTTAAATTTTAATTTGTACCCATATATTAATTTCTTTTTGTCCCTTATTTTTTAAACTTTTATTTGTGCTCATAATTTTTTTAACCTTTTATGTGTACCCCTTTTTTTTTACAAATGTACCACTTTGTTATATGTAAAATGTATCCCTCTTTTGTTCGTAACTACCATTTTTTATGTAAAATGTACCAATTTTTTAATGTAAAATCTATTTATTTTTTAATCCGAAATGTACCATTGTTTTTTTTAATATAAAATGTACCCATTGTTTTCTATATAAAATGTATCCACGTTTTTATGTAAATGTACCAATATATATAAAATGTAGCCAAATTTTATTATATAAATGTACTCATTTTATAAAAATAAAAAAAAATAAAATCCCTTTTTTTATATAATCTAGAATGCACCCATAAGTAATTTTGAATAATTAAATTGGTAGTGTAAATGTCACATCCCGGCCCGGGGTGGATCACTTCCCGGGCCCACTCCATCACCGTAGCACGATATTGTCCGCTTTGGGCCCCAACCACGCCTTCACGGTTTTGTTTCTGGGAACTCACGAGCAACTTCCCAATGGATGCTCGATGACCAAACTGTCCACAGGGTCAGCAGAGGCCACTGATGCCTTCCTTTCTAGCACCAGTGCCGAGTCAGCAGGCTCCAGTATCGAGTGGTTATGGTCAGCCGAGTCGGGGTGTGTTAGTAAATGAAAGCAAAAAAAAAAAAAAAACGGTTGAGTCTTTATTGGTATTATTGCATCTTTTTTATTATTATGTCATTTATGTAGGAAGAGAGAGACTTCAATCAAAAATCTAAAATGCATAATGTTTCTATAACAGTTAGGGACCAGGGACCATAAACGCGTCGAAACTAAGAATACGTAATTTTAAATAGTGAAATCCAGGGACGGGATTTCACACCTCTGGCCCAGTTGATTGGGTATGGCTAGAGTATTTTTTGAGGGGTTGGGGGATTTGGTTGCCTATAGCCCAGGGTACATATTGGGGTGGAGTTGCTTTGATAAGCTACTAGGTGTCAATTATGGCTTGTGGAAGCCCTGATCTTCATTAAAGGGAGAATTGAAAATTAGTTTCAATTCACAATCATTTTGTAAGAGTTCATATCGCTCATTACCTTGCTAATTAGAGCCCAAAGTAGAGATTGAAGAACTACAACAGAGTTGAGTAAGAACAATGGACCTTGATCCATCAAACCCAACAAGTCTAATGGTTTAACTTAAATATAAAAGCCCAAAAGGCCCACTAGCACTAGTGAGGCCGTCCCTATATTGAAAGAATGTTAGGTTTTCTCTTTAGTCACTTGAAGGAATGAACTGTATAAGGGGTGATATAACTCTAGCCTCTTTAGGGTTTTGTTTGGGGAATTGAAATATCACTCTCCATTTTCTCTCTATAAGGTAGGGCACATAGGGTGGTGTTGCTAGCACCACACTCAAACTTTTGTCACTCATGATCACTCCCATCTTCTGAAATTCTCTCCACTTTCAATATTCTGGGGCATTTTGATATAGATGCCTCAAATTTGAATTTTTTTAATCAAACATCTATAACTTTTAAACTTTTGATCAAACATTCTTCTACTAATCTTTAATCAAAAATTATTATTTTTATTGTATTTAATTAACCATCTAGTTCAGAAAATAATATCACAAATATCCTAAAATCACCACAAACATTGTCACATCCCGGCCCGGGGTGGATCACTTCTCGGGCCCGCTCCACCACCGTAACACGATATTATCCGCTTTGGGCTTACCATTCCCTCTCGGTTTTGTTTCTGGGAACTCACGAGCAACTTCCCAGTGGGTCACCCGTCATGGGAGTGCTCTAGCCCCTTACTCGCTTAACTTTGGAGTTCCTACAGAACCCAAAGCCAATAAGCTCCCAAAAGGCCTCGTGCTAGGTAGGGATGGGAATATACATTTAAGGATCACTCCCCTAGACGATGTGGGATGTTATCATCCACCCCCCTTAGGGGCTCGACGTCCTCGTCGGCACACACGCGGCTAGGGTTAGGTTCTGATACCAATTTGTCACATCCCAGCCCGGGGCGGATCACTTCCTGGGCCCGCTTCTCCACCGTAGCACGATATTGTCTGTTTCACGAGCAACTTCCCAGTGGGTCACCCATCATGGGAGTGCTCTAGCCCCCTACTCGCTTAACTTCAGAGTTCCTACGGAACCCAAAGTCAGTGAGCTCCCAAAAGGCCTCGTGCTAGGTAGGGATGAGAATATACATTTAAGGATCACTCCCCTGGGCGATGTGGGATGTTACAAACATCCTATCTTATCTTATCATAATTCGTTCAAAATGAATTTTTCTTATTCAAATAATTTTTTTGTTTTAAATTCTAAAAACACATAAACATCCTATTAACATACAATTATGAAATATAACATGCACATATATTAAATATAACGTACCAAACATATATATTAAATATAATGTACCAATCATTTGGTACGTTATAAAATATTGCTTTTGGTAAGTTATGCAATTCTTTATTTAGTACGTACCAAGTTATTAGTACGTTGTATTATCCTTATTTTGGTGCTTACAACACTTATGGTACGTTATGTGTAAGTTGTGTAACCCAAAAAAAGATATCTTTTCACATTAAAACATTGCACTAAAAAATATTTTGTCAACTCTTAATAATTAATTATAGGAATAAGGACTCATTTTAAATAAATAAAAAATGTGAAAACTCTTAGTTCACGTTTCTACTATAAGTAGTTGTTAAAAAATTCAAATTTATTTTCAGTTGCATGAAATTAGGCAGTCTAGTTTACATCTCAATTTTAATTATAAATGAACTCTTGTTTTTTTATAATCTATATAAAATGTTGAGTTGGAAATTGGAAAAACTATATTTCATCCAATTAATCTTGAACCCCCGTAGATATAATTGAATCCTTAAATTGAGGAAGGGATGAGATTCCATAAAAATAGCAATAAATTAGTGAATATTATTGGGTGCATTTTTTTTACATAGAAATGGATTTAAAAGAATTTATAAAATACTTAAATTAAGAATATACATGGAATATAAAGTTTAATTAAAAGTAAAAGCACTTTAATCAAAAGTTAAAAAGTAACAGATGTTTAATTTAGAAAAATCTAAAATGAGGCATCTAATTCTAATTAACTGTTTCAAAAATAAAACCCCAGAAGTCTTTCTGGCAATGAGTTAAAGAAAAATGTTCTAACCATTATGACAATCCATTACTTGCAATATGATTTCCATTTAACAACATATTAAGTATTTTCACGTAAATATTTCATAACAAAATATTTTTATTTATTTATTTATTTTCGTCTAAAGTAAGTAAATTGAAAGTGAATGTACTGTAATGTAATGAAGATACCAACACACAAGACATACCTCATGCACACTACAAGTAGAATACACCTCTTACCTGCTTTCTTCATGTATCCAAAACCTAATTTCAAATTTCAAATTTCAAACTCTTGTTTTTGTCCCCTTTTAAATGGTGAGCATGCTATATTAATTAACATCACCATTTATAATAAACAAAATAATTATAAGAAAAATAAAAGAAGGCAAAGAATATATGTTAAATAAAAGAATTTGTATATGAATATAATTCACCAAAAAAAAAAATGCCACTACCCATGTGGCCATGTACAAAACCTCTAAGGTAATTCACTCCAAGAGGGGGAATCCAAAATTAAAACATGAAAATATTGAGAGGCAATATCAAATTATTCTCCAAAAACAAAACGAAAAAAAAAAAATTAGCCAATAATATTTGGTTCCTCTTTTGTATTTTTCTTTTTTTTAATATCACTGCTCACATGCATGTCTGCCCTCTTTTCTGGGCCTTTGCTTCTGGCATTGGGCTTGGGCCTGGGCCCTAAGAAAGATAGACTTCCACACTCGAATTTCTCAAGGTTAGGCAGAATGGGCAGGCCTGAACCACTTGGTCACATTCTGTACACAGGCTCAAATGCCGGCACGGTAACAAAACAACCGAGGCTAATCGTTTCCGACACGCTTTACAACTCGGACCCGACACGGTCACCCGTTCCGGGTCAATGTAGGCCGACTCGGCATCCTCAGCCCGGCCCTCTACGCCCGCCGCGCACACTGCTCCCTCCTCCCCTCTCCTGCTATCCTGGGCCGCCGCAAACCCTCCGCTGATCATAGCCTGCTGTAGTTGGGCCTGTAGAGACGTGGCAGTGGCCTGTTGGGCTCGGGCCTTGGCCTGCCAAACTTGGGCCTCAAAGCTAAGTTGGGCTGCCCTTGCTTCCAACTCCGAATTTGTGCGCGTGGCTTTCTGAACCTCTACCTCTTTCTCTCTCAGCCTACGAGCTATTGATTCCTCCGCTGCGTTTAGCAGCGCACGGTAGTGCCTCTGCCTTTTCTCTGCTAACGTGCGCCGCAACTGCTCTCCCTATAAAATTACAAAATTTACTCTCCTTTTTTCCCGATGAAATTGAAAAATTCGAGGGACCCATTTGAGAAAAGGAAAAATTAATACCTGGGCTTGAAGGAATTGGTCTAATTCGTCGCGCTGGTGTTTGATTTGGGTGGCAAAGTCCTCTGTTAATGCAGAGAAGAGGGCTGAGGAGTGGTGCTGTTGTTGATTGTGATGCTGTTGGAATTGTTGTGGTTGTTGCTGGTCTCCGAAGGATAGGCGGAGGCCGGTGGAGACGACATTGGGATTTTGGAGGTGGAGGCGGTTGTGGAGCTGAGAGAGGTCGATGAGCTGAGGAGGTTGGGATTGTTGTTGTTGTTGTTGCAAAGAGAAGGGAGTGATTGGAGGAGTGATATCTTCAGCGGTCGCTGCTGAAGTTTCTCTTCCTCTTTTGCGCTGCTGACTGGTGTTGCCTGGTGTGATCGAATTGAACAAACAGACCCAATTTAAAACTTGTTATTTATTTAATTTTAAAAACGCAACACTTGAATTTATTGATTGAATCACAGTGACAGGCACAAAAGAAGATATGATTTTGTTACCTCCTCCATTGTTGAAAAGCATGTGGGATTGATCAAGATATCCTCCTGGGTGTGGTTGTAATGAATGATCATGCCCTTCTTGTGAGTTTCTGCAGAATTACGCAGTGGAAATCATAGCAGGGATCATTAGATAAGAATCACATGTTGATTGAAGATACGATAAAAAAGTTCAAAAAAAAAAAAGGAGGAAGGAGAGGAGAGAATGCAAACCTATTAAACAAGAAGATATTGGAAGGGTATTGAGCTTGAACTGCCATTCAAGATTCTAGATTGTAGTTTGGTGATTGATGATTGATGATTGATGATGAAGATGAAGATATAAAAGAGAAGATTGTGATAAGAATAGATGAATGTAGTATTATGTATAGGAAAAACCAATGAACGGTAGGAGAGAGGGAGAGGGAGAGGGAGAGAGAGATTGAGAGAGGTGGAGAGAGAGAGAGGTTTGGTATTGGCAATTGGTAAAAAGTCCAAAAGATGGGAGAGGGAAGTTATTGAGGAGGGGAATGGGGAATGGGTGAAGGAGAACAATAAACGCTACCACATAACAAGCATGAAAGATGCCTCACTCCCTAAAAGAAAAAGAAAAACAAGGAGCAAGAAATAATTATGAGATTGTACGGGCACCACCACCAGCACCACCAGAACCACCACCACCTTATCGAGCACCGCCGCCACGTCCACGTCCACCTTGTTGTTGAGCATCGAAATCAATCTCTTACCCTTCTTCCCATCAGTTTCTTATTTACTTGAGAGGGGAACTTTGTTTTCACCTACTTTTCTTTCTTTCGTTCTTTCTCTTTGTTGTTGGCCTTCCTTGTTTTGCTTGCTAAGATGATGCTATATAGCTTTGTTTTGTTAATATAGAAAGAGAGAGGGAGAATAGGAGAGAGCTTGGAATTCAAGAGAGAGATGCGATGGAAACGAATCAGTCCAAGAGAGGAGAGAGAAGAGAGAAGAGAGAGAGAGACACACCTTATTGTACTCTTTCTTTGGTCTTGGTTTTGGTTTGGCCTCTCCTTTTTTTGCTTTGCTTCTCTTCTTCTTCGCGTGGGGTTTGGCTTTTCTTCAGAGGGAGTCTCGTGCTTGTTACTTCCAATACCAACATCACCACCACCATTAATTAAATAACACCAAACCCAAACCCCTACCCCTTTTTTTTGGTAAAAAATAAATTTACCCTTTCTCTATCATTTAATTTTACTTCCGTTTTTACAAAAAAAATAAAAATAAAAAAATAAAAAATAAGAGAGAAAAATGAAGGGAAAGAGGTGATGATGTAGAGATGTAGTTGTTGTTGTTGATGTTGTTGAGCGTGCAGGTCCCTCTGCCGCTGGAATTGTTTATATATGGCCCATGCATCTCTCGCCAGCTTTCTCTATTTCTTTTATTTTTTGTTTTTGTTTTATTGTTTTGCATAACCAATGCTTTTAACAAAAATCTATTTCTTTCAAGAAAAAAAAGAGTTTTAGATTTTTACTTGGTTGAGAAGGTTTAAACACAAGTAGTGTATCACTTATCACATTGTTTCGATCACATTTGCACTAATGTGATAAGAAAAATGTGGTAAGAATATCATTTTTTTTAGAGAGAAAAGATGACACAAGAATACCTTCTACTAATTGCATGTTTGTTGGTTTTCTCTTTTTTTTTTTCTTTTTTTTTTCACAAGACTTTCTTGTTATTGTTTGATTGACATTTCATATATATATACGACCCTCAAGTTTTAACCGTTAATTTACAACTAAATAAAAGAAGAAATTGGGAATGAAGTCTCTAATTTATATGATTTGACTTGAGCCCTCCGTTTGGTCTCATTAGTACGTAAGTTCGAGTATTTTTAGTTTGTGGAAAGAAAATCTCAAACTTAAGACCGCTCTCAATAAATATGTACTAATATGCATTAAAATTTGAAAATTCAACTATTTTCTTTGTTTTCTTATTCAAAAAGTAATAACTAAATTAGCGGCATAACTAATTTAGAACTTGATCAATTTGGTTGGAACCGGTCCAAATGTTTGATCAATTGAAATCGAGCTCGACGTCTATTTGTGTTGAATTGATACTTGATTTTATTTAAAGTCCTTTGTGTGTAGACAAATGCATCTCAATAAATCTTCAAACTAAACCATTAACCTTAATTTAATTAATTCATGAGATCCCTTTGAATAAACCATTAACCTTAATTAAGTAATTCATGAGATCCCTTTGATTTTATAATTTTTTTTTTCTTTTTGTTTTTATTAAAGGTTTGGGTAATAGCAGAAGATAACCTCACACTAAATTGTGTAGCCTATAGAGCACGTCTTCTCTTATGTCAAATTAGTAATTAAGTGAATTATAGCTTTTAAAGGTAGTTCAATTTTGCGGTGTGTGGATATTTTGGGGTGTGCTATCCACACACCTCATTTTACTTCTCACACACCTCATGATAATTTTTGTCCGTTGATCTTCTTCAATTCATCCGATCCGACGGCCGAAAATTAAAAAGATGTGTGAGAAGTAACCCCTAATTTTTTCTCTTTAATCTGCTACGTTCTAGGTTCAAAGTTCAAACCCTTATCCCTTCCCTTAGTGCAAATTAGTTTATAATTAATTAAAATTTTGAAAAGAACAATACAAATATAAGGCCCAAATATTATTTTAATATTACGTTACAATTTCATTTTTTTAAAAAGTTGAGGTTTTATCATAAAACCAATTGGTAATACAGGGAGTAACTCAACTTACTTATAAGCTCATGCAAGGTCTTTCCTCCCATCAATGTGGGATTCATTCCCAACACGCCTAACATGTGTGGCAAATTTTCTAGCCTAACACGTGTGACGAATTTTCAAGCCTAACACGTGGACGACACAAACGGAGTGACTAGAACACGTGCGGCTATTGGGCTTCATATATGGGACAATCTGCTCTAATATCATCGAGAAAGTTGAGGTTCCACCGTAAAACCAATTGGTAATATGGGGGAGTAGCTCAATTTACTTATAAGCCCATGCAACGTCCCTCCTCCTATCGATATGGGATTGATTCTCAACAACTTTAATAGTCATTTTCTTTAGTGCAAGAAAATATAATTTATCATTGTGAATCTGTGATCAAAGGAAATATTTTTGTGTGGCACACTAATTTCTCGTTAATAGTGAGTAAAGCAAACATGGCAATGAGCGAATGACTTTTGCTAGAATAAGATGGTCTAGGGTTCAATGTATTTGGATTAAAAAAACAAATAACATTGGAGAAAGTTTGAGTAAACTATACATTTATATAGGCCTGAAAATAATTATCCATTTGATTTTTCAATTGGAGAATTTCATAATCATCGTTTTCTTGGGAGTTTAATTAAATGAATTTTAGATGTAGAATGGTTTTTTAATTAATGCTACACTTATTACATTTTGTATAGTAACAATTTTTGTTTTTTTGATGTGTCAATAATAGCTCCTCATCGTAAAGGAAACAATTATGGGATTGGAAAAATACTTTGTCACTATAAAGGGTATTTGGGCAATACAAATTACATGCATGCCTACTAACATACGAGTACTCATGTATATCACAATAGGTCGGAAAAGTGAGTTTGATACCAATTAGTTTATGGTGGAACTTAAAAGTGAGTTTGATACCAATTAGTTTGATACAAATTACATGCATTCCTACTAACATACAAGTTGAAAGTATGAATTCCATGTTTGGGAAATAAGGAATCTTGCATGTACAAGTAGTACGCTATAATCCCTATATTATCAATTGGTTTTATGGTAGAACTTAAACTAGCTTTACGTACATAATTCACCTTTATCAAACTCACTTTCGTGACAATTGTGATATATGAATCAAACCCAAAATGCCCCACACATACACACACACACATATATATATATATATATATATATGAATCACCTTGTGGAAAGTCTAAGGAAATAGTAGAATGGCAATACAATTTGAAAAGAAAGGAAACGCAAAATAGAGTGGATGTTACAAGAAAGTTTAAGTTGATATTGGTGGTGATCTTCCCCAAAACCAAGAAGGATTTCTAACTTTAATTAATGGAGAGGTGATAAAGAAAGAGAGAAGCCACCAAAAGAAGGAAAGGGAAGGAAGCAACAAGCAAGAGAGGTATTGTGAATTGTGAAAGAGAGTGCTTGGAATGGCATCACGCAATTTGTCTTTGCTTCAAGGTCCCACAAACACAAAGTAGGGTCGGCTAAGCTCTCTCTCGATCTCCTGTTATCGTCGTGCATCTGTGTATTAAGGTATTACAACCCTGCACGGCAATATCATAATCTCTCTCTCCCCAAATATATAATTACTTATTAGTTTCTTTTACCTCTTAACATGAGATGAATGGCATCTTTGAATAGAGATCATGATTGTTTATTTGAGTGAATCCAACTCGTGTGAGAGATGTAATAAGTAGATAATTCGATTTACGTTTTTTTTTTTTTTATCAATATCAAAGTGAAGTTTGAATTTGAAATATCTTTTAACATTTTTTTAGATGTGCGTTGTTTAAAAAGCTGTATCAAAATGGAATGTGAGAAAACTTATAAAGAATTAGGCGAGTCAGACTACACATCAGGATCTTAACTGCAGCTACCAAAGCAACTTACTATTTAGCAAAAATCTCATTTAACATTAAGAATATACATACCTACCCTAAACCACAAATTCGACCATTGGTTTTAAAAGGAATCAAAACTCATCTGTTTTACTCAATTTGCTAATGGGAAAGCACAACCAAACCTGCCGTTTTACTCGGTTTAATAATGCACAATGGATCGATTATATCATATTAAATTGGAACAGTGTTATCAATTTTGAAATGATTTAAGATGGTATATGGTTTTATCATTAATTTGGTGGAATTATGTGAACCAAATTAAAGTTTAAAAAAATCAAGATCGGATCAACACACTCAATAGGGGTTGAATTGATTGACCTTATCCGTAGTTTCAGTAGCAGGTGGTGTGTACGAACGTTCAACCCCTTAGATCAATTAAAGCAAAACTTTGAATAGTTTAGTGTCTGCCATAATTTGTACTACTATGTGACAATACCTTTGGAACAACCATATATATGTGATACATTATTGAATTATAAAAACTTGTCCTCCAGAATATATTTAAAAATAAAAGGAAAATATAGGTTATAAGTAATTCAGTTGGGTCCATATTAAGAGGTTGCAATACATTACCAATTACCACGTGTTAAGAAATGCATAACCACTTATTCTTAACTTTGATAGCTACTATGAAGAATAAATTAATGTAATTTTATTGTTTTAATCTAAACTTTAAATTAAAATGATCGTGAGTTCTTGATTTCCAAGTAATTAAGAGAACGAAACTGTATGATAGATTCATCGAGTCAATACACAGCAGCCAAGTCAACCCGGTATCGTTTTACATTTTTCAAGTAGGTACTAGTGTGCAAACTTTGAATGGTGAGCTATTTTCTTATGATGTGTCCAGCTTGAATGTGCTTTTAACATTGTCGACTGCAAGCAATATTTGAACTTGTGCTTCGGGTAGGGGCATGAAACAAAGTCTTGAGCTTTACAGAATGTAATGGAAACTCCGTTAATTGCTTCCTATCAAGTTAGTTGGACTAAGTAAATGATACCAAAGAAAAACAATGACAATTGTATTCGTAGTAAACTCAATTCGTTTTACAACAAAAAAAAGTAATTAAATATTTAGTTTTGCATACTAGTTGGCATGATGTTGAAATGAGAAGATAAGTAAGATGCTTGTTAGCACTCGCAACCTGTTTTACGATGAGTTTAATAGTGGCGTTGCTTCAAGTGATGGCTATAATTCTCATAGTTAGGCTTGTGGATTATTTTAGGGTTTTGGTTGTTTGGGAATATGTGTGGTTGAGTTCAGTTAAAACATAATTTTAGTGATGATGTGAGTTTTATTAGTCCTTTTTGTGGCTTTTTTATTTTTATTTTTTTATGGGATTAATTAAGATTGAAACTTATGTAATGCGAGCAGTCATTTTTTTCAAGATGCGTGTCATGAAATGAGGCGCGTTTTTCCTTGTGTTGAAGACACCAACTTTACTTGGTTCATTTCTTTAATTTTAATCCAACCATTCCCCATCTATATTTCCTTGACCCACATGCACACTATTGCTACAACACCTTTCATTTTCTAGGTTTTTCTTACCCTTCCCTTTCTTTTCTTTTTTCCTTTATTCCACTCATTTTCCATTGGACTTTCTCTTTCTTTTACATGTAGGTGTAGCACCACCACTCCTCTACAGTTTACCTAGCTACTACGTTACTACCTAAGCCTTTATCACAAAAAAACACTACTCCTACCCATATCGATCTCTAATCACAACCCACAAACGTATAGCGGAAAATCTTGTTATTTATTGTTTATTGGGCGCAAATAGTGGATTGTCCTTGTAGTTAGGTCATTCTTCTTCAACTCATTGTATTCTAATTTTAAACCTTCTCACTTTTCTTATTATAGATTAGTATAGAATATCGCTAGTAATAAAAAAAAAAAAATTTTGTTTCATTGGAGAAAACACCATTATTATTTACTAAAGTTTCAGCCTGAAACTACAACAATGCATGCATATGTTCGTTCACTTGTTGAGTGATGCAAGAAGCTCTTTGTTTCTTTTTTCACTAATACACTTGTAATGAAATATTAATTTAGTTGGGAATGGTGGACACAAATATGGAACTTGTGCTTCCAACCATTCTATATTTTATTGATTCCATCTTTCAATTATTACCATAGAGGTTGAGCTAATAACGCACATAATGGAGGAATTAGTGATGGATACTTGTTAAAGGACAAAACAATTACCTAAATCATCAAACCAAGCATCACTCGGGTCGACTATTTCCACCTAATTACGTTTGCCATTTTGTATATGTTGGGTGACCTCCATGTGGCTCTGTCCCTGTGCCTATGTTTGCCTTTTGTTTCTCGTCAATGTTCAATTTTTTTATCTTATGCTTGAAATAAACATTACAGAAAGGTTCATCTAAGGATTTTATTACCTAGCAAGTCAAATCTTAATTTAGGAATTATTACATCCAGAAATACTAAACTAAAGACATGATTGAGGATAATAATGACCTAATTTAGCAAAAGCATCCGCCTCCATCCAAGCTGCTTAAGAGCTATAGCTTCTGCCTGCAAAATCGTTGGAAAACCTATCGCAAATTACTAAACAAAATCGTTGGAAATCCAAGGAATCTGGATTTCTTTTATTGCTTGAAGCCTGCAAAATTCAGAGAGCTTCTTCTAACACTACTATCAAAATTGAATTTAACATAATTATTTGATAGAGGATTCCAACCGTATTCTTGTAATATTCTGTTTTTATTTTATTAGTTTTCTAATATTATGTTAAATAATGTTTAAGTTTATCTGTATTTTGTTCAAATCCCGTGTTTTCCAGTATCTAATTGTAGCATATCAACCATGCATGATTTATGACATCGACATATATATGTCAATAGTAATTGTGATTGATCTGGTAATGTTTTGTGCATATTATTAATTGCAACACTACTGGTTGAACAACAGCAAAGTCTTGCAAACCAACCAAGACTACTACTTTTCTTTCCTTTGTATAATTATTTGTGCGAACAGATCGAGAGGGTGTTACATTTCATGCATATATATCTGACCCACTTTCTATGCTTGTGTTTTTTCCTTTCTTTCATGGCATTTAGTACATACAAGCACATGGGTGCCGTCCACTGCTAGCCAACACTTAATATAACAAAACATTTCGATATTTTCTATACAACTTTTCACTTCTTTTTTCAAGCTAAATTACAAACATAAAAAATAAACAAAATCAATTTCAATGTGCACTAATAATTTAAAGGGTGAAGAATATTGAAAGGCAAAGGCAGGCAGGTAGATGATTTATGAATATGTCAGTGGGAGAGGTTTGATTGGTGAATAGTGGTAGTACTGTAATTTATGAGGGTTTACAGTAGGCATTGGAGGCACTGTGTTTTCTGGTGATGATATATAATGGCAGTCACAAGAAGTGCAACAGTTGGAAGAGATTGAAGAGGGTAATGGGGAAGCAAGAAAAAGCAGGGTGTGGTGGAGTGGAGTGGAGTGGGGTGGTGATGGATGGTGGTGGTGGTGGTGGGTCTTTTAGCATTTGCTGCTGCAGGAGAATCAAATCTCTACCACTGTCAATCCCAACCCTAACCCCTCCCTCCCTCTCCCTCCCTCATGCATTGTGGGCACAACTTCAGAGCCCATGGCCCCATGCAAAGGATTCTGCTTTTTTCTTTTTATATTCTTTTTATTATTTTTATATAGTTAATAAATACCTTCTTGATAAATCTCTCTCTCTCTCACACACACAGATATATATATATATATATTATCATGGATTAATGGAAAATTAGATGAGATCAAGCAAAACATCTTTAGGGTTTTAAATCATTCGGTCCTCGGGGGCTTTAACTCATTCGTAAATAACTTGCAACCTTTACAAACGCATATAAAATATACAATTAGGGTTACGAAAATGCTACTCTTATCACAACTTTCAAACCATATTTGTATTCTCTCTAATAGAGATGATATTTACATTTGTTGGTGAGTCCTATCTCTATTAGAAATGTGGTAAAAATGTGGTATTTAAATTGTGATAAATATAGCATTACTCATAAGAAAAAATCGTAAATCACCAACGTAAATTGACAAAGAATAATTTATTGAAATCATTTTTCCAATGTGAATACAAGTGGTCCATTATGCAGTCTAGACACCGACGCAAGATGTTCTCCATTGGATTCAAATTAAGAGCAATATTCTTAACACATTGACAAAAAAATTAAATACAGGAACGAAAATTTTGATAGAGAAAAGGAGGCTCAAGTTGCACACCATATGACTACATATGTAATGAATGTGAAGAAATTTTTTGTTTAAAAGAACAAAAAGTCATAATACAAAAAAATAATAATAATAATCAGTGGTCCCCTATTCGAACGGACGAGCCTATCATCACATCATGCATGCATGCAGTCTGTAGTGATATGAATTTTGCATTAGCTCGCACTCACAGGTTTCCATATAAATGTAAGAGCTACCAATCGAAGGCAGTCTCTGTTTTGCTACCTAATCTGACACACATCCCTAATTAAGGGGTACATCATCATCGCGGGACCAACTTTGAGAAATTATATAGTTTCGTTGGCCCATTTTGGTGCAGGGCATAATTATTTTGCAAGCTTGCGGTAAATATTTTTTGAAGCCTTTTGGTAAGGACTCTCTGTTTTTTTGTGCAATTCAGAATTGAAACCCCACTTTCATCAGGTTGGCAACACAGTACACCAGATTAAATCATGCACTTAATGTTTTAGATTTGATTTCCCCCTTCTCATTTTCGAATATATCATGGAGAAACTAATAAATTACATAAGGATAATAAATGGAAAGCCACATGTAGGTGCCAAAACTCGGACAAAGCTTGGCACAGAGTTCAACACATATTTTGCTTCGGGTGTTGCTTTCTGTCTTTCTGCCAAGAGATGGCTCGAGTGGAAGAGAGAATAGGCATGCCACTAGTGAAGGCTGCCAAGTGTTTGCTGAAGAGCAATTGGATTCGTGCTGAAAGACAATTTGGTTGGTTGAAGAATTACTTAAGGTTTGTATAATCGTAGAGATTGAATTAGAAGAAGGTCCTGAGCTTGAAGGCCTCTGATTCTATTTATAAGCAGTAGGGAATGAGCATCCTCAATCATATTGCTAAATTGGAGCAGGGTAGATCAGTTATTTGGCGCTGATAGTGACTATAATTCTTGGTGGTGGCCTTCAGCATTTTCATGAGGTAGTTCACATGATAGCGGTAGTGACATCAACAAGTAAACCATTTAATTGATTATAGGTCATGAAACCTGAAATTAACCTTAAGCTCATTTAGAACTTATTTGTTCAAGTAGTTAACTTATTAGTTAATCCTAGCCATAAACAGTTAAACCATTAATTGTATTTACACAACTCCATTGTATTCCTCCTCAATCACTACCTTACTCGGGGTACGATCCACTAAGTTCTAATTAGCAAGGCAGTGAGAGATTAAAACTCTTACTAATCGTTCGTGAATTCAAACCAACTTTCAATTCTCTCTTTAATGAAGTTTAGTGATTGCTAATCTGGAGGGCTTCCACAAATCATAAGTGACAGCTAGCAGTATATCATGACTACCACATAATCAAAGAGGTGAAGAACCTATTCAGTTGGAATTACAATGCAATATAGTTCTTCTCTAAATCAATATTCTTGACCACATTTGTTTGGATGATAGTTTATTCCTGTCTTCTATCCAATGTGATTCTCTTATCTATATGATTCTCGTGAATGTGATGTGGAACATACTTACTAAATCATATTCATGGTCTCTAGCCAAAAACTCTTGAATTATATCATAGATTATCCTACTTTAGCGGTTTGAAGGTTATAGATCCCTTATTGTACTCTCACATGCTTTTGTTTATAATCAGTAATCCTAACAATGCACGGAGCAAACCATGAGGTTATGGCGCATCGGCAAATGATCAAAAATGTATCCACAAGACAATTATGGTGTCTCAGGTCAAAGAGCTACTTTGCATTTTCTCAACTAGTGAGTTCTCATATGACATAAGTATGAGAACTCCTTATTGATTGTCTTCAGTGAACTCATTCTCTATTGAGCACCAACATACTTACCTGGTGTCTTTCACATCAATGACTCGAAACACTTCACTCTCTATTAAGAGGAGGCATAGTGTGTACTGATCTTTTTAGATTGTCAATGTCCTATTGGCAATCCTATGAGGAACACTTATGATATGTGTGTGAAAGAGAAAGGTCTCTTGATTAAACTCTTTGAATTACATTATCTTTATTACATATTCTTTGGACTTATTGTTTTGGCGTTTAACATTAAATGAGACGGCTTTAAACAATAATTTTGCCCCTATATTAAACTAAATTAGTTTAGTATGTGAAATGTCAATAAAGCATCATGTCATGATTGGCCTTTAGAGCACATTTCCAATCGGTCTCTATGACGCGAGATGGCTTGAGTAAAAGAGAGAATACGTGTGCCATTGTTGGATGCTACCAACAGACAATATTTGTATTTGAGTGAGTATGAGGTTGAACGTAAACTGACTTCAGAACCAAATGATTGTGCACCAAGTGAGACGCTGGTTCTGCTAAGTCTTTTTTGTGCCTCAAGTGAACGAGGACTTAAAATTCAGTGTGACTTTGTGTGTATTTTCCTAAAATGTAAATAAAAGAGAAATGAAAACTAAAGCAGGAAAGGTCGCATTGTTTGCTTCAAAGGAAGGCTTTGAGATTGTAGTTGAAAAGGTGTTTCCAAAAAAGCAATTAGGTTTGTGCTTAATAGCTGTTTGGCTGATTGAAGAATCACTCAAGGTTTGTATAATCATTGAGGTTGAATTTGACAAAGGTCTTGAGCTTGAAGGCCTCTGACATTATTTATAGGCAGTGGGAAAGGAGCAACCTCGATCATATCGCTGAGCTGGAGTAGGATAGATTGGTCATTTAGCGCTGACAGTGACTGTAATTCCTAGTTGGAGCTGCCTTCAGTTGTTTCTTGAAACAGTTCACACGATCGCGATAACGACATCAGCATGTCGGATCGCGTACACTTAAGGATGTACCTGGGAGAGAACCGTATCTAAGCCTTCGGACAAGTTAGAGAGCAATGAGATTGTTGTCCAAGCTCTGACTTGGGCTTTGAAATTGGTGAGATGAAATCTTGCGACTTTTGCGTAAATAAAAATGGATAGGCATCATAGCAGATCTTATTTTTATTTATAACCCAAACACCAGATATATAATTTTTTATATTTACAATACAATATTGGTTTTAAGAATTTAGAAGATATTTTTCTGCAGATAATTGATAAAATGATGCTTAAGCAATTATCAGTATTCTTTTTTCACTAAAGATTTAAAGAATTCTACAAGAAAATCACTTTAATAAAAGAGAAGATTGCTTCATAGCATGCACTCAATATAATGTATATGGTAAATTATTGATATTTTGTCAATATTATATTGATTGATAGTTCCTATTAAAATTGATAATGATGAGTCGACCATTAATGTATATTGGTATTTGATACCCGCCCGTCATGCACTTTCTTTTACACAATTTGAGTAGAGCATAAAACTTCACCACCCAAAAAAATATAAAAAAATTTGAAGTATGTGCTATGTGCAGCTGATGACAAGTCACATGGTGATGTGCAACACAGATATGGTAGTGCAGTACTCTTGACCTAAATTTCCATTTTGATGATTCGTTAAATTATGAGCTAGGGTATCCACATTTACGAGGGGATCGATCAATTCATGCACAGGTGGCCTGTACCGTAATATATGCACTACTATTGATCGATGTGAGATTTTCAAGTCAAGTGGGGTTCAATTTCATGGCTCCATTTATGGGTTATACTTGAGGGAGGGCCATAACGCAAAGGTGAATTAGGTCCCATATATATCCCATGCATATGCTTTTTATTTTTTATTTTTTTATAACACAATACTATATTTAAATTAAAATGTAAAAAATAAATTAGCATCGAATTCATTATTTACAAAGGGACACATGTCGGCAATTATCACCTTCTCCCTGGCAAGCTAGGCGAGACTCTGACTGGTGTAAATTAACATGCATGGGAGTTTAACATTGCAGCTGTGAATCCAGGTGAGATTGGTATGAAGAAGGAATGACACTAATGAACTCAAAACCTGCATCCACATCTTGAAGAATATAACAAAACAGAATACTTAGGCTGCTTTCATAACGATTTGCTTGTTGCAAATGAATCAAATGAATGTCGTTTTAGGTTGTTGCAAATCATATACTTAACCCAACTTAAAAATAATCCGAGATAATGTCGGTGTTTGTTCTTGGGTGCTCCAATTTCGCCTTTGCCTGTCAAAGCCCTATAAATTTCTATGTTGGGGATTTATTGAGGAAATATATTATCTTTTGTATAACGAATAGCATGAGAATATTCCAAAAATAAATTTATCAAATAAATATTAAAGTTCATTTCATGTGATTTAGAACCAGAGACCGACTGAATCACTGTACGGAGGAAATTGTTTAGACTAAGTAATATCACGAATATGCTTACAAAGATATTCACGAGAGGACACGCGGTGATATAAGCCCTTGTGTATGTCATATGCATGGATGCGGCTATGATATTTTGAACCTTTCTCTGTTCTCCAACTTTGCCTAAGTATATTAAAAAAATATAATAAAAATGATGATGAAGATGCTTACAGAAGCAAATAAAAAAAAACAAGGTGAGAAAAGAAGAAAAATGTAAAAAAAAAAAAAAAAATGGGTGAATGAATTGAAGAATTGAAGAAGTGAAGAAGATCGTAGTTCTCAATTTCTAATCATTAGATCGAATGAATTGAAGAAGATCAATGGACAAAAACTAACAAAGTTGTATGAGAAGTAAAAAAATTGTGCGAATTGCGCTACGTACCCAAACAATATATATGAACCTAATCATCTCTACTTTACCTACTTGTACTTATTGTGATATGTGAATTAGAAATTATTGTCATGATATATGTAGTGTGCACGGTTTAAAAGTATCGTAGCAAATAGCAAATAGACATGAATTTTATCGTCGAATGCAACATTAAACTAATCTGTAACAGGTAATTAAAATATCATATAAAATTGATCTGAGTAGTTTGATACTCATTGTCGGCCAACACCAATGGTTTAATTAATTAAAAAAACACATAGGATTAGGGATGAGCAGCTAGAAGTAATCAATCTGAATTTGTTGTCCACTTTCTAAATGGTTCTTGGGAAACAAACAATTAGAGAATTGTGTCATGCATGCATAAGTATACTTATATGATAAAACAAGAATATACGCCTTGAGCAATACGTATAAAGAAAGCGATTTGGTGGTAATATAATGTGTGATGATGATCTAACACGACCACGATGCTAAACCAACTATTATGAGGTTATGACTCATGGGTTGTAGCTACCTTTTCATTTTTTTCTAACCACTCAAGCACGAGGCAAGACCCATGAAACTTCCCTTTTGAATTGGCCCTTGTCCACACTAAGAAGCAATATATTTGTCCCACACTAATCAAAACCCTAATATGAATTCTTTTTTAGCTTTCATCGAATTGATTTCACTTTCATAGGGACCATTGAGATAGCAAGGTAAGCAAGGATTGATGATGAGGGGAATATGTAATGCCATGGGCTGGCATTCATTGAAATTATTTTGCGTAGTCGTAATTGGCACCATATATATATAGACCTTAGATACAAACAAGAGAAGCCTCTCATTCCTTTCAAAGGTGCCAATGGAATGTAATTACTTCAACTAACTTGCTTCCCTCTTTCTAAGCTCTCTTTATTTGGAATGCCTAGCCTTTCTATCGTAAGGGGAGCTAGAGAAATGCATTGTCCCTTTCAAAGCCTAATTCCCGATATCTATATATCTATTGACCATTTATTTTGGATTCTTCAACTCAATTGAAAAACGAAACATCCAACTTGTTTTCTTTCTTGAAACTTTACATGTCACTTTGATTAATATCGAATTGGTTACTTTGTGTTTCAAACTACCTAGGACCCGTCTAAGTAATGTTTTACGAAACATTTTTTAATAATTATGCAAATGCAAAAGATAAATACAACTTTGCATTTTAATGATATGAAAATGTGTTAATTTGGTAGCTTGATCCAATAATTATTTTTGAGAAATAAATCATTACAAATGTATCTACACCGATTTCTAAAATGAAAATAATAATAATAATAATAATAATAATAATAATATTTGGTGGTAAAGGGGGTCTTGAGCAATGAGAACTAGGTATAGGGTTTGATTTTAATTAAGGTTATTTAAGTCTTTTCACGCGTAAAAAAAATGGTGCAATATTTCTCGAGTATTCTATTAGTTTGATAATGTGACATACATGTGGATTTCAGATATCCAATTTTAAAAATGTGCGAAGAGATAAATTCTTATATATGGGTGCAAGGAACACAAGTCACGTAGTGTATTGTTTTATGTGTTATAATACGGAGACAGCATGTTTGATATATCCTAATTCTAATTTGTATTAATAAAACAATCATGCGTTAGAACTTGAGTGGAATAGTAAAGTCACGTGGTAGTATTCCAAGTACATTGAAAAGATCACTTTGTGTTCAGTGAAAGATTGTGGATCATGTGTCCTGCCGCATAATCAAATTGATGAAAAATCTCATGGAGGATCCAGTCATGCACATTTTGTTAGGTTCAAAGACCTTAATTGACAAGTTTTCAACGCAGAAACTAAATCTAAATTACGATGAAAATTATGAACCGATGCTAAATTTTACTAAAAAATTAATCACTCTTTTCGAAAACTCATTGTGCATCGCTCTCACACCGAGCCACACCTTCTCTTGCGCTAGGAAAACCCAATGCATTAATGCCGTTCACGCGTTAGGTACACATGCACTAACAAAGAACCAAGAATCATGCATGGTTCTCACATCTTTTCTCTCTCTTGGTAGAATCCAACAAAGCTTGCAAACAAACAATAGTCACTCACAAGAATTGGCATATTTTTCCTTTGGGAAGTTGCATGTGAAAAGTACCAAAACATATTGCAAAGTTACACTCTGACAAGTGTGAAATAGGCACTCACTAAATACAATATAGAGTTTTAGCTTGGTGTTGGAGAGGGAACATTCAAGCAAAGCAAATGGGTTATCTTTCTTTTTCTCTTGTTTGTTTTCCATGATTACTGTTGAGGTGCTCTTTAACAGATAGGCTTTTTTCCCCAAAGGCTTTCGGCCTCATTAGAGTACGTGTAGATTCAATTTTCCCCAGTCCTTATCAAAATGGGGTAACAAGACTAAATGTTTGGTTTAGGCCATTTTCTGACCAAGCCCTTCTTTCAACGTAGACGAGATGAAATTTAAACATACACAACACCAACCACCTTGAATTATTAATAACTCAAACACGAGTAACACTACACTTATCAAATCAAACATGAGTAAGCTACGTGGAGCTCAAGTGCTTTCTTTTAATTACTTAACAAATCAAACACGAGTAACACTACACTTATCACATAGGATAACATGAAGGAGTACAACATTTTTTTACTTGGAAGCATATGTGAATTTGCTTAATCGTCATTTTAATTGCTAGTCCCTTGCGAATTAGCAAAGTATTATGTATTTATAAATTAAAACCAATATAATCGACGGATCCTTTCTTTGGAGTGGTGAAGGAAATCAATAGTACTCAATTTCCTTTCTTTCGGCGTGAACTTGAGTTGCGTGAATTTACGTCTGCAACTACAAAATCAAAGCTTCAGTTTTCTATATACTTGGCATGCATGCATAAAAACGTATATATGGTGTTTAGTCTTTGAGTTTTGCACGACTAGGTAACTAAGCTAGGGAAATGTGGGAGGGTTGGTCGGTGTTGGGAATGCTAGGTGGTAGACTGCTTCGTTGCAGAAAAGAAGTTTGCCAGTTCTTTATCTTGTATTTTGTCTTATATATTTCATTGCTGGTTCAATGTTTGAAGTTGAACTTTTGCAAAAGTTGAGCTCAAATCTCTATCTCACAGTTGCTATGACTAAAGTAAGCTCACCAAAAGAGAGACAACTATTAATCTTGGAATTCATTCATAATAATAATCATCATAGATTAATTACTGTATATAATTTCTTTTTCAGTAAATCACTAATTCCGTAACATTTTGTAAACCTTAAGTTAACTTGGGTTGGAAATTATCAATTGAATTTTGTCTGCTCACATCCCTTGAAGAAGACGGTTCTTCTGCAATATATATGCATAATCTAATCTCTATAATTTTGGCGTATTCAACTCAATGAAATGACACATTTTCTTAAACTTAGGATAAGCCATAGTGATTGGAACATGTTTACTTAATGGTTTGGGGAGGACAAGAATTGCACAGCTGCATGCAGTATTAGTAGGGGCCATGTGAGGCAAGGCAGGCAGGCACCAATTCTGGATTAGGATCATTATTTTATTAATAATATTATTATAATTGTTATTATTCATAAGGATTTAGCATCATCTCCGCAGGTTTGCCTAATAACTAACACAAATAAGTCACTGTTTTGTGTCAATTTCATGCTACAGAAACAACTAATGCATTGTTATATTATCTGTCCATGAATAAAATGACTGGGTTTTTATGGAAACATGTGGCCTCAGCTAGCCAACATGGTCCAAAACATAACACATCTTGGTTCTTGGACTCAACTGCATGCCTAACTATATATTTTACCTCCTTAATTCAATGCCATACAATAAACAAAAAGTTAAATAAATAAAAAATATTCCGCTCATATTGTGAAACGATACTAATGCTTGACAGTTCTCAATATCATTAATTTTGTTAAATTTATGATTAATATGATTATTGAACTCAAACAAAAAAATTACAAAAATTTACGAATAAAACTCTCATCGTATATTTATGTACATACACATGTTACCGATCAAAATTTTCTCTATTCCATTTAGTATAAGCGAGTCATCTATATTGACCAATTTTTCTTCTGTGGTATGTACCACTAACATTAAGTAGCCCGAAAAATTAAAAGGTTTTACATCTTATATGTAATAATCTAATGAATCTTGCAACGGTTACATCTTGTATAGAACTCGTATCATTGAGTAGGATGTATCATTATAACCCGACTCCTACATTGAGACCTAATATTTTTACTGTCTCCATATAAGTTGAAACAAGATTTGGACATCTTGATTTTTGACATAACCTTAACCAACATCAATACTTGATGTAGGAGTCATTAAGTGAGTTTCTATGTTGAGCAAATTAAAAATAGCGCACAAAGCCCATGTGGTGGTGTGTGAGTTGACAAGGCAAAACATGAGCAGTTCGAGCACAGTTTAAAACACATAAACCAGTGGCATTGGAATCGCATCAATCAAAAGCTCCAACAGTGTACAACTACTACACAATTATAGAGAAACCATGATTCTTGGCTGCACATATACACATACATATATGAAGACGACTTTATGAAAAGTGGAATATATATAGCATGTACCAAACAATTTTACAGTAAAGATGCTTCCTTCTTGTTCTTGGCATGGGCTTTGGTGATAGTCACTTAGAATAATGTACTCTATATATTTATATGCTACTTTTTAAAAACAATTTTACAGTAAAGATGCTTCCTTCTGTTTATTAATCTTACAATTTTTAATATAAGCGATATTAAGAAAAACAGAAATCGAACCTAAAAATTTCGGGTGAATATGCTCTTAATTAATCACCAATCTTTATCACCAACATAATCATGGTTCCTCCGTCCTCACCGTGTGGCCTAAATTAAATAAACCGATTTGATCTCAATCACAAAGGGATCCAGATGGAAAGCATACATGTGTGAATGAGAGAGTTATTTGAAATGATCTTTCTTGTCCAAAGAATCAATAACTTAAGTGAGAGGCATGCATGTTGGATGGGATATTGTCAAGTAAAGTTTGACTATTATCAGAGGGGGAAGTCATATGTATATACCTGACGAAAAAACATTTTAAAAATTGGATTGCTTTAATCATCGATGCAATTAACTTTGCCCACTTCATGTACAGGAGGTTTTCTTAATTAGTTTATTTATTTTATCCATTTAAAAAACTTGAATGATTTCTGCTTTTTATTGTCAAGATCCTCCTTGGCATCATCTCTCAACTCCAATTTTATTCTTTTTATAACATAACATTTTAGTCTATTGCCTTCTTTTCAGGTGGCTAATAATTTAGTGTAAATATGATTAATTTAGTGAATCTAGTTTAGATCAATGAGAAAAAGAATAATTAATCATGATTAATTATATATATTAAGATGAACAGGTTGAAGAGCACTGGCTATGATAATGGGGTTGATAAAAATGCAAAAACAGAAGGGGGGAAAAAGGTGATGTTGAGATGATGGAGTAGAGCCATTGAAATTGAAAGCATGATGCAGTGACAGCCTTGTTTCAAGGAAAGATGGGCAACAAAGTTTGATGATACATGATATCCACCAACAAAGTAGTAGTTGTGGGTTGAGGCAAGTATATATATGAAGAATAATAAAGCAAGAAAAAAAAGCACTACGGCATTGAGAAAAACCTAACCTACGAAGCTAAATGCCTCTCCAATCCAACAACTGAATTGCTTTATGTGAAAATTTTAGAAGATGGGATTTCTCTGTCATAATTGTATGTCCCTTTAGAACCCATTTGCGATTTCTTTTTCGTGAGGTCACCTGCAAACCATTCAAACTAATTAGACTTTGATTCCAAGACAAACAATGACAATGAGAAAGGGATACATTAATTGTGTTGTGTGTGTCATGCCTCACATTCGAAATTTGACTTGGTTAATGAATTTGGATGCCTGTTTCAATTCCGGTCCTATTTCATGATATTGGATTGGGTCTAATTCAACTACATCTTGCGGTCCAAAATTCAAAAAGGTTGATCGGTTTGCCCTAAAAGCCAATTTTGTAATAGTGGATATTTGTAACTAATTTCATTTTAATTAATTAAGAATAGGGCAAGATTAATTCATTCATGAGTTTTGGCTTTATATTTATAGAGATAATATACTATGAATGAGTCCATAGGATTTTAGATATGGAAGCAAGGTCCTAAATGAGGTTAGGGCATGGAGACTTGTATTCTATAGTCACTTAGTCCTTAAACAAAGTTCCTAGCCATTTGGAAAGTCAACTAGACATTGACTATTCGGAAAGGCCGATGTATATTGCATTAAGGTTAGCATGGTCTCATGCTAGGAAAATTTGGAAAAATGGTCAAATTTTGGTCCTTGAATAGAATTTTAGCCAACCATTATAATTTCTCGTAATTCTAACCAAAACTTGACCTAAAAATACTTAAACATCCTTGTTGTTGACAGAAAATTACCAACATAAAATTTCAACCCAATTTCTACAAAACCCTTAAGAATTGGCATTCAGACTCAATTGAAACTCATTGCAATCATTCTCAAATCAAAATCAAAGCCGCAAGATTTCATATAATTTTTCGACAAATTTTCTTGGGAAACAAGGGATGAATGAATGAGAAAGAAAGAGTTCCAAAAACACAGTGGTGCTGAGAAGCGGCCATGAATCTCAAGGGGAGAAGAAGAAGAAGGTGAAGTTATGCCTCATCTTCTTCCACCTTACCATCCTTTTCTGTTCTTCGCTTTCAGTGTTTGCGATTAACTCCTCTCTGCCGTGATAAATTTGGGAATTGTGAATTCAGGGAAATGTAGTGAAGAAGAAATGACTTCAATGGCAAGCAATTACAGACAAGGTTAAGAAATCGAATTTGAATTCTTTGATTCTCCTGACAATATAGTCAGGTATTACAATTTTCTGTTCTCCGTTTTGAGGAATGGGTGTGTTGAGAAATTAGGACTCAATCGGACGATGGAGGATTTGATATTGAGTTGGTCCAATCTGAAGGTTTTGGAGCTTCAAAGCTTCACTGACCTTGATGATTGTTGGAAGATCTGGCATTAAAAAGATAGCCATATGATCGTGGAATCAATCAGACGATTTCGGTTTGATGCCAGTTGAGACGAAAGAAAAGAAGTTGCAGAAAATAGCTTTAGTAATTTTCAGTCAATAAGGGTGTTTAAGTATTTTTACATCAAATTTTGGTTAAAATTATTAAATATTATAATGGTTGGCTAAAATTCTATTCATGATTAAAAATTTGGCTACTTTTCCAAATTTCCCCTCGTGCTATGCGTGTTGGACACTCATAACAGTGTAGAAAAACAATGAAAGTTTGTAGGATTTCTGAGAAGAAGTGTGAAGCGGTTAAAGAGAAGAAAGAGAAGGTAAAAGCTCAATTGAATACCAAGAAAATGAATTACAAGATAAACTCCTAAATGCCTAACTAATTTCCTTTTAAAGTGAACTAGCTAACAACAGAATTACAATATTACCCTTTCTTACAATCCCACCCATTTCTAACTAACTTGATCCATACAACTACGTTATAACAACCAATTACCATTTGTCAAACGATCGCCACATGTACACTATAGCCATTACTCTCCCCTCAAACTAAGTGTGGTACTGCCGAGCTTAGTTTGCTGCAATGGTTTTGGAGGTCCTAAACCAAGGTGTCTGCAATGCTTGAGAAACACTAGACTATGTAGACTTTTGGTCAAGACATCTGCGACTTGATCTTCTGTTGGAATGTAGTGCATACTTATATCTCCCTTTTGTACTTTTTCTCGAACAAAATGGTAATATGTGTCAAGATGTTTAATCTTGGAATGGAACATAGGATTGGAACTTAAATCCAAAGCTAACAAATTGTCACAATAAAGTGAAGGTGGTTTTAATGAGAACTGATGAATGTCTTTGAACACAGATCGGATCCAAAACACATCAGCTACACAATGAGCTAATGCTTTGTATTCAGCTTCTGTTGAACTTCTCGAGACAATTAGTTGCTTATTTGATTGCCATGAGATTGGATTGGATCCTAAATATACTACAAAACATGAAATAGACCTTCTAATATTGATATCTGCTATCCAATCAGAATTTGAATAGGCAGTAACTTGGAATTCTGGACTCTTTATATAGTGTAACCCATAGTTGATGGTCCCTTGTATATACCTGAGTATTCTTTTTACTAAGTGAAAGTGAGCATCTGTGGGTTAAGTCATATATTGACACACCATATTGACAGAGTGTGCAAGATCTGGTCTTGTAAAGGTGAGATATTGGAGAGCTCCATCAACACTCCTACAGTGACTAGGATCAGATAGTATACTTCCTTCATCTACAAGTATCTAAGTGTGAGGTTTGGAATGAGTTGATGTTGGTTTACAGGTTTCCATACCAACTTTCTTTAACAATTCTTTAGCATACTTTGACCAATGTATGAACAAAGATCCATCAACATTGTATTGAACATGTAAACCAAGAAATTAAATGAGTTGTCCCGTGTCCTTAAGATTAAACACCTCTGCCAGGTTATTGATGAGTTCCTAAATTTTAGTTGAACTTGATCCAGTGAGGATTATATCATCAACATAGAGCAAAAGCAGAATGACATCACCATTATCAACTTTAACAAATAAACTTGTGTCTGAAAGTGATGCTTGAAAACCAAGAGCTGGAAGATAACTAGTGAACTTTGAATTCCATGCCCTTGGGGCTTGTTTCAACCCATAAAGTGACTTTACCAACCTGCAAACATGATTTGGATGTTCAGGATCCACAAATCCTTGAGGCTGCTTCATAGAAACTTCTTCTTCAAGATCTCTATGTAAGAATGCATTCTTAGTGTCAAGTTATCTCAAAGACCAACTAAAATGTGTTGTCAATGCAAGTATAAGTCGAACTGTGGTATGTCTAACCACTGAACTAAATGTCTCAGAATAATCAAGCCCTTGTTCCTGAGTATACCCATGTGCAACCAATCGAGATTTAAATCTTGATATAGAACCAGCTGGGTTCTTTTTAACCTTATAAACCCATATACTCCCCATAACAGTTCTATTATATGGAGGTGGTATGAAGACCCATATTCCCTGTGCTTTTAAAGCATTGAATTCTTCCTGCATAGTTATTTGCCATTCAACTTTACTAGAAGCACATTTGAAGGTTTTAGGCTCTTCTACATCAGTTAAATCAGCAAAGAAGGAAAAACCAGCATAAGATTGATCCAATACTTGATTATCAGAGAATTTATCCATGAGTTGCAATGATGATAGCTCAGGTAGTAATGCCAAAAAGCAAGCATAATTTTTTTCTTTTTATTGCACTTGTTTGTAGTTTAGTTTGCATACCATGATCTCTAAGCTCATAATGAACTGAACCAGTATGACAAGGAGAAATAGAGAATGGAATAACTACCTGTAGCTATGAACGATCTAGGACAGGGAGCAAGGGAGTTGTATCATTTAGAGTGGAAAGAGTATAGCCAAAGCATGATAATAAGTCTTGAGTTTGAGATCTAGATGTTGATGAACTGTCATGAACCAGAGCTTAATGCTGATGAACTGTCAACACCCTGAGGGAAAAATTGATGATGATCATTTACCCTAGATAGATGTAAGCCAGACTTATTTGAACCAGAAATCTCTGATGGTGCAAATGAAGGTATTGTAAAGTTAGATAGAGGAACTGGGTGATGTGTATGTCTTGTGTTTAATTGACTGTGAAATTGGGATTGTAACAATAAATGGTGGGGAATGCTGAGGTTCTTGACTATTTGATACTGTCACAGATTGTGATTTACACAGTTTACCAGGAAAACTAGATTCATCAAACACCACATGTCTAGAAATAATACATTTCCTAGTTTGGATGTTGAAGCAAATAACACCTTTATACCCCATTGAATATCCAAGTATTAACACACATAGCAGACCTGGGTTGTAGCTTATTTGCATTATAAGGCCTTAACCAAGGAAAGACTGCATAACCAAAAATCTTCAATGAATGCAAGTCTGAAGCCTTTTTATACATCAATAGATAAGGGGAACTCATTGAAAGTGTTTTGCAAGGCATCATATTGATCAAGAATATTGAATATGCACAAGCAAAATACCAAAATTCAAATGCCAAACCAGCAACATTAAGCAAGGTGATTGCAGTTTCAACTATGTGTCTATGTTTTCTCTTTGCCAATCCATTCAGTTGTGGAGTGTTGGGGAATGAGATTAACTTAACAATACCTTTACTTGCAAGAAAAGAAGTAAAACTTTTGCTAATATACTCTCATCCCCTATCTGTTTGTAAAGACTTAATGTGTATCCCAAACTGTGTAAGAACAAAATTATAAAACCTCACAAAAATTGCAAATACATCTTATTTATTGCTCATGGGAAACATCCACACATATCTGGTATATTCATCAATCAGTGTTACATAGTATCTATATCCCTTTAAGGATCTCACAGGAGCAAGACCCCAAATATCAGTGTGTACTTTTTCAAATGGAGATGTACATTTAGCTTATCTAAATGGAAATGGGACTCTAGACATCTTTCCTTGGATACATGAGATATAAACACTAACTTTGTTTTCTACACAAGATGTAACACTAAACTGTTGTAACATTGATGACAAAATTCAGAAGAATGGTGCCTCAACCTCTAGTGCCATATATCAGAGTTTATTGCTTTGCCTATATAGGCTACTGGATTACTTGCAGTACACTTCAACCCTCTTGTATGCTTAATTACTGGAATCTGAAACAAATATTCAGGCTTACTCTTTCCTTGATACACTATTTCCCTTGTCTTCTGGTCCTGCACAAAAAATTCAAACTCGTCACATATAAACCAGCTTTTATTGGCAGCACATAGTTGCTTCACACATAATAAACTCCTAGCAATATGTGGGACATGTAAAACTTTATTCAGAACAAGAGAATAAGTGTTGGTTTGTAATGTAGTGGAACCAATCTTCTGTATTGGTAAACCAGTACCATTTCCTATTGTTATCTTCTTAGAGCCCTCAAATGGTGTTACTTGAGACAAAGAATTGATGTCAGGAGTCATATGATGGGATGCACCAAAATCAACAATCCAAGAGTCTTGAAGGATGAATTGTGTAGTCTGTTGAGCATTCTAGTAGTCAATGATGAAGGTGGAGCCTGACCTTGAAATGAGTAGTTACTTCGTTGATAACAATCAAGAGCTGAGTGACCCCTTTTTCCACAAATCTAGCATTCAACAATAAAACCGGTAGTTGAAAAAGTATTGTTCATGTGGTAACAATTAGCTATTGTGTGTCCCCTTTTGTTACAAATTTGACATTCAATTACCACAGTAGTCATGGTATTAGTATTACCACACCAAGTGTTATTCCCATTTTGTCTTGGACCCCCTGAGTAGTAGTTGGATGAGTTACCAGAGTTGTAGCATCTCCCTCTTATGTCTGAAGTTATTTCCCGTATATTGATTTCCATTTGGAGGTCTGGACCCAAACTGATTTCCCATATAAGACTGTGAACTTGATCCATTTTGATTACTTGAATTTCGAACAAATCCAAAACCATAAGATTCACTAGGAAATGGATTAGATGAAGGAAAATATAGTACAGGAAGCTGAAGTGGTAATGATAAAATTGTTGTGGAAAATGTTGAAGCAATTGAGATGAGACATAAGAGCTGTCTTGAAACTGAGATGAAGATTCATATGGCACAGCAGTGATTGTACCACCAAAACTAACATGTATATAACTGTGATTATGGGGGTTAAAATATGATGTAGAACTAGAATTAGAACTAGAACCCTGAACAAACATTGCAGACATACTCTGTGATAGCACATTTATTTATCCCTCAATTTCATTCTTAGCCTCTAAGAGTTATGCTCTAAACTCCTTCATAGTAATAGAAGACTTTTTAGCTAATATTACAGTTCAAATGACTGCATATTCTTTAGGTAAACAGCAAGTCCAGTAATCATGATGTCATTATAAGATACAGATTCACCTGCTATAGTTAATTGTTCTCTAATTCCCTTTAATTTCAGCAGATACTTGTCAATAAAATCAATGCCCTTCTGAATTGTTGTCACTTTCCGATCCCGTCCAAGATCGACACGTGACGTCACCAAATACCTGCATCTTTAACTTACCCTGCCTCTGGGATATAGGAAATCATAACTCGAGAATCGAATCGCATAGTAATTTTTTGTATACTTTATGGCTGCATCTAACCTTCTTGTTAGACTGCCTACGTACCCTCAATAGGGATCAAGCCATTCGTAGTTCACCATTCACTACACTCAAATATTCATCACATAAACCACTATGTCCCAACATAATACCGCAATTCACAACATATATCATATCAAAGAACTGGCAAAGCATAATACCATTCTCTAGCCATATTAATTAACTAATTTGACCAAAGTAATAACAATCATATTCATATCTTCTAAATTCATACTTTATGAATTCATAATCGAATTGTAGAAAATCTCGAAAGAGTCACCCAGACGTCCAACAGCTTTTCTAATTCAATTCACAAGATTTTCAAAACCATTATTCAAAAAAATACTAAACCTAAGGCTAGAGTGACACAGTTAAGCCAAGCCTACTTCTCCGAAAAATGGGATTTCGGACCACTCAACGAAATCCAACAACATCGGGTTCCGGACCACTCACAGAACCAAACTAAAATATGATCGCCAATTAAATATACCAAGTACAACCAATCCTCATCACCCCTAGTATGCGTATAGATATACCCAGCAGGACTGTATCATCTAGCTCTTGGTAGTGATCACCAAACGCAAATATACCAAGCATGATCACTTCTAGAATGCGTATGGTCCCCCAACGCGGATATACCAAGCATAACCATAAGCATAATCTAATAACGTAGGCAGTGATCACCCAACGAGGGTATAACAAGCATTATCACCCCTAATAGTCCCCCAACGCGGATCTACCAAGCAGGACTGTATCCTCTAGCTCTAGGTAGTGATCACCCAACGCGGATATACCAAGCATGATCACTCCTAGAATGCGTATGGTCCCCTAACGCGAATATACCAAGCAGAACCATAGCATAATCTCATCGTGCAGGTAGTGATCACCCAACGCGGATATACCAAGCATGATCATCCTGGAATACGTATGGTCCCCCAACACGGATATACCAAGCAAGACCATCCATGTACCATTACTACATGGTGCAGTAAATTCAACACACAACCTACCCATACCTCAACCCCTATGAGTTGCAACGTAGTCACCTACACCATCAACTTTTCATGGCCACCAACGAATATGTCACACAAGCATATAAGTTCCACAAAATACTTCTAATAGGATTCTAGGATCACATCGTCATAATAGTTATCCTACATATCATTTTTGTTATCTAGAAAATAACTACACATATATATAACAGTATGACATCCTATATACGTTAACCAAGGTATATATATTAACTGGGATAACTCCCTAACCAATATAGACCCACTAAGCCCTACGTAATCTCTAGAAATACTGATTTTAATATTTAAGATCAATTTGTAACATATTGACCAAAAGTCAAGTCTCTGTCAATGGTGGGGTCCACCACCCTATACAAGTCAATCTGGAACATCCACCCATGGATTTCTGATCCGAAACTTCCCAAGGGTCTCATTTATCTTCTAAAACAATATTCTAAAATTTCAGAACGATCCAACAGTTGGATCTCTGTCAATCGCAAAGATTAAGTGATGGTCAACGTTTAGTTTTCCAAACTTAGAAATCCAATTCGGGGAGATCCATATGTTAGATTCCCGATCCGTAAGTTCTTATTATCCTCAAATATTTTTTACTATTACGTATTAAAGTTTGGTGCCGATCCAACGGTTGGATCGTTAATTCATATAATAATCAAGTGATGGCCAACTAGGCAGTCAATTACGAAACTATATTAAAACATCAGAATTTCACTAAAAGGATGTCAAATATGGAATTGGGGCATCAAAATTAGCCTAAGATGGTCAGGTGGGGCCTCGACCGACGCGTGCGGCGGTGGCCAGCTGCCCTGACTCGTCGGAAAATTCACTATTTCCAAAAATTACCAAATTTCACAGAAATGTAGATCTCAATGAGTAGAGAAAGTTTCATACCTGTGACCAAGGCCAATTTGGCCGCGAAAAGCTCCAATTTGGCTCGCACCCGTCGGAAACCCTATAGTGGGTGTTCTTCGATTCGACTTTCTCGGTGTTCCAATGCCCCTACAACTAGTTGGGTCTTGTTCCTAGGTCCAAGGGGAGTTGATTAAGGGTGGTGGTGGGTGGTGAGACTCGCCGGAATGGTGGAATCACCGTCAAAACTCCACGGGTCAGTTGCACGATTTTACACGGTTTTGGACTTCAAAATCCTCAAATCTAGGCAAATAAGGTAGATGGGGGATTGTGGAAGAGGTTGCAGGTGATGGATGGGTGAAGATCGCCTGAAAAATGGTTGAGAACCGCCGAAAAACACCCCGGGTTGGTGGTGGGTGTCCCCTCGAAAGGAAGGCTAGGAGCTTCATCCCTCCTCCCTCATTGGCTACTACCTTTCCCTTTTTTTTTTCTTTTTTTTTTTCCTGATTGGTCCCCTCCCATTTGTCTGATTGGTCCACAATAACTCTTACCTGATTGGGCCTCTTTCCCACAAGGTGGGAGTTCATTTAATTTAACTAATTTCTAACCTATAGTTTAGTAAAACGACTTCAAATGTCCGTAACTATACCGTTATAATTCGGACTCGCAAACGATTTCGCCTATGCGCTCGTGGTTTCAAGACCTATTTGAAAACATTACTTGTGACCTTGTAAGGTCAACGAGTTTTAAAGATTAATTACGAAAATTCAAACCCGATAACTAATCGATTTAATTCCCAAAATTAACGGAATTAAAATTAACTAATGAAAATAACATAAACGTGAAATACGAATTTAAATTACGAGATACGTAGTGAATAGTGAAATTTCGGGGACGGGATTTCACACTTGTATGCAATTCTGTCTTAAGATGATTCACCCTGGACTTTAAAACAGAAGCATATATGTCAACAAGATTGGTTCATGCTTCATGAGCAGTTCTACACCCAATGACATTTTCCATTGCCTCATCAGTCAAAGTGGCAAGTAAAAGTCTTAACAATGCCATGTTTGTAGATACCTAATCAATGAAAGCTTCAGTGATTTCTGTTGTAACACCAGCCTCAGTGCTAACAACATATTTTGGTGGACACACAATAATTGTGCCATCAAAGTAACCAAACAATTTGTAACCTCTTAGAACAGATTGAAACTGAAATTCCCATTTGGCAAAATTATCATCTCTCAGCTTTATAGTAAGCATACCCAAAACTCATTCCACTTTAAAATTTGAAGTAGTCATGACTCTTTTCACAAACAACAACCAATCACCGATTCAAATTATATGAAGAGAATAACACTCTGAGCTTAAGAAGGAAGACTGACACTTTCTTGAAGCAACACGTTCTTGATTTAGAAAGAATGACACTTTCTTGAAAGATTCACACTTTCTTGACTACAAAACTTCTTATCTCAACACATCAACATATCCATATCAATATATGTAGATTATTATAATCATTCAAATCAACAGAAATATCCCAGATCAATTAGAAACATCCCAAACAACATCTTGAGAAATCAACCATAATTTTCAAATTCAAGAAATGAAGTAGAATAACGAAGCAAGAACACCTGAGATGATTGCAGACACAATTAGCAACCCAAAAAAAAAAGCCTTCACACCCAACAATTCCCAGAAACCTTCACTGGAATCATCCAACACAGCATCAGAAATTGCACTACTCCGTAGATCCAATTTTGCTCCTTTGCAGCATCCCTTGATATCGATAGCAGCGGAAGAATCAAGATCGGAACTGGTGATGAATCTTTTCCATCGATGATACCATCTTAACAGTGTAGACAAACAATGAAAGTTTGTAGGATATCTGAGAAGAAGTGTGAAGCGGTTAGAGAGAAAATATAGAAGGTAAAAGCTCAATTGAATGCCAAGAAAATGAATTACAAGATAAACCCCTAAATGCCTAACTAATTTCCTTTTATAGTGAACTAACTAACAACAGAATTACAATATTACCCTTTCTTACAATCCCACCTATTTCTAACTAAATTGATACATACAACTACCTTAAAACGACCAATCACCACATGTCAACTGATCGCCACATGTACACTATAGTCATTAGACACGTGGTGGATATACATGTGCTTGTCTATTAAACAAGTTCATTGAACACTGACCTCCCAAGAAGCTTAAACGTATGGATGCTTACTAGATGTCAAACGTTACAAAGCTTTGAGTTGTAGTATGCAAATAGTTCTTAGACCTCATGCATCATTGGATATCTTGTGCTTATAGAAATGAATTTTGACTACACCTCAAAGCCCTCACTAGTTCGTAGGGCCTGATAGTGTGTTGCTTGGGTTCACATGTATGAGTATGGCGGTACATGAATGCAATAAGGAATCTATCACCTTCTGGTAGTTGTTCAATATAAGGAGATATCTCTCAAAGCCACTTGAAGATCCACCTCAAAATTTTCGGTTGGAGTACTAGTTGATCAAGCGATGTTTTGTAAGAACTAATTAAATATAGATGCATCATGGTGATCTATATGTGATTTGACATAAATTCATGACACATAAATCTTGATCGGATATGGATGATAGAAGAACTGAATTGAATTGTAACTACAATCAAGTTTCGAAAGAGTATCATGATTAGTTCATGTATACTTCTATCTAATCCGGTTAGCCAAGAAATGCTGCTAGGTGTCACTCATGGCTTGTGAGTTAAATCAATTTATTAATTAATTTTAGGGGTTTTTGAACTTTAATCTTTGAAGAAGATTAAAATTTAATAAAAACCATGTGTTAGATTGGATATTGATTTTAATCCTCTAATGTGTACTTAATTCAAATTTATATTATATTTTTGTTTTAATATTTAGTAGATATCTTATTTAATGTCAGTACATTAAAATTAAAATTATTTATTATTATACACATTTTAATTTATTATATTTAATTTACTTCCTCTAATTAGTGTATCTAAACGTTCGTATCATAATATATTTTACTAAATTAATGTACCAAAATGTCCGTACCTATATATATAATAGTGAATTAGTAGCACATAAGAAAATATGCAAAAACGTAAGTGTACCAAAAAATTCCGTACCTAAATATATGATACTAAACTAGTGTACCAAAATGTTAGTACTTAAATATATTATAATAAACTAGTGTACCAACATATTTGTACCTAAATATATTATACTAACCTAGTGTACCGAAATGTTCGTCCCTAAATATATTGTAATGAATTAGTGGCACATAAGAAAATATGCAAAATATGTGTACCCAATCTTTACAAAAATATTTTCTTATATAAGATACTTACCATAATGAGAATTAAAATTTATAATATTTTCACAACATTTAATTTATGAACACCATAAAATTATAAATTAAAAAAAAAACATTTAATATGCTGACATTAAATAGAGTCTAAGGACTAAAATCAATTTTTAATCTTGTATAAGACATTTTTCTAACCTTCATCTTATTTAAGGATTAAAATCTAGTTTTCTATTAATTTTATTTAGCTTTAGTTAGAACGTAAGAGGTCACACACCTATATGATAGTACTAACAACGTTACATAGATTGATGATGAGATATAATTAATTGTAATTATATTGGATTACTTATTTGGACCTATTGGACAAGATTTTAATTAAAATAAGTTTTTGCTTTAGTTAATGAAAAAGGATCCAAGTCACAAGCCCAAGTGGGCTTAGTGATGGACTTGGCGCAAAGTGTAGGACTCCTTGGTGTAAAGCCACCAAAGGGTGCGGCTAGGGTTTCAAAAATACATGTGTTCTCTGATATTTTCTTATGGACGGTTTTGTCCCTCAGAGAAAAGAGAGAGGAACCCTAGCCAAAAACATCCTAGTGTGTCACATAAAATTATTCGAAGGGAGAGATCTTGCTACTTTGCTAGCACAGTCGGAGCTCTCTCTCCATCATCTGTCGTCCGTGTATCAGTGTGGATACTCCTAAATGCTCAACACTTGAGGAACTTAACGTGATCAACCATGAAGAGGAAGAACATAAGTACAAGAATAATCCTATAAGTGGCACACGCATGGCTAAGGAATCTTGTAAGTCATTATCTTCGCCATCTTTCTTTGTTGCTTTATCATTTACAACTAACCAAATATATAATTGGGATAATATATTATATGTTATTTATTATTCTGAAAATATAACTTTAATCCCCAAAACTTAATTTTCTCCACATAAACTTCCACATTAGTAAATTCAATAATTATGTTTGACTTAACACATTTAAAAAAATTTGGATGCCTAAAATACCCCTATTTGAATGTTTGATGTACACAATTAATGCCATGCGAATTATAAGGGAGAATTAATAATTTTACTAAAAAAATATTTGTTATAAATTCATTGCCTAATATATAATAACAATAAAATATGTCTAATATATTGACATGCTTAATTAAGTCACTAAAATTATATTTTACATATTAATGTAGGTAAATTATATTTCACACACATATATATATAAATGACTAATATATGTAAAATTTCATGCAAAATAATTTACCAAAAAAAAATGTTATTTGATTCAAATAGTGCACCTACCATTAAAATTTTAAAATGTTAGATTGCTCAAAATAATTTACCCTATCTATGTAAAATATATGAAAAATAATTTACCTACATAATAAACAAACCCAATATATGCAAAATACATGCAAAATAGGACAAACCGGTCATGCATACCATGCAAAGCAAATTGACACACCCCGACCCGGAATGTCTACTAAGACTCCGAATCGAGCTGTGCTGGCCGACACCTGGAAGGTGACGAAGCCATAAAGTGATGATATGGAAGAATGTGAATAAATTTAAACCTAAAGGTGCCTAACTATCAGAGTGCGTTGTCATTAGGTATGGACCCATTTCACACGCGTTGTCAGAGCATAAATAAAGTACAGTAGTGTGGGTAAAGATCATACCCTCAGAAGTAGCCACCTGAACTGAGATATGCCACGAGTCCTTGTCGATAAAGAAACTATACTACTAGAACCTGGAGGGGCGCAAAACAAAAGGCGTGAGTAGGCAAAAACAAAGTTTTACAAAATCACTTCGATATAAAAGTTGTAACCCCTCTCTGTAAAACATGTATACTTCCCAGAAAATATATATCTACGTAATAGTACTGAAAAACCATCAATCAACCAATGCCATGATCGAATGAACCATAAACAGTAATAAGCATGTATCAAGTATCATCAAAGCAATCAGGTGATATCCCAACTCAAATCATGCCGGCAATATATATCAATCAGTCGGAGTCACCTCTAGTGACCTGTACAGCTAAATCTATGGTTCCTCAACCACATCCTCAATCCATCTCTCAATCAATAACCTGCACCCATGACGGAACCACCTAATGTGGTCTGTACGTCAAGCTGGGTATATATAACGCTCTGTGCTACGATCACATGAAGGCTGGCGACGAATCGCAAGTCACCTACGAGTCGGAACCACCTAGTGTGGTCTGTACGACAGGCTGGCACCTGCCTTGGATCCAAGGTGAGCGTATGGTGCGGGAGGTGAACGATCACGTGAAAGCTAAGCCCTACTCTGGCGGCACAAACCCCGATGTGTAGGTAAATAAGCCATAATCTAAACGCATCGATATCACCACAACCATCATATCAAAAGTATATACTTACCTGACTTACCTGGCGCCCACAGTGCCTCAACATATAATCACATAAACATAGCGATAAATAAATATATATGGCATTCGACATGGCATTCAATTTCATAAAATCATTTCAAAACGTATTTCTGGGAATCAACCAAGTATATATATATGCTGAAAACAAAAGCCCACTCACCTGGAGTCCACGCTATACCTCCCTAGAACGAGTACCGAAGCGTCCTGAACGATCGGCGCCTAGAACAATTATTAAATCACATCTCAGAACACTTGTCGATAGAACACATAAGTCACATAAAACACATCCTCAAAGGCATTCAAAAGTGATTCAATACTCATTGACCATAAATCAACCGTGGATCAAAGATCGACAGTAGGGTCCACAACCCTACATAACTCAATCCGGAAGATCCGCATATCAAATTTCCCATCCGTAACTTCTCATGATTCACATTATGCTTATAGAACAACATACTAAAGTTTCGTTATGATCCAACGGTTGGATCTCCGCCAATTTCCAAAACCAAGTGGCGATTAACCTTTTATTTTATGAACTTACAGATCCAATTCGGGAAGATCTATACGTCAGTTTCCCGATCCGTACAAATTCTTCAAATATTAAGTACTACAATGTATCAAAGTTTGGTGACGATTCATCGGTCGGATCGTCGATTCACATTTTTACCTAACCACGCAACGTGATGAAATAAGGTTCAATTGATCAACCTATGTCAAGCCACTATCAAAACTGACTTCAGAACATCTAACACAGCCTAAAAATAACATTGACGGCCCACTGGCCATGCGCCGCCATGGGCGGTGGTCGGCCACCCCGGCTCGCCGGAAAATTCAACTTTCTCCAAAAATTCTCAAAATTTGCAGAATTGAAGATCTCAAAGAGTAGAACAACTTTCATACCTGTGACCAAGGCCAATTCGGTCGATAAGAGCTCCAATTTCATCAAAAACCGTACAGAACTCTTGAATTTGGGTGTGTTCGATCCGTCTCCAAAACAACTCCACCGCCTCCAAACTTGTTTGGGCTTTGTTTTAGGCCTCAATAGGATGCCATGGGTGGTGGTAATTGGAAGAAATAGCTTCAAAACGTGACGGAAAGGAACCCAACCCGTGCGCCCCCTTTGCACGGTTTTGTCCAAAATCAAGGCTAAATCTAGACAAATTTGATTGGAAATGGAAGATGGGAGGTCATGGAAGGTTTCTCAGGTGGTGGATGGCGATGATTTGACGAAAAAACCGACGGAAATCGTCGAAAAATATGGCGGAACCGGGTCGCATTCGCGGGTCACTGGGGAACCCAGCGGGTTCCCCTCCTTCTTCTCCTCTCTCCTTTCTCTCTTTTCTCTCCTCTCTGGTTGGTCAGTCTCTTCTCTCTCTTCTCCTCATTCCTCCATTTATCATCCCCTTTCTCTTCTTATCTTTCCATCACAGCCATCCATTTTATTTTCCTTTAATCTGGGCCGCCCACGTGGCATACCAGATTTTCTAGAATTCCCCAAATCAATTAAATTATCATTTTAACCCCCAACTTCAAACGTTAATATCTTCTTCGATATAGCTTCAAATCACGAACCGCTTGCGCCCACGTGTCCGTAGCGATAAGTACTACGAGAATATGCCAAGAAAACAAAACTTAGGTGACACGACACCATAATAAACCTCAGTCAACACACAAGCCTTGAAGGGTAATTTCGTAAAATCACTTATTAAAATTTTATACAATTGTAAAATCAGGGACGGACTGTCACACAAATGATGAAAATACCCACATATAAATTGTAAAAACTCATAGCTCATTGCGTTAATTTCTTGATTTCGAAGAGAGAGAGCAGTGAGCTCTTGGTTTTTGGGTTGAGCTCAGGTCTTTGAGCATACCATGTGCATGTCATGTACATGCAGTGTATGAGTGATCTTAATACGAAGAGAACGAACGAGTTCACGAAACAACTTCGTCCATATCCTTCTCTCCTCCTTTTCCACTCTGATTTCTCTCTTTTCCCTCAAATTTCTCTTTTCTCCAAAAGGCAACTGAAGTTTAATACGATTTTTTTCTTCTTTTAATTGCAACCAAAGCCAAACCCTATTTTAGTGCTTGTAAATTTAGATTGAAAAGAGAACAAAGGGAAGGAAAAGATAGAAGAAATAAAACCACGTATAAATAAGAGAAATAATAAAAAGAATAAAAACCCAAAATTAACAAAATCAAAATTGTGACTTTGTCAAAGGGATGGCCAATACAGAATTAACAAAATCAATATGATAAGAGAGTGAGGAATAGAGGACAACTGACCACTGCGAAATGAAGGGAAGAAGAACCAAACCTGACCCACCCACTATGAAATGAAAGGAAGAAGAACAGAGAGATTATTAACCACTGCAAAACGAAGGGAAGAAGAACAAAATTATAGCATACCGTCACCTCCTCCTCCTATGGAAAACGAAGAAGAAGTGGTGGAGCATGTATGTGAGAGTCATATTTTATTGGACTGATTAGTCGGGGCTTACATGAGCTAGAGCCGTATGCCAACCATACGCCTCTCTCTCTCTTTCTGCAAATCCTCGACATGCCTTGTCACTTTCTGATTCTCCCTTTCAAACATCGACGATTTACCTTCGCGCTGGGGATTGGGCGAAAGAATCGGTTCTAAATTGGAGATTGAAACAATTGTTTAGGGGTTAGGGTTCTTCAAGTTAGGATTGGGCGAGATAGATTTCTGGAGAAATGTGCTAATGTTATTTTTGTCATTTTAAGTTTTAGGAAAATCTTATTTTTGTCATATTGTTGTGTATGTGTTGACCCTAAAAAACTACCAAGCCTATGTGGCATGCAAGCCGAATAATTAATAAGCTAACTATGTCCTTTGGTTGTGTGCGGGGCGTGCCAACTCGTCGGCCGAGTTCGGCCGGGGAGTAAAATATGTTGATGTCGCGTTGAGCGCGCTGTTGACTTCTTGATCTTGCAACTGCGGCCGAGGAAGGAACACGTCTCGGCTTTTGGGTTCTAGAGCCTGAAGATAAGGCTACTAATTTGCGAAGTTCAATATCAAATTCGGCTTTCAATGTGCCGAATGTAGTAACCTGGTAACACTTCACTTCACTGAGAAGGCTAATGAGATGACCTCTGCCAATAAAGATTCGAAAATCCTTCTTGACCGAGACTTGGATAGATAACCAGTCGGCCTCGACGCAGTGCTATTTATCCAAACTGAAGGTGCTCCGCGGTCGGCTAATTCTACGGTAACAATGTTGTTTATCCAAACTGAAGATGTCGCCGTTTGCCTTCACACTGCTATTTATCCAAATTGAAGGTGTGTTGGCGAGAAAGGGGGTAAGAATAAAGAGGTTTTACGTAGAGCGAGGCTTTGCGCAGGGCAGATTTCTATGTTGAGTTCGAGGGGGCCTCTCTGTTACAGCGCACCTTGTATTTATAGTATTCATATTTTCTGCTTGGCAAGGTCTGATAATATTGTAGAGTCCTGCTGCAGCTCAAACTCTCGAAGCAAAAATTGATCCGTGTCAAAGGCCTATCCTTCAGATTGCTATCCGTGGCTTTTCAAACAATGCAAAAACATATCTAGGCTTCTAGGCTTATCACATCATAATCAGAACTCTCATCAATGCCTTGCTTTATCCCATTAAGACTCCCAATGCAACTATAAAGCTTTCTTTTTCCATGACATCTGTTCAGGTGCAACCACACAATTGCAATATGTCACTATAATCTAACTCTTGCACGGCATTAGTCAAACACCTATTCAATCTCGTCCATATCCCCTTGTTCTTTTATTTGACAAACATTTAATTTCGATGAAAAATGTTGTTTAACCAGATAGAAACGTTAACGAATATTCCTTTCGAACGGCACACTTCATCATCTTTACTACTTTAAAACCATTTGATTAAATACCTTGCCGCAGGAGTCTCGAAGTTGGAGATATCGCTTACATCCCATTTATCTTTAAACAACCAGCTGGATATAGCTAATATTAGGCTTAGATAATCTGATACATATTAAGAGATAATATTATGATTAAAACCACAATATTATTCCTTAATAATAATTGAAAATCATCTCAACCACTTTATCATACAACGGTCTAGAACTTTACTCATCTAACGGCCTCGATTGCATAGGCCGATAGTGTAAATTTGGGTCCAAACATTTCCCCCCAGTTTCCTTGAACTTCGGCTTGTAAGCCGAATGGTTAAGGAAATTAAGTCTTCGTAACCAACAAAATCTCGTCGTATCGCTGAAAAAGAAACTTTATGCCTCAGCAATAACACCTATTTAGTACATAGTAATGCCAGACATATTTCATCGAATAAGACAAATTGCCACTCCAGAAAATGACCTGTTGTCCAACACCCTCGATCAACATTTGTCAACTGGGCAAGCGAGCGAAGAGGAAAAAAAATGACAGAGTTGACCTTGACGATGAGATGCTTTGATCATTTGGGCAAATCAGATAAGGCTTAAGCTTATTCTTCCACATTTCCTTGAACGGCGAGGCGTCTCTGCCCATCCTCTTGGCCTCTACACCACCAAATTATCCATCAATCTGTAAACTTTCACACCAGTTGGTAAATTTCCATTCTGCCCTTCCATCTCCAGTCTCAATCCTTCTTTCTCCTATATAAAATGTTCGCCGTCCTCCAAATGGTTGCTACTTGACGACTTTGAACAGTCCAGATAGGTCCAACCCGGCCGAGAACAAAATCCAATCGAATGCATTTAGGCTCGACACGCCCTTCTGCTTGTCCTTGCCGCCGCCGATTTTGGCGTCATCCATCAAACAATCGCTGTCGTAGTATCCCTTCTTCGTCAAAATCCCCAGCACCACGAAAGCAGGGGTCCCACAAAGCTTGTGGAGAAGCCCGTTGGGTCAGATTTGGTGGGTCACAGCGCTGAGCCCGAAATCCAAAACCTTCAAATTCATGTTCTTGTCAACCAATAAACTCTCGGGTTTCAAATCGCGATGGAAGATCTCACGAGAGTGGCAACGTCCGACAGCGGAGATGGGCTGCTGAAAGTACTTCTGGCTGAAATTCTCCGAGAACCGCCCCTTCAACACCTTAGCAAAAAAAAAAAAAAACTACCGCCCTTGACGAACTCCATGACGAAGTAGATCTTAGTCTTGGAGGCGAGGACCTCATAGAGCTGGACAGAGTCGGGGTGGCAGAGGCAGCGCATGATGATGATCTCGCGCTTGATCTTTGGACATGAGGTTAGGGGTCAAGAAAAAATTGGGCGAGGTCGAGAATGAAGTGGGTTGAGGCCGAGAAGAATTTTACTTGGCAGCTCGGCCCGCTTATATATACTCATTCTCGGCAAGATTTGGCCGAGAATGATTTTACTTGGCAACCCGGCTTGCTTATATATACTCTTTCTCGGCAAGATTAGAAATATAATTTTAACTGCCGATTATTTCTCAGTGTATGTTGCCCCCTTATTTTCTTATGCATCAACTTAATTAGCCAGATGATTAAGAAAATAATTTATTCCTTTTCTTAATAAAAGAAAACGAAAGTGGCCAAACTAATAAAGAGGAGGAGGCCAACAATGCTTTATTCCAAGCTGAGATCTTAGGCCGAATAAAGAATTTTCTCCAAATATTTTTAACTTGATGAAAGATTTTTTATCATTGGCTTCCGAATGTGTCGAACAATTATTATGCCCCCCAGGCATATTAATTTCACCAATTTCGGCTTTTAACTTGAACAACTTAGCCGAACGGGATTTCTCCATATCGATTGTCTTGGTTTCGACGTCTAAGACCATGTCTTGGCCATGTTCGTCATTGGAGCACTCCTCTAACGAATCATTTTCTGAGTCAATTTTTGGCTCAGAAACTTGAACTTTTTCTTCTAGGCCTACCACACTTTCAGTCTCAACCGAAACAACAGGTGGCCTAGGTTCTTCTTCGGCCTTCTCGACAATCTTCTTAGGCCGAATGTTGACTGTGGCCGGAGCGAAAAATTGCCCCCCAGTCTTTTGATCCAACCATTCTTCAAATGGAATTGATTTGAACATAGGATAAAAACGCGTTTTCTTATCGAGCCACTCATAAAATCGAGCTCTATCTGCATTTAACCATTGATCTTGTAAACTGTGATGAACCTTCACCTTTATCATTTGAGAGAAATATTTTCGCCTTTCTTCATATGCTTCAAGGATCTATTCCGCATCAAGTAGTAATGCATCCAATCGGCTGAATCGGATTGACATCTTGAAATATCATGTGAACTTCATAGTTTTAGCACTGGGTCCCACTGGGCGTGCCAAAATGTTGACCCTAAAAAACTACCAAGCCTACGTGGCGCGCAGGTCGAGTAATTAATAAGCTAACTACATTTTTCAGTTGTGTGCGGGGCGGGCCAACTTGTCGGCCGAGTTCAGCCGAGGAGTAAAATATGTTGATGTCGCGTTGAGCGCGCTGTTGACTTCTTGATCTTGTGACTGCGGCCGAGGAAGGAACACGTCTCGACTTTTGGGTTCTAGAGCCTGAAGACAAGGCTGCTAATTTGTGAAGTTCAATATCAAATTTGACTTTCAATGTGCCGAATGTAGTAACCTAATAACACCTCACTTCGCCGAGAAGGCTAATGAGATGACCTTTGCCAATAAGGATTCGAAAATCCTTCTCGACCGAGACTTGGATAGATAACCAGTCGGCCTCAACGCAGTGCTGTTTATCCAAACTGAAGGTGCTCTGCGGTCGACTGATTCTACAACAACCGTGCTATTTATCCAAACTGAAGATGTCGCCAGTTGCCTTCACAGTGCTGTTTATCCAAACTGAAGGTGTGTTGGCGAGAAATGGGGTAAGAATAGAGTTCTCAAGGTTGCTGAGAAGTTTCGCATAGAGCGAGGGTTTACGCAGGGTAGATTTGTGTGTTGAGTTCAAGGAGGCCTCTCTGTTACAGCGCACCTTGTATTTATGGTATTCATATTTTCTTCTTGGCAAGGTCTGATAATATTGTAGAGTCCTACTGCAGCTCAAACTCGTGGAGCAAAAATTGATCTGTGTTAGAGGCCTATCCTTCATATTGCTATCCATGGCTTTTCAAACAAAGCAAAAACATATCTAGGCTTCTAGGCTTATCACATCATAATCAAAACTCTCATCAATGCCTTGCTTTATCCCATTAAGACTCCCAATGCAACTATAAAGCTTTCTTTTTCCATGACATCTGTTCATGTGCAACCACACATGCAATGTGAATTGCAATATGTCACTGTAATCCAACTCTTGCACGGCATTAGTCAAACACCTATTCAATCTCGTCCATATCCCCTTGTTCTCTTATTTGACAAACATTTAATTTCGATGAAAAATGCTGTTTAACCAGATAGAAACGTTAACGAATATTCCTTTTGGATGGCACTCTTCATCATCCTTACTACTTCAAAACCATCTGATTAAATACCTTGCCGCAGGAGTCTCGAAGTTGGAGATATCATTTGCATCCCATTTATCTTTAAACAACCAACTGGATATAGCTACTATTAGGCTTAGATAATCTGATATATATTAAGAGATAATATTATGATTAAAACCACAATATTATTCCTTAATAATAATTGAAAATCATCTCAACCACTTTATCATCCAACGTTCTAGAACTTTACTCATCTAACGGCCTCGATTGCACGGGCCGAAAGTGTAAATTTGGGTCCAAACAGTATGCCATGCCCATGTTGTGTGCATACCCCAAAAATCCTATTTTGGTGCCCAGATTAAGAAAATTGGTCATTTTTGACAATTTCCCTTAAATTTATCTCAACAATATGCCCGAAAACCCAACACTTGGTACCCTGTTTTGCTTTCAAACCCATATTTTTGCACATTTCATTTATTATTATTGGGGTGTGATATCCACACATCTCATTTTACTTCTCACACACCTTTTTTATTTTCGGTCGTTGGATCGGATGAATTGAAGAAGATCAACAGACATAAATTATTAAGGATGTGTGAGAAGTAAAATGGGATGTGTGGACAACACACCCTTATTATTGTTATGCATACCTTTATTTAGAATTCAATTAATTTGTATATTTAAAGCTGCTGCAAATGTCAAAATTCATAAGTAACTCAGTCATGTTCATCAATCTGGTTTATACTTATGGGTTTTTATCACAAATGGTCCCTGACATTGATCAAACACATCATTTTGGTCCATGACATTGAAAATCAATAGAAATGGTCCCTGAGATTGATTAAACATATCACAAATGGTCATTCCGTTAAAAACTCTTTGGGCAATTTTTAAAGCTTCGTAACTCAATTGTTTCTTAACCAAATTTAACCCATAATATATCAAAATTAAGATAGGAAAGTGTAGAACAAGACTATACCATTTGGAAGCCCAATGGTTGCCGGATATGGCCGGAAAATAGCCTCAAATGTGATTGGTCGGCGAAAAAACTGGAAAACTCGCCCGAAACTGGGTAAACTTTAAACGTTCATAACTTCTTCAATAATCAACGAAATCGAGTGATTCAAAAACGAAAATCATACTTCTCGACAAGACGAAGAGAATTGTATCTTTCTTGATGGCTAACTCGCCGTATTTTGGCCTGAAAACGGCTCGAAATTGGCTAACTGGAAAATTGTTATCCAATTTCGAGCCCTTTTTTGGCCAAACCACGGTGAATTAGCAGTCGAAAAAGGTACCATTCTCATTGTCTCATCGAGAAGTATGATTTTCATTTTTGAATCACTCAATTTCGTTGAGTATTGAAGAAGTTATGAACATTTAAAGTTTACCCAGTTTCCGGCGAGTTTTCCAGTTTTTCCGCGGACTAGTCACATTTGAGGCTATTTTCCGGCCATCTCCAGCAGCCATTGGGCTTCCAAGTAGGTATAATCTTGTTCTACACTTTCCTATCTTCATTTTGATATATTATGGGTCGAATTTGGTTAAGAAACAATTGAGTTACAAAGCTTTGAAAATTGCCCAAAGAGTTTTTAACGAAATGACCATTTGTGATGTGTTTGATCAATCTCAGGGACCATTTCTATTGATTTTCAATGTCATGGACCAAGATGTGTTTGATCAATGTCAATGACCATTTGTGATAAAAACCCTATATTTATTCATCTGGTTTATAATGCAAATGAACCTTGTTGGAGGACCTCCAATATACGTTTGTAATGTGAATGAATCTAGGGATATCCATGTGGTTTATAATGAGAATTAACCTGTGTTCGTCATTTGATTATTAAGAACTTTCGTGCTTTTTTTTAATTTACCTATTAAGTAAGTTATTTGATTTTAAGGACCTATAACCTAGGTTGAAGATACTAATAACAAATCTGCAGTTTGTATGATCGGTGACATTAAGTTGAAGGATCCTTTTGAGACCGAGGTCTTCATGATACGTATTTGTAATGCCATTTTTATCAATGAATGAAATATCGTAATCTTCTTCAAAAACTGAAACAAACACATCCCCATAGATCATGCACTCTAATCATTGTGCAGTAAGTTACTAGATTTGGAATTTGTCTTGTGGTGCAAGTCTTGAAGATGTTTTAGGAGTAATAAAATGAGGAAAAATCTTTCAAGATCAAATTAAAGGTGTTGGATTAGATGGTTTATGCTTTTTCCTAACCTTAACTTTCTTGTTTGTAGAAGCAACTGGAAAACCACATTATATTTTGTCTCTTTATGTGTGGTAAATTATTTATTTTTGTGATTGAAGTCACTCTGGATGCACGCTTCCCTCCGCTAATTGCTCACAATTTTGGCTGCCAATCAATCGAGATGACAGTTTGTTAGACACTGTTGCTATTACTACATTACCAAATAATAATCCTCTCTTGTCCCAAGTGAATACCACAAGCAATCAAACAGCTATCAAGGAAAAGCTATATTATTAGGGCAACCTAAACTACGGGGTGTATTCAATTAGGAATTTGAGATATTTTAATGGATTTATAAATCCATAGATTTTTATAGAGTTTAACTGATTTGTAGATATTCTATATAAAATTTTAATTCAATTCCCTTGAAATCTCATGTTGAGATGTGAGATTTGTGGATGCTTAAAATACACTACAAAATCTCTCCAATTCCCTCCAATTCCTCACCTTTTCCAAATTCTTTAAATTCTAATTCTAATTGAATATACCTGGAAAATTATCAACTTCTTTAAAATTCTAATTGAATACACCCGGATTTCTAAGAATTTTAATAAACTATCTTAAAATCCTGGTTGAATACACATTGAATTTCAGAGAATCACTTAAAATTCTGGTTGAATGCCCCTAAATTCATTAAAATAATTAAAATCCCTCAAAATCCAAATTGAATACACCCCATTACGTACTTAGTCAGGATTCTTTAAAAAAATATAATTAAAACCCTCTTATAATATCGTCTCATTCGACTTTGTTCCCGTAATGTAGGAGTTGCTCTAATCGGCCAATCCAACAACCGTCCTAATATTTTTCTCTCAAATTGCGACTTAGAAAAAAGAAGAAGAAGATAATGTATTGAGTCGGCAATTGTGAGAGGAGAGGACAAGATATCATTTGAAAACTACGTAATCCAAATATTGGGGTTTTCTTGGAAGGTAAGGAGATTACCAGAAAATGATAAAATATTTAAATGGCCTGCATTTAAGAGCCTCTCTCCAACAAGCTGCCCAGGCTATTCTTTTTCTTTTCCTTTTCTTTCCTTTTATTTTTTGATATGACGATATATTCATATTAAAAGATAAGAAATAAAATAGTTATAAACTCGTTATTATTGAAATTGGAACTTAAGACCTCTCATATAGATTAACTCCAATCCTAAGCAAAAAGCCAAAACAAATTTAGGCATTCGGCTTTAGGCTTTTGGCCAAAAACAATGTTTCTCTTCCAATGGTATGACCTAAAGTTTGGACCACAAAATTGTTAAATATCAATTTAGCCTAATTTCTTTTTTCTTTAACTTTTTAAAAAATAATATTTGTTTAAATTAAACTTAGCTTAATTTTATGAACATTTTAACCTAAAAATATTTAAAATAATTTGTGTGGATGTATGAACAAGGGGAAAGATATTTATAAAGTTTTGAGGTAAAATTTGAATTAAATATTTTTTTTAAATTATTTTAGCCATTGGATTTTAATTTGGGAATTTGGATGATTTTTCTACCGTTACATTTGATATCATTTATCAGAGTTGTTGTATTATAAGTAAAAGCAAATAAGAGAACAAAAAAAAGTTTGGTAGGACCGGTAGATCAACCAACAATCATTTGATTTTAGCCGTAGGATCTGCAGAGAACCAACTAGCCGTTGGTGGTGGCCAACATGCATGCCTCCAGGCACGTGCCAGTGGTTGTGTGACCGAGTGTGGTCTTCGTCGTGAAATTCCACGTGCAAAGGATTGGAAGCCCAAGGTCAAAAGGCCAAGGCCTAAAATTATTGGCCTAGACCAGGATTGGAGTTGGTCTTATAGGTAAAGATGAATAGCCCATAGCACGAATAGTGGCCCTTTCCTTTATTAAATGTTTTAAAATTGCCTCTCTGTTGTTTTTTTGGGTCGAAAAGCTAAAATGTATTAAACTTAAAACATATTACAAAGACTAACGGCCAAGATAAACAGTGGGAGGCCCAATCCCACACCGACAAAATGCCTAAAACTGAAAACACACAAAATAGTAACAAACCCTAATCCCCATCAGGGAGAAAAAACCTGCCACCGCCGAACTATCGCAGCAACCACCGGAGTGACAACCATGTAGGGATCAAATCGAAAGAGGATCCGCAAAGAGTCAAGCACAACCACAATAACCCAGAAAAGGATAGAAAATCCACAACAAAAATAAAATCTCCAAGCGCCGCAACCGACCTAGTCATCTAGACTGTACCCCCAACCACCAAACTTGCGAGAAGAGAACCCAGTTGACACAACATGGGGGTGGGGAGGGCCAAGGTAACGTGTAAAACACCCTTACTATGACGGAGGTCACAAAACACTTGGCCCAAATTCTCCAACATTAGTGGTGAAGCATGGGGCAGGCTGGTAGAGATTTACATCCCAAATCGAGTCCAATACTCGAAAATTTCATTTTTGGGGATGAGGGTTAGAAGATGGAGGTGTCGGGGATGCAAGGGAAAATGGGGGAAACTGATGCGAGGGAAAAAGGCTGCATAACTGGAATTAGGGTTTGCAAAGGGGGCAAAAAGTTAGGAGGAGAAGAAAAGGGGGCAGTAGAGCAGAAGAGGAGAGACAATGAAGGATGTTTGGAGCAGTGCCGATGCTGGAAGGAAAGAACAATGTTATGAAGCTTGAAGCTGCAGTTGCATATGGAAGGTCAATCTTCATAAAAGCCGAAACCAAAAAAGGCCACTTGTGTATCCACTATATATTTTTCCTTTCTATTTGAATTAGGTTTTCTGGATTCTGAAAAAATTTAGCGCACACAACCAACCTTGATTGAGCTGTGTGCGCCTAACTCTATTTCCATCCTCACTGCTTTACTAATTTTTGTGTCACCATTGAAACGAGATGCTTTTGGTTTGACGAACCTCCTGATTTTAATAATACTAATAACAGCTTTGTAGTAAAGATTCAGCAGACAGAAAACGCTAATTAGAAGCAACTGTCATAAAAACATCTTTAGAAATTTGTCAAAATAAAATATAAAATCGAAAAAAGAAAACACTGTTGATATATGAACCGGAAGAGCAACTCAAGGATGAAATTACACTAAGCTACGACACCTCTCTCAAACCTATGACACTAAATTTGACTAAAACTACAAATTCGACTGCATTCTTACCTCTAAATCTCTTTCATCATAAACCTTCTATCTGCTCAAGGGTAGAGAAGTGAGCATCCACACTTTTCAGAGTTTCTTGATCAATTTCGGTAGTGCTAATCACTTTAGGAAACAAACAATTCCACTCCTTTCGGGGGTCCGGATCATTCTTTGCAGTCTGTTTCTTCGTTATGTCAGCGTCTTCGGATTCTGATCTACTAGTCAACTTGTGTTCACTGAAGAGCTGAGATTTCAACTCCAAGCACGCCTTCAGATCCTCCTCGTTTCGGGCTTTGTTCAGCTTATCAATGAGATCACCTAAAGCAGAAGCCCTTTCAGCCCACCAGGTTTCTTCTTTTTGGGGCCCCTTATCCAATCCATTTGGTCCACTTGATTTCTTGCCCCCGTCATCAAACTCGCGTTTCTGAAGCTTCTTTAGTCCCTCATCAACAACTTGCTGCATCCTCTTTCGGAAGTTATTGCTTCTCATTGGATTTGATCTCAACTTCAACTTCAGTCCTGACAACATGGCTTCAGTTTCATCTTCCGTAGTACTAGTAGTAGTATCATGGTTTGATATGGATGATCCATCCCCGATTGACTCCTCTGTAATAGATTTCACAGAAAACACTTCCTCTAATAGGCTGACGTTCTGCATGTATCGAGCGAAAGCTTCATTTTCCACTTCAATGTTTCTTTCCTTGTATTCCTTTAACTTGCAAAATCTCCATTCATTAATAGCCACAGCATCCTGAAATTAATATTTTATAGTTAGAACAGGTCATTCTCACTGTACAAGAACAAATAGATAGTACCAAGGACATGCACCTTTCTGGTCAAAGGCTTCTTAGAACGAAGCGGAATATGCAGATTATTGAATTGAGCAAAATTGTTCGAAAGTTGCCGGAATGATGCAACTCTATGGGAATTCCTGAAATACAGCCAACAATTTAAGAAAATTTACACCCAGAACGAAAACAGTTCTCGCTTTGAAGACCTTTACTGAATGAAGTTCCCATGGCAGCCAAGGCAAACAAGAAAAAATATAAAGGATTGAAACATGGGAAGCTTAGAAAACCAACTGTTAAGTTTAGGGAATAAAACCATCAAAGTTATGACTATAGAACAAGCTAGAAACCAGTGCAAATCTTGAGCCAATTGCCTTCCATAGGAAGATTCAACTCGATTAAAATCAGCAATTTTGACAAATCCATTCTCAAGTTAGGTCATAGTGAATTAGACAATAAACTTGGCTTTGCTGCCAACAATTTAAACTTTGAAAAATATGACAAATTACTATATAAATGGTAGAAGAGCAATGGAGTTTTGTAGGAAAACAATTTAACAACAGGAATCTTAGAGACAGTGCAAGTGTAGACAAGAATTATAAGATATAACCAGATGTTAAATGAGCTGCTGATGTTTCGAACTCACCCTGATGGTGATGCCTCGGTTGACTGATGGTCAAATAGAGGAGAGTTTGAGGTTGGTGCCTTGTCTGGAAAAGTTGCATTTGTTTTCAAAACTGCAGAGATAATACATATATATTAAGGAGAAGCCAGAAACAAACATGAAAGGATGAAAAATCCAAACAGAATTTTTTTTAAAAGACCAAAAAAATCTCCTTAAACAAGAGCTTTGGATCACCCACCCTAACCGCTAGGCCTATCCGTAGAAACCAAAACCATAAAATGATGCTCAATGCAGATCTCTTGAAATATTTGAGAATGAAAAAAACTTGGTTTGAACGCTTGGTTAATAGTTATATCTTTAAAACAATAATAAAAGAAGGACAAAACTCATGAACGATCTTTTTATCAGAAACAAAAAGGAACAATGATCGACAAGCAGTCCATCAGGATCAAGCACCTAAAATACAATTGAAAAGCAAACTCAACTATAAACCAACGAAAACAGTCCCACTTAATCTAAAATGGCAGACCACTCCAAATGGATAGGTGAGAATTCCCAAACCCAAACATGAACCAACCTGTTGATGAAATTGAGGTTCCACCATAAAACCAATTGGCAATATGGGGAGTAGCCCAAGATCATATAAGCACATAGCAAACCTTGTCCCTCACCGATGTGGGACAACTCTCAACACCTGTCATAAGTAACACATAACCCAAGAAATCATTCAAAGACATGCCAAAATCAAGTCAACATCCTACCCTTATCAAGACACCATTGCTGTCTCCTGTGTCATGTAAGTGAGCACTTGGTTCTGACACGCACAAGTTAATAGGCATGTCACCTGGGTAAGCAACTATGATCAAAATTTCACATAACCATCTTGTCCACTGACGGCACGGAATGCCACTTCATGCCTCTAAGCATAAATAGTTACCCGCGAAACCTATACCAGTATCACATTTAACCAGATGCCCTGCTATCTTTAATTTGTGCAATATGTCAAATATGGATATTCATCCAACACACCCATATATCTTAGGGCTAGGAATGTAGTGTTTCCGAGACTATTCATGATGCTTCCAGCAGCTCAAAGACACTAAGCTGCCGTCGTTATTCCTTTGACTCCACTTTGAGATTCCAAAATTGCCACATATAGCTTACTCAGTCCTCTGCATAAGTGATGTCATGGGTGGTGGAACATGCATGCATCCGTACAAGAACCTTAAAGGTATCCGCCCCTTCTCCATTTAGGAAAAAGGGACGTTTAGTGGAATCGGCACTTTAGGAAAAAAAAATATATATATATATATCTACAGAGGAAACTACCAATTTTCCCTCATTGCTGCTCATCAGAGTAGTTGCTCAAAGCCATCAGCTATCACCATGCATAAAGCCGAAAGCCATGGCTACATAAGATACCTAGAATTTCTCAGACGCCTCAATAAACTGCAGTTGTTATCGTCACTCTTTTCCACATGAAATTTATACTCTTTTAAGTGGCAATGTTGGAAACCATACAAACAAAAGCAAGCAATACAAGATTTTGTCACGAAGCTTGAAATGACAACTGTAGAAGATAAAGCTTTGAAATGCGAATTGTAAAAAAAGCATCACCAAAATGAATTTTCCATTAGTTGACATCTAAACTTCACAAAATGCACAAGCACAACCAACCCTCCACAAAAGAAAAGAAAACTGAATATAATTATTGTCTTCAAAATAGCCACATACTTCAAGGATGTTTTGATAAAGTACAGACTTGAACAGACATACCATGAATATGACATGGATTTTGAGCTTTTGAGCAGCAACTCTTGCATGACTCGTATGGACACCTGCACATTCGAAGCAGCTCAATAACATGAAACAGAAAGAAACATAACATATTTTCAACATAATAGAGACTAATTGCATTTGGTAAAAACATACTAATAACATAGCACATCTTGTATGAAGAAAAAGAAAATTCCTCCACCTTTGTCTAGAATATCAAGAAAGTCAGCGCATTAAGGCTTATCTCCTATTGGGCTGGAAGGGGAAGGACCAATAATTGAAATTAACATGGAAAACTATATTTGGATGTGCCTTAGTGAGATCTGTGAACAAAACCGTCAAACAGTAATTTCACTCTTTCTTTGTTTAGATGGTAACAAAAATGGATTATCCTAAGTTCCAAAACTGCACGTTTAGGGTCAAATGGTACTTGAATGGAGTTAAGGAGTGGCTGAAAACCAGAAATTTGAAACTGAAAATGAAGAAGAATGTCAACTTTAAAGTCTCATTAATGCCATTGTAGGAATCTCACCACAAACTTCAAAACTTCCAAGAATGTTAATTAATGAGTAGTTGAGTATATCCAAGGTCTAAAATATCCATAATATCCCGATATTTCCATCGAAATTTCCGTGTTTTTGGACTACCGATATTTCCGATGTCATCGATATTTCCATCGAAATTTCCGTATTTTTTTAATTTCTATATTTAAAAAAACACCAAGGGGATTCGAACCCCTCCCATTTTACTCCTTCAACACATTGACCTCCATATCACTTATATTTTTGTGAAAATATGCTAAAATATTTATATATTTTCTACACTCACAATGTTTGCCAGCTCGCTATATAATCAACTTAAATCAGTTAAATCCATCATGCAATGCATTTCCTTCAAATTTTTTATGATAAACTAATAGATAATTGACTAAATAAACATCATGCAAAGTTTCAATAAAAATTTCCAAGTTTTTCTTGTAATTTCAGTGGTTTTTATTCAATTTTTATCGATATCGATAATATCCCAATATTTCCATCGAAATTTCCGTGTTTTTAGACTACCGATATTTCCGATATCATCGATATTTTAGACCTTGAGTATATCACATAAAGGCTTGCACATCAATGTAAAATCCTAATACACTAAGGAGAAGCTAGACCAATAATTTACCAAGGAAAGAATACTTACTAATGTTACCTAGGTAGTGGGTCTTGTCGAAACGTGGAACGAGATTACTTAAGGGGTATACTAGCTTCTTTGGTACAGAGTCAGTTAGGGGTATATGGTATACCTGGTTGGTATATTACATCAACTTTATGTCTTATATTTATATGGTCCGTTATTGGGTTAAATTGTTAGTTGCTAGGAGGGAGGGGGATCGCAGGGGGTCGAACCCACACTAGAGTGCATAGGCATGATTGCTTTCCACCACTACGGTAAACGCCATCTGCAAGGTTATCTGGCTTTTAATTGGTGATTTAAATATGTTTCTATAATTGTAGAATGTTAATTGGGATGGAATGTCGGTTAGTGGGAATCAATTAATGATAGTATAAGAACATGTGGAGGCCTATTCATATTTTCTGGCAGCCAGAATCACATCCAACTTTTAACTCAATTCCTACTTTGTCGTGGCAGCTGTTTAAACACTTCACCTTCATCTTTTCCTCTTCTCTGCAGCAGTCATCACCCACCATGGAGAGCAACTTTTTCCTTCCATATTTCCTCCCTCTCTTTCTCGAGTTCTCCTAATTTCTTTTTACTTTTCTTCAAAACTCTTAGTTTTAGTCTATATCACATAGGAGATGGAACTAAGTTCGAAATACATCTATAAAAGATCGGGGTAGCCCATTTCTCCAATCTGTTTAGGGAATGCATTATGGTAAAAAAAAAAACCTAATCTTGTCCAAAAATAACTACTGTACTCACTGAATACATTCAAATATTAACAACAAGTTCCTAATCATTGGTCACGGCATAACTTAATTAATACAAAAGCATACAGCACCGGCTATATCAAATTCCTATATTATAGTTTCACGCCAAATTCTAAAACTGATTCAGAGGCATTCTATCTTGAATTTTATACCATCTGAACAGCCAGAGGAGTCATTTTGACACCGAACGGCTTCACCAATGTAAAGCCCCCACTCACTGGAATCACATCATAATTTTACCAGAAAATACCATCAAATCGAGGCAGAGAAACAGAATTACAACAAGTCCACCAAGATCTCGTCATCCAGTTTCTACTATCTACCATTGGGCATAGTTAAATCCATGCATTTCACGGCAAATTACTTGCTTTTAAGACCATAAACAACATCAATTTTTAGCCCAAGGAAATCAATTCCCTCAAATTAATTACCAAAACCGCAAACAACAAACAAGGCAATTCTTGATTAAAAAACAAAAATCACATAATCCTCTTAGGTCTCCCAAACCTAATTGTCAGAACGCAAATTAATACAACCGGAAAGGCAAATTAAACAAGGAATTCAATTTCCCTCAAATGAATTACCTGGAGCGCGCGACATTGCCGCACTGCTTACACTTAGGCTTGTTAAGGCCGCGAAGGGTCTTGGGCGGCGTGCCGGTACGGTGCACCGGATGTAAGGGTGCGACTGTAGGCGCGTCGGCGGCGGCGGTGGTGGTTGGGCGAGTGGCGCCGGAGCTGGAGTTGCTTAGGGCAGGCGAGGACGAAGGAGCAGCTGCCATAAGAGCGCGAAATCGGGTTTTGTATTTTAATTGGTTTTATAAATTTTTTGAACCGAATTGTGTTTTTATGAATTAAAAGAGAAAGAGCGAGAGAGATTTCGAAGAGTGACTTGTTGGCATTTTATTTTCTTTTGGGATTTTTGTTTTTCAAAAAAAAAAGATTTAAGTTAAAAAAACAAAAAAAAAAACAAGAAGAAGAGGGTTTTGCTTTTGGTTTCACGCAGCGGAGCGGAGAGAGGCGCGGCGGAATTGTGTTACTGTTTGGTACGGGGTATCGGCGCCGCGGTACTAAAATGGAGTCTTAATGGGCCGGATGTCTTAATGGGCCAGTTGATCCAATTTCTTTTTTTTTTCTATTTTTTGGTCGGGCTATTCTTTTTTCTATTTGTTAAGAAGTACTTAGATTTCTAACAAAAATTTAAACATGTTTCTTATGAAAATACTTTTAATATGAGCGTTTAAATATCGTTGCACCAAAAAAAAAAAAAAAACAAAGTGTATGTTATTAGAAGTGTTTCCAACATAAGTAATCCCAAGCAAATCCAAATCGATCTGAACTTGGATATTTATATCTTGAACCATTCCCTATTTATATAGTGTGAATCTGGGGACCTGAGAGATGATGCAAGTGTGGTGTTGATAGTTATAGCTCGGTTACTAGTCCGTAATCAAGAAGAAAGGAATTGAATTGAGGAGTTGGAATATGGTGGAATCATAATCAAATTCTTGTTGAAATTATTTACTAAAATTTCAAGAATCGGAGTAGAAATAATACTAAGCTATATGTAACATCCCACATCGTCCAGGGGAGTGATTCTTAAATGTATATTCTCATCCCTACCTAGCACGAGGCCTTTTGGGAGCTCACTGGCTTCGAGTTCCGTAGGAACTCCGAAGTTAAGCAAGAAGGGGGCCAGAGCACTCCCAGGATGGGTGACCCACTGGGAAGTTGCTCATGAGTTCCCAGAAACAAAACCGTGAGGGAATGGTAAGCTCAAAGCGGACAAGAGTTCCCAGAAACAAAACCGTGAGGGAATGGTAAGCCCAAAGCGAACAATATCGTGCTACAGTGGTGGAGCGGGCCCGGGAAGTGATCCGCCCCGGGCCGGGATGTGACATATATAAGTTGTTTACCAATTCATATAAATCGAAATGAAAATTAATGTGATTACTAAATGCCCTTATTCTAATTATCTATTTTTTTGTTATTTTTTTTTTTGTAAAACTTTATTTTATTTTAATTAACTTTGTGAAAAAAAGTTTAATTCTTTTTTTTTTAAGCTGAGAGAACATAATTTAGTGTTGGGTAATGTGAAGGTAATATTTAAATTTAGAAATAAATAAAGGTATAACGGGGAAGGAAAATCCGTTTAGATTCTCCAATAATCCGGAACTCAATTCCTATCAAATTGTAGGGAATCCAATACCTCCAAATTTTGGAGTTGGATTCCAAAATTTGCATCGAATTTGCATGGATCCCACCAAATTTGCTTCAATCTTCACCTATTGTAAATAGTAACTGACATTGTTGTTACTATTTACAATTTATTTTAATGGATAATTCAAATTATTTAGTATTATTGAACGCATGAGATTAATTTAGATAGGTGACTATGATGCCATGTGTCCATATCTATCAAAAATCTTGTTTAGATTTACAAGTAACCGTTGGAATTTTTTTTTTATTTGATTTTTTTTCTGATATTTTCTAGATTTAAAAAAAAATTGTATTACAGACTTACGAGAATTCGAACAAAGTGAGAATTTGAAACGGACGTCCGAGATGTGGCCACATGGCTAGTGACCGTTGAAGTAGCCCTTGGAAGCCAAGCCAACCGTTGTGGCGAGCCCCAAGCATCAGTTTCTGTCGCAGCACTCTCTTATGCGAGCATGTGTGGCGCAATCGCCAAGCGCAAAAAAGAAAAATAAAGGTGACCCACTAACATCTGCGCCAGAAATTTAGGCTTGGACTCATAATCGACATGGTGTCAGCCATAACTGTTAAGCTTTGGTGACCCAAAAATAAGTGAAAGTATGTTTTCGGTCGAATTTAACTCTAATCACGTGAATTTAACATAGCGAATCTAATCACGTCAATTTAACATGGCTGGAAATCCTCCAAGGCCGAGTTGTTTCCGACAACAAACATGACGTATGCTACAATTACATTATCGTTGCACAGCAAGGGAATGCAAAATTGCAAAGGGTAATGCTAAGAAGACTAAATTTGCAAACTAAATGATATGTCACCAATAAGAATAAGCATGTTTATCAATGTGTAACTAATAAACCAATCATCAACTTCTATGTCTTTTAATTTTTAAAACTTTATTCATAAATTTAATATCCCTAGCATTACTCAATTGCAAAGGTTGAATATTGGAGTTTGATTTGAGTGTAGGGATGGGCATCAGATCACCATTGAAAATTGAAATTGAAATGTCAATTAGTTGAATAGTATGCTTTGACTTTCCTTTTAAGTTGTCTGTGGGTTACAAACCATTACAAAATGTAAAATGCATTTGTTTAGGGTTTAGGGTTTGACTTCGTAGAATATGATCCTTTAAATTTATTCAGGAAAAGGTTGAGAATACCACATTTATTAATTATATTAGTGTATCATAGGATGTGATAAGTAATGTGTACAACAACAGCAAAATTTATACCACTAAGTGAGATTAGCGGTATGAATCCTAAAACGTCATTGCACTCGGTTTTGAGCCAAGTTTATAAGTGATGCATACATGTCGCTAATTAATAAGTTTATCTCATTAAATGTTGATTGTATGTATGATTTGCCACATTAAGTTATACACAAATGTAGTCCAAAAATGTTGTATTGTTAGCACTAGCATTACTCGTTAGAATTGTTAGATATTCAGAGAGACAGATCACCGGTGTATTCCTAACCATACAAATATTGTCCTAACCTAATCACAGATTACTAGGTGTAGAGTTTTATGACAAAAAGTATCAATGTTATTAAGAATGGAAACATACATTTATATATATTGTATTTTATTTTCTCAATTCCCTTATGTAGGACTTTTATTCAACACCGTTTGCTCACTTGGACCACCACATAATACACACAGTGGGCCACACTTGCAACTGAACTCATATCAGACATTAAGCACAGAAGCATAATGTTACATTAAACTCAGTAACTCAGACATGAGAATGGACACTCACTACTAATCATATTGATATTATCCCAACTTAACCACATATTACTAGATATTGAGTTTTATCATAAAAGACCTTAATATTATTAGGGGCGGAACCATACATTGTACTTTATTTTTTTTAAATTTTAATGTGAGGTTTTATATTTAACAAATGTGACATATTATGATATTAATCGTATCACACAGTATGGTTTACTGCAATAATATAATTGAGCAAATGTGATAAATATTCCAGCATTATTTTGATTACAAAAGCTAAAACAAGGAATTTTCCAAAAAAAAAAAAAAGCTAAAATAAGGAAGCTGGTAATCATTTATTAATTGAAGAAATTTTGATTCAACACGCAATGAAATCAAACCAACCACAAATGAATAATTTTTTATTAATTATGAAATTTTTATTCAACACGTTGTTGATTTAGTTGGTCCGCCAAGGATTAATTTGGGAACGTCCCATTCCCGATAATTAGGACCGTCGGATGTCGGGTCACCGGATAAGCATTGGACAGAGCGGGACCCACGATGTCAGCTGCCAGCTCGTGGGTGTATCGTCAACACCACGATGTCAGTAGCTGCGTCATCATTGGACAGAGCGGGACCCACCGTAGCTTAAGAAAAGTAAAGTAGGATGGATGTGTATTTGGAGGAGGAGACTGCACCAATCAATCAATCCGAACCCTTGAAATTTGATTCAACGGTTATAAACATGGAATCTCTTTAAAAGTTATAATAATTTTAGCCGTTGAATTAAATTGCAAAGACTCGGATTAGGTGATTAGGTGAATTTGATGGAAATGATCCATTTCCAAGTTGAAGGCCATACAAACTGGATGACATTGATCAATGATCAGCACGGCCGGGTACTATGTGCATGAAATCGATTTACCGTCGAGTAATGTTTCGGTTCAAAAAAATACAATATTTGCGTTAAGAAACTAACACATATTATTATTTATATAGATGGGCTAATATATAGCCTCCTCCGTGGTTGGGAAAGAGATCCTCTTCAAATCTCTCTCTTCAAAGCCAATGAATCAAATGATCTAGACTTTTAAATTTTGATTTAACGGTTAAAAATAGAGAAGTTAATAAAAACTTTTAAAAGCTATAATAATTTTAACCATTAGATCAAATTTTTAAAAACCCAAATCACTTAATCTGTGGGCTTTTGGAGGAAGAGATTCGAAGATGATCTTTTTTCCTATGGTTGAGACGAGAATCCGCTATTAATTATTTATTAATTTTTTTTTTTTCAGGCCTAAAATTGTGTCTAGAACTTTTATACGTCATCCATGATTGGTGTATGTTCAAAAGCCTTAGATGGTAGAAATCCACTACACAACAGTGTAGAGAAGATGAATCAAACGATTCACGTGGTTGATGGTGAAAGCTGCCAGCCAGTCAGTCTTTGCTTATAAAAAAAAAAAAGGACAACCCAAAAAGAAGGAATTTTATAAGTAACTTTAACGAAACGCTCCTCATATTGTTCATTTTAACTAAAAATTATATTTTTACATTAAAAAGTTAATCTTGATAGTATTCACTTTACTTTTTATTTTGTCATTATTGTTAAAACTCAAAGTTTTCAAACTATTTTCATTAGTTTTTCAAATTTTATAAAAGGACGGAAAATTGGAGATGTCAATGCATGCTTGGTTATCCATCCAGTCAACATATATTGTCCTCATTTGTGCCCCTCAAATAGGGATGGGCATCAAATCGCCATTCAAAATTGACATTGTCAATTAGTTCACTAGTGTGCTTTGATTTTTCTTTTAAGTTGTTTGTGCGGTTTCAATCAGCCTTATATGCTTCTTAAACATGAATCTTAACGATATTGCAAAACCAAGAATTCGAAAGGCAAAATTAATGCGAACAAATATCGCACAAACAACTTAAAAACTCATATCTCTAATGTCTATCGTAATATGTGTCAAACTCACACAACTTAGAATAATCAAATAATTCCTTAAACCTAAATCTTGATTACCACCACAAACCAAAGCCGTAATGCCATTTAAATCATCACATTTGAACAAAGAAGAACGTGCAGGACAATGAGTAGATTGAAAAAAAAAATTCCAACAATCCGACTTTGCGTAATAACGAGTAAGAGTCATGATTTGATATGTGCTAATCTGACCAAAGTCCTTAAAAAAAATAAAAAAAAAGATATTTTCGAGGGAATGCTCAGGAAACTCTCAAAGGTAGGATTTTTCATGGACTCTTTGTCTTTAACGTCAAATCCCGATCCAACATTATAAAATATTATGCTAAAAACATGAGGTGTCAGAAAGTCTATGGAGAATCCAACTTTTGAAGGGGTCTCATTAGCATTTCTCTCCTAGAGAATGATTGGAATGAACTAGGGGTGGGTTTGGTTTCATTTGATTCGATTTTTTTGCCAAAATCGAAACCAAACCGAAATTTTGGTTCGGTTCGGTTTCGATTTTTTTTTATTTTATAAAACTTGATTTTTTTTTAATGTCAAATTCAGAAAAGAGGCTTATATTGGTAGACTACTAATAAGAAAATGGGGAAAGTGGAAAGTGGGAATGTAGTTATACATATACAAAGATCATATAAACTAATCTTATTCTATCAACAACCCCAATTGCAAAGAAAAATGATTACCGTATATATTCAAAAAGCAAACAGATAGAGAAGTTCTTCCAAGTTCCAAAGCCTTCCAAAACTTTCATCTATAACCAATAAAATATCGTCCATAGTTGAACCAAGTATGCTCCTTGATAAAGCCATAGGCTTAGTTTCAACTTGGCAACAAAGTTTCACAAAAGAAACATCATAGGCATACATTCATAAAGTGTAAAGGGTTTCGGTTCGGTTTTCGAACCTCTAAAACGGAAACAGAACTAATAATGTTCGGTTCGATTCGATTTTTTCTTTTTTGGTTTGATTTTTTTTTCAGTTTCGGTTCAATGTTCGGTCCGGTTTTTTTCTTTGGTTTTTTTTGAACCCACCCCTAGAATGAACCTAAGGCCTTATACTATGTTTGAATGAAAGAAATAAACTTGGAATTAGGACAAGTCAGATTATAAATTAACATGCATCAATTCCCTTATTTAGATTCATAAACATAGAAATTTAGAATTTCCGTGTTAAAAAAATAACTTGGAATTTTGAACATCTAATTCCCAAGTTTAACCTCCATGTAATCATTTTCAAATTTCTATGCAAGTTAAGAAAAAAAAAAACTAAACCATGAGCGGCCACAATTGTCACCCTCATTACCGCCAACACCACTCACTATCATTACCACCATCACCACCCACCACTTACCACCATCACCACCTCAACCATAATCATGGCCACCACCACCAGATATCATTGTTGCCACCACTGTTGCCGCCATTATCATCATTGTCACCGCCACCACCCACTATCATCACCACATCACCACATCACCACCACCTTTACTAGCACATATCCTAACTACAATATGTCATTTATATATTAATGAGTTTATACACACATTAAATTCCAAAATTTGAAATTTATTGTTCTTTTAGGTTAGCCAAATAATAAAATTCACAAATTATAAAAAATAAAATTCCGTCATTTTAGTTTTTGTTAGTTTAGATTTTTTTGATAATCTTAAATTTACTCATCCAAATACAGTGTTAAGAAACATGTGTAAATACTCATGCGGTGTGATGTGATGGAGTTTAGTTATTTTTATTTTGTTATTAATGGGGCAATTTGATATTGTGACTTCTGGTCAAAATTTAAACGAATGGACTAAAAGCTAGATAGTGATTGTAACAGCCCGTCCAGGAAAATTATTCTCGAAGGTGTGAAAAGACAAAAATGCCCTTGGACGTTAATTAAGGTATGTGTGTGACATCCCACATCGCCCAGGGGAGTGATCCTTAAATGTATATTCTCATCCCTACCTAGCACGAGGCCTTTTGGGAGCTCACTGGCTTCGGGTTCCGTAGGAACTCCGAAGTTAAACGAGAAGGGGGCTAGAGCACTCCCATGATGGGTGACCCACTGGGAAGTTGCTCGTGAGTTCCCAGAAACAAAACCGTGAGGGTGTGGTCGTGGCCCAAAGCGGACAATATCGTGCTACGGTGGTGGAGCGGGCCTGGGAAGTGGTCTGCCCCGGGCCGGGATGTGTCAGTTTGGTATCAGAGCCAATCCCTGGCCGGAAGTGTGCCGACGAGGACGTCGGGCCCTTAAGGGGGGTGGATTGTGACATCCCACATCGCCCAGGGGAGTGATCCTTAAATGTATATTCTTATCCCTACCTAGCACAAGGCCTTTTGGGAGCTCACTGGCTTCGGGTTCCGTAGGAACTCCGAAGTTAAGCAAGAATGGGGCTAGAGCACTCCCATGATGGGTGACCCACTGGGAAGTTGCTCGTGAGTTTCCAGAAACAAAACCGTAAGGGCATGGTCGGGGCCCAAAGCGGACAATATCGTGCTACGGTGGTGAAGCAGGCCTGGGAAGTGGTTCGCCCCGGGCCAGAATGTGACAATGTGTGTGTTTAAGTTTGGGGGTGTTTGGTTGGTTGTATTTGGACCACACACGCACATTCACACACATTTTTTCTCTCTCTCACTCCCGTACTCTCTCTCTCTCAGACTATCTCTCTCTCCTCATTTTTTGTATGGACACACCTAGGAACCATATCAAATCTTGCAGATCGAGACTCAGGTAAGTTTATTCTTGTTCCTTGTGATCTCAGGAAGCTATTAGTACAAGTTTTAGAACCTGGAACCTTCGAAAACTCTGTGAATCCTAACCTCCGATTTGTGCACTATTCATGCACACGTGAAATGTTGTTTTTCAGGGGATTTTAAGCTCATTGGGAGCTTAAGGAGGTCCTTACGAAGCTCGGAGTGCTTCGTTGGAAGATTTTGGACGACGAAATCGCAAGATCGGAGAGTTTCATTTTGATCGGAATTATAGAGGCTTTTTCCGGCGAATCCCCGGCGAGTTGAGGGTCAAGTCAAGTACGGTTGTGTTCATCTTTGTGAGATCTTCATTTTGGTATAAAGTAGAAAATGGTGCAAAAATGAAGAAGAAACCATAGTTGGAAGTTTTTCCAGAAACCGGCGAACAGTCGTTGGTGACCGGCGACTCGCCGGAGAAGACAGAGAATATTCCGTCAATTTTGACGGAATATGCTAACGCCGTCAGTTAGTTTGGACGGATTCCGTTGGGTTTTAACGGAATATTCCTGACGGCGTTAACTGACGCCGTTAGTGTGCAGATCATGTGGCCGCGTGTGGAGGCGCGTCTGGTCGTGCCTTGGCCGGCTCATGGCAGCGCGTGGATGGTCGGAAAATTTTTCTAAAAATATAGGGGTGTTCCTGAGATTGTGTAGATTACTGTGGTATATTCATATACCTAAATTGAGCAATGTATGAGACGTTATTTCTAAGATTTTGGTTATGTGCGTTAATTAACGTTATTTCAGTTACTTCTCATATAGGCGAGACCTATTCGAAGGACGAGCGTAGCCAGGCTAGGCACGGGGGTTACGACCCGGCTACTTATCAGTGAGTGGGCTTTTGTTTTCCGTATATACCTATATACTTGCTTTTCCCAGAAAGTGAATTTGAAGAATAGTATGATTTGAAATGCTATGCAAAGTATCTATTTATTTTATTATGCATTAGTGATTACATATAATAATGATGGTGTTGCGGACGCACAAGTAAGTGGCAGGTAAGTTTATATACTAGTTATGATAGAATGAATGAATGATGTGATATGATTGAGATGATTATGAGATATATGATATGATTGAGATGATTATGAGCTATATGATATGATGATATGATGATATTGTTATGAGCTATATACAGCCGAGGGCTGAGTTGATTATCTAGTATTCCATCACATTCACAAAGTTATGATTTGGCATTCAGTTCTGATACTTTGGCATGGCATACATTCATTCATACATACATATTTTCCAGCAGGATTTTGAGAATTATATATATGAGTATATACTTTATTTCTGGGAAATTATAAAGGTTTTACAGCGAGGGGTTATAACTTTTGAAAAAAGAAAAGGTTTTGAAAAGAATTGTTTCTGACCCACTCAACTTTGTTTTTCGCCCCTCCAGGTATTAGGTAGTGTTCGTTGGTGGCACACGAGGAGCTCATCGAACGTTCTGACAGAATTCACTTATGTAGGACCACCTTCGGGTGTTATCTCTATTTAGTACTTTCTGCTTGACTGCACGTAGACCATTTATGCTCTGGTTGTGTAAACCATCTTAATTTTCACACTAGCACACTATCTTTAATTCGGTTGCTGGTTGCATGGTTCTAAATTGTTCGTATCTTTCTAATTAATCTTGTTTTCGCACTGTGCACATGGCTACGTCACTCTCACGTGACGGCCTGCATGCCCCACTTTTGGGTCAGGGTGTGTCAGTTTGGTATCAGAGCATAGGTTTGGCAGTCCTGCATATCTTGTGAATATACTAATTATCTTGGTGTTTCTGTCAGAACTATGCCGCCTCGTAGAGAGCCATGTCGTTCAGATAAACCTAATTTCCCTGATATAACTCAGTTAGGGGAAGCTATATCGAGTGTTCTTCAATCAGTTATTCGGTCGCCTCAGCGGACCCCTCTGGAGTCAGTTCATAATTTGAAAATAACCACTTTTGTGGGGAATGAAGGTCCCGAGGGTTCAAAGAAATGGTTGATGCATATTGAGAAGACTTTTAGGCTGATGCAGAGTCAGGGGAGTCTATCTTCGGACAGTTGGGTCGAGACGACTTCATGGTTTTTGGGTAAGGAACCAGCTTCATGGTGGGGACAGTTGGCTGATGAGTTACCCTAGGAGGAATCTAGAGATTGGGAGGTATTTAAACAGTTATTCTATAAGAGATTCATTCCTCCTGCATACATTGATCGTAAGAAACATGAGTTTACTAGTTCGAGGCAGAAGAAGCTGTCAACCAATGAGTACTACAGGAAATTTACTGATCTATCTCGTTATCATCCGGAAGTTGCTGCTAATCCGGTTGAGATGCTACATCATTTTAAATTGGGTACTAAGAAGAAATAACGTACCATTACGATTGCGATTCCCTGTACCACTTATCATGAGTTTTATGAAGCTTTACTTCAGATTGAGGATTATAAGAATTTACCTAGTGACAGTGAAGAAGAAAAGAAAAATGGGAATCAAAATAAGGATAAGGGTAAAGGTCATTTCTCACAAGGGCCTCGCCAGACTTAGAGCTTTAAGCACAGTGGGACTAGTTCTAGTTCTTCCAGTAGAGGTTTCAGTTCCACAGGTCAGAGAGGAGGTGGTAGATTCTTCAGAGATTTCAGATCCCAGAGGCAGGGGAATTTTGGTAGAGGAAATGCACCCTGGTGCCGTAGGTGCAATAGTCGACATTTCGGGGAGTGTCGAAGAGGTAGCAGTGGATGTTACACTTGTGATCAGGAGGGACATCAAGCTAAGTTTTGTCCTCAAGGCCAGCAGAGGCCTTAACAGCTTCATTTACCACCGCCAGCTTCAGCTCAGCAGTTTTCAGGACAAGGTGGCTATACCCAGACGGGTCGTGGTGGTGCATACCACTATCAGGGGGATTCCGTTCTTTATTATTCGGGACAGTACCAGTACCCCCAGGATCTCTACCAACAGGGCAGCTATGGACAGTACTCAGGAGGATATATGCCTCCACAGCAGTACTCTAGAGGATATATGCCTTAGCAACAGTATTCAGCAGGTGGATCCCAGTGGCATTCTGGAGGACAGTCTCAGCAGGTTGATGCTACTACCAGTGAAGTTGGGTCTTCGAGACAATATAGTCAGTCAGGACAATGGCGTAATCCTTAGGGGCGAGGAGTTCATGCCAGCAGAGGTAGATGAAGGCAGCAGACCTAGGGACGTATCAATAACATTTCGCTGCAGGATGCTCAGAATAATCCAGACTTGATCATGGGTACGTTAAATATTCTTGGTCATTATACTAAAGTATTGATTGACTATGGTGCTACTCATTCGGTAATTTCTCATACGTTTGCTCAATTAACACAACCTCAATCTTCACCTTTTGGGTATGAGTTGGAGTTTGCTATGCCTAGAGGGGAGAAGTGTTATGTAGATTATGTGTATCCAGGTTGTCCCGTAGTAGTGGAGAATGTGGTTATGCCTGCTAACCTTACTCCGCTAGACGTTGTGGATTTTGATGTGATTTTAGGCACAGATTGGTTGCATTACAATCGTGCCCAGATTGATTGTTACGGGAAGTCAGTGACCTTCCATCGTCCTGGATTAACTGAGGTTACATTCTTTGGTAAGCCTAGTGGATTGAGGCATGGTATTATTTCAGCTGTGAGAGCCAAAAAGTTATTAAAGAAAGGTTGTCAAGGGTACTTGGCTCACATGGTACTAAATGATGATGCTCCGGTTAGTGTGGAGAATGTCAAGGTGGTCAGACACTTTTCTGACATTTTCCCTGATGATTTACCTGGATTGCCGCCATACAGAGATGTGGAGTTCGCTATTGATTTGCTTCTAGGTACTGATCCTATTTCTTTAACTCATTATCATATGGCTCATGCAGAGTTAAGAGAATTGAAGATTCAGTTACAGGAATTGGTTGATAAAGGTTTCATTCAGCCTAGTACTTCACCTTGGGGAGCCCTAGTTTTGTTTGTTCGGAAGAAAAACGGTACTTTGAGGCTTTGCATTGATTATAGGCAATTGAATCGGGTAACGATTAAAAACCGTTATCCCTTGCCTTGTATTGACGATCATTTTGATCAACTCAAAGGTGCTTGCGTATTTTCTAAGATTGATCTAAGGTCTGGTTATTATCAGTTGAAGATCAGGAGTGACGATGTTCCTAAAACTGCTTTCAGGACTCGTTATGGTCATTATGAGTTTCTCGTGATGCCATTTGGATTGACGAATGCACCAGCAGTTTTTATGGGTTTGATGAATAAGGTATTTCAGTAGTATTTGGATAGATTCGTCATTGTCTTCATTGATGACATTCTGGTGTATTTTAAGTCGAAAGCAAATCATGTGTGACATCTGACTTTGGTGTTGAAGAAGCTGAGGGAACACCGATTGTATGCTAAGTTCAGTAAGTGCCAATTCTAGTTAGATCAAGTTGCTTTCTTGGGGCATATTGTGTCAGCTCAGGGTATTCAGGTAGTCCCTCAGAAGATAGCAGCTGTGGAGAATTGGGAACAGCCACGAATCGTCACCGAGGTACGGAGTTTCCTTGGTTTAGCAAGATATTATCGACGATTTGTTAAGGATTTCTCATTTATGGCTTTACCATTAACGAGGTTGACCATGAAGGAAGTTAAATTCGAGTAGGATGATAATTGTGAGCAGAGTTTCCAGTAGTTGAAATATTATCTCACTCATGTTCATGTTTTGACTCTTCCTGATAATAGTGGTAATTTTGAGATTTACAGCGATGCTTCTTTGAATGGCTTGGGATGCGTGTTGATGCAGCATGGTAGGGTAATTGCTTATGTTTCGCATCAATTAAAGCCTCACGAGATGAATTACCCTACACATGACTTAGAGTTGGCAGCCATTATTTTCGCTTTGAAGATTTGGAGACACTATATCTCTATGGCGAGAAGTGTAGGATTTTCTCAGATCACAAGAGTCTCCAGTACCTGTTCACACATAAGGATTTGAACCTTTGTCAGCAGAGATGGATTGAGTTGCTAAGTGACTACGATTGCACGATTGAGTATCACCCTGGACGTGCTAATGTAGTGGCTGATGCTTTGAGTAGGAAATAAGGTCGGGTTAATGCTTTGTATGCTTCTCGTGTTCCTCTTCTTGTAGATTTGAGGTCTATTGGAGTGAAATTGGAATTGGAAGAACAAGAAGAAGCTGTGGCAGAGCAAGAAAGAGCCTTACTTGCTAGTTTCCAAGTTAGGCCTATTCTGATTGATCGTATACTTGAGACTCAGATGAATAATGAAGAGATTCAAGAGCTAATTCATTTGAGGAGTCAAGGGAAAAAGAAAGATCTCAGAGTTAGTGATGTGAAAATTAACTTGACACACAAATTAAACCCTATTGATGACAATTGTAGCAATGATGTAAGTAGGGATCGTTCTAGACTGGGGATTAACTAGAGATGCTAATCAACACAAATAAGACTCAAAAACACTAAACTAGACTCTATAGACTCTAAACTAACTTAAAACACTCAAAACAGCAAGAAAAAAATCAGAAAAACTCAATTCTAAACCTAACAAGTGGTTTTGACGAAAATAAAACTTAAAAGACTCAAAAGACTAAAACAAAACAGGTTTTGGCTCTAAAAACAAGTTTAAATGAAAGGGGGATTGTTTTTGATGAAATTAAGACTTAAAACAGAAATTTTGCATAAAAACTTTAGAAAAACGAGTTTGGTGATTTAAAACAGGTGAAAGGCTAGTTAGAGGGTCCTTCTCCACACATGAACATATGCATATAAATTGATTTCCAGTTATTCTTTCAACAAACCATGAATGACAATGCCCCAAATTAATTGTATAGAACTAATTAATTCTCAGATTTCCCTAGACTCATTGAATTGGATGAAAAGCATACGACAACCCAAATCATTCTTTATTAAGCTCCCTAACTATGAAAAGCATGATAGAGACACAAAACAAAGATCATTAAGCTTTGTGAAAATCATAAGCATTGACATGACATTCGTGACTATGAAAAACATGACACTCCTGCCAGGAATTTACTTAACGCGATCGTGACTAGCAACCTCCACTACTTGTGAATATAAGTTCATAACGATTAGGTGAAACTCCCTTATACTCTAGCATCAAATTCATGCATGCAAACTAAGTATGCATCCTTAATCAACACACAAGAACAAGTTCTTAATAAAACAGTTAAGCAAACCACATTCACGATTCATGAAATCATAACTGGAGGAAATCAATTCATATAAAACATATGTCCATGGCTTTGAATTCGCCTCTAACTATAAAGAAATTAGTTCCTCATGTTCGCAATCAAACAAATATAAATAAAATTAAACATTGAACAAAGATAGAAAACACCTAGAAAACGCTCCAGATTTCTTCCTTCCTTGCTTACAAGTTGCGGCACAATGAGGGTATGGCTGAATGGTAGTGTAGAGATGTGTGAATGAGAGATGGTGGTGGTGAATGGTGCAGCAAAAGGGTCTATTTAAAGAGGGAGGTGCGGCACAATGATATAATGTAGGAAAAGGATTACAAAATGTAGTTTGTGTAGGAAAATAAAACACAATCCTAAGGGGAAAATGTTATGTAATCCCAGCAGGAAATAGGACATCTAGAAGGTCAAAAACCCAAGGGATCAAGGACAAGGGTGCGGCACCTTTGTAGGAGAGGATAAGGTTCCTAGAAATTAGGTTTTTATGTCTCCTAAACTGAAATTAAAACCCTTTTACAGCAGGAATTAAGTTAGGAAAAGATTAGGATAGGATAAGATAAGGCATGGTAAGATAAGATAAGATAAGGTTTGGATAAGATAAGGATAGGATCAGGTAGTTTTGGATAATGTTTTGGATAATTCTCCTTCTTTGTAGCTGATTCCTTATCTTCTTTGACTTGGATTTATTTCTTCAACTCTTTTGCACATTCCTAGCCTATCTTGAACTTCAAATTCGTCCATCCATCTTGCTCCATACTTGTGCTATCCATTCCAAGCCCAAAACTGCTCTAAAATGCTCCAAATTGCATCTTTTTGCCAACTTTGCTTCTGGGACCTACAAACACACGAAAATGACTTAAGACACTATAATAAGCAACAAATAACTAAGTAAATGCAACAAAACACACTAACTAAGTCGCACAAATGTGCTCCTATCAGTTAGAGAGTCGGATGACATGCTTATTTAAGAGAATAGAATGTACGTGCTAAATAATGAGGAATTAAAGAAGGCAATTCTTGATGAGGCACATATTTCAGCTTATGCGATGCATCCAGGAGGAACGAAAATGTATCATACCATTAGGCCATTTTATTATTGGCCAGGTATGAAAAGGGAAATTGCTGAGTATGTAAGCAGGTGTGTCGTATGCCAACAGGTTAAAGCCGAAAGAAAGAAGCCGTTTGGGTTGTCATAGCCACTTCCCGTTCCACAGTGGAAATGGGAAAATATCACTATGGATTTTGTGTACAAGCTTCCTCGTACACAAAACGACTACGATGGAATCTGGGTGGTTGTAGATCGACTTACTAAGTCAGCTCACTTCGTTCCTGTGAGGGAAAAGTATTTTTTGAACAAGTTAGCCGAGTTGTTCATCACGAAGATTGTGAAGTACCATGGAGTTCCTGTGAGTATTATTTCAGATCGAGATTCGAGATTTACTTCTAAGTTTTGGATAGCATTCCAGGAAGCTTTGGGTTCGAGATTACTGTACAGCACGGCATATCATCCTCAGATAGACGGACAATCAGATAGGACGATTCAGACCTTGGAGGATATGCTAAGATCTTCGGTGTTGCAGTTTGGCGACCTTTGGCATAAGCGGTTGGATTTGATGGAGTTCGCCTACAACAACAGCTTTCACTCAAGTATTGGTATGGCGCCATTAGAGGCACTATATGGCAAGCCTTGTTGTACACCTTTGTGTTGGTCAGAGGTTGGCGAAAGAGTTTTAGTGGGCCCTGAGTTAGTGGAGGAGGCTACTCAGAACATTTATTTTATTAAGTCTAATATGAAAGCAGCCCAAGATCACCAAAAGAGTTTAGCAGATAGACATGCCACTGATCGAGTGTACAAGGTTGGTGATTGGGTATTTCTGAAGTTATCGCCGTGGCGAGGTGTAGTACAATTCGGGAAGAAAGACAAGCTAAGTCCTAGGTTCATTGGACCTTATCAGATCACCGAGCAAGTTGGTGAAATTACTTATAGGCTTGAGTTGCCGTCAGAACTGTGTAAGGTACATAATGTGTTTCATATTTCGATGCTTCGTCACTATGTCTCAGATCCGTCGCATATGATACCTTATCAACCTTTAGAGATCAGTTCAGATTTGACTTATGATGAGGAGCCGGTGACGATACTTGATTGGAAAGAAAAGGTTCTGAGGAACAAGACAGTGCAATTGGTTAAAGTCTTATAGAGAAATCACTCAGCAAAAGAAGTGACGTAGGAGACCGAGGACATGATGAGAGAGATGTACCCAAGGTTGTTTTATGGTTACTAGTGCTGTTTTGTGGTATGAAATTTCGAGGACGAAATTTTTATAAGGTGGGTAGATTGTAACAGTCTTTTCCAGAAAATTATTCTCGAAGGTGTGAAAAGACAAAAGTGCCCTTGGACGTTAATTAAGGTATGTGTGTGTTTAAGTTTGGGGGTGTTTGGTTGGTTGTATTTGGACCACACACACACATTCACACACATTCTTTCTCTCTCTCTCACTCCCGTACTCTCTCTCTCTCCTTCTTTTTCGTACGGACACACCCAGAAACCATCTCAAACCTTGCAGATCGAGACTCAAGTAAGTTTATTCGTGTTCCTTGTGATATCAGGAAGCTATTAGTACAAGTTTTAGAACCTGGAACCTTCGAAAACTCCGTGAATCCTAACCTCTGATTTGTGCACTGTTCATGCACACGTGGCAGTGTGTGGGTGGTCGGAAATTTTTTCTAAAAATATGGGGATGTTCCTAAGATTGTGTAGATCACTGTGGTATATTCATATACCCAAATTGAGCAATGTATGAGAAGTTATTTCTAAGGTTTTGGTTATGTGCGTTAATTAACGTTATTTCAGTTACTTCTCATATAGGCGAGACATATCCGAAGGACGAGAGTAACCAGGCTAGGCACGAGGGTTACGACCCAGCTACTTATCAGTGAGTGGGCTTTTGTTTTCCGTATATACCTATATACTTGCTTTTCCCAGAAAGTGAATTTGAAGAATAGTATGATTTGAAATGCCATGCAAAGTATCTATTTATTTTATTATGCATTAGTGATTACATATGATAATGATGGTGCTGCGGACGCACAGGTAAGTGGCAGGTAAGTTTATATACTAGTTACGATGAGAATGAATAAATGATGTGATATGATTGAGATGATTATGAGATATATGATATGATTGAGATGATTATGAGCTATATGATCTGATGATATTGTTATGAGCTATATACAGCCGAGGGCTGAGTTGATTATCTAGTATTCCATCACTTTCATAGAGTTATGATTTGGCATTCAGTTATGATACTTTGGCATGACATACATTCATTCATACATACATATTTTCCAGCAGGATTTTGAGAATTATATATATGAGTATATACTTTATTTCTGGGAAATTATACAGGTTTTACGGCTAGGGGTTATAAATTTTGAAAAAAGAAAAGGTTTTGAAAAGAATTGTTTCTGACCCACTCAACTTTGTTTTTCGCCCCTCTAGGTATTAGGTAGTGTTCGTTGGTGGCATACGAGGATCTCATCAAACATTCTGACAGAATTCACTTATGTAGGACCACCTTCGGGTGTTATCTCTATTTAGTACTTTCTGCATGACTGTACGTAGACCATTTATGCTCTGGTTGTGTAAACCATATTAATTTTCGCACTAGCACACTATGTTTAATTGGGTTGCTGGTTGCATGGTTCTAAATTGTTCGTATCTTTCTGATTAATCTTGCTTCCGCACTGTGCACATGGCTACGTCACTCTCACATGACGGCCAACACGCCCCACTTTCAGGTCGAGGTGTGTCAGTGATTGTGCTTAAATATTATTGTTAAGAAAACTAAGAAAAGTACCATTAGATTTAGTTATTTAGTTATTTTGGAAAAGGTACAATATTAGAACTCTTATGTGGAAGCTAGATTTGTGGTCAGGGGGAGGCTGAAATGCTTCTGCTACTCTTCCTAGCCCTCGGAATTGGTGGACAACCGTGGTTTACCACTAGTTGTCCCCCTTTAAAAAAACAAAATAAAATTAGAACTCTTAGAGCATCTCTAGAAAAAATGTCAAATTTTAAATACAAATTCAAATTTGATATCTTATGTGACACTTTGACATTTTTTAAAGTTTTATTTTCCATCCCATATGTCAAATTAAACTATTATTTTATTACATTATTTTCTTTTCACAATTTATGATTTATGTTTTAAATATTACATTTATAAATAATTCATAATAAAAATTCTTATTAGTTAACAATAAAATACAAATACAAGTGGTCCAGTGGTAAGGGCGTAGACTGCAGCTTCTCAAAAAACAAAAAAATATGGGACCTACCGGATTTGATGTTCTGAGCTGGTGAGTCTGTTTGATTGTGGTGAGAGACATGGTGAAATTTCCTATAACTGTGACTTGCTGTCACATTTAAAAAAAAAAAAAAAAAAACAAAAGACAACCCATTAATAGAAAATATAAAAAAATAGAAATCCAATTCAATAATCATCAGGCTTGTCATACGAAATACCTGATGCAATATATGTGTGTTGAAGCTGCAAATACGAAGAAGCTGCAATGCGTGAAGCTGCAATTCGATAGATCTGCAAGGTCATTGGCCATTTAAACTAATATAAATTTAAGCTAATATAAATTCTCAGTCTAAATAAAAGCAGACATAAAACATCATAAAACTATTCCCCTTCCCATTAATTAATCAATAACTGCATTTAATAATTAATTAAAACAGTTTGAAGCTGCTGTCAATTTTGCCAGCAAGGGTGAGATATGTCAATCCATGTCATGCCACATCAGATTTGGCTGTTCGGTTAAAAAACATTATTATTGCCTTTTTTAACTGTTAATGTTGATTGAAACATTTTGACATTTCTTTTAAAAATGATACCTTTCAAAATCCACTCAATTTGTAACTTGGCAAGTTCGGAACTGTTTGTCAATATTCAATCATCATATCATCAAATTTTAATCAATATATCAATCATGCTTAATTGATACGTCATTGTGATTTATTTTTATTAATTTTATATTCAAATATAAGAGAAGAACAAAATCGTCTTTTCACGTCGACAAACCTGAAAGGTTTTTTTCTTTTTATTTTTAACATTTGATATTACATACATTAAGGAGTGCGGGAATGAGCTAAACCTCACAGTGAGTTAAGTTTCACAATGAGTTATCAATAATATGATTTAAATTCGTTTTTCGTGAGAATTGAACCTAAAACTCACTTACAAGTGAGGAAGAACACTAGTCGACCGTTAATACTAAATGGCACAAACTTGAAAGTTTTAGTTTTGTAAGAGATACAAATTGGGTATAAAAGAAAAACACATTTCAAGATTTCTAATATTGTGCATTTCCCAATTTATTGGGCAACAAATTTTTAGGATTATTTTTTGTTGTTTGAGATAAGTAGGGTCGCGCTTTCGAAGAAAAAGGAAGGTGAGAACAAAGCCGTCGCGGTTTCGAAGAAATAAAAAATCAGAGCGAGCGAGCGAACCAGAATCTTCCAACCAAACTAAGGAAAAAGCTGAATAAAACCAAACCCACACACATTGCATTCACCACCTTCCCTTCTTCTTCTACCTCCTCCTCTGACTCTTCTTTCTTCGTCTTCTTCTCCTTCTTCCCCCCCCCCCCTCTCTCTCTCTCTCTCTCTCTCTCTCTCTCTCTGTGCAAATTGCAAAGATGGCGGAATCGGTGGAGCTTCCCACTCGCCTCGGCATCCTTCCTTTCCGAAACAAGGTCCTCTTACCCGGCGCCATCATCCGAATTCGCTGCACTTCCCCCAGCAGGTGCCTTTGAGCCCTAATCCTTCTCTTTTGATTGATTGTTTTTTCTGTTTGATTCCTGCTGTATGCACTTGAATTGTAGCTGTTTGAGCTCAGCTCTAACTTTATAGCTCTCCAATTACTCTGCTTGCTTGGAAATTATGCTCCTTTTCATGCTCTTTGGTTGCCGAAACTGTGTCGTTTGCTCTTTGCTGCCAAAAGTGTTCCGTATTTTGTTCTTCAATTTTGCCAGTATCAATTTCAAATGCCAACTTTCCTATTTCCCTTTTCTATGTAATTGATCACTATATGGGTGTGGAATTGTGAATTTCTAACTGCTGGATTATGGAATTGATAAAATTGGTGAATTTGATTAATGTAGTGTCAAATTGGTGGAGCAAGAGTTATGGCAGCGCGAAGAGAAGGGGTTAATTGGTATTCTTCCCGTTCGAGATGCTGCCGAGGCTGCAACAGTGGCCCCTGTGTTGTCTCAAGGTGATTTCTGCTTATTTCTCTATTCGATACAGATGAGTGGATGCCTATGGTTATTGGAAAATCAAATCTAAGAGGTTTTCTTTTGCGGTTGTTGTTGTTGTTGGGAATTTGCCTAATTTTAGGTGTGGGAAGTGATTCTGGTGAACGAAGCTCTAGAGTTCAAGTTGGTACTTCCGATACTCACAGGCCAGATGGAAAAAATCAGCAGGAAGTTATTCACTGGCATACAAGGTATACTTGAATCAAAATCTACTTTGTTATACATTGGAAAGTGTTTCTATTTTGTGGGGCCACAACTTAACATTACAGATAATGTAGTGATCCATCTAATCATGTAATGTGCTGTGACTGTCTTTATTTCAATCAGTTGAACTGCCCTTTAGCACTTGAATGGGCCATTACCCGTTTTTCTGGATCATTCTACATTTAACTGATTTTCTGTTCATCTGATTTTCTGTTTTGGTGCTTAATTCTGTTCGTTTATTCATAAGTTTTCCATTCGGTGTTTTTGCAGATTGTGTTTGTAAAGTAATTATGTTGATAATAAGTTTTGTTTATACTCTTAGGGGAGTTGCTGCACGGGCTTTACATCTCTCAAGAGGAGTTGAGAAGCCAAGTGGGAGGGTTACGTATGTAGTTGTCCTTGAAGGCTTGTGTAGATTCAACGTCCAGGAACTTAGCACAAGGGGAACATATTATACTGCACGAATATCTCCACTTGAAATGACAAAGTCTGGTATGTTATCAATTTAGTATGTGGGCTTGTTTTTGGTAGAAGATATTAGGGTTTATTGGTTGGCTTGCTACATATGGTATCAAGCTCTTTTTTCCTTGGTTTGAATTTTCTTTTCTGTTTCAGTAAGAAGTAATTGTCTTCAGACTTCCGATCTTAAGTGTTTGTTTAATGTAACCTCTGCCACGTATATCACATTTCTTTATGTATTTGGTCCTGGTTCATTAGTTCATTAGTTCATTAGCAGTGTGCTTTCCATGACTAGGGGTGTTTCTGAAGGTTTTTTCTCTCTCTCTCTCTCTCTCTCTCTCTCTCTCTCTCTCTCTCTCACACGCACTCTTGCACACAAACACGCACACACTGGCTCATACCACGTTGGTATTGTTCCTGAGAATCTGACTACATAATGCATGCCCCATAACTGATCTGTCACTTTAAGGCACTCATGCGAAAGGAATAAATTCTTTAATCACTGTTTCTTAGGAAGAGCTGGTTAGATATCATTAGTTACTATGTTTTTCCTCTTTAAACAATCGACAAGTTTTTCAATGTTTTATCCTTAACATATGTAGATTCCTCGTCTCTTCTAATGTGTTGACCTGAGTGTATCTTGTGGTTTATTTGAGGTGTTGTCCCTAAGATTTATGATTGTGATTAGTTTATCATTATCACATTATATGTAGAATCTTAGGTGATGAGTTTTGTGCCCTTATCTACCAATATGTTGAGTTGTTTTATCTTCTTATCTTCATCAGAAATGGAGCAAGTGGAGCAAGATCCGGAGTTCATATCATTGTCTCGCCAATTCAAAGCAACTGCTACGGAGTTGATTTCTGTTCTTGAGCAGGTAATACTTGTGATGTTTGCATATTTCAGTGAATAAAATTACATGGATACCAAGAGTCTTGCCTCTTCTTTTTTTCTTTTTTTTTTTTTCCTTTTTTACTTTGGTGTAATTTTGATTATATAATTTTGAGTTATGCAGGCTTATCATACCAAATTTCTTCAAAATAATAAGTCATATAGGTATCAGACTATCAATAGGAAACTACAAAAGCTTGACACACAAATATCTATTATGGTATATACCCTAATACCTATTATGATATTACCCTCTCTAAAAAATTTTAACCTCCTTTTCAAGCTGTGAGGCTGCGTGCCTTTGGTTGAACAATCCTTTGTGTTTAAAATGGTTTTTTTGGTTTTTGTTGTGGTTCATGCTTAAGGTTTGTAGGGAATATCGTTTGCCTGAAATTCCTTGATTTGGTTGAGCATTAACTGGGCTTCTTTATGTTTTGGATTCTTGCGAAATATTGATATTGTTAAGATATCTATATACATATTTACATATTGTTGATAGTATAACTATGCTGATAAAACACTGTGTAACGTTGTATTACTTGAATCAGTAACTCTCATTTTCATTTTGTGCTTGTAGAAACAAAAGACTGGAGGAAGAACAAAAGTTCTTCTGGAGACAGTTCCGGTTCACAAGTTGGCAGATATATTTGTTGCTAGCTTTGAGATAAGTTTTGAGGAGCAACTGTGTATGTTGGATTCAGTTGATCTGAAAGTAAGACTTTCCAAAGCTACTGAGCTAGTTGACAGGCATTTGCAGGTAATTGTTTATTCACTGGTGCTGATGCTTAGCACGTTCACATGTTATCATCTTTACACTTCCTCGAGTTTTTAAGCAGTCATGTTGGTGTTACCTTGTGACAGTCTATTCATGTAGCAGAGAAGATTACGCAAAAAGTTGAGGGTCAATTATCAAAATCGCAGAAAGAGTTTCTTTTGCGCCAGCAGGTTTGCACTCTCACATCAGCTTTGATTTTCTGAGAGTTAAATATTGGTGCTCATTATTTAGTGATAAAAAGTATTGTGCTCATTATTTATATTCTTTTTAAAATTTACTTTTGGTAGCATTTTCAGTCGTTTTGTTCTGTTTGAAGTTCCATAGAAAATTTTGGGTGGAACAAATAAGAAATTCAGTTAGAATTTTACTGTGAAAAATTTGATCTTTATGGGAACTATTAAACCTTTTTTTTTTTTGTAAATTAGTCATTTATGAATGAAGGTGAATGTGCTAATTTTGTGGGTGGGCCTAATAGTTATAATTTCCTCAACCAACCCAATAGCTTATCTGTCAAAATCTGCCTTCACATTTTTATGATGTTTAAATTTAACAAGGGATCTTTTAAATAAAATCAAAGAATTGTGAGAATGAAGGAATGGTTTTCTAATTTACTGTGTGTAGAATCACAAGGTTTAACAGATTCTAAATGTAATTATTTTTCACTTGATAGGCTAGCTTTAATTATGTACATGTGAAAATTTCTGGGATTGGCACAATTTGTTGTAGTGCTGGAGGACTCTTATCAAATAGGTTTTATTTTATTTTTTTTAAAAGAAAAATATATTCAGAGGTATTTCTGATTTCTCGTGTATACCCCTGGGAAGGTTGTAAAGGATACAAGTCATCTTTTGCAGTTCATGGAAAGTCAGGGGCTGCTTGAGTTGATGAAATTTACTTTTTACTTTTTACTTAGTTATAGGTGTGCCTTTTTTTCCCTTAGGTTTGCAATGTATTAATTTTGTATTTATATCCGTTTATATCATGGACCTTGATGGATATGGATATTGAAAATACTTACTCTAGGTGGATTCGCATGTTGAATGTTTTAGGAAATATCTAAAGAAACCTTCCTCTGAATTGGAGACACATACCGTTCTCTTCTATCATTTAGTTGGCTGATGGTTCCAATTCCTTTTCTACTTTTTGAAATGTATTGCAGATGAGAGCTATAAAAGAGGAGCTTGGCGACAATGATGATGATGAAGACGATGTTGTTGCTCTGGAAAGAAAGATGCAAAGTTCAGGAATGCCTTCAAACATCTGGAAGCACGCACAGAGAGAGCTGAGGTATGATTTGGTTAGAAGAAAGGAACAAGGGTTACTGTGTTCTTGTGTGCAAGTAGTTTCGTCCTTTTGTTTTTCCAACAAAATTTTCCATACTATAGATACTGGTATTACTACTAGAACTTCGATGTAATCTTAACTTTGGCTTTTTTTTCCATGTCGAGTAAGATATGATTACCATCCTCTTACAGAGAAGTGTCTGACATAAAGGGTTTTGGAGAAAAGGGAATGATGACACTGTAATTGGTGCCCAGTATTATCTAATCCTGACATCATTGCCAATGTTGGTGTGTTAAAGTTGTTTTGAATATATTGTTCTTAAGGTATTCAGTAAAGAAGAGGATATCGGCCAGTGTATATTATTGCATTTTAAAATCTGAAGCCACTTTGAAATGTGCAGCTTTACGCAAAGTGTCTGGGGCCACTAATTCTTGGGTGTCAGCGGTAATATAATTAAAAAAAAAATTGGGCTTTGTTAAGTTGCTCCAGAAGTGGTTGCTTTCATTGTTGTTTTCTAGTACACAGCCTTGTACTTCAAGTTCTAGAGTTTAGAGGGATCTCATTCATTTATTTATTTTATTTTCCCCTCATGTTTCAGGAGGCTGAAAAAGATGCAACCCCAACAACCTGGATATAATAGTTCACGTGTTTACCTAGAGCTTCTTGCTGATCTTCCCTGGCAGAAGGCCAGTGAAGAATATGAATTGGATTTAAGGGCTGCAAAAGAACGTCTTGACAGTGATCACTATGGTTTAACTAAGGTCAAACAGCGGATTATTGAATATCTGGCTGTTCGCAAGGTGGCTAATTGTTTAGTTTGTCTGATTATTTTTTTATTAAAAATATTTGATGTTAATATGTTGGTTATGTGTGTGTTGCAGCTCAAACCAGATGCCAGAGGCCCAGTGTTGTGTTTTGTTGGCCCGCCTGGTGTTGGAAAAACATCTTTGGCGTCATCTATTGCTGCTGCTTTGGGCAGAAAATTTATACGCATATCCCTTGGTGGTGTAAAGGATGAAGCTGATATCCGAGGACACAGGAGGACATACATTGGAAGCATGCCGGGTAGGCTCATTGATGGATTAAAGGTATAATTTCGTCCAAGTAAACATTTTCATGGACTTGTGGTGTGATATTCATATGCTTGGTAAGGGATGGTGATGGGTTTGATGGTCAGTCACGACTTATAATCAAAATGCTATCTTCTAAGGGAATCGAGGGAATCGAACCAACCAAGAAAAAGAAGACAAAATACAGTATTTTGTAATTGATAAGTGATAATGTTTGTCTATTGGATCACCATCACTGCCTTTAGACAAACAAATTTCAGAATTGAAGAAGCCTCCTTTGTGCTCTCTCCTTTTTGTATGTGGCTTAGTCATTACTGGACACAACAACAAAAACCACTTATTCATATGCGCACCCAGCCAAGTATAGGATTGATGTACTAGGACTTGCACTAATTTTTTTCTCAATTATGATGTATATCAGAAAGTAGCTGTTTCCAACCCAGTCATGCTGCTAGATGAAATTGACAAGACAGGTTCTGATGTGCGTGGTGATCCAGCTTCAGCTCTACTGGAGGTTCTTGATCCTGAGCAAAATAAAACATTCAATGATCAGTATCCTGTTCTTTATACCTTATTTAGGTCTGATTATTTATTTAATTAATCTGAAAACGTCCTCGTGCTGTAAGGATTTTGGGTTTGACCTATGCATATCTTACACTCAACTCTTGCAGAAAACACAGATATAGTTGCTATCAAACTGGCCTGCGACATGATTGCTTGGCTTAAGAAATATTACATGGCTGCTTACTTTTAAACGGCATAATTTTTTATATTTCTTTTTGAAAAAGAAGGATGCTGCCTTCCCCAAATCCCTACCAAATAAAATTGCAAACAGGGTTTCTATATTGACACGATTCCTTAATTCAAGTCCTTTAGCTATTTGAATGTTCCCTTTGACCTTTCAAAGGTGATTTTTGTGGCAACTGCAAATAGGGTGCAGCCTATTCCCCCACCACTCTTGGACAGGATGGAAGTTATTGAGCTGCCTGGATATACACCTGAAGAAAAGCTGAAGATAGCCATGCACCATTTAATTCCCCGAGTTCTTGATCAGCATGGGTTGAATTCTGAGTTTCTTAGAATCCCAGAGGTATGTTCATTCCGATTTGTATCAAGTGTTAATGGTGTTGAACTTGTGGTTTCCAATAGTTTCTTTCTTTAGATCTGAAAATAGGCACCCTCTTTCTAGTTTCCAGTATCAAGTTTTATGTCACAACTCACAAAACAACGGTTACATTCGTAACCAATGTTGGTTTATGAAAATATCATATTGAAACTTGGCTGTCTACTGTGGTAGGCCATGGTGAAACTTATCATTCAAGGGTACACTAGAGAGGCTGGTGTTCGGAATCTGGAGAGAAACTTAGCTGCCTTGGCTCGTGCAGCTGCAGTAAAAGTTGCAGAGCAAGAACAAGCTGTCCCTCTGAGCAAAGATGTGCACTCGCTTGCTTCACCACTACTCGAAAACAGACTTGCTGATGGAGCTGAAGTGGAAATGGAGGTTATTCCGATGGGTGTGAATAAGCATGAGATATCAAGCACTTTCAAGATTGATTCGCCGTTGGTTGTGGATGAGGATATGCTGGAGAAAGTATTAGGGGTAATTATTCTCTTTTTAAAATCATTAAGAAAGGTTACTTCATAATTGGACTTAGCATAGTGTTTGCTTGTAATTTAGAAACTCGATTAGTTTGACTTGTCAATGGATTTATACAATCAGGGTACTATGCCATTTTGACAAGTCTTACAATGTCAAAATTTATATGTAGGATACTTTTGGGGCGAGTTTTGGGCTCAAGGAATACTTCTTATAAAAAACGTATCTTGGTTTTACCATGTATTAATTTTTCAGCTTGACATACACATATCGCCCAAGAGATTCCCGCTTGATTTGTCATTATTGCTTAAGAGTTTCTGAGGTTGTCTGTTTGTGTTGTAATGCAGCCTCCAAGGTTTGATGACAAAGAAGCTGCAGAACGAGTTGCAACACCAGGTGTTTCTGTTGGGCTTGTTTGGACTGCTTTCGGCGGAGAGGTCCAATTTGTGGAGGCCACAGCAATGGCGGGAAAGGGTGAATTGCATCTCACCGGTCAACTTGGAGATGTTATCAAAGAATCAGCACAAATAGCATTGACATGGGTAAAATGTTTCTTCTAAATTAATTTTATTTATCTGAAATATTGATACTCCTCTTCATGATGAGTCAAACATTTATGGTGGTGACTCGATGGTCACAATTTTGAATTGTTCATGCACCTTCTAAACTGATATTTAAGACAACTAAGAGATAATAACGGCACTCAACTTACTGTTATTATCCATTTTATTTCAGTCACATGACTTGCACTTATTCTTAGCCATTTGGGTTTAATCTTTCATATACCATTTGGGTTTAATCTTTCAAATAGGTATTGTGTAAGGTAATCATAGTTGTACTTTAATGAAAAAGAAGAGGAACATAGAAGCAAGTTAGATTGGAAATTCTGATTCTGACCAACTCAATCCGAAAGTTTCCCATTTTGGCACAACGAAATCAAATCCGGGATCTTAAATCCGAAAATTCCAAAAAAAAAAAAATCGACAGACATTTATGTTGAGATCCCGATCATCCCGTCAGATTTACTTCGGTTTTTGGGACTGTTTAGTATAGAAAAATGTTGTAATCTGTATTCCTTGAACTTGGTATATCCCTATGTGCACAGAGTATATAGTGTTTTTTAATTTATATAAAACAGTATGCATCAACCATGATGCTACAATTTCTGCTCTGTAAATGTTGGGTTATAATGATTGATACTGAGGATTTTACTTATGTCTCAGGTGAGAGGCAGGGCAAAAGATCTTAAGTTCGCAACAGCTGAGGCAGCCAATCTTTTGGAGGGTCGGGATGTTCATATACACTTTCCTGCTGGGGCTGTACCGAAGGATGGACCCTCAGCAGGTGTGACTCTGGTAACAGCACTGGTTTCATTGTTCTGTCAGAGAAGAGTAAGAGCAGATACAGCAATGACTGGAGAAATGACATTGAGGGGTCTCGTACTACCTGTTGGTGGTGTCAAGGACAAGGTATACTCACCTCATGTACCAATCTAATTATGATAATCCGTGACTCTACGTAAGTCTGTCTGCACGTATAACACATGCTGTATGAACTGAATGGCTTTGAGATCTAGTCATATTCATGCTTTTATATGATTACTGCCGTCAAGTGTTTTGAATTGTTTGCTAGTTGGGCATTTAACATAATCCTTATATGTGACCTTGTTTTTCATATACAAGTATTATACTATACATCAAACTTGTTTGGCAAGGAGATTTTCACTTTTCTTAGTACTGTCATTTTTATAATCTCCAGGCTATATACTACTATAGTCATTCCATTTAAATATCTTTTTCTATAACTGTCGTCTAGGTAAGTGGATGTTTGATGGAAAATTGATTGGGATTTTAGCTAAGTGGAATAACACAGGTTTCTTGAAATGTGCTTATTTCTCATTTGTTCTGTCATTGGTTTTCTTGATCATCAACGTTTTACACCATTTTCAGAATTGTTTTGAGAAACTTTTTAAGCTTATTTCGAGAAACTTGTGTCATTCCCAAAACACTTTTAGCACGTTTTTCTTGTATAATATTTAAAGGAACCTTCAAGCCACAGGTGAGAAAGTTGAAGCAAAATTCTCTGCTAATGCATATAATAATCTGGTACATCAGTAATGAGCCAGAGGCTTTGTTTGATCATTTGAATCTATATTGCTACAGGTATTGGCAGCCCACCGTTGTGGTATTACAAGAGTCATTCTTCCAGAGAGGAATCTGAAGGATTTAACTGAAGTACCATCAGCTGTTCTTTCCGGTCTTGAGGTAATTTTGGTTTTATTTGCAGCAAGGTGTTTCTCAATTATGTGTGTGATGTAAAATTCATCGAGGCCAGCTTATTAAGTTTTTTATCTCCATAGCTTGTTAGCTTGCTTTTATTGCATGCTCAGCTGTTGCCTGTAGATACCGTGTTTGGTTTCTGGACATGTAATATGTGATTATGGTCAACGACATAATCTGTGATTTTTCCCGTAACAGATAATACTAGCAAAGCGAATGGAAGATGTGTTAGAGCAGGCTTTTGAAGGCGGATGTCCCTGGAGACAGCACTCAAAGTTATGACAGGCTTTGCTGTGGGTGATCTTCTTATGCATTTTCGGGTGATTGAAATGCCTTAGCTGGTTGCCGTTTACACATGACATGCAGCTCCCAGTTTGTCCCGCAGCAGCTGCCTTAGCTGCAAAGACCAAAGAAATTGTGAATCGCTATAAAAATTCGTGGCCCTGGGATAAGAGGAATTCAGCTGCTCGTAAACTGCCAAATTTTTCTTGCGCCCATCTCTTCCTCTGTTCCTCCTCTCCATGCTATTTATCTGTCATTTGTTTTTATTTTCTGAGTAAGCCTTTGTAATTATAAATTAATTCTCTGTTCTTGGTATAATATTATTTGTTTAATTGAGCAAAGAAAATCAACCCGACCCCGATATCCAGATACACATTGAAACAAGGTCGTGTTGGCTGATACTTGATACTTGAAAGGTGACGAATCCATTTCATGCATATGACATAATGAACATAAATTTACGCCTTCAACTTATTGTGTTTCTTTGTATTTTCATGGTTGCATCGTTCCTGAAAAAAGGGGAGCATATATTATTAGATTAATCTTGTTAAGAGTCTTCAACGGAGTGGAAATTCAAGACCTTAGAGGGAGGGCATTCGATTCGAGATAACCACCAGGAACATGCGATCCAACAAGTAAAGCACGTGCAGTTTCAAAAATATGTTTATTTTTTTAGCTCAGCCGCATGGTGTCTGAGGACAAGTCGTACCATGTGGAATGTCATGTGTCTTAAATAGTGTAGCACTAAACTAAGAATATAATCCCCTCCTAGCACCACGACCATTAATCTCCTCATTTAAGATTAAGAATCTCATGTAGGAAACGAAAATGTTGAATAAATTAGCACACAACATTCCAATTGCGTAGTAACTTGGCCGACATATAATAATTTATACAATTTCTCCAAAGAATCGTTAGAGGTAAAAACAGCAGAATCAAATGTCATATGATCAGTCGCACCAGAATCAATTATCTAACCTAAAGAATCAACCCCACTAGTAATATAAAGGGCAAATCCACAGTTATCTGGTTATCCGGGTAAGACCATAATCGGTAGAGAGACACCTGAACCATTCAACAAGGTATCAATTAGTGCAGCGGAAGTGTCATGGATCATAGCAGTAGATCATGTATGATCAGTGGCTCCCACCCAGTTCGACGATGGGACAGTACATGAACAACTTTTATAGTCACGAAAAATTGGCAAAGGCATTGGATTCATTGAACACATAGCATTCATTGAAAAATTGTGAAATCATCGGACTCATCGAATGGCTTCCCTTGTCAGTAAGGTCGTTGGAAGATCCTCGAAGTAGAGCAAAAATCCCAGGATCTCTGCTCTGATAGCATGCTAAAATATGGAACTAGGGTTTGTGGAATAATTCAGATATATTATTCTTCTCAAATGTGGGGAGGAATCTTAAACTCATATTACTCCATAAACCCTAGTTTCATATAATAGGAAAATACAGTCAACATATAAAATCTCTCCTCAAATAGGATACTCACGCCAACGTCATCTACTCGTAATATCGCAAATTTCTCGGAACATCATTACATAAAACATCATAATTTAACTACTAAATCTTTTAGAGCATAGTCGATGCATATTGTGGTGCAAAAAAAACACATATAACGCAACTGGTTAAGAGTTAGGAGGATCACCACAAAACTAATGTTCCACAAGTGAAAATACTGAGGGTTGATGTACCTGCTCGAAAGTTACAAATACAAATCAATGGTAAGATAAAAAAAAACAAATCACAAATGAGAACACACATTGATTAATGTAAATTAGAATAACGAAAGGAAACATCGTCTTATCTCGGTACTCTTTGTATAACGTGTCACTTTTAAGTCTGGCCGGTAAGAATCCTGGTCACCAAAACACGGACGAGGGCTTTCTTTCCGAACCTTAATCTACCGTCGTCCAAACTATTAATCCATCACTTGAAGATAATGACTCAAATTTGTACATAGCGAAGACAACCAAAACTAACGGAATTGACAATTCGAAGTTACTGAACTAGTCTTGAGCAGGGTAGTAAATTGCGCATCAGCTTCATCCATTACTGCTAGCTTTAACTCAAGGTAACGCTATCGCTAACGAAATGTCTTTTCAAGAGCAGTGCAACAGAAAAACAGAGAAAATATACCAAGCTGAATCCAAATTAGGAGCTGAAGCCATACCTGCATCCATGAGTTTGCTCGACTCGGCCAGTGATGCTGCTTAAGTTGGGGTCACTCTGAAAAGGCAGACAACTGTAACCAGTAACTTCACTAAATTGTTAAGACTCCAGAAACCATATAGCAACTGAATTTTCCTTCATACTTTCCATTTTCAGGGAAGTAGAAACAAGCAAAGCAAAGCAAACGATGAATAGAAAATCCTTAACCAAGGGAAAACAGCCTGCAATACAAAAGCTAAGCTACAAAAACTAGTCCTGCGGAAAATCGATTAAAATTACATATATGAGATACGAAAATTCCAGTGTCAGTTACGGAAACTGTCATTGTAGATGGAACAAAAGAAAGGCATACATTCAAAAGTTCTGCCACTTAAAGATTCTAATCCTAAGTCCTCTAATCTTCTTCTGCATCTGCTTTATTCTTTTTCTTTTTCTTCCTTTTCTCACTCTTATCAGCCTCGCCATCACCAGCGCCGGCAGAAGCCACAGTACCATTGTCCTCAGCGTCTTTGTTTTTCTTCTTCTTCTTCTTCTTCTTCTCAGACTTTTCTGCTTCAGGTGAACCAGCTTCAACATTATCCACAGCGCCATTCTCTTTGTCCTTTTTCTTCTTCTTTTTCTTTTCTGACTTCTCAACTTCAGGCTCAACTTCTTCGCCTTTGCTTTTCTTCGCAGGAACTGGAACAGGGCTCTCTGTGGCTTCCTCTAGTTTGCGCTTACGCCCCTCCTTAGCTTCCTCTTCATCCTTATGTTTGTCCTTTTTCTTATCCTTCTTCTCCTTGTCTACGAGAGTGGTCTCCTTCTCTGCCACAGCAGTTTCAGTGGCAAGCGCAGCAGCAGTGCTTGCAACAATAGAATCCCCACCAACAGGCAAAACCACATTCCTCATCCATTCTTGCGGAGTATTCTCAGTGGGCTTTCCATGCTTATCCAATTTTCCTTCGGCAATCAATTTCTTCTTCATGGACGCCCTCGGTCCCAATCCCCACTTTCTTGGGTAAGTATCCCGATCCATCACCACTCTCTTAATCTTTGCCACCACACCATGATCACAAGTTGCCATCACAGCAGTGGTCATCTCAGCAATTCCCAATGCAATGGCTTCTCCTTTGGTAGTCATCAGCACAACTTCCTCTCCAACCTCGATATCGTTCTCAAACCTGAGCAGCCCTGGAATCATTAACTTGGCACCGTAGCAAATGGCATTCACTGCTGAGTCCTTGACAACCAATCTCTTATAACTAGTCAAGAGAACCTCAAGAGGCATGATGACCCTCCTCAAATAACTCTCATCCCTATTAGTGTCATAAGCCCACTGAGCATCCATGACATCGTGCATTGTGACCATGTTGTCTTTCTCACCCATGATCCCAGACCTGACCCTCCTAAGCTCCTGCATATGACCTCCCACACCAAGAAGCAGACCCAAATGCACACAGAGCGTACGCACATAGGTTCCTGCTTCGCAAGAAATCCAGAAAACAACCAAATGTTTATCTGCATCATACTCAAGAAGCTTGCTTTCATAGATGGTCCTAATCCTAAGCTGCCTTTTGACTGCTGATATCAAAGGTGGCCTCTGAAAGACAGCCCCAGTCAGGGATTCAAGGGCCCGAGCCACCTTGGCAACATCAGGCACAGCTGAATGCAAGCGGGCAACACAAACGTACTCTTTCCCTGCACCCTGCTGGGACTTGACAAGTCGTGTGGCTCGGTCAATGCAGACAATGAGATTACCTGTAACCTTAGGATCCAGGGTACCGCTGTGGCCAGTTTTCTCAACACGAAGGATGCGCTTAATCCAAGCGACAACCTCATGCGACGAGGGGTTTGCAGGTTTGTCAAGATTGAGAACACCATATCGGATGTACTCAGCAAGAGGCCTCTTAAGGGGGGAAAACCCTGAGGGTAGAGGAGTGTAGTGTCCAGTTCGAACATTGAGGCGGTCATAGTTTTTAAGAAGGATAGGCCACTGAGAGGTGTCCAAGGAGGGAGTTGAGCTCTGGGGCTTGATCATGAAGTCTTTGTCCAAATCGCTGTCCTTGTCCCTATGTTTCTTCTTCTTCTTCTTCTCTGAATCTGTCACTTTCTCCACAGCCTCAGTGGCCAATCGGTCATCATCAGATGAAACCATTTCCTGCACATTAGACAGAACAAAATATCGCTCAATTTTTCTCGGAAGAAAAAAAAGACCCAACAAAACACAAACAGCCGGTACCCCAATAGATGTACAATACATGCTCAGTGATAATACCTTTCCTATACACATAATATATAAAATATACAATAGTTATCGGTGCAGCGGCATGGTTGGCTAGCACATGAACAACAATATCTCCTACCCCATAACTTCTAAAACACAAAAGAAGAAATTTATGCTTAAAATTGACATGAAATCAGAGCATCCCTCAATCATAACAGTAAACCCACAACAGTGATTAGGTTTCCAACTTGTTTATGCAAACAGATTACTCTTAGCATCTATCAAACCCTTTGATATTTTCAGAAATGTAAAAGCTACTGACATACGAAACTCATAAAGCTTCGGAATTTGTCGTACGAACACATGAAACAAGCGCAGAAATACGAAAAAATTGAAAAAATGATTATCAAGCTCTGGAAGAAGTCGAGGAGATAATGAGTACCTTTGAATTTTGATTCCGGCTGCGAGCAAACCCTAGGGACTGAGACGGTTGAGAGAGATAGAGCGCGGCCACCCTGTGCGTCTGCGGTTCTCACTCACTCTTCGCTTTGCTTCTAAAACCCTAATCGGGGGTTTAAAAGCACCTTTTGATGAGGAAAAGGACAATCATGTCAACACGGCCTACGTGCTCTACGCTATGCATATGAGGGTAAAGTGGACTTTTCGACTTCTGATTTCACAATTCATTGGGTGAAATTATTAACAGCAGCAAGTGACTGTTTACTGCAGAGGTGAAAATGTGTTGAGTATTTGCATGACAGTGGGTTCGAATATCGTCAGTAACTAATCTCACAAAATTTGTCATTTGACAAAAAAAGAATTATTAGCGCAAATGGATGGTTCCCACAGATGGGTGGGTGAAGATTAATGTCGATGGGGCAACACGGCTGGAGGAGCGCTGCGGGGGAGTTGGGGTGGTTCTACGGGATCGGAGGGGGCATTTCATTGCAGCAGGGGCGTGGAGGAAGGAGGGGATTGGGTCGGCATTGCAAGTGGAGTTTCAAGCTCTCCAGATCTTTCTGGCTTTGGGCTGCTAGCGGAGGATGTTCGTTTCTTTGCCGAGTTGGTCTCTACGGTTCCGTTTCAACAGGTTCCAAGATTGTGTAATGGGGTTGCCCATAAATTGGCTAAGTTTGCCATTTTCATTGGTAGTGAAGTTGTTTGGCTTGAGGAGCCTCCTGTCCTTATTCATGATCTCCTCAGTTAGGATATTATGTAGTTTGTTATTTTCAATAAATATCGATTCTCTTCAAAAAAAAAAAAGAAAAAAAAAAGAAAAGAGAAACTCCATCCCACTAGCTTTTTATCTTACGATCTAGTAATGTTTCTCTTCATTTGTAAGTAAAAGGTCTTAGGTGATTATTACTAGCCCATTGTAAAACGTGAGCCCACTTCCCCACCCTTTATTATATATAATTTCGTTTATTCAAAAAAAAAAAAAAAACTTTACCCCACTAAGGCAATAATTATCCCTTAGACAAAGGCAATTACTGCCTTAATGAATAATAATTGACAATAACATTTAGACCTGATAATTTCTTACATGATTCGTTAACACAACACATAAACGACACGAAAATAATGGGTTTCAGATCAACACGATAACTTATCTGGTCGTTATTGAGTCACACGATAAGAACCCGTTAATAATGGGTCCTTAATAGGTTTACACGAGAGTGACATGCAGGTAACCTGTTTCGACACGATAAGGAAAAAGTTATTTTGATGATTTTAATTGAATCCAGATCCTCTTTGTGAGAGTCCTTGGGATCGATGAATCGTATCCGTTCATCGTACATCGTGCGGTCATAAATCATTTAAATATTTTTATTTAAAATTAAATATAAACAGTACTTGACAAAAACTGACGGCACGATTTACAATGAACGAACACAATTTACGAATCCGCATGATCCTCACCAAAAGGATTCGAAGAGAATCATGTTGGATTTTAATTTTTTAAACTTACTAAAAAAAAATTACTATAAAATACAATAGATAAGTAGATATGTATATATTGTTTATTAATTATAAATTTAAAAAATTTAAGTTTTATTTATTTATTTATTTTTATAGAATACTATAGGCAAATAGTGAGATTAAAAAATTATAAAACACATTAAAAATAAAAATATCAAGTAATTTAAAAATACCAAACACATTAAAAAAAATAATTAATTTATAAGTGCGAAAAATGTGAAAAAACATGCAAATGCTCGTAATCGCATCCTCTACGCTTTGTGTAACAGTCCGTTCCGAGTTAATGGGTATATTAATTATGAAATGACGATTTTGCACTTACGGGTGTGAGAGGACGGGTGAAAAAAGGGTACTACTTATATATATATATATATATATATATATATATATATATATATATATATATAGGGGTACCTAAATACATATATATGTTAATTATTTTGTTTTATTTTTTGGGTTGAATTTATGTGGAGGGGATTGGTTGGAGAAAATATATACCCACACATGCACAACACGTGTGCATGATCATCACCCCGTCACCTTCTCCCTTCCCTCTTCTCGAACTCTCTATCATCTCCCCTGCAACCGTACGGACGAGCCCTTGTTCTTGGTGTTTTGGTCACAGATCAAGGCTCTAAATAGCACCTTTAGAACCCTTATAACCTGGTGATTCCAACTGTACCATTTGTGTAGCTCGAAACCGTCTAGAAACCTAGAACCCGTGGGGTACCAAAGGTGGTACTGTTCATGTGCTCAAAATCTACGGGGTTTTAGCTCATTTGGAGATCATACGAGGGTTTAGAATCTTCTTGGGATGCTCGGAGGACAAAATTGAAGGAGTTTGGATGTCGGGATCGTTAGTTTGGAAGTTGGCCGGAATTTGGAGAATTTCTCCAGCGAGATTCACTTGGATTTTGGGTTCAAAACAGGTATAAATCTCTTTTCCTTGTTCTAAGGATCATTTTGGTGTAAATTTCGTGAAATTTGGTTGAAAAATGAGCTAGAAATCAAAGGTAGAAAATTTACCCAGTTTCCGACGACACAGCGGCGCCGGCGCTGGTCGCCGGCGACTGAGGTTTAAGATGACGGAATATTCCGTCAACTTTGACGGAATATTCCTAACGGAGGTTAACGGCGTCAGTTAACTTTAACAGAATATTCTAGGATTTGACGGAATATTCCTTAACGGCGTTAAGGATTCCGTCTGTGTGCACGGCACGTGGCCGCTCGTGGGCGGCGCGTGTTGCCGTGCCTTGGCCGGCGCGTGAGGGCGCGTGAGGCTTCCAAAAATTATTTTAAAAATATGGGGGTGTTCGTGGGATTGAGTAGAGCATGTTGGTATATTCAAACACCCTAATTGAGCAATGTATGAGAAGTGATTACTTGATTTGGGTTATGTGCGTAATTAACGGTTATTTAGTTGTTTCGCATATAAGTGAGACGTATCCTGAGGACGAGCGCAGCCACGCGAGGCTCGGGGGCTGTGACCAGTCTACATATCAGTGAGTGGGCTTTTGTTTTCAGTATATATATATATATATATATATATATATATATATATATATATATATATATATATATAATGGATTGATTTCCCAGAAATGCGTTTTAAAATGCTTTTATGAAATTTAATGCCATGTCGAATGCCATATATATATTTGATGTTATATGATTATATATTGATGCACCGCGGGCGCCAGGTAAGTGTGCGTGGTTGTGATGTGATGATTATGGTGATATCGATGAGATTGGTATATGGCTCATCACCTGCACATCGGGGTTGTGCCGCCAGAGTAGGGCTTAGCTTTCACGTGATCGTTCACCTCCCGCATCGTACGCTCACCTTGGATCCAAGGCAGGTGCCAGCCTGTCGTACTGACCACACTAGGTGGTTACGACTCGTAGGTGACTTGCGAGACATCGCCAGCCTTCACGTGATCGTAGCACAGAGCGTTATGCCCAGCTTGACGTACAGACCACATTAGGTGGTTCCGTCATGGGTGCAGGTTATTGATTGAGAGATGGATTGAGGATTTGATTGAGGAGCCATAGATTTAGCCGTACAGGTCACTAGAGGTGACTCTGGCTGATTTATATATATATTGCCGGCATGATTTGAGTTGAGATATCACCTGATTACTTTATGGTACTTGGTATATGTTGATCATTGATTATGGTTCATTCGAGCATGGCATTGATTGTTTGATTGATTGGTTGATTGATGGTTTTCAGTACTATTACGTATATACATATTTTCTGGGAAGTATACTTGTTTTACAGAGAGGGGTTACAACTTTTACATCGAAGCGATTTTTTATAAAGCTTTGTTTTTGCCCACTCACACTTTTGTTTTGCGCCCCTCCAGGTACTAGGTAGTTTTGGTGGCAAACGAGGCATCTAAGGCATATCTGACAACACACCATCCATGTAAATATTTTACTTTCTCGTTTATGTATTTTGGACTGCACCTAGAACGCTCGAAATCTGTGAATCATGTTATTAACTTCCTTACTCTTTTATGTGCCTGTAGCACTAATAATGATACTCTAGTACCTATTATTTATATTTATTCTTCCGTACTGCGCACATGGCCTTGTCACGCTCACGTGATGGCCAGCACGTCCCGATGTCAAGTTGGGGTGTGTCACTTTGAGGATGGGTACATTGTCGTTTAAATTTTTAAAACCGTACAAACCCTCATGAATAATATTTTTAAAGGAGTTCAAAATGAATAAAATTCATAATCATTAATGTATAAGTCTGAAAAATGTAAAAGCATATATAAACGCTCATGATTGCATCCTCTAAGCTTAGGCGATGGTTACATGGTCGTTTAGATTTTTAAAACCCTCCCAATCTCATGAATAGTGTTTTTTATTTGAGTGCAAAATTAATAAAATTAATAATAATTATTGTAGATGTGTGAAAAATGTAATAAATAAATAAATACAATCACTCGTAATGACAAGCTTTACAACTTTCGTGAAGGGATCAACTTTGAAATCTGACACCAAAATCCATAAACCTTTGATTTAAATTAAACGGTCCATTGTCGTTTACACTTTATTTTACTCACCAAATTTCATTTTTGAAAAATGATCTTTTAGCGGATGTAGAAAAATGAACGGTTTGGATCATTGGTATGACATTCCTATATTTACGGTTAACTAAAACATGAGTTGATGTTATATAGTTTCTAGAGACTTTATAAACTTTGAGCTATATTTTCACTATTGGTAAAACTCTGAACGTAATATCAACAATCCGAACCGTTCATCTTTCTACATCCTCTAAGAGATCATGTTTTCAAAAAAGAAAATTCGAAAAAAACAAAATTTGGTGAGAAGAATGGAGCGTAAATATAAACGACAATCAACGATTAAATTTAGATCTATAGTTTATGGATTATGGAAAATCTTAGTGAAAACATCGTCAATATAACTCTTGAAGCCAAAGTTGCAATATCATTTCTCTTGGTGATTGATGAAAATTGAAGGGTTTTATTTTAAAAAACGTGCAAGGTTCCTCAACCTTGAAACACAACTCTCTTTATTTTGCATATCTTTGAACATTTGTATTTTGTAGTATGCACTAATGTTTTTTCATTAGCCTCTTATTTTGGGGTATGTAAACTTGAAAGATAAATGCTTTTTTTATTTTTTATTTTTAATGTTTTGAAGTAATATTTATGTGACAATGTGGTATGTATATACTAATTTAGTATTATGTTTTACATTTTTTGGGTCAAATTACGTTTTTCATTTTCATTATTTATTGATTTAAGTATATTTTTCTTAACGGGTAACGGGTCGGGTCATATTACATAATAATATTAACGGGTCGGATCATATTACATGTTTATTTTAATGGGTGTTACACGACACGACCCGTTAAACTATCAGATATGACATAAAAACGATACGAACATGAAAAACACGACACAAATATCAAATCTAAGTACATTTCCACCCGTAAAATAAATGATCTCAGAGCTATTAAAACATATTATAAGAAAATAATAATAATAAAATAATATTTTTTTTTTCACTTTCCTTTGTCCTTTTCCATTCTTTCTTCGTTCTTTCTTTCTTTCCTCCAGCTTCTCGAGGCCTCTCCCCATCCGTTATCTTTCCTTCCAGCTTCTCGAGACCTCTCCCCCTTCTATTTTTCTTTCTTCATATAGTAAGTGAAAGCTTTGAACATTGGAAGACCAACAACAATGGCTATGCTCTGAAAAAAATAAAATAAATTTAAGGTAACAAACATTTTGCCCATCAAGTTTGGATATAATTGCAACTTCATATCACATCTTTAAAATATTTTAATTTCATACGTCTACAAAATCAGTTTTAATATAACGGAGTTGAGCAAGTACAATTAAATAGTTTAATTGTTTATGGCTAGGATTAATTAATAAATTAATTAATCGAATGAATAGGTTTGTATTAGACGTTGAGTTAGTATCGAGCTTTAAGGCCCAATGACATTCGAACCGTTAAGCCCATTAACTTAAGTTTTATAACAACTTAAAACTCAAAGGGCACAAAAGCTCAATGGCTTTACACAGCCAGCCATAGAGAGGGTAAAGATTTTTCTCTCTTAACTCTCTCCTTTCTCTCTAGGAGGTCGGCCACCATAGGAGAGGATAGTAGCATCTTCCTTTCCCTGGGTCACTCATCTCGCCAACATGGGAGAGGATACTAGCATCTTCCTCTCCCTTGGTCACTCATCTCTTCTTCCCATCTCACATCAACATCTCTCTTTGATGTGGAGATATTAGAGGATCCCTATTTTGGGAATTTGGAGATTCCTATTCCATCATCCAAATTAAAGAAGCCAAAGATCCAAATGAGCAAAGGAATGAAGACCCTCATTGGGTGAATAGCCTTTGCAAATGCAAAGAGGATCTACAAAGGTATTATGGATTCTCAACTCTCTTGTAAATTTGAGTTGATCGTTGGTTCACCACACCACTAGACTTTGAATTTCATGATTAATATTTGTTTTTTAATACATATGAACATACTTCCGTTAATATCTCTGTATATTACTCGAATGATATTGGTTTTCCTAAATTTATACTTCAATAATCAATGGTCCTTAAATCTTTATTTATCTTAAAATGGAGAAAATTGTACCCCAAAAAAGGAAATTAACGGACAAAATTGTGCTGAGCAGATTACTGCTTAAGGAATGGAGCAAAAAAAAAAGGAAAGAAAATGCATGGTGGAAAGAAGAAAATGCATGGGAAATGATTGATTAGCCAGTGATGGCAGAGTTGAGAGCACTATGAACATCAACTCCAATCTGAGCCTCAGCTTTCTCCAAATCAGTGGTAGCCGAAGAAAGCTTCTGGGTGAACTCCGCAAGCCCCTTTTGTACTAAGCTTGCGTCAATCTGGTCAATCGGCACTGCCTCCACAGCCACTATATCAGCAACAGAATTTGCATGAATGAAAGCAAACCCGCTGCTCACAAAATACTTTGTCACGTCGCTGCCTTCATGCACCGATAGGACCCCGGGCTTGAGCTCCGCGATCGTTGGAACATGGCCGGGCAAAACACCCATTTGCCCAGTTGTTGCTGGTACCATGACCATGTCAACCTGACACACATTCTTCAGCTTGTTAATCAATTGTGGTTGGAGTCCAATAAAACAAGCATCAATGTGGTTAAGCAGCTAGCTATCTGAAAGTTTGAACATTACAGGTTAGCCGAAGAATATATCACGAATACTATATGTTCACCAAGGCGAAACCAATAAACTAGAAACAAATCGAGTGTTAAGCTGCATTTTCAAATGTAAGTTCAGCCCAGACGAGTTTCGAACCCTAGCTATGCAGCTATGCCGGCCGAGTTTCGAACCCTAGCTAGTCACACAGATAGATATGAGAGGAAAGATTGCCATGAAGGAGGACCTGCTACTTCCAAATGAACGGGGTGAAGCATGCATAATGATTGTATATGTTCCTGATGCCTCTCAAACAAAGCTTACTGATTGTATATATTATGTTTTCTTCTTAAGAATACTGCAATCGTGTGACAACCCAAAAGAAGAAAACATAATACTAATATAATATCTGAATCATTTGACAAACTAAATCAAAATAATATCCAGATATGATAAAACTGCATGTATATAGTGAACCAATGAAAAAACCCCAGTACGATGAAAATGAATCCATGAGAATTAAGGCAAAATCCCACAACATAAAATAATCAAAATTGGAATGTGAAAAGCAGATGAATAAGTATCAGCTTCCGGAAGAAATTGAAGAATTTCTTGGAAATCCTACAAGATTTATTCGTTCGTTTTTCTCTGACATATGGTCAGAACTTCATCTGGGTTCAAATCGTAGTGACAGGTCCACTAGAGATTAGAAATTGTTGAAGAAATAACAAGATGTTTCTTTTGTCCCTTCTAAGCATCAGAAATAAAGAAATAATTAATATACTCAAGATAATTACGTATTTACAAAATACCATCTCACTTCATTCGATTTCATCATATTCAGGATGTAATATGGTTCCGAATGCAGAAAAAAACAATAAATTTACAAATCATAATAAAAATAAAGAATCCAAATATGAGAAGATACAAACAATAAAGCAAAAAAAAACCAAAACTAAAGTGGGAAATCACGTATTAAAAAACATGAAGGGTTAAGAAAAACAGAAAAGGCAATAGGGAGCAACGCAGACCGACCTCTTTGCCGGAGAGCTGGGAGGAATAAGGGAGGACGAAGTTGACGGTGAGTTTGGAAGGGAGGGAAGAAGGGGTGGGAGGGTGAGGTTCCATGTACGTTGATGGAGTGTGGGGTGGCTCCATGGTTGGACTCACTTTCTTCCATGCTTCCACGAAAGCTAAGTCCTTGTTGCTATTCGCTGGGACCTCCGTGCACATGGCTCGGACCCTCGGCGGCCGACTGGATCGACCCAAGAGACGTGACGCTTGCCGGAACATGGTGCTTGCGTGCTGCCTTTCCGGGTTTCTTGTGTTACCAAGGAATTCAGAGCAAATTGAAAATGTTGAAAAAAAGGCCTAGTCCCCTTTCCTAATGATTTTCCTCATTTTTATGGGACTCTGATCTGAAAACTGAGTGGATTTTGGTGAAGTTGTTACAGACTTTTGAGTTTTTGAAAAGAAAAGAAAAAATGCTTTTCATGCTTATTGGTTAATTTGAATTTAAATCTGGTATTCATTTTCACTTGTAAGTGAAAGGTCTTAGGTTCGATTATCACCAATGACGAATTTGAACTATATTATTACCAGCCTTTAGTGTTAGGCTACCCAACCATTCCCTCTTAGTATAGATAATATCGTTTGCTTAAAAAAAAAAATGCATTTTTTTTAATAAAAAATATGGAGTTCACTATAATTTTTTTGGAGCGTCAATAATAGCATATAAAAATAATGCATATCAATTTGACTCCTCTAAGTGTCAGATTCAAGTCACTTAGTACTACAGTCTAGTGGTATTCCTTTTCACTTGTAAGTGAGAGGTCTTAGGTTCGATTCTCACAAAAACTAATATTAATCACATTATTGCTGGCCCATTGTGTGACTTAGTTTGCTCCCCCACCCCCTTAGGTAAATAATATTGTTTGTTAAAAAAAAAGTGTCGGATTCAAGAACTTTTCCTTAAATAGGCAATGTATAAAAACTTAATTTAATTCTTAAATAGAAAGTGATGAATTGCCTTAATAGTTAAAACTCTCCCCCACTTTCTTTTGTGTACAATATCGCTTGTACACAAAAAATGGTGCTTTACTGCAGCAGTGGCGGAAAGCAATCATGTCTATGCATCATGACGCAGGTTTGATCCTCACCGACTCCCATCCTCCTAATAATTAACTGTCTAACCCACTAACAATATCGTTCTACTAAAAAAAAAATCACATAGTCATCATCCGCAACCACAAATTCTACTAATACAAAGTTAATATAAAAAGATTTCTTTTATCAATAATATACTAAGATTGTTTTAGGAGCTGTTATTGACACTCTAATAAAAGTCCTCAGACACTTCTCCTAAGCATATTTTTTTTCATATATTTCTACATGGCTACAGTGCAACATGACTTTTGTAGAGTACCAATAATTTTTTTTTATTATAAGCGGTATTCTACGTTAGTCTATATTACATGAGGGAGGAAGTTTAAATCCAAGATATAGTGTGTTAAAAAAAAAAAAAAGGGCCAACCACTAAGGCAATTCAGTTGCGGAGTGCCAAGGTTAACAATATCTTTTCGAAAATCAAAGTCTGAATCAATTCCAATGTTTTCCTTCCTAGATAAGGCAAAGTTAATGGTTGACAATAAGTTATGGAACACAACGGTGTTATGGTCAGTTCCATATAATCAAATGGACTCAGATCCTCTCCGGATCATTTCCGTGGGGATCCTCCTGACCGATTAATCTCATCCGTTGATACTAATCCAACGGCCAAATGAGTTTCACGTCTTTTCTCTCTTTCCGCTACTCTCTCTGCCCCCCAACTCCGACCCGCCGCCAGCATGTTACGAACTGGATTTGAACCGGCATCTCAGACTTCCCCAGAAAACTTCCATTTTTACTCTGATCGTGACTATGGTCTTCCACTGAGTGTTGGATCCTCCTACTAGCCCTTAAAGAAATAGCCATTTTAGCCAATTCCAATGCTAATCTCCAACAGATGTATAAATACTTCAAACTCTTTTTCTGGACTCCACCCTCCTACTGTAGTTCCACATCTTACACAGCCCAGCAACCCTTTCCGGCTCTCTCCCACCCCAACCTCCCCTGCTGCAAATTCTTCCTCTTCCTGTTGAATAAAGTCCGAATTCAAAGGACCTACAAAAATATCACTGAACATTCTGCAAAAATTAAAGATTCAAAGATAAGAAATACAAAAGTTAACAAGGAATTTAATTGGGGTGGGCTGGGGCTAAAGAAGGTTGAGAAGATGCAGGTGTGGCGGTGGTGGGTGCTTCCAAGTGAGGGAGAAAGAGAAGAATCGAGGGGAAGAGAGAGAGAGAAAGAGGTGAAAATAATTTGGCCGTTGGATTTGTATCAACGGTTGATATCAATCGGTCAGGAGGATCCTCACGGAAATGATCCGGAGAGGATCTGACTCCTAATCAAACCTCATTCATTTTGTCACTTAGTACTACGGTTTAGCGGTATTCCTCTTCACTTGTAAGTGAGAGATCTTAGGTTCGATTCCCACCATAGGCAAATTTGAACCCCATTATTGCTAGCTTATTGTGAGGCTAAGCTCATCCATTCCCTTTAATTTAGATAATATCGCTTGTTAAGTCATTCACTTTGAAAATAAATGACTCAAACTTCCAACAACAAAAAAATGTCGTTCTCCTACAAAACTGGATCACGAATCAATAATAATCAAACGTCGTTTTTCCTTCACTGTGATCTTCAGTTCTGAAGAACTTGAGATAAATTTCTTGCTGCGAAAATTTTGGTTAAACTTTCATGTATGTGAAATTCCGTCTTCAAATTTCACTATTTTTGTATTTCGCAGTTACTTATTTAGAATCTGTAGACCTTTTGGGAATCACTCCTAGTATTTTTGGGTAGAACACGATCTTATCAATGTGTAGGCAAAAACCGTTCACAAAATAGAGTAATAATGAAGGAGAAACAAGCAAGCAAAGGCAGGGTTCAAAATTCAAATGATCATTTGGACCATCTATTTCTGGAAGGCTGCAGCAAAGCTGGAGTGGCTTTCCCGTTTTAGAAAGCTACGTGTGGGGCCCAGATGGGTTTCCCCCCTTGACCCGCGACTGACCCGTTTCTGGGCAATTTTTGCAGGCAAATTTCCGGCTGCTTACGGTGGTTTGTCCCACTGAATTTATCCACAACCAAAGAAAGCTCTCTATATTAGAAACGGCGATTTTTTACATTGGACTATTAATTTCTAGTATAAACTAACTGATCGTGCTATCTACAAATTCATTTTTACCTCTCACGCACTATTAATTCATGCCATTGATCTTCAATTCATTCGATACAACGGGCGAAAATCAGAAAACCCAGTGTAGTGAGAGAGGTAAAAAAAGGTGTAGATATAGCACCACCCTAAACTGACAACCTATGCTCTGTCTTCTTTAATATGCCTAAAAAATTTACACTCCATGTGCCTCTATGATTCCATGGAGGAAAGCTGCACACCTATAACCAATTCTTTCATACAACTTTCAACCTATTTACAAAAGAAAGCAGCCACGCCGATGCCGGAGCAGAAAATATCGGCAAAGAAGCCACACCGGTGCCGTGCCAATGCAAAACATAAAGGATCCTTGCTTACAGCAGAATAGCAGAAAACCATAGAACCATTACGATCTCTATTGTCTTTCGTTTGTCTTACGGGCCAGACTCTTGTGCCCAAAAGGCGTCCGGATCTGGGATATATACAGAAGGATCTTCGATTTCCAAATTTGCTATATGCCAGTCCACAAACCGCGCTTGTATTAACTTCAATAGCAGGAGAATTGTTGGCAAAAGCCACCATTTATCGTCATCCCTGAGACCACGCACAATTCAGAAGGAAATATACGTCACATTGACATGTATGTAAGATACAATGCACATATGAAGAAGATAAAAAGAATACTATTATGCGGTGGAAGAATACTATTCACGCCAGAGATTGATCAGTTTTTATATTCTATGTGCTATTCATAGTTCTCAGCATGTTGACCAAAGGCTTCTAGCAGCATAAAACCATCAGTGCACTGAGAATATTCTTCAACTTCCAAGACTTCGACAGAGTTTGTGCAGCTATGTGAGTAATAAAAAGTCCAAAAAGAAGAACAGTGTTGTGTGATTAAATTTGTTTTCTCAAAATTTTCACTCTATCATAACCAAGCATGAACAGTCTTTTGGATGCCTTTCTATGCAAATACAATGGATGATTAAACTATTTTCTGTTGTTCGGTTTTGGATCCTTCACAAGGTTATCACATTTAAGGCACTAAGGCTAAACATTGATTGCACCCAACAGAAAGTTAACGTCACCTCATTTCTAAAATTTTTAGTGCTTCACCAAAGTTGAGCAGAACAAAGAACTCTTCATGCTCTACAAACAGGTGAATATGGTAATGGCCACGAACCACAGATGAATTGGATTCGTCACCTTCTAATATTGAATCGATTATACTAATTTTGTAAACGTTCCCCTCACCTTGTCCTGGGCCTCCTGGCTATGCCAGTGCAATCAGAGTTGTTATGGATAGAAATATTGGTCCTAACTACATAGTTTCCTGTCCCCTCAATAATGTTGTATTTGAAAAAGATTTGCAGATGTCCTATGAACTTTAGACACCCAAATCAATATAGCCTGGTGAAGCACAAGTCTTTCATTTATCGCATAGTTATGGAAGTGATCTTAATCCGCAAGGAGCATGATAAGCAATCAGGGTAAAGCGGAGGTTTTCACAGAGACATTAACATGCGTAACAGGGAATCCAACTATTAGTTTCAAGATAGAATGAAGTTGAGTTGAGGACTCACCTTCTAGTGTTCCATGTATCTGACTTGCCAGGTGGCCGGAAAAAGGAAAATCCATAATAAAAAATGCCACACATGAATGCGACCACCTGCAGAAATCAAAATTGATTATATGATTATTAGAATAATACTCGACTGAATAATACTCGACTGCAGAAGAACTGAACGCTAATGCTTAGGCTCAGCCTTGCATCACAGTAATTTTTAATGTGTATGTGTATGTGTACATAAAACAAGATCTGTTATAATTAGATTAAGATAAAAGGAAAGCCAGGAAGCATCTCATGAAACAAAATTTGCACACTCTACAAGGGATGTGACATAGCTCAGTGTCTCATTTATAACCATAAGTTGGCCTAACTTGCAATAGGGATTTCAAAAGGCAATCCCGCTAAACCATATTTCAAACTCTGAAACTCACCACATTAGAAAGGGATGTAGCATTCCACAATGCATATACACGAGCAAGTGAAGCTCTTCTAAGTTCCTTACTGAATAAAGCATTTAATCCAGCGAGGAAGGGAGAAAGCAAGGATAGAGGTAGTATAAGCAATACAGCAAGGAAAGCCCCCAGAGATATCCAGTAGAACTGAAGCAACATAAGAAGAGTGACAGAAAGGTCTGCTAAAAGCATGAAACTTATCAGCAGCAACAGGGTGTCCTGCAACATGAGTTTTATTAGGTCTTGAACAGCGTTGAGATTCAGCCTACATTTAAACACCATAGAAGACCTAGTTGAAGTACCTGACGACCAACAGGTCTTGTGTTGTGCAGTAAGAGAGAAAGTGGAAACAGGAAGTCCCTTTTATAATCCAAAGATTTCAAGGTAGTATGATTTATAAGACCTCCATTAATTCCTCCAGTTATCCTTTTAACAGATAATGCATGACCTACCAACGGCCAACTTTGCTGCATCTGCTTAAGACATTTTCTTGTACATGCAACATTAGACCTGAATTTTGATAGACAATGAACAAAGTAATCAATAATCAACTACACTAAACGATAGATACAGGGTTCAGAAATTAATCCTGTGAGCATTATAAGGGTTCTAGCAGGCTATTTACTTTATCTCCAAATGACGTCAGTTACTCGGAAGTTTACACCTACAAATGATCAAATAAAAATTCATTGTTCCCTCCATATCATGCCAGTCGTACTAGTTTGATAAAATTTCCAATGAACACTGACATAATTGAATGGCGTCATCCTGATTTCACAATTGTACTTTTCGTTACTTTTCAACATGAAGATTTATTTCTTTGGTCCCACTATTTTTTCCTTCCCAGTTCTTGGTGGAGGGAGAATTTCTTCCTTTCCAAATCAAAGTCCAGTGTTGGAATATATGTTGTCCCACATCCTAGCGGCGTAAGCTTTTGAGAATTTAAACAAACAATTTTATCATGGTATCACAGTGGAGACCCTTGTATCAGACTCAACAACCATCCCCTCACATTTGTCCAGACTCAGCCGTTTTGTGGATCAGTTATATCAGGTCATGCGCAGCATGCCTGGCCAAACAGAACATGTCTCATGATAACTTGCCCATGCAATACCATGCTACATTTTAAAGCTTTCAACCAAAACTAATCGGCAAGTGGAGAGGTCCAGGCTCTTATATTTATTTTATACACAGCTTATGATTCCAGATGTAGGATCTTATTTATGAACACATTGTACTGTCAGTTCCATTTTGTTTTCGATCTCTCAACTAAAGGAAAACTAATCTATTACAGTGTTCTCATCTTCAAATCAAACACAATTTTCATATAGGTAGATTAGACAAGGAAAATTAACATCTTCATCAGAAACAATCAGTCTGAAAGGTTCAAAGGTTGCATCTTAAATTGGTTGTGGAAACTCAAAATGGAAAACAGATAATCCCATTATATGTGTTTTGAAACATAAAAAATTGGTGATCCAGTGTGTGTTAGCAATTAACAGATGCTCTTGAAAAAACAGAAAAGAAACAAAAGTGCAATTGCTCAAAGTTACCTTGGTAGCTCGTTACCATTTCTATCCCCCATATCAGACTGGTGCACACTTTGAAGTGGATAATCCCCAACGACTACCAATATCCCCAGCTGATAATAACCAGTAGCTGTTGCTTGAAACCATCCAAGTTCAACTTTAACCCCATGAAATGCAAGTTGAGGGTTTGCATGGCTGTTTATCCAATTAATCACAGGAATGAGGTGAGAACGAATAGATCCATGCCTCACCATCCTCAACTGGGCATTCAAACCAGCCACCAAATGATTCCAAACAGTTTCTGGAACATGCTGAGAATAGAATGACATAATTTACATCAGATATAGATAACAAAAATAATGATTATATGGTTACTTAAGTATCATGTGAATCCACAGACCTGACCAAGGAGGTTGGTCAACAACGTATCATTGTGAAGATTATAAGGTGACATATAGCTGCCATCACCACCAAAAATTATGCACATGGGAAACCTTTTCTGTATGATTGATACCATATCTAGACGCTTCTCATCACCACCAAGGAAAAAATCAATATATGCCACCATTAAGTCTGGTGTTGCTCCAACCTGCATCATTTTCAATTCTGAATATGAGAGATAGAAAACATAGACCATTGAATAGCTAAGTGCCAAAAATAGAAAAATGAAGAACCAAGGAAAACCGTATTACACAAAAGAACCAAAATGACCAATGAAATTTGACAAAGTAGGAAAGGAAGTACAACCCGTTTACTCATCCATAATGAGACCTCGACAGAACCAGTTCATACACTCAATGTTTGTTTCAACGCCTTGAGAGGATATTTTTTTTTTTCTACAGTTCCTCTCCTAAACAATCTACATAATCGAAGACACATTGCTCCACAAACATCTACTTTTGTCTCCCCTAAGCCCCCTTCTAATGCACCTTTTTTTTAACTTTAAAGTGAAGTCAGTAGAGGAAAGATCCTATTCTATTAGTGAAAAGGAACAAGTAAATCGTGAATGCAGCTCCATTACAGACTGAGGTATAACCAAGTGAACTTTGGAAACCTAATAGAACCTACAATACTTGCTTTATTGTTCACTACCAAGGATTTGCAGTTAAGTAACTTGATGATCAATTCAAAAAATCATCCCACTATGATTTTATGATGCGCAAGCAGATTGATAGAAAAAGCAGCAGATCCAGATAACAATGTTCAATGACAAGTAAAATGTGTTATAATTGCCTGACAACCTTTTCTATGGTCCAGATAATAACCTGCTAACTGATGGACTTATTTTATTTTCTTTGGTAAAAATTCTCACATAAAATGACCACTTGGGAGTTGGGATATAATCCTTGTGTGATTTATTTTCATTTCCAGAGATCGTACCATTTTTTTTCGTTTCAGCAGTGAATGATAACTTTCACTAATGCTTGAGCTTGATTGATCCTAAGCTGATAAAGGAATGAATCTTGCCAAGAGTTGAAGACAGGAATCCGACTTTCACATTACATTACAGATGGATGCATCAAGAAAGATAAACGAAAGATCCGCACTCAATTAATGATGTTAAAGGGCATCTGTAAGTTGTCTACTTCTGAGAGCTCGAGCAAGTTCCACAGAAGGTGTTGAAATCTTTTTGGATTAAATTTTCTTTTTTTATTTCTAAATCTGGTGAAATGAGCATCCAACTGAGCGGAACAGCCTGCATTAGTCTCTAATGACCACTAGTGGTTCGCCAATCTTGAAAACCTACGGAGTATGTATATGAACTATGAAGCTTGAAAAGAAATTATTCATATAATAAATGTAATTACAAAAATACTGGTAAGGAAGTGTAATAGAAAGAGTAAAACCTTCATCCCTTTGTACAAGGCTCGTGATCTGCAAGACCGAAGGCATGAATGGTCATATTCCGACTTCACATATTCCTGAAGGCGGTGAACTTTATTTCTTTGCCGCCACTGTTTCCAGGACCAGGAACAAGGATATGCAAGAACTGAAAGTATACTATGCACAGACCCTTCCCACCAATCATATGCAGCAACAGAATTGATCTCATCAATAAATCTGTTAAATGCATCTTCGTAACTGTACCAAAAGTAAGGGTTGAAAGTTGAAACACAAATAAATATTGTAATTTAGTAGACAGAACAACGGAATGCTAACCTAAGTGGTGCTTTCGATTCAAGACTTACCTTGGACCAACAGTTAACTAATTATAGTAGTTTTAAGAGAGAAATGTGTTATTTACTAAAGCAAAAGGTCCCGAGAGAAAAAAAAAATCAAATCAAATGATTAGAACCAACATGTTGGTTTCAAGTGTACTGATACCAATGGGCAATACCCACCCCAACCATAATCCCAGTATCAGATATACTAATTCAAAAGATCAACACCGCATAAAAATTATGGTGTTGTATGGTCTCAAAGTTCAGTTATTTTCTTACACAATTTCAATGACTGCACTAGGTGGAGAGTATGGAAGATGCCATGGTTCTCTGAAAGTATTTGGACCCAAAAAGTACATCCGATGAACATGGCTTTGAGTTTCTTCAACTCTGGTTCCCCGAACCTAAGTTATTATTATTTATGGAAAAAAAAACACATAAATAGGTCAAAAATTTCTGCAAGTCAATAAAATCATCTCTGATAAAAAAAAGCATAAAAAATGAAGCGATACTTGTGTATACCTCTGATAGGGAAAGAAGATAGGGTAAGTGATGATGGCTGTGCTGTTCAATTGAACCATCCCTCTGGTAAGAACAGGTTCCAACCAATTTGATTCTCAATGTACTTAACAACAGAGCAAGAATCCCCAAAATGCATGACAGTAAAATTGCAAAAGGCCAGGGACCCCCAAAGGTATACAAAAGCTCCTCCAGAGGTGTATAGCATTTTGGCATCCTATACTTGTCTGATACACACTTATAGGGACATGATGGCTGAGTCACCCCACCTGCAGCAAGTGCGCACAATTCGTGAGATGAAAGCCAGCATTTAAAAAGAAAGATCATAAAACAAAAACTCCATTGGTAAATTTGGGAAGAGAGGGGGGGGGGGGGGGTTGGACATGGTCATTATAGTACCTCGCACATAGATAAACTCAGAACGACTGGGAAGAAGATCAACAGAACAGGGAGTACAAAGATGTGAATCGGAGCCATCAACATTTTTGAATGAGCCAACAGGACATTCCTGTAAAAGAAATCAATGCTCAAAATCCTTCAAACAAACCCAAATGGATCAATAAACCTCTGATTTCTATATATAGAATCTGCAACACTGACACTCAGCCCAATTCTGTCCAAGGGTTCAATCAATTCTTTTATGATGTCTTACCCAGAAAAGGAAGGGAATGGCAAAAATTGTTGAAAAGGAGTCCAAGAAGAAGTCAAGCTTGAGGCCGAGAAAAGCCCCTGCTGCTTTCCTTTATGTTATAGTGGTTTCTCTGAATTTATTTGTAGAATAAAGCTAGTCGTGTCAAGGTGGTGTGTTTCTTAGGTCCAAGGTCAAAGACACAACAGATGTGAAATCCAATTTTTTTAAGCATGTCCAATTGGTTTAGGTTGGGTTCATGTGAAAGTGCATGGGTTTCCATCATTTGTTACGACAAATAAGAAAAGGAAATATCAATTACAAAAAATGCCACATGAATTCCTATATAAATAGGTTGAGGCACATATCAAGCAGTCCTCTTTTAATTCCTTTCAGGTTGATTTGGAAATCTAAGGTTGCAACCAAGGTTAGGTTTTGGCTTGGTTGTTGGTACACGGGAAGGTTAACACCTGAGATTTTCTCCAGACACATGCAATAGTTTGGGGGAGAATGCACCGTGTTTTCTTCTCTTGCTCTTTTAGCTCGAAGTTACAGCTTTTCATAAATGGGATAAGGTTTGTTCAGAGGTGGCAAAACACTGTTTTTCTTGGTTTGGTGAGAATTTTAAAGTATTGGGTGGTGGATAAAGGCTTAATACATATGGGATCATATGATGATGTAGATTATTAGAGCTATTTGGACAGAAAGGAGTCGGCAAATCTTTGAAAATGTTAGAGGGTGGAAGTTGAGGAGATGTGGGAGAAGGTCAAGCATTGGGCAGCGCTTTGGTCTTCTGTCTCTCCTGTCTTTAGGAACACATCTCTATCTGATATTATACTAGGATAAGAAAGCTGTAGTGTCATGATTAATTTTGGTTTCTTAACCTAGTGACAGTTTCTCTTACGAAATAAAATTTCATTTGTTTCGTTTAAAAATAAAAGAAAAGAGACAATATCAAATAAAATTTACCTTGCAGAAGGTGCCGTATAGGCCCTTAGGGCATTTTTTTCCAGTGATAGTGCCATCATTTCCATGACGACCTCCATCATCCCCAGCACCTCCACTAACAGACACCACCAAGAAAGTAAATGCTGTTATTGGGTTTTTTTCGTGCTATACCTTATTAAAAAAAGAACAAAGAAAACCATTCAAGAAACATTGATTCCAAGATGAAAATTCTGAGCTCAAAGATGCTTAAACCAATATGCTGCATGTAGACCTGAATGGAAACTTATAAGATAACATGTAATATTAAAAACAGAAAAGCATGTTTTAAAACACTTTTAGCATAGCATATAATCACTTCCACATGCAGCGTATTGGTTTTAGCATAGCAAATTATTTTTTGTATACGGAGTTTCTGCATTTTATGAGAGGCCCCACAGAATCTGGCATTAAAATCATGCACAGAATTTGGGTGTAAGGAAGTGATAGTGATGTTTTCCAAGAGTATCAGAACAAAAAGCTGGAAACAACACACAGCGTACTGTGTTAATTAACCATTTGTCATCCAAAAAGGATATTCAAAGAGTTGAAAGCAGCACCAAGTGTACCAATGTGCAACTTATGTAAAATATAAAGACACTAAATTTTACCTGCTGTTAATGGAGCCACTTATACTAGCAACCGGAACATATTCATCCCCAAAATCTATCTTAGACCAATGAAAATGAACTCTTCCACCCCCACCTCCACCTCCACCAAGCGGACCACCTGTGCCCCCAGCAACGGATAAAGATGAACTCTGTGTAAGTAATCTAAGCTCCTGAAGGAAAATAAGGATTGTCCCACCTGAGCCTCCACCAAGTCCGCCAATCGAAGAACCATTACCCTTTCTAGCCGCTTTATCAAAGCTTTGACCATCAGCACTCAAAGTTCCAAAGACATCAAGCCTTAAGAGTGGCCACTGGATGGACCCCATGACTGACAAGCATGAGATTGATTGTAAGTGAGATCCAAGTACAATGTCAAATATATCTAAACTATTAATCCATAACTTCAGCCTCTTGGATCTTTTATCAACAGAACAACACCAAATTGCATGGACTACAATACATTAGTCCCACTAAAGGGGGTTCTGGGAAGGCATATCTGGTTATGGTCCCAACATTTGACATTTTTATATTAATTGACTGTTAGAAAAATATTAATAAGGTTATGCTGAACTGTGCAAGATCTTTTACTGTTGCAAAATCTTTGTTACGTCGTGGGTTAACAATAACTTTATATCCTAACACCACCCACATATGCAGGACTCTTTCACCACCTGAGCCTAACACATAAATTTCAGCGTCTGTTGGCAGGTTGCAGTTGCATGGATTTGAACTGAAGATCTCACGAATACTATGAAAAATTGCTGGTTTACCTCTATTCTTAAAAGCTGCTATGATGTGGGCACAATTTAATCTATACCATAATACCTACCAATCATTCCCCCTCCAACCACTTTGCCATATGACGGATTCGGACCCTCAGCTCCACTCCCCAATTCACATGGGAGATCTGCATTGCCATATTCATTACCACCATTGCATACCCTCCCATTAAAATATCCAGAGCCCCCTCTTCCCCCATGTCCAGCACCACTACCAGCTCCATTTGAATAGTTTCCACTTCCAATACCTTTACTGCAACCTGAAAAACATGGTTTTGATTTAGTTAGATGCTTAAAAGATTGCACATCTTAGTTCCCGAATAAACTCCTTTACCTAATTCTGATGCAGTGATCAGACCATTATTATTAACAATAATAGTCCTCGCCCTGTGGATGTGAATAACACTTCCCTTCACAATGCCATCTACAAGAAGATCCTCAACACGACATATCTGTAAAATGTTAGCAAATATTATTTTAACAATAACAATGAGCCTACAAGTTGATACTTCAAGGGGTAACCAACTGGTAAGAAAAAGTTATTTCATTAAAGAGTTGAGGCCGGGTATATAAGTAACCAAAAACAAAAGTGTTGGTATTGGAAAAACTCATGGCCAGCACCATAAGACCATAAATGGAAGTCTGTACAAACTTGGAACAGTGTCCTGCTTTTAAACTACAGGGAGAAAATATAGATAGATAGAAAGAAAGAAAGAAAGAAAGAAAGTAAGAAAGAAGAGACGGGAATTCCTCTTGCAGGTAAAAAATAACATTATGATTTAGGGAACTTTAACGAAAAGCTCCTGGTACTGTTCACTTTAACGAAAAACCACATTTGTACACTAAAAAGTCAATCCTGGTACTATTCACTTTACCCTTTATTTTGTCCTTATCGTTAAAACTCAAAGTTTTCAAGCCCTTTTCATTAGTTTTCCTTATGATGGATGATTTAAACTTAGTAACTAATATGGTTCCACCCAGGAAAGGTTAGATTCTGTATAGGAATTAATTTCCTGTGACTCCTATCCAAACGACTAGAAATCTAAGCATTAAAAAAATAGAGACTTCTAACCTTAAAAAGTAACAATAAAACATGCATAAGAAAATAAACAACAATTAATATACAGCAGATATCGCTGAATATGCATTAGAATCTCCATGTATCTCTAATAAAATTCTGCCTCTTACTTGAAGTGAAAAGGAAAGCGTATAATTAACATGGCAATCATCTGGTGGAGTAATCAAATCCAACGGGCATGTTTGACTCTCACACAGGGATTTTGTTACCCTACAAAATTGGATTCAAAACAAATATTCATAGAACTTCTCCGGCCAAATAAATAAGAAAACGTAAGCTGAGAGCAACAATACGCTAAACTTCATACTCACACATTTCTGCTAGCATCATCATCCAATGGAGCCTGAAGTAAAGAACCAGCACCAACCTGTTGTAAGAAGCATAAAAAGTTGTAAGGCGGTTTGCCAAATGGAATTCAAGAGTTTCACATCCATAGAAAAGAATGTAGCAGAAGAACTGCATACAAAAATATCCACTTTGGTCAGAATAAAGGAAACAAAATGGAGCACTAGGGAGAAAAACACACATCTAAAGTTAGTAATAGCAAAAATGTCACAATCTAAAAGCATTGAAAACAAAAACTTCTCATAGGTTCTAGATAGGGCCAAGTGTCGATACCACATCTTATTTAAAACAAATATCATATAGGATTGATGTGAGGATGATGACGATGTTGATAATGATGACAACAACGAGATAATGTATACTTATAAAAGAATTGATAGGCAAACAGGATTGATTATGCAAATCTATGAGCTCTTGCTTTTTCAAATTAGAATTGCACTAAAATATTAGAAGCAAACTTTTAGAACATGATAGAAAGAAAGTAGTAAAATAATTTCATAATACAAGTTTATCCACGAATGGCTTACTGTTATGTTATAAAAGAGAGACAAGGAGAGTCGCTGGGCTTTTATTGCATCACCATGGCCAGTCAACTTCAGTAGTCCCTGACCATATACACCCAAGTTTGTATTTGAACTGATGACAGAGTTATGCTGCAAACACAAAGCACCAACCCAGATTTTCAATTCCAAGAAAGGTGAAAGGTATAAGTGCAAGTAATTTAAAACATAAATTAGGATGAGGTTCAGACAATCATACCCTCAGAACAATCAGATTCCTGACTTCAAGAACGGAAGCAGTAACAATGGTATTTCCACCACCATCTATTTGAATTTTGGAGTTCCACATGAGTAACATCTTGACAGAAACTCTAAATGCACCAAAAACCTTCATTTTAATTAAAACAAAGAGAAAGCTTCACTCAATTAGTTCATGAACAACACTCATGAGTCAGCTTATAACATAGGCAGACAGGATTATATTACAGCTTATAATACACAGAATCTAAAAGTAAAAAAAAAAAAAAAATTCTAATGAAACTACATAAAGAAGTTGGATCCACTTTGGTGTTCCGCCTAAGAAACCAATTCTATTCCTTTTGACTTTCTTGGTTGGGTACCGTAAAAAAGTTATGTTAGCAAAAATTTTAAGTACCATAAAAAAGTTTGAACTTGAGTTCAGCCTCATCTTTCTAAGGCAGCTTGAGCTTCGGTTCGAGCCCCTTCATAGAGGTAATGGCTCAAGCTTAATTGAGATTAGATCAACCCAAGCTCAAACAAGTCAGATAATGAACCTGTCTTGGCTTTCTTGGCTTCTTTTCATCAAGGATTTAAACTCCAGACAATTGCCTGTAATTCAATAGAACACTCTATTTACAAAAATGAAATGTTCTAATAGTTGCTTGCCTTTATGATGGAATCACTCATCAGAAGTTCTTCTGCAACAAGCTCAAATTCTGAAATTGGATACTCAGACAGTCCAAAGATGATGCTGCCTCCACGGTATAGACTGATTTGGCCTCTCACCTTTCAATCAAAGAGGATGTATTCATAAGTTCAGTGCATGTATCTTCTGTACAGTGTGTATAAAATAAAGGAATCCACTTATACTAAAGCGGAAATAAATACACGATAAAAATGTAATACTACACACAAGCTTCTTGAACAAGTCTATGGACATGCCATAGTACCTTTAAGATGAAAAAACAGGTGCCTGAATCAAGTCTATAGAACAGGGGAGATCCCACAATGAAATGTTATGAAGCCAGATTTTATGCATTATATAATTGTCACACCACCATGGGAACAGAAATATAAAAACATATAAATTGTCACATGAAAACTAATTAATTGCTTGAGAAGACTTAAAATTGGCAACCTGAACTCTGGTCCAAAGAAGTGGAACCAACACTTTTGCATTATTCTCCACAAAAACATGCGACCATAACGGTCTGGTAGGAAAATCGAGCAAAGGGGTTTCAGTTTCTGTTGTGATATTGTCATTTCCAACTCTTAAACTAAGTAAATCTGCATTAAAGTATGTGCCAGCTGCTCCTGCATTCCCAGGACACCCAATACTCAAACCACCTGACATGGAAAAAGCATAATAAATTCAAAAGCTCCATTTTTTGTAGAGAATAGCTTTACAAAAGAAAACGAATAGTTTTTCTAGAAATAATCAATGTTGGAAACTAGACATAAGCTTGTGTTTGTGAGTCTTTATAAACACTAGACGCTTAGAAACTGAAATGTTTATTACTTGAAAGTACGTATAGCAATTAATAGAATAACACAGATATGCTTTTTATCATTAAAAAAGAAACAATTTTATTAGAAGCAAACTAGTACAGACAGTAAACAAATGTCCACCAAGAACCAGTTACATACAGATTAACAAAAACAATACTATAATGGTAACGTTATCCTACAACGGCCTTCCAATCTAGAAAAATAGATGACAGAGAACAATGAACAATCCATGTACTCTGATGAATAGAAGCCCAAAGTGAAGTCAACAACCTTGCCCTTTCCCACACAGCTATTCCTCCATATGTTTTAAGGACGTATTTTCTGCATCTTGAAATAGGGGGAAACAAGGACACCCTCGTAAAGGGCATATTTGAAGTAGTGACACCCACTTATTATGGTTAAAATATTTGTATTGTGGTAGTGCTACCCCCTTATTATTTGTTAGAAAATTTCCTATTGTAGTAGTGCCACCTCCATATATCAACATAAGGCTCTGCCTCTAAAAGTCATACCATTAGGGGCAGGGTGCGTTATACAGTGGTGCCTGGATATATATTGGAGGCAACTAGCTACAAAAGAAAAGTGAGGCCGGAACATCCTTAGTCAGGAAAAGTTTTTGCATTTGTCCGATAAACACTACAGATTGAAAGGTCTCATACGTATACTTTCTAAGGTTTCACATAAGTTAGGACTTTTGATCTACTTTCTAGTAGATAGAACAAAGTATATGTAAAATAACATTACCACATTATGAACAATTTCTTGTACGCAACCATTCAGATGGATATATTTACAACTCTAACATAAGAACCAAACATTTAGAAGTTTAAAATTTTTTGCTCTATCTACCAGATAAAGATGTCTGAAAAATGGTACAAACCATGCACAGTGACCGTTACATCTTCTTGTATGCTGTAGCAATCAAGTGATATTCTTCCACCACCACCTCCACCCAATCCTCTTCCGCCAGCAGCACTTACAGTACCATATCCCTTCCTGTGGACAGGACCAAAATGCAAACAATTGAAAAGAATCAGAGAAGTTAATTTAGTTTGAATGCATTCTTTGAAGTAAATAAATGCATAAGCATATCAACATTCATCTACCAACATTCTCAAGAAAAAACAAAATGAAAGATGGCTAACAATAAGAAGAAAGAATGTTAATCCTATAAAGGTTTTGATGAACTGTTCATCATTATGGAAATTGATATAATTTTAAATTGAAGGTGAAGTGAACAATGAACAAGAGAAACAAATTGTTCAGTGTCCATGTATCTCTATAAAAATGCCAGTGGATAAGCATTTTCAGCCTTGTTGAGTAAAGGGCATGCAAAACTGGAAGATGGGAACATAGTATCTTTCGAAAAGTATAAGGGCAGAGGTCGAAGATCTGTGGTATAGAGTGAATGTTCGGTCATCCTTATGGTCATCTTTCCCTAAACACTTGACTGACGTTCACGTTAGTCTAACTCACATTGATTTGGCTGGAATTTTGTAGTGTGTGGTTTTCTCTGTTTTGCGCTTCTTAGTTTCTCTTGCCTAGGTCAACTATTGTCCTCTATGAACTTTCTTTTCCAACCCATAAAATAATAACAAATAAAAAATGTATTGACCAGCCCTTAAACAGTTTTGTGCATCATCCACACCAAAAGTAGAAGGACAATATAAAAAGTATCTACTCACAACTTTACAGCGTGTACAAAAATACTTCCACCAGATCCTCCTCCGCCAGTAGTCCCTCCGTCCCCTCCTTCTGCAGTTACTGACCCATTTATATATACCATATCCTTGACTAGAAGCTTGACACGTCCTCCACCATTCCCTCCAAATGGAATTTTAGTAGATGTACCACCACCCTTGCTCCCATAACTCCATGGCTCAGACAATGTTGACCAAGTATAAACATCACCACCCCAGTAACTTGTCTGATTATTTTTCAAGCAAGAAGCACCTCTGCCGCCATGCCCTCCACCACCTCCATCATAGCCCACTGGAGTCCCACTAGTTTGAGAAGGCGGCAATCCACCCAAAGATGTTGTACTAATAGAAGAGTTGTATTCCAAAGTCAGATTTGCCGCCAAAAAAACTACAGAACCAGCAACTATTTCCGCAGAGTGACCAATTTTAACATTTCCTGACATATTAAATGTAATCATGCAGCCTTCTATTGGACACACAATTGATACATGAGGGAGAATCTCCAAGTTTCCAGTCCCACGAATGTAAAGGTGAGAACTTAAATACAAGTTTGAGTTTAGCAAGCATGTAGTATTGAATGATCCAACACCCTCCAGGTCCTCACAAGATACTTTATCTTTCAACGGGGATGATGGCATTGGGATCTTGTAAGTTGAGGTGCTTCTTTGAAAACCATCTATTATATCTGAGCTGAGATTACGCAACCAGTCTTTTGAAACAGCTCTTGCACTTCTGTACTGCCCTGAAGTAAGAGAAAGGGCAGATATGCAAACATGCCCCGCCAGAATGCAACACCAAAGGTACCATTTCACTTGTGAAGGAGACATTACCACTCAGAGTGACGGAATAATTTACTCTGTCATATGCACGTAGATTTAACATAAATGTAATTTTTCAGGTCAGCTTCAGCAGGCAGTAGTAGTTGCGCAGAAAAATATCAGGTTTGTCAAACCATCTTCATGAACATTGCCACTTCTACTGTCCATTAACATTCAATGTTGTCCTGCAACTACAGCCATCAAGTTAAAGATGACTTTGTATCAAGGAATGGAGAAATCAGATAAACATAGGAAAACAAACCAATAATCAGACTACAGGGTACAGGGAAACACAAAACAAAACGGATGATTTAAAACTCAACAACTAAAATAGCAGCTTCAAGTTACAAAACGTCTAAGTCTTGCAGCAGCCATATCATTGACCCACCGAATCAAGAACCAGTAAAACAAGCACCACCTGATGGAGATAACTCAACAACACAACTCAATAATATAACTTTTACTCCCTTTTCTATTGTTGAGACTTGAGAGTGAGACTTCAACCTGGGTGGGCACTAAATAAAACCGCAAGAAAACTGCTTCAGCTAACAGTATCTATTTTATCCCCTTTTCTATCTTAAAATAACTTCTTCAGTCTCAAGCCTAGTTGATCAGAATGCATATGATAAGATCTAAATATTATGTTGGCATAATCCTTTTTAAACCCACACTTTCAGTTATTGCCGCTTCTAAAAACATTATTATTATCAGTATTTTGCTTTTTTTTTGTGGAGTAGTTTGATATTTTACTGCTACAAAATAAGCTTCTATGTGCCCAATCTACCTTCCAGGCCGTTTTCCATTTAAAGCTGTTCAGCAGAATCTCATAATAACACTAGACGTCTGTTGTTTAGTCTGTAAGAGTCATCCCTAAACCCAAAAAACTGATGTAAATAGGAAATTGGAAAGTTCTTCCAGAGTAAGTACGACACGGATGAGACACCAATCATTGGAGGGGCCTAGATTCTAAGGAAATTCCTACAATACACTAATAACAACAGGGAGTTTCTAGGAAACAGTACTTAATTACCAAACAAACAAAACATTGCATAATTTTCTGATATTTCTAAGTGGTCGTTTAGTATCCCAACTCCCTACAAGTTACACAATAAAAAGATAAAAAGAATCCTTGACTATCCGTTAGATTCCACAAGTGATTTGCATAAAAACACGAGTGCTCAATGCAATGACATGAAACCACATTGAGTAAATTTCCTAAAAGACAAAGTTTAATCACGTACAAATGCATTAGTTAGTTTACGTTCAACCCCAAATAGATAAACACTTTGTGTGTAGAATGTCATACTATAAGAGAAAAACCTTAGTATGGAACAATTCATTTACATTCAAAGACTCTTTAATGCATTTTCAACACCCCGTCCTTTCGAAAATACCAGCCCCCAAAGATATCATACTAGTCTTTCCAATTAATCCCACACCGCAATTACGAGCTTCATTCATTGCCCGAAAAAAAAAAAGCACAATAACGGAAGAGAGCTAAGCAATCACTCACTAATTGAAGAACACATACACACACAAATGCAATCACTCAAACCAAGTGAACACAGAAAACAGTAGAGATAAACGGATTCGGCGTTCCATGATGATCTGCCATTTCAGCTTCTGGACTCACATTTATACAATAACAAGCAAAATCAAGCAAACTAAACCATGAACAAAAAACTCCGAACACATCTGTCAATTCAAGAAAGAATCAAACAATTCAAAATCCGAATTCAGTCAGCAGAAATAGCTTGAAAATTGTACCGTTTGGGCGGAAGAGAGAAGGCAGCAGACGAAAATTCCCAAAGCGCTGCAAAGGAAGCTTCGCTTTTTCTTTTTTCTGCGCTTTGCTTTTATTTACTGTTTTTAATTGGATTGTTTGTTTTTCCTTGTATGTTTGTTTGTTTTTGTATTTATTTACAACTGTAGAGAGAGAGAGAGAGAGAGAGAGAGAGAGAGAGAGAGAGAGTAGAGAGTAGAGAGTAGAGTGGAGAGTGAGCGAGAGAAAAGTCCGTTACGGACGAGTCCGAGGTCTCCACGGCGGCAGAGGCTCTCTTCTCCTCTCCCAAAAGCTACGTTTTGCTAGCTGGACATTTATTATTATTCAATTCTTGTTTCCATATATTTTTAATTGTGATGATCTCCCGTCGTTGGATTTATCTTTAAAGGACATAAATTTAAATTTTAAAATTTTGTCTGTCAAAAAAACAAAAAAAATGATTCCACAAAGTCCAATTTTTTTTTTTTAGACCAATCAATTTGGCGGGATATCTTATTTCTGCTTTTGATAACCTTCACTATCAAGCCAAGTGCCATTTTCGTGCTGATTTTGGGGCATATGATTTGATTTGATTTTGGGGCATGTTTATTCATAATAAAGTTGTTTATTAAATGAAATTAGAAATGACGTTGATTCCATTTAATTGTTGACGTTGTTTTTGGGAAAAAGAAAGATTTTATGTGAGGAATTTTTATTTTGGAGTTGGCTACAATACATATATGTAATTAACACATTTAGGGTGTGTTTGTTTCACCTTCTTGGGTGGGACTGGATTTGACTAGACTAGACTAATTACTAGTGTAGTCCCATGTTTGGTATGCACATGGATTAGGTTTAATGAGATTACACATGACTCGCTTGGATTATCTCGTTCGCTAGGAGTTCTTAGCCAAAACTCTCAAATTACAATTGGAGTTTTCAAATTTCAACTTTTCTGCATTCTCACTATTGTTTCTTTATATGATCGACACCTCCTGATCTCTAATATTTGTCATGAAGTGGATTTGATATAAATTTCAAAAGACGGGATCCTTTGCCCCCTTAACTTTCCCTGATCGGTTGAGGCAGGGTTGTGTTTCGTTGAGTTTTGTATTTTAGGTAGGATCCCTAATTGATTGTAATTCCGTGTATTCTCATGTAATCACTTGTAATTAGTTCTCTTTCCATTTATGTTAGGGTTGTAAACCTATAAGTACCTCTTATTGAGAAGAATATAATACAATTCAAAGCATTCTCTTCTTGGCACTAGAGCCAGGTTAAGAAAAATAAAAAAATTATTCTTATCGCAATTTGGCTGGAGAACAAAAATCGTCATGTAGCCTATTGTGCCGTGCACTGTGAAACTAGCGAGCGACGCCATCATTGCTGATCCGATTCCACCAAAGACCACCGCGCATCCAGTTGGGTACCGTGCCCGTTCGACCAGCGAGCGATGCAGTCGTTGCTGACCGTAGTTCACCGAACCGATCCCTGCATCTACTCACGACCCACTGCTGCATCACATACTCACTATGCATCAATCTGATCATACAAGTAATGATGGTAAGGCTTTAAAAATTTCTGCATCTGTTATGAATAGTACATGGATAATTGATTCTGGTGCTACTGAACATATGACTTGTGATTCTAGACAGGTCCTAACCCTAAAACCACCCACCAATACTATAGTTAGTGTTGCTAATGGTAACGTTGTTGTCCCCATTATTGGGGAAGGCGATGTCTCCCTCTCTGATACCCTGAATCTTAACTCCGTACTTGTTGTTCCTTCCTTTGACTATAATTTATTATCTGTTGTTCCTATTGGGGAGAAGCCCTCACCTCAGTTGTGTATCTCATTAATCGTGTTCCATCCCAATCCGTTGATTTTCAAACACCACTTCAGGCTCTCTCCTCACATGTTGATGCTCCTGCAATCCCTAATCTTCCACTTCATGTGTTTGGCTGTGTGGCCTTCGTTCATCTTCATAAACAGCAGATGAGTAAGCTTGAACCTCGGGGCTTACGGTGTGTGTTTGTGGGGTATGCCTCAAATCAGAAGGGATATCGTTGTTATCACCCTCCGACGAAAAAGTTGTTTGTCACTATGGATGTTGTCCTTCATGAGAATGATATGTACTTTGCCAGTCCTGAGTCTTCACTTCAGGGGAAGAATCAAACAGAAGTTCAAACTCTTGACTATACTATTCCAGAGACAGATAGTATGAATGATTTGGATTTAAGTGGTGATGTCTTGGAAATAAGTGGTGATCATTCATAAGAAAATAATAATGTGAATGAATTAGAGGTAAGTGGTAATGTCTTAGAGACAAGTGGTGATCATTCACATTGAAACAATGTTGAAAACTTTGAAAGTAACGAGTTGACTGCACCAGATAACTCACAACCTTCATCTCCGCCTGACAGCTCACTGTCAGTTTCCTCACCAGCGGACAACCCTGTGTCGCCAACTACCTCACAATCGATCTCACCGCCCTTAAGCCCTAATAACCATAATCAATCGCCTTCGATCCCGGATGCATCAACACCACATCGCCTCCCTGACCATGTAAATCGAGGTATTCCTAAACCTACTTATGAAGCTGACCCTAAATGCAAAACTAGGTATCCAATGAATAAGCCTAACCCTGAATCCAATGTGTTATACCCATTAACTAATTATGTGTCGACCAGTCACGTGTGAGAATTAAATAAGTCATTTGTGTATCAATTATCTATTGTATCTATTCCTAACAGTGTGCAGGAGGCTTTAGTTGATCCACATTGGCAAGCAGTAATGAATGAAGAGTTAAAGTCTTTGAAGAAGAATGCTACCTGGGAAATCACAGCTGATAAGAAACCTATGAGATGTAAATGGGTTTATACTGTGAAGTATAAAGCTGATGGGACGGTGGATCGCTTCAAGGCAATACTAGTAGCAAAATGATACACTCAAAAATATGGAATTAACTATACAGATACATTTGCTCCTGTGGCCAAGATCAACACCGTTCGTGTTTTGTTGTCTTTGGCTGCAAATCTTGATTGGCCTTTACAACAGTTTGATGTGAAGAATGCCTTCTTGCATGGAGATTTGACAGAAGAGATTTATATGGATCTTCCACCTGGATGTAATGCTCCAGATAAATGCAAAAGAAAGATGTGCAGGTTGAAGAAATCCTTGTATGGCTTGAAGCAGTCTCCTCGAGCATGGTTTGGAAGATTCACAAAATCTATAAGAGCATTTGGTTACAGACAAAGTAACTCCAATCATACTTTGTTCCTGAAAAGACAGAATGGGAAGCTTACTGCACTTATTGTGTATGTAGACGATATGTTGGTAACAAGTAATGATCCGGAAGAACGTGCGGCCTTGCAAATATACATGTCTACAGAATTTGAAATGAATGACATTGGATCCCTGAAATATTTTTTAGGGATTGAGGTGTCAAGAAGCAGTTCTGGAATTTTCTTGTCTCAGAGGAAGTATATTACTGATTTGTTGCACGAAACTGGCATGTCAGCTTGACAAAGGAAGATACCAAAGGTTAGTAGGCCGTTTGATGTATTTGGCACACACAAGACCGGACATTGCTTATGCCTTGAGTGTAGTGAGTTAATACATGCATGATCCTGGAGAACAACATATGAATGCTGTGATTAGAATATTGCGATATTTGAAGGGAAGTCCGGGCAAAGGAATTTTGTTTAAAATGAATAATCACTTTAGCGTTGAAGGTTATACTGATGCAGACTGGGCAGGTTCAATTGATGATAGGCGCTCCACATCAGATTACTTTATGTTTGTTGGGGGTAACTTGGTTACATGGAGAAGTAAGAAACAGAATGTGGTTGCCCGTTCCAGTGCAGAAGCCGAATGCAGAGGTATGACTTTGGGAATTTGTGAAATTTTGTGGCTTAAGCTTCTGTTAAGCAATTTGGGTATACAACATGATCAGCCTATGAAATTATTTTGTGATATTAAAGTTGCCCGTGACATTGCACATAATCCGGTACAACATGATAGAACAAAGCATGTTGAAGTTGACCGGTTCTTCATCAAAGAAAAATTGGAAGGGAAAATAATTGAAGTACCAGCGATAAGAATAAAACATCAGTTGGCAGATATCCTCACAAAAGCTACTTCAAGTCACAAGTTTTCAAGTTTCTTACACAAGTTGGGTATGAGCGACATATATACACCAACTTGAGGGGGAGTGTTGACTTTTGTATTTTAGGTAGGATCCCTAATTGATTGTAATTCCGTGTATTCTCATGTAATCATTTGTAATTAGTTCTCTTTCCATTTATGTTAGGGTTGTAAACCTGTAAGTACCTCTTATTGAGAAGAATATAATACAATTCAAAGCCTTCACTTCTTATATTCGACTTTAGCTTTGCTTATAGTCGTGCTATGTTCTCTCCATTCCCTTGGCTCTGATGGAGCATGTTGTAATTGGTTCTCTATTGTTATTGTCTATGCATCTAGCTCGGTTTATTTTCTAAAAGCTTAAGTCTATAGTGTTTGTTTTCTGTTCTTTTTTTTTCAAATTGGAAATGTTGATGTTTCTTAATGTGTTTTGGAGTTGTCTTGGATGTATTTTGCGGTTGTCTTAGTGTAGGTAGATACTATTTCAGTTTCGTATTTTTAGTTTTCTTCCTTTAGAGGCATCTAGTCCTTACCATTGTATCATCGCGTTTTATTAGTAAGGTCTTGTTTCCTATTTAAAATTTGAAAGGTGAGAGAAGTTGTTCATTTCTGTCTTTCTTACTTTCTTTTCTGGCCATGATACTAGGTGTTATCATTTCTTGATGATTTCTTTTATACGAGATTTATAAAAATAGAGTTGCATGCCATGTGTAAGTTAGCAATCAAGGCCATGACTCTGAGTTCTTCACAAAGGAAGATACTCAACTTTGCTCTGTTTTATTTTCCTTGCTATTGCTTGATGCTTTATTTTTGTTGTTGCTGTTTGATGTTTTGGTTCTCTTTATATCATGAATTCTTTTGATCTAGTTCATTTTATAGCATAATGTCTTCGTTTTTTTCCTTTTTTTTTAGTTTGAATAGATATGGATCGAAGGAACATTTTATTGATCTTTGTGTTAGAGATGTCTCATGTAGAGACAATTTATGTTCATACGATTCTTGTGTTGATAATGCTAAAGGTCAAACAGAGACATGCTAAAAGACGTGCTTTGACTGACCATTCACTTGCTAGACGAGAGATTAGTTTGTGTTATCTGGATGGTATAATACGGAATAGTGATACTGAATGCATCAACGAATTAAGAATGGACATAAAGACTTGTGGTATATTATGTGACGTACTTTGTCAAGATTGGAGGGTTAAAAAAGATAGTTTGGTGTCTCTGGATGAGCAGGTGCGTATGACCTTACAAATACTAGCACATCATACTAAGAATCATAGTATTGGTGGTAGATTTATTGGTCGTGAGAGGCTATAAGTAGGTATTTTAAAAGTGTGTTGCAAGGAATTTTGCGATTACAAAGTATCCCACTAAAAGCCCATCAGCATGTGCCTAGTGATTCTATTGATCATAGGTGGCGATGTTTTAAGATATATGTGTTAATAATAATATTTTATTTTAGTTAATACTATTTTATGCATATGATTGATATTATGCCAAATGATTGGATTGCAAATTATTGAATGTCATTCATTTTAGCAATTGAATATTATGCAAAATGATTGGATTGCAAATCATTGAATGTAATTCATTTTTATTATTGGATCTTATGCAAATTGATTCATTTTATTGTGCTTTAGTACTTTCAAATATTTGTTGTTTAGGTATGGATAGTGACAATAATATGAATGCTGCTTAAGAGCTGAAAGGAAAGAGGCGTAAATGTGAAGCATTTGAGGAAGAAGCATTGTTATCCATTCTTGGGGATTTTGTTACTAGGAAGCACCGGTGTGACACAAGTGCTTTCAAAGAAGGTACTTTGATTGTAGTTGCAAAAGTTGTCAATGTTTTATGTCATAATTCGAATATAAAGACAAGTCCACATATTGAGTCAAAGTTGAAGAAATGGAAAAAAACATATAGTCTAGTCTTTGACATGATGAACACGAGTAGATTTCTATGGGATGCTGTCAAAAAGTGCATTGAAGTTGACAGTGATGAAGCATGGCAAACTTATGTGCAATTTCATATCCTATATTATTTACCAATTAGTTTTAGGAAGATCATATTCACACCTCAAATTACTTCTTCCACACCTTTTTAATTTTTTAATATTTTTCTATCAAATGTTAGTGGTGTGTAGAAAATATTAAAAAATTAAAAGGGCGTGAGAAAAATAATTTGGGGTGTGTGAATGTAATCTCTCTAGTTTTATTCTTGTAGCACTATTTTTTACATGTACTAAATATTAATATTGCTATGTTGATATAATCTTAGAAAGATAAAGATGTTGAGGGATGGAGAAACACACCTCTTCCACTTTATGATAGATTTGTATATATATTTGGAAAGAATAATGCTACGGGTAATGTTGTCGAAACCCCTACTGAAATGATGGAGGAGCAAAGCCATAATGAGGTTGATGCAAGTTATATTGAAGATAAAAATAATGTTTTTCCAATGAACCAGCAAAGCAATCAATCTGCAAGTAGTCAAAGAAAGGAAAAGAGGCACAAGAAGTTTAAATCATGGAACCGAGGTAATTATCCTCGGACTGACAGAATTTTATTGTTCAAGGTACTGCAGGTCATATGACATAGTTAATGAACTTAAAGCAATAGGTTTTTCTCCTATGGATCAAATTGATGAATCGACTTTTATTTTGAAAAAACCATAAAATGTGGGAGTGTTCAGGTTAATAGATTCCGAACTCAAAAAAGTGTTCGTCCAAAAGCTTTTAAGCGACAAAGCAAGCAGATGATTATATTATGTGGTGCCTTTTGACATTGATTTTTATTTTGCTAATTGTACAACCTTAGGTTCTGGCTTCCAACTTAGTCTTGCACTGTGAAATATTTTGCCTAATGTTGACTAGCTTTTTGTGAATCATGGAGGTCTACTTTTGAATGATAATATTGTAGTTAGCTATTGCAAGTATGTTGCAAATTATTGTAACTAGCATATATTGTAGTTATTGTAAGTATGCTATTTGGTTTTCAATTTGCTGGAAAGTTGTTAACTTTAATGGAAGTTTGAAGCAATCTAGTATAAGGTTGTTTGCCAGTTTACAATAAGCAATTAACTTCTTTTATTCGTTTCTTTTCAAACGTGGTGTCTGGATTTTAAGCTGAACAATTAAAACAAAAAAACATAAAAGATAAGTAGGAAGCATTCAAAATTATCTTTTTATACAAGCATTTGTATTGTTAAGTTGATGACAATTTATGTAAAATAGCATTTTAGGTCAATTTCAAGCTGGACAATTAAAACAAAAGGAACACAAATAGAAAAAAAATAAACAAACATTCACATTCCAATATCAAAGGACTTTTGAGTATGTTTAGGGAAATTCTTGTATCAAAGAACAAGAAAGGGTCGAGTCTCACTCTCATCCAATATTGTTAATTTTGATAATTTCTTTAAAATAGATAAATAATTTAGTCTCAGTCCGAGCATACACCAAACTGGTGACAGTTTTATTTTCATTATCCTACTTCTTAATCCGACACTGAACCAAACGCTTCACTAAGTCAGTCCAGCTTAGTCTATTCTAAGCCAATCTAGCTTAGTCCTTGAAGCTAGTCTAGTCTGAGATAGTCTGGTGCAACAAACAAACTCTTATAACCTTCATCGTGAGATGCATCCGATGGTTAGTAAAATTTGGATAGAGGAATTGGTTGACCCGCAAAAGGAGGAGATTGTTGTGTAGAGGAACTGGTTGACCCGCTAAGTATTTTATTTCTTGCACATATGTACCTGCAAGCTCAAAGACGTGACATCAACTCTAAAAACTAAAGCATCGTCCCAAACAACTTTAGAGAAATATTTAGTTCATCTTAAACTTTTATTTGTGAAATTGCATATTTTTGTACTCATTGACAATTATTGTGTAAAGGCGTGTTTCCTTGATATGGAACTAAGAAAAAATATAACTTATTATAGAGTGGAGTTTATTCCTATACATAACTCATTCCAAGTTGAGGCCGGAATTTTTATGACTTTAAGGAGGTTATTCCTTTATAGAATACTACTCTAAGAGAGATTTTACTGTTTTGGGTTAGGGTTAGCATGACAAATCATGGGAGGTTAGGTTGGAGGTGTTTCCACATCCATATTTACAAATAAATTAAGTGTTGTATTCAAAATATTGGAATTTACTATTTTGTTCCTAACTAAATAAATGATAATGTTTTGAAATCCTAATTAAGGAGGGCAAAATTTGGTACAATAAAACCTTTATAAAGTCATAAATCTAGGATCAACCCAATTTTACAACTTTAGAAAGGTTATTACTTAATAGAGGTATTGACTTAATTATCCTTAATGGATATTGTATTTCCTAAATAGGATTCATTAGGCGCCAAGTATTTAATTTCTTGCACATATGTACCCGGATGCTTAAAAGCATGTCATCAACTCTAAAAACTAAAGCATACACCAAACAAATTTAGAGAAATATTTTAGTTCATTTTAAACTTTTATTTATGATATTTCTTAGCCAGTGTTCGAAAAAGTAGTCTAGGCAGCGCCTAGGCGTCATGCAGAGGGCCGCCGCCGCAATTAGTCACAATCGTTTACAAAATGAGAAGCCTATTAGGCAGGAATAGGCAGGGCTAGGCGAGACTAGATGAGACAAGGCGGGATGGATGGGGCTGGGCGAGGCCATGTGTAGGACTTCGCTGAAATCTGGAAATCTTTTAAATGTAGAAGAGACGGCAGAAACTCATGGAGAATAAGATGTTTAAGTTATTTGTTTGATTAAGATAATGCCATGACGTCGTTGTTTTTCAGCCAAAACTTACCTCTTTTGATGACTTTCTTTTTTGTTTTTATATTCAATTCTTTTCCTCTCAAGACCCCATCCTTTCTTCATCCGTATAGTTTTTACCTTTACTATCTCTTTCTTTTCTCTTGTAAGGCCCCACTTTCCCACCAAACAAATAAATATTTATAAATATGTTTCAAAATTAGCAACATATACTTATATTTTATAGTATATCCTACAAGTTTTTTTCAATAATAATCAAAATTTAACACCTAATTTCATAAATGTCACTTTTTATAACTTCTTTAAAAATAACAGAAACCCCACTTAAATAGACTTAAATACCCCATTTGGTATTTAAACAACCAAAAGCTTAAATGCCCTCTTTGGAAGGCAATAGATAAAAGATTCTTGTGCGATAATCAAGTGGTGCTTTCCCTAATATTTTTCCCATTTTTTTATTAGTACAATTATTTGACAATTTGTAGACCAAAATAAGAAGAATAAAAACACAAAGAAAGAAAATTTTCTATATCGTAAACCCTAATTTTTCTAATATGCACTAAATGAATTTCAATTAGCTTTCCTCTAATAGATCGGCAAATGGTATTAGGTTTGTCAATCTTCTCTTGACAAAAGAAACATAATTTTTCTAATATGCACCAGAAGAATTTCTATTCCGTAAACATTAAAAATATGTTTTTTGCACTTCCCAAGAACACAACAGATCTCTGGATTCATTACCACAATCAATGATAACTTTCAAAATAGAATATGGACAAGAACAACACCCTTAATAATGCAAAGGTGTGGAAATTAAATACGAAGCACATATAATCTAAAGGGAAATTGAGATAAATAACATTACAAAAATTGACAGTTCATTATTCCATAAATATTCAATTGAAGGAAGAAATTACAAAAGCAAAGAGAAAACGTAGAAGAGAAAAAATGCAAAAAATTTAACCATCTACTCGAAAGTGGCTGTCTTGGTCTCGAGTTAGCCACTTTCGAGCCGTTTTCCGGCCAAACCACGACGATTTAGACGTCGAAAAAGGTACCATTCTCTTATTCTCATCTAGAAGTATGATTTTCTTTTTTGAATCACTTGATTTCGTTGAGTATTGAAGAAGTTATGAACGTTTAAAGTTTACCCAGTTTCCGACGAGTTTTCCAGTTTTTGCTTGGACCAGTCAACTTTGAGGCTATTTTCCGGTCATCTCCGGCAACCATTGAGCTTCCAAATGGTATAATCTTATTCTACACTTTCCTATCTTCATTTTGATATATTATGGGTCGAATTTGGTTAAGAGTTTGAAAATTGCCCAAACTTCCAGCCAAGAGCTCCAGGACACTTAACGGAGTTTTTAACGGAATGACCAAAATGATGGATGGTGGACAATCTCAGGGACCATTTCTATTGATTTTCAATGTCAGGGACCAAAGTGGTGTTTGATCAATGTCAGGGACCATTTGTGATTAAAACATTATTTTTAATTGTGATGATCTCCCGTCATTGGAATTACCTTAAAAGGATATATATTTAAATTTTAAAATTTTGTCTGTAAAAAAAAAAATGATTCCACAAAGTTCAATTTTTCTTTTTTAGACCAATCAATTTGGCGGGATATCTTATTTCTACTGCCAAAGTTTGATAACCTTCACTATCAAGCCAAGTCCCATTTTCGTGCTGATTTTGGGGCATATGATTTGATTTGATTTTGGGGCATGTTTATTTGTAATAAAGTTGTTTACTAAATGAAATTAGAAATGACGTTGATTCCATTTAATTGTTGACGTTGTTTTTGGGAAAAAGAAAGATTTTATGTGAGGAATTTTTATTTTGGAGTTGGCTACAATACATATATGTAATTAACAAATTTAGGGTGTGTTTGTTTCACCTTCTTAGGTAGGATTGGATTGGACTAGACTAGACTAATTGCTAGTGTAGTCCCATGTTTGGTATGCATAGGGATTAGGTTTAATGAGATTACACATGACTTGCTTGGATTATCTCGTTCGCTAGGAGTTCTTAGCCAGAACTCTCAAATTATAATTGGAGTTTTCAAATTTCAACTTTTCTGGATTCTCACTATTGTTTCTTCATATGATCGACACCTCATGATCTCTAATATTTGTCATGAAGTGGATTTGATATAAATTTCAAAAGACGGGATCCTTTGCCCCCTTAACTTTCCCTGATCGGTTGAGGCGGGGTTGAGTTTCATATTCGACTTTAGCTTTGCTTATAGTCGTGCTCTGTTCTCTCCATTCCCTCGGCTCTGATAGAGCATGATGTAATTGGTTCTCTATTGTTATTGTCTATGCATCTAGCTTGGTTTATTTTCTAAAAGCTTAAGTCTATAGTGTTTGTTTTCTGTTCTTTTTTTTTCAAATTGGAAATGTTGATGTTTCTTAATGTGTTTTGGAGTTGTCTTGGATGTATTTTGCAGTTGTCTTAGTGTAGGCAGATACTGTCTCAGTTTCGTATTTTTAGTTTTCTTCCTTTAGAGGCATCTAGTCCTTACCATTGTATCATCGCGTTTTATTAGTAAGGTCTTGTTTCCTATTAAAAATTTGAAATGTGAGAGAAGTTGTTCATTTCTGTCTTTCCTACTTTCTTTTCTGGCCATGATACTAGGTGTTATACATTTCTTGATGATTTCTTTCATACGAGATTTATAAAAATAGAGTTGCATGCCACGTGTAAGTTAGCAATCAAGACCATGACTTTGAGTTCTTTACAAAGGAAGATACTCAACTTTGCTCTGTTTTATTTTCCTTGCTATTGCTTGATGTTTTATTTTGGTTGTTGCTGTTTGATGTTTTGGTTCTCTTTATATCATGAATTATTTTGATCTAGTTCATTTTATAGCATAATTACTTCTTTTGTCAATGCCTTTAATAATAGAGATATTATATATATATATATATATATATATATATATATCATGTCTTCGTTTTTTTTCCCCTTTTTTTTAGTTTGAATAGATATGGATCGAAGGAAGCTTTTATTGATCTTTTGTTAGAGATGTCACATTTAGAGACAATTTATGTTCATACGATTCTTGTGTTGATAATGCTAAAGGCCAAACAGAGACATGCTAAAAGGCGCGCTTTGACTGACCAGTCACTTGCTAGACGAGAGATTAGTTTGTGTTATCTGGATGGTATAATAGGGAATAGTGATACTGAATGCGTCAACGAATTAATAATGGATACAAAGACTTGTGGTATATTATGTGACGTACTTTGTCAAGATTGGAGGGTTAAAAAGGATAGTTTGGTGTCTCTGGAGGAGCAGGTGTGTATGACCTTACAAATACTAGCACATCATACTAAGAATCATAGTATTGGTGGTAGATTTATTGGTCATGCGAGGCTATAAGTAGGTATTTTAATAGTGTGTTGCAAGGAATTTTGTGATTACAAAGTATCCCACTAAAAGCCCATCAGCATGTGCCTAGTGATTCTATTGATCATAGGTGCGATGTTTTAAGATATATGTGTTAATGACAATATTTTATTTTAGTTAATACTTTTTTATGTATATGATTGATATTATGCAAAATGATTGGATTGCAAATTATTGAATGTAATTCATTTTAGCGATTGAATATTATGCAAAATGATTGGATTGCAAATCATTGAATGTAATTCATTTTTATTGATTGGATCTTATGCAAATTGATTCGTTTTATTGTGCTTTAGTACTTTCAAATATTTGTTGTTTAGGTATGGATAGTGACAATAATATAATGTGAAGCATTTGAGGAAGAAGCATTGTTATCCATTCTTGAGGATTTTGTTACTAGGAAGCACCAATGTGACACAAGTGCTTTCAAAGAAGGTACTTTGATTGTAGTTGCAAAAGCTGTCAATGTTTTATGTCATAATTTGAATATAAAGACAAGTCCACATATTGAGTCAAAGTTGAAGAAATGGAAAAAAACATTTAGTCTAGTCCTTGACATGACGAACATGAGTGGATTTCTATGGGATGTTGTCAAAAAGTGCATTGAAGTTGACAGTGATGAAGCATGGCAAACTTATGTGCATGTTCATATCCTATATTATTTACCAATTAGTTTTGGGGAGATTATATTCACACATCTCAAATTACTTCTTCCACACCTTTTTAAAATTTTAATATTTTTCTATCAAATATTAGTGGTGTGTAGAAAATATTAAAAAATTAAAAGGGCGTGAGAAAAGTAATTTGGGGTGTGTGAATATAATATCTCTAGTTTTATTCTTGTAGCTCTATTTTTTACATATGCTAAATATTAATATTGCTATGTTGATATAATTTTAGAAAGATAAAGATGCTAAGGGATAGAGAAGCACACATTTTCCACTGTATGATAGATTTGCATAATGTTGACTAGCTTTTTGTGAATCATGGAGATCCACTTTTGAATGATAATATTGTAGTTAGCTATTGCAAGTATGTTGCAAATTATTGTAACTAGCGTATATTGTAGTTATTGTAAGTATGTTATTTGGTTTTCGATTTTCTGGAAAGTTGTTAGCTCTAATGGAAGTTTGAAGCAAATCTGGTATAAGGTTGTTTGCCAATTTACAATAAGCAATTAACTTTTTTTATTTGTTTCTTTTCAAACTTGGTGTTTGGATTTCAAGCTCAACGATTAAAACAAAAAAACATAAAAGATAAGTAGGAAGCATCCAAAATTATCTTTTTATACAAGCATTTGTACTGTTAAGTTGATGACAATTTATGTAAAATAGCATTTTAGGTCAATTTTAAGCTAAACAATTAAAACAAAAAGAACATAAATAGAAAAAAAATAAACAAGCATTCACATTCCATTAGCAAAGGACTTTTGAGTATGTTTAGGGAAATTCTAGTATCAAAGAACAAGAAAGGTTTGAGTCTCACTCTCATCCAATATTGTTAATTTTGATAATTTCTTTAAAATAGATCCATAATTTAGTCCCAGTCCGAGCATACGCCAAACTGTGACAGTTTTATTTTCATTATCCTACTTCTTAATCCGACACTGAACCAAACGTTTCACTAAGCCCCAGTTTGGGGTTGAGGTGACACACCCCGTCCCGAAGGAGGGCATGCTGGTTACGTCACGTGATCCGCCCCGGGCCTGCTCCACCACCGTAGCACAATATTGTCCGCTTTGGGCCGGGATGTGACATGAGGTGATTTTAAAAAAAGCTGCTATAAAAAAAAGCTGGGAGAGTTTTTAGTATTTGGTAAACATTTAGCTTTAGCTTTTTTTCACAGTTTTGGGTGGAAAAAAAAGCCAAAAACAAGAAGTTGCAAAACCCAGCTTTGAAAAAGGGGCTTTTTTCACATCTGTTTTACATAAAAGTTTACCAAACACTATAATACTGCTTTTTTTTTTCAAAAGCACTTTTACAAAAAAGTTTACCAAACACTCTACTGCTTTATTTCACAGCTGCTTATTCTCACAGCACAGCAAAAACAGCTTTTTTTCAAAGCACATCAATACCAAACCAGCCCTAAGTCATTCCAACTTAGCCTATTCTAAGCCAATCTAGCTTAGTCCTTGAAGCTAGTCTAGTCTGAGATAGACTGGTGCAACAAACAGACTCTTATAATCTTGATCGTGAGATGCATCCGATGACTAGTAAAATTTGGATAGAGGAATTGGTTGACCCGCAAAAGGAGGAGATGGTTGTGTAGAGGAGCTGGTTGACCCGCCAAGTAATTTATTTCTTGCACATATGTACCTGCAAGCTCAAAGACGTGGCATCAACTCTAAAAACTAAAGCATTGTCCCAAACAACTTTAGAGAAATATTTAGTTCATCTTAAACTTTTATTTGTGAAATTGCATATTTTTGTACTCATTGACAATTATTGTGTAAAGGCGTGTTTCCTTGATATGGAACTAAGAAAAATTATAACTCATTATAAAGTGGAGTTTATTCCTATACATAACTCATTCCAAGTTGAGGCCGGAATTTTTATGACTTTAAGGAGGTTATTCCTTTATAGAATACTACTCTAAGAGAGATTTTACTGTTTTGGGTTAGGGTTAGCATGACAAATCATGGGAGGTGAGGTCGGAGGTGTTTCCACATCCATATTTACAAATAAATTAAGTGTTGTATTCAAAATATTGGAATTTACTATTTTGTTCCTAACTAAATAAATGATAATGTTTTGAAATCCTAATTAAGGAGGGCAAAATTTGGTACAATAAAACCTTTATAAAGTCATAAATCTGGGATCAACCCAATTTTACAACTTTAGAAAGGTTATTACTTAATAGAGGTATTGACTTATTTATCCTTAATGGATATTGTATTTCCTAAATAGGATTCATTGGGCGCCAAGTATTTAATTTCTTGCACATATTTACCCGGATGCTTAAAAGCATGTCATCAACTCTAAAAACTAAAGCATACACCAAACAAATTTAGAGAAATATTTTAGTTCATCTTAAACTTTTATTTATGATATTGCCTAGTCAGTGTTCAAAAATGTAGTCTAGGCAACGCCTAGGTGTCATACGGAGGGCCGCCGTCGCAATTAGTCACAATCGTTTACGAAATGAGAAGCCTATTAGGCAGCCACCTAGGCAGGATTAGGTAGGGCTAGGCGAGACTAGGCAGGATGGATGGGGCTGGGTGAGGCCATGTGTAGGACTTCGCTGAAATCTAGAAATCTTTTAAATGCAGAGGAGACGGTAGAAACTCGTGGAGAATAAGATGTTTAAGTTATTTGTTTGATTAAGATAACGCCATGACATTGTCGTTTTTCAGCCAAAACTTACCTTTTTTGCTGACTTTCTTTTTTGTTTTTATATTCAATTCTTTTCCTCTCAAGACCCCATCATTTCTTCATATGTATAGTTTTTGCTTTTACTATCTCTTTCTTTTCTCTTGTAAGGCCCCACTTTCCCACCAAACAAATAAATATTTATAAATATGTTTCAAAACTAGCAACATATACTTATATTTTATAATATCCTACTTGTTTTTTTTCAATAATAATCAAAATTTAACACCTAATTTCATAAATGTCACTTTTTATAACTTCTTTAAAAAATAACAGAAACCCCACGTAAATAGACTTAAATACCCCCCTTTGGTATTTAAACAACCAAAAGCTTAAATGCCCTCTTTGGAAGGCAAGAGATAAAAGATTCTTGTGCGATAATCAAGTGGTGCTTTCCCTAATATTTTTCCCATTTTTTTATTAGTACAATTAATTGACAATTTGTAGACCAAAATAAGAAGAATAAAAACACAAAGAAAGAAAATTTTATATATCGTAAACTCTAATTGACACACCCCGTCCCGAAGGTAGGGCGTGCTGGCCGTCATGCCCTACCTTCGGGACGGGGTGTGTCACTAATTTTTCTAATATGCACTAAATGAATTTCAATTAGCTTTCCTCTAATAGATCGGGAAATGGTATTAGGTTTGTTAATCTTCTCTTGACAAAAGAAATATAAGTTTTCTAATATGCACCAAAAGAATTTCTATTTCGTAAACATTAAAAATATGTTTTTCGCACTTTCCAAGAACACAACAGATCTCTCGATTCACTACCACAATCAATGATAACTTTCAAAATAGAATCTGGACAAGAACAACACCCTTAATAATGCAAAGGTACGGAAATTAAATACGAAGCACATATAATCTAAAGGGAAATTGAGATAAATAACGTTACAAAAATTGACAGTTCATTATTCCATAAATATTCAATTGAAGGAAGAAATTACAAAAGCAAAGAGAAAACATAGACAAGAAAAAATGCAAAAATTTAACCATCTGCACTCACCTTCATTTAGGGGTGCACAAGTCTCCACCAATAGTTCATGCTTTTACTAGGTCTCCATCATTTTTTAGGTTTAATCGTGAGAACCCTTCATCTAATAGGGTTTTGTTGTAAATCAGTGGATGCCCACTCAACAAAAGGAATCCACACTCAATGGCTGTCCACTAAACAAGCAAAGCTGTCCTTCAACTAGTAGTGGCTGATGCTTGTTTTCATTACCCTTGCTTTTATATAAATACAAGACATATGGAATGAAGAAAGAGTGAATATCAACTCAAGTCACATGGCTGAGAAGAGAGAAGCCAGAAGGCTCATGGCAGAGAGAGGAAAAAGAAAGGAGAGAATAGAGAGAGTTATCTTTGTAATCTTATTATTCTAGATTATAATGAAAGTACCACTACTGCCCCGAGGATGTACTCCAGTCATACTGACTGTAGAGGAACCTCGTAAATTGTGTCTTGTTTTATTTACTCCACTGCACACACCGTCGATTTTACAACACGTTATCAGCACGAGAAGCTCTCGTGTCAGTGGAAAGCACAACACCACAAATCATGTTCACCTATGTTGCCTGGAATCTCACATATAAGAAAATCTTTTCATTTCATCATAAAATCTTTGTACTACTGATTTTCCTGAAGCACATATATATATGTTGTTGTATGACTGTATATCATCCTTTGCAGAAGCAAAAGAGTCCAAACTCAAAATTCGTAGAGAATCAGACAGCCATGAAAACAGCCTTGGAACTCCTACTTGCAGACCTCGGATTGAAATACTTTCTTCTTCAAAGTTGTTCGTCCATCCAGTACCTACAACATATCAAATTTTCAGAAAATTCCAACCGTGCGATCATCGCAGATGCCTGAAATACCAAACCAGTTTCCAATTTCCGCAGAAAATTGGACAGGCACCTTATGAGTACCAAAACTCCATTTTGGTAGCTCAGATCGAAATTGTTTCTTCACGAAAGTTGTTTGGTATCCTCTTATCCATATCATAATAAAATTTGAGCTAAATCTAATGGTTTGATCTTCTCATAAGTTGTAGAATCTCTTGACTCCAAAACTTATGAGAACCGTTTCGATTTCTTCGAAACTCACGGAGGAGGAACACCAATTGAAACTTATTGTTACTATTACTTCCTGAGTAACTAAAAGGACTTAGAGTTTTGAAATAAAAATAAAAATAAAAGGAATCAAATAAAAGAAAGTGGCAGACCAAGAAAAAAGAAAAAGCAAAAGATGGGGACTTAATCATTGCATTTTCTGTTTTGGCATATTTATGTGAATGATGTTGGTTTAAAGCCCTATCACAAGTTCCATTTATTTACAGTGGGTAGAATTATTACCCTTTGCTTTAAAGCTTTGATATTTATGTGAATGGTGCTGAATCAAAGCCCTTGTCACAAGCTTTATTTACTTAAAAGCAATTTATTTACCATGGTTGGAATTACCACCTATTGCTTTAATTTATTTATTGTACTTCTTTTACGATGAGTATATACAGAACCTGAAGTTCCTTGATCAGATCAGAACCTGAAGTTTCTTGATCCTCATCACATAAAATGATTAGACCCGAAGTTCCATCATGCAAAAAGATCAAGAATGAAGTCCCTAGCTCCTCAAGATCGGACATGAAGTTCCTTGATGAGTACCTTAAGTTTGAAGAGCCGAAGTGCCACAACTTAATTGTAATAAAGGCCATGAGAGTACCAATCCATAGGCTATTAAATAAGGACCAGAAGTTCCTTGATGTATGTAAATGATAATATAATGCATGTTTGCTGGAGAGTTTACATCTCGAAGTTTTGATGATTATTGCATGTCATTGGGCATTGATGTTGAACACCATGTTCCTCATGTTCATACTCAAAATGATTTAGCAGAAGCATTTAATAAGCGGATGAAATTGATTACCCGCGCTCTGCTCATGAAAACGAAATTGCAAGTTTTCTACATGTGGACATGCCATTTTACATAATTCACTATTAAGTTCAGTTGAGACCAGTTGCCAACCATCAATATTTCTCAGTACAACTCGTGTTTGGGTACCAGCCAAACATTACACATTTACGAGTTTTTGGTTATGTTATCTATGTGCCTATTGCACTGCCACAACGTACTAAAATGAGGCCTGAAGGCAAACTGGGAATTTATGTTGAATTTGATTCACCATCTATCATTCAACATTTGGAACCCTTAACTGGGGATATGTTTACCGTGCGATTTGCAGACTATGATTTTGATAAGACAGTTTTCCCGTCATTATGGGGAGAAAATAACATCGTTCTAGAAGAACGATGAGAAAATATCATTCTAGAAGAATGATGAGAAAAGACCATTTCAGAAGAATGAAGAGAATTTGTCTTATTTGATTCACGAATCAATCAATATAAAAATGAAGTGAGAATAATTGAATGATGCAACGACATGTAAATCAAGTGCCAGATGCATTTAATGATGCAACGAAAGTAATAAAATCACGTATACTTGCTGCAAATGTGCCTACAAGAATTGATGTCCCTGTTGGACAAAATAATGAAACAGCAAATGATTTATCTGTTACACGCCTGAAGCGTGGCAGACCCTTAGACTCAAACTGTTTAGTCATTCGAAAAAAGAAGAATATGGCACTACTGAACTATTGCATTCCCGAAGCATAACTGTTGCATGCCGGAAGCATGACAGTCACCTCATGGATACACGTCCTAGAAAGGACAATCCACGAACATAGGAATGTTGATATCTCATGCATAAAGCATGACAAACGTATAGGTTTCAATGACTCAACTCCTTAAAGTGGAGATTAAAATCTCAACTCTATAACCCTCAAAAACGAGGTTATGATCCGCATTATCTAAATTATGACTATCTTGGAAGAGATAGTGTAATGCCCTTGAAAAGGCAATGGATATCCAAAAGAAATGAAAAGCTTTTTATGCATGCGCATGCACATGAGAATATGGGATCACGGATTGATGATAACCAATGATAATTTTGGTTTTTACAAGTAGCTACTAAATTCATCAATAAGCTGTGTTGATATTGAGTCACGTTCTTTTGTTCGTCGACAAAAGGAAAAATTATTGGCCAAAAAAATGGAGAAAGGCAATTCCATTACAATTTTGTAAGAACGTGGAGAAATTGACCTATATATATTTGAATATGATACAAATAGCCAAAAGATGTTAAACCAAAGAGGTTACATATGGGCATTTGTAATACAGTGAATTACACACATGATATGACACAAGGTTACTAATTGAAACCTGAAATTATACTCTTGTAAACAAGTTCATATGAATGGAGAATTATATACGAAGGGTTATGAGTCGCCCACATTATATCTCCATAAAGTAAATCCCTCAAGTATATATGAAAGCAAGTTGCTCTGTATAAATTCCAAAGGAAAATATGTCATGAAGTGTAGAAAATCCTTGAAGGATTCATATTGCTTGAAGAAAGCCCTGGAAAGGTGAAGCATAAATTATGTACTCAATACCAATGGATGGTATAATTGCCTTAGTGAGTACTATCATTATGATATTATTGCAACATACTAAAATCTTTTGCAAGAGTCAATGACATTAAATTAGAACTCTTGAAGAGTCGATGACATTAAATTAGAACTCCTGAAGAGTCAAGAAAGTTTATAAAGTGTTGAAAGAAATATTGTCTCGAGCTGCAGATCAAACAATATGCCAACATGAATCTTATCCATGATGTTTATGATATTAAAGAATCATATGGATTGAAGATCATGAGTTGAACACTTAAGTGGTTAATTCATAGACACTAAGGAAAATCATTCATCCTCGTGAGGGAACTGATAAATTGATATTTGGTCCAGAAGTACCACATCTTAGTGAAATATATGCTTTATTGTATTTGGCACAATACATTGAATGAAATAAAGCTTATCTATTAATATCTCCGAGAAATTATAGACATGAGTTAAAACAAACAAATAGGAGGGAACCTTCACAAAGGTTGCTCATGTGAAGCCTCAATACTCAGAAGTACCCCAAAGGGGGAGGCACCAGATGTTGATTATTTGGAGCCTCAATACTTGGTGGAACTCCAGAAGGCTGAGACAATGAGTGTCTTTGGAATAAAGACTCGAACCCCTGATTGTCAGTTTGAGTTCGACCTTCGGATTCCAGTAGCTGGTCAAGCTTTCTTTTAATGCTCGTCGAGTAATTATTTGCAAGCACGTGTAACACTCTAATCTCTTGTTTAAGACTTGCCACCTCAGCCATCAATCATTCAACTTGGCGAGTTCGAGTAAGTAGGCGCTGGCCCATATTAGAAACAGAGCCCGCACACTGAATACTGAGAGCCAAGGAGTCTTGAACGACCGACTCATCAGACCAGTTTGAAAGGATTATGTTATCTTTTGGAGTCAGAAGATTCCTAGCTACCACTGTAGCGGTTAGGTCATTCTTCATCACATAGTCCCCAACCATAAGATGACCATTAGAAGATAAGAAGGACAAGCGCCATTTATTATCCTGACGTGGCTCATTTGTATCAGTCCTAAGACTCAAATCTAAGCAAATATTAGATAGGCAAGCCATTTTCAGAAATGATGAAGGAAAAATGAGGTCAGATAAAATTTCAGAAGTGCAAGGAGGGGAAATTTATGCAGGTAGCAATTTTCTAAGTGTATCTGAACAAAATTGATATCTCTATAAAAGAAGAGGCAACATGGTCACTTGTTCAAAAATCGAAGAGACACCGATTTTTGAATTTCAAAAGCTGGATTTCCCTACATGACGTATGTCAACATTTTTCAGACGCAATCTCAGCTTTTTGGATATCACATGCAACTTTGTCAAAGATCTCTGATAAAGTTGAAAACACGTGAATCTTACTGTTCTAATTACACCACAGTTGCTGACAAGAGTAAAGGCACATCACTACTACCTGCTATTGGGAAATCCCTATATATGTCGACCTCTATCTTCCATAACAAGGCAGACCTGCAAAAATATCTAACTCTTCTTCCTCTCCGAGAATGCATCTTCAACAAAGCATCTTGAAATACTTAGTTTTCTTCATCTCCAAGAATACCTCTTCAAACAAGTCACACTAGAGCAAGAGTATCACATATGATCAGGGTCGAAAGTATGAGTATCTCATATCATACTTTTTCCTTATGTTTTTCTTTGTCATTGTTCTCACCTGCAGGACAAGGAGAAAAAGAGCAATCAGTCGCCACTTGGAATCAAACATCCGATCTGGAACTGATTGTCTGGAACCCTTCCCTGGTTGCTTACTTAGCATTGCTCTCAGGTACTCATTTTCAACTATTGATATGATGATAGCTGCGAAGCATGATGAGTCACTGATAAGTGATGTTCTGAAGGACCATCCAAATGCAAAGTTTGCATTCCACTCCTGCATCAGAGGGCAAATACTGCAAGAGAATATGCTAAACCTGCATGGGGAAAAACTAGGCAAAATACCACTTCTGCAAGGGGAACAGATAAGGTAAGTGAAAATGATACATCGAAACTCGTGGAGAATCAACAAGCGCAACAAACACGTACTGATTCATCCCCGACAGAGCCGAAGATCACTTGCCACGTGAAGCTCCTCATGGTCCAATTTCATTCAAGATCAAGCCTCGACGACCCTTGAAGGAATCACAAGTCCGATTCAAGATCAAGTGTCCACCACTCTTGAATCAAATTCAACTCCAGATAAAAGGAGTAAATTCAGACATTTGAAGGAAGTCTAGCAGAAAGCCCTCCAGCCCAGTTCAAGAAAAAGCATGTGGAAAGTCAACAAGTACAACATATGTGTTACTACTCATCAAGGGGAGCATCCAAACACAGATCAAGATTTTAACGAGCCAATCACAACTTGTGGCCATCCAATGGGGAGTGTTGTAAATCAGTGGATGCCCACTCAACAAAAGGAATCCACACTCAATGGCTGTCCACTAAATAAGCAAAGTTGTCCTTCCACTAGGAGTGGTTGATGCTTGTTTTCATTACCCTTGCTTTTATATAAATACAAGACATATGGAATGAAGAAAGAGTGAATATCAACTCAAGTCACACGGCTGAGAAGAGAGAGGCCAGAAGGCTCATGGCAGAGAAAGGAAAGAGAGGAGAGAATAGAGAGAGTTATCTTTGTAATCTTATTATTCCAGATTATAATGAAAGTACCACTACTGCCCCGAGGACGTACTCTAATCATACTGACTGTAGAGGAACCTTGTAAATTTTGTGTCTTGTTTTATTTATTCCACTGCACACACCGTCGATTTTACAAAATTGGGTATTGTTGTCTTAACTTTTCTCGAAGACCATTAAGTCAATGCATAAGATCCACTTTTGAATCGCAGCAGCCTAAGGGATGCTTCAATTTCGTTGATTACAAAATTGGGTATTGTTGCTTACAAATCCCAGCAAGCCATTCGTTTTGGGAAGTGATTTTTGTACACCATTTTTCACCTTCTGCGTACACCTCCTCTTTATTTAGCCTTAGATTCTCTTTTGATTTGGTTAATCTAGTGGCTAGAAAATAAAATAAAATAAAATAAGTGTATAGCAGAAGAAAAATACTGTGCATAGATCATTTACCGTTTTTATAACCTCAGTATGCTTCTTCATGTTTGAGCTCGTTCAAGTGGTTAAGAGCATTTATACCCCGAGTCCGGTTGACGCTCATCCAACTTTCTAAACCTTTTTCTTGCTTTCTTCTCAAGTCACCGCTTTAGCACAAGCTTCAGATGCCGATATTCCGACACCTCAACAGCCAGCACAAACTCTCATGCACCAGCTTTGTTCTTACTTTAAACTGTTACCAAGTTCTTCCACTTGAAAGAAAATATTCTCTGTCAAAAGAAAGTAACGAGAACAAAGAAAACCCTAATATATATAACTTCGTAGCAACACTACCTACCAAGTGAATTAAGGAAGAGAGCTGATAGAATATGGGCACGAGACAAATCCAGGTTGCAGACCAAACCCTAGTTATCCACGAGCTAGACGACGTCAGTGACTCAACAACTGGTCGAGCTCTCACCGGTTCATGGGTTTGGGACTCGGCCCTTGTCCTATCCAACTGGATGGCCACTCAAGGCGCAGTCCACTTTCACTTCCAAGATAAGTCCGTCCTCGAGCTCGGTGCTGGAGCAGGACTTCCCGGCCTGACAGCGGCTCGGCTTGGAGCGAGCCGAGTCGTTCTCACGGATATAGGGCCACTCCTTCCGGGGCTGTTGAACGGACTCGGGGACCGAGTCGAGGTGAGGGAACTCGTGTGGGGATCGGACGAGTCACCGAGTCAAATCAGCGAGTTCGACCTAATTTTGATGTCTGACGTGTTCTATAACCAAGAGGAAATGGTGGGGTTGGCCAAGACGTTGAAGAGCGTGTGCGGCAGAGGTATTACGGTTTGGGCGTCAACGGGGGTCAGGCAGTGGACCGTCGAGTGCTTAAGCGAGTTGGTACATGAAGGTTTTGGACTCGTTGAGTTACCGAGTCAAATGGTGGAGGAAATGGAGGAGGGCTTGGATTGTTTTGCCATTTTCCAAGTCATACCACCACATGAAGATAACCAAAGAACTTTCATTGTCGAGGGCTCTATCTAAAGTTTCTTTATTTTCGTCCAGTGTTCTCATTTTCGTTCGTTTTTCAACAACTCTCCTCTGACCTGCAAGTAGTCATTTACCACAATGATGATAAGGATTTAAGCCCTTACATAACGGAATGAGTTTGAGTTCTGTCGATGACTAATTTAACATCTAATATAACAAATCAGTCGTTTGACCAAAAGATATAAGAAAAAAACAATATTATCTTCCGCATAAGGGGGTGGACGAGTAGGTTATGCCTCACAATGTGCTAGCAATGATGTGGTTCAAATTCGTTTTTGGCAAGAATCGAACCTAAACCTCTCACTTACCAGTGGAGAAATACCGCTTAACCTTCGTTTTTTTAAAAACTTGTCGCCAAAAGAAAAGAGAAGGAAAATTACGCAGCAATTAAACGAAAGCAGATTACACAAACAAACCAATCATCAAGCTTTTTATATACCACCTGACCTGGGTAAGGGTTGTACGCCGAGCAGCACAAGCACTGAATAAATACTTGCTAAAGATTTCATCATCGTCGTCAATGCGATATTATAATGTAGAGTATAATTACATGTCTGGAGCCGAAAGGGTTAGGCGACTTTCCCCGAGCATGCTGTACATAATTTGTTGTAGAACTGCTTCTGTATATGAATAAATTGGGTCATTTCCCTGTCAGTCGCATGTATAGCGCGCCCCGCTATTCTAGTGCCGGAACCCTTTCGCCAAAAACCAAGCCATGTAATGCTCTCATTTCACTTTAACCATCTTTTTCTTACCTTTCTTCGGAACAATACAAAACTTCAAGCAGGTAATATCGGGGTTATCCTTTTCTTTCTCAGCACCGGATGTGTCGCTCTTGTTTGCTCAGACCCCATATGCTCATTTGCCCACTCTATTTGATAGTATTCCCAAAACCCAGAACATATCAACCAGGGGTTCTGGAGATAACCACACTGATCGCAACCGACAAATCTTCTGCAATTTAGGGTAGTTGTATTTGGGCACACAAGAGAGCACAAACCGAGTTGCTGAATGCAAAAGACTATAACCCATCACAGCCATTATTCCCTACTGTCTCTTAACCGTTGTAGTGGATTTTCTGATTTTGGGAGGTCTGACCCTGTTGAGGCTGCGGCTGCTGCTGCTGCTGCTGCTGCTGTCGTGGGGCCTGCAAGTTCATTGGCTGTGTGTTGTAATGGGCAAAAGGCTGAGAGTAGAGCGAGTTCATAAAGCCCTGAAAATATGTTGAACATATCAGCTATTAGAACCGGCAAGGACAGCCACCACCAAGCCAAACTATGACTTGAAAAAGAACAGAGGAAGAATGCAGTAAACATGTTGGTCATATGCCCAACCCACTAAACACCGTTGAAGAACAATGTGAAAGGACTTGCTAATTACGAAGCCAAATGTCTACATCCCATTTTATTATTTTCCCATAGTAATCTATTAAACAGCATTTGTATGAAATGAAACCTGGGACTGGAGTTGATTGGCATTTGCAACTCCATAGTGGTTCTGTGATGCTTCATCCTGTGATGGGTCATTAAAGCCCACCTGAGTAAATAGGCCTTGTGATCCATGAGGCATGTAGTCCTGTAAGAAAGCTGTTGAGAATTGCCCAAAGCAGAGTAAAAATGTAACGAAGAGAAAGGGAAACTAGCAAACCTGAGACATGAAGTCATTCCCTGTACCAAATCGAGAATATCCAGCTTGAGAGTTCTGGTTCAGAAAGTTCCCTGGAAACCCACCTTGTGCTCCTTGAGTAACATAATCAACAGCATATCCACTTTGAGAAGCCTGTTGACCAAGCTAGCATAATGTAAGTTTTAATTTTCGAATACATGACTAATTCTGTAATTGCAAGTAACAGAGGTTCTTAAATTACATAACATTGACGATGGGTACATTTGGAAAAAAAAATAGCGTGGACACAAAAAGGGCAAGGGAAATCCTCTTTCTATGAACAACCTTTTCTTTTCAATTTTTCATTAGCATGATGTAGAATCACTTCTTCCAAAGGAAAATAATTCATCAAAGATGAAAACAAAAAAGGTATTTAAATGAAAAACATTGTCTAACGTCCTTCAACAAACAACTTAAGGCATAGCCCAACACATAAAGGCCAAAAAATGCATATTCGGTCACACTATTTTGCCTCGATTTCATTTTCAGTTAGTGTGTTTGGTTTTGCTAGCAATTTAATTACAATTTTGAAAGTGAGGTGATTAACAAGTTAGAATCCAGATTTTCAATTTGGGGAAACAATGTCTGTTTTCAAGAAAATGTTGCCAAGGGATTGAAAGACCGCATTATCGGCTTTCTAAATCTACCTGCACTTTTCGGGTTTATTTGATAGAAAGACACTCTTTTTGGGTTTATTCAACTTTTGATTGTGATAAAATTGCTAACAAAAATTACAGTGACTATTGATACAATTAAAACCACAGGACCAAAATTGATTTTGAGTCAAAACACGGTGAACAAAAATATACTTAACCCAAAAACTAAATCCAGAAGTACACTGCTGAAGCAAACAAATAATGTATGGCCCATGGCCCAGCATACACTGAAAAAACGACCAAAGAAAAAAGCACCGCAACTTCATACCTGAGTGGAGAAGTCAGCAACATTATAAGGAACATGTGATCCCTGACTTTTAAAGTCGTCACCCAAAAATTCCTGGCAACATGCAATCAAAGATGAAATTGAAAGATGAATATCAACATCACAAGTTACTAAAAATATCACGTTTAGTACGAGAAAAACCTGAGACATGCCCGCCATGGAAAATCCATCACGAAATGTTTGGCTTGGCCCTTGAACTGGCATCTGTTGCATACAACAAGACGAGCACATGCATCAGGTGGATGAAGGAACAAGAACTAGGAGAATTGGTATATGATAAAAAAAGGGGCCAGTACGAACATTATTGACAAATCCAGGTTGAGATAAGGGGCCACCAACAGATGGTTGGCTATTTGGATTTTCAAGAGCAGGAAAGTTGAAGGTAGACCCCATATTCCCAACATTCTGTTGTGTGCCTTGCTGGTGTGGAAGATGACTGCCAATTGGAGCTCCAGCATTTCCACGTCCTGCCCCAAAACCACGGCTTCCAGGTTGAGGGACATGAGGAACAGCTCCAACTGGTCCATGCACAGCTGCACGAGTTGGAATAGCATACGGTTGAGAAAGGGGTCCTCCGTGGAATGGTGAAAGAGGTGCCCGAGGCATTGGATATCCAGCCGGATGTACACCAGGCTTATGGGTACCATTGGGTGGGCCAGGAGGTAGGTAAGAACCTGCATTTCGCATAAACAATTTATAAGGATGAAAGACATATCATTATTTTAGACATAGGAGATGTTTACAATTAAGATTTTCTATTTATTATTGCATTTAAAACTTGGAATTTAAGGGTTAATTATTTTATTCTATTTTCATTGTCCATGTGGGATTAGTTATTTTTAACTTCTAAAGAGGAAAAAATTTAACATTTCAACACACGTGAAACCATTTATTTGGATTACTCACCATATTAAACGAACCCAAGTTTACACACTAAACACTAACATATCAATAACCATTACGTTAAAAGCGTTGGCTTCAATTTTTCATTTAGATTTCTTCCCTTTTTCATCCCTACTAATAGGAAACGAAAAAGAAGTATCAAAACAAAGATAACAAGAAAAGAACACCATCAGAGTAAAATGGAAAGTGTGGAGAAAACAAACAATGCACTTCATCCTACAATTCCTGGAGAGAGAAGGTAAAAAGGGAAAGATACTAGCACTAACATACCCCTACCACGATTACTTCTTCTGTCCGCATTTTGGGAAGCTGAGGCAACAGACCCAAAACTGTCATTGGGGATAACTCCAGGACCACCTCCAAAGAATAGGCGCCGATCATTGTAGATCTGTGTCAACAGTGGAGCAAACACAACATAATTTTACATCCATCATAAATTGGTGATTTCATAATTAAGATCCAACTCCCACCACAAATTAAAAATGTGTACATCAAAAGAAAAGCATGAAAAATTAATTTTTGCCTTCTCCGCTAGTGACAAACCTTTTTAGGCTTTGGAAATTGCACCATACTCTGCTTCAGGTTATTTAGAGGCCCCTCAACCAAGCACTCGTGTTCCTAATGATGTATAAAATGTCATTAATAGCAACGCTATAGTCTGAATATCAAGTTATCAACCCAGACAGCACAATCATTTTTAACCAGCACATGACAATCAAAGAGAGAAGAAAAGGTAAATAAAATAAACAGGAGGAAGACATAAACAAAATTTGCAGTACATCATCAATTAGCAGTAACAAATATGCTGCCAGCTGTACAAAATTTGCAGTACATATTTTGGAAATGGTTTTTTTTTAATTTCCTTTTTTGATAGTACACATAACTTTATCTATAAATGAAACACTACAAACACCATGAACCAGAGGACCTCAAAGGACTTGAGAAAAACAAGATGAGAACGAAAAAATACATATCAAACAGAAAAATTGTCAAGTTAAACCAGAAAAGAATACTTGAGAAAGCCTTAACTCTTTTTCTATTAACTGGAATAAAAAACAAGAGGAACAGGTCAACATAAACCACCAATAACAAAATTACAGAGAACAGTTAATACCTTGTAATGTGTCAACAAGCTATTCCACAGTGGCTGTTTACTAAGAACTTTAGGGTTTCCAAGAATGACAATACCATATCGAGCACGTGTTAGAGCAACATTGAGCCTGCGAGGATCATTAAGGAATCCGATGCCCTGAAAAAGGAATGTATTAGCCAGGAATCAAAGTATCATAAAAATACTTCCTTCTTCAAATGAAGACAGCTCTTCTGAATTTTTTTCTATCTACAGTCATTCTAAATTATCTTCGAACCAAAATCTGGAACTCATTGACAATGAAACAACTCTGAAGACAGCCTTCAATGCCATTCTGTTTAATCATGACTACTCAATTATCAGTAACAACATCCCCCTTAACCCACTCCCCCACCCCCAAAAAAAAAAATAATAATAATAATCATAAGCGCAAAAGAAAGTATGTAATTTTCTGTGAGATGAACCAAAAAGTAGTGCACTGAAAACCCAACATGTAAGATTTATAACGTGAATAATAGGAAAATAGCAACAAAACAATTCGAAAAAAGAACAAGAAAGATGCATCTTTGGGACAACCGAAAGGAAAAAAGTACATACTTCCCACATAAGTGGTTTTATGAACTCACCTGATGCTCATTACTCCTCACACATGAAAGGATGATATAATCCTTTTCCCTTCCCTGAAATGAATCTACGCTTGCAACCTGTAATAACAATAATGAAGCAATATAGTCAAAATAGGTCAAGAGCAAAGGCTTCTACATGTGATGAGTCAGATATATTACCTCAATTTCCTTATAAAGTTGCTGTCTGAGAGCACCATTTCGCGACATATAGTTCACAATATAAGCTCTCTGTCCCTCATACGGTGTGATCACTCCAATCTATAAAGTGTTGATTTTTATTAAATTAATGAAACATGGAATCTATATATAAAATGCTAAACTCAAAACGAATGTTGTAGGTTCACCTGACTAGGGACTACACCACTCCTCAAGAATGTTGTGACAATCTTTTCAACATTAGCAGCCTCAGTTCTGTTCAGATAGGATGTTCCACTAGCACTTATCTCCTCTTGGCCCATCTATAACACAGATGCATGAGTCCAGAACAAGTCTTCGGAGAAAATATGATTTTAAAAAAGTCAGACAGAAAACCATCCAGTAGACAAAGCCTAATTCTTTGCAATGCTATCCATATACCTCTTTTTCCCTCCCACACCCCCCCCCCCCGGTTAATTTATGTCCTCTCCTCTTCAATTCATTTGATCCGACGGCCAAAAATTGAGAGATGTATGTGGAAGGTAAAAATGGGTGTGTGGATAGCACCACCCCAAATTTTTAGTTGGCTCAAACTACTTGACTGGCACTTATTGTTACCTGTACATAAAAGAACATGGGACGATTGGGAACCGGCCAAGGAAAATCAATGCCTGATGATTGCCTTTCATTGATGGTCACTCCATTTTGAAGCGTGCCCTCATAGAAGCTATTAGATGGAAATTCTGACAAGGCTGGATGCATCCGGTATTGAACCTAAAATTAAATCACACATAATATATAAGTCTTGCAACATAACCATGCACGCAAGAGCAATTTCACTTCGAACGACATACAAGACAGAAAGTGTCATAAGCCTCTTAAAGGTGCACTGACAGCTACACTATGCAACTTAACATTTGAATCAGATACAAGATTGGTGACAGAAAATAATTTAAATAAGATAAGAAAGAATCCAACCAAGTTAAACGTTGAGAATAATCCAAACAAGTTAAATCACAGTGGAGTTGATTTGCTCAAAGAAGTTAGGAAAATATGTGATAAGAAGGAGAAAAACAAATGCAGGTACCTAAATTCCAAAGCAACTAAGATTGAGTTAAGGTCAAATACAGAGAATTGCAATAAGTTTACATAAAGTGAAGTAAGGCTACACTTTATAGACGCATCTTAATATTGAATTGAATGTTCATGCAGTAACATTAAGAAGAAAAGACCAATATCATATCTATTGATGAATGGGTATACAAAACTCAGATTTCATCACTGACTATCCAACATAAAAAAGTAAATAAACAAATATATTTAAAAAAAGGCAAGTATATGTACACTAGTAGTGATACTATGCACAGCTAACCATGCAGAGACACTGTAAACTCTGGACCAATTACCTGCAATCTAATTGGTTTCACACCAAGTAAAACGAGGCGTTCAAAGAGAGACTGGGCAAGCCCAGCACGAGCTGCTTTCTTGCACATAATGACTGGACCAAGCTGGCAGTGATCTCCAACAAGAACAACCTAATATGGAAATTTCTCATTAGACTCCAGGCAACGATTTGTTAAAAATCAACCTCAGACTCAAAATTTAGCAACATCTATATATTTGACCTCAGAGTACCTGCTTTGCCCCAAGAACCAAAGGAATCAGGCATTCAGGCTCCGTAGACTGAGTAGACTCATCAATAAGTACCTAAAAGCAGAGGATAGATTTGTGTAAGCTATTTTTAAGTTGTGACAGATAGTGACTAACTGTTAATGTAAGACGTATTTCAACCTGACGGAACCTAAAATTGGCCAATCGTGGATCTCCAGCACCAACACATGTGCAACAAATGACATCAGCACTTTGAGAAATCTCCCTCTCGGTTGCCCGCTTCAGTGCCTTATATTTTTTCTCATCGCTACTAGACAATTCTCCTGTTAAATTTCAGGAACTAATTAGCATCAAGTCAGGACAATATACATAGAAGTTTTTAGAAAAGCAAAGTGACCTTGCTCATCCTTCAATTGTTGTAGCTTGTACAGTTCACTCTTTTCTGACGTGTCAAGATGACGAACCTGAGATTAACAGAGTCAGTAAGCATCCAGTTAAATAAGTGATCAAAGAAAAGACGGACAATAAAATTATTAATTAAGTCAACAAGTCAACACAAACCTGGTAATGAAGGGTTAAATGCTCAACAGGAGAACTAACAGCTTCCCTTGATTTTGCACAAAGTCTAACAACCTTAAATACCAAAAGGAAGATAAAAATCAGACAAATTCATAAGAAACCTATCATTACCAAAGACACATCATAAAAAAAACATCTGTTGCAATGTTTCATGCAAAATGAGGTAATTTCCGAAGCTCATGAACAGCACCCAACTGTAAACCAACTTGTTTTAAACAAATAAAAATCAGATTACACACTGCTATGCTTTACAAAGCAGAACAAGTGGTACTTGAGAGACGGTCATACTAAGATGGACATAAGTATGTTTAGGTACTCATATTCTGATTTCTTGCGGTTTGTAATTACTTTTCTTTGATAGATAGAGATTTCTGCTTAGTATAAAAAGCAACACATGAACAGTGGACAACAGATCTATCATAGAGGAGCAATCTAAAATTCAGAAAAAAAGGAAACTACTGAACAGCCGAGCAACAAAACCATCATTTAACCCAGGTAAATAAGAAGCTCTCCAATCTAAAACTATCAGAGAAACAGAATCCAATTATGTGTCTGCACAACAATGCGTACACAACTAAAAAGATATTTAATTATTCATTCAAGAAAAGCCGCAAAAACAAAAGGGACATTCTATAGAGTCAGCATAATTGCAGGCAACGGCCAAGCACTGGTCCTCTACCTTCAACCCAGTTGCACTTATCTTCTCAGCTAGTTGGTCTACAGCAACATTACTAGGAGCACAAACCAAAACCTGGTAAAGAGAGAAATTGTGATTAAAAGAGAGAGTGCGATAGAGAGAGAGAGAGGAAATAACAAATGTGAGTTATTTTACCTGTCCCTGGCCTTGTTTAGCCATGTGATACACAATTGCTGCAGAAGTCACAGTTTTTCCTGTGCCAGGTGGACCCTGGATCAAACTTATAGGCTTCTGAAGGACACTCTTTACAGCAAAAACCTATCAATAAAAAAGTGGTAAGACACTCAGATTAGACCAACACCAACTACAACAAAGAATCCTCAAAAGGTCCGAGAAAATGCTATTACGAAATACTTGGGAAAGAAATGCATTTGAAGTGAAAAACTAGTATATAGAAAGAGAGGATAAGCCAGAAAAGAAGGCAATGTATCATGAACTAGAGGATAACAAAAAAGTGTATAATCAAGATATCATACTTGAGATGCATTGAGCTCCGGAAGACCAGGTGCACCAAAACGACGGGGCAATGTATTACGGACCATTTGAACCTCTACTTCATGGCCTAACAAATGATGGTAAATATATCTGCACAAATAGTATAAAAGAACAATTAAGTTAAATGCAAAACATAAAACATCACTGCAGCCTGACATGATTTATTTATTTTTCTTTTTAACATACTTTCATTGAATAAAATAAACCTGAAATGGCCAATGCAATATCTGCCCTAAAAACCAATTTATGCTTGTCATTTCCATACAATATTTAGCAATACAAGAATTATGAACATAGAAGTAGAATCAACCCTAAGTCGCATAATGATAAGCAAGTTATCAATTTTTTATTTTTTTTGAAACAAGACTTATTTCTAAAACTTAAAAGTCAAAAAAACAGAAGGAATAAAAAAAACACTGCAAACCTACCCACTAACACTTGTCTCGTCCACTGCAAAAGCTTTCATGGCCCCCTGCATCCGATCAAAACTTGTACTCTTCCAGACAAAGTCCACACTGAAGCCATGGTTCACATCAACTGGAACTCCCTGCAAACAACATGAATACACATTAGTAACAGCCAAGTTTACTGAATTAAATAACAATATATAAGCAGCACTAATACTAAAACTACCTGACTGGCACGAAGTTCAAGTGCAACCTCCTCTTGTGCGGTTAACTTGATCTGAAACAGCAGATAAGTACTATAAGTTCCACAAAACTACAACACATACACAACATATACTCTTAATGCTTCAGAAAGGAAAGAGGCATACAACATGTCCCACTGACTGCCATGCTGGATGAGCTGCATCTCCAGAATAACGAAGCCGCAACTCATCACCAGGTACAAGACGTAACTCATTGTCTTCCTGCAACAACCCAAGAAAAAACTGAATGTTAAAGAATGAAAAACATGCATATAGTACTAAAAGAATTCACCCAAAAAAAAACTCTCAAATTTTCGCAGACAATCACCTTTGGAAACACAAAATAAGCAATACGCTTCTTGTTAAGACCAATATCCCACCGAATTGTGACATTGTCTTTGCTTTGAGATTCTTTCATCATCTACAACATAAATAAGATCATAAGAACTTAACAACTAGCTTGTTCTCTACCACAGGGATCATAAGAAATCTTTGAATTGAAAAGAAAAAGGAAAACAGAGGTTTGTCCGCATACTTTATCATAGTCAGCTTCAAGTTTAATAAGTGGTGCAAACACATTTTGATACTGCATCAGAAACAAGAAAATCATCAGCTTATCAGCAAAACATCCATTTACAAGATGCAAATTCTCCAAAGGCTTCTCGTGTTATAAAATGGACACGATCTAAGCCTTGTCACATTTCAAAGTATATACCATGAATTCCAAACAGATTCACCTGGTAAGCATCTTCATACTTCAAGGCCACAGGTTGGGGTTCATCATCCACACCAGGCTTCTCGAGATCTTCAAGGGAAGCATCAGGATTGGACTTCCAAAGTTCTTCTACTTTATTTATTTGTTGAGCACTGATTTGGCGCGCCCTTAGCTGCTCCTGTTCAGACGGGACCTGCAAAGCACAGCATCTTCAAACTACTAAACAGAAAACCATAAATTGCCTCAAATGAAAATAACTATGAACCTGATGATAGCAAAATACCAAACCTTAACAAGCCACTGCAAGAAACACCTATCATCTATCAGGGGACACCACTGGCTCAGATCCCAGTTCATATCCTTCAATGCATTAACACTTAAGCAGGGTTCCCTACAAAGAAGAACAACAACACTCTCTGTCTTGGCTGAAATAAATCCAAGAAGGAAAACATTACGACATCCACAGTTGTAGCATTCAAGGATTGTTTCTCCCAAAGGGCTATCTTTATGAAGACAGACTTCCTTGTGTTTTGCTCGGACCTACAAAACCCAACATAACAAACCAATTAGGAAAAGTTATCAGAATATAATGTCTATCCCATATTAATAACATCAGCTTTCAAACTCGCATTTAGGAACCCACCATATGCAACCACCCAAGAATCAGCATACTATTAAGAAAAAAAAGTTATGTATGATATCAGGCTCCAAGAGCTGGTACTTTCATTATATTTCACAGATTATTTGTGGTTGCATATCCTTAAAAATTTGCCCGTGAAAAGGCTGTTCGAAGCATCAACAAAGATTAATTTTTCAAGATGAAAAATGAAAAGACGTGAATGGAAGATGCAGTTTAATTTCTAGAAAAAATTTATGTCTGCTCAATGTGATGTGAAATCAAACAGGGCAGCTTATGGTAAGTTCCCGTTACACTAGAGAAAATAAATTGAAGTCCATGTAATTTAGAGCCTCTTGGGATTGCCTCTGGAAGGGCTAAAAGCCTTGCAGACAGCCAAAGTGCTTGCTGATTCCGTTTGGAAAAAAACTGTTAGAATTGCTTCTGGATCATAGAAGTGCTTTCTGAAGAAGCACCTGCCAGACGCTTCTCCAGGAAGCATTTTCAACAGCTTTTAGAGGAGGCATTTGAATATTTAATAGAAATTTCAACGTGTTTCTAGTGTAAGCACTTCTAGTTCCTACAGAAGCAATCCCAAACAAGCCCTCAACAATTATAGAAAACATTTATTGATATTAAAACCTTCAAATCAATCAAACTCCACCATAGAAACTATGACTCCTTACTTTAGCTTGTAATTTAACTTAAAAGAATTATTTGGAATCCATCCATGATCCCACTAGAGCTAACATAAACCGAAAGAGGATATAAAGGATTCTCTAATGCTCTATCATAGATCATACAATGTAATAACAAGAGTACAATCAACTCAAGAACAGCCACATGATTGGTATAAAAGATGTACAGCATTAAATTAAATCATGCAGTCCTGTAAACACCAAAATCTGAAGCATAATGCTGGTTACTTAAAATCATATTAAACAGATGTAATGTTAACTCCATTCATATGTAAGGTCCAATTATGTCCACGCAGACAAATCAAGGAATATTGATCCAGAATTGCTGGTCAAGTGCCCTACCAATAATGGAAGTTTAATATTAAGTGGTGTGGGAAGTAGACGACTTCCCAACTTTTGTGTCAACAAATAAGTATCTCTATAAATTTGCATAGATATATCAGAGCATGTTACTGCTTATGTTATTATGAAAAATTATTTAAATCAACCCATATATATATATATAGGGTTTCTAAAATATGAGGCCAAACCTAGCTGTAACATCAACACGAACCAAATGAATCTCCAATAGACCAAATAGTAGTCAACCCATTCATGCAACCAAATTACAACTCAACAAAAAAAAAAAGTCCATGAGTATAAGGTGCCATGATTAATCGACAAAGAAAAATCATCAGAATCTACTTTCTCTTTACCCAGATTGCTTCCTATCTCTGCAATCCAATACCATGTTTGAACCAAAATCTCCCAAAATGTAGAACTAAAAACATCTTGAAACCGGGATAATAACCCAAACCATCATGAGGGCATAATAATGCAGCTCTAAATGTACCTAAAACTTAGTTCAATCTTCGTATAACCAATGCCAACACGTGATAGCGTATCAGCAAGTTTGTCTTTTAAAACAAAACACGCTTTTTCCCTGCATTCTCCAACTACTAAATTTCCTCCAACGGCATCCATTTTGTGACTAGTAATTTCCAGTTCATACCCAAATTCCCATTGGACTCATCCCAAAAAATTATAATCACAAAACCCAAAATTATAAATAAAAAAGCAGAAACAATAACACTCCGAACTGGGTGACTTACCAGGTGATTCACAATATGAGAGCCGGAAGTGTTCCCCCTTGAATTACAGAACCATTTTCGACACGAAGGCACATTACACCTCACAACGCAAGCCGGGTTCGACACGCCGCAGTACCGGCACGCATGTTCTGTGAAATCCCCTTTTCCAAACTCGTAATTGTCGTCATCCCCAGTATCCTCAAAGTTAAGCACACTCATCCCAGCCGTTAGGACGTCAACCACCTGATTATTGCCGGCGTTACTGGCCGACCCACCTGCCCTAGCCTTTGTGGCGCTGCCCGGGGCAGCAGAAACCGGCGACGCATCGGACTGGTGGTCCGACCCGACCCCACCACCGCCACGGTCACGGTCTGCAGGTTCCGATAAGGAATCTGAAGGGGTGGGCCAGGCGACAGGAGAGCGAATCGGGTCGCGGAACTCCGGGTAGTCAAAGTCCTCGCCCTGGGTGTTGAATTCGAGGAAGGTGTAGGCGTCGTTGGCGGTGTCGGGCTGCGAAGCCGTGTCAAAGAGATTGTTGGGCTGCGAATCCATGGTCGGGGTGCGGAATTGAAATCTTTTGGGGATGGAAGGGGGGTTAGGGTTAGGGTTAGTGTTTGGTGAAGGAAATTAATGAGAAGAGAGAGGAAAGAGGTTTGGGAAGAGGAGAGAGTGTGGGAGGTGTGATGGGTGAAGACGTCGTGGAGAGAGAGAGAGAGGAGAGAGAGAGTCCGTGTGAGGGGGTTTTTGTAAGTTTCGTTTTTGGGCGAGTGCATAGGACCCACTTTTTTTGCAGCATTTGGGACGCGCCGCTGTGATTGGGCAGTGGATACTAGGACTGCTTTTCAATGCGCACGTGACCGGGTGCGTCTGTCTCTTGGAGGTACGACGTGGCACGTATATTTGGCATCTCATGTTGATGAAACAAAGACAAGCGTAAGCTTTTGTCTATGTGTTTCAACAACATATGTGACTATCGTGAAATACAATGTTACGTAAGTTGTTCTTTTTGAAAAGTTGAAGGTTTGTATATCATGTGAGAGAGGCATCCGATGAACTTTCAAAAGCATTGCTTACTATAATTTGGTTTAGTACACGTGATTGGATTGTAATGGATAATACTCAAATTTTTGGCCTATTGAAGTTGGAAGTGAATGTCTTTTCATTTATAGAGAAGAGAAGGAAATGTGTACCTTCAAATCCCACCATTTTAAACTAGATTGAATTGGTAAGTTTTTTTCATGAGTAGTTCATCTAGGGCCCTGTTTGGCAGATCGGATAAAGGATCGGATAGGACTAGTTATACGGTCGCGGGTGTTTGGCGCTCACTCGTACTAAATAAGCGCCGGATTAAATTAACCGGTCCGCTTATTTAACACGGTATACGCCGGACTAATAAAACCAACCAAAAGGCTCGGATTATTAGTCGGCCCTCTCTCTCTCACCTTCTCTCGGCCCTTTCTCTCTCGCCTTCTCTCGGCGTCGTCGTCCTCCCCGTCACCTTCTCTCACTATCGCCGTCCTCCCCGTCACCTTCTCTCACCATCACCGTCCTCCCCGTCGTTTTCTGTCGCCGTCGCTTTCTCCTAGTCCTCGTCGTCCTCTCCTTGTGGCCTTCCTCATCGCTTACTCATCGTCCTCCCCTGCAACTGGGTCTTGCAAAGAAGCATGGTGCGGCGGAGAGATTATTTCAATTTGGGATTCTTCTGCAGTAAGGGAAGAAGAAAAAGGGAGAGAGAGGGAGGGAGTTTGGGGGTGCGACGAAGAGATCTGGGGAACAATTATTTGGGATTCTTATGCAGTCGGGGAAGAAGAAGAAGGGAGAGAGAGGGAGGGAGTTTGAGGGGTGCGGCGGAGAGAACTGGGAACAAAAGTGATGACTTCAGTTTTTTTTTTTTTTTTTTTTTTTTTTTTAAGTTTAATTTTTTTTTAAGTTTAATTCTTCCTATCTGGTATAAATCCAAACACAGTATAAATAATACGGTCATTAGTCCGATACTGCACCAAACGCCCGACTAATTTAGTCAGTACTATCCGGTGGCTATTTATCCTATCCGACAGAAATAGTCAGTACAGTCCGAGCTACCAAACGAGGCCTAGGTGATCATTCTTTTACGATTTCTCTTTTAACATACATTTAATTTAGTGGGTTATCTATTCTAATCCAATCATGTTTACCAAACGAGTTCTATGTCTCTAAGCACGTGAGAGGATTACATGCCAAAAATTCTTGTTACCGTGACGTGACATGGTAGGAATACAAAATAAATTAGTTTTTTCATGTTTTTGAATTATTGAGTTTGAAGTGTTTTTCTAAGTATAATTTTATCGAAGTCTTACATGTAAAAACAAATAATTTTTCTTATATAAAAATAGGGCAAATTTGTTGGGATCGCCTCGGGCCTCAAAAATCTCAAAACCGAGCCTACTAATGGCAGACTAAAAAGGAAGAACATACATTCACTTAATTAATTAATAAAATAAAGTAAATATTGGTGATACAACATAATTAGTATTTGAAAACTAAACCGACACTTTTGCCCCAAAAAAAAAAAAAAAAAAAAAAACTAAACCGACACTTGACTTTGAAAATTAACTCAGATTTAAATGAATTTGGAGAATACATAGTATTAAATGCAGAAAACATGTTTGGGTTGGATGTAAATGCCCCAAATTGTTTGATTATCAGCACCTATTCTTTTTCAACGACAGCTTCCAGACTTTTCTCTCCGTGAGTGTAGACCCGGCAGTTTTTTACACGACACGAAAACGACACAAAAATAACAGGTTTCAAATCAACACAATAACTAATCGGATCATTATCGGGTGATCCGATAAGAACCCGTTATTAACGGGTTCTTAACAGGTATACACGCGTGTAACACGTGAGTAACCCGTTAAGAAAAAAATTATTTTGATAATTTTAAAGTTTAATTACTAAAAGATTTATTATAAAAATACAATAATGGCCATATTAATATATACAATATATTCTATATTAAATATATAGTTTTGTATTATTATTCTATATAAGTTAAAAAAAAAGTTTTAGTCATTATTTATTTTTATTATGAGAGTTCATTATTATCATTATTAGGATAAATTTTACTTAACATATTGTTGTCCAAAATTAAAATAAACTAGTATAGCATTTGTATAGGCAAGAACTAAGAAGACATACATACAAGTATGAAAAATGTGAAAGAATATATAAATACTCGTGATTCATCATTATTCCTCCACGAGTAGATAATGGTTACACTTACATTATCATTTAGATTTTTAAAATCCTCCAAACCCTCATGAATAATGTTTTTTATTTGAGGGAAAAATTAATAAAATTAATAATAATTATTGTAGAAGTGTAAAAAATGTAAAAAAAATATACAATCACTCATAGTGGCAAGCTTTACAACTTTCATGAAGAGGTCAACTTCAAAATCCAACACCATAATCCATAAACCTTAAATTTATATTTAACCGTCGATTGTCATTTACGCTTTATTCTTCTTACTGAATTTCATTTTTTAAATTTTCTTTTTTGAAAACATGATCATCTGGCGAATGTAAGAAGATTAACGGTTCAGATCTTTGATATCACGTTTCGATATTTAGGTTAACTGAAATATGAGTCGATGTCATATAGTTTGTAGAAACTTTATAAACATCAAGCAATATTTTCACTAACCGTAAAACTCTGAATATAATATCAACGATCCAAACCATTCATCTTCCTGCATCCTCTAATAAATCATGTTTTCAAAAAACAAAATCTGAAAAAACAAAATTTGATGAGAAAAATGAAGCGTAAATGTAAACAACAATCAACGGTTAAATTTTGATATATGATTTATATGATTATAGTGGCGAATTTTGAAGTTAAGATCTTCACGAAAGTTGTAAAGCTTGTCATTACGAGCGTTTATATATTTTTTCTATATTTTTTACACTTCTACATTAATTAAAAAAACTATGAAAGACTTTATTTTTGGATATGACAATATGGTATGTATATACTTATTTAGTATTATATTTTTCATTTGATTATTTATTGGTTTAAAATATACTTTCCTTAACGGGTAACGGGTCGGGTCATATTACCTGTTAATATTATCGGGTCGGGTCATTTTACCCGTTTATTTTAACGAGTGTTACACGACACGACCCGTTAAGATATCGGGTATGACACGAAAATGACACGAACACAGAAAACACGACACGAATGTCAAGTCAACGTGAGTGAGAGATCTTCTCTATGACAGAACTTTTTCTCTTTATGAGTGAGAGCAGTAGCAACAATAACGATTTTGCATCTTGCCGCCGACCTTAATTTTGATTAGGGTTGGTGGCAGCCCTTCCTTCTTCCTCTCTGTTTCCTCTTTCTTCTTTTTTACTGGTGGTTTTGTCACGCCCTGATCCCGACATATGTTCAGGATCGACACATGACGTCATCAAAAACCCGTATATCGAACATACCCCGCCTCTGGGATATGTACCGAGCACAACATAAGCCTCAAATTATGCAGTAATTTTTTGTATACTTTATGGCTGCATCTAACCTCCTCGTTAGACTGCCTACATACCCTAAACAGGGATCAAGCCATTTGTAGTTCATCATTTCACTACACTCAAATATTCATCACATAAATCGTTATGTCTCAACAATATACCACAATGCATATCATGCAATATTTCAAAGAACAAACAACGAAGCACAATTATATTCTCTAGCCATTTTGCCATTCACTCACACAAATGCTTCCCAACACCATCCAATAATCACACCAATCAATAACACATACAATATATCGAAATGCAAGGCTAGAGTGACACAGTTCGGCCGAAGCCTACAACTCTGAAGCTGAAATCGAATCCAATGAACCAACAAGTCAAATGATGTGATTTCGGACCACTCAACGAAATCCATCAACATTGGGTTTCGATCCTCTCAACGGAACCAAGACACCAAAGGGGATTTCGGACCACTCAAGGGAATCCAAACCAGGATACGATTCCGGACCACTCAACGGAACCACAGAGTAGAAATTATTCCAGACCTCTCAACGGAATCCGAGTGGATACGATTCTAGACCACTCAATGGAATCACGGAGTACAATGCATATCGAACTACTGAATGAAATCTAAGCTAGATACGATTCCGAACCACTCAACGAAATCGTATATCATAAGGGATTCCGGACCACTCAACGGAACCTCAGTAGATACCCAGTTCTGGATCACTCAACGGAACCGAGCGGAGGACCAATGAACATATCAACGGCTCGAAGAAACAGAACATGAATCAAGTACTCGATTTACAAAGGCTCGACGAAATGAGGAATGAAACAATTATACGATATGTGAAACAAGTCTCGAAGCAACAAACCCCATCGCTATGGGTTAATGGTCCACTACTAGCCCTCACATTCCATCACACCATGCCAATCATACAAGTCAAACCACATCCCACAAACATTTCCAATGCACAATCAAAACATACTTAATAAACAAGTATAATATAATACGATGCCACTAGTACGCGAATCAACTAGCACGTCAATCGAGGAGACACGCCATCCCGATGAGCCCATCATGCCCCATGAAGTCTCAACCGCACTCTAAGATAACCGATACACTAGAAGAACTCAGGCTAGTTGACTGAAAAGCCAACCATCGAACAAGATCGAGAGTAGGGTCCACATCCCTAGGATTCTAAACCGAAAAATCCGCTTATCAGATTTTCAATCTGTAACTTCTCAAAGTCCACATTATGCTCATAGAACGATGTACTAAATTCTCATCACGATCCGACGGTCGGATTTCCGCCAATTACTAGAATTAGGTGGCGGATAACAATTAATTTTACTAACTTAGAAATCCAATTTGGGAAGATCCGTACGTCGGATTCCCGATCTGTCACTTCCAGCTATCCTCAAATATTACGTTCTACAATGCATTAAAGGTTGGTGACGATCCAACGGTTGGATCGTTGAATCATATAATAATCAATTGATGTACCTTAATCAAACTAGGTTCACAATAATCAAATCACATAATACATATATCAAATCTAAGGTCAAGATATCAATTTAGCGTAAAATAGCATTGGCGGCCCATTAGCCACACGTTGCCATGGGTGGCGGTTTCTTGCGAACGGAAACCCAATTTTCCAACCAACTTCAAAAATTACCAAATTTCACAGAAATGTAGATCTCAATGAGTAAAGCAAGTTTCATACCTGTGAACAAGGGCCATTTGGCCGAGAAATGCCCCAATTTCACTCGAACCCACCGGAAACCTTAATGTTTGGGTGTCCTCGATTCGACCTCCATACTTGCTTCAATACCTCTTTCATTGCTTGGGCTTTGTTCCTGAGATTCAGTGAAGCCTATTGGTGGTGGTAATTGGTTGAGTTAGCTTCACACTTTGAGGATTCGCCGCCATACACCCACACACCCTACCATCGGGTTTTCCCCAAAACTACCACCAAAATCCTTCTAATTTTGGGTGGAAATGGAAGAGGGGGAGGCTAGATGATGATTAGGGGTGGTAGATTGGTCCAAATCGTCGGAAAAATGGTGGAAAAGGCGATGGGAAGTCACCGGAGTACGGGTTGGGTCATAATTTTGGGCGAGGGATCCTTGATCCCGTGCCCCCCCTCTTCTATCCCTTCCCTTCCCTTCCTTTCTTCCCTTTCTCATTGGTCCTCTCTTTTCTCTCCCCTCTTCTGATTGCCCAAACCGTTTTCCCCATCTCTCCTTTTCTCTCCTCTCCTTTCCCTCATAGCCATCCATCTCTATTTTCTTTTTTGCTTCTTTTTTTTTCTTTAATCCTAGCCACACACGTGGCCATTCCTTTGCTCAAAAAAATATGGATTATTCTAGATGAGGGCCAAATTACAAAAATGTCCCTAACTTCAAATGTTAATAACTCTTTCATTATAACTCCGTTTCACGAACGGTCTGTGCCTAATCGTTCCTGAGATCGAGCTCTATTCGAAAATATAAATTGTGACCTCGAACGGTCCACGAATTTTAAATAATTAATTTCAAAATTTTAACCTCGTAACTAGTTTAATTAAAATCTAAATTCAAACAAATTAAAATAAATTCTCGAAAAATAATATAAAATCTCAATAATACAAATACGTAGATTATAACAATGAAATCCAGGAACGGGATTTCACAAGTTTTCCCTGCTTTCCTTCCTATTTTGTTTTCCTTTTACACTCCTATTTTCACAGGTATATCATGTTGCCCTCAGATCTTCATCCATCCATATACATGTTCTTATTTTGGCTTCCACCGACTCCATATATGTTCCAATCTACAATCAATTTTAACCGCGAAGTGATGCAGTCTTCAACTGAGAAAGTGCGTAGAGTTTCGTCGTTCACACCGGCTCGGGTGGCAACACCACCTCCTTCTCTTTGTTTGCCATTTCTGGCAGGGTTGCTTTGGCGATCCCACAGGTTTCTTTGGTTTCTTTTAATCTGTGGCTACGATCGGTGAGATGTTATCTGTTGGAAGGCGAAATCATCTTCTTTCCATCTCTGATGTGTGGGTTCCTGGCGAAAGTTGGTGTGACCATTGTGGAGTGCAGTTCCGATGCTTTCAGCGATGTCTTTGGAAGGAAGCAGTTAGGTTTAGCTTTTATGTTTTTTTGTTTTGGGCATTTGGGTTACTATTGAGATCCATTATTTTGCTTGTGTGGTTATTGTATATGGGTCTCAATTTGTGTAATTAGTTGTGTTGTGTTAATAAAGTAACCTTTGATTAAAAAAAAAAAAATTCTTTTTGCAACGATAAACATGCTTACATGGCACTGTGAGTATTCAAGGGGAGGTCAAATCTTCGTGCACCTAAAAAGTCATGTGGCCTCGTTGTGGCCTTTCTAAAAATGCGATACATGTCCACTTACTCAAAATCTTATAAAATAACAGAGTGAAGGTTGGTAGGTGAGTGGACACGTCTCGTATTTTTAGAAAGGCCACATGACCTTTTGGGTGCAGAAGATTTGAACTCATTAAGAGATATATGTACCTTCTTGCCCCTATTTATTATTAGTAACTCTAGTTTTAGGTGCAATTACATCATTCGGCCCCTGTTACTATTAGATGCATATTTTTTCATTTTTTGCCCATATTTATTATTAGAAACACTAGTTTTAGGTGCAATTACATCATCCGGCCCTCCTTACTTCATATGTTTTCATTTTTGGCCCCTAATATCATCAAATATATCAAAATATTAACGCCTCTACTTCTTCTTAGTTTCATAGTGACAATTCAGCTCATTTTAAGCCACAAAGCCTTGTAAGGCTGCTTGTGTTGGAGAAAATTTTCAGTGTACTGGGAATACAGCTCAGTACACCAAGTCTCATAGCACAAGTGGTTAAATACTTAAAAAAAATAAAAAACTTCCAACCACTTGTATTATGACATTTAATGTACCGGAACATGCTCTCGGCATAGTGAAAATTTTCTCCTTGCCTTGTTACATTGAGGGGTTTTATTCCTACAATCAAGCCATATAGCCTTGCTCAATTTGATGCCGAAGTGCCTTTCTTCTCAAACTAATCTCAATCAAGGCCGCCACTTTTTTCTTCTTAAATTCCAATCAATGCACTTAGGCCTTTATACTCAAACCAAATCAAAAGACATTATTTGTGTTTTTCTTGTAAACCAAGTGGTATAAGGCCCCTCTTGTCAAAGTTTTCAAATGTGAAGACCTGCCACTTTTTTTTTTTTTTTTTTTTTTTTTTTTTTTTTGTGAAAATTTTATCTTTAATGTTTATGCTTTTACAAAAGGCCAAACTACCCATATACAAATTATGGTGTTTTCGAGGGAATTTTCTTGTTCTCCAAACCTGCTTGATTGGCCAATACCGATCTTGGGCTTGAGTTCGATAAACTTGACCACTTCCAAGTGTGGTCAAGTCGGCCTTGTCTATTACGGTTGCATCGAGTTGGACAGAATTTTGGCATTTCAACTCTTGAACCATCTGATGGTTCGCAACTTCATCTTTCTCACCTAAGGTGGTTGCCTCAATTTGAGTCGAGTCTAAGCTTCTAGTCTCTCGGGTGGACTCATTTTTCTCAACTAATGTGAGGTTGTCAATATGTAAATCGGTTTGAAAAATCGATCCTAAGGTTGACCCAACCCCCAATTTTCTTACGCAAATACTCTCGGCCTCCTAAGTTAGTCTCATGTTGAAGAGATGGAGTGAGTGGTTGCACTTGCATTCGAACCTCATCGAGGCTTAGGTTCAAATCTTGCCCCCTGGTCGGGCTATTAATTTGTTCTGACATCTCGTGCAAAGTTCGGGTAAGAAGATCAAATGAGGCTCGACCATTTTCCTAAAAATCTGTAAGAGCAACATCCATTTTATCACAAGAATTGTTTATATCTCTTTGTAAAAAACTTGGATGTCTCCTTAGTGTCACTCCAATACTTTTCTAAAATTTGGTTGAGGCCACTGTTCGGCCTCTCACTCATACTCATATTGTAATGGCTATTTTGACTACAATAGGCCTCATTATATATTATTTGGATTGTAATGGCCGTATGAGTAAGTAGAATGTCTCCCGACCACTTGATTGTTTTGGTCACATAACTCATTTCGATTGTACTAGCAATGTTAGTCATTTGAACTATCCAAACACATGAAATCATTTCTCACTATGAATTTAGTGACCGTATTGGCCAGTGGATTGCCGCTAGAACCATATTGGCCACTAGAACCACTACGGAAGGCAGAATGCGCCCCAACCACTTGAACGTTTTCGTCCGATGACCCATTCAGGCTATTGTAGCCATATTTGTCATTATAACTAGTCACCATATTGGCCATAGGATTGGCCGCTAAAGCTTATTAGTTGTTGATTTGTTCACATAAGTTGGTGGTTGTAAAATTCATCTTTCACCCAAGTGTAGGCAACTAGGCTAGGACCTATGTAGGTCTGCCCATGATCTGGGTTCTCCACTGCCATTTTTTATTGCTTGTCGTTGTTGGCATGAGTGGAAGACTGGAAGTGTTCGTACTCAGTGGATGTTGTCGGTTTATCCTCAATATTTGGTAGATATTGTTAATATATCGTTCATATTTAGTATCAATATGTCAATATAGGGAAGTGATTTTTTCACATCCTTTTTAGCTTCTTTTTTAATTTATGATCATCAGATTGAAAAAGTCAAATGGAATCAATGACTAGAATTGAACAAAGGGTGTGTAAGATGCTAAAAAGAGTGTGTGAAATCACTTCCCATCAATATAACTTTGTTAATATTTTTTATATTCAATCACGGGATCTTTGTTCATGTCTTTCTTATCACTATGTGCACTGTTTTTAGTCCACTCATATAATAACTTAATTTTGAAGGGCCTGCCATAGATTGACTAGCTTCAGAAACTAAACTTGGCTTGGCATGACCTAAGCAGTACTAGAATAATAAAGCGTTTGATGCAATGCTAGAGTAACTATGACTAGTGTTGGAGTAACTAGGACTAATTTTTTTTCTTTTATTTATAACTATGAAAAACTATATTCCACTTTCTTATCTATAGCTCACCAGAAGAACGATGAAGTAACAAGGTTGGTAATCCTAGAAATTGCAGCTCAGAGTTATTTATCGACATTTAGAGAGGTGTGTAGTCGGGACGAGTCCGACTTAGTCTCCAATTCTGGTTCGCACTAAACTTAAGATAATAATCCTACTTAAACCAGTCCCTCTTAAGACTGTCAAACAAACACGCGGCAAAAGCTTCCCAGACCTTTTACACCATACATAACACCAGTACAAGAAAGACCAAAACTAGGCCAGCCCAAATGTCGGATGATTGGCCATTTGTGTTCTCATTTGCTATGTTGGGTTTGTTCGGCTCTAACTTTTCTTCGACAGATGTTTCCATTTGCCTTTCGGCTTTTCACGCTCTTACATTCCTTTTCAATACAAAATATCACTTTACTTTTGTGCTAATCCGTTGGAGTTTGGAATCCTTCGGAACGGCCCATATGTAACGTGAGGAAAACAAAATCAGTAGTAAAGTCTTTATTACTATTTAGTATATGTCCACACACGTGTGAAATTTTTCTAATTTTGTTTTTAAAATTGGAGGAGAGAGGAAGAGAGTGAGAGAATGTGGGATTGAGGAGAGCGGAAGAGAGGTTTGTGTTTTTTAATTTTTTTTCAGATTAGAGATGATAAAATTAGTGTAGGTGAGACTTAAAAAAAAGAAATGTTTTTTTTTAATACCTTAGTGGGTAGGTGTTGAGTTTTTTTTTGTCGAAAGAGAGATTTTATTAAACTCGATTAGAAATGTTTACATAAGAAGCCAAAGTGTTGAACAACCACTCTGACTTGAACGAATCCCATGTATGAAATCATAGGGTGTTGAGTTTACATTCATGCGTCTGGATTCGAAATTCTCTCTCTCTCCCTATATTATTTTAATAGTTTGGAACCTCTCCCCTTCTCTTAATAATAATTAATTTTTAAAAATAATTATTTATAACTAATTAATTATTATTTTATTAATATTGCACCACACATTGATTGTAAGTTGGCCGTACATATCTTCAATATTTGGTTCGATTCCAAACACTCTTTCATAATTTGGTAAGTGGATTACAAAGAATCTTTGGAAGCATTTAGAATAAATGAAGGTAGAGCTTTAGGATAGATTCAAAGACATAGCACATGGGAATTTCCGGTGGAGATGAATTTGCTTTGAACACTTTGAAATTCGAGACCTTGTTAGACTAATTTTTCTTTTCCATGCAGCTTTGGTACCGCATAAGGCGGCATCATATTTTTAACTTTTAAACGGTATGCTAAACCAAAGCAGATGGCTAAAAAGGTATTCATAGAAGTTCAAACTCGAATCGAAAGTTCCAAACTTTTGTTCTATTTCCACTAAATTAAACCATTAGGTTTAACCAATTAAAGGGGTGTGATATCTACACACTTCATTTTACTTTTCACACACCTTTTTAATTTTCAGCGGTCGGATTGGATGAATTGAAGAAGATCAACAGACATAAATTATCAAGGGGTGTGTGAGAAGTAAAATAGGGTGTGTGGATAGCACACCCCCCAATTAAGTATATGCGAAAAATTCAAAGATTTAATATGCTTTTCAAAAGTGTGATGTGTTTGGTTGTGGGATGAAGGAGCATCTCTACATTATTTTGCTTTGCTTATTAATATTCACTAGTCGCTAAATATGTAATTATACTTTTCTTAATTGAAAACTAGCATATGGGCAAGTGTGTGAGAAATTTTTTTATTTTTGTTTTTGAAATAGAAGGAGAAAGGAAGAGAGTGATAGAGAATGTGTGAGTGAGAAGTTTTTTTCAATTTTTTAATTTTTTAATTTTATTTTTAATTAGAGCAAGTCCACCAGAGTGATATTTGCCCGGCACCCAGTCCAAATATCAAGCTGAGGGTCAGGGAATTCACTCCAGCCCGTTCAATTGCCTGGCACCCAGCCCAAGCCAGGCAACAGCCCAGCCCAGCCCAATTTTGACAGACCCAAGAGCTGGTCTATTTGGTTGGCGCGTGGCTTTCACTCGCGATTGGGCGCGAGTAGGAGACAAGATTGCAGGCGGCGGGGCCCGCTGTCAGCGCACTCACACATCACCGGGAGCATGGCGACGTGGCCCTCTCTTTGCCGTTGGATTTCCAACGGCTAGTTTTTCTAGACCGTTGGATTTCCATCGGTAAAAAAAATTTAAATTTTACTTTTAAACTGGACTGTCCGATCACAGATCAACGGTCCACGCTTTTTCCCCCAAAAATTAAGAATTTCACTTTTAAAAAATACATAAATTTTTTAATAAATTCAGATATTATTATTATTAGTATTATTTTATTTTTTATAAATTCAGAAATTAAAAATAAAAATATTATTTTATAATAAATAATAATAATATTTTAATAAAATGGACGAGGCTATTTTTTGTTAGGGGTGAAGATGCTTTGACCTATTACTATTCACTGGGGTCTATTACTGTTCACTTGAGTGGATAAATGCGCTGGGTGCTGGCACAAAGTCCTTAGGGGTGGACTTGCTCTTAGAGATATGTTAGGATTACATGTAGGTGAGGCTTTGAAAAGAAAAAAAGCAAAATTTGGTTGTGTGAAATTACATTTCTGCCCCATATTTCTTATTCATGTTCTATTTTAATTAGTGTTAAACTAGTAATTTCATAGGATTTTGATTGACAATGAGTGTTTTATTAATTAGTAGAGATTATTATAATTTCTTACGGTGATATCCATAATTAGAATTTCAAAGTGTTACTTATAATTTCTTACGGTGAATATCCATAATCCATAATTATAATTTCTTACGGTGAATATTCACTAATTACGCTAAATATGTAATTATAATTTCTTACGTGGAGAGAGAGGTAAAGCAATCGAGTTTGATGAAGCCAGCCTGTTATATTACATGCATATTGAATATTAAAATCGGATGGAATTATCACGGCCTCCACTACCTCTTTATCGTCTTCAAAAGTCCCATTATTATCATCCATCTTCTTTTCTTTTCATTTCTTCATATAAATATTGGTTAAAACTGAGTGTAGGGACATTTTAGAATTCGGATTGAGATCATCTGTGGATTTCTTACTTCGGAGCCCGTGGAGTTGACAATCTGAACCGTTCAAGAGAGAGATTTGGATATTAAAGATAAAGATTATGTATGAGATGGACCAATAAAATATGCTAATTAGAATCGCATGATTTAAAGTGACAATCCAAATTACTCAGTTCACTAAGATTCATACAGGATCCCATTTAATGGGATAAAATTTTGCTGTTCTTGTTGTTGTATATTTTTATTGAAAAACAAAGAACTCACATGCATTCATCCATATATCCATCCGTTTTCCTTTGCGTGCCAAAACTCACATGCTATATATGTAAGCGTAATATAACAGTCACGTATCTTCATAGCTAAAAAACATATCAAAACAGAAAGCCAAAAGAACATGTCTGGTTTTCCCACAATGTTAATGATGTTCACTTTCTATAAAGACTGATCATCATTATATCATAATATTCCACGACCAGCTCCACGGCCAGTGTCACATCCCGACCCGGGCTCCATCACATCCCGGGCTCGACTCCGCCGTAGCATGATATTGTCCGCTTTGGATCCCGGCCACGCCCTCACAGTTTTGTTTCTGGGAACTCACGCGAGAACTTCCCAGTGGGTCACCCTCCTAAGGAATGCTCTCGCCCGAACTCGCTTAACTTCGGAGTTCCGATGGAACCCGAAGTCAGTGAGCTCCCAAAATGCCTCATGCTATAGGGAGGGGAGCATGTACATATAAGGCATAGATGATCCACTCCCCTGGGCGATGTGGGATCTAACAATCCACCCCCCCTTAGGGGTCCGATGTCCTCGTGGACACACTTATGGCCAGGGATTGGCTCTGATACCAAATTGTCACATCCCGACCCGGGCTCCATCACATCCCGGGCTCGACTCCGCCGTAGCACGATATTGTCCGCTTTGGATCCCGGCCACGACCTCACAGTTTTGTTTCTGGGAACTCACGCGAGAACTTCCCAGTGGGTCACCCTCCTAAGGAATGCTCTCGCCCGAACTCGCTTAACTTCGGAGTTCCGATGGAACCCGAAGTCAGTGAGCTCCCAAAATGCCTCATGCTATAGGGAGGGGAGCATGTACATATAAGGCATAGATGATCCACTCCCCTGGGCGATGTGGGATCTAACAATCCACCCCCCCTATGTCCTCGTGGACACACTTATGGCCAGGGATTGGCTCTGATACCAAATTGTCACATCCCGACCCGGGCTCCATCACATCCCGGGCTCGACTCCGCCGTAGCACGATATTGTCCGCTTTGGATCCCGGCCACGCCCTCACAGTTTTGTTTCTGGGAACTCACGCGAGAACTTCCCAGTGGGTCACCCTCCTAAGGAATGCTCTCGCCCGAACTCGCTTAACTTCGGAGTTCCGATGGAACCCGAAGTCAGTGAGCTCCCAAAATGCCTCATGCTATAGGGAGGGGAGCATGTACATATAAGGCATAGATGATCCACTCCCCTGGGCGATGTGGGATCTAACAATCCACCCCCCCTTAGGGGTCCGATGTCCTCGTGGACACACTTATGGCCAGGGATTGGCTCTGATACCAAATTGTCACATCCCGACCCGGGCTCCATCACATCCCGGGCTCGACTCCGCCGTAGCACGATATTGTCCGCTTTGGATCCCGGCCACGCCCTCACAGTTTTGTTTCTGGGAACTCACGCGAGAACTTCCCAGTGGGTCACCCATCCTATGAATGTTCTCGCCCGAACTCGCTTAACTTCGGAGTTCCGATGGAACCCGAAGCCAGTGAGCTCCCAAAAGGCCTCGTGCTATAGGGAGGGGAGCATGTACATATAAGGCATAGAGGATCCACTCCCCTGAACGATGTGGGATCTAACAACTAGCCTGCCTATTAAATTATACATAATTACATATACAGGATAATAATCTTTTACAAAATATTGTCATATAGTCCCTTCCATTGAGGGAGATTAGTTGCTAGATCTTTGTTAGAGCTTAATCTCTAATATGATCGTTTGGTTTATCTAACTGTCATATGGTTTCGATTATTAGGACATTAATTAAAATATATACGATTCGGATATTTGAATTTCTAAATTGAATCGAACTATATTATCATATACGTTATTGAGCTTTTCAATTTGTAACTTTGTTGTTTGAGGATGCCTCCATCGATGCAGATCTCTGACTTTGTCCCTGGGACAAATGAATAAAAATTAACAAAAGTCTGTGGGAGGTTAAAAAGAGTGTAAATAGCACCATCCATTATAATAATCTACATAACTTTAATTGACTAGTTGTATTGTTGAGAGCGCGCGTAATTAAGTACGTGCGCTTATATATAAACAAGAGCCTTTCCCTCTCCATAGCAACTCTCATGTTCAATAGTTTCTCAAAAGGCCCTTTCTCTGAAAAGAAGGGGAAAATGAGGATTCTCTTCTCTTCGTTTTCCAAGATTTACATCACCATCATCACTTTTCTGATGCTCTTTCATAGCACAATTGGTTCTAACAATCTCATCCAAAACTCTTGCAAGAAAGCCTCAGATGGTGATCCAAATTTGAGCTACAATTTCTGTGTTGCAAGCCTTGAGGAGGCCAACTCTAAATCCCACGGCCAAAGTCCAGATCACCTTGAACAACTAGTCCTCATTTCACTTAACCTTAGCATATCCAACGCGACGAACATCAACTCCACCATTTCGAAGCTCTTGAAGGACAAACAGTTCGACAAGTACGCAAAGGATTGCTTGAAAGGCTGCTCGGAACTCTACTCGGACGCCATCCCTACGCTGCAAGAAGCTCTTTGCGCCTTTCGGTCCAAGGATTTTCCCAAGGCAAATGTGGAAGTCAGCTCTGCCATGGATGCTTCTGGTACTTGTGAAGACGGTTTCAAGGATAAGAAAGGTGAAGTGTCTCCATTGAGAAAGGAGAATGATGTCTTCTTTCAGTTGAACGTCATTTCTCTTGCATTTATCAATACATTATCTAGTTGATTGAGAAAGGCAAAATATATATAGATGTTAATTTATAGGTTTATGATATATAAGCAGTATTTTGTATAATATATTTCCACAATAAACAAGCCAATAAGCTCGGCAGTAGCCACTAATTTCTTTTTGTATATATTCTTTTATCAAGTATTTACGACGTACGTGCTTGAAAAAATGTTTATTTGTTGCTCTAATTATAACCGAACCTAATCATAACGCACTTCTCTGCGAACAATTTCCGGACAAACACAAAAGTTTCTCCGGTTGACCACATTCCAGCTCACCAAAGATTATAACTAACATTAGCAAACTGTTCAACAAAAAATGACTTTGCCTTTTGCTTCGGGAGATTTTAGGGATCAGTTTCTCTCCATCACCATTTGTGCTAACCCCAATATTAACACATTTTTTTTGTAAGTATCTAAAATCGGCTCTGTTTTATTTGTATTTTTAAGGGGAAAAAGAGAAATTTACAAAGAGAATTCTCGACGGATCGTATAATCAACTTGTCAAAACTATTACATGAGGAAATTTACCAAACCAAACACAAAGGTTGCTATAGATATGTGCAAAGGTAGAGATAGTACGAATGTCTAAAAGAGGCGAAAGTCTTGCTTTTCTTTTTTGCAGTAAAGAATGTGCAAGAAGCCATGTAATCTCAATTTATATTATTCATTTGAGGATAGGTCTACTGTTGTGTGTGACACTTTTTTCCTTAGACCGGATTGAAATCCCAAGCAAAGTTTTTATCAAGGCTCAGTAAGTATACTATCCTTAATTTGTACGTATTTTAAGTTACTTTAATGAATATCGAACTTCTTTCAAAAGAAGCCATATCAAGTTAATGAGCAAGAAACATTTAGGTTTTAATTATGCATTTAAAAAACCTAGTTTAATAATGCGGCATAACCATCACAGCAGTCACGTCAAGTGATCAATAAATATGGTCTCCTTAACATTTTCTTTAAATTAATCAACTGAGCGGAACCTTCACCTTTTCTTAATTTAGGCCATGTTAATGCTCATTCTCCATATGATTGGCCAGAAGAATTCTTATCAAATAATAAATAATTTTTTTCTGTTTAGTTTTGAATTAGATCGATATTCCAATACACGCATGCATGTGAACTGGGTGTGAAGTCACACCATGGCTTTTGTCACAATTTGCTGAATACATACTTGTCTTTTGTGGCGATAGATCGATATCGCCCATGTCGCCCTCGCACACAACTTTTTTTATCGAAAAAGACATCATCTAAATATGAGATGAGATCACAAGGTTGGAAAGAAGAGAAAGAAACCACAAAGGGTCTTCCTTCCTCTATCCACACCTTATCCTCATAAAACAAACGAAACCCATATCCACTGCACAATTATTTGCTCCATATGCTGGAAAATCCTCCCAATATCACACAATAATTTTCATATAAATGATTTGCGCTGCTTTCTTATGGAGTGGTCCTCTGTTTTGGTTAGCCATATCCCGCGGGAAGGTAACTCAGTAGCGCATCGGCTTGCTCGGATGGGGATTACGAGTACTCAGGAGGTAGTTTGGTTTGAGGAACCTCCAGATTTGATCCGGGATATTCTATTAGAGGAGTCCTTGTAAGTTCATATTATTGTTCATTTGAGGATAGGTTATTGTTTGTGCGGGACGCTCTTTTCCTTCGACCAGGTTGAAATCCCCAGCAAGGTTTTTATTGAGACCCATTATGCATACTATCTTCAGTTTGTACGTATTCTGATTTGCATAATGAATATCGTATTTTTCTCCAAAAAAAAATGTTAAGAGTCAGTTTTAGGGTTTAGGGTCACTATGAAAAATGGAAAATAAAAAGATGTGATACGAAAAATGTTCTCACATGCTTATTTTGAAAAGAAAATCCTCCAACTACAAACAAAATATGCAAATTGTAAAATTGAAAGCTGATTGAGGAGAAAAAACTTAGACTTGTGGATGGCGAGATAATAAAATGAATATTGCATCACTGTCTTGATTGCTATTTGCTAATTGGTTTTGGAGTGAAAGGTTTGCCCACATATTAAACCATCACTCAATTAAAATTGGCCGCATGTTGGCCTTAAAAATTTGTCACATGTAAGAAGGCGTATGAGATTGTTGAAGGAAAATTTTGGCTAAATTAAGATCATTTGAGCAACATACATAGAGCTAATTAACAATTGAAAGGCGGAAACATGTTCATATGCACTTAAAAACAAATCTTACCCATGCTATTCAAAGGCTACTACTGTGGTGAACCAAGACTCAATTCAGATCTACAAGAAATAGTTGAGAATTCATGATAGTAGATTCCTATCTGCATGGGCAAATGCTAATCACCCGAGAGAGGCCCTTCATTATTTTGCTTTTTTTTCTCCATGGATTCATGATGAATAAAATCTCCAAAGTTCCCAAGGGAGGAAACCTCTAATTTCTCCATAACAAGGCAAGAGATGTGAAGAGGAGATGAATAACCTAGGAGGAAGATTCATGCTAGTGAACTTCCTCCTAGGGGCCGGCTATGGTGAAGGGAGATGAGAGTTTTTGGTTTCTCTTCATCTCAACAATGCGCGGAGCAAACCTTGGGGTTATGACGCATCATCAAATGACCAAAGACGTACCCACGAGATAATTGTGGTGTCTCAAGTCAAATGACTACTTTTTATTATTTCAACTAGTGAGTTCTCATATGACATGAGTACAAGAACTCCTCTTTGATGGTGTTCATTGAACTCATTCTCTATTGAGCACCTACATACTTGCCTTGGTGTCTTTTAGACCAATGATTCGAGATCAGTCACTCTTTGAAGAGAAAAGACATAGTATGATATTATCTTACCTGATTGTTAGTCCCCAATTAGCAATCATATGATCAGGAACGTTTAGGATATGTGTTTGAGAAAGAAAGGTCTCATTAATGTAACTTTTTTACATTACATTCTCTCTATCACATATTCTTTAGGCTTATTGTTTAGGTGTATAACATTTAATGAGACAACTTTAAACAATAATATTTGCCTTTAGATTAAACTAAATTAGTTTAATATGCAAAATGTTCGTAATGTATCATCTCATGATTGGCTTTTATAGCACATTTCTAACATAATGTGAAGGTAAAAGGCAAAACTCAACATAGGAGAATCAAGAAATTTTGCAATGGCTTATAAGAAGTTGAGTTGCTCCTCCAATTTTCAATTAATTTTGAAGTGAAACCTCAACTTCTTTCTATAAAGTGATCAAACCTTGTTAAGTCGAGTCTTTAAGGTGAATTCTATTCTATCAATATCTTAGAAGACGTTAGAGATTTTTAAAAATTTGCACTACATGTTCCTCACTTACAAAACTTCATAGGTGTCCAATTTAAATGGTATGTTCATATTTGTCAACCCATTTACATATCTCTATATATAAAGCCAAAATTGCTGTGAACAATGTTTTTTAGGGTCACAGGCTTCACAAAAAATAAATGGACAAAAATGCCCCCCAAACAAAAAAGTTCAAAAGCAGCTCGAAATAATGCATCAAATGTGGCAGAGGTAATTTTGTCATATAAATAGTGTTTTTAATATTTTACTATCCAATGTACAGTGATAAATAGTGTTTTTAATATTTTAATATTCAGTGTACAGTGATAAACAGTGTTTTTAATATTTAACTTTTTCCTGTATAGTTTTATTTTTTTAATAATTAGCACCTTGCAATGGGCTAGCAATAATGTGATTCAATCAGTTGTTTACTAAATATTATTTTCTCTATTTTTAAACACATTCAAAACATCTTAAGAAGTACGTAGTGCCGGTTATAAAAAAAAAATTTCGCACATGCATAATAATGTGATTCGATTAGTTGTCAAATGATTGTTTTTTTCTTCGAACAAACGATATTATCTACACTAAGGGAGAAGCGGTGGGCTTAGCCTCACATTGAGATAACAATAATGTGATTCAATCAATTTGTTTATTAAATATTATTTTCTCTATTTTTAAACACGTTCAAAATATCTTAAGAGCCGTGTACCTTTGGTGATAGAAAAGGTCTTTCACATGCGCACAATAATGTGATTCAATCAGTTGTATTATTTTCTCTATTTTTAAACACTTAATAGGCACATAGTGCTAGTTATAAAAAAGGCATTTCCCACGCGTATAATAATGTGATTCAATTAGTTGTCAAATGATCTTTTTTTTTTTGAATAAACAATGTTTTCTACACTAAGGGGTAGGGGTGGGCTTAGCCTCACAATAGGCTATCAATAATAGAATTCAATCAGTTGTTTATTAAATATTATTTTCTCTATTCTTAATGTAAATTCAATAGAATGTATATGGAAATTGAAAAACCGATTTTATTATATGGATTCAGCTGCTTTGATTGGTTTATAAGGTGTTTCTTCTAGCATGGTCAAATATTATTCATTTACTTCAAATATTTGACCTTTTTTTTTTGTCATAAAAAAAAATTGAAGCAATTAACGCATATAAATATATTTCAAACGTGTAAGTCAAGCGTAACACGCCGTGGTTCAAAAAATGTCTTCTAGACGCACATGAGCGCATGCATGAAGGCTAGTAAAATCTTGACGCGCGTGAATGAAGGCTAGTAAAATCTTTTAAGAGAACCTCTTACTTGGGTATGCTTATCCCACATTTGAAACCCCTTAAGAGAAGCCCAGATTTATGCTTGCATGACTTATGTATGATTGACTTGTGAGTATCATCAATAACCTGCACAAATGTAATTCTTTAGTACAAGTTTGTTGACCGAAATAGCAGTTTGAAGACTAAAATTTCCCACGTCACAATTATGCACTTTTGCAGACTATAAATTTTAATATTATATTATTTTCTGTCCAAAATGAGACAACTTGGTTCACGTTTATTTTGTTATTGGATTAATTGAGGGAGATGGTGGACAAGGCACGTTATTATAATAAAAAGAATGTTTGTGGAATAGGGTGAAGAGTCCATAGATATAGAGAGTGAACTCAAGGTCCCAAATTTGGTGAGTTGTGTTGAAGAGTCTGTTGGAGCTAGTTTATCCTATGCAGTTTTTCGCACTTAGTAACAAACACCATTCCATATGGCAAGTCTGTTTGGGGTTGCTCAAAAGTTGCTTCATCGAAGTAATCCAATGCCAAGGTTAAAAAACCGACACATATGTTGATTAGACCAGTTGAGTATGACAATATGCTCGGCTCTCTCGACTTAAAATTGAATCCGATTTTTCGTTAATTAAAGCAATCTAAAATAGAATACAGCATTATTAAAAAAGAAAAAACTGACACATCAGTACACCAGTTAAGTAGTACAATAGATTGCGTGATCAGTTAACAAGGAAGCAGAAGCCAAAAGAGAACAAGTACCACAGATCCAGGAAGCTTCCTCTATATACTTTTCTGCAAACCAGATTCCATTTTTAGAACCATACACACCTCACTTGGTATTAGCAAGAAAGCCAAAAGCAAAGGAAAAATGCATCGCATTTCTTCCTTTTCAATCTCTTTGCGCTGCTTCTTGTTTTTCCTGATGATTCCTCACGAAAAACTCTCCGCCGTTGCAACATCCGTTGACATAATCACCCAAACCTGCGAAAAATGCGCAGCTGAATCCGACGTGCTTAGCTACAACGTTTGTGCCGCTTCTCTCCAAGCAGTGCCTGTCAGCCATGTGACTAATCTTCAAGGACTAGCAGTGATAGCGATGGAACTGGCACTGCACAATGCAACCAACACGCTTTCGACCATAAAGGAGTTGTCGAATAACAAAAGTTTGGATCCTTTTGCTCTGGTTTGCTTGAAGGATTGCTTGCAGCTATACTCGGACGCGATCACAACGTTGGCGGATGCCGTCGGAGCATTTCTGAGTGAGGATTACGGTACGGCGAATACCTGGGTGAGTACAGTCATGGAAGCAACAACTACATGTGAGGGAGGGTTTAAGGAGAAGGAAGGTGAAGGGTCTCCATTGACAAATGAGAATTACAATCTTTTTCAGTTATGTGATATTGTACTCTGCATAAGTCAGTTGCTTAATTACTCAAAGTCTACAGCAACTTGATTATTTATCAGGTGGAATAAGAGCTCAGCAATTATCTGGATTTTTAATTCTTGAGTACATGATTTTTTATTTATTGCACAAGCGAAATTGATGGAAAGGAAAATTGAGCTTGGAATTCGGGTGCAAGGGGTAAATGTCTTAACCAACTGAGTTACATGTCTCTTCCTTTGCATGTACCCGTTATATGCAGCTAAAGAAACATACTTTGTGCTGTACTATGATCCTAATAATCAAATAAACTGTAACATTTTCTCTGTATAATTGTATGTAAAACTAAGTTTTTGGACATTAAATTAAAGGTAGTGCTATCCACACCCTCGTTTTTACTTCTCACACATCCCTTTGAATTTTCGGCCATTGGATTGAATGAATTGAAGAATATTAATGACAAAAAAATTAACAAATGTGTGTGAGAAGTAAAAACTTAGACGTGTGGATGGTGAGATAATAAAATGAATGTAGCATCACTGTCTTGATTGCTATTTGCTAATTGGTTTTGGAGTGGAAGGTTTGCCCACATATTAAACCATCACTCAATTAAAATTGGCCGCATGTTGGTCTAAAAAATTCGTCACATGTGAGAGGGTGTATGAGATTGTTGAAGGAAAAATTTGGCCAAATTAAGATCATTTGAGCAACATACATAATGCTAATTAACAATTGAAAGGCGGAAGCATGTTCATATACACTTAAAACAAATCTATTCAAAGGCTACTAGTTTGGTGAACCAAGACTCAATTCAGATCTACAAGAAATAGTTGAGAATTCATGATAGTAGATTCCTATTTGCATGGGCAAATGCTAATCACCCAAGAGAGGCCATTCATTCTTTTGCTTCTTTCTCCATGGATTCATGATGAATAAAATCTCCAAAGTTCCTAAGGGAGGAAACCTCTAATTTCTCCATAACAAGGCGAGAGATGTGAATAGGAGATAAGTAACCTAGGAGGAAGATTCATGCTAGTGAACTTCCTCCTAGGGGCTGGCTATGGTGAAAGGAGATGAGAGTTTTTGGTTTATCTTCATCTCAACAATGCGCGGAGCAATCCTTGGGGTTATGACGTATCATTAAATGACCAAAGATGTACCCACAAGATAATTGTGGTGTCTCGGGTCAAATGACTACTTTTTATTATTTCAACTAGTGAGTTCTCATATGACATGAGTACAAGAACTCGTCTTTGATGGTGTTCGTTGAACTCATTCTCTATTAAGCACCTACATACTTGCCTTGGTGTCTTTTAGACCAATGACTCGAGACAAGTCACTCTCTGAAGAGAAAAGACATAGTATGATGTTATCGTACCTGATTGTTAGTCCCTAATTAGCGATCATATGATCATGAACGTTTAGGATATATGTTTGAGAAAGAAAGGTCTCATGAATCTAACTTTGTTACATTACATTCTCTCTATCACATATTCTTTAGTCTTATTGTTTAGGTGTATAACATTTAATGAGACAGCTTTAAACAATAATATTTGCCCTTAGATTAAACTAAATTAGTTTAATATGTAAAATGTTCGTAATGTATCATCTCATGATTGGCTTTTATAGCACATTTCTAACATAATGTGAATTTAAAAGGCAAAACTCAACATAGGAGAATCAATAAACTTTGCAATGGCTTATAAGAAGTTGAGTTGCTCCTCCAATTTTCAATTAATTTTGAAGTGAAACCTCAACTTCTTTATATAAAGTGATCAAACCTTGTTAAGTCGAGTCTTTAATGTGAATTCTATTCTATCAATATCTTAGAAGAGGTTAGAGATTTTTAAAAAAATTAGCACTACATGGTCGTCACTTACAAAACTTCATAGGTGTCCAATTTAAATGGTATGTTCATATTTGTCAACCCATTTACATATCTCTATATATGAAGCCAACACTGTTGTGAACAATGTTTTTTGGAGTCACAGGCTTCAAAAAAGAAGAAGTGTACAGAAATGCCCCTCAAACAAAAAAATTCAAAAGCAGTCTAAAATAGTGCATCAAATATGGCCGGGGTATTTTTGTCATATAAACAGTGTTTTTAATATTGTACTATCCAATGTACAGTGATAAACAATGTTTTTAATATTTTACTATTCAGTGTACAGTGATAAACAGTGTTTTTAATATTTAACTTTTGCCTGTATATATATATATATATTTAAAAAAAATTAATTAATTAGTACCTCACAATGTGCTAGCAATAATGTGATTCAATCAGTTGTTTACTAAATATTATTTTCTCTATTTTTAAACAGGTTCAAAACATCTTAAGAGGCAAGTAGCGCTGATTATAAAAAAGGTTTTTCGCACGCGCCTAATAATGTGATTCGATTAGTTGTCAAATGATTGTTTTTGTTTTTTTTGAACAAACGATATTATCTGCACTAAGGAAAAGGGGGTGGGCATAGCCTCACATTGGTGTAGCAATAATGTGATTCAATCAATTGTTTATTAAATATTATTTTCTCTATTTTTAAACACATTCACAACATTTTAAGAGCCGCATACCGCTGGTGATAAAAAAGGTCTTTCACACGCACGCAATAATGTGATTCAATCAGTTGTATTATTTTCTCTATTTTTAAACACTTAAGAGGCACGTAATGCTAGTTATAAAAAAGGCCTTTTGCACGCGCATAATAATGTGATTCAATTAGTTGTCAAATGACCTTTTTTTTTTTAACAAACAATGTTTTCTACACTAAGGGAAAGGGGGTAGGCTTAGCCTCACAATGGACTAGTAATAATGTAATTCAATTAGTTGTTTATTAAATATTATTTTCTCTATTCTTAATGTAAATTCAATAGAATGTGCATGGAAATTGAAGGACCGATTTTATTATATGGATTCAGCTGTTTTGATTGATTTATGAGGTGTTTCTTCTAGCATGGTCGAATATTATTCATTTACTTCAAATATTTGACTTTCTTTTTGTCACTAAAAAAATTATTGGAGCAATTCATGCAGATAAATACATTTAAAACGTGTAAATCGAACGTAGTACATCTTGGTTCAAAAAATGCCTTATGCACGTACGTGCATGAAGGCTAGTAAAATCTTGACGTGGGTGTATGAAGGCTAATAAAATCTTTTAAGAGAACCTCTCACTTGGGCATGGCTTATCCCACATTTAAAACCCCTCAAGAGAAGCCCAAATTTATGCTTGCATGACATATGTATGATTTACTTGTGAGTATCATCAATAGCCTCCACAAATGCAATTCTTTAGTACAAGTTTGTTGACCGAAATAGCAGTTTGAAGACTAAAATTTCCCACGTCACAATTATGCACTTTTGCAGACTATAAATTTTAATATTATATTATTTTCTGTCCAAAATGAGACAACTTGGTTCACGTTTATTTTGTTATTGGATTAATTGAGGGAGATGGTGGACAAGGCACGTTATTATAATAAAAAGAATGTTTGTGGAATAGGGTGAAGAGTCCATAGATATAGAGAGTGAACTCAAGGTCCCAAATTTGGTGAGTTGTGTTGAAGAGTCTGTTGGAGCTTGTTTATCCTATGCAGTTTTTCGCACTTAGTAACAAACACCATTCCATATGGCAAGTCTGTTTGGGGTTGCTCAAAAGTTGCTTCATCGAAGTAATCCAATGCCAAGGTTAAAAAACCGACACATATGTTGATTAGACCAGTTGAGTATGACAATATGCTCGGCTCTCTCGACTTAAAATTGAATCCGATTTTTCGTTAATTAAAGCAGTCTAAAATAGAATACAGCATTATTAAAAAAGAAAAAACTGACACATCAGTACACCAGTTAAGTAGTACAATAGATTGCGTGATCAGTTAACAAGGAAGCAGAAGCCAAAAGAGAACAAGTACCACAGATCCAGGAAGCTTCCTCTATATACTTTTCTGCAAACCAGATTCCATTTTTAGAACCATACACACCTCACTTGGTATTAGCAAGAAAGCCAAAAGCAAAGGAAAAATGCATCGCATTTCTTCCTTTTCAATCTCTTTGCGCTGCTTCTTGTTTTTCCTGATGATTCCTCACGAAAAACTCTCCGCCGTTGCAACATCCGTTGACATAATCACCCAAACCTGCGAAAAATGCGCAGCTGAATCCGACGTGCTTAGCTACAACGTTTGTGCCGCTTCTCTCCAAGCAGTGCCTGTCAGCCATGTGACTAATCTTCAAGGACTAGCAGTGATAGCGATGGAACTGGCACTGCACAATGCAACCAACACGCTTTCGACCATAAAGGAGTTGTCGAATAACAAAAGTTTGGATCCTTTTGCTCTGGTTTGCTTGAAGGATTGCTTGCAGCTATACTCGGACGCGATCACAACGTTGGCGGATGCCGTCGGAGCATTTCTGAGTGAGGATTACGGTACGGCGAATACCTGGGTGAGTACAGTCATGGAAGCAACAACTACATGTGAGGGAGGGTTTAAGGAGAAGGAAGGTGAAGGGTCTCCATTGACAAATGAGAATTACAATCTTTTTCAGTTATGTGATATTGTACTCTGCATAAGTCAGTTGCTTAATTACTCAAAGTCTACAGCAACTTGATTATTTATCAGGTGGAATAAGAGCTCAGCAATTATCTGGATTTTTAATTCTTGAGTACATGATTTTTTATTTATTGCACAAGCGAAATTGATGGAAAGGAAAATTGAGCTTGGAATTCGGGTGCAAGGGGTAAATGTCTTAACCAACTGAGTTACATGTCTCTTCCTTTGCATGTACCCGTTATATGCAGCTAAAGAAACATACTTTGTGCTGTACTATGATCCTAATAATCAAATAAACTGTAACATTTTCTCTGTATAATTGTATGTAAAACTAAGTTTTTGGACATTAAATTAAAGGTAGTGCTATCCACACCCTCGTTTTTACTTCTCACACATCTCTTTGAATTTTTGACCGTTGGATCGAATGAATTGAAGAAGATTAATGACAAAAAAATTAACAAATGTATGTGAGAAGTAAAAGTAGGTGTGTGAATAGCATCTTCCTAAATTAATAAGCATCCCCACATATTATTGGCATGGCCTGCCATATGACAAATTTTATGACAAGAAAAAGGCACGTCTAAAAGTTGATCATGCAGAGGGCTGAATCTGCGAAGCTTCAAGGCACTTTACTTGATATGTCAAATCTCCCACACTACTAGTTGATTGCTTGATCACACGAGGCCCTTCTCAAAGGGATCCCGCTTCACTGTTTATGAAGCGTGATACTCGACAACATATCAAGACGTATTGACACTAATTTCGATATCTATATGGACAACATGTTGAGAGAACGCATAAATATTCATAATCGACACCAAATTGACATCCCATATCAAATACAGTACCATCTCATATCAAGTATCCCACTTTATGAACAGTTGACCGTGATGGCCCTTCACAATGGGATGGTCGATATGTCGTCAATATGGACTCGTTCAAACAAGTTGAAGAGACAAACTACTAAATCAACTAGCTAGTTGATAGTTCAGCTGGGCAGGACTAAACTCAACTTGGATATTGGCTAGAAACTTGGAAATCAAAACAAGGTAAAATCCAATCTATTTCAGTAGAGTAAGAATCCAAGGGAGGACTGCTAACAACAAATGCAGCACCTGTAAGTTTAATCTAAACAGGCCGGTAACAATATCGAAGAGGATCATTAACGGCTTTATGAGCATGATTAAACTCTCAAAATTAAACGGTTTAACCACTCGTATAAAAGTCATATACCTATCATTCAGTGACCACACTTGTTCAACAGAGCAGAATTAACAAGAGACCCCTTTAACAATCTCTCCCGAAATCTGCATAATTGCTACCTTTACCAAAAGATTGCTGAAAGTACAAACCTCCAACATGACAAATGTTCTATATTCACGTCACCTAACAAAACAGAAATTAAAAAAGAAAAAACTCAGACAGAAAAACATCAAAATATGAGTTTAAAACCTTTTATCTATTCTTCCAATTTTTCTTCAACAGTACATAGCACTAAGTGGTATGAAAAATGAATGGCTGAGATTGAAAACAGAGGATCTAATAGTTATGGAATTCAAATCTAATGGCTAAAACACCCCATTGAGTGCTACGTGGCTAGAATGTTTTTGTAGATCCCTCAAATTCCATGGTGGATCAGGATGAGAATGAATCCGGCAACCCAGGGCATAATCGTATTGAAACCCCACCCTCTTCCAAACAATAAATGAACCCAAAAGAAAACATTCCTCCTTTTCTGTGGGCACCAGCCAGAGTAGATCTCTTTAGAACGTTTGAAACTCCTAACTTAAACAAATATAAACAAGTCACTACAACGTTGAATGAAATCAAAAGGTAATCCAGAAGGATATCACACAAAGTACGAACAAATAACATGATTTTCCAGATTTTGGAACTTACACAACTAGTTTACTCCTTAAGAATGTTAAATATGTCAGGCCTATTTATACGGATATGGTAGAGGGGCAGATTCAATCCTTGTTTGTCCATTAATTCTCAGTTCTTCTATGCATCGCGGGGTAGTACAACAATTAAAAAAAATTGCAAAGTTTATTGCAGGAAATACAGCTTTAAAGATAGTTGCATTTGATCTCAAAAGCACAACACTAATACAGAAAACATGTGCTATAAATGAACAGACTAACAAAACAAAAGGAAATCTGCATTTTTATTAATGGTTGTTTGTAAGTAAATTCATGCTGGGTACTTACAGTTTCATAAAGTGTTTGTAACTGTACTCATCTCTTTCGTTTCTTGACCACAAGATGAGAATTCCTATATCAACTTTGTAAATGACTACAACTCCAGCATTGGCAATAAAGTAAAATATCAAGCATGTTATTCTACATCCCAAAAAGTGAAAAAAGGAAACAGAAGAAATTATGGAATTGAAAACTCAACAGATTACTGAAAGTTGTAAAAAGACAATTGAACAAATGATGAAAAAGAAATTTCTGCTCTCAAAAGGAAAATACGTGCAAGTTGTAGAAAGTGTAAACTTGATAAGAAAGAATAGCTAACCATATACCCCTTGATAACGATACAGCTAACATTTCTATAACTTGCCAGCAAGCGTACCAGTAAAAGCCAACATAATGACATGCCACATGAATAACTTTACCTTATTACTGTGGCAGTAAAATTTTACATCTGTGATACACAAAACTGTTTATCATTTTCCTCCTCTTCTTTAGTCCTATGCTCAAGTTTATCCTCGTTCGATCCCAGCAGCAATAGTTTATCTCTTTCAATGTTAGTGCTACCACTATTGACCAAGGAAAGTTGATCCAACGTGCCAGCATTCCTTTTGTAGTTCCAAACAAGCATTGAAACGTAATCCTGAGGTGAAACAAGACCTTGGTCCATGATGCACCTACGCTGCTCCTCAATAGTTTTTGGATCATCAAGCCTTATATATTCAAGTAATGCCTTCTCATGATCGGGCCTCCAGTTACTTGGGAAGGGGCTGTAATCTGTCTCAGGAACAAGAGACATCCTGGTATACTGAAGCCCATCAATTGACTCGGCAAGACCCATCCTCAACAAATTATGGTACTCAGGTGACTGCCCCTTCTTCTCCTTCAAAGGACGACTCAGATTCCTCGAACCAATCTTGTACACCTTTGCACGTGAACGAAGCTTGTACTTTGCTGCATAAAGCTTTGCAAGTGAACCCCTTAAAATGTAAGAGCAAAAGTTCACAATTTTTTTCCGGTTATCTGCAAATCTATACCACTCAACCATTGTGGACAGAAACTTGTTCATTTGTGCATTAGTATGAGCTTGGGTGGCATGAAACATTCTGAAACAAGGTTGTGGGTCTGGATCCCTGTCTCCCTTAAGAAAGCTCAACTTCCTAAATTGCTTGATGCACTGTTTCAAGCTTGCTGTAACTGATAAAAGAGTGCCTACACCCTTCTCACTAATGATTTTCCCACCAGTGGCAGTGTAACGAAGCGTTGGGTACACAACTCTGCGACACAACACATGATCTAGAAACATTATGCCCTTTGTTATGTGTTCTATAGGGAGGCTCTCATTGTCAAGCTTAAGCATATACTTCTGATCAACAAACTCAATCAACTGTTTTCTCAATGTGGCAGCATCTGATCGAGGTCCTCGAACACCAATTAAAATATGACCACCATATCGAATGTAATCCATCTTTCTGGTCTTATCTGGGCCACTTGTTGGCACAAATTCAGGCCAAGATGTATTTCCATGTTCTGCTTCACCTTCCGGGCTATTCCATATGACATCACTCTTTGACGGATGATAAAAGTCCTTAATCTTCCCCTCCATCCAGCGGTCCAGTTCATCCAAACAAACATTAGCCAAAAGGGGGCTAAGTATCCCACAATGGCCCCAAGAAGGAAGCTTCTCTGCCTCCTCAGGTGCAAACCCAAAAAAAGTCTCCAACCAATATGGGTCTGGTTTTGGCTCATCCTCCGCCAACACCCTCTTCTTCTGATATTTTCTCTTCTTTTTCTTCTTCTCCACCCCATCATCCTTACTCGTAACCACCGGTGTAACCAACGCCGCCTTCACCAAATCAATGATCTTCTTATCCCTCACATCCCTGATCAAAGCATTTATCACCAAACCCACCTTCATCCCATCCAAGATAGTACTCAAATCGCCCCTTATATACCACAAGTACCCTGCAAAACTCCTCCTAATCACTCTCAACACTGTATGCGCATTCCTCCCCGGCCTAAACGCAAATGACTTTTGAGAGAACCGACCCTCATATATTGGCTCCAAAATCATTAACAGAACTTCCTGCACTAACTTATCTTGAAATGGGGCTGGTTGTGTAGTTGTCAGAATGGCCTTAATTTTCCTCTTAGACAAAGACTCGTATTCAGTCTTATCCTTGGGTGATTTAATAAAGAACTCTAGTCTAGCACCCCACCTAAACCTACTGTCAAGAACAGCATTACGAAGCGCTAACAAGTCCTCAAGCGCGGACCTCTGTATTTCACTGCGGGGCATATATGCACCCATCTCGTCGGCGCAAACCTTCTGGTACGCCAATACCCACAACTCGAATCGGCGAAGGTAAGAGGACAAATTAGTCACAATCCTATCAGGTTCACGAAAATTCTCAATCCACATTTGGGATAAAACAGAAACGCCATCTTCTTTTATCAAATTGGAGGGGTCTTCGGGATCAGGTACGCGGCGGTTCACAGGAGAGTACGAAAGTAAGCGAATTGAGGCGAACCCATTGCCCCTGTGACATGAGGGGTTGAAATGGGAGCAGAGGAAGAAGGTGCTGTTGTGCTTGGTGGTGGTGGGGAGGATAGAATTGGAATTTGTGAGAACTTGGTGCGTAAAAATGGCAAGGCGGCGATGCATTCTAACGACAGAAGAGCATTAACAGTGATTGAATAAACCCTAGTAATAGAGAGAAAGAGGAATTTGAGAGCTTACTTGAATGGTTGCCATGGCAGTTCAACAGCTAAACGCTGTGTTTTCGGAGCAAGGTGCGAGTGCAACAGAGGTTGAAGACGACAGGAGCAAAAACCTTGGCTTAAACCCTAGGGCCTCTGTCTTTGCGGAAACCAAACCTGCAATTTTCTTCTTTTATTTTGACTGTAGTTGTGACCCGCTAACTTCTGGTATTTCTATTTTGCTCCTACAAACTTATGGGATTTATTTAGTGCGCACTGGTCGTTGATGGATGAATTCTTGGCTGCACATCTAACTTTTTTATTTCATTCCGTGCATGTCATAAACAAAAGCATAGTAAATTTTCGCAAACTTGGTTCATTATCAAACATGTTGGAGACTAAATAAATCAAACCAAATTAAGGATTAGTATTAAACATAAGTGGGTAAGAGGTAGAAAACTGTGTGTCAAAGTCATTTCTCTTATTATATTGCAGTTGAAAAGTTTTTGGATAAATTATACAAAACTATTTCAATTATAGGTCTAACTACAATCTCATACCTCATATTTTAAAAATTACAATGTCATAGCATATCTTATAAATTTGTTGCAATGTCAGACCTCCATCGGTTTTTTTGTTAATTTCTCTACTAAATGCTTACGTGGATTGAGCGTGATCCACCCCCTAGCCCAACTGGATTAAAAAATTAATTAAATATTAAAAACTTAAAATAAAATCATTTAAATATTTTTATAAAAAAATGTGAGATCCACCCAAATATTTAAATGATTTTTTTTTAAAATTTTTACTCCCTAGCCCAACTGGATTAAAAACTTTATTCAATATTAAAAACTTAAAATAAAATCATTTAAATATTTTTATAAAAAAATGTGGGACCCACCCAAATATTTAAATGAATTTTTTTTAAAATTTTTAATATTGAATAAAGTTTTTAATCCAGTTGGGCTAGGGAGTACGTTTCGTCTCAAGCCACGTCAGCATTTAACAGAGAAATTGACAGAAAACCTGAAGGAGGTCTGACATTTTGACAAATTCGTAAGATGATGTATGACATTGTAATTTTCTAAACATAAGATATGAGATTGTGATTCGACCTATAATTCAAGTAATTTGGTGTAATTTACCCAAAATTTTATCAAAACATGCACTTGAAGTCATAACTAGGTGGAGATGTGTGTTTCTACCAACAAAATAAAAAACCCAACTAAACAGACCTCCTAATTTCGTTTGGTTCGATTTTACATTCAATTTTTAAATTTTTTGAATCAAACCGATTCTAATATACATTCTGATTTGGATAAAGTTTTGTAAAGATGATCTTTCAAGGAAGATCTACAAAGTGAAAGACTTAGATTATGTGAAACTATTGTTGAGTCAACTCAAATGTTGCATTTAATTAACTAAACGAATAATCTATTTAAAATTTTTAGAATTTTAATAACAATTTCTTTCTAAAAAATAATTTTTATAGAATGATCTATTAAATGATCATTTCCGATCATAACCACGAAATTACGTAAATCGACACTGAGAATTTTGAGTGGTAACTTGTCCTACATGTGCCACAAGTTAGAATGGCATGAGTGCTTATTTTTTTTTGTAGATTGTGGTTTATAATTAACCTAAAACTCCCGCAAAAGGAAAATGCGGTAACCAAACTCACACCCACACCCCCACGCCTACCAAGTGCTCGACGGAAAGCCCCAACCGTCGAAATCCCAGGATGGAGTCGAGCATCCTAGAGTCGATCGGCGTCGAGATCATCGGCGTCATGTCCCCAGTCTCGATCTGCATGCTCCTTGTTGTTCTCTTAGTCTACGCTCTCTCTCCCTCCAATCCCTTCTCCGCCTCCGCTCCTCCGATCCGCACCGCCGCCAACCTCGTCTACCTCGAGACCCCCACCGATTCCGCCGCCCAAAAGCTCGAAGGCGCCCTCCTCAACGCCCTGGTCTTCGTCGTCCTCATCGCCGTCGTCACCTTCCTCCTCGTCCTCCTCTACTACTACAACTTCACCAACTTCTTGAAGAACTACATGCGCTTCTCCGCCTTTTTCGTGCTGGGCACCATGGGAGGTTCGATTTTCTTGTCCATTGTTCAGCATTTCTCCATACCCATCGACTCCATTACTTGCTTTTTGCTGCTTTTCAATTTCACTGTTGTGGGCGTCTTGTCTGTCTTCTCCGGCGGTGTACCCATTTTTCTACGCCAAGCTTATATGGTTTCTTTGGGGATTATTGTGGCGGCTTGGTTTACCAAGTTGCCCGAATGGACGACTTGGGTTTTGCTTGTGGCGCTGGCCGTCTATGATTTGGTGGCCGTGCTGGCACCGGGCGGCCCACTTAAGCTCTTGGTGGAGTTGGCCTCTAGCCGGGATGAGGAGCTCCCAGCTTTGATTTACGAGGCCCGCCCAACTGTGCCAAATTCTGGGCGTCGTGGGACCGGTTTGGAGCTTTTGGTTGCTGGGGTTTCGGATTCTGGGTCTGTGGAGCTTCAGGCAGTCCCCAGGGGCAATGGGAATCAAAATGAGAATGAAAATGGTGGTAATTCTGAGTATACCGCTGTTGATGTTGAGGTCGCAAAGGAGGAAGGTGAGGGTAATAGAGATGAAGGGGAGAGATTACTATTGGAGGATAATTCACGGGGCAGGCCGTCGCCAAGTAGTGGTTCTTCGAGATATTCGAGGATGATTGTTCAGTCCGATAGAGCTACACAATATGGCAGTGGGGCATCTGAAATTATTAGTGAGGAAATGTCTCCTCTTGTTGAAACGACAGGATTGGAGAATGAGAGAGAGCAGTTGAGGAGGGAAGGTAGCGAAATGTTCAGTAAAGGTATTAAACTTGGTCTAGGGGATTTTGTTTTCTACAGTGTTCTTGTGGGCAGAGCTGCAATGTATGACCTTATGACTGTGTATGCCTGTTATCTTGCCATTATTTCGGGACTTGGGTGCACTCTTATTTTGTTGTCAGTGTACCATCGAGCTTTGCCGGCTCTGCCCATATCTATCATTTTGGGTGTTGTTTTTTACTTCTTGACTCGGTTATTAATGGAGCCTTTTGCTGTTGGGACAGCTACAAATTTGTTGATGTTTTGATAGCCCATTAGTTTTTGGTAAGAGAAAGATTACATTAAGAGGAAGCTAATGTTTTGTAGCATGAGATCTGTATACAAATTAAAAGGTATTTGTTCCTTTAACTTTCTCTCGTTGTTGCACATGTAATTTCTTGTGATCCATCCAGAATCAATGAATTGGATAATGTAGTCATTTGAGACCAGAAAATAGAAAAAAAAAATTGTTCTTGTTGGTCCGTTTTATAAGTTATTTTCGTCAGCTTGCTTCCGTGTCCATTTGATACATGTTGACACTTTCATTTTGTTTGTGTTTTTGCAATGCTTTGATGAATACGCAAGTAATATAGAGAGAATACTCCATTTATTGTGAATGCAAAGCCGCCAAATATATGCATTCAAAATCTCAAATGGATTTGAAATTACAATGAACTCAGTGCAGTTAGTAGTTATTAGGAAAATGCGATCTTTATTTGTAAGGTTTGAAACATCTTGCAGAACTTTTAGAAGAAGTAGGAATTTTGTTTTAAGTACTCTCTTTCGGAGTCTTAATTAAATGTTAGGGTCCCTAAATGTTATAGGGTAGTGCTATTCACACACCCTTTTTTACCTCTCACACACCCTTGTAATTTTCGTCCATTGATCTTCATCAATTCATTCGATCTGACAGCCGGAAATTGAGACGGGCGTGTGAGAGGTAAAAATGGGTGTTTGTATAGCACCACCCATGTTATATCATGCATTTTCTGCTTCCAATCTGACGAGTTTCGAGAGCTGGTGATACTAGTGAAGTCAAGAAAAACAAATTTTCTGGTCAAGTTTGAGTACTGAAGTGCTAATAAAAGCAGATTTTTTCCTCAGCTTATTTTCTAACAAACAGATAAAGATGCGCTGAGATAATCAGGCTCAAGTTTGCTTAAAAAAGTGCCATACCTCTCATCAGGTATGCTTGTCTAGTTGTCCATGTATTCTGTGAAGGTTTAAATTCAGGATGGATATAGACCAGTTCTAGACTTCCTCTGAGAGGAAGTAAGCATTTAATTATATTTATTTAGCTATCATAATCACCACTTTCTGTATATTATTCATATTTGATCTAATTAGATTTCTAGTAAAAAGGCTGGGATTGTTGCTAGTAATCTATTGTTACACTTTAATATCTTCCTCTTATCTCCTCTCTCACTAGGAATTAACACATAAGCAACAAATGTATTGTGTTTTCCGTTAACCCTAGAAGTTGCAGACCAGAACACAGAGAGCAAGTTTAAGAGAGTGAAAGAGAGCAAGTGGTATTGGGACTCTCTCTCTCTCTCTCTCTCTCTCTCCTGTGATTTTTGTACTTCATTTCATTTCATTTCGGTTAGGGATAGCAGAGAAAGGGGAATTGGAATCGTGAACCATGATTTTGATTGTCCTTTGTTCTTCTTTAATTAGCTGCAATTAAACAAGACTTTTGAGAGACTTGCTGGTCACCGTTGAGGCAGGTAAGTGAGTTTCAGTTCCCGTTATTTTTTCTGAATTTTCTCAGCAGCCATTTTCTCTTTATTTGAATGTTCTCTCGCTTGTATGTGTTTTATGGGTATGATAGGGAATAGAAATTCGGAGGTGCATTTGCAAATTTCGAGAGGAGGCACACACTTATTTTTCTGCAATTTCATGCTATAGACCAGAAATTAACTGCTATAAGAATGCAATTTCTTGAAGTATCCTACCGTAGGCTTACGCATGAAAGACTGCTGGCCCCTGGTGTGGCTGTGGCCTATGCTTTCAGAAGCTGTAATTGTTAATCCTTCAAAACATTAGATTATTTTCAATAACAAAGAATGGATGTGTTGCTTCAAATTGTGCAACAATTCATTAATCACTTTGATCTGTTTAGGATTATGTTACTGTCTTGAAAGTTGAAGAATCTATGGTGTCGTATAAATTATTTGAAATTGCGGGTTGAAACTATAAGACAAGTGTTAGCAAGTAGATCCATTTTATGATTGCCATGTATCTTTTCAATAGTAAAGTGTATGACCAGTATAAGCATGTTCTCATGTTTAATTATCCATTGAAAGGGTCTGCAGGTTTCAAGTTTCAAGTTTCGCTGATATGGAACAGGTGGAAAGTTTTGATTCACTACTTAATGGATGCAAATGAAGTTTTGGAGGAGTTCATTTCTCATAATGACTTTTCGATAGAATTATGAATAACTTTGTAATGTTGTAGTTTAAATTCTTGACAATATCTGATTGCATGCAGTACCCTCTCTTTTTGTAGCATGATATGGTGATTTGATGTCTTACTTGTTGCAGTTTTCTAGCATGATAAGTCAAATGTTGTTACCCCTTCTTCCAGGTTTGGTTATTATGCTTCTGTAGTCTCTTCTAAGTAGTATTAATGCCAAACATATTATCTTTCTCGTGTTTACGATGTCTGTAGCCTACCGTCTGAATAAATTGATGTTTGGAGTGGTTTATCTCCATATCTGGAGCTCTAAGAGTAACAAAACTGATTGGGCCTAGCTGGTGCAATCTGCCATATCGCATACGATATCCCACCGGTGGTCAAAGATATTTGGTTTCACCGTCTGCTTCAGCCTTGAATGTGGTGAGTTATGCATACCTCTGTGCATGTGTTTGTCTGGGCCGTGGGTTCTAAAAAACAGTTTCAGGATAAAAGATGCTTATTCTCTCCACTTTTATGCTTCAAGCTCATGAGTTTTAACCAAACCCTTGTAAATATTAGACTTTTTAGCCACAATGGTCCTTGAGATCTGTATAACTCATCACTTTGGTCCTTGATATTTGAAATCGATAGAATTGGTCTCTGAGATTGTCCACCATCAATCATTTTGATCCTTCTGTGAAACATCTCCATTAAATAAGAATAAAATGACAAAACTACCCTCATTTTTTGTCAAATCATTTTGGCCTATCCTTTATTAAATTAAGGGTATTGTTGTCATTTTGATCTTTATTTAACATAATATTTCACGGAAAGATCAAAATGATTGATAGTAGACAATCTCAGAGACCATTTCTCTTGATTTCAAATCTCAGGGACCAAAGTGATAAGTTATGCAAATCTTAGGGACCAAAGTAAGAAGTTATGCAAATCTCAAGGACTATTTCTATTGATTTCAAATCTCAGGAACCAAAGTAATAAGTTATGCAAATCTCACGGATTATTTTCACTAAAAAGTCTAAATATTAAGGGAAACGCAGGGCAACTACTTCAAAATTTGTGGTGCGCCGTTCCTGTATGATGCATATGCTGTCATGTTTTTCCTGTCACGATTACAATTTCCTTTCTGACAAAATTTTTCTTGCGGAATGTTTCTTATGGATGTCTATTTTCTGTGGTGATTGTTTTTCAAACACCCTATTTTACGCTCATTCATCTGTTCAATAGTTTTTTTTTTCTTCTTCAAAAGTAAAATAGGGTGTGTATATATCTATTTAAAAAACATATGGTGCAAAATAGGGTGTGTGTAAATCACCACTCCAAAATTTGGACAAGGATTGTCTGCCCTCCTTATTCCCATCCCCTCCCGTGCCCTCCTGTTTTGTATGGTCACGGTTAAGCCACGTCAATATTTTATATTATTTTTTTATAGAGATAATCAGACAAAAATGAATAGTAATATAAAATGTTGACGTGATTTAACCGTGACCACACAAACAGGAGGGCACGGGAGGGGATGGGAACAAGGAGCGCAGACAATCCTTGTCCCCAAAATTTATTCGTTGTGTCCAAAAACCTCGTGGGAGGACATGATGGACTTCCTGTATAATTGGGCTTACATTGATTTGTTCTCAAGATTGGAAATCTAGGTTTACCTAAGTTGGTTCGAACCCTTTACCAGAATTTAAATTAACAAGATAACTAAAATAAATAATACATAAAAGGCGTGTGAAAATGGGAGGTTGTGATATGGAACTTAGTGTGAATGCTCCATATGTAAGGTAGCAAACTAAGTTAGACTTTTGATCTTTAAAAGTTTTTGGTAAAAGTCCTAAGGTGGTAAGTTTGTCTTTGGTAAAAGTTCTAGCATGGTAAGTTTTTCTTCATGCATGTAAAGAAGTTGTCGGATGAAAATCCCTATAAATAGAGGGATGTTTGTAACCTCATTACAACTCACCAAATCAAGAGTGAAAAACAATAATACCATTATCCCTCTCCTCTCTTTACCTACATACTTTGTGTGATACACTACATCCGTTTCGCTTCTATCTCTAGCAAATCTCTCACTTTTACCTATTTATAACACATTATCAACACGACTCTCTAACCCTAATTAGTTTTCATTTCCTTTGCCGAAAAATGCTTCTTCTAAGGATATTGTTGTTCCTATTCTTTCTCTGCCTCACCTGCTTGGTGTTTCCTTGCCAGGAGCTGCTAGCACCATGCATTCTCCTAGTCCTTAATTTAACAATTATTTATATTTTTGATTTTTTGTTTGGTGTAGCTCCTGATTGCTAACCTAGTGTTTATTTATGTTAATTTCACTGCAATTTTAGATGGTGTGGTACAATCCCCCATCTTGAACTGCATATTTAATGTTACTGCAATTTTAGGTGGTGTGGTATAATCGCCCATGTTGCACTGCATATTCATGCTGTTTAAGTGGTGTGGTATAATCGCCCATTCTACACTATATTATTAAATGACAGTGGTGTGGTACAATCGCCTTCCTCATTAATGTTTAAATTATGTAAATCTCAAGCTTGAAGTTTTCAGTGTGTATAATTTTGGCCTGAAGTTCAAAATGAAAAATTTGTAAGAACCAGAAGTCTTAACACTACATTCCTCCAGAATTCATATTATTGTAAGTTCTTAAGCATCTCATTTTTCTTTCAAAAAAATAACGAACTTGGCAAAGCTTGATTTTGTTGCCCTGGATATCACTGGGAAAAACTACCTTATCTGGGTAGTGGATTCCAAGATCCATTTGGAGGTAGAAAATCTTGGAAAAACCATCAAGGAGGGAAACAGTGCATCCTCTCAAGATCGGGTGAAAGTCATGATTTTTATTCGTTGCCACCTCGATGAAGGATTAAAGTCCGAGTATCTAACGGTTAAAGATCCACTAGTTCTCTGGGATGCACTGAGAAACAGATATAATCATCAGAAAACAGTGATTTTCCAAGGGGTCATTATAAGTGGACACACATGAGAATCCAGGATTTTAAGACGATTGCTGAGTATAACTCTGCAATGTCCATAATTAGCTCCCAAATGAAACTTTGTGGGGAGACTATCACTAAGGAAGATATGCCAGAAAAGACTTTCAGTACTTTTCATGCCTCTATCATGCTTCTACAGCAGTGGTATAGAGAGCGAGACTTTACTGAGTACAACCAGTTGATATTAGTGCTCCTGGTGACTGAACAAAATAATGAGCTACTGATGAAAAATTCATCAGTCTCGACCAATTGGGTCGGCGCCATTCCCAGAAGCGAATGCTGCTTCTCTTGAAGCAAACACCACATTCTCTCATAGAAATAATTACAGACGAGGACATGGCCACAAGCGAGGCCAATGGAGTGGGAAAGGTAAAAACCATGGTGTCCAGTTTTACAACCAGGGTCCAAGGCATAATCTAGGCCCGAGCTTCAAAAATGTAAATCCCCACAAAGGTAAAGCTCATATAAATAACACTCCTAGAAATCCTGAAGGAGTCTGCCATAGGTATGGTGACAATGGGCATTGGGTGCGTATTTGCCGTACCCCAAAACATCTTGTGGATCTGTATTAAGCTTCCCTCAAGGAAAAGAATGTCGAAACCAGTTTCATCGACCAGGCTAAACCAATGGATATATCTGATCCAATGTTCGATTTATCAGACCAATTGTTTCAGACTTTGTTGCGGAAAGAGGGAATGAAGTATACCGATCCGATTAAATTTTATGCTTAATGTACTCTTACTTTATTATCTGAACTTGTTGTTTAAAGCTTGTATCTCAATTAAATAAAAAATGGCATTGTAATTTCTTTTTTATTATGAATAAATTAACTCTATTCTCTTGCTCAAAAGCTTGGATAAAAACTATGGTTGTTCTAAAAGCAGGAGCAATGACAGAGATATTTGTCTTGCAGACAGCGCAGCCACACATACAATACTTCGAGATCGTAAATATTTCTCAAGTTTGATGCTTACAAAAGTAAAGGTAACAACAATATCAGGCCAATAATATGTAATGGAAGGCTTAGGAAAAGTCCAAGTCATGTTACCAAATGAAACAATGTTGTCCATACAAAATTCGTTGTATGCTACTTGATCTACTCGAAATTTGTTGAGTTTTAAAGACATACGTTTGAATGGATACCACATTGAAACGAAAAGTGCAGAAAATGTGGAATATCTATGCATTACCTCCAATGATACCCAGAAGTGTACATTGGAGAAGTTGAGTGGTTTATCAAGTGGATTGTATTATACATACATAAAGACAATTGAAGCACATACTGTTATGAACCAGAAGTTCATTGATCCAAAAATTTACATGCTTTGGCATGACTGTCTAGGTCATCCAGAATCTACCATGATGCTTAGGATCATTACCAACTCTAATGGACATACATTATTGAGCATACATTTTGCTATATCAAATGATAACACTTGCAATGCTTGTTCTCAAGGGAAGTTAGTAATTAGACCATCATAATCAAAGATAAATGCTGAATCCCCATCATTTTTGCAAAGAATTCAAGGGTAAATTTGTGGGCTTATTCAACCTCCTTGTGGTGGGCCATTCCGATATTTTATGATTTTGGTTGATGCATCTACCCGATGGTCACATGTTTGCCTCTTGTCTACTTGAAATGTAGCTTTTGCGAAACTTCTTGCTCAGAAAATTAAATTACAAGCACAGTTCCCAGATCATCCTATTAAGTCAATTCAACTTGATAACTTTGATGAATTTACATCTCAAACTTTAGATCATTATTGAATGACACTAGGCATGATGTTGAACACCCCTGTTCCTCATGTCCATACTCAAAATGGTTTAGTAGAAACATTTATCAAGCTGCTTCAATTAATAGCTCGTGCTCTGCTCATGAAAACAAAATTGCCAGTTTCTGTATGAGGACATGCCATTTTACATGCTGCATCATTAGTTCGACTGAGACCTGTTGCCAACCATCAATACTCCTCAGTACAACTCGTGTTTGGGCATCAGCCAAACATTTCACATTTATGAGTTTTTAGGTTGTGTTGTTTATGTGCCTATTGCACCGCCACAACGTACTAAAATGGGACCTCAGCGTAGACTGGGAATTTATGTGGGTTTTGATTCACCATTTATCATTAGATATTTGGAACACTTGACAGGTGACATTTTTACCGCTCGCTTTGTGGATTGTCATTTTGATGAGACAATTTTCGTGCCGTTAAGGAGAAAAGACCGTTCCAGAAGAATGACGAGAATTAACATGGGATGTACCCACCTTGTCTCATTTTGATTCACGAATCACTCAATGTGAAAATTGTTAGGATATAAGGAAGGGTTAGGATATTGCCAGGTGTCATTAGTAGAATAGAGAAGATTGAGTTAGTTATAAGGAGATTGTATTTATATATAAGTAAAGGATGTTAACATATTCTGATGGGTAAAGTGCCGATTTAGTCCCTGAACTATCACCTCAGTGAAAATTAGGTCCTTAAATTATTTTTTCGGTAAAATAAGTCCCTAAATTCATTACAAATTGCTAATTTCATCCCTACTATTATATTCAAAGCTATTTTATCCAATTTTTCGTCAACTTAAGTCACTTGACACATTTTAGAGTGTAATACCATCATTTTCTCGTCTATAAGCCCTTAACATTTCATATAGGTTGCGAATTTAATGTCTAATTTACCCTCAAAAGTTAACTTACACTATTTCTTTATGAAAAACTATCAATTTATCCTCCAAAGTTAACTCCATACACTATTTCTTTATGAAAAACTACCAATCTACCCTCCAATGTGTATCACATGCAAGTAACGTGACTTAAATTGACAAAAAATTGAATATAGTAGCTTCGAATATAACATTAGGGATGTAATTGACAAATTTTTATAATTCAGGGACTAATTTTTCTGAAAAAATAGTTTAGGGACCTGATTTTCACTAAGGTAATAATTCAGGGACTAAATTGGCTATTTACCCTATTCTGATATATATGAAAAATACAGGATATTCTTGTACTCTCTGTCTACTTTCTCTCACTACATTCTCTCTCTGTGTATTTCTCCATTACTGTTAGCATGGTATCATCACCGGCAAAGGGTAACACCGTCGTCGGGATCTGATTCCTATGCTTCCGCTTGTCGTGTTGGTGCTTCGTTATTGGTGGTAGTTGTTCTCATTAATTCGTGCATCTCTGTCGATTGCTGAAACCCTAAGAAAATTTGGGGATTTTTTGTCTGTAAGTCGGTGGTTGATCTTCTTGAAATTTCTTTGTTCATTGTTGCTATCTTGCATTGCTTGAAGGTGGTGTATTGTTGTACTATCGCCATTTCGTCTTGCTCATTTGCGATTGTTGTTGAAATTGAGTTGTCACGATTTTCTTGCGCTTTTCTGATTTGACGAATATTGCTCTAGTTGGTTGATGCAATTGTTGCTCGTCTACACGTTGGTGTTTGTCTGTGGAGAATTCAGTTGAAGAATTGTATGATTTGATTGTTTTCTTAGTCTTGAAGATACGTTGATCTTTTGCAGTTTTCATCATGGTTACTGTTGCTCAATTAGCCCTTACTCAATCACCAATTTCTTCGTTGATTGCTAATGTTGGTAACACTGTCACTGTGAATTACGTTACCTGGAATTTTCAAATGGGACTTTTATTAGAGGGAAATGGAATTTTTGGGTTTGTGGATGGATCCATGTCTTGCCCAGATAAGTACGATGACTCTGATTCTGAGGAAGAAACTGTTACAACTACACTCAATGTTACTGATGCTTACAAAATATGGAAGATTCATGATAAAGCTCTCATGACGCTTATCACTGCTACATTGTCTACTGCTGCTCTATCCTGTGTTATTGGTTGTCAGAGTTCACAGGAAATGTGGAATAATTTGAGGGAAAGGTTTTCTAACATGACTAGAACCAGTATTGTTCAGTTGAAGATTGATTTGCAGAATATAAAGAAAGGATCATAGTCTATTGACTTGTATTTGCAACACATTAAGGATTGTAGGGATCAACTTGCTGCTGTTGGAGTACTTATTTCAGACGAGGATATTGTCATTGTTGCTCTTAAAGGTCTTCCTCATGAGTTCAATACTATCAAGGCAGTTATAAGGGGCAGAGAGAATCTTGTGTCTTTAAAACTGAGATCATAGTTGAAAGCTGAAGAGGCCACTTTGGAAGAGGTTATTAAACAGGCTCCTATAATGTCTGCCATGTATGCTTCTAATTCTGTCTATGATGTTGGGGGATCATCTGGTGGTGCAACACACAGTGCCTCTCAGCATTCTTTCAGTAGATCACATCTTCCACTGTCTTCCACTCCAATGATACAACAAATGCCTTTTCAAAATCAAATGTTCCACACAAATAATCCTCTTGCTTTTGTCTCTCAGAGTGGTTCAGGGACTTATAAAAACTTCAGGGGGAATGCTTTCAAACCAAAAGGGAAAGGAAAGAAGTTTTATAATCATTTTCAACAACCCCAACAAACTGGTGCTCTATTTTCTCAGCAAACTTCACCAAATACTTTTCAGGGTTCTTCATTTCAGCCTACCAATTCTCCTGTGACCACTGAGCAAGTGTATCAACCTTTTCAGATTTGTCAAATCTGCAATAGGAAAGGTCATAGTGTTCTACATTGTTTTAAAAAAAGGTGTCAAATCTGCAATCGGAAAGGGCATACTGCTGCCACTTGTTTTGACAGAAATAGTCATTCCCCTCAAATGGTGTCTCCACAGTTTTATTCATCAACACAAGTATTCTCTCCACAGTAGTTTCAACCCTTTGGGTCTCAATTTTATCCCAATTCTCAACAGGCTACTTTTCCTGCTCAGTTTTCACCTGCACCTATGGTTAATCTACCTCAGTCTCATCATGCAATGATGAGCCCTCAAAATCATTCTCCGGTTGCTATGCAAGGTCTACTCCTTCTACCTCTGCATCACAGCAAGAGTATTGGCTACTCGACTCAGGGGCCACACATCATATGACTTCAGATTTGTCCAACATTCAAATGGTTGCTCCTTACTCATCCTCTGATACCGTAACTGGTGCTAATGGCGAAGGTCTACATATTCATCATATTGGACAGTCTACTCTTCCATTACAGTCTCATAATTTCTGTTTAAGATCTGTCTTACATGTACCTCAATTATCACAACATTTATTGTCCATGCATCAACTGTGCAAGGACAATAATTGTAGGGGTATTGTTGATGAGTTTTCTGTGTGCATACAGGACAAGGTCACTCAGAAAATTCTGTATCAAGGATTGAGTAATAATGCGGTCTATCCTTTACCAGTGTTGAGGTCTTCTTCTGTTTCTCCAGCAGCATACATTGGAAAAAGAATAAATTCTGCAATTTGGCATTGCAGATTGGGGCATCCTGCTAATTCAGTAGTTAAGGCAGCTCTCTCTAAGGCAGAAATTCCTTTTACTTGTATGAATTCTTTTCATACTTGTAAAGCTTGTTTACAAGGAAAATTTACCAATCTTCCTTTTCCTTCTATGGCTTCCAAGTCTGTAATTCCTTTTGCAGTCATACACATTGATGTTTGGGGTCCGTCACCTAGTTTGTCTATTGAAGGATATAGGTATTATGTGTCCTTTATTGATGAATGTACAAGGTACACATGGATCTTTCCTATCATGAATAAAGCTGCTGTTTTTGGTATTTTTGTCCAGTTCCAAGCTTTTGTGCAAATTTTTTTTAATGCTCATATCAGAATTCTGCAAAGTGATGGTGGTGGAGAGTATATTGAGATTCCTTTTCAGAATTTTCTTAAGGACAAGGGTATTTTGCATCATAAGTCTTGCAGAGACTGGTAGAGAGAAAAAATAGGCATATTACAGAGACTGCAATCACTCTTCTTTAACAAGCTTGTCTTCCTTCTAAGTTTTGGTACCATGCCTGTGCTACTGCTGTATATCTCATTAATCGGATGCCTACCCCAGTTTTGTCTATGCAGTCACCTTTTGAGGTGTTATATCATTCTGCCCCCAAACTTGATCACTTGAAGATTTTTGGTTGTGCTTGTTATCCCTCATTGAGGCCTTATCGATCCAATAAACTTGACCCGAAGACCAGTGAATGCATCTTTTTGGGATATGCTGCTCAGTATAAAGGTTTCATCTGTTTTAATCTGAAAGACAATAAACTTATTGTCTCAAGACATGTTATATTTGATGAAAGTCTTTTTCCTGCAACATCTATAGATCACACTTTTACTTATGGTTTCAAGTTAGCTTCCAAACTTTCTATAGTACATCCCAATACCTTTCATCATCCTCCATTAATACCTATACCCTTTCCACAAGGGTTCTCCAGGGATTCAAGTCCTCAACATAATCATCCAGTATGTTCTCCAAGTGAGTTTGTTTCTTCTGGTCCTAATTCATCATTACATGTGGATACTTCTCGTTCAATGGCTTCTTCTGATCAAGTTGTTTCTGAGTTACATCCTGATACACACATGTCCCAAGTTTCTGAGTTGCAACTAGTTTCTATTGCTGCGGTTAATACTCATCCTATGCAGACTCGATCCAAGTCGGGTATTGTTAAGAAAAAGAAGGGTTTTTCTGTTGACATTCAATCTGGTGATCAAGAACCTCAGTCCTACTCTGCAGCACGTAAACTATCATAGTGGCGTGGTGCAATGCAGGAAGAAATTGACGCTCTTCTTCAACAGAAAACTTGGACCCTGGTTCCTCTTCCTCCAGATAAGAACTTGGTTGGGTGTAAGTGGATTTATAAGATCAAAAAACATCCTGATGGCACTATTGCTAGGTACAAAGCTCGGTTAGTAGAAAAGGGGTTTTCCCAAGAAGCCGGGTTAGATTATTATGAAACCTTTAGTCCTGTGGTTAAACCAACCACAGTGCGGCTTCTACTTTCTTTAGTTGCTACAAATGGCTGAAAACTCAAACAGTTGGATGTAAAAAATGCTTTTTTACATGGTTTTCTTGACGAGGAAGTCTATATGGCTCAACCTCAGGGTTTTGTAGATCCTATTCACCCAACACATGTGTGCAAACTACAGAGGTCTTTATATGGGTTGAAGCAGGCACCACGTGCCTGGAATGATCGCTTTACCAAATTTCTTCTTACTTTGGGTTTCAAACCCTCTTATGCTGATCCGTCTCTGTTTGTCCAGTATGCGAATCAGTCTATGGTTGTTCTTCTGCTGTATGTCGATGACATTATTCTTACAGGCAATAATGTTGCTGCGGTTCAAAGTGTGATCAACCAGTTGACCACAGAGTTTGATATAAAGGATCTTGGTCTCCTGCATTATTTTCTTGGCTTACAAATTGAGTATCAATCCAGTGGTATTTTTGTTCACCAATCTAAATATGTCACAGATTTGTTACACAAGGCTAACATGTTCCATTGCAAGCCGTGTATTACTCCCTGCCATCCCAATCATAAGCTGTTAAATCATGGCAGTCCCTATTTTTCATATTCTTTCAAATATAGAAGTATCGTTGGGGCTCTTCAATATCTAACCTTTACTCGGCCTGACATAGCTTATTCAGTGAACCAAGTATGTCAGTTTATGCATGCTCCTTTTGAAGCTCATTTTGTTGCTGTTAAACGGATTTTATGATATCTCCGTGGAACTATGCCTCTTGGTATCAATTTTACACGTGGGTCTCTTGATCTTAAAGCCTATACGGATGCTGATTGGGCTGGGGACCCTAATGATAGGCGATCTACAACTGGTTTTGTAGTGTTTTTAGGTTCTAATCCTATCTCTTGGAGTTCCAAGAAACAACATACAGTCAGTCGGTCATCTACTGAAGCAGAGTATCATGCTACGGCCACCACTACTGCTGAACTTGTATGGATTCAACAATTGCTACTGGATCTGCATATTCAATGTTCATCTGTTCCACTTTTTCATTGTGATAATCTTTCTGCCATGGCGTTGGCTACTAATCCTATCATTCATTCCAATGCTAAACACATTGAGATAGATTGCCATTTTGTTCGAGAGAGAGTTCAACAGGGGACAATTGTGCTTCAGTTTGTCTCTACAACAGAACAGTGTGCTGATGTGCTCACCAAAGGTTTATGTTCTTCTCAGTTTCAGATTCATTGTTCCAATCTTATGTTGGGTGCTTCCCACCATAAGATTGAGGGGGAATGTTAAGATATAAGGAAGGGTTAGGATATTGCCAGGTGTCATTAGTAGAATATAGAAGATTGAGTTAGTTATAAGGAGATTGTATTTATATATAAGTAAAGGATGTTAACATATTATGATATATATGAAAAATACAGGATATTCTTTTACTCTCTGTCTACTTTCTCTCACAACATTCTTTCTCTATGTATTTCTCCATTACTGTTAGCAAAAGTGAAAAGATTCGGTCATCTTCAAAGTATTGCTAATCAAATGCCAAATACATTTAATGATGCAACGAAAGTGACAAAATCACATATACTAGCTGCAAATGCACTTGCAAGAATTGATGTCCCTATTGGACAAAACAAAGTGGCAACAAATGATTCATCCAGTGTATTCTTGAAGTGTGGTAGACCTTAGGTTCAAAAGGTTTAGCTTCTCAAAAGAGAAAGATGAATGCACAACTGAATCCAAATGAAATCATTCATGAAAAGGAAAAGAATGCCGAATCGATAATTCATCTGTACTTCCAGAAAAAGAAAATGTCCTTGATAGGACACATATCCCTGAAGAGACAGAAGTACATGAAAGCAAAGAAATCTCCATAAATTATGCATGTGATAATGAATTGTGTGATCGAAATGAAATAATCATCGACGACATGTTCGCATTCCCAGTAGCCACTGAAATCATATGAAACGATGATATTGAGCCTCGCTCTGTTGATGAATGCAAACTAAGTGGAAAGATGCAATCCAGGCAGAATTAAATTCCTTGGAAAGGCGAAGTGTTTTTGGACCAGTAGTCCAAACCTCGTATGGCGTGAGCCCCGTAGGTTATAGATGGGTATTCACAAGAAAACGCAATGAGAAAAACGAGATTGCAAGCTATAAATCATGTCTCGTTGCACAAGGTTTTTTAACAATGCCCTGTAATTGGTTATGCGGAGACATACTCTCCTATAATGGATGCAATTGCATTTTGTTACTTAATAAGTTTGGTGGTTTCAAAAAAACTTGATATGCGACTTATGCATGTTATCACCACATATCTATATGGAGAATTAGATACTAATATTTATATGAAAGTCTCAGAAGGACTTAAGTTGCCTGAAACGACTAACAAATCACAAGGTATGCTCTCAATCAAATTAAATTATATGGACTGAAACAATACGGACGAATGTTGTTTAATCGTCACAATAAGTATTTGATAAGGAAGGGTATACCAATAATGTCATTTGTCCCTATGTATTTATTAAGAGATCAAACTCTAGATTTGCTATAATGGCAGTATATGTTGATGACATGAATTGGACTTCCTGAAGAGCTCAACAAGATTGCTGAATATTTGAAAAGTGAATTTAAAATGAAAGACCTTAGGAAAACAAAATATTGTCTCAGCCTGCAGATCGAGCATTGTGCTAATGAATTTTGATCCATCAATCAACTTAGATTGAAAAAGTCCTAAAGCGATTTGACATGGACAAGACTTATCCACTTAGCACGCCAATGGTCGATCGTTTTCTTGACATTAAAAGTATCCATTTCGCCCAAAAGAAGATGATGAGATGGTCATTGGTTAAAAGTACCATATCTGAGTGCAATGGGTGCTTTATTGTATTTAGCATAATGCACTAGACCAGACATAGTTTTTTTCAGTCAACTTGTTAGCATGGTATAGCTCTGCTCCAACAATTCGACATTAGAAGGGAATCAAAAATGTTTTACGATACCTTCATGGGACACCAGACATGAGCCTCATCTACTCGGAGAAATCCACAAATGATCAGAATCTTGTTGGATATGCAGATGCTGGTTTTCTTTCCGAACCGCATAAAGCCAGCTCACAAACTGGATATTTGTTCACTAATGGAGATACAAAGATCTCATGGCCCTCAATAAAACAAACATTAGTTGCTACATCTTCCAATCACTCAGAAATACTTGCTCTACATAAAGAAAGTCATGAATGTTCTTGGTTAAGATCAATGATCCATCACATCCGGAATTCATAAGTCTACCTTCAAAGACAGAAACTCCAACTAGCATTGATGAAGATAATGCATCGTGTGTTACCCAAATGAATGAAGGATTCATCAAGGGCGATAAGACTAAACACATATCTCCAAAGTTTTTCAGTGCACATGAGCTTCAGAAGACTAAGGTTATTGAAGTCAGACAAATCCGTTCCAATGAAAATCTGGCAGACCCATCCACCAAATCTCTACCAAAGTGCACGTTTCAGAAGCTAGTGTATGATATCAGATTACGTTTGCTTATCAAGCAGTCCAATTGAAGAATGTAGAATCAGGGGGAGATACACATCAGGGGGAGCATCCACGACACATGCATGTTGTACTCTTTTTCCTTCGACTATGAATTTTCCCACCGGGTTTTTCCTATCAAGATTTTGACGAGGCAACATAAACATACTTAACACTATATCAATAATCCAAGCAAAGTTGTACTCTTTTTCCATTGTTACGGTTTTTTCCCACTGGGTTTTTCCTAGCAAGGTTTTAACAAGGCAATTGATGTTGATATTGTGGGTATCCAAGGGGGAGTGTTATGAAACTTAGTGTGAATGCCCCATATGTAAGGTAGCAAACCAAGTTAGACTTTTGGTGGCAACCTTTAAAAGTCTTTGGTAAAAGTCCTAAGGTGGTAAGTTTGTCTTTGCTAGAAGTCTTAGCATGGTAAGTGTTTTTCTCCATGCATGTAAATAAGTTGTCGGATGAAATCCCTATAAATAGAGAGATGGTTGTAACTTCATTACAACACACCAGATCAAGAGTGAAAATTAATAATACCACTATCCCCCTCCTCTCTCTACCTACGTCCTTTGTGTGATACATTGCACCAATTCTGCTTCTATCTTTAGCAAAAGTTATCTCTTTCACTTTTGCCTATTTATAACAGGTTGATAATATATACGGTTGGACTCGACTGGTGGGTCTAGTAGGGTTGGACTGAACGGTCGTTTAGCGGTTCACTCAGAATAACCGGGTAACAAAAATTTTTATAATTTTTTCAATTAATTTTGGTACACCGATTCCTGGCAACGAAAATATGTTGTAATTTTTTCAATTAATTTTGGTACTGTTCAATCTATGTTGTTCCCAAAACCTTGACCTCGTTTCGCTGCGCTGCAGTGCTCGAGAGGGAGAGGTTATAAGGACATACTCCATTCATTTGTGGTGTAATCCCTATATCTGATACGAAAATGATAAATAGACATCATTTTTCTTCTCTTACACATTTAATAGTCAATATTTATGTGTTTTGAAGCAACAAGAAGAAGTTATTTGTAACAAGTAGTTTTGTTGGTTGGTTAATTGGTCACAGTTTATTCATGAGATAGTAGCATTCGGTGGAACCAGTGAACTACACTTGCTTCTGGATGTCCGCTGTCATTCGTTCAAATGGTGTGTGAAAATTAACTTTTGAAAATGTCATTCATTAATGGTGCACCCGAATTTCCACTTACCTGCCAAAGGACAGCAGCAGGCTTCCTTCCCTTGCTCCATTTTTGGCCGAATGAGCTAGTAAACTCGCCCAAAAATTTAATATAAAACTTGAAGGAAAGCAGCTGTTACCTTGCTATATTCACGCATAAATCTTATGCTAACCGACTTGCTCTTTGTCAGATTACCCTAAAAATACTTAATTACATTAGCTTTGTCCTACAGGCTACAAGGAATACGATTGATGAAGACGTATATCACTAAATTACAGTAATCTAACTTTCCATCTAGTGTTATAATATCAAGTAAATTACGTCGACTTAACTTTAACTTTATTATTGCATTCAATCACAGTCCGATGTATATCACTAAACCTCATGAATGCAAACTCCAAATAAAAGAGGACAAGACTTCACAGCATGGCATGAATCACATGGTTAATATTTTCTATGATTTGAATCTTGGTTTACGAGCCAAAGAGAGAGATAGATTATTATGATAATAAGCCACACAAATCAGGTGTACATAGAAAAGTAGTGGATTGCCTACTAAATAGAGCATTCATCTTCAACCTACTGCGTTGTCAGCAGAGTTCAAATTCTTCACATCATAAAGTAAGTAGTAATCGCTTGTAATTAAAAAAAATTAAAAATAGGTATAATCTATTAAAGAAATAAGTAAATACATAACATGCATGCTTCTCTATAAATGTCATTTTGGTTGGTTAGGTATATACATCCAGCACTTTGTCCTAGGACCCTCAAAACCTCTTCATACACAACATACTCAAACAATGGCCAAACTAGCAATGGTAGATTTCTCCAATGAAGACTGCTTCAAGCCTGGGACAAGTTTTTGGCTCTCAATACGCAAAGACATTTGCCATGCACTCGAGGAGCTTGGCCGTTTCGTGGCAATATTACCCGACAAAATTTCTTCGGAGCTTCGCAGTACCTTCTTCCGTATGTTGGACGAGTTGTTTGATTTCCCAACAGAAATTAAAGTGAAAAGCTCTTATGAAAAGCCTTATCCCACTGGCTACCTAAACGTTGGGAACACCGCTTATGAAAGCTTGGCGATTGCTGATGCTACAAACCCTGAACAAACTCAGATATTCCAACATCATTTTTGGCCCAAAGGAAATGATGTATTTCGGTATGATTTACTCAACTTAATTCCACCAGAAAGATCGAAGTATTAATTTTTTTACGTACATTTACACAATTAATTTGTTCTTTGTTGGGCAGTGAGACAGCTGATTTGTATACAAAGGTGATGGAAGTGTTGAGAGTTGTTCTAGATAGGTGAGGGACAAAGTTTGCTATGTGCTTATATGGTATTGGGCTACTCTCCATATTGCCAATTGGTTTTATGGTGGAACCTCAACTTTCATCATGATATCAGAGCAAGGTTGTCCACGTGTGAAGCCCAACGGCCACACGCGCTCCACGTCACCCAGTTGTTGTCCACGTGTAGGCTTGAAAATCCGCCACACGTGCGGAGGCGTGTTGAGAGTTGTCCCACATTGGTGAGGGACAAGGTTTGCTACGTGCTTATATGGTCTTGGGCTACTCCCCATATTGCCAACTAGTTTTATGGTGGAACCTCAACTTTCATCAGGAAGAACTACATCATGCTGTCACGAGAATGGTGTTTGAAAAGTATGGGAGAGGATCCTCTCCGGACCCAAACCCACCGAAGCCTCCGGATCTTCCAATGGTGTTTGAAAAGTATGGGAGAGGATCCTCTCCGGACCCAAACCCACCGAAGCCTCCGGATCTTCCTCGTTCTTCCTTCTGCTTTGCAGATTCCCTTCTTCCTTCTTCTCTGCAGATTTGGTTCTGCTTCTTCAATTCTTCTTCTTCAATTATGCATCTTGTTCTTCAATTATGCATCTTCTTCTTCACTTCCTTCTTCCTTCTTTGTTTGTTTATCGGAAAACTTCTTCTTCAATTATGCATCTTCTGCATCTTCTCCGACAACCAGCTTCGAGGAAGTCACGACTCCGGCTTCGGGAAAGCACGACGCCGACTCCGGGAAAGCCCACGATACCGACTCCGGGAAAGCCCACGATGCCGACTTGGCCTTTAAAGAAGAAGGATCCGGAGGCTCCGGTGGGTTTGGGTCCGGAGAGGATCCTCTCCCGAAAACTATGGTGTAGAGTACGTTGATGATCACCTTCAGTCAACTTTTCACACGTGCCGATTTAACAAATATAGTGAGCCTGATAGAACTGATGTGGTTATCCGCAGTCATAGAGACAGAGACTTTAGCACCATACCCTGTCAAAATCATGTCAAAGGTCTGGAAATATATTCAAAGGACGATGAGTGGATATGTTTTGATCCTCTGCCTTCGTCCTTCATATTTCCAGCAGGTGATGGACTTCAGGTATGCCACAAACACAATCATGTGATATGTACGTGCGTAATCAAATTATCATGACTATTGTTAATTTCTAATGGTGCAAAACATATGAAATGATATATTTTGTAATCACATTATCATTATTTTGTATTGGAAAACATATAATAATACATTTCTTAGCAGGAATGTTTGCGTGGTTTTGCTTGACTCAGGTTTGGAGCAATGACAGAATACGAGTTTGTAAACATCAAGTGACCTTGAGCGAGAATGATGTACGACACTCGCTCATACTATTTTCATTCAGTGCAGGAGAAACACATACACCGAAGGAGCTTATAGACGAGGACCACCCCCCACAGTATAACCCATTGAATAACTTGGAATATATTGAATATGTAAAGAAAGATTACTCCAGCCTTGGACCTGACTATATCGTCAAGGCATATTGTGGCGTTTGATTTGTCTTGGTCTAACGCTACAAGCCAGTTCCTTTCCTTATTTACCTTTCTTTATCTCTTCTTGTTTCTTTGTATTTCTTTCCTGCCAAACATAATGTTGTGGAGCCTCCTGTGTTGTTGTTTGGTATATGTTTATGTCGTGGCATTATCTCATATTTGCTATCAAGTTGCAGCACCGTTTGAATAATTGAGTTCCTTGAAAGTCTTCTTTCGGTGTTGGGTTGATTTTCGTAAGTGCAAGATAAATAAAAAATCATAAATATTTATGATGCACGCATTATTGTATTAACCCCCTAAGAGGATTCTTCGTGATCAACAATAGCAAGTTGTTAGTGTACGATGTATATTCACATATCATGTTATAGATCATAGAGATGCCATTGAACCACAAAAGTCAAGAACAATTTTGTAACTGTAAAGATGAAGTAAAATACATACCTCCAGCACCAGATGAAGATGATGAAGCCATGAAAGCTCTTTGTAATAGTTAACCTTCTCCTCTTTAGCAATTCACTGGTGCTCTCAAAGAATAGGGCTTTGAATCAAATCGAGCAGTACATTGCAAGAGCATTGGCTAGCGTTTATATACTAAGACAATCCTTACTGATCTCCTATTTGAATCAATATCGGACTCAACTATCCAATCCACATTAAAACATATGATTAAATCCAATCCCAGTACTATCTCAAGTCCACAAAACTTGAAATACTATATTAGTACTTTTCCATATCTGATTCTCACACTATAACCGGGTCCAATGTTATGTTCATACTCATATACTAACATTCTCCCACTTGAGCATGAAACATAACATCCAATATATCGAATTTATGGAAGTGATCACCAAGTCTGAATTAACCAAGAGCTTATCCCCACATTCAAATTCACCTATACATTTCAAAGCACAGAACTCTAGAACTCCATCTGCACACTTACAAATTTTATTTCAAGAATCACAATGTACTCTAATCTGCATTCTGTAAACATGTGTACTTATAAATACAGTAATGTCATATTACATTACTCCCACTTATCAAAATGATCTCAACACCCTAAAGTTAAGAATCTGATTATCAACCATAAAAGTTAACTAATCACAACAAAACAATAACTCAGAGATGCCTCAGTAAAATCACAAATCGATTTTCTAGCAAATCAAATCATCATTTATAAAAATTGTCTTCTTGTACAATCAATTCCATAAGGAAAAATTGAACCCCTTATTGAAAACCAAAAAGAATAAGAAAAGAAAATTAAGCTGGAACACTACCTAAACCAATTATACCAGCACATCAAACTACCAAAATAACTTACATTCCAAGGCCTACAACTTCAACAACCAAGAATAATCAAAGAAGCATCGAATGCAGCCCTCAAGAATTTGATTCCTTGCTCACTCCCACTTGTCAAAAGACTCCAGAATTCCCATCTTCATAACATGTCCCTTAAACACATTATTTGGCAATGCTTTTGTAAGTGGATCCGCAACCATCAAATTAGTTGACAGATATATTATCTCAATTTCTCCTTTCTTGACCACTTCCCTTACTTTAAGGAATTTAACATCCATCAATCTTGAGGTTGAAGTCCTCTTGTTGTTCTTTGAGAAGAATACAGCTGCACTGTTATCACAGAACATTTTCACATGCCCTTTTACAGATTCAACTATCTTAATCTCAGTGATAAAATTCCTGAGCCAAACTGCCTGCTTCATACCTTCAAAGTATGCTGCAAACTCAGCTTCCATTGTAGAAGTTGACACAATTGTTTGCTTAGCACTCTTCCACGAAATAGCAACTCCACCCATAGTGAAAACATATCCGCTGGTAGATTTTCTTTCATCCCTATCACCTGCAAGATCTGAATCTGTGAAACCAATTAGTTCCAATGAATTTTCTCGGCCATACACCAACATGTGCCCTTTTGTTCTTTGCAAATATCTCAAAACTTTCTTTGCAGCAACCCAATGAGCCTCTCTTGGATTTGATTGAAATCTTCCTAGCAAACGAACAATGAATGCTAAGTCTGGGCTTGTGCATATGTTGGCATACATAAGACTACCAACTGATGAAGCATACAGTTTCATCTTCATCAATTTAACCTCATTTTCACTTTTAGGACACTGATCTTTGCAAAACTTATCTCCCTTGTTTATTGGAACATCAGCTTTGTTACAATTCTCCATGTTAAACCTATTCAGCACCCTTTCAATATACCCTTTTTGAGACAAACCGAGTAACTTTCCGTTTCTATCTCTCACAATTTCGATTCCTAGAACATAATGGGCCTCACCGAGGTCCTTCATGTCAAAATTAGTACTGAGAACAACCTTGGTTTCCTGTAGCAATTGCTTGTCTGAACTAGCAAGGAGAATATCATCAACATACATAGCCGGCTTCCTTGCTCGATTTTGGCTGAATGATTCCGATCAGCAGTTATAGAGCTAGTAAACTCGGCCAAAAATTTAACATAAAACTTGAAGGTAAGCAGAAATTACCTCGCTATATTCATGCATATATCTTATGCTAACCGACTTGCTCTTTGTCAGATTACCCTAAAGATACTTTTAGTTATGTTAACTCTGTCCTACAGGCTACAAGGAATGCGATTTATGAAGCCGTATATCACTAAATTACAGTAATCCAACTTTGCATCTAGTGTTATAATACCAAGTAAATTAGGTCGACTTAACTTTATTATTGCATTCAGTCAGAGCACGACGTATATCACTCAACCACTAATTACAAGAAATTATTCAGATTTTTGTCGTGTGTGATTGTCTTGTGCTTCCATTACCGCACCTAAGTAAGAAATCTAATCATGAATGCAAACTCCAAATAATAGAGGACAAGACTTCACAACTGTTCACAGCATGTCATGCAACGCATAATTCGTATTTCCTATGATTTAAATCTTGTTTACAAGCCCAAGAGAGAGTAGATTATTACAATAATAAGACACGCAAATCAGGTGTACATACTAAAGTAGTGGATTGCCTACTGGATAGAGCATTCTTTTTTCAATCGACTACATTATTGGGTTCAAATGTTTTACATCCTAAACTAAAAAAATAAAAAAGAAAACCCAGGTAGTGGGTCGTTTATGGTGGGCTTTCATTTTTAAAAAAATATTTTTAACAACAAAATATAATTCAGTTATTAAATTTAAAACCTAAAAACAACAATTCAACAAGAGGGTATTAAGGGTGTTAAAAAATTAAAAAAATAAGTATAATCTGTTAAAGAAATCATAAAATACATAACTTGCATGCTTCTCTATAAATGTCACTTTGGTTAGTTAGGAACATACATCTAGCAGTTTAACCTAGAACCCTCAAAACCTCTTCACATATAGTATACTCAAACAATGGCCAAACTAGCAATAGTAGATTTCTCCAATGAAGACTGCTTCAAGCCTGGGACAAGTTCTTGGCTCTCAATACGCAAAGACATTTGCCATGCACTCGACGAGCATGGCTGTTTTGCGGCAATATTACCCGACAAAATTTCTTTGGAGCTTCGCAGTACCTTCTTCAATACGTTGGCCGAGTTGTTTGATTTCCCAACTGAAATCAAAGTGAAAAGATTTTATGAAAAGCCATACCCCACTGGCTACATAAAAGTTGGCAACGCCGCTTATGAAAGCTTGGGGATTGCTGGTGCTACAGACCCAGAACAAACTCAGATATTCGAACGTCATTTTTGGCCCAATGGACATAATGTATTTCGGTATGATTTACTCAACTTAATGCTGCCATAAACATTGAAATGTTAATTTTTTTTACGTACATTTACACAATTAATTTGTTCTTTGTTGGGCAGTGAGACTGCTGATTTGTATACAAAAGTAATGGAAGAACTGCATCATGCTGTCACGAGAATGGTGTTTGAAAACTATGGTGTAGAGGAGTACCTTGATGATCACCTTAAATCGACTACTCACATGTGCCGATTTAACAAATACAGTGAGCCTGAGAAAACTGGAACTAATTTGGGTCTCCCCGGTCATACAGACACAAACTTTAGCACCATACTCTACCAAAATCATGTCAAAGGTCTGGAAATATATTCAAAGGACGATGAGTGGATATGTATTGATCCTCTGCCTTCGTCCTTCATATTTCTAGCAGGTGATGGATTTCAGGTATGCCGCAAACACAATTATGTGATACGTGCGTACGTAATCAAATTATCATAACTATTGTTAATTTCTAAACGTGCAAAACATTTGAAATGATATATTTTGTAATCAAATTATCAATATTTTGTATTGGAAAATGTATAATAATATATTTCTTAGCGGGAATGTTTGCGTGGATTTGCTTGACTCAGGTTTGGAGTAACGACAAAATACGAGCTTGTAAACATCGAGTGATCTTGAGCGAGAATGATGTACGACACTCAATCGGACTATTTTCATTCAGGGTAGGGGAAACACATACACCGAAGGAGCTTATAGACGAGGACCACCCCCTACAGTATAAGCCATTGAATAACTGGGAATATATTCAATATGTAAAGAAAAATTACTCCAGCCTTGGACCTGACTATACCGTCAAGGCATATTGTGGAGTTTGATTTATCTAGGTCTAAGGCTACAAGCCAATTTCCTCTCCTTATTTACCTTTCTTTACCTCTTCTTGTTTCTTTGTATTTCTTTCCTATCAAAACATAAGGCTGTGTAGCCTGGGTTTGTTGTTTGGTATATGTTTATGTCATGGCGTTGTTTCTTATTTACTGTCAAGTTGCAGCACCGTTTGAATAATTGGCAGTCGTCACTTGGTTTATTTGGCTGCCACCACCGTTCTAGAATCCTTTAGTTTCTCGAAAGTCTTCTTTCGGTGTTGGGTTGATTTTCGTAAGTGCAAGATAAATAAAAAACAATAAATATTCGTGATGCACACATTATTGTAGTAGCCCCAAAGGGGTTGTTCGTGATCAACAATAGCAAGTTGCTAGGCTTCATTATATCCACATGGCTCACTTGCATACTTCTCTTTGCACACTAAATGTTTAATCAGCGTATGAAACACATGATTAGAACATAAGGCTAATGTAGAGAGTTATCACAATGTAGCAATGGTGACACTGATAGCAGGGCCGTCTTTGAAATTTCGAGGACCCTGTGCGACATTTATAAAGGGGCCCCTTTTTAAGATAGTTATTTATTTATTTATTTATTATTTATTTATTATTTATTTATTTATTTTTAAAGTAGGACAATATATTGGTACTAGAAAATAATAACCTAAATCAAAACAACCTTTAGGACTCACTGATTGTAAGTTTACAAGTGTCATTAAATAACTAAAAATAGTAACAAACATAACCTTTACTAAATAATAAAAAACAGTTCAATCTTAAGCAACCAAATAAAGAAAAAAAAAAAGCTTCAAAAACTCTAACTTTAAAGCTTCACTTGAATGTATAGCATTATTATATAATAAAAGGGAATTGTTATTGGCACTCCAAAAATCTCATTTTACACTCCAAACTTTCTATATTTGGAAAGAAAAATACACTTGTGAGGAGTGTAGAATGAGATTTTTGGAGTGCCAATAACACTTCCCTAATAAAATTGAAAAGAAAATCGTTTTTTAAGGTGTTGTTATTGGCACTCCTAATATCTCACTGTGCACTCCTAATTTTTATATTTAGGAAAAAAAAATTTACACTTATAAAAGTGCATTATAAGATTTTAAAGTGTTAATAAAAGTATTTTTTTTAATATATAACATTATTACATATAAATATAAGAGACCAAAAAATATTGGGGGCCTTTTAAATTTGGGGGCCTTGTACCATTGCACCTGTCGCTCCCTCTGAACGCTGCCTCTGACTGACGAAAATTGATGAAGATCTTTGAGTAGCAATCTAATCCATACTACATTAGCTGCACAATGTGCCAAGGCCTTATATTTTGCCTCAGTGGAGCTTCTAGAAACCAATGAATGTTTCTTGGATTGCCAAGAAATGGGATTGTGTCCTAATAACATCACAAAACCAGTAATATACCTTCTAGTATTAGGATCAGCTGCCCAATCCGAATAAAAGAATGTAGTAATATGGTTGTCTTGAGATGTAGAACAAGTAATACCACAAGTGACAGTACCTTGAACATATATGAGGATTCTTTTCACAAGACCATAGTGTACATCAGCAGGTTGATTCATATACTAACAAGCCATGTTCACAGCATACGAAAGATTTGGTCTGGTGAATGTGAGGTACTGTAAGGCACCAACACGACTTTTATACACAGTATGATCACTTAGATGAGTTCCTTCAGTTGCTAAGAGCTGAGTGTGTGGCTTACATGATGTGGATGCAGGTTTACAACTATCCATACCAGCTTTATGGATCAAATCTTTGGCATACTTGGATTGATTCAAGAAAATATCACCATTATCTCTGTACTGAATCTGCAATCCAAAAAAAAAGAAGAGATAATCTTCCTATATCTTTAAGATCAAAGACATCTCCCAAATCTGGAATAACAGCCTGAATTTTAGTTGCATTAGATCCCGTAAATATAATATCATCAACATACAACAATAATGCAATAACATCTGTTCCATCATGTTTGACAAAAAACTTGTATCACGTTGAGATACTGTAAACCCCATTGCTGGAAGATATCCTGTAAACTTAGGATTCCAAGCCCTAGGTGCCTGTTTCAAACCATAAAGAGATTTAACCAATTTTCACACATTATCAGGATGTTTAGAATCCACAAAACCTTGAGGTTGCTTCACGTAAACCTCTTGATAGGATTTTTAGTACCTACGTAAAGAAGGTTAAATCACACAAAATACTTGCCAGAATATAAGGTTGTTGTAGTATATATGCTTATGCAAGTTCGTTCTCCACAAGGACTATTCAAATAATTTATGTAAAACCAATTCCTAATTAATTACTTGAAACTGGAAATTGAGAAAAATGATGCGGAATTTGGGTAATATTAAAAACGAATTTTAATTAAAAACCAAATAATAAATTCAGCCAAAATTAAGAAGTTGAAAGAAAAGAGTTTTTAAATACCAATTTATAAAAGTACTAGGGTTCCGCCATCACCATAACAATTCTATGTATCTTTACCAATTACTTATGATCTACACATGTAACTTTGAAGGTTAGGTTTTCCTAATACATATTCTCCTCGTGATATTCAAGAAAGAATGTATATCAACAACATGCAATACATCCGTGATAATCATATCAAATATAAACATGCAAGACTCATTAAGTTTTGTGAAAATCCTCCGAAAAATCATGCAACCCCTAATGATACACACACACCCCGACCCGAAATGTCCACCTAGACTCTGAATTGAGTTGTGCTGGCCGACTCCCGGAAGGTGACGAAGCCATAAAGTGTAGTGAGGTGGAAAATGTGAATAAATTTAAACCTAAAAGTGCCTAAATGTAAGAATGCGCTTGTGAGCGGGAATGAACCCATTTCACATGTGATGTCAGAGCATAAGTAAAGTAAAGTAAAAGTAGAATGAGAATTATACCATCGAAGGTAATCTCCAATACCAAGGTTTGCCAAGAATCCTGATCGATACAAAAACTCAACTACTAAAACCTGGATGAGAGAAAAATAAGGGTGAGTGGGCCTAAAAATATACATACTATATATAGTATGAAAATACTTACTGTAAATCGTAATATCACGAGCATACAACATTTCACAATATCTCATAAATAAATACATAATAATCCGGTAATCACAACAACTCGCATAAACGAATATCAAATCAAGTGCTCATCGACATATGTTGACACAAGAGTTCATGCAGAGATATTCTGACATGAACAAGATTGGGTGTAATAATGATTTACGCTCTAGTACTACAATCACGTGAAGACTGATGCTATGCACATCACATACGAGTCCTAATTGCCTATAGCAATCTAGGACAAGACTGGCACCTACAATGGATCCAAAGTGAGCGTACGGCGAGTACTAATACCAATGCAACACACGATGAGCAGATAACCTAAATATATCCATGCAACGGTAAATCGATAATTCTAGTCAACATAACACTATTCATGGCTGCAAATATAATTAAGGCATCCCATAATAGTCCGTATACCTGTGCATCCCGCAGGATTCATAATAATTTCATAACTCTCAACATTACGACCTTTCTCATAAATGTTAATTTAATTATGGCAATCACGTAAAAAATTCATTATTAAATATATATGTGAAAACTAAACAAATATATATATACTATATAAAAGAAAAGACCCACTCACAGATACTTGCGATGTCACATCCCTTCGAGCTAAGAAAGTCGGAGTCTCCGATAGTAATTGCACGCATAATATTGGGACCCGCTAGTAAAACTCAACTAAAATGATTAAATTTGGGAAAAAGGAGTGTGGATTTGGGATCAGGGCGTCGAAATACGCTAAGAAGGGTCCCGGACAATTTTCGTAAAAGTTGGTCAACCCAAAAAAGTCAACTAAAACGCCGATCCCGTCAACTACGTTAAATCTTCGGAATTTCACTAAATGGATATAAAAAATGGACTCAAGACGTCGAAATTAGCCTAAGAGGGTTTCAGAGAAAATTTCGAAAAAGTCAACACAAGGAATATTCCAAATCCAATTAGGAAATAGGCCGGGTCACGGATCTGGGCTTTTTATTTATTTATTTTTTCTCTCAGGTCGGGTTGACCCATTTGGGCTTGCGGGTCGGCTAGACCCAGCGGAGGAGAAAGTCGAAATTGGGCCGAGTTTGGTCGGAAAACTTCCCAAGCTCTGTTCGAGCTCGATTCTTAACTATTTTCAATGAAATAAAAGTCAAAATCAAGCTTAGGAGATCAGGAACAAGAGTATACCAAAATGAGGTTGCGCCAAGGTCGGGATCGGTTGAAAAATGCCTGCAAAGGCCAGGTTCCTAGCCAGAAAACTGGGAAAGTTTCCCCCGAGTTATCTCTGCGTCCAAACAAAACTAAAACATCTCAAAAACATCCTAATCTTACTCCAAACCAAGATCTAAGGAGCATTTGGGGGGTTTTTGAAGTTTACCTTCGCCGCAGAAGGTGAGAAAATAGTGGCAGTGCCACTATGTAGAGAGAGGAGAGAGAGTGTCCAGTCTAGGGTTCGGGGTTTATGACGTAGGTTGTCAGGTGGGGTTTGTAGTGGTGCTTGCTGGAGTAACGACGACGTGGTGGTGGTGGTCCTCAGCATTCGTTGGGTTTCACATATGAAGGGTGAGATGAGAGAAAGTGAGCTAACAGAGAGAGATGAGGGAGAGACTACGGGAAGACAAAAACCCGAGAGGTAGAGAAGGAGGACACGTGCGGAAGACAAGAGGAGAGTTTGGGTGAGGTGTGGGCCTCATGGGCCAGAAAATTAATAAAATATTTAAAAATATCCAATTAGGAAATATTAAAATAATAATATAATAATATAATAATTATGAAAAATATATACAATAGTAATTTTTACAAAAGTATTTTTTGGATTTGTAGTTCCGTAAAATCTTTGTCTTAACTCTGATTCGGTTTCGCTTGCACCTAGGAGTTCGTACCGTCGAGTATTTCTAGAATACGGTAAAATAATATCTCATACGCATCACGAAATAACGGTCGATAAAAGTCAAAAATCTCGTCTTTAGGGGCATTTTCGTCACTTCACTCTTTGAAGATTAAAAAAACGTAAAATTAGGGACGGGTTGTTACACCCAAGATGTGATATTCATCTTAAGTGAAATTACGATTATTAACCACAAGAAGCAAAACCCAATCCCCTGGTGATATTCCGACTGAATTGCATCGAATTACTTTTCTAAAGATCGTAATGGTGATCAATCATTAAGACAATTAAATAGTTTAAAACGGTGATCAATAATTTAAAGCATACATGCAATCAATCATAAGCAATTAAATAAACGGATTAGTTATGAATATCCATAATTAAAATCATAGAAAATATTACTATGAAGAAAGAGATTGAAAACACCTTAAAGTAAAAGTATGAAATTCTTCAAGAACCTTAGCCAATAGCCTTCTATTGCTCTACCTAAGCCCTCCCCTCGTAAAAGTCTTTGGATCCCACTAGGAAACTAAATAATAATAAAATATACCAGAAAATAAAATCCTAATTAAGTTAGGAGAATCTACAAAGGGAACTGTCCAGCCACGTTTTAGCCTCAAATCTTCTCCAAATCCTATCCATGACAGCTTGTTTTAAAGATCGGAACATTCTGAACACATCTCTAGAAGGGGCCGAATCCAAAATAGGTCATCTTGGGCTCCAAAACTCACAATCAAGCCCGAAACATCACTTTTGCAGCATCGCGCACCTAGGGCTGGGTTCGATTCGAAATAGTTCGGTTTTTTGCCAAAACTAAAATCAAACCGAAATTTCGGTTCGATTCAATTTTTTTCGGTTCGATTTTTTCCAGTTCGGTTTCGGCCCGGTTTGGTTTTTGTTTTGTTTTTGAAAATAAATAAAAATTGAAATCTAAAATTTTAACATCTCCAACACAATCATAACATAAGCATTCCTACACAATGAAAATAAATATTTAAAGTTCAACTAGAATCATCAATCAAATCTTCCAAAGTCCAAACTTAAAAAAAAAACATCAAAGTTTAAGTCTTCAAAAAGTCCAAATTTAAAATAAACATTACACTACTTCAAGTCTTCCACACCTAAAATAAACATAACAAAGTCCAAATTTTACAAAAATATTCCACTTAACTAAAATCATAAACTCAAATAAACCTTCAAGATTTCATGTCTTCCACGCACTTCTTTTCTTCAACTCCTCAAGCTCAACACTTAGGCGGCCTAGGAGGCAACATAGCAGATTAACAATGCAACCGTTATCTCACTACGTGGTTAATCTACATATATATATATATATATATATATATATATATATATATATATATATATATATATATATAAGAGGGAGGTTAACAATTCAACCGTTGCTAAGAAAGAGAGCTCTACTATAAGTTTATAAGAGGGAGGTTAACAATGCAACCGTTGCTAAGAAAGAGAGCTCTGCTTTCACATGGATTATTGTAGTTACAACATTGTCTTACTTATCCTGTTCTCTTCCATCAAAAGATTCTGGTACTCGGTACATCGTTCATCTTTGGTGGACCTGCATTCCATGTGATACATTTTTCATAGCCTGTTAGGTTGTTATAGTAAAATTTGTCTAATCGGAATTCTAATGGATCCAACAGAACTTAGAATTTCATGCCTAATAGAAGCCACTTCACTTCTCAGCTCATCAACTTCCAAGCGCAACCTCTCATTTTGATCTCGCAAATGTTGTATATACTCCTCTGTAATTGCAAGATAGTAAATAAACAACAAAGTTTGAGCCGTAGTCACAGTTATGGAAAATAATCATGTTTTTAAAAGACGTGAGAAAGGAGATCAAGCATGATAATTCTAACAAATCCTAAGACGGAAAAAGAAATACCAGATACATAATGCTTGAATTTTCATTCTTGTTCTCTACGAATTTCATCCAACTCCGACCATTTCTTCATCTGCCATGGCATAACAACCACCGCAGATTAGGAAAAAAGGTCTACATAACAGATTATATTAAATAGAAATATCCAAATCAAAGTATAGGCAGCATGTAGGTCCTTACAAATACGTTTACAATATACCCAAAATTTAGAAGTACAAAAAGACAATTACTTTCTATTTCCATAACCTCAAATTTCTCCTGAGCAAATTTAACATACAATTAACTGATTAAGCAAAAAAATGAATGAGCAAAAAAAATTGTAAAGAAGTGGGAAAGAACGCAGAACACCTTGATTTTTGTGTACTTTTCGTAGAGTTTGGAGTAGAGAGCTTTCGTCTGCGAACGAAAAAAGTTCCAGAAAAAATCAAAATATAGAAAAACAGTAAGAAGTAATTTAGGAATGTAAAAATGGAGGGGAATCCTACAATGGACTGGTAGTACACTCAAACATGACAAACAGATACTAGTTTGCTAACAAGATTAAAATCCAGTTGCCCAGTTCTAGCTCTACTATTGCCCAGTTGTTCTGATATCAGAACCAATTTCAATAGAGGAATAGAACAGAAAATTAAACACAGAGAAATGAGAGTATGAGACTAACCTTTTGCAGTTGAGACTTGAAACGGCAAGAAGAAGTTCATGGCGAGATGAAGGACTGACGGCGAGGGCGAGGTGTGAGAGATTAAGAGTGAGAAGGGTCGTGCCGTCGCAGGTCACCTGGGATTCAAGACAGAGAGAGACAGAGAGTTTGAGAGAGACAGAGAGTGATTGAAGTTGAAGATCGAGAGAGAGAGAGGAGGCTAACCTTTTGCTGTCGAGACTCAAAACGGCGAGATGAGAGACTGACGGCGAGGGCGAGGTGTGAGAGATTGAGAGTGAGAAGGGTTGCGCCGTCGCAGGTTGCCTGAAAGATTGAGAGAGATAGAGTGATTGAAGTTGAAGACCGAGCAAGAGAGAGAGAGAGAGGAGGCTCAGGCGGCGCGAGAGGGTTACTGGGTTAGGGTTCATGAAGGGAGTCTGGAGGCAGGGAACGAGAGAGAGAAGAGGGGAATGAAAAATAGAAAAGTGCGGCTGCTACTACTAGTGGCTAGAGTTAAAGGGTTTTGTTGATTTCTTAACAAAATTTAAAAAAATTCTCATAAATCCTGGAGGCATGAGGGTTCGAACACATGGGCTCCAGCGTGAAATGTTTCATTGAAACCAACTTGGCAACAAGTTCTATTTTGTTATGATTGTATGACTAAACTATTTATAATATTGAAAAAAATAATTAAATATATATATCGGTTCGGTTCGGTTTCCGAACCTCAAAAACCGAAACCCAAACCTAACTGGCCAGATTCGGTTAGGTTTGGTTTGACAGTTTCGGTTCGGTTTTTTTGGGCCTCTGTTGTCGGTTTTTGACACGATCCAGCTAAGCGACTCACAAATGTCCTCAAACTGAAATTACTACAAGATTCATCATTTAGACTATGTTGTTCCCTAGAGGAAGTCGAAAGTCCTATATTGAAAATACAATTCAAAGTATCAATTTTTTTTCCAAAATAATAGCCAAAATATACTAAGAATAGGGTTAAATATATAATACAAAATCTACTCATCACCTCTTCTTCCAAATCTCCACGTAAGTAGGCGTTTTTTTTATGTCAAGTTGCCTTAATTCCTATTTGTTTTGAGCAACAATCGAAATAATCAACCTAACTGTAGTATGTTTAACAACAGGGCTGAAAGTTTCAAAATAATCCAAGCCAAGCTCCTGAGTATAGCCTTGGGCCACTAACCTTACCTTATATCTGGATATTGAACCATCAGGATTCTTTTTAAGCTTATAGAGCCATTTACCACCAATGATGGATCTGTGTATTGGTGGAGGAACAAAAACCCAAATCCCTTGATTCTTTAATGCATCAAACTCTTCTTGCACTACATTTTACCAATTAACATTAGTTACAACAATCTTAAAGGATTTAGGTTCAGAGATATCATTCATACTAGCCACAAATGGAAAACCATTGTAACAAGAATCCTATAAATCAAGTTGCAAAGAGTGCAATTCTGGTAATGATGCCTAATAATTAGCATAGTTCTTCCTTGAAATTGCACTTGTTTGTAACCTTGTTTGCATTCTTGGAGGAGAAGAAAAAATATTATGTGCAGTATTAGAATCAGAAGAAGATCAGGCAAAAGGAAGAATTACCTCTAGTTGTACAGGGTCAAGGACAAGTAACACCAAAGCTATTGAGGAAGATGAGGAAGTTGTTTCATATTCAGTTGCAGGAGAAGAATTACTGAGTGTGCTAGAAGAATGCAGAGATGTATCCGTAGTATTAGATCCAAACATATCTATACTATCATGACCCTTAACATGTTGATGAGATGAAACATCATTCGATATTGAAACTGACTGTGGCAAAAATATGGGAGAATGTATTGGAGAAGATACATGTGTTTGATCCTGAGGACCAATCCCCTGAAAACTATTCTTAGATGTAGGCATAAACTTATATGGAAACAAATCTTCATCATGAATCACATGTCTGGAAATGATAAATTTCTTGGACTTAAAATGAAAACAGATCACTCATTTATAGCCTAACGCATACCCAACAAATACACATAAGGAAGCCCTTGGTTGCATTTTATTGATATTGTAAGGCTTAATATATGGATAGATAACAGTTCCAAATCCTTTAAGACCTTGCAATTGAGGAGGAACATTATATAGTCTCTGATATGAGGATTGCATGCCTAAAATCTTGCAGGGCATTTTATTTATAAAAAAGACAGAATATGCACAAGCATAATTCTAGAGATCCTGAGGTAAATGAGCAATAGTCATTAAGGTTATAACAGTTTCCATAATGTGTCTATGTTTTCTCTTAGCAATTCTATTTTGCTGATGAGTATAAAGACAAGAAATCATATGTACAATGCCTTTGTTTTTTAGAAAATCATCAAACCTTCTACTGATATACTCACCCCCATCATCAGTTTGAAAACACTTAATCCTAATATTAAACTGAGTGAAAACAAAGATATAGAATTTCTGAAAGACATTAAACAATTTTGATTTATTGATTAGAGGGAATATCCATACAAATTTGGTAAACTCATCAACAAAGCTAACATAGTATTTGTAACCTTCTATGGACTTAGTAGGTGCTGAACCCCAAAGATCAGTATGCACTTTTGAAATAGAAAGTTACAACACTTTTTTCTGTCATGAAATGTCAATCTAGACATTTTCCCAGAGATACAAAAAGAACATAAATGTTGGTGAGCATCAAGAGAACTAACTATATTAGACTGTTTCAACATTACTAATAAGACTTCATTGCTGTGATGATCACATAGTTGATGCCATACTTAATACTTTACTTTCTATTTAAGAAGAGCCACTAACTTCTTAGATGAAGATCCTCATAACAACTTCACTGGAATTTGAAACAACTCACCTTCATTGTTCCTTCCTTGATACAGAATACCCTTGATGACCTTGTTTTGCACAAAGAACTCAATATCATCACATATAAACCAAGAAAAATAATCCTTACATAATTGTTTAACAGATAGCAAGCTAACTGCAATAGTAGGAAAATGTAAAACTATTTTTGAGGATTAAATACTGAGGTAAAGTATGAAATCTTGCAGAATCAATGTTTTTGATTTGCAAACCTTCACCCATTTCCAGTTTTAATCTTATCATTTCCTGCATAAGTTATGACTTGTTGCAGAGAGTTCAAATCAGCAGTTATACGGTGTGATGCACCAGTGTCCACTATCCAGGATGTCTTGAGGTAGAAGATTAGAAGGAACACAAGCTTGCATAACTGTTAGAGAAAGAGCAAGAGTTGAACCTTGATGTGCAAAATTATTTTGATGATGACAATCCAAAGCACTGCGGCCACGCTTGTCACATATATGACATTCCACAACCTGTCCCATTGAGCTATGACTAGTAGATCTCTTCCAACAGTTAGGAGCTGTGTGACCTTGTTTGGAACATATTTGACATTCTGGTACAATGTGAGGTATTGTTTCAGTATTCCCAAACCCAAAACTGCCAAGTTCCTCCGCTTTACAGAGGACCAGAAAATTGCCCTCATCTATTTCCAAAATTTAAACCCCTATAGCCTCCATTACGCTTGGAACTAGAGAAAGATCTTGAACCAATATTGGAATTAGGAAATGACCTAGGAGGATTTCCATTGCCAATAAAACCATAGACATTTGTAAAATCAGGGTACATAGAAGGTAAAGATAAAAGCATCATATATGAATTAGTAGGATATGAAACTTGAGGAAACATAGGACCGTCAACAAATTAAGGAACATTAGGAAAAGTAGGACCATGTGGTTGAAATTGCATTGCATTGGAACCTTGAGATACAAATGGCATGCCCACAGTTGGACCAGTGTTTGGTGCTCTAGTGATAGTACCTCTAGTAGTAATGGGAACATTATCAGAGTTACTAGATGAACCCTGAGAACCACCAAATTGAGAAGAGGAACTTTGCATATACATCCCAGAAAAACTATGAGTCAAAGTGTTGGCCATAGAATCAACCTTTCTACCTGCCCAAAGTAATTGTTCTTTGAATTGTCTAAGAGAAATAGAAGTGTCTCGAGTAAGAATGACAGTTCTTATAGTGGAATACTCCCTAGGTAAACCAGATAAAGCAGCCACCACAAAGTCATTGTCTGAAACAAATTCACCTACTGCAACTAACTGTTCCTTAATATTTCTCATTTAAGACATATATTGATCAATTGAATCACCCCATTCTGTATTGGTTGAAACTTTATCTTTAATGTATTTACCCTAGCCTTTGAGATTGAAGCATATCTATCCCAAAGATTAAACCATGCCTCATGTGTAAGCTTGCATCCCAAAACATGTTCAATAGACTTATCAGACAAGGTAACAATCAATAGACTCAACAAAGTTAAATCAATAGATTCCCATTCAAGAAAAGCCACTGTAGGAAAATTAGTAACACCACGAGTTGTATCAATCACAAACTTAGGAGGGCACACTGCAATTCCATCAAAATGATCAAAGAGCTTATATCCTTTCAACACAGATTTAAACTGAAAAACCTATTTCGAGAAATTCTTATCAGTTAACTTAATTGTCAACATTCCATGCAAACCTTCAGTTTTAACTCCAGAGAATGCCATGTTTAACACAAATAAGAAAATCAAACCGATTCTTCAAAGAAACAAATAGCAGTTCAATGATTATCCACTAAATCTCTTACTTTATCAATGAATCTGTTAAGAATCTAAACAATGCCCAGCTGGCTTTGTACATACTACACAATCTTGAGATGGTTTCGTGCCCACTACACAAACTTGATATGGCTTCGTGCCTCAACCAACATATGTAATTATGGAAAAAAACTACTACATAAGAAACTGCAGCTACAATAAAAGAAACAAGATTTGAAACATATCACCTGAGAGCTTAAGCCACACTACAATTTGATATGACCCAATTCTCAATTCTCGTAATCAACCTGCAAGTAGCAATAGAAATGGCAAATGGAGAAGACGAAGTAGAAGGGAGCAAGGCTCCAATATATATTTTTGGTTTTGTATTTCTATTTGAAAATTCTGATCTGCCACAATTCAGGGAGCTCAGCTCCTTTTATAGACTTTACACCTTTAGTGCCAGCTGGCATTTCTAACAGACTTCACTAAATAACAGAAATAAGCCTAACAAATCCAATATTAAACTCCTAATAGTGATTAAGCCAATCACTAAATCTGAAGATCATAACATTACCCTTCCTTTGAAAAACAACCTTATCCTCAAGGTTAGGATTAGCACTTGGAATATGGAATTGTTTGTAGTGAAATTCAACCAAGGAGTCTTGCAAACGAAGTGTGAATTTGCCGTTCTTGGAAGGAAGGTAAGAAATTAGATGAGCCAATACTGCTTCTGGGGAGAGTTTCTGCACTAGACATTCCTCTGAACTCAGTAGCAAGGTGGTTGAAGGCTCAACATTGGGAGCTAAGGAAGAAGCATAAGAACTTGCAGCGCTATACTTGTGAAAATGCATGTTTTCAATTCAACTGCAACTACTGCCTTCTGTTTAACATCAAAACCTTTCAATGGTAGTTCCTTTCGGAAAAATAGATTCTCAAGAAAGCCCATTCGCTTGCCGTCCTTGTACTGAAAATAGAGTATCAGCTTGACAACTTTAGCCGATGCATCTCCCAGGTCCCAAACATGCCAAAAATCAAAGTGACTAGTGAAAAACAGAGAGAAATAAGCATGTATATCAATAGCTAAAGCACCAAAATTGCTTTCCATTTGACCTTCGAGAGAGAGAACTAAATTCAAATAGGTGCCTTTAGTGCATTCACTCCATCTCTTTAATGTATTTGTTGTTCCATTCCCGGCAAAGTCATTGGTCTTGCTATCTACCTCTCTAAACTTCACCAACATTTGCCATATTATGCCTTGTCACATACATCACATCTGAAAATGACCAGCTTCTCCAACACATGTAACAATAACCCATTGTAGCAAGTGCAGCAATTGGAACTAAATATGACGCATAATTCCCACTAAAGGAAGAATTCTCATTGTAGATGGTTATAGGACCAGATGAGGTTAACTCCATGATTTCTCGAGCCAATTGTTGAATTTGAGCTTTAATACCTGCACTATCAAACTTCTCCAGTAGGATATCAGCTTCATTTACACCTTCCAATATATCCTGAAGCTATACAATAAAATCAAACAATCGCCCACTCCCTAAAACTATCAAACTGGTCAAGCATTGTTCCATCTCCTTTATCTTTATGGCACTAGTAGCAGCATCATTCAAGTTCCAACAACCTTTTTAGCCTCTTCTGGTGACCCAAGTTTAGTAAACCCAAAACGTTTTGCCTTGACAGCTTGGAAATAGAGCAACAGCTTAAAAGTCAGCTCATCACCATTTTTAATACAATCAGAAAAACCTTCATAGTTTGCTTGTCGTTCGGTATCGATCATAACAGAAATCTCCTTCTCATTCAACCATTTGATATTCCTAATCATATCGCAGTGCCACTCTCTCGTGTTATGACACATATTGAGCCTTGCCATATTCATCAAATAAAGCTCTTCCAAATTGTTTTGTGAACTAAGAAGGGACCCAAATGCATTGACACCATAGTCGCCCATGGCGTTGTTTGAAAGGTTAAGCTACTTCAAAACACATCTATCCAGGACCAAAGAGAATACGTGCATGACTTCAAGAGCCTCATCTTCTGACATTCTTGTAGTAAAATCTAAAGGTCAATTTCTTGCAATTGATTTTTGATAAAGAACAAGATTGGCACAGCAGCACAAGTTGCATCCATACCAAAGCTTATCTTGCTAACACATATATTGGTACACAATTTTTCATCATCCCTTGATGGGAGTAATAGTTCTTCAGCCTTGTTGGGATCAATAAAGGATTTGTGAGCACCCGAAATATCAAAAACACTTTCACATGTAGCTATGGGATTAATGAAGTGTAGTTGTGGGATCAAAAATTGAGGGTACTTGTCACAATGGTTCTCCTGGTGCTTGGAACAGAGGATAGCCCTTAGAATTTTAGCTAATCCTCTTCATGGATCCCATCCATTCTAGAATTTACCTATAGTTATGCAGAACTGAGAGCATACAACCATGTTAAGAAAAAGAGGGGTCATTCGATCGAAGAGGTTTCTTATAGCGTCCTCGCGTTGTCTCTTAGCTATTTCATCAAACACTTTCTCTGCATTCAAATCCATCACAAACTTGCCAACCTCATACATGCCAACCCACCCATTAATCTCATTCAAATAAAGATCATTCATTCCCACCTTGCCATCAGTATAACACGTAAGTAAACTATTAAAAAACCAATGCCATTTGGCCTTTTTGTGTGACAAATTGTAAATCAAAGATCACAATACCTCATGGTGACGTTTCATGGTGTTTGTATGAGAGAAACCTACAGATTTAGTAGCTTCTGCGTTCTTGAGAGGGAAACCTAGAACATGCGCCATTGTTGTAGCTTCCTTGGTGCTCAAAATAGGTTTGTGATTGTGAGTATGGGCTGATTCAGTGCTAAAGGTTGCTGAAATCAGAAACAACGGCGACGTTGTGGTCACCATCACAACGGGCTTGGTTTTCTCAACATTCCGCAATGGAATTGTGGCTGCTACAAAATCATTTGAGTGTAGTGGCTGGTTTGGCGAATTTGCCATTGCTCTCAACAATGGAGATGACGAGAGTAACAGAGAAATTGAATGTACTTAGATGTTCGAGGAAATTCGCTATGTGTTGCCTTCTCTGTCTTGTATCCCAAGTCGATGAAGTTTTTGGTGACCGAGATTAGGAATTTCAGTGTGATCAGAAATCATCGGGGTTGGATCAGAAACTTCCCTAGCTGCGAGAGCCAAATCACGGTGTAATAGGGAAAGTTCATGGCGGACGGGTGTTAGAGCTTCACGGAGCGCAATATGCATTAAAGCTTCAAGAGAGTCTAACGCGGCTGAGACGAGCGCGTTCATGGCAGCGGGACGAGAGGCATTGGATTGGCAGGTAAACATAAGGGAAACCAGGATCGAGATGGCTGATACCAATGATACGACCCAATTCTTAATTCCCATAATCAACCTGCAAGTAGCAAATGGCAAATGGAGAAGACGAAGTAGAAGGGAGCAGGGCTCCAATATATATTTTTGGTTTTGTATTTCTGTTTGTAAATTCTGATCTGCCACAATTCAGGGAGCTCAGCTCATTTTATAGACTTTATACCTTTAGTGCCAGCTGGCATTTCTAACAGACTTCACTAAATAACAGGAATACGCCTAACAAACCCAATATTAAACTCCTAATAATGATTAAGCCAATCACTAAATCCTAAGTTCATAACATTTGAAGAAATTTTAGGTTATACTTGAAACTCTTCAAAGAATCGAAGCTCCAAGAACTGAACGCTAGATTTCCAAAGAACCTAGATGCGCAAAAAACCAAGATGCACAGAGAACTCAGATCAAACTAAGAGACACCGCCCTAGAAAGCTACGAACAAGAGGACCACTAGCTCGAGATACCATATTAACTAAACATACAAAATTTGACATTCAATCAAGAATCTAAAAAAATGAAGAAATACAATGCTTAGTATTCACAGTTCACGCACAGCTTAGTTTGATCGAATTTGGTTCTGAGGCCATGTTAGTGTATTTGTATTTTCTAATTATGAATATGAGAAATGGAGAAGAAGATTAAGACTAAAATTGAAAGGAATGAAGAAATCACACACAAAGAATATGTCCTCACTGCTCTGCAAAATGCAACAGGGGAAAAACCACCTTCATTGATTATCTCTCCTCTCTCTCTCTCACACAAGTCGTGCAAAGAGAATATTACTGTTGGCAAAGCACAACTGGATCCTTTGACATCACAAAGTGATCACAGCCACACATCTAACTATTTTCTAGGATCATCACACATGGCAATATTACAACTCAAGTGAATAAACAATTTAAGCTCATAAACTTATTCACTAATTCTAATAAGCTAGAGAATTACAATTCAATATTAATGGAAAACATATTATCTGTGTTGCGTTCAAGGTTCTAAAAGACGCTAGGCGCTAGTCGAGCGGCGAGCTGGGGCCTAGTAGCTAGGCGGGGTCTAGGCGGACTAGGCGGATTTAATTAAATCTATTATATTTCGTGTAAATAAGTGTCTGTTTATATTCAAAATATATATGATTTCATCATAAACTACAAAATGGAATGACATATATATTATGAGCTATTGGAACACAATGAAAACTTGGAGAACAAGTATATAATGTGTGTTCCTTTAAGTATTCAACAAGTCTCTTACAATTTATTGAAAAAATAAAATGTAAAATGAAAGTTACCTATTTTCTGTCTAAGTGAGTCGCAACCTAGGCGGGTGTCTAGGTGGGTTTGGGCGGGCTAGGTGGGTGCCTAGGCAGTTTAGGCGGGCGCCTCAGTAGGTCTAGGTGCCCTTTCTTAATTTTCAAACGCCTAGGCATTAATTGGGGTAGTGGCCAACCGTCTAGCTCCTAGGAGATGCTAGGCGGGGATTTTTAGAACAGTGGTTGTGTTTATGATGTCTATAGTCTATGATGGAATAAATTGATGTTTGGAGTGGTATCCATATTTGGAGCTCTAAGAGCAAAAAACACTGATTGGGCATAGCTGGTGCTTAGCATCTTCTAGAACTTTGCTCATTATACAGTTATGCAATAGCACGATACAAACAATAAACGGTACTTAAATCCTCATTCAAATAATATTGTTGTTCAAAAATCCTCCTTCAAATATTTTGGTTAGTGCAAATTCTACTACAAATATTCCAGGTAGTTCACATAATCTTCATGCAAACCTTGGACTTAGACCTCAAATGGATGTCCATTTTTTTGGGACCTTAAACCTTTTGAATTTCACACCTCATCTCGACAATTCCTGGTTTCGTCACTGCCGATAAGATGCACATGCTTTCATGTCTGATCTTTCACTATTATAATTTCCCCTCTGACTTAAAAAATTTTCTTGCGAAATGTTTCTTATGAATGTCTATTCTCTGTGGTGATTGTTTTTCGTTTCTCCTTATCTTTCAGTAGTCATTGACGGTGAGGGAGCAATGAAGTATCAAAGAACTAATTTTGATAACAAGCTGAACGTTCTGTAAATCTGCTAGAGGGGCAAAAAGATTTTACAATTTGTACCTTGGAGTGGCAAGCAATATTTCCAACACTAGTTCAACCTCTGTGTTCCCAAGCTTCTCTTTCGTTCAAGGTTCAAGCTTCATTAAAAAAACCTTCCTCTCTTTTCGCTGTTGTGCTCGAGACGCTAGAGGGAGAGGTTATAAGCAGAAGCAGTGGCGGATCTAGGATTCTAACATTTGGTGGTGTCAATATATAAAAGCTAAAAAAAAAGTTACACACAAATAATTTTGAAAAATTAAACAATAAACTACAAACTTTTAATTTATAATCTTTGTACAAACAACATTACAAGCTACAAGGACTAAATTTGTCCACAATATCAATTATGAATCATAACAAATTAACAATAGCTATAAGCTATTATGAATTTAAATTTTCCATCCGATACACAACAATTTTTATATTCTATATGATTAATTTAGGACTAAAATAGAAAATTTACTTAAATTAAAAAATTACATGGTTAAGTGGCGGTGGAGACTGGAGAGAAGCGAACTAGGTGGTGGGCGTGGAGCAGCTCGTGGTGACCTGGGGATCGGTTGGGTGTGGTTAGAGGAAAAAGGGAGTTTGCAATTGGGAATTATCCAGTTGGAGAAAATGAGTGCAAAATGGGATTGGGTGGAGATTTTGGTATGTTAAAAAAACGGCTAAATTAGGTTGCCCACTGTAATACTTGTATTTAAATTTTATATATATATATATATATATATAAATATATAAAATATATCTATCTATATGTGAGTAATTATTGTTACTTCAAACGTAATGATTTTCTTTGAGTTTCGGTATTACCCTATGTTTATACCAGAAATCGTATTTTTGATCTGTGAACTAGTCTCAATGTAAGATCCTTTTGCTACAAAATTATTTCAAAACTAGCTAGTATTACTTCATATACATATTTAATTAGAGATGTTTTTAGTTTGAATTAAAATGGGATTAGCTTGATATTTTTCCCAAATGGTGAGGTGGCAAGTTGATAATTATTAAAAACTAATAACTAGGATGAAGATGTGGGAGTCTATAGCATGTATACGTTGGCCTTAGCGTGTAGTATACATGGCATTCATATCGTGTTTTTCGTGGTCTTGTCATTTTCGTCACATACCCAATATCTTAACGGGTCGTGTCGTGTAACACCCATTAAAGTAAACGGGTAATATGACCCAACCCGTTACCCATTAAAGAAAATATATTTAAATCAATAAATAATGAAAATGAAAACATAATTTCACCCAAAAAAATGGAAAACATAATACTAAATTAGTATATGCATATCACATTGTCACATAAATATTACATCAAAACTTTAAAAAAAAACATTTATCTTTCAAGTATTACATACCCCAAATAAGAGCCTAATGAAAAAAATATTAGTACATTATTACAAAATACCAAATGTTCAAGGATATGCAAAATGAAGAGAGTTGCATTTCAAGGTTGAGAAACCTTGCAAGTTTTTTACAATAAAACCCTTCAATTTTCATCAATCACCAAGGAAAATGGTATTGGAACTTTGGCTTGATGTAGTGTCTTCAAGAGTTATATTGACGATGTTTTCATTAAGGCTTTCCACATTAGCACTCTCTTCCACATAAACTAAGCATAAAAAATCAAATATTATGAACCATTCAAATTATGAGTACAAAAACTAAAAATGAAAAGAAATATAACAATAATACAATATTATATAAAAGATACATTACCTCATTTTCCAAAATAAATAGTATACTAGAAAAATAAATAAATAAATAAAACTTAATTTTTTTTAAATTTATATAGAACAATAATACAATAATACATATTTAATATACAATATATATATATACACACACACACACCATGACTATTGTATTTTATAGTAGTTTAAAAAAGAAAAATCATCAAAATAACTATTTTTCTTAACGCGTCGAAACGGATTACCCGCTTGTCACCCTCTTGTAAAACTATTAAGGATCCATTATTAACGGGTTCTTTTCGTGTGACCCAATAACGACCCGATTACTTATTTTGTTGACTCGTTATTTCGTGTCGTGTTAACGAGTCATGTAAGAAATTGCTAGCTCTAGCATGCAGGTGAGAACAGGTGGATTTAAAACGCAAATGTGTGTGAAGATCATTTATATTCAGAAGTAGCAACCTTGATGATTGCATTCTATACAAAAGAGGGGGAAGAACGAACACAGGAGCAACAAGAAAGATTTCTCTTTCTCAGACCACTCCTCTTTCACCATCCATTTCTTTTACCTTACGTAAAGGCTTAAAGCTATCTTTCATTGTATTTGTAAACCTCTTAGACATAATGAAATACAAATCCATATGCAACTCTAACAGACGTAGCCGAATTGGTGAACCACTTAAACTCGGTGTGTGTGATTGTGTCAGTACCAAATTTATACCGTTCTCTACCCTTTTTCTTTCAAAGTAAGAGCTAAGAAAATATACCACCAATCCACCAAAAATGGATACTTTTATGCAAGCAGATTTCCCATGCATGAATAAAAAAGAAACCATTCATCTAGTCATTCACGTGGTGTATCAAACACACCATCCTCTCTGTAGCTCAAATCATAAAGCCTGCTTCACGAAAGTTGTTCATTTGCTCAGTACCTATAACATATCCACATTCCAGAAAGATCCAAAGGTGCCATCGTCCCAGATGTTTGAAATACCAACCCAGTCTCCAATCCCGTAGAAAACTGGATAGTCATGTTATGAGTACCAAAACCCCATTTCCGTAGCTCAGATCGAAACACTTACTTACTTCACAAAAGTTGTTCCTTGTCATCTCTTCTATAACATATCCAAATTTCAGAAAATTCCAACCATGCAATCATTCCAAAACTCTGAAATACCAGGGACCTATATCAATAAAGACGAGTTCTCATTATCCAAGAGAACCACTCTATATGAACTACGTTGGAAACCCGTGAAACTTAAATTGGGTTATGCATCAATATCACAAGACTGATAGAAGGAAAGGTGGAGAGGGAGATGTGAGAGGAACATAAAAGAAAAGAAAAGAATAAGAGTGAGATGACGGGAAAGAAGTGGGGTGTTTTGAGGGAGAGAGGTGAAGAAAGAGTTGTGAGAAGAAAAGAAAGAGAGAATGGGGTGCAACAGGTTAGTGCAAAATGATTGAAAGTTCGAAAGAAAGATGAAAAAGGGAGGAAAGTCGTTGAAAAATGATAAGGTTTATGGGTGAGAAAACAAGGGAAATAAGATGAGAAGAAGTAGAAGTAGTCGGTTGAAATAAAAATAAAAGATGAGTTTTGGAGAGGGGAAAAGCTAGAGTCATGTCTGGTTGCGTTCTCTTGCGATTCTCTTCACTAACATGGACGTCTATTCCTCGCTAATAAAAACAGGTTGCCCGACAAAGATGGACGAGACGATGGTATTAACATATGGAGTGGTTAATGATCAACACTTTATCTGATGGTATCATAAATTATTACCTTGTTTATTTACTAGTTCGATTTATATGTTGATATGGTGATCGAGCATGTGATTACTAATATCTATGTAAAAGATGAGGTCTGGAGAGGGGAAAAGCTAGAGTCATGTCTTGTTGCTTTTGAGACATATATTTCACTCTTGCGATTCTCTTCACTAACATGGACGTCTATTCCTTGCTAATAAAAATAGGTTGCCCAACAAAGGTGGACGAGACAATGGTATTAACATATAGAGTGGTTAATGATCAACACTTTATTTGATTTATAAATTATTTCGTTGTTTATTAACTAGTTCGATTTATATGTTGATATGTTGAGCATGTGATTACTAATATTTATGTTGCATTACATATGCATTTAAGCAAACATTGCAAAGCAAGAAAAACAGTGTTGTGTTTAAGTGATCAGTTGTGTAAAATGTTTGAGTTATGAAGATATTCAAGTGCTGGAGAATGCCTTGAATATAAAATAACACTACTACAATATTAGCTTTAAGTGGCGGATGATGGTGGCGGATTTAGAAAAATGCTGCCGGATAAATTATGTCTGACACATGATTTAATTACTGGCGGATATTAGAAAATTTCTGTCGGTTATATCCGACATAAATTCCTGACGGATATTATAAAAATCCTGTCGGTTATAACCGACAATATTTTTGAATTTTACTGGTGGCGGTTTTTAAGTTAATGGTGGCGGTTATAACCGACAGAAATTTATTATTTTATTATTTTAGTATTATGGCGTTATTATTTTATTATTGTGTCGGTTATAACCGACAGAAATTTACTTTACGCCAAACGCTTTTAAAATTTTGGGGGCGAATTTAAAATTTTGGGAGCGAATTTTGGGGGGAATTTTTCCGCCATTTTTTTTCTGTCGGTTATAACCGACAGGAATAAAAATTTTCTGTCGGTTTATATTAAAAAAAATGTTTCTGTCGGTTTTAATCGACAGTAATTAAAATTGTCTTATAACCACATCCGGCCCCCACTCCTCTCCTTTATTTTTCTGAAACCTCCACTCTTTTCCTTTATTTTTCTGAAACCTAACTCTAACTCTCAACAGTCTCCCTCTCTCAATTCCGACCAAATCAACCCTCAAAAATCTGAACCTCGAACCCTTGGGACATGGGGAATCAACCTGCAGCGTTGCATGTATCATCGATGCATCACTGTGTGCTCTGCCATTAACGTTGAGAGCTTCAGCTCTCTCGATCTCCATCTCAGGTATGAATTATTTTCCCCTCTTGGTTGTGTGGGTTCTAATCCATCTGTGATGAGTATTATGTCGAAAATCTCTGGGGTTTAATCTCTGTTTTGAATTTGTGCATTCATGTCATCACAGCGACGAATTCCGGCGAATGTCGTTAAGTTCGAAGCTAGGTGGTGACTGTCTTCTTGGGAACCCACTCATCATTTTGGTTTCGCTTCAAAGATCCGAGCTTTTCTACATGTCAATGAAGTACAAATTTCTTCCATCCTTTTTTCCCTTATTTCTTCTTCCTTTACTTCGTTTTTGCTGCTGCTTCTTCTTCTTCTTCCCCCCTTTTGGTTCCCCCATCTTGCTTCATTTCTTCTGATATTTCTCTCTCTCTCTCTCTCTCTCTCTCTCTCTCTCTCTCTCTCTCTCTCTCTCTCGCTCTCTTCAAAATCCCACAACAATCTTTGGAGTTGGAGGCTTTTGCTCTGTTGGGTTTTTTTACCAATAACTCAAAGGGCCGAAAGGTATTCCCTTTTCATATCTTCTCTCCCAATTTCTTTAGGGTTAATTTCGATTTTCTTATGCTATTTGCTGTGGTGTTTTTTGGGTATAACTATTTGATTTCACAACAATGGCAGAGCATGGTGGAGAACTTGCAACTGGCGCACCAGGAGCTTTCCATTATTATAGATCTCATCAACACTGTAAGTATTTCGATTTTCATTCGATTTCGGGGAGAGATTCAATTGAATGAGCAATGCTTGCTGCGATTGAGGGATTCTAATGGAATGTGAATGTCTGATCTTCCTGTGAATATAGAAAATGCAGTGAATGCGGGGATATGGAAAATGCAGTGGATGCGGGGATATGGAAAATGCAGAAAGCGGTTGTTCATATTTTTTTTTATTATTAATATATTTTCTGTCGGTTTTATCCGACCAGAATTCTTTTATTTATTGTTATTAATAAATTTTCTGTCGGTTATAACCGACAGAATTCCTGGCTGTTTTATATTTTCTGTCGGTTTTATCCGACAGAAAGTCTCTTATTTATTTATTATAAATATATATCCTGTCGGATATATCCGACAAAATTTCTGTCGGTTTTACAGTATTTTCTGTCGGAAAATTCATTTCCTGACGCAGGCAATTATGTCGCTTATTATATCCGTCACTGCATCCATTTTCTGTCGGATTTTGCTTAAAATCCGACAGTAATATACGTTTTTTGTCGGTTTTTGAACCGCCAGTTATAGATAATTTTGTAGTAGTGTAAATAAACCTTGTATATGTCAAGCGTCGAGGGAAGAGCTTGAGTATACAATTGGTTGATTATAAAATAATAAGAAAATTTATATGTCAGGCGTCGGTGGAAGAGCTTGAATATACAATTGGGCGTTAGAGGAAGTGCCTATATCATAAAGTGGAAACTGAGAATTTAAATTCAAAAATTGTGCATAAGGGTGTTAACTCATATTCTAAGGTATTCGGAGCCAAGTGGTATAAGCATGGTATGAGACGTGCATGCTTGGGTGACTTAGGTATGCGTTAGTGGGATTAGAAGGGATTGAGTACATCCATGCATCTCATTTACATGTATTTTAGGTACATGCAAGAATTGTCACATTTTAATTATTGTTTGGCACATACCTATTTCATTTTGAGAACTAATCTTGAACTAGTGATCGTTACAAAATTTTGTTTTGTTGCGTATGTGATAAATTTTATATAGTAAACTCAAGCGTGTATTATGTAAAAGTTATTGAAGGGTGTTACACGATGTACTGTTAATCGTTACAAATAATTGTATTTAATTTTTTTCTTACCATGTCTCGGTGTTGAAGTAAAAAAATATACCAGAAAATTTAGATTGGGTTTCGGTTCAAGTAAAACCCACTGGTAGACTGAAAAGGAAACTGAAATGGGAGTTGGTTCTTCCCATCTTCTGAAAACGGACAACAAAAGAAAGTGGAGGTGGTTTCAATTCCACTATCGACACCCACGTTCTGATCCAAACCCTGTCACAAAAAGTCTATATAAGACTTGTCTCGGTGAAGAAAAAAGGACAACTGGAGAGAAAACAAGGACAGAAAAATAGACACACGGAGAAGACAGCGGAGAAGAAATAGACGGTAGAAATCTCGAGGGAGTTTGAGAGAAATCAAAGAAGGAGCGCAGGTCTACCATGCCCAGCAATAATGTGGAGGATCGCCGACGGCGCAAAGGAAAGAAGCGAACAAGGCAGCAACAACAATGAACACACTAGTAGCGGCCACCGGTGACCTCCCCAGGGCCAGGACAACCGCAGCTTCAAAAGCTCCGATTCCTCCTCGCTCCTCCCGTCGCAGCGCCGCAAGCCGCAAGAAGCAGCAACCGTCATTGCCGCTGTCAATTCCTACAACCGCAACGGTCACCGTCAAAAGCCCAGCCACGAATAACAGCAGATATCAACTCTGCCTTCCCTCGACTGCAGTGCACCGCTCTCTCTCTCTCTCCCGGATTATTCACCGAGACCCACAAAGAAAGCTTGGGAAATCTCCCTCTTCCCTGCTCAGCCGATGGCAGCACCAACCGTTGATCAACGCCGACGACAAAATCCAAGCCACGAGTGGCGGCAACGGCGAGCCCATTTCCCTAGGGTCCAGATCGCAGCAATGACCTACAACCATCGCCGGCGCAGCGATGAACGACGGGGAACCCACCAAAAGCAACACGCTGCAACAACCGCCGACGTCAGACAAAAGCCAAGACGGACGCAGCAGCCGTGCGCCATGATCCCTGGAAGATCAACAGCCGGGAACCGCCGCATCCCCATTAGCCGACAGCAGCAGAAGACAGCCCCAAGGCCTCCAAGACGCTGCAATGGCTCTAGCACCACCGTCGCTGTGCCTTCGCCGTCATCAACGCCCTGCAACCTGCGAGCCTGTGTCAAGGTCAAACAGCCGTGGTCGCATCTTCAAGGACAAGCCTCCTTCCCGTATTCTAGAATTGATGGTGCTATGCACAACGACCGTGCTGAGAAATGATAAAGTTTGTATCTTGGTGTATTTTGTGTCGCTGTTTTGGTTAGTTTCTTAGGGATTTGAAATGGCGAAATGAAATGAGGAATGTTGGAGGTTTTGACGGCTACAAGGCTGTGCAAATGTATCAGCCATATTTTCATTTATATAGAGAATGTTTGTACAGTTTTGGTACATTGCCAACTCACAAACTTATCTTCAAATTGTGCTAGGGGACAAACATGTACTATGAATTTCACCTACTCTTCTCTAGATTTAATCCTAGCCCTTCATTGGGGTTTTAAGTGATCTAATATGGAGTGTACACTTGTCACTCACTTACACACACAAAAGCTTTAAATAAAATCTAGCCGTTAGGTTCTAAAACCCTTGTTTTCGTCTTTCTTCTTTGATTCAGCAGCACCCATCCATTGGAGTTTCACTTGCTGCCTTCGATCCTTGGAACCAGAAGCAATTTAGGTTCCAACACTTCGCTCTAAATTGGTTCTGGTTGTCACCCCAACCAATCCCCTCAGGTAATTGAATCTTTCCTTTGGAAGAGCTTTTGTGATAATGTCTGCGATTTGATCTTCTGTCTTGTAGTAGTGTAGCTTGATTGTGTTATCTTGCAATGCTTCTATGATGAAATGATATCTCCTCTTTATGTGCTTTGTTCTCTGATGAAAAACTGGGTTTTTAGTCATGGTGATTGCAGAGGTGTTGTCATACAGAAGTGGTGTGGCATCAACTTGCAATTCCCCAAAGTCTTTGAGTATGAATCTCAGCTAGATGGCTTGAGCTGTTGCCTTTGAGGCACTCACATACTCTGCCTCAGATGTGGATAGTGCAACACTTTGTTGTTTCACTGATGCCCAAGAGAAAACTCCTAAACCGAAAGTGAATGCATAACCTGATGTGCTTCTGCAATCATCCTCACTGCCACCCCAGTCACTGTCACAAAATCCAATTAGGATAGTTGACTTCCCCATTTCATACTTGATCCCATAGTCAAGTTTCCCTTGCACATATCTCAGTATTCTCTTGGCAGTCCCCATGCGTATCTTAGAAGGCTTATGTATAAACCTTAAAAGTAGACTTGCTAAGTACATTAAATCAAGCCTTGTTGCAGTTAGATATAATAAACTGCCAACAATGCTTCTGTAGATGTATGAATCCACATCTTCACTTCCATGATCCTTCTTGAGCTTCTTATTTACAATTAAGGGTGTAGAGACAGGTTTGGAGCCTTTCAAACCAAATTTCTCAAGCAATGTTTGAGCATGCTTCTTCTGATGAATGAAGATGCTACTTGCTTCTTGAATTACCCCAATGCCAAGGAAGTGATGTAAGAGGCCTAGGTTTGTCATCCCATGCCTCTTCATCATTTCTTCCTTGAATTATGTAATCATAGCTTCATCATCTCCAGTGTAGACAACATTATCTACATAGATTGATACAATAAGTTTCTTGCTGTTGTTTTCTGTTTTGGTGTTGAGTGTAGCTTCACTAGGACTCTTTTGAAATCCTTTCTTGGTGAAATAAGAGTCAATCTCACTGTACCAAACCCTTGGAGCTTTCTTTAGGCCATAAAATGCCTTTCTTAGCTTATACACCTTATCTGGGGATTCTTAACTTGTGAACCCTTGAGGTTATTCCACAAACACTTCATCTTCTAGCACTCCATTTAGAAATGCAGATTTCACATCCAGTTGATGTAGCTTCCAACCTCTTTTAGCTGCTAGGGCAATTAGAGTTCTTATAGTGTCTAACCTTGCTACTGGAGCAAAGGTTTCATTGAAGTCTACACCTTGTTTCTGTGAGTAGCCTTTAGTTACTAATCTAGCCTTGTTCTTTTGCACAGAACCATCTAGATTTAACTTGGTTTTATACACCCATTTCACTCCAATCACAGGCTTGCCACTTAGTCTATTCACCAATTCCCAAGTGTCATTCTTCTCTATCATTTGTAGCTCTTATTTCATTGCTTTCTTCCAGGACTTATCCTTCTCAGCTTCCTCATAAGTCTCTGGTTCTACTACACAATAGTTGCAAGTGGCATATATCTCTTCTAGGCTCCTAAATCTCACTCTAGTTGAGCTTGGTGTTGTAATCTGTGAATGACTTGATTGTGGGCTCATGTTTGCTTGCTGGAAAATCCAGTGTGTCTCACTATTCTCTATGACTTCTTCTTGAATTGAGGTCTCAATAGGTTGTCTTGTTTCCCTATTGTTGAGATCAAGTTACAAAGAGACACTATCTTTCTTTTCTACACTTGTTTCCCAATTCCATGTGGAGTCTTCATCAAAGATAACATCCCTATATAGGTTTATCTTCTGAGTTGACAGATTGAAGATCCTATACCCTTTTTCACTGGTACCATAGCCCACAAAAACACATTTGTTGCTTGATTTCTCTAGCTTCTGCCTTAGCTGTAGAGGTATGTGAGCATAGCACACTGAGCCAAGTACCCTCAGATGCTTCACATATGGTTTTCTTCCACTGAAAACTTCAAATGGTGTCTTCTTGTCTAGTGCTTTGGTAGGGCACTTGTTTAACAAATACACAACAGTATTCACTTCTTCACCCTAGAAAGAATAAGGCATGTTCTTCTCATGCATCATTGACTTAGCCATTTCAATTATAGTCATGTTCTTCCTTTCTGCAATGCCATTCTGTTGTTGTGAGTATGCCACAGTGAGTTGCTTATCTAATCCTACATCTTCACAGAATGCATTGAACTCTAGAGAGGTATACTCTCATCCGCTATCACTTCTTAACCTTTTTATCTGGTGTTCACTCTGCAACTCCATCATTGCTTTGAACTTCTTGAAGATTGTGAACACTTTTGATTTAAACCTCATGAAATACACCAATAAATCCTTAAGTAGTCATCACTGAAGGTTAGAAAGTATCTGTTTCCACTGATTGTTGTAGTTTGCATAGGACCACACACATCTGTGTGAATTAATTCAAGTGGCATAGTTGCTCTCTAAGCCTTACCAGCTTCAAATGAATCTTTGTGATGTTTTCCAAACACACACCCTTCACAGGTTTCACTACAGTTATCCAATTCTGGTATACCTTGCACCATTTCATACTTTTGCATATTTTGAAGACTTGTCATGTTTAAGCGACCAAGTCTCTTGTGCTATAGCTTCATTGAACTTGTCACACTTTCTTTCCTTGCCACTTCTTCAAGATACCTCAGAATGAGTGGAAAGCTTCTGTTTTTCACTTCCACTCTAGTCATTAGATTTGAGAAAGACCTGTCATCAAATATTTCAACAACAGTTTCTCCAAAAAGTAAGAAATAACCATGCTTCATCCTTTGACCAACACTGAGTAGGTTTTCATCCAATCCAGGCACTAGCATAACTTTCCTTATGTATCTTATCCCTTTCTTGGTTTCAATGACTATAGTGCATCTCCCAGTGGCTTTAACAATGTTCGTATCTCCCATTTTTACTTTTCCTGTGAAGTCAGTGTCAATGTTAATAAGTAGTGACCCATGTGCAGTCATATGGTTGCTGCAGCCACTATCAATGTACCATACTTCATTGTTTTTCTCAACTTTGGCACTGAATGCACAGAACACATTTGCTTCTTCTTTCACTTGATTTGCACAGTTCACATGTTGCACATTGTTTGACCTGCAATCCTTCATGAGATGCCCAAACCTGTTGCATTTGTGGCATTTAGGCTTGCCCTTGAACCAGCATTCCCCAAAATGGGATTTATCACAGTGCTTGCACAATTGTTTGGTTTTGGAACCCTCACTGGTGTTGTTGCCATAGTTAGCTCTAGGGTTTTGTTACCCATTTCCTTCCCATCTTTTGAGCTTGCCCTTCCACTGTGGTTTATGTTTGCTTGCACTAGCTTGACTACTAGAACCAGTATTGAGAGATTGAAAGGCTCTCTTAGTGGCAGAGTTAGCATGCCTCTTAAGTCTTTGGTAAAAAACTCTCAATGATGCCATCACATTTTGCACACTAAGAGTTTCTGTGTCTTTTGTTTCTTTAATAACACTCACTATTGAATCATAAGGTTTAGTCAAACTAATCAACAACTTTTGGACAACTATTTCATTTGGCAGTTCTTCACCCTAGGTTTTCATTTGGTTTACAACATCAAATAGCCTAGAAAGGTAGTCTTTCAACAGTTCATTTTCCCTCATTGTTGTATATTCAAAATCTTTTCTAAGGGATTGAAGTTTTACCTTTCTTACTTTGGTGTCTCCTCTGTATTCTTGTTGTAAAACCTCCTAAGCACCCTTTACAGTCTCTTCATTTAGTATCCTTGGAAAGATAGCATCATCCATTCGATTCTGCTTCAAGGTTGTAGTCTGTTTTTCTGTGAGGTCCTCCTCTAAAGCATCAACCTCCACCTGATGTAGCTCATACCTACTGGACCATATCTTAGAGGTCATAAGACTTGAAGATGGTAGTCATCCTTATCGTCCAAAAATCATAGTTTTCCCCATCAAAGACAAGAGCTTTTAGCTCACTACTACTGGATCCCTTCATTTGTAGGCTTAATAAATAATTCTTAGGGCTTCAAACACTATCTGAGTGTTCCCAAAGATATTAAAATGCACAAAAAACGCCCAGAAAATAGAAAGATCAGCAACTAGGCTCTGATGCCATGATAAAGTTTGTATCTTGGTGTATTTTGTCTCACTGTTTTGGTTAGTTTCTTAGGGATTTGAAATGACGAAATGAAATGAGGAATGTTGCAGGTTTTGATGGCTACAAGGCTGTGCAAATGCATCAGCCATATTTTCATTTATATAGAGAATGTTTGTAGGGTTTTGGTACATTGCCAACTCATAAACTTATCTCCAATTGTGCTAGGGGACAAACATGTACTATGAATTTCACCTACTCTTCTCCAGATTTAATCCTAGCCCTTCATTGGGGTTTTAAGTGATCTACTATAGAGTGTACACTTGTAACTCACTTAGACCCTGTTTGGCACACCGTATAAGGCACCGGATAGTATTAATAATACGGTATACGGTGTTTGGTGACCGTTTGGACTAAATAGGCACCGGATTAAATAACCTGGGCCCACATTTTTTACACGGTGTGTACCCGCTTCGTTATACCATCCAATTTCACGGTATAATTTAGTTGGGTCGCTCTCACATCCCAGACGCTCTCTTCCGCTTAGGTGTTCTCTCTTCTGTTGCAGGTCTCTTCCGCTCCAGGTGCACTCCACTCCAGGAGTACTCTTCCGCTCCAGGTGCTCTCTCTTCCTCTCATCGTAGGTTCGTCTTCTCAAGTTCTTCTTCTTCGTTTGAATCACAGTTCAGTTTTCTTCTTCTGGGATTCCGCCCCTTCCTCTCTTCTTCCCCTCCTATTTTTCTTGCAATTTTCTTTCAAATGATTAAATCTAGTTATTATTTTCTCTCTAATTATGCAATTGATTATGGAATTTTGTGTTTTAATTAGAATTTTTGAATTTTAGGGTTTGCTATTAGGGTCAAATTTAGGGTTTGTTGTTGGTGTTGAACTTTAATTAGAATTTTAATGATTGGGTCGACTGGGTGTGTACAGGTTCACTTACCTAAACAAAACAGAGAGAAATAGATGAGAATTGGGCGGGAGAGAGAGAGTGGGTCGACTGGGAGTGTGCAGGTTCACTTGCCTAAACAAAACAGAGAGAAAGAGATGGGAATTGGGTGGGTGAGAGAGAGAGTGGGTCGACTGGGAGTGTGCAGGTTCACTTACCTAAACAAAACAGAGAGAAAAAGATGGGAATTGGGCGAGAGAGAGAGAGAAAGAGAGAGCGAGAGAGAGAGAGAGTGAAGAAGAAAAAGGATGGCACTGAGTTGATGAGTTGATTCTCCTATAAGCTTTTGTCTACCGCACATTGATTCTTGTAGGACCCCTTGAATTGCCCTTTACTCAGTTTGCGCAGCAATTTGATTTTTGCAGCATCTGATCCTTCTGTTCTTCTCAGTTTTTGCATCACTCCCTCTCAGCTTTTATCCATTTTTTAATTTTTGGTGTTTTGATTTTTTGAATTCGATTCGTAACATGCTTCCTTGACTGATGAATGTCAAGACATCTTTCTGATTTCATTGTAATTTTTCCTTCTGATCACCCAAACAGTCTGTAGGATTTATTATCTGCCTATGACAATTTTTGGTAGGACTTATTAACATGCTTCCTTCCGTTTTCAGTGTTATTATGCATTCATCCTCCAGTTAATTTTTTTGCCACTATCTAATAATGTTATTTTATATTTTCACTAGACATGGATGAAAGAAATATTGTGGCATGCTTCATTGTTGAGTTGTGGTACTTGAATATTGTGACTTGGTTGATGATGTGGTTCATGATGAATCATAATTCAGCTAGAAGGCGGAATCTGCAACTTGCACTTAGAAATCGCACATTTGTTAGGAGAATAGTTAGGTCAGCCTATTTAGACAGCATAATAGGTTATGATGATGTTCAGTGTGTGAACCAAATTAGAATGGATAGAAGAACGTTCCATTATTTATGTCAAATGCTTCGTGACCACGGTAGAGTAAATTTGGATGGTGTAGTGACAATGGAAGAACAAGTTTGCATGTTTTTGCATATACTTGCACATCATGTAAATAATCGTACAATTGGGAGTAGGTTTTGTCGATCGGGGGAGACAATAAGTAGGTATTTCAATTCCATTCTACATGGAGTGTTAAGGCTACAAGGTAGACTTTTGAAAGTGCCAGAACCCATTCCTAATGCCTACCCAGATCCTAAATGGAGTTGGTTTGAGGTATTCTTCATATTTTATAAAAATTACTTATAAAATTAATGTAATTAAATATATTGAGCTTACTAATGTTAATGATTTTTTTTTTAGAATTGCTTGGGGGCATTGGATGGGACTTACATTAACGTTCATGTCCCTGAGCGAGATAAACCAAGATACCGATCAAGGAAGGAAGAGATTGCAACCAATATGTTGGGAGTTTGTAATCTGGACATGAATTTTATATTTGTGTACCCAGGTTGGGAAGGGTCGGCCTCTGATTCTAGAGTACTCCGAGATGCGATAAGTAGACCATCGGGATTAAAAGTTCCCACGGGTAACAATAGATTATTTGTTTATATTAGTAATTTGAATCCTCATTTTTCTTCTATATAGTAATATACATTTTTTGGTGTGTTAGGGTGTTACTACCTTGTGGATGGTGGGTACACAAATGGTCCAGGATACCTTGCACCGTATAGGGGAGTGCGTTACCATCTCTCGGAGTGGAGAAATAGAAGACTCCCGATTAATCATGAGGAGTATTTCAATATGAAACATGCTCAAGCTAGAAATGTCATTGAGAGATGTTTTGGACTACTTAAGATGCGTTGGAGCATCTTAAGAGGTCCATCATTTTTCCCAATTAAAACACAACTTAGGATTATGACGGCCTGCTGCCTATTACATAATCTTATTAGAAGGCATATGTCAGCTGATCCAATAGAAAATGAAATCCTAAACTTGGACGAATCTGAAAGTAGTGATGATGATGAAGATATGATTGAGAGTGTTCAACCTACACAAGAATGGACTGCATGGAGAAACACTTTGGCTATGAATATGTACAATGAGTGGCGTGCACAAGTGTGATTTGATTAATTTTCTTACATATGCATGTTGTGATTTGGTTTTGGTTTGTTATTTGAACAAATAGTGATTTCTTATGTATTCGGTTATGATACTTTATTCGAACAAAGTGTTATTTAAAAAGTGTGATGATTTGCTTATGGTTTTTATCACTTACTATTAATTATATGCACTATTGATTATATGTTATCTTATTGTGTATGTAATTATAGGAATGGAAAGTGAACAAAGTAGTCAACCAAAAGGAAGTAGAAGGGTTTGGAAACAATATGAAGAAGATGCATTGCTGTCCATACTTGAGGAGGCAGTTGTTAAGAATTTGCGATGTGATAACGGTTGTTTCAAACCCGGAACAATGGCCCAATTTGAAACAGCTATTAATTTGAAATGTCCTAATGCCAATATAAAGGCAGTTCCACATATTGAGTCCAAAATGAGGAGGTGGAAAAAAGATTATGCAATAGTTTATGACATGGTTAATAAAACTGGTTTTGCATGGAATGATGTACGAAAGTGTATTGAGGTTGATAGCATTGAAGTATGGCAATCCTATGTGAAGGTAATTCTCCAACATAATATTAGAATTTAACTTTACATATTTGATTACTTAACATGTTCCTTTACATACAATTTATCAAGACAGGTTGAAGGGAACAAAATAAGATTATTTGTATTTTATGGATAGTGTGACTTGTTTTCGCATTGCAGGTCAACAAATAAGCAGAGGGCTGGCTAGGAAAATCGTTTCCATTGTATGACAGATTAAATGTTATTTTTGGGAAAGACCGAGCAACTGGAGTAGGAGCTGCAACTCCTACTGAGATGATGAATGAGCCTGAGCACATTAATGAAGATGAAGATGAAGATGAGGTGGAGACTAGTTCTCCCTCTGTTGCTCGACGGTCTAGCAGGTCAAGTACCCGGAAAAGGAAGAGAGATGCTAATGATAATGATCTTGCTGTGGCATTTAATGAAATGCTTTCTAAATCAGTTGATAAGTTGGGTTCAGTTTTACAAGCTGTTTTTGGGAAAGGAGTGGATCCAAAACATGAGATTGCTTCAGAATTGTCAAAGATGGATTTGTCTATTGAGGATCAAATCAAGGCACTAAATATCATTTTCGAAAAGCCACAGAATGAGAGAACATTCTTGACTTTGGATGGTGCAATGAAAAAAGCCTTCGTACTCATGTTACTTGGACAAAGTAACCGCAATTGACATTTCAAACCAACAACAATATATTTTGTTAAAAGCAACATGCATATATTTTGTTAAAAGCTGCAGCATGCATATATTTTGTTAAAAGCAGCATGCATATGTATGGAATTTTATATTTTATGAACTTGGATATGTGGTTAGATTATATAACTTATTGTAGTTGTATGTTGTGAACCTTCTTTTATATTATTGGAAAATATTTTGAATTTGATGTATGGAATTTACTATTTTTCTTTGTTATTTGAAAATTTGTGTGGTTTTCAATAGGTATAAATATGAGAAAAGTTCAACAAACAAAGAAAGATTTGTCAAATTTTTTTTCTCTTGTCCTATCCGGTTCAGTACCAAACACAGTATAAATAATACGGTCATTAATCCGATACTGCATCAAACGCCCGACTAATTTAGTCAGTACTATCCGGTGGCTATTTATCCTATCCGACAGAAATAGTCAGTACAGTCCGAGCTGCCAAACGAGGCCTTACACACACAAAAACTTTAAATAAAAACTAGCCGTTAGGTTCTAAAACCCTTGTTTTCTTCTTTCTTCTTCGATTCAGCAGCACCCATCCATTCTAGCTTCACTTGCTGCCTTCGATGCTTGGAACCAGAAGCAATTTAGGTTCCAACAAGAAAGAAAGCCACAAGAACTCTCAAAGAACAACCATCATCACAGCCATCTATCCGAGTCCAAAGTAGTTACACCCACATCCTGCTCACTCCGCCATCAACTACCACGTCCCTGAAAGCTCCGTGAGAGTTCCGGCACCATGCTCTGTCTTCTCAAAATTAAAGATTTCAAGCACTGCAGCAACCAAACACCGCAACACCACTGCTCTTCAACCGTTGTCTCCGGCAGTCCTCCGGAAGAAGCCCAAGGGCAGTGCAATCAGCAATCTGGCAATCTGAGGACGGTGAACCAAGCGATGTAGTTGGGCACGCGGGTCCAGACCATCAACAAATTCGACAGAGGCTCGAATAAGAAGATGGTAGCGGTGGTCAGTTTGAAGAAGTTAAAGAAGGCAACATTTGCATCACCACTTCCGATGTCAAACGGAAGACAAAGCCAAGGACAGCACCGGCGACTTCAATGCCGCCATTACACAACCACCGCACAAATCTGAGCATGATGATCCAGGTGGCAAGCTCATGGATTCGTACGGACAATTATTGCCGTCGTTAGTCACGGACAGCGAGAAAGAAGAGGCCACGGAAGAGTTCCTTTTGGGACCAAACAAGCATCTCATGGCAGCCAGGAGTTGCAGAAAAAGGGACGATCCGCATGGATGCATAGAAGGCTTGCTGGAAATGAATGTTTCTCTTTCTTTTGTTGATCACCCTCAATGTGATGACATTAGAAGGATTAATTGAAGGAAACCAATATAACATGGGGTTCTAAAAGTCTGTTTGAAGGTCAAAAGGAGTCTCCAAAAAATCTACTGCACAAAGGGCTCCCTGTTTCCTATCGTTTCTATGGAGTTCGTAGCGAGAACAAAGAGCACTGTTGCCTTCCTCATATAATGATCGCTACTCTAAATATTAAAACATGTTGCTGCTTCGAAGATAGAAGACATGTCGCTGCAATTTTCTTAAAAAGTCTCCGGAGCTTTCATAAGTTCCATGAAGAAAGGAAATGCAAATAGCACGTGATGAAGAGCAAACAAATGGGGATGCCATGCCTGCGATTCCCTAGAAAAACGGATAAAATATTATGGATAATGCTAGAGAAACCAAATTATGAGACAAAGTTTTGAAAACTAAACGATATAAAAATTGATGATTAGTTTATTACTTAAACGTTGATAAACATGTTTATTCTGATTGGTGACACATCATTTAGTTTGTAAATTTAGTCTCCAAATTTAGTCTTTCTAGCATTGCTCAAATATTATTAGAAAATGGTGAAAAGATGGCAAATCATGATCGTGATCACCATGAGGAAAGCCGCTTACGTGGCATTGAAATTAAAGAGTTCAAATAAAAAGGCCTTCCTCTTTGATTTAATGCACCAAAAGGCAAAGCCTTTCTTTATCCTAAGTGTTTCTGCTGAGCACCGAAATCACCACATGGAGAGCAAGTAGACAACAAGTGGATGTAAACCAAAAAAGAAGCGTCCAAATGCCAACTGCCCTAGTAACTCATGTGACTTAAATATTGTTGAATCCCACATCGGCCATACAAAAAGAAAATCAATAGTTTAAATATCCTAACCCCACTCTAACGAACACCGAGGCCTTTTGTGATAAAACCCCACACCTGACAGATTGTGCATGTGGTAATTACCAAGTTGGGGACAATATCGGTGTTGTTGGAAGTGGGTCGTATGGCCCGTTTCTCTGATATTTCCACATGGTATCAGAGCCAGGGAGCGGGCCCGTACTGTACTGCCACGTGATGGGTGGGTCCCCTTGGCCCTGCACGATGATGGTGGGTCCCTTGGCCCCGCGTGTAGGGTGAGTCTCCTTGGCTCCACGTGGTTGCCGATGTGTGGATCTCCTACGTGTGACCCACTAATTGGGCCCCACGTGAGGGGGCGTGTTGAACCCCACATCGGCCATACAAAAAGAAAAGTAATAGTTTAAATATCCTAACCCCACTCTAATGAACACCGAGGCCTTTTGTGATAAAACCCCACACCTGACAGATTGTGCAGGTGGTAATTACCAAGTTGGGGACAATATCGGTGTTGTTGGAAGTGGGCCGTATGGCCCGTCTCTCTAATATTTCCACAAATATTAATCATGATTATGACTAAGTTATCAATATTAGTCATCATTATGTTTGATTCTTAAGTCAAACTTGGAGTTTCAAAAGCACTGAGGGCTGCAGCAAAGGAGGAAAATAAGAGCTCCTCTAAAACTTGGAATGCCACTCACTTGAACATTAAGCGTGGGTTCCATTGACTGAATATGGTGCAAGTAAACATGAGACAACGTCCACGGTGATAATTCGTGAATGCAAATTACTCCCAATACCGTAGACGCGAACCATCTCAAAGTACAAAGCTCGATGGACTTACCACCTTAAATTAGTGGATTTGCACTATGTCCAAATGGATCAAGCTCCCGTTAAATTCCTGAAGTGGTCAAATGGCACGAAGCCACGTCAAATTTCAAATGGCACGAAGCCACATCAGATGTCAAATGGCACAAAGCCACGTCAAGTTCCAAATGGTACAAAGCCATGTCAAATATCAAATGGCACAAAGCCGCTTCAAATGGCACGAAGCCGTATCGAATATCAAATGGCACGAAGCCGCGACTAGACTCAAATGGCACGAAGCCGCGACAAGACTCAAATGGCACGAAGCCGCGTTTAGCTCCAATGCCTCAAAGTCTTTGCCCGCATGAGCTGAAACTACACATGGCATCAAATGCTCCTAATTGCCTGCACGAGCTGAAACTGCATATGACACCAAAATCAAAACCAAAATACCAAATTCTTTTCAGAACTACGCCGGTTTGATTCTGTCAAGGATACGTAGACAGTCTAGTTTCATATTCTAGACGCAACCACAAAGCCCAAACACAAGGTCAAATCCCTTGTTCATTCAACCAAATTCACCCAAATAAATCAAAACACCAAATCCTCTTTAGTGGGTCATTCACTCACTGAAAATTCCCATACCAAATCATGAAGTACGAGTGACTTGATCCTTTAAAAGGGTACGTAGGCAATCTAGGGATCGACCTAGGTGCAGTCACACAATCAAACAAAAAAAAAACCAATCCCCAAATTTCATATTTTTCATGTTAGAATCCAAAGGGTATTCCTTTCTCAAAAAGAAGGATCATAATTAATAGGCGCGTAGCCTAGAATGGGTCGAACTCAAATTAATAAAACCCTCTTCGAAAAAATGAACGAGGGTGAAATTGCGTGGAGTGAATTATTTGTTCTCGTGGCAATGTTTGCTCAACACTTGGTTATAGAATTTATTTCTCTAGCTAAGATATGACTTACACCCTAACTTGTGAATAGTCCTTGTTCGCAGGTAGGGACGTGACACCCATTGTTTGGATTACTCGAACTCTCCCCTTTCTTTAGTTTAAATATATCGTTGCACTAAAAAAAAGGTTGACTTGGCTCAAAATTTGGCCAACTCTTTTAAAAAAACAGAATAGTCTTCTTCCCATTCGTTAATCATTTGCATTACATGCAGCTGCTGCACTCTATTCCTCCACCACATGACCAAACTTAGGTTATCCTTGGAGGTCCTCACAACAACTAATTCGAGCTTCAGGTGGTTCCGGGGTCACCCAGGTCCCGCTGTCATTTGTCCAATGGTATGTAAAAATGAACTTCCTCTCTCGAATTTGTCATTCGCTCAAATACTGCGTGAAAATTGGCTTATCTCAAATTTGTCCTTCAACGTACCTGCCGAAGGACAGCAACCGGCTTCTTTAATTATGTTAACTTTGTCCTATAGGCGACAAGGAATGCGATTGACGAAGTCTACGTAATACTACATTACAGTAATCCAACTGTGCATTGCATCTAGTGTTATAATATCAAGTAAATTACCAGATTCAATTTCATCGATTACGTCAACTTAACTTTATTATCGCATTCAATCGGAGTCCGACGTACCTGATATATCACAAACAACAACAAAGCATTTTCCTACTAAATGTGGTCGGCTGTATAAATCTTAGAACGTCATTGTGCTTGGTTCTGTGCCACGTCTTTCGTTAGATCCAAGTACTCCAAGTCTGTTCTTAGAGTCGCTTCCAAAGTCTTCCTAGGTCTTTCTTTACCCCTTCGGCCCTGAATCTCTATCGCGTAATCGCATCTTCTAACCAGAGCATCTGTAGGCATTCGTTTCACATGTCCAAATCACTGTAACCGATTTTCTCTCATCTTTTCTTCAATTTCGGCTACTCTTACCTTACCTCGGATATCCTCATTCCCAATCACATCCTTTCTCGTGTGCCCACACATCCAACGAAGCATTCTCATTTCCGCTACACTCATTTTATGTACGTGTTAATGCTTCACTGCCCAATATTCCGTGCCATAAAGCATTATTTACCTTATTGTCATCCTATAAAATTTTCCCTTGAGCTTTAGTATCTGATATATCACTAAACCGCTAAATTACAAGAAATTATTAAGAATAATTTTTTATCATTTGTAATTGTCTTATGCTTCCATTGACTTTAAGAAATCTAATCGTGAATGCAAACTCCAAATGAATGACATGGTTCATATTTTCTATGATTTAAATATTGGTTTACAAGCCCAAGAGAGAGACAGATTATCATGATAATAAGCCACGCAAATCAAGTGTACATATACAAAAGTGGTGAATTGCCTACCGGATAGAACATTCTTTTTTAATCTACCGCGTTATGGAATTTAAATGCTTCACATCCTAAACTAAGTAGTATAAAAATGAGACTTTTAGATTTTAGGGCCTAAATAAGATTACTTTTAGATTATAATCGTTATGGTTTTCTCTATCTAATTTAAGTTCATATTTTAAAATATTAACGTCATGTCATATTTAACTGCCTATATCACATACACTATTTACAAACTTGTCATCCACATTTTCCTATTCAATTCATAATTAAGACTAAAAATTATGAATTTACTTTCACACTCAAATCACCCATTAATACACTTAATTCAAAATTCTAAAATGTTAAAATTTTTGGAAAGTACTAATAGGTAGGGGTGGGCACGGACCAGGCCGGGCCCAATTTTGAGATTCCTCCTTTTAAGCAGTAACGGGGTGGGACGGGCCAGGTAAAGGAATTTTGAGTTTTGGAACCAGACCTAACCCGACAAATTTCAAACGGGCCGATTCGAGGCAGGTCCACGGATCCAACTTTGCAGCACTGCAGCAACACATACATGTTTTAGAAAATTACAAGACTTGTTTCACATGCTTCTGCACACAGGAGTTGTTTTTGAAAATTGAGGATGCACTGCACATCAATTCTTATATACTAGCCTCTCTGCACGCACTAACGTGCGTGCAAGAGGCATTTTTGCATCACGGGCGCTACGCGCCCCTTAAGGTGTATTGTAGGTTTTTTTTTTCCATTGTAATTGTCAAGATGTATTTTAAATGTATTATGTAAAGAGAAACCTTTTCTTTACCATGCACGTCCTAAAAAGTTGTCATGTTTTTCGTTTTCACTCTTCCTTGATTGAGTCGTTATTGTCTTTAGCTAACATGTCTTCCTAAATGAAAGAAGGTGAATGTATACAGTACTTGTAGGACAAATAATCAAAGGACATGATTGATAGATGGTGTAGGTCTCATTTATCTGAGGGTTAAAAACAATCATTCTTCTTTTGCATACATACAATGTCCGCAGCCAAATATTCAAATTCTGAATTATGATTTTAACTCTATTATATATGCATATTGCGCTTATAACCGTATTCTATTACAATAAATTTGTTTTTTTTTTTTTCCTGAAGTGAGGGCATTTTTGAGTTTATGAAAACGAAAATTGGTACATGCACTGAAAAGGGGAAAAAAGACTGCAAACTACAGCATAACTTGAATTCGTCGTATTGGGCAAAGAAAAAATAAATTTACAAAGTTCCATTGAAATCAATGCCACAAACAGAACTAATACATATTGCATGCAGAGCACAAAACCCATAACGGCAACAACCAAAAACAGAATATGTCATTGATTTTGCCGATCCCTTTCTGTTTGGAATGAATAGAAACCACACAGTAAACTGAAAACGAAAATTGGTTTCCATCCGATTATTCATCTCTAAAAACGAAATTTGGCACGTGGATAGTTACAGTTGAACCTCCCACTAAACTGAGATGAGATCGTGGGATTCCTACGGAGCAAACTGCTAATTGGTTCATGCTTTTTTGTTCGTAGTCTTTGAAGGTTCAACATGTAACCTTTTTCCTTTTTTTTTATTTTTAACTTTTCCGTTTTCTTTTTTAATTTTTTATATTATCCTTTTTTCAATTTGTTTCTCACTACAGAAACAGTTTCAGCACGCATCTACATCTTATCTAGATATTTATTTTTTGAATACAGTTTTTTGTTTAGTTTTGGTATTTTACTAATCTCTTATACAATTTTTTACTATTTTTCCTTTAAAACAACAACGAAGATAAAATGGGAAAACAGAAACTATTAAAAAAATCTGAAAATTTGACATGTAATTTCATTTCTAAATACATGCTGATAACATTTAATGTCCTTAAATCAAAATTTTCAGATTCATAAGTTTTCAGTCAAAGTTATAGGCTAGCTAGGGATGAACTCCTAATATATGAAGCAAAGCAAAATATGGACAACATATACATATGTAAACATAACGTCTGCGTGTGAAATCAAAGCCAGGCTTGCCACCCATTTGCTTGCACTTGATGCTTTAGATTTTCATGGTTAATCTACAAGCAATGATGATAAAATAAGAAGTGTAATTGATTAAGATGGGAATAATGCACTGTAATGCACAATCCCAAATATAAAGGTTGTAAGCAATTTAACCTAAATACCTTTCACTTTGACAATTTTCCCATCGCAATATTTTTTACTCTGGTTAAATTTAGAATACTGAAAGATAAATAATTTTTCAAGTTTGAGGTAACAAATTGTAATCATGTTTACAAAATTAAATAGTAAGAAATTGTTGGAAGTATGCCCACAAAGCCACTCATTTGATGTAATAGCTTTTGGAATACTTATTGTGTTAAACTATTATATGTTTAATGAAGGGCAAAACTTATTGTTAATCTCTATTTATTATATTATGTGTTTAAGCAATAAGGGAGTCTAAGGAATGTAATTAATCTAAGAGAGAATTGATCTAAGTAAGTTAGATTAACGAGACCTTTCTCTTATGTTCATTCCTAAAACGTTCCTAGCCATAGGATTGCCAATTAGGCATTGACAATCTGCTAAGGTTAGTATGTGTTATGTTAACTCAAGCGTGAGTATGACTAGTCTCAAGTCATTTAGTGTTGGACACTGAGACAAACACATAGGTGCTCAAAAGGTAATCGAGTACATTGAACTACGATCAAAAGAGAGTTCGAACATATATGTCATGTAAGAACTCGTAAGTTGCAATATGCAAAGTAGTCCTTTGACCTGAGGCATCATAGATGTCTAATGGTTAGGTCCTTGATCTTTGATCATATCAAAGGCATTCCATCGAGAGTGTCCACGACATTGTTGGGGTCAAGCTATCTAGTCATGTAGGCATATGAATGCACAACAAGGGATCTTTAACCTTCCATGGTGGAAGGAGAATACTCTGAGATATGATTCGGGAGTCTTTGGCCAAAGCATACGAATATGACTTAGGAAGTTTGTTCCAAATCATATTCAATTGAATCATATAGAGAAGTATCATATTGGATAGTAGACATGAAACAAACTATCACTCAAACAATGTGATTAAGAGTATTGTATTAGAGAAGGACCATATTGCATTGTAATTGTAGCTGGATAGGTTCTCCAACCACTTCTACTTAGCTTGGGTAGCCATGACATACTGCTAGGTGTCACTCATGGTTTGTGAAAGCCCTGAACATTAGCAGACATTAATCTTCATCAAAGGGAGAATTGAAATGTAGTTTCAATTCACAATCGATCGTTAAGAGTAATAATCGCCCACTGCCTCGCTAATTGGAACCTAATGGATCGTACACCGAGTAAGGATGAAAGTGAAGAAATATAAATGAGATGGATAAGCAATTAAATGGTTTAATTGAGAATGGTCAAGATTAATTAATTAGTTAATTAATTATACGAAAAGTTTGTATTGGGCTTTCAAGTTAGTTTCGGGTCTCGGGGCCCAAAAGGGTTTTGGTCCACAAGGCCCATTATGTTTAAGTTGTATGACAACTAAAACAAAATGGGCAATTAGCCCAATAACCAAGTCAAAACCGGCCATAGGGTGAGTGGAAGCAAACTTGGGTTAATTGCAAGTTTGCCACTCACATGTGAGGTGGTATAAAGGCATCTTTATAGCCATTCACTCATTAGGGTTTTCTTGAGGCAAAGAAGAGAAACTTTTTCTCTCTTTTTCTCTATAAAGGCCGGCCACTTAGGGGAATTATAGCTAGCAATCTTTCTTCCTCTAAGTCATCCATTTCATCTTCACACCTCATCCTTGGTGTGGAGACTTAGAGACACCAAACCTTTGGTGTTCTTGGAGTTCCTATCCTCACATCCTCAAGCAGCAAAGGAGTATCAAAAGGGAAGAAAATCACAAGGAAGATCTAAGGAGCTAGGAGGTGACTTGAAGGCCCTCCACTTGGGTGAATCCCTTGTGTAAACAAGGATGAGCTTCAAGGGTAATGAATCTCAAAATCCTTTCTTCTCTTTAATGTTGTTAAAGAGTCTTTTGGTTCACCATTCACTAGGCTTTGAAAGTCATGGGTTTTAGAATTGTTTTTGAATGCATGCCTACTTTAAAGTGTTATTAGTTTGCTTATGTGTTCAAATGTTCTCACATGTTCTTAACTAGGACAAAATTTTTCCTTCAGAAATGTTACCTTAATCTTGTACTTCAACCTTTGTACTTTGAGACGGGTGTGATGCTTGTAAAACTGATAAAAATGCAATTTTATTTCTATTTGAAAATTGAATGCAATTTGAATTTATAGTATACTTCCATATGAAAATAAGAGAAGAGTTACCGTATTTAGAAAAGTTGTTTGGTCACTATTAATCTTTTTCTTGCACCCATAAATTTTTTTTTTAATTTTATAATTTGAGATAATTAATTTGTAGATTTTTTTTTTTAATTTTATAATTTGTGATAATTAATTTGTAGAATAGAGAATGTTATGAATAATAAATAGGTAAGAAATGGTGCTGTACCTAATTTGTTGGACTTTATTCCAAATACGTATGATGTGAGGAGTGGTTGAAGGTTTTAATTCTTCTACAACCTTTTTCATGCACCACCTATATATTAAAGGTATATATGATGTTAGATTTCTTGTAGCAAATTTAATAAACAATTTAGAATACATACTGCTCATGCTTCTTCTTTTTCCACTCTTTGAGAATCAGTTGTCTTATATCAGTAGTTTTTACTTCGACAGATATCTCCCGACCAGGTGTAAAAATGGAGACATGTCTGTTTGGGATCTTATCAATAGGGAGTTCCTTCTTCATTTTTTGTGGGTATTATTGTAAATATCCTGAGAATGAAAACAAATAATTTTTTAAATTACCATAGCACTCGTATAGCACATTAAGATAATCAAAATTGAAACTCACAATCTGACTAATTATAATCATGAAGAGAAATTGAACGAAAGGGGAATCAAACCGTAACAGTTGTAGCACCACGCCTAAATTGTCCAGTCTTGTGCATAAAAAAAAAAAAAAAAAAAGCAAACAGAGAAAATAGATAAAATTTGTTAAACAATTAGAGTTGATCAACTTCTTAAATAAGGTAGCAAAGAGTGTCATTTAAAATTTATACACAACGTAATGGATCATGATATGATATACAAAACACCACCAATAGGCACAAAATCAGTACAAAACTCACATTGCAAGGGAAGCGAATATATTTAGCAGGAAAATAGAAAATTTAAAAAATAGCAGCAAAAATTTATTTCTATCAAGGCATCTACTATCACTATGAGGAGCATATACTATCAAGGAATAAAACAATTGAGATCCACCATAATCAATCCGGAAAGACATTAACACCATGTTGGAAAAACATTCATTCAATTTATTTTTTTGGCTAACAAATTTATTAATTACTACATGCATTCCCGTCACCACACTTCACCAATTGACTTTATCTCTTATTGGTATGGGTTAATGGTATGAACATCGATCATATATCCTAGCGGATTTGGTTGTGTAGAGTATAAATTAAGAGTTAGATTAATTATGAAAATAATTTCAATCTATCTAAGAAATTTCCGTAAGGAAATTTTAAAATGGTGATTGAATCACCCATTTCCTAATGGAACCCAGAGAAAAAAAAACGCAGAGAGAGAGAGAGAAAATGGTTGCAGAGAAATTGGGTGAAAATTAACCCATAAAATAAATCCATTAAAAAAATTAACCCTAATTCCAACAAATTGCAAAGAAGTTAGGGCAAAAATTACCTTAAAACTCCGCTTCTTCCGTTGACTCGTGAACGGTAAATTAAAGGCCTAAAAAAAAAGAATCAATAGCGATTTTTCAACGAAGTGAGATATCTAGTAAGAAAACTAAAACTGAAATGTTCGAAACGCAGGAAGAAGAACATAAGCAAATGATAAGTAAACTAATGAGCCAATCAATTAAATAAAAAAGTACCAAAGATAACACATAGATACATGAAATCAAACAATATAAATTGGTCAAATTGCAATTATGAAGAACAATACGCTTGGGAGACTCTCAAGGTAGAGTGAGAGAGAGAATATGGAAAATGAGTATGCAAGAAGTCGAATGAGTGTATTGTAATTGATTAACCATTCTCCTCTCCATAATGTGTGGAAGGCGGTTTCCATCGTGTCTGCCAAGTAGTTAACCGCATAACTGAGTTTAAGAGGATAATTATCAAGTTTTTTTTAATTTTTTTTTTTGAGGCAGTTTTATACTATGTTACGTTTCTTTTACCAAATTTTCCTTTTTTTTTTTGAATTTTGATTGTGAAAGAAACAAATGGGCATTTTTGGCATTTTGGAAAGCTTCACCAAATTGGGGATCTCCCTTTATAAACGTGGGAGCGGTTGTGTGTGTAGAGAGCTGAAGAGGGAGAAGAAGGGGGTCGTGGGTTTTTATCTTTTTCTTTTTTCTAATTTTTAATTCCCTTTTTGTTTAACATATTTTTCTTTTTTGTTTTTGACAAAAGTATCCCTTCTATTTTGTTTCTATTATTTTTAGCTAGTTGTGGATTTTTTTTGTTTGAGGGGCTTTATAGTCCAGTTTTTTTTTTGGTGAAGCCTTGAGACACCAAACTCTCCTTCTGGCTTTCTAATATTAGAGGTACACACACACACACATATTAATAACAGTCATTGCCCACATCTAGTAATGAGCAGTGATAGAGATCCTAAATTCTTGTGTTCCCTGAGAATCGAGAAATGTACAAGCAGCTTCCAGAGCAACTTCTAAAGCCCTAAACTCAAAGGGCAAATAATCAGGGGATGTGCTCCCAAACACACTATCGAAATTTCTATTTCCTCTCTGCCGACTCAAGTCAGAACCATTAGACTGCCCAACATCACCTACTCCATTTGTTGTCAATCTTCTCTGAAGCTCCACCACATTTTGCAATACATAGCTATCAAGGGAATTCAAAAGCAGAACCTCATCGGCTGTAATAATACATCGAATCTGCTCTAGATTAACCACAATAGCTTTTTCTCTTCCAAGGATGGTTGAAGATACATCTTATATAAAGCTTTGAATGTAAACTCATCTATGAAGAACATCATATACAAATTCAATCTACAAACTCATCAATTACAGTAATCTAAAAATAAAATAATATTAAAAAATCCCATGTACATATCAACTATCCCATTAAGTTTAATGCGATCAAGCTTTATTAAATGAAGAAAATCCACTAACAATTAAAACTGAGCAACACAAAATATATAAGAAAACAAAGATAATTAATTAAAATAAAATAAAAGGATTGAAGAAAGAACATTTACGCAAACAGAATTCTACCAAATTCCTCCTCAAGGAGCACCGCTCCAATTTGGTCTCTGCGCCAGCCAACTCAATCGAAGAAAGCACTATCAGCCAATACTTAACCTAGAAATTTAAAAGAATAAATTGTAAACCCCAAATTGAGAACCTAGGAATTGAGAACCTAGAACATAATCTTCAAATCCTAAAAAAAAACCCTAAATCCCTAAACCAGAAATTCACATAAATAAAAAACCCTAATTCATAATTTCCTAAATGTTAGTGGGATGATGGTTGCTAGCAGTGTTCTCGACGACGGTGATGTGTTGTTGGTGGTCACGACGGCAGTGATGTCGTCGAGGAGGAGAGATGGGTGGTGTCGTCATGGTTCTGATACCTAGGTTCTCTGGGATGTTGTCCAGGAGGAGAGATAGGTGGCGCCGTCGTGGTGGTTGAGACGGCAGTGAGAAGAGCGAGTATGGAGTCGGAGTCAGAGTCGCAAAGGTTGATGTCGTTAAGGAGGTTGTGACAGGAGTGGATGGTTTGGGACTCTGGAGACTCTGGATTCTAAGAGAGATGGAGTAGCAGAAGAGTCCATCCATTATATTTAGAATGGGCAAGTTCGGGGTTCCTCTACCCGTTTACCCACCCCTAATAATAGGTACAATAAAATAAATGAAATTTTTTACATTGATTAATTGTGAATATAAACGTGAAAGAAATGACAAAAATACATTACAAAAAGAAAAACAAAACATCACCATCTCCATAAGAAAAAGAAAGAACACCCATAAAAGTTGTAGGTACATTAACAAAGTGCTATACATAGGTACGAAAGTATAAGTGCATAGGCATAGGTACGGAAGGATAAGTGCATAAATGGAAGGATAAGTGCATAAACATAGGTACGGAAGTATAAGTGCATAAGCATAGGTACGTAATTTCAGTATGCAAACTTTATTACTCCATGTATCTTCATATAAGTACACAAATCATCACTACTACAAAAAACACTTTGCGCAATGAAATAAGATTTGTTGCGCAAAGTAAGATTTCGTCGCTCAAAACTTTGCGCAACGAAATCATAGGAAAGGGGCAAAATATTTGCGCAACGAAATATTTGGTAGCGCAAGATTTTGCGCAACGAAAGTTTTTGGTTTTTATTTTTTTTATTTAATTAAATTGACGTTTTCTTTTATTATTTATATTATTTAATTTAATTATAGTAATTGTTTGTGCGACGAAATATTTGGTAGCGCAAAATTTTTTGAATTTTTTCTTTTTGAATTTAATTTAATTGTATGGCTTAATTTTTTAATTACTTTAATTTAAATTGACATATTCAAAATAAAATTAAATATGAAAAATAGTGTTCAAATTATCCATAATATACATTTTATTAAAAATGTACATATAAATTAACAAATTACAATAATAAAATCCTAATACAAGTCTATTGTGGTGGTGGTGGCGGGATATGGTCCGATAGTATCATAATCCTCAACTCCTCAACTTTCACCGTCAAAGTCCTGACGATTCCCTATAAAAAAAAATGATCAAATAACCAAAAAAAAAAAAACATAAAATAATACCAAAAAATGGGCATAACCTCCCCTAAAATCGGCATACTCCAAATCCAATCCCAAACTCCACCCCTCACCCTATACCCAACCCCAAACCCCACCCAAACCCAAAACTAACTCCAAAAACACATTAATGAAAAATAAATTAAAATTTAGAGAGAAAATACCTTTGGGCAAGATTGAGAGTGAGTGAGAGATAGGGATCGAGAGGAGTAAGTGAGAGATAGGGGGAGAGGAAAGAGTGTGAGAGTGTGAGAGAGTGAGAAGAGATAGTGAGAGAGAGAGAGAGATGAGAGATTGCGTGTGAAAGGGGGTCAGATTTGGGGAGAGGGAAATAGAGGAGAGGTAAGAGAACTAGAGAGATAAATTGAGAAAATTGTGGACGAGTTATTTTGTTTTTAAAAACCGTATCACTTTGCGCGACGAAGGATACGATTTTGCGCGACGAACAATTGGTCGTGCCAAGTCTTAAAAAAAATTGAAAAAAAAAATTCTCATACCCCATTTTTGGTGCCCACCGAAATTTTTTTTAGGGTTTTTCCCGACAAACATTTGTTCGTCGCGCAAAACTTTGCGCGACGAAAGATTGGTCTCGAAAAGTTTTAAAAAAATTTTAAAATTAAATTTCACGTGACCCATTTTCGGCACCTGCCCAAATTTAACGATTTTGCGCTACGAAATATTGGTTTGTCTCGCAAAATTTATAGAAATAAATTTTATTCAACAAGTTAAAATATAAAAATAAATAAAACATCAAATAAGTAGGGTTTATGCGACGAAATATTAGTATTCATTGCGCAAGGTTTTAAAAAAAATAATAAAAAACTATGAAAATAATTTATTTTACAATTTAAAATATAAAATTAAATAAAAAAGAAAGTAAATTGGGTTTAGGCGACGAAATATTTAGATTTCGTAGCGCAAAGTTTTAAAAAAATAATTTTTATTATTTTTTTAAACATATTGCGCGACAAAGTCTAAAATTTTGTTGCGTAAAGTGACATTGCGCGACGAAGGAGTTTTTTTTACTAGTGCATAGATTTAAAAATAAGTACTTGTCAATCTCCATAGACAAGAAATTATCATACACGAATAAACACAATTCCTAGGTATACACGAATAAACACAATTCATAAGTAAAAAATAGATTAGCAAACCTTAGTTGTTCCATAATGCTAGAAACATACGAATCATGAGAATATACAATTGAGAATTTGAGAGAGATAAGAGATAATATAAAGGAGAAGTGTGTATGTGAGTTGGACATGTTGCTCTTCATAAATGAGACCTGATTGTGCAACTTGTATAAACATTTAGTAAAAATATTTTTTTTATTGATTTCAAAAATAAAACTGAAAGCTCGAAGGCCTAATAGTCAATATTTATTAGCTAAATCATAGGAAAGGGGGGATTTAGGAACAAACAAAAATAATTCGTTTAATTAATTGACTCTTCAACTCCTATATGAAAAGTTGTTGAATATAAAGTCAAAGAATCAAAATTAAATATTAGATCTTACACTCGGTTTTTTTGAGAATTGAATCTTGTCAAAGGATGTTAATCTAGTTTTCTGTAAAAATTAAAAAATAGGAATAATAAATTAAAGAAATCAGAAAATACATAACACGCATGCTTCTCTATAAATGTCATTTTGGTTAGTTAGGTATATACATCTAGCAGTTTAACCCAGAACCCTCAAAACCTCTTCAAAATACAGTGTACTCAAACAATGGCCAAACTAGCAATAGTAGATTTCTCCAATGAAGACTGCTTCAAGCCTGGGATAAGTTCTTGGCTCTCAGTACGCAAAGACATTTGCCATGCGCTCGAGGAGCTTGGCTGTTTCGTGGCAATATTACTCGACAAAATTTCTTTGGAGCTTCACAGTACCTACTTCGGTACGTTGGACGAGTTGTTTGATTTCCCAATTGAAATTAGAGTGAAAAGTTCTCATGAAAAGCCTTACCCCACTGGCTACCTAAGAGTTGAGGCCGTAGCTTATGAAAGCTTGGCGATTGCTGATGCTACAAACCCTCAACAAAGTCAGATATTCGAACATCATTTTTGGTCCAATGGAAATGATGTATTTCGGTAGGATTTGTCGATGCAAATTTTCGCCGTTTTCAGTCTTGATGAAAATGCACTTGCAAAATAATCAACATCTTTGATCAATGACCTAAGCCTCACGCGCCCACAAGGTGGGGGGGTTAGGCCAATGGATCTCCGATGCCTAAGTCAGTTTCTCTGAGGAGAATAAAGTGTTTAGGGTTTTTTTAGGGTAGCCAAAGCTTTTTGTGATTGGAAGAATATAGGGTATTTATAGGGATCGGGCCGGCCATCGTGTTAGGGTTTTACCTTACACGTGGCGGCATCCTATTGGCTAATGTTTATGGATAAATATTTTCAAGATATTAAATAGGAAATAATATCTTGAGAGAATGGAGTAATTATCCCTAATTGATTTAAATTAGGATTACTTACTTGATTGGAGTCAATCTTCAATTGGGAAAGTATTAAAGATAAGATATGGGTATTTAATCCTTACCTTTAATGCTTTGACTTTTCCTTGCTAAGGGCAGGTGAACTGTGGGCAATCGTATTCAGGTGCTGGGACCTTTAGGGTGTGAGTTGCGCGTGGGAGCATCTGAGAAGCCTGCCCATTTATTGAGTGCAATCTTGTCTTTCTTGAGCAAAAGTCCACGTGTCGCCTCTAGAATTTTTGGGATTATTTTAGGCTCCACAAATGCCCCCATACCTACTGGGCTCACGCAGGAAAATGGTAGTAGGTGTAGAAATCCCAAGCTACTTGGGCTTGTGAAGTTGTTTCCTAATTTGAACTTGATCTTCTTTCTTGATATGAAGATAAACTTCTTCTAGGAAAAGGAAACCAATTGTCCCCAACACCTATTTAATTTTTCCTTAAGCAGGGGATTAAATAAATTAGGAGAACAATGATCATTCCAACAGGGAAGAGAAGCTAGATGAAATTTTTCTTCCCTCTTCCCTAGCTTTCTTCTTCTCTTGCCCTTACAAAGAGTCATCTCTCGTTGTAGTTCTTCTTCTCCGTGCCGCACCAAAGGTAAGAAAATTTGAATTTTCTTCTTCTTGATTTTTTGGGAGTCTTGGGACTTGAAAAATTGGATCGGCGGGGGTCGAGGATATGGGTGACACACGGTAAGGAAACCACGGGCTGCTGTGCATAGTGGGCATCTTGGGTTACTGGTGGTGTGGCGCGGGGAGAGACTGTTGCTGGCTAGGGACTTAGCTCGGCTCGGGTTGAGGTGACGGCTTGGCTTGGGCCTAGGGCGCAGGGGTGCAAAGCTGGGCTTGGGCTCGTTGGAGCATAGAGGAGAGGGAGATAGGCGCGGAGCACTCACCCCACTTGCAGGTGGACTGGGCCGAGAGGCCATGGGGCCAATTTAGGGCGGTGAGCGCGAGAAGGAGAAATGAGAGAGGCACGTGCTTCCTCCCATATTGTGCTGAGCGGCGCGGACCGCATGCGTGGGCGTTCAAGGGCCTTTAGGGCATACTGTGCGAGAAAGAAAAAGCTAGGTCTGGGCCATAGGGCTTGGCTGGCCGTTGGGCTTCTGTGGTTTGGGCCTGTGTTGTGAGTGAGAGGCTGGTCCGTAAGGTCTGGCACTAGGGCATTGAGCTCACGGTCCCATATATATTACTATATTTTTTTTGTTTCTTTTCTCGCGAGCTGCCTTCTAAATATTTTTCTTCGTACTTTTTGTAGAGATTTTGAGATGTTTTCATCTGATCGCAAAAGTAACGAGTATCCCCTACCTTTGTACCATCAATATGGTTCTTCAGGCAAGGTAGGCTACTTCAAGGCTGCACATGTGAAGATCAATTCTGAAGAGCTATTTCGGGATTTTCTTGAGACGTACAAGCATGCGATTCTGTCAGGGGTTTGCGTCAAGCAGGTGAAGGATGATAGCAGTCATGAATTGTGCGCCTGCTTGAATTTTTGTTGAGCTGCATTATGACTTCAGTTGACTGATCGTCTTTCTTACTTTGTGTAGATTCGGAGTTTGGCTTAACTCCAAGAACTTCGGCAGATATGAAGAAAGGGCATATCGCCTTGGGCATTCCTGTTGACTATCGTGAATGGCCCTGGCTGCTCAGTCCTCTTCGTCCGAAGAAAGACAGGCTGCCTCCGAAGGAAGAGATAAAGCTGATAACGGATGAAGCGCTTGCTCGTCCGATCGCTGCTGTAGAGCCTACTGCCAATAAGGGTAGAAAGAAGAGATCTTCCTCACCTGCTTGTAAGCCTTCAACCAAGAAGAAGCCAATGACTTCTTCTGCTGCTCGTGGTTGACTAGTCTACTGTTGAGAAGCTTGTCATTGATTTGACTTTTTTGAAAGGGACTAAAAAGTCCGTTGAGCCTGAGCCTGTGAAACCTGCTGCTCCAAAGGTGGCCACGTCCATTGCTGAGATGATTGCCCAGCGAAAAGGTTTGGTGGTGCCCCAGGTAACGGTTTGTGTTGAAACGCCCATTGGGAGTTAAGTTCGGTTCGGTTTCTAAGAGGCTTGCAGCTATATGGAGCGGTGAGGTGGATTTTGCTACTAAGGTGAAGCCTGGGCTTGTTCTTTTTTCTGCCGTGACTGACTTGTCTACTGAGAAAAGGAAATCTGCTCGTATAGGTAGCTGTGAGATATCCATCGAGTCTGAGGCTGGAGAGTTTCCTGAGATTTATGCGCTGCTGAAGGCTGACCTGCTTGAGGACGTTGATACATGCGCCAAGTTTGTTGACAGTGTTGGGAGAGTTGTCATCCGATCAGACTCTTTCGTAAAGTGTCATGCCTACTCAATGAGGTTTTCCTTGATTACCACAATGCATACTTTGATCCTGGCAACTAAGTCTATGCACGTTGATCATGATGTTGTCAAGTGTGCTAATGAGGACGAAGTGATGTTGATGGCTCAGCTTCACTCGGCTGCTGAAAAGATCGAGAAGCTCGAATATGAACTCGTCGTTTTGAAGGGGTTTGATGTCTCTGCCTCCACTTCTATGCAGCTGAAGATCGCCTATTAGGAGGTCGTGCATTTAAAGGCTAAGCTTAGTACGACTCAGGCGATTTTGGAAGCTGCAGAGAAGGAAGTCAGTTGTGTTTCTTCGGTGGTCAAGGAACTTGAGCGTGTCAATTCGGAGCTATGATCTGCTTGTTTTACCAAGGACAAGAAGCTTGTCTTTATGCATGCTGAAGTGTCTCGTCTCAAGCAGGTTGCCAGTAAGCTTGAGTCCAAGGAAATGGATTTGTAATGTGTGCTGTCTGCTAGCGAGAACCTGATAAAGGAACTGGATAAGCTGCAGAGTGCTCATATTGGGTTTGTTAAGGAGAATGTGTAGCTGAAGAATGAGAAAGTCGGTCATGAAGTGGCGCTTGCTTCTTGTTAACACAATTTCTACAAGCATGGCTATGTAGACCATCTTCAGAGCAGGCAGTCAGATTATGAGTTTTTCGAAAAGAACTTCGAGACTTTCTCTATTTCTCTAGTTGATATGCTTGATTTCTCGTTTGAGGCTGCCTTTTATGGAGCATCTGAGGGTCAGACAGTCTAGGCAAGGGGGGTTGAGGATGAGCTGTAGGAAGCTTTGGCTGCTAAGAGGAACGTGGCTGCTGAAGTCGTGGCAGTTGAGGAACCAGTGGTTGCGCAAGCTGCCGATGAGTAGTCTTTTTTGCTTAGACTTAGGAATTTTCTTATTTTCCTTTTCATTCTGCCTTATTTGAACTTTGTTGGCCTTCAAGCCGATTTATTAATTTACTCAAAATTTAATAAACAGCTTTCCTTGCTCTGCTTCAATCCTTCTATTTCGCCGTGTCTTTTGCAAAACTTTACTGTAAGACGGGCGACCGGGTGAGCTGCTTCAACGAAGCAGTCGATCCCATGTTGTCACTTAGGTTTTAGTTTTGGCTTCGGAGCTTTGAGAGCCTTGCCTGCTTAAGGCGACTTACAAAACTTTACCGTATGATGAGCTGTTGTGTTGGCTACTTCGATAGAGTAGTCGATTTAGGCTTTAGTCTTGTCTTTGGGGCTTTTGGAGCTTTACCTGCAAGAGTAAAACTGCATGATTTATAACTTATAGAGCTGGCGGCTGAACTCGTCGCCTCCGTAGGAAGCAGGCGAATCTGGGCTTTGAATGGCTTCACGAGCTTTTGCCTTCCCGGGTCGTGTTGCGAAGTTTTTAACTTATAGAGCCGTCGGCTGGACACTTAATTCTCATAGAAAGCAGAGGAAATCCACGTAGCTGCTATAGTTGTACCTTAGCTTTAGTGGCTTTTCGAGCTTTGGCCCTCCCGAGGCATGTTGTGAAGTTTTTAACTTATAGAGTTGGTGGCCAGACACATGCTTCTCGTAGAAAGCAAAGGGAATCCGCATAGCTGCTATAATCGTACTTTGGCTTTAGCTCCTACAAAAGTTAAACTGTAAACCGTTGGTTGGAAACGCTACTTTTAAATAAGCAGACGGGTTCGCGTAATCATAGCAGGTGTAAGTTTCAGTTTACGGAACACTTTGGGTTGCTAATTGTTGGGTCGTCGATCGAGCGTCTTACTTACAGAAGCAGACGACCTACGTAACCACTTTAGGCGCCGTCCTTGGCTCTCAAAGGCATTTTAGGCGTAAGGTGTAGGCTGAATCGTGCCTCAGAGGCCATATCCTTTCGAGTTGTAACTTGATTCCGTACGTCGCTTAACTAGTATTGTAACACTTTAAAACCAAGCTACGTTCATGAAGACTTGCACATCGAGGACCGACCATCTAGTCACGTGAACTATTTCATGGGCTGGAATCCTGCACCTAGCATCTATTCTGGTTAGAGACCCGGGATTCCGCGGAATTGAATCCTTCAGTCGGCTAAGTCTATTATAGAAGAATGACTATCTTGGCCAATTTTGGGAGTCGTTCGGCTCAGGTAGTCGCTGCATTTAGGGGAAACTGAGCAGTCGTACCACCCATCCATGTATGGATATTCTAGATTAGTTTACCCTATTCTAATTAGAGAGTACACGCAATGTCTATAAGGGCAGAGGCGTCTTCTGCTTGTCACATGGGTGGTCAGTTTGTTTATGCATTCAGCCCAAGCTTGTGAATAATTACTTCAATCTTCAATGAAAATAGAGAAATTATTAACTTTGCTGGTAGGCAGTAATGGCATAACAACTGATAATTCTCGGCATTCGAGATTTTATTCATCGAGCTGCTTGAGTCTTCAAACTTTATTTGTCTTGAATGAGGTCCAAGGAATGGTGGGAGGTCACACGCAGTATTTTCTTAGGTTGACTGCTTGTTGATTTCTTTGTCACTCATAGTGGTGAGGGTGTAGCTGCCCCTTCCACCTACTCGGCTAATTTTGTAAGGACCTTCCCAGATGAGAGCCATTTTTTTGGAACCTTCCCAGCGGGTAGTGATGAAGGCTTTTCTAAGTACTAAGTCTCCTGGCTGGAACTGCCGAATCTTCGCCCTTTTGTTGTAGCTGGAGAGGAGCTGCTGTTGATAGGCCACAATGCGGGTGATTACCTTCTCGCGCTTTTCCTCTGCCAAGTCTAAGTTTGTGGCCATCTCCTTCTAATTCTACTCGAAATTCGGCAATACAATGATGATGCTTGACACCATGACATTGGGAGGAATAATCGCCTTGGAGCTATACGCTAAGGAGAATGGAGTTTTGCCGGTTGCTCGTCTCTTGGTGGTGCGATATGCCCACAAAACACCGGAAAACTTGTCTGGCCACTTGCTCTTCTTATCTGAGATGTACTTCTTGAGGTAATCGAGGATGGTCTTGTTGGACGCGTTGGCCTGCCCATTACCCTGCGGATACCGAGGCGTGGACATGTGCTGCTTGATCATCGCCAAGTCTCTTCCCATGAACTGTGGATCATTGTCTATAATGATAGAGTGAGGGATTCCGAAGCAACAGATAATGTTCTTTTATATGAAGCGCTTTATGTCCATCTGGGTTGTTGTAGTTATAGGTTCGGCTTTGACCTATTTTGTGAAGTAGTCGGTTGCTACGATCATCATGCCTTTGCCCTCAGTGGCAGGCGACATTGGTCCTACCAAGTTAATCGCCCACTGCATAAATGACCAAGGGCTCGTCTGCGGGTAGAGTTTGCTAACAGGTAGTGCGGGCATGGGCTTGAAGCGTTGGCAGCTATCGCATTTTTGTACATATTTTTTGGTGTCTCAATGCATGGTTGGCCAGTAGTAGCCAGTGTTAAATGCTTTTTGCGCTTGGAAGCGACCTCCAGAGTGATTTCCACAGACGTATTCGTGGATTGAGCTAAGAATCTTTAGGTCATTGGGAAGCGAGAAGCAACAGAGATGTGGCCCTAAAAATGATCTTCGAACGAGCATATCGTTGCACATGTAGTAGCGTGCTACCTTTAGCGGGGAGCGTTTCCTTGATAAAGTAGACAATGATAGGATTCTGCCAACTCAAAATTGTGTTGATCTGCTCCACGTCGACTGCTAGTTCCTCATCTATGCTTGGCTTCTACAAGTACTCGATTGGGATGGAGCGCTTGTGCTGATGGTCTAAGGTAGAGGCTAGGCCTGCTAGTGCGTCTGTGTGGGCATTCTCTGCTAGTGGAACTTGAGTGAGTATGTACGCCTGGAACATCGCTAGGTGCTGTCGCATCTTTTCAAGGTATCGGGCCATCATTAGATGTTTTGCTACGTATTCCCTTGTGGTTTGGTTGGTGATCAGCTGGGAATCGAAATGGATCGAGAGCTTCTTCACCACTGCTAAGTCTTTCTCCAATCTGAGACCTGCTAGTAGGGCTTCATACTCTTCTTCGTTGTTTGACACCTTGAAGCTTAGAGTAATCTCTTACTCGAGCATCGAACCATCCGGGGTAGTAAGAACTAGGCCTGCTCTCGACCCCTGGTTGTTGGATGATCCATCGAAGTGTAAATGCTAAAAATCTCTTACATGTAGGGTTGGTGCGGCTACGGCGTGCTTGGCTGCCTTCGGTGTGCTTTCGGTCTGAGTTGCTGCGTCATTCAGGCTTGAGGTGAATTCTGCTATAAAGTTCATCAATGCCTGGGCTTTTATCACCGTGCGGGGTTAATATACCAAGCCGTATTAGCCAAGTTTTATCGTCCACTTCATCACTTGTTGAGAAGCGTCTGGACTATGTAAAACTGATCGTAATAGGTACTAGGTCATGACCCTTGAAAGTCCGGTCTGAGTTTCCGAGCTGCAACAACTAGTGCCAAAATTAGCTTTTCAATCTTCGAGTATCTAGTTTCTGCATCGAGGAGAGCTTTGGATGTATATAATACAAGCAATTAGACCCTTAACTCTTCTCGTATGAAAGCAGAGCTCGCTGCTACTTCTGATACCACCAGATAGATGTATAGGTTATCCGCTGCTTCAGGCTTGAATAGTAGTAGAGGTGATGTCAGGTATTGCTTCAGGTCTTGAAATGCTTTCTCGCATTCGTTGTCCCATTTGTCATTTTGGGCTCTCTTAATTGCCTTTCAGAAGGGTTTGCATCGGTCGGTGGATCGTGATTCATCTTCCAGGGCATTGTCGACCTTGACGCCATCTTTTTGACCTACCTATTATAATTGCTATTTGGTGGAGGTAGAATCGTCTTTCTGCACTTCAACTATTACTGCTGAGGTGAAAGACTTCTTCTTCGACTTCTTAAGAACTTGTGCAGTGCATCTTCTAGACATGGCCTGGTCACCTTTGATCTCTCCGACTGCTCTTCCCGGGATCCGAAATCAGATCTTCTGATACTCGATTGAGGTCACAGCTCCAATCTTCACTAGCCAGGGTCGGCCCAATATCCCATTATGGGGAGATAGGTCGTTGATGATCTAAGGGTCTGCGATGAGGCAATCAGTGGGCTGGTTACGTCGAACGTGATGGTGCCAATGGCAATTAAGGTAAGTCCGTTGAATTCGATCAAGACCTCTGCTTTGCGTTTGATTGTGCTTTCCAGACCCATCTTCTAGATGACTGACAGTTGCAGGATATTGATTGAGCTGCGGTTGTCCACCATAATTTTGTCAACGATGGCTTGGGCCAGTTGAACGTAAATCACCAAGGCATCATTGTGGGGAAAGTCTACTTCATCCGCGTCCTGCTTGGTGAAGCCAACGATCGGTCTAGGTATAACATCTACGGCTTGAACCTAAAAGATCGATCTCGCCTGCTGGATCTTCCCCTTCTTGGAATTGTTGGTGGCCCCCAAATGCTCTCACTCGGCAAAGATGTCATTTATTCAGATTGTCTTTGTTGGGGGTTTGACGTCGGCATTTGCTTCTCGTTTTGGTCGAGCAGCTGGTTTGTCGACATACTGGTCGCACTTGCCTTCATTCACAAGCTGCTCAAGGTATTTCGTCCATGCGGTGCAGTCATTGGTTGTGTGCCCAGAACCTCTATGGAATGCTCAGTACTTTGTCTGGCCCATCTTGGAGGGGTTCCCTCTCATGGGCGGCGACGACTTAAACCACGACATGTGTTTGAGGTCGCGAAGGATCTGGTTGATCGGGACTGAGAACTTGGTGTACGTCTTAGGCGCCATGCCTCCCTTCATTGAGGATTGGTCCCTGTGTCTGCTTATTAGCTTGTTTTTGTCATTGAGTGGTTTGTCGCTTGCCTTCTTCTGAGTCAGCTCTACATCTTTGCGCGGTTGCTCAAACGGCTTTTGGAAGCGTTTGCCCTCATCCCAAAGCAAGTGCTTTTCTGCCAATGTATAAGAGTCTGCCAGGGTCAAGTTCTCGCCCATGATCAAGTCTTCAAAAAATGGGTTATCTGCTGGGAGCCTCTTTCGAAAGGGTAAGCATGCAATGCTGTCATCGCATCTGACGATCTTCACCTTCTCTACCTTGAACCTCTTGACGTAAGTGCAGAGTGACTCTTTCCGGTCCTTCTTCATGTCGAATAGGTGGTCAGACTTCTTCTTGATCGAGTGGTAGAAGGAATATCCTTAGTGAATACCAAGGAAAGTTCGTTGAAGTTCCGAACTGATCGTGGTGGCAGGGTGTATAACCAGTTTTACGCCTTGTCTTGGAGCGTCGTGGAAAAGATCTTGCACATGAGTGCGTCGTTGTTGGTGTGAAGGGTCATGGCGCTTCGGTAGTGCATCAGGTGCCTGTTCGGATCTTCATCTCATTTGAACAAGGTGAAATGTGACGGGCTGAATTTTCACGGTAGCTCCGTCTGCTTGATTTTGTCTGTAAATGGTGACATGCTCAGGTTGGCCACGTCTTTACAGAAGGCATCATCAGTGGTATCAATGTGCAGGAATTTGCGCAGCTAATCAGCTACGAGTCTTTGTATCTTCTCCTTACGCCTAGTGGGGCAGTGGAGCCTCCAACTACTCCCGATGCTGACCTCCTGGTCCATATTGCTTTTCGGCATGTCCTGCTCATTTGTGCCACGGTCGCGGTGCACGTGGTTCGCTCTATGCTGTTCGCCGTCGAGCTTGGTAGTGGTTGTTAGTGGAACTTAAGCTGGATTGCTCTTACGCTCTCCTCTATCCGTCGTGCGGCTGCTTACTCCGATGCCTTGCAAGAAGATCTCCTTGTGGGCCTAGCCTCGTATGGACGCTTCGCCTAGAATGTCATGAGTGCTCATCGAAGTGTGGACCCAACCTCGAATGTACATTGACTCGTGAGCCGAGTCGGGAATGAACGATTCTCTGCGCATCTAGACGGGAGAAGATGTTTCCCCGAGGGCCCAAACGAGAGTACACATTACCCGCACATACTGTTCATGGTGGGCTGAACGGCTCTTTGCAGGGACGTCGCTTAAATGAGTCACGTTCTTCCACCCTTGTCCTGCTTCGGGACAGCTCGTCTGAGGCATGCTGCATCTCGATGTGCTCGGGGAGTTAGTTCACCAAGGTGGTCTGCTGCGCGATGGGGCTCATCAAATTGGCTACTTGCTGGGGCATGTGTTGCTCGCCATTTAGATTGGAAAAGTCTGGATAATGGGCGTCTCCATGTGTGGTAGAAGTGTAGTGGACTGTAGGTACAAAACTTAAGCCCAGAGCAGGCATTCCTGCAGAAAAGTGGGGTGAAATTAACCATGTATCGATTGCGGGACCACTAGTCAGAATCTGGATCGCCGGAGATGATATTGGATTGGATTGGGCTGCGGGCAGGGTCGTCGGAGCGGGTTGTGGGACGGGCCAACCCGGCTGGGAGGACGGCACATGCGCGGGGGAGCGCATGGGCTGGCTGACGCTGGGCTTACACTGCGCGCTGGGCCGCGCCATGCTCCTGCGGACTTGGGTTCGGTTGACAGCCAAGTGGGCTCGAGCTGCCTCAGCAACGAACTAGGCCTGGGCTATTATGGTTTGAGCTGCTGGCTGGGCCTCAGCTGCCATGGCTTAAGTTGTACTGGTCTGTGCCTCTTGGGCTCGGCCTGTTTCTCCATGGACCTGGGCCTCATGCATGCGGGCTAATGGATGGACTTGAGGCTCTTGTCGAGGGTTTTAGTGGTCCGTGCGTTGCAAGGGCTGCTGGGTCACGGTGGTGGTGGAGATGCGGCTCCGCCGCGGTGGGTCTCATCCTACCATCGCGTTGAGCCTTGATGATCTCTGTCTTGGGGCTATATCCTCGTCTCCACTCTCTGGTCCCAATCCTTGTGGGTACGGGGTTTCGTTCGTCGTGGTTTCTGAATTTCCTACCATTGTATCCTTTCTCTAGGGATTGATCAAGAAACTTTTCTAAGGAAAATTAATTAATACGACGTGTGAGAAACTCAACGTAATAGAAAATTCAAGAAACCAAATGCAAGGGGTTTCTTTGAGTATATGAATCAGCTCTCAATGAAAGCACCAATTTGTCTATGCAAATTTCCACCGTCTTCAATCTTGACGAAAATGCAATTGCAAAACAATCAACACCTTTGATCAAGGACCTAAGCCTCATGCGCCCACGAGATGGGGGGGGGTTAGGCCAATGGATCTTCGATACCTAAGTCAGTTTCTCTGAGGAGAATAAAGTGTTTAGGGCTTTTTTAGGGTGGCCGAAGCTTTTTGTGTTTGGAAGAATATGGGGTATTTATAGGGATAGGGCCGGCCATAGTGTTTGGGTTTTACCCTACATATGGCGGTATCCTATTGGCCAATGTTTATGGATAAATATTCTCAAGATATTAAATAGGAAATAATATCTTGAGATAATGGAGTAATTATCCTCAATTGATTTAAATTGGGATTACTTACTTGATTGTAGTCAATCTTCAATTAGGAATGTATTAAAGATAGGATCTGGGTAATTAATCATTATCTTTAATGCTTTGACTTTTCCTTACCATGGGCATATGAGTTGTGGGTAGTCGTATTCAGCCGTTGGGACCTTCAGGGGTGTGAGCTGCGCGTGGGAGCATCTAAGAAGCCTGCCCATTTATTGAGAGCAATCTTGTCTTTCTTGAGCAAAAGTCCACGTGTTGCGTCTAGAATTTTTGGGATTATTTTAGTCTCCACATGATTTACTCAACCTAGTTCCACCATAAACATTGAATTGTTAATGTTTTTTATTTTATTTTATAGAAAATCAGATTTTAATCCTTGAATAAGATGAACTTTAGAAAAATATCTTATACAAGATTGAAAATTGATTTCAGACCCTAGACTCTATTTAATGCCAATATATGTATTCAATGTTTATTTTTTATTTTTTATTTTATGGTGTTAATAAATTAAATTTTATGAAATATTATAAATTTTAATTCACATTATGGTAAGTATCTTATATAAGAGAATATTTTTGTAAGGATTTTTCGGTACACTTATGTTTTTGCATATTTTCTTACGTGCAACTAATTCTTTATAATATATTTACGTACGAACATTTGATACACTAGGTTAGTATAATATGTTTTGGTACAAATATTTTGGTACACTAGTTTAGTATAACATATTTAGGTACCGAAATTTCGGTATACTAGTTTAGTATCATATATTTAGGTACGGAATTTTCGGTACACTTGTGTTTTTACATATTTTCTTATGTGCCACTAATTCACTACAATACAATTAGGTACTACAATTTATTTAGGTACGGATATTTTGGTACACTAATTTAGTAAAATATATTATGATACAGATGTTTAGGTACAGTAATTAGAGGAAGTTAAAGAAAATTAATGAATTAAAATGTGTATAATAATAAATTTAAAATTTAATGTAATGACATTAAAGAAGACATCTATTAAATATTAAAACAAAGATATAATATGAATTTGAATTAAGTACACATTAAAGAATTAAAATCAATATCCAATCTAATACTAGGTTTTTATTAAATTTTAATATTCTTAAAGGATTGAAGTTCAAAAACCCCATTGTTTAACGTACAAGTACACAATTAATTTGTTCTTTGTTGGGCAGTGAGACTGCTGTATACAAAAGTGATCGAACAACTACATCAAGCTGTCATGAGAATGGTGTTTGAAAACTATGATGTAGAGGACTACCTTGATGATCACCTTCAATCGAGTATTCACACGTGCCGATTTAACAAGTACAGTGGGCCTGAGAAAACTGGAACTGATGTGGGTACCCCCAGTCATACAGACGGAAACTTTATCACCATAGTCTATCAAAATCACGTCAAAGGTCTGGAAATATATTCAAAGGCTGATGAGTGGATATGTATTGATCCCCCGCCTTCGTCCTTCGTATTTCTAGCAGGTGATGGATTTCAGGTATGCTACAAACACAATTATGTGATACGTACGTACGTAATCAAATTATCATGCCTATTGTTAATTTCTAAAGGTGCAAAACATTTGAACTGATATATATTGTAATCAAATTATCAATATTTTGTGTTGGAAAATGTATAATAATATATTTCTTAGAGGGAATGTTTGCATGGTTTTACTTGACTTAGGTTTGGAGCAACGACAGAATACAAGCTTGTAAGCATCGAGTGACCTGGAGTGAGAATGATGTATGACATTTGGTCGGACTATTTGCATTCAAGGTAGGGGAAACACATATACCGAAGGAGCTTATAGACGAGGACCACCCCTTACAGTATAAGCCATTAAATACCTCGGAATATACTCAATATAGGAAGAAAAATTACTCCAGCATTGGACCTGACTATACCGTCAAGGCATATTGTGGCGTTTGATTTGTCTTGATCTAAGGCTACAAGCCAGTTCCTCTCCTTGTTTACCGTTCTTTAACCCTTCCCGTTTCTTTGTATTTCTTTCTTGTCAAACACAATGCTGTGTAGCCTCCTGTGTTTGTTGTTTGTATATCATGCATATATCTTATGTTGATCGTTGTTCTTCGTCAGATTTCACTAAACAACTTATAACGATGTAAATTTTGTCCCACAACCAATGTGACAGATCGAGACGTTTATCATTAAATTACAATAATTCAACTTTGCATCGATTGTGGATCTCCGATGTATAAGTTAGTTTTTATGAAAAGATAGAGTTTTAGGGATAGGCCGCGTTTGTTATTGTTTTTTTTTTGGGTAAATTACACTTTACCACCGCAGGTTTGTGGTCTATTACAATCAGTGTTCTAAAAATCGGCCTAGGCGGCCGCCTAGGAGCTGGGCGGTGGAGCTCCGACCTGATTTAGACTAAAACGTTTAGTTAGGCGGGGAGGACATATGCGGCCGCCTAGGCGCTCGCTAGTTGTCTAAGGCGGGCTAGGCGGCAATCTAGGTGGTTTGAATCTCACTGCAAATCCCAAACTTGCTGCAATTTTCGCAAACGATCTACAACATCCGATCTCGTATGTAACAGCAGAGCCCCAAAAAATTTCTGTAGCTCGTCTCTATGAAGACGAGGGAAGAGAGGGTACGAAGAGAGAGAGAGAGAGTGCTGGTGAAGATGAGGGAAGAAAAATTGCTACCAGATAATTTATGCAGCTCGTCTGTGAAGATGAGAGCAGAGAAGAGAGAGAGAGTGAGTGAGAGTAGAGAAATAAAAGTACGAAGAGAGAGAGAGAGAGAGAGAGAGAGAGAGAGAGAGAGAGAGAGAGAGAGAGAGTTGAACATTTCAATATGTGGTGGTTGTGCAAGTTGAGGACTCAAAAAGATTGGGTAATGTGAAAGTGCAGAGATGAGGTTGACGTTTTGGATGGTTTTAAAATTGAAAACCACGGACTCTGAGATGGTTTTAATCATGGAAACCACCCAAGGTGGATGGGTGATGGGAAAGAGCAGAGGTGACATGGATGGTTTATAAAGTGGAATATATATATATATATCTTATATAAATTATAAATTATTTAGATAATATTTTTTTTTTTTCCTAAACAAGCATATCATATATGTACATAAAACATTCACATACGTATGTTCTTCTATAAGAAATAGCATATTAGTCAATAATTATTTACATTTGATATAGTAAATTTAATTAAATCATAAAATATATAAGAAATTTACCCAAATCCGCCTAGGCCGCCTAGGCGCCCGCCAAGACTCCGCCTAGCTGACTAGGCACTAGGCGCTAGCCAGCCTCCCGACTAGCGCCTAGCGCTTTTTAGAACCTTGATTACAATCACATACAACATCTTCAAAACATTTCACTTTCATACCTCACCTACTATTTTATTTCAATATAGTACCTCCGTTACATTTTCCATCCATTGATTCGTTAAGAGCTGATGTGAATGCCACAGTTGTGCCACGTGGCTGCCAAATTTGTGCCACATGGCAAAATTTTTTTTTTTTAATTTATTTAAAAATAATTAATTAAAGAAAAAAAAAAAAAAAAAAAAACCCATGACCCATCTTCTTCCCCGAGACCCCCCTTTCCCTGTAACCTAAACCCCCCATCCCACCCCACCCCCATCTCCCCCGCAACCCCCTCACCCTGCCCCACTTCCACCTCCCTCACAACCTCCTACCCAAAACCCCAAAAACCTAGCCGTTCAACCCAAAACCCCAAAATCAAAAGGGGGAATTGAATTGCCAAGACGAAATGAGGGAGTGAGGGTTTTGGGAAGGGCAAAGCATAGGGAATTCTAGAGAGAGAAAGAAGAGAGAGAGAGAGAGAGAGAAGAGAAGTGGACTGAGAGAGAGAAGAGAAGTGGAATAAGAAGGAGAAAGCAGCTACAAGACCCGACCCGTCTTCTTCTCCTTGTCTCCGTGGGGACACCTCTGTGTGTCTTCCGCTGCTCAACCTGCCGCACATCGTGTTCGGGTGAAGATTTATGTGGAGAAGGATCCTCGGACCTCAGCACAGCTCCCTAAGAGATTAGCACTTTGGATGTGTAGTTCGGCTCTTGCTTGTTAAAGTGCTACAAGAAGAGGACAAAGTTAGTTCTAAAAGGTGCCTTTGTGGGGCCTTAGGTGGAGGCCTTAAGGCTCGCAATCAAAACTAACTAAGTGCTAGGTGTGCCACTGCTATCTCAGTATAGCAGATGTAGAACAAGAGTGTTTTTAGTCAATTACTTGCGCCCCAAGTTACTCAGACTTCTTATTATCAAATGATTGTCATGGATGGGTTAAGTCCACATTAAGTTCTTTTTCTTGCCTTTAAAACAAGGACTTTTAGTTCATAGTCTTGTATGTTTGAATGAAGGGAGTCCATATCCCCTTTAAGCCATTTATCTGTTTGCTTGGTTCTTGATTGATTTTAATGATAACATATCCATTAAACTAACCAGATCCAGATGAAAAAGGGACTCTTAAAGTAGGAAAACTGATGGAAATAGTTTGAATACATACTAGAGAATGCATTAAGTAATATATCTACAAATTTAGAAAACAAACAAAGAGCTTCGAGCAAGATTTCACCTTGTCTGTCAAGGTTGAACCTCTTGCAATCACTTCTCTTTGTGTTAACAGGGGTTTACATGCTAAAAAGGGATGGATGGTAAACAAGTTTACACGAGGAAATCGATACTACGATGCTAGAAGGTAGCAGAGCTTTAAATTAGAGAAAGAGATAGCTTATCGCTAAAAAGGATTGAATCTGGGTTGATTTCAGCTTTTGGATACAAATCTGGCTTGAGAGCAGAGTTTGTATGTTTTTTTGTTTGATTGGTTGAGTGTCTTTGTCTCTAGGGCCTCTTCTTCCTTTTATAGGCCAATTTTGCCCAACTATTATGACTTTGTTTTTTCCCGAAAGCATTTGAAGGGTAGTGAGTCATCAGCTTTTTACTTGTATTGCCACTGAAAAGTACTTTTTGGCTGATTGTGAGTTAGTCTCCATCACTTGACATTTAAATCATAGGCACATGGTCTATGCATTAATGGGGAGGAGCCAATTTGTCTCTGGACGTGGTGCTAGGCTTTGGGTAAGTCTTCTTTTAATTGGCATCTCTGGGCTTTCTCACACTTGCAGCTCAATGTTCAAATATTAACCCAAACAGTGCCCCCTTAATCATTGTTGAGTCTGCAACCCAAGACGCTAATAATGATTAAATAGTCGCCGTACGCTTCACTCGGGACTTACACCATCTAAAGCAACCGTTGGTTAACAAAACCTTTGCACTAACCCACGAATTCTAGCGTTAATTGACCACTTACTATATAATCCTCACTTAAACTCCTCGAAAAAGTACCTTAGCCATTTTGAGCCTTCGAATTCCCAGAACTTCCTAGAATTCTTAGAGCTTTCAGAAACTCCTCTCGTTCTTCAATTCTTGCCCCCTAATTCCAACTTTATTCGCATCTTCTTCTCAAAATCCTTAATGGCAACCAAAGTTGCTCGAACTCAATCTCCCTGTGAATCTGGCAAAGGCATTTCTACCATGCACCGTTTACTCAATGGTCTGTATTGCCCTCGGGCAGGCCTGCAGACTTTTCTTTTCTTCAAGGAAGGGGAAGTGCATTCCCTAGGGCCTACATGGACCTCTCCAATCCCAATTGCTATCGAAAACAACATGCCCAAGGATAAATGGTTCACCCCGAACCCATTTTTGGCCGAGTCAGGCATCTCCTCATCCAAATGGTCAAACCATCGTCGTGGGTTCCCTCTGATGAAAGATGAAGGCTGGACTTAGTGGATAGGAGAGCTTGAGCCCACCTTCAAGCAGAAGTGGATAAATAATGAAATTTATGATCTTATAATGCTTTCCAAAACCATAATCATTGCAAAGCCCAAGCTACTCACAACGACTCTCCTCTTCTGGAATTCGAGGACAAACACTTTTGACTTCAGGATGGGCCCCATGTCCCCAACCATCGTAGACATGGCCCAGGTCTTCGGGCTAAGGCCTTCTGGCAAAGCCATAGACGTTACCCACGACTAGGCTCATCCCTCTCATCCCACCGCGGAAAGCTCGGGCAACTCTGATTCATTTCTTCACATGGAGTATAACTCCTTAACCTTTAAGAGCTATGAAACTTCATTTACAGGCTTCATCCCGTTTTCCAAGAAGGAATTTGGCCCCTCTTCCTCCAACGCCAACAAAGATCAGGAGCACATATATTTCCTCCTCTACTGGCTTAACAAACACGTCTTCCCTAATAAATCCGAAGGAGTGAATGTCAAATGGATCCCTCTGGTGGAAGCTCTTTATAACTTTGATGACGTGGGAACGGGCCCTTTCCTCTTCTCTCATCTCTATCATTTTCTTTTCGAGATGACTCGGGGAGAGCCATTAGAAACCAACCTTAATGGGCTCATTTGGATGATCCAATTATGGCTTCAATGGTATTTCCCCAAGCTTCGGGCTCCCAATCTCAAATTCCCCGAGGGTGTTGCTCCAACCCGAATCCTTACGAAAGCCTCTCTTACCAACCACTCCACCTTCTGCTGCTTGTACTTCTTCAGAGTCTGCAGGACTCGGGCAAACATAGAGTGGGGCGCTTCAGTGCTTAGGAGATATGCATGGTTCAGTGACTAAGCTTTCCAGAACGCTTTTTGTGAAGATGTTAGTCCCCTTTGTAGAGAGAGATTTATCAGCTGCATCCGGTCGAGAGACCTGGCTTGGGGCGTGAAAAACAACCACTACGAGTGCGGGCTAGAAGTTTATCATCCAAACTTCTGCAGCAGGCAGCTGGGCTTCAGGCAAGCCATTCTAATCCCTTTTTTTTACTCAGTTCAATGTGGCACCTCATACCGTCTTCATTCTCCTTCAGAAGTTACTTTTTGAGCTGTTCAACGTAGGCTCGAGGTTATGAGCAAAGTTGGCTAAAAACTCATGGCTCTGAACTTTGAGTGTTCTTTATCCTTCTCCTTTTGGTGGGAAGCGAAATGGTCTAAGAAATATGGTGGGGACATGAAGATTGGAAGGAGTTGATTCATTAGAAGAACCAGCTACTTCTGATAGGTATCCCTTATTTCCTTCACTTGTAATTTTTTGAAATTTCATGAATCTGCCTTCCTCTAATACTTTTCTTGGTTTCTTCACACTTACTGCTCAAGGCAACCCTACAGAGATAGAAGTCGGGCATGATGAGGATGCTGCATATGCCTTTGTGCTTCAAGAAGCTGCGACTGAAGCCGAGAGACAAGGTGTTGGAAAATGCGGGGATGTTTCTGAGCTGCTTGGGGACTCAGAGGGTGATGCGGAGATTGTAGCGAAGCCTCGGGCTACATGTCGAACTCGGGCAACGGCAGTGGAGACTTCAGAGTCTAAGCCCGAAAAGCGGCCTCGGGCTCAGCTTTCCATCCCTGGTTTACGGGCGGCCCCAACAAAGAAAATGACAGGGGCACAAACCTCCAAAGCCTTTAAGTCTTCTACTTCAGTAACTGAGATGGGCAGGAAGAAACATAAAGCTTCCAGTAAGTGAATCTTGTTTCAATCATCTTCCATTCCTACTTGTAATTCTGTGCTAAGAGCTAACAATTCTATTTTTTTTTTCAACTCTAGGGCCCCAAGCAACGAAGAAGCCTACTATTGCTTCAAAGGATGACCCACTGGCGGCTGAGATGTATCAACAGGCCAAAAATCTACAAGATTCCACCATGGAAGCATTGAAGGTATAACTTGTATCCTAAGTTTCACTCTTTTAAGTTCTTCCCTTCTTTTCTACTCTCTTGTTGACTCTCTGTCTGATATCTGAAACAGGCTATAAGGAAAGAAATGATATCTCTGCCCGATGCCTCTTCACCTTTAGCCTGAATGGTACAAACTTCTTCTCCACATGCTAAGTCGTCAAAGGTATATCTCTTTTTCATTCTTTAGACTTGTATCTTTGTGGGGCCTTGAGGCTCGCAATCAAAACTAACTAAGTGCTAGACGTGCCACTGCTATCTCAATATACAAATGTAGAACAAGAGTGTTTTTAGTCAATTACTTGCGCCCCAAGTTACTCAGACTTCTTGTTATCAAAGGATTGTCATGGATAGGTTAAGTCCACATTAAGTTCTTTTTCTTGCCTTGTAAACAAGGACTTTTAGTTCATAGTCTTGTATGTTTGAATGAAGGGAGTCCATATTGAACTTCTTGCAATCACTTCTCTTTGTGTTAACAGGGGTTTATATGCTAAAAAGGGATGGATGGTAAACAAGTTTACATGGGGGAATCAATACTACGATGCTAGAAGGTAGCAGAGCTTTAAACTAGAGAAAGAGATAGCTTGTCGCTAAAAATGACTGAATCTGGGTTGATTTCAGCTTTTGGATGCAAATCTGGCTTGAGAGCAGAGTTTATATGTTTGTTTGTTTGATTGGTTAAGTGTCTTTGTCTCTGGGGCCTCTTCTTCCTTTTATAGGCCAATATAGGCCGACTGCTGTGACTTTGTTCTTGCCCAAAAGCATCTGAAGGGTAGTGATTCATCAGCTTTTTACTTGTATTGCCACTGAAAAGTACTTTTTGGCTGATTATGAGTTAGTCTCCATCACTTGACATTTAAATCATAGGCACATGGTCTATGCATTAATGGGGAGGCGCCAATTTGTCTCTGGACTTGGTGCTAGGCTTCGGGCAAGTCTTCTTTTAATTGGCATCTCTGGGCTTTCTCACACTTATAGCCCAATGTTCAAATATTAACCCAAACACATCGGGTATGATTGCATCCCAGCCACAAAACCATGCGCTCTTGTGTATGATGCGCCCATATGATTTTCTAACATGCTTTCTTTTCAAATGTACCTTTAGGGGTTCTTGGTTCGTGCTAAAGGGATACCTGCTTTGAAGTTTTACAAGCTTGCTCAAAAGAAAAACTAGAACCTTGTCTTATGTGGTCACTCACTTGGTGGAGCAGTAAGTTCGTTAACTTCTTTTCTTAACAGCAGAAGTGTTAGTGATTGATTTTATTGTTATTGGTTGCGATGGAGGTGTGGGTGGGGTGGGGTGAGGGAGATTGCGGGGGTGTGGGGGTGGGGTGGGGTGGGGGGGTTGCGGGGAAGGTCAGAGTGGGGTGGGATGGGGGGTTTAGGTTGCAGGCAAGGGGAGTCTCGGGGAAGAAGATAGGTTATGGTTTTCTTTGTTTTTTTTTTTTTTTTTTTTTTTTTCTAACTTTTCTTTAATTAATTATTTTTAAATGAATAAAACAATTATTTTTTTGCCATGTAGCACAAATTTGGCAGCCACGTCAGCTCTTAACGGATCAATGGATGGAAAATGTAACGGAGGTACTATATTGAAATAAAATAGTAGTAGGTGAGGTATCAAAGTGAAATGTTTTGAAGATGTTGTATGCGATTGTAATAGACCTCATACCTGAGGTGGTTAAGTGTAATTTACCCTTTTATTTTTTTTGTGGTAACAGCCGCATCACTTTAAAGTTAAGCAACATAAAATTGTTGTGAAAATAAAATATTTTGCTTATTTTAAAAGCAATAGTCTCCAACAACAACTTTTAAAAATAGCTTGTATGTTACGTTTAAATGATGCTTTAATAAAAAAAAAAAAAAAAAAAAAGGAGTTTAGCCTTTAGTGGATATTTTCAACTTCTGTAATATTCTCATTAGTTTTTTTAAAATTGACATTGTTTAACCTTCTATACTAACTTATCCCTTGAGAACAAAGTGACGGCCATCACCTACTACTACAAACAGTAACTTTACACCACCACTATGATTACCACCACCGCTATCACAACCGCCGCCACCACCATTATTGCTGCCACCACCGCCGCCATCACAATCGCCACCACCATTGCCATCATTGCCGCTAGCTTCGCTATCATCACCATAAACTACTACCACAACTGTCAGTACTACAACCCCCCACCACCATTGTTACCTCTACATCCCAACCACCACACCCCACTATTGACACAACCAATGTACCCTCACCTTTGTCATTATCATCACCACCACCCCCATTACCATGTCCATTTTTTGTCATTATATATAATTATATCACTTTCACATTAAGTTTTACCAAACGCTTTTACACTACTTTTTATACTCACAACACTTAAAAAAAAAAAAACAATTTATCAAACATTCAATTGATTTATTTATAGCTAATTATTCTTAAAGGTAGCATAAGCAATTTTTCAAAAAAAAACCGTAGCAATGGCAACGACGCCAATGTCTTGATAGGATTTTTACCACCTGCAAGAGTAGGGATAAAAAAACTTAAAAATACTTGCAAGAGAACAAGGTAATTGTAGTATAAACTGCTCAAGTAAGGTCGTTCTCCACAGAGATTGATTGATTGAATATTTATGTAAAAACCAAATCTTAATTAATTATTCGAAACAAGTTTTGAAAATGTTGATTTTGTGACTTAAAATATTTAAAACGAATTTAAATATAAGCACTAAGTAAATCAACAAAAGAAAGTAAATAAAAGAAAACGCTTTTTGAAAATTAAATTGTAAAAGCGCTAGGGTTTCGCCATCATCTTAACAATCCATAGTTCTCATAATTACTTATGACTTACACATACATATTTTGAAGGTTAGGTTTTCCTAAGGAGAAATTAGGTTTTCATCATTCATTTTGCTACTTCATTGATTAAAATCATATTCCTTTTCAATTTTTGATCAAGGTCCTTTGGTATTAATAACATCATTAATTATTTCAATAATAAAATATTTTTTTTATTTCTAAATATATTTATTTAATGTTAAAAATGTTACAATTAGTATATTTATATTTATGACTAAAGTTTTTGTCATATATTTTTAGTTTTAGTTTGTACCCATTTTTAATTTGTATCAATTTTCTTTTCAATTTTAATTTGTACCCATATATTAATTTCTTTTTGTGCCCATATTTTTTAAAGTTTATTTGTATTTGTACCCATATATATATATATATATTTGTACTTTTTATTTTGCTAAATGTACTCATGCTAATTATATGTACCCATTCATGTAAAACTTTTTAATCTTAAAATGTACTCATTCTTAAATATACCAATTTGTTATATGTAAAATGTACCATTTTTTTTTATATAAAATCTATTCAATTTTTTTTCTAATCCATTTTTAAACTTATATGGGTACATTCTTTTTTCTTTGATTTTAAAATGTATCCATGCGTCGAAGAAATTTACTAATGTTGTTAAGCCTAATATTTTTTTTATTTTTTTTATTTTTATGATTTTGAAGAATGTACCCATGTTTTGATACAATAATTTTTTTGGTTAATTTTGATGAATGTACCCATGTTTATATATATATATATACACACACACACACACACACAATAGTATATTTATATTTTAATATTTTTAATCCCACAAATTATGGTTTTTTATTTAAAATCTCATTTATATAAACAACTAAAATTTCTAATTTTTAATTTAAAAAATATAGTAACGTACATAGAAATAAATTATCACATTAATTTTAGGGACCTCGATCAAAAATTAAAAACCAACAAGGTTTCAATCAAAGAATATTCATAACTAAGGACCGCATCCAAGGTCTCCCTTTTCCTAAAGTATGCTCTACTTGGACTCCCAATACAGAACATATATGAAACATGCAATCCGTATGTGGTATTCAGATCTAATCTAAACATGTAAGACTCATTAAGCTTTATGAAAACCCTTTGAAAAACCATGCAACCCTTAAGACATGGTAGTCATCCTTTACAATTATTAACCACAAGAAACCTTCGTCAGTTTCAGGGACCGCCCCCAACGGAAATTGCATTAAATTACTTTTCTACATATCCTAATGGTGACCAAGCATTAAGACAAATAGATAGTTTCAAACACGGTAATTAGTAATTCAAACCCTACATGGACTAGAGAAGGCACCATGAGACTAGGGCTGGTTGAGGCCCATCTTGGCTTATATATATAGGGATAGGATCAAGGGACAAACATTTTGACAAATATTTTTACACTTTTTTGTAGCCTTTAGATTTTGTAACATCCAACGGTTCTTATTTATTCATTAAATGACATGGATGCTTATGTTGATTTTAACTAATATGAAAGGTAAAGCTAAAACTGAAAGAAAAAAATCCGGAAAATTAAAAAAGGAATATAAGTTAAAACATTTAATTAGACTTTGAAAACCCATTTAGATCAGGATTTGGATTCACACCCATGTAGTTGTGAAAACAAATAATTACTTTGAAAACCCTAGTTGTAATCGTTAAAAAAAAAAGAAAAGAAAAAAAGATCGAGAGGTCTACAACCACCGTCTCCCCTTTTACTGATGTGGTTTTGCAACTGCATGTCTTGGATTGATACGAAATTTCGATGGCTTCTACAAGGAGTCAAGTTATTATTCTCTTTAATATTCATTAGGTAAGCAAAACGAAACCCTAAATTCTATATTATTGTTTATATGTGCAGGGTGATTAAATTAGGTTTTGCAAAAAAAAAAGAATTTAGTTTTGTCAGTTCATGTGTTTCAACTCGAAAGTGTGTGTTGTAACGTTCCTGCAGGGTTTTTGATATGTTGGTACCCATGAGAATGTATGTTTTTGGTTCTAGATTATAACTTAGATATTGAATTTCTTGCCTCACTTCATTTCAATTTTCCAACGTTTTTTTTCTTTCTAGTATACAGGCCAATCTCTAATCTTTCTGGCGAGCTTATTGTGGAAGAAACAGGATGGTCGTATTTTCAGGTTTATTTTTCTAGCCTTAATGGATCCTCAACTTGACGATGTCGAGTTAGCACCAGTTCAAGAAATAAGTGACATAGGCAATTGTCACACTCCAAAGAGAATTGATCAAGCATTAGAAACGCCATACGTGGGTATGGTTTTTGAAACAATGGAAGCGGCAAGAAAGTATTATGAAGATTATGGCCAACAAGAAGGGTTTTGGATTCTTATTTGAACTTCATCAAAGTCTAGACGGCGTTCAAATGAGGTGACAAATGCACAATTTGTTTGTTCACATCAAGGAAAATACAACATGCAATCTGAAAATGAAGATGACATGAATGATAATGATGAATAAGAGGTATGTGACATGAAAAAAAGGAAGAAAAGACAGAGAAGTTGTTCAATAATTAAATGTTGGTGTGAGGCTACCATGCGTGTTGTTCATGATAAATGGACTAACAAGTGGAAAATGTCAGTTTTTAGTGACATTTGCAATCACAAACTAGTTACCCCATCTCAAAGGATAATGATGAAGTCCAATCGACATATGCCTGATGCAGTTAAGGAGTTGACAGAAGCATTTCACGAATGAAACTTATATATTGGTAAAGTTCCATCAATTTTCGGCGGTGCTCAAAATGTCGGTTCGATAATAGGGATTGTTACAACCATTTAAGAAATGTCAGGCATATAGAGCTAGAAGGGGGAGATGTGCAATCGGTTCTCAATTACTTTAGAAAAAAACAAGCAGGAAATCCACAATTCCTTTATGCAATCCAATGTGATGAAAATGGAAGGGCCACCAATTTTTTTTGGGTGGATTCTAGGTCACAAATGGCATATCATTATTTTGGAGATGTAGTCAGTTTTGATACAGCATATAGAACAAACAAAAATGAAATGCCGTTTGCACTGTTTACCGGAGTAAATCATCACTTTCAGTCAATACAATTTGGATGTGCCCTTTTACAAGATGAGATAGAGAAAACCTTTTTATGGTTATTTGAGACATGGTTGGAAGCTATGGGAGGTTGTCATCCTGTATCTATACTCACAGATCAAGATTTGGCAATGGGAGCAGCAATTTCATAGGTATTTCCTAATACTCGCCATCGCCTTTGCCTTCGGCATATTAAGAAAAAATTTGCTGAAAAATTGTCGCATATATATATTATCAAAAAAATCAAGTTTTAAGATTGCAATGAAAAAGTGTATTAGGTTGACATACATAATAGAGGAATTTGAACAACAGTGGAAAAACTTGATAAAGGAATATGAATTGGAAGAAAATGAATGGCTTGCCCAACTCTATGAAATACGTGAGTCGTGGGTGCCAGTTTTAATCGTGGCAATTTTTTTGCTAGGATGAATACAACTGGACGTAGTGAGGGTATCAATGCATTTTTCGATGATTTTGTTACATCAATGACAAATCTTAAAGAATATGTTGTCAAGTATGAGCAAGCTATTAATAAGATTGTGACAAATGAAAGTGCTAAAGATTTTGTTTCGGAGCATATTTACAGTATTGTGGATGATGATGACTTCCTTTTGAAGCATGCAGCTAAAGTTTATACTCGAAAAGTGTTTGAAAAGTTCAAGGAAGAATGGATAAATGTCAATCGGCTCAAAGTTGAAGATATGGGAAGTGTCAATCAGTTTCATATGTATATGGTCAGGAAAAAAATTGGTGAAGCTAAAGAATTTTTAGTTAAGTTCAATCTACAAACCTAAGAGGGAGCCAAAATTTTGAGTTCGTTGGAATTCTTTGTCGACATATTATTAAAGTTCTTGTTCGTCTAGACATTTATGTCATACCATCCCACTTCATTAGGGAAAGATGGAAGCAAGGAGCAAACAAGTTTAGGGTTATGGATTTAGAAGAACTGGTGTGAAATGATAGTCAAGAACAAGCAGAGGCATTGAGACTCAGCCATATGTGCCGTAGAGCTACTAAATTAGCTTGTTGTGCAGCATCTTCAAATGAGGCATATGCAATTTATATGGAAGTTTTAGATGAATTGTCAAAAAAACTATCTCAAGTTGAAGTCATTATTGCGTCAAATGAAGAAGCTTCTGAGATTCCAACCTATGATTTACAAAATTTTGGCGATGATCATGATCAGTCTATTGACAACGCTTCTCAAACATTGGTTTTGGATCCAAATATCTCAAAGACCAAGGGTAGAAAAAAAGGATGATAATAGTCGAGGAAAATCCAGTAGGTCCAAAAGGATAAAAAACAGTCTTGAGTTATCCCAGGAGAAAAAGGGTAGGCAATGTCAAGCATGTAAGATGATTGGGAGTGGACATGATACAAGAAACTGTCCAAAGAGAAAAAAAGATTGATTCAGCAAATTAAACCAAGGTAAGTGAACTTATTTACTGTGAATTAGTTTTAGTTTATTGGATACACCATTTTTAATACTTTTCATGTTTTAGTCCAACTCGTATTATCTTTTTTTGATATCTTATAGTTCTTTACACCATGATGAAGAATGTTGCTGATCAAAGGATTAAGAGAATGACAACCATGAAGAATGACACTAATTTTCTATCACGATCGAGACAATAATCAAGTTTTTAATTTGTATGGAGACTCGACTAAGATTACACAAACAAATGGGAAACCCGAACCGATTAGGATTAGGAAACTGGAGACTCGATTAGGATTACGAAACATTTATATATTCGAAGAATGTTGTAATCTAATCAAAATAGGAAAGCCAGGGATGATCGAAATTAATGGCAGGATTGAAAGTCAAGCTTCTCCAACTACTAGGATCTAGGCAGGGACGGTCCTAAGTTTTTTGGTGCCTGGGCGAATGCTTAAAATGTGTCTTTTTTTCAAATAAATGAGTATATAGTTCAAAATAAGGGAGTTTTAATATATAAAAAAAGGCTTGGATTAAGACTATTTTAACCAAAAACCAGTATATAGTTTTATTTTATCAAAAGCACCTCAAAATTAATCATAAGGACATGCCTCCAAATTTAACACGGGCTGAATTACAAAGCCCAAATTGCTAAAAAATAAGGTTCCAAAATTACCCCGAACAGAAAGAAAATGTGGCCAGTTAAAAACTTCAATATAACTACAACCCTACCCCCACGTTGGCATGATCTCATAGATTGAGATTATATAACTTTTGGTTGCTCTTCTACTCTCTAATCTTAGACTCTTACACTATACATGCAAACATACATACATACATGCAAACATACATACATACATACATACATACATATACATATATATATATATATATATTATATAGGAAGCCTTTAAGAAAAAGGAGCCCCACTTTTTTATACAAATGAGGATTAGTTATGAGGTCCACACTACATCGAACTTTAACGATCTGAACCATCTATTTTTTAAGTTGTACCTCATAGATCATGCTTGCAAAATATTAGCCAAATCGGCAAATATTTAAGACATCTAATTAGGTTTAAAGAAATAAACGAATACTTTGTTATACAAGAAACAATGAAATTTGATCTTGATAATTAAATAGGCAAATGGTTTTGGATTGAACTGATTTTTTGTAACGATGATCTATGAATCGAGACTTACAAAATAGATGTTTGGATCGTTGAAATTCGATGTAGAGCGGGCCCCACACCTAATCCCTATTTAAAAAAAGAGTAAATTGTAGCTATGGTCCCTTAACTTTAACTCAATTGGAGCAATGGTCCCTCAACTAAAAATCCATTACCATTGGTCCCTCAACTTATCAAAACGTGCAGCTATGGTCCCTCAACTAAAAATCCATTACCATTGGTCCCTCAACTTTAATTCAACAGGAGAAATGGTCCCTTAACTTTAACCCAATTGTAGCAATGGTCCTTCCAATATAACTCGTTTTGACAAAAAATTTGACATAGTTGACAAAAAGAACCATAATTATACACTTTGATGAGTTGAGGGATCCTAATTGTATAAATGATCATTCCAACATAGCTTATTTTGACAAAATTTTAACAAAATTGATGAGAATGACTATAGCTACACATTTTGATAAGTTGAGGGACCAATGGTAATGGATTTTTAGTTGAGGGACCATTGCTCCAATTTGATTAAAGTTGAAGGACCATTCGTACAATTTACTCTTAAAAAAAAAAATAAGGATCCCTTTGCATAAAGAGTCTGTTATTTTATATATATATATATATATATATATATATATATATATATATATATATATAGAGTAGCTGATGATCATGTTGAGATCACCAAAATACCATCATCATGAATCTATGATCAATTAATAACGAGCCCCCTGTCCGATTAAATATAGACTGTAAGGACATAAACCAGAAATCACCCCCACCGGCCATGCAGAAAACTCCATATTTGTACTTTAATTGGATGGAGAGATAATGGTAAAATCGAGTTTCAAATAATAGAATGACGTCAATGGGAAAGGAACGTGACTGTATTATATTCTAATAGTACTAGTTGCTACTTTTTTATTAGCTGGGTGCATGTCGTGTATGGCGTGATGCATGTCGGCTGATGGGTGATTTATTATTTACAATTGGCGCCTCATTTTTGTTTTTTCATCCCTAATATATCAATTAGGATTTTGACCACCGCAATTTGCAACTGGAAACTGGGGAGGCATTTATATATAAGTTACAAGTAAATTTAAGGTCATCTTTATTGCATCATCCTCGTACTCATACAGTTAATTTTGAATTTATTACATATTGTTGTTTCTTTTGGACCTTGCTTCATAAGATTCAAAGACCTACAGGGACTGAGCTGAGATTTTTTTTTTTTTTTTTGCGATTATTTCATAAAAAGTGTGTAACTTTGTAGTAGTTCTAGAAATAGAATGTGTTATTTTAGTTTAATTTCAGAAATAGTGTGACCTATTTTGCTATAATTTTAGAAATATTATTTATTTTGTTCCCTTCCAAAAATAGTGTGGTTATTTTGGTTCAGTTTTAGAAATAGTGTTAGTTATTTTGTTCTAGTTCTAGTACTAGTGTGGATTATTTTAGTACAATTTTAGAATAGTGTTAGTCATCGTTTTTGGCGCAATAGGTGCTTTTACAGGACCAAACAGGGTCTAAGTTTCAAACCTTATGAAACTAAACCAAGAAGTAGATACTATTTATGAAACTTGACTAATAAATAGATACTATTTATGAAACTGGACCAATAAGTAGACACTATTTATAAAATGAAACCAAGAATTAGGCTTTATTTCTAAAACTAAATCAGTAGGTGGAAACTACTTATGAAACTGGACTATACACTCTTTATGAAACTAGACCAGAACTCTACACTATTTATGAAACATGACCAAGAACTAGGCACTATTTATGAAAGTAGACCAATAACTAGACACTATTAATGAAACCAGACCAAGAAAAAGATACTATTTATGAAACTATACAAATTACTATACACTATTTATGTGGACCCAATAACTAGGTATTATTTATGAAACAAGACCAAGAATTAAGCACTACTTATGAAACTGGACCAAGAATTAGGCACTATTTATGAAATTGGACAAATAAATAGTGTAGTACCGTTCAGCTTCATAAATAGTGTTCAGTTTCATAAACAGTGTCTATGAAGGACGTACGGGTCCCACACATCAAGTTTTTTTTTTAATTTTTTAATTTTTTAATTTTATTTTTTAATATTAAAATTGTGCCATTTTCATTAACACTACTAACATTCTCAATGAAAACTGTGAATCCTACTCTTACCCTACACATTACGCACTCTCCGACGTTGTATAATTTTACTTCCACATTTGTACCTTTTGACCAACTGAGTTACAAGTCTTTATTATTTTAGCCATATTTAAATGGACAAATTTAGTAAAATCCGGGATATATGTATACTAATAGGATGTATAGGTGCTTATGTTGTCAAATTATCAAATTGTACCATTATTTATCGTTTATTTTTTTTTATCAGAGTATGTTATTCTAATCCTCCTTAAAATAAAGAGACACTATTTATAAAACTAGACCGATAAGTAGACAATATTTATGAAACGAAATCAAGAATGAGACACTATTTCTAAAACTAAACTAATAGGTGGAAATTATTTAAGAAACTAGACAGAGAAAGAAACATTATTTATGCAACTAGACCAAGAAAGAGACACTGTTTATGAAACTATATCAATTGTTATACACTATTTATGAAAACTGGACAAAAAATTAGACACTGCTTATGAAATTGGACCAAGAACAAGTCCACTATTTATGAAAGTGTGACTAAGAACTAGGCACTATTTATGAAATTGGATCAAGAACTAGAGCACTATTTATGAAAGTGGAAAAAGAACTAGGCATTATTTATGAAACTGGGCAAATAAGGAGACTATTTATAAAACTGCAACAATAAGTAGACATTACCCAATCAAGAATGAGACACTATTTCTAAAACTAAACCAATAAGAGGAAACTATTTATGAAACTAGACCAAGAAAGAAACACTATTTATGAAACTAGACCAAGAAAGAAACACTATTTATGAAACTGGACCAAGAACTAGCCACTATTTATGAAAGTTCTTGTAATGGCCTCATGGCTTTTTTTTTTGCCCTTTCTTTCTTCTTTCTCCTTTATTTGGAGGGTCTGGTTATTTAATTAATTTCTGTGCTCTTTGTTTGTTTTTTTCTTTTCCAACGCTGAAGCGTCGAAATGGAGAAAAACTTGTGTGGGGCTCGACTTGCCACTTGACTATGCTGAGTGGAACTACCACCCATTCAAAACTTGCCATTTGTTAAACCAAATTAATAAAAGACTCCTTAATAAGTTTTAAGTAAAAATTTAAAAATACATTACTACATAATTAATTAGTTAATTAAAACCAAATAACATATATGTCTAGATTACGCAAATGATATTTAGATTAATGAGCTCAGATTTTCAGAATTGTTTTGAATTGCGAAAGGCCCCCATTTTTTGGGCATGCAATTGCCACTGAGTTTGTGCATTTTATGCCTCTGTGAGTTTCTAAGCTGATGCAGTTGTTAGTGTTGTATCTGGATGCAGTCGGAGGCGGCTACGGTTGGGAAGGTTAGGCACAAAAGATTGGTGGGGGAAATGAGAGGCTGTTGGTGGCACAATACATGCATAATCATACTCTCTCCAAGCACCTCTTTCCCTGTATGTTTCTATCTCTCTTGATGCCTATAAAAATTTGAATCTTGCTAATTTCCTCTAGAAGCCTCATATCGTCGGAACATATTGTATAATGTAGTTTTGCTTTAGTCATTCTTCTAGTTGTAACTTAATGCAAATGCTTGGGGAAGTGAAGTGATCACCAATCGTGACTTAGCATGTTCATTTGTGTCCAAGAACTCTCACTAGGCATTTAGCTGTAAATACAATCCTTTTTCTGGTATGAATTTTGCGTAACTTACATGGTCTTTCGTCCTAGTTTTTGTTAGGATTCTGGATATGGGTTTTGTTTTCAGTAATCTAGCATCAATTAGATGGGTTTTTGAGCAATGACAGATTAATTTGGTCTGTTCTGGTTTTTGTGTTTAGTGTATCTTTGGGATATCTGTGATGTAGTTTGTTGTTACTGTAACACCCCAACCCCCAATTCTCTATATAATGCCATAATTTCCCTAAAGTTTTCTGAAAATTTCATTTTGGTCCTCTATTTTGACAAAATCTGGACCTTTCATCCAGATTCCTAAACTCTCTCAAGCTGCCACGTGGCAGCATCCCAACAATACTCATCTCTCTCTCCTTGAAACTCTCTCTCTGTCATCTCTATCTCTCTTTCTCTGCACTCCCTTTCTTCTCCTCTCTCTTTCTCGAAACCCTCACTCCCTCATCTTTCTTTCTCTCTTACACCGTGAACAAACACCCACGTATACCATCACACCATCGTTTCAGCGTCACTATCATTTTTTTTCCAGTCTTTTTCTTTCTCCCATCGCTGCACGACTCAAGGAAACCCTGGAGCTCTCCGACGAGATTTTCTTCATTTTCCTGGTTAGGTAAGCCTCAGATCTCCTTCTATCTGCTATAGATTGAAGTTTGGATGTGATTTTAAGAGTTATCTTGTTGATTTACAAGGTTTTAGAATGAGGAACCAAAGGTATAAACACACTTATCTTGTCTTGTGCTTTCATTTGATACCTAGATCGGAGTCTAGGACCTTCGTTTGCAGTCGGCCGGAGCTGTAGAAGCTCCGGCGTTTATCTCCGTTCAGCCAAGGCCCTTCAGGCCATTTCCCTTAACCCACGGGCCTTAAGCCCGTTTTGTTTCAGCCCAAAACCCCAACCCTGTTACCTTTTTAATTTTAGTTTTAATTGTTTTAAAAACCCAAAGGCCCTCGGGCCGTGTTAGTTTAGGGCCCAAGGCCCGTGACCCAAAACCCTTATATGGGCTAGGCATTAAGCTTGGGCCCGTGTGTTCAAAACCCAGAAGCAAGGCCTTGAGGCCAATTAGAATTTGGGCTTTCAACCCATTTTCCTAATCCAAAACCTAAAGCCCAGACCCGTTTAACTTGGTCCGACCCGAACTCGTGACCCGTTGACTGACCTGGTCTGACCATTGACTTGGTCAACGGTCATCGTTTACTTTGACTCAGTCAACGGTTAGCGTTGACTTTGACTTTGACCGGTCAACGGTCAGCGTTGACTTTGATTGTTGACTTTTCGGGTTTTTGTCCGAGACCTCTCCTAGGCTAATTTCGACCTTCTGGACCCGTTTCTGAAGCCCGTTTTCCCAAATTAAGTTGTTTGATTAGAGTTTGACTAAATGTACCCCTTTATGTGCTTAGGGGCAATTGTTGTTGTGTTTCCGTGTTCGCTAGTCTGCGCAGCTTTCGACGGCGAAGTACTGTGAGTGAACCCCCTCTAAAATGCATGTTTTATAGTAGAACTGCACACATAAAAGACATGATTTTATGATTATGTTCTATGAAATGCTTTATGAGATATCGTGCCTATTGAAGCTATTTTGAATTATTACTATTTTTCCTATAACCCGTATTCTTATAGAATATCTGATGGATGACGATATGATATTTAGAATACGTTTCAAACACCTCTTTATAGTATAGATGATGGATGACTTTATACTATGAAGATGCCTTTCAAATGTACGTATGTTCAATGGTTTTGTACTTACCTAGTGGTCCATTCTGCTACGGGACGTAGGGATAGGTTCCGGTCCGTCCCGGGCGACGGTTTGGTGTTGGCATAGGGCCTGGAGTGTGTTTTTCCTCTGGCTATAAGCACAGGGACGGGGAGACTGGCTAGGGCCTGGGGGTTATTGGACATTCACTAGCCGCTAGTATATGTAAAAGTTATGATTTGAGACAGTGCACGGCATGCTAGGTTTCGGAAAACCTATGTTTATCATGATATATATTTGTTTTCATAAAACCTGGGGGTTAGTACATTGATAATTGTTTTACTATAAATATATCAAATTGGTCCATTCATGTTTGTTTTGCGCCCCCTTCAGGACCACAGAACGAGGATTACGATCTGAGCTACGAGGCTTTCCCCTACCAGTGATTTCATGCTATATCTTCTCTGCTTGGCACCTATTGTAATAGCACTTTCCTATATTAATTTCCGTTTGTTCTCTGTGTTAGACATATGCTCTGGACATTTTGTGCACTATCCAAATGTTTAATAATTAGCTGTTGAACTTAGTTTGGTGTTATTCATCCCTATATGCCTGTTTAGTATATTCCTCTGCTTTCGCTTAAATTAAATGGCTTTCGTCACCCCTCGGGTGTTGGCCAGCACGTGACCATCCCTATGTCCCGATGACATCGAGGTCGGGGCGTGTCAGTTACTACCAAAATAAAATTTAGTGGATTTCAAGGGTAGTTTAAACAAGACAAATGTGCGGTTGTCATGATCATTCTTAATGGTGTTGTCAGTTGTCCGCAAATTTTCCCTGAACATATCATCCGTTTTCCTATAAACTGATTGGAGTTAATATAAACTTATTATTGTGGAAAATTAGTTTTCGTATGAATTTTGGACTCTGTCATTGCATGCTTAGAACAGTGAGGATTGTCAAAGAAAGATTAGTCTTTGAAAATGAAATGTGCATCGAAAGACAATTAAAACCACTTTGGAAAGACCAAGTATGGGTGCTATCACTCTATTTCCCTCTATCCCTGCCGAATTGGGTTTGGGTTCAATCTTTGGAAGGGCATCCTTGAGTTAAATGACTTGTTAACGAATGGATCAGTCGAACGACATAATCTTGGCTTGTTACTAATGAGTTTCTGTGCCTGTCATGATCATCCCTCTGCATATCAATTAATCATTTGTCTTCCCTAAAGGCATCATTTGGGGAGGGTGATGGAAATGCTGCTACCGTCAACAAGAAATTGTTGAATCTACAAAAGGTGACCCCTTTCTTTTCAGTAAAAGACTTAATACAAAAGTTCTTGTAATGTTTCATAACTTCCTTCTTTTTCCTCTAAGTGTTTCATAACTGCTGATTTTGATGTTGCATCAAAGTTTTATCTCTCTCGTCTCCTCTATTGGTTCTGAAAGACAATGATGTGCTAGGGTAGTGTGTTTGAAGGTTCCCTTAGGTTTGAATCCTTGGTTTTGTTTCAAGTCCTGAAAACCAAAAGAGACATATTTGAATCTTGCTAATTTCCTCTAGAAGCCTCATATCGTTGGAACATATTGTATAATGTAGTTTTGCTTTAGTCATTCTTCTAGTTGTAACTTAATGCAAATGCTTAGGGAAGTGAAGTGATCACCAATCGCGACTCAGCATGTTCATCTGTGTCCAAGGACTCTCACTACGCATTTAGCTGTAAATACAATCCTTCTTCTGGTATGAATTCTGTGTAACTTACATGGTCTTTAATTCCGTCCTAGTTATTGTTAGGATTCTGGATATGGGTTTTGTTTTCAGTAATCTGGCATCAATTAGATGGGTTTTTGAGCAATGACGGATTAATTTGGTCTGTTCTGGTTTTTGTGTTTAGTGTATCTTTGGGATATCTGTGATGTAGTTTGTTGTTGTTACTACCAAAATAAAATTTAGTGGATTTCAAGGGTAGTTTAAACAAGACAAATGTGCAGTTGTCATGATCATTCTTAATGGTGTTGTCAGTTGTCCGCAAATTTTCCCTGTACATATCATCCGTTTTCCTATTATCTGATTGGAGTTAATATAAACTTATTATTGTGGAAAATTAGTTTTCGTATGAATTTTGGACTCTGTCATTGCATGCTTAGAACAGTAAGGATTGTCAAAGAAAGATTAGTTTTTGAAAATGAAATCTGCAACGAAAGACAATTAAAACCACTTTGGAAAGACCAAGTATGGGTGCTATCACTCTATTTCCCTATATCCCTGCTGAATTGGGTTTGGGTCCAATCTTTGGAAGGGCATCCTTGAGTTAAATGCCTTGTTAACGAATGGATCACTCGAACGACATAATCTCGGCGTGTAAGTAATAAGTTTCTGTTCCTGTCTTGATCATCCCTCTGCATATCAATTAATCATTTGTCTTCCTTACAGATAAAGGGATAGTTTGGGGAGGATGATGGAAATGCTGCTACCGTCAACCAGTAATTGTTGAATCTACAAAAGGTGACCCCCTTTCTTTTCAGTAAAAGACTTAATACAAAAGTTCTTGTAATGTTTCATAACTTCATTCTTTTCATCTCAATTGTTTCATAACTGCAGATTTTGATGTTGCATCAAAGTTTTATCTCTCTCTCTTCTCCTTTATTGGTTGTGATAGACAATGATGTGCTAGGGTAGTGTGTTTGAAGGATCCCTTAGGTTTGAATCCTTCGTTTTCTTACAAGTCCTGAAAATATTTTCCTGGAAAATATGGCCCTTCCTATCTCTTTCTTTTAGCTTGTGCATGGTTATTTCCCTTCCTATTCTCTGGAGCTTCTATGTGAACTGCATCACTCCCTAATTTTGCAAACCCAAATCTTTCCACCATTACTTTTCATCTCTTTTGCCAAATGCAAGTGGCCCTCTACCACAGTGGTGGAGAGGAGTGTTGCCCTTGCATCACGGCAGGGGCTCGAACCCTGTCAGCTCCTATGATGCTGATTATTCTAGAATCACAAAATGGGTCATTCAACTAATATGAATGTACTTGTTCAGTCTTGGATGACATGATGTCTTGGTGTAGTAAGAAACAATGGATGGTAACACTATAAACTACAAAAGCATAATTTACACCACTTATTGCACCTGAACAAAATGTGTGGTCGATGCGGTTGAATGATTATGCAGTGATAAATTTAATCAGTGCTCTGTTTAGCTATAGTGTTTAGCTATAGTTCATAAAAGGACTTAACAGTTAAGACGTCCAAGTTGTAAAACTACGATAGCAACTCAATACGACGAATAGAGCAAATGAAGAGAGAGGCACTCGCAAGGGGGAGTGTTCAGTCACCACCACCTCTGTTTTTCTCAGTTGATCCATAGACTTCTTTACCCTGTCATCTCCTTCTATAATTCTTCTCATGCTTATTTGAGTGACCGCCTCTCCTCTCAACCAATGACAGAAAACATAGAAGTATAAAAACAGGCATGATTTTCTCTATATGTAGGTAGTAGTGTAGTTATAGAAAGCTCGATTAGCATTGGTTTACATGTATTCAAGACATGGCGACTAATTTCGAGGACGGAGATTATGGTAACAAATTTATAGTTGTCTAGTATGTTTTTAGCTTTCCATCTTTTTTCTATTCCTGTTAATCTGTAGGTGTGTTGTACGCTGTTTGCAACATGATTATTGTTGTTGTGCATTTCTTTTTCGTAATTTTTTCTATTGTTGATTTTAGCGTAAGTCATTTTGATGAAAGTAGAGAGGACTAAAACGATACCTCCAACGAAGACATGGATAGGCGATGGAGATGGAGATGGAGATGTTACTGGAAGACGAGAAATTAGAATGATTGTAATTTGCAATGTGTAGTGTGTTTTTTTTTCTTAAATTTTATTTGCTTTTCGGAGTAGCTCTTAAAAATGTTATCCCTGAATTTTAATATGAATATTTGAAAATGGATTTGGTTTGTGGTTTTTGGAATTTATTTTATTAACTTGTATTTTGGTTGATTTAATTGGGCAGACTCGAATCTTTCCACCATTACTTTTGATCTCTTTTGCCAAAATCGGGTGATAATGAACATAAAGTTGCAAATACAAGTGGTCATCTACCATAGGATTGGAGATGAATTCTGTCAACTCCTTAATCTACAACCTAATATAACAATTCTGTGGTTTCACAAAACAAAATAAAAAATAAAAAAATAAAGTCACAAATGCCATGTGAACTAAGAATTAATTTCACATGACAAAAATTTATGGAATTCTGAATACTTCAATTTTTTTTTTTTTTTGATAAATCAAATGAGATTTTACCAAAGGGGTGATCTGGGCTAAGTCACAAAATAGTATATACAACCAAACAACATAAAAGTAAAATCAAATTTCAATTAGAGGAGTTGTATGTTTACAACAGCAAAACAAGAAAGAAAAAAAAGAGCACATAATCCTAAAAAGCTTCCAGTGGTCCCTTTCGGGGACATCTGATAAAATTGGAACGATATATAAAAAGCTTCTAGTGCTAGAGTAAGCAAAACAATATTTTTACAACTGCAAAGTTGGCACAATCCATATTGGAGGTTTCCGGCTATTCTTTACAAAGGCCATGACATCTTTGGTGTACGGCTTTGAAATCTCTTGTCACGTGATGACGTTATACACACCAAAATCATGCGGTCCATAAGGCTCGACATCAAAGCTCATACGATTAGCATCGTGATTGTAGTATATACAATTCGCTTGACATCCTGGAAACTTTAAAGCCAACACACATACTGAAGAATTGCCAAAAAGAGTGCCGCATCACGTAAGGTGTCCATCGCAATCCACTTACACTTAGCGTAATCCAATTCAAAAACTTTAAATTCCGTCGTCTCCCGTGTTCCATCTTCAAAATCCCAAATAAATCTTTGAACCATCAACATTTTTTCCTCATTTGAATTCACGAGATATGTCTTGAAGCAAGGATCCTCTGGTTTCTTGGCTTTTGCAATTACGCTTACCTTTGTGTAGGACCGACGGGTAAGATGAAACGACAAGAGTGTTCTTCGATTATCAAGGTAAAAATTATCTTGGAAGCAAACAACGTCTTCCAACATTTTCCATCGCCTATCAACATAAGTCCATCTTGTGTCTTTGAGTCTAATGAATGCCAACTGCAATAGGTCCTCGTAGATGACAAGAACAATGCAATCCTCTGCAAATAATATTGGATCCGCCGAGATTGTAGCCTTGTAGACTCCGTAGTTACATATTGAGGGGTGCATCAACAATTCATGCTCACCTCATGGAGTGAGCGGAGGGAGGCGAATGATTGAATTGTCTTTCTTTCGCCTTCCCTTGTGCCTCAGTAGTGGATTTGTTAGGGTTATGGTTTGACTTTGGTCCACCGCTATTAACCATCCCTTTGAAGAACCACAAAACCGCTTGTTCGACAACTTGAGTTGCAAATCAAACACATTGTTATTCATTGCGTCGCATAACCTCCACGTCCCCTTTTTGCCGGTAGATATCAACAGCAACGGAGGACAGAAAGTTGACACAAGAGCACGTTGCTTTTTATTAGCCTTTGCTGCATGGTTCCACGACTTACAAACGCAGCCGAAGTGCAAATAGTCTGCTGGTGACACTAATGTCTCCAAAACTAAATCCAAAAGGCTGGTACGCAACTGTGCCCAATCTGCTGAAACAGAAAACAAAATTACAGTATTAGAAATTAGACTATTGAATCCTGATATAAAAGTAAGTAAATTGCTTGGAGAACTGAAATCGAAAGAGCATACCTGAACCCATATTTAATTAGACACCACACGACGACACGAGGAAGATTTGGAGTTTGTTGCTTGCCGCTGAATCGTCTTATACAAGCGTAACAGCGCAATGTAATTGTATGAACTCTCGCACCTGCATGTATATACATATATACATAAAATTATTTGAAGGAAATAGGATTACACAAACAAATAGGAAACCTGAACCGATTAGGATTAGGAAACTGGACATATTCGAAGAATGTTATAATCTAAAAAAAAAAAAAAAAAAAGCCGATTTGTAGAGGGAGAACGTTAACCCTCGATGATCTCTTACCCACTTTTCTTTAGGTTCTGAAGTCAATGGAATCTGATTTGATTTGTGGTGCCCTTACGGCCGGTGGATCAGGGAGCCAGGGATGATTGGATTAGTGGAAGATTGAAAGTCAAGCTTCTCCAACTACTAGGATCTAGGAAGAAGAGGGATATGTTGTTGGAGTCGTTTGCTCACGTATTACTATCAGTGCAGAGAGACTCACTTAGAACCAGTTTATTGTTACTATGGTATCCGGTCTAACAATATACAAGGTAATAAGTAAATTTCTCCCCAGATACATTGCATCATTGGATAGAGACGTCATCTGATGGTGAACTCGTTCTCTCTTATTACTAGAGAGGAGAAATCATATTCATCACGCATGTGAGGCTAATGTAGCCTCTTACCCTTCTTATACTGAACCCTACTTATATATACAAACAGTGTTTTCGCTGTGGCACGCTCTAATCAACTTGTGCCTTAAACTTTTGGCACTTAAAAACGTTTCTTAATTTTCAATATTGAACAAAAAATGCCAACACTCTATCTAAACGCAAATTGAATAAACAACAATTTCAATTTTATTCTGCGCTTCCCATCTCATCTTTTTCTATTGCAAATCTCAAATTTGTTCTCAAGGGTTCATAGTTTTGCGGATTCCATGAATGATTGAATGATTGAATGATTGAATGAATGAATGAATGAATGAATTCCCATTAGGTATAACCTCAATTAAATTAAGCCCAAGTTCTTAGATTTTACTTTCCATTAGTGCTTGATGACAAATTCCAACTTTGTGTTTGGGCTCATATGGTTCATACTCGGTATTATTGTTATATGATCTCACATGTACACTTTAATTTTCACAGCTTCATATGGCACGAATGGTAATAATGTTTCCATGGAATGAACTGGGTTTATTTTTATTTCTATGGGATTTTGGGGTTTAGTTGTATGTGGGAGTTTACTTGTTATTTCTGTTTCTAGTTTTGTTTTAGAGAGTTTGTCACTCAATTTTATATGCTCTTTCTATCGAAATCTTGTAGGCAGCAGTTTGACCTTGCGAATAGGGAAGCAATGGATGAATCTGCTGAGTGGAGGCTGAAATACGATGAAGAAGCCGAAAAGGCTACCAAGTGTATGAACAACTCAAACAGGTTCGCGTCATATTCTTCCTTTCTTTAAATTTATTTGCGTAACTCTCTCAACAGTAGAGTTTTCATTTGTGTGTTTAATGCTGGTATTGATTGGAAGTTGTCATTGTTATATGATAGGGATTTTACCGTCTACAAAAGTAGGGATAAAAACACATGAAATACTTGCAAGAGAACAAGATAGTTGTAGTATAAACGGCTCAAGCAAGATCGTTTTCCACAGGGATTGAATGAATAATTTGTATTTAAACTAATTCTTAATTAACTATTTTAAACAAGGTTTTGAAAAATGTTGATTTTGAAATTTAAAATAATAAAAACGAATTTAATAAAAACAACTAAATAAATTGACTAAAGAAAATAGTTTTGAAAATAAAGTTAAAAGCCTAGGGTTCCGCCGTCACCCTAACAATCCTATATAGTTTTACCGATTTCTTACGAATTACACATGCAACTTTGAAGGTTAGGTTTTCCTTATGCATATTCTTCTCGTGATATTCAAGCAAGAACGTATATCTAACATGCAATCCGTCTGTGATATTCAGATCAAATATGAACATGCAAGACTCATTAAGTTTTATGAAAACCTTTTGAAAAACCATGCAATCCCTAAGAGCGTGATATTCGCCTTAGGTGAAATTACAATTATCAATCACAAGAAGCAATACTCAATCCTCCGATGATATTCCGACCGAATTGCATCCAATTACTTATCTAAACATCTTAATGGTAGCTAAGCATTAAGACATAGAGACAGTTCAAGCACAGTAATTAATAATTCAAAGTAAACATGCATAATATCATAAGCAATTGAATAGAGACTACATATTCATGCTAAGGCTCAAGGCTTCGCCCTGGCAAACGAAAATTAGTTACTAGCAATCATACAACGAAATATTATTAAAAACAAGGATAGAAAACACCTTAAAAATAAACTTCAAAAATCCTCTAAAGTAGTGTGTGCGTTTCTCTACCTCTTTTCTCTCCCAAAAACCCTAATGGCTAAAAGCCTTATTTATACTAATACAAAATAAAATCCTAAAAAGTTTTAGAGTAAAACTAGGAAACATAATTAAATAATAAAACAGAAAATAAAAGGTTTCCTATTTGAACTAAAATTCGGAGTTCTCAGAAAATTAGTCTTTTGACGGACCAAATCAACTCCGATTTGGTCCCAAAAGGTCTCTTTTGAAAGCTGAAGTCGTCCCCTACAAATCCTTAGAAGGAATCTTCCTCAAAATATTCCTTCTTGACCTCCAAAATACCCAAAACGTCCAGAAACGTCAATCTGGGAAAGCTGCGCGCTGGGCCTTAATTTCATCGCCACGGTCAAACGGCTTTGTAGAAAAATCTGGAATTTTGATACAATCATCTCGAAAGGCACACAAACATCCTCCAACTGGAATCACTCCAAAATTCATCCGTTTGATCACTTTTTGCTCCAGAGGAAATCGAGTGTCCTACATTAAGAATATAAATCAAAGTATCAAAATTCTACCAAAATAATAGCCAAAATATACCAAGAATAGGGAATAATATATAGTATAAAATTGACTCATCATTATACACTAATCTGATTGGAGTTAATATAAACTCATTGTTGTGGGAAATTAGTTTTCGTATTATTTTTGGAGAGTGTGATTGCACGCTTAGAATAGTAAGGATTGTCAAGGCAAGATTAGTCTTTGAAAATGATCTCTGCATCGAAAGATAATTAAAACCACTTTGGAAAAACTAAACTATGGGTGCTATCAATCTATTTCCCTATATTCCTGTCAAGGTGGGTTTGGGTTCAATCTTTGGAAGGGCATCCTTGAGCTAAATGACTTTTTCTTTAAATGATCAGTCTAACGACATAATCTTGGGATGTAACTAAGAAGTTTCAGTGCCTGTCATGATCATCCCTCTGCAGATCAATTAATTGTTTGTCTTCCTTGCAGATAACGGGATCATTTGGGGAGGGTGATCGAAATGCCGCTAACGTCAACCAGAAATTGTTGAATCTACAAAAGGTGACCCCTTTCTTTTCAGTAAAAGACTTGTACAAAAGTTCTTGTAATGTCTCATAACTTCATTCTTTTGCCACTCAAACGTTTATCTTCTTTCAATGTCATCCACTTTTATGCACCCTTTAGTAAACCATATTAAGGAGCTCGTTAGAAACCATGCTGAGGATGGCTTGCTCGTATTATTAAATACCATTTGTTAGAAATCAAATATGCTCTGAACCCAAATAATGTGTATAATCTGCGGATTTTGACCTTACATCAAAGTTTTATCTCTCTCTTTTCCCTTATCGGTTCAGATGGACAATGATGTGCTAGTGTCGTGTGTTTGAAGGTTCCCTTAGGTTTGAATCCTTCCTTTTCTTACAAGTCCTGAAAATATTTCCCAGGAAAATATGGCCTTAGTCGAACGGATTGAAGCCTTGAAACAGGAGCTTGAGGCTGAGAAGCAGAAGTGCAGCGTTCAATAGGTAATTATATCATCAAGGGTCAAAAGATTCAGAATAATCAAAGTCACCGCATTTTTCATGTTGTCCAATTCATATACTCTCGGTCTCAACAGACCATAAGAACACCAGTTGGAAAGTTTTTAGCTTCAGTGGTTACTTAAACCATCAAACACATATTTTTGGACAAGATGCACGTGCCCCCTTACAGCTTTTAATCCATGCTGCTTTCCGGGAAACTGAGGCATTCGGGTAATGACTGCGTTTCTTCTACTAAATATACAATGATATTTCCTGTTTGCATCTTACTTATCTTCATGCTCGGGAACCATTGTAAATTGTTCAACCTCGAATGTACCATTTTCTTTTCCTTGTGAAATTCCTTCTTGTTATAGATCCCATGGTTTTTCAGAGCCTGTAATTCATTTGATTGAAAGCGTGAAATATCAGATGTCCGATTGTCTTTGTTCGTATGGCTTTATTTCAAATTTCTGTTATTGTTATATACTAATACTAATTTTCCCATTTTTTTTTGTAGGTAAAGAGAATAAAAACTGAATAAAGAGTTTGTGTGGAGCAACTCTAAGAAATGAACAGGCATTACATGATCACCATGCTGGCCTATCTAGTCAAGCATTCACCGACAGTAATTAGCCACTAAATACAATTAATACTTAAGATAATCGTACCCCTCCCGCGATCTTTCCCTACAGGAAGAGAACTAGTTTCGATCTCCAGGGGTTGTGGAGCCGTCAGGTTCTGAAGGGTTAGTTCTCAGGTCATGGAGAAATCTTGTTATTGTCCGCACAAACACTTCATTGTCCTCCTGTTGACTTTCTGGGGCCGGAGCAGTTGTAGAATTCTGTCATGCATAAAAGCAAGGAGAAACAAGAATTTAATTGCATTGCAGATTAGCATGCACATAATTAAGTAAGATTTAAACAATGAACTAATCGAAATTAGCTAATAAGTGATCTTGCTGGAGATACCTTTCGTCACTTAGACAGTCTGCTCCTGGTGTCCATCATCTTAATCAGCTCATCAAACTGAAAAACAGAGATTAAACCGAGTATTAAGGATGCTCGAAGCGGTAATTATCTGACTAATACCGATTTACGAAGAAGGTTAAATATAGATTAGGGATTTAAGGGATTTAAGATGCATTGCATACTCTCACCTGTTTTACTGTGTTTCCATAAGTCATTGCACACTGAGATAGGCTTCTTTCCTCCTGATCAGCTTCCTTATTAGACATCGTGCTCCAACCCTCAAGCCCTCAAACCCTTATCTCTCTTTGGGACAAATTGTTCAAGAAAACAGCAAGGGTTGATACTTCTATAGAGCAATGGTCAAGGTGCTCAAGGAGCATGTTAGTCGTGGTTTCTTAAACCTTACACCGCCGTTACCATCTTCATTATTGCTCTACGCCGCCATTCGTAAAAAAGGAGAAGATATATACCATTATATTGCCGGCCGCTTCTTCTCTCTTACACTAAGAACACTATTCTCGTGTTAATCACACACACAAATGGAGATATAGGCTTAAAAGCTTACCAAAAAGAAGCTATGAATCATAGAAAAATGCACTCCGTTACTGAATATAATTATATTCCTTAAACAACTCAATGTACGTTGTTCTTATTTATCAACTGTTGTCCATGAAATTTTTTTCATTGCACAACTTACCGATGGTGTCGAAATCTAATATATATGTCTGGGCATAATTGACTTCTTTTAAGAATAATTGAGGAGATGGAAGCTTACCTAAAAAATGCTTCCATAAACCATGGAAAATTGGTTTCAACGTGGAATTCATAAATTGTATTTTGCCAATCGACTTGTCTTTCTTTCACACCTGTTGCATTTCAAACCTCAATTCCTTGAGCAAAGACCAACCCTTTTGTCATTTTTCAACACTAATCATAGATGTTTTAACGGATTACATGATTATCCGCATCAAAACTCTTCCAAAGGTAGTTCTAAAGAAACTTTCATGCAAGGGAGATATCCATTATCTGTGAGAAAAAGCGTAGGAAAGGACAAAAAGGGGTATATCCGCGTTACGGATAAGTTATTTTAGTTCTAGAGTTTAGCGTTTATGATGATAACACTAGCAAGTATGAGAGCAGTAACTATGGCAGTTGAAGAAAGTAACATGAATGGTTATATCCTTCCATCTGCTATTTCTCGCAAATAACGTATATCCTTGTTGTATGAACGTTTCTTTAGAACTACTTTAATGAGAGTTTCATGCAGATAGTCATGTATTCAGTTGAATCAATTAAGTCATTTTGATGAAAGTAGAGAGGACTAAAACGATACCCCCAACGAAGGCATGGATAGGTGATGGAGATGGAGACTCGACTAAGATTACACAAACAAATGGGAAACCCGAACCGATTAGGATTAGGAAACTGGAGACTCGATTAGGATTACGAAACATTTATATATATTCGAAGAAGGTTGTAATCTAATCAAAACAGGAAATTTAAAAAATAAAATAAAAAAGCCGATTTGTAGAGGGAGAACGTTAACCCTGGATGATCTCTTACCCACTTTTCTTTGGGTTTAGAAGTCAACGAAATCTGACTTGATTTGTGGTGCCGTTACGGCCAGTGGATCAGGGAGCCAGAGATGATCGGAATTAATGGCAGGATTGGAAGTCAAGCTTCTCCAACTACTAGGATCTAAGCAGGGCCGATCCTGAGTTTTTTGGTGCCCGGGCGAATGCTTAAAATGTGTCTTTTTTCAAATAAATGAGTATATAGTTCAAAATAAGGGAGTTTTAATATAAAAAAAAGGCTTGGATTAAGACTATTTTAACCAAAAATCAGTATATACTTTTATTTTATCAAAAGCACCTCAAAATTAATCATAAGGACATGCCTCCAAATTTTACACGGGTTGAATTACAAAGCCTAAAATGCTCAAAAATAAGGTTCCAAAATTACCCCGAACAGAAAGAAAATGTGGCCCGTTAAAAACTTCAATATAATTACACCCCTGCCCCTCACGTTGGCATGATCTCATCGACTGAGATTATATAACTTTTGCCTGCTCTTCTACTCTCTAATCTTAGACTCTTACACTATACATGCAAACATGCAAACATGCATACATACATACATACATACATACATACATACATACATACATACATACATATATATATATATATAGGAAGCCTTTAAGAAAAGGGATCCCCACTTTTTTATAAAAATGGGGATTAGTTATGAGGTCCACACTACATCGAACTTTAACGATCCGAACCATCTATTTTTTAAGTTGTACCTCATAGATCATCCTTGCAAAATATTAGCCAAATCGGCAAATATTGAAGACATCTCATTGGGTTCAAAGAAATAAACGAATACTTTGTTATACAAGAAACAATGAAATTTGATCTTGATATTTAAATAGGCAAATGGTTTTGGATTGAATTGAATTTTTGCAAGGATGATCTATGAATTGAGACTTACAAAATAGACGTTTGGATCGTTGAAATTTGATGTAGAGCGGACCCCACACCTAATCCCTATTTAAAAAAAAAAAAATAGGGATCCCTTTGCATAAAGAGTCTGTTATTATATATATAGAGTAGCTGATGATCATGTTGAGATCACCAAAATACCATCATCATGAATCTATGATCAATTAATAACGAGCCCCCTGTCCGATTAAATATAGACTGTAAGGACATAACAAGAAATCACCCCCACTGGCCATGCAGAAAACTCCATATTTGTATGGTAAAATCGAGTTTCAAAGAATAGAATGACGTCAATGGGAAAGGAACGTGACTGTATTCTATTCTAGTAGTACTAGTTGCTACTTTTTTATTAGTTGGGTGCATGTCGTGAATGGCGTGATGCATGTCCGCTTATGCGTGATTTATTATTTACAATTGGCGCCTCAGTTTTGTTTTTTCAACCCTAATATATCAATTATGATTTTGACCACCGCAATTTGCTATTGGAAACTGGGGAGGCATTTTATATATAAGTTACAAGTAAATTTAAGGTCGTCTTTATTGCATCGTCCTCGTACTCATACAGTTAATTTTGAATTTATTACATATTGTTGTTTCTTTTGGACCTTACTTCATAAGATTCAAAGACCTACAGGGACTGAGCTGAGGTTTTATATCAAATTATATTTTTTTTGCGATTATTTCATAAAAAGTGTGTAACTTTGTAGTAGTTCTAGAAATAGAATGTGTTACTTTAGTTTAATTTCAGAAATAGTGTGACCTATTTTGCTATATTTTTAGAAATATTATTTATTTTGTTCCCTTCCAAAAATAGTGTGGTTATTTTGGTTCAGTTTTAGAAATAGTGTTAGTTATTTTGCTCTAGTTCTAGAAATAGTGTGGATTATTTTAGTACAATTTTAGAATAGTGTTAGTCATCGTTTTTGGCGCAATAGGTGCTTTTACAAGACCAAACAGGTCTAAGTTTCAAACCTTATGAAACTAAACCAAGAAGTAGATACTATTTATGAAACTTGACCAATAAATAGAAACTATTTATGAAACTGGACCAATAAGTAGACACTATTTATAAAACGAAACCAAGAATTAGGCTTTATTTCTAAAACTAAGTCAGTAGATGGAAACTGCTTATGAAACTGGACTATACACTCTTTATGAAACTAGACCAGAACTCTACATTATTTATGAAACATGACCAAGAACTAGGCACTATTCATGAAAGTAGACCAATAACTAGACACTATTAATGAAACCAGACCAAGAAAAAGATACTATTTATGAAAGTATACCAATTACTATACACTATTTATGAAATTGGACCCAATAACTAGGTACTATTTATGAAACATGACCAAGAACTAAGCACTACTTATGAAACTGGACCAAGAAATTGGACAAATAAATAGTGTAGTACCGTTCAGCTTCATAAATAGTGTTCAGTTTCATAAACAGTGTCTATGAAGGACGTATGGGTCCCGCACGTCAAGTTTTTATTTTTATTTTTTATTTATATTAAAATCGTGCCATTTTCATTAACACTACTAACATTCTCAATGAAAATTCTGAATCCTACTCTTACCCTACACATTATGCACTCTCCGACGTTGTATAATTTTACTTCCACATTTGTACCTTTTGACCAACTAAGTTACAAGTCTTTATTATTTTAGCCATATTTAAAACGACAAATTTAGTAAAATCCGGGATATATGTATACTAATAGGATGTCTAGATGCTTATGTTGTCAAATTATCAAATTGTACCATTATTTATTTATTTTTTTTTATCAGAGTATGTTATTCTAATCCTCCTTAAAATAAAGAGACACTAGTTATAAAACTAGACCGATAAGTAGACAATATTTATGAAACCAAATCAAGAATGAGACACTATTTCTAAAACTAAACTAATAGGTGGAAATTATTTAAGAAACTAGACCAAGAAAGAAACATTATTTATGAAACTAGACCAAGAAAGAGACACTGTCTGTGAAACTATATCAATTGTTATACACTATTTATGAAACTGGACAAAAAATTAAACACTGCTTATGAAATTGGACCAAGAACAAGGCCACTATTTATGAAAGTGTGACTAAGAACTAGGCACTATTTATGAAATTGGATCAAGAACTAGACCACCATTTATGAAAGTGGAACAAGAACTATGCACTATTTATGAAACTAGGCCAATAAGGAGACTATTTATGAAACTGGAACAATAAGTAGAGATTACCCAATCAAGAATGAGACACTATTTCTAAAACTAAACCAATAGGTGGAAACTATTTATGAAACTAGACCAAGAAAGAAACACTATTTATGAAACTGGACCAAGAACTAGCCCCTATTTATGAAACTGGACCAATAAGTAAACACTATTTATGAAACTGGACCAATAAGTAGATACAATTTGTGAAACCAGACAAAAAATTAGGCACTACTTCTAAAACTAAACACGAGTACTAAACTATTCTGAAAACAAATTACTTTTTTCTTGCCTCTTAAGTATATATATATCAACCCCGAAAGATAACTATGCCATGCACCACGATTCCCTCATATTGTGCTTTAAATACTTTCAATATCATTCTTCATGCTTAAAATTTAAAAAACTAAAATTAGAAAACTATGACGATACGTTCTCTTAGTCTATCCTCATTTCTCATGCCTTTTACTAGTAAGCAACTCATGCCCAACGGAAGGAGAAGCTGAAAGAGAGTATTTTTTTTGGAATAATATTTTTGTTTATAAAAATGGCCGTTGCCCAACGGATCATTACATTGGGTCTTATACAACTTTGCAACCTCTATTTGCCAAATGGCAATTACAATCACTTACTTAATAAAACTGAGTAAACTATTAATTCTTAAAACTAAACAGTGATTGAGATAATCACTAAGTTTATAAGCTAAGTGACTAACACAGTTGCAGCCATTAGTTGCTACAAAAAAAAAAAAAAAAAAAGCTCGTCAATCAAATACACTCAGCAGAAAAGCATTTATGGATGGGCAAAGCAAATGATAGTAGTCGTAGAAATGAAACGGTAGAAAGTGAGTGCAAACGAAGAGGGGATTAATGGGAGAAGTGTAAAGTAATTAGGGTATTAAAGACCAAAGTGAAGGTTAGTGGTCATTAGAGTTTACAAAGCGTCAAAGACGAAGAGTGGAAGACGCGGGAAACACTGTACCAATATTTTATTTTTTTATATGTCTATATATGTTAAAAAAAAAATTGCTGCCCCAATTAGATTTGGGCCCTGGATCTAGGAAAAAGAGGGGAAAAGCAGGTACATAATAATAGTTGGCAATATTCGAAAAGAGAGTTGTGAGCTTTGGGTTTTTGGGTTGAGGTTAGATCTATGAGCATGTTATGTGCATGTCCTGTACATATAGTGTATAAGTGCGTATTTTTACTACTTTTTCTTTTGATTCAGAGGCACGCCCTGCAAATATGAAAAAAGCGAACGAGTTCGCGAAACAATGGTTCTTTCATGCCCATTCAAACTGCAATTTTCAAATCCTTGCAATATTTGAATCCAATCAAGTTTGGTACCAAATTCAAATTAATGAATCTTCAATTCTTCATATAAAGTGGGTCATTTTTCTGAATGCATCATTTTTCTAGTTTCGAAGAGAGAACTGTGAGGTCTGGGTTTTTAGGTTGAGTTCAGACCTGCAAACATACCATGTGCATGTCGTGCACATACAGTGTACGAGCGAGCTTAATACGAAGAGATTGAACGAGTACGCGAAACAACGTCGTCCATACCTTTCTCTCTTCCTTCTTGCCACTCTGATTTCTCTCTTTTCCCTCAAATTTATCTCTTCTCCAAAAGCCAACTGACCTTTAATACGTTTTTTCATTTAATTGTAGCCGAAGCCAAATCCGATTTTAGTGCTTGTAAATTTGGATCGAGAAAGGGAGCAGAGGGAGGGAGAAGACATAAGAAATAAAAACCTACGTATAAATCAAAGAAATGCTGAAAAATAAAAAACCAAAATTGAAGGATTTGGGTCTCCTCCAAGAAACATCAAACCAATCACTTCAACTCCAAAAATCCATCAATCAAAAAGCAAAATTAAGCAAACCTAGTTCACAAAACCTACAAATGAAAAGGTAAAAATTGAAATTAAGAAACCTCGAACATCACCGATTTCATGACCAATCCAACGACCTTTGTCAGACTCCCCGGTAGTGCTTCTTGTTCTCTTCATTCAAAATCACTTTGTGAATCGTAACTGGCTTCACGGCGATCTGGTCCTAGCTCACGAACTCGATCCAAGGTCGAGGTGGCGATTTTCAAATCCGTTTACTTCAGAATTTGAGGCTTTTGCTCGAATTCAAGGTACTCGCCGCTAGCTGGATGCTTCAAATCGAACTTGAACGAATATTGCGAGCTCAAAGTTCTGGATTTGAGTGGTGCTGGTTTATCAGGTTCTGTACACAAAAATTCAATTATCTTTGGAGCTTCGGGCACATCCTCCGACCATTCCAAGTCATATATACATTCCACCATGTGAATGGCTGCCTTCATCTCTTCTCCCAAAAACTCTTCTTCATCTCTGTTCTTGGCACTTGAAGCCTATCTTTCCCATACAGATTCCTTAATGATTTAGCTATCTCTTACTTCTTTTCTCTCTCTCCCATATACCAACAATATTTTTATTAAGGACCTGACTGCAACTACTTGGTCCTTCTTCATTTGCTCTGACATCATTGGTGTTGAGGAGTTGGGATGATATGTGGCCTATCCCATTCTTCCCGAGTGAGAGTTAATCTTTGCTCTAAAAGCTTTTGGTCTATCACCTTCGTCGGGCGGCCATTCTTATCAGCTCCTAGACACTGCAATATCCCAATACTAGGGTGTTAGAAGTTCGCCTCTGCAACACTGGCTGTGGGGAGGAATGGCTGTGACTCGGCCTCCACTATCTCTAAAAATCGTTGCTTATTTTCTGTATATTCATGGTAGACAGCAACTTGTTGGTGCAGAGTGAATGGTATAGACAGACTTTGATGGATCCAGTTTCTACCAAGCAACGCACCATAAGTATAGTTACTATCCACCATAAAGAAAGCTAGCATGATCTACTTGGATCCCAAGTCAACTTCCAGAGGCAATATCCCATGTGTTTTGGTGATAGCTTCAGACTGTCAGGTCAGTGGGAATCAGATCTTCCTCACTTCTACGTAACCTCTTTATTTGTTTATGTGGAAGTACATTGACTGCAGCTCCACCATCAATCAACACCCTCTTGAAGGGTACTCCCTCCAGATAAGCAGTCACATATATAGGTTTGAGATGGTTGGCTAAGGCCAAACTAGGGCTGCTAAATACCATTTTGTCTGAATATATCCTCTCGGGCTCTTTCCTTATGGGTTCGGGCAAACCTGTCATGCTTGATTCCTTTCCCCCAGTTTTCTCAACACTAACAAGCGTCATCATTGGTTCTATTGCCAAATAATCACCCACCATTATAGTTGGCTGATCAGGTTCAGTACAAAACATGGCTGATAAAACATAAGTCATGTTTACGTCGAAGTTGCTAGGTCTAGGAGTTTCTCATTTCTTTCCTCCAATTTGACATACAAACTCATCTATCCATGCCTGTGCATCCTCTGGCAGCTTTAACTAGAGCACCTCCTTCTCTACTGTTATGTCAAAGTTGAGTAATTGTCTTGGCATTTGACAAGGTGTATCTTCTAGTAAAGGTAAAGGTATCCCCCTTTCATGGGAGATGGTCACAAAATAAAGAGGCTCTGGTCTCCAACCTGGTGTAGGCATCATCACTACAGTTTCTTGAGCTCTCCTCAGCACTCTGTATTTTCCTGGATAAGGGTGCTGAGGTACATGATCTCCTTCACCCTCCACTTTACTATTAGCCATCTCTATCTCCTTCTTACCCCTCCATTGGAGCTGCTCGCCTTGCATAGTCTTTTCAAACTTGACATTCCCAGAGGCTTCTAAAATGATAGGTATCTTTAATGAGTTCATGTGAGCCTTGTGCTACCGTTTGACCCTCATTATCGTAGATGCTCTTATTTCTCTAACGGGCTTTCCATCTTTCCCAACTATGTACCACTTACAACCAAGTTGGGCTGAATCCTTCTTAGTAACTAGGGGGAATGAATTCCTAGTCTTCTCTTTCCATCCTTGCCTTGAACCGCTATGATAACTTGGTTGGGGTGGTCTCACTTCTACCCACTTTGGCATCTTCTTTATCCTTAGCTTCTTCAGAGACTTCATAGTTCCTAAATACCTTAGATAAGCCTTTAAATTCAGAGTCTCCTCTTAACCTTTGGAATATATTCTTGGAGGTTTCCTTCTCTGCAGGTCGCATAACACTTCTGCAGGCATCTTGTTCCTCTATTTCTTTCCTTCTAACTAACTCTCGGTTAATAATGACGCCCGATGCTGGCACCTCCAATTCACATTCACATTGACACTTACTGCATAAGACTACTCCCTTAATCACAGCTGCTTGTGGTCTGTCGGGCAACCTTCTAGCACCTTCAGATGGCCTACCAGCTTGCTTTCTTTCACTCATCTCTCCCCATGTGGCCTTTGCTTTTCCTTTCTCAACACAGTTAAGGTTGATCATATTGATTGGGGCTTCTAGGAAGGGATCTATGTCAGTCATCATATTTGCCTGGGGTTTCTCCAACAATAGTTTTCCCTTAACTATTAGGTCCTGGATCCAATCTCTAAACTATACATAGTTGGTGATAGAGTGATTGAAAGTGTAATGAAGCTTGCAGTATTTCTTTCCTCTCAATTCTTCTGGTTTAGGCATCTTTTTGGTGCCTTTGGGCACAATCACCCTTGCTCGCACTAACTCCTCATAGATCTCTGCTGCCTTGGTCAGGTCAAAAAAATAAGCTTGGTACTTGGGGGGCTTCATGGGCACAAATCCTCCATCATTCATCACTACTTTTTGATCTTTGAATGGCTGAACCAAACCCTTCATCATTAATGGTTTAAAAAGGGTGGTCATTTCTGCTACACACATCTTTATCCTCTCTTCTACATTGATGTCACTTTCTCTAGGTTCTAGACCTTCAAACTCCACTTGGTGTATTGCAGCCTTGCTTTTGTATAAATGGGGCACCTTGGATAAGTGCTTCGTTTGCTGCTACTCAGCTAGCAACTTCTCATACTTCGTAGTAACTATCACTAACTCCTGCAGTTCACTAAACTGCACATCATAGAACTTATTTCTCAATGGCAATCTTAGGGCTTTCTGAGCAATATATATAAGTTGGGCATGGTTGATAGAGAATTGAGACCTTATCCATGTCTTTCTAAACCTCATCATGAAGTCTTCTGTGAACTCATGCTCATATTGTTTTACCTCAACCAGATTGTTGATAGTCATCTCAGGCTCTACCCTATAAAATTGCTCATTGAAAGCCATCTCTATTGGCCCCCAATTAGCAATGGAATTTGGGGGGGGGGGGGGGGGTAACATAGAGTACCACTGGGAAGCTAAGCCAACCAACGAATTCCCAAATAACCTTAACTTGTAGTTAGGATTATCTTCAAATGCCACATACAATCCTCTCCACTAAAAGTTGAAAATGTGGGCTCTAAAGGACACATTACAATCATCTCCACTAAAAGTTGGGAACGTGGGCATCTTGAAGTTGAGGAGAAAAGGATTCTGCTCAGCAATATTCTCAGGGTAGGGCTTCTAATAGGCGATCCTAAACAGCGAGCGAGCTTGTGGTTGAACATTCTGGACCACCATCATTCTCAGCTCGATCAACTTATTTCTAAGTTGCTAGTTAGCTGCATTATTGTGTGGGGTGTAAGAAGGTCCCTACTTTGGGCTACGTTCATTGCTCGAATGATCATTCTGTGGCTCTAATCTCCTCTGCAGACTCCCAGTTAATGAACAAAGTTGGCTAACTTCACCTTTAGTCTCTAGAGAGATCTTTTCCATACTCTTCAATACTTACACCATGGTAACTTGCAAGTCTTCATTTGTAACTTTTGCGCCCGACTTCTTAGAAGAAGTTGGGCTCTTCAAGATCGCAGGGCCTCGTAAAGAGGGAAAATCTTCTGGGAGATTTGTCATGTCTGATCTTGGTAGGTAGATAATAAGGTGGCCCGTACTTTATGTTCCACCTAAAAGTTCGCTTATTCCTTTTTCTTCTTGGCATACAAGACTATAGGTCCCACCGGGCGTGCCAAAACTATGTTCGAGGCAAAGATGGCATTGTGTCTTCGCACAGCTCCCCTGGGGTGAATGGCAGTTAATGTGTTGTCGGGCAAATTCTTGCTGCTTAATGTGATACAAGAAGAGTTCAAAGTTAGTCTGAATGGTGCCTTTGTGGGGCCTTTGGTGTGGGCCTTGAGACTCGCAATAAAAAATAACTAAGATTTAGGCGTGCCACTATTATCTCAATATAACAGATGTAGGATAGATAGGTTTCAAGTTGATTACTTGCGTCCCAAGTTACTTAAACTTCTTGTTATCAAAGGATTGTCGCAGATGGGCTAAGTCTGCATTAAGTTCTTTTTCTTGCCTTGTAAACAAGGACTTTTAGTTCATAATCTTGTATGTTTAAAATGATGGGAGTTCATGGCCCATTAGACCATATCCTCGGTTTTAGTTTGTCCTTAATGAAACTAAGTTTGCTAAGTTAACCAGATTCAGATACAAAATGGGACTTTTAAGTAGAATACAGTTGGAAATAACTTGAATATATACTGGAAAATGCATTTAAGCTACAGATCTACTAAATTAAAAGATGAACAAAGAGACTTGGGCAAGACTTCACCTTGTCGGGCAAGGTTGAACTTCTTACAACCATTTCTCTTTGAGTTTACAGGGGTTGTATGCTAAAAGGGATGGATGGATGGTAAACAGGTTTCACACAGGAGAATCGATACTACAACACTAGAAAGGGTAGCAGAGCTTTTACACTAGACAAAAGATAGCTTTTCTAAGGAACTATTGCTAAAAGGACAGAATCTAGACAAGTTTCAGCTTTTCTGGGTGCAAATCCGGCTTAAGAGCATAGTTTGTATGTTGTTTGTTTGATTGGTTGAGTGTCCTTGTCTCTGTTGTCTCTCTTGACTTTTATAGGCAACTTGGCCTAACAGCTTTAGCTTCACTCTTGGCCGAGGGCTTTTAGAGCCATGAGTCATCTTGTATTTACACATTTATGCCATCAAAAAGTACTTTTTGGTTGGTAGTGAGTTGGTCTCTGTCACTTGTCACTTCAACCTTAGGCACATGCCTATGCTTTGGTTGAGAAGGCTTCAATTTGTTTCAGGCTTCATTGCTGGGCTTCAGGCAAGTTCATATTGTTTTGGCACCTTTGGGCATTTCTTCGGCTAAACCCAATATTCAAATATTAACCCAAACAGTAAAATGGAATAGAAATCTCACCCTCCCAGCAGTACTTAACGGAAATTAATTATGGCTAATTAACTCTATTCCCTTTCAACCTTTTTCACGTCCAATTTTGTTGGAATGGTAATCTAATTCCTATTCCAACCCCTGCCTACTGCTAAACAAATGATGGCTGTCATTCATTCGCTTATGTATTCAGGTATAATGGACATCCTGACTTACAAGTTTGTCTTACCTTTCTAATATGGGTAATAACCTTTTGCGCTTTTACTGTATTCACATTTTGCATATTTCTAGCTTTTCGAATTTGTTTTAGATGAAATGCTAGTGCATCTACAATTCGTGATGTACATTAAGCGAGGGGATCCTCGCCGGATCTTTTTTGTGAGGATCCTGGAGATCCTTTAATCACATATGTTCATCGTGCATCGTGTGACCAGTTTTCGTCAGGTAGTGTTTATATTCAATTTTAAATAAAAAAATTTACAATGATTTTTTACCACACGATGTACGATGAACATATGTGATTTGAGGATCTCCAAAATTCTCACAAAAAGGATTTGGTGAAGATCCGGCGAGGATCCTCTCTTGTACATTAAAGTGACCAAAAAATCTACACCATAATAAAGTATATGTAGGCTTGTAAAATCCTTACATATGGATGAAAAAGAGAAATTCATCACGACAATCCTTAGGGATCTTAGTCCTTATAGGGTTTAAGGTTTAGGGTTTAGGGATCTTAACCTTAAAGACAATATTTCACCCCATTTTTGTGCCTCTGATTTTCCAGATGACTGCTTCCTATGATACTTTTGTAAAAACAAGAATTATGGCACCTGAATTCTTGTACCTGGGTATGTCATGCCTTGGCATGGAATAGCCTCTGCTCTCTCTAAACTTTTCAACGCTTAAAAAAAAATGTGAGAATGTATTTAATTTCAAGGAGTTTGTAAAATTCTAGGTGTATTCCATTAGAAATTAGTTTTAAAATATTTTTAAAAAAGTTAGGAATTCAAGGGAATTGAATAGATTTCTTAGTGTATTTTAAGCATTCTCAAACCTCACCTCTCCTTTTGAGAATTTGAGGAAATTCACTTACAATTTACATAAAATCTCTACAATCAATTAAATTTCTTCAAAATTCATGAATTTATAAATCCTTTAAAATTCTAATTAAATATGCCTCCAAGTTTCAAAATTCTATGTTACTGCAGAACTCGTTCTCGTACTTTAAGTAGGGAGTCAGCACATTTTCAGACTGATACATTGGTTACCAATTGTTATCAGGAACAGCTGTGTTCGAATTATGAATTTGAATTGCATAATTATCTGATTAAACCAAAATTAGCAGAAATAAAACAAAATTAAGCCCAGTTATTTAGTCAACCGAGCCGAAGAGGGCATGGCCCAGTCGTTGATTATTAATCCTAAAGGTCCAACTCCATTTTTTTTTGTTAAAACACAAAATCCAGAGTTTCTATTATTATAACTATGCAGTGAATTTCTTAATATAAAAAAAGTACAATATACGAAGGAGACATGAGGCCTAACCCTAACCTTGAATATGCCATGAAATCATAACAAAATAAGCACTTTAAAAAAAAGCTCAGATGTCAAACAAATTATTCCCTTAATTCTTCACATGTTTCCTAACAATGCAGTTTGTATCAGAAGATATGTATTTAAACAAAACTCTAATGCCATTATATTCAACACGCTCAAAAGACAAATCATGCTTAACTATAGCCTCAATCAATAACCCACAAAACAAATATAATTATTAAATTGAGAGGAACGCAATCCAATTTGAGATTTCTCTATGTCAACTTAACGTTTTTTATTACACGAATCCATATGATTCATCTTTTTTTTTTTGTTTCTTTCTTTTCTCTTGAGAGGGATCAAGTTCATGTCATCCCACACTCTCCTTTATCAATATGGGTTAGTCTACTATCCCCTGTAATAGGAAATTGATTATTTAGCTTTGGAAAATATCTTTTAGCTAGAGCTGCTCTCAGATTTTGTGATTCTGTGTGGGTATTGGTAGAGGAAGAGCATTCGTGGATTCGCTACTTTGAAGGTTGAGATGGCTTTCTTTAACTCCTCTTCTTGATGAACTCTCAGTGTCTTCCATAAAATAACTCAGGAAAAGAAAAAAATCAAAGATCTTTTAGTGCACAGATTAAAAATTAAAACAGTACCAAAGTACAGTTCTTTTCCATATATATATATACATATATATATATATATATTTTTTTTTTTTTCAGTAACTCAAGAACTGTAATCCATTAACATCTGGAAAGAGATTTAAACACTATATTCACATTGTTTTTCTATGTTTTTTTTTTTTTTTTTTTTGGAGAAATTGGAAATGCATTCCACAAGTAGGCAAAAGCCAAAGTACAAAAGGAAAGCCAGAAATTGCTGCTTCGTTCGCTGACCTTGGCACCCAAGACCAGCTGCAAATCTGGAAAGATTTCCCAAAATCCAAAATACGATTAACAGTGAGAAAAATCTCCCAACTACAATTCTCCCTTCCTCCATTAAGAGACGATATTACCTGCTTTGAGTTAGACTCCACAATTATGCAGGGATAATTCCTTTGCTTTGCACTTATACAACCTTGAAGCACCGCCATAGCCTCCGCCATCAAAGCATTTGAAGCAAGGACTTCCTTTCTTTCAATGTTCTAACATCTTCCTTGTGAGTCTCTAATCACAATTCCCACATATCCTTTATTTCTCTTGGGTTTCCAACTTGCATCAACATTCACTTTTATCATTTTAGAAGTGGGAGGAGACCAAGGTGTCACTCTCCTTTGATTATCCATTATCGGGGGTTGTCGATCACTAATCAAATCCTTAGCCTTTTGGAAAATCGTGCTCGGACAAGTGATATCATGAATGGTTTGAGAAGGAGATGGACTTTGATGATTAAAAACAGCTTTACACCGTGCTTTCCATATATGCCAACATGTGAAAGCCATTAATGTTATAGATCTCTTCCTGTCCTCTTTTGTTGCATAGTTCTCTTTCAGCATTTTCACCAACCAAGCATTGATATTTGTCATAGAACATTTATCAATCTTGTAACCAAGTTGACTCCCAAACCAAACCAGCTCCACCCATGGACACAGAAGGAGCATGTACTTCGCTGTCTTCTCATAATCATTGCAAATTGGACATAACAGTGATGGGGCACACTTATTCTTGCAATTGCCCCTTTTGCTACTCTCCAAGGAAAGTTTCTAATTTTTGCGGAGCCTCAAGACTCTAGATACCCTTCCACACTAAAGGGTCAGTCATACATAAGAGGATGGGCGCTGATTTTGAAGCCTCATTTTCTTGTTTCAAATCCATCTGTATCCCGACTTCACGAAAAAATTTCCTTTCTTTTCCATTGGCCATATTAGTCTATCATTGGTTCTAGAATCCCCAACATTTGTTACTACAATTGCCATGCACTCCTTCTCCGGAATTAAATTCCGAATAGAACACCAACTTTCAGTGTCCTCCTAAATAATTGATGCCACAATCTGATTTTTATCAACACAACTCCATTTAAAGGATTCAGATGTCCATTTGTAATCTCAGGCAACCATTTATCAACCTACAACTTAGTTTGACGTCCGCTCAAGACTTGCCAACGGGCGCCTTCCAGAAGAATCTCCGACCTTCCAATAAGCTTGATCAAATCCAAGATGCTCACCCACCCTTTTTAGCCTCTAGAAACAAGACATGAGGAAAATATCTCCCTTTAGAACTTTAGCCCAGAGAGTATAGGTTCGTGAATTAATCTCCAACACTGTTTTGCTAGTAGGGAAGATTGAAGTCCTTTAGGTTTCTAAAACTCATTCCTCCCTCACCTTTAACATGTCATATTGTTTCCCAGCAAACCCAATGTATTCTTCTTTCCTTCTCCTTCTGACCCCACCAAAATTTTGCAAAAGCTGCATCAATTCTTTGCATAACTTCTTAGGAAATTTAAAGACAGACATAGGATAATCCAGGACTGCTTGTGCCACCGCCTTGATTAAAAGTTCTCTGCCAGCCTAAGAAAGAAACTGCTACTTCCATCCTTGAATTTTCCTCAAAACCCTTTCTTTAACATACCCCAAAGTTTCTTTTTTTAACGTCCACACAGAGCCAGAACACCCAAATAGCGACCAGGGTCATCAACTTGAGGCATTCCCAAGATCTCACATAAATCCTCATGGGTCATCCTTGGTGTGTTGGCTCCAAAATAAACTATTGACTTTTGCAAACTAACTTCCTACCCAAACACTTAACAGTAAGCATTAAGAAGCTTGACCACATTTTGACAGTTAGTTCTTATTGCTTTTAGAAAAATCAAAGTATCATATGTAAATAACAAGTGAGAGATGCAAGGCCCATTAGCACTAATCTTAACTCCTTCAATGTATCCCAAATCAGTGGCTTTTCTCAGTAGCAAAGATAACACTTCACTCACAATAAGAAACAGGTATGGCGAGAGATGATCACCTTGCCTTAACCCTCTGGATGGTCTAAACCTCTTTCCTGGCTACCCATTAATTAACCCGGAGAACTCCACAGTTGAAACACAGCTTATCACCAGTTCCACCCATTTACTATCAAAACCCATTTTCACCATAAACGCCATGAGGAAATCCCACTCAACCTGATCATAAGCTTTATTCATGTCCAATTTTATTCCAAGCTCATTTTTCTTCTTCCCCTACCTAAGCTTTAAGAAATGGAAGACTTCATGAGCTATAATAATATTATCTTGAATTTGCCTACCTTCCACAAAGGCATTTTGACTTGGAGAGATTATATTAGCAAGTAAAAGTTTTAATCTATTTGCCAATTTTTTTTAAAGAACTTTATAAGAATAAGGGTTTTTATCACAAATGGTCCCTGACATTGATCAAACACATCATTTTGGTCCCTGACATTGAAAATCAATAGAAATGGTCCCTAACATTGTCCACCATCCATCATTTTGGTCCTTCCGTTAAAAACTTCGTTAAGTGTCCCGGAGCTCTTGCCAGAAGTTTGGGCAAATTTTAAAGCTTCGTAACTCAATCAATTCTAAACCAAATTCGACCCATAATATATCAAAATGAAGATAGGAAAGTGTAGAATAAGATTATACCCATTTGGAAGTCCAATGGTTGCTGGAGATGGCCGAAAAATAGCCTCAAAGTTGACTGGTCCGAGTGAAAACTTGAAAACTCGCCGGAAACTGGGTAAACTTTAAACGTTCATAACTTCTTCAATACTTAACTAAATCAAGTTATTCAAAAACAAAAATCATACTTCTCGACGAGACGAAGAGAATGGTACCTTTTTCGATAGCTAACTCGCTCTGGTTTGGCCGGAAAACGGCTCAAAAGTGGCTAACTCAAGACCAAGACAGCCACTTTCGAGCCATTTTCCGGCCAAAACAGGGCGAGTTAGCCGTTGAAAAGGTACCATTCTCTTCCTCTCATCGAGAAGTATGATTTTTGTTTTTGAATCACTTGATTTCATTGAGTATTGAAGAAGTTATGAAAGTTTAAAGTTTACCCAATTTCCAGCAAGTTTTCAAGTTTTCACTCAGACCAGTCAACTTTGAGACTATTTTTCGGCCATCTCCGGAAACCATTGGACTTCCAAATAGGTATAATCTTATTCTACACTTTCCTATCTTCATTTTGATATATCATGGGTCGAATTTGGTTAAGAAACGATTGAGTTACGAAGCTTTAAAAATTGCCCAAACTTCCGGCCAAGAGCTCCGGGACACTTAACGGAGTTTTTAACGGAAAGACCAAAATGATGGATGGTGGACAATTTCAGGGACCATTTCTATTTATTTTCAATGTCAGGGACCAAAATGATGTGTTTGATCAATGTCAGGGACCATTTGTGATTAAAACCCTAAGAATAATTACATAAACTAAATAGGCGGAAACGGCTTACCAACTCCGGATTTTGGGTTTTGGGGATTAGCACAATAGTCGTTGAGTTGAGCTTTCGCGGGCTTGTTCTTCCATTCATAAAATCAAATGCCATACCCTTCACCTCCCGTGAAATAATATCTCAAAACGAATGATAGAAAATGCCTTGAAATTCATCTGGTCTTGGAGCTTTCAAAGTGCCCATTTGAAAAACTGCATCCTGGATTTCCTCTTCCTCAACATTTCTGGTGAGAATTTCATTCATCTCTGGCGTAACAATCGAGTTGACACAATCAAGAATATCTCCCCAATCACATTGTCCACCAGTAGAGAAAAGTTTCAGGAAGTGATCCTCCACCGCTCTTCTTATCCCTATTTGATTATTTGCCCAATGCCCCTCACTATTGCAAATCTTAGCAATTATGTTATGTCCCCTTCTTGGGTACAAGTTTTTCTATGATTTTTATTATCCCAAAAAACATGCTTTAATATCCTGTGACTTCCTAATCATCAAAGATGGCATGAATAATTTTGTAAAGGTGAAAGGTACTTACAAAAAAATGGGATTATAGAGATTTTATAGATGCACTCTTAAGTTTCTTTTGTATGGTATGGTATTAGTTAGGTATATAGTTTGATGGCTAGCTTCTGAGTGGGTTCATCATTTGTCACGACTTACAAGTCCATGTAGATCCGAGCACGGGTTGCTCGAAACTAAACCTTGGGATGATTATGGTTTGAAAGGCGTCCATGATCTCGTCCAAATCGATGAGATCAAGCCGGAAAAATCTTCGGGTTCTCTACAACCTTGTCAGGAAGTGCATAGGGCTAAACCCTATTCGATCAGCTTCAATTTCCCACCATTTTGAACATATAATACATAATCTTACACTACTCGACCAGATAAATTGAAAGGTGGTGGTTAAGGCCCTTATTTTCTCTAAAAACGACAAAAAACTCGGCGAAAAGTTCATTTTTGTCGGAGATCCAAAGACTCGCGATTTACTTTGTTCTTGAAGAATCAGAGGTCTAAAAGAAGTTTATGGTGACGTGAAGAAGGTGATGGTGGTTGTTCGGGTGCTTTGTCTGTCTGAGAGCAGTGATGATGATGTTCTCTATGTTACAAAGAGTATTGTGAATATTGCGTTTAAGAATGGGAAAAACATAACAAACTTCGAAATCAAAAACAAAATAACAAAGACAAACAACATCAAGAATTAACATGGTTCAGCTATATGTGCCTGTATCCACAGGGCATCAACAACAATCTTTCACTATCAATAATGAGTGCAACAAGTATTCTTGCCAATCCTTTAGATTTAAGACTTGATGAAAAACCTAAAAGAATAAGAACAAGAAATACACTTTTATCTCTTTCATTTTCTCTCGCAGACACTTTGTCCTTCTCTCACTCTGACTCCTTGAGTGGTTACTGTAAACACGAAAATTCTTGATCGAATGAAACGAGAACACGTGTGCAAAGTAGATTTGTATTGATTTGAATTTGTAGGTTACAATCTCTGTTTACAACTTTTCCTCTGATTCAGTCTTCAAATTTGATGTAGATGTGTGATCGTTGATCCAAGGGTCACAATGACTTGATCTCAGAGGAACGGTTGAACGATTGCTTCAAGTTTTGAGCTTGAAAACAATGCGTGGAGGATCTTCACCTCAAGGGTACGGCAAAGGTGGTGTTTGATGCGGGATTTCGTTGCTTCAAGGGGTCTTGGCGACTTGATCTTAAAACAAACGTGGCTACAAGTTTATAAGCTTGCAACAAAGTCTTGAAGGAATCGGCACGAGCGCTTGTTGATTCTTCAAGGAAGTGCTTCAGCTTTGGTCGAGAGAAAGCCTCGGCTTTGGTCGAATGTTCTTCGAAGAGAGCTTTGGTAGCGTATTAGTCTTCAAAGGTTTGGCAGAGGTTCCTCTGTGTAGAGATTTTTCGACCCTTATGCTTGTGGGAGGACCTTGTATTTATAGGCTTCTCAAAGCTTGCCTTTGGGATGATTTTAGGCATGTTTTGTGTCTTAATTTCAGCCACTTTACTCCCTTGGCCGAATTTAAGGATCTTGTTGCCTATGTTGTGAGCAATCTTCAATTCTTACTTGTTTTATGAAGATGCTTTAGCTTTCTTTCCTGTTTCAGGATCAATTTGGATTCCCTAGCCGAATTTAAGGGGAATTTTCCCTTATTGCCGAAATTTGGGGAAGTTTTATACTTCCTTTGCTTGACTTGTGCCACATGTCATTGATGACTTGTCCATTTGTGATGAGTCATATGCCACGTGGACCTTTGCAATGCATCATTTGTATGCAACGAAATTTACATGTCTACAGTTACAACTTATTGTTTTGCTCTAATTTAAAACTAATGTAATAGCCCCTTTATATAGGCATAATAAAGGTCTTCTACAATAAAGATCCTAATTGGAATGTAGTTATGAATCCTTCTTCAATTGGAAAACCACTCCAATTGGGAAAACAACTTCAATTGGAAAAACCACTAAATCCTCTAAGTCTATAATTCCTAATAGACTTAGGGTAACTTCATAGGCTGGAAAAACCCAACAGAGAAAGAGAGAGAGAGAGAGAGAGTGAACTGATGGAGAAAGAGAAGTGTTTGTGGTGTGTTTGGTCTGCTTCCCTTAAAGAGAGTTTTCCTAAATAGAAATTTCCCTAAATAAAAGACAAGCAGATATTTTCAACACAAGAACCACTGACTGAAGTTAACGTGCTGACTTTAGAGAGTTCTACCTTGTCCGTGAGTAAATTTACCAAATTACCCTTGACTGTAATACACATGTAACTTCTTCTATAAGTTCATATCCCTAGCCCATTCCTATTTTGGGTTGAACAAATCTACAAATTCTTTGATTCTAGTTCGTAAGAGGGATCTTGAACTAAGAAATATATTCTAGAAGCTAGAAAAGTGTATCCTGAGCAATTTCAATAATCGGGGTTATTGATATTCATGTCATAGTACATGCTATCACTCATACAGTCATACTCAATTCGATGGAATTGTTTGATCTTAAAGGGGATTTTTTATATTTCGCACGTGAGGGGTTATTTCTTGGTTTCGTTCAATGACTAATAACTTGATTATTTTTAGATAATAGTGGATATAATTTTTCATACACACACACAGATTGCTTAAGGGGATGGATCCCCATTTTTTCAAAAAAATGAAGACACGCTCCCCACCGTTAGATGAGATTTAATGAAATTGTGTGGTTGAGATTAAAACACAGGCCACACAATCTCAACCACATAATTTCATTAAAGTTAAATCCAACGGTGGGGAGCGTGTCCCTATTTTTTTAGAAAAATGGGGATCCTCCCCTTAAGCAATCTATATATATATATATATATATATATATATTTGGGTCGTCATTAATCATTTTTAGATAGTATTTCAGTACTAGACGTGTGGATGCAAATTTCTTCCTTCTTGATCTTGTACAAAAATGCACCTACAAAATAAATCACACATTTGGTCAAGGTCAAAAGCCTCATGCGCCCACGATGAATTGGGGGGGGGGGGGGGGGGGCTTTGGCTGAAGAGCCTCTGATGCCAAAGTTAAAGTTTTGAGGGAATAATGTTTGGAGAATTTTGTAGAGTTTTGTAAGAGACTTGGAAGTAGTTTTTGAAGAGAATGGAGAGCTATAGGGATATGGTGTGGTACTTTGGGTGTAATTTGTAGTTAATTATCAATTAATAGATTAATTAGGTAATAAATCTATTAATTGACTAATTAACATAATTTAAAAGAAATAATTTGGGAGTTATGAAATAATTAGCTAATCAATATAATAAAAGGGGAAGACTTTGGGAGTTTACCTTGTGGAGAATATTGGATAACGATGGATGAGATATATTTTGAATTGTTACCTATTTTGGGCATTTTTGACTTGGTTAAAGGATAATTGCCCGCTGCTCGCGCGTAGGAAACCCGATATACCTCAAGGGTATTGTTGTCCTCTTTTATCCAAAAATCCACGGGTCATCTTGTGATTATTTTTGGCTCCACAATACGTATGTATATAGGTTTTTCCTTCATCCTTTCTGAAGTTTCGATGGAAGGATTCCTTTACTCACACAATGCAGCCAACTCCATTTGTTAGAACAGCTTCCATTGAGTCTCTGCACCTATCCTTTTTTATTTTCGATTTATGACACCCTTGTTTTATGAAAGTTACAAGTCTGATTTTCAACATATTTGTGCTTGCATTCATAGTGACTAGTACCATAAGAATATGGCAAGAAAGGAGACAAAATATGAAATGATCCCAACATCCACAGAGAAATTCCACTTAGTCTAACATCGGCATTTTCATCATTTTAGAGCTTTAGGGAAAAAAATATAACAAAATTAGGAACAGCTCGTAACATGTGCATTCTCCTTATAGTCACATTGGTGGACCAATACAGGTTGGAGTGTGGGCTGCTATCCACACTCGATCAAGAAGTTGTAGTCTTTAATTGGTAAATTGTATGAACATGTTGAAGAACAGTGACAACTTTAACTACATGGATCCCATGTAAAAGTAAAAGATTGAAGAGCGCGTAGCGCCCAAATTTTTTCAGTTTTTTTCATTGAGGAATTTAATCTAGCAATTGGTGGACATTTCTTTAACCTCTTAGTTATATCGACAGCTTCCAAGGCATTATGTCAAGCTTTACCTATCAAGGCGTGCTGCAAAGGCTTGTACGGACATGATGAGCATCACTTGCCAAGGCTATCGAGTTCTACGTAAAAAGCATTTTATCGAACAATTTATGAGCTTCATGTCCCATACCAGATGGCTCTTCTATCCTAAACATGGCATACGATAGGATAACCCCTTATCACCTTACATGTTCATTTTATGTATGGAACCGCTTATTAGACATTTTAACCGTTTGGCTTCTACTCCTAAATTCCATGTGGGAATCCTATCATCCCCTGGGGGATTTAGAATTTTGAACCTAGTTTTTGCAGATGATTGTCTTCTTTTTGCCTGAGCTACCCCTAAAGGGGCTAGAAATGTCCTTCAAATCCTTAAGATGTTTGCATCGGTGGTAGGTCAACAGGTAAATTTTCATAAATCTTCTATTTATTTTTTGAATAATACTATCAACCAGGATAGGAACAATATTGTGAATATCTTGAGCATTCAACATAAAACCACTATTGGGAAGCATTTAGGGATCCATAATATAGTTTTCTGGAAGGATTCGGTTAACGAGATAGAATTAATTAAACGGGTGAAGCAAAACTTGCCGGTTGGAAAGGGCAAACCCTTTCAAGGCCGGGAGACTAACTCTTAATAATTCCAATCTCACCGGGATGCTGAATCATATAATGTCTTGTTTTAAGTGCCTCAATAAGGTAACAACTAAAATAGATAAAGAATGCAGAGATTTCTTTTGGGGGAGAAATACTAAACTCGGACCAATGGCCTGGAAGAGGGTTTGGTTCTCTGAAGATTCAGGGTGGTTTAGGAATCAAACGGATTGATCATTTTAACAATGCTTGTTTAGCCAAATTAGGTTGGACAGTTTTAACCAACAAAGAAAATTGGTGGGTTGAAATAGTCAAAAGTAAATACTTACGTAAGTTCGATTTTTTTAATTCAAAGATTAAACAAAACTACTCACTCGCTTGGAAAGGCATTCTGTCTAATAGAAACATCATCCATGAGGGAATGAGATGGATTGTGGGTAATGGTGAAGACATACTCTTCTGGACCCATCAATGGGTTTTTCCTTACCCCCTTTTTCATTTAATTCCCTTGAACGATAGAATAATATTGATTGGAATCTTAAAGTAAGCAACTTTATAGTTCATAATAGTTGGGAAAGCATTAAATTAGCTACTGTAGTTGATGGTGACATCATTAGAAAAATTTGTCCCATTCCCCTCCCTCTACAAGAGTCGAAGGACAAGTTAATTTGGGGTTTAACCAATAATGGGAACTTTTCTATTAAGTCTACTACTTGGCTACAAAATCGGAACAATCACTCTAGTAATCGCCTTACACTGTTAAAGAAAACGTGGAAGCTAACTATTCCTCCTAAGGTTAAAATGTTTGCTTGGCTTATGATTAAGGAAAGATTGCAAACCAGAAAAAGCTTATGTCGTTTTGTTAAAAATATTGATAAGTTATGTCCGTTATGTAATACAGCCGAAGAAGATCAATGTCATCTCTTTTGTAATTGTGTTTTTGCTACTAAAGTTGGAGCTCAACTTTTGGTAATTTTAACAATGGTAACATTATTACTAATGTTACTTTTTTTTATTGGTTGAAATCCTTAAGTTCTAATGACAAAGACGGCCTTTCTGATCTTAGTAAAGTAATTCTGATCTGCTGGCAAATCTGGATGGAAAGAAATAACTTGGTGTTCAGAAGTGTGCCCCCGGTCCCGGCGCGTTGTGTTTCTATCACCAATAGTGTTGGTTCGGCTTTTCTCAAGGCTAATGGGAAGTGTGACCCCAAGGAGGCTTTACCTATCTCTTCCTTTATTAAATGGCATCCTCATGACCAGCATGATGTCGTTAAACTCAATTTTGATGGTGCAGTTTCGAACAACCGTGCTGCTGCTGCATTTGTACTCCATAACAGTAATTCACATGTGACTGGGGCGAGGGCTCTTAATCTTGATGGCGCTACTATTTCGGTAGCAGAAGCAATGGGTTTGCGAGAAGGGCTCCAGTGTGCTATGCGCAAGGATTTTACTAAAGTGATGGTTGAAGGGGACTCTAAGCTCATCATTGAAGCTGTGTAGGGTCATTGGGGGATTCCTTGGAGAGTCAGCTCTATCATCGATGATATTCGTATCTTGGCCCGGTCTTTTAGTCATGTTGACTGGAAGCACATTTTCAGGGAGGCAAACTTTGTTGCGGATACTTTAGCTCACCTTGGTCTCTCCCTTTCGAATCCTCATTATTGGGATTTCTGTTTACTTGAAGTTGCTCTTCCTGCTTTTAATTTTGATTGTATTGGAAACGGTTGAACTAGAGGTTTCATGCTTTAATGAATTTCTTCTTTGCAAAAAAAAAAAATAATAATAAGTCATACCAAATTCATATAAGTTATAACATTGTAAACTCTTTTTTCTATTTTTTTAACAAGAGGGACAACTGATGGATCGCCACGGTCATAATCGTTCATTGTACATCGTGTGGTTAGTTTTCGTTAGGTACTATTTATATTTAATTTTAAATTTTAAATTTTGAAATGATTTTTGACCGTACGATGTACAATGAACGGTCACGATCACGGAATCCCTATGATTCTCAGGAAAATGATCTAGCGAGGATTCTTTTCCCCATTATAACTCCTATCTCTATAGAAGAATTTAATTAATTGGATTACATCTCAGTCTGTCTTCTTCACATTCATTAAGGTTGCATGATTTGTTTCTCTGACCAAATGACACAGACACACCCGCCAACGGCAGCCGTTCAAAACTAATTAATTATTTTGTTTGAAACCAAAGCTTTAATATATGGTTCTTCCATGAAAGTTACTTGGCTCATTGGCAGCTATAACTACGTGTTGCAGTAAAAAGGTATTGATGTGCTCTGCACCTATCCAACTTTATATCAAATTTAATTTGTTCTTAATCTCGAATGAGAACATTAACCAATCAACATGAATAATACGTTATCCTCATGTGATCAGTTGCCAAAGTGTGATTAATTTAGGGGTTTTTATCACAAATGATCCATGAAATTGAACCACCAATCAAGATGGTCCCTGAAATTTATCAATCAATGTAGTTCCTGAAAATGGATGCTCCAAATCAATGTAGTCATTCTTTTACAATTCCGTTAAAATTTCTATTATGTGTTTATGTGTCACATAAGTGAGTCCCATAAATCTAATTAAATATTAGCATCTATATTTAAAATATTTAAATATAATAACAAATAATATTTTTATGTCAAAACAAAAATAAATAAAAAAAAAATTTTCCTTCCGTTGTCTTCCTCGCGTAGGCTTGGCTGCCATGGCACCCCTGCCCACTACCAGCTGAAGCTAAAAATCCCATAGGCGTTGAGGGTTTTTTCCCAAATCTTCTGCTACTCGTTGGAAAGATTGGTGTGGGGACATCAACCTTGGCCTCAGGTGCGGCGGTAGATCAAAGGATATGGTGGGGAGAAGGTGGGTGTTGCCGTGTCGGCGACATTGTAGTCGAAAATGAAGAAGATGGTTTGGTTCGACTGGGTTTCTGTCTTGGTATATTATGTTTGAATGGATCGAGTGCCAAAAATGGAGCCATGGTGGGCAGGGCTGCCATGGCAACCAAGCTTGCTAGACAAAGACGACGGGAGAAATTATTTTTTAATATTTTTATTTTTATTTTGACATAAAGAATTATTTTTTATTATTAAATTTTTTTTTTTAGTTTCATAGTAATATTTAATTAGACTTGTGGGGCCCACTTATGTGACACATTAGCACATAACAGAAATTTTAACAGAATTGTAATGGCAGGACCACATTGCTTTGCGGCATCAATTTTCAGGGACTACATTGATTGATTTTCAATTTCAGGGACCAGCTTGATGGAGTTGGTTAATTTCAGAGACCATTTGTGATAAAACCCCTTAATTTAGAGGGTCTTGGTCAATTACATAACTGGTTTTTGAAATGTGCTATAATTTTTTTCTAATCAAACATAGAATAATTAACATATGTTCCTTTCAAACATTCTAAAACTTATGAAGTAGGATTCTCTCCCCTTCAAATCTCCTCCCCTTCCGTCTTCTTCTTTCACACTTTCCTCTTTGTCTCTCTTTCTTTATACAGAAGTCAAAGCAAGATGTTGACGTAGCTTAATCGTAACCATTCAAATAAGAGGAGAAGGGGATTTAGAGGGGAGAGAATCCTACTCCAAAATTCATACCCAAAACCCGTACAAATGAAACTTAAAACATATACAATCAGAGCATCTCCAATGTACCTGAAATTTAAGGACTCAATTTTATATTTGACGTCAAATATAAAGAAAAACATCTCCAGTGCACCGATCGAGAGACTTAAGGTTTGTTTGTTAACATTTTGCAAAACAACTTTTTGTTTTGCAAATACAAAAACATATGAAAAATGTGTTTGGCAGATCGTTTTGTGAAAACAAACTCAAAAAATAAAAAATAAATAAAATAAATAAATAAATAAAACACACACGCACAAAAAGCAATATTTAGCCTAAGTTTTAACATCAAATTGATGTTTTATCTATTTTTCAAGAACAATTCTCGAAAAAATGGAAAATAAAAATTACATTATAAAACAAAGTGAAAGTTCGTAAAGAAAAGTTTTTAGCCAAAATAGTCATTGAGATTGTCATAACTTTTCAATTTGGTTGTTGCCAATGAAAATCGATAGAAGTGGTCCCAAAGTTTGTAGATTGTAAATCATTTTGGGCTTTTTGTGAAAAATTTGTCAATATCATCGTTTAGTAGTGGGGTTGATTTGACAAAAATACATTTAAAAGGTTGTTACATGGTCATTCATGTGACGATTTAACAAGAATATTGAAAGATTTTTCACGGAATAACCAAAATGAATTACGTTGGACAAACTCAGGGACTACCTCTATCGATTTTCATTGTCAATGACCAAATGAGAAGTTATGCCAATCTCAATGATCTTTTTGACTAAAAAGCAAAGAAAAATTATGCACAACACAACCAACACATCATTATCCACCATCATCACCAACACCACCATAGCCACTATCACATCTTCCATCTCACCATCGTCACCACCACCATCTTTGACACCATCTCCTCCCACCACCGTCGCCGCCACCACCACATCTTCCATCGCCATCACCCAGTCACCATGAATACCACCACCTCCACCATCTCACCATTAACACCACCACTTGCACTTCCGCCGCCACCACATCTTCATCACCCTGGCAACGACGACGCAGTGGAAAGGCGTTTCAGATTTCTTTATTTGGTTTTTAATTAATTTTTAATTGTCTTGATAAAACTTTTAACTTTAAAAGTTATGTGCAAATGAGAAAGCTCAAGGATCAAAAAGTAACTTTTAGCTTCGTAAAATTATTCATAAGTTGAGTGCCACACTCAAATGCAAAACCCTCACGAGTATCACGAGTGACAGGGTTGGAACAAGTGAATATCTAAAATACCCGGTGGATATAGAAAGGTGTTATGATGGTCTTAATATCGTTTATTTTTTATTATATTGTTGATATTGTTGGTATGTGTGGGACATGTTGTTTATATGTTCAGAATATTATTAGTAATGATAAAAAATAATTGTTAAGATTTAATTATTATGACAGACGATAAGTCGTGGTCAATTTCCAACACATCGGTTGTTAAATAATAGCTCCTCCTATTTGCAGATTTTACAACCTCTATGAATTTATCAAGCACCTCGCAGTTTTTTTTACCACGTCCAGATGACAAATATCAAAAGATTTTCGTCAAATTCATCCACTTGGTCAACCAAGTACACACCCCAAACCCAACTAACCAATTTCTAAAAACCCAGCACCAAAAAGAACTGCTCTCAAGTCCAATCCAAAGTAACAAGCTTTAGACTAATGATATCGATAGTAGTGATAATTACAACGGATCGAGCTGAAGTTTTCCTATTTCAGCCACGTCTTCGAGTTCTTTCTACAACGGCCGATTTTTCAAATCAATGTAAGTTATTGGTAATTTTGGCACTTTAGTTGGCTAGCTGTGGCACAAAACCTAAAAGGTAAAAATATTGAGGAACACAAACATGTTCCCCTTTGCTATGTGGGAGAGATTTTTTCAGTGTGACCGTCACATGAGGTAGTACACCACGTGTCCCTGTATAAATGATGGGTTATGTGTGTTAAAAGGTTAATAACTTAAAAATTAAAATTTTCCACCACTTACATAAAAACACGTGGTGTACTATCTGTGTTCCTGTCACAACTAAAAATTTCTCGCTATGTGGGATGACCTAACTGAAATGATTGCTCGTGAAAAGCTAACAATAATGCTCTTACGTGTAAACCATCAGAAGTTATTGAAGAAGAAGAAAGAATGAAATAGAGAGAGAAGTAGAAGATCGAAGATATTAGAGAGAGAAATATGTTGAGAATTGTAATATCTTTTCTTATCTATATTCAATGATTTGTTACAAGCTATTTATAATAGCGTTTGGTAACTTACACTCTAAGTAACAATATAACCAGCTTAACTAACTTCATGATCTTTTGACACTTGTCCATTTCATAATCATTGGATCTTAATACTCCTAACATCCCCCCTCAAGCTTAGGGGCAGAGAATTTGAGCCTGAGATTGACACAATGAGTCTGAAAAAGAGGAGCAGATAATCCTTTGGTGAGTATGTCCGCAAACTGCTCGTTGGAAGAAACAAAATGCACCTGCAGTTTCTGTTTTGCTACCCGCTCTCGAACAAAATGCACATCAACCTCTATGTGTTTTGTGCACTGATGCGGAATAGGATTTAAGGTCAGTGCTATGGCAGATAAGTTCTCATAGAAGAGAAGTGGCTTTTCTATAACTGGAATATGCAGAAAATGTAACAGTTGTTAGATCCAATCAAGTTCAGCACTTGTAGTTGATAAAGCCCGATATTCAGCTTCTGTGGATGAGCAAGAAACAGTTTGTTGCTTCTTAGATGACCACGAAATAGGATTAGATCCCAAAAATACAACCATTCCAGTAGTCGATCTCCTATCATTAGGATCTCCAGGCCAATCTGTATCACTATATGCAGTAATATCCAGTGAACCCTTGACATAATGAATGGCACATCCTTGAGTAGCTTTTAAGTACCTAAGAATTCTTTTAACTGCCATGAAATGCGACTCTATAGGGGTTTGCATAAACTGACAAACCTGATGCATTACAAAAACAATGTCAGGTCTAGTAAATGTTAAGTACTGTAAAGCTCCAACTAAACTTCGATAAAGGGCAGGATTATTATAAGGTTTGCCATCATCTTTGAGCAACCTATTGTATGGCAAACATGGAGTTGCACACGATTTAGACAACATCATATCAGCCTTAGTTAACAAATCTGTAGCATACTTGTCTTGAGAGAGAAATAAACCATCCTTCTTCTGCAAAATCTGAATCCCTAGAAAATAGTGTAGGACTCCCAAGTCTTTGATATCAAACTCCCTTGTAAGTGAATGAATGACCTCAGTGATTGTTTGTGTTGCACTGCCAGTAATAATAATGTCATCCACATATAAGAGTGAAATCACCACAGAACTGTCAACAACTTTTACAAACAATGATGAATCTGCATATGTGGATTTAAACCCCAAAGATGGTAGAAAGCTAGTAAATCTCTCATTCCAGGCCCTTGGTGCCTGCTTTAATCCATACAAAAATTTATGTAACCTGCACACATAATCTTCATGTTTTGAATCCACAAATCCAGGTGGTTGAGTCATGTATACTTCCTCTTGCAAGATACCGTGGAGAAAAGCATTTTTCACATCTAATTGCCTCAATGTCCAACCAAAATGTGCAGATAAAGCTAGAACCAATCTTACTGTTGTAGGCTTCACAACCGGACTAAAAGTCTCCCCAAAATCAATACCTTCTTCTTGATTAAATCTTTTAGCTACTAGGTGAGCCTTATACCTCCTAATAGAACCATCAACATTCTTTTTTATCTTAAAGACCCATTTATAGCCTACTAAGTTCTTATGTTTTGGTAGAGGTACTAGAGACCATGTACCTTGATTAAGCAAAGCTGAAATCTCATCCTTCATAGCCTCATGCCACACTGGTGACTTTAATGCCGACTTATAGGTTGCAGGCTCAACTTGACTTAGATCAACTCCTCCGTGTTCATGTATAGCAGCTAAAAGAGTAATTTTCTTGGAGATGCCATTCTTCGACCGTGTCTGCATAGGGTGGAGATTCATTGGTGGTATAGATAGAACCACTTGTAGACTTTCAGGTTGGAATGCAGGTACCACAGGGAGTGTAGGAGGCAAGGACTGTGTAATTGCTGGACCAATTAATTGATTAGAGCTTGAGTCATCTGAGTTCGAACCTGTATCTGCAGATGATATGGACTGGAGCTCAGGAGAGGCTTGATGCACATCAGTATTTGACATATGACTCATTGTAGTTTCTGAATCTGGGTGTGTAGAATCAGGAGATAGACCAAAGGTGGATGGATTCTGAGTTGTTGGTAAAACAAGAACATTATTTTGATCTGGTATTGGAATATGTAATGGTATGAGTGATGGTAATGGGTCAGAAGTAACAAATTGGTATTTGAGAACCAAAGACTTGTAAGGAAACTCAGTTTCATCAAAAATTACATGTCTGGACACATAAACTCTCTTTCTAAACACATCATAGCAGAGATACCCTTTATACTTAGATGCATATCCCAAGAAGACACATTTTGTTGTTCTAGGTTCTAATTTTGTGCTAGTGTATGGTCTTAACCAAGGATAACAGGAACACCCAAAAACTTTTAAGTGTTGAATCTCAGGTAAAGAATTATGCAACAACTTAAAAGGGGATTTATGATCTAATGTTGAGGATGGCAATCTATTGATCAAATATACTGAGGTTTGACAAGCGAATGACCAAAACAAGGATGGTAATGAAGCAGTCTGTAACAGGGTAATAGATGTTTCAATGATGTGTCTGTGTTTTCTCTCTGCTATGGCATTTTGTTCTGGTGTCTGAGGGCAAGACATCTGGTGACTTACTCCTTTATCAAGAAGAAACTTTTGAAATACCTTACTTATATATTCACCACCACCACCACTTTGAAGAACTTTTATAGATGTATGAAACTGATTTGAAATAAAATTGTAGAATGACAAAAAAATTGCAGAAACATCACTTTTATTGCAGATTGGAAAAAGCCAACAGTACTTGGTACAATGATCAATGAAAGTCACATAATATTTGAATCCCTCTAAAGACACACAAGGAGCAGGGCCCCACACATCACTATGAACAATATCAAATGGGTTTACAGACTTGGAAACTGAATGAGAGAATGGCAGTTTACTAAACTTACCCTCTAGACATGTTTGACACAAAGAAGGGATACTATCAGCAACACAGGAAAGTTTTGAATTGCTTAAAATCTGAGAGACTATTGTATTAGAAGGGTGACCTAGCCTCTTATGCCAAATACTGATTATGACTTGTTTTCTAAGAAGAGCTACATGTTGTCATTTATTGTTGACTGTAAGATAACACGGTGAGATGATGAGATACAATCCATTGTTACACAGCCCTTTGTAGAGAATCCTTCATGTGGCTTTGTCCTGAATCCAAAATGAAAATGCATCGAAAATCAACTAGCAGTTATTATCCAAACAAATTCTATGTACAGATAGTAAGTTTTGTGACAGTTTTGGAACATATATGACATAATTGAGCTTTATAGGCTGCATTAGAGTTGTTAATAGAGAAGAACCAATGTGAGAGATAGCTAAACCTTCACCATTGGCTGTCTGGATTACTTCCTTTGCTGGATATGGAGTTGCCATGGAAAGATTACTCAACTCGGAAGTCATATGATTATTAGCACCTGAATCAGTGAGCCAAACTTGTTGCTGTACAGGTGCAAATGGTACTTAGAATGGAGAAGTAGCAGCATGCATTGCATTCATTTGTGTGGTAGAGTTCTTCTGAAAACAAGTTTCTGCACTATGATAAGGGTTGTCACAAATATGACAGCCTGAAGAAGTAGCTGCATTTCTATATCGGCAGGTATCAGCAAGATGATTGTTTTTACCATAAATTTGACAGCCTTGTAATGTGATTGTATTCCTGAACCGGCAAGTAGAAGCCAAATGATTACTCCTTCCACAAATTTGACAGTGTTGATTCTGAAAACCATAGTTTTGAGTCCTTGGTGGAGAAGTACCAAGAATTCCAGGGGCAGGGCTCGAATGGAAATTTTTGTTGTTCCCAAACTTTGAATTGAAGTTGGAATTGAACCGGTTTCAACCCTTATTGTTGTAGTTAAATGACTTGTAAGCATTGGAATGAGAACTGCTCTGATTAGCACCAGAACCAGAAAAAGATTGATTCGTGGAAGAGAAGCCATTGCTTTATGCCATTAATGCAGATAACACAGGTGAATTAGAGCCATTTTCAAGCAAAGTTTCTTCAGCAAGTAATTGAGATCGAAGTTCTTTCAGTGATATCACAGTCTCACGGCCCCTAATCACAGATCTTATGGTATTGAATTCAGCAGGTAAACCATTTAGTGTAAGAATCACAATGTCATAATCATCAAAGAATACACCAGCAGCAGACAATAAATCTCTTGCTTCTTTAATTTTTTGCAAATATAATGTGACAGAATCATTACCCTTCTTTATTGTCTGAAGTTCGGATTTGAGTTGAAAGATGCTCGTTCTTGTGATTGTAGAAAATTGGTCTTTAAGGCGATTCCACAATTCTTTAGAGCTAGTGCTTCCAATTACACAAAAAACTGCAGCAGGAGACAAAGTTGCAGAATTAATTGCATTAACGCCTTATCATGCATCTTCCATCTCTTATAGTCATCAGATGGAACCCTTGTAGATGAATCACCAGACAAAATTGTCGAATTATCAGAGAAATCTTAACTGAATTGAGCGGGACAAGGCATTAAACCATCAACGAAACCAATGATGATATGGGCTTCAAGAAGTAGCTGCATCTGGAAATGCCAAGCCAAATAGTTCGTCTCATCCAATTTCACATTTACCGAACTTGAAACAGATGAAATCAAAGAAGTAATCCGAGATTGTAAGATCTGTAACTGAGCAGCTGTCACCATTGTTGTAGATTGTAGAGAAATCACAAAGAATCTTGACAGAAACCAAAACACAAACAGTTGGTAGGCACGTTTTGAAGGTTGAAGAACCAGACTGAGGATTGCAAAGAACACACCCCAAATACCAGAAACTGATTAGCAATATACCAATGTATCAGAAAACAATCGCAGTAGCGGAAGCAATCGAAACCAAGATCGACAAATCCGTCAAGCTTTTATGCTTGTTCCGGCAATGATACCATGTAAACCATCAGAAGTTATTGAAGAAGAAGAAAGAACGAAATAGAGAGAGAAGTAGAAGATCGAAGATATTAGAGAGAGAAATCTGTTGAGAATTGTAATATCTTTTCTTATCTATTTTCAATGATTTGTTACAAGCTATTTATAATAGTGTTTGGTAGCTTACACTCTAAGTAACAATATAACCAGCTTAACTAAGCTTAACTAACTTCATGATCTTTTAACACTTGTCCATTTCATAACCATTGGATCTTAATACTCCTAACATTACGCACCCTCCCTCCCCTGGTTAGACTTAGACAGGTCTTTGTCTTCCACTAGAATCACTTGTGACACAATAAAACAAAAACTATGATCATGTCAGTCATCACCATGTTAAATTAATCATGGGATATTGCAGGTACTGGGGGCGACGTTCAACGCCTGCACGACAGTTCATGGATATTGTATGCACGTCCAATTCTGCCTATCAATATCATGACTCATGAATTTTCACTTATATGGAGAAAAAGGTCTAATGTTCGAAGTTAAAGTAGATTAAATGGTCTAAATTCGACAGAATGTATAGCATTAGGCCTTGTTTTCTACTTGGAATTATGAACAATAAGCTCATGAGCCTCTTTTTATGGCAAGGACCACGTGTACTTATGTGCTTAAATTTGACATGAATTGGCCAATGCTCTATATTTTGTTAATTTTTTTGTTTTTTGGTTTATCCAACATAACGAATTTAACAAAAACGATAAGATTTGTGAATCCAACATAACGAAGACGATAAGATTGATTTATTAGGTTAGGATTCAAAGTGGGTACCATGCCATCTTTTACTTACCAAAACAATGTCATGATCTCAATGACTAAGGAGACTATCCATTTGTAAACTATATGATGTATTTGTTGATGATTGGATTATCACTTAAGTATTGATTAACGTGATTATTTCTTATTGGTAACACAACATATGATTTACAAATTTATATTAGTCTAAAAATTGGAACTACCATTACTAAACAAAAATATTCAAATATATGGATTAGTGAATTCTTAGATTAAGACAGTACGTACTACTAGGTATAGATTACAGTGCACTATACTAGCTAGGGATGCAGCTAGCTCGTATGAAACTCAACTGTCAGTAGTGGTGAAAACAGGAAGAGAGGAGACTTGAAAGAATCCATGGAGGCCAGACGAAAAATTTCACACCCACGGGTCAGCCAATGGCTCTCAAGCATTGTGCTTTGTAAACTTTGACGTGACATGAAAAAAAAAGTCCTCTTATCCGCCTAATTATAATCTTATGGCTACCATAAAACTTGCACTGTTCCAGAAAAAGAGATATTCGATTATCATATCTTCTTTTCCACCAAGCTAACTAGTTATCTCGCATTGTAAGATGCTTATATTTATATAGTACTCATTTTTATTGTTCACATACCTCTCTCAATTTTTGATTTTTGGATCAAATAAATTGAAAAATATCAATGAACAAAAGTTAATAAGAGTGTGTGAGAAGAAAAAATAGGTGTGTGAGAAGAAAAAATGGATGTGTGAATAACATTTTCCTATTTATATTGCTGGACAATGAATTTATATTATTTATGTAGCTCGGAGATTTACAGTTTAAACATATATATTATATGTGTCACATCCCGGCCCAGGGCGGATCACTTCCCGAGCCCGCTCCACCACTGTAGCATGATATTGTCCGCTTTGGGCTCCGACCACGCCCTCACGGTTTTGTTTCTGGGAACTCACAAGCAACTTCCCAGTGGGTCACCCATCCTGGGAGTGCTCTGGCCCCCTTCTCGCTTAACTTCGGAGTTCCTACAAAACCCGAAGCCAGTGAGCTCCCAAAAGGCCTCGTGCTAGGTAGGGATGGGAATATACATTTAAGGATTACTCCCCTGGGCGATGTGGGATGTTACAATCCACCCCCCTTAGGGGCCCGACGTCCTCGTCGGCACACTTCTGGCCAGAGATTGGCTCTGATACCAATTGTCACATCCCGGCCCGGGGCGGATCACTTCCCGAGCCCGCTCCACCACCGTAGCATGATATTGTCCGCTTTGGGCCCCGACCACGCCCTCACGGTTTTGTTTCTGGGAACTCACGAGCAACTTCCCAGTGGGGTCACCCATCCTAGGAGTGCTCTGGCCCCCTTCTCGCTTAACTTCGGAGTTCCTACGGAACCAGAAGCCAGTGAGCTCCCAAAAGGCCTCGTGCTAGGTAGGGATGGAAATATACATTTAAGGATTACTCTCCTGGGCGATGTGGGATGTTACAATATGAATACATAAGTTTGATAAGAAAACATTATTTACATTATTTTGATAAAGAGGACATTGGCCTAAATTTTATTTGGTATCGACATTGACATTTTCTTAAATGACAAAGTAGAATCTGACTAGCCAAAGCATACCTGAAATTTAATAAAACACAAGAAATGCAGCTAATTTGGAAACATGGCTGCAAGTGATAACCCAGAGTCTTCAATTTAAATCACTGTAAAAGTAATTTATATAAAAGTTGTTCCTCCAAAAAGGATTTTGAAGATGCTCCCCGAACTATTTGACCATCAAGATCAAAATGTTCGTGCATGTTCCAAAGGGCTTACTTTTGAGCTTTGCCGTTGGATGGGAAAGGACCCTGTTAAATCAATATTGTTTGAGAAGATGAGGGATACAATGGTATGATAAATTTTTATATGTTGCGTGTACCTTTTTGTTCATTTTTTCTTGGCAAAACGAATAACCCTATTACCCCTGGTGTATATTATTACTCGCTGTAATAGTGTTTTGAACTGTACGCAGGACACATCTATGTAGCTATAACTTAGATTGTCTTAATTCTATTTATTAGATTGGAGCAAGACAAGGAGCCAGAAAAGGAAACTGTTTCTGAAGTAGTTGGTCCTGGTCCTTTGGAGGAATCTTGCACTGTCAAATATTTTGGCTAATGTTAACTAGGATTTTGTAAATTATGGGGATCTACTTTGGAATGCTATACTGTAGTTAACTAGCATTTTGTAAAATATCCTAGAGGAAAGTTTGGTGAATGATGTTTTAGAGAGTCAGTCAATGGCAAAGATTGACTTGTGCAATGAAATGAAATGATAAAGTAATTGCTCATCTCTTTCTTTTGCATATTGTTAATAATTGTATAATTACTAGTATATATATGTAGCAATGATCAATGCGCATCTATCCATTTGTCATTGTGCCTCGCATCATTGTGGTCTTGGGATTGAATGCAATTGTCATGGTATGGATTGAAATTGGCTTATACATACAAGAGCAATTCTAAGTAATAATTTCACAATTGTGTAAAAAACTGAACTTGTCAATTTTCGTTCTACTTAAATACAAGTATAAACCAACACCTTTATCCTTAATCATCAACTTTAAACTAAAGGTGAATAATTAAGAAAGGCATCCCGAACCCTGTCGATTGTTGGGAGAACACTTTGTTATATTGATGTTTGGAACAATGCTACTCTTGAATCATGTATGTTTCTTTAGTTGGCAAGAAAATTTGGTTTTTGTATTTTTATTGTGTCTCACTCTCATCCAATATTATTAATTTTAATAATATCTTTAATAAAAAAAAGTAATTAAAATAGAACAATAATGTAGTACTAGTCTGAGCAAACACAAAACTGGTGATAGTACAATTTTCATTATCTTGCTTCTTAGTCCGACACTGCACCAAACGCTTCACTAAGCTAATCCAGCTTTAGTCCCTGCAACTAGTTCAATCCAAAACAGTTCGGTGCAACAAACGCACCCTTAATGACTTAAGTTTTCTAATGGGTGTGGGCCCAATGAGCCCACTTGAAGTCAAAACCATTCCAACGCCCATTTAGAACGTTTAAGCACCTAAAGATTAATTAACAATAATTAATTAATTTCAATCCCAACATAATTAATCACATTAATTCTTCCATCATTGGATAAACTCTATAATACTTGATTATAAAATAGTGTGTAATACGTAATAGAGATGGCAACGGTTCGGTTTGAGGACGGAAATGCTATATCCATCCCCATAACCATGAAAACTAACTATATCCATAACCGCAGATTAACTATTAGATATTATTCATAACCATACTCACTGGGTAATTGATTCCCCATCGGTTAGCGGTTATATCCATCTTCGTCAATAAAAAAAAAATTCATTCAATTGACGCATGATAATTTAGTAAATATTAATTTCGTCATTAAATATTTGATGTATAAAATGATTTAATGAATGGATCTTGTAAAACATAAAAATTAAAGCTAAACGTTGATAATGTTGATTTGATCCTTATCTCCCATAAGTACCATTGAATTCTCATAGATTTTGATTCATATTAAAACTTTTAACTTTCCCACAAAATGCAACTCACACAATACAATTTTTGTATTATCAAGGTAATGGATTAGGTGAATAATATATATATATATATATATATGTATATAAATATATAATTTTTTTAAATACTTTAATATTATATATAATATATATTATTCAATTCGGATTTGGGGATGGATACGGATTAGGGATCTTATAACCATATCCAAAACCATAACCGAATAATAATCACGGTTTTTCTCCATACCCAAAATATACCCGAACTTTCATACCCAAATATAATCTATTCGGGCAGTTATCCACGATTATCAGATTTAATGGTTAGAATTGTCATTCCTAATACGTAAGGTTCTAATTGATGAGGTAGTGAAACGAGGTCCTCACAGATCATTGAGCTATACACAAAACAACCTTTATTTAGTGACTCTCCATGTTATTCTTCGATAATGTGTTTTGTCAACTTTTTCTCAAAAAATGGAAAATTAAAAAAGCTCACATTATAAAAGTAAACAAAATTATAAAGATTTGTAAAGTTTGTCGGAGCAAAATTGTGAATAAAAAAAATATTAGTTTTCAAATTGCGGTGTGGATAATAAATTTGTATTACAACGGTCATATTAAGAGAACCCGTTGAAGGATAACTTTTTCATTACATGAAAATACGATTCAGTATACGGAGTATTATGACACAAGTAGTTGAAAATTCTTTTTTCAAATATTCAATCACTTGTATTATAAAACCTGATATTTTCCGCCCCAATGAAAATCTGTCCGGTTGGAGATGCGTATATCAAACGGGTCCACACCAACAGCAGCAGCCTCCCATTTCTTGCTGCTGACTGACATCTGATCCCTATAAAATAATTGATGAGAGAAGAAAAATGGGGAACTTCCATTGGCAATTGGCAAAATGGACCACCGTTTAGTAGCTCTATTGCTGTTAGCAACCATGGCGACGACCCTGTTGAACAGAAGCCAAAGCGTGAACAACGCCACCACCACCGACACCAGCAGCCCGTCCTCCACCTGGTGCGACGACGGCGGCCTCAACGACCCATCGTGCCTTATTGCCCGCGCCGACATGCTGGATGACGTGGATGTGGAGTTCATGATGGACTCAGAAATCAGCCGAAGAATCTTGGCCGGCGGTAATTCAGGTGTAACCGGAATTGCCTTAAATAGTGGCCAAGCGGCGTCGTGTGATCGGAAAGGCTTCCCTCCTTGCCACCCCGGGTCTAACCGAAATCCGCCTCCACCGAGGTGTGATCAGACGCGCTACAATCGCCAATGCTACCGCAATTAGTGGATTGACTCCCAAGTACGACGACGTCTCCTCGATCTCATCTGCTTGCTTGTGTTTTGTTTTTCTGCTGCAAATCCAATAAGTTTCTCTGCACGTATGTAAGGGAAAATCGACTTTGTTATTAGCACTTAATTGTATGAGATTATATTTCAAATCATGTATCATTTCCAGATTCAATTGCTTAATTATTAATTACTACTCCAGACGAGCTTATTAATATATCAATTAATTAATTACTTGTCAATTTCAGGATCCTAATTTCTATGTTATTTTGATACTTTTCCTTTTTCACATGCTTAATTTCATAGCCATGCAATTTCAGTGGTGAGCTTATCGGGGAAATTTGGAAAATAAATTATATATTTATATATTTATATGGTATTTGAGTACTGACACACCGATCCACCAAGTTTCTAAGAACATGATATTAATCATCTGACTCGTATCCAGATCCCAAAAAAAAAAAAAAAAAAAAATCATCTGACTGGTATCAAAGTCCTGCTCCATTAAAAGGAGGAGGAATGTCTGCCCTTCCATTCCTTTTTATTTGTGTGATCACGGTTAAGTCACGTTAATATTTTATATTACTATTTATTTTTATCTTATTATCTTTATAAAAAAAATAATATAAAATGTTAACGTGGCTTAACCGTGACTATACAAAACAGAAGGGCATGAGAGAGCACTGGAACTGGAAGGACAGACAATCCTCCTCCCGATTAAGATACTTCCAATAGTGGACTTAAAAGTCTTTATATTGGACAAAAGTTGGCAATGGCTATGTTTTGCAAATTATATAAAGAATTAATAATAAATTTTTGTCTGTTTGCGTGTGGGTTTAGTGTGTACCCTTAGATTGATTGTGAAATCTTAACCCACAAGCCTATGCCCTAATTAAGAAATTTTTTTTTTTTGTAAGTATCAAGAACTTAATCAAACTCCTTAATCAGCATATATATATATATAGATATTTAATTAGCTTTACTCATCAGGTCTCCCTGATAGCTCAACTGCTCTTCATACTAAGTGACTTGATTATTTAATATGGATAATACTTGCATCTTTGATGGGAGAATTCACTCACTCTTTGCAAATAACGTATTTTAACAATATGAATTCAATAATCTGAACCTTCAATTTTTAATTTTTTTTTAAGATCATCCCTACATAATATCACTCGAGTTGGAAATCGTTTATGCATCCAAATGAATGAAAGAAATCAACTGTATGAGTACCAAGTAACATATCCATGCCCATTTATTTTATGTGATGGATAACTAAACAATCTCCAATTTGAATAATTTGTTGGGATGATTTTCAAATAAAAATTAGAAAATTAAATAATTCAAATTATGAAATTAATACAATGAATATATGTTATTCACAAAAAAATGAAATATGTGCATTCCTTTTATGAGAGATTGCAAGTATTATCCAATATAAATATATCAACAAAGAATCAATCACGGTATATGTGCAGAGACCAATTTCACAGTTACGTATTTATTCATAGAATTCATGGTAGAAGCATAATTCAATTCAAGCGGTCAGGGTACAGAATCCAAAAAAAAATATAGTCACAAAATCATACAACGAGATTTCATTATAGCATAAGGGCAGTTCCACCCTGGGCTATTGCTCGATGGACTGGCTCTCAAACAGGATCAGAGAGTCCGAGTGGGGAGGTCCAGCGTGTGCTGGCAATGGAGCCCGAGCGAGCCCGAGGGAAAGGCCCTGCAAGAGTTGCCAGCCCGAGCGCCCGAAGGCCACGTGATGCAAGGCTGACGTCTGGGCGACGTCAACCACGATTTAAAACATGGGTCACCGAAACCCTCGAGAGAGAACACCGGAATATTTGGTAGGGATTCATCCCGATTCCAATCTCGACTTAAAACTCCATTAAAATTGTAATTTAAGCACAAAAATGATGCTAAAATGAAAAGGAACAAGATTTTACCATTGTGGGTAACAACCGTGGTCGAGATTGGCCGGGATTGCTCATGGAGCTCGCCGGATTCTGGAAAAACGAAACAGAAAGCACACAAAATATCAAAATCTGCGATAAACCCAGAAGTCAATTACCTTGCAGTGCTCTTCTCCAGAAATTTGTAGGAAAAAAAACGAAATCAAATTTGGAGTTGTAAAACATAAATTATAGTAGAAATTTGATTTGTGATTTCAAATTTGCAGTGCTCTTTCTCTGCTTTGAGGAACAAGAAACCAAATCAGGTGCAAAATCCGCAGATTCCTCCTTTGAGGAAGAAAACAGGGAGAAATGGGGGAGAAAAAGAGAGCGGGGAGGGAGACGGTCGGCCGGAGAAAAAAAGGAAGACAATGAGGGAAAGGGGAGTGAGAGAGTGGGAAGGAAGAAGAAAAAAAAAATGGTAGAAGTTTCGAGAGATAGGAAGAGATTTCCAAAAGGAAAAGATAAATTAATAATATAATATTAATTTATACAAAGTAAATAATATAATATTAATTATAAATAAAAAAAATACTAATATTTTATTGCCTATTGTCAGGGCTATTCAGTGTAGGGATGGAGATGCAAAAGTGTAACAGCCCATCCCAGAGATTTTGTATGACGAACGTGAAATGATGAAAATGCCCCTAGACATTAATTAAGGTATGTGTGTGTATCTACTTTGGGAGATTGATTGGTGGTGTTTGGGCCACACACACACACACACATTCACAGTCACTATCTCTCTCCTCTCACTCCCGTGCACTCTCATGCACTCTCTCTCTCTCTCTCTCAGACCTTCACTCTCTCTCCCATTTCGTACGGACAAGCACCCAATACCCTTTGGAACCTTACGTGGCCAATGAGGACACCATTGTGTTCGTGAAGCTCAAATGAGTCAATTGATACCATTTCCAGGTAAGAATACTTTCGAAATCTCGTGAAACCGAAACCCCAATTTTCATGCACTGTTCATATGGACGTAAAATGTTGATTTTTAGTGAAATCTAGGCTCATATGGAGCTTAAGGAGGTTATAAGGAAGCTCGGAGTGCTTCGTTGGAAGGAATTGGACGTTGGGATCGTGAGTTTCGAAGTTAGCCGGTTTCCTTGGAATTTTTCGGTGAGATCTCGTGATTTTTGGAGCTTCAAGAGGTATGAATGTGTTCTCCTTGTTGTGGGCTTCATTTTGATATAAATTTCATGAACTTTGGATGAGAAATGAAGAAGATATGAAGATTTGAAAATTTTCCCAGAATCCGTCAAAATTCAAAGTTCAGACGGCGGCGACCGGCGAAGCCCATCGGAGAAGAAGGGAGAATATTCCATCAGAGTTGACGGAATATTCCTAACGGCGTCAGGTAACACCATTAGTTTTAACAGAATATTATGAGGAATATTCCTAACGCCGTTTACTATTTCCGTCAAGGTTCCTTGCGCGTGGCCGCGCGTGTGGCCGTGCACTTGCCAGCGCGTGGCGGCGCATGGGTGATCAGAAAATTATTTTAAAAATATGGGGATGTTTCTGAGGATGAGTAGGTCTCAGTGGTATATTCATATACCCAATTTGAGCAATATATAAGAAGTTACTAGCTTGTGTTGTTTATGTGCGTTAATTAACGTTATTGCAATTATTTCTCATATAGGCGAGGCCTATCCGGAGGACGAGCGTAGCCAGGCTAGGCACGGGGGTTACGACCCGTCTACATATCGGTGAGTGGGCTTTTGTTTTCGATATATACACACACACACACACTTGACTTTTTTCCCAGAAAACGTACTTTAAAGGAAATGTGATTTAAATGCCGTGTCATACATGCATCATATGTTAGTATATGCATTATCCAAGGAACAAAATGCTGATAATATCGGCGAAATATCGCCGATTTTATCGGTTTTTCACGGTACCGATATTTTAATTACTATCCAACTTGTTTTCGTCAAAATATCGCAATATTTTGAAAGGAGAAGGATACACAGAAGTGGGGGGAAGAACAGGGGAAGGCACCCCAGAGGAGACCCCATCTGTGTGTTTGGGGGGGCGAAAAGGGGCTTCGAAAACGTCCCACTGCAGAGGAAGGCGTCCTTATCTGTAGATGAAGGCGTTCTGGGAAGGAGGGGGAAGGGAGGGAGGGAGAAGGGGGGAGGAAAGGGAAGGGAATGAAGAATCTGGGGGGGAAGAATCCGCCGCGTCTCAGTGCCAAATCTGCAGAGGAGGCGTTCTTTTGTGTGTGGGTTGGGGGGGAGGATCTGTTTTGCCGCGGGGGGCCCCGGGGGGGGGAAGGAAGGATCTTTTGGGTGTGTGTGGGTTGGGGGGGGGAAGCAAGGATCTTTTGGGGGTGTGGGAAGGCGGGTGAACGGGTGTGTTGGGGGGAGATGCGAAGAAGAATCTGGGCAGCACAGAAAGGTTGGGGGGAAGAAGGGATCCTGGGTAATGGGGAGCGGAGAAGAGAGGGCGGGTGGGTGCGTGGCGTGCGTGCGTGCGTGCGTGCGTCTGACTGTGGCACATAGCCACATACGGTTTTGGCACATGGTTTTGTGTACAGTTTTGTGCGTGTGCGTGTACGGTTTTTTCTGAATAATCTGATTGGTAGCCACCAGCAAGTTTGCATCACCAGTTTCAGTTTTCAAATAGCTTATTTCTATGTCTGTCAGAGCCATTCCAAACATATATTCTTTCACATTTGTATCAAAGCCATTCAGAGCATTTTCGTTTCTACTTCTTCCCTTACCCCTTTCAAAGCCATTCCAGATCCATTACAGAGCTTGAACACAAAGGGTTCCATATTTAAGGTAAGTTTAAAAACTTATATTTATATTATTGTAATTTATACAACAACAAAAAAAATTTTGTATGTTAATTTTTGTTAATACTTGCATGTTAATTTTTGTAATTAATTAAGTAATGTTAATTTTTGTATGTTAATTTTTGTTAATACTTGCATGTTAATTTTTGTAACTAATTAAGTAATGTTAATTTTTGTATGTTAATTTATACAACAACAAAAATATTATTGCAAGTATTAAGTAATTAATACTTGCATGTTAATTTTTGTAACTAATTAAGTAATGTTAACAATTACATGTTAATTTTTGTAAGTAATTAAGTAATGTTGTATAATTATTCCCTAGGATAATTTTAATATGTTTAATGTTATTTATTATTTTATTAATATTAGGTTTTATTATCAAATTAGATTATTATTCATTAATATTAAGTTTTTTTTTATTATCAAATTGGATTATTATTCATTAAATTGGATTATTATCAAATTGGATTATTCATTAAATTGGATTATTATTAAATTGGATTATTATCAAATTGGATTATTATTCATCACTATGTTTTATATTAGGATTATTTTTTTTATCAAATTGGATTATTATTCATTAATATTAGGTTTTATTATTCCATATTATTTTTATAATTACTTAAATTTTTACAATCATTTTCTTTACTTCGTATTTAATTCTTCTGTAGAATAACTTTATTATTTAGGTTCTCTTATATAACCGTCATCACTACTATATTTTTTGGCCAAATAAAAATTGTCTAATTTTCATGAAAAATAAATATAGGTACGTTTAAGATGGCCAGTGGAGTTACTAAACGTGATCCAGCTTGGGAACATGGGGACCTAATAGACAGAAACAAACATGGCACAATTTGCAAATATTGTCATCGGGTAATGAAGAGTGTCGGAGTGACACGACTTAAGTACCATCTTAGTGGATTAGATCCAGCAAAAAATGTCCAATGATGCGATAATGTCCCCCCAGAAGTGAAGGCATTCATCAGCACATTATTAAAAAAATAAAAAACAGCAGAAGGAAAAGATAACACATGGAATGGAAAATATTCGAGCTGAGGTACGAGGAGAAGTCATTGGCGAAGCGGTTGACAGTGATGATGATGATGATGAGGACGAATGTGATGATGACATGGGACCTGAAGAACGACGCAGTTTGAAACAAGCATTACGTGCCTCCAAACAATCAGTATGGGAAAAAGAACACCTTCATAAAATTCCTAATAGAGCACAAGGTTCCGGGACAAATGGTGGTGCACAAATGAGACGGGGAGGCAGTCTTAGATAATCACAACCAACACCACCAATAGCCCCAAGTTTATATAAGTCATCCAAAGCACGTCAAAAGAGTGTTTGGAGTTATTTCACTGGAGGTAATGTGAAGGAGGGAATGGGGCGTCTAATTAGCAAGTTCTTTATCTATGAAAATGTCCCTGCTGAGAAAGCATCATCACATCATTTCAAAAATATGGTAGTGGGATGTCAACAAGCCGGTGTTGGAGTACAACCTCCCACTCCCTATGAGATAAGAAACAAATATTTGGATATGGAGTATAAAGACATTGGCGAGTATGTTAACAAGTTGAGGTCAAAGTGGGAAACTAATGGTTGCATAATCATGTGTGACGGATGGACTGGCCCGACCAGATTATCTATCATAAACTTCATGGTATACTCCAAGGGAAAGACAATTTTTTTGAAGTCTGTTGATGCTTCAGACCATATAAAGAACTACAAGTATATTTACAAATTATTGAGGGATGTAATCATGGAGGTTGGAGAGCATAATGTTGTCCAAGTCGTGACCGACAACGGTTCTGCATTTGTCAAAGCTGGAAAAAAGTTAATGAAGCATCATAATGTGTTTTGGACATCATGTGCAGCACATTGTATTCATCTCATGTTTGAGGCAATAGGGAAGAGAGAGAATGTTGCTACTGTGGTAAAAAGAGCTAGAACGATCACAAATTATATTTACAATCACGGTTGGTTGTTGGCAAAGATGCGTGAATTTTGCAAAGGAGAAATTATTCGTTCAGCTACCACTTGATTCGCCACCAACTATATTGCATTAGACAGCTTACTTAAGAAGAAAGCAGGGTTGAAGCATCTATTCACTAGTGACGATTGGGCCAACCACAATTTGAGCCGCTCAAATGCAGGTCGTATGGTGGAAAGTATAGTGCTTGATCATGCTTTTTGGACTCAATCAGAACATGTGTGCCAAGTGTTTGAACCTCTTTACAAAGTTTTACGGATCGTTGACACAGAAGTGTATCCTACTATGGGGGCAATATATGAGTTAATGCGTGTAGTGAAGGATGAATTGGAAAGAAAACATGGTGCAAGGTGGGTCATAAAGATAATTGAAGATCGATGGTATAAAACATTATACCACGATTTGCATGCAGCAGGTATAAATTATGTCATAATTTGCAATTCATTTCTTTAGTTGCATAAGTATTATTTCTCTTATTACAGTCTGTGTTTCTTTGAACAGCATATTATTTGAATCCTCGATACCAATACAGACCCGGTGTTGGAGATGATGGTACCCTTATACGTGCTGTACATAATGTATACTCTAAATTAGACCCTGCATCACCAACAATTGGCCAATTTGGAAATGAGGTACACACTTACTTAAATTATAATAATTACTTTGTTGGATTAAACTAACACGATTTATTGAATTCAGCTAACATGGTTTAAAGATGCAAGAAGAACTTTTGGAGAACCAACATCAATTGCTGCTCGAACAAAAATGTCTCCTATTGAGTGTAAACATATTTCACTATAAGTTTATAATAGAATTTGTTGGAGTTATTAGGCTTATCAGCATTGTTTTTCATTGTAGCTGAATGGTGGATCATGTATGGGACCGATGCACCAACTGTGAGAAAGTTAGCAATCAAAGTATTATCACAAACAGCTTCCTCATCTGCTTGTGAAAGAAATTGGAGCACATTTGCACTCATACACACAAAGCAAAGAAATAGGTTGGCTCATAGTAGGTTGGAAAAATTAGTTTATTGCTACTACAACATGAAGCTTCAAGTTCGAGATAAAGAAGCAGAAATAGATCATGTCGACCGTGGTGACCCACTAGATGTGTTTGATATTGTTGCTGAAGATGATGATACAGAGGGTAACCAACTTTATCAGTGGATTAGACCTCTTCATTTAGATGATGATGAAGGCAACCCAGCTCCCAGAGTTGCTGAAGAAGCACGTAATGAAGGGATAAATGTAGAAAGAGTATTAGAGGAGGAGGTGAGATCTAGCAGCGCTGACTCTTTGGAAGAACTTTTGCGCCCAAGACAAAGAAACACTGGAATTCCACCTTCTTCCAAACCTACACAACCACAACATCGTGCTGATACTAATAATAGCTCTAGTCCAAGATCAGGAGACTCACCTACCACCGGAGGTGGGAATGATGAAGGATATAGTGGAGCTGGAGGTAGTGGTGGTGGATATGGAAACTATTATGGACCACCTCCCGGATTTATGAGCCCCTTCACTGGTGAGGCAAACTTCACGCATGCAACACAGGATGATGACCATGGCAGTAGGCGGGCAGGACCAGGAATTGGTGTCATAGGGAAGGACTATACTCGTAGAGAAAGAGGCAAGGGGATTTTGTCAAGTCAAGAAGATGACTCGTTATCTAGAACTTCGGACTCTGTTGGAGTGGGAGGTAGTAACTATGGTTATATTCATAACCAACCATTTCCCTACCCTTCATATCCCATTCCTGTTGGGATGGAATCGAGCGACTCATGGAAAGAATCCGAGACTCAATCTTCAAATGATTTTGCTTATGGACAACGTCAACCAATCTCGGATCCATATGGGTGGCATGTTAACAATTACATGCAAAACTATTTTGGGGATTTATCATTTGATAACTACTCTTCACAATACACTCACTCTACACATAGAGATGATGAAGATGGTGAAAAATTTGAACATCATAGGAACTTTATGTGGTACTAAGTCATTCATGTATCTTACCATGCAATGTATAAAGTGTAAAATATTGTACTAATTCATTATATATAAATGATTATGGTGTGTTTAAACTTCTTTCATTAATTACTACATATTTTCTACACTCACAATGTTTGTCAGCTCGCTATATAATCAACTTGATAATGTTAAATCCATCATGCAATGCATTTCCTTCCAATTTTTTGTGATAAACTAATAGATAATTGACTAAATAAACATCCTGCAAAGTTTCAATAAAAATTTCCAAGGTTTTCTTACAATTTCCGTGGTTTCCATATAATTTTTATCGATATCGATATTATCCCGATATTTCCATCGATATTTCCGTGTTTTCGAACTACCGATATTTCCGATATTACTGATATTTAATACCTTGGCATTATCAGTATATGTATATTGTTGTATGGTGCTGCGGAGACCCAGGTAAGCTCCAGGTAAGCATGTTATGCTATGAATGGTTATGAGATGGATGATGATATTGAGATGTATATTGGGCTCATCAACTTGCACCCCGATGTTAGTGCTCCCGCCCAGGGCCAGGGCATAGTCCTTCACATGATGTTCACCTCCCGCACCACATGCTTACCTTGGATCCAAGTTAGGTGCATAATCTTGTCGTACAGACCATTATAGGTGGTTCCGACTCGTAGGTGACCCGCGATTTATCGCACAGTCTTCACGTGATCGTAGCACTAGAACGTATTTATCTACACCCAGTCTTGTCGTACAGACCACTATAGGTGGTTTCGACTCGTGTGCAGATATATTGCCGTACAGGTCACTTAAGGTGACTCCGGCTAGATGGAGCGATGAGATATATAAATTAACCGTACAGGCCACTGTAGGGGCTCCGATTAATATGTTATTTCATTGAGATTACTTTACCTGGCTTACATTTGTTATATTGTGATACTGGGCATGGCATATGCATGGCATACACATGTGGTTTTGGATATATATATTGAGCATGGTTTTGAGATATATATACGTATGTATACTATTTTCTGGGAAATTATACAGGTTTTCCAGCGAGGGGTTAGAGCTTTTGAGCTATGAAATGATTTTAGAAAACCTTGTTTCTGACCCACTCAACTTTTCGTTTTGCGCCCCTCCAGGTATTAGGTGAAAGTTTGGTTGGTGGCTTACGAGGATACAATGGAGGTTCTGACAGACCATCATTCATGTATGACCACCTTTGGGTGTTCTTTAATTAGTACTTTTGCTTGACTGATCTTAGGCTAGTTAAGCTCTGGTTGTGCATTTTACACTTATTCTCGCACTAGCACGCTATCTTAGTTAGAATTGCTAGTTGCTTGGTTTTAATTTGTTCGTATTTCCCTTATAAATCTTGCTTCCGCAATGTGCTTATGGTCGTCACGTGCGCCTTGATTTAGATCGGGGTGTGTCAAAAAGGCAGTTACTGTTCACTGAGTGGATTAAATAGTGAATAGCCCTAGGAGGCCTTTGCAACGGTGGAGTTGCTCTAACTACGTTAGTTAGGGCAATGTCTCTCCCTTTCTGCACTAAGTTTGAACATTTTTTTAAGCATAGTTTTTATATTATATTTTAAGAAAGTACCATTAGACTGTATTATTAGTATCTATTTTTCTCGTAATTTAGATTGTACTAAAATATTGCTTGAATAACCAAAAATAGTGAATTAGAAAAAGCATCCAAATAACTATAGGCCTTATACAAAAACAATTCAAATAAACAGATATGACAATTTTGAAAATCCTATGAATAATCCGGATAAAACAGTTAAAAAGAGAGATTGTTGTGGACCAAAACCTAGAAAACCCAAATATTATTTTGTTGGAAGCTGACTGGTTCGAGCCTCCCAGTTCCAAACTCACAGGAGATTGCATAAAACAGAAAAAAAGAGCAGCAAGCAAAAGAAAGGCATGAAATGGCAGATGCTGTAAAAAACAAAGGTAAGAAATTTCACCATCTATTTTTACTGTGAATTTTCATGTTTTCTTGACAATTTTTCTTTGTGAATTGCAATGTTTCAGTTTGTCAGCAGCAGAAAATCGTTGCGCGCAACAAACATGGAGAAAACTTGTGGAGTTGTTGCACGAAACCGGTTCCGAGATGCTTGTAGTCTTATGCCGTTGTTTTCGATCCACCAAGGTTGAAATTTTTTGGTATATCAAGTGTTGTTGTTTTAATGTTCGATTCCAGCTTGATTGTTAGATGATTTAATTAGTACGTAATTTGAAGACAACATAGTTCCAATTCTTAATGAATAAAATAGTGCATCGTTTGTGGAAAATTATAATGCTCGGTTGGCTTGCTTGTGGGGAAAAGTTTCACGGCTTGTCTCTTGATTTCCAGGAAACCTTTATTATGATGAACCTTGCTGTTGCATTGGAAACTGAAGGAATGAGATCCTTTCGTTTTTAATTTTGTCGAAAAAGGTTTTAAATTCTTGATTTTAACAGGTTTTTCGAAGAGTTCAGTTGTGTGCACCTTTTAGTTTCATAGTCGTAAGGGTGTCTATGTCGTTATCATGTTGTTTCTGATCGCAAAGTTTTCAGTTTTCGTGTTATAGAGATTAGGGACGCCACGCTTGTTTGCGATGTAAGTTATCACGCGGCCGAGGAAAGTTTGATGGATCGCCTAAATACTGATATGCACAAATCGTGCCTTCAAACTTTAGTTTACTTTCTTCTCATTGTTTCATGTTTCCGTTTTCGTTTTGTTGCATTTTCTGCATGACCAAGACTATAGGCGATTCTGTATATACAATCCATGGAACGGCTGATGAGATCATCCATGTTGAAGATGCATTACAGTCTGCGAAGATAATACCTGATCACGCGATTACATCTAATAGAAGGCGCTAATTATTCTCACACCTCGCATTAAGCCGAGTTAGCTTTGGTCGTCTTAGACTTGATTAAGGGCTGGTTTGGTATTGATGTGCTTTGAAAAAAAAGCTGCTTCTGCTGTGTTGTGAGAATAAGCTGCTGTGAAATAAAGCAGCAGAGTGTTTGGTAAACTTTTTTGTAAAAGTGCTTTTGGAAAAAAAAGCAGTATGATAGTGTTTTGTAAACTTTTATGTAAAACAGCTGTGACTGTGTGAAATGACCAAAAAGGGTATAATACTAGATGTGCTATTAATTTAATTTTCTTAACAAATAAAGGTGAATTACTAAATATACTTTATTTTTAGAAGAAAAATATTTATAAACTTTATCTTAAATATTAATTAGTATGAAAAACGACTTCAATTGAAATATTTTAGACTGAATAGTTAGGATTCATTAATACAATATTGTTAATGTACTTGAAAGTAGTCTAATTAGATGCATTCATCAAACTTGTTTTTCCAAATTGACACATTGCCATGTATTGTAATTTTCACTCACATCAAACATTATTATTTTGATGTAGTGTCGTGACATTTAAGTAAAGTGTTCTTGATAATTTGGATAGGCCTTGCCTTATATTGAAGAAAGTTGAAGCATTGGTTTCTGGACGTGGGTCCAATTCTGAGTTGTGGTTCGGGAACTAAAATTAAGGGATCATTGCTCCATATAATAATAAGTTGAGCATTAAAGTAAAGAAAACTATATAAGGCATTTGAAAGCGGTTTTTACCATTTATTGAGCTACAAATATATTAAGAAAAAAAAAAAATGAGTTGATCCATGATGCACATTTACCAGTTGACGACAATTGTCGCAGCGACAATATATATGTGGTCCACCAACCAGGATTAAGTTTTTAGATAATTGGGAGATAATATTTGATTGTTCCATAAGCAAATTCGATGCAAACCTTCCTTCCAAAGACTTGTACAGATGATTCATATATATACATACACATACATGATATCATGCATAGGGGAGGGATGGGGATGGGGATGGGGATGAACTTAATTAGCGAGCTTTACCAGCTATGAATCAGGGGTGGTATATAAGTATTACTTATTCTGTTATGCTTTGAGGCCGAGTGAAGGGAAGCTTGCAAATCCACAATTGTCTCCGGCAGTATAGAACCACTGAAAGAAACCCCACAAAAAACTGAAGGAGAAGAACTTGCCCAACTCCCTTACTTGTTTCCTAATTAAAAAGTAGAATAAGGTCATTAAAATTTAGAGAGGCATAACTTTCACCTCATGTTATGTTGATTTTGAAGACGTATGTATTAGTCATAAAATGTACGGGTGTGTATATAGGAATGAGGTTTGATGGTGCCTTACTTGGCTAGCTTGACTCCTTCGGGAGTGTGGAAACTATTCATAAGGTGAGCAGTTGCAGTGCCACTTGGATATGTCAATTTGAAGTCTATGATCATGATCTGAAATTACCAACCATATATGTCAATGAACATGTAAAAAATAGGAGGAGTACATAAACAAACAGAGTGTGTTTAAGAAACAAACCAACATCATCACTGCACCAACTCAGGAAAACATAATCCAAACAATTAAACTACTTAGCTTTAGTCTCAATCCTCAGCTCAGCCCTAGGTTTAAGGAGTAAATTGCATAGTAGAACAGTAGCTCACAACGATTTACAATATATTCACAAAGAAATATCACATATGCCAGATTAAATCTGCATACAGGCAAGAACGATATTAAACTGAATGACATGATTTTTGGCCATCTGCAATTCACCAGTCCCATCACTTCTTCAAAGAAATAAGATTGCATGAGAAGAAAGAAATTACTAGAGCAACATAATCCTAATTTAGAGCAACACTATCGTTGCCAATCAAACCCAAAGAACTGAAATTGCTTCATGGATCTCATGATAATAATTAGAACCTTAATTCAAACCCCAAAACTGAAATTTAGAGAATTAATTCAAACCCCAAAACTGAAAATTAGAACATTAATTCAAACACCAAAACTGAAATTGCTTCAATGATGGAAGAGAGAAACCTAATTGATGAGATCGAGCCTGTGTTCGCCTTCACTCGTTCGTTGGTTGCCAAATAAACCCTGTTTCAGAAAACCCCAAAAAAATCGGTTCATCATCCATGTTAGCTGCTAAAACCAAACCCTGAATTAAAATTAAACTACAAAAATAGAAGTAAACTAGAGAGAGCAACCAAACCCTAACCTAAAAATTAAATTAATTAATTACAGCAAATATATTCAAGCAAATCGAGTACCTGGTACCTGGAAGGCGATGGTGGTGTGGCGGTGTGGCGCTGAGAACGACAGAGAGAGAGGAAAAGGAGGAGGAGGAAGAGGTGCAGCGGCAGGAGGGAAGAGGGGCGTGTTAAGTGTTTTGCGAGAGAGAAGAGGGCGTGCGGAGTGTTTTGAGGAATCAAGAGAAAGGAGAAAGGAGAAAGGAGGTGGCAGTATTGGCAAATTGGAAAAATTCATTAACAAAGTATTGTAGCTTCGTGTTTTGTATAATAAGTCGCTTCTTGAAGCTGCTTTTTGCAGCTTCCACTTTTTGGCTTTTTTTCATCTGAAACTTTGAAATAAAGCTGTTTTGGAATGTTTACCAAACACCAAAAACTCTCAGTTTTTTTTCATACCAGTTTTTTTTTAAAATCACCTCAACCTCAAACTGAGGCTAAGGCAGCTCTGCAGCTGGACAAGGATACTTCCAACAAGATATTCGATGACAATCAGCATATAAAAATTTCTCAAATGTTTATTCGTACATTCATAAAAAAGTGACTGGAAAGCTAAAGTACGGTAGGCATATAGATGCTGGGGGGAAATGAAGGGAAAATGTTGTGGTAGAATTCATCGAATAACTCATGAATATTCAAAAAATCAATTCTTTTATCAAACCTTGTCCGATCCACTAGGTTTCAATTAGTAAGACAGTGGGTGACTAATCGATCCTGAATAAAAACCATTTATTGGTTCTCCCTTTATGAGGATAAATTATGGTTAACCCTCCTGTTAATGCAAGTTCCTTTTAGACCTGTTAAAATAATATACAGTTGTAAATCCTTCGAGTTGGGACTTAGGAGAAAAGACACAAGTGACGAAAGATCAAGATACTAGGCCCATGGATTAGCCTTGGAGATTCGGTAGATCGATTAATATCTCAATGATAGTTAACGACAGCATTCAATGACCACTCAAGGCAATGGATTGTTTACCGACTAAAAGAGACGGGCGCTGTGCGTAAAGTATTTTTCAACCGCTCAAGCCAGTTGGTAAAACTGAAATCTTTTGGGCATGCGGCTCCAAGGACAGCTCCAGTTACCAACCGCTCAAGCCAGTTGGTAAAAGGTTTTACTAACTTCATTGTTTTTAACCGTTGAATCAAATTTCAATAATCTGAATTACTTAATCCTTGAGCTTTGAATGAAGAGATTCGAAGATGATCTCTTCCCTTGATTTCCAACCACTTACAAACGAACATTGAGCAAGGAAGTATCAACATGGGAACCAAACGAATATCCCTGCTCGAACGTCACTTCTTCTCCACGTGTCGGTTGGTTAGTAGAGTTAGCTTGCAGTAAGATGTACTATTACATATCATTTATTAAATAGGACGATCCTAGAGTTAAAGGCCTAAGACTTTATGTGCTCACTTGAGGCCTATATAAAGGAAACAAACGTCTCTGAGACCATATCCAACCTTTGGGTTAAAACCTAAAATTTTTAGCCTAGAAAATCTAGATTTTAACCTAGAAATGGTTTTTCTGCTCAATCTCTTCTCGCCAAAAATTTAGCCCCAGATTATTAAGGAATGAAGGCTATTTTTTTAAAAAAAAATTAACTTTAAAAAAAAATTATGTAGACTATCCTAAATTAATTTTATGAACATTTTAACCTAAAAATATTTAAATTATGATAAATATTGAAAAATCACTAAATCGACATATGAAACTCATGAAACAATGTGGAAGAATATAAAACACATGATAGAAACAATAATTAATAAGCCATAAATTTAATACAAACGATAATTAATAAGTCATAAACTTAATACAAACGATAATTAATAAGTCATAAACTTAATACAAACGATAATTAATAAGTCATAAACTTAATATAAAAGATAATTAATGAACTACATAAAAGATAATTAATAAACTTAATACAAACAACAATTAATAAACTACAAAAACTTAATACAAACGATACTTAGTAAACTACATAAACTTAATAATGATATCCACCACCTTGATGTGGTGGTGGACTCGAGATATAGCCTTGAGATGAATCATCATCTTGAAAGATACTCATGGAGACTACACGGTCCTCGTAAGGAGGTTAGGTCCGAGAAAGTCGGAGCACACGAAACTGGCAATTTAGGGTTGGAAAACTAGGGTTTTTGACGGCGGTGTGACTGGAATTCGAATCTACTAGTACGGGTGAACAAGAAGGTTGGGGGGAGGATATTATCCAGATGGTGCAGGCTTTTCACCAATCGGGGAGGTTGCTACAGAAGGCTAATCATACACATATTGTTTTAATCCCGAAGGTGAAGACTCCGCGAACGATGACAGAACTTAGGCCGATCTCGTTATGTAATGTTGTGTATAAGATAATTGCTAAAGTTCTGACTAAAAGGTTAAAGAATGTGATGGACCGGGTTATTAGTGGCAATTAATCGGCATTTGTACCGGGAATGCAGATACATGATAACATTTTGGTTGTTCATGAAATATTGCAGTCTTTAAAGCAGGGTGTGGAGGGCGATGAAGGTAGAATGGCGGTCAAATTAGATATGGCAAAAGTGTATGATAGAGTGGAATGGAGCTTTTTGATTGACGTTATGAGGAACTTGGGTTTTCATCCACTATTTTGTAAATGGATACGTGAATGCATCTCTACAGTGTCGTATAGTGTGATGCTGAATGGTGTTCCGTCTGGGTATTTTTGATCGGATAAGGGATTGAGGCAGGGTGACCCGTTATCACCCTTTCTTTTTCTCATGTGTGCAGAAGCCCTTTCAGCTTATATTTGGAAAAATGAAATGGAATGGCAGATTAGTGGGGTGCGGGTGGCACCGGGAGCAAATGCCATTTCTCATTTGTTTTTCGCGGATGATTCGGTGGTGTTTTGCAAAGCGGATGAAACGGAGGCAGGGAATGTCATAAGGATATTGGAGAAGTATGGTCAGGAGTCCGGTCAAATTATTAATTTGGAGAAAAGTTCTATTTTATTTGGGAAGGGTTGTTTGAAGAAGAATAAAAAGCGTATTATCTCGAGAATGAATATTCAAGCAAGAGACGGATTTGGCAAATATTTGGGGATCCATGCAGATTTTGGACATTCGAAGAAGGCGGTATTTGAATCGGTACGACGTGGTACTGAAAGTCGCATAGATGGGTGGGCAGAGCAATTTTTGTCGCCGGCGGGGAAGGAAATTTTGATTAAATCGGTGGCAATGGCAATGCTGAATCATGCTATGACGTGTTTTAAATTGCCAGTGACCACGTGTAAAGAGATGGAGCGAGTCATTTCAAGCGAAACCAGGGGATGTCATTGGGTGGCATGGGATAAAATGACTGAGAGTAAGAAGGTTGGTGGTTTGGGTTTTCGAGATCTTATGGGGTTTAACTTGGCTATGCTTGCTAAAATTGGTTGGAGGGTGTCGTGGAAGCCGGATTCGATGCTTAGTATAGTGCTTCGGGACAAATATTTTCCTACTTCATCGTTTCTGGAGGCAAGGCAACAGAAGAAATCATCGTGGGGTGGAAATGTTTTCTTTTGGGGAGACAAATTCTGCACCGTGGGGTTAGATGAAGGGTGGGTAATGGGGAGAAAGTTACGGTGGCTGAGCCATGGGTGCCTAAGCCTCATTCGTTTAAACTGGTGTTGAGTAATTTGGATCCTAATACAAGGATGTGTGAGTTGATGACGGCGGATAGGCAGTGGTGGAATTTGGATGCGCTTGCGATGGGAGCGGCACCGGAGGATGTTGAGTTGATTCGATTTGTACCGTTTAGTCGACATAGGTGTGAGGATAAAAGAATTTGGCGTTATACGAAGAACGGGGTGTATACGGTACGGTCGGGATATCATGTTGCGATGGAAATGTTGAAAAATGGTAAGTTTGGAAGGAAAAGAAGTGGGATGCCAAGTTCTTTGGGTTTATTAGGAGGGACGTGGAAAAATATATGGACTCTCGCTGTTCCGCAGAAACTTCAGTTTTTTATGTGGAAGGCGGGTAGGAAGGCTTTGGCGGTTAGGCATAATTTGGAACGTCGGCGGATCCGTATAGTGAATAGATGTGAATTGTGTGGAGCAAGTGATGAAACTGAGGCTTATATTTTCTTTGATTGTGAGTTTAGCCGTGCTTTTTGGTTTGGGACGTCATTGCAATTAAATATGGCGGCTATGGGGGTGAAGGATTTTTTGGAAGGATGGCAGTTGATTGTGAAGTGTATGGAGAAAGAAGAGGATGCTGATTTGATCTTGCAACAGGTGGTCTTTGGATTTTGGCGTATATGGAAGTGTAGGAATGAAATGGTTTTTAAGGGGGTGAGGACGTTACCACAGGTGGCGGTGGAACTATGGCAGCGGCATGTGGAGGAATATAGGAATGCTTTGGATGTTACGGTGGGGGAATGTAGGGTAAACGGGAGAGTTAGGAGGGATAAGGTAGGGTTCGGAATTGGGGAAGAAATCGGGGAAGGTACGGGGGAGAGGGTGACGTCTGAGGGAGGGGCGGGAGGTGGGGAAGGTGCGGTTAAGTGGCAGAAGCCAGATTTTGGGGAGTTTAAATTGAACTGTGATGCAGCATGGAGGAAGGACACGAGGGAGGAAGGGGTTAGGTGGGTACTTAAGGACTTTGCGGGTATTCCAATGCTCACAGAAGGGGTAGGAGGTGGATGGTTTGGGGACGCCACTATGGTGGAGGCGGAGGCGATTAGACAAGGCTTGGAGACGATGGTGGGAAAGGAGGATTAGGCGGTCAGTACCAGACTGGTGGTGGAATTGGATTCTAAAGGCTTGGTCAAGATGTTAAATAAGAAGACCACGATTGATGTGAATCTCGAAATTTATATCCAAGACATTTGGAGAATGACTAATTTATTTTAGTTGGTAAGGTTTTGCTTTACCCCTCGTAAATGTAATCGTGCAGCCCATTCGATAGCGGCGTACGTCGTCAAGCATGGTAGGAGATTTGGCTGGGATGAATTAGGTCCTGAGTTTCTCTTTAATATTTTAGCAGAAGATACAAATGTAACTCTTCGTATTTAATTTCTAATAAATTCTTATCTTTCGACAAAAAAAAAAAAAAAAAAGATACTCCTTGTGGCATGCCTTCGCAAAATTTCCTTTTGCTTATCATGTAAGAACTTCGTCCTATCTGGAGTGTAATTGTTGAGGTCCTCCCTTATCAAATCACATTCGAACCTTTCTTGCTCTCTTTACCCTTCCTTCATAAAGGCCAAGCGCATTCGGGTCGCTCATTCCTCTCGAGAGCTATGGCTTTCGGCCAATTTTGCAAAACTGGTAGAAATCGTTGCACTAACTGGGTCTTGGAACTTCCTTGTTGTCTTTGCTTCCTTTTGCTTATCTCTTCCCAGGGGCCTTGCAAAAGAAGAAGTCGGGGTCAACGAATCGACACATTCATTGACATCATTTGTCTCTAAGGTTTCACTACCAAATAATATTTTTCATTGTTGGTCCGCATCGGTTCCCCACCTCGAACAATCCTTGAGGACGTCCCAAGCATGATGCAACTTAAAAGCTTGATTTTTTGGCGTAGTTCTTGTCTTGTAAATTGGCATTGCTTTGTTACCCTACGCAAGAAATACATAAATACAATTAGTTGCAAAATAAGATTATGTACATGACAAATAAAATATCAACAAAGAAACTCACCACTTCTACGACATTCCTTCCACTAACCATGTCAACCACGGCTCTCTCCAAGCTTCCCCTTCATAAAGTACACGCTTTGTTGATAACCTTCCACCGATCGTATACACCACCAACTTCCCTTTGGCCGGTGTTGGAGTTTTCATTGAACTTATCAACGATTTTACCCCATAAAACCTTTTTATTTTGATTCGTGCCAAAGGCACCATCTTTGCTAATAGAAACCCATGCCAAGCATAAAGCAACATCTTCCTCAAATGACCAATTATGACCTCTAATATGATCTTTTGCCATCTTGAAAAATTTGGAAATGGGAAGAAATGGTGTTGGAAGATGGTAGAAAGAAAAATTGGAAGAATTGTAGGAGAAAAGTGAGTTTTGTGTGGATGTTTGAAAAAATACATAAGTATTTATAGAGTTTTTGGGTGAATTTTGAGTTAAATAATTGTTTTTAATTATTTTAGCCGTTAGATTTAAATTTGGGCTGTTACATCTTTTTTTTTACTGTTAGATTTGATTATATTCAATCTCAGCCGTTCGATTCAATAAATATAAAAATATAAAACTAACAATTAAATAAATTAAAGTGGACCATTGGATATCCAAGATCCATTTGAATTGTGGCCGTCACATCAGCCAAAAGAGCCATTGGGCTCGAAGTCACGGGTCGACAGCAGGCCGCACGTGGGTGGCCCAAGGATGCTGAGGTTGGGAAGCGCGTGTGGGCTGGCGAGTCTAATTCACTCTCCTTGTGACGGCTGAACAGGTGATGGAGAAGAGGAGACCTTGATGTGAAGGTACAGTGCCCGAGTTCAGCAGATGAGAAAATGCCAACAGGATACTCTCCGGATCCTTTTGGTGAGGATCCTGGGGATCCGTAAATAATGTCCTTTCATTGTACATTGTACGATCAGTTTTTGTCAGGTAATGTTTGTATTTAATTTTAAATAAAAATATTTAAAATGATTTCTGACTACGCGATGTATGATGAACGAATATGATTTACAGATCCTCGAGATTCTCACAAAGAGGATCCGTCAAAGATCCCAAATTCGAAAAAATGAAGAACAAGGTTTATTTTAAAAATAAAAAATAAAAACCTGGCCAAACGACTTCGTTTTAACCAGATCATAAAAAATAAATTAAAAACAAACTCTCTCCTCCCACTACTACAAAATTATCTATAACTGACGGTTCAAAAACCGACAAAAAACGTATATTACTGTCGGATTTTAAGCAAAATCCGACAGAAAATGGATGCAGTGACGGATATAATAAGCGACAGAATTGATCGCGTCAGGAAATTAATTTTCCGACGGAAAATACTCTAAAACCGACAGAATTTGTGTCGGATATAACCGACAGAGAATAAATTAATAATGAATAAATGATAGCATTTTCTGTCGGATAAAACCGACAGAAAATATACAAAACCGACAGGACATATATTGATAATAAATAAAACCATTTTCTGTCGGATAAAACCGACAGAAAATAGATTAATAATAAAAAAAATATAAAAAGGACATGATAGCATTCACTGCACTTTCTTCAATTTCTTATTTCGTACCATCCTCCTCCCTCTGCTCTCCCTCTTCCTCTTCCTGCGACTCCGACGGCTTCATCTCCGAAATCATCCTCTCCCAGCACAACCTTTCCAGGTTTCTTCCATTGCATGCAATCTGCTCGCTTCCATCGTTAAAAAGGCTTTCTTTGGGCTCCAATGGATTGTACGGAAGCCTCACGAATGACCTGAAAAATTGCTCGAGCTTGGAGCAGTTGGATTTGGGTAAAAGTTCGTTCACCGGAAAAGTTCCAGACTTGTCTTCTTTGACAAAATTAACCCTCCTGAGTTTGAATGGCAGTGAATTTTCCGGGAAATTTCCATGGAAATCGTTGTAATTTTGTAGCCAAGAAATGGCCAAATGAACTGAGGAAACAACATCGAAGAAAAGGTTTCATAAAATGGAGGTTAATCACATACACATTTCTCTATATTTTAAATGAAGAAAAAAAAATCTCACCTCATATTTTTCAGTTTGTTCCTTCCATGTATATGCATCTCAGAGATCAACGCCCATATCTCCCCAGTACATACCCACTTTAAGTCGGCATGCATTTTCACAGCTTCAGCTTGCTTCTGGAATTGTTCATCCATGGTGATTGAAGTGAGAAGGAGAAGGGGAGAAGAGAATGAAAAGGAAATGAGGAAGGGAGAAGACACTGACGCAAGGAATAGATGGAGGGGTTTTATTTTGGAAAATTTTCATTACTGTCGGTTATAACCGACAGAACCATTTTTTTAAAATAAAAAAAGACAAAAGATTTTCATTACTGTCGGTTATAACCGACAGAAAAAAATGGCGGCAAAAATCCCCCCAAAATTTCCTCCCAAAATTTTAAATTCCCTCCCAAAATTTTAAATTCCCCCCAAAATTTTGTTACAATTTTAAAAAATAAAATAATAATTGTTTGTTTTAATAAATAAATAAATAATATGTATTTAAATAGAATACGTTTTTAAAAATTAAATAAATAATTGTTTGGTTTAATAGATAATAACCCATGTAAAATATGCAATAAAGAAACAAAATGATAATTGTACAATGAAAATGTCATCACATAAACTAAATATTGTGTAATCAATACATGAAAATCATAAATAAAAATTTAGCACAAATTACTTTTCCCACTTAAAAATTTAGGCAAATTTAACGGAGATATGCATTCTACGAAACTTTTTTCAACGATCCAACCGTCAAACTTATTTGTACACACTCCGAGATTGCATACGTAAAAAATCGTAAAAAGTAAACATTCAGAGATTATGTAACGGAACAAAAGTTTTCGACGGTTATAAATGAAAAATCACAATTTAATGGTTTATTTTAGCTCCGATTTTAATGATTTTTTACAGCTACACTCCTCGACCATATAAGAATGCAATGAATAAATTTGATCTTCAATTTAAAATATTTACACTATTGGATACCACAAAATCTTATTTTAGACTTAATGGAAGTATAACATTGACTCTTAAGTGTTTATTTAATCTACCGTTTTGACGCGATACACATTCTACGAAACTTTTTTCAATAATCTAACTGTCAAACTTGTTTGTACACACTTCGAGATCTCATACGTAAAAAATCACAAAAAATAAACATTCAGAGATTAGGTAACAGAACAAAAAATTTCGACGGTTATAAACGAAAAATCACAATTTAACAGTTATTTTAGCTCTGATTTTGATGATTTTTTTACAGCTACACTCCTCATTCCTATAAGAATGCATTGAACGATCTTCAATTTAAAATATTTACACTAGTGGGTAATTTTTTATACTTAGTGGAAGTATAACATTAACTCTTAAGTGTTTGTTAAATCTATCAATTTGATAGGATATGCATTCTACGAAACTAGTTTCAACGATCCAACCGTCAAATATGTTTGTATATACTCCCAGATAGCAAGTGTAAAAAATCACAAAAAAAAAACATTAAGAGATTAGGTAACGGGACCATGAGTGAAAAAAAAAATATTTAAACCATTTGTTTATTTATTTTTAATCAATATAACATTTTAAAATAATAAAATAGTCAATTTCTATCGGTATAAACGCGAGAATACTAAAATAATAACCGTCAGAAACTAAAATAATAAAATAGTCAATTTTTGTCGGTTATAACTGCCACCATTAACTTAAAAACCGCCAGAATATGTTAAAAATATTAAAAAAAAAAATTTCAAAAATACTGAGGGTTATAATAATTTTATGGCGGTTAAATCCGCCAGGAAAAATCCGCCAGGAATTTATGTCGGATATATCCGTCAGAAAGTATCTTTAATCCGACAGTAAATAAATTATGTGTCAGATATCTTTTATCCGTCAGAATGGCTTATTAACCGCCAGGATCGTCCGACACCTAAAGCTAATATTGTAGTAGTGTCCTTCTCGAGATCCGATAACCCCAATTTTCTTTACAAACCTTCAATCCTCAAATTCCAACCATACAATTACCCTAATGTATCCCACCAAGCCACCCCCACCAGGTCCACCTCTCTTCTCTCCACCACCACTTGGTCCACCTCTCTCCACCACCACATAATCCTCAATTTTCATATTTAAGTAAGTTTTCTACTCCAAGTTCCTATTTATAGGATGCTAAACATTGGAATAAATGTGTATCAAATGAAAATTATGTATACGTAATCGATTATATGACTTATAAACAAGCTATATAGAGTTTTTCCTTTGATTTCATGTGCTGGTTTCGCTCATACGCATAAGTAATGAATATAACAAGTCATAGCAAGGGATAGAATTTTGATTTTTATGTGCAATTTTTTTTTCTTCTATTAACAATGAAACTATCATAAAATGTTTTCAGATTGAAACCTCGTCGTAGATAAATTTAGTCTTTGTAATTTGTAATGTTGTTTTGTCTAATTTTTTTGAAACTTTTATATTAAGACCACGCAACTTTATAATCCTAGATCCACCATTGATGAAAGCATTCATAACTCACCACAAAATTATAGCATATTTCCTTAGTGGACATAGCTCATTCTAACGGGTGAACCACTTAAACCATGTTGTTCTTATGTCCGTTTAGCGCTTAAACCACCCAAGGGTTGATCATATTGGTCCTTTGTTGACCTCTCGGTTTTAAGCGTTAACATCTCCATGCTTCTAGAAGCTATGAGTGACACCTAGCAATATGTCAGGCAATTCAAGCTAAGTAGAAAATGCGGATAACCTATTCAGTTGGAATTACAATGCAATACAATTATTCTCTAAATCGATAATCTCAATTGCATTATTAGGACGTGGAGTTCATTTCAAGCCCCTAATGTGAATTCCTAAGTTCATATGGTTCATATAAATATAATTTAGGACTCTCTTTTCATTATGTCAATACTCTACGCAGAGATTCTTGAATCTTATCTTAGAGTATTTTCTTTCTTTATCAAAAGTAGAAATTCCTTATTGTATACACATATGACTCTATGAACTCGGTCAACAATTGCTTAAACTCTTCTTAGGAGGACCTTGAAAAATGGGAACCCAATATATGTGAAAGATAAAGAGCCTCCAAAAATCCCAATTATTTGCAGAATTTTACCAGATGAGGATGAACAAAAGAACCTAAAAACTCCAAAGGCTTAGCTTTATTAAAAAATTGTCCTGAATTTAAACCATATTTCACTACAAACCTCTTCAAATTTTTAGTAGTGCCACGAAAAAAAACCATTATGTCACCAGCAAATGAGATATGAGAAGGTGGCAAAGCCCTCAGTGGGTCATAAATTTCAATAAAACCACCACCATATTTCACAAGAGAAGTAATACTCCGGGAGCAAGAAAAATAACATGTAATCGTTTGGGAATGATTGACAACATGAGATTTGATGTCTTCTTGTATTACCTTGACAATTACCTTAAGTTGACAAATTTCTTGCTGTGCATATATTAAATTACTAATTTAGCCAATTATGTCTCAAATAAAAGAGTTGCTTTCATAGTTTAGAAGTGTAGTACAATTGACGAGTAGACATCGATGGAGCCAATTAAGGCCCACAAGGGTCACTTGACCCTTCTTACCATCATGAAAATACTTCTTCTTATATTTTATATTCACGTTTTTTCATATTTGTACAGTACTTATTAAACTTAATCTAATATCATATGTGCTTAAGGGTCAAGAGACCAAGATACCTGGGCATAGAGTGTTGGATTTCTACCCATGTATCATGGGTTCGAAACTCCCTTCTCATCTAAATTATTATAATCGTTTCGAATCCTTATCATTCATCTTAATAATAATGTTAAAAAATAAAATAAGGAGACAAGGACACTTGGGCTTAGGTGCATGCGGTACCGATATTTTAATTACTATCCAACTGGTTTTCATCAAAATATCGCGATATTATCGATAATATCGAAAATATCGCGATATTTTGAAAGGAGAAGGAAACACAGAAGGGGGGAAGAACAGAGGAAGGCACCCGAGAGGAGACCCCATCTGTGTGTGTTTGGGGGGCGAAAAGGGGCTTCGAGAACAGCGCCAATCTGCAGAGGAAGGCGTTCTGGGGAGGGGGGAAGAAGAATCTGGGCGGGGGGGGGGGGGGGGGGAACGCGGGGGGGGGGGGGGGGTAGGGAGGAACGCTCGGGGGGGGGGGAAGAAGAATCTGGGCAGCAGGCGTTCTGTGAAGGAGGGAGCGGAAAGCGAGGGGGGGAGGAAGAATCTGGGCAGCAGGCGTCCTGGGAAGCAGGGTAGAGGGAGGGAAGGGAGGAGCGGAGAGGGAGCCGGGGGGGGGGAGGGGAAGGGAAGGGAGAATCTGGGGGGGGGGAAGAATCCGCCTCGCGCGGGGGGGGGGGGGGGAAGAACAATCTGGGCAGCGGACAAGAGAGAAAGGTGGGGGAAGAAGGGATCCTGGGCAGTAATGGGCAGTGGAGAAGAGAGGGCGGGTGGGTGTGTGTGTGGGGTGGCGTGCGTGCGTGCGTCGTCCACACACGGTTTTGGCACATGGTTTTGTACGAAACCATGGTTTTGGCACATGGTTTTGTGTACAGTTTTGTGTGTGTTTGTGTGTGTTTGTCAGCTCGCTATATAATCAACTTGATAATGTTAAATCCATCATGCAATGCATTTCCTTTCAATTTTTTGTGATAAACTAATAGATAATTGACTAAATAAACATCCTGCAAAGTTTCAATAAAAATTTCCAAGTTTTTCTTACAATTTCCGTGGTTTCCATATAATTTTTATCGATATCGATATTATCCCGATATTTCCATCGATATTTCCGTGTTTTCGGACTACCGATATTTCCGATATTACCGATATTTAATACCTTGGGTGCATGTCACTTCATTCCTTGCCTCAAGTTTTTTGGTTTATTCACACGTGTGTCTTGAATTTATTTGACTTTTTTAATAAATTTAAATTAGCATTTGATACTCTTATTATTTGTTTACGTTTCCAATCTCTTTCCTTGATAGAATTTTGGTTATACTTGTATTTAAAAAAAAAGGTTAATACTTAGCATTAGTATTATTATCATATGATTTTGAAATGATAACATAGTTCGGTCGTAAATTTCAAATTTGTAATATTCATAATAATTATTATTGATGTGTAAGATCCTACATATTAAAATTAGGTTGACCATCCTTATTAGAAATTCTGGCTACACTGAGTAGGTATTTTATGGTTGATTGAACTTGCTCTTGCATATGAACACTTCTATTTCATGTCACTGCATTACTAGTATGAGACTTACTACTTAATATGCAGATGTCAAATATCCTTATCAATTATCCTATGGCTAAAAACTTACTTTACGACTTAAGATTCATAGAGTACGTGTCTTGAGAATGCATCCCTAATCATGCATTAGTTCACGCGTTGGATCAATGGATGTTTTTGCTTGGGGCATGTTATCTATACACATTCTCTTACTCCTCACACACCCTTTATTAATTTCTATCATTTGATATTCTTTAATTTATTCGATCCGACGGCCGAAAATGAAAAGAGTGTAAGAAATGAAAAAAGTGTGTGGATATCACATCCCTTTTGCTTGCCCTATTAGTCGAAGACTCGACGTTGAGTTTGCCAAAAGAAGTCAATCACGTATTGCCATGCCAATTGCTCTTCGAGCATATTCGAACAGTATTAATTAATAACGTTATGTATTTTGGAATCTACAATTTCAAATATCACATTTGATTATAGGATGTTACTTGTTGGAAATTACCTGATCATAGTAGTTGTTTTAAATCCAGCTTGAACCCCAGGCCGAACAATGGACCACTTCTAATTATCTTTTTCCTTTTCTAAAGCATGCATGTCAAGGCGTATTTTTACTCACCACTATAATTATAATGTATGCTCCCTGTAAACCTCATCATTGACACGTGTTCTTTTAATCAATTCTGGTTAACTTTAATATTAAATGCTTTTTTTCCAAGTTTTAAAAAAATAACTACAATTAAATGGAAAGATACGTGTCAAATAATACAGTAGATGATGAGCATACACCATAATTTATAGTCGGTAAGCAAAAAGGAGGTGGATTGTCTGCCCTCCCATTTCCATACTCTCTCCATGCCCTCCTGTTTTGTGTGATCACGGTTAAGCCACGTTAACATTTTATATTCCTATTACTTTTTGTTTTATTAGTTATATAAAATGTTAACGTGACTTAATCGTGACCACACAAATAGGAGAACATGAGGAGAGTATGGAAATGGAAGGACTGACAATCCATCTCAAAGCAAAAATGCGCTAATGTACATCACAGAAGGACCACAAGTCAGCAATTCCAACTAAGGTTTTCTGAGTTGTTATCCTATTCACAAGTCCCATATGCGGATGGCAGATGGCAGATGGCAGATGGCAGATGGCAGAGCAAACAACTCTGCCTTCCATTATTAATTAGACATGAAACGAAAGTAGTAGGAGTAGGACCGACCTAACAACACGAGAAGGGACCTCACGGAAAAGCCCATATCAGAAAAAAAGTTGCACACCCAAGGAGCTAGCTGGCCCTTATCTTCTGGAATTATTTACAATCAGCAATTTGGAATAATTTCCACAGGAGGAGGGAAACGTGGCCAGTTCATGGCCATCCCAATTGTCAAATGTCAAAAGCTCACTTCTACACCCTACGGTCCTCGTTCACAAATCAAGCGTCCAATACATGTTAAAATTTGACAGAAAACATGGTTATGGACTCGACTTGATTTGGCTGAGTGAATTGAGAGGAGGACCACCACGCTAGCCTTGTGGATGGGACAAGGTCCGCGACGTCAGTGGGTGTTGGAGCCGTTGATCTGAGGAATGTTGCAGATGCCTTGCCTTGTTAGCTCAGCTAGTACAGCTTCAGTGGAAGGAGGTTTAAGGCCTAGAGGGAGGGGTAGCCGTGGCTTGCTCATTGCCTCCTTCACAACCTTGTCAACAACTTCTTCTGCCTGCAGCATAGATATTACCCTGGTGGTTAGATATGCGCCGGAGCTGTTACTGGCACTTCAAAGTGAAACAACTGAAGGGATTGAGAACATATACAAGACAACGATTTTGAAGTGCCAATAACTAATCCCGTCAAATTAATAATTTTGCATGCATGTGTGTGATTTGAAACCAGAGTAGTTATTCTCCAAATTCAACCGACCTGTTTGGCCAATATGGATAAGCATTATTTTGGTGCAAACTAATGTCGTTCTCAATCATATAATTGAATGAGTGGCTTTTCAATGTTGTTCAGTTTTGATTTTTATAATGCTTTTCACACAATGACGACCAATTGGACAAATAACAATTGAAGGCTAAATTTCACTTTTTGTACCTGTACTTTAATTCAAATTTTACCAACAGTTGTTTATCAAACATTGAAATTCAAGAACAATTTCCACTTCCAATTTCAATGTCGGGTAAACTACTGTTGGTTAACTGCGTGAGCAATCACATACCATTCCCCTCGCGCGGAAGGGCACTTGAGTCAAGAAAATGAACAGAAATTCAAGGCCTTGTCCTTGAAAGTGTGTGTCACAGTAGAAACTCGAAGGTTTTCACTAAATTTAATTAGATGCAATGTCAAAATTTAGAGCAATGTGCATGAACGAAGAATCTGGGTTTGTGGTGTTACCGGATGAATGTCGAAAGAGTTTTGTGGCATGCTGTACCCATGGCCGTTTTCAACTGCATGACCTCCTGCATTTTGAAAACCTGATGTGTTCTGCAATTTGCAAACGAAAGAGTGCAATTACACCTATGAAGATATATTACGTATATAACCAAAGAGTAGTAGAAATTTTAATTCATCAGCATACTCACTTGAGGATAAGAGGAATAGCCACCTTGTTCAGGTGGCATTACTGGGCAACCCCATGCATCAGCTTGTAACTGTACGGTTTAGGGTTTATGTTATAACATATTTTACGATACACAAACAGATTATATCTACTATATATATTTACTTGTGAGGATGACGAACAATGCATTACCCCTGGATAAGGGTTCCAGTACTGCCAACTTTGATCTGATGGTTGCCACTGGGAGTGGGGATAGCCAGGTTGGCCCCACATCTGGATGGTGGCCGGATGACTGCTGGCAGGTGGTTGTGATCCCCACATTGGATAGGCTGGAGGCATTGATAGGGTGGGATTGGTGTAATGATATGGGGGGAAGGCCATGATAGGCCTGTGACTATAAGGATAATAACTCCTCTGGTGAATTGGATCTCTAGTATGATGCGGCTGCAGCAATCTCCGGTCTTCTTCCTTGGGTAGGATGTGCCTCTTATGCATGCGGTATTTCTGCTCGTATGATAACAATACTAATTAATCATCTCATCGTCACAATCTGAATGCCAAATATGGTATGAACACTAAAAAACAAGGATTTGAAGCTTTAGAATTTCAAACAATAAGATGATACATGCTTAATTGGCAGGTAGAAAAGTTTTTTGGACATAAATTTTATCCCATTCATGAGATTCGGTAGAAAATGATTATAACGAAACAGAACATGATTGGTTATCAAAGAATTAGAAAACTGCGCACCTGGAGATGGCTTGCTACATTATGCCTCGTCAAACCTTCAGTTTTCATCAGATCTAGTATTCGAGAAGGAATGGCTTGATCCACACCCAATTGCTCTACTGCCTGCACAAATTTCTTATGCAGTTCGGGTGTCCAATCTACCTGAAACCAAACATAAAATTGCAAATGTAATAAGATTTTCAGAATCTTCAAGTGCTCGTACGTACTCAATAATTGAAGTGAGCACAAATAAAATAAATAATTTTCCAAGAGGACTACTAGTGTATTAATGCATGACCAACACACATAAATGTTGTCTGTACCAGTACAGGGTACGAATTGAAAAAGCTCAAATAATCTATCATGATTTGATGGTATATCAAGTACCTTCATCTTCTTCCGATTAGATTTGTATGAAGAATTGGGAACTGATGCTTTACTCAGATTTTCAGCAGCACCACCATTATCATTGCCACTGTCTATATTATCCGGGTGACGGGACATATCAACCTCACTCTTAGACCCATCACCTGAGTCATTTTCCTTTTTAACCGCTGTCTTCCTAAGCATATGATGAGGTTCTCTTGTGAGAAGATTCCCTTCATCAATTGGATTGTTACAAGTAGTTTCGACTGATTTAGTTTCAATGTCATGCTCCCCACTCTCCTTCTCTGACAGGCAGTTAATTTGATCTTGGCAATCTCCATGGTCCAGTAATCGTGAAACTTGTTTAAGCTGCGGTGTTGAAGGAGCTGGGTACTTATCACACCCTGCTGACTGTTCTTGGTCATTTTCATGGACCCGCAGAACATTTTCTGTTTCTTTAGAGATTTTACAGTTCTGTTCTTCATTTTCCTGTTTGGGCTGCACCATGGATACTAGTGATTCTTTGACAGGCTTAAGCGTTTCAGAGATGACACTTCCTCCTGCATTGAATGCCTGCTCAGGATTTACAAAATCAGAAAATTTCTGCTTGCAAGAATTGCATAAAACTTTGTGGTAGATCTTGAAACAACATTTCCATACTCGACAGACCTTATGAACCACATGCTGCCAAATATTCCTAAGTTTGTCCTCTGAGAGTGGTTTCCGCAGAAATTCAACTGCACCAAGCTGAAAATAGAACGTCATGACAACATATGATTCACAGGAAATGGAGTTAGAACCTTCAGCTTTGGTTTGAGTATTAAGACCATAGAGCTAAACTTGAACCAAAAAAATGTCGGTTCCATTGAAAGGTGAATTAAGAGGTTAGAGCAGATAGCTTACCGCTATACACTTCATCATGGTGCTCAGGCAATGAATGTTTGAAGTCACTGTAAGAAAGAATTGGCAGCTTCACATCAGGAATAAAAGTAATATTTAATTATCTAAATTGTTATTAAAAATTTGGATACAGATTCAGCAAATAAAACACAAAAGATGTTTATAAGCAGGTTAACAGACAAAACCATTAGAAGAACTAAAACAGAAACAAACTACAGATCACGAAATCAAGAACACAGTTTTGTGGCGAACTTAAAATGGTTAGAATTACTTTCTAAACTTACTAATGATAGGCAACTCCTTAGCTGTTTCAAGAAATTGGAAACCCCAATGGCCATTGTTTGCATTTACCTGGGACCAATGAACAGAGTGGGTTGCTTTTGTCATCAAAACGTCTCTGAAAGTAGCATAATTAAGTTTTAGTTTCGTTTTAAGTTCATTACCTCAATAATTGCAACATGGAAACTTTCAGGGTTGCTTGAAAATGCTGTCAATGCTTCGTTTTCATTGCAGAATGCAGTAACTGCAATCAACACAATAATGTTACCCAAAATGTGTATACATAAAGCAGACATTGAAACAAACAATTTAAACTAAAGCAGTATGGTAACATAGAAGTTAGACCAACACTAAAATATGCAAATATGCTATTTAGATCTAAACAGCACGAGTTCATAAATTTTATCCCTGCAATCAACACATCAGTTTAGTTCAGAGAATTACATTATTTTAATTCAAACAAGTATTCAACTATTCAACTTTAACAAAAAAAAAATTAAAAAATAGAGAATTGCAAGAAATTGATTCTTCTTCCATGGCTATGTAGCTTCCTAAGTTCCATACGACTAAAATCCAAATCGACATTTGAAGAATGCATCTATATAAAGAAGCATTATAATTGAGATGCTTTTGAAAAGGGGGACCAGCATACCCCTGGAATGTTAATGAACAAGTGCGAAAATAGTGAAATTAAATAGGTTTCTAGTTTCGGAAACAAAATTGTTTTGCTAAGAAAGAAATAATCTCTAACCAATATAATCCATTGCCTCAAGCTTTGATCTTATCTGGGAAGCAGAAGTGGTGTCTCCATCAAGCAGAAGAACTCTGAGGCCCTTTGGGAAATCTTTCCACTCCTGCAAATCATTGGCAGTGCAAACCATAGCTGGTTTGGCATCCTTTCTCAGGCTGCTGTCCTTGTGTACTGCTGCTCCAGATCACAGCTTTTAACGACCACCAACCAATTAATCAACTCTGCAAGATTAATCACTAATTAAACACAACCATCTTTTCTTGATCTAATAATCTCAAAGCAAATAAAATAAACAAGAGATTGATCAATTTATGAACTGGGAAATTCTTGAGTCAAAACTAAAACAACAGACAGTATAAGATCTTCACCATCTCAAAAGAAAATGAAGAGGTCAAACAATAACAAAAAGGCAATAATACCGTCTGAAACAAAAACTGGGAAATTCTTGGGAGTGAAAACTAAAACAACAAACTTCACAATTCAGGCAAAGGCATGCATGCACATATAATTAAGCTCAAAAGCAGCAGAAAAACCAGCAGTATATAATATAGCTCCCCCAAAGCGAAAAATATAAACACATACCAACAAGATCAATATATATCCCAAAGACAATGCAGTGAAAGATGAAATATTTCTTACTATTCACCAAAACACAAAAGGATAAAACCTTTGTCACCTCAAAAGGCTCTCCCTCAGGACCTCTTCCACATCTTGGATGTCTGCAGAAAGATGCTTATAAGAGAGAGAGAGAGAGAGAGGTTTAACTGCGTCTTCTGAAGGCGTCTGAGGCCTCTGCACACATTTACCATCGGGAGTTTACGGACCACAGAATATGCAAAAAGTCTTTTCTCTTTCAATCCAAATTTTTCTCTCAGCACACCTATTTTTTGGTGCATATCCCAAACCTACCGGAAATGCAAGTTTTTTTTCTCCTAATGAGAAATAATACTTGCATTCCCTCCTAATGTAATTTTACTTGTAAATAATGTTATTTTACTGTAAAGTCTTATAATCAGCGTCATTCAATTTCTTAATTTTTATTTGAAGATTATTACTAGAAAAAGATTTTTCAAACACGAGATTATTTAATTATACAAATGTGTCAAATAAAGTTACAGTGTATGCATCAAGTAACATATTAAAAATGAATTGTTTATTTATTTGATACATTTAAATGAGAACAATTTTTTATTCGAATGATTATTTTGTAGAGATAATCTTCAAATGAAAATTAAGAAATTGGACGTTTCTGATTATAATTTTTTATGGTAAAAATATGTTATTTGCAAGTGGGAAAATGAGTTCATCTCTCCAAAGGTGAATGCAAGTATTATTCTTTCATTATACGAAATACAAAGTGATACGTTACGTGTCATAATACAAGTGAAGATACACTAAAACCTTATATTATAACACGTAATATACCAGTTTGTATTCTGGATAGATGAAAAAAAAATCCTCTCCTCATAATAGTATACACAATGCATATTATTTCATATATTCCAATGCATTAATGTTTTTGTGTTTATGAAAAATATTGCCTTGTCAGATTATTTTTAATATAATCATAATTTAGATATGTTTATATTGTTCAATTGAGAATCTCAATCATTTATCTTGTATTAATGTTTAATTCATATCTATTAATATAATGGCCCACAATTGAATCATGATGCAAATGCTCTCTTCTTGTAAAAAACTTTGGTTTGCTTAGAAGTAATTTTAAAATAACTAATAGTGTTCCACAGAAGTTAAAAATTAGGGTAAATTACACAAAACTATCTCAACTATTGGTCTCATGACATTTTCATACCTTATCTTTTAAAATTGACAATGTCATACCTCATCTTTAGAATTTGGTCAATTTTATACCTTCTGTTAGTTTGACCGTTAATTTGTCAGTTAAATGCTGACGTGGCTTAATTTGGGGCCCACTTTCTATTAAAAAATCATTAAAAAACAAAAAAAAATTATTTAATATTTAAAAAAAAAAAAACAACTATATTCGTACCTTCCCCTCCCCATCTTCCTGCAACCCAGAAAGAAGAAGAAGAAGAAAAAAAAACACCTCTGTTCGTCCCTCTCCTCCCCATCTTCCTGCAACCCAGGAAGAAGAAGGAGGAGGAAGAAGAAAAAACAAAAAAAAAAAAAAAAAAACTCTGTTCATCCCTACAACCCAGAAAGAAGGAGGAGGAGGAGGAAGAAGAAAAACCATCAGATTCGATTACCCTCCCCACCCCCACCCCCTCCCCTCCTTCTCCTTCCCCCATGTTCATGTTCTTCCCCAGATCCCCATTCCTGCAACCCGAAAAAAAAAAATAAAAAAAAATAATCCAGTTCGTCTTCCCCCCGCACCCGCACCCACCCTCCCTCCCCCCTTCTCCTTCCCCCATGTTCATCTTCTTCCCCAGAAACCCATTCCTGCAACCCCAAAAAAAAAAAAATTAATAATAATAATAAACCCAGTTCATCTTCTCCCCTCATCCCCCATCTTTTTCCCCTACAGCCAAGAAACGAAACAAAAAAAAAAAAAATATTCAATACCCAATTCATCCCCACCTCACCCGCTCTCTATCCTCCCCCATCTTCTTCCCCTGCTGCCCAGAAACGAAACGAAAAAAAAAAAAACTAAAAATCAAAACCCAGTTCGTCCCCACCCGAGACTTGGGCTCGCACACCCATGGCTTGTCGGACCTGGGTTGGGTGTCCTCTGGGTGCCACGGAGCTTCACGGAGACGAAAGGAGAGAGGGTTGACACCAATGATGGTTTTGGTACCGTCGTCGGTGGGTGTGGGTGTGTAAATGGGTGCGTGAGTGTATATCTGGGAGAGAGGTATAGTCTGTGCGAGAGAGAGGATGAGAAAGAGTGAGTGAGCTGAGAGAAAGGGACATGTTGGCATGGGTGGGGAAGGGTGGGGGGTTGCACGGAAGGGGAACGGAAAAGGGTCGGGGTGGGGCGGGAGATAGGAATGGGTTCTGGGATGCAGAGAAGAGAAATGGGGAGAGAGAGAGAGATTTAATATAAAAATAATTTTTTTTTTAATTTTTAAATTTTAATTATTAAAAATATATTTAATAATTTTTTAATCCAGTTGGATTAGTGAGTGGACCCCGCATGTAGCCATGTCAGCACTTAACAGAAAAATTAACAGAAAAACTGACGGAGGTATGACATTGGCACAAATTCGTAAGATGAGGTATGACCAAGGAACAAAATGCCGATAATATCGGCGAAATATTGCCGATATTATCAGTTTTTGACGGTACCGATATTTTAATTACTATCCAACTGGTTTTCGTCAAAATATCGCGATATTATCGATAATATCGCAATATTTTCAAAATTATCGCGATATTTTGAAAGGAGAAGGAAACACAGAAGTGGGGGGAAGAACAGAGGAAGGTACCCGAGAGGAGACCCCATCTGTGTGTGTTGGGGGGGCGAAAAGGGGCTTCGAAAACAGCGCCAATCTGCAGAGGAAGGCGTTCTGGGAAGGAGGAGAGGGGAGGAACGGAGGGAGGGGATTGGGGGGGAACGCGGGGGAGGAACGCGGGGGGGAGGAACGGGAGGAACGGGGGGGGGAGGGGGGGAACGGGGGGGAGGAACACGGGGGGGAGGAACGGGGGGGGGGACGGGGGGGAGGAGGGGGAGGAACGGGGGGGGGAACGGGGGGAGGGGGGGACGGGGGGTGGGAACGGGGGGGGAGGGCGGGAACGGGGGGGGGACAGGGCGGGAACACGGGGGCGGGGAGGGGAGGAACAGAGGGAACGGGGGGGGAACGGGACGAGGTGAGGGGAGGAACGAGGGGGGAACGCGGGGGGGAGGAAGGGGAGGAACGGGGGGACGGGGGGGGAACCGGGAGGGGGAGGGGGGGGGGGAGGGAGGGAATGGGGGGAGGGAGGACGGGGGGGAGGGAGGACGGGGGGGGGACGGGGGGGAGGAACGCGGGGGGGGGGAAGAAGAATCTGGGCAGGAGGCGTTCTGGGAACAAGGGAGGGAAGGGAGAATCTGGGAGGGAAGGGAGGACCGGGGGGGGGGAGGGAGGGGAAGGGAAGGGAGAATCTGGGCGGGGGGGAGGAGGGGAGAGGAAGAGAAGGGAAGGAAGAATCTGGGCGGGTGGGGGAGGGAAGGGAAGGAAGAATCTGGGCAGCAGACAAGAGAGAAAGGTGGGGGAAGAAGGGATCCTGGGCAGTAATGGGGAGTGGGGAAGAGATGGCAGGTGGGTGTGTGTGTGGGGGGTGGCGTGCATGCGTGCGTCTGACGCCTGTCTGTGGCACATGGTTTTGGCACATGGTTTTGTGTACAGTTTTGTGTGTGTGTGTGTGTACGGTTTTTTCTGTGTATGTTTGTGTGTGTTTGTGTGTGTACGATTTTTTTGTATGTCTGTCAGAGAAGAACAAAAAAATATTCAGTTAGAGAAGACCAAATATTCATTATATATAAATGATTATGGTGTGTTTAAACTTCTTTCATTAATTACTACATATTTTCTACTCACAATGTTTGTCAGCTCGCTATATAATCAACTTGATAATGTTAAATCCATCATGCAATGCATTTCCTTCCAATTTTTTGTGATAAACTAATAGATAATTGACTAAATAAACATCCTGCAAAGTTTCAATAAAAATTTCCAAGTTTTTCTTACAATTTCCGTGGTTTCCATATAATTTTTATCGATATCGATATTATCCCGATATTTCCATCGATATTTCCGTGTTTTTCGGACTACCGATATTTCCGATATTACCGATATTTAATACCTTGGGTATGACATTGTCAATTTTAAAAAATGAGGTATGAAAGTGTCGTGACACCAATAGTTAAGGTAGTTTTTTGTCATTTACCCTAAAAATTATTCTAAGTTGAAAATATATTTGAAGTGTTTTTTGGAAAAAATACTTGTTGTGTGCTTCCACTTAAAGTGTCTTTACATGAAGCGTTTTTATTTTTCTCAAGAATTTCGATGTACACCAAATAGAAGTGTCTCCAAAAACTTTTGAAAAAAGTGTATTTTAAAGAAGCATTTTCATTGATATTCCTCTTTACTTGAAACATACCTCACATAATAATATGACATTTTTAAATGAAAACAATAAAGAAAGATAATATCACTGTTTGATTAATAATAAAATCCTTCACTCGTGTGAATTTTCCAGGTTTTTATGCTTCTCACGTGAAAGACTTTGCAGGCAAATATAATTATTGTGGAATGAAACATGTGACTTTATATGACATTTGTCCAATCTGATTAAATCTATGTGATTAAATTCAAGTCTGTGAATGAGTACAATTCTGAAGTTTGTCTAATCTGATCACTTCTCAAGTTCTAGGAATTTTTCTTTTTAGTACAACAAATATTTTACACTAAGGGGAGGGGGAGTTCGGCTAAGCCACACAATGGGCAACCTAATTTGGTATAAATTCACCATCCACGAGATTCGAACATAAGACCTCTCACTTACAAGTGAAGATGAGTATCATCAAACCGTAATACTGAGTGACCTCAAATTCTAAGAATTGACCGAACATGATCCATGGAGAATACCTATTCAATTTTCATGCCACCAATATTGTTTTGCTGCAAAAATATAGTGCACATAGATTCACTAAGATTTCAGATTTGACCTATGTCTTACAACTTGCTAAAAAACAAAACCAACTTTTGATGAAGAACCATCAAGCTAGACCTACTGGCTTGAACGTTGTACCTGAAGCACATGCCTCGAGGCCACAAGGGGTCCAAGAAGGGTCAAGGTCGTCGAAAAACGTCTAACCCTCAGTCACAAGTTTAAGGTCAACAAAGCTCATAATTGTACCACACTTGCTCTAATTCACCCTTAAAGGCCTAAGTTGCTGGAGACAAGAGTTCAAGGTTGTGGCACATCATCTTAAGTAGGGTCCGGCCATACATATGCATTTCACGTCTAAATATTCATGTTTCATTCTGACCAGTGTTGTTGTCTTGTCTAAATCATTTGTTGCGTTCTACCTAGTTGGGCACGCAATTTAAGACCTACCCACATAGGCTGACTGACACTTTTTTGCCAAATGTATGTTCCTCACTTTTGATATTTTTAGATTGTTTTGAAGCCCGGCATGTGCCCTTTTTTGGTTGAAAAACAAACTAAAGCCTTTGGGGTTAAGATCGCTAGCTGGTCCATTTGGTTGCTCAGTGCTTTCAGATTTATTTTCCTAGAAAGAGAGAAAGCATTAAAGCTTCACCTTGCTTTTTGTTCTTCATTTAAGAAACCCTAGTTGCAAAACCATTTTCATGCATTAAACACCCAATCATTGTATAATACGGTTGCATTGTGTTCATGATTTTGTATTAAGTTCGTGGTCAAGTTATTCAAGTTTCAAATCTGTTTATTGACCTATTTTTGGATTCTCATCAGTTTCTTCCTTCAACTGTTTGACTGGAGAAACTGACTGGTCATTGAATCCAAATTTTCATGTCATCATCATAACATCATCTGCATAGGTTAAGTTTGGCTCGATGCCATAAGGAGAAGAGTTCAAGGTAGAAGTTGTCTCCTCGTGAAGACTAAAGAGATCCTCATCTCGTGCAAAGTAAGGTTGCACAAAGGTAGAGTTGCTCCATAGATTAGGTCTAGGAATTGAGATTTGCATGGTACTTTGTAAGAACCTTGTTTGTACTAGTGAATTGGACTCAGTGGAGAGTCCCCGATTTTTTAACCTAGAGGTGAGTTTTTTCGGCAAAAAACTTCTTGTGTTGAAAATCTTTTATTACTTGTCACATATCTCACCTATATGTACATGATACATGTACCTCTTAGCTTGTTAATAGATATGTGCATCAACTCATGCTCATTCAACACAATAATAACATAAAATAAACTGGTGAAGTGATGACTAGGACAATTATTTGTAACTTAAATCCGATTATATAATCTGTGTTTGGTTGACTAACGGATCTATCTTAGTTGACTAGTGTGCTTAACTAGTCAGCCCAACAGATCATATTTTATTTACTGGATATTCCACTTGATACCAATTTCACATAGTAAATTTCTTTATTAAGTATTCTTTTCAAATTTTAAAATTATTTTTAGCATTGAAATTAAAAATAAATAAAAGGGAGACTTTTAAAATTTTAAAATTCTTTCAAATTTTAAAATTCTTTTCAAATTTCCAATTTTAAAATTATTTTTAACATTTGAAATTTTAAACCCTAATTACTAACACTCTTTGACAAAATTTTAATGGTATTCAATTTTGATCAAAGTCTCTAGACTTTATACAACTTATTATATTACCATTAATATGTATATTTATGTTATCCTAGTATATCTAGGAGTATCTTTGTATATTCCCTTCAGTAGTTAAATTCCTATTAGAGTTATAATCCTATTAGGGTAAGGATTTAACCTATCCTACTACTATAAATAAAGGCACAATGAGGTAATACAACACACACCTCAGAATTACATCTCTTTCTTCTCTCTCTCTTGTCGCCGGCCCTCTCCCTCTCTTGTCCCAAATACAGTTCAATAAATTAGGCCTACAACATGTTATCAGGACGTTCTTGCCAGAAGCTAAGGAACTGAAGGATCGTGGAGGAGGCTTTCTTCTATAACATCACAGGCTTTCAATTATTTTTTGCCAATCAGGTTCTTTTAAAATAAATTAAGATATTTGAAACAACCTTGAAGCATGAAAACATTCCTCATGATGCATAAACCCCCTATATTTATATTTTCTTTTCAATTATATATATTGTATATGTGTTCATATATTTTGTTCTTGCAATACGCAATTATGTTATGTGGAATTTGTGAGTGAAAGCATCAAAATTAATATAGAAAGAATTAGGGTTTTTAACCCTAGAATTCGAAGAAAAAAAAATTTGGGGTTGAACCGCATCTCCACGCGGCGCCGCCGAGCCAACATGGCTGGCAGCAACGCTTTCGACACCACTGCATAGCATCAGGCCTCGTCCTAGGTTGGTCTCCATACAAGCCTTAAGCCTTGAGTCCACCAGCATGCCCTCAAAGCCTTGCTAGGCTTCGGACGACCTGGCCCACCTACAGCTGGGCTTTGTCCTAACCTCGGCCTGCAATCCGAAGCCAACTTTTTGGTTGAGCTTCTCGCACCCAAGCCCAAAATTGAAGCCAACCCGCAGCTGGGCTTTGCACGTACACCTCTGCCCAGCTTCTGAGTTGGGCCCGTGTTCCTCCGCGCTGTAAGGCTTATCCCAAAACCTCACCCGTAACCTGCAACTATAATTGGGTTGCTCCGCAGCTAACCCGTGGCCCACTAAGCCTCTTTAGGGCCTAGCCCTGTACACGGCACCTAAGCCCACTGATATTGGGCTATGGTTTTTCAAATACAATGCTATTTTTGGCATTCTCTATAATTTTAACTCGAATGTTATTATTATTTTTCCTTCTACGATCAAACTTGAATGGTTACGATCTATTGAATTAATTAAAGTGACCAGCAGTCCATTAATCTGATAATTAATCCAAAATTATTGGCCTGAAATTCACTTTTTGGCAATTAACGATTCAATAAATTATTTCGTTTCTTTGAACCGTTGACTATCTTTCGTAGTCCCGATGCACTCACACTTGGGTTCCTAAAGCAATCCACAAATTCACTACACTTTATTGTATATTATCTTATGTGTTCTTGCAGGTACCCATATATATGAACTGAACGTTCATAATTAAATCGAACCTGTAGTTTCGAATTTAGTGCCTTTGAAACTCGCAATTTTCATTCAAAACTTACCACATAAAACCCCATAGCTTTCATGCTTAAATTAAACTAATACATATCTATACAACCCGCATGTTCTACGATATATGTCTATGGATTTCCATACGACTAACCACGTATTGTTGTACTCTTTGTTTTAGGGACATGGCGAACTTGAACAAGCTCGATTTCACCGCTCTGGAAGTCTCTAGAAGAAACTACCTAAAATAGGTTCAAGACGTGAAGCTCCATCTTACTGCAAAATGTCTTAGAGCTACTATTTAGGAACCTACAAAAGATGAACCCGTCAACAAAGCTCAAAAAGCTACTGCTATGATCTTCATCCGTAGACACATCCATGATGCACTGTAGACCGAGTACTTCACAGAAGAGGATCCAGGCACCCTCTGGCTGGCTCTGGCTGGTCGCTTCGATCACTATAAAGACATTTACTTGCCTGAAACAAGGCACGGCTGGCAACATTTACGCTACCAAGACTTTAAGTTTGTGAATGATCACAACTATGAAGTTTGTAGAATCCGATCACTGCTTAAGTTCTGTAAACAGGACTTAACTGAACAAGATCTCTTGGGGAATACCTATTCGACCTTGAATGCCACCAATATTGTACTGCATCAACAATTTAGGGCACATAAGTTCACCAAATTTTTGGATTTGATATCTGTTTTACTTCTCGCTGAAAAGCAGAACCAGCTTTTGATGAAGAATCATCAAGTTCAACCAACTGGCTCGAACGCTCCGCCTAAAGCGCATGCAACTAATTCTAGCAGCCACAACCGACGGAAACCCCGTTGTGGCCGTGGAAAATGACGACAAGCCCCACCATGGGTGACATGCTCTAATCCCGGTGTTTGAATGACAATGAGATGGCCACGTGCTGGCTGACACCCGAGGATTACATAAGCCATTTTATGAATGCATATGCTGAGAACATGTAAAACATGCATACAAATTTCTCGTGTAACAAAGCAATATAGTAATCAAGTACAAACCTTAATAAAATTTAATATTCAACTGCCAACAAGGTAAAAGTGATAATGCATGACATGTTCATAGCATACAACTAATTAAGAGTACAAGCGGAAGGAATAATAGAAAGTGTTATTACAAGAGATGTCATACGCATAGAGGATGACACAAATTCACTAATATAGGAATGCCTTGTAGCTCGGGTTGTATGCCTCGTTCCTAGGTCCTGAGGGGGAACAAAACAAAACATGAGTGGACCAAGTTTATATATAAGTAATACTAAAACAATTATTCTTCAACATACTAACCCCTAGTTTAGAAAACTCATATAGCATAATAAGTAATAGGTTTTTTGAAAACCCTAGCATGCCATAAAAACCTTCATAAAACATATATCATATATAATGTGCTTAGTAGTGGTTTCACAATCGCCCGAAGGCACTACATCACCCGATCGAAGCCATATATGAATATCTTCCGCCCAAAGGCACTACAGCGCCTGACCGAAGCCATATATAAGTATCTTCTGCCCGAAGGCACTACATCGCCCGACCGAAGCCATATATAAATATCTTCCACCCGAAGGCACTACTTGCCTGATCAAAGCCATATATAAGTATCATTCGCCCGTAAGCAAATAGTATATATTACCACTACGTAAGCACAAAAAATCATGAACATAATCTTTCCAAAATATATCCCATTGAAGCTCAATAGCTCAAACATCATATCATAAATCATATTCATAAATATCCTAGTAAACATAAGTTCGCTAAAGCATGATATTTCATAAAGCGTAAATCCAATTTACTCATAAATGTTTCATAAAACATAGTCATAAAATCATGCTTTCATGTATGCATTTCTAGTAATTAAATCATGCATTTTAGAAATGGTCCACTTACAGATACTCTATCGCCGAAGAGCCATTCGAACTAGGGAGGACATTATCGTCGTTAACAAACACACCTAAGCACATAAAGGGACCAATTAATAAAACTCTACTAAAACGATTGAATTTGGGAAAACGGACGTCATAAATGGATTCAGGACGTCGAAAAACCTAAAGGAGGGTCGGATCTAGGTTGGACTGGGTTATTGGGTTAGGTCTGGTTTGTTGGGTTGGGCCCAGTTTTGGGTTGGATCTGGTTTTAGGGTTGTGGGTCGGGTCGACCCAGTTTTAGGCCGTGGGTCGGCCGAAATCTGGGCATGAGTTCTAGTGCTCCGTTCGAGCTCATTTCTTCACCATTTTCAACGTTCTAGCTATGAAAATGAAGCTTAGGACGAAAGGAAGAGGTTCGTACCAATTTGGAGACGTGTCATGGTCGGAGTTGGCAGGAAAATGGCCTGGAAGGCTCAGGTTCTCGTCGGAACCTGGGGAAAGCTTCCTCCAAGCTATTTATGCATCCAACAAGCGTATACAACTTAAAACATGCCTTGATCTAACCATAAAACATAACCCAAAGGTTTCAAGGAACTTACTTAAATTGGAAAAGTCACAAAATCCGTCGAAGTTCGTCGGGGGAGACGATGAACAATGTCTCTATCACTGTTAGAGTACCACGACCTTGGCACGGGGGTTTCGAGGTTGCGATGTTCAGGTGGTGGACGTTGTTGTTGTGTAAGTGGAGCTAGGAGAGAGAGATAGAGAGAGAGGTCGGATAGAAGAAAGAGTCGAGAGAGCTAAAGGGAATGAGAGAAAAGTGAGGGGAAGAGATGAGAAAGAGCTGAGAGATTTTTAGAATAACAGGGGAGAGGGTAACTCATGGATAGAGAAGGGGATAAGAGGACGAGAATCTCAAGTGGGTTCCATTGGCTCACAAATTAAGATCGCTAAAAAGAAACACAAAATATCCGAAAAACGTTCGACGTTTCGAAACGTAAAAACTTCGTTATAACTCCAATTTGACATCCGTTCACGCCCACGCATTTGCGGTGATGAATAAGAATAAACTAAGAAAATTAGTAATACACATTTCAACGAGACGGTCAATGAAAGTCAACATTCATGCCTCAAGTGCATTTCGGTAATTTCATACGTTCGATACAATAAAATAATACAAATTTAGGACCGGGTATCACAACAGGCCCAAGGTCAAGAAAAAAAAGGCCCAACCAAGGGAGAAAATTTGACCCATAAGCGCCAACCCCTTGCCTCTAAGGCCCCAGACTTCAAGAACAAGGGAAAAGCTATCGTTCAATCGACTTCCACTGAATTAGACATGTGTTGTTGTTATTGTGGATCACAGGATCATTGGTCACGCGTATGCCAATCTACCCCCGAGGGTATTGCCAAGTATCATTCCCATCGTGAGACTAACTTTGCCCATGTAAAACATCTCGAAGATACTACTACAAAACTCTGGAGGTTTCAGATTTTCAGGAGGCATCTGTTCCCAAGGAATAATAAAGTTTTATTTTTCTAAGACATGTTAGGGCGTTTTACACCCCTATTGGCTAAACCCACTAGGAGTGGCCGAACCCCTCCCCTAAATTCTAGGTTTATGGTTTAATTTTTGGACAATTTTTCTTAGTTCTTTGGAATTATTTGTTCGATTTTGGTTTGTTTTGAATTATACATAATTATTTTATGGATATTATTTCTTGAATTGATTAATTGAATGAATGGAATTATATTTATGTATGTGACCGATTCAATTAATTTATTTCTATGTATGACTAGTGGGGAAGTTAGTTGTCTAGCTAATAGTGTCACCGCGCACACCATACTGCGTGAGAAACACTATTTTACTAACTTCGTACCTAAAAATGCACCCCTGACAACCCTCTCAAGCTCATCCAACCTAATATAAGGAAACAGAAAGGCTCGTATAATCTTGTCCAATGGTACTGAATTAACCATTAAAGAGGCACTATATTCTCCACATTCCGGCGGAACGCTGTTGAGTTTTAGAGATATTCGAGATAATCAATATCATGTTGAAACCACTGAAGATAATAGTTCTGAATTTCTTTGTATCACTTTTTACGAATATGGCCAGAAACGTATTCACGAGAAGTTGAAACGTTTCCCGAGTGAGTTGTATATAACAACCATTCAATCTGTGGAGACCCATCATGTGGCTGGCCCTATGGCTGGGTTCCAGAGCACTCTCATGCTTTGGCATAATCGAATGGGACACCCTCGAAGTATCACACGGGCATCACTTGAGATCTTATCCTGGCCATCTGCTTTGCAAGGCATGCTCCCTAAGGAAGTTGAACATTCAACCCTCCCTTACAAAGATTATTCACGACCCCCCTAAGTTTCTTCAGAGGATTCAAGGGGATATTTGTGGACCTATCCAACCAACATGCGGACCATTTAGATACTTCATGGTGTCGGTAGATGCATCGACGCGATGGTCATATGTCTGCTTATTGTCCACACGTAATGCTGCATTTGTGAAACTCATAGCATAAATTATTAAGCTTAGGGCTCACCACCCTCATTATCCGATCAAGTCGATTCGACTAAATAATGCTGGAGAGTTTATGTCACATACCTTTGACGATTATTGCATGTCTGTTAGGATTGAAGTTGAACATCAAGTACCCCATGTTCACACCTAAAACGGCCTGACAGAAGTTTTCATAAAGCGTCTTCAAACGATAGCTCGGACTTTGGTTATACGAACCAACTTGCCGCTATCTACCTGGGGCTATGCAATATTGCACGCAACTATGTTGGTCCGCTTGAGGCCCACCGCTACCCAACCTCAATCACCGTTACAGTTGGTTACTGGATATGAACCTGACGTCTCGTATTTATGTGTGTTTGGGTGCGCAGTCCAGTGCCAATAGTGCCGCCACTACGTACCAAAATGGGTCCTCAGAGAAAAATGGGAATCTATGTCGGTTGATTCGTTATCCATTATTCGCTACTTAGAGCCCTTGACATGAGATCCCTTTACTGCACATTTTGCGGATTGTCACTTTGATGAGATAGTCTTCCCGTCGTTATGGGGAGATAAGATCAGTAACATTCTTGTAGAACGTCGCGAATTGTCATGGATTACTCCCACTATGTCTCATTTAGATCCTCGCACCCTTCAGTCTGAAACTAAAGTATGACATATTCTAGATCTTCAAAGCATGCCAGATGCTTTTACTGATCTAGCAAAGTGATAAGATCACATATACCCGCTGCAAACGCACCTACAAGGATGGACGTACTCAACGTACGCCATATCACCGCCTTGGAAGGCCGGACCATCCCTGAGAGTGGGGAAAGGCGGCCGCACCTCCCACAAGGCCCGGTACACTGGCGGCTAACCCTCTGGTTTAAAGGATTCACAACCCCAGAAGAGGAAAACAGCACAAACTAGTAACCCTAGTCTGAATCCGACCATTGCTTACTCATCTGTTCCAACGCATGAGGTTATTCTAGATTATGGTGATGTCTTAGATGAGACATACCGGCCTCCCGAGAATCGTGAGATTTTGGTCCATTACGCAGTATTGGACGAGGATGAGGTTTGGAATCGAAATGAGATGATTGTCAATTATGTATTCGCGTGTACAGTTGTTTCTGACATCATGTTTAACGATGACATTGAACCACGTTCCATTGATAAAATGTCGACGTAAAACGAATTGGTCAAACTGGAAACAAGCAATCTAGGTCGAACTTGATTCACTTCTGAAATGTAAGGTGTTTGGGCATGTAGCTCTTACTCCGCCACATGTGACGCCCGTGGGCTACAAGTGGGTTTTCATGAGGAAGCGTAATAAGAATAATGAAATAGTGCGATACAAAGCACACCTTGTAGCGCAAGGCTTCTCTCAGCACCCTGGGAATGATTACGAGGAGACGTATTCCCCCGTAATGGATGTCATAACGTTCCGCTACCTTATCAGTTTTATAGTTTTCGAAAAACTAAATATGCAACTTATGGACTTGGTAACCACGTATCTCTATGGGGATCTAGATACAGAAATCTACATGAGAGTTCCAGAAGGACTTTCATTTATCGGTTCAAATAGTTCTGGACCATAGAATACTCTCTCGATTAGATTGAAGATATCACTCAATGGATTGAAACAATCCGAGCGGATGTGGTATAACTGTCTGAGTGAATATTTGACAAGTTAGGGTTATGTGAACAACGAATTATGCCCATGCATGTTCATCAAGAAGTCACATTCCAGGTTTGCGATCATTACAGTTTATGTTGACGGCATGAACCTCATTGGAACTCCCGCAAAGCTTGAGGAAATTGTCGTTCACTTGAAATCGAAATTTGAGATGAAAGATCTTGGGAAAACTTGATATTGTCTCAGCTTGGAGATCGAGCATTGTTCGGATGGAATCCTAGTACATTAATCGAACTACACCCAAAAGGTGTTGCGACGTTTTAATGAGGATAAAGCGAAGCCTTCGAGTACTCTTACGGTCGTTTGGACTCAAGATGCTAAACGAGATCTATTCTGTCCCAAGAATGATGAGGAAGAGATTTTGAAGCCAGAAGTTCCATACCTAAGTGCAATTGGTACTTTATTGTATTTCGCTTAATGCACTAGACCCGATATCTCTTTCATTGTTAATCTTTTGGCTAGAGACAACAATGCACCTACATGCAGACACTGGAATGGTGTTAAAGACATTTTCCGCTACCTCAAGGGTACAACAGATTTAGGCTTGTTCTACACCCATTAATCCTCGAGAGGAGCCGCCACCCCCTCGGTCCTCGGGTTGATTCTCGCCTCATTAGTTATGCAAATGCTGATTATCTGTCTGACCCACATACGGCACGTTCTCAAACAGGCTATGTCTTTACCGTTTGAGACACTGCTATATCTTAAAGGTCTACCAAGCAAATGCTAGTTGCGACTTCTTCGAACCATGTTGAGATTCTCGCCCTGCATAAAGCATCACGTGAGTGCTTTTGGTTGAGAGCAGTCATGGAACATATTCGAAGCACTAGTGGTCTTACTTCCGTCGTTGACCTTTCCACGATGATCTTTGAAGACAATGTTGCATGTATCGAGCAGTTAAAGAAGGGACACATCAAGGGAGACAACACCAAGCACATAGCGCCGAAGTTTTTTTATTATCACCAGCAACAGAACATTGAAGTCAAGCAAATCCGTTCCCAGGACAACCTGACCGATCTTATCACCAAGTCATTGCCCAAGTCTACTTTTCAACTCATCCAAGGAATCAGTGTGCGTAAATTATCTGAGTTGAATTGCTTGTAGTTCTCTTATTTGGAAGTTATGTCTAACTCAAGGGAAGTATCCTGAAGTATAGTCACTTGATCTTAATGTACTCTTTTTCCTACGATTAGAATCATTTTTCCCACTGGGGTTTTGCTACCTAATGAGGTTTTAATGAGGCACCCATCCTAGGATGATCATACTCCGTTGAGTTCACTATTTTCGTCCTGTTTGACATTTGTTTTAGACTTTATGCATACTTCTCACTTTTCTCCTTAGCCTATGGGTTTTCACCTACCTTAGGTTTTACCATAGCAAGGTTTTGTGAGTTTTACTACCAATGCATACTTTTTTTTAAAAAATTTGAGACCCACATTCACCTGTTATGCAGACAACTTCATCAACTATTCTACCTTATTTGCTGAAGATCTGATGCGATGTTTTGTTTGAGTATTTACACACTCAAGGGGGAGTGTTGCAGTCCTATTGGATTAGGAATGTGATTGTGTAAATCCTAGTATATCTAGGAGTATCTTTGTATATTCCCTTTAGTAATTAAAGTCCTATTAGAGTTGTAATCCTATTAGGATAAAGATTTAACGTATCCTACTACTATTAATAAAGGCACAATGGGGTGATACAACACATACCTTAGAATTACATCTTTCTCTTCTCTCTCTCTCTTGCCTCCGGCCCTCTCCCTCTCTTGTCCCAAATACAGTTCAGTAAATTAGGCCTACAACAGAATGGTATATTTTACATACAACAAAGTGATACATTTATAAAGAAGAATGGGTACATTATAAATAGATTATGGTACAAACAAAATATAAAAAAAAAATTATGAGTACAAATGAAATTTTAAAAATATGCGCACAAAAAGAAATTAATATATGGGTACAAATTAAAACTAAAAAGAAAATTTGTAGAAATTTAAAAAAAAAAAGGTTGCAAATAAAAATTGAGTACAAACTAAGAATAGAAATATATGATATAAAGTTTAACTATAAATATAACTATACCAAATGTAAAACGTTTCTAATACTAAATGAATATTTTAAAAATAAAATTTAATTATGTTGATATGTAAATTGAAATAATGACATTCATTAAAACTTAAGGATCTTGATAAAAATAATTACAGAGAAATAAAATTTTAATAAATAAAATAGAAGAAAAAGGTATAAAAATATAATTTCTCCTTACTAAAAAAACTCAAACCCAACGGGGTTTCAAGTTCCCCCACCTAGCCCAAACCCGACAAACACCCACCCATGCCGTCGCTGTTACCAGAGACCACCTCTGAAACCCAATTCCTTCTCAATGAAACAATGAAAAATCCCTTTCTCTGAAGAAGATGACAACGACGAGAAAAGATTCGGTGATGATGATTGTTCAATTCTACGACACTGACGAGGTGAGGCCGTGAGGATTAGTCTGGGGTGAATTGTTATGTGTGGGATTCAAACGTATTAAATGATGTAGATGCAGAAATTTCCGATTTTTTTTCTTATTTTATTGAATTTCTGGGATTGGCATGTGTGGGTTTCAAAAGAAAGGTTTGAAGTAGAAGAAAGAGGAATGACGAATCTTCGGATCTTCCAATCATATTTGTTTATCGTACACCGTGCATTCAGTTTTTGTCAAATACTGTTTATATTTAATTTTAAATAAAAATATTTATAATGATTTCTGACCATACGATATACGATAAATGGATGTGATTGGAGGATCCGAAATGGATCCTCATTCAAGAAAAAGGAATGTACAACATGAAAGAAGGCATGAAGAGTGGAAGCGGCGCCGCTGGAAAGGTGGGTGTTTGTTGCCATTATCGGGGTGGGTGGTGGTGGTTGCTAGGTCGAAAGGAGAGGAAAGGGCAGATGGGGTGTTTCTCATGGTTGTGATGGAGCTGCTGGGCTTTCTTATTTTTACTTTTGGTTATGTTTAATTAATTTTTTAAAATTCTTTTCAAGAACATTTTAATATTAACGTTACTTTTGGTCATGCAAACTATCAAGAGAGAAGGGAGCATTCACCAAGAATAATGGCGGTGAGCAAAAATTCTCCCGATAATGAGTATAGTGTTGAAAATGTTGGTGGATTAATGAGTGCCCACACAGTAGTGTTGAAACTATTGGTGGATTAATGAATGCCCACACAGTAATGTGGACTTGGGAAATGAATGAGGATTGTATTTTCAAAAGATGTGTTGTAAATTTCAAGGTGTAATTATTACGTTTGTTTGGAATTGCTCTATAAATAAAGAGTTCCGTGTGCTATCAAAACACACACAAAGAAGAAGAAAAGATCAATAATATCAGTATCTATCCCACCCTCTTTTATTTGTCATCCCCTTGTGTTATAGTTACAGTGTGATATTTTACACCTGCTTCGCTCATGTCACTAGTAAAGGTTATCTCTCTAACTTTTGCCTATTTATAACACGTTATCAGCACGACTCTCTAACCATTTATCATTTCTCTTCGCCGAAAGAAACAAAAATGTTTCCTCCAAGGATTTTACTGTTCTTCTTCTTCCTCTGCCTCACATGCTGGATATACCCTCGCGAAAAACTGTTTGCACCATGCTTGCTTTTAGTTCTCAACCTAACAGTTACATATATCTTTGATTTCTTGTTTGGCGTAGCTCTTGATTACTAAACCATTGTTTATTTATGTTAATTTTACTACAATTAAAGATGGTGTGGTACAATCGCCCATCTTGAACTACAAATTTAATCTTACTACAATCCAAGATGGTGCGGTATCATCGCCTATCTTGGACTGCAGATCTAATTTTACTGCAAATTTTAGGTGGAGCGGTATAATCGCCCACCCTACCTTGCATATTTAAATTTGCCTGCTATTGCAATTTTAGGTGGAGCGGTATAATCGCCCACCCTGCTCTGCCTATTTAAATTTTTCTGCTGCTTGAGTGGTGCAGAATAATCGCCTATCCTGTGTTATGTTATTTCAATGAGAATGGTGCTGTACAATCGCCCTTCTCATTCATCATGTAAATCTCGAGCCTAAAGTTCCGAGTGCTTATCATTTTGGCCTGAAGATCAAAATAAAAAATTTGTAAGAACCAGAAGTTCTAACACTACATACCTCTAGGATACATATTATTGTAAGTTCTTACACATCTCAGTTTTCTTTCAGAAAAGAAAATGGCGAACTTGGCAGAGCTTGATTTTGTTGCCCTGGACATTACTGGGAAAAACTACCTTACTTGGGTAGTGGATGCCAAGATCCATTTGGAGGCAGGGAATCTTTGAGAAACAATCAAGAGGAGAACATTGTATCTTCTCAAGATCGGGCGAAGGCCATGATCTTTATCCGTTGCAACCTTGATGAAGGAATGAAGAGCGAGTACCTAACGGTTGAAGATCCGTTAGCACTATGGAAGGCATTGAAAAACATATACAATCACCAGAAAACGGTGATTTTTCCCAGAGCTCGTTATGAATTGACTCACCTAAAGATCCAGGATTTCAAGTTAGTGGCTGAGTACAATTCTGCGATGCTCAGAATTAGCTCCCAGATGAAACTTTGTGAGGAAACCATCACTGAGGAAGATATGCTGGAAAAGACTTTCAGCACCTTTCATGCCTCAAATGTGCTCCTGCAACAGCAGTATAGAGAGCGAGGCTTCACTGAATACAATCAGCTGATATTTGTGCTCCTGGTAGCTGAACAAAACAATGAGCTCCTGATGAAAAATCATCAGTCCCGACCTACTAGATCTGCACCATTCCCAGAAGTGAATGTTGCTTCCCTCGAAGTGAACGCCACATCATCTGGTGGCAATAATCATAAGCAAGGACGTGGCCACAGACGAGGATGGTGGAACGGGAAAGGTAAGAATAATGGTGTCCAGTTTCACAACCAGATTCCAAGGCATAATTCAGACCCAAGCTTCAAAAATGTAAATCGCCACAAAGGCAAAGCTCATATGAACAATGCTATCAGGAACGCTGAATGAGCCTGCCATAGGTGTGGTGGCAATGGGCACTGGGCGCGTACTTGTCGTACCCCAAAACATCTGGTGGATCTGTATCAAGCCTCCCTCAAGGAGAAGGGTGTCGAGACCAATTTTCTCGACCAGGCTAAACCAATGGATATACCTGATCTAGTGTGTAACTTATCAGAGCAGTTGAACACAACCCACCTAGATGTCTCGAACTTCATTGTGAAAATGGGGAATGAAGTATAAAGGTCCGACTGAATCATTTATGTTTGATGTACTGAACTTGTAGTTTAAAATTAGTATTTCAAATTCAATAAAAGTGGCATTTAAATTTCCTGTTATAAATTGCTTTTAACCGTGATCCCCTTTACTCAGAAAGCATGGATAAAAACTATGGTCATTCTCAAAACATGAGAAATGGCGGAGATATTTGTCTTGCAAACAGTACAACCACGCATACAATACTTCGAGATCGAAAGTATTTCTCAAGCTTAATGCTTACAAAAGTAAGGGTAACAACAATATCAGGCCAATCAGATGTAATTGAAAGCTCAGGGAAAGCCCAGATTATGTTACCAAATGGAACAATATTGTCCATATGAAATGCATTGTATGTTACTCGATCTACTCGAAATTTGTTGAGTTCCAAAGATATACGTTTAAATGGATACCACATTGAAACAAAAAGTGCAGAAAATGTGGAGTATCTATGCATTACCTCCAATAATACCAAGAAGCGTATATTGGAGAAGTTGCATGGTTTGTCGAGTGGATTGTATTATACATACATAAAGACAGTTGAATCACATATTGTTATGAGCCAGAAGTTCATTGATTCAAAAGTTTACATGCTTTGGCATGACCGTCTGGGTCACCCAGGATCTACCATGATGTGTATGATCATTACCAACTCTAATAGACATCCATTATTGAGCAGACACATTGTTATCTCAAATGATAACCCTTTCAAGGCTTGTTCTCAAGGAAAGTTGGTAATTAGACCATCACAACTAAAGGCTGATGCTAAATCCCCATCATTTCTGCAAAGAATTCAAAGGGATATTTGTGGGCCTAGTCAACCATCTTGTGGACCATTTCGATATTTTATGGTTTTGGTTGATGCATATACCCGATGGTCACATGTTTGTCTCTTGTCTACTCGGAATGTAGCTTTTGCAAGACTTCTTGCTCAGATAATTAAGTTGCGAGCACAATTTTCAGATTACACCATTAAGTTAAATAGACTTGATAACGCTGGTGAATTTACGTCTCAAACCTTTGATGATTACTGCATGACATTGGGCATTGATGTTGAACACCATGTTCCTCATGTCCATACTCAAAATGGTTTAACAAAAGCATTGATCAAGCGGCTTCAGTTAATAGCTCGCACTCTGCTCATGAAAACAAAATTACCAGTCTCTGCATGGGGACATGTCATCTTACATGCTGCATCATTGGTTCGATTGAGACCTATAGCCAACCACCAATACTCATCAATACAACTCGTGTTTGGGCATCAGCCAAACATTTCACATTTACGAGTTTTTGGTTGTGTTGTTTATATGCCTATTGCACCACCGCAACGCACTAAAATGGGACCTCAGCGCAGACTGGGAATTTATGTGGGTTTTGATTCACCATCTATCATTAGATATTTGGAACCCTTGACAGGTGATATGTTTACAACTCGTTTTGCTAATTGTCACTTTGATAAGACAGTATTCCCGTCGTTAAGGGAGAAAAAACTGTTCCAGAAGAACGGCAAGAGCTGACATGGGTTGTTCCCACCTTATCTCATTTTGATCCATGTAGCACTCAATGTGAAAATGAAGTTTAGTGGTTTCAGAAAAACTTGATATAAGACTTATGAATGTCATCACCGCGTATCTATATGGAGAATTAGATACTGACACATATATGAAAGTCCCAGAAGGACTTAAGTTGCCTGAAACAACTAACAAACCACAAGGTATGCTCTTAATCAAATTAAGGCGATCATTGTATAGGCTGAAACAATCTGGACGAATGTGGTATAATCATCTCAGTGAATATTTGATCAAAGAAGGATATATCAACAATGTCATTTGCCCTTGTTTATTCATTAAGAAATCCAACTCTGGATTTGCTATAGTAGCAGTATATGTCGATGATATGAACCTAGTTGGAACCCCCGAAGAACTCAATAAAAGTGCTGAATATCTTAAAAGCGAATTTGAAATGAACGACCTTGGAAAAACAAAATTTTGTCTCGGCCTGCAGATTGAGCATTGTGCTAGTGGAATTTTGGTCCACCAATCAGCTTACATTGAAAAAATCCTGAAGCGATTTGGTATGGACAAGGCTTATCCACTCAGCACGCCAATGATCGTTCATTCTCTGGACATTAAGAGATATCCATTCTATCCAAAAGAAGATGATGAAATGATCCTTGGTCCAAAAGTACCATATCTGAGTGCAATAGGTGCTTTATTGTATTTAGCACAATGTACTAGACCAGATATAGCTTTTTCAGTAAACTTGTTAGCAAGGTATAGCTCTGCTCCAACAATTCGTCATTGGAAAGGAGTCAAAGATGTATTGCGATACTTTCGTGTGACAACAAACATGGGTCTCTTCTACTCAGAGAAATCCACAAATGACCAGGTCCTTGTTGGATATGCAGATGCTGGTTTTCTCTCTGATCCGCATAAAGCCTGCTCACAAACTGGATATGTGTTCAATAATAGAGATACAGCAATTTCATGGCGCTCAACAAAGCAAACACTAGTTGCTACATCTTCAAATCATTCAGAAATACTTGCTTTACATGAAGCAAGTCGTGAATGTTCTTAGTTAAGATCAATGATCCATCATATCCGGAATTCATGTGGTCTACCTTCAAACACAGACACTCCAACTGTCATCCATGAAGATAATGCAGCTTATGTTGCCCACATGAATGAAGGATTCATCAAGGGCGATAAGACTAAACACATATCTCCAAAGTTTTTCAGTGCACATGAGCTTCAGAAGGCTAAAGTAATTGAAGTCAGACAAATCTGTGATAGGAGCATATTTATGCGACTTAGTTAGCTTGTTTTCATGCATTTACGTTGTTAGTTCTTAGTTAATTTAGTATTTTAAGCTATTTTCGTGTGTTTGTAGGTTCAAAGTGTCAATATGGCAAAAAGAAGCAATTTGGAGCATTCTAGAGCATTTTTGGGCCAAGATTGGGTAGTGCAAGCATGGAGGCAAGTTGATGGACGAAATTGAAGATATAAAGGCTTGAAATCAGCTAAGAAGATGGAAGAAAGAAATTGAAGATAAAGAACATAAGGAATCAGCTCAAAAGAAGGAGAATTATCCAAAACATTATCCAAACAACCTTATCTTATCTTATCTTACCCAATCCTTATCTTATCTTACCTTATCTTATCCTAATCTTATCCTAACCTATTTTCTTCAATTTAGGGGACTTAAAACCTGATTTCTAGAAGTCCTATCCATTCCCCTACAAAAGTGGCTCCCCAAACTCTTCTAGAAACCCCAAAATCTGCCACAAAACACATTCTTTCTAGAACCCTATAAATCTGGCGTCTCCTTCCCTTCTAGAATCCTTTTTCCTTGCCTTGCAAGGCATTCCCTGCCCTTATCCTATTGTGCCGCACCTTAGGCCCTTTCCCATTAGAAATCTGATTGTTTTGAACCTATTTCTGGATGGATTTGGCTTTCTAGAAGTCCTAATCTGATTCATCTAGGGTTTTTAGTGCCTATATATATATATATTTCTCCCCCCTTGCCGCAGACACCACCCCATATACCCATCCATACGAATTCTACACCACCCCACCTTCAGAAACCCATATACCCATCCATACGAATTCTACACCACCCCACCTTCAGAAATTCATACTTCGCCGCAGAGAAGAGAAGGGAAGACAAGGCCTTGCCGTGGCTTCCATTGGAGAAGGAGGAGTTCTTTCTTCTCTTGTTTCGTTTCTATGTTTAATTTAATTTGTTTTTCAATTATGTTGAACATGTGGAACTAATTTCGTTTTAGTTAGAGGTGGATTCAAAGCCATGGACATATGTTTGATATGAATTGATTACCTTCAGTTATTGTTTCATAAATTGTGAATGTGATTTACTTATCTGTTTTATGAAGAACTTGTTCTTGTGTGTTGATTAAGGAGGCCTACTTAGTTTACATGCATGAATTTGATGCTAGGATATAAGGAAATTTCACCTAATCGTTATGAACTTATATTCACAAGTAGTAAAGGTTGCTAGTCACAATCATGTTAAGTAAATCCAAGGCAGGAGTAACATGCGTATTCCATAGTTATGAATGCCTTGTCAATGTTTATGATTTCCATGAAGCTTAATGATCTTTAATATGTATCTCTATCATGCGTCTTCCATAGTTAGGGAACTTGATAAGAATAATTTGGTTGTGATGCGTTATCCATTCAATTCAATGAACTTAGGGAAATCTGGGAATTAATTAGTGCAATACAATTAATTCGAAGCATTGTCATTCATGGTTTATCGAAAGAATAACTGGAAATCAATTCGTATGCATATGTTCATGTGTGGAGAAGAACCCTCTAACTAGTTTTCACCCCTGAATTCACCTTTATCTCTTTCAATTTACTTTGTTTGCTTAAATCTGCTTAGTTTTGCTTAATTCGTCCAAAAACCCCCTTAGTTCTTAATTGAGTTTTAGTTTGTTTAAATTCGTCCAAGTCTGTCCCCTTTTAGTGTTTTGAGTCTAACTAGTCCAAAAGTCATCCAATTCACCCCTTAGAACCTGTTTTGAGTCTGTTTAAGTTAGTTTGGTTGTTTTGAGTCTATTTAGCCTGTTTTGAGTCTCTAGTGTCTAGAATCTGCCTAGTTGAGTTTTATTTGTTGTTTTAAGTTTGTTTTGTGTTATTTGAGTCAAGTTAGGTTGTCTAGAGTTAAAATTCGTTCAGATTGATCCATAGTACCTGTTTTCATTGTCTAGAGTCCAGTTTTAGTGTTTTAGAGTTTAATTTGTATAGATTAGCATCCCTTCTAATCCCCGGCCTTAAACGATCCCTACTTTCATATACTACGTCGATAGGGTTTTAATTTGAGTGTCAAGTAATTCTCACATCAATCTGTTCCAATGAAAATCTGGCAGACCTGTTCACCAAATCTCTACCAAAGTGCACATTTAAGAAGATAGTGCAGAGTATCGGATTATGTCAACTTACCAATCAGCTAAATTTGGAGAATGCGGAATCAGGAGGAGATACATATCAGGGGGAGCATCCATGATACATGCATGTTGTACTCTTTTTACTTCAATTAGGATTTTTCCCACTGGATTTTTCCTATCAAGGTTTTAACGAGGCAATATAAGCGTACTTAACACTATATCAACAATCCAAAAGTTGTACTCTTTTTCCATCGCTATGGTTTTTTCCCACTGGGTTTTTCCAAGCAAGGTTTTAACGAGGCAACTGATGTTGATATGTGGGCATCCAAGGGGGAGTGTTGAAAATATTGGTGGATTAATGAATGCCCACACAGTAATGTGGAATTGGGAAATGAATGAGGATTGTATTTTCAAAAGGTGTGTGTTGTAAATTTCAAGGTGTAATTATTACGTTTGTTTGGAGTTGCTTTATAAATAGAGCGCTCTGTGTGCTATCAAAACACACATAGAGAAGAAGAAAATATCAATAATATCAGTATCTATCCCTCCCTCTTTTATTTGTCATCCCCTTGTGTTATAGTTACAGTATGATATTTTATACCTGCTTCGCTCCTGTCACCAATAAAGGTTATCTTCCTAACTTTTGCCTATTTATAAGATATAGAAGATTTAAAGCGATCCAGTCAGACAAAATGCTATCATCTGCAAAGGGATTAGTCATTGGATTGTGTCTCTTGTTTCTCCTTTCGGTGTGCAAAAGTCTCTACCACCTAACTACCCTTTTGAATTTGATTGAAGAATTATTATTTTGTTATGCCTAAAATAGAATGATGAAAATGAAAGACTTTCTTTTTGTTGGTAATTAAATAAGAGAAAATGAGATTCTAATTCTTTTCTTTATCCCTAGTTTTCTCTAGGTAGTGGAAGCCCCACTCGATCATACTGTGGAGATCTTTGTTCCCCTCCATGATCTCTACTCAAACTGTTCAGCCCCATTCCACTTTACTTTCTAGCTAAAGCCACATTGCTATGTAATTATAATGTTTTCCATTTTTTATGTTTTTTCTTTCGGTTTGTTTTCGAGTTGAAATGTTCGTGCTATCATGGACCATATATACGTAGAAACCCTAGTGGTTCGCATGTACTTTACGTAGTGGACAATAATTTAGATAAATGTAACTATCGACCCAAACAAAATATTAAGAGCTTGTATGATAATCATTTCAATTTTTTAGTTTTCTGTTTCAAAATTAAAAAAATAATTTTGTTTGTGTTCAAGGCTTTATTTTTTCAAAACAGTTTTTTTTTTTATTGAAAATTAAAATTAATTACTAAACAAGTATTTTAGTTTAAAAAAAATTACAAATTAAAATCGAAAACGAAATAGTTATAAGATTATTGAAACCTTTTATTAGGTCGTACGCTTAAAGATTACTTTTCTACAACTTTTCACATGCAATGGATTAGAGGTAGTTAGGCACATATCTCTATCATTTAGAACATTTCTTTCCAAATGCACTTGCAATTCAAAAGAATGTCTCAGATTATATGTTTTTGGACAGACCTGTTGCAGCAGGACAAAAAGATGTTTGATAATTGATACTCATGTATCATTGGTGGTAAAAAAAAATTTATTATCGCGATCAATTTGATTCGCCGTTAATTAAATCTAGTCTTAGGTACGTACGTAAAAACCGTAAAAGAGATGGGGAGCGTATGCAGATTAATACAGATAATACTTTCATTATTATAAGGGGAATGGGCATAATCTCACTTCTTGTGAACGACTTATCTTTGCATATAAATTATAATCAGAACACGTTCAATTTCTTAATTTTAAGATAATTCTTATAAAAATAATTCGATTCGGAGAACGTTTAATCATCCAAATGTATTGAACAAATTGACAGTGTGAGTATCAAGTAATATATTCATGACGAACTGTCTATCTCCATATCGAATGATTTTCTTATAGAGATGATCTTGGAGTGAATATTAAAAAATTAAACAGCTATCAATATTGAAATTTATATAGTGTACGTAATTTGTAAAGAGTGAAATATATGTATTTCTTCATGGAAATGCAAGTATTATTCTATTAACAATGCATGCATGCTTTGTTTAGCTTATGATGAGTACGTACTGTCGGTTCTAACATGGGGTTAAATAAAGAGGCCAACATATGAGGCAAATGGGATGAAACCCTAGACGAGGTGACCTTAATGTTGAAGCTATTTCTTCGTGATGTCAAGTCAAGTTTGTACAGTCCAGGTACTGCTTCGTCCAGTTGTGAAATGCACAGTTGATGATGGATGTGGCACGAGAGGCAAATTTGAATTCAAAATGTGCTAGCTCTCTTTTTTTTGTTTTTGTTTTTTTTCTCTCTTTTCAAATTTTTTTTGGTTGACATCACTATTAACTAGTGTGCTACTTCTCTATCAACTCAATAATGCAACTGAAACCGAACCTTTTTATTTCTGGTAAGTTCATGTACATGGTCTTCAGCCCATGGTTTGTTTTGTCAGGATTTTCAAGCACTACCGGAAATGATTCGAATCTGTCAATCTGAGTGACGGTCCAAACGTGGTCGACTACGACGTGATCGAGAGGTCAATATCAGAATATACGGTTTTTGAAGTTCTACGTCGACTATGAGCTTTAATTCACAGTACGTATCGGCTCTTCGTGATTTAAGTTTTTCTTCTAAAAGTATATGATTTCGTATACAGGACAGATCATGACTCAAAATAAAAACATACCATTGGAACGGGAAGAACTCAACCATATAGAGTTGGTTGGATCCGAGCGGATGGTTGTTAAGACGTACGGTGGATAGTTGAGGGTTTTCCATTGGGTTTTTTGGTTGCAGTTCTTCGTGAAATGCTTCTTTTTTTTTCTCTTTTTTTTTCCTTTGTTTTTTGGCTTATAGAGATAAGGGTTTAAATAAGATGATTTTTAGAATATAGCCTTAAAGGTCTTCTATATTTAAAAAAAATATTTATTTTAATGCATTATGGCATGTCACTTGTAAGAAACTACAAATTTTACTACCATCTACAAGAATTCCATGTTTATTGTCTACAACATAACTTCCACCATCAAAGTTTCAAAAATGTAAGCGTAGATTCATTATCACCCATAAACGTAACCTCCATCTTCATTGTCTATAAAAATGTCATCTTTATTGTCTATTACCTAATTTTTGTTTTTTGTTTTGTTTTTTGTATTTATTCAAATTTGAATGTTGTATAACCAGTTTCGTTGTCATACTTTTGAAAGCTCTCGTAATGATATTGTGTGGGGAATTAACATTGTTTGGTTCCGTAGGTTGATTTGATACGTTTGGTTATGTGTTGTAAATAACAATTAGGTACATTGTACTAGTTTAGGTCCGATAGTTTCGATATGATCAATTAGGTACGCTATATAATCTAAGTCCGATAAATTCGGTGTGGTCAAATTTAGTACGGTTTATAGTTTTTTATGTTTTATTTTATTAGGTTCAATAAATTATGTATGATCAATTTGGTACGGTTTGAATTTTTTATGTTGTAGCCGATTAGGTTCGATAGATTTTGTACGGCCAATTTAGTACTGTGTATTTTTTTATTTTTATGTTTTAGTCCATTAGGTCCGATAGATCTGGTTTGGCTTGTATTTCTTATGTTTTATTTCATTAGGTCCGATAAATTTGGTACAACCAATTTGATACGATTGTATTTTTATATATTTTAGTCCATTAGGTCCGGTAAATTCGGTAGGGTCAATTTGGTATAGTTTGTATTTTTTATATTTTAGTTCAATTTTTTTTCACTATATTTTAGTTCATTAGTTCTGATAGTTTTTGCATTATTTATTCGTTAGGCCTCATACGTTAGTTATGATTTGAAAAACCTGACGCTTTTGAATTTTTTGTGTTTGAATTCCCAAAACAATTGTACCTAAGGGTAAATAGGCAAAATAAAATTACAATAGATTTATAGAAAATAGTTAAATATGATAATCTGATGGGGACATGAGTCAAAGCACTATTTTTAATTTTTCATCTTACATACGGTATTATTAAAAAATGATCTTTTTAAGGGATTAAAATTAATTTTTTCTATTAATTTTTTCTCCCGTTACATTTAATTGGGAATACTCTTTAATTTGTAATCTTGGTTTCAATAATGTGATTTGTGAGTGGAATCTCTTTTTTTATTTTTAAACACAAATTTCTTTAACAGTAATTGGATGAGTTGATTAATTGTATAATATGATAATTATTATATTAGAGTAAATAAACTTTAGCGCTAATAAACGTGCTCATTTTTATTGATGACACATCATTTAGTTTGCAAATTTTGTCTCCAAATTTAGTCTCTCTAGCATTACCCTTAAAATAAATAATAATTATTAAATGTACCATTACAGCTGGTACTCACTCATATTTTTTGTATTTTGGAATAGGTCAATACGGGTTCAGACACCATGTGCAACGTCTGTTTTCTGACTATGGTTTTACACTTGGATTCAAATGCGTGTTGCAATGTCCGTTTACTGGTTTTACTTTTCATCACTCACACGCCTCGTACACTTCACACCTCGCACGAATTTTTGCATTTTGATTCAGACATTGCAATGCATTGTCCATTTATTGGTTCTATTTTTTACATTTGAATTCAGACATTGTTGTGCAGTGTCCATTTACTCGTTCTGTTTTTTACGTTGTTTTTTTATTCTTTTTGTTATATTTTGATTTAGACATTGCAATGTAGTGTCCGTTTTTTTGTTCTTTTTTTTTTTAACATTTTGATTCAGACACTGGGTTGCAGAGTCTATTTCCTGGTTCTGTTGTTTCTATCACTCACACGCCTCATATGCTTCACACCTCGCTCTACTCTTAATTTTTACATTTAGATTCAAACACTACAACGTTGTCCCTTTCCTAGTTTTGAATTGCAGACTGTAAAACTCTTTGTAAATGCACTTGTAAAACTCTTACCAACTGTATTCAATTAAACGTATGGTAATTGGCAAGCGGTGGATTATTGTGGTAGTTAGAGTATTTTTTCTCAATCTACTGTGTTATGGATTCCGACTATTTTTCCTTCCCTTATTACAGATTTGAGTAGAATATCACTTGTAGTTAAAAAAAAAGCAAAAAATATGTGCTAGCTCTTCCTGTTTGTTTTTTTTTTTTTTTTTTTTTTTCTCTTTTCAAATTTTTTTGGTTGACATAGTGTTCTTCTTCTTCTCTATCAACTCAATAATGCAACTGAAACCGAACCTTTTTATTTCTAGTACGTTCATGTACATTGTCTTCAGCCCATGGTTTGTTTTCTCAGCATTTTCAATCAATACTGGAAGTGATTCGAATCTGACCGACTGTCCAAACTTGGTCCACTACGAGATGTCAATATCAAAATATATGGTTTTTGGAGTTGGACGTCGACTATGAGCTTTAATTTCGGCTCTTGTTGATTTAAGTTTTTCTTCCAAAAGTATGCATGATTTCGTATACAGAACAGTCTGAACAGATGACTCAAATTAAAAACATACCATTGGAAGAGCTCAATCATGTAAAAGTTGGTTGGATCTGACTATCTGAGTGGATGGTTTTTAAGACGGTGGATAGTTGAGGGTTTTCCATTGGTTTTTTTGGTTGCAGTTCTTTGTGAATTGCTTCTGCTTTTTTTTTTATCCATTTGTATATATACCTTTTGTTTTTATTTTTAGAACACTAGATTTTAATCCCTAAGATGAAGTTTAGATTAATGTCTAATACAAGATTCAAAACTGAGTTTAGTCTTTGGGTTTTATTTTAATGCCAGGATTTATATTCAATGTCATTTTATTTATTTATTTATTTGATAATTTCATTTTTTTTTCAAGTCTACGTTAATTCATTGTAATATATTCGGTACATATATTTAGGTATACTAACTCATTATAAATATGTTTCGTTACAAACATTTAGGTACACAAATTAATTATAATATAATATGGTACAAACATTTCGGTATAAATATTTAGGTACACTAGATTAAATATATTTTGGTACAAACATATAGGTTCAAACATTTCAGTACAAGCATTTATGTACAAACATTTTGGTACAAAAAAGAATTAATATCTTTCGCTATAGTCATTTCTATACACTTATGTATTAACATATTTTTGTTATGTATCACTAATTTCTTTTAATATTTTCTCATTTAAGTTTATTTATAATTGGAAGAATTAATATGAGCATATTAATAAAATCAAAATTTAATGTGAAGACATTAAATAAAAATACAAATTAAATAACAAAATTAAAATATAAATGTTAATAAAGGTAAATTAAAATTAATATCATGTTTTTCTTTTTAAATGTCAATCTTTGTCAACGACTAATTTTCATAAACCCTTTTTTTTTCTCCCGTTACATTGAATTTGTAATCTTGGTTTCATTGTGAGAGGAATTTCTACTATTATTTTCCCACACAAATTTCTCTAACAGTAATTAGATGGGTTGATTAATTATATAGAAATATAATAAATAATATGTTAGATTTAATTATTTCGAAATCATCTCCGCAGTTATCACGCATACTATAAAAAGAGAAATGTTAAGGGAACTCTTTCATAAGTGAGACTCTTCATGGACTCTTTGCAACCTAATTTTTTGCATTTTTGTGGCTTATATTTAACTGACACGGGAGAGGGGGTCGGCGGCACAAATAAAATATATATAGAGAGAGAGAGAGAGAGAGATATGTGTTTGTAGGGTTGTGTAGAGGATGTGTTATTCCCCCTACGCAATGTCTTTATTTATAGTAATAATAGAGAGAATAAATCATTCTCCTCCAAGGAATACAAGTCCTAATAGGAAAGAATAACTAGAATCAAATATAATCTAAGATTTACACAATCACACTTAAATAAGAAGTTTATAACACTCCCCCTTGAGTGTGTAAATACGCAAGTAGATTCGGCATCATGTAGAGGTTGTTGAGGAAGTCGACTCGTCGGCACTGATTCTGGGAACACGCTATTCTCAATAAGGTAGGAACTTGCATAAGTAAGTAAGTCTCACAAAAAACCTTAAGGCTATGGTAAAAACCCGAGTAGGGACAAAATCCATAGTCTAAGGAAAAATGCGTGAGTAATACAAAGTCAAATGAAACGTCTACGGGACTTCATCAGGGATATGATCAACCCAAGGTGGGTGTTTCATCAAAACCTCGTTAGGTAGCAAAAACCCAATGGGAAAATGCTTCTAATCGTAGGGAAAAAGAGTACATTAAGGTCAAGTAAGTATACTTCAGGATACTCCCCCTGAGTTTGACATAATTCCAAAGAGAACTAGCAATGTTACAACTCAGAAAGTTTATGCATACTAATTCCTTGAACAAGCTTCTGAAACATCACATTCGGTAGTGATTTGGTGAAGAGGTCTGCCAGATTGTGTTGTGAACAGATTTGAGTGACTTCAATCTTCTGATGCTCTTGTTGTTGATGTGAGAAGAAGAACTTCAGCGCAATGTGTTTGGTGTTGTCTCCTTTGATGTAACCCTTCTTAAGCTGTTCGATCCATGCTACGTTGCATTCATAGATCGTCATCGGGACATCAACGACGGGGTAAAGATCGCATAAGCTTTGAATATGGCCCACAATTACTCTCAACCAAAAGCATTCCCGAGTTGCTTTGTGTAAGGCAAGAATTTCAGCATAGTTAGATCAAGTGGCAACTAAGGTCTGTTTAGTTGACCTCCAAGAGATTGTGTTGCCTGTAACGGTAAAGACATAATCTGGTTAAGAACGCGCCTTGTGCGATCAAATAAGTATCCTGCATCGGCATAACCAACAAGGCGATGATTGACTCGAGATAAAGGGTGCTTCATCACTGGTGGATCCGTTGGGATAGAACAAGCCCAGATCCATAGTACCCTTAAGGTAACGAAAAATATCTTTAACACCAGTCCAGTGTCTGCATGTTGGTGCATTACTGTATCTTGCCAAAAGATTAACAGTGAAAGAGATGTCAGGTCTAATGCATTGAGCTAAGTACAATAAAGTGCCTATCACACTTAGATAAGGAACTTCAGGCTCCAAAATCTCTTCATCATCCTCTTTCAGACGGAAGGGATTTCACTTTTCATCTAGCGATCGAACGACCATATACTTACTCGAAGGCTTCGCTTTATCCTCGTTAAAGCAGCGTAACACCTTCTGGGTGTAGTTCAATTGATGTACTAAGATTCCATCTGAACAGTGCTCTATCTCAAGATCGAGACAATATCGAGTTTTGCCTAGATCTTTTATCTCAAATTCCAACTTCAGGTGCGTGGCAGTTCTCGCAAGCTCTTCAGGAGTTCCAATGAGATTCATGTCATCGATATAAACTGCAACAATCGCAAAACCGGAATGTGACTTCTTAATGAACACACGAGGGCATAGTTCGTCATTCATATATCCCTGACAAGTCAAATACTCACTCAAACGGTTATACCACATTCTTCCGAATTGCTTCAAACCGTAGAGTGAACGCCTCAGCCAAATTGAGAGCGTGTTCCGGGGTTTGGAAATATTTGATCCAGTCAATGTAAGTCATTCGGGAACTTTCATATAAATTTTCGTATCAAGATCCCTACAAAGATACTCAGTTACTACGTTCATCAGCTGCATACTCAGTTTTTGGGAAACTACCAAACTGATAAGGTAGCAAAAAGTAATCACATCCATAACGGATGAATAAGTTTCTTCATAGTCAATCCCGGGGCGTTGTGAGAAGCCTTGAGCAACAAGATGAGCTTTGTAAAGCATAATTTTGCTAAACTCACTTGTAGCTAACGAACTTCACATATGGATGAGTAGGAGCTACATGTCCAAACATCTTACGTTTCGCAAGTGAATCGAGTTCGACTTGGATTGCTTGTTTCCAGTTTGACCAATCGGTTATATGTCGACATACCTTAATGGAACGTGGTTCAATGACATTGCTCAACATGATCTCAGTAGCTACTACATATGCTAATGCATCATCGACGGTCATCTCATTTCTACACCAAACATTATCCAAGCAGCATAATGGACCGAAATCTCACGATTCTCGAGAGGTAGATTCGTCTCTTTAAGGACACTTCCATAATCTAGAATTTCCTCATGAGTTGGATAGAATGAGTAGGCGACAATCAGATTCACGGTAGGCTCTTCAGGTGCCTGTGCTGTGGGTTTCCTCTTCCAGAGGTGTGAATCCTTTGAACCAAGATGTCTGCCACACTTATGTGTAGAGGCAGATGATTGGCTAGCCGTTAATGTAAGTGGATCACCAAAGTTGGCGTCCTGGGCGTCCAGGAAGGAAGTCTATCGTACAATTGGTACATCTATCTTTGCAGGCATATTCGCAGCTGGAATATGTGATCTTGTCACTCGCACTAGATCGGTGAAAGCATTTGGCATGTTCTGAGCTACACTCAGAAGATCTAATATACGCTACAGTTCAGTCTCAGACTGAGCGGTGTAGGGATCTAAATAAGACAAAGTGGGAGTCGTCCACGATAATTCGCGTCGTTCTTCAGGAACGTTGACGTTCTTATCTCCCCCTAACAACGGGAAGACTGTCTCATAGAAGTGACAATCTGCGTAATAAACGATAAACAAATTGCCTATCAAAGGTTTTAAGTAACGAATGATTGAAGGAGAATCATATCAGACATAGATTCTCATTCTTCGATGAGGCCCCATTTGTACGTAAGGGCGGCAAAATCGGCACATAGACCGCACAACTAAAAACGTGCAGATGTGATATGTCGGGTTCGTATCTGGGAACCAACTTAATGGCGTTATATGGTTTGGTCGCAACAGGCCTCAAGCGGACCAACATGGCTACGTGCAATATTGCATTGCCCCAAGCAGCGATCGGGATCTTAGTACGTATGACCAACAATCGAGCAATCATTTGTAGACACTTAATGAATACCTCTACCAGGTCGTTATGGGTGTGAACATGGGGTACTGGATGCTCAACTTCAACCTCAACCGACATGCAATAGTCATCAAAAGTTTTAGATGTGAATTCTCCAACATTATCCAATCGAATAGATTTGATCAGATAATATGGGTGGTGAGCCCTGAGCTTGATAACATGAGCCAACAGTTTGGAAAATGCAACGTTCCTTGTGGACAACAAGCACACGTGTGACCAACGTGTGGAAGCATCAACCAAAATTATAAAATATCTAAATGGTCTGTGGGGAGTGTGAATCGGTCCACAAATGTCCTCCTGAATCCTCTGTAGAAAAATAGGAGATTCGAACGAATCTTGTCATAAGAAGGCTTAATAATAAGTTATCCCATGGAGCAGGTTTGACATGCAATTCTTTGAATCAAACCTAAACTTCGGATTTGTGGATGTCCGTGTGACGATTTGAGGATACGGCGCATCGTTATTCGTTCAGGTTGTCCCAAACGATCATGCCAAAGTGTAATTTTGTACGCAGTCCCAGAGGTAGGGTAGGCCATATAGTGGCTTTCAATAGGGTGTATGGCCATAGTATATAGACCACTCGGGATACGCTCTATCTTCTCTAAAAATACGCTTCTAGCCATATTTGTAAGAAGTTATGCACATAAATTCAACTCCATTTTTTACATAGGTTTCAGCGTGGTAATTATTATCTCTAATGTCCTTGAAACTCAACAACGTTCTTCCGAAACGCAGAGAATAAAGTGCCTCATCATGGTCAAAATTGTACCATTGGACAACATTATACGTGCCTTACCGTATCCTTCAATCAGTTTGGATGGGCCTAAGAGAGTTGTCAGAGGTGCATTCTTAGGTATAGAGTTAGTAAAATAGATGCGTTCACATAAAACAGTGTGCATGGTCACACTATCTACCAGACAACTAACTTTCCAACTAGTCATACCTAGAATAAAAATTAATTTGAATCGGTCACATGCATAAAAGTTCTAAAAACAAATATCCATTCAAAATAATTTAAGTATTCAAGGATGGTAATTAATTAAAAACTTACTATCCAAAAACAAATCACCAACAAATAATCCAAACATAAACGAAAATTGTTCAAAAATTAAACCAAAAAACAAGGAGGGTTCGGCCACTAGGTGGAATTTGGCCCCATTGTCAAAATTTCAACTAGAAAATAGTTTATGTCTAAAATTCTAATCTTCCATAGGGGTGGTATCCTCTTGAAAGTCAGAAACCTCCATCTTGATACTCTCTTATTCATCCACTTGCACAAAGTTTGATTCAAATTTCTTAAAACGAGAATGAAATTCAACTACAACGTTCAAGGGAGCACGGCAAACACGGGACCAATGGTCCTTTGAACCACAGTGGTAGTACATGCCTGCATCCATGGTTTCAGGTGCTTTGCCCTTATTCTTGAAGTTTGGGGCCTTGAGAGCGAGGATAAGGCACTTTTGGGCTCGGTATCCTCCCTTAGATAAGCTTTGACTCGGTTGACCTTGACGTGGCTGCTTCTGGCTGCCCCTACCACACCTATGTTGATGTTTTGGGCGTTTGTTTGTGCTATAATGTGCTTTATACACAGTCGCCCTAGTAGGTCGAGCTTGATGATTTTTCATCAACAACTGATTTTGTTTTTCAGCAATAAGTAAAACAGAGATCAAATTCGAAAACTTAGCAAACTTTTTAGCCCTATATTGTTGCTACAGGACAATATTAGTAGCAGAGAAGGTCAAATAGGTTTTCTCCAAGAGAGCCTTTCAGGTCAAGGTCTCGTTACAGAACTTGAGAAGTGATCGGATTCAACAAACTTCATAATTATATTCATTCACAGACTTAAAGTCTTGGAAGCGAAAATGCTACCAGTCATGTCTTGCTTTAGGCAAGAAGATGTCCTTTTGGTGATCAAAGTGATCAGCCAAAGTGACCCAGTGTGCTCGTGAATCCTCATCAGCAAGGTACTCGGTTTGTAGTGCATCATGAATATGTCTTTAGATGAAGATCATGGCAATGGCTTTCTCAGCTTCGCCAACCGGATTGTCCGTCTCATCTTCAATGATGGGACGCAAATTCTTTGCAGTGAGGTGGAGCTTCACATCTTGGACCCACTTGAAGTAGTTTCTTCCAGAGACCTCCAAAACGGTAAAGTCGAGTTTGTTCAAATTCGACATGTTCCTTTCACAAAATAAATGGACAAGATGTGGTTAGTGTAATGGAGAAAAAATAAATAAATCCATTCACATAGGAGTAGAACATTCAGGTTCTAATATACATGTATTGATTTAAATTTGCATGAAAAAGCTTCGGGTTTTCATGGGTGATGTTTTTAAGGAAAACTTCGGGTTTTCAAACAAGGCATGTTTCTAGAAACTTCAAGTTTTGAAATAATTATGAACTTCAGGTTCATATGTTCCTGCAGACAAACCCAAATATATACAAAAATATGCAAATAGAACTTCAGGTCTATAATTATAATTGAATGAATTATTTGGTCTTCAGGCTAAATTTAAAGTGCGGGTGAAGTTTTTTTCGTCCCAAAGTTATACCTAAAGTGTTAATTTTAGGACAGTCTCATGCATTCGTTAGTATGGCTGTTAAGTCTCACGTTAACTGATGACGTGACACCCATGTGGACAATGATTAGGCGTCACGTGTCATTAAGGGGTCCACGTGGAAATTAAAAATTAAAAAAAATAATAATAATTTGATCATCTTCTACCTCCCCCAACCTTTCCTTCCTCCCTTATCCCTCAATTCTCTCCTCTGCACCAACCCACCAAATCCCGAGTTCCTTCCAAACCCTCGCCGCCGAGTCTCTTCCCCTCACTCGGCTTACCTACTTCACAGCCACCATCTCTTCCATCGACGACATCTCGTCCTCTGCATCCAGATCCTGGACCCACCGCCACAGCGTCGCTGTTGTAGTTCTTGGCTTTTTCTCTGCCCTCCTGTCTCTTCTTATGCCCTTCTTCTTCCTTTTTCCTTTTGATTTTCCTTTTCCATTTCCGTTTTCTTTCATCTCGAAAGAGACCCCAATTTTTCTGGGTTCACAAAAGAAACCCAATATTAGTTGATTTGAATTTTTTTTTTCTTTTAACTTTATAGTTTTCTGAAAAATTGGGAGGATTTGGGTCTCCTCCACCTGCTTCGAGTTTGCCTTTTCTAGGTTTTTCTTTTGGGTTCGCAAAGAGAAGATCCATGCTGAAAATACCAAATTCTTGAACCGATTCCAACCAAAACCCTTTTGGATCAAAACCTAGTAGATTTGTACCTTTAGAATTGGAAAAATATAACCCCAAATTGTTGAACCCACTCTTCAAAGGTTAGAAGCAACGGCTTGGATTTTTCTCACTTTAGCTTTTGTGAATCTCTGGCTGTGCGAGGAAGAGAACGAAAAACAAAACAAAAAAAGAAAAACAAGAATCCGGGAGGAACCCACCAAACCCTCCAAACCATCCGTCCGTCCTTCGTTCCCTCTCTTCTCTCCTCTACATGAACCCATCGAATCCCGAGTTCCTTCCAAACCCTCGCCGCCGAGTCCCTTCTTCTCACTCAGCTTACCTATTTCGCAGCCACCATCTCCGTCATCAACGACCGGCTTTTTTCCTAACCTTATGGTTAAATGCTCCAGCATGCACACCCATGGTTAATGGCTTCGAAAGCTGGTACTGGATACGATGGTGAGAAGATCATGAAATTGTTATCCCAAAATGTTTGATGGTTGTGGTGTGTTTTAGATTTTAGGGTTAGTTTTTCTAAATTTTTAATTTTTTAAGTTTCTTAATTTTAAATTTTTTTTTTATTTTTTTTTAAATATTTATGTGGGTCCCTGTGACACGTGGCGCCTAGTCATTATCCATGTGAGCGCCACATCACCAGTTAACGGTTGATTTAACAGCAAACTTAACAGATGTATGAAAGTGTCCCAAAATTATGACTTTATGTACCACTCTGGGATGAAAAAAACTTCATGTATTAAATGTTGAAAACCAAGAAACTTCGAGGTAGTAAACTGAGATTAACCCAAAAAATTATAAAACCCAAATTGTCTTAAAAAAATAAACAATTAAACTTGGGGTCCAAAAATATGGACCAAAGCCCACAGGTAAGCTAGGAAAAATTAAGTCGTGAGGTCCATGCCCAAATTTGGGCTGGAATAGGCTGATCAGGCCAAAGGGATTCAGGCCCAAGGCAGTAAACGGGCTATTAGGAAAAACCGGGCCCAAAATAGGTCCAGGCAAGGGTGCTAATCATGTACGGTAGGGAGCACGGATGTACCAGTGAGGCTGGGATTCGGTGTGTCGCAACGTAGGAAAATCACAACAGTCGCGTGGGCTGGGTTCCACTGCAGCGGGGACATAAGGACACCGAAGCCCAATTAGGCTGATGTCGCAAGTGGGCTGAGAGATGGGGGTTTGCAGTGGGCTACAGCATGCAAAACCCAAAAACCAAGTCTAGGTTTTAGATTGGGCCGAGAAGAACCAAAATGCAAAAGGGCTAGGTCTTTGGACCAGAAGAACATCCCAGCCGTGTGCTAGGTATGCTTGCCAGGGAAGAACACCGGACTTGTCGCTTCTGGCAACGGTCTGGGGTTATGGTTCACCATAAAACCTCTTCCCAAGTAACGGAGAGTGAAAACTCGACGTCAACGAACCAAGAAATCCTCGAGTTCGAGTTAGGGTTTTTGAATTTTGGCGAGATTATGAAAATCTCAGCCACGATTTTGACAGGGACGACTTCAGATCGTCGGGAAAGGCAGTCATGGTGGCTGGGCATGGCTGCAGGCCATGCTTTTGTCAAAAAATTAGTGGTGAGGCCGGTGATGCCGTCGAGTTCTGGGTTTGGAGACTAGGGGGCTTCATGGTCTCGGCTTGCTCGCAGGTTTGGGTTCGAATAACCCAACAAAAAATTTGTTAGTTAAATTCAATTCAATTGCATGCATATTCATATAATTCAATGCATGAGCAGATATATGATGCAATTCATGGCAATATAAATTCACACAATTCAACAATTATGGATATAATGCGTACACAATTTATGTAGAATCTAAAATTCAAAAAACGTAAAATTGGGTCATGCATTATGGTTAATGTTCATGATATCAAGGCTGCAAAAATATCGAGATAAAAACCGTTGTTTTGAAAGAACCTGATTGCATGATGATATTTGTGAACTGGTTTGATGCAGAAAATTTCCACGTCAAATTCCTAAGCGCAGCAGTAGAAGCGTGATGATAACGTATTGTTGCCTATATTTAACTAACAGGGGAGAGGGGGCATAGAGAAAATATAAAGAGAGATATGTTTGTAGGGTTGTGTAGAGGATGTGTTATTTCCCCTACGCAATCCCTTTATTTATAGTAATAAGAGAGAGGAAATCCTTCTCCTCCAAGGAATACAAGTTCTAATAAGAAAGAATAACTAGAATCAAATCTAATCTAAGATTTACACAATCACACTTAAATAAGAAGTTTATAACATTCATCAATTTTTTGCACACTGTTTTATAATGTTGGCACAAGAATTGACCCAAAAACATGAGGTGTCTAAGAGTATATGAAGAGTCCTACTTTTGAAAGTCCCTTTAGCATTTCTCTTATAAAAATGTAATTTTCAATTATAAATAGTGAAAAAGTCCTAGCTAAATAAGAATTGTTATATCTCGTTGTAATATCCTACACACATCAATACAATAAGTTATATTTTGGAAAGGGATCCTCCGGATCCCTTCCACCAAATCCTCCAATTCGGATCCTTGAAATTTGATAAAAATAGGTGCCCACTTTAAAAGTTATAATAACTTTAGCCGTTAGATTAAATTTCAAGAGCCCAGTTTGGTGCATTTGATGGATTTGGTGGATTTGGTGAAAGGATCCATTTCCTTATATTTTTACATAATATCATTCGTTTCTCACCGGGTCCTAGATTTTCACGTCCAAAAAAAAAAAAAAACATATTTACTTTTAAGAAAACTAATGAAAATAACTTAAAAACTTTGAGTTTTAACGATAAATGATAAAATAAATGGTAAAGTGAATAGTATCATGATTGACTTTTTAGTGTAAAAATGTGGTTTTAACGATAAGACCAACTCCAATCCTGGGCTATTTGCCAAATTTCCCCCCAAAATTTCCCCCCAAACTCACTCCAACCCAAGGGGAAAATTCGGGCTAAACGCTAAATGCTAAACCAAGGCCAGATTCCCCCCAGAATTTAGCCCAGAAATTGGTGTGGGCTCCACCAAACCGAGTGAAAATATTTATCGAAATTTAAATTTTTTTTGATTAAAATGTTCATAAAATTAATTTACGATAGTCTACATATTTATTTTTTTTAAAAAATTAATTTAAGAAAAAAAATAGCCTAAGTTTATTATTTAATAATTCCGGGCTAAAATTTTAGGCTAGAAAGGGTTGGAGCAGAAAAACTGTTTCTGGGTTAAAAGCTAAATTTTTCGGGCTAAAAAATTTGGTTTTTAGCTCAAGGGTTGGAGATGGTCTAAGGACAAAATAAAGGGTAAAGTGAATAGTATCATGATTGACTTTTTAGTGTAAAAATATAGTTTTTCGTTAAAGTGAACAGTACCGCGAGTTTTTCGTTAAAGTTCCCTTTATTTTTCCCTTTGCCGTCCAAACCCCTCAGCTCTCTAGGGTTTCTTCTTCCCCTCTTCTCATGGCTTCCTCGTCTCCCCTTCCTAGTCACAATACCACTTCCGTTGTCAAGTTAAACAAAACCAGCTATCTTTCCGGACTTTGACAGATTAAGCTCTTTCATGTAGCCAAACAGAATTACAATTTCATAAAAAATAATTCATTTTATTTCAACTATACAGCTCTGCAATTATATCAAGTGTAGGCCTACACAAACAAAATTACAATTTCATTAGCACTTCAATGACGTACAAAAGATGGTAGCACTTATGTCAGTTGATACCAAAAATGCAATTTGATACCACTTGTCTGATCATGACCAGATTACTTTAAGTTCAAAGTACAGTTTGAAAAGCTAAAATAACTCTGAATACAACTCATGAAATCAAAATGCAATGTATAATTTATAGGGTGAATTGCCAATTTAGTCCCTGAATTATTACCTCAGTGAAAATTAGGTCCCTAAACTATTTTTTCAGAAAAATTAGTCATTGAATTATAAAAATCTGCCAATTACATCCCTAATATTATATTCAAAGCTACTATATTCAATTTTCCGTCAATTTAAGTCACGTTACTTGCATGTGATACACATTAGAATGTAGATTGGTAGTTTTCCACAAAGAAATAGTGTATGGAGTTAACTTTGAAAGGTAAATTGGTAGTTTTTCATAAGAAATAGTGTAAGTTAACTTTCGAGGGTAAATTAGATGTTAGATTCGCAACCTATATGAAATGTGGAGGGCTTATAGGCGAGAAAATGACGATATTACACTATAAAATGTGTTAAGTGACTTAAGTTGAAGAAAAATTGGACAAAATAGCTTTGAATATAATAGTAGGGATGAAATTAGCAATTTTTAATGAATTTGGGGACTTAATTTACCGAAAAAATAATCCAGTGACCTAATTTTCACTTAGGTAACAATTTAAGGACTAAATCGGCACTTCACCCTAATTTATATAGAAAATCTCAGAGCTACAAATTAAGAATTTCAGGAAATTTGGAATGATTGTGGGGAACGAATTCACACAAGCGTAAAATTACTTTGGCTTACCTGAAACCAAGAAAGTGAAGACAAGTAAGGCCTATCACACCGGTGTGGTGTGAGCCAAAGACTCTTAGATGCCTAAGTTGGACTTAATTTTAGGAAGAATGAATCTCAAGTTATAGCCTATAGATCTTTTTGCTAAGGAACAATTACATTTTCATGGAAACGATCATGCTTTTATATAGGGCTTGCATTGGCTTGAAGATGATTCATCAAGTTTGTGTGGCGCTCCCTAAGTGGTTAGACTGAACCCCACATAATCCTGCCCATTTAACCAACAATAGTTGATTATGGAAAATGTGATGAAGGGCACAAATTAGGAGTTTCGTTTAGGATGACTCTTAACAGCATTAGTGATCATGGCCTATGTATGGGCCATGATTACAGGGATGGCTATCCCTTGAAGATCCTACTGGATCTTGCCTTATCCAGCCTTTTTTGGGCTTATCTCATTTGTGAGTCCAATTGGGCTCACGAGATCCTTTTTGGTCCTTGCATGGCCAACTGAGCCCACCTACTATGTTGAGTGAGTGTGGCCCAACGCATCGATTTATGTGAATCCATCACGTGTGGCTTTCACCTCTGTCAAGTGTGATTTACAGGGAGATATCGCCTCGTTGCAATAGTTCTTAACTCACGCAAAGGTTAAGTGCTGGTGAAACTCTAGGGGTTATGTCATTCTGACTTGCTTTAGTACATGTGGCATCCCCTCTTGCATCGGGGAAATTTGCTTACCACAATGACAAATCGTTTAAAATTTTAGCTGAGATGAGAATTAAAACATTGTATTAGTTATATGACATTTCAAAAATATTTTCTACAATAAAAATAGTTATAAGGGTTTTAATCACAAATAGTCCCTAACATTGATCAAACACATCATTTTGGTCCCTAACATTGAAAATCAATAGAAATGGTCCCTGAGATTGTCCACCATCCATCATTTTGGTCCTTCCGTTAAAAACTCCGTTAAGTGTCCCGGAGCTCTTGGCCGGAAGTTTGGGCAATTTTCAAAGCTTCGTAACTCAATCGTTTCTTAACTAAATTCGACCCATAATATATCAAAATGAAGATAGGAAAGTGTAGAATAAGATTATACCATTTGGAAGTCCAATGGTTGCCGGAGATGGCCGAAAAATAGCCTCAAAGTTGACTGGTCCGAGTGAAAACTTGAAAACTCGCCAGAAACTGGGTAAACTTTAAACGTTCATAACTTCTTCAATACTCAACGAAAGCAAGTGATTCAAAAACAAAAATCATACTTCTTGACGAGAAGAAGATAATGGTACCTTTTTCGATGGCTAAATCGCCATGGTTTGGCTGGAAAACGGCTCGAAAGTGGCTGTCTTGGTCTTGAGTTAGCCACTTCCGAGCCATTTTCCGGCCAAAAAGAGCGATTTAGCCGTCCAAAAAGGTACCATTCTCTTTGTCTCGTTGAGAAGTATGATTTTTGTTTTTGAATCACTTGATTTCGTTGAGTATTGAAGAAGTTATGAATGTTTAAAGTTTATCCAGTTTCCGGCGAGTTTTCAAGTTTTCACTCGGACCAGTCAACTTTGAGGCTATTTTCTGGCCATCTCTGGCAACCATTGGACTTCCAAATGGTATAATCTTATTCTACACTTTCCTATCTTCATTTTGATATATTATGGGTCGAATTTGGTTAAGAAATGATTGAGTTACGAAGCTTTGAAAATTGCCCAAACTTCCGGCCAAGAGCTCCGGGACACTTAACGGAGTTTTTAATGGAATGACCAAAATGATGGATGGTGGACAATCTCAGGGACCATTTCTATTGATTTTCAATATCAGGGACCAAAATGATGTGTTTGATCAATGTCAGGGACCATTTGTGATAAAAACCCTAGTTATAAAACCCTATCTGTATATTTTTTTCCCTTAAGCCTCAACTTGCTTTAGGACGCCCGGGCAGACTACTATCAAGGATTCTTCATCTTTATTTAGTCAAAGCTAACTCACATTCATTATTGTGTTGTAGCTTTCCGTGTAGATAAATAATAAGTTTCCCTTGGCCTCCAGGCTCCAATCTGGACTCTGGACACACCACTTTAAAGACAAACTTTGAAGGTTTATGTGAATTAAGTTGAAGAGAAATTTTGGATTTTTAGTCGGAAGTCTTAAGATTGGCATAATTTCTTACATTGGTCCCTAACAATTTCTCACATTGGTCCTTGACAATGGAAAAATCGATAGAAGTGGTCAATGAGTTCGTCGACCCTAAATCATTTTGGTCCCGTGAAAAATCTGTCAATATCCTCGTTAAGTAAAGGGGTTTGACAAAAATAACTTTAAAAAGGTAGTCAAATGATCGTTCACGTGACAATTTAAAGAGGATATTGACATATTTTTCACGAAATGACCAAAATGATTTTTAGTGGACAAACTCAAAGACAAAGATTACTTCTTCCAATTTTTATTGTCAGAGAACAAAATAAGAAATTATACTAATCTTAGAGATTATTTTGGCTAAAAAGCCAAAAAGCTCTTTTAAGGCTCTACCGTCTCTCTCTGTTATAGAAACTTCTGGCTGCTGCTTAAAGAGAGGAGGGTATGTACTATGTGGTGTACCATTCAAGAGGTGAGGTGATTATGGGTCGAGCCGGTCCGGTCAAACTGGGACTGAGAGCATCTCAAATAGAGATTTTAAATAGAGTCCCTGCAACTGTATAATCTTTTAATATATGGACAAATAACCTTCAATGGGCCGGAATTGAAGTCTTCAAAGTAGCTCAATACATAGAGACTCGCCGAATACCTCAAAAGAATTCTCAAATATGAGGACTACATATATAAACTCAAATAATAGACTCCATATTAATTTTGAGAGGGAATGATGCTGCTATTTATGTTTTTTTCTTTGTTTTTTGAAGCCACCCAAGTGGGGCAACTTCTCATTTGCCTTTTTTTTTTAATTTTGAAAAATCAATGGTAGAGAGAGTTTTTTATTTTTATCAATGGTTACAATATTTCAATGAAATGAATAATAATTTTTTAAGATTTTAGTCCCAATATTTAGGGATTATACTATAAGGAATTTTCATTGTAAACAATATTCTTTTAAAGAGTCGAATATTCCTCTGAAGCTCCTAAATGAATCCCCAAAGGTAATGATAGGAGTTCCTAAGTAGGGTCCCCATTGAAGATGCTCTGAGTAACGTTGAGTTCTGGTTTTACGACCAAGAAAGCTCGACATAGCTGCATCAACTTTAATCTTTATGAATGATTTCTGATCCCTTGTCCTCTCAAAATAGTATGACATTCTTAAATTAATTAACAATTCAACATGGCTGTAACCCTATTTCCCGGTGCGTGAAATGAAGCAAATTAAAAAGGAAAAGTAACGGCTGTTTGCGGTCATTACCATCACAACCCTATAAATTACACAACTCGTACCTAACGGCGGGTCATAACTCCTCAGTCCCACAACTAGAGAGCAATTTTATCATTCCTTGTGCTATATTCTGATTTATTCACAACCGAATGATGACGCGGTTTACTCATCATTGGATGTGCTGTTTCTACTGCCGGCAACCCAGTACTGTTTAACGACCACCAATATCTTCTCAGGAACAAGGGGACCGTCCTCGTGATCCATAATTTTGGCATCCCATCTCATGCCCCCGACAATCTTCCTAACCTTGTTCAGGACATCGACTTCATCCCTGAAGATGACTGTCCCTTCAGGCCGCAAAATGCGATCCATCTCCAAAAGGATGTCTTCCAGTTTGCACCTGCTTAATCCATTTAATAACTGATCAGCACGTTAGTGATTGTTAAATGCTTCATGCAACAATGTTGAACCTTACACGGAACCCCAGCTAACCAAAATGAGCTGCTAAAATTGCAAGAGAATTGGAACATTGACCCGATTGGAGCTTTCACCAGAACTAAACATCCGTGAGTATTGGTCATGAACTCGTCAAACGTGGAACAATGGTCCTTTTGAGTAAATCTGTTAAAATTTCTATCCAAAATAAAAGGTTTTAAATGGCAAATAAGGGACAGAAGTTCTAAAAGAGTTACCTAAAAGGGCCATTTTACCACTTTGTGATGAGTTCCAGGACCAATACTCACGGATTTTCAATTCAAGGGCCAAGGTTCAGGACAATTATCTCAAATTAGAATAAAACAGGAAAGAGTGACTTTATAACTCTAAGTTATAGAAAGTTGGCAAACTACATTACTATTGTTATTAGCATTAGATTAGATTTATGCATGAAAAAAAAAAACTGTCATTAAGGAAGCCCGTAATTGTTTAAATTAGTATATTTTCACTTTATCACTAAAAAACCACCATTGTTCAAACAGCCCTAGAGAAATTACTTAAAAGAGTCCTTGGATTTAGTTCTTCAAAGATTCTTCCATCTTGATGTTTACCAAACTACACACATTTTTAGAAATGAAGTCTAAACTATGAAGGTTTTAGAAATCTTAGGGACAAGATATTGCATCACATGATTTGACTGCTATCTCATAAGATAATCTACTGCTGCAAACACTAAGTATGATATATGTACACAGATACACAGGAAGAAGATGATGAGGCTTACTCGTTCTTGTACAATCTCAACACACCACTAGCATGAATAAGGTCATATGACCTTGGGTACGTAGAGAAGCCTTCACACCTGAAAGAAGTTTCTTTTTCTCGTTATGACATGGAATAGTAACTTGAAAATATGTATTTGCTACCTAGATCTTAGTATTGTAAATTATAATCGATAAAAGTCTTTGTAGGAAAAGCATAAAGGTTAATGAGTCCTGAAGGACACTCATACACTTCCACAAACACTGACGTCCCTGTGTTTGCGTGTGCGTGTGTGTGTGTGTGAGAGAGAGAGAGAGAGAGAATTATCAAGGACATACCAGTCATGATATATGCCGATTAGACCTCTCTCATAAATAACACCTAAAGTATTCTTTGCAATTGTAGGCACAACATTCATAACCCACAATTTTCGAGATTCAAGGGCCGCTGCAAACCCTCCAAGGCCTGCATTCATATCCATCGCATTTCGATATCTTGTCGTTCCAATCAATCTGTTGATTCTTTTGTAAACATTTACATGCTTTTTCCAAAGTTTATTGTCCTCTTGGTAAGATTCAGTTGTAACCCCGACAACTAAACCGTTAGCAATTCGAGGAGGGACTGCGTAAAGCCTTGCAGGAAACTTCGACTCCCCTACTGCTACTTCATTTGCATTGGTTACCTCAGGAGAAGGGGTTACACACGTGTCCATTTTCTTGTACCTGGATCAGACCACATAAAACTAATAATTAGGATGGCTGTAACAATTTAAGAAAAATACATTAAGCAAATAACGAACAATCTAACCCTAGAACTGGAATTCATTCAAAATCGCTCTTATATGAATTGAATGGGACATGCTATATGATATATATACCATGGAGGAAAAAAAAAGCAAGGCCAAAAGAACTTCACCTTGTATAATTGCAACACTTGTAGGTAATAAATCTAACTTTCGCAATCACTAAAATGACAAAGGGCGGAAGAACATAAAACAAAGTAAAAAAGAGAAAATATTCACTTTAATGAATGGAATTTAAAGTTATACTATCATACCATTATTACTGCTTATTTCAATGAAATTCAGCTAAAAGCCTAATATTGAACTAGCAGACCAACGCAAACAATGCAAAACCTGCATAGCAGCAGGGCACGCTTACATAGGATTGGGAATGTGGGATATATGCAGCATGCCAATTCAACTACTTCTGCTTATAAAACTTGTGTTGTATTTAGCATTTTCCTAGATAAGTAAACCAAATTGCTGGATGAAAGTTACTCAATATCATATAATTTGAGATTTTCAAAAATGTTTTTCATGCATTATCCTGTCATCTGTTGCAAAGGCTTGGGACTCTTTCCCCTAACTAAGTCTGTCCCACTTCAGGAAGTTCTACCAAACCTCAAATTTAGAGGGGGGCAGACTTAACGATGACCATAAGATTATCTTTGTACATGAATAGGGAAGATGTAAAACAACTAAACAAGGCTAAAAAAAAAGGGTTGTGAAAATGCCAAAGTATTCAAGAGAAACCATAGTGCCCGGAGACTCACCAGACATCATCAGCATCCTCTGTCTGGCATACATCGACAGACTTTCTCCTGCAGGATTTTGTATTTACTTTTTTCTTCCAGATAGCCATATCTCCTTTCTCATACTTTTTATCCCAGCAAAGACTTTCAGCTAGTGTTTCAATCTGTTTCTGCTCTGCCTGCACATCCTCCTTAGACCGCTTCCACGTTTTGTAATAGGTCTTCCAATTAATTGGAGGTCCAGACAATATCCAATATCCGCCAGGTCTAAGGACCCGATCAACTTCTTTTAGGTACATTCCATCTACACGCAACCATTCATATTTGATTCATAAAATTTCACCATATTGAGTAAATAAGTTAATAAGCTATCCTTGCATTTTAAACACATGGAAAACAAAGTAAAAGATGCAACTCCAATGAGAAGCCTTTTTTTTATACAAGTCAACTGGGTGGGAGTTCATCAAACAAGAGAAACTTGGGAAAGGGAAATTTAGCAGGGTCGGCAAATAAATTAACAGCCAGCCATGTAAGAGTTTTCAGGAAAATGCAAATCAGTAATTGTTTAACCAATAGAAATCAAGTATAAATGTTTAGCAAACAACTCTGACCATATTTCAGTGGTCAATGACTCGATCTTCCAAGTTGAGACAAGATTACAATTCGTTTGACCATATAATCTGAGTACAGAAATAATTATAGATATGTTTTTCTACTTTTTTTTTATCTTATCTTGAGTTTGTAATTCAACTATATCTTATCAGTATATAATACAAAACAAAAGAAATCAAATGTGATTACTCAAGCTTAATGTTGGTTACTCCAAGATCTTACCATTTGCAGTCCATGGAATTAAACACCGAGAGCACTGGGCCATATCAAAGGCCCTAGATGGGTATGGAAGATGAATCGATCCAAGCACACCGATAACAGCAGCTACTCCTCGCTCCAATGCAAACTGCACTTGTGCTTCATGATTGTCCCGGGGTGCAAAGGACATGGCTAATACATTTCTCTTCATTAAGTATGCACCCCAACTTGCAACCTGTGTTGTTGTTGGCCTCATTAGTACAGAACCACAACCAAACGGGAAAGAACTGACTGTGTGTGAACATGCACACTATTATAAATCACTGCTCATGCACATACATGATCTAGTCACAAATATATAGGCACAGATTGAATGTACATTTTCATTCAGTATATGCACAGTGTTTTTGAAATGCAAGGTTGATCTGAAGTGACAGGTTCTCAAATATTCTCCAGAAAGTGAAGAAGTTAAGAAGCTCAAACTGAATGCAAATGATAAAATGGCAGAGTGGAGAAGTGAATGTAGACATGCATATGCAATAATAAAAGCACAAAAATTATTTAGAAGACAAACTTACTCCGCAACCGGTGTCCAATGCTGTCCTGACAGAGCCATCTGCAATCGGAATAACTGATGCAAGTTCGTCAATATATGCATCTGCGCCTTGGGGGAACATTGTTCCTCCGCCTGGAAATTTGAAAACATTTCCCTGAAATTGCACCCAGTTCTGTGCAGCTTTCTCAACTGTGAGGCTTTTATAAGGTACATTGGCATAGTGGACATAATCACGGCCTTTAGGCCAAGGGAATGGAGTCATATACCCTTCCCGGGCTGGAATAAGACAATGCAATTTTTCCTCTTCTGGAGGACAATGTCTTTCCCTGTATACCATATTTTCCCTGGGGAATTTCATTGCTCGGTCTTGTTCTTGACAAGGAGTATAATCAGCATATTTAAGATCACAAGGTTTGAACTCTTTGGCTTTAGGTTCATAAGGTTCAACTATCTCCACGATATTGTGATGAGATTCAAAGTTCAAATCAGAGTTCAAATCAGGAAAGACATTACAATCTTTCTGCTTGGTTACTTGAAATGCTATCTTATCTCCTTTTCCAAAACCGCTCTTTTGCCATGCTCCAAGAAGGTAGAAGAAACAACAAAGAGAAATCACAACAAATACAGATAACGTGCTTCTTGTTCTGTTTCCTGAAGAATTATGCTTGGAGCCCATGATATTCTTGCAATAACTCCCTCAAACCGGCACAAAGTAATTTAAACCTTAGCGGCAAGTATTTGAAGTACGTGATCAGTGGTTGAGAAGTTGAAGCCAAGCACTGCCAAAATGTAATGAACCAAGGGAACAAAAATTCATGAACAGGTACTAAGTAGGTACTTACTTACCCAAGAATCTACTATAAATATTAAAAAAATAGAAAATAACTTGATTAATTGTTCTGAACTACAGTTAATTTTCCCTAGCTAAAGTCGCAGTCAATATGCATCAGACTTTCAATTCGAAAGCTTTAGGTATAAATAACCTACAAAACGAGAACTTGCTGCTCATTCTACTTTTAGCCGATCTTGAAAATACAAATTACAATAAAAATATATATATATATATATATCTTCAGATACGAACCAAGAAGTACTTAATTAACATAAAACTTCCTGAATGATAGTAAAAGAAATCCAGATGGCATCACCGAGATTGAGACACGAGAAAGACGATGGATTCCCAAATACAGTACGTTTCTAAAGGCAACTATGCATACATTCTTATGGTTAACTTATAAAGGACTTGCTGAAATAAGCAGTAACTAGATTTGCTGAAAAGAGTGTCAATTCGCAAACACATTAGGATTAAATGAACTAATGAATAAGTGGGATTAAACCCATATCATTTTCCACCATTTAATTTAAATTTAGAGATTTAGTGGTACCAAAATCCATTGTAATTCCTGTTTCAATGTATGTGAAAGCTGATAGGATTAGATTAAGGATTAATCTCATCAGTAAACAAATTTTATTATTGATTATTAATTAGTTCTAACCGAGCACAGTGGCGATCTAGGATTCATAGAGCCGAGGTCACTTAGTGGGATAATGATTGGCTGTTGTTGTAATTATTAAATCTATAGCCTCAAATCAAGCTCACATGTTGGATCTTTAAACGTTGAATCATTTTCACCTAAAGAGAACTTTGGATCTTACTCAGAAAAAGGAAAGAACTTTGGATATGAATGCAAGATGCAGAAAAAATGGAATTCAAATCTTCAACTTTTAAGACAAAAGAAAAAAGAAAAAGCAAGTGCAGGCATGGATCTTGTGATACTATACAGGGATCAAATTGCTAACCTGAAAATTGGTTAGAGAGCTGCAGAGAGATGAGTTCTCAAGTGGGTTTATTGTATTTGAACTTCTCTCTCGCTCTGCATCCACCCACAGTGGCAGTGAGTAGTGAGAGAAACTGGGGAGGCTAGAGAGAGATTTGCAGTGAGGGAGTGAGAGAGAGTGAGTGGGAGAGAATTAAGAAGGAGATTGTGTATATATAGGAAGAAAAGGTGAGGTGGTGGCAAATCAGTGGCATGCTATTAATAGAAATTTGATGACTTTGGTTTTCAACTCCTGATGGAATTACTCGTTGAATTATCCGCCGACACAGGGGAGTGGTGCACTACTCTCCGGAACACGCAATCACCTGTTCATCTTTCAAATCTAGTAATTAAAATAGGGAACTATTACTAGGGTTCAAAAAATCTCATTTTACAATTCTCATAAATGTATTTTTCTTTCTAATTATAGAAAGTTTGGAATGCAAAATGTGATTTTTGAAGTGCGAATATTGTATATTTTTGAACTTATTGATAATTATTCTTATATGGTGGCAAGTTTCCTAAGACGGGACTAGAAAAATTATAAGTTATTACAATGTGAAGTTTATTCTTATACATAATTGACCCAAGTTGGGATCGAATTTTCTATGACTAGGTTATTCTTTTATGGAGTATCGGTTTTACTGTATCTAAATGTAAACTTTCCAACGTTTTATAAATTTCTATAATTGACACACACAAAAATAGTTATTAAAAACATCTTCAACTATGCTCATTATTCTCAAAAGTTCAAGTCAGAATTTAGTTAAAAGAGATTAGAAAGTTATTTTAGGAGCTACCTAGAAAATACTCTAACCATACTTAAAGCAATTTCATTACTCATTTTAAACTCTGGTGTATGCTCCACGACATCTCTTCATTAGTAGAGCACATGGCATATGAAGAGAAGTTGTGGAGCATACACCACAGTTTAAAACAGATAGCAAAAATGCTCCTAAGAGGTCATATGTGAACTAGTAAGACTAGATTTTTTATTATTACAGAAAACTGCATTTTTATTCTTGAAATATGTCTTTTAAACTACAACCTTGTGTAAGTTTAAAATTTAATTTTAATCATTGATACATTAATAACCTCATTTATTAATCACATTTTAATATATTTTTTTCTCTCTTTTTTCTTCCTAATTTTAATGTATTAAGTTAACTACATTTAATCCTATTTTTCTTTCATTCATCGTTATATTTTGTTATAGACAATTAGGTAACTAATTTTTTTATATACAATATTTTATGATACACTTTGTGTCCTTCATTTAGGTACATTAATTTATATAATAATTTTGGTATATCTCTTTTGGTACAAACATTCAGATATATTAGTTCAATACAATATATTTCGATACATATATTTTGGTAATACATTTCGGTATAGGTATTTTGATACATTAATTCATTATAATATATTTCGGTAAAGATATTTAGGTATATTAATTCGTTTTAATATATTTTTGGTACACTTATGTATTTACATATGTTTCTTATGTGTCACCATCATATATATATATATATATATATATATTTGATGTTTTCTCATTAGGTACATTTATAAGGATACAAGTGGACTAAGTGACACATCCCGTCCCAAAGGAGGGCATGTTGGCCGTCACGTGAGAGTGACGTAACCATTTACACAATTCGGAAGCTTAAAAATACAATTGTGAATTCTGTCAGAATACCTTTGGATTCCTCGTGGCCACCAAAGCTCTGCTATCTCGAACCTGGAGGGGCGCAAAACAAAGTTGAGTAGGTCAGTCAAACAAGTCTTTTCAAATCTTTCCTTTATCAAAGTTCTAACCCCTCGCTGTAAAACCTGTATACTTTCCCAGAAAATAGCATATATAAATATATATAGCTTCAAAAATCTCAAAACACCATTCTTTATCACTTTTCAGAAAATATGCCATGTCATGCGCCAAAAACATAATATGGAAGCATCAATATAAATCAGGTGAAATAATAAATCAACCGGAGACCCTGTAGTGGTCCTGTACGGCTGATTTTAGAGCTCAATATCCAATCCAGCAGGAGTCACCAACTGTGACCTGTACGGCACTACACCGCACATAAGTCGGAACTACCTGTAGTAGTCTGTACGACTAGGATGGTGTAATAATACGCTCTAGTGCTTCTCTCATCAATCATCTGTGCACATAATCTAGGGTCACCTACTAGTCGAAACCACCTCTAGTGGTCTGTACGACTAGCATCTACTTGGATCCAAGGTGAGCGTGTGATGCGGGTGAATAACATAAGCACTAACACCGGGGGTGCAGGTTATGAGCTATCAACATAAATCACATCAAACAATTCAATGAACCAAATATAACTCACCTGATACTCACATGTGCGTCCGCAGCACCAATTCACATATATGCATCATATATCAATTCACATATCTCATATAAATTCTATGCATGGCATTTCAAATCATACTTTCAAATCACATTTCACTTAAATAGATTTTCTGGGAAAAACTCATTTATATAGGTATATACGGAAAACAAAACTGCCCACTCACAGTTATATCGAAGGGTCATAACCCCTTAGCCTTCCTTGACTGTGTTCGTCTTCCGCATAAGCCTCGCTTATATGAGAAGTAACCGAAATAACGTTAACTAAGCACATAACCAACTTTCGCTAATAACTTCTCATATATTGCTCAATTTTAGTATATGAATATACCAACGCGATCTACACAACCTCACGAACATCGTGATATTTTTAAATTATTTTTCCTAGGGCTCACGCGCAGGGGAGGCCACGGCCTCACGCGCCCCCCGCGCGCATCATCTTCAACCTCCAGACGCCGGAACAGTGCCACCGACGCCGGATTCTGGGCAGACCTGCAACTGTCCTTTTCTCGCTCGTTTTTGCATCATTTTCCATGAAATTTTCACCAAAATGTCACAAATCATGAGAGGAAGAAGGTTATACCTTTTTGGAGCCTCAAAACCTTCCAAATCACGTTGGGAAATTTCTACCAAAACCGGCCACTTTCGAACCTCGTGATCCCAACGTCCAAAACCTTCAAACGAAGCACTCCGAGCTTCGTGGGAACCTCCTTAAGCTCACTGTGAGCTTGAAATTCCCTAAAATGCAAGATTTTACGTGTGCATGAACAGTGCACATTTTCGGGGTTAGGGTTTCTCATCTATTCCGAGGGTTACAAGCTCCAAATTTGGTACCAAACTACTCATAGGGTTGCAAGGATCAAGAATCTTACCTTTTGGGCTTCGATCTGTGAAGAAATGGACGAGTTCCAACTCCGTCCGTACGTGCACAGTGCACGGGATGTGAAGAACCGAGAGAGAGAGAGCTCACGAGGAAGAGAGAGGGTGAGTGAGGGTAGTTTGGGTGTGTGGTCTACAACCCTAGCCACACAAAACCATAACAATTATTTTCCAATTAATTTTCCAAAACTTAGGATAGGACGATAAAGTCAAATAAAATGTCACATACCTTAGCAAACTTAAGGGCAATCCCGTCATTTCACATCCTTGATAAAATAATTTCGGGACGGGCTGTGACAATCCACCCTCCTTATAGAATTTCGTCCTCAAAATTCACACAACCAAACAACTACTAGTATCCATAAAACAACCTCGGGTACATCTCTCTCATCCAATCCTCCGTCTCCTAAGTAGCTTCTTCCACTTAATGGTTCATCCACAAAACGTTAACCAATTGCACCGTCTTATTCCTCAAAACCTTTTCTTCCAATCCAAGATAGTCACTGGTTCCTCATCGTACGTCAAATCCGGATTAATCTCCAAAGGTTGAGGAGGAATCACATATGAAGGATCCGAAACATAATGTCGAAGCATCGAGACATGAAACACATTATGCACCTTGGATAACTCTGGAGGCAACTCTAGCCTGTAGGCAACTTCACCAATCTTTTCAGTAATCACATAAGGTCCTATGTACCTAGGACTTAACTTGCCTCTCTTCCCAAACCGTACCACACATCTCCAAGGTGATAATTTCAAAAATACCAAATCACCGACCTTGTACACTCTATCAGTGGCATGTCTATCAGCCAAACTCTGTTGGCGATCTTGGGCCGCTTTCATATTAGACTTAATAACCTGAATGTTCTGAGTAGTCTCCTCCACTAACTCAGGGCCCACTAAAACTCATTCACCAACCTCTGACCAACATAAAGATGTACGAGAAGCTTTCCCATAAGGTGCCTCAAATGGTGACATACCAATACCCGAATGAAAGCTGTTGTTATAGTTACATTCCATCAAATCCAACCGCTTATGCTAAGCGTCACGAAACTACAATATTGAAGATCTTAGCATATCCTTCAACATCTGAATCGTCTTCTCAGATTGCCTATCTGTTTGAGGATGATAAACCGTACTATAAAGTAACCTTGTATCCAAAACCTCCTGAAATGCTATCCAAAACTTTGAAGTGACCCACATACCCAAAAAGCTCAACAGATCCGTAAACCCGAATCTCTTTTCCATAAAACAAATAAATAACTGTTGCACTTGTTTGGAAAGGTTGTTGCTCTTCACTGGAGTAAAATGCGCTAACTTAGTAAGTCGATCAACTATCACCCAGATTGCATTATAACCATTTCATGTACGAAAAAGCTTGTACACATAATCCATAGTAATATTTTTCCACTTCCATTGTAGAACGGAAAATGACTGCATCAATCCAAAAGGCTTCTTTCTTTCCGCTTCAACCTGCTGACCAATGATACACATACTTACCTACTCAGCAATTTCTCTTTTCATACCCGGCCAATAGTAAAATGGTTAAATGGTATGATACATCTTAATACTTCCAGGATGCATTGCATAAGCTGAACCGTGCGCTTCGTTCCAAAATTGTTTTCTTTAATTCCACATCATTAAGCACATACATCTTGTTCTCTTGCATAAGCATGCCATCTGATTCTCTAACTCTGAGGTCTTTCTTTTTCTCGATATTCTTTGCCTCAATTAATTCCTGGTTTCTTCATCAATCCTCTGGGCATCGAGTATACGATTAATTAAAATAAGCCTAACTTGGATACTAGCAAGCAAGGCTTCTTCTTGTTCTTCTATTTCCAACTTTATTTCAGTAGATCTCAAATCCGCAAGAAGTGGAACATAACAAGCATACAAAGCATTTATTCTCACGAGAGTCTTCATATTAAGTACATCAGCCCAAACATTTGCACGATCACCCTAGTTGTGCAATCATAATCATTAAACAACTCAATCCACCTATGTTGCCTAAGATTAAGATCTCTCTGAGTAAACAGATATTCGGGACTCCTATGATCCATAAAAATCTTGCACTTCTCACCAATAATATAATGTCTCCATAACTTCAAAGCAAGGATGATAGTCGCAAATTCCAAATCACAAGTAGGGTAATTCATCTCATGAGGTTCCAATTGCCGTGAAACATAGGCAACCACCCTACCGTTTGCATCAATACACATCCCAAACCATTCAAGGAAGCATCCTTATAGACCTCATAATTCCCGTTATCATCTGAGAGTGCTAACCCAAGTGCATGAGTGAGGAAATACTTCAACTGTTGAAAACTTTGCTCACCATTTTCATCCCACTCAAACTTAACCTCTTTTCTCGTCTATCTCGTCAATGGCAAGGCAAGGACTGAAAAAAATATTTCACAAACCGTCCATAATAGCCTGCTAAGCTAAGAAAACTCCGAATCTTAGTCACGGTTCGCGATTGTTCCAAATTCTCAACTTCTGTTACCTTTTAAGAATCCACTTGAATACTTTAAGTAGATATAACATGTCCCAGAAATGCCACTTGATTCGTCCAACATTGGCATTCGTTAAACTTAGAATACATCGACGATCCCTCAATCTTTGTAATACCAATTTAAGATGTCTAGCATGCTCTGCTCCAGTCTTAAGTATACCAGAATATCGTCAATGAAAACGATAACAAACCTGTCGAGATATTCCTGGAATACTTCATTCGTCAAACTCATAAAATTCGTCAATCCGAATGGCATCACCAAAAACTCATAAAGACCATAACGAGTTCTAAAAACCGTCTTAGGGACATCATCACTCTTAATCTTCAATTGGTAATAACCAGACTTCAAATCAATCTTTGAAAATACAGAGGCACCTCTAAACTGATCAAACAATCATTAATACGCGATAATGGATAACGATAGAGGCACCTCTAAACTGATCAAACAATCATTAATACGCGATAATGGATAACGATTCTCAATCGTTATCCAATTCAATTGTCCATAGTCAATGTATAGCCTTAATGTCCACATTCTTCCTCATAAATAAACTGGGCTCTCCACGACGACATACTAAGTTGAATGGAACCTTTATCAACCAATTCTTGCAACTGACTTTTCAATTCCCTTAACTCATCATGAACCAATCTCTAATATAAGGTCCGTACCTGGAAACAAATCAATAGAGAACTCCACATCTTTGCCTGGCGGCAATCTAGGTAAATTCTCAGGGAAAACGTCAGGAAAATGTCTAACCACCTTGACCTCTTCCACACTACTCAGAGCAATATCTCGTAGTACCGCATGAACTAAATATCCTTGGCAGCCTTTCGATAACGATCTCTTTGCTCTCACAGCAGAAATAACGGCATACCTCACTCCACTTTGCATACCCCCAAAAGTAACCTCTGGTCATCCAGGTCGATGGAAAGTAACTGATTTCCCGTAGCAATCTATCTTGGCACGATTATAATACAACCAGTCTATGCCCAAAATCACATCCAAATCCACAATATCTCACGGTATAAGATTCACTGGCATAACAACATCTTCCACCATCACTGGACACCCTGAATAACACCATACTAATGTAGGATAACCTACCTGTTTACTTGCTTAACGAATCCAACGAATAAGTTATTAATATTACGGTCTGCAGCCCGCAATACTGATAAATCACCGTGGTCTCGATAAGTAAGCAACAATCCTCAAGGGTGCAATATTACCATCTTGCCTTTCATTAGAAATACATATGCATACCTCGATCATGCTCCATCATTACTCTCTTTGGCAACATCATCAATAACAAGAAATATATCAGCCGAAGTCATCTAATGTGACCTGTGCGGCTGTACTCATAACTCATCGATCAATGCTAGTATATAAGTCGGAGTCACCTCTTGTGACCTGTACGACTCTAATCCTGCACACCACGGCTCATATAACCATAATTACTAGATCCAGGTACCTGCTGGATCAGCGCTAGTCGTGGCAAAGAAGATTGTTGGGGCATTTACTGATTATGGGGACAATTTGCAGCTCTATGTCCCATTTATCCACAAGTAAAGCATCCACTGCTTTCTTGTCTATACTCTCCAAAGTGTCTGCTATTGTACTTACGGTAAAAAGGTACATTCCCTCTATCGAATTACCTTGTCTCTGAAATCTGGGATCACCAGTAAGTCTACCACCTCGCCTCTGACCAATGGCACTAAAACCTCTGCTGGGAGAACTAGAACTAGCTTCACTTCTCTTGAAGCTCTGAGTCTTTTGAGGTCCTTGAAATGACGGATCTTTACCTTTATCGTCTTTCCTATGATTCCCATTCTTTTCTTATTCCTCTTTACTCTCACTGAGCATAATCTCATAATCATCAATTCTCAACAACATCTCATAAAACTCCTGGTAAGAAGCACAATGGATAGTGGTCGTCAACGAACACCACTTCCTCTTATTATCCAGCTTAAAACGACATAACACCCCGACTGGATTAACAACAACATCCAAATGGTAACGATACTTGTCCGTAAACTTTCTATAATACTCATTTGCCGTCATCTTTCCTTGTCTCAAATTTGTAAACTCTCACTTCTTACCATCCATTTATGTCGGAGGACTAAACCTTTCCTTAAACAATTCTTTAAATAACTCTCAAACAACTGTTTCCTCCGGTGACGTCTTATAAAACTCCTGTCTCCACCAGGATGCAAATTCAATACTCGGAAACCAGGTAGTCATCTCGACCTACTTTGCAAAAGAAAGATTCCCTTGACTTTGCATAATCCGAAACGTCTTTTCCAAATGATTAAGCCATCGACTTGCTCCCTCAGGTCTTTCATTTCCATAAAGTGATTCAGCTTCAACTTATAACCAGTCTTAAGAGAAAAATCCTTTGGGTAATAGACTGAATCACATTGGTACTAGCTTCCCATAACTGAGCTAAATCGGGAAAACTAAACTCAACTAAACGACGTGGCTCTCTACGAGGCGGTATAGTTCTGACAGAAGACACTAGGAAATTCTCAAGATACACAGGACTGCAACCTAGGCTCTGATACCAACTGACAGACCCCGTCCCGAATGAGGGCATGCTGGCCGTCACGTAAGAGTAACGTAACCATTTACACAGTTCGGAAGCTTAAAAATACAATTGTGAATTCTGTCAGAATACCTTTGGATTCCTCGTGGCCACCAAAGCTCTGCTATCTTAAACCTGGAGGGGCGCAAAATAAAGTTGAGTGGGTCAGTAAAACAAGTCTTTTCAAATCTTTCCTTTATCAAAGTTCTAACCCCTCGCTGTAAAACCTATATACTTTCCCAGAAAATAGCATATATAAATATATATAGCTTCAAAAATCTCAAAACACCATTCTTTATCACTTTTCAGAAAATATGCCATGCCATGCGCCAAAAACATAATATGGAAGCATCAATATAAATCAGGTGAAATAATAAATCAACCGGAGACCCTGCAGTGGTCCTGTACGGCTGATTTTAGAGCTCAATATTCAATCCAGCCGGAGTCACCAACTATGACCTGTACGGCACTACACCGCACATAAGTCGGAACTACCTGTAGTAGTCTGTACGACTAGGATGGTGTAATAATACGCTCTAGTGCTTCTCTCATCAATCATCTGTGCACATAATCTAGGGTCACCTACTAGTCGGAACCACCTCTAGTGGTCTGTACGACTAGCATCTACTTGGATCCAAGGTGAGCGTGTGATGCGGGTGAATAACATAAGCACTAACACCCGGGGTGCAGGTTATGAGCTATCAACATAAATCACATCAAACAATTCAATGAACCAAATATAACTCACCTGATACTCACCTGTGCGTCCGCAGCACCAATTCACATATATGCATCATATATCAATTCACATATCTCATATAAATTTTATGCATGGCATTTCAAATCATACTTTCAAATCACATTCACTTAAATAGATTTTTTGGGAAAAACTCATTTATATAGGTATATACGGAAAACAAAACTGCCCACTCACAGTTATATCGAAGGGTCATAACCCCTTAGCCTTCCTTGACTGTGTTCGTCTTCCGCATAAGCCTCGCTTATATGAGAAGTAACCGAAATAACGTTAACTAAGCACATAACCAACTTTCGCTAATAACTTCTCATATATTGCTCAATTTTAGCATATGAATATACCAACGCGATCTACACAACCTCACGAACATCGTGATATTTTTAAATTATTTTTCCTAGGGCTCACGCGCTGGGGAGGCCACGGCCTCACGCGCCCCCCACGCGCATCATCTTCAACCTCCAGACACCAGAACTGTGCCACCGGCGCTGGATTCTGGGCATACCTGCAACTGCCCTTTTCTCGCTCGTTTTTGCATCATTTTCCATGCAATTTTCACCAAAATGTCACAAATCATGATAGGAAGAAGGTTATACCTCTTTGGAGCCTCAAAACCTTCCAAATCACGTCAGGAAATTTCTACCAAAACCGGCCACTTTCGAACCTCGTGATCCCGACGTCCAAAACCTTCAAACGAAGCACTCCGAGCTTCGTGGGAACCTCCTTAAGCTCACTGTGAGCTTGAAATTCCCTGAAATGCAAGATTTTACGTGTGCATGAACAATGCACATTTTCGGGGTTAGGGTTTCTCGTCTATTCCGAGGGTTACAAGCTCCAAATTTGGTACCAAACTACTCATAGGGTTGCAAGGATCAAGAATCTTACCTTTTGGGCTTCGATCTGTGAAGAAATGGACGAGTTCCAACTCCGTCTGTACGATGTGAAGAACCGAGAGAGAGAAAGCTCACGGGGAAGAGAGAGGGTGAGTGAGGGTAGTTTGGGTGTGTGGTCTACAACCCTAGCCACACAAAACCATAACAATTATTTTCCAATTAATTTTCCAAAACTTAGGATAGGACAATAAAGTCAAATAAAATGTCACATACCTTAGCAAACTTAAGGGCAATCCCGTCATTTCACATCCTCGATAAAATAATTCCGGGACGGGCTATGACAGTAAGTTAAAAAAATTAATAAATTAAAATGTGTATCTTCACGTTCTTTTAATAGTAGCACTTCAAATCACAAAGTTTCAATGAACAACGATTTGTTAAATACTTTCTCATATGAACACAATGAGAGACTACAAAACTCTTTAATAATAGCGCACTCTCTATATAAATATATGAATATGAAAGTTAATCAATTTACTGTAGTAAGATAACCTATTTATAGGCAAAGGACCTTTTCACCAGTGATGACTATTCTTAAAAGGCCAACTGATGGAACCTTGTATTCAAACCATCTCATAATTTTCAAATGAAATGGTACATATCCTTTGGAAAGAACCGGTCCCCTACTTTCAATTTTAATAAGTACAAAATTTAAATGGGAGTTTTAACGAAAAATCCACGGTACTGTTCACTTTAACGAAAAACCACATTTTTACACTAAAAAGTCAAACCTGATACCATTCACTTTACCCTTTATTTTGTCCTTATCGTTAAAACTCAAAGTTTTCAAGCTCTTTTCATTAGTTTTCCTTATTTAAATAGAATTTCTTACAATAATGCATTATATAACACTCCACAGTGTAAAGCATGGATGAGGATCTTCTATGGATCCTTTTTGTGGGGATCCTTAGGATCCTTTTTGTGGGGATCCTAAGGATCCTTTTTGTGGGAATCCTAGAGATTCTCACATCTTAACCGTTTATCTCACATCTTAACCGTTTATCATACATCTTATTGCTAGTTTTTGTTAGGTACTATTTGTGAGGATCTTTAGGATGTATGATGAATGATTAGGATGTGAGGATCTCTAGGATTCTCCTAGTTTGGATCCAGATGGGATCCAAATCCGTAAAGCACATCACAAAGTTATTTTAGCTATCCACATAACATCTATGATGTTTCAGCCTTAAAGATCAATTTGCATTATTGCAATCACAGTAATGCTCTCCTAAGGTCCTCTTTTTAAGGACCTGTGAGGTCCTCTTTCATATGAATCCTTAGATTAATCTAACGGTTGATTAATGATAACCTTATATTATCTCCGTTACACCCTAACAAAATAATAATCTCCACTAAAAAAGAAATAAAAAAACGGATTCACACTTGAAACCTCCTCCGTCAAGCCGTTTTCTTCCCTTCCCAGTCTCTTTCCCCTTCATGGCAGCAACAATGTCTCTTCGGCCAAGCCCAACACCTGGGCCCTAGCTGTCAAAAAGTAGGAAGCCAAATTGGAACATCAAGTCAAAGACCACAAAGCCTCCCTTCATTGAGTTCCCAACTCTCTGCAACCGCTGCCACCATGCCCTAGAGGAAGACATTGACCACCTCTACTAATTTGAATAGCCCAACCTTGCAAAGTAGCCCATGTACCTGGTCCACAAGGACCAAATGCTTTTGTAAACCATTCAGTGCAAGTGAACAATTGAGGAGCTTGATTGGAATTGGCTCGGCAACAGGGGAGCAATTGGAAGGAACAAACCCAGATGGGCATTTGAAGGAAGACGTGATTGTTGATTGGAGGAAAATGCGGCTGATTCGCCTCTCCAGAGGTTTGTTTGGGTGCAACAAGGACAATATAAGGTAATTAATTAATTCACCGTCAGATTAATCTAAGAGTTTATATGACAAAAGACCTCACGGGTCCTCAAAATGAGGACCTTAGGAGAGCATAACTGATTGCAATCAAGAGTTACATTCTTGACAATATATTTTGGACTCCATGCAGGAACACATTGCTGGTCGTTTTTAGTGAATTTATTCGCTATTAAGCACTTACACGCTTGCCTCAGTAGATCCTCCCTGATTTCCTGAGACTAACCATGCATCTCCATCCTACAATTGTGCAGACATAGTGTGTACCGATCTTATTTAATTCTAGATATCCAGTCATATAATCCAACGACCAAGAACAATGTTCTGAATAAACACATATGATGAGTATGTGAAGATTTTTGAAGAGAATGGTGAGTGATCCACTACTAAGCAAATTTAATATTGTCCCCCAATTATCACTTGCACAATATGACAAGTGTGAAAAATTTATCACAAAAGGTGGTGTTATTAAAAGTAGAACCGACACCATATAAGTCATATTTATTTTTGTCTATTTTTAATGTCAAATTTTTGTATTCTTCAATAGAATAACCCAATATAATCCGAAGTTGGGTTGAATTCGAGTGTGTTTTTACTTATTTTAACCCGCTTGAACGAGCCTAAAAATCAAATTGGACATCACGGATTCGGGTTGACCAAACCCATGATGCACTCCTTACTGCTCCCTTAGAGCATCTTCAAAAGGAAATGTCAAATATAGTATATCAAAACTTTATTTGATAGTTGATGTGGCAAATTGAATGCAAGTGCTAAATTCTCTTCTTTTCCAATGGATGTGTCCAATATTTATTTTATTATTTTATTGGGCCTAGAGTTACATTAACTATTAAAAAATAATCAAAATTAGTTTTAATTTTTATTCTATTTGTTGTTAATGGGATCTATGCGTTAAAAACTAAATTAAATATATTTGGCTCCTTATTTATTTGCTGTAAAAAAAGGTAGTTAGAAAACAAGGAGTCAAATGACTCACATGCCACATCATATATGACATATCCATTGAAGAACACTTCAATATCATTTAATCATATTTGACATCTCATTTGAAAATGATCTTAGAATTCGAGTAAAATTGAGTTCCATATATGATCTTGTTCTCCCGAAACAAAACGAAAGCAATAATAATTATTAGAACGTTGGCAGTTGGATCATATGCCTTTCCTCCACTATCATAAATCACTACCGACACATTGCTGTCACTTGCCCACAAAACATATATATTATTTTAGAAAAACGATTTTAACATGCTTTTTCTCACTTCACGTATCCTCATCTAATTTTGTAGTCGTTAGATTAAACAATCTAAATTATATATTAATAGAATCTTCATTGTCAACCAAAATTTCATGAAATTATTATTCTAACTCTCTAATTAAAATTGAACATAAATAATAAATATGAGCAGTAATGTAATTTCACACAACCAAAATTTTGTTTTTTTTTTTTAAATCTCACATACATGTAATTTTAATATATCTCTAATTAAAAGTAAAAAAAATAAAAAATAAAGTTCTCTCCCTTCTCTCCTCACTGTCACGTCCGTCACTCTCTTCCTTTCTCCTCCCATTTTAAAAACATAAATAAAAAAAATTTCACACGTTTTGTGCGGAAGCCCATATGCCAGTTAAAATAAAATCAACTGTGTGTGCATGAGGAGCCTGAAATCTTTAAAATGTCAAATTTGAAATTATTAGATGATTTACTTGTTAAGTTAAGAACCAAAAAGTTCGATTTCTTGTGGGAGTATTAAAGATTTCTTACGCCGCTTGATAAATATTTTTAGAGTGTTGTCATTCGTACTAAAAAAAGCAATTCACATTCTAAATTTACTACATTTCAAGAAAAGAGTACAACACGAATAACTTTATCGAGTTACATTAACATCTTCCTAATTTTAATTCTTGTTTATTAAGAAAATAGGGTTTTAATGTTGTCGACAATGTCTTTTTCCTTTGGCCCCCCTGAGTGCCTGTGGTGTCAAGTGAATTGATTACTTATGAAAAGAAAAAAAGGATGAGACGGACCAACAAAGACATGAGAAGCATAGTTCAACCACAAATTCATTTCCCCAATAAGAATATGTAGGTAAATACACACATTCAGTGTTCAATTCGATTCCTCTCCAATATGATTACAACTTAATAAACGAGCCATTATTGTAATACTTTTGTTAAGCGGGACGGAATAGAACCCTTCAAACGATCCTAATTTGTTGTTTTCTTTTTGCAGAAGTATTCAATTTCTTGTTACCCAAGAACGTCATTGACACCAAGTAACGATTCACTCATTGCAACGTTGAAAAAGGTCCAAAGTTCGAATTCCCCCACTCACATAAACTAAAAAGACGTCAATGTCTCACGAAACAAAGTTCCAATATTCAATATTCAAAACAGGTAAAAATCGAAGAGCAATACGAATTCCTCTAGACATAGGCAGCATCTGCAGTCTGGGATATCACAAGGTATTGGGTCTAACTACATACATAACAAGTTACAAAATTAGCATGCATAGTAATAATAAAAAAAAGCTTCATATGTAAGTGTTTGCTAGACCTCATCCAGCAGTATGCTCTATGCGGTTAGTGCTCTGGTCTGGTGTGATGCAGAGAAGAAAACCTGGAACCCAGGATCCATCTAAACTGTTTGGAGCTCAATACAGATAACGGAGTAGCCAAATTTGCTTCTTTCAACTCAAAACAATCTAACTTCTGTACTCTTTCATTAAGCACCTTGATAAATATCCTGTGCAACCTCTCCGACAAACTAGTGCATCACCCTTCAAAAACAGAACACTCTGAATCTCCTTTGCTCAATGGGATAATGGTCACTGCTCCAACATCACCGTATCAAAATTCAGTGCTTTAGCATCTGTGTGAAAAGAGAGTTCCAACAGATATCAATTCCACTAGATTGATGCGAACAAACAATCTAAAAAACAAATGAGCACACAGGAAGTACTATGAAGTGGGAACCAATTATTTCATGAAAACAGAAACACAATTTTCGAAAAAAAAAAATGAAATGATGTGCGACTAACCATCCTTGCATGAGTGGAGATGCTGATCAGAACTTCTTTCCGTGCTTTTGCTCAACTTCAACGTGCTAGACTCCCCCTTTTTCATTCTTCTCAAAGAGCTCAAAGAGCCTTCAACTGCACAAAATGAGAGCCGTCATGCCAAATTTGAATGCACCCTTCTTTCCATAGAGCTCCCAATTTCACAAATTATATGTGCTTGTAAATAGTGTTTTGCTAAAATAAGATAAAACAGGCCATGTTATGTCACCGTATTCACAATTTCACATACATAAAACACAGTCCACCTGCATACCTTGCCATTCCCATACTACTTTCGATTCACCCTTAACCAACATTGGATAACGATCTACATGAGAGTCCTCCTGAACCAACTCTTCTACCTGCACATACCACAGATATTACTATTAGAAACATGAACAATAATATAATTATTATTTTCAAATATAGACAAACAGAAACCATAGAATAAAAGACCTACGCTTTTCATTGGGACTGAAAACAACTAAGATTTGGTAATGATACAAATAAACTAATAAAAGAATCAATTCAAGTTATGAAAGGTGGACATACTAAAACTTTTCAATTTCGCTTTTTCTCATAACGGACAATGATATATTTTCATAGCTTGGTGATATAACCTTTTTAATGGGGTCAAAAATGAGTGTTCTTTCATACACTAAATACTAATAAGGTTGAACAAATGACTTGTAACTTGTGCCCAAGTATACAACAGGGCTTTATCACGTTAAATAGAGATTTATGGAAAAACAATATATCTCCAATAGGAGGCATGCTGGGGAGTTGTCATGGTGGTAAGAGGAGTAAGGAAAACAAGTACGATTAGAATGGGTCGTGAGTTCAATCCCTTGTACCGCATTCAAAAGAAATTAGCAAGAAATAATGCGAACCAAAACTTGTGAGATCATGTATACAACTAACTATCGTCATTAGCCCTAGCGACTCGAAGCTTGGTAGTGGCCCAATCCAAACATGAGTTTGGGCCCAGTTATAGTCACTCAGACAGCAACTGAGGTTACCCTTTTGCTTTACGTAGAATCTTTTAAAATAGAATATGATACATTATATACTTATATCATTTAAAACATTTTTAAAGGGTTCTTATGTTAAAACATCAATTCCGCTGAAACTTTCAGTTCAACTAGATCATGCAAGTAGATCCACCTCTCATCCCAGAAAAGCATGCCAATTTACATTTCAACAGACAAATTTGAATGAATCTGAACTCCTATAACATTATATGCACATTTGCCTTAGTTATTTTTTTTATTCTTACAAAGGAATACTATTTTGGATACTGACAAAATCATGGATTAATTTATAAATTATCAATTCAACAAGAAAGTATAGATTGAAGTGATAATCCAAAGAGACATGAAAATACCTTTTTCCACAATATAGGGTCCTTCCTCTCTTTTGGCAAAAGTAGATGATCTCGCAACCGAGAGGCAACTACCCATGGTTCGCATTCACCATTCACACTCTTTGACATCAAGGCCTTCTCCTCAAGTATCTCACAAACCTAAAAAATTGGCAAATGAAATTGTTTTAATAGAACCAATTGAACAATTCAAACCAACCCATGCAATTAAAAAAATCAAGTCTATTCTAAGTTATGCATGATTAACAACCACATTTAGTATGCTGTTATGGATTAAAGGTAACTGTTGACCTTGATAGGCATTCAAGCAGTGAGTTAATAGAACATAGAGCTAGCATGCTCCAGAGAGCTTAACTTGGGACGACCATTGAAAAACTTGTATTTTTAAGTAGAACAACAAATTATGGTGTTTGTGGATGTTTTCAACGGCAAGAAAAGACGGCAGCTGAGTCTGTGCTCATATAGTGTGACCACAAAAGGACATAAATTTAGCATCCATATTATTGTTCCCTGCATGAGATGATAGTTTTAACTCTTCGTATGGACAGAGTACCAACGTACGCTGACACCACCTGCAGGAATGTTTCATTCTTTTTTTAAAGTATCAGATCTGATTCGCTTTTCTCTCAAAATTTCACATGTAAACACACATAAAAATAAAGAAATAATACAAGCATACAAGGTGATAACAGTGAGTAGACATGAAAAAAATAAATTAATCAAATTAGAAAAACAATGGGAGTGACACATAATGATGATAAAAGAAAAGAAATTAGACTTCGTGGAATGGACATATAAAATGTAGACCACAAGATGCACCTATAACCAAGGGAAAACTTGTTGAAGCATATGCATCCAGAATCCAGATGCACCTATAATAGGAGATATTGAGTATGGTAGATAAAACAGAAATGTGAAGCAGTACTACCAAAAAATATTTGTGACATTTTACATTCAGATCAAAAAAATTTCCTGATCTTACAAGACCATGGGTTTGAGTTCGGATTAACATTAATATATGTCCACTTAATCCACATGAACATCCACTTCTGTTTTCAGGCATCTCAGAGTGTACTGTCTATGTGTTGCAGGTACATTCAGAAAACGCAAGTTACTTCACGTAATTCCTTCAAAATCCGGGCTTTATGAGGTCAAGTGCTCAAATGTTGGTCCATAAAAGGATTAAGAATATGGTGACATCCCTTTGATGTCAGACTTACATGAGAGCCTAAATTGTAAATGTTCCTTACAAGTAAAGAACAAACGATACCGTATACCTGTTGGTAAAGCTCATCAACTCTAGTTGCTAGACACCGTCTTCGCTGGAGTTTCCAAATAATGAATGTCGATCCCACAAGCTGGAGATCTCAATACCGTCAACAAGCTTAAAAAAGTTGATACTAAATATAAGCATTAAAGGCTGCCTTTAAGAATGGAATACCAATGCACAAACTGAATAAACAAGTAATGCACGATCAGCGATCCATTGGCGGATGTGACAGGAAAATGGTTTGTAATGCTCTGCTAGCATGTCAGGGCACTTCAACTCTTTGACCCTACACACAAAGAAAGTAAATATAACATAAGATGGTTGGGAAAAATTGAGAAAGTGGACAATCTTCATTCCATATGAAATGACATACCCATGAGAATTTGTCCTCGTGTCCAACATTCTATTGACAGTCTCCATTGTCCTTTCTTTCGTATACATATAAATAGCATTGTCTGAGCCAACATGTTCCACCAGATCTTGCTTATCTAAATCATTCCATATATCATTCTCTTGGACCTGTCAGAGCAAGAAAAACTCAAGAATTTCAAATGTATTCAAAAGCACGGGAAAATATCCTGATACAGATAATTTTTTTTTTATCAAATTCATAGGAGTTGAAAAGACACCAACCCAAATCGTTCCAGTTCCATAGCACAAAAATTCAGCAAGCGCCTCACAAAGACGAATTTCTACCCTTTCTGCCTGTATCATACAAACCCAAGTAAGAAACTCCAATGTAACTTATGCAAACATTCGTCGCTGGAATAATGTTAGTGCAGCTGAAAGGAGAGTTTCAGGACCTACAAGTTTCTTAGCTGTATCATAAATATTTCCATCTTCTATGCATAACTTGCCATGCTTTTTATATCCTTCAAGACAATCCAATTTCCCTTCATAACATTGTCCATTACTTGGGCAAGGCTCACAAGAATCTGTAATAATTCCAATTGCTTAAAATGTCATTTCAGCACATAATTACGCATCTTGAAGAAAACCCACTTGGAAAATCAAGGGAAATTCAGCTAAAAAACTAAAACAATGCATAAAACGTCAAAAAGTAAATAAAAAAAGGTGGGTTTTCTCCGGAAACAAACAGGAGAAAATTGAGAGGCGTACCTGGGTGGAAGTCGAGAGAGACGGGGGAGCTATCGCAATAGGGCTTCCTGTGGCGGTCGGTGAGAGTGGAGGACAAGAAATTGCAGGTGAGAGCAACGGAGGATGCGATGGCGAGGACTGCTATGAGTCGAAGGAAGTCGTGCTTTGAGGGAAATAAACTTTGGGATGGTTCCAATAGCGATGCGATCGAATTAGGGGAAGACTGAAAGTGGGGTTCGGGTTTGGGCTTGGGTTTCGGGCGCTTCTTTGGAGTCGAAGACATTGATGATGATAGTGTGATTGTGTCTATTACAGTGAGAGGGAATGAGAAAGAGAGGGAGGAGAAGGAGAAGGAGAAGGGAGAAGGGGGGAGATGAAAAATAAAGATTTAAATTTGATAATCATTTCATTTCTTTTAATTAAAAATTAAAAATCAAAAAATAAGATTTACTTCTTAAATTTAAATTTGATAATCATTTCATTTCTTTTAAAAATTAAAATTTACTTTTTAAGTTTTTTTTTTTTTTTTGAACAAATGATATTATCTACGCTAAGAGGTATGAGATTGACTTAGCCTCACAATAACTAACAATAATGTGTTTCAAACTCGCATTTGGCGATAATTAAATATAAAACCTCTCACTTACAAGTGAAAAGGAATACCATTAGACCATAGTACTAAGTTTTAAATTTAAATTTGATAATCACTTCATTTTTCTATTACTGTGTGGATCTTGCGCCTCGCCTTGTAAAGTGAGGCGAAAATCTTGCACATGAAGGCGTCATTGCTCTAGTAAAGGATCATTGCACTGGGTAGTGCTTCAGGTGCCTATCCTGGTCTTCGTATCCCTTGAAAAGGGTGAAAGGTGGCATATTAAATTTGCACGGGGCCTCCATCTGCTCAATATCGTCTATGAAAGGTGACCTGCTCATGTTGGCTATATCTCTCTGAAGCGCCTTGTTAGTAGTCTAAATGCGTTGGAAACCGTTCAATCATCCAACTAGAAGCCTCTCTACTTCTTATTGGATTTGCCTCTACTGGGGCAGTGGAGCCTCCCCCTGCCTCCGTGCTAACCTGCGAGCCTATGCTGTTCTTCCATATGTCCTGCTTGTATGTGCCGCAGAGGCGGTGCACATGGTTCGTCTCTGGTGAGCGAGCTGCTAGTGGTTGTACACAATGTGGGCTACTAGTTGAACTCGAGCCAGACTAGGCTTCTGCTTCTCTCTGTCCGTTACGCTAGCCAGGCGGAAGTGCACACTGCCATAATGCTCGGTTCGTGACTGCTTAAGTGGTTGCTTGTCGGGACAATGCTAGAAAGAAATGTCGTCTCCTACCCTTATCCTATTTCGGGATATCTCGTCAAGAGTTTGCTGGGTCTCGATGTGCTCCAAGAGCTTATTCACCAAGGTTGTCTATTGCGCCGGGACGCTTGTCAAATCTGCGGCCTGTCCAGACAAGTGTTGTTCGCCATTTGGGGTGGAAGCGCTTGGATGGTAGGCATCTCTCAGCGTTGATTAACATGCTTGTTTCTTATTGGTGACATGTCATTTAATTTACAAATTTAGTTTAAAATTTTGGTCTCCCAAGCATTACTCCTTATTTTATACACATGCATGTTGTCCAATACTCTACTAGATAAAAGTGTTGGGTTCTACCCATACGCCTCAAGTTTGAAACTCCCTTTCCTAAATTATTAGTATAATAATTCCAAACTCTTACTCCTCTACTTAATAATAAACTCAAAAAAAATTACGTGTATTTTACTTCATTTGGAAATCATTGTTGAAAAACACACAAAATACCAATTTAATGTTTGCCGAAGCTGGGCTAAACATTGTATTTTGTGTGTTTAATTATTTGTTCGTTAAAAACAACATACCAAACGCATATTATGAGTAAAACGTTACCAAACAAACCCTTATTTTCTTCTATACAAGCGACTTTGAAGAGGACGAGGATTCAAATGCATAACCATTAACAGACCTTCCATGCAACACAAGAAAGGGAGGATTCAATAGCAATGTTTGATGCTTTGCTTGGGGACTTTGGCGGCATATCCATCCACGCACGTAGGGTTTTAAGAACAAAGGTAACAGTATTGGGCTTGGCATTCCAGGAAATTACGGAAAGGCCAAGCCATTGGGTATCCAAAGTCTAAACGGCTTGAGAAGAAAATCAAGACAGAAACCAAATTACAGAGTCTATTGATTTTGCAGGTGCAGATTAGGGTTTGATTGTGATTTCGAATCAGGATTAGCAACCATGAATGAAGAGCAACGGTCACTCCTTCTGAGCTCCTCGGCTCGCTTCCCGCCTCCACAAGGTCCTCATCTCTTTCTCTCTCTCTCTCTCTCTCTCTCTCTCTCTCTCTCTCTCTCTCTCTCTCAACAAAATTGGGTTTCTGGTTGTTAATTTTGAAATGTTGGCACCAGGAGTTAAGCTATCTTATGGAACGGCTGGATTCAGAGCAGATGCGTCAATCCTCCAATCCACGGTTTACAGGGTGGGAATTCTGGCGGCCCTAAGGGCCGTCAGCACCCAATCAGTGATCGGCCTCATGATCACAGCCTCTCACAACAAAGTCTCTGATAACGGAATCAAGGTTGCCGACCCGAGTGGCGGAGTACTCTCTCAAGATTGGGAGCCGTTCGCTGATACCCTCGCCAATGCTCGTGATCCGCAACAGCTTGTTCATGTATGTTTTTCATTTTTTATATAACCCTTGTGCGTGTGCGTGCGCCTCTCTTTTATTCGTGTCAATTCGTGTACAAAGCTGACTGAATTCTTGAACAGTTGATAGCTGAATTTGTTGAAAACAAAAAAATCGCACTTGATGGAGCGAAATCCGTGGAGATATTGGTGGCAAGAGATACAAGACCGAGTGGAGAATCTCTGGTTGAAGCTGCTAAACAGGTATCTTCTCTTTTACCATTGCTTAGCATGCAGTTTCTAAATCTTTTTTCACTCCTCATTTCTTAGCATTTGGTCCATTGAAGGGAATCAGTTCAATTCTTGGAGCGGCTGCCCATGACTTGGGAATTTTAACCACCCCACAGCTACACTGGATGGTTCGGGCTAGAAATAAGGGTTTGAAGGTATCAGACATTGATTACTTCAAGCAGCTTTCAAGCTCGTTTAGGTTAGTTGGAGCTAGAGTTTTGTGTAATGTGTTGGTTTGATCTTGAAAAAAATTCATATGTTGTTTGAATGCCTTCGTTAAGTGCTTTGTGTGGCTGGTTAGGTGCTTGGTAGATTTGATTCCTGGTGGAATTCATCCCAGCGACGTGGATGACAAGTTGGTTGTGGATGGGGCAAATGGTGTTGGTGGAGAAAAACTTGAACTTTTGAAGACGATGTTGAATGGTTTGGTTATTGAGACACGGAACTCCGGAAAAGGAGGAGGTGGTGTACTTAATGAAGGAGTCGGTGCTGATTATGTGCAGAAAGAGAAGGTCGTTCCATTTAGTTTTGGTCCGCAGGATGTTGGGATAAGGTCAGTTATTCATGGATTGTGAAACAAATTTTGATTATCATTTACTTAAGTACTTGCTTGAATTGCCAGCATCACATAGATATTGTTGGAGAATGACTGATAGTTGCATTATGCTGACAATTCTGTTGTATGCATATTGTTGCAATACATATACTATGTTGATTAGATAGATGGGAGAAACTCTGAATTTTGGTGGCCTGTTGATTTGCTATTATTGTTATTGCAATACCTATGCTACGTTAATGTGATTAACAAATTCTGAGTTCTGATCTTTGTCGTAATAGCATACTGCTTTTGGAGAACTTGAATTTTGATCTGATTTAACAACTAGTTGGATTGCTTACAATGGATGTATCTTTTCCTTGATGCAAACATTTGTTGGCTAAGAAACAAGTTTGGTGGTATTTTAAATAATGGTTTCCCTAAAGCTAGTTTGGCAACAAAGGATGCCAGTGTGCAATATCCAAACATCGTTTTGGGTGTTCAAACTACTCAAGTTTTCTATTTGGTCAATTAGTAATGCTTGACTGTTGATCTAAAGTGTTACATTAGATGATCAGAGGCAGGGACTAACTGTACGGATGCTTCTAGCTTTTCAGGTGTGCTAGTTTGGACGGTGATGCTGATCGGCTTGTATATTTTATTGTGCCATGTAGAAGTAGTAATAAGATTGAACTCGTTGATGGGGACAAGATTTTATCCTTGTTTGCTATATTCACCAAGGAGCAACTAAGCATTTTGAGTAAGGAAATAGATGTTAATGGAAATAATGATTATCAGTGTCGCCTTGGTATTGTGCAAACAGCTTATGCAAACGGAGCATCCACGGATTATCTCAAACAGTTAGGCCTAGAAGTCACTTTTACTCCTACAGGAGTGAAATATCTTCATGAGAAAGCTGCAGAGTATGATATCGGGATTTACTTTGAAGCAAATGGCCATGGCACCATTTTGTTCTCAGAACATTACTTACGGTGGTTAGAGACCAGGACTACTGTGCTTTCTGATGTAGCTAAAGGTTAAACCAGTCTTTGTGCACTACATTAGTGCTGACATGATTGTCCATTACCTGTCCAAATGAAGAACATGGTTGTTTCTTTTCAGGTTCAGAACAGCATAAGGCGGCTTTGAGACTCTTGGCTGTTAGTGAATTGATTAACCAGGCTGTCGGGGATGCGTTGAGTGGGGTACTCTTGGTTGAGACCATTCTGAAACATATGGGATGGTCAATACAGAGGTGGAATGAGCTTTATCAGGATCTACCCAGTAGGCAGCTTAAGGCAAGTTTCCTTGGCCATCCTTCTATGTTATGGATGATTTATTAGCTTTATAGTTGTTTTCTTTTGGGGCTTTCATATGTCATCCGTTTTAAAAGTTAATTGATTCTCATTTCTTGTTGGCCGCAGCACGCCCAAAAAAACAATGGTGTAAATTTATATTCTATTCAGAAACTAAATCTTCCGCTTCACAATTATTAGGTCAAGGTTATGGACAGAACTGCTGTTGTAACAGCAAATGCAGAAACTGTGGCCGTGACACCCCCTGGCATTCAAGAAGCCATCAACGCTGAAACCGGTAAGCAGATTTCTCCTTTTATTTTGCGTACAGTTCAGTCTTTGCTCTGCACAATATCCATGTTGATTATTGGTCTGAACCGTTAAGTTGATAGCAGTAGTCATTTGTTGCACGGAAAATTGCCACTTTTCCTAATTTTAACTGTGTATACAATTTACAAACAATTTTTTGAGGATTTTCTTGTGTTCCTGTTTATATTGCAGTTAAATACCCGAGAGGCCGATGTTTTATACGACCATCAGGAACAGAAGATGTCATACGCGTATATGCGGAGGCATCCACACAGAATGCAGCAGACAGCTTAGCAAACTCTGTAGCAAAACTAGTAGATCAGTTTCTTGGGTTTGGAAACTCAAAGTGATCTGCAACTTCCTTTTTCAAACCAAAACTCACTGAATTATTAAATCGATGAGGATTTATGGTGGCTTACAGATTTCCTGTTATTCTTGTTGCGGATGCGGTGGGTTGAACCCGTAAATGTAGAACGGTGTCTTAGCTGGTTTGGTTATGATTCATAGACATCGAAGATAACACGCGGACTAAAACCCAGAAGTGCGAAAACATTGAATTTGTCTTGTAACTTGTATGCTACTTTACATTGTTTCCTATTGATACATGTTCTGTTTGTTCTTTATTAAGAGTTCTTGTTCAACAATTTGAAGAACCCGCTTTTGCGCAAAGCAACAACGAAACTCAGCACGATCTTAATAAATTTTCCAATATACAGAAGTAGAGTAAAAGGCTTCTTGCATGACAAGGAAAATTTATACTCGAGCTTGAATGACAAACGTGTGCATTTAGAGTACGTAACATTTCTCAAATGACAAATAATTTCTTTCAAGAATCTGAGTAAATTACTCGTCAATAAAAACTTGTCTATAAAAACTAGAGTCACAGCGGAAATCAAAAGAGAGTGCTGTATTTAGCTGTGAAATTCTAGAACAAAAAAATGATAAATGCCATGCAGCATCTCCTCGAACGATATTCTCACAGGCCTCTGCAAAATATGAACTCAGAAATTAATACACACAGAAGAGGCAAGTAAAGAACATCAAAAGAGATAGTATTCACATAGAAAGGAAGTCTCAGGCAAACTAAGGAAGAAACAAGTGTCTAAAATTTGAAACAATATGTAAACCGTCCCTGTCCACATTACAAAAAACTTAGAAATCTAGTGAAAAACTATAAGCCGCTCTCCATGTAAAATTATAGAATTTATAACTCAGCAGAGAGGGGAATGTGTTTGGAGGAGTTCACTTTCATTTGGAGATGAGAAAGTAAAGTTTGGGCGACTCTCTTGAGAGAGTTTAGGAGGGAAACGATAGGACTTTGGTTTATTTTTCTTACTAACCAAACAGAAAGTTGGAGAATTTAATAAATTGTTCTTTCCCCCTTATCCACCATTGGTAAAGGTAAAACCAAACAAATGGTTGATTAATGTTTCAAAGTTTTCTACTTCGAAGAGTGAGAATGACTTACATGGCATGGGTACATTGACATGGTGGCGTCCCGTGCAAATGGAATAAGGACGTGAACATTTTCTTATCCACGTCCTTGGGTTTAGCGGGAGGCCACATGGCGATGTACCCGTGACTTGTAAGTTGGTCTCTTCAAGAGTAGTTTTCCAAGGACAAACTACAAGAATCTAAGAACTCAAGCAAAAGCTGCATTTCTCAGGCAAAACCTCAAACAGTTGAACTGCAATACAAGCTACAAGCTGGGAAAAGCTTAAACACAACAAAATCTTCCATTACTCGTCACTTGGCACAAAACCCATATGCACTAAACACAGTCTTAATCATCTACTTGTAGTGTAAACCCTAAACCCTATTATCTAATCCAGCTACTGCAATTGACTTAATCAATGAGCACTAATGAATAATTTACATTGAAAATGAACAAATTAAGATTTAATAACATGTGGGTTTTGGCAACTGGTGGATTGCCCGGGTAGATAGCGCCTCCCTGCTATCCTTAGGGTAGATTAGAACAGTGATATCAGTTTTAATAAAAAAACAACAAATGGGTTTTGTATAATCCATTATTTTACGATTTGTTGGTTGAGATTGTGAAATGGGTACCTGACTTTCTTGAGGAGGACGGCCTTGAGCTTGCGAGCGAGGTCTTGAGATCGGAGTTTCTGTTCGAGATTCTTGCGGGCCAAGATGCGCTTCTCGGAGTTCTTGAGGTGGTGGGTTTGCTCCCGCTTTATCATCCGCTCGATCCCACTCGACGTCATCTTCCTCTGCATAACCGTCAGCGCCCACTCCAGGTTCCCGTTGATAACCTTCACCCGAATCCCTCTCGATTGCTCATGTCGATGACCCAGTGTCGGCGTCGCTGACTCCACCCCCTGACTCGCCCGTTTCAACACGTTCCACGCGCACCTTGCCGCTACCGAGTTCATTGCTCGGCTTTCGCTGTGTTTCTTTCTATTTCCGACGCGATTGCGGCGTTGGTTGGCTGTTAAAGTGAACAAATGTTTTACTGAGGTTTATTTATTGATTTTTTTTTTTTTTTTATGAAATTAATTTCAATTATTTTAAGTTACATTAAGACCGCCTTCACCTGTTTTGCCAAAACAATCCGAAGGGGATGATAATGAAGAGAGTTTTTATTGTGCTCGTAATAAATATATTATACTATATGTAATTATATAATTCGAGTTTGGACGAACATTTAATTTTTTTTTTTTATACAAATTGTATGATTCCGCACATTATCTGTTATCATACAACTGATGATTTTTTTTCTTCAAATATTCCTCTCATTATATAATTAAATATGGTACACCTATGGTTTAAATTTTTTCGATCCACTCGGTATTTTAATGGAAATTTTAAAAAAGCAGAGAAAGATATAGAAATGTTGGAAAAGGATATTCGTCGGATCCTTTTTCTGAGGATCCTAGGGATTCCGTGATTATGATCGTTCATCGTATATCGTGCGATTAGAAATCATTTCAAAATTTAAAATTTAAAATTAAATATAAATAGTACCTAAAGAAAACTGACCGCACGATGTACGAGAAACGATCATGACAATAGGATTCCTAGAATCCCCAGAAAAAGGATCGAGCGAGGATCCTTTTCCGGAAATGCGGGTGAAGTCTAATCCCCATCTCATATTAGAGAAATCAAGTTTAGGCTAAAATCGATAGGTATGGTTCATATTTCTGACACATATGTTAAATATTGAAGAAACTCTTATATTGAAGCCCAACCAATATTTGACAATCCATAAAGTTTCATTTAAATTTCTATTATTTATATCGAAAGTAACCGATAAGATAATTAATATATCCATCGATATTTCTAATATTCTAAATTTCTAATATTCTAAATATTGAACACACCTCCCGTCTTCCAGCACATGTAAAGAAAAAGAAGACATGCCTGTGTTATATTATTACGACGGAAGTCGTGACGATGTAACCGTTTCCATACAAGTCTTCTCCCTCCCTTACCTTGCAGCGGCAGCATAGCCTAACCCACCGTACCACCATACCACAGCCAACGCCTTTCCAATCTTCCTCTGAGTTGGGCCATCCTAAGCCACCTTCGACCACAGCCCAGGCAGCCCCTCCCCGGCCCGGACCCCCAGCTTCCCGGACGACCGCGCAACCGCCCCAAATCTTGCAATCCAAAATTCCAAAAGGTCCGTTATCAGGCGATGGCTCCACCACGATCTCTGATCCTTCACCGGCTCACGCCCTACTTTGCAGCTCGAATCAGGCAGAACCAGAGGCTCCTATCCTCTTCCTCTTCCGCTGCAGAAGAAGCCTCCTCTTCTTCTCCATCTCCGTCCCTAGACCTCGATTCCGTTCACATGACTGATACCTGTGTTCAAGTAATCCCTCTCTCCCTATCTTGCAATTCGATACCATATGTGGGCTGCCTGGCTTTTCCATTTCTATTTTTGGGTAATCAATTTGTACATATGTGGAATTATATCTTTCTTTTATTTTCTCGAAAGGAATGAATCCCGAAATGGTTTTAATTCCGCTGTTTAGCCGACCATTTTCGTTAATTTTGAGGAATGAATCTCAAAATAGAAACACAGACAAGAAATGTTTAAACTTTGAGTGGATGCGCGAAGAAAGTTTATGATGTTAGACTGTAACCACCCAAACGGCTATATTCTAGCAGATAATCTGAGTACCATTTCGGTTTTTCCTTCTTATTGAATTGGTTATCATGCTTGCGATACGCAGTTTTTGGGCGAAGAGAGTTTAATGTGACTTATGGGCTTTTGTGTCTGTAATCCTTTGTTGTTTTTGGTCAGGGTAATCCATACTTGTATCTTGAGTGAGTTGCATACTATTGTGTGCTGACTTTGGTTTCTTAACGGATGTCTCACAGAGAATGAAGCAGCTGCAAGCCAGTGAAGCGGAGGGAAAGGTGCTACGTTTGAGTGTAGAAACCGGTGGATGTTCTGGGTTCCAATATGTTTTTGATCTGGATGACAAAAGCCATCCGGATGACAGGTATTTATTGTCCCCCTCTGTATTTATAATTCTTGAATAAGAACGTTTTTGCTTATTTAGTTTGATTGGTTAACTGGAAATCCATACATTCCGTAATAGAGTATTTGAGAAAGGAGGAGTAAAGTTGGTGGTCGACAATATTTCATATGATTTTGTGAAAGGAGCAACTGTTGATTATGTTGAGGAGCTGATTCGTTCTGCTTTCCAAGTAAGTCAATTTATCTCATTCCATTTCATGCTTTATTCTTTAATTTTCCTGTCCGTGGTGCACGTCAAACCTTACACACATGGCCCCACATGGAATTTCACTGATCGGGATATGTGAACTAGAATAAGTAGTCAAGAAATATATTCTTTAGAAAGATGTGCTTGAAATTCTTTTTGTTAACTATGCCTGTCTTGGTGAGCATAAGAAAAGTAAGGAGTATCTGCCAGTGGTCTTCTTTTATGACAGTTAGAAGTACATTCTTTTATAATGAAAGATCTGCTTGAAATGTTTTCTGTTGGCTGAATGATGCCTATCGTGGTGCCAGTGCATAAGATAAGTAAGAACCATCTGCTAGATATAAAAGTCTAGCATTGCATAATGGTATTCTGTTTATCAAATATAACAATGATAGATATTGTATAGGTCTTGGCTCACCGTTGTGCATTGTCGGCCATGTTAGAAAGTATCATAACTGTTCCCTTGACGGGCTATCCAATAATTCAGTGAGCATGTATACCATGTTAGAAAGTATCATAACGGTTTCCTGTATTTGGCATCACTACGCTTATTTTTTTCTAAGTAGGTTGCAGTAAACGAGAGATAATTGGCAATGCGATACAATGCTCTTCTGCAGTGCAACAGATTGGTTATAGCTGGCGTTGTCTAGACAAGCAGAACAAGGGATTTTGTCTTTTAGGGAGGGGAGTTACAATAAAGAAATGGTTTTAGGAATTTCTTTTTCTAACGAAATGGAGCGGAGAGTTCGAGAATTGATAGAACTGTTTGTTCTATGTGAAAGAGTGGGTGGTAGTTGATTAGGAATAGCCATAAGGGATGGAAGAATCTTGCAGTGAGTTCAGTTGGGATATGAAAGCTTGGTTTCTCGGTTTTGTTCTTTTAAATGAGTGGACTATGTTACAGGTGGGATTAGTAGGAAACTTCCCCAGGCTATAGAACAGGGGTGCTTTTAACATGGCTATGCCCTTATTTGTGGTTGCTTAGGTTTGTAGTGTGCCCATTACGGGTTTGGTCAAACAATATGGGGATGTTTAAAATCTGAAATCTGCTGAATCCCTTCAAAATTTGGTAGGACAAGACTCTTATGGTGTGTTTGGAAGAGGAATTTTCAAAGTATCAAGGAATTTAGGCTACAATAGTAAAAAATGCACTATAATAAAACATTGGATAGAGGATTTGAAACGAGTAGATGCAATGCGCTTAGAAGGATTTGTAAATGACTGCTTGAAAGGAGTCAATCGAAAATTCTAAATGTTTAGTGGCTGTTGTAATGCTCATGTACTGCATTTCTTCCCTTTTTGATGTGTTGTAGTGCATTTCTTACTAATGTAACCTAAATCCCTTGGTACTTGGAAACCCCTCATTCAAATACACCATTATAGGACTCAAAGTACACCTGCTGCACATTCTATTCGTTCAGCTCTCAATGAGAGGTCCTCACCAGGAAAACTCTCCAATTCTAAGAGGTCTCATGTGATGAAGTTAATTCGTTTTAAAATATTAACTACATTAGTTTTCTCTGAGACTTTTTGCTAAGAACTATTGATGAGTGTTCAGATGTCAATGTGTTACCGTCTAACTTGGAGAAATGGCAATCCCACTCAAATAGTCTTCCGCTGAATTTGAGGCACAAATTCAGCTGTTCCATTACCATATTGGTTTTGCAGTATGGAGCAAATTAATAAAGCTAGAGCCTAGAATTTGGTTGTAACTCATTAGGATTGAAGATCCACAGATTCAATTTATTTCTGTTGTTTTGATTTCTGTATTTCCATTTCATTGCAGTTACTGGTGGTTAATATAGTGCGTCAGATGCCTTAAGAGGAAGCATCTTGTTTTATTATGCGATTGCATATATGTCTGTCTTTGGGTTGTAACTTTATGATACTGAAGTTGGTCACATCTTTTACACAGGAATTTCTTGTATATTTAACCTAATCCTGGTTTCATGTTCAGGTGACTACAAATCCAAGTGCCGTCGGGGGGTGCAGTTGTAAAAGTTCTTTCATGGTGAAATAATAGATTTCCGAATTGCGACTACTTTTGTGCACAGCCTTCCAAGATAGCTAAGACTAGGAGGTGAATTAGGTTCAACCTAAATAGGTGCTTACATACAATTTTTCACTCGATTTTTTGAATAATGATTATTTGAGTACATTGTGTAATAATCTCTTTGATGTATCACACGTTTATACCACATATATCTCATTGAGGCATCTTCTTGTACTTTTTTCAGTTTTCTGTCTTGGATGTTAATAACCACAACTATACACGAATGGTCGCGACTTGGAATTCGTTCAGTTGCCCGCCGCGCTACTCATTACTTGTAATTGAGTTGAATCAACTGTAACTTGTGCTATTTGATCGAACTTGTGTTATTTGATCGATCGCCTGTTTTGATGCCGTGTAGCGGCATAGATCAATAGTTACTGATTGTAAGGAAATTGCATGTTTAATTCGGATGCCGAAGTTGCAATTTTGAAGCATCAATATCTTACTGCAAAGCAACTGCTCTTATAGATTTAGAAAATTTGGTAATGCTATTGACCCAAAAATTCCGTCCTTCATTTCTTGCTAGCAGCCTCCTATGACGCCCGGCTCTACGCGCAATCTGCAGTTCCTAACAGTACAATGAGCTTTGCTTGTATAGAACTACACGAATCGATCCAGGCTCCAACTTGGAATCCGAAGATTTGTAGGAATGATCTTTTACCCTTTGTTCCCGGCACTCTGAAAACATGGTTTTGAACGAAATAGATGGTCATTTAACTATAAATTGAAAGGGACGTTACAGATATAATCACTAATTAGGCGAACATTGCCATGGCCTGGATCGTGTTACAAATTTAGAGAAATGATTTTCACACTCTATTTTTAGCCAAGGGGACCCTTGTTTATTTCATACTGCACAACGCAACACAACACAATACAAACGAAGCAAAATGCCAACATCAAGAAGTCAGAAATCATGGTTTTTGAGTTACGAATTGCATTTGCGGCCTTATTTCGAGTGAAGATCGAAAGACATGAAGAAAAAGAAAGCCTTTCAAGTGAAATACTTGACCATCTGAATTTCTTTCTGCTTGAAGCCGCACTTCTCATAGAATGCTCTGTTCTCGTTACTGCAATCAAGAATCACCTTATAACACCCAACAGAACGAGCATGATCCGTGAGGAAGCTAATGATTTTCTTCCCTAACTGCATCCCACGAGCATCAGCGTCAACCACAATGTCTTCAATGTGACCGACTTTGCCACAGTTCCTGATGAACTTCTTCTCGATGAACACGCTTCCAGTTGCAATAATCTTCCCCGAGCGATCATCTTCTATAACACAGATAACATGGTCATCTCCGAGGGAGCTAACCTCTCCGAATCTATCTGCAAACTCCTTGTCAGATACAGAATCACAAACAGTTAGCTGCTGCAACAGTTGTATGAAACCCTTGCTTTTATCTGACATCTCTAATTTTCGGACTCGAAAATTTTGCCCTTCACTCCTCTCCATCTTTGCAGAAAGATGCAGTGCTGGTTGCCAACTAAAACATTAAGAACCAAATCAAAATTAACCAGAGAAACAAGTAAACTAAAGTTCAACAAAACAGCCCACGAAAACATGGGGAAGTGGAGCTACAGTCGAGCAAAGCAAGCGTAAATTACTCCTCCATTGGTGGCATATGAATATGGTGTCTATAGTTTATCGACGTGGTTACAAGATTACTTGTTGGAGGATTGGAAGACCCGAATTTTTACGCTCCGACAAAAAATATATCAGATTGACAGATTCTCAGACTCATTTCATCGAACAGGTAGTGCGCCACGCTCTCATATGCTTTCTTGTAAGAATAAATTGAAGAACAATACTTGGTGTTTGAACAAAATTAACTTCGAGTTGAGTAATTTAACAGCGTAGAAACAAAAAGAAACCCAGAAATCTTGAAAATTTTGTTTTTAAGAACTGAAATTACCTTCAACGGAGCGACACGAACGAATTTAAAAAAAAATTTGGACCATTTCTCGATTTATGCGTGTCATCCTTGCGCAGGGGCCATGCTAATCTTCTCTGTATCGTTCCAATTTTATCGGATGTCCCCGAAGGGACGGGCTTCTCTGCAGGAAAATGATATATAAAGCATACGCTGAATGCTCGTCTGGGCGATGTGGGAGTGTACCTCAGCTCTATTCATAAAACGCACCGTTTTGCTTGTTGCCTCTTAAATAAGTGGAAATACATGATGGACAAGCAACACCAAATAGATTTCCAACGTGTTGCAGATCTCTGAGTCCTTAGCCATCTATTCACCTAGTATCCCCTCTTACTCATTCCCCATTAAACACTTAACATCTCGTCTGCCGTACTGAGGCTTCAAATGGTTGCATTTTGAAAATGTATGCGACGATTATAACCTGCACGTACAGAGACATTTACAACTTTAAGACAGTGATTAACGCGTCTGTCAATATCATAGGGCAGACTATTTTTCACTCTTTCTATTTTCGATTTTGAAGTGTATGTTTGATGTATTAGAGCATTATTCAAGCATTAACTTGTCCACAAATTGGTCGTTGTAAGTAGCTTCGGCTAATGTAAGTAGGTAGGCATTATCTTTGTTTGAAAGAGATCTTGCTTCATTGAAAGCAATTTTATGCCGGATAAACTTGTAAAATAAAAGATAAAATAATTGTTACAAAGATGTTGGGTGATGAAAATTTAGAGCACTAAGCACTGGAAATTCACTTAAAATGTGCATGTACGCTTCCAGTCTTCATTCCATGCTTTCCCCTCTAATACTCATCATTCCCATCGATGCCGTGACTTCCCCGAAATATTGCTCCTTTTGCTCTCTTACTTCTCTGCCGTGGATTACTCGCAGTGCTTCTGCAGGTACTTCTTCATCTTCCTCTTTCAAGGGACTAAGCAAGGGGAACGGCCCCGTATGCCTTGAGGACTGCAGCATAGATTTACTTTATTTTTAGCAAAAACGAAAAATAAATACCCGACACTGCTGCAAACATACATTATCTGACAGATTCCGCAGTGCTGCTCGGTTATTATAAAATCATGCTGAAAAATGAGCGTCCAATGATGCCCGTTCGGTTGGGTGTTATAACGTGATTCTTGATTGCAGTAACGAGAAATCAAGAACTTGAAATTAAAACTTAAGAAATGAAAGGAAGAAACTGATCAACTTCAATATATTAAGAAATTAAAAATGGAAAATTTCAACTCCGTCGCTTATAGTCGTAGCGTCTGGCCTCTCTTCAATATACAATACATCTCAATATGGTATATATATTAGATACTATTAAGATCAATAACTACGAAAATGTCTACTTGCTAAATGCATATAGAAAAGTTGAACTGATAGAAAATGTAACATACAACAAGAAGCAACTGAAAACAAAAAAACAAAAAGATGATAGTTGACAGGAACAGAGAGGTTACGAAAAATTACCATACAAGCGGCTGGATAAGTTTCTATAGTAGTCCCCACATCGAGGATATCAACGAACCTGTCCAAGTCATCATACAGGCTTACTGATAGTGTATGTGTATGGAAGTTGTATCCATCTCTCTTCTCCCTAGCAAGTTCAGCTTCCTACAAAGGGAAACATGAAAAGATGAGATGCCAAAGAAATGCATATCGATGAGCGGATGAAATTACAAGTACACAACAATTAATGAACGCCTTGTATACCAGTAAACCACCTATATTCACTAGCCGCCACTGTGCACGCCTCTCTAAAATATCGAACACTTGGATGGTAACATTCTAAGCCTATAGCTGGGACAAAGCTCTAATGTTGTTTCTTGATGAGAAACGCCTAGATCTCATTAATGTGCTACAAATCAAATAAGAAGGACATAGACGGCAAGTGATCCCCTGGAATACACGCAAATCCTTAACCAAAACAGAAAAGAGAGACGTCAATAAACGGGTGCCTTCAACTCTATTCCACATTCCAACATTGTCCGGAAACCCTTTCGTTTCACTCCATCCACACTCAAAATGAAATCTTTTCCAATGGTTTGCATGGTGGAATACGGAGTTTCGATGAAGTGTATGATTCAATGCTCTAGCCGGGCTCTACCTCATTACAAAATTATTGCATCCAATCCAAAAGCCATGATTTAAAATTTCTCCCTCGAATCAAACGATTGAACACAATTAGCACCACTCATACTCATTTGATCCTAACTACTGTAAACCTAATTAAATTCAAGTTCGACAGCATGAAAATAAAAGCATAAAATTCCCATTTCAAAAACAGAAAATAAATACTACCTGACGAGAATTAAACTCTATAAAACAACGACCCAAGCTTTCGTGGGTTTGGGGATTCAGAGGCACGGAAACCCCATCGTGTTTAATCACACCAACTTCACTAAACGCTCGTCGGATTTCGCTTTCGAGCTTCTCGGCCATCCTGGCATCAACAATTGGAAGGTTATCGACGACAATCACGTTTCCGAACCCGATGTCGAACAGCAAACCGTCGTCGTTGTAGAAGACTTGTTGGTCATCAGACTCATACAGGTTTTGGTAAGGAGGCGGCGGAGGAGGCGGAGGAGGCGGAGTGTTTAAGTGGAGGGCGGAGAGATGGAGGCGCAGCTGCTCTTGCTCTCCCATGGTGGCGGTGTCCATTGTCATGCTTTTCACTTTCTACGAATAGAGCGTTTTCTGCCTCGCAAAATGACTGAAAATAAAGGGCTTCTGACAAATATAACAATTTTTTAATAATCTCACATACTCGAATAACAATTTTAATATTTTATGTTTCTTTTACAGATATATTTATAAGATTGCAAATGAGTAATATTAGGAAATAAATCAAATTAATCATTTACTTACAAGACAAAGAAACCCAGACCAAACCAAATCATATTAAAATCCTAATTAAATCATATAAAATCACTAATTAAATCATATCCCTAAAATACTTTCCTTTTACCCACAAACATGAGTTCGGCTTTTAGCCCACTTTGGTTGTTGTGTTTTTGTAAAAAAATTCTTTTTATTTTTAAGCTAGAAAATAGAGAGAAAATGAAGCGAAAACATATAAGAACTAAGACTTTCCTCTTCATTTGTTAGTGAGAGGCCTTAAGTTATTTTTGTCGAAGGTAATTTGAATCACATTATCGCTAGTCTAGCTTAGCCTACCCCTCCCTCTTAATGTAGATAATATCGTTTATTCAAAACATAATTGACTTACAGTTAAGTTTATCTAACTTTAAATTGAAATTAGACTAATGTTTAACTTCAAGGTGGACCTTGAAAAATGAATACACAACATAAATATATATAAAAAAAATATTGATTTATATTTGGTTCGGTTTGATGTTTGAACTATCAAAACTGAAACCGAACCAATAATTTTCGGTTCGGTTTGTGTTTTTAGTTTCAATTCGGTTTTCAAACAATTTTTTTAGTTTCAGTTTTTGATTTGCCGGGCCCATCCCTTGGTGCTTCGGTGTTTTTTACTTTTTTGGACCATGTATGTACATAAAACAGGTCCATGGCCGCATGACGTTTCAGTTCAACAACATACTATTGTAAGTGGTTTCTGTTTCTCTGTGAGGCCGATAACCATTTAGTTTTTAGTTTTATTTTTATCATCTTTTTTTAAAACTAAAACTCAAAACTCATTTGAGAGCTACTTTTAGTTTTCATTTTTTTAATAGAAAATTATGTTTTTAAGTTTTCAAAATTTAGCCTTGTATTTTCATTTTTTTATATTTCATTTTTTTAAACTGAAAGTAGTTATCAAACATTTTTTTTTAAAAGTAAAATGTAAAATCTGAAACTAAAAATAAAATGATTATTATACCGTCTCTATATGTTAATATATTAGTAGATGGACACACTCTGAGAATGATAAATTTGTTTTAAGTAAGTGGTTCACTTGATACTTGAGTGAGATTGCTGTTCAAGTTTATCTTTAGTCCTTTAGGGGGTGTTTGTTTGGCCTCACTAAATGGGACTGGACTAGACTGGATTAAGTATTTAGTGTAGTCCCATGTTTGGTAGGTAGAGGAACTGAGTTTATTGGAATAAACCCGGACTCGCTCAGACAAAGTCCTTCGCTAAGAGTTCTTAGCGAGGACCCCCAATTTTCACGGTACTACTAAGCCCAGCGAGAGAGAAATTCTTCGCTCGTTTGCGAGAGAAGACGTCCTACTCCTTCACCCTCGTCCTCCTCGCCCTCATCTGCGTCATGCTTGCCGTCCTCTGCTCCTCGTCAGGTAAATTTCGAATCTGACGATTTTCTTCTTCGATTTTCTTTTGCTGATCGTGAACGACCTCGTTGAACTACTTCAATTTTGTCTGGTAAATTATTACTGGGTTATGAACGACTTCGTTGTTTTGGTTTGAAAACTTCTCAATAACTGATTTGAGCAGTTGAAAATAAATTAGGGTTTTGATTTTTAGGTTCAACTTGATATTAAAATTTGGGCTTTTACTGGAGTGGATTTGATATATATATATATATATATATATATATATATATATATATATATATATAGAGTCTATGATTGATATGTATATAGTCTATGATTGTTTGTGTCTGTATGTATGTATGTTCTCTATGTGTGTGGGTGTGTCCTTCCATATGGGTATACTGATTTTGGGTGTGTGTGTGTCTCCTGGAATTCAGCATATTCAAATCCTTGCAATTGGACCGGAGTTCGTTGTTCTGATTTCAAGGTAACTTCTATAAATCTCAATGGACTTAATTTGTCTGGCACTTTGTCTCCAAGCATTTGTAATCTTCCTTACTTAACTGAATTCAATGTGTCCAAGAACTTCTCTGGTCCTTTGGGTAGTGAGCGAAGAAGGTGGGTTTAACTAAAATGAATCATGCTCTGAAAAATATCTTGTTTATCTACTGTAAGTTGGAACTAATGGTCCTGCTTCAACTTCCTGCATCTAATGGCTCATGTTCATGGGTTGTTTGTCTTCTTGATTGATAAATCATATTGCAATATTTATGTGAAGCCAATGAATACTGGGGCTTAATTGCAAGAAATAATCTTACCGTTGCATCCTAATCCTGTTTTGATCTGGGTTCAGATTTTCGTTTGGGAGATGCATCCTTATCTTTCTTTGTTTGAGTATTCGTCTACTGTGATCATTGGAGTTTAAATATATAAAAGAAGGAGCTCCATGGCAAAAATGAATACAAATAGAGCAACCTCAAAAGCTGTAAATTGATTGCTCAAAGGCTAATTTTTTTGTTAATTAGTTAGATATCCAGTACAAATAGAAAATAGAATGAGCGACTTGTTTCTTTTTCGACTTGTGATAGCTACATATTTGAATGCCTTTATCGTTTGATTATGATTAAAATATCTTTGTTCAACCTCTACTTCTTGATTCAACAGATTAAAAAGACCAAAGAAATAAAAAACTATAATTCTTAATTCAAACTGAGCATACGAGTATTCTTGTTTGATCTCTAATCCTTGTTTCCATTTGTTTTTACTTGATTCTTTGTACTTCTATTTATTCAGTACGATTGGTGGTTGTGATCTTTTAGGCATGGAATTTATACACAGAAGGCAAGTCCATTGAAATGCTCGATACATCAGTAGGATACTCCAGTAATCCACATGAAGTTTTGCGGTCGATCCATGTGGGTCTTTTATGCGTGCAGCGAAATCCGGCAAATAGGCCAAGCATGCCAGCTGCAGTTCTGATGTTAAGTGGTGAAAGTGGATTGCCTGAACCTGAAAAACCTGGTTTTTACAGTGAAAGGGATCTAGATGACAACAAAGTCGATCCTTGTGCAAACAAGGTTACAGCTTTTTCAGCAAATGAAGACACTTTTACCCTACTCGAGGCTCGATAGTTGATATTTCCTGCTGCGGTTTATTTCATCAGAACTTGATCTGATGGCTATTGAAGTGAGTCAAGTCAATCAGATATTTCTTGAGTAATCCTGCTTAATACATTTTCTTGCTTTACATATGCTTTGCTCTGATATTAGTGGTGACTCGATTGGAGAGGAATTCAATTTGATTAGATGATACATTTGAATTTCTGTGATTTGGATTCAACAGATTGTTCACTGTATTTTCTAATATTTGCTGCAGTATGGGATGAACTAATGGTTTTTTTCTTTTCGGTACAACTTAATTAAACACGGTTCAATAAAACACCAACATGAAAGGTAATAAGGCAAACGACAAAGCAAACAAAGCTGCAAAACACAACCAAAAAAAAAAAGCAAACAAACCTTTAACTTTAATCTACAACTTCAAAACCAAAGGTGAATAATTAAGAAAAGCATTCTGAACCTTGTCGATGTGAGAGAACACTTCGTTATATTGATGTTTGGAACAATGCTACTCTTGAATCATGTATGTTTCTTTTTTTCTTTTTTCTTTTTGAAACAAATCATGTATGTTTCTTTCGTTGGCAAGAAAATTTGGTTTTTGTATTTTTATTGAGTCTCACTCCCATCCAATATTATTAATTTTAATAATATCTTTAATAAAAAAAAGCAATTAAAATAGAACAATAATGTAGTCCTAGTATGAGCAAACACCAAACTGATGAATAATATTGTTTTCATTATTCTGCTTCTGAGTCCGACACTGCACCAAATGCTTCACTGAACTAGTCCAGCTTAGTCCTTGCAGCTAGTCTAGTCCGAGACAGTCTGGTGCAACAAACGGACCCTTAAATTATTCCCCACATGTGAGTTAGCTTAGGCCCAATTTGGTTTTTTTTTTTTTTTTTTTTTTTTTCTTCACAAAAAACTGCTTCGCTTTAAAGTTAAACAGTAAAAAAATGTCTGGTAAAAATAAAATATATTACTTAGTTTAAAAGCAATAGCCTCCAAACAGCAGCTTTTAAAGGTAGCATATAGGTTGATTTTAAAAACAGCTTTAATAAAAAGCGGAGTTGAGCCTTTACAATATTTTTAATTCATGTAATAATCTCGTTAATTTTAAACAATGACATTATTTACCCTTCTAGGCACTTCTTTTACACCACTTTTCATACACAACACTTTTAAAAATACAATATATCAAACGCCTTACAGCTGATTATTCTTAAAGCATAACAAAAATAATTTATTAAAAAAGCACAACAATCCCAAACTGGCCCTCAGAACCGTTGATGCAATGCATTGTGGAACTTTTTTGCATCAACAAAGCATTGTGAAACTTGCATCAACGAATCGTAATCACTTGCTGCACGCGTAACCCAACAAAACCAATCCACTAAATAAGGTTGGCCACAAAGCATATCAAATGCATTCATATGAGCTCAACCCCAAACTTATCTCACCCAGGTGCAAGTGGAGATTAGAAAGAGAGAGCCACTGGACCAAGTGTTAGTTAAGAAATCCTAAATCGGGGTTGAAGAATTCTTAACAACGGAGACCATAATGTGACGACCAAACCATCAACTACACAAAAAGTACAAGGATACACAATTCTGATGTGAATCGATACAATGAGATGTTAAAACGTATTAAACACAATACACACTCAATTACATGGATTAAGAATTACACTCAAACAGGAAAAAACGTAAAGGGGAAAGCAGTTTTGGAATATATAACAAGCTGATATTGGAGGCAATGCTCACCAAGAAATAGAAACATCCTATGGGAAAATAACACGTCTTTACAGAAATCTCGCAGGACTGCAGGAGAGGCATACCTCAGATCGAACTGTAGCTGTCATCATCATCACTCGTCCGAATGTAACACATGATTGCCAGTACAAATACGAAAAAGGATGAGAGCTCCATAGCCAGGGCCCCCCAACCAATTACACCAGCGTGTTTTAAGATAGCAGGGATTGCAATGCTTCCAATAGCTGAAGCTCCGGTCAAGAACTTGGTTGCATTTACCCAGCTGTTTCATCATCAAGTATTTAATAAGCGAAGGGAGTAAGAAAACGAAGAGTTATTTCAGTAAGCAAGTTCAGGGGAGAAAGACAAACCGATTTTCAGATTGTGAAAATATAGAAAAATCGGATCCCACAAAGAACAGCAATGGCATGGGAAGGAGCACATACATTATTACTGCAAAACATCGTGAGATGACCACACCATCAGCATGCATGTTTTCATGCAAATCATTGAAACCTACATAGAGGATGTTCTCTCGAGGGAAGATTCCTTAAAAATGTAATATTTATCTTGTTTTGATAATTAAAAAATGTTAAGTTGAACAGGCCAATGATGACAATATATAACAGACTTCGATACCAGCAAATAAGGGGATGATATGATCATGGAATTCCATTATCTGCACATTTTAGTTATTGGAAAACAATTATTTCTAGTGAAAGCATTCACCTGTATAGAAGAATTACTAATCACCTTTAACCATCAATCGAATATAAGCATTAGGGGGGTGCAGAATATCACCAAAACCAATACCATAAATACAAGACAGCAGAGATATCCAACCCTGATTTATTCCTGAACCTATGTTCGTACATGTTGTTGCTAGATCCTAGATGTCATTTAAAGTAACCATCAAACCATATCACTATCCCTTTACCACCTGACCTAAGGCTCAAAGGCTCTTGTTTCTAATCAGGTCAAAGACAAATATGATAATAATTCTGAAACAATGAAGCAAAGAGATATAAGAAACTTCGACAAAAAAGAAAGCAAAAAGTAAAACGTATTCAGATCTATTTATTCATTTGAGTTATGGGAATCAAAATAAAGGGAATAGAATATCATTACCCTTAAAGATTCTTTCTTAAAGGAGCTAGATAATAAAAAATTGAAATCTTTATGAGTACTGGCATACCTATCATCTTACAAGCACATTAACACGTAGCATAACATAACAGCTTATTTGGCCCAAAGAAAAGGCATCACATAACAAGTTTACGAAGGAAAACAACAGTTCAGAACCTACCAGTTAGCATTGGCCACCAATTATTGTACAAAGCACACGCCTGCATCGAAAAACGTGATAGATGAGAACCTAGTATGACTATCAACTTACAACAGAGAAAAGCTTACTAATTACATATGAATTGAGCATAACTGACAATAAGAAGCACTACCCACCAAAATTTGCAATACAATCCCTCCAGAGACCAAAATTGCCAGGGCGGCAAGTTTTCCAGTCTGCAAGCAGGCACGCATATAGCCTGGTAAGTCTGCCATCAAGTACTTGCCTTAGCACGCAGATGGGGAACACCTGAAATCATGATGTGCTTAAATATATGCTCATTCCCCATACATCAACTTCAATCTCTGAATGTTAGTCCATAAGCATAGAGTAAACCACGGAACCACCCTGAAGCATGGCATACAGGCACATGTGTGGGGCGATGTTATTTCTCTTGCTTGTGATTTCTTTCACAACTATCATGACTTATTACTTCCCTAGTATATTACTTACAAAAAGAATCATTGCAAAGTCTACAATACAGATTAACCATTCCGCAGAAACTACAGCTAAAACTGCGTCGAGTGCCTATTTCACACATACACATACACAAAGCGTTGGTTCATGTGTCAATGCGTTATGCTCCGTGTGCACAATTAACGAATCCATGACCACGACATACAAATACACTAATGCGCAGCTAAGGATTCGGAACTAGACATCTCAGTGTTTTGAAGTTGGGAACAATGCAATGCATGTAGGAAAAACAGAGACTTTCTTACAGCAATTCATAGGATTGTAAATTTGGAAATGGAACCCTCACCCTCAAATCAAACACAAAAAGATAGAAACCCTAAATTAATAAGTAAAAATATAAAACCAATCTAATCTGTTCATAAATGTCTATCATCAGAGCAGGGTTAGGGTTCCAACTCCCACTAAGAGTATCATTCCATCCACTTAAATCCTAAATTAATCCAAAAATATCCATTATCCATAATTAATGACAATTCTTCAACAAAAATGCAATCACCAAGGAAGGTTGAAGAATTTACCTTAGTTGTTACTTCAATCAAATCAATCGAGCTCAGCCATCCGATTCCGACCACACTGGCGGCGAAAACGGTTGGTTGGTGATTCGGAGTCCGTCCGGAGTCAACAGCTGAGCTCAGCTCTTAAACAATAAAGAAAGATTACCCGAACAGGAAACGGATCGGGGCTCCACAATTCAGAATTCTGGAATCCGACCTCAACAAGAAGTCCTGATCCCTCTGCACGTGATCCCAATTTTCACCTAACCTCTCCCCCCTTTCCTCCTTTTTCTCTATCTATTTATTTTATTTATTTATATATTTATATATTTATTTTTAATTTTTGCAAATCAATAGGAACACACACTGCACCTTTCCCTGAATAGGTTTTCTCGTTTTTCCCCCAAAAGAAAAAGAATAGGTTTTCTCGTCACAGCTGCCCATCAAATCAAGCAGTGTGAGTTGTAAACTTGGGAGTTTGGAGTTGTTTATTTATTTGTTCATTTTCTTTTGCAAACTAATATTATAAAATCACACTTAAGGGAGTTTATTTATCGTTTCAAATCAATAATACGATACTATCGCATGATCTTATGTTACTCGTTTGAAATATCGTCTACAGTGGGGTTGTACATTATTTATTGAGTAAATTGTAGCTATGGTCCCTTAACTTTAACTCAATTGGAGCAATGGTCCTTCAATTAAAAATTCATTACCATTGGTCCCTCAACTTTAATTCAACTGGAGAAATGGTCCCTTAACTTTAACCTAATTGTAGCAATGGTCCTTCCAATGTAACTCGTTTTGACAAAATTTTTGACATAGTTGACAAAAAGAACCATAATTATACACTTTGATGAGTTGAGGGACCCTAATTGTATAAATGGTCATTCCAATATAACTTATTTTGACAAAATTTATGAAAATGACTATAGCTACACATTTTGATAAGTTGAGGGACCAATGGTAATGGATTTTTAGTTGAGGGACCATTGCTCCAATTTGATTAAAGTTGAGGAACCATTCGTACAATTTACTCTTATTTATTTCTTAAGACAATATTGCCTCTGTTTTCTTCAGTTCGGTACAATTATCGTACTATTATCATTTGACACAAAATTAGTATGATAGGGTGATATTACTATTGCACATGAGGTGGCAAAGAATTTCACCTCTATCAAAAACACTATCACGTGATATTACTATTGCACATGTTAAAATATAAGTAGAAGTTGCCACTTAGTACTACGGTCTAGTGATATTCATCTTCACTTCTAAGTGAGAGGTCTTAGGTTTGATTCTCGCTAAAGCCGAATTTGAACCATATTATTGCTAGCCCATTGTGAGGCTAAACTCATCCATTGTCCCTTAATAGAGATAATATTTTTTGTTCAAAAAAAAAGAAAAAGTAGAAGATACTTAGGTAAATTAATAAAAAAAAAAAAATTATAATTTAAGTGAAATAATAATACTACACGATGATGCTTCAAAGTACACCTAAAAATTAGTCATATGAACGAGGTAGTACAAGGTAGCACACCATGATTCATGATGGAATGGTAGTAACCGTGTGATTGACATCCTGCGGATCCCATATAAAATGTTAGCTTATTTTGATTTGAGGTGATGATCTCAGTCACCTATATTCGTCTTTCGTGGTAGTCGATTTTGAGATCTCTCATTTACAAGGGCAGAAAAAACATCACGAGAAATAAAACTAAAATATATCACATCCGTACATGAATATTACTTCTGTATATCAAACCATAAATAACTTAAAGGTATGAGTTACAGCATGTTTGTAAGGGCGGGCAATCACCAAACTCCAATGGAACTATGATATGAAATTGCCTACGGATCAAACATAGGCAACAATTCTCAATTTCAATTTAAACAAAACAATGAATCATCAAAATTACCTCCTCAATGCAAATGCAGATCCGATTCAAAATTTGATCAGACAAACTAAGTCTAATCTTCGATAGAAGCCTTGGCGCTCCGAAAGCCCTTCTTCAACTCAGCAACTCTCTTCAAACAAGCAGCCTTCGACTTCCCGGGCACAGCAGCTGCAATCTTCTCCCACCTCATGGACACTTCCTTAGGAAATGCCTTCAAGGCATTCAGCAATGCAATGTCTTCAGTAGAAGACCAACTCTCTTTCTTCACTTCACCATTTTCCGCCACCGACTCATCACCCAACTCTTGATTCCCACTTTCAGTTTTCTTGTCATTGGGCTTACGCTTCTTCAGAAACTCTGCATACGAATCTGAATCACTCACTTTCTTCTCTCCCAATTCTTTGGCCTTCTTGAGCACACTCTCCACCTTATGCTTTCCTTGAAACAACTCGGTGATAACCTCCCACCGTCTCAGCTTCCCCACCGGGTGCTTCAAAAGCAGTTTCTTCAAAAACTCAACATCCTCCTCAACCCACTCCGTCTCTTCACCAAAAATGACTGACCCGTTACCATTACCTTCGGAAGCCTCACTCTTTTTCTTTTCTCTCACAGACCCACTAATAGTTTCAGGCACGGGCGTTGAATCTGCCCCCAATTCGTCAAATCGACGTGGTTTTGATCTCTTCTGAGACACCCTCTTCTTTGATTCATCCTCTACTTGGGTTGTGATTTCTGGGAAGTCGACGATTGGGCCGTGACCAACCCGAATGTCACCACCAGTGACAGGTGCAGGAGCGAATGGACCAATGAGTAGGGCGAGAGCGGCCCATATAAAAAGAGATTGGTAGGGTTCGGATTGGAGGAAGAAGAAGGCAAGACCCAGTAACAGAAACGAGATCAAGACCATAAAGAAAATGAATGGTTTGCTGAGTTTCTTGTAATGGGGTTGTGGGTCTGCAGCAGAAGAAGCTACTGCTTTGGATTGGAAGAGGAACCTAGGCCTTGCGTCCTCATCCAAAAACTCCATTTTTTGATCTCGAAGCTAAAAGCTTTAGACACAGCCTTTTATATACTACTAGTCCTTGTGGTTCTTCTGCAGGTCAAATGTGAAGGCTTCGTTTTGGCAGCATCGCTGAAAGGTAAAATAGGAAGGTAAGCATCAATAATGTCCAGCCTAAAGATTCTAAACCATTGGAAATAACTAGACACTCACTACATTATTCAAGAAAGTAAACAAAAAGGAAACAAACTACAGACTTTCACTCGCTAAAGTTCTAAGCCAATCGGCTTCAACTTGTGAGCATCTACCACTTCTCTTTTTTAATGACATTTTGATAGCCTGCTCACTGTTTTTATTATTCCTAGTATATGGTAACACTCCAACTTCAACTTCAATTATCATCACACTCCAAATCCACAGAGTAACTTTTGGGCACATCAAAGATAGAGAATTGAATGAAGAACAATCCGGAGAAATCAGCTGTAATTGAAACTGCAAGGGCCAAATTCGAACTCGACTCACTTGTCACTCTATAGACTTACAATCATGTTAAAACTAATAAAAATGTAAGTGAATCCTGGAAAAGCACTTAGGTGCTTTATGCAAGAAGCACATAATGAAGCACATAAGTGCTCCTTCCAAAACGCAGTGCTTTTATGCCCCAAAAACACTATCAAAAACGTTTTCAGTCAATTAAAAGGACTTCTAAACGAAAATATTGAATGTTACAAAATGTTAAACTTGTGAGCATAATGTTAATTTGTGATACCTATGACCTTCTCGTAGTATTTCGATCTCGTTTTTCACCTTATACTATATACAAGAACAAAACACAAGGGAACTCAAAACTAACACATACAATGATATAATGCATCCATGTAAATATATATATATATATATATATGTAAACTAATCCATTTTTTGAGTAGGAAAAACGGCATTGATTCTACAGGACGACTACAAGTCCCTCCATCGAATAAAAACACAAACGTTTAAATACTGCCAGGATTATTGAGAGATCAGATGATAAAATTCAAAACTAGGACATGCAATCCAATCCAATCCAATCCAATCAATGAGATTAACAGTAGAATTGTTAAACAATTAATAATTAAAAAAATGTTATATTTTACATATATTCATCAATTGGATTAGCAGAAGAATAAGAGAAAATGGAAACAGAGAGGTGACTAAATTTAGGGATTCATACCGGAACCCAAGAATCGGAGGAGGAGAGATGCGGCTGGAGCCTGCAGTAAGGAAATTTGGAGTCAGTCTGGGAACGGAACCGACAAGATTGGGATTTGAGAGACGTGTATTTTAGTAGATCCAGCAACAAACATAAACCATCGACACTACGTCGTTTCAGATTTTAGTTTAATTAATTAATAAACCTTTTAATTTGAAAAAAAAAAATCAATAAACCTTTTAATAACCATTTCGCGTTTTTAAATCTTGTTTAGTTAGTCTTCAAAAATACTGAAAATTATTTTTTTGAGTTTTCAAAATTTGACACTGAGTTTTAATTTGGAATTGAGATTCTACTTTTTAGTTTGAAAATTGAAAATAATCACTAAACAAGATTTCAATTTTCAACCAAAATTCAAATTAAAAAATGAAAACGAAATGAAAATTACTTTTAGCTTTAACAAAAATATGAAACTGAAAACCAAAATTTAAAAACTCAAGAAAGTAGTTTTTATATTTTAGTTTTTAGCTTTTTTAAAAAAATAAAAGCAATTATCAAATAAATTTTTAGCATTCAATTAAAAAATAAAATAAAACCAAAATGGTTATCAAATGTTTTTAAGACCACCTTTAAAGTATATGTCGAATTCTAAGTAAAATGTCACATAATTAAATTTGAAAATAAAAACAAGTTCCAACTGCTATGTCAATCTTACATGGATTAACACATAAGCTTTTTAATGTCAAAGTTGACATATGAATTTAAGAAAGAGAAGATCTAACATTGCCACATCAACTATAGGGGTGGGCAAACGTGTAGAGGAACTGCGGGTAGTGTAGGTTCGGGACGGGTACGGGCCGGGTCCTTTTTTTTTGGGAACAAACGGGGAGGGCCGGGCCGGGCCATGGTTATTTACGGGGCGGGCCGGTTCCTAAACCTTAGAAAAACGGGGCCCTGGACCGACCCGTTCCTAATTATAATCAACGGTCGAGATTGAATGATAACCTATCATTCAATCTGAACCGTTAATTTGTAACCTAGGTTTCCAAATCAATTTCAGACTTCAGTGTTCAGTCTCATAGTAACTCTATCTCTCCAACACTCCAACCCTCTCAGCTCTCTCGAATCTGCGGCGTTGCTCCTCTGTCCACCTTCTCCGACATGACTCCGGCCAGCCACAAGCAAGCCACACACACAGACAAGCACACGCACCTTGCTACTTACTCTCTCACTCCCACGCCTAGGCTTGGCAATTCCTGACACGACCCGATAACCCGACATGACACGACACGAAATTAACAGGTGTTCGGGTCGACACGATAACGAATCGGGTCGTTATCGGGTAACCCGATAAGCACCTGTTAAGATAACGGGTTGATCGGGTATACACGTGGGTAACACGATACACGATAAGCAGAATATTAATTTTATAATTTTATAATTTTATAACCCTAAAAAAATACTATAATAATTATATATATTAATTTAACAATTTTATACCCCTAAAAACTATAATAAATAAATAAAAAAAAATATATATTAAATTAACTATAATAATTATAATAATTATATATACGATAATAATTATACCCCCAAAATATTAACTATCTATAATAATTATATATATATATATATATATATTAAATTTTGAATTAAATTTTATAAAAACTATAATAATTATTAATTAATATGCATCCATTGATTTGATTCCATAATTGATAATTCCATTCCATTCCCTGCAGTGCCGCCCTTTTTAAAGAAAAAGGGAGGAAAAATGAAAATGATAAGAAAAGTTGAAAAGGAAACAAAAAAGAGAGGGAATTAGGGAAAGATGGGTAGGCTGTCGGAGGGAAAAGAGAGGGAATTAGGGAAAGATGGGTAGGCTGCCAGAGGGAAAAGTGAAAATTATAAGAAAAGTTGAAAAGGAAACAAAAAAGAGAGGGAAAAATGAAAATTAATAGAACTGGTGAGATTTTTTTTTTTTTTTTTTTTTAAGTTATTAACTTTTTATCACACATATGACATATCCCACTACTTTTATAATGACATGTGATGTACTACTCCGTGTACCGGTCAATTATACGTACAAAATAAATATATTTAAATCTATTTAATAAATATATATATATATATATATATATATACACACACACCATTGAACTTGATGGGATATGAATTCTGCGAAACTAATTTCAACAATCCCAACCGCCAAACTTGTTTGTATATGCTTCGAGATCACATCAGCAAAAAATCGCAAAAAACAAACATTTAGAGATCAAGTAATGGGACAAAACTTTTCGACGGTTATAAACGAAAAATCACAATTTAACGGTTATTTTAACGCCGATTTTGATGATTTTTTTACAGCTACACTCCTTGACCCTATATGAATACAATGAATGAATTCGATCTTCAATTTAAAATATTTACACAAGTGGATATTATAAAATCTTATGTTATACTTAATGAAAGTATAAATAAACTCTAAGTGCTAGTCAATCTATCGTTTTGATGGGATACGAATTCTCCGAAACTAATTTCAACGATCCCAACCTTCAAACTTGTTTGTATATGCTTCGAGATCACATCAGCAAAAAATCTCAAAATACAAACATTCATAGATCAAGTAACATGACAAAACTTTTCGACGGTTGTAAACGAAAAATCCCAATTTAACGGTTATTTTAACTCCGATTTTGATGATTTTTTATAGCTACACTCCTTCACCCTATATGAATACAATGAATGAATTCGATCTTCAATTTAAAATATTTACACAAGTGGATACCACAAAATCTTATGTTATACTTAATGAAAGTATAAATAAGGGTAAATGACAAAAAACTACCTTAACTATTGGTGTCATGACACTTTCATACCTCATTTTTTTAAATTGACAATGTCATACCTCATCGTACGAATTTGGTCCAATGTTATACCTTCCGTTAGCTTGCCGTGAATTTCTCAGTTAAATGCTGACGTGGCTTGATCCGAGGCCCACTTTTTTATTAAAAAATTAATAAAATATTATTAAAAACTAAAAAAAAATCATTTAATATTTTTTAAATATTAAAATAATAAAGAAAAGTAAAAAAAAAAAACAACACAAACTCGTGTCTTCCCCCATCCCGTCTTTCCTAAACCCTATGCACCCAATATCTGCAACCTCACACCCACTACCTGCAACCCAAAAAAAAAAAAAACCGAAAAAAAACCCAGATCCCGTTGAGGTGGAATTGGGAAAACCTTCGCCAGGCCGATTCCGAGGGTGGAGAACCTGGGCGAGCAGAAAATGGGGGGAATGGGTGCGGAGGGAAGAGGGTGGGTGCGGAGGGTGGTGCGAAGGTGGGTGCCGAGGTTGGGTGCGGAGGATGGGTGCGGGGAGAAGAGGGGGGTGGGGGGGTGGGGAAGACAAACTGAGGGTGAGAGAAGACAAATTGGTTTTTTTTTTTTTTCCACTTTTTTTTTCTGGGTTGCAGAAGGGGGGGGAAGAAGAAGATGGGGGAGGAGAGAGAGAGAGAGGGGGAGGAGAGAGAAGGGCACGGTTAAAGTTTTTTTTTTTTTTTTTTAACTTTTCTTTATTATTTTAATATTTAAAAAATATTAAATGATTTTTTTTTAGTTTTTAATAATATTTTAATAATTGTTTAATAAAAAGTGGGCCCCAGATCAAGCCACATCAGCATTTAACTGAGAAATTCACGGCAAGCTAACGGAAGGTATAACATTGGACCAAATTCGTAAGATAAGGTATGACATTGTCAATTTTAAAAAATGAGGTATGAAAGTGTCGTGACACCAATAGTTGAGGTAGTTTTTTATAATTTACCCTATAAATAAACTCTAAGTGTTAGTCAATCTATCGTTTTGATGGGATACGAATTCTCCGAAACTAATTTCAACGATCGCAACCGTTAAACTTGTTTGTATATGCTTCGAGATCACATCAGCAAAAAATCGCAAAAAACAAACATTCAGAGATCAAGTAACGGGACAAAACTTTTTGACAGTTATAAACGAAAAATCACGATTTAACAGTTATTTTAACTCCGATTTTGATGATTTTTTACAGCTACACTCCTTGACCTTATATGAATACAAAGAATGAATTCGATCTTCAATTTAAAATATTTACACTAGTGGATGTGGATATCACAAAATCTTATGTTATATACTTAATAAAAGTATGAATCAACTATAATAATTATATATATTAATTTAACAATTTTATACCCCTAAAAACTATAATAATTATATATATAATTATATATATATATTAAATTAAATTTAAAAAATTGATGACCATTGGATCGGCTGAGATTTAATCTCAGCCGTCCATTTCATAATTATATATATATATTTTATTAAATTTAAAAAATTGATAACCATTGGATCGGCTGAGATTTAATCTCAGCCGTCCATTGTAGTTCATTGTTACCAAAAACAGTTCAAGCTTTGTTGTGCACACGAGATTGGCTATTTGGAAAAGGAGGTAATATATTTTTACATGGTATAGTACTATTGTCACAGCCCGTTCCGAAAAATTATCCTCGTTGTCGTGAAATGGCGAAATTGCCCTCGGACGTTAAATAATGTGTGTGAGATATTTTTGGGTTAATTATCTTAGAGTAGTGAACCAAATTAAAACTAAGTTTTTCTTAGTTTTTGATTAGTGGCTTTGGACCACACACACACACCCATATCCTTTTTCTCTCTTCTCTCCCGTACACTCTCTCTCTCGGAAACACTCTCCCTCTCTTCCTTCTTGGTACAGTCATCAAAACCCCCCCATTTTTGTCAGATCGAACTTGCAGAGGCCATATTTGGGATCCTTGAGGGTCCACGAGCACAACTATAGTGTTTTTAGCCGTGAAACCATAGAAAAACCCTAGGACCCGCGAGGTCCGTCGAGGTACAGTACCACCGAGGTGATCGTCGAGGTTTCAAACCATTTCAAGGCTCCTAAAGGTATTCTCTCTTCCTCCTAAGTGTTTTGGTCGAGTTTTGGTTAAGTTTGAACATAAGGAAACCACGGAAATCGAACCTCCGAGGGTGGCACTGTTCACCAACTTTTAAACCCGTGAGTTTCTTCGATTTTCAGGACCATAGAAAGTTTAAGGACCTCATCTCGATGCTCGGAGTGCATCGTTGGTAAAAATTAGATGTCGGAAAACCCAGATATGAGGAGTTGCAGAGGTCGCCGGATTTTCGAGCTTGCTCCGACGTGATTTCGTGAGATTTGAAGCTTCAAATAGGTATAACGTCATTTTCCTTACTCTAAGCTTTTGTTCGGTACAAATTTCGAAGAAAATGGTTGAAAAATGAGTGAGATTAGACGATTAGAAATTTTCCCAGTCGTCGGAGTCCAGAGGTAGACGAAGACAGAATATTCTGTCAGTTGGACGGAATATTCTAACGCCGTTAGTTAGATTTAACGGTAATAGTTAGGAGTTAACAGAATATTCCCGGAATATTCCTGACGGCGTTAACTGACGCCGTCAGTGTGCTTGGCACGTGGCCGCGTGTGGGGGCGCGTAGGTCCGTGCCTTGGCCGGTGCGTGAGACATCGAAATTTTTTTCTAAAAATATGGGGATGTTCGTAGTGTTGTGTAGATCATGTTGGTATATTCAAACACCCCATCTGAGCAACGTATGAGAAGTTATTACCTGTTGTTGGTTATGTGCGTTAAATAACGTTTATTCGGTTATTACGCTTATAGGTGAGGCCTATCCTGAGGACGAGCGCCATCAATCGAGGCTCAGGGGTTACGATCCGGCTACATATCTGTGAGTGGGCAGTTGTTTTCATTATATACCTATATACTTACTGATTTTCCCAGAAATCGAATTTAATTGAAAGTATGTTTTAAAATGCCATGCATAGAATTGATATGGAATATATGATTTGGTATATGATGCATATGTATGAAATGGTGCGGTGGACGCACAGGTAAGTATTAGGTGAGTTATATTATGTTGATGATGTGATTTGTGTTGAGAGCTCATAACCTGCACCACCGGTGTTAGTGCTTATGTTGATATTCACCTCCCGCACCGCACGCTCCCTTGGATCCAAGTAGGTGTAAGTCCTGTTGTACAGACCACTTCTGTGGTTCCGACTCGTAGGTGACTTGCGATTATTCGCACGGCCGTTTTGATGAGTGTAGCACTAGAGCGTATTATTCCACCAAGTCCTGTCGTACAGACCACTTCTGTGGTTCCGACTCATGTGCAAGCATAGGTATTGAGCTATATGATTAGCCGTACAGGACCACTGTAGGGTCTCCGGTTGATTTGTTATTTCACCTGTTTTATATATATATATATATATATATATTTATGCATCTGGCATGGCATACTTTCAGAATATTGATTTTGGAGTTATGATTTTTGAATATGATGATATACATATGTTTATATGCTATTTTCTGGGAAAGTATACAGGTTTTACAGCGAGGGGTTAGCGCTTTGATAACGAGATGATTTTTGGAAAAGCTTTGTTTTACTGACCCACTCAACTTTGTTTTGCGCCCCTCAAGGTTCTAAGTAGCAGTGCTTTGGTGGTCACGAGGAACCCAACGGTCTTCTGACAGAATTCACAAAAGTAGGATACACCTTCGGGTGTTATATCTTTGTAATTGTATCTCTAAAGCTTCCAAACTGTGTAAATAGTTACGTCACTCTCACATGACGGCCAGCATGCCCTCCTCTGGGACGGGGTGTGTCAACTATTATTTTATTTCTTTTCATAATTATTTTGGTAAACTTCTCATAATTTGAATGATTTTTAATGTTTGGTTTTTCTATACTTAGTTTATGCGGAAGAGAGTTCTGACGTGGAAAACCTTACTGAAAACATCATTAACATAACTCTTGAAGGCAATAGATATAGCCAAAGTTCCAATACAATTTCATGATGATCGATGTAAATTGAAGATTTTGTAAATTGAGGTTTAAACTTTTGAAAAAGACTTACAACCTTGAAAACAAAAACTCTTTCATTTTGCATATCCTTGCACATTTAATATTTGTAATAGATTAGTAGTGTATGTATTATTTTTTTACTAGGCTCTTATTTTCGAGTGTAGATACAGTACTTAAATGACAAATGTTTTAATGTTTTGAAGTAATATTTATGTGGCAATGTGTGGTATGTGCGAATTTAAAAAAAAAGATAAATATTTTTCATAACGGGTCATAACGAATGGGTAAAGTGACCTGACCTGTTAAGGACCCGTTAAGATAACGGGTGTGACACGACACGACCCGTTAAGATAACAGGTGTTACACGAACACGACAGACACGACCCGTTTGCCAGGCCTACCCACACCCCACCTCTCCACCGTCACTCCCTCGAGCCTTGACTCCCTCGACTCCCTCGACGGTTACTGTAAGTCTATTGTCTACTTTTCAGACTTATGGCCACCGTTTTGATTCAAGTAGTCTCCCTGCATTTTGATTTCATGGAAATTCCTCTTCTCAGCTTTTACTAATGAGTTAAATTAGGTGTGACCCATATTCCGGCTAGAGGAAGAGAAACTGAGGTGTGACCCATATCCCCGATCACCGCCGCTTGAGGTAAAAATTAATTAAAGAGCTTCTGTTTAACTATCTATGCGATAATATCAATTCATGACCTAAATTGTATGTGTTTGGTTGTTAGGTTGTTTGCCTGTGCTGGAGGAAATTAAGCAACATTTGTCTCGGTACATCTCTCTTTCGTTTTCTAATAATCTGTGCTTAACAAGTTTTGATTTTGTGCTTTGGTTCTGTGTTTTCGGTTTTGTGTTTTGATTTTCTTTGATTCTGTGTTTTGATTGCACTTTGCTTAGCAAATTTAGGACTTTTTGTGTAGTGATTATGAGTTTTATAGCATAACTGAGCATATTTGGATTTTTTTTGTTGTTTTCTGGTTTTGTTCTTTAATTTTGTTTTTTCTAGTCTATGCTTAGAAAGTTTAAGGTTTTTTGGTTTTGTTCTTTGGTCCTGTCTTTGTGTGTGTGTGTGTGATTTGTTTCCTTAGTCTTGGTGGTTTGTGTGGATTGTAGGAGTAGTGACATTATTTGTGCAGAGATGGGAAATTAGTTTATAATTGTAGAGGTGAAGACTGTTTCTTTCAAGACCCCCATTTCTTATTTCTTTTGTTTCTTTCTCTAGAACTCTCTCTCTCTCTCTCTCTCTCTCTCTCTCTCTCTCTTTCTCAAACTCTTGTGGTGTGCATTTATGTGTTGTGTGCTGAGCTTAGTTATGTGTGTTTTGATTATTATATGGTTGAATGGATACAGAAAACCAAAATGTTACGAACTAGATTTGATTACTGTCGATGCCCATTTTTAACTAAGTTTATAGCACATGCTCGCTCGCTTTCCCACCTGTATCGTTTTCCCTCCTTTGCTATTGAAAAATATGGCCCATTCTTGTAGAGCTTGTTATAAGCCATAAGCTGTAGAGTATGTGGGAAATATGAAAATTGTGTTTTGTGATGGAAAAGAGTAATTTCCTTGTGCTGTTATAACCACCTTCCCCTTTGTCAACTTTATTTACTTTTTGGATAAAAAATGGGGAAATGGTGAATCTGTTCACTCTTTTGAGTTCACATTTATAATTCTCACTTTCACATGTAATCATGATTAGTCCCCATTTTCTTACAGCTTGACTGGAATTCTAATAACAGATGCTGCAGAATTTCCTAATCCTTTGATTTTTGAGTAATATATGATCTTGAAAATAGAGACTACCCAGATGATTACATGAAGACTAGTACTTACCTAATGAGGAATGTTGTTGGAATGTGGACGTTGGATGTGGTTTGATTTTTGTATGTTGATTTGATTTGATTTTTAGATGTTGGACGATGTAATGTTGTTATTTTGGATGTATTGTTAATCTATGAATTTGGACGATGTGTTGTTATTTTGGATGATGTCATGTAATATTGTTATTTTTGACTCTCGGAATTTGGATGTGTTGTTATTTTGGACGTTGGTGGTAGTGCCGTGCTAGAATAATAGGATCTGTGCAATTGCTGCAATATGTGCAATTGTAATTTGTGCAAATTTAGCTTATTTATTTATTTATATAATTATTTTTAAACCAAAAAAAAAAATAAAAAAAACCCCAAGGACCCGTGGATCCTACCCGAACCGGCCTGTTTCAACCGGGCCAGGCCGGGTAAGGTTATGTTCCTAAATTGAAAACTGTAATGCCTGGCCCGGCCTAGCCCGTCCCGTATCCTTTAAGCCCGGTCCCTTCAAAATTGGGCCCGGCCCGACCCATGCCCACCCCTAATCAACTATTAAATTAACATTTGATATTTATGTTTTAATATCTACCTCGGAGATGCTCTAAGATACCAAGGCTTTGTTCTCTAAACCTATACCTCTTGGCATACACTCTCCATCTTCTCCGAATTTTCCCCAACTTTTCTTTGATTTGTCGTCAAGTTTCTAGTTAGCCGCCATCATCTGCGCTTTAAAATTACCTATCCCTTCTTTACAAAATTTCCGCTCTTGCTTGCGCGCAGGTAGGAGAAATTAGGAGAAATTTTTCATCGTGATTGAAATAGGGGATAAATTTTTCATCGTGATTGAAACAGGGGAGAAATTTTTTATATAAATTGTGAGAAATTTTAATTTTTAAGTTATTAATTTTTTAACACACATATCACATCATTGACGATCCCGTGTTCCGATCACATTGAAAAATATTCCAGCTGATGGGGGATATATACGGTGTTTGGGATTTCTTTTTAACAAACTCTTATTTTTTTCTGAAGGTTGATGCGCGCCTCATTTTATAAGCCCTTCCGTTTTGGTCTCTCAGAAAACTTAATCAGAATTGGCTCCGGCAATTTCTTTTGCCGATGTTATAAAACCCAGATTCCATTTTCGAGAACCCATTATGCTAAACTCACTCCCGACGATTCCCAGCTTCTTCACTGTCTTTCTCAAAGTAGGTGCCAAGACGCACGTAAGCTGCTTGAGAAATTGCCTGAAAGAAGCAGCCATGGCCGCGTTGTTCACTGGACTTGTTTGCTCACGAAATACTCGAGGAGTGGCTGGGTCGATGAGGCTCGGATGCTCTTTGATATCATGCCTGAGAAGAACATTGTTTCTTACAATGCAATGTTGTCTGGGTATGTGCAATCTGGGAGGTTGAATGAGGGCTGGCGATTCTTTTATGAGATGCCAGGGAGAAATGCTGTTTCCTGGACTTCAATGCTCTGTGGGTTTGCGGATGCGGGGAGGATTGACGAGGCGAGGCAGTTGTTTGACGCGATGCCAGAGAGGAATGTTGTTTCTTGGAATTCGATGATTGCTGGGTTGATTAAGAATGGGGATTTGGAGGGAGCAAGGCAGGTTTTTGACCAAATGCCGACGAAGAATGTTGTTTCTTGGAATGCTATGATTTCTGGGTATGCTGAGAATTGTAGAATGGACGAAGCAAGAGTTTTGTTTGATGAGATGCTCGATAGGAATGTGATTACTTGGACTAGCATGATATCCGGTTACTGTCGGTCTGGCCATGTGGATGAGGGATACTCTTTGTTTGAGAAAATGCCTGAGAGGAATGTTGTTTCTTGGACAGCCATGATTGGCGGCTTTGCTTGGAATGGCTTCTATAAAGAAGCTCTGTCGCTATTTCTTGAACTGAAGGGGAACTACGACACAAAACCAAACGGAGAAACCTTCATCTCGCTTGTTTATGCTTGTGCGGGTATTGGTTTGCCTCATCTTGGCAAGCAACTACATGCACAGGTGATTGTCAATGGTTGGGACCATGATAATTATGATGGCAGATTATCAAAGAGCCTCATTCGCATGTACTCGGCCTATGGTATCATGGATTCCGCATACTTTCTTTTCATCAAGAATTCAAGTAACTGTACTGCTCAGTCTTGTAATTCTATGATTAACGGTTACATACAGATTGGGCAGGTAGAACAGGCTCAAATTTGCTTTGACAATGCACCCATCCGAGACAAGATCTCTTGGACGTCTATGATAACTGGGTATTTTAGTGTTGGACAAGTATCAAAGGCTTGTAATATGTTTCCAATCATGCCAGATAAGGATGCAATTGCATGGACAGTGATGATATCGGGGCACATCCAAAATGAGCTTTTTGCTGAAGCTACCAATTTGTTTTCAGAAATGAGGTCAGAAGGTGTTTTGCCTCTCAGTTCAACATATTCAGTTCTTCTTGGAGCTGCAGGTGCAATGGCATATCTTGATTCTGGGAAACAGTTCCACAGCCTGCTGATCAAAACACAGTACGAATTTGACTTGTTTATCAACAACGCACTGATCTCCATGTATGCCAAATGTGGGGAGCTAGATGACGCTTACCGTACATTCTCAAACATGTGTTTCCGGGATTTGATTTCTTGGAATTCCATGATTATGGCGTTTTCAGACCACGGATATGCAAATGAGACTCTGAAGATCGTTGGAGCCATGGTCAAATCTAAAATCCGACCAAATTCGGTCACTTTTTTGGGCATCCTATCAGCATGTAGCCATGCAGGGCTTGTCCAAAGTGGGTGGGATTTTTTCCATGCCATGAGCAATGTTTATGCAATTCAACCAGCTTTGGAGCATTACATTTGTATGATTAATCTTCTGGGAAGAGCTGGGAAGGTAAAAGAAGCAGAAGAATTTGTTTCAAGGCTTCCTTTGAAACCAGATCTCACTGTTTGGGGTGCATTGCTTGGTATATGCGGATTTGGTGAAACGAATTCTGATGTTGCTAGATATGCAGCCAAAAATCTCCTAGAGCTCGATCCTTTAAATGCACCAGCCCATGTGGTGCTTTGCAACATATATGCAGCAAATGGTCAGCATATTGAGGAAAGACAGCTGAGAAGGGAGATGGGATTGAAAGGAGTGAGAAAGGTTCCTGGATGCAGTTGGATTCTGGTGCAAGGGAAAGTTAGTGTATTCCTCTCAGGCGACAAACTACATACCGAAGTGGATGAGATGCTATCCCTTGTATTGGGCACTATTGGTGAGTCATAAATATATGCATCTAATAAATCAAGAAAGCTTAACCTACACTGGAAACTCATGACATGCCTGCTCTGAATGTTGAGGAAAATCCTCTCAAGATTTTACTATACCAAATGCCGTTTGAAAATAATGGAAGGAAGAAAGCATATAATAGTCGGAAGGAACATGGAGTAAATGGAAATATGTTTGACAGACAGTGGTTCCTTCACTTGATTAAACAGGTTGGTTTGATGCAAATTTCTGTAGTTTGTTCTACTTTTGGAATTCATAAGAACACTTCAAATAATTGCTGCCTCTATGCCTATATCAATGTTTATCCCCAGGAGTGTTTATATGTTCCTAAAGAACGTGATAAACCTTGTACATTCTGATCATATTTTTTATGGTATCAAAATCTGGTTAGCACCTTTTGAACAGTTTTGTTTTTGTAGGGAAAAGTTCAAACATCTACATAGGAAGGAACTTTGAGGAATATTGGAGCAGCCAATTATGTCGCCCAATGCCTAAAAAGGTGAAGAATTTAGTCTCGTATACATTCATTCTTCCAATTTGCAAAACAAAACAAACTTTAATAAACTAATAAAAATTGATAATTAAGCAGGATTAATAGAATCCGATCTGGTCTGATCAGTTAGCTTGAACTCCAGAGTCATATGTTTGTCCAACTTTCCAGTCTTGTGGTATATTGTTCTGAGGAACGTCCCAAGTCTCGTCATCTTTATCGCTGAATAACATTCTTATTTGCAAGGGTCCACTTGGTGGTGAAGTTGTTGTCCAAACTGCTCCAAAACTCCTGTCTGGTACTTCGCATACAAAGTTTGTTGTCTGCAGCAATTTTTTAAATATAAGTTAATATAAATACATATATATATATATATATATATATTATTTCAATTATATGTGTAATGAGGAAGGTGACATAATTAATTAAGAATAAAAGAAAGTAATTAAAACTAGGTTGGTGATTAAGAACAAGAGTTTTATTAGCAATAAACAAACATATGATTTAATTTGTCTACCTAGTCAATTCTTTTAATTTTATTTCAAGAAAAAGCCAGTGCATGCGAAGAGCAAAGCAAGTTGGTTTGGTTCATATATATTGAATGGATAAAAAAATGTCTCTCGATCCTGACTCACACACACACACACCTCACACAACTGGACAGCGGTGATATCTTTCTTCCCTTGCTGGTACCATATTATAAAAGCCAAATAATAAGGATTGTTGCTGTGCTCATCGATCTTGAATGCTATGATTTCCGGGTATGCTGAGAATTGTAGAATGGACGAAGCAAGAGTTTTGTTTGATGAGATGCTCGATAGGAATGTGATTACTTGGACTAGCATGATATCCGGTTAGTGTCGGTCTGGCCATGTGGATGAGGGATACTTGTTGTTTGAAAAAATGCCTGAGAGGAATGTTGTTTCTTGGACAGCCATGATTGGTGGCTTTGCTTGGAATGGCTTCTATAAAGAAGCTCTATTGCTATTTCTTGAACTGAAGGTGAACTACGACACAAAACCAAATGGAGAGACTTGTTTATGCTTGTGCGGGTATTGGTTTGCCTCATCTTGGCAAGCAACTACATGCTCAGTTGATTGTCAATGGTTGGGACCATGATGATTATGATGGCAGATTATCAAAGAGCCTCATTCGCATGTACTCGGCCTATGGTATCATGGATTCCGCATACTTTCTTTCCATCAAGAATTCAAGTAACTGTACTGCTCAGTCTTGTAATTCTATGATTAATGGTTACATACAGACTGGGCAGGTAGAACAGGCTCAAATTTGCTTTGACAATGCACCCATCCGAGACAAGATCTTTTGGACGTCTATGATAACTGGGTATTTTAGTGTTGGACAAGTATCAAAGGCTTGTAATATGTTTCAAATCATGCCAGATAAGGATGCAATTGCATGGACAGCAATGATTTTGGGGCATATCCAAATCGAGCTTTTTGAAGAAGCTGCCAATTTGTTTTCGGAAATGAGGTCAGAAGGTGTTTTGCCTCTCAATTCAACATATTCAGTTCTTCTTGGAGCTGCAGGTGCAATGGCATATCCTGATTCTGGGAAACAGTTCCACAGCCTGCTGATCAAAACACAGTACGAATTTGACTTGTTTATTAACAACTCACTGATCTCCATGTATGCCAAATGTGGGGAGCTAGGTGACGCTTACCGGACATTCTCAAACTTGTGTTTCCGGGATTTGATTTCTTGGAATTCCATGATTATGGGGTTTTCAGACCACGGATATGCAAATGAGACTCTGAAGATCAAATCTAAAAGCCGACCAAATTCAGTCACTTTTTTGGGCATCCTATCAGCATGTAGCCATGCAGGGCTTGTCCAGAGTGGGTGGGATTTTTTCCATGCCATGAGCAATGTTTATGGAATTCAACCAGCTTTGGAGCATTACATTTGTATGATTAATCTTCTGGGAAGATCTGGGAAGGTAAAAGAAGCAGAAGAATTTGTTTCAAGGCTTCCTTTCAAACCAGATCTCACTGTTTGGGGTGCATTGCTTGGTATATGCGGATTTGGTGAAACGAATTCTGATGTTGCTAGATATGCAGCCAAAAATCTCCTAGAGCTGGATCCTTTAAATGCACCAGCCCATGTGGTGATTTGCAACATATATGCAGCAAATGGTCAGCATATTGAGGAAAGAAAGCTGAGAAGGGAGATGGGATTGAAAGGAGTGAGAAAGGTTCCTGGATGCAGTTGGATTCTGTTGCAAGGGAAAGTTAGTGTATTCCTCTCAGGCGATAAACTACATACCGAAGTGGATGAGATGCTATCCCTTGTATTGGGCACTATTGGTGAAGTGTCTAATAGATCGAGAAAAATTAACCTACACTGGAAACTCATGACATGCCTGCTCTGAATGTTGAGGAAAATCCTCTCAAGATTTCATTATACCAAATGCCGTTTGAAAATAACGGAAGGAAGAAAGCATATATATAGTCGGGAAGAACATGGAGTGAACGGAAATATGTTTGATAGACTACAGTTCCTTCACTTGATTTCTCGAGTGAGACACTACTGTGGCTAGAAAATAGAAAGAACGTCAATGTACAATTAAAGAGGTTGGTTTGATGCAAATTTTTGTAGTTTATTTTACCTTTTGGATTCATAAAAACACATTAAACAGTTGCTGCATCTATTTTATTTCTGCCTAGATCAAGTGTTTATATGTTCACCTCGTACAATCTGATCATATTTTTTATGGCATCAAAATCTGGTTAGCACCTTTTGAACAGTTTTGTTTCTGTAGGGAAAAGTTCAAACATCCACATAGGAAGGAACAATGAGGAATATTGGAGCAGCCAATTGTGTCACCCAATACCTTAAAAGGTGAGGAATTTAGTCTCTTATACATTCATTCTTCCAATTTGCAAAACAAAACAAACATTAAGAAACTAATAAAAATTGATAATTAAACAGGACTATTGAAATGTGATCAATTAACTTGAACTCCAGAGTCATATGTTTCTCCAACTTTCCAGTCTTGTGGTATATTGTTCTGAGGAACAACCCAAGTCTCGTCATCATCGTCGCTGAATAACATTCTTATTTGCAAGGGTCCACTTGGTGGTGAAGTTGTTGTCCAAACTGCTCCAAAACTCCTATCCAGTACTTTGCATACAAAGTTTGTTGACTGCAGCAATTTTTTTAAATATAAGTTAATATAAATACATACATACATACATACATATATATATATATAAATATATATATTATTTCAATTATATGTGTAATGAGGAAGGTGACATAATTAATTAAGAATAAAAGCAAGTAATTAAAACTAGGTTGGTGATTAAGAACAAGAGTTTTATTAGCAATAAACAAACATATGATTTAATTTGTATACCTAGTCAAATCTTTTAACTTTGTTTCAAGAAAAAGCCAGTGCATGCGAAGAGCAAAGCAAGTTGGTTTGGTTCATATATATTGAATGGATAAAAATGTGTCTCTCGATCCTGACTCACACACACACACGCACCTCACACAGCTGGACAGCGGTGATATCTTTCTTCCCTTGCTGGTACCATATAACAAAAGCCAAATAATAAGGATTGTTGCTGTGCTCATCGATCTTGAATGTAATATTTTTGTTTGGATAGCTGCATGAAACACTGCATGTTTGGAAAAAGAGGACAGATTATTGAGGTGCTACTTGAGTCATATAGATTTATCACAAAATCATGCAGGTTCCTCAAAGTTGCTTTCAGGATTTAGGCTGTTAATTACCGTCTGTATTCGATATCAATGATACCAAGTGACAGCAGAGAAGCAGCTGCTTCAGTAGTTTGAGCCATCCGGCCAAACGCTCGCTTACTCAGGATGAAGTCGGTGCCATCACTCGAGCCTTGGTCAGTTATAACTACAGTAACTCCTTTGTCTGAGCAATAGGCACTGTTGGTGCACCTGACCTAGGGAACCATCAAGAAAACTTAATTATGATCACAAAAATTGAACACGCTCTTGCACACACACACACATCTTAGAATCGTGCATGCTCACCTGGTAACAAGCTCCGCATCCGAGGCCACTGCGATAGAGGTCAGAGGCAGCTGAGACATCCCCGCCATTGAGTGTTGCTCCAAATGAACCAAATCCACATGCACCAACTGCAGTTCGATACAAGAAAATATCTAGTAAGCATATGCCTGCAACATAAAAGATTTTGCTCATTCTTTTTCTTTGATTAGAAGTCTCTTACTGTCTGTTCCTTGTGCTTCAGAATTCGGATAATAAGTTGCTCGAGAGTGAATGAAGCAGTCACTGCACGTTGCAGCCTCGCCCGGAGATTGCAGTAAAAGCAAAACAATGAGAAGGGAGAGTACTTGAGACCCAAGAGAGAAAGCCATTAGCAAAATAGTGAAAGGAGAGCTTTCTAATGATCAATATTATTGCAAAGGTGGTATTGCAATATTGCATGAAGCTATAGCTAAATGGTTACTGGTATTTATAGTAAACTGCAATGGCCATCTTCAAATTTGGTAAGCTTTACTAACTTTGACATTCTGCTCTGCCCAAGAATATTTGTTTTGCTTTTTTTTGAATAGAAACGCTAAGGAGACTCTCTCAAAGCGAGACTCTCCGTGGACTCTCTGTTGCCTCACAGTTTAACGTCAATTTCCATACCAACATTAACATTATAAAACATTGTGAGAAAAACATGAGGTGACAGAGAGTCTAAAGAGAGCCCCACTTTTGAAAGAGTCTCGTTATCATTTTTTTTTGGGAATTATGATTAGTGGAGTTCTGTTACTTGTGGTTTGTCGGCTACCTTCCTAGCCAGATTATTTACATGATTTAAAATAATATTGTGGAAAACTTGTTTCTCACCTTTGGGATGTGATTGTAATCATTTCATATCCTATTGTCTAATTCTTTTGGTATTGATTAAATTAAAAAAAAAGAAAAGTCATTTGTTAAAGTGTATTCAAGTGTGAATTATCCAGTACTTAACCAAATCCAAATGAGTGCTCTATTCAAATTTCTCCATCAGGTAGGTAGGCACTCACCATGTTATTTTCTTTGTTTCCGTCTATAGACGTGATACTACATATTTACATAGATTATATCAATACATAAGATCTATTTGTTGTTATTATACTGGAAGTCGATGAATATCAATCATAACTATGTTACACAGATATTATAACACTTGGATTAGTAATAGAATGAGTGTGACAGTAAAAGATTTATCTATATTGTGGATAGGCATTAATTTATATGATGAAGCATATTTGTTTCTATCACAACTTGTTGGGTCGCAATTGACAATGGCTTTACTAAACCCTAGAGAGAGTAGTCAGAATCGAATATTGAGACTTTTGAATACGCAGTAAACAGATTTGGTTGGAAATTATGTTGGAAATACAAGAGAAAGTTAGGGGCTTTTGCACTAGATAAGTAAACCCTATGTATGTAATGTGTTAGGCACCTCAAATTTTCCCACCTAAGAGCTAGTTATATATGTATATGAGCACATGGGCTGTGAATTTTTGGGGATGGGGAAGGTTTTAGGAAACACCCTTCCTTCACATAAGGTTTTTTAGCTAAAATGGTTTCTAAGATTGACATAATTCCTCATTTTAGTCTCTTAGATTAAAAAATAATAGAATAGAAGTTGGCCCTGAGATTTTTCACTGCCAATTATTTTGGTTCTTCTGTGAAAAATCTCTGTTAAATTGAAGAAATCGCCCATTCAAGTGGAGGGGTTGGTTTGACAAAAATATCCTAAATTTAACGGAGATTTTTCATGAAAGGGCTAAAATGATTGACGGTAGACAATCGCATAGACCATTTCTATCGATTTTAAATCTCAAGGACCAAAATGAGGAGTTATGCCAATTTTAGAAACCATTTTAACTAAAAAGCCTTTGTATAATCATAATTATTGGGTTTAGATTAGACCTGGCATTCGTGTCATGTTTTCCGTGTTCGTGTCATACCCGATATCTTAACGGGTCGTGTCGTGTAACACCCGTTTAAATAAACGGGTAAAATGACCCGACCCGAAATCGACCCGATAATATTAACAGGTAATATGACCTGACCCGTTACCCGTTAAGGAAAATATATTTTAAACCAATAAATACTCAAATGAAAAACATAATACTAAATAAGTATATACATACCATATTGTCACATCCAAAACATAAAAACACATTTTTCTTTTAAGTATATTTTTGCTTACCTAAATTGATCAAATGGTAAAATTGTAAAATATTGGAATAGAGAAGGGGTTTTTTCGTCAAAAAAAGTTATAATAATATAAGTAAAATAGAATCCAACGGTACAGATTTACTCTCATTTATCTTACGGTTGTTGTTTAAGTAAAGTCTTTAATAATTTTTTAATTAATGTAGAAGTGTAAAAAATATAGAAAAAATATATAAATGCTCATAATGACAAGCTTTACAACTTTCATGAAGAGCTTAACTTCGAAATTCACCACTATAATCATATAAATCATAGATCAAAATTTAACAGTTGATTGTTGTTTACATTTACGCTTCATTGTTCTCATCAAATTTTTTTTTCTTCAGATTTTCTTTTTTGAAAACATGATCTATTAGAGGGTGTAGGAAGATGAACGGTTTGGATCGTTGATATTATATTCATAGTTTTACAGTTAGTGAAAATATTGCTTGATGTTTATAAAGTTTCTACAAACTATATGACATCGACTCATATTTCAGTTAATCGTAAATATCGAAACGTGATATCAAAGATCTGAACCGTTCATCTTCTTACATCTGCCAAATGATCATGTTTTCAAAAAAGAAAATTTTAAAAATGAAATTCAGTAAGAAGAATAAAGCGTAAATGACAATCGACGGTTAAATATAAATTTAAGGTTTATGGATTATAGTGTTGGATTTTGAAGCTGACCCCTTCATGAAAGTTGTAAAGCTTGTCACTATGAGTGATTGTATATATATTTTTACATTTTTTACACTTCTACAATAATTATTATTAATTTTGCCCTCAAGTAAAAAACATTATTCATGAGGGTTTGGAGGATTTTAAAAATCTAAACAATAATGTAAGTGTATCCATTATCTACTCGTGGAGGAATAATGATGAATCACGAGTGTTTATATATTCTTTCACATTTTTCATACTTGTATGTATGTTTTTTTAGTTCTTACCTATACAAATACTATACTAGTTTATTTTAATTTTGGACAACATGTTAAGTAAAATTTATCCTAGCAATGATAATAAGGAACTCTCATAATAAAAATAAATAATGACTAAAACTTTTTTATTTTTATTTTTAACTTATATAGAATAATAATACAAAACTATATATTTAATATAGAATATATTGTATATATCAATATGGCTATTGTATTTTATAATAAATCTTTTAGTAATTAAACTTTAAAATTATCAAAATAACTTTTTTCTTAACAGGTCGAAACGGGTTACCCACGTGTTACCCGCGTGTATACCCGTTAAGAATCCGTTATTAACGGGTCACCCGATAATGACCCGATTAGTTATCGTGTTGACTCGAAACCCGTTATTTTCGTGTTGTGTCATCGTGTCGTGTCAGAAACTGCCAGATCTAGTTTAGATGGCCCAAACGGAATAGGATCCCATCCGGATCCTATTTGTGGGGAGCCAAATGATCAATCAATTGTGTCTGTTCATCGTACATCGTGCGGTTAGAAATCATTTTAAAATTTTTATTTAAAATTAAATATAAACCGTACCTAACAAAAATTAACCGCACGATGTACGATGAACGATTGCGATTGATTGATCATTCGGATCCCTACAAAAAGGATCAAGAGAGGATCCTCGTCCGGCCCAAACTAGAAAAGGTGTTTTTGCAAGTCCAACTATAGTATTAATTTTAATCGATGGTAATTATTAGATACGGCAGTTGGATGTATACAATGATATAGTGCTGTGGTAATATATTTGTACTTTGGTTTAAAGCATAGTAGTCACTTTTTAATAAGGTTTCATTTTGCCTTGAAGTCCACTTCAAGCATGCCCCTTCTTCCAACTTGATTATCCTTAATATGATATGTTTTTATTTTATTGCATGGTGGTACCAATGTAAAGAGAATACCATTTCAATATATATATATATATATATATATATGTTGCAAGACAATGTGACTTGTATTGTTAGGCTTGCCATCGTTAATTAGTACTAATACAATTTTCCTTTGAATATGTAGGTTAATGGCTTAACTATATCTATACTCTTTGAAATTTCACTTCAATCTGAAACTTAAAACTTTTGTTACTTAATTTCGAAAACTTAACTCGTTCTCACTTTGCTCCTTACTAGTAAAGTCCATTAATAAATCTGTTAAAATTGTTAACATGACACAATAAGGTTCATTGGTTAAATGATACTCGAGTTTAAGTTTCATGAGATTTTATTGTAAATAAGCTTAGTTTAAATTGGTAGTGGAGCCAGTATAGGGTCATTGGGTGCTCATGACTCTGACAAGTTCAAAATCACTATACATATTTGTCTATGTATTTATATTTGACTCCTATAAACAACTAGAAAAAGAAGAAGAAAATATCCACCTTTTTCTCTCTTCTTGCATGCGACTCTACTGTGCACACTTAATGCTCGATGAAATGTCTATGTTGACAAACCTTGATAGTCTTCAACATAACTCTACAGTTTCCTATTTTCGACCTGACAAGCCTCTCATATTGTCGATATATGTTGGAAGGAATCACCAGGTGCTCAACAAGAAATGGTCCAATGAAGTTTCTTTCGTCGAAATCATGACATGCTATTTTAAATCTTGGCTTTGCCACTCTGCCACTAGTTTAAATTACAGGAAACTAATAAAAAATGACTTCAAACTTTAATTTTAACTAAAATCATTCAAACAACTTTATTTAATGGTTAAGACAAAAAAGAAAGAAATTGCCACGTCTCACCACTACGCGCACTGACACGCGGGCCCTCTTTCACAAGAAATGTCAGTTTTCTTTCTCTTTTTCACATCTTTACCATCATTTTTTTTTATTCCCCCCCCCTCCCCGATCCCTTTCCCTCTGATCTTTCACCCAACCTTGTTTCTCTTTCTCTCTCATCTTTCAGGGTATCTTTTTGCTTTCCCCAAATTCCTTCCTCCCTCCTCTCTCTCTCTCTCTCTCTCTCTCTCTCTCTCTCTCCACCCTTTGTCAACTTTGGTAAGATTTGTGTGGACCAACATTTTACTTTCTCACAATCTATCTCTCTATATCCTCTTCATTATTATTTATTAGAAATTATTAATTAAGAAACAGTTCCTAATAAAGTTTGATTAATCCATAATATCAAATATTTTACAAATGGTGGTTGTTTATCAATTAATATTTTTAAATAGTAGTTATTTCTCAATTAATATTTTAGAAATAGGGATTATTTCTTAATAAATATTCATAAAATGGTGACTATTCCTCAATAAATATAAATATTTTAAAAATAGTCAATAAATATTTTAAATAGTGACTAATTCTGAATTAATATTTTAGAAATAGTGATTGTTTCGCAGTAAGTAAATAAAAAGTTCATGGAATGATGGTATAAAAAACAAACAACAAAACAAAGAACAAATAATGACAGAAGAATAAACGGGAGAGTGACGTGAGAGTGGAGGTGGGTGAGAGGCGAGAGGAGAAATTAGAGAGAGAGAGAGAGGGAGAGAGAGGGAGGGAGTGTGGACGGGTGAGAGGTGAGAGAGAGAGCGGGGGACGAGTGAGAAAAGAGAGGAGACACAGAGAGTGGGGACGGGAGAGGGGAGAGAGGAGAGAGGAGAGAGGAGACAGATGATTGTGCGTGACCTCGCGCCTTATCTGCGCGTGTCAGGTATCAGGGGTCCACGTGGCTGCGTGAGTCAGTTGTCAGTTCGTTTTTAATGTTTTGTTATTTTTAAGAACTTATGTTCGATGGATTTAGCATCTATCTCTTCTTGTCGACATGGAGAGGTTTATGAATGCGCCTTCAGTATATGCCGACGTAGACCACCACTAAATAAAGGAGAGGAAAGAAGTCATTCAACCATATATGTCATCGATGACATGGAAACCATTTTAGGGTTTGGACCCCTACCATGCAAAAGTTTCAATCTGATGAGCTACGGATGGGAATAACTTGCATCATAAGCTACGGTTTTAGCTTACATGAGTTGAGGAAGGTCGTATCGACAGTCTGGTCTAAATTCATATCTTGTGGGCTTAGCTTAACTCGCATGTACGATCGCACTTGCGTTTGACGACCGGAGCTACCATGACATCTACGGTACGGGTGACAACTCGTGTTCAAACTTTCATGTCAACGGATATATAATTAGAATCAACACAAACATGACACGGTATTAGTTTTTTTTTTTGTAGGTCATCTTTTCTAAACTCGAACACGACACAATTATTAAACGTATTACATGCTAATATCACAACTTTGGCTTGGTGACGAACATGGATAAAAGTACATCCATGTTCGTGCTTTACAACATGTCCGCATCAACAGGAGTAAAAATATTCTCAAAACTCCTTTTGCCATCCCTGCGACAAAGCTACCTTCCTCATCTCGAACCACAATACCTAACCAAAGATGTTGATTAGGTTATATATGAAACATAAACATTGAACTTAATCATGTCATCCAAGCAGAAACAGGCTGGATCCAGCCCCGCCGAATCAAAACCTTAATTTGCTACTAGCATATGGGCACACACAAAGTGTGTGAGAAAATTTTTTATTTTTATTTTTGAAATAGAAGGAGAGAGGAAGAGAGTGATAGAGAATGTAAAAGTGTGAAGTTTTTTTTTTAATTTTTAATTTTTTTTAATTAGAGATATGTTAGGATTATACATAAGTGAGGCTTTGAAAAAAAAAAAGAGCAAAATTTGGTTGTGTGAAATTACATTTCTGCCCTATATTTCTTATTCATGTTCTATTTTAATTAGAGGGTTAAACTAGTAATTTCATAGGATTTTGGTTGACAATGAGTGTTTTATTAATTAGTAGAGATAAAGAAACTAATATTAAATCTAAGATAACATTTGATAACCATTTTGGTTTTTAGTTTTTAATTTTTATTTTTATAAAAGTTAAAAACTGAAAACCAAATTTCAAAAATTCAAAAAAGTAGTTTCTGTTGTAAACATTCATAGTTTAAGTGTAATTGTGTAAATCCTAGATTAGATTTGATTCTAGTTATTCTTTCCTATTGTATCTTATATTCCTTGGGGATGAAGGAATATCTCTTCTCCTCTTTTACTATAAATAAAGGCACAATGTAGGAGGGATAACAACACACACATATTCCTTTACAATTCTACAAACACATCTCTCTCTACACTCTTTGCCGCCGGCCCCCTTTAACCTTGTCAGATAAAATAGACCACAACACGTTATCAGCACGTTCCTACTGTTGTGCTTAGGAATCTGACGTTGAAGAATTTTTCTGCATCAAACCAGTTCATCCATATCATCACGCAATCAGGTTCTTTCAAAACAACGGTTTTTAACTCGATATTTTGCAGCCCTGATAGCATGAACATTCACCATGATGCATGACCTAACTTTACGTTTTACGAATTTTAGATTCTACATAATTTGTGTATGCCTCATAATCATAATTGTTCAATTATGTGAATTTGATATTTGTCATGAATTGAATCATACATATGTACATGCATTGAAAATATTATTTTGCATATGCATCAAATTACATATGTGATTCATTGAATTATATATGCATATATTTGAATTGAAAAAAACTGGAATCGGGAAATCTAGGGTTCTTCGAACCCGTGCACTTGCACCATGCAGGACCGTAAGCCACCAGGCCAGCAACCTGCGATGGCCCAACCCATTCCCTCGCTAGGCCTGCAGCCTGCATCGAGTCCCTTAGCCGGAGCCGTAGGCTCCAGGTTGAAACCCAGCAAGCACCGACGCCAACTACATCGTCCCCCATCATCGCAGGATGGCCTGCAACCCATCCTCACACCTCGGGTCACCATGTTTGACAGCCTGAAGCTCGTCCTCAACATCAATTGACCAAGATTCAATTGAATCTCATCAGTTTTTTTTTATGAAAAACCCGATTCGAAATTTTAGGGTTTTCACAACGAATGTCGAGATTTTTTTTTTCAAATCTCCGTTCTTATTTTGAGGTTTTTGGCAACCCACAGACTCGTACTGAGTATCCTTGTCCCAACGTCGAACACCTGACACGGCACCGCCGACCAAAACCCGGTTTTCTTCCCCGATGAACACACCCAGCTACGGCTAGGATGTTTTTGGACTCTACCCGAGCCCTATTGGGCTCTGATTCTCGGCCTGCATCGCACAGCGCCCAATGGGCTTGCTGTTGCGTTTGATCTGCTCAGCCCGTATAAAAAAAAAACAAATTTTTTTTTACAAACCTTTGGGCTTGCCTGCAGCAACCCAACCTCCTGCCCTGTTCTCCTCGTAGGCCTACAGCCTACACCCGAGACCACTAGCCAAATTTTTGGGCCTAGATAGTACAGACCATTCTTTTTAAGCCACCCCGTGGACTTATTTATTCTTTTGGGCCCCGAATGTTATTTGCCTAATTATTTTTAGGCCCAATGGGTTTTATATTTTTTCACTCACACTTTAATTTGGCCCGAAGTCCAAATAAATTAATTCAATTATAATTATAAACCTAAAGTTATATTTTTTTTGCATATACTTGTTGCATATTTGTCTGCATATATATTTGTGTTTGCCTGTAGGAATATATGAACCTGAAGTTCATAATTATTTTTGAAACCCGAAGTTTCTTATAAATATGCCTTGTTTGAAAACCTGAAGTTTTCACTTAAAAACATCACCCATGAAAACCTGAAGTTTTTCATGCAAAAATTAAACCAATACATGTCTACTAGAACCTGTATGTTCTACTCCTATGTGAATGGATTGATTTTTCTCCATTACACTAACCACATCTTGTCCATCTATTTTGTGATAAGAACATATCGAATTTGAACAAACTCAACTTTACCGCTTTAGAGGTCTCTGGAAGGAACTACCTTAAGTGGGTTCAAGATGTGAAGCTTCACCTCACTGCAAAGAACTTGCGTCCTGCCATTGAAGAAGCAACAGATGAACCTGTTGGCGAAGCTGACAAAGCCACTGCTACGATCTTCATTCGAAGACATATCCATGACGCTCTGCAAACTGAGTATCTTGCTGAGGAGGATCCACATGCATTATGGGTCGCTTTGGCTGATCGTTTTGATCACTTAAAGGACATATTCTTGCCTGAAGCAAGACGCGACTGGTAACATTTGCTCTTCCAAGACTTTAAGTCTGTGAATGAATATAATTCTGAAGTTTGTCGAATCCGATCACTTCTCAAATTTTGCAATGAAACTTTGACCGAAAAGGATCCCTTGGAAAAGACCTATTCGACATTCTCTGCTTCTAATATTGTCCTGCATCAACAGTGTAGAGCTCAGAAGTTCACTAAGTTCTCAGATTTGATCTCTGCTTTACTTCTCGCTGAAAAGCAGAACCAGTTGTTGATGAAGAATCATCAAGCTCGACCTACTGGGGCTACTGCTGTGCTTGAAGCACATTATAGTAATAACCAACGCCCAAAACGCCAAAATAGGCGTGGTAGGCGCGGCCAGAAGCCATCCCACCAAGGTCAACAGAGTCAAGGCCCATCCAAGGGAGGAAACAAAGCCCCGAAGCGCTCAAACCTCACTCCAAAGGCCCCAAACTTCAAGAATAAGGGCAAAGCACCTGAAACCGTAGATGCAGATACGTGCTATTGCTGTGGTTCAAAGGACCATTGGTCCTGTGTTTGCCGCGCTCCCAAGAAGGTTGTAGATGAATATCATTCTCGTCGTAAGAAGTTTGAATCAAACTTCATGCAAGTGGACGACCAAGATGGATGTTTTTGACTTTCAAGAGGATACCACTCCTATGGAAGATTAGGATCTTAGACATAGACTTATTTTTTAGTTGAAATAAGACAATTGGGGCCGAATTCCACTAAGTGGCCGAACCCCTCCTTTGTTTTTGGTTGATTTTTGAACAATTTTCTTTTATGTTTGGATTATTGATTGATGATTTGTTTTTTGGATATTAAGTTTTAATTAATTACCATTCTTGAATAAATAAAAATTACTTTGAATTGATATTTGTTTTAAGAACTTTTATGCATGTGACCGATTCAAATTAATTTTTCATTCTAGGTATAACTAGTGGGAAAGTTAGTTGTTTGGCAGATAGTGTAACCACGCACACCGTTTTACGTGAATGTATCTATTTCACTAACTTCATACCTAAGAATGCACCTCTGACAACCTTCTCAGGCCTATCCAACCTGATTGAAGGATACGGTAAGGCACGTATAATGTTGTCCAATGGTACACTCTTGACCATTGCTGAGGCACTCTATTCTCCACGTTCTGGAAGAATGTTGTTAAGTTTCAAGGACATTAGAGATAACAATTACCACGCTGAAACCCATGTAGAAAACAGAGTTGAATTTCTGTGCATAACTTTCTACGAATATGGCCAGAAACGTATTCTAGAGAAGATGAAGTGTATCCCGAGTGGTCTGTATATTACGACCATACGCCCCATAGAATGCCACTATGTGGCCAGCCCTACTACTAGGATCGCGCACGAAATTACACTTTGGCATAACCGTTTGGGACATCCTGGACGAATAGCGATGCGCCGTATCCTCAATTCATCACACGGGCATCCACTAACCCGAAGTTTAGGTTCAATCCACGGAATCACCTATTAAACATGTTCTATGGGAAAGCTTATTACTAAGCCTTCTTATGACAAGATTCCTTCGAATCCTCCCATTTTTCTACAACGGATTCAAGGGGCATTTGTGGACCGTTTCACTTTCCTTGCGGACCATTTAGATATTTTATGGTTTTGGTTAACGCTTCCACACATTGGTCACATGTGTGCTTGTTGTCTAAAAGGAATGCTGCATTCTCCAAACTGTTGGCTCAGGTTATCAAGCTCAGGGCTCACCACCCTGATTATCTGATAAAATCTATTCGATTGGATAATGCTGGAGAATTCACATCTAAAACTTTTGATGACTATTGCATGTCAGTTGGGGTTGAAGTTGAACATCCAGTACCCTATGTTCACACCTAGAACGGCCTGGCAGAGGCTTTAATTAAGCGCTTACAAATGATTGCTCGATCGTTGGTTATACGTACCAAGCTCCTGATCATTGCTTGGGGCCATGCAATATTGCACGCAGCAAAGTTAGTCTGCCTGAGGCCTGTTGCAACACAACCATTTAGTGCCCTTTAGTTGGTTACCGGATACGAACCCGACATATCGAATCTGCGCTTTTTTGGTTGTGCGGTATATGTGCCGATCTCACCGCCCTTACGTACAAAAATGAGGCCTCAGCGAAGGATGAGAATCTATGTCGGATATGATTCTCCTTCGATTATTTGTTACTTAGAACCTTTGACAAGTGAACTGTTTACCGTTTGTTTTACGGATTGTCACTTCTATAAGACAGTCTTCCCGTCGTTAGGGGAGATAAGAATGTCAACGTTCCTGATGAACGATGCGAATTGTCGTGGATGACTCTCACTTTGTCTCATTTAGATCCCCACACTGCTCAGTCTGAAACTGAAGTGCAGAGCATATTAGATCTCCAGAACATAGCTCAGAGCATGCTAGATGCTTTCACCGATCTAGTGTGCGTGACAAGATCACACATTCCAGCTGCGAATACGCCTGCAAAGATGGATGTACCAAACGTACGATGGACTACCCTCCTGGAAGCCTGGGACGCCAATCTTGGTGATCCACGTACATTAGCAGCTAGCCAATCATCTACCCCTACACAAAAGCGTGGCAGACCCTTTGGTTCAAAGGATTCACACCCCTGGAAGAGGAAAACCACGGCACAAGGTCCTGAAGAACCTACTGTGAATCCGACTATCGCTTACTCATTCTATCCAACTCATGAGGAAATTCTAGATTATGGAAGCGTCCTTGAAGAGACGAATCCTCCTCCCGAGAATGGTGAGATTTTAGTCTATTATGCTAGCTTAGATGATGTGTGGTGTAGAAATAAGATGATTGTCGAAGATGCATTAACATTTGCATTAGCTACTGAGATCATGTTGAGCGATGGCATTGAACCACGTTCCGTTGATGAATGTCGACGTAGAACTGATTGGTCAAACTGGAAACAAGTAATCCAAGTCGAACTCAATTCGCTTGCAAAACGTAAGGTGTTTGGACCTGTAGCTCTTACTCCTCCACATGTGAAGCCCGTTGGCTACAAGTGGGTTTTCGTTCGGAAACGTAATGAGAAGAACGAGATTGTGCATTACAAAGCTCGTCTTGTTGCACAAGGCTTCTCATAATGCCCTGGGATTGACTATGACGAAACTTATTCACCCGTTATGGATGTGATTACTTTTCACTACCTTATCAGTTTGGTAGTTTCCGAAAAACTGAGTATGCAGCTGATGGACGTAGTAACCGCGTATCTCTATGGGGATCTTGATACGGAAATTTACATGAAAGTTCCCGAAGGACTTACATTGACTGGTTCAAATATTTCCAAACCCCAGAACACGCTCTCAATTCGGTTGAGGCGTTCACTCTACGGTTTGAAACAATCGGAAAGAATGTGGTTTAACCGTCTGAGTGAGTATTTGACTAGTCAGGGATACGTGAACAACGAAATATGCCCACGTGTGTTCATAAAGAAGTCACATTTCTGATTTGCGATTGTTGCAGTATATGTTGAACACATGAACCTCATCGAAACTCCTGAAGAGCTCGCGAGAACTGCCGCACACCTGAAGTTGGAATTTGAGATGAAAGATCTAGGTAAGACTCGATACTGTCTCGATCTCGAGATAGAGCATTGTTCGGATGAAATTCTAGTACATCAATCGAACTACACCCAGAAGGTAAGACTCGATACTGTCTCGATCTCGAGATAGAGCATTGTTCGGATGAAATTCTAGTACATCAATCGAACTACACCCAGAAGGTGTTGCGCCGCTTTAATGAGGATAAAGCGAAGCCTTCGAGTACTCCTATGGTCGTTCGTTCGCTAGATGCAAAACGAGATCCCTTCCGTCTGAAGGAGGATGATGAAGAGATTTTGAAGCCTGAAGTTCCTTATCTAAGTGCAATAGGCGCTTTATTGTACTTAGCTCAATGCACTAGACCCGACATCTCATTCGCTGTTAATCTTTTGGCAAGATACAGTAATGCACCTACACGCAGACATTGGACTGGTGTGAAAGACATCTTCCTTTACTTTAAGGGTACTACGGATTTGGGCTTGTTCTATCCCTACGAATCCTCGAATGATGCCGTATCTTATGCTCCTCGAGTTGATTCTCGCCTTGTTGGTTATGCTGACGCAGAATACTTGTCTGATCCGCACAAGGCACGTTCTCAAACGGGTTATGTCTTTACCGTTGGAGGCACCGCAATCTCTTAGAGGTCAACTAAACAGACCTTAGTTGCCACTTTGTCTAGCCATGCTGAAATTCTCGCCTTACATGAAGCAACTTGAGAATGCTTTTGGTTGAGATCAGTAGTGGGCCATATTCGAAGCTCTTGCGATCTTTATCCCGCCGTTGATGTCCCGACGATGATCTTTGAAGACAATGCAGCATGCATCGAACAGCTCAAGAAGGGTTACATCAAAGGAGACAACACCAAGCACATTGTGCTGAAGTTTTTCTTTTCACATCAACAACAAGAGCATCAGAAGATTAAAGTCACGCAAATCCGTTCACAAGACAATCTGGCCAACCTCTTCACCAAATCACTGCTGAGGACGACGTTTCAGAAGCTTGTTCATGGAATTGGTATGCGTAAACTTTCTGAGTTGTAACATTGCTATTTGTCTTTGGAATTGTGTCAAACTCAGGGGGAGCATTCTGAAGATACTTGCTTGACCTTAATGTACTCTTTTTCCTTACGATTAGGAGCATTTTTCCCACTGGGTTTTTGCCACCTAACTAGGTTTTAACGAGGCACCTACCTTGGGCTGGTCATATCCCTGACAACGTCCTATAGACATTTCTTTTGACTTTTGCATTTCTAATGCATTTGTTCTTAAACTATGGATTTTGTCCCTACTCGGGTTTTTGCCATAGCCTTAGGGTTTTTTAGTGAGACTTATTTACTTATGCGAGTTCCTACCTTATTGAGAATAAGCGTTGTTCCTTGGAATCAATGCCAACCAGTTGACTTCCTCAACTTCTATATGATGCTGAATCTACCTTGAGTATTTACACACTCAAGGGGGAGTGTTGTAAACATTCCTAGTTTAGGTGTGATTGTGTAAATCCTAGATTAGATTTGATTCTAGTTATCCTTTTCTATTGTATCTTATATTCCTTGGGGATGAAGGAATATCTCTTCTCCTCTTTTACTATAAATAAAGGCATAATGTAGGAGGGATAACAACACACACATATTCCCTTACAATTCTACAAACACATCTCTCTCTACACTCTTTGCCGCCGGCCCCCTTTAACCTTGTCAGATAAAATAGACCACAACAGTTTCACTTTTTAGTTTTCAATTTTTGATCTTCAATTTCATTATTTTGAAAATTATAAATAAAATGGTTACAAAACAACCTCTTACTATCATATCAAACAGACGCTATAGGAGCAGTCTTTGCTCTTGTTTTATTTTTATTTTTTTTTGTGTTTTGGCCTTATATTATATTGAACATGACGCTGGGTGAAAATCACGGCAAACAAAAAAATTAGTTTTTCTCGTCACAATATATAAAACAGGAAAATGATCCTCGTAGGAAAAGGATCTTCACTGGATCCTTTAGCTAGGGATCCTGTGATCTAATCCGTTTATCGTATATTGTACAGTCAGTTTTTGTTAGGTACTATTCATATTTAATTTTAAATTTTAAATTTTGAAATGATTTCTGACTGCACGATGTACGATGAACGAATGAGATCATGGAATCCCTAGGATCCCTAGGAAAAGGATCATACGAGGATCCTTGTCCTATAAAACAGAGGAGCTAAAGTGAGAGTTTCTCAAATAATCAAGTAATCTCAAATAATCAAGTAATGCGAGATAAAAAAAAAGGAATTGTTATTAGCACTCATAAAATCTCATTTGACACTCCAAACTTTCTATAATTAAAAATAAAAATACACTTGGGAGGAGTGTAAAATGAAAATTTTAAAGTGCTAATAACAGTTCAAAAAAGAGAGGTTAAAACACTGAATAAAAGCGTGATAGGCCTAGTTTGCACGTAAATAAATAAGCGAGTTAAATTATAGAATTAGTCTATCATAATATTTTATGTTCATTTACAAAATTTAAACATAATATTTTCTTTTCTTTTACAAAATTTGAACTTTTTTTTTTCATCACACATAATATTAAATATATTAATAGACCATAATACACGGACCAAATGATGATAAAATAGTTTTTTACAACATTTAATTAGTGGAGCAAGAGGACGTTTCCAAATTGGGTTTCCTTTCCTCACGTAATCTTTTATGAACACGTGACGCAGTTTTATGCCATTTCACCTGAAAACGTGTACGACTGCTAGGCTTTTGCTGCTTTACCACCAAACTCCACTCTCTGCCGCCTCCCCAATTTTTTGAAGAATCCAATTTGGACCTCTTGGTTTTAGTTTTTGATTGTTCAGAGAAAAACTGAAGTATTCATGGCTAGTTAATTAAACCGCAATAATAATGAGAGGAATTAAATTGGGGAAGAATTGAATTAAAGAAGAGTTTTTTTTATTTTATTTTAAACAAACGATATTATCTACACTAAAGGGAGGGTGTGGGCCTAGCCTCACAATGAGTTAAGCAATAATGATGTTCAAATTCACCCTTGACCAGAATCTTATTGGCGTGAGTCAATATTTAGGAGAAAGGGAATGCAAATATTTGGTAATTATTAGAGTCATGTTTTAGGAAGGATATAGTTGTGTCCTTTATTATTGTTTCCTTTTGTAACAAGGATTGTATGTACTTATATTCAGAATTATGGAATACATGAAAATTAAGTCGTAAAATTCTATTTGGCATCCGAGCCGAGTTGTAACCCTAGAAAATTCCACCGTGTGCTGCTGCCGTGAAAATCCCTTGCCTCTGCTGCTGCCCCTACCGCGATGGCTAGTATTGAAGAAAACTCACGACTGAAATTGGAGGGTGGTTCATGTACGACCACCGACAATTCGGTTGTGAGCCTTGTGGTGATACATAATGATGCTTCAAACATACAAAATACTGTGAAACTCAATGGATCAAATTATCCTCTTTGGTCCAAAGTATTAGAGATGCATATAGCTGGGTGTGGTAAGAAAGGGTTTGTGGCAGGGAGTATTAAGGAACCCAAGGAAGAAAGTGTTGAGTATGAAGCTTGGGAAACTGGGAATGAAATTGTGAAAGGGTGGTTGATTAATTCCATGGATCCTAACATCATGGGGGTTTTCATCCATCTTCGTACCGCTAAAGAAGTATGGGAGACCAGTATGGGAGAAAGTTGCTTAGACATATTATGATGGTTATGATATTTCTCAGATTTATGAGTTGAAGGTGAAGTCGTTTCGACTCCGTCAGGAAGGGCATCCTATTGGTGCATACTATTCCGATCTCAAAGCAGTATGGTAATAACTGGATCAAAGAAGACCGATTAAGATGGAGTGTGCTATTGACTTGGAGACGCTTCGAGATGAGACTCAATTAGACCGAGTGTATGCCTTATTGGCTGGACTTGATGATGTATTTGATAAGGTACGTAGTGATATTTTGAGAACTCAACCCTTACCATCTGTCAAGGAGGTGTTTTTTGTTGTTAGACGTGAAGCTCAACGTCACGCTACCATGATGGGAGGAAGTAGTGTCGGTATCCAAGGAGGGAGCTCGACACCGTTTGTAGCCATGGTGTCTTGGCCATCCTCTGATGGCCGGTCGTATGTTTCATCGTCGTCGACAACTTCCCGTCCTTTTACTGCAGAAAATAAAGATGATTTAACGTGTACTTTCTGCGGTCAAATCCGTCATACTGAGGACACTTATTTTCAAAAGCATGGAGTCCCTGAATGGTTCCCTGAATTGAAGAAAAAGTTACATGCAAAGGAACGAGCTGCTAATGGAGCAAGTAGGAGCCGTGCATCCAATGTCGCTACCGCACCTAGTACCAAGGATGTTGTGCCTATCTCTGGAAATCCAAGTCAAAGCTTGTTCCAGTGAATCACCGTCCAATACAGGTAGTATGGGGTGTGTTCTTTTAACATTTGACATGGAACATCATACAGGTTGGATTCTAAACTTTGGTGCAACAGACCATATGACCTTTGATAAAAATTTGTTAACTTGTATGACAATGACTCATCGGAAGTGTATCACAAGGGCAAATGGCACCACTGCACCGGTTCTTAGGGCCGGCACTGTGGACCACACACCGACCCTCTCCCCTCATCGTTGCTTACTTGTTCTGTCGTTGTCTCATAATTTGTTATATATTCTTCAAGTTACTGAACAATTAGATTGTGTTGTGCTTATGTATCCACTCTTTTGTTTACTTCAGGATATTCAGACCAATGAGATAATTGGGCATGGCACTAAGAGAGAGGGGTTATACTATATGGATGACGTTGTTCTTGGTAGAGCTAACGCATTTCGAGCATCCCATACCAGTAATTTATAAGAAGTTTGGTTATTGCATCGTCGGTTAGGACATGCTTCGTTTAGTTATTTAAGGCGTATGTTACCCAGTTTATTTCATGAAATAAAAGAATCAGACTTACATTGTGAAGTATGTATTCTCGCGAAGAGTCATTGCGCTTCGTTTTCTCCTAGTATGAATAAAAGATTGTTTCTGTTTGACCTTGTGCACTCTGATGTTTGGGATCTTTCTCCTGTTAGTACTCATTTCAGAATTAAATGGTTTGTTACATTTGTTGATGATTACACCCGTATGACTTGGATATATATGATGAAGCATAAAAGTGATATTAGTATGATGGTTTGATCTTTCTTTCAAATGATTACAAAACAATATTTTTCCGTTATTAAAGTTCTCTGCTCAGATAACAGCGGTGAATATATTGGTTCCGAAGTGTCTGGTTTTCTTCGGGATCATGGAATTCTCCATGAAACTACTTGTACCCATACTCTGCAACAAAATGGGGTTGCTGAGAGAAAGAATCGTCATATCTTGGAAACTGCTCATGCCTTGCTTATTGGTGCGTCCATGCCTAAACGATTTTGGGCTGAAGCTGTTACCTATACCGTGTATGTGATTAACCGTATGCCATCTCAGGTGGTATAATTCTGTACACCTCTTTAAGTATTGACAGAACATGTTCCCGTAGTATCCACCAACACCTTTACTCCCTGTGTATTTGGGTATGTAACGTATGTTCATATTCACAAGATTCATTGTAGCAAATTGGATCCATGTGCCCTTAAGTGTGTCTTTCTTGGGTTTGCCTTCCAACAGAAAGGGTATAAGTGCTATCATCCTGAAACTCGACATATGTATGTGACCATGGATGTTACTTTTTCTGAATCAGAGTATTTTTATTCTTCGCTCCCGTCACCTTCCGATCACCAGGGGGAGAACACTAGTGATTATGGTGATCTTGGGTGGTTAGAGATACCAGAAGATGTGATATGCGGTTTAGGGGGATCATATGTTAAAAATGGGGCAACAATGTCTCAGAAAGAAACTGCCGAGAGTGATCAGGTTTTTCAGCTCTGCCTGCTAAGATAGGTGCAGCAGCTCGGCAAGGTTCTGCTGAGGAGAATATGACAGTCCCATAGTAAGGTTCTGCCAAACCAAGTACATGAGATGAAATATTGTCTCCTGCCGAATCCACATCACCCTCTCTCTCTCACACTCGATAGTGTCATCTAATACGTCTTATCTGAGTATCCCTAAGGTAAGTAATACCGATGCTCATGTAACTAATCAAAATAATATTGTAAGTACATATAAGTTGCCTCGAAGGCAAAATCTTGGTGTTCCTCCTGACAGGTTTTCTCCTGAAGGAAAAGTAAAGTATCCAATAGCATGCAAGAACCGTGCACCTGAACGCCAAACATGGGTGAATAATGTGGAAACAATCTAAGTACCAACCTGAGTTGAGGAAGCCTTGAAGGATCCTAAATGGGCTGCTACAATGGATGAAGAAATGATGGCACTACATAAGAATGATACATGGTAAGTGATAGAACTACTGAAAGGAAAAAAACTGGTGGGGTGTATGTGGGTCTTTACAATTAAATACAAGGCCGACGGATTAATAGACAAGTATAAAGCAAGGTTAGTAGCAAACGATTATACTCAAACGTGTGGTGTTGATTACCATGAAACTTTTTCCCCAGTGGCCAAGATGAATACGGTACGTGTTCTTATCTCATTAGCTGCAAATTTGAATTGGCCGCTGATACAGTTTGATCTAAAAAATGCTTTTCTTCATGGGCATTTGGAAGAAAAAGTATATATGGATTTTCCTTCGGGATATAATGCCGGAAGGAAAACCGGAGTGTGTCGGTTGTGAAAGTCGCTTATGGGCTTAAGCAATCACCTCGTGCGTAGTTTGGTAGATTTACTCAAGTCATGGAAAGGAATAGATATTACCAAAGTCACTCCGACCGCACTTTGTTTGTAAAACGGAAAAGTGGTGAAGTGACAGCCTTAATTATTTATGTGGATGACATGATAATAACAGGGGATAATTCGGAAGAGATGCTAAAACTGGAAGAAAATCTTGTCGCCGAGTTTGAGATGAAAAATTTGGGAGATTTGAAATATTTCCTTAGAGTAGAAGTAGCTCGTTCATCTAAAGGTATTTTCTTGTCTCAACGTAAATATATTCTGGATTTGTTGAAAGAGACAGGTATGCTTGGATGTAAACCTGTGGACACCCCTATTGTAGATAAGTACCATTTAGTGGTCTATCGAGATCAGAAACCGGTTGACAAAGGCAGATATCAGAGACTAATTTATTTGTCCCACACTCGTCCGGATATTGCCTATGAAGTGAGTGTGGTGGGTTAGTTTATGCACTCACCAAGTATGGATCATATAGTCGCAGTTATGCAAATCTTGGCATATTAAAGTCTACTCCGAGAAAAAGGATTTTGTATGAACATCATGAACATATGTAGATTGAGGGGTTTACTGATGCCGATTGGGCAGGTGACGTGACTGATAGACGTTCTACGTTTGGGTATTTTACGTTCGTGGGAGGTAATTTAGTTACTTGGCGAAGTAAAAAACAGAAGGTGGTGTCACGATCTTCTGCTGAAGCCGAATACAGAGGCATGGCGCAAGGAGTATATGAGATCCTTTAGCTATTAAAGTTGTTGTGGGGTCTCGATTTTAAGCAAAAAGAGGCGATGAAATTGTATTGTGACAATAAGTCGGCAAGAGAAATAGCAGAGAATCCAGCACAGCATGACAGGACTAAGCATGTTGAGGTTGATCGACATTTTATTAAAGAGAAACTTGAGAAAAAGATTGTGTCAATACCGTTTATCAACTCAGAGGAACAACTTGCATATGTTCTTACTCATGCCGTGTGTAGTAGAAGCTTTGATGACTCACTTATCAAGTTGGGCATGTGTGATATCTATGCTCCAACTTGAGGGAGAGTATTGGCATGAGTCAATATTTAGGAGAAAGTGAATGCAAATATTTTGTAATTATTAGAGTCATGTTTTAGGAAGGATATAGTTGTGTCCTTTATTGTTGTTTCCTTTTGTAACAAAGATTGTATGTACTTATATTCAGAATTATGGAATACATGAAAATTAAGCCATAGAATTCTATTAATCGAACGTAAGACCTTTCATTTACAAGTGAAGAGGAATATCACTAGACCATAGTACTAAGTGGCGAATTTCTATTAATCGAATGTAAGACCTCTCACTTACAAGTGAAGAGGAATATCACTAGACCGTAGTTCTAAGTGACGAATTGAAGAAGAGTTGAAATGAGGAGGAATCAATCAGATTCATATTGAAACTATTTACAACATTTTATGAAATTGAAGTAGGAATGGTACTAATTCCATATAAGTTGTTTCTAAGTCACCAAATCAGAATGAAAACCAATATAATGCCTTTGTTCTAAATAAATTATAAAACCTTTATTCTAAATAAATTATTTTTATATTCTTATTGTTTTCAATTATTTTATAAAATTGTTATTAGCACTCAAAAAATTTCATTCTACATTTCTTACAAGTGAATTTTTTTTCTTTCTAATGATAGAATATTTGGAGTGCAAATGAATTTTTTAGAGTACCAATAACAATTTCTTTATCTATATACTAATTAATTATTATCCACATAATAAAACTTCGATTAGTTTTATTCATTTTTACCTATATACCTCAATAATTATAGTCCTTTTATGGTTAATAAATTATTTTATAATTTTTTGGTTAATTATTATAATACAACTTGGCTTAATTTTATTCATTTTACCTATATATTTCAAATAAATTATTTATAGTTAATAAATTATTTAATAATTTTTTTGTTAATAAGTTATTTTGTAGTCTAATTAATAGAAAGCATTTGTTAATCTTCTATTTATTTCCACCAATGAGCAGAGCTAGGAATTTTTATGGAATGAGGATAGTGTTGGAATAATTAGAATCAAGTGAGAGCATAATAGGTAAAAGAAATTCATTCTGATTCCCCACATGTTTTGAATTCAAATACCTCCCTTACCTAGGGAGTCCCATTACACCAAAATGAGGAGTTGGATTACTAAATTCCTGTGGACTCACATGCATTTTGATTTCTCAAAGTTAAGTAAACAAATGAGTATCCAGTAATCAAAATCCAATTTCCTAAGGTGATTCCGATTACGGACATGTAAACGTGCCACCATTCCTTTTTTTTTTCTTTTCATGTAGCTGTTTTAGAGCATCTCCAATGCTTTGGCAAATTTGGACTCAAATCTTATATTTGTATAAAAAATATGAGTTTAAGGTTTCTAATGTACTAGAGATATATAACTCATATACAAGTCTTCGGCGGAATTGAGATCTAAATTTAGGTTTCAATATGAGATTTAAGTCTAAGATGGATGTGACGACCCGTCCCTAATTTTACGTTTTTATAAATTTTAAAAGCATGATTTTACGAAAATGCCCTTAGAGGCGAGGGTATTGACTTTCGTTGACCAACGTACAGTGAGACATACAAAATATTCTTTTAGTGTATTCATGAAGTCCTCGACGATGCAGACGCGTATGCATAAGCAGAAGCAAATTTGGAGCTACGGTTAAAGTTTTACGGAGCTATGAATCTGAAAGTATTTTGAAGGGATCACTATTTTAATTATATTATACTATTTTATATTACTAATTTATTATGCCACGTGTGTGTGGCTGAGAGGGGAAAAAAAAGGAATCGGGGAAGAAGAAAAAGAAAAATGGAATAGAGGAAAATGAGGGCTGCTGCCCAATTGGATGAGAGAAAAGGAAGGGGCATTTGCCCAACCAGGAAGAATGAGGTGATGAGTGACCAATCAAGAGGAGAAGAAAGGAAGGGAAGGAAGAGAGTAGGAAAGGAACCCGGTCCTCATCCCCTTGACCCGTGACCCATTTCAAAACCCGGTCACCCCGAGTGAATTCCGACGCATTCCCATCATTTTTCCGGAGATTTAGGACCCTCCATCACCTGCAAACATCATCACCCCCTCCTCCTTGGTTGATCACCCAAAAATTCGAAGCAAATGAGGCATTTTCATGGTGTACGACGGTGACGGCGCCGTGGGACTCTTGGTGGCAATCCGCTAATTCCGAATGAAATACACTCAATCTTCACCATCAAAACACTCATTTAGAGGTCAGCAACAAAGCCCAAACAAGTTTGGGGATAACGGGGTTGCAAATTTGGCGAATCGAAGTTTACCCAAATTTTAGGGTTCTGGCGAGTTCGAGACGAATTGAAGCATTTCCCGAAAAAATTGGACTTGTCCCCAGGTATAAAACTTTCTCTACTCATTGAGATCTTCATTTATGTGAAATTCGAGAATTTTTAGAAATAGTTGATTTTTCCGGCGAGTCGGGGCGGCCAACCGCTACATGTGGCGGCGCGTGGGCCGAGGCATCCCCTGACCTTCCTAGGCTAAATTTAATACTTCAATTTCATATGTGAAGTCTGATTGACAAAATTTCCATCGTTTGAACTTAGTTCCATTAAGGTCCGCCACTTGAATAGTATAGCAATTGACGATCCGACTGTTAGATCGTCACTAAATCTTAATACGTTATAGTACGTAATATTTGAGGATCATAGGAACTTACGGATCTGGAATCCGACAAACGGATCTTCCTAAATTGAATTTGTAAGTTCATAAAATAAAACGTTGACTACCACTTGAATTTACAATTGGCGGAGATCCAACCGTTGGATCGTAATGAAACTTTAGTATGATGTTTTAGAAGCATAATGTGGATCTTTTGAAGTTATCGATCAAACATCTGTATTGCAGATCTTCCGGATCGAGTTACATAGGGTTGTGGACCCTACCGTTGATCTTTGATCGACGGTTGACTTTTGGTCAACGGGTCTTAAATCATTCTAGAACATCCTTGGGGATGTGTTTTATGTAAATTATGTGTTCTATTGATAAAAATTATGAGACGTGACTGAATATTTGTTCTAGACGACGATCGTTCGTGATGCCTCGATATTCGTGCTAGGGAGTTGTAGCGTGGGCCTTAGGTGAGTGGGACTTTTCCTTTTTATAGTATATATATGATTGATAGTTTCCACAAATGCTTTTAAATTGATTTATGCATTTTATGCCATGTTTTATGTATATTTTAAAATACTATGATTTGGTTGCGTTTTGGATTGCATCATGGCATATCCATATGCATATTACTTGCATATAATTGTTGTGAATGCTTTGAAATGCTAAGGTGAACGCAGGACGTGCAGATAAGTCCAGGAAAGGTTATGTGGTGGATTGAAATGGTTGAATCAATTTGGCATGCATATGTTCATATAGTGCTCATCATTGCTACACCCCGATATTAGTGCTCATGCCCGGGACTAGGGCCAGCCTTCACGTGATTGTTCACCTCCTGCACCGCACACTCACCTTGGATCCAAGTCTGGTGCCAACCTGTCATACAGACCACAATAGGTGGTTTCGACTCGTAGGTGACCTGTGATTTATCACACAGCTTTCACGTGATCGTAGCACTTGAGCGTACATATTTGTACCCAGCCTGTCGTACAGGTCACATTAGGTGTCTCTGACTCATGTGTTAGCATATGACTGATGAGCAATAGGTTCAGTCGTACATGTCACATTAGGTGACTTCAACTGGCACGCTAGGTGATTTATTCACACCTGCCTTACATTTGTTTTTGCTGAGGTATTGTGACATGGCATACTTTTGTTGTCAGTGCTTTTATGCATTTGGTTTTCATACTGATACGTAGTATGATATTTTGGAAACTATACAGGTTTTACAGCGAGGGGTTATAACGTTTTCCAAAGGTTTTTATTAAAACTTTATTTTCAGTCCCACTCACCTTTGTTTTTCACCCCTCCAAGTTTAGTAGCAGTGATTGCGTATCGATAAGGATTATTGGCAAAACTTGGTGTAGACGATTACCATCGATGGGATAATTCTCACCCTATTTTACTGTACTGTACTTATGCTCTGTCATCACGTGTGAAATGGGTTCATTCCCGCTCGCCGCGAACTCTTGTATTTAAGCACTTTTAGGTTTAAATTTATTCACATTTTCCACGTCACTACACTTTATGGCTTCGTCACCCTCCAGTTGTCGGCCAGCACAGCTCGATTCGGAGTCCTAGTGGACATCTCGGGTCGAGGTGTGTCAGTTTGGTATCAAGCATAAGTTGGACAGTATTGCATTCATCACATGCGTGATGTAAGGATTTTTGATTCTTGAGCCTAATTTCTGAATCTTGGCACCTCGTCGAATACGAAAAATGTGTTAGCTTTTCCTAAGTTTTGGGTAGTTTTGTTGACTTGTCGACCTCTTAGAATATCACTTTGGCGAACACCCTTAGACTTTAAGCGAAGAAATTTCCTACCAAGGGAAGATGTAGATTTGAGGCAAGTTGATGGCCTAAAGCAGGGCTAATGTATCGATAACAGTGTAGCACCAGAGACTTTACCAACTGATTCCATCACTATTCTCCAGCCATCATTATTAAACATTTCGAGATTGGAAATCCGAAATAGTTTTGATTCCTTGACAGTATCCATTAGAATACCACTTATTAGAATTCCTGCAAAGTCTACTTTTGTCAAGACTCTAGAAATTTTTCATGTGACGCTGTGGTGCTAAAGTGGTAGCACTCGACGGAAGAACATCTTGGGACAATCACTTTTGGTCCTCAGTAGCACTAATCTTTTCAAACGTACTAGTGATCATTCCGATTCTTCTGGAGGAAGATCGACTTTCATTTAAGTTTGTTCTAAGGTGGATTGTTAGCAAATTCTGTTTTCCTGGTCTTAGGAAATTTCAATCTATACTAGTTTCCAGAATTTCTTTTGGTAATGTACTCGTCATTTCGATGAGCATGGGCACATGTGTATGAGTTGTTACATCTACGGACAGAAGAAATTCTTGAAGTAGTAAGTATTTCTCTCTAGAAACAACTAAACCACCTCATCGGACCTGTTCCTTACCAATCATCTGAAACTATCCACCTGAGAGGGCTCTAAACTGTGATCAGTCTATTGTGGCACTACTAAATGACGATATTATCCGATATCTGGGAACTGTCAACTAGTACTCAGGCGGTATGACTTCTGATACTGGACATATGTACTAGTATCTAGAAGTGATACCTTTATACCAAAATGCTAGTTCACAGTTTCAAGGTAACGAACAATATCAACATATTTAAAATGCGTGATTAGTGGCGCGACTGATAGATTGGTTAACAGTGATCACTTGAGCCGAAGAAACTAAATCTCGGAAACTTAAGAGCAAGTTGAGTATCGAGAAAGTCATGAAGACCTATTAGTAGGGGTCGTAGGGAAAGGAAGAAGTATGGTGCGTTTCAAGGACGAATACCTTTGGCGGCATTTTCCAAAATTTTACTTGGGATATCACCAAATGGTGAAGTGAAGTACATCATTGACCCACTTCCTGGTATTACCCCAATTTTTCTTGCTTCATATTGAACATTTCTGACGTCATTGAGAAACTTAGTTACAAAGTTTACCAAATAGGAATTTACCTAACCAAAGACTAAACACGTTATCTTGGAAACTTCAAACTTATCCGCAAAGGCAAAAGGTTGAACCTTAGGATTGTACCTAGATTGTAGCAACTTAATCAGGTGACGATTAAAAACCGTTATCCCTTACTTCGAATTGATGATCTAGCCGACCAACCTTTGTAACTCGAGTTTTCTTCCATAGCCTTACGAATTCATAGTGGTCTTATCGACGACCTTCTTATCTACGTCGGCAATGAGCCAAATTCTCTAAATCCCGACAATCAACTTTATACAAATGTCTCAAACAATAGTTTTATTTAGATTGGTACTTTTTTGGGAGATGTGATTGATAGGAGCATATTTATGCAACTTAGTTAGCTTGTTTCCTTGCATTTACGTTGTTAGTTCTTAGTTATTTTAATATTTTAAGCTATTTTCGTGTGTTTGTAGGTCTAATGTGCAAAGTATGCAAGAAAGTGCATTTTGGAGCAGTTTTGGGCACTAAATGGATTGCACATGCTTGGAGCTAAGTGGATGGACGAAATTGAAGATCAAATGAGCTTAGGATCAAATGAAGAATGAAGAGTTCAAAATTGGAAGCCAAGGTTTCTAAAGTTGGAAGTTTCTATTTGTGAAGGTTTCCATTTGTGCAAGTTTCCATTTGTGGAGGTTTCCATTTTTGGGGTTTCCAAAACATGTAGGTTGCCTAATTACTCATTCTAGAAGCCCAAAACCGTGCCTAACACATTCCCCTTTTATTTCAATCCTTGCTGCACAAGGGAGAGGTTTTCTTGCCTATTTTCTGCCCAAAAATACTTCCCCTTTCTCTTACAAATCAATGCCACACCTTCTTTCCCTTTCTCTCTTAAATTCTGACCTTTAAAATACATTCCTTTTCTCTCCTACATATTCTGCCGAATTTCACATTCTTATTCTCTTTGATTTTCTGATTCTTTCTTACCTATTAAATTGTGGAACCAAAATAACTATGTATTGAACCTTTCCTATTATTTTCTGAGTACCCTAGCCCTTTAAATAAAGTTTGTTGCACCATTTAAATCTCTCTACACAATTTCTGCCGAAAATCCACCATCCACCCTTCACCATAACTCACCTATATCCATTCACCACCATAAACAACCCTTTAAACCATCTCCAACACCTTGTGCCGCAGCAAAGAGAAGAAGGAAGACCCTTGGAGTGCTTGCCATTCAAGATTGGATTGCTGGAACATTCTTAGGTGTTTTCATTCTTTTGTTTTCAATGTCTAAGTTTATGTATCTTTGTTTTGCGATTATGAGGAACTAAAGTTCTTTTGGCTAGAGGAGAATTTCGAAACCATGATCATATTTGCATTATGAATTGATTACTTTCAGTTGTGATTTCATAAATTGTGAATGCAATTTACTTAACTGTTTTATTCAAAACTTATTCTTGTATGTTGATTGAGGTGGCCAACTTAGTTTGCATGCATGAATTTGATGCTAGAATATAAGGGAGTTTCACCTAATCGTTATGAACTTATATTCACAAGTAGTGAAGGTTGCTAGTCACAATCATGTTAAGTAAATTCCTGGCATAAGTATCATGCAATTCATAGTTACGAGTGCCTTGTCAATGCTTATGATTTTCATAGAACTTAATGATCTTTGCTCGTATCTCTATTATGCAATTCATGTAGGGAACTTGTGGAGAATGCTTTGGGTTGTTGTATGCAATCATCCAATTCAATGAAATTAGGAAAATCTGAGGGTTAATTAGTGCAATTCACGGTTAATCTGGGGCGTTGAGGATTCATGGTTTATTGAAAAGCAATTGGAAATCGATTTGTATGCAAGTGTGTCATGTGTGGAGAAAGACCCTCGAGCTAGTACATCATCCATCCAAAACACCTAATTTCGTGCAAATCTGTCTAGTTCTAGTTTCTGTTTTGTTTTACTTTATTTTCGTCCAAAATCCAATCCCCCTTTACTTTGTTGTGTTAATTAGGTTAGAATCTGTCCAATTTGTGTTTTTAAGTGTTTTGAGTCAAGTTCAAGTTAATTTTCGTCCAAATAACTTCCTAGAGTCAGTTTTGAGTCTAATTCATTGTTTTGTGCTGTTTTGAGTCTTTCTAGTTAGTTTTGAGTCTTTTCAGTTTGTATTGGGTCTATAGAGTCTAGTTAAGTGTTTTTAAGTTTCTTTTTGTGTTTTTGTGTTTTAAAGTCAGTTTAGTTTAGATTAGCAATCCCTCATAATCCCCGATCCAGAACGATCCCTACTTATACATGTACTACAATTGTCAAAAGAGGGTTTAATTTGTGTGCCCCGCATCAGTGATTTCTGCAGACGATATTCTTTTCTTTTTCCCAAAAAGGTTGTAACGGTAAGAAGTTGAAATTCTCACAAAGTATTGTGAAATTCAAGACATCTTTGAGTTTTGTCGATTTTATCGACAATTTGATAGCGATATTTCGGCTGTGGTGTCTTTCCTCACTTACGATTGAGGAAAGTTAGTTTGGTTTGGAATGTTGGATATAATTAAAGTCTCTGACAACCGAAGTGTTGTCTCACCTCATCTTCGTTTTATGTCTTTCGATGACGTTGATCATTTTGGAAATCCATGATGACGTGTTCTTTGGATATTTTAACTGTGCAGAGGCAGCACGGCGAAGTATTGTTTATATACTTTAACGGTGAGAACCGTTCGAAATGAACCCTCATATACATCATATGAAGTCAACAGTTATTCTCCTCATTTGAAAACCAAATGGTACTTCTCTGTAGAGAAATATGTCCAAAATCTTTATCAACCTTAGAATTTCCCAAATACACTTACTTTGGAAAGAGCTAAAGTTCTGACAGCGACAATGAAGATATTAAATCAACATCTACGGGTGCACCATCGTGTATCATCTTGGTTGTGCAAACGTAGTTATTGTTTATCGCAGCAAAAGACCTATCTATCCTTGAATATCTTTAGCTTGTCCTATCCTATTCCAGTTGGAGATCACGAGCATCGATTTGATGATATTTCTGAATCATCGGGGAATTGTTCGAGTGATTATAATCACTTCTTGTATCCAAATAGAGATAGGGAAATATCGCTATAAGTTTTTGTACGAGCTATTTTTGGTACATGTAAAGAATATGAAAAATCAATAATTATGATGCTGAATCAATGCTACGCTCATGTGGTGCTTTAATTGGTGGTATCTTTATTCAAATGGAAAACCGTGTTCTTCCAGCCCCAAAGCTTAAAGTCGGTAATGGCGATGACTTCCTTCCTCGGAATGGGTACTAGAATTTCAACAACAAGACACTTGTGAAGTCAACTAAGATAGAAAAGTGGGATGTTGTTAACTTCTCCACATGTTGTGATTTAAAAGCCTTCGTACGATATCTGATTAAATGCGAAGATGTAAGGAATTAAAATCGAGGCTCAATTTGATGTGTTTGGAAAGAATCCTCAGTCTAGGTGCGCCCTACCTTTGGTTAGAGTTGAGAGGATGTTTGAGGAAATAAAGTCCAAACTTCCTGGACAACCACAGTTTCTTCTTTGTTTGCTTTCGAAGGAGGATGGCATTATGAGAGAGATGCTTCTAGACTTCTATACAAGTTCAGGCAAACAGAAACCCGACCAGATTATCATCTTGACGTATTTATATCTCACCGTGCTACGCGTTTCACTTCCAAGCCTTTGGAAGTCTTTTTGGAGGTTATGAGTACTAGATTTTGTTCATTATTACATTTCCACCCTTAGGTTAACGATTAGTCTGAACGAGCTACTCAGACCTTAGTAGACGTGTTGCATTTTGTTCGTCCCACAAGTAGTATGGTTGCAACATACCATTATCTTGTAACTACGGTTACAATTTTGGTTTAGCTATGGTACTATTAGAGCCAACATATAGGTATTTTACGTCGGTACATGATTGATAGACACTTACCCTTGTTAGAGTTATATGTAACTGCGGTTACATTCCTGGTTATGAGTATGGCATCATTTGAGATATGGTATAAATATTTTATGCGCAGTATGTGATTTACAGATGAGTATTGCGAGCAGGTATTTGAATGATCGAGATTGTGATATAGAAAACTATATGATATTGATGATGTTGCCTGAGAAGGTAGTGCGTGAGCACGATCAAGGCTTTGTTCAGACGATGTATGTGTATTTCCCAATGAGAGGCAAGATGGTAATATTGCACCCTTGGGAATTTGTTGCTTACCTATCGAGACAACAGTGAGTTGTCGGTATTGCAGGCTGCAGACCGTAATATCAATAATTTATTCGTTGGGTTCGTTAAGCAAGTAGATAGGTAGGTCCATTCACATTAGTGTACTTAATTAGTTATTATATATTTACCTATTTATTGTTTGGGCTTGACCCAAAGATACTGTGTACATATCTCCGGAGTACGTGACACTATGAGTGCGTAGGTAAAATTTTTCTATATTCGGTTTTGTTTTCAGTACAACTATTTTAACTTTATGCTATTATATACATACTTTGACGTTACGTTGTTATATACCTATTTCTCTATTATATGTTTTTATAAAGGATTTCATATTTTAGTATTGTGCTAAAGAAGGAAAGTGTGAGTTTGGGGGCATAAAAGAGGAATCATTGCACTCCGATCGCGAAGGAATGACATTCTCTTTTATGCAACCGCTCTAACTTGATTTCTTCCTTATATATGTACTTTTCTTCCTATCTTTTGGAGTACAGTATGTTTAGCAAATAATTTCAAATTTTGGGGACGAAATTTTTTTAAGGTGGGTAGATTGTGACTACCCGTCCCTAATTTTACGTTTTTTTATAAATTTTAAAAGCGTGATTTTACAAAAATGACTTGATTTCTTCCTTTTATATATATATATATATATATATATATATATATATATATATATATATATACTTTTCTTCCTATCTTTTGGAGTACAGTATGTTTAGCAAATAATTTCAAATTTTGGGGACGAAATTTTTTTAAGGTGGGTAGATTGTGACTACCCGTCCCTAATTTTACGTTTTTTTATAAATTTTAAACGCGTGATTTTACAAAAATGCTCTTAGAGGCGAGGGTATTGACTTTCGTTGACCAACATATAGTGAAATGTACAAAATATTCTTTTAGTGTATTCCTGAAGTCCTTGACGAACCAGACGCGTAGGCGCAAACAGAAGCGAATTTGGAGCTACGGTTAAAGTTTTACGGAGCTACAAATCCGAAAGTATTTTGAAGGGATCACTATTTTAATTATATTATACTATTTTATATTACTAATTTATTATGCCACATGTGTGTGGCTGAGAGGGGAAAATAAGGGAATCGGGGAAGAATAAGAAAAATGGAATAGAGGAAAAGGAGGGCTGTTGCCCAATTAGAGGAGAGAAAAGGAAGGGGCTTTTGCCCAACCAAGAAGAAGGAGGTGAGGAGTGACCAATCAAGAGGAGAAGAAAGGAAGGAAAGGAGGGAAGAGAGAAGGAAAGGAACCCGGTCCTCATCCCCTTAACCCTTGACCCGTGACTAGTGACCCGTTTCAAAACCCGGTCACCCCGAGTGAATTCTAACGCATTCCCACCATTTTTTCGACGAATTAGGACCCCCCATCACCTGCAAACATCATCACCCCCTTCTCCTTAGTTGATCACCCAAAAATTCGAAGCAAATGAGGCATTTTCATGGTGTACGGCAGCAACGGCGCTGTGGGACTCTTGGTGGCAATCTGCTAATTTTGAATGAAATACACTCGATCTTCACCATCAAAGCACTCCTTTAGAGGTCAGGAACAAAGCCCAAACAAGTTTGGGGATAGCGGAGTTGCAAATTTGGCGAATCGAAGTTCACCCAAATTTTAGGGTTCTGGCGAGTTTGAGACGCATTAAAGCATTTCCTGCCCAAATTGGACTCGGCCGCTAGTATAAAACTTGCTCTACTAATTGAGATCTTCATTTATTTGAAATTTGAGAATTTTTAGAAATAGTTGATTTTTTCGGTGAGTCGGGGCGACCGACCGCCACATGTGGCGGCGTGTGGTGGCAGTACGTGGGCCGAGGCATCCCCTGACCTTCCTAGGCTAAATTTTATACTTCAATTTCATATGTAAAGTCCGATTGACGAAATTTCCATCGTTTGAACTTAGTTCCATTAAGGTCCGCCACTTGAATAGTATAGCAATTGACGATCCGACCGTTGGATCGTCACTAAACCTTAATACGTTATAGTACGTAATATTTGAGGATCATAGGAACTTACGGATCGGGAATCTGACGTACGGATCTTCCTGAATTGAATTTGTAAGTTCATAAAATAAAAGGTTAACCGCCACTTGAATTTACAATTGGAGGAGATCCAACCGTTGGATCGTAATGAAACTTTAGTATGATGTTTTAGAAGTATAATGTGGATCTTTGGAAGTTAAAGATAGGAAATCTATGATACATATCTTCCGGATTGAGTTACGTAGGGTTGTGGACCCTATCGTCGATCTTTGACCGACGGTGAACTTTTGGTCAATGGGTCTCAAATCATTTTAGAACGTCCTTGGGGATGTGTTGTATGTAAGTTATGTGTTCTATCGATAAGAATTCTGAGACGTGACTGAATATTTGTTCTAGGCGACGATCGATCGTGATGCCTCGATATTCGTGCTAAGGAGTTGTAGTGTGGACCTCAGGTGAGTTGGTCTTTTCCTTTTTATAGTATATATATGATTGATAGTTTCCGCAAATGCTTTTAAATTGATTTATGCATTTTATGCCATGTCTTATATATATTTTAAAATACTATGATATGGTTGAGTTTTAGGTTGCATCATGGCATATCCATATGCATATTACCTGCATATAATTGTTGTGAATGCTTTGAAATGCTAAGGTGAATGTGGGACGCGCAGGTAAGTCTAGGTAAGGTTACGTGTTGGATTGAAATGGTTGAATCAATTTGGCATGCATGTGTTCATATAGTGCTCATCATGGCTGCACCCCGGTATTAGTGCTCCTGCCCGGGACTAGGGCCAGCCTTCATGTGATTGTTCACCTCCTGCATCGCACGCTCACCTTGGATCCAAGTCTGGTGCCAGCCTGTCATACAGACCACAATAGGTGGTTCCAATTCGTAGGTGCCCTGTGATTTATCGCACAACTTTCACGTGATCGTAGCACTTGAGAGTACATATTTGTACCTAACCTGTCGTACAGTTCACATTAGGTGACTCCGACTGACACGCTAGTTGATTTATTCACACCTGCCTTACATTTGTTTTTGCTGAGATATTGTGACATGGCATACTTTTGTTGTCAGTGCTTTCATGCATTCGGTTTTCATACTTATACGTAGCATGATATTTTGGAAACTATACAGGTTTTATACCGAGGGGTTATAACGTTATCCAAAGGCATTTATTAAAACTTTATTTTCAGGCCCACTCACCCTTGTTTTTCGTCCCTCCAGGTTTAGTAGCAGTGATTGCATATCGACGAGGATTATTGGCAAAACTTGGTGTAGACAATTACCATCGATGATATAATTCTCACATTTTTTTACTGTACTGTACTTATGCTCTGTCATCACGTGTGAAATGGGTTCATTCCCGCTCACCACGCATTCTTGTATTTAGGCACTTTTAGGTTTAAATTTATTCACATTTTCCACATCACTACACTTTATGGCTTCGTCACCTTCCAAATGTCGGCCAACACAGCTCAATTCGGAGTCCCAGTGGACATCCCGGGTTGGAGTGTGTCAATGGAGTCCATGCCAATTAGATTTCAAGAAAACTCAAATATGAGTTTTGATCAGATATTTTCTCTTACAATGCAAAGACTCGGATCGGAGAAGAAAACTACAATATATAAATCCACCAACTTTTTGAGACCCAAATGTAAGAATATAGATCTAGAATTTGAGTCAGCAGAGTTGGTCACAAGTGCTTCTAACGAGTCTGAAAAGGCTCGGAGATGAATTTAGCCCAAGACCGATTAATATATAAGTATCCAGCATAATCATTAAGGAATGACAATCCCTATGATCATGGTGTAGAGAAATATGATGTAGTTTTTTGGACAAATGATATTTATCTACACTAAAGGAGATGAGAGAGTGGACTAAGTCTTACAATGAGCTAGCAATAATGTGGTTCAAATTTGCCTTTGGCGAGAATCAAACCCAAGATTTCTCACTTACAAATGAAGAGGAATACCACTAAACCGTAATACTAAATGACAAGATGTAGTTAAGAATACTCCTTAAGCATGTCTCTTAATTGGTGTCCTCATTACATCTCTATTAATCCAAAGTTACAAACTAAATGAGGGAGATAGGTGGGGTTTAAACCACAAATCAAAGAACGCCACCTTTTTCGAAAATTGAATATTGTAACTATTTTAGTTTGGATAAAAAAAAAAACTGAAATCTAAAAACCAAAAGCATACAACTGAAAGCTAAAATTTGAAAACTCAAGAATGCAGTTTTCACCCTTTAACTTTTAGTTTTTAACATAAAAAAAATTAAAAATAATTACCAAACAAATTTTCAATTTTTATAAACTGAAAAAAAAAAAGTGAAATACTTATCAATGTCGCATAGAAAATTAAATAATTAATAGTAAAAAAGAAAAAGAAAAGGGGAGTTTAGTAATATCGTGAAAACTACCAGGTAGAATTTTGCAATTTGGGAATAGTAGAATACCAAATATGCAAAAGAGAGAAGAGAGCGGAGACTCGCATCTGTCTCATTCGCTCTACTGATTTAATTCCAAGGTTGATTCCTTGTCCCATTTCCCTTTATATTTCACGGATCGTCTTCTTCCCATCAATCAATCTGCTCTCGGAAACCCTTTTGCGTTCATCGGAAGCCAAATATCGCAGAGACAATGACAGCTTCTTCCGGTGAAAACTCTGTGGACAGGTACCCTCCCTTCTCTCGCCTTTTCTCCTTCCCTGGATTTCTTCTTGCAACTTTGACTGGATATATGATCTGGGTTCTTATTATAATTTCAATGTCTGCCAGTTTCAGACATTTATTCTGTATAACATTCCAAGTTCAAATCCACATCTGCGTATATGCTTAATGCTTTTTGTTGTTTTTCAAATGTCTCTTATGGAGCATTGCGTTGTGATTGGTTATTTTGTTTATGGTTTATATGAGTTTTATGCTAATGTTAGTTCAGTGGATTGTTTAAAATTTCCGTTGATCTGGGTTTTTCTTGTTATGTATGGATTTTGCAAGTTCATAATTATTTTGCTTCTTCCTGTGAATTTGTGATTTTACTGATATTCTTGGTAACACGATTCATATTCGAAAAAAGAAAAAGGTAACAGACGAAGAAATCAAGTGGTTTGTGAATGGAGAATATGTTAAAACATCGCCCCCATCCTCGCCCTTCCCCCAGTCACATTGGGACATTAGTAAGCTATGCGGAACCCAATTGTTTGAGGATATTAAAGAAAGTTAATTTCATTTTAAGTGGCATGTTGAACCATTTTCCATGGTGTTTTGTGTGAATAATTAACTATCTTGGCCAATTGCTATAGGCATTTAATAGTTTTAGCTCTTCGGCTGAAACTGCTGTGTTCATAAAACCATACAAACATACATATTCAGCATAATTTGACTTGTATGTCATTGTTCTCTCCTCTAGTTGTAAGTTTTGCATAGACTGTATCTGTCGATTGTTCTTAGAATTTTAATTCCGAGGAACCTCTTCCTATGTGTTATCTTTTTTCTCCTTATGCCCTTGTTTCTCTGGCATGATTGATTTGTATTAGGAAGATGATTGTGGTTCTTCTCAGTTTCTCTCCCTACTGTTGAAGTTGCCTTTATCTTTTAGGTGCAATATCGATCTGGTATCAACAGAGTTAATAGGAACTTACTTAATTCAAATGGCCCTAGAGTTAATAGACGCTGAATTAATTCAGACAGCCTTATGATGTTTATTGCCGAACTCAAATTAAAGGACAACCTTACCTGATCAAAACAATATATACTATGAAAAAAAATTTGGTCGGATATGAACAAATATTTCAAGCCATTGTCTTTGTATCCCATAGGCAGAAATTAGACATGTTTATACTCCCAGAAAGGAGGTAATGTGGACTAACCTAAGAATGTGGACTAACCTAAATCTACAGGGTTATGAAGACAAAATTGTTCTCTACGGCATTTTCTTTGTATAAGTCTAAGTATTATGGTGTCTAAATTCATGTTCTTTTCATCTATATACTGCATGAGACAGAAATGATTGTTACATTTGTTATTTTTTTTGTTTTATGTTTTTGTACTTATGCCTAATTGTATTTTTCTTTTTCTTTTCTGTGTCTGTGGAACCAGCAAAAGTTCACTCTCTGGAGTTGCTCCACTTGAAGCAGTATTATTTGATATTGATGGAACGCTGTGTGATTCGGATCCAATTCATTACTATGCCTTCCGTGAAATGCTACCAGAGGTAGAGTATTAGTCTTTTCTTTTTGTTTGGTCTTTTCCTTTTTCTTACGATTTGTCGGGCAATAAATTTACCTATTGTTACTCTACATTCATATCGCACTGTGAAAAGTGCAAAAGGTGCATCTACCGTCTTATGAAAGTTGCTCATATTTTTTATAAACTTTGTATACAACGGAAGGATGTACTGAAGTGGGAAAAATTAACAGATAGGTTTCAATGGAGGTGTTCCGATTACTGAGGAGTACTATATTGAGAATTTCGCTGGGAAGCATAATGATGATGTTGCCAGGATACTCTTTCCTGATGACTTCGAAAGAGGCTTAAAGTTCACGGAAGACAAGGAAGCCATGTTTCGCAGGTAAAAGCTTCACCTTCTCTGTGCTGTGTGCATAGCATTTCTTTCTGGTTCCCACCTTATATAATTTCCCTGATGGAAACAGATTGGCCGTAGATAAATTGAAGCCTGTGAATGGTCTCTATAAAGTGAAGAAATGGATTGAAGATCGTGGGTTGAAACGGGCTGCCGTTACTAATGCTCCAAGAGTGAATGCAGAGCTGATGATTTCAATGCTTGGCCTCTCAGATTTTTTTCAAGGTCTTGTAATTGGGAATGAGTGTGAGCATGCTAAGCCACACCCCGAGCCCTACTTGAAGGGTCTTGAAATACTCAAAGCATCAAAAGATCACACTTTTGTGTTCGAGGTTTGCCTCTTCTCACGTTATACTTTGAGAGAAAATTAAATGGGGGAACTTTGGAAACTTATTTTCTGATTTTGCTAGGATTCTGTCTCGGGGATTAAAGCTGCAGTTGCAGCCGGTATGCCAGTCATTGGATTAACCACCGGAAATCCAGAACACATACTAATGGAAGCAAAACCCACCTTTCTCATAAGGGACTATGAGGACCCAAAGTTGTGGGCGGCATTGGAAGAAGTTGATAAGAAGAGCGGTACTGGTAGCGGTACAAGTAGAGCATGAAAAGTTCTATCATCTCAATCAGACGGTTATAAGCTTAAAGGGTTACTAAAGGATGATTTGCAAATGCAGTAGTAAACTCAAAAGGTTTCTTAAATAATTCTGTTGCTGCCGCACACTTTTACCCGTCTATAGCTGCATAATTCTTGATGCCGTACAAGTTCTTTCGTTGATAAAACGGATGCTGTATTCTTTCGCGGCCCATTCTCTCGTAAAATTGAAGTATCTGTTGTTGATCTTTTTCAATGCATGCATTTGATTCTGCAGTCGGAAATGAAGTGCTCTGTTTCACTCCAAGAAAGTGAAGGGCAGAGAATGGCTCCGAGCGAAACACCGGAGTACGCACTATTATTTGTTACCAAAACGTTAATTTATTTTATATCAAATAAATGGATCGTCGATCATTAAACTATTAATTTTTACCTGAACGTTAATTTATTTTATACATTAAGATGACTAATTAATAATCACCAATTTGATTATCATTATTGTTTTGCAGAAATTATCTTTGAACTTTTTTTTTGTTGAAAAAATTCTGATTATGATACTTGTACGGTTAAAAGCTACAAGCTGAAAGTTGACTGGATGGATTTAGTAGTACATGTAACTTGTGTGATTCTATGAACTATGAAATGACATCAAATCTCAGGGTTTTTATTTTTTTTTCGGTGGTGAAATTGGGGGTCAAAAGACCCAAGAAAAACAACTAAGTATTAACAAAACAGATCTGGGGAAACCCAACAACATCCTCAAAGATCAACCTATCCACAAAAGGAGGAGGCTCATCAAAAACATGAAGACCAATGTCAAACTTATGGCTAAAATCTGCCGTACCATCAGCCACTCTATTCTTCTCATGATAAAACATGTGAAACCGAGCAAATCGAATCCCTTCGCAATAACTCAAATCTCAGTTCTTTATTGAGTATCAATAACAAACTTAAATCGCTTCCTGTTATAGCAACAAACGCAAAATAATTTACATCCAGAAAAATAAAACCCAAGCACAAATCAGAAGAAACAAATGTGAACTTTCTCAACTAGTTCCTCCAATAATATTTATAAGGGTAATCAAATAAGAAGCTCTAAAATTTGGGATCGAAAATGAAAGAAGTCTATTTCTAAATATTCTGAACAATTGAAAAAGAATATCATTTGAAACTATACAGATGTTTTTTTTTTTATTTTTTTATTTTTATTTGTCAATCAAATTTAACAAACATTCATTTGCTAGCATGTACAGAAAATGGTCAGATATTACTTTAAAGTTTGGGAGGGGTGGCACCGTAGCCATTTCAATTGGGGATTTCCTTTTATGTACGGAATTGCGATTGGGGCTTTAAATCGTAGGGCTCCATGTATAACTTTGGTGGGCAGTTTTGTAATTCTCTTTTTCGCAGGAGTTAGTGTTGGGCGGGTTGGAAGGTCAACCCAATCCTAACTCAACTTTTACAATTCAGGCTCGGGTTCGGGTTGGGTTTCATTTGGGCTCGGTTTTAATTGGGTTTGGGTTGCCCAACTTTTTTGAGTTTAATTATGTAACAATTTAATTTCCAAGAATTCCTAAAAAAAATTAAGCCAAGTAGCATCAAAGCTAGTTAACTTTAATTTCATAAATCAATCAAAGTTGCATAGCAATTGCTTCGAGACACAAAGAATTTAGGTTTTGGAGACTAACAATCTACTATAAAGCTTTAGGATTTAGAGACTATGAACATGAGCTGACTAATTAAAGCCTCTTATTCCCTAAAAACTTAAGTAATTATAAAGGATAATTTATTTTAAAAAAAGAAGAAGAAAGGGCGTTGGTTTTTGGACTTAGCCCACTTGGGTGTAATATGAGAATTAATTGATATAGGTTACAATCTAGTTAGATTGGGTTTGGTTAATCGGGTTGGGGATGGATAGGCAAATGATCTACCCAACTTAACCCAATCAATGAACGGGTTGAAATTGGGTTGGGTTTGGGTTGGGTTGGGTTAGGGATAGACGGGCAAATGATCCACCCAACTTAACCCAATCAATGAACGAGTTGAAATTGGGTTGGGTTCGGACGGGTTATAACTAAAATAAAAATCGCTTGTTCGAGTTTAAAGTCGAGTTGGACATGGGCGGGTTCAGATTGGCCCAACCCAAGTTGCACCCTTAGTGTTCGATGGGTTAGATGGGGGGCTTACACATTCGTGTTTGGTGAGGGTGGTTGTTACTTAGAGCATTTCCACCCCTAAAAAACTCCCTAGTTATAGGCAATTTAATCCGCCCAAAGTGAATAGTAACTACCTTTAGTGAACAGTAACTATCTAAGTGCATTTTCACGCTTAAACTGAATAGCTCAGACAATTCGTATTAAAATATTATTAAATATTTCTTTTTATAAAATACTAAAAGATAATTTTATTTTTAATTTCAGATGATAATAAAAGATTGGTTGAAAGTATTTGAAAATATTGAAATGCGGTGTCAGATGGAGACAGAAGAATATGGTTAGGTATTTATAGAAAGAGAGAGAGAATGTGTGTGGAAAGGGCGAGTAAGGCCCCTTTATGCACCATTTTCTCATCCCTTGTCCACGGTTTGGGCATGCAGAGTGGGGTTTGGTGATGGCGGCTGTTACAGAGAGAAGGAAAGAAAGGGGGCGTGCGGCTTAGAGAAAGGGAGAGAGAGAGGAGTAGCCATGTTAAACAAGGGCAAGTTAGGGCCGTTTGTACGGGGTCTTAGATTTGGTCAGTGGAAGGGGCAAGTGAGGTCCCTGTGTGCACGATTTCCTCATCCTATGTCCACAATATTTCTGCATGTGGCGATTCTATACGTGATTTGCTCATTCTTGGTCTACCTTATGTCTACATCTATTGATTGACAAGATAAGCAGTGGTGAAGCTAGGATTTCTTATGAGGAGGGGCCTCACACAGGTATAGAAAAACAAAAAAACAAATAGTGGTTATAAAATTACGAATGCAAAAACATCATAAAAACATCTTAATAATTGAGATAAAGTACGATATTCATTGAATATAGAAATATGTACAAAATCGAGGATATGGTGCTAATAATGGGCCTCAATAAAAAACCTTGACAAGACTTTCAACCCGAACGAAGGAAAAAGAGTGTCCCGCACCAATTAACAATTGAGACTATCCTCTACTAATAAATCACTAATAACATCAGGAGGTTCTTCAAACCAAAATAGAGGATGATCCAACGTAAGACTTATCCGTGAAAGTCTATATGCCACTTTATTCGTCTCTTTGGGGCCGAACAAAATCTTTCATTGCTTGAACCCCTGAAGGATCTGCTGTGTGTCTGCAAATAGATGACCAAGATGACCATGTAATGCAGAACCAGTATGCTGAATAGTCGCCACCACCAAAAGAGCATCACCTTCCATTTGTACCTGTTCCTCACTCCACCGCTGAGAAAATACAGTTGCTGCCCGTGCAGCAACAGCTTCTGCATGCAAAGCCGAGCCAATTCCATTCTCCCGACTCACCATAGCCGCTATAAAACCTCCTGTGGCATTTCGAACGACAACCCCGACACCCCTACACCCCTACATAAGCCATTCTCGTCCCAAGCAGCATCAAAATTACATTTGATCCAACCAAAATCGGGGTGCTTCCATTGTTGAACACGAACCGAGGCTTTAGGCAGTTGAACCTCATTCCATTTTTTAAATTTCGACAGCCACATTTGAGCTTTAAGTTGGATATCCAGAGGGGATACCTCAACACCATTCCATAAATACTCGTTGCGCACCTTCCAAACACTCCACACTAACACGAGAATCAACTCAAAACAATCTTTAGTTACTTTTTTTGGCCATATAAGTCAACCACCCCCTAAAGCCCTCTTCGAGCCTAGGAAACTTACGAATGCCCAACGGGCTACCAAACCAAATAGCAGCAGAACGTGGGCATTGTTACAAAACATGTTCAACTGTCTCTGCATCGTTATTGCAAAACCCACAAATATCCTCCGAAAGAACTCTTCTAACCTTCAAATTCACCATCGAAGGCAATGCATCCATACACCCACCCCAAACACATATTTTGACGTTCCCCGGGACCTTAGCACGCCACAAAGCCTTCCATAAAAATTTCGTATCCTCATTTAATGCAGAGCCAACCGGTTCCTTCCCACCCAATCCATGACATTTTCTTGCCACAAAATACGCACTATTCGTTGTAAAAACACCCTTTGATTCTTTAGTCCATATCATGGAATCCACCGGACTAAATAAACTCAATGGGATGCTTAAAATCAATCTTGCTTCCTCCTCCATAAACCAGCTACTAATAAGACTTGTATTCCACCGTAAACCACCACCATTATCCACCAACAAGGAGTGTACATTAAGAGATGGGTGTACTCCAGCCAGTCTTGGACTAAGAACTTTAAAGAAACTCTCCCTTGGTAACCAGTTATCCCCCCAAATATGTATACTTAAACCGTCGCCAACCCTTCACCTCGCACCCCTCTGAATGATAATCCTTGAAGCCGCCACACTTCTTTAGCAATGAGAAGAGTTAGGTGAAGTTTGAGCATGCAGAAAATCTGTTGTGGGGTAGTATCTTGCTTTAAAAATACGAGCAACCAGAGAATCAGGAGATTGAATTAAACGCCACCCTTGCTTCGCCAGTAACGCCAAATTGAAACCATATAAATCCTTGAAACCCAGACCACCCTCACTTTTAGGTTTACACAATTTTTTCCACTTCATCCAACGAATACATCGCTTGCTTGCTTCTCTACCCCACCAAAATTGGGCCACCATCTGGTTCAATTCCTCACAAAAGGTCTTAGGTAACAAGAACGTCTGCATCGTATACAACGGGATTGCTTGAGCCACTGTCTTTATCAAAATTTCTTTACCCCCACTACTCAATAAAGAGCCCCTCCAACCATTTAACTTCTTCCAAAGCCGATCCTTAATATAAGCAAAAGTCATTTTCTTTGACCGGCCCACGAAAACCGGTAGCCCAAGATACCTTTCATGATAATCCACCCTTGCCATGCCAAGACAATCAGAAAGCAACTGCGCATCAAACACGATGATATTTGTACTAAATGCCATGCTGCTTTTAGCAAGATTAACAGCCTGACCGAATGCCCATTCATAAATTCGTAACAACTCCTTGACTTGTAAACATTCCCGCAAAGAACTCATTGCAAAGATAAAACTATCATCCACAAAAAGAAGATGATGAACACTGGGGTCCTCCTTACAAACCTTGATACCTTGAATTCGACCTTGTGCTTCCCATGAATCAAATAGTACTGACAATCCCTCAGCACATAAAACAAACAAAAATGGAGACAACGGATCACCCTGACGAATGCCACGTTTTGGTTGTACAAAACCTACCGTCTCCCCATTTAATTTGAAAGAATATGGTACTGTAGTAACGCACATCATTATCCAATGAATCCACCCCTCCACAAACCCTAACCTCCACATCATTTGCTCCAAAAAACTCCACTCAATTCGATCATTCGCTTTGCTGATATCCAATTTTAATGCCATCACCCCATTCCACCCATTGTTCTTCCTATGCATGTAGTGAGCAATTTCTGAAGCAACCAAACAATTATCAGAAATAAGTCTACCTGGAATAAAGGCACTCTGAGACGGCAATCACATTACAAAGACTAATTGGGCGGAGCTGAGTCATGGATGTAGGATCAATCTTCTTCGGTATCAACGTGACATGTGTAAAATTAATTTTCTGAAGCATATTCCCGGAAGATAGAAGGTACCTTACCCCATCACACACATCATGGCCGACAATCTCCCAGTGCTTCTGATAAAACCCAGGTGACATCCCATCAGGTCCTGGAGCCTTAGTTGGATGCATTTGGAAAAGTGCTTCCTTAATCTCTTCATTCGAAATCATCCTAAGAAGTTCTTGATTCATTTCTAATGACACCTTGGGATTAACTACCTATAAAATCTCCGTCGCATCCGTTGCCCCCTGCGAGTCAAAGAGCTTTGTAAAGTAATCGACAATAACCCTCTCCATGCCAGTTTTATCTTCGTGCCAAACCCCGTCCTCATCAAGCAATCCGTATAACCCATTCCTCCTTCGTCTACGATTTGCCTTTTGGTGAAAATACTTAGTATTTTGATCACCCAGTTGTAACCAATTGTCCTTGGACCGATGACGCCAAAAAGCTTCTTCCTGTGCTAATAAGGAATGCAATCTGGTATACAGTTCATGACGCTGGGCGATGATTGTCTCAGTGAATGGCTGCCCAAATAAAGAATTCAACATATCCTCCGTTTCTGTAATCTCCCCAGGAATAGTACGCTTTGAAGCATTCGCCCAATTAGTGAGCTGCAACCTTGTTGCTTTAATTTTTTCCGTAACACAAAACGTAGGTGAGCCCTGGAACTCTGTAACTCTGTCTCCCACCCTAGTTTCACCGCAGCTCCACAACCCTTCTTTACCGCCCATCCATCTTCATAGTGAAACATTTTTTTAAAACCTACTCGTTTCTTTGCAATCCACTCCAACAAAATCGGTATATGATCTGACGATGTAGGTTTTAAATGGGTGACTTTATAACTAGAAAACACATCCACCCAACTCTGCGTTGCTAACACCCTATCTAGACAAACTTTAATACCACCACACCTGGTAGTTACCCAAGTGAATTTATTCTCTACAAACCCCAAATCATGTAGTTGACAACTAGTAAGTGCGTTCCGAAAGCCCTCCATTTGGCGTTCACTGCACAAATCACCCCCTTCTTGCTCCTCCGCACGCAAAACCTCATTAAAATCCCTCATGCAACACCACTGCAAGCTAGAATTATCCTTCAGCTTCTGAAGTAAACTCCATGATTTATGTCTGTCCCCTTCAGCCGGATACCCATAAAAGAAAGTAAGTCTCCAACTCCCCCTACCTCCAAATCAATGTGATTAGAAGACCACGTGCGATACCCATAAAAGAAACCTTGTCGTCGTGGCTGCCTTGCCCTTTTCTGCCGGACCCCACTACCACGTGAAGCAGACCCTCGCACATCTCCTGGCCCAATATTAAATGGAGTCAAATCGAAAGGATTTGATCCCATAGAATGAGACGAAGCCCCTTCACCACTGCTACCACCTGCATTCACCCCCGTCCCGTATCCATCTCCCGCCAACGTAAGTTCCAAACTCCCCAAGAAAACCTCTGTAGCTGATGCAGCCCCTAACTCAAACCGTACCCTTGGTGCGATATCCGTTCCAAGCAACAGTAACGGCTGCGAATGTTCAGTGGCAACACCACCGACTTGGCAATCCATAGAATGCAATATGGGTTCCACACAACCATGCTCACCATTTGTCACGTTCAGATCAGGGCGCAAAGTTCCAATCTGATTCTGCTCTCCCCTTGCCAACACAACAGTTGCTACGTCATCCATAGGGTCATCAAAATCCTCCGCTTGCGGTACAGACATGACCCAACCTCGTTCAGAATCAAGCCCAAATTTCCTCCCCGCTGGTCGTATATAGTCTTTCTCCAGCACGTCATTCTGAAACCACCTGCCATACGGTTTAGCCCTATCATCCACCTGGTTACCTTTGAAATGCTGGCACTGATCTTCCACATGGTCCATCATACCGCATAAGAAGCATGTTAATGGCAATTTCTCATATCGAGCATCAATCGTCAACATCGAACCTTCCAGTTGTACGGTCACAAACCGTCGTAAAGGTTTCCGCACATCCAATCGCATCCTAACACGCAAAATGCTGCCAAACTGCTCCTCTTTTCTACTTGGGTCTGTAAGCTCATAATCCCCCAACAGGTTTCCTAAGAATTGACCCATTGGACGCGTCATATAGCATAATGGTAAACCCTTGAATTGAACCCAAAATTCTTGAAAGAACAATGGGATCCTATCAGGGTACGCCAAATTATCCACCTCACCAAGAACCAATAAATGTTGCTTCTTATATAGCCATGGTCCTCCTCGTAAAATTCTAGTTCGTTCCTGCATTGAGTTGAAACCAAAAGCGAACCGATTGTCTTCTAAATCAGTCACCACCACATTCGCTTTTGGACGCCATAAGTTTCTCATCTGTCGCATAAAACCTTCTTTGTTCACTGGTTTGTCAGAGAGAACTCTTCCCACTAAGAACACTCGGGAGGACTTCAAGACCGGAGCCTCCCACCTATCCACCATAACGACCTCCTTCCCTTCATCTGTTATAGCATATCTTGCTGCAAACTTAGTCATCATGTCCTCCATCGACATAAATCCTTGCACCACCCAAACCCAAATATGAACGCACACTTGCAAGCACTGCACCAAAAACCATACAAGACTTCCCCACACCATGAATCAATCAAAAATCACGAACTTCAAACCCCTGCCCCCACAGTCGCCTGACAAATCACGAAACCCTAATTTTTGAAAGTTCGCCTCTTCTGTTCTAGGGTTCGACAACCTAAACTTCTCACAACCTCAATCACAACCCTCCCTCCGCTGCCTACCGAGAACAGCCTCCAAAATAATCACGAAATCCTCGATTTCCGAAAGTCTCCGATCGCTCTCCTAGGGTTCGCGAGAAACCTAGAGAGGCTTTTCTTAAGTTTTTTTTCTAAAAAAAAAAATATCCTAATAATTAAGTAGTCAAAATTAACATATGCATAGAAAATTTTATCTATCTATAGTAATCATAATTATTCTCGACGAATTTCATATTTTAAAACCATTGCATGATGTCATCTATACTACTGAAAGAATTATTAAAATCAATGGAAAGAATTACTAAAAATTTTGCAAACCCTAAAACTCAAGTAAGGTAGGATAGAATAGAAACAAATATTTTATAGAGAATAATAGAGTTTTACAAACCTTATTTGTTCTTTATTCAATAAGTTTGGGATTTGGAATGACTAAATATATGAAATTCAAGAATATGGGGAATAGCTTTGCCAGTGCATGAGTGAAAGACAATTTTATTAGTTAAAAGTGAATAATGGGTTTTAATTTAAAAGTTTTATTGATTTGTAATAAATGATCATTTGAAATATTATTCTTAATTCTAGGATGGGATTTGGATGAAAAGATAGATAAATAATTAGATAAGTGTTGAGAAGAATTGCAAAGCAATAGAAATAGGTGTAATACTAATCTTGTGTTTTTCAAGTCAGGGTATGCTTAGGACTACTCTAGTCCTCATGTGCCTCCGCCAGTGAAGATAAGAATTGGTTTTTTAATCTATAATTTATTGTTTGGTTAGGTTTCGACCCATGTTTCTGTGAATTTTTAATGAATTAGGGGTTTTTGGAAGTGCTTTCTGTGTTCTCGTTCTTTGATCCATTAAAAAGACCTGCCTGTTCTCATTTTATTTTTCTGGGTTCGATTCTACTATTCTCTGCGTTTTTCTCTTTGAAGGTGGGTTGTCTCCTTCGGGGTATAATCTGCGTTTTACTGTTCATTTAAGTTTAAAGCCAGGCCTTTGTGTGTTTTTTTTTAATGAATTAGGGTATTTAGAGAGTGTTATTTATGTTCTCGTTCTTTTGCTGCTTTAGAGACTTGCTTGATGTGATTAATATTATTATCTCTTTGGTTCGGTTCTGCTATCCTGTGCGTTTTGTTATCAACCTATTGAGTTTATTTATGAGCTGCTTTTGTTTTGAATGATTAGTATAATTGTACACTATTCTTTATGTCATAACTTTGTCTGCAACATTGTATTATTATTATTATTTTGTTGAATGCAACATTGAATTATTGATTTCAGTGTCTTTGTGATTATAGACTTCATGATCACTATTATTCTGGTTGTATTTGGCTGATTTTGTGTATAAGTTCATTGACACTCAAGTGGGAGAATGTAAACATAAATATAGGTATCAATGACTTGTCAATCAATCATTTGATTCTCGAGTAACTAATTATTTAGGTGACTTGATATGCAAATGATTTTGCAGCCCCAATATGGCTCGAATAGTAGTCTTAACAATGATTAAAATCTCTATTTAGTAAGACTTATTATGGTAGGACATACAACATAAAATTGCCATTATGAGTATCTCTCATTTAATAATACGCTTGATTGAAATATATCCTAGCAACTACATAAAGATTGTCCCTGCTCTCATAATACACATCCATATTACAATGCTAAACCCCATTCACTAGCAAGAGCATTTAGAATGTAGAGTAAAAGACAATTTTGAAATCAAACCCAACCATGTCTTCAAATTCAAGCGAGAAATTAAATTCTTTTATATTCATTTGGTTTATTTAATTTGTGATCCTAATATCTTATTTTACATATTTTTCTTCCAACAGTTCAACCATCCTTAAGAGATAATTATGATGACTAAAAACTACAATGTTATCCCTTGAACGGTGCAAAACTATACTCATTTAACGGTCTCAATTACACAGGCCTAGGTCCAAACATTGCACCCCAGTCTTTTTGAGCTTCGGCCCGTAAGCCGATTGATGGTTAAGAGAATTTATTATTTGCTTTTGAACTTGGCTGCCACCAAATACTTTAGCGATCATCACCATGAATGCTGCAAAAAATTGATTGGCACCACTGAATGATGGTCAAGAGAAGGCCGTATTTACTTGGCCTCCAAATTAATTCAGGCCGAATTAAATGTTCAGCCTATAATACGCAGAATTTAATGCTCAACCAGTATTTAATATATTCAGAATTTAATGCTCGGCCAACATTTAATATAGGCAAAGTTTAATGTTAGAGACACCAAATTTTTAAACTAAATTTTGCGAACCAAATGATTGGATCATCCTTTAAGTGTTGATTAACATGCTTATTTTCTATTGGTGACACATCATTTAGTTTGCAAATTTGATTTAAAAAATTGATTTCCCTAATATTATCCTATATTTAATGTAGGCCGAATTTAATGTTAGGCCAATATTTAATATAGGCTGACTTTAAAGATCTAGCAATATTAATATGAAAATACCTGGGTACTCAATGGGGAGTACCCAAAAGATTGACTAGCCTAATGAGAACAAAACACCTGTTTCAAGTTCTATAAACATGTAACCAAACACAATGTTAACCACATATCCAAACAACCCCTTTCTTCCCCAACGCTCTTCCCCTCCCAGCCTCCATCTCCTTCTTGCTTCTGCCAGTTTCAGTGCTGGAAACCTCGTCTCCTCCATCGAACCCACCCGCATCTTCTCCTCCAATCTCTCTATTGTCCCGCCTCCAAACCCTTTTCTTTATTGTAGCCATGGCAGCACCACTTCCCTCCCCTTCCTTCGCTGGAGACCACGTCAACATCGGCATCGACTATCAAACTACAGAACGTACCCACAACCACTTCTCTGCCCTTCACTGGAAACCATGTCATCATCTACATCGATTTCATCAGGCGACTTCCTTTTGATGTTGATTCGAAGAGAATGAACAAAAGAGAGAGCAAATCCTCTAATGTGGGCGTCGACTATCAAACTACAGAACCAAAATTAAACTCATTAAGTCTTGAATTTTAGTGCTCGTAAGTATACGAATCAGATGATTGTATAGCATATAAGCACGTATAGCGTCCCACAGAGATCGAATTGATTCTAAAAGTCTTACTAATTAAATTGAAACAAATTATAGTTGAGAAGCTTTAACAAAAAAAAGAAGATAAATATGATTTGAATTAAACTGAAATGAAATACAACTTAAAAAAAATGCATAAAATAATAAGATTAAAATATAAGAAAAGAAAACCTAGGGCATCCGAATTCACTGTACTCAATTCTACTTAATTCCCTTAATATGTTATGCTCAAGTAGTTCCCCAATATTGATGATCGATTTTCCCTAAATTATTCGACGGCCATGACATTTGGTTACATCAAAAGTATCCTTACATGTTAACCCTCTAGGACATCTAGATAAATTTAAACAAGTAAGAACCCATTAAGCTCTATGGAAATCGTTGGAAAATCACACAAACCCTAATTGTATGGCATCTACAAATAGGTGGTTATTGTATCAATTGCAAGAAGCTAAACCCAAGTTAAGTATGGTATCTACTCTAACTTGCATCAAATCAACCTAATTTAAACCCAGATGGTGATCAAGCATCTAAATAAAAATCAAGCGCATTACGAATATCAAAAGATACTCAATAAAGATGAAAAACTTGATAATAACAATGCCACAAGGCAATTAAGTATTCATGATCAGGCTACATCGTAGCCCTAGAAAAGAAAAGAAACTAAAGCTCTTCTCTCTTCCCTTCCTTGCCACAACCCCCTATCTAAAATATGATTTTTGGTTCTGTTTTTGGTGGCTCTCTAACTTAATAAGGAGAAGTAACCTCCTTATATAAAACCCACGACAAGAAGGTGTTCAAGAAAGAAAAATAACAATTAAAACCTCACCAAAGTCCTATCACTAATGGACTTTAAGTCCTTATTAAAGAAAAAGAAAAATAAACGGAAATAATACAAACTAGAAATTAAGTTCTCTCCTAACGTCCATTGAATAGCATTCCCATGTCTATTTGATTCCAAAACCACTTGGTTTCATCTTCTTGTTGTAATGCACGTGTCTTCGCGCAGCTAGTTAGCCTCGTGCTCCATTGGAATTACTCTACACACCCAAAAAGCTCATTTTTCACTTCATTTCTGCATAACTTCAGTATTGAATGCCTATAAATTAAAACAATATAAATTAGTGCATTTAACCCATTCATATATACAAAATCCAAAGGAAGTATATGATAAAAATATATGAAAATATGCACACATCAAATACCCCCAAACTTAGATTTTGTTTGTCCTCAAGCAAAACAAAAGAAAACACAAAGACTCAACAAAAACAAATTAATAGCTAACTTCCCAAATTTTAATCTTAGAGAAAACCCAACCGTGAGATAACTTTCAAGAAATAAACAATAATAGTTCAAGATATTATCCAAAAGTTAAACCAAATTTGAATGAACCAACTTGGAGTGTAGTGTGTGTAATAGCCATGCCAATGCAATTCTAAACTTCTTAAAATCATCATATGCAAACAAGTGAGCTTCTCACAAGGCATACATTCATCACTCATATTTGTGGGTTAATGTGTTTCACTCAAATGATCTCACAAAACATGCCGCCATATGCTTGCTTGTCCACCTAACTTGGTATCAATATCAACTAACTTCTTGGATCAAAAGGACTTTATTAGAGTTGTAATGGGGTTAAGGATGATAGGCTACTGAAAGTAAGGTTATGGAAAAACATAAAGTGTAAATAGCTTGTAGAGCTTTTCAATCGAATTTGAGAGATTAATGCTTAAACGCATGAAGCTCATCAAAACCTAAGCACATAACTTAAACCTTATTTCCATTGATTGATCTTTGAAACATTCCCCCTTTTTTTAATAATAAGCAGCCGATTTTTTTTTCTTTTTTTTTTTCACTCTTTTTTTTTTCTTTACAGCAAACATCAACTTTTTTTTCTTTTTCTTTTCATATTTATTTCACCATTTTTTACAATATTTAGCCCCCAACATTTTGAACTCTCTCTTAAAGAATTACTCTACAAGGTCTTTAAATGGATATGAATTTTTTTTACGAGGCTAGATAGAGAAAATTTAGGTTTAAGAACAAAAAGGCTCACATAAAGGCTTAAAATGGCTAACTAGGGAAAATAATCATAAGGGTTGGCTAGAAAGGCTCAAACGAAAGGGGGAAACAATCCCTATATCATTTCCAAGATTTTACATGATTGATGAATGCATAAAAAAGGGTATAAAGCAAGTTCTAGAGATACATGTAAAATGAGATTATATGCACAAGAAGAAATGAGATTGATGCATAATGGTTTAATCTATAATAGGCTCAAAAGCTCACAAGAGTTACATAAACTCACTAGATTTACATATGAAACTTTAAATCATGCTCTAGTTTCACACCAACAAGGCTATGTGCATTTGTTTTTCCAAGTCATGATCATCAAAAAATATAGTTTAAACAAAGATAATGTAAAGAACTAATGTCAAACTTAAATCTCTTGAAAGTTATGAGCAAATAAAAACCGAATATCATCACTGTATGAATTGGGAAGCAACCAACAATAGCAAGACTCAAAGAAAAAGAAAATGTTTTTTGGATTTTTCAGAAGTTTCTATTTTTTATGTATTTATTTATTTTATTTTTCTAGAACTAAAATGAAGAAGACTAAAAAAAAAAATTAAGAGAAGAGTAAAGAAAATAGACTACAAAGCTACATAAAGAAAAATTAATCAATAAAGGTCTTGGACAAAGAAACTTCTTGGGTTTAAAGGACACGGGCAAAAGAAGATGTAGAAGGCAATCCACCCCCAAACTTGAATTTTGTATCGGCAACTAGGTAAAGTGGCACCATTTTTCTGCAAAAATAGAAAACAATGGGTAAGCTAAACAAGAGACTTAGGAAATAACTTATTATTGAAAAAAAAAATATTATTGAAAAAAAAAACTAACAATTAACATTAAAGCTAAACCAACTAAAAGATGTAACAATCCAATTCAGTAAGTAATAGAATCAAATTCAATCCCCGGCAACGGCACTAGAAACTTGTTGCGAAAATTAGATAACCAAAATCAAACTCATTAAGTCTCAAATTTTAGTGCTTGCAAGTATATGAATCAGGTGATTGTATAGCATATAAGCACGGATATCGTCACACAGAGATCAAATTGATTCTAAAAGTCTTACTAATTAAATTGAAACAAATTATAGTTGAGAATCTTTAACAAAAAAGAAGAAGATAGATATGATTTGAATTAAACTGAAATGAAATACAACTTAAAAAAAAAAGCCTAAAATAATAAGATTAAAATATAAGAAAAGAAAACTTAGGGCATCCGAATTCACTGTAACCAATTCTACTTAATTCCCTTAATATGTTATGCTCAAGTAGTTCCCCAATATTGATGATCGATTTTCCCTAAATTATTCGACGACCATGGCATCTGGTTACATCAAAAGTATCCTTACTCGTTAACCCTCTATGGCATCTAGATGAATTTAAACAAGTAAGAACCCATTAAGCTATATGGAAATCGTTGGAAAATCACACAAACCCTAATTGTATGGCATCTATAAATAGGTGTCTATGGTATCAATTGCAAGAAGCTTAACCCACGTTAAGTATGTCATCTACTCTAACTTGCATCAAATCAACCTAATTTAAACCTGGATGGTGATCAAGCATCTAACTAGAAATCAAGCGCATTACGAATATCAAAAGATACTCAATAAAGATGAAAAACTTGATAATAACAATGCCACAAGGCAATTAAGTATTCATGATCAGACTACATCGTAGCCCTAGAAAAGAAAATAAACTAGAAAAGCTCTTCTCTCTTCCCTTCCTTGCCGCAACCCCCTATCTAAATTATGATTTTTGGTTCTGTTTTTGGTGGCTCTCTAACTTAATAAGGAGAAGTGACCTCCTTGTATAAAACCCACGGCAAGAAGGTGTTTATGAAAGGAAAATAACAATTAAAACCCCACTAAAATCCTATCACTAATGGACTTTAAGTCCTTATTAAAGAAAACGAAAAATAAACGGAAAAATAAACGGAAAAATAAATGGAAATAATAAAAACTAGAAATTAAGTTCTCTCCTAAAGTCATTGAATAGCATTCCCATGTCTATTTGATTCCACAACCGCTTGGTTTCATCTTCTTGTTGTAATGCACATGTCTTCGCACAGCAAGTTAGCCTCGTGCTCCACTAGAATTACTCTACACACCCAAAAAACTCATTTTTTCACTTCATTTCTGCATAACTTCAGTATTGAATGCCTATAAATTTAAACAATATAAATTAGTGCATTTAACCCATTCATATATACAAATCCCAAGGAAGAATACGATAAAAATATATGAAAATATGCACACATTAGGAGGAGGGTTTGATGGAAGGAGGATATGGGGTTGCTGGGGTCCATGGATTAGCTATGGCAGATCAGCCATGGCATCTAACAGAATGAGAAAGAAGACGAAATGTGTGTAGTTACGAGTTTGAAATGATAATTGAGTGTTTGGTTAGTAAGATAGTAAATATTGGGATAAAGTTTTGAAATACATGTTGTAATATTATTGGGCCACATCAGAGGTGAGTAAATTTGGGTGCTCTCCATGGAGTATTCTAGTATTGTCCATATTAATATAGTCCGAATTTAATGTTAAGCCAATATTTAATGTTCGGACGATATTTAACACATACCGAATTTAACGCTCGGTCAATATTTAATGGATAACGTTAGGATATCAAATTTGCAAACCAAATGATGTGTCAATAATAAGAAACAAACATGTTAATCGATACTTAATTACTAATCCAATCATCTACAACCACAACATTTTGTTTGCAAATTTGATTTAAAAAATTTGATTTCTCTGCCATTACCCATATTTAATATAGGCCGAATTTAAGGCTTAGCCAATATTTAATATAGGCCGAATTTAATGCTCAGCCAAAATATAATACAGGCCGAATTTAATGTTGCTTGTTGCCCCTTATTTTCTTAAGTATAATCGCTGAAACAACAGAACGGTTAAGAAAAAAAATATATATATTTTTTAACAAATAGAAATAAAAGTAGCGAAACTATAACAAGGAAGAGGCCGATGATGCTTTATTCTGAGCCGTGATTTTTTATTCCATCCTCGTTAATCTGATTTTGTTTCATGCTTTGATATGAAACAACAGCATTCTGCAAATTTTCTGATACTTCGACTGGAAAGTGATCCGAGGTATTATGCCCCCTGAGTATAATCACTTCACGATTTCGGCTTTTAACTCGAACAACTCAGCTGATCGGGATTGCTCCACATCAGCTTTATCTCCAATAACCATATCGATTGACATGGTTTTTCCGTCTAAGATTGTGGTTTGGCCTTGTTTATCATTGAAAAATTCCTCTGACAAAGTATCAAAAATAGTTTCTTCTAAGCCAAACAAATTTTCAGTCTCTACCCAGAAAATAAGTGGCCTAAATTCTCCTTTAGCCAAATTGATAATTTTCTTAGGCCGAAGCTTGATTGGGGCCCGAGCAAAAAATTGCCCTTGATCTAACCACGCTTCAAATGAAATTGATATGTATTTAGGAACGTAAGGAAAATGTTCTTCATCTAACAAAGTATTAAATCGAGCCTTGTCTTCGTTTACCATTGTTCTTGTAGGGCATCAGGAGCTTTCATTTTTAACATGTGGGCGAAGGATTTTCGCCTTGCTTCATGGATATCAAGAATTTTTTTCGCTTCCCGTGCACTTTTTTTCGCTTTATGGGCATCAATAATTTTCTTTCGCCTCGCTTCACTTATCGACGTCATTCTGGTGAATGCAGGCGTGCCAACTCGCCACCGAGCTCAGTCAACGAGTAGAATGAATGCGGTGGTGGTGTGTCGAGTGCACTACTGACTTATGTGTAGAAACAATCACGACTGAGGAAGGAAAACGTCTTGCCCTCTGGGTTCTAGAGCCAGAAGACAAGGCTGTTAGTCACTGCGAAGTTCGGATAAAGGTTCGACTTTCAATGTGCCAAACATTGAGTAACCTGGTAACACCTCACTTCGCCGAAAAGGCTAATGAGATGACCTCTTTCAATAAGAAGACCGAAAATTTCTCGCTGAAATATACTTGGATAGATAGTCAGACAAACTTGAAGCATTGCGGTTACTCCAAACTAATCGCCTGACTTTACGGCTCCAGTGCTGTTAATCCAAACTAAAGATGTCATCGGTTGCCAACAAAATATTGTTAATCCAAACTGAAGATTTGTTGACGAAGTTAAAGAAGTTCGTGTTTTCTCAAAAGTTTAAAATGGTTTCTCGTAGTAGAGAGAAAATTTACTCAGGGCAGTTTTTGTATTGAGTTGGAAGTCCTTTTATTGTTGCAGAGCATCTAGTCCTTATGGTACCGTTTGGTACGTGGGATGGGATGGAACGCAGTGGGACGAGACGTACTCATCCCACGTTTGGTGCGCCAATTTGCCTGGGACGCGCTATCCTGTGGAACAAATTTTAGTCAATTTTTTGTGACACCTTCCCTCTGGAACAACTTGTTCCAGCCCATGGAACACAAAATTATAAATTTTTGGACAACAATACCCCTCATTCTTTTCATTAATTTCACTATCTACCATCTCTCTCCTATAGCTTCCCTTTTTCTACCCTCCATCTCTCCTGTAGCTCCTCATCCTCCACCACAAACCCAGCAACCCGGGCTAACCCAATCCCAGTAAACCCATCCGAACCGAACCCCACCTTCCTCCCGCCGCCTCCCTCCTCCCTGCTAGTCCCACGACAAGACCGTTGCCCTCCGCCGCGAAAACCTCAAGACCACGTTGAACTCATCGGCAGTCGCTCAGGTAAGGTCAAACTCATCGGAGTGGATGAGTACGATTGTCATTTAATCATTCGTTTCATTCCGGCCTGAGCGTACACCAAACGTAGTATGGAACCTCCGTTCTGTTCCGTTTCGTTTCGTCTCGTTCTGTCCCGTTCCTTCCCGTCTGCATACCAAACGGTACCTATAGAGACAAGTTGTGGAAATAATTCCACTTACACCGTGCCTCTGAGGCTTTATTTCATAAGCAATCAAACATCCACATGCCGTATCACATCAATCAAACATCTACCTGCCTTAGCACATCAAACAAGCATAATCACACCGTTATTCCATCCTGAACTTCTTCATTTATTTAATTATGGTGATTATCCCAGAAAACCTAGCATGCTATGAAGCATGGATATAGATATGGATACGGCGATATGATACGATACGACACGGCGATACTGAAAATCTCTAAAAATTAAGATATGATATGCTATAGATACGGCAAATAAAAATGTATATAGCAACAAAACTATACATTTTAAAACATAATTCATCATTCAAATTCAAGTACATTTGAATTGTTAGAGAAGAAAAGTTTGAAACCTAATCCTCTTTATACTGTAGAAGAAGTGTGAGAGTTGTATTCATGGTTTTAATTAGAGGGAAGCTCTTTGTATTCATCAACTTTCAATTATAGATGTCTCCTATTAATTTTCTCCTCCTCATTATCTTTTTTTAAAGTGTAAATGTATCCTAAAAGCCGAATACGTGTATCCATCATGTCAAATTCATGTCCATTAATCAGGATACGTGTCGGACGAGTATCCGAGAGTATTGGGCAAGTATCGTATCCGATCAAATATCGGATATGGGATACGGGACCAAACAAAAGTATCCGTGCATCCTAGCTAGCATGAAATCACATGCTTGATCTCATCCACGTTGCATGAAGCAGCACCACATCATGATTATGCATTTGATAAATGAATTGGATTATGATCTTATGCACTAATTGGTAAGCATGCTCCAGGGGCGGATGCATTAAGGGGCAAGAAGGGTCAGCTGAACTTCCAAACTCTGTTGAATCTCCATAGAAAACTTGGATGCTGCCATTTTGAAGGTTGGAATTGCCCTTCACACATTCGACAAAATCGGCAATTTATCGACCAAAACAGAATCCAAAGTCTGAAATTCGGAAAAGATTTCCCTTGTATTACACTGAGATTGCATTCAGTTATTGGGTTGCAGTCTTGCAGAGTATGAGGCCTTGTGCGATTCAAAGAGGACAACCTGAAACCTTATTTTTCTATTTTGTGAACGACGTCGTCTTGTATTATTTTGATACGTGGCATAATCTGTTAAGTCTAAAATCCTATCAGCACAATGAGTTGCAATTACTCTTTTTTTTATGTGGATAGAATAACAATGAATAATAATATTCATCCTGTTTGTAATTATATTTCAACAAATAATATACACTACGTTTTTTTAGTTGCTTGACTTTATGTTTTGTAGCTCCATTTCAATTTGTGTTGATAAATTGATGAAAGTTTTTATCTAGATTATTAAAAGAGTTGAGTTTTGTGTGAGGAGTTGGTTCGTATGAGTTTATAATCATGTGTATTTGCTAATTACATTGGCTTTGGTTATACTCATTTCTACTGCTTCAGCCTTCAATGGAGAAAGCATTTTTCGTTATGAATATTGTGAAAAGTGCATTCCGTTATCGAATGGAAGATCAATGGTTGAGTGATAGCATAATGGTTTATGTCGAGAGCAATGTTTTTTCTTCCATTGATAATGAAGGATAATTGTAACTTGTATTGTTATTTGTGATATAAATTACGAATGATGGAAACATAGTTTAATTTTTAAAGTTATATGTCTAAGAAATATTTGTGAATTTTTACGTTTGATCCTTCGAATATTTTTTCTTGGATCCGCCATTGGCATGCCCTCATGTCATGCCCTCATGCCATGGTACCTTTTCTTTCTGTGGTCGAAAGAGTATATTATTGTGATGACATTCATATTCTGGATTAGAGTCCAAAGATGGAGTGAGGGTATTGAAACTAGGTAGTAAAGTATACGATCGTATAGAATGGAGGTTCCTCGAGCAAGTCATGGAAAAATTGAGTTTTGCGGTGTCTTGGATCAACCTTGTGATGGCGTGTGTGACTACTGTATCCTACTCCTTCAAATTAAATGCTGAACCTATCGGGTACATCCACCCAAAAAGAAGTATTCGACAAGGTGACTCGCTTTCTCTGTTCTTGTTTGTGTTATGTGCAGATGGGTTCTCTGCCCTTCTAAATGCTTGAGAGAGTCGAGGGTAGATCAGAGACGTCAAAATCTGTAAGGGAGCACTAGTAATTAATCATTTATTATTTGTAGATGACAGCTTCATTTTTGCTCGTAGTACACTCCAGGAATGTTTGCATGTGAAGCATTTGTTGAAAGCTTATAAAGAAATCTCGGGCTAAGCTATTAACTATTCCAAGAGTTGTGTATCTTACAGTGGGAATTTGACTGAGTTTGATGGGCAGCTCTTAACGGACTTTCTTGGGATAGCCAGAGTGATTTTCCATGAACGTTATCTTGGTTTACCGGTCCTAGTGGGAGGGGAAAAAAAAAAGAAACGTTCGCCTACCTAAAAGATAGACTGTGGAAGAAACTGAATGGTTGGAAAGGTAGTCTTCTGAGCAGCATGGGGAAAGAAATTTTGATTAAAACCGTGGCCCAAGCTGTGCCACTTTACACCATGCAAACATTCTTGTTACCCAAAACTTTCTGTGATGAACTGACTCAAATTGTGGCACAATTTTGGTAGGGCAAAGAAAATGGGAAGGGTCGTATTCACTGGATTTGCTGGAAGAAACTATGCAAACCGAAGGGAGAGGGTGGGTTGGGATTTAAGGATCTCTATGCATTCAACCTTGCTTTGCTTGCAAAACAAGGGTGGCGGCTCATCCACCAACAATCATCACTGGTCTCTCAACTATTCAAGGTCAGGTATTACCCTAACACAGACTTCCTCCTAGCTCTAATAAAATCAAACTCCTCATTTTGTTGGAGAAGCATTGCGGAAGCTAGGAAAATAATTCGAACAGGAGCTTGGTGGAGAGTAGGGGATGGTGATTCTATTAAAATTTGGGGTGATAGTTGGTTGCCAAGGGAAACTTTCTTCAAAGTTCTTAGCCCTATACCAATAGGAATGGATCATTCCACTACGGTGGAGAAGTTGATCTCAGTGAGGGAGGGATTGCATGGAACATGGAAGTGATAAATAGTATTTTCTTGGAGAATGAAGCTCGATTGATTCAGACCATACCACTTAGAATCTCTCAAACACCAGATGTTTTAATCTGGTTCACATAGTAGAATGTGAAGTTTACAACGAAAAGTGCCTATTTTTTAGCTCGGATTGGTGGAAAAGTCAACGGACAAGAGAGTAGGGGTTCTTCGGTTACAGATGAGGTGAAATTTTTATGGAAGGCTTTGTGGAGAGCTCGGGTACCTGAGAAAGTGAAGATTTGTGTGTGGCAGTGTTGTATGAATGCGTTACCAACACAGGACAATCTGAAAATAAAAAAAAATCACTAGAGATGCTGCATGTATGTTTTGTAACGGCGAAGAAGAAACCTTGGTGCATTTGATGAGGAATTGTCCTAGAACGGCTTCGATTTGCTTGATAAGCTCGATGGGTCTACGAAGTAGAACATACACTGGGGGGACATTTGGTGGATTGATTAACAAGACTTGCTAGTGATTTATCAAGAGAAAGTTTTGATTTGTTACTTGTGATTATTTGGAGCATTGGAAAAAACATAACTCATTTTTATGGCAGGGAAATGTGCTTGAACCGTTGGAGTTAGTTTGCAGAGCACAAAGTTGGTTACAGGAATTCCAGCGATGGCATGGGAAAAACCAAACACATAGCAGCAACGAACCGAAAAAATGGAAGAAACCGGAATTGGGTTGGGTACACTGTAACTTTGATGCAGCCTGGGATGAACAACATGAGGTAGGTGGCGTTGGGTTGGTGATTCGAAATAGGAAGGGGGAGTTTATAGCAGCAATGGCGTCACATCATGCTGCCATTTGCTCCCTGCTGCTGGCTGAGATGATGGCAGTAAGGGACATGGCTCTGTTTGTCAAGGAGTGGCAATTCCCAGCTTTGGTTATTGAAGGTAATGCAATGCTTGTGATGGCAAGACTAAAAAATGAAGGAAGTGATGACACCTCGCATTTTGGAAACATTCTAAATGACACGCGTTCAATTATTCATTCATTACCCAAATGGAAGGTTGAATTTAGTGGAAGAGAGACAAACAAGGTGGTACACAAGCTAGCACGTATAAGCTTGAGTTATGGTAACACTGTGACTTGGTTTGAGGAACCCTTGATGTAATTCTTGATCTTCACTTTGAGGATAGCAATTCCTAATTAATTATGTTGGTGCGGCGCACTCTTTTTCCCTTCAACCATCAAGGTTTTTATCGAGGCCCTCTGTCGGCATCCTATAGTCGTTGATGTACGTATTCCATTTGTTATTAATGAATATCGTACCTTTTCTAAATAAAAAAAATCATTCACATCATAAATTAAGCCGTAATCGCTTGTAATAAAAAAAATTAAAAAATAGGTATAATCTATTAAAGAAATCAGAAAATACATAACATGCATGCTTCTCTATAAATGTAATTTTGGTTAGTTAGGTTCATACATCTAGCAGTTTAACCTAGAACCCTCAAACCCTCTTCATATATAGTATACTCGAACAATGGCCAAACTAGCAATAGTAGATTTATCCAATGAAGACTGCTTCAAGCCTGGGACAAGTTCTTGGCTCTCAATACGCAAAGACATTTGCCATGCACTCGAGGAGCTTGGCTGCTTTGTGGCAATATTACCCGACAAAATTTCTTCGGAGCATCGTAGTGCCCACTTCGGTATGTTGGACGAGTTGTTTGATTTCCCAACTGAAATCAAAGTGAAAAGTTCTTATGAAAAGCCTTACCCCACTGGCTACCAAAGAGTTGAGGGCGCGGCTTACGAAAGCTTAGGGATTGCTGGTGCCACAAATCCTGAACAAACTCAGATATTCGAACATCATTTTTGGCCCAATGGAAATGGTGTATTTCGGTATGATTTACTCAACTTAATTCCCCCATGAACATTGAAATGTTAATTTTTTACGTACATTTACACAACTAATTTGTTCTTAATTTTGTTGCGCAGTGAGACTACTGATTTGTATATAAAAGCGATGGAAGAACTACATCATGCTGTCACGAGAATGGTGTTTGAAAACTATGGTGTAGAGGAGTACCTTGATGATCACCTTCAACAACAATTCACACGTGCTGATTTAGCTAATACAGTGAGCCAGCTGAGAAAACTGGAACTGACATGAGTATCCTCCGTGGTATCCACGGTCATACAGACACAAACTTTACCACCATACTCTATCAAAATGATGTCAAAGGTCTAGAAATAAATTCAAAGGACGATGAGATGAGTGGATATGTTTTGATCCTCCCTTCGTCCTTCATATTTCTAGCAGGTGATGGAGTTCAGGTATGCCACAAACACAATTATGTGATACGTACGTATGTAATCAAATTATCATTACTATTGTTAATTGTTGACTTGTTTAATATTTGCTTTAATTCTGGGATTCCTATAATTTTGGGTTTCCTAGTTTAGGTGATAGATTGCTTGTAATTATTCTTTCCTTATTGTAGTAGGATTGTACATGATTATATATACCTTAGATGAGAAGAATAGAATTAACACATTCAAACCATTATCTTCTTGGCACCAAAGCCAGGTTGTAAAAAAGGAAATAAAAATTTCGAACCCTAACTAGGTTTGTGTTACCGACCCATGCCCAACACCATTGCTGAGCCTTCGACGAATAGCGAGCAATAAGAAGTTCTTCAACATTGGGATGGTTTTGGATGAGAAGAACTGCGATTTATGGGCTTCTCTTATTCAAATTCATATCGCTGGAAGGAAGAAAATGGGATATATTCGTGGGTCTATCAAGGCGCCTGCAGAAGATGATCCCAAATATGATGATTAGTTATCTGAAGATCAGAGAATTAAGAGTTGGCTCTTGCAGGCAATGAAGCCGGAAATAATGAAACAGTATATTCGATTGTCGACTTCTAAAGAGATCTGGGATGCTCTTATGATTGCCTATTTTGATGAGAATGATGAGGCTAGGATTTATTCTTTGAATCAGAAAGCTTCACGTCTCAGGCACAATGGACAGCCTTTGGCTAGCTACTTTGGAGAATTGACAGAGATTTTCCAGGAATTGGACCACTTTAGCAGAGTGGCCATGGCATGTGACAAAAGATGTCCTGATATTTCATAAGACAACTGAGCGACAATGGTTGTATTTGTTTCTTGGTGGACTTGATGATGTGTTTGATCAGGTTCGTGGAGAAATACTGCTCAAAGACCCACCACTTGGACTTCAGGTTGCTTATGCGTACATTCGTCGTGAAGCGGATCGCAAGGAAGCTAGGAATATGGAGGACCAAAGCTCAAAACCGGCTACAATGGTAGTCAAGGCTCGCAACTCCTCCAACTGAACCGACCGAGGTGTGTCCGAGAGTAAGACCGGTCAGCCATGAACCGGCCAGTCAGGTCGTGATTATCCTCAGGGTAAATGTCCACATTGTGGCATGACGGGACACTCCAACAGCCGGTGCTTCGAGCTGATTGGGTATCCCAAGAATTAAGATAAGACACCTGACCCTCGCTTCAATAAACCTCGAGCTTCTATTGCAGAAACCAAGGATGATTCGGAGGATGTATCAAGCAAAGCATCAACTCTGATTCCTGAGGCAGGTACCGATGGTAAGGCACTTAATGTTTCCAGTTTTGTTATGAATAATACATGGATAATTGATTCTGGAGCCATTGAACATATGACTTGTGATTCTAGACAGGTTTCCTCACTAAAAAACTCCACCCACACCAAGGTTAATGTTGTTAACGGTGATGCCGCCCCAGTTCTTGGGGAAGGCACTGTTTCCCTTTCTGATACCATGAGACTTGATAATGTCCTTGTGGTTCCCTCCTTAAATTATAATTTATTGTTGGTTGCCCAACTAACCCTTATCTTACACTGTTTGGTGGTTTTTTGGCTTTATTTTTGTGTATTTGAGGACATCCGGACGAGGAAGACGATTGTGTATGGTATTAGACGAGGGAAGCTGTATTTTCTCGAGTTGTATTCCAGTAGCTCGGGATTGCTCACTTAAGCACTATCAGTGAATGGGACTCCAGCAGAGAATAATAAAGTGTCCGATGTATGGATATGGCACCATCATCTTGGCCATGCTTCGTTTGGTTATTTGCATAAGTTATTTCCTAGTTTGTTTGTGAAAAACTAATTTTCTCAGTTTAAGTGTGATGTGTGTGAAATGGCTAAGAGCCATCGAACTTCTTTTCCTCTAAGTTTAAATAAGAGTTATGTTCCTTTTATGATTGTGCACTCGGATGTTTGGGGCCCTTCAAAAATTGCATCTCTTGGTGGAGCTCATTGTTTTGTCACCTTTATTGATGATTGTATGAGAATGACTTGGGTTACGTTGTTAAAATAAAAAAGTGAAGTTACTATGGCCTTTCAAAAATTTCACAAAATGGTTTTAGTCCAATATAATATGAACATTCAGGTGGTTCGCAGTGATAATAGAGGCGAGTATGTTAATACCGAGCTCCATTCTTTCTTTGATATGCACTGTATTGTTCATCAAACCACATGTCTGTATATCTCTCAGCAGAATGGGGTCGCTGAACGAAAAAATCAACATTTGTTAGAAATGGTTCGTGCCTCTCTCCTTGAGGCACGACTTTCCTTACATTATTGGGGTAAAGCACTCACGTTTATTGCCTTCGTTATTAATCGGCTCCCCTCTCGCACTCTCGAGTTTGAGACACCATTTCATACACTTATGTCCCTACTCAATTGCTTACCTTTTCCCAACTTCCTTCCTCGAGTCCTTGGATGTGTGGCTTTTTCCACGTGCACTCCCCCCAACGGCAAAGCAAACTCGAACCTCGAGCTCTTCGATGTGTGTTTCTGGGGTATGCTACTACTCAGAAGGGCTATCATTGCTATCACCTTCTAACCAAGAAAATGTTTATCAATGCTGATGTCACTTTTCAAGAAATAGAGATGTTTTTTGGTTCCTCTGAGTCCTCACTTCAGGGGGAGTTTTAAGGTGAGGAAGTTTATTTGTTCAATTATGGAACTGAGTAGCAAGCTACTGTGTAGCCACCCACCATCGAACAACAGGCCATTGCACAATAGCCTACCGCCGATGAGACACCAACTGCATAGCAACCTAGTTCCGAGCAGGTTGTTGCTGCACAGCAGCTTCCTGCCAAACCTGAGATGGTGGGTGACACGGCTCCTTTGCAGCTAGACCCTACGGTTAAAGAAGAAACAGTACATGCCGACTCGTTCCTCAGTGATTCTCATAACCAATTGTTTTATACGCCAAATGGACCACTGCTCCGTAGTCTCCTGGAAAGAATTAATCGAGGTATTCCTAAACTCACTTATGAGGTAGACTCTAAGTGTAAAACTAAATAGTCAATGAGTTTACCAACCCATAACTTAAGAGTAAGGTACCTATTAAACAACTATGTGTCCACCTGTCACCTGTCTGAATCAAATAAGTCATTTGTAAATCAATTGTCTACTGTATATATTCCTAACATTGTGTAGGAAGCCTTAGCCGATCCTGGATGGAAAGAAGCGATGAATGAGGAACTAATATCGTTGAAGAAGAATGCTACCTAGGAACTATTAGACTTACTAGCGGGCAAGAAACCTATGGGATGTAAATGGGTCTATACAGTGAAATACAAAGCCAATGGAGCGATTGATCAGTTTAAAGCAAGACTAGTGGCAAAGGGGTACACTCAGAAATATGGCATAGATTACACAGACACCTTCGCGACAGTAGTCAAGATGAATACCGTTCGAGTTCTATTATCCCTGGCAGCGAACCTAGATTGGCCACTTCAAAAATTCGATGTCAAAAATGCATTCCTACATGGAGATTTAATTGAAGAAATTTATATGGAGCTTCCACTGGGATGTACCGGAACAGACATGAACAAGGGTAAGGTATGTAAGCTAAAGAAGTCACTGTATGGCTTGAAGTAGCCACCAAGAGCATGGTTCGGCAGGTTCACTAAATCAATGAAGGCATTCGGGTATGGACAGAGCAATTGGGATCACACTCTGTTCTTGAAACGGAAGAATACGAAGATTACAGCACTCATTGTATATGTGGATGACATGGTGGTTACAAGGAATAACCCAGCTGAACAATTGGCGCTAAAGAAGTATTTATAGACGAAGTTTGAAATGAAAGATCTTGGATCTCTGAAGTACTTTCTTGGAATTGAGGTATCAAGAAGCAAGTCTAGAATATTTCTATCCCAAAGATATTATTAATTTGTTAAAGGAGATTGGGATGTCAGCATGTAAACATGTAGCAACTTCATTGGCTGAAGGAACGAAGTTGAGTATTGACTAGAATCAAGTACCGGTAGACAAAGGAAGATATCAGAGGTTAGTTGGGAGATTGATGTATTTGGCACATACGAGACTTGATCTTGCTCATGCCCTGAGTGTGGCCAGTCAATATATGCATAATCCGGGAGAACAACATATGAGTGCGGTTATGAGAATATTGCTTTATTTGAAGGGGAGTTTAGGAAAAGGAATTTTGTTTAAGAAGAATGAGCATTTCAGGATTGAAGGATATACCGACGCCGACTATGTGGGTTAGGTAGATGACCGACGATCGACATCAGGATACTTTACCTTTGTTGGAGGCAATCTGGTAGGAGAAGTAAAAAGCAAAATATAGTAGCTCGATCGAGTGCAGAAGCAGGATGTAGAGGTATGGCTTTTGGTATTTGTGAACTCTTGTGGCTTAAGTTTCTATTACAGGATTTGGGGGTTAACCATAGTCAGTCGATGAAGTTATTCTGTGACAACAAAGCTACAAGGGATATTGCTCATAATCTGGTACAACATGATATGACTAAGCATATGGAGGTTGATAGGTTCTTCATTAAAGAAAAATGGGAAGGAAAAGTAATTGAATTTCCTCCGATTAGGACCGAGGATCAAGTGGCAGATATACTTACAAAGGCCGGTTCTAGCGACAAGTTTTCAATGTTTTTGGACAAGTTGGGCATGTGTGACATATATTCACCAACTTGAGGAGGAGTGTTGACTTGTATAATATTTCCTTTAATTCTGGGATTCCTATAATTTTGGGTTTCCTAGTTTAGGTGATAGATTGCTTGTAATTATTCTTTCCTTATTGTAGTAGGATTGTACATGATTATATATACCTCAGAATCAGAAGAATACAATTAACACATTCAAAGCACTATCTTCTTTAATTTCTAAAGGTGCAGAACATATGAAATGCAATATTTTGTAATTAAAATGTCAATATTTTGTATTGGAAAATGTACAATAATATATTTATTAGAGGGAATGTTTGCGCAGTTTTGATGGACTCAGGTTTGGACTAACGACAGAATACGAGCTTGTAGACAACAAGTGACTTGGAATGAGAATGATGTACGATACTCGGGCGGACTATTTTCATTCAGGGTAGGCGAAACACAAACACCAAAGGACCTTATAGACAAGGACCACCCCCTACAGTATAAGCCATTGAATTCCTCGGAATATACTTGATATATGAAGAAAAATTACTCCAGCATTGGACCTGACTATACCGTCAAGGCATATTGTGGCGTTTGATTTGCCTTGGTCTAAGGCTACACGCCAGTTCCTCTCCTTATTTACCTTTCTTTACCTCTTCTCGTTTCTTTGTATTTCTTTCCTGTCAAACATAATGCTGTGTGGCCTCCTGTATTGTTGTTTGGTATATGTTTATGTCATTGTCTCTTATTTACTTTCAAGTTGTAGCACCGTTTGTATAATTGGCAGCCGTCACTGTTTATTTGGCTGCCACTGTTCTAGAATCCTTGAGTTTCTTGAAAGTCTTCTTTCAGTGGCGGTTGATTCTCGTAAGTGCAAAATAAATAAAAAATAATAAATATTCGTGATGCACACATTATTGTGTTAGCCATCGAAGGGGGTCTTTTATGACCAACAATAGCAAGTTGCTAGGCTTCATTGTATCCACATGGTTCATTCGCATACTTTGTTTTGCACAGTAAATGTGGGGGCATCTTTCATTAGTTGTTGTGAATGACTGATTTTTCTCAATCTTTTCGACATTGTATTTATAGACTCTCCAAGCCTTGGCTATGGTTGAACTTGGCCTTGATTGTGGACTTGATTAATTGGCGAAAGAACTAGGACTTGATTTGAGGCTTGGTTAGTGATTTGATTCCATCAATTAATTTGTTTGACTTAAATTAAATTAATTAAAGAATTAATAAAAATAATTCGTAACTATTTTTCACCAAAATGTCGTCGCGTTACGCTTTAGTGACTTGTTCGGTTTTGATGAGTCACATGTCATGCGTACAATTTGTGAGACCCACGGTGCACGCTATGTATGCCCTGACATGTCAAAATTTAATGTGTGATAAATATTTATTTCATCGAAATTTCAGTGTCTACAAATGCCCCTACTTCAAGGCGCGGCATATCCACGTTTTTGTCACGTGTAGACAGTGCATTTTGAAGTCTCTCCGCATAGTGGATGTACTTTGACCATTGCACTTTGAAGTCCTTCAACGTAGATGTCGATTCAAGAGTCATCAAGGCTTGATCTTGAATTAAGCTAGAAGTTTCTTCAAGGGCCATCGAGGCTCAATCTTGAACGAAACGAGAGCATGAGTAGTTTCAAGTGGTGAATGATCTTTGACTTTGGTGGTGGATAAATCAACACATGTTTGTTGTGCTTGTGGATTCTCCACGAGCTTGATGAAGAACAAGAGTGTTTACTTTGGCTAGGGAGCTTTCTGGTTTCCTCCAAAGGTTTGAATTTACTTCATTTATTAGCTGTCAAGTTTGATTCAAGGGTGGAGGAAACTTGATCTTGAATCAAATTTGTGATTTCTTCAAGGGCCGTTAAGGCTTGATCTTGAATGAAACTGGACGATAAGGATTGTCACGTGGCGAGTGGTCTTTGGCTTTAATGCGACCAGCACATGCATTTGTTATGCTTGTTGATTCTTTGATGCAGTGCATGGGGACTTTAGTGACTTTTCATCTCTCAAAACCTTTGTCACATTCTCTTTTAATTGAGTTTCCTAGTAACTATCCTACTATTAAATAGTTACTCTACCAATGCTTTGTAATCTCCTTATTTAAAGGGCTCCAAATGTATCTTTAAGAAAATGAATTAGTGAATTAAAGTTAATCTAAGAAGAGAGTGATTTTCTCTTTCCTTAAATCAACTGTTAGGCTTGGTTGTGTCGAGTATATCCACAATTAGCAACGTGAGTGATTCCATTGCCCCTGGTTGAGTGATTCCCAGATTCTATCCCCGTAGAGACGTGACTGAATTTGTCCCCTTGGTTGAGCGATTCCCAGGTTATCATCCCTCATCACCCGAGACTCCTTGGTTTTTTCCCTACGTTAAGTGGCATCAAAATAGGTTTTTCGTTGCGTATGAAGATCATGGGTGAAATTTTTCATTTTTTTGAATATCAAATGGTTGAAGAGATTAGTTTGGTTGATTGGAACTCCCCACCAATTTATGCTTGAGTATTTAGAGGATGGTGTTTTGATGATTCCTATCCAAACAGTTGCTAACGTTGAAGTGAACATTGAAGAACATGCTTTGGTACATATTTACATATTGAAAAGTTCAAAATATGAAGGGTTTGGATTTTTTCAAGATGAGAAGATTGATAGTCCAATGTTAAGTTCATCATGAATTTTAATAATCTGAACTGTCTATTTTGTAAGTCTCGATTTATAAATCATCCGTGCAAAAATGTAATTTAGTCTGAAACAATTTGCTTATTTAATTATTACGATGAAATTTTTTTTTTTTTTTTATAGAACAAAGTGTTATATAAGCCTCACAACTCAACCTTCTTTTTTAAGAAATAGAATCCCTTCTCTTAAATATATAAAATATATAATATAATATATACACACACACACTCACACACATACGCACACGGTTCCATCACTCAAACAAATGATGGCCATCGTTGCTTTATTTTCCTCCTTTTTTTTCTTGCTTTCCGTACGGCACATCACTCTAACAAATGATGGCTATTATTGCTTTTATTATTTCATATTTTTTTTTTGCTTCAAGTCCTTGGGAAGTTTGTACGTATATGACATGGCATCATTATAATTATCTAACCTAACCACTATATGTTAGGTACTAAATCAAATTAGTATTACATTAATTATTCACAATTCTGAGTGCAATTATATGCTCAATTTTCTAATGTTGGTTACTCTTCAATCATCATCATAACTATGACAAAGATAAATGGGCAGTCAGCTTACGTCAAATCATTCTCGGTGGCCAAGCACCGGAGCATTTATTTCATGTTCAGAAGTACATTTACGAATAACTTCGTGGTATCGTAGTTTAAATTCTTGACAATATAACTGCACGCAGTACCCTCTCTTCTTGTACATAATACATATGTTTTCTAGGATGATATGTTGATTTGGTGACTTACTTGTTGCAGTTTCATAGCAAACAACTGAAACTATGAGGATTGTGATATTGTGACACTGGAATTCCTTACAGGATTGAGTGCTAGGATTAGTTTGCGCCAGTGACTATTGTACGAAATTTACAGATAAGTTTAAGAAACTGATCACTGTTTGACCTTGTATTGCATTTCTTTTTTGCCTTTAAATATTCATGAGGTGATTCTACTTCTGTGAGGTTGAATCACAATGATCAGAACACAGCCCATTATGAGGTTTAGTTCACTTTCTTACTTTTTTAATATAAATAATATCATTTGTTCAAAAAAAAAAAAAAAAAACAATGATTAGGATGCTTCTTTCAATTTTGTTACTATTCTACATTCAACCTCTGTGTTCCCAAGCTTCTCTGCTTCCTTCAAAGTTCAAACTTCATTCAAGAACCTTCCCCTCTTTTCGCTGCAGTGCTCGAGACTTGGGAGGGAAAAGTTATTATCTGGTGGTCTCAATATAAAAGCTTAAAAAAAAAAAAAACAATACACGAAAATAATTTTGAAAAATTAGACGATAAATTACCTAATTTTTCATTCATAATCTTTGTACAAATCACATTACAAGCTATAAAGACTAAATTTGTCGACAATATCAATTATGAAGTTTTTTTTTTTTTTTTGAACAAACGATAGTATCTATACTAAGGGAGTGGAAAGTGGGCTAAACCTTATAATGGGCTTGCCATAATAATGTGGTTCAATTTCTCATTTGGTGAGAATCGAACCTAAGCCCTCTCACTTACAAGTGAAGAGGAAGATCATTAGACCGTAGTACTATAAGTGGTTAATCATAACAACTTAACATATCTATAAGCTACTACGAAATTAAATTTTCCATTCAATACACATCAATTTTAATATTTTATATGATTAATTTATACTAAAATAGGGTATTTAAATTAAAATAAAAAAATAGGGTATTTAAATTAAAATAAAAAAATAGGGGGGGTTAAGTGGTAGTGGAGACTGGAGAGAAGTGACTCAGGTGGTAGTCGTGGAGAGGAGACATGTGAAGGCATGGAGCAGCTAGTGGTGGCCTGGGGATTGGTTGGGTGGCATCAGAGGAAACATGGATTTGGAATTGGGAATTATCCAATAGGAAAAAGTAAATCCAAAATGGGATGAGATCTGGGTAACAGGAAAGAGAATAGACTCTATTTATTTATTTTTAATAAAAAAAAAAAGGGTCTCTATTACGTGGCTTAATAAGAAGATTTGCTTTTAATCATTTTGTTTTAAATGGCCAAGTTAGGATGCATAACTTAGTCTAAATATATCGTTGTATTAAAAAAAAAAAGTTGGCTTGGCTCAAAACGATGTCATTTTAGCCAAGTCTTTTCAAAACAAAATAGTCCTCTTTCCCTTCGTTAATCATTTGCATAACTTGCAGCCGTTGGTCCGATGTTGCACTCTTCTTCTCGTCCACCACATGAACAAACTTGAGTGGTCATCGAAGGTCCTCACGACCACTTATTAGGGCTTCCAGATGGTCTTGGGACCACCCAAGTCTCTTAATGCATCTGCCACTGGTTATAAGGACATACCCCTTCATTCACATTGTGGTGTAATCTCTATCTTTTATATGGAAATGATAGATACGCATAATTTTTGTTCTCTTACACATCCTTGTTTAATATTGTTCACTGTCATTCGTTTAATGATGGTGAAAATCAACTTCCTCTTTCTAATTTATCGTTCGTTCAAATGGTATGTGAAAATCAGCTTCTCTCGAATTTACCATTCCATGTACCTGCCAAGGACAGTAGCAGGCTTCTGTCCCACCTCGATTTTGGCCGAATGATTCAGCTCAACAAATATAGAGCTAGTAAACTCAGCCAAAAGTTTAATATAAAACTTTAAGCTTGCCGAATGACAGCAGTCGGGCAAGTGGCCCACTACCACAGTTATGAAGATGAGTGTTATCTTTACATCACGGCGTAGGTTCAAACCTCGACTCCTTAATTTAACAAATCGACCATTCGACCAAAAAAAAAAAAAAAAAGATAGCGACCAGCTTCTTTTATTTATGTTAACTCTGTCCTATACTACTAAATTAATCCAACTTAGCATCTAATGTTATAATATCAAGTAAACCGCTAAATTACATCTCTGTCCTATAATACAAATTAATCCAACTCTCTCCTATAATACTAAATTAATCCAACTTAACTCTATTATTGCATTCAATCAGAAGTCCGACGTACATGATATATCACCAAACCGCTAAATTGCAAGAAATATATTAAGAATATTTTTGTCACTTGTGACTGTCTTATAATTCCATTACCACATCTAAGTAAGAAATCTAATCAAACTCCAAATAATAGAGGGACAAGACTTCACTAGTGTTCACAGCAAGGTGTGAATGACATGGTTCATATTTTCTATGGTTTAATTCTTGGTTTACAGGCCCAAGAGAGAGACAGATTATTACGATAATAAGCCATCCAAATCAAATGTACATAGAAAATTGTAGTGGGTTGCCTATTGGATAGAGCACTAATCTTCAATCTACTGCGTTATCGGCAGGGTTCAAATCATTCACATCGTAAACTAAGTAGTACTCGCCTGTAATAAAAAATAAAAAAATAGTTATAATATATTAAAGAAATCAGAAAATACATAACATGCATGCTTCTCTATAAATGTCATTTTGGTTAGTTAGGTATACACATCTAGCAGTTTAACCTATAACCCTCAAAACCTCTTCACATACAGCATACTCAAACAATGGCCAAACTAGCAATGGTAGATTTCTCCAATGAAGACTGCTTCAAGCCTGGGACAAGTTCTTGGCTCTCAATACGCAAAGACATTTGCCATGCACTCGAGGAGCTTGGCTGTTTCGTGGCAATATTACCCAACAAAATTTCTTCTGAGGTTCGCAGTACTTTCTTCGACACGTTGGACGAGTTGTTTGATTTCCCAACTGAAATGAAAGTGAAAAGTTCTTATGAAAAGCCTTACCCCACTGGCTACCAAAGAGTTGAGGGCGCGGCTTACGAAAGCTTGGGGATTGCTGGTGCTACAAATCCTGAACAAACTCAGATATTCGAACATCATTTTTGGCCCAATGGAAATGATGTATTTCGGTATGATTTACTCAACTTAATTCCACCATAAACATTGAAATGTTAATTTTTTTACGTACATTTACACAACTAATTTGTTCTTTGTTGGGCAGTGAGACTGCTGATTTGTATATAAAAGCGATGGAAGAACTACATCATGCTGTCACGAGAATGGTGTTTGAAAACTATGGTGTAGAGGAGTACCTTGATGATCACCTTCAATCGACAATTCACACGTGTCGATTTAGCAAATACAGTGAACCAGCTGAGAAAACTGGAACTGATATGAGTATCCTCCGTGGTATCCACGGTCATACAGACACGAACTTTACCACCATACTCTATCAAAATGATGTCAAAGGTCTAGAAATAAAGTCAAGGGACGATGAGTGGATATGTTTTGATCCTCTGCCTTCGTCCTTCATATTTCTAGCAGGTGATGGAGTTCAGGTATGCCACAAACACAATTATGTGATACGTGCGTATGTAATCAAATTATCATTACTATTGTTAATTTCTAAAGGTGCAGAACATTTGAAATGATATATTTTGTAATCAAAATATCAATATTTTATATTGGAAAATATATAATAATATATTTCTTAGCGGGAACGTTTGCGTGATTTTGCTTGACTCAGGTTTGGAGCAACGACAGAATACGAGCTTGTAGACATCGAGTGATCTGGAGTGAGAATGATGTACGATACTCGGGCGGATTATTTTCATTCAGGGTAGGGGAAACACATACACCAAAGGAGCTTATAGACGAGGACCACCCCTTACAGTACAAGCCATTGAATACCTCGGAATATACTCAATATAGGAAGAAAAATTACGCCAGCATTGGACCTGACTATACCGTCAAGGCATATTGTGGTGTTTGATTTGTCTTTGTCTAAGGCTACAGGCCAGTTCCTCTTCTTATTTACCTTTCTTTACCTCTTCTCGTTTCTTTGTATTTCTTTCCTGTCAAACATAATGCTGTGTCGCCTCCTGTATTGTTGTTTGGTATATGTTTATGTCATTGTCTTTTATTTACTGTCAAGTTGCAGCACTGATTTTTTAATTGGCAGTAGACCTGTAAACGAGTCTGGTTTATCGAGTTTGGGTCGGGTTCAATCTGACCTGTTAAGCTAAAGGGTCATTCGAACCCGACCCATTAAGCTAATGGGTCAACCAAACCCAACCCGTTAATCTAATAGGTCACCCGTTTCACCCGTTAACACCCGTTTCAATTTTTTTTGTTTTTTGTTTTTTTGCATTCCGATACAATTACACATTAACTGCAAGGATGTATAAAAGGGTGCTGATGACAAGGAGCTGTGACTTGGACTTCTCCTCCGTCTGGTTCTGGAACTCTTCCTGGAGGCTCTCGAGCTCCTCTCTGCAAGTGAGAAATTTCAAAGCATGTTTCTCTTCCATCCATGGATTTATCGCTTCCCTTTAAAGCATCTTTCTCTGCAAGAGAACTTTTTTACCACCTCTTCCTCACCCGCGCTTTCTTTAATTGCTACAGTAGGAAATTTCAAAGGTTTGTCAGGACAATCTTTGAAGAAAGAGTTTGTTACCATGAACCAAAACACCTGCAGGAGGTGGCTTCTATCTCTCTTAATTTCTGCACTAAGAAGGATGGAGATGAGGATTGACCTGCGGATCACAGAGCGGGAGGTGCAGTGCAGGAGGAATTGGAACGGCTCGAGGGAGGAGATTTCTTGGGAGAGATGGTGGAGGGAGCAGAGGACCCAAAGTGATCCAAAGCAGCTCGAGAGAGCATTCCAATATAATTTATAACGGGTGCTAACGGGTCAAATAGGTTGACCCAAAGTGATCCGTTATTTAACGGGTTCATCCGTTAGTGACCCGACCCTTTAAACATCCACCCAAATACTAATATTAACAGGTTGGGTCGGATCAGGATAACAGGTCGAGTCCAAAATGCCAGGTCTAATTGGCAGCCGCCACTGTTTATTTGGCTGCCACCATTCTAGAGTCCTTGAGTTTCTTGAAAATCTTCTTTCGGTGTCGGGTTGATTTTCGTAAGTGCAAGATAAATAAAAAATAAAAAATATTTGTGATGCACGCATTATTGTGTTAGCCCTCCAAGGGGGTTTTTGTGACCAACAATAGCAAGTTGCTAAGTTTCATTGTATCCACATGGCTTATTTGGACACTTCATTTTGCACACTAGATGTGGGAGCATCCTTCATTAGTGGTTGTGAATGACTAATTTTAATCAATCTTTTCGACCTTGGTTCTGTATTCCTTTGAGTTTCATTCTTGCGAACGTACTCCTCAGGCGGGATATTGAATGTGTTAGCTAAAATAAAGTCTGAAGATAGCGTATTTACTGCGTGTTTTGAAGCCATCTTTCATCCTCATCACTATAACCCACATGTCACAAAATTTCTCATGTGAGACATTATTGAATTGCAACGGTGAGTAAACTACAAGATCAAAATTGACACAACTAAATCGACCAATTTAGTGTTTACCCATTCAACATGTGTCATATCTTGGACCTCTGTATCTCGATTAAGCATGTTTAGCCGTCCCGCATTCGACTAGAGTTCAGGAGAAAGGACATGTACCATGTTATTCTCCATATTTCAATGGATGGCCCATGGTATCCTCTCGATACTCTCCAGCCGAAGTCTTACTCTCTGTAGGTTCTACGTTGTCTCTCTCGTTGGCAAACGTCTGAAGTTGAGGAATATCTGGACCCTTAAGAATTTTTTCAATCGGAGGTGACTCACAGGCTCCTCAGTGACCAACCTGATTGGGGTTGAGCCAATCACAATTTTAGTTGTGGTGCAAGCTTTATCAGCTGCAAGTGCGTTGGTCTTGATGACTCTGCGCTGTTTGGCCTTCACGGCTTTGGTTGATGCATTCGGTAGCTTCCACGAGAGCGCATCTTCACTTCTTTTCTTCTTAAGGGCTTTAGCAACACGCTTCTTCGCCCTTTTTTTTGTGTGGCGTTCTTTGACAGAATCTTCTTTTGCATGGTCTTCGTGACTTTGACAGCTGCCTTGTTGGTTTCGACTCCAAGATTTGGCTTTTGGACATTGAGTGAGACTGGCGCTTGATCGATGATGGATGACATTCGACATCCAGCTCGTCTTGCACATCCTGCCTTGAAATGAGTTGTGTGTTAAGCTCGGGGAAGTAAACAACAACTTGTGGTGCCATCTCGTTTCCTGTAAGAAAACATCTAGCACACAAAATTTCATTTATTCATAATTAGAGATGAAAAAGTGAATGAGTCCCACCATGCGTGCCAAAAATTATGTTGAGAAAAAATTGTCATCAGGGCAAATAATTTACTCGACACAATTTCACCCTCGCTCACTTTTATGAAGAGAGTTTTATTATTTTGAGTTCGCCCTGTTCTAGGCTACGCGCGTATTAATTACAACCCATCTTTTGAGAAAGGAATACCCTTTGATTCTAACATGAAAAATATGAAATTTGAGGATTTGGGTGTTTGTTTGATTTTGTGACTGCACCTAGATCGAGTCGTTTTGAGGGATCAAATCACTTGTAGTTCCTTTGATTTGGTTTAGGGATTTTTAGTGAGTGGATGACCCACTAAAAAGAAGGGAACTTTAACGAAAAGTTCCAGGTACTGTTCACTTTAACGAAAAACCACATTTTTACACTAAAAAGTCAATCCTGGTACTATTCACTTTACCCTTTATTTTGTCCTTATCGTTAAAACTCAAAGTTTTCAAGCTATTTTCACTAGTTTTCCTTAAAAAGAATTGGTGTTTGGTTTACTTGGGGTGAATTTGGTTAAATGAACCAGGGATTCAGTTTTGAATTTATGGTAAATTTGGTCGGATGAACCAGGGATTCGATTTGGATTTGTGGTGAATTTGGTTGCGGTGAACCAAGGATTCGATTTGGATTTGTGGTGAATTTGGTTGCGGTGAACCAAGGATTCAATTTTGTGTTTGGGCTTTACAGTTGCATCTAGAATGTCATACTAGATTGCCTATGTATCCTTGATGGAAACAAACCGACGTAGTTCGAAGTGTATCTGTTGGAATTTTGATGCCTTGTGTAGTTTTCGCTCGTGCAGGCAATGAGCATTTGATGCCTCGTGCAGTTTCAGGTCGTGCGGGCACGGACTTTGTGCCAATGGAGCTAGACGCGGTTTCGTGCCTTTTGAAATTTAACGCGGCTTTGTGCCACTTGGGATTTGATATGGCTTTGTGTCATTTGGTATTTGATACGGCTTTGGTGTTTGATACGGCTTCATGCCATTTGAAATTTGATGTGGCTTCGTGCCATTTGAAATTTGTCGCGGCTTCGTGCCATTTGAGACTTGTCGTGACTCAGTGCCATTTGAGACTTGTCGTGACTCAGTGCCATTTGAGACTTGTCGCAGCTTTGTGCCATTTGAGACATGTCGCACCTTCGTGCCATTTGGAATTTCGACATAGCGTGAGTCCACTAATTTGAGGTGGTAAATCCATCGAGCTTTTGAGATGGTTCGTGTCTACGGTATTTGGAGTAATTTGCGTCCATGAATTTGGCGCCATCCACGTTGTCACCACACCCTTTTATATATGTATTTGATAACAGGTTAATCTATGGGGGGCCATGCTCATAATGCCCACGTGAGTGGAAAGTTGTGGAGGAGCTTTTGTTTTCCTCTCTTGCTATAGCTTTTCCCTTTCTCCATTTTATATATTTTTTGTTTGGCATCCAAAGACTTATAAGAATTAATGAAATTCTTATAAATTAAATACGGCAGCCCAGTAACTTGTTTCTTTTTAAAAGCTAAGTGCTTGAGATGGCTTTTTCCTCCATGTGTGAACTTGAAAGAAAAAGGCACGAGGACTCTTCTGTTGTTTTTTAAAGAAACTCGCAGCTGCAGTTCTCTGGGCACCACAAAATTGTGACGATAAAACTCTGTGACGGAAGAAAATGAAGGGACTTGCTGCTTTCTTTCAACACTAGTAAGACGACCAACAGTGCGGAGGAGTGAACTGAAAAGCCCTTTTCTGCATATCTTCTTTTTGATGCTACTGACTTGGACAGCAACATGTACCATTTTTGGTGCACATTGCACCGCAGAGGAGCCTTAGCGCGCTCCTTATTTGTGCAGTCTTATCGTCTACAAATTGTCAGTAGCCTTGAGAAGAGACGAAGCTGATTTTAAGCCATCCAATGGATGAATTTGGCATCCAAGATTTGTACGGGTTTGGTACCCAAGTATTTTCATGTAGGGTCACTGCTTGCTTCATCTTTGTTCTTGTTTGTTGGCCGGGGTTTCTTTACTGGGCACACCACTTTTTGTTCTTCAACGCCGGCCGAGCCACTGCAATTACCGGGAGAGACCTTAACGATCTGATTTCGAAGAGCATCAGTTGCGGGGCTGCTGCATGTGTGAGTACGGACAGCGGGGACAAGTTGCTTTCTTTGTCTTCCTCCGCTGCAGGTTCGTGCTTGTTGCGACTTTCCCACTTCGCAGGCTCACGCTTGTTGTTGCTGCAGGTTCATGCCTGTTTGTGGGAACGATGGAAACACACCATGTCTGCGCCACTGTTTTGTTGCTTGTAGAGAACCATCTTCTACGACTTGGTGGCCAACCAGTTGAAGGAGTTGAATATCAAAGTGCGACAAATAAAACTACAAACAAATAAGAATATTATTAAACAAACGAGAATGCTGAAACGGCTACAAAACCGCGAGACGTTACATCTTGACTAACTTGTTCTTTAGAGATATGAAGCATTATATTTATAGCGAACAAACCTAACCCTAATACTAACAGGCTAAGCCCAAACTAAACTTATAAGAAAACCCAAACAATATAATACCTAAAATACTAATATTTTCCAATACCCCCGTCAAACTCATGGCGATATACAACATGGGTTTGCAAACAAACAGATGCGGACTGAATCCGTTAGGCGGATGGCAGGCATGCAAACTTGACTTGACAAAACTTGACTTGACTGGCGAACTGACGAACTGGCGAACTAGTGAACTGGACTTGACTGAAGAACTGGCAAATTGGTTCTGATTCAGGCTGGCTAATGTTGAGAGTATGGAAAGAACTCGTCACTAAACGGACGAGATTTCCATATCTGAATCGTAGCAATGAACGAACAAAAACAAAGTACTATCACTCAAATGGTCACCGATCCAAGCACTCGAACAATCGTTGTGAGAAACAACAAACTCTAACAGCAAGTTATTTTCATGTTATCCGTGTGGGCCTCAAACCAACAGAAAACAATAGCCCAACTTAATAAGTTCGGCCAATCAACAAATTCATTCTCTCGGCCCAATCCGACCAGTGGCTTGGTGCAAGATCGAGTTCGAGTCGCAGGATGCAGCACAGCAGATGTAGGTTTGGCAGCGTGCCAGGGTATGTTTCTGGGCTTCAATCAACAGCAGCGGTAGGTTGCAGAAAAACTGGGCACGACAAGTTTGAAGCGGCGACTGCTGGCTAGGTTTTCGAGTATGCAGGGATCTGGGAATGGTGCGACTTCCGAGCAAACATATTAAATTTTTTTTTTTTCAAAACTAATATCAAACAAACAACTGATTGAGACCTATCAAGAACAGATTAAATATCGAATGATCAAACCTGGTCTAATACCAAGTTGAATATCAGAATGCGACAAACAAATAAGAATATTATTAAACAAACGAAAATGCCGAAATAGTTACAAAACTGCAAGACGTTACATCTTGACTAACTTGTTCTTCAGAAATACGAGAAATTTTTTATTGTGACGAGAACACGAGTGGTACACCACTTGTTTCTATGTAAGTGATGAGAAATTTTATTTTTTAAGCTATTAAATTTTTAACACACATATCCACTATTTATATAGTGACACGTGATGTACTATCTTGTGTGCCGATCACACTGAAAAATCTCTTCAAAGGTACGAACAGTGGCAAAGCCAGGAATTTAAGACAATGGGGTCAAAAAATAGCTTTCAAAAATCGATATACTTTCATGTATAATTGTCCACGACGTGTTCTCATATTTTGGAAACGTCGTATTACAACATCATTATTAATAGAATCAAATACCTCTTTCTCAATGTACACAACCAAACTATCATTCAACCATTGATCACCCATCCTATTACGATGTGGATTCTTCACAATTTTCATCACCGAAAAAACTCTTTCAACTAAAGCAGTCGCAACAGGTAAAATCAATGCTAATTTTACTAGCAAGTACACCAAGGGATACTGTCTATCCCTCTTTGTCTCCACCAACTTTTGTGCAAGGTTATTAATTCCTTTCAACGCAGAAAATTCATTATGCAAACGCATATCAAAAATATAATTCTTTAGTTCATCTTCAAGAAGTGTGAGCTCCATATCAGAAAAATCTTTTGGATAAAATTGAGCAAGTCGAACTAACTTTTCAATGTCAAAAGCTGAGAATGAGTCATCTGGGCTTAAGCATGCAACACAAAGAAGCAACTCTGTACTTGTCTCATTAAAACGATTGTTCAACTCTTGAAGTTGCTTATCAATAACATCAATAAAGAGATCAACACGATAATGATGAAGGTTTGTCAAATTTTCAACTCTACGCCGTGACCTCCCTTGAGCTACAAATATATCATTCATATCAAGAATATCAATATCATGTTTGCCACAAAAAGAAAAAACTTTATCAAGCCAAGCATCTCATCCATTATCCCTCATTGCTTGTAGTTGTTGCTTACATGCTTTGACTAAAGCCATAGCACTCACTATATCGAGATCTTTCTTTTGCAATGCATGTGATAACACATTTGTGATTCCCAATATTTCTTTCATCAGAAAGAGACTAGAGACAAAATCAAAAGATTGCAAAAGATTCAACAAAATATCCGCTTCACCTCTTTGAGCAAGACTTACACCATCATCTACAATCATCTCAAGCACCTCAATTACAGAAGAGAATATATTAATCAAGCTTACCAAGGTACCATAGTGTGAGCCCCAACGTGTATCACTTGCACGTTTAAGACTAGTTTCTTGGTTCAAGCCTTGACCACTTGGAAGCTCATAATTTTGAATAACTTCCATAACTTTGGCTTGTTGTATTTCTCTAACCATGTCTCGACGTTTACATGATGCTCCAACAATAGTAATAACATTATTAACCAAGCAGAAAAAAAGGGCCAATTTGAATATGATTTTTTGTCATGGCTACAAGAGCAAGTTGAAGTTGATGTGCAAAGCAATGAATATAAAATGCACTTTCATTTTCCTTCAAAATAAGTGTCTTAAGGCCATTAAACTCAACTTGCATATTGCTAGCCCCATCATAACCTTGTCCACACAATCTACATATGCTTAATTCATTTATAGAGAAGAACTGATCTCTTTAAGTGAAAAAGCAGTGATATTAAGAACATGCTTTATGCCCACAAATCTTTCAACTACTTGTCCGTTGGTATTCACATAGCGAAGTACTGCTGCCATTTGCTCATTGACTGATATATCACGCGATTCATCAACCAAAATAGAAAAGAAAGCATCATCACCAATATCAAACATGATAGCATTGGTGGTTTCACATGTTGCTGCATACACAAGATCTTTTTTAATATTAGGTGATGTTAACTTGAGATTTTCAAGAGCATTTTTAAACACCACATCTTTAATACGCTCATTATGATCTGCAAGAAACTTCAAAAGCTCAAGAAAATTACCCTTATTGCTTGAATCTTCACTTTCATCATGACCGCGAAAAGTAAGACCTTGTCGCAATAAAAAGAGAATGCAATCAAGTGATGCATTCAAACGAGTGCGACAATAAATACGTGCTTGATCCGACTGCTTGTGGACAATTGATTTAATATGTTGATTCTGATTCATTAAAGCCTCACAATGAAGTAAAGCTTGATTGTGAGCAGTATTAGGACCTCCAACATGAACTCGAAGTCGACATTTTTTCTTCCAATTATGAAAACCTTTGCTAGTAAAATTGTCATTACCTGCTTGCTCCGGAATCTCTAGCTTGAAGAGATAACAACTTCAACAAAAAATAGCATTTTTGGATATGCTATACTCCAACCAAGTAGGAAAGTCAACGAACCATTTCGGATTGAAACGGCATTGTACTCCTGCAAATGACATATATGGAAATTGATGGGTTCGAGGTTGAACCAATTCCCTTTGTAAATAAGCTCTTCGGACTTGATCTTTAATATTTGGTTCATATTCTAATATCCGGAGTCGAAGCCCGAGATCTCCTGGAAGATTTGCCAGCATACTTTCTATGTTATTTTCATTTGAACTTTCAGGAATATCCGTTGTAGAGGGTGAGAGGTTATCTTCGGATGATTTTCTCTTAAAATACCTCTCCATAACTGTTTTAAATAATACCAAAAAGAGTCAATAACATAATATAAATTTGATCAAATTAACAGAAGCAGAGTTCACATAATCACAGACCAATACAAACCTCACAAACCTTAAGATAAACCCCACAATTAATCTGCAGCATCACTCTACAGAATCAGTTTGCAGCATCAATCTGCGGAATCAGTTTCCTACATGCCATGTTGACTTCAAGTACTATATCAATTGAGCATAATTTATGGATTATTTTAAGTTAGTGTTTTTAGTTGTTTATGAAATATATTAAGTCTAATACACCCAGACCTCCTTCCCCAATCCATTCAATTATGCAATTCAGATTTCATTTTACATGTAATTGAATTTGTCTTATTCCTTTATTTTCCATTTGATTGCCTTATCTATTTCCTGCTACAACTTCATCGTATATTAAATTTTTTTATTGTTATCATTTATTTTGGTTTAGAATTACAATACAGGAATTAACATGAGTGAATTGATTCAATTTTTCTTATGATGGTTTCAAATTTCCCACCCCTCTTTCACTCAGACTCTCCCATCTCCAAATTTAAAAACTCAAACAAATAAATAATGAAATTTCAGATTAGAGAAGCTTACTAGAGGAAGGACGCTGGGTCGGAAGAACGCACCTGAAGAACAAGAGAGATCGTTGGGCCGGAAGAACGCACATGGAGAACAAGAGAGATCGCTAGGTTCTAGTGTGCGCTGGGTTCTGGTGTGGACTAGGTTCTGGGAAAAGTCACCTTTTTGATAGCGTGAGAAATGGATTCTGGGAAAAGTCACTTTTCTAATAGCATGGGAAAAGTCACTTTTCTAATAGCATGAGAAAAGTCACTTTTCTGATAGAAGGGGGCAGGACTGTAAAATTGAAAGTTTATTAAAAGGGTCAAATATTTTTTTATTAAAGGGGTCAAATATTTTTTTAAAGGGATAACTTATAAATCTATTGGGGTCGAGGGAGCCCAATGCCCCCACATTGGCTTCGCCACTGGGTACGAAGCATTATATTTATAGCGAACAAACGTAATCCTAATACTAACATTCTAAACCCAAACTAAACTTAAAAGAAAACTCAAACAACATAATACCTAAAACACTAATATTTTCTAACAGAAGGACCTTCGTGGTTTTGTACCACTTCAGGGATTTGACTCCGTGGTGCATGTGCAGATCTCCAGAGGCCTATGGCTTTCTACTCTAGTTCGAAGTTGCCGTGATGGGTGTCTCTTTGTTGTTGTCAGCAGAAAAGGAGTGGGATTTGGTTTAGGGATCGCGGAGGACAGGCGGGTTGTTTTGTTTACCCAGCGCCCCCTATATAGGGATGGGATGTTTTGTTTACCCACTGCTGGCGGAGGACATGCGGGTTGTGGCGGAGGTGGATTTTGGTGTTTACAGCAGCGGCCCTCTAGAGGTTTTCTTCTTTTTTTATTTGGAAGAAAGAGAGCAATGACGGAGTTGGGCATTTCCCGATCCCTTTTCTATTTCTTCGTTTCCTCAAGAGGAAAAAGAGAAATTAGGGGAATTGAAGGGAAATGAAGATGCTTTGGGACTTTTTGTTGCTGCCATGGGGAATTGGTGGACTTTACAAAGTCCCCACCTCCATCTTTGCTTTGGGATGCATCTGCAACTTCTGCACAATAGAGAAAAAAAATTCAAAACCAAGAAAGATCAAAAAGAGTTTTAAACCTTTGAATATTTTGATCTTTCCTCCTTCTGGGTTTTTCTTTGCTCCTCGCCGTCAACCCTTCTGTGCTCCTCTCCTCCTTTTTTTTGTTTTGCTTTTGCTTTCTTGCCTTGCTGCCTTATGTTCTTCTCTGTCTCTCCCCCCATTTTTTGCACTTTCAAGAGGAAGTGGGGGCAGTCAGTTTCACACTTTGGCAACTACCGTTGCCCTCTTTTTAATTGATTTATTATAATTTTTTCAATAAATGAATGGTAGAGATTTTTTTTTTTTGGTTAATCTCCACCATTTATTTTCTTTTTTGGCATATTTTTCACCACAACACACATAACTCGTTCAACCTCTTTCTTGAAGTGGCCACGTAGATAATGCAGGTCATCTAGGGAAAAATAAAGCTTTCTGTTGTCTACGTCAGAGTACTCAAACTCCTTATATCCAAGGACCCTAGGTGTGGGACCATAATTTTCTAGGGCTCGAGTAAGATGAATCGGAGTAGGCCTACCTCAGAACTCCAGTCATGGACTCAACAGCCTTCATAATGGAGTTAACTAAAAGGATTAGTGATGCCACCATCATCTTGTTCCGGAATCAGTGGGTGAAGCCATTCGTTGAGATAGGCCATTCTTTTTCTGTAAGATTCGGGAACCTAATCCAGCAATGAATGATCGATCAGCATGTTTCCTTTAATCTTGGAGTCCTTACAATCTAAGGATTGACGTGTGCCGCAAGTATTCATGCTACTAAGATGATGCAATATCTATTGCTTAGATACCCTATAGGATTCTCCCGGTTTAACACGGATTCAACTATCCTAAAAAGTCGTCTCCTCGAAGGTTATAAGTACACCCTTCTAGGGTTCATATCTTGTAATGCAATCTTTGCACACTTATTCTATACCCATTGTTTGAGTATTAATGTTGCTTACTAACTTTACCGTCGAAGAGCCTTTGACCCACACACACCCCGGTCTTTGGCTTACTCACGGTTGTGTGTTCTTTTACTTTAAATGGATTTGAGCATCTCTGTCGCTCACAGTGATGTGCAAATTTGGTTCAACAAGATGGTGCTTTCATTGAGAATTTAAACTCAAGAACCTCTCGACCACATCACTTTACTACTACTATGACTGCAACGGTGACCACATGGTGCAATTGCGCCAACAAAGATACCCCATCTATGGGTAGAATTTGGGAGAGTCTATTACAGAGTTATGCGACAGTCAACAAGCTCTGAACAGATTTGCGAAACAGAGAGCATGAGGGGTTTGTTGACCTCGAAATACGAGTGAAAGCCTTGGAGGAAGTCATCTCCTGCTTTATAGGACCTGCAGCAGAGGCAACGCCTGTCCAGATCTTAGCAAAAGCCGCTGATCTAAACTCACAAGCGAAGCCCTGACGCCATAACCATAAGGTTTCACAAAATAAGCCCCAAAGAGCTCAAGAACCCTCAAAAGACCAAGATCCAGCCGAAAGCCACACACTTAGCGTCAACTACATTTATGGGGAATAAGAATACCTGGGAAAGACCCGCAAAGAAAGAAAAACGGCATGTAAGAAGCCTTGGATGGTGGCGACTATTAACAAGCCACTCCCATCTGACTCAAATATCCTCATATTCTCGCCCATTCACCCCATGATAATGCTCTTGTCATCAAGGTCCAAATCCCCAACGCCATGGTTGGCCGTTTTTTGGTAGACAACGGGTCTGACGCCAACATCCTTTTCAAGGATGCAGCCAAGATGATACGGATCCTAGACATCATTAACAAGAGCAAGACTATACATCACACCTTCAACGAAAGTCTCATCCGTCCTCTTGGAACAGTGAAAAAGACAGTTCAGGCGGAACCTTACAATATTTTTCCATGTCATGGATTTGCTAAACCCTGCACAATGCCATACTAGAAAAAAAACTAGTTTCATAAGATGAAAATAGTCTATTCATCTTACCATCAACTACTTCGATACCCAGCGCTCGGCTGAGTAAAAATATCATGGGAGATCAGGCAGCAACACCTTCTTGGGTGGTAGAAAATATGAACACTATCTAGAAAGGAAAACAAAGTTCCAACTCTGCCATAGATGAGACAAAATAGCAATCACAGTCGGGGGGTCAACAACCAAGCTACAAAGATTTCGATTTAGATCTTGACCCCTTAGATGATAACATCCATAAGTTCAAGGCCGATGAAGATGTTATCTACATTAGCCTTGACCCCGACAAACTGGAACGCGGGGCCAAGATATGGTTAAAACTGTCTGATCACAAGAAGGAATTATTGGAACCAAATCTATGCAACATCGCAGATGGTGGAGGCACAAATTTGAGTAACTTGTAAAATAGAAAACAACATTAAACAAGCCTAAGACCAGGGAGAGAGTGTGTGCAGGCCAAAGGCTCTTCAACGGTCAAGTTAGCAAACAATTTTAGACTCAATTAGTGGGCAAGAGAATTAGAGTACTAAGATTGCGTTGCCAAAGATGAACCTTAGAGAGATAGACCTTTTTAGGATGAAATCCTTGTTCTAAGCTGGAAAAATCCTAAAGGATATCTAGAAGTAGATATTGCATCCTCTTAGGATTTGTGATTACTTACGGCGCACCCTAAATCCCATATTGTAGGAACTCCAAGACTTATGAGGAAACTGATTGAGTCCATGTCCGGATCGGATCTTATGTCTTACGGAATAAGCATGGTCATTCCAGCAGCGTCGCTGACTTCGCCTATTATCCCGAAATCGAATGATGGTGATATTGTTGCTTCGTCTGATCTAGCTCCGCTCGGAGCTGTCGAGTCCATGACCGGACTTCTTAGGTAGTGATATTTAAATTAGCCTTACTCTGGTCCTGAAAAATCATGGTCCTACAATTACCCCTAACTTTACAACTGAAAGGGCAACGTGTTCTTCTTAAGGATGGACAATTATCCAAAGACCATGCCTTTTGGGATAAGCTGGTATACGTACCATTTGATCTTCTCATTTCGTGTTGGTTTGGTTTTTTGTGAAGTAATAGAGACACTTTAGATTCAAGCGTATGGTCTTGAATATCGTGTCACAAAGATCATAATGATTATGCATATCGCGTGGGCATATTTTACAAGAGACGGCCATTCATTTCTTTGAGTAGCTTCAATCTCCGTATCCACTAATCTTGAGGCAAAGACCCTTTGTATTCACTGGTAAGATTGCTTGGTGCTTTGTCTTTGAATATACCCTTCATAGTTGGAACTGTTCATATTTCCTTATTTCTTCCATTCAACTTTCATAATGGAGCCTTATCGTTTGCTTCATGATCCTCTTTTCAAAGATCTAATCTTTCGGAGTTTCGAACCATATTGTAAACCCCTAGTCGGAGTTCCAGATGCATATCTGAAAAGTTGGTGAGGGGCAAAATGTGCCTATATAGTCCTGGAATGGCTCATATGCCTTTAAGAATATTTTGTCAAGTTTATTTTACTCTAGTCATTAAGCCTATTAGAGTAAAACACTTTGGATCTTTTCATCCTTTGCTTCCTAATCACGGAATATAGTTCAATCCATCAATTTTTTCAAAGTAATCTAACTTTGAAGTAAGGAGTATGTACTAAGGTGAAACACGAGTAAGCTTGTGTGCTCGGGACAGAGCTCAAAAGCCCACCTGGTGACATTGATTCGGAAAAATGTCACCTCCTAAACTTAGTATTTCTAAAGATTCTCATTGCGATATTCAGAGTACTACCTTACTCCGGCACCATGTATTAAATATTAAACCCATGGAAAACCTTTTGCCTATAGTTACGTTAATGCATTGATCGGATTAAGGATGAGAAGGTGTCGAATAATACCCGGAATGGCCTCCAGATTTTAATGTTAGTTTGACATGTTTGAGCTATCTTGTTTGTTGATCCTGTTTGTTCTTTCACTTTGCCCCCATTCTAGGTCAGAGGATTTCAATAAGGCAACGTGTAACCAAAAATGGGCTTCATTCTCAGTCAGAATTACGTGTTTGTCCGTAGTGAATCTTAAACAAAAGTCCGTTAGGGACTTGGTTGCCTACATGTCGGTTAGAAACACTTTTTAAATCCTTTTGTCAGACCCTATGCGTCGAACTTGAGCGTTTCCATTCGAACTACACTTAGCTGGCTTGGCTAAGGCACTTCCACGTATCAGAGCTTTGATGAGTCTATTTTATATTATATACTTTACCTTATTTTGAATATGCTTTGGTAATTATTTTGGTGAAATTTTGATACTTTGATTTATATTCGTGATGTAGTATGTGTAATTTTCTCTTGAGCAAAAAGCAATCAACAAAAAGCGATCAAACAGATGGATTTTTTAGTGATTCCAATTGGAGGATGTTTGTGAGTCTTTCAACTTGTTCGTATCAAAAGTTTCAGGTTTTTCTACCAAGCGGTTTATTTATGACGATGAAATAAAGGACCAACCCACAAAGTTGTCAAAGTGACGTTTTGGGCTTATTTGGGCTTTTTGGCGTCCAAGATGGCATGTTTTGGAGCTGTTTTGAGCCCAAAACGTGGCTGATCAGTTTGCTGGCAGATTTCTCCATGTTTGACCGGGAGATTGTTTCCTAGTTTCTCTTAATTTATTTTGTTTCCTAGTTTCTCTTAATTTATTTTGTTTCCTAGTTTTTAGAAGACCTTTTTCTAGATAGAGTTTTATTTTGTGTAGTATAAATAAGGCTATGTAGCCATTACGGTTCTCTACGCATTTTTTTGGAGAACTCGGCTTAGAGAGCTTTTGAAGATTCAACGTTATTTTACAAGGTGTTTTCAATCCTTTTCTTAGTGATATTTTGCTTTTTAATTATAACTATGCATAACTAATTCTCTTTTGCTAAGGCTAGGTCACGAGCCTTATTCTTTTGCTAGGGCGAGGTCACAAGCCTTAGTAAGAATATGTAGTATCTTTTCAATTTACTTATGATATCATGCATGCAGGTTTTGAATTATTAATCACTGTTTTCGAAGCTATCAATTTGTTGTTATGCTTAGCTACCATTAGGATATTTAGAAAAGTAATTTGATGCAATTTTGGTTGGAGGGTTGTCCCTCAAATTGATGGAGGCTTCTTGTGGTTAATAATTGTAATTTCATTTAGGATGAATACCACATCTTAAGGGCTGCATGGTTTTTGAAAAGGTTTTCATGAAGCTTGATGAGTCTTGCATGTTTAGATTGATCTGAATATCACAAATAGATTGCATGTTTGATATACGTTCTATATTGGGGGTCCAAGTAGAGCATACTTTAGGAAAACCTAACCTTCAAAATATGCATGTGTAATTCATAAGTAATTAGAAGAACTACGTAGAATGTTAAGGTGACAGCGGAACTCTAGTGCTTTTACAACTTGATTTTCAAAAACTGTTTTCTTTTAGTTTTTTTAATTTTGCCAATTTCTTTAATACTTTGTAATGAAATTCGTTTTTATTATTTTAGATCATCAAAATTGACTTTTTCCAAAAACTTTGTTTTAAATAGTTGATTAAAATTTGGTTTTTACTTGAAGTGTTTTAAATAATTCCTGTAGAGAGCAAACTTGCATGAGCATTCTTACTAGAGATGAGGATTCTCCCACCTCCTAATCTCTCTACCCTTTCCTCCCCTTCTATTTAAACGGTTACGATTAAGCCACGTTAACATTTGGTATTGATTTGTTTATAGAGAGAGAGATAAAAAGAACAATGTGAGAGGCGGGGAGGGAAGGGGATGAGAATAGGATGGGAAAGAATCATGTTCCCTTACTAGAACTACCTAGTTCTCTTGCAAGTATTTTAAGTGTTTTTATCTCTACTTTTGCAGGTGGTAAAAAACTCATCAAGCTCCGTTGGAATAAAATTCCTCTTAAGGATTTCCTAGTCTGGATGCCTCACTCGGACTTGCTTAACACATGGTGTTGCAGAACATACTTGGCTTAGCACGTTGGTACGAGATAGAAGTAGTCGTACTCAGGGTCAGAGTCAGAGCCACCCTCGGATGATTTCTGGATCGCCCTTTTAGACTATTCCCTTGAATGGCATAGAGCTCAGGTTCAATGTTATAACCCACAACCTTTCTGGTTGTATAATCTTTTTGGAAATCGAATGGTGCACTAAACTTCTAGGTTATGGCGCCATATGCATATGCCCACAGCCCACCAATCGTAACTGCACTTATTATGGATCAAGTCTCTCAAGCGGCTACTAACCGAACAATACGAGATGGGCAAAATGAGACTTCTCTAATTACTTTGAATTTTTGGACTTGCAATCATGCGAATTTTCAAAGTTCTTCATAATTTTGGAATTTAGGGTATTCTACCGCAGTGAATGGTGTAACAAAAAACAAAAGATGGCATGCAAAGATCTAGAAAGATCATTCCCAACTTTGGGTCTTCTTTCCTAAACATATACTTAATCATGTATGTAATTAAATAATTAAAAGTACTTATATCTTGGAGCGATACCATGGTCTGAGTAGGACCATGATTTTTTAGACCCAAGACATGTGGCAGGTTAGGTGGCAAGGAGGCTCGAAAATGCCTATATCACATGATGTTTAGGAGAACAAGCTAAGAAGCCTTAGTTAGATCGGACCAACCTTAGTCAAATTAGACCAGCCCTAATCAAATCGGACCAGCCCTAGTTAGATCGTACAAGCCTTAGTCAGATCAAACTAGCTTTAGTTAGACAAAGTCAAAATACCAAGCGAAGTCAGACAGCCGTAGTCAGACAGACTAGGCTTAAGCTCAATAAAGATATTACTTGTTAAGTAAGGAAATCCTAATTAAGGTCAAATTAGAATATCTTAGGGATTAAGCGAAGGAAGATTGATTATCTCATCCTAGATTTCCTCCTAGATAGTCCCCCGATTTGATGAAGATTACTTTCCTTACAAGAACTCTCAAGATCCCTATAAATACCCTAGCTTGGGTATTTATGAAGGGACTTCTCTCTCTCTCTCTCTCTCTCTCTCTCTCTCTCTCTCTCTCAAACCTATAGACATCACTTCTCTCTCCATTCGACTTCTCTCTAAGTCTTATATTCTCTACTACACACATATTCTTAATCGCAACGCCGCATTCTACGCGTAGACACGTCCATGGAGAACTTGTCTTCCAATGCCCCACTAATGAGTCGATATTATACTATATATTTTACCTTATTATTATTTATAATTATTAGTTATTTTGGTTGAATTTGGGATACTTTGTTATATATTTCAATGTTGGACATTCGCCTTCCTCTTGAGTAAAATGTGATCAAACAGATGAACTTTGGAGTGATTCTAATTGGAAGACGTTCATGAGTATCTCAACCTGTCCGTATCAAAATTTCACATTTTTCAACCAAGCGGTTTATTTATGGCAATGAAATAAAGGACCTGCGTGCAGTGCTGCCAAAGTGACGTTTTGGGCTTATTTGGGCTTTTTGGCGTCCAAGATGAGGTCGTTAGTGTTCGAGGTCTTCTGAAATTATGTTCGGGACATCTCAAACTTTAATTCAAGTCATTTTGGGCTAGTTTTGGAGTCCTGAAGATTCAGAAATGTGGGATTCTTTGTGGCTTAGCATATTTCCCAAAGTTAGAATATGAATGTATTTCCTGGTTATCTTATTCTATCATGTTTCCTAGTTTTAAGAAGACATTTTCTAGTAAGGATTTTATTTTGTAGTAATATAAATAAGGCTAGCCATTAGGGTTTTGGAACGCATCAATTTGGAGAACGTAGAGAGCATTTGACGATTCAAGTTTATTTTCAAGGTGTTTTCTATCTTTTTTTTCTATTTCAATAAAATTCCTTTTGTTTAATGATCATTTGAAACTAATTTTCATTTTGCTAGGGCAACGCCATGAGCCTTAGCATGAATATGTAGTCTTATTGAATTGCTTATGATATTATGCGTGCATACTTTGAATTATTTGATCACTGTGTTTAAACTGTCTTTATATCTTAATGCTTAGCTACCATTAGGATGTTTAGATAAGTAAACGGATGCAATTCGGTTGGAATATCGCCGGAGGATTGAGTATTGCTTCTTATGGTTAATAATTGTAATTTCATTTAAGGCGAATATCACGCTCTTAGGCATTGCATGGTTTTTCAAAGGGTTTTCACAAAACTTAATGAGTCTTGCATGTTTACATTTGATCTGAATATCACAGACGGATTGCATATTAGATATATGTTCTTGCTTGAATATCACGAGGAGAATATGCATAAGAAAAACCTAACCTTCAAAGTTTCACGTGTAATTCATAAGTAATTGGTAAAATTAAATATGATTGTTAAACTGACGGCGAAACCCTAGTACTTACATTTATTTTCAAAATCGTTTTCTTTTGTTTTTTGTTTTTTTTGTCAAATTTTCTTTTGTTTACTTTACTTTGCCAATTTATTCAATTGTTTTTATTAAATTCGTTTTTATTATTTTAGGTCATAAAATCAAACTTTTCTCAAATATTGTTTTAAGTTGTTAATTAAGAATTAGGTTAGATACAAATTATTCATTCATTCTCTATGGAGAACAACCTTGCTAGAGCCGAATATACTACAATTACCTTGTTCTCTTACAAGTATTTTTAAGTGTCTTTATCCTTACTTTTGCAGGTGATAAAAATCCTCGGTAACCGCGCCAATTTCTTGGTAGGATTTTTACCACCTGAAAAATTGAGGATAAAAACACGAAAAATACTTGCAAGAGTATTTTAGGGTTTAGAAGGTTAGGTTTTCCTTATGCATATTCTCCTTGTGATATTCAAGCAAGAACATAAATCTAACATGTAATTCGTCTGTGATATTCAGACCAAATGTAAACATGCAAGACTCATTAAGTTTTGTGAAAACCCTTTGAAAAACCATGCAACGCCTAAGAGCGTGATATTCGCCTTAAGTGAAATTACAATAATTAACCACAAGCAATACTCAATTCTCCGGTGATATTGTCACATCCCGACCCGGGTTCTACCACATCTCGAACTCGATTCCGTCGTAGCACGATATTGTCCGCTTTGGGCCCCTACCACAACCTCACGGTTTTGTTTTTGGAACTCACACGAGAACTTCCCAGTAGGTCACCCATCATGGGAGTGCTCTCGCGCGCTACTTGCTTAACTTCGGAGTTCCAATGGAACCTGAAGTCAGTGAGCTCCCACAAGGCCTCGCGCTAGGTAGAGATGGGAATATACATATAAGGCTCACAGGATCCACTCCCCTGGGCGATGTGGGATCTTACAGATATTCCGATCGAATTGCATCCGATTACTTATCTAAACATCCTAAAGGTAGCTAAGCATTAAGATATAAACTAGTTTAAACACAGTGATTAATAATTCACAGTATACATGCATAATATCATAAGCAATTCAATAAAGATTACATATTCATGCTAAGGCTCGTGGCCTTACCCTAGCAAACAAAAATTAGTTACGAACAATCATAAAACAAAAGGAATTTTATTGAAATAGAAAAAAGATAGAAAACACCTTGAAAATAAACTTTAATCGTCAAAAGCTCTCTACGTTCTCCAAATTGATGTGTTCCTAAACCCTAATGGCTAGCCTTAGTCATACGACTACAAATATAAAATCCTTACTAGAAAAGGTCTTCTTTAAACTAGAAAACATAATAGAATAAGATAACCAGGAAATACATTCATATTCTAACTTTGGGAAATCTGCCCAGCCACAAAGAATCCCCATGTTTTTGGATCTTCAGGACTCCAAAACAGGCCCAAAACGACTTGAATTAAAGCTTGAGATGTCCCGAACACAAAAGGCATCATCTTGGACGCCAAAAAGCCCATATAAGCCCAAAATGTCACTTTGACAGCACTGCATGCAAGTCCTTTATTTCATCACCATACATAAACCGCTTAGTAGAAAAATCTGAAACTTTGATACATACAGGTTGAGATACTCACAAACATCCTCCAATTGGAATCACTCCAAAATTCGTCGGTTTGATCACATGTTTCTCAAGAGGTCGTCGAATGTCCAAAATTGGAATAAATAACAAAGTATAAAAAATTCAACCAAAATAACTAATAATAAGGTAAAATATATAGTATAATATTGACTCATCAAATACCCCCAAACTTAGCTTTTTGCTTGTCCTCAAGTAAAACAAAACTCAAAAACAAAATAAAAACTAACAAACTAAAAATTTAAACAAAAATTAACTAAGACAATTTTCACCTTCAAGTTCCCAGCCATAGAAAACGTTAAAAATTAGAACATCATTCCAAATGTTCCAACCAATCCCACCACAAAATCCAAGCTATTTATAACTAATTAGAAAAGAATTCATGAACTTCTTTGGTGTAAAGTGAAACGACAAAGTTAAGGAGACTCGACTAAAACGCTACCTATTGTCCTTTTTATTCAAACATATTTAAACTTTAAACACACTTTTTTTTTCTTTCTTCTTTTCGATTTTTCTCATTTTTTTTTCTTCATCATTTTTTCTCCTTTTTCTAGCAATAGTAGTGGTCATGCAATGCCAGTTTCATTAAGCTTTCAATCCAACCCATGTAACGAGTTTTAGGTTAATGACTCACAAACCGTAAGGCTTTAGGGCACTAGGTGTAGAACACCCCTAAGGACTTACTAGCTCGAGCTGAAAAGGCTATAAAACCAACTAACCACCCTGCCCCACGCTAAGACTCTACCGTTTGACGCGAGAATCACTGTTGATCAGGTATGATTGGCCCAGTTACTAAGTAAAGTCTTAGGTGGAACAATTATTACTTTAATTATAACAAGAACTAAATTTTACTTTACTTAGAACAAAAATTTAAATATACTTAGACGAAAAGCAATTGCTTCAATCTCACTCCCCACAAACCATGTTGGTGTGAATGTGTAAATTTTCAAAGTATAACATATGAATTAGTGTCTAAGCAACGATAAATAAAAAAGACTCTACTGTGGAATTAACCTTCACCCTGTCCATTTGTTTTAACGTTTAAAATAATTTATGGATATTAATTTAAAACCAAAAAATTTTAACTGACTCAAAAATTAAAAATCTAAAATTTACTTCCCCACCCCCAAACTTAAATCACACAGTGTCCTCAATGTGTGGAAAAATAAATAAAAGTAAAATAGAAAACAACAAAAGGAAAAATCAAATAATAAACTAATGGAAAATAACATAAACAAAAAAAAACACTTAAAAATAAGGATAGTCCAACATCCCGCCATAGGCTATTTTCAAGGATGGCGTCGCTCACGCCATCCTTTCATAGAACTACACCCATGGTTTGATTCTCCTCTCCAGAGATATGTAGGTAGTTATTTTCGGATTCAACCACAAGCCCCAATCAACCTCATTCTCCCCTCGTCGGTGATCATGGACTATTTCGACTCGATTTCGCCTCCGTCCGCGGATGTGCGTGAATTTGGTTTCAACTCACTCTATCGACGTGCGAATTTATTTTGGGAAAAAAAAAAGTGATCAAACAAAGTAATTTTGGAGTAATTTCAATTGGAGTGGATTTGTGAGTCTTTCAAGATAATTTTGTCAAAGTTCCAAAATTTAATTCCAAGTCGTTTGATCGGACCGAAGAAAAGAAAGGCCAGCACAGCTTTTCCATATCAATCAGCTTTCGTTGTGCCGAAAAAGGGGTGGGTTTAATAGGGCATTGCTTCATAAATAAAACGCTTTATCCGTATTACGTAGCTTTTACATAAATTATTGTAACGTAAATTTTTGTATATTTAGCTTTCACCTAGGAGCAAGGGTTCGATGGCAACGTAAATTTTTGTATTCTTTTTTCTTTAATTTTGTCACTATTCTACATTCAACCTCTATGTTCCCAAGCTTGTTCCTTACGTAACTTAATAAGAAAACTTGCTTTTAATTATTTTGTTTTAAATGGTTAAATTAGGTTGCCCATTGTCTAACTTAACCGAATTCTACCCTTCCCTTGGTCTAAATACATCGTTGTACTAAAAAATTGGCTTGACTCAAAACGACGTTGTTTGTCCAAGTCTTTTAAAAAACAGAATAGTCTTCTTCCTCTTCGTCAATCATTTGCATAACCTGCAGCCGCCTGTCCGGCGTTGCACTCTTCTTCTCCACCATATGACCAAACTTGGGTAGTCCTCTGAGGTCCTCACATCAACTAATCAGGGCTTCCAGGTGGTTACGTGACCACGCAGCTGGTCCCTTAGTGCATCTGCCACTTGTTATAAGGACATACTCCTTCATTCACTTTGTGGTATAATCTCTATATTTGATACGGAAATGATAAATGCATATTATTTTTGTTGTCTTATATACAAACTTTTGTTTAATGTTGTCCGATAGCATTTGTTCAATGGTGTGTGAAAGTCAACTTCCTCTTTCAAATTTGTCATTCGTTTTTAATGGTGAGTGAAAATCAACTTCTCTCGAATTTGTCATTTCACGTACCTGCCAAAGGACATCAACCGGCTTGTTTCCCTTACTCGATTTTGGCCGATTGATTCAGGTCAGCAGATATAGGGCTAGTAAACTCGGCCAAAAGTTTTGATATAAAACTTCAAGGAAAGCAGCAGTTACCTTGCTGTATTCATGCATAAATCTTATGCCAACCGACTTTTAATTATGTTAACTTTATCCTATAGGCGACAAGGAATGCGATTGTTAAAGACGTAAATCACTAAATTACAGTAATCCAACTTTGCATCTAGTGTTATAATATCAAGTAAATTACGTCGACTTAACTTTATTAGTACATTTCAATCAGAGTCCGACGTATATCACTAAACCCCTAAATCACAAGAAATTATTAAGATTCTTATCATTTGTGGTTGTCTTGAGCTTCCATTACCACATCTAAGCAAGAAATCTATTCAAGAATGCAAACTCCAAATAATAGAGGACAAGACTTCACTGTTGTTCACAGCATGGCATGAATCACATGGTTCATATTTTCTATGATTTAAATCTTGGTTTAGAAGCCAAATAGAGAGACAGATTATTCTGAAAATAAGCCACGCAAATCAAGTGTACATAGAAAAGTAGTGGATTGCCTATTGAATAGAGCATTCATCATGAACTTACTACATTATTGGTCGGATTCAAATCCTTCACACCACAAACTAAGTAGAAGTCACTTGTAATAAAAAATAAAAAAATAGTTATAATATATTAAAGAAATCAGAAAATACATAACATGCATGCTTCTCTATAAATGTCATTTTGGTTAGTTAGGTATACACATCTAGCAGTTTAACCTATAACCCTCAAAACCTCTTCACATACAGCATACTCAAACAATGGCCAAACTAGCAATGGTAGATTTCTCCAATGAAGACTGCTTCAAGCCTGGGACAAGTTCTTAGCTCTCAATACGCAAAGACATTTGCCATGCACTCGAGGAGCTTGGCTGTTTCGTGGCAATATTACCCAACAAAATTTCTTCTGAGGTTCGCAGTACTTTCTTCGACATGTTGGACGAGTTGTTTGATTTCCCAACTGAAATGAAAGTGAAAAGTTCTTATGAAAAGCCCTACCCCACTGGCTACATAAAAGTTAAGACCGCAGCTTTTGAAAGTTTGGGGATTGCTGGTGCTACAAACCCTGAACAAACTCAGATATTCGAACATCATTTTTGGCCCAATGGAAATGATGTATTTCGGTATGATATACTCAACTTAATTCCACCAGAAAGATCGAAATATTAATTTTTTTTAACGTACATTTACACAATTAATTTGTTCTTTGTTGTGGCAGTGAGAGTGCTGATTTGTACACAAAAGTGATGGAAGAACTACATCATGCTGTCACGAGAAAGGTGTTAGAAAACTATGGTATAGAGGAGTACCATGATGATCACCTTCAATCGACTGTGACAAACACAGTGAGCCTGAGAAAACTAGAACTAATGTGGGTGTGCCCGGTCATTCAGACACAAACTTTAGCACCATACTCTATCAAAATCATGTCAAAGGTCTGGAAATATATTCAAAGGACGATGAGTGGATATGTTTTGATCCTCTGCCTTCGTTCTTCATATTTCTAGCAGGTGATGCATTTCAGCTATGCCACAAGCACAATTATGTGATACGTACATACGTAATCAAATTATCATGACTATTGTTAATTTCTAAAGGTGCAAAACATTTGAAATGATATATTTTGTAATCGAATTATCAATATTTTGTAATGGAAAATATAATAATATATTTCTTAGCGGGAATGTTTGTGTGGTTTTGCTTGACTCAGGTTTGGAGTAACGACAGAATACGAGCTTGTAAACATTGAGTGATCTTGATCGAGAATGATGTACGACACTCACTCGGACTATTTTCATTCAGGGTAAGGGAAACACAGACACAGAAGGAGCTTATAGATGAGGACCACCCCCTACAGTATAAGCCATTGAATAACTTGGAATATATTCAATATTTCAAGAAAAATGGCTCCAGCCTTGGACCTGACTATACCGTCGAGGCATATTGTGGCGTTTGATTTGTCTAGGTCTAAGGCTACAAGCCAATCTCCTCTCCATATTTACCTTTCTTTACCTCTTCTCGTTTCTTTGTATTTCTTTCCTGTCAAAACATAAGGTTGTGTAGCCTGTGTTTGTTGTTTGATTGAATACCACTAGAATTTGACAGATTCATTAAAATTTTAATTAAATACACCTGATTTCTGAATTCTTTTAAAATCCATCATAATCTCAATTGGATACACCCCTTAAGTGTTATTCTCATCCTTTTCGAAAACTTAGAGATGCTAGTGTTTGCCTTTTCCATACACTTTCTATCACCATAGTACGAAATCTAGAAGAGAAGGAGAATGTGTTTAAAAGAAAGAAAGATATTAATAATTTGAAGAGTAAAGAAGCCGAATATTTTTAGTTTCTTGATACAATGATATAGGAGGATTGGAATGTGGATAAGTCATAAATGACACACCAATTAAGTATTTTTTTTTCTTCCAAAGAGTAGAATATTATTATATACGAATTGAAATGTTTACATCATGTGCCAAAGCATTGAATAACCACTCTGGTTCATAACAATCCCACATATGACAACCCCCCACATGTGTAACATGAGTTGCCACCAAGTGCGTAGCCCCATTACAGGAGCGAGGGGTGAAAAGAAACTCAATTGAACTTAATTGTTGCTTGAGATGACTAATGTCCCATAGAACACCTTCCATAGCAGCCTCCGATTGAAGAACACCTGTGAGCATGTCCACCAAGACCTTAGAATCGGTTTCAATTTGAGCAAGCCCAAAACCCCTCTCCACACACGCCACCAAAGCTGCTTGCACCGCTTCTGCTTCTGCCATCAAACTCGATTCACAACAAACATTCCCCACACCTCCAGCTCCTTTAAAAATCCCCGCAAAATCTCTAGCCACCCAACCAAATCCACCCCTATGCGTTTGCTTATGCCAAGCTCCATCACAATTAATCTTAACTATTTGAAAATGAGGCTTCATTCACTTCTCATGAACCTCCCCCCCCTTGTCGTCTGCTGCATCAGGCAACACCTGGGCCCATTCACATCCTTCAATCTCCCCTCATTGACTCTTCAATAGCGCCAAAGCTACTCTAGGCTCCACCATATTCTTCTCAAAAACCATGTTATTCCGACACTTCCAAATCCTCCATAAACCACATACCACCCACCTCATCTACCTATCCACCACCTCCGCAACACCATATTTTTTCGACAAGCATTTCCAACATGCCAAAAAAATCTTCCCCCTCAACCAACACCACATCCAGTTGCAAAGGAGACCCAAACCAAAACACACGAGCAAAAGGACATTTAAAAAATAAATGTACCTGTGTCTCCATATCTTCCCCGCAGTGTGGACAACAAGTCTCCAAACGGACGCCCCATCGTTGTAAATTATATCTTACAACGAGAACGTTTTTACAGCCCTTCCAAATAAAGTGACGAAGCTTAGAAGGAACCTTCAACTGCCATATAGCCCCCCAAATAGGATCTTTAGCATGATTCCCACTTGACTGTCCCACTCCCTTCCTCCCAAGCTCTCCATTTCTATTCATTTCCTGAGCAACCATATATCCAGATTTAACGGAGTACATCCCATTCCGTGTATAATGCCAAATAATCCGATAGGGACACCCAAACTTACTAATTGGCATACTCAAAATGATACGCGCTTCCTCCTCATTGAAACATCGTTCAACAATGTTCCTGTTCCACAACCCACCAAAACCCACCAAATCCCCCACCACCAACGGCATGTCCCCAGACCGTGAGATGGGTAGGAAAGTGCGCGGTGTAGGTAACCATGGATCTTTCATAATGCGAATACTCCGTCCATCCCCAACCCTTCATCGGAGTCCCCCTTTCAAGATTTTCCGTCCTTGCAAGATACCTTTCCATCCCCACGAAGTGCCTCTTCCCATTGGAGCCTCCAAGAAAGACGAGGTAGGATAATATTTCGCTCGAAGAATTTTAGCCATAAGAGAATCCGGATTACAAATAATCCTCCACCCAACCTTCACTAGCATAGCTAAATTGAACAAAATAATTTCCTTAAAACCAAGACCTCCAGATGCCTTCCCTTTTGACATTTTATTCCAAGCCAACCAATGAACCCCTTTCTGCGTTTTCGGATCCCTCCACCAAAACCTAGCAATCACTTGCTCAATCTCCTTAGCCAATTGAATGGGAAGCTGGAAACAAGACATTGTGTAGTTAGGCAAAGTAGTAGCTACACTTTTAAGGAAAATCTCATTCCCAACCACCTCTAGGAATTGTTCCGCCTCCCAACCATTAATTCTTTCCTCCAGCTTATTTCGTATGTCTTCGAACACTTTCTTCTTTGAACCCCCAAAATCTGCTTGAATACCCAAGTACTTCCCAAAGTTCTCTTGATAGTTAATACCCAACATTGCCGACAACCGGACCCGCATTGCTTGCGGACAACTTGAGCTAAAAAATGCCGAGCTCTTCTCCAAATTAACACATTGCCCAGAACCCTTAGCATATTTTTGAAGTAAACCAGTAACATGTATGGCCTCCATTTCCGTAGCTTGACAAAAAAGAACCAAATCATCCGCAAAGAACACATGAGAGAGAAAGGCTCGGCACTTTAGGTGACAATCATCCCCTAGATACGCCCAACCCTCTCCTCATTTTGTATTAAGGCAGATAACCCTTCGACACAAATTAGAAATAAAAACGGCGATAAGGGGTCTCTCTGTCGAAGTCCCCGGCAAGGTTCAATGTGACCTATGGCCTCCTCATTGATAATCACACTGTATGAGACTATATGCACACACTTCATTACCCACTGACAGAAAATATCATCAAACCCTAATTTATGAATCATAGCATTCAAAAAAGGCCATTCAACACGGTCATAAGCTTTAGCCACGTCCAATTTTAGCGCCATAAAATTAATACATTCATCATTCCCTTGCTTCATAGAATGTAACAATTCATGGACCACCAAAATGTTATCCGAAATTTGGCGCCCCACTACAAACTCCAATTGAACTTTAGAAACAACTTTCTTTAGCCGGTTCGTCAAAACCTTGGAAATAATCTTATACACCACATTACATAAAGATATCGGCCGAAACTGAGTAATTTTTCTTAGATTGACAACTTTTGGAATAAGCACAATATTAGTATGGTTTAACTCCCTTATCATCCGTCTAGTCTGAAAGAAAGATTTAACCATACCTAAAACCACACCTCCCACCGTCTCCCAATGATGTTGGAAAAACCTTACATTAAACCCATCCGGACCTGGCGATTTAGTTGGATGCATCTGGTATATTGCATTCTCAATTTCCGCATTAGTCACCGGAGCAATCAAGATATTATTATCCAAACGCCCAACCCTACTCGGTACACAAGCAATAATCTCCTGGAAGCTTGTGGGTCTAGCCGTAGCAAATAGAGAGTGAAAATACTCAAGAACAACATCCTAGATACGCTGCCTATCAGTGGACCACGTTCCGTCTTCTTCTTCTAACCCACGGATTGCATTCCTCCTTCTCCTTTTCATAGTCTGAGCATGAAAAAAATCTAGTATTTTTATCTCCTTCTTACAACCACTGCACTCTAGACTTCGTCCACTAATAAATTTCTTCATTCCTAATTGCCCGTTTGAGCTCTGCTTCCATGTCCCAAATCCGGGGTCTATCAAACACCGGTTGCTGATGCGCATGTCTAAGTGCCTCATTCAACCGAGTGATCTCTTTTTGCTTATTTCGCCCAGCTCGTTTCCGCCACCCTATCAAACCATATTTTACCTTTTTCAACTTACTCACCAACTTATGTCCAGGAGACCCACCTTGATCAATGGCCCACCCATTCCTCACCACCTCAGCACACTGGTCATCCTGATTCGACCTTGGATCATACATAAACTGCTTCTTCCACCGAGATTGGCCCACCTCTATTGAAAGTAACAGCATTGCATGGTCTGAATCATCTAGTACCACATGTTTGACCACTGCATTTGGATAACATCTCACCCAATCATTTGTAGCAAGAGCCCTATCAATTCGCTCCTGAATGAAACCCTCATCACGTCTATTCTGCCATGTGAAAGGGTAGCCCTCAAACCCCAAATACAATAAGCACGTGGTTGTGACAAAATTCTGAAATGTGTGCATACTGGCAACTATCCTCCTATTACCACCATCCTTTTCCGAATCCAATAATAAATCATTAAAGTCACCCATCAAAAGACATGGTTCCGCATAATTAGAAATACGTTCGGATAAGACACCCAACTGTTGTGCCCTCTTGTGATCATCAGTACTCACATAAACAACTACAAGTCGCCATTTACAGTGGTGAGCCATATCATCAATCAATACTTCAATAAAAAAAAACTCTCCATACTTAATCAGCACAACACAACAATTAAGTATTAAATTTGTTATTTATGAGAGTCAAACCTGACTTACAAGTTGAAAAGGATACTATAAGACAATGATGTTATAAATTAGTCTCTTTCTCCAATGAAACGTTCTATTACAGTTTCTCTAATGTCAGCATTTCACCATGTGACAATCTCCCATTGAACGGTGATGTCATTGAGACTAAAATTTGGTTACTTAAGAAAATCTCTCCTATCTTAGACCCAAAACGGGCCTATTTTTTCATATTGGAAAATGAATGCTTATGGGTCTAACAATCACCACCATCAAATCAAGCAAGTCCACCCTTCTTATAAATATCTGAAAGAGATACAACACACCAGACGAAAACTAATATGAAAGAACTCCTAGTGAGTTTCTGAAAATGATTAAACGGAATCAAACTAAAGGAACAGAACAATGTCACTGCTTCCATGCCTTGCTGCTCCAAAACCTTATGTTGGCTATGTGCGTGGACCAAAAGACAGATATCCTGGGGACTACAACATTTCACAACGACAATTCTACACCAAACCCTCTTGATCACAACCACAAACCCTCTTGATCACAGTAATTCCCCTTCTACAAAAGTATAGAAACTCTCAACCCTTGCCTTGCTCTACCTCGCCTTCAGCCTACTCTTGACCGGCGACAACATGATGTATTCATACGGCCTTCTGTACCTCCCTATCTCTATTTACTCTTTATTATGTGCAACCCAATTGGCTTTTAATGCATTTTTCTCATTCTTTCTTGATTCTCAGAAGTTCACTCCTTATGCACACTTGGTGCTTCTGCGACGTACACATACCTTTCCCTAGTACAATTTTCATTCGAGAAGGTTATAAAAACAGAGACATTTTCTACTGATTAAACATGCAAATATGCTTGTAATGTTTTTTACAACATGCGGTTGTGTAGTTGGACTCTTTGCAAGCGCGGAATGGAAGGGTTTGGAAAGCGATATGAAGAAATACATACATGGAAGGGTTTCTTATATAATGACTCTGGTATGGACTGCATGACATGGCAAATTTCGTCAGTAGGTTTGTTGGGGTTGATTTTTGAAGCGTCGTCACTCTTCTCCAATGTCATCAGTACTTTGGCTCTGCCTGTTGTTCCCATGTTCGACATTTCAGTGATAAAATGGATGGGGTCAAAGTGATGGCAATGCTGTTGGCAATCTGGGGCTTTCTTTCCTATATTTATCAGAATTATTGAGATGACTCGAAATCAAAGGCAAACAAAGCAGTGACAACTAAATAGTAATGCCTCTCATGGCCATGGATTAGAGGTATAAATACAACCGAGACAAAACACAAGCCGTAGAATTTTAATGCCCTCTGCATTAGGACTTGGTGAGTTGGTCCGAGACAAAACAATGTACTTTCTAAATCTAAATACATATGTCGTTCCTATTCTCAAGTGCTATTGGATCAAGTTGTTTGAGTAGCACAAACAATTATATATGCCGTGAATCAAATGCATACCAATCCCTACAAGGGTTTGAAGTCGGATATAGAAGCAAGCTCTTCTCAGTCGTACGTAGTAGAATCCTATATACATGTACATATATATATGCTTTGTAGAAAGAAAAGAGAAACATGAGTTAACCATGGTGATTTGCTTGTGAAAACACACAGAAAAACATAGGTCTTTACTATAAATTTGTTTCATGAAAGAAAAAAAAAAAACAGTAGAACAAAACCACTTATACTAAATCATTATCTAAGAACAAAACCACCGATACTAAATTATTCTAGACATGACAGGTACGCACCAAACTACTAATTGAACAATGATGTAAATCGGCATTCAGTGACACATAACTGAAGAGATCATCCGGCAAGCGGATTCAGTACGTGCCGTTTTAGTATTTTCTTCAATGATGAGGAACATGAATGGGTGATCAGCCACAAAGTCCATCTTCTGAGGAGGAGGACCAGTAGAAAGAGAAGACCCCAATAGCACCACGGCAGAAATAGCTGCAGCTTCGGTGCCATCTTCATTCACTTCGATGAAGAATTTGTGGAGTATCCCGTAAATATATGCATCCTCAGCGGGAGGAGAGTAAAGCATCTCTGTCACATTACTAGTGAAAGGCAAGACTAGTCCCAAATCCTTGAGAACTTTTGAAGCTTCAAAGTTAATAGAAAATTTTAACCTTGGGATTGTGAAGTCACCAACTTCAACTTTATTGTATGGATGATGTCGGTCTAAGAAGTCAGGCTTAGAACAAACTTTGTCAACCAAAGCCGATCCCATCCTTTGCATCAGGAAGAATCACGTACATGGAGAAATTCAGAGTCTCATCATCACCTTGTTTGTAAGGAAGTTTCAAGACTCTGAAGCCATCAAAAGCCTTTACAAACTGGTCTGCATTGCTGGTCCTGAAGGGTGCCTGAACTGAGGTCCCGTCAAGAAGGTGGAAGTCATGCTCTTTTGTTCTCCTTGCTTCAAAGTTCTCCTTCCAAGCTTCTTGTAAGTATAATGCATTTGCAAATATGAGCCTGGTCACCCTGTCAACTGATCCAGGACGAAGAAATTCTTTGATAAGGCCATTAGTTTCCTTTTCAGCCCATGAATTCACTTCAACTCTTGTTTCATTCGCTTTGGTTTGGCAATCGACTTGGTTCACAGCTGCCTTATAAGAACGGTCCACTACCTCTTTGAAAGATGGCTTGATAGTGAGAGACTTGTCGACCCAAAGGCCATTGGCGAAGGACAAATGGGGGCCGCCAATGGGGGATCCATCGACGAAGACGCGAGGGAGGAGATCTGAGGCGAGAGTGTTGAGTTCGTCAGTGGATTTGGAGTTGAGAAAAGAGAGCAACTGGTCCTTCGTAGGACCCTTTGCTCTGGCCCCTATTAGGCTTAAAACTGTATGGATGGACAACGTACGGTGAGTACACCATGTTTTTGCCGTCGCCTAAGTCAGAAGCAGAGGCTTAGTAATTCGCATGGCGACATCGGTTTGCTTTTGATTAGGGGGAAGATCACTCTGTGACTTCAACAAGAAAGACGTCGACAGAGAAAGAAGAATAATGAAGACGGAAGACAGTGTCACAGTTTGTGCTCGTCGGGTTTTTTTTGAGAGACGCCATATATCCTGGTGGAGATCGTAACCGTGAAAGAGGGCTATGAAATTGTATAAACTCAACTCTAGATTCAGAGTGAGGCTTCTTCACGTTAATATTTACATAGACAAATATTCATATACTACTAATCCATATATACATATAGGGATAGGATCAAGGGACAAAGATTTTGACAAATATTTGTACACTTCTTTTGAACCTTTAGATTTTATATCATCCAATGGTCCTAATTAAAAGTGATGTAGAGGATAAATAACATGAATGATGACATGGAATATAAATAATCATAAATAAATAAAATCTGCAAAACGTAGGAGGGAGGGATGAAGACCTCCATTGATTTCGTGATTGCCCAGAACAACCGAATTTGGTCTTTCTTCATGACAATTTGACCAAAAGGAATAAAGAGTGATAATTACAACTTAATAACTATCTAAAATTGAACATATCAAAGTTTTACCATAACCCAATTCTCACCCAAAGATACTAAGAATGAAGACTTAATTTAGGGTTTAATTTTGTTTATTTAACAAAAGATTCAAGAGATCGAGTGATAGCTTGATATGCTTTGTGTGCTTCAGAATATTGTATGAATCGAACTAAAGTAGCATTTAGTGAAGGCATTGGAAACTTGTTTATCATGACATTGGGATTAGGTTTTGATGAACAAGTTATATCCTCAGTAATTTTTGAACGGTGCTCTTGCAATTCAAGAGTTAAAACCATAAGCACTTCTATAATTAAATTCTACTCTTATGTTTTTCTTAAGAAAAATTTATTGGTTTCACTGCGCATATATATATTAATCAATTATAATCTACGGCATATGGGGTTTCAGAAATATGGAAATTGAAAGAAGAAGAGGAAGAAGAAGGATTGTTGAGTTTTTTCTCTTTACATTATTCTTTTCTCTTTACATGATTCTTCTTTTTTTTGGTACAAATACAATTACTTAAATTAGTTTATTTATCTATTTCCATGTCACTGCCATGTCAACGAGAACAATTTAAGTTTTAATTAGGGACCGCTAGATTAAACTAGATCTAAAGGTTGAGAAGAAGTGTAACAATATTTGTCAAAATTTGTGTCCCTTGATCCTATCCCATATATATATTGGACATGAACTTGACAAGATTTACACATAATACAAACACGATTTTACCAATTCACCGTGTAACAAGTTGTTACTAGACGAGTGATTCACTTTTTCACCACACCAAACATTTATTAGACGAGTGACTCAAATGTAATTATATTTTCCTTGCAAAAAAATAAGTCTCTTCCGACTCACCCTTTATAATCCTAGTGTTGCATCATCTACCCTATTGAATTATGACATGTGTAACCAATTAACTCATACTTAATTAGAAAAGTTGAATTAATCTTCTAAGACAATTCAATAGCTACCAGCCCATGCCTACGTTTGCAATTGGCATTACTGCATTGGCAGAAAACAATAATATCTATCTATAGACGCTTGATTCAGCAAGCTCTAACCTGCCGAACTATCTTTTGATTAACCATCCTCTCCGCCCAAAGATGCTCCTTTGAAAACCGGTCACCGGTGGCTAAGAACCTTTCCTCACTTTAGAAGCCTTCAACCAAACTTGCATTCGTATCGTGTACTTATGTTCGTGTCCTTTTTATGAGATACTCAATATTTTAACGCGTCGTGTCGTGTAACACCAGTTAAAATGAATGAGTAATACGACTTGACTCGAACACGATCTGTTAAAATGAACGGGTAATATGACTCGACCCTTTACCCGTTAAAAAATATATATTTTAAACCAATAAATAATCAAATAGAAAATGTAATACTAAAAACGTAAATAAGATCAAAGAATCCAACGGTAAGGATTTAATCTCACAAGTGAGATTAAGGGCTGGTTTGGTATTGATGTGCTTTGAAAAAAAACTGCTTCTGCTGTGCTGTGAGAATAAGTAGCTGTGAAATAAAGCAGCAGAGTGTTTGGTAAACTTTTTTTTAAAAGTGCTTTTGAAAAAAAAAGCAGTATGATAGTGTTTGGTAAACTTTTATGTAAAATAGCTGTGACTGTGTGAAATGACCAAAAGGGTATAATACTAGATGTGCTATTAATTTAATTTTCTTAACAAATAAATGTAAATTACTAAATATACTTTATTTTTAAAAGAAAAATATTTATAAACTTTATCTTAAATATTAATTAGTATGACAAACTACTTCAATTGAAATATTTAAGATTGAATAGCTAGGATTCATTAGTACAATATTGTTAATGTACTTGAAAGTAGTCTAATTAGATGCATTCATCAAATGCTATTGTAAACTTTTCATAGCATTTTCCAAATGCTGTTATAGCTTTTTATAGCATTCTTGTACAATCCATAGCATCTGGTAGCATATAGGAAACAACCATAGCAATTATGGAATCATTGTACAATCACATATCACTTCGAAACGCTAACTAAACCAAGAAATTTTTTTATTCCAAATTTCCAATGTCATATCACCATTGAATCATTTACAACTATATGATCTCTCTATTTTTTATACAAAGAGAACTGAACTAAGCAAATACAACCATATACTCAAATTTTCATCTCTGCTCTTTTAACCACAGCAGCAGCTTCACTTTCATTTCTCACTCACTATAATAATAGAAATCAAAAGTCACTCACTGATGAAAATCCTTCATAATAGACCACATATTATCAGCATAAGCATCCTTAGGTGGAGATCAAATCGAACCCTGTACACTAAGTAACATCAGTAGGAAAACTAGTATTTTCGAACGGACTATTTTCAAAACAATGGATAGACAGATAAGACAAGCTTTGCGGAGAGGAGGAGCACTGTAAGAATGGAAACAACGAAAGACAGAAAAGTAAACTTTAAAACAGAGGACTCAGTTGAGACAAAATAAACTTCAGACTTCAATGTGAAAATACATACACTTAGATCATGCACTGTACGGTTCAGAACCACAGTCAAGCAAAGTTTTGGATGCTAGACTAGGATATCACTCATCTGTTTTATGCTATGAAAGACACCCTAGATTTTTTGACCGTGCCAATGCAAATGACACCCCCCTAAATGGAGCCAATTTAATGCTGAGTTTCATTGAGCCTCATGCCATCAAATAACTAAAAACCCCACTCAGCAAACATCTCTACATAAAGAGAGAACGCTGATAATACTAATTATGCCTTACTCCCTACCGTACTCATCTCCAACAAAAGTTCTATCACTAAAATGATGCCAAAAAACAGAAGCCCCACCCCACCAAGACACTTACCATATGGAAGTTTACACCAGAACACGAAAAAAAAAAACCGTGATCTTTAATTAGGCATAAAGCTCATTGCTCAAGGAACAACATATGTCGAAGAAAACTCAAACTTTGCAAGCATGACAACTCAATTTTCATTGAATTTCCTAACTCATTGCACATCAAAATTGTTCAAAGAGCTATGAATTGAACAAAGCATAGCACATAGAACAAGGCAGATGTAAATCCACTTCAAATATCAATATTATCAACACTGAATACTGAATCAAGCAGCACAAAATTTACTAATCTGAAAACAAATTCGGCTCTAAAACTTGTTATTCTCAAATACGATTCATACAAACGCACTGCTGGAAGTTTCAGTAATTCTATCTACTTTCAATATCTCAAATCAAAACACAACCCCTAAAGATTATTGTAATCCCAAATCGAATTTTACTAAACCCTAGAAAATTATGGAATCATCACAGAAAACCCCCTCCCCCAAAAAAGATTTACCAATCTCGAACCCTAGCGATACAAAAAGGTCAAAAGAAAAGGAGGAAGGGTACCAATGTCTTAGACTCGACCCGACCCGGCTCGACTTTTACTTCTGGGGCGGCGCAGCGCCGCGTATGTTGGCCTGCTAAAGCTCGAGCTTGTTTAGGCCCTTCTTCACCGGATTCGCGATTTCAGGATCTTCTTCCCCAACGCCTTTTTGAAATTTTTTTCCAGATCGAGATCGGCGGATCAGTCGACTCCGACAACAAGATCCACATCCTTATCGTGCGCAAAATAGGGTATGAGGATGGCTTCACGTGGGTCTCCAAATAGGTGCAGCGGCAAGAGGGAAGAGTGCAGAGTGTAGGAATCAGGAGAAGGAGAAAGGAGAAAGGAGAAAGGAGGGGGCAGTATAGGCAAATTGAAAAAATTCATTAACTTGGTACTGTAGCTCCGTGTTTTAGATAATAAGCGGCTTCTTAAAGCTGCAAAATGCAGCTTCCACTTTTTGGCTTTTTTTCATGTGAAACTTTGAAATAAAGTTGTTTTGGGATGTTTACCAAACACTAAAACCCCTACCAGCTTTTTTTCATCCCAGCTTTTTTTTTAATCACCTCAATCCCAAACTGCACCTAAATCTTATGGCTATTATTGTAATAAGATTTTTTAATTAACAAAGAAGTGTGAAAAATATAAAAATAAAAATACAAACGCTCATAATGACAAGCTCTCCAACTTTTGGGAAGATGTCAACTCTCATATTTGCAACCACAATCCCATAAACCACATATTTAAATTTAACCGTAGATTGTCGTTTACGTTTACGCTCTATTCTTCTCATTAAATTTCATCATATTTGGTTTTTTGAAAACATTATCTTTTATGGTTAACTGAAATATGAGTGGATGATATATAATTTCTAGAGACTTTATAAACTCTGAGCAATATTTTCATTAATCGTAAAATATATGAACGTGATATCAACGATCAGAACAGTTTGTTTTTCTACATCCACTAAAAGATAATGTTTTCAAAAAAAAAATATAAAAAACAAAATTCAATGAGAAGAATAGAGCGTAAATGACAATCAACGGTTAAATATAAATATAGTGTTTATAGACTATGTTGTCGAATTTCAGAGTTGACATCCTTCATCAAAGTTGTTAAGTTTATCAGTCTTTCAAAAAAAAAAAAAAGTTGTTAAGTTTATCATTACGAGTGGTTGAATTTTTATTTTTCACACTTCTATATTAATTATTATGAATTTTTATTAATTTACACTCAAACAATAACAATATTCATTAGAGTTTGAAGGGTTTTAAAAATCTAAACGATAATGTAACCATCATCTAAACATAGATGATGCAATCACGAGCGTTTATTTATTCTTTTCACATTTTCACTTTTACAATAATTATTATGAATTTTATTTATTTTAAACTTCCCTGTTCACAGGGGTTTGTAGGGTTTTAAAAATCCAAATGAGGATATACCCATCATCAAAGCGAAGAGGATGCAGTCATGAGCGTTTTTATAGTTTTCGCATTTTTTACACTTGTATAATAATCATTACAATTTTTTAATGTGCTTTGTATTTTTAAATTGCTTTGGTATTTTTAATGTGCTTTGAAATTTTTTGAATCTCAATTATGTGAGATTAAATACTCTAACTATTGTAGTAAGTATTTTTTAGTAGTTTACAATTATCAAACTAACTTTTTCTTATAGAGTTGAAATAGGTTACTCGCTGATAAATCCTTAATGTGTGATCTAATAACGACTTAATTAGTTAATATGTAGCCCCAAAATCTGTTATTTCGTAAAATAAAAAAAGAAAAAAGAAAACAAATTAAAAAATGCATTGACTGCAAGTGGCTCTTTACCACAGTGGTAGAAATGAATTGTGCTCTTGCATGACGGCGTGGGTTTAAACCCTATTAATGGCTAATCTAACATCTAACATTTAACTACTCCACTATCGTTTCGTTCAAAAAAAAAAAAAAAATAAAAATGCATTGACTGAATTCAAAATGAGTCATGGGGTGAGACCCGAGTCTCTCTCTCTCTCTCTCTCTCTCTCTCTCAGAGTCAGCACCACTCAGGCACTCACCACCAACTCATTTCTCTTCAGAAACGGAAATTCATCAAATTATTTTCCCAATTAATAAAAAATTAAATTTTTAGACAAAATTAGCGAAAATAGCTTTCTTGCTCCTCACCACCCTCTATTACCTCTTCCTCGCTCTTACCCTTGGTGCGTGCTTTATCATCGTCTCAACCGCCTCTACTGCTTCTTCTTCACTTCCCCCAATGGCCACCATGGAGGGCTTGATAGGCCTCGTCAATCGAATTCAGAGGGCCTGTACGGTCCTCGGCGACCACGGCGGCGCCGACTCTGCATTGCCTACTCTCTGGGAGTCTCTTCCTCTCGTCGTCGTCGTCGGCGGCCAGGTCCCTCTCTCTCTTTCTCACCACGCACTCGTTGTTTGTTTTCCTCTGGTTTCTTTCTTGTTTGGCTAATCGAGTTTTTGCGGTGTGTTTGGATGATGTAATTGCAGAGTTCTGGAAAGTCGTCGGTGTTAGAGAGCATCGTCGGGCGTGATTTTCTTCCGAGAGGATCCGGTTAGGGTTTATGCTTACTGATTACCAATTTTCATATTTTATGCTGTTTGGCTCCTAAGAAAACAGAGGAAAGAAATGTAATAAAAACAGAATAATAACAATAATAATAATATTATTATTAAAATTAAGTCAACTATTTTTCAACATATAAAGGTAATCGTCAACTCGGTCAAACTAAACAATTTTAAATTGATTAATTATAAATTGATTAGTTTATGGTTACATTTACTTTTTGATTAGAATATACTCAAAAGGCCACACTAATAAAGGTTTTCTTTACAGATTATGATTGTTATCTTTCAATCTTATGCGCTGTTTGGCTGCTGAGAAAGCAGAGGAAAGAAAATGAAACAAAAAGCAAATTTTAAAAGAAAAGTAAACTATTGTTCAGCATAAAAAAAAAATAGTCAACTAAACTAAGCAATATAAAGTTCCTTGTTTGATGATTACATTATTTGTATTAGAACCATACACATTAAAGCTTCAAAAGTAATTTTAGTTTGCTTGGTTTGCAGGAATTGTGACCAGGAGGCCATTGGTCTTGCAGCTGCACAAGACAGAACAGGGAATGCAGGAGTACGCCGAGTTCCTCCACTTGGAAAAGAAAAGATTCACTGATTTTTGTATGTTATTTATTGTACAGATGTGCTATGGATCGAGCACCTGATTAATGTTTTTCTAGTGATTATTCTGGTTTTGACGAGATGATAACGTTAATGTTATTACATTATGGATCCTAGTTTGAGTAGTGTTTTGTGACTTTTTCTTACATATAGTGTAAAATGGTAGATTTTGATGGAAAACTTGGGTGATTGGTAATATAGTATGAGTGATGAAACAAAAACTTGATGGTTTGCAGGAAAATACTAACAACATGCAACTATTATGTTGTTATTTTGCTCGTATTTTTCAATAGCCTTATTTTCAGGTTGTCTCTTTTGCTTGTTTAATTACGAATCAAAATCACTTCAAGCGTGAAATGTTTTCTTAGAAATTTAGCAATGAAATTTTAGCAAAAGTGTCTAATGTTTCCCCTTCTCTTTTATTTTGAAGTGGAATTTCATATTGGATTTTCTTGTTTGTGTCTTAATTTCTTAAACAGCTGCTGTTCGAAGAGAAATTCAGGATGAAACGGACAGAATTACTGGGAGATCAAAACAGATATCTAATGTTCCTATTCATCTCAGTATCTACTCCCCAAATGGTAACAATGTTCTTTACATTGGTTTTGGTGTGATTGTGAATTGTTATTATGATCCTTGTTCTTTTTGTGCATGTATGTATTGGTAGCATTGCTTTACATTACAGATTTGCAGTTTATTTTGTTAATATTAACAGAAATTTCATTCTATGTGATGATTATGACCTGTATTACGTCAAAAGAGTGACCTTGATTTCATGAAGTGCACACAATGCAACGAAGCATTTTGTGTTTCAGTTAGAGAAATTTGATTCCATGACCATGTAGTTACATTCTAAATATTTATTTTCATGCTGTTTAACCATGAGAGTGTCAACAAATGGCTTCCTGCGTAAAACTACTCGTTGTGATGAATGAAAATTCTTAGCTTTACTGTTCATCAATAATTTTATTATTTTCCTTCTGAAATCTTGGGTTAAAACAAGTTTCTACAATGGAAATTATCCATGGTCTTTTGGTGGAATGAATTATCTGTGATTCATGTTTTTTCTGTTGCATAAGGTTGAACCCTTATCTTTTATTCAATGAAGTATTCAATATTGATCTGTTGTCCATTTTGCTCTCTGACAAACATATGGTTTATCTTCTTGGCAGTTGTCAATCTAACATTGATAGATTTGCCTGGTTTAACCAAGGTTGCTGTAGGTATAATTGTTAAACTGTTTCCCCTTGGTTCCAAGTTCAAACGAAAATTTTAATGTTTTATTTATTGAATATCTACTCATAGATGTTTCTTGCTGACAGAGGGACAGCCAGAGAGTATCGTTCAAGACATTGAAAACATGGTTCATTCTTATGTTGAGAAGGTAATACGGAGTTCCTTTCCCCCCTCAATTTATAGATAAATAGCTTAGAACAATGGAGAATTCAGTCATAAACCAAGTTCGCAGTTGCAATGGACATTCTGTCAAGCAATTTACTCTTTAAATTGGTATCCTCTATTCAAAGGGGTGGAATGAGTCTGGATATTCTGACGATTCAGTTTTCATTCAGAATAGCAATTCATTCTTATCACAGCTTGCATGTAAATAACATCTTTTTATCTATTTAAGTCAATTTAAGGGCTGAAGAGTTATACTTAAACCGATTCCCCATTTTCGAGCTTTGATTGATAAATGTTTTTATCCTTAAGTCTTAGCTTTATTAACCGTTCTAATATTTTTCCTGCATGTTTGTGTTGTGACCATTACCAGGATATGTATTACCATTTACTAAATTTCTGGATAGATTGTTTGCCTTGAAGTTATTCACAAGCTAAGTTTGGTTTTATTCTTCATTCTTAATGAAAACGCTTCTTGGTACAGCCTAATTGCATCATTCTGGCAATAACTCCAGCCAATCAGGACATAGCAACATCTGATGCTATCAGGATTGCTAGACTAGTTGATCCTACAGGTATCGTCCCTGAACAATTTTCCAACTTTATCATTCAACTGTATGATCTCGCATGGTCCATGCGTCACAAATCTTCTTTTGCGCTTTCGTTTTATGTATTGCTCTTCTGTGTTTCTTTTCTTAGGTGAAAGGACATTTGGTGTGTTGACAAAGCTTGATTTAATGGACAAGGGAACAAATGCTTTGGATGTAAGACTTCTTGCTTGTATTATGCTGTTCCACTTGAATTGCTATTTCATGTACTAAATATTTCCATCTTTATTCTAGTCCGATTAATCTATTATTAAAAAGATCTATCAGACTGCGGTGGATTGAATGATTTGATCAATGAATATTCGATTCTTTTTTCAAATTTTAATCGATTCACAAGTCTTCCAAGTTTCATATAAATATAAAAAAAATACAGATTGGGGTCGTCATTAATTGTTTGAGATAGTATTTCAGTACTATTCGTAAGTATATAGGTTTATCCTTCATCCTTTCTGAAGTTTCAAGTTAAGAAAGGTGTTTAGCTAGAACATCTATGGTGGTGGTTAATTTTGTTGGGAGTTGCATTTTATATTAGAACATATTTTGCTCATGGAGGTTCGCGTTTGTTTTTTCCTGGAGGTCATCAATCCACTCTGTTGATGATAGGTCATAATGTTTTATTTGCATTGAGTTAGGTTCTCGAAGGAAGGTCTTATCGGCTGCAACACCCTTGGGTCGGAATTGTGAACCGTTCACAAGTTGATATTAACAAAAATGTGGATATGATTGCTGCCAGGCGGAGGGAGCGCGAATTTTTTAATTCCAGTCCAGATTACGCACATTTGGCAAGCAAAATGGGTTCAGAATATCTTGCAAAACTTCTCTCAAAGGTTTTCCCAGCCCCCTACATCTATGATTTGATAGCTCAATGTCTACATATAATGTAGAACTTGGGAGTTAACGTTTAGTTTTCATATGATTTCAGCATTTGGAGTCTGTAATTAAAGCTCGCATTCCAGGAATAGCATCTTTGATCAATAAAAGCATCGGAGAACTAGAAGCGGAGTTGGATTATCTTGGTAGACCTGTTGCTATTGATGCAGGGGTGAGAAATCTATATATGTCATCCATTCATTCATATTGTGATGCTATTTGGTTTTAGATTATCATATGAAGTTATTTTGTTTGTATGTATCAGGCACAGTTATACACTATCCTAGAGTTATGCCGGGCATTTGACCGGATATTCAAGGAGCATTTGGATGGAGGGTAATACATCCCTTTTAACATGCCATGTACATATACTTTTTTTGTAGAATACATATGGATGATAATGCCTCCTTTCATGTAACTTTCCATTTTCTGATCGAGAATCTGATGTCCAGCGATATGTTTACATTGGGAAAAAAATCAGATGATGCTTCATTTTGTGACCGACACATGATCTTATTCTTCACAGTTCATGTGCGATTGAGCATATGTGAGCCTGATCAAAGAATTTCTATACTTGATTCCTCTGCTCTTTCATATGAATTCACCAGTTCTGTATGGCTGGCTTTGAGAAAGCCTGTCAGCTCTAAAGGTTCAAAAGTAGTTAACTTGCAATACGTTAGCCAGTGATTATATATAGCTGCTTTTTTTTCAATTCACTCAATTTTTATCCAGTAATGCTGCCCACAAGTATGGGAAAAAAGATAATAGCATTTCACTGATTTTTATACTGCAGACGACCTGGTGGAGATCGGATATATGCTGTATTTAATCACCAGCTCCCTGTTGCTTTGAGGAAGCTCCCTTTTGACCGTCATCTTTCAGTTGAAAATGTAAGGAAAGTCGTTTCAGAGGCAGATGGGTACCAACCTCATCTAATTGCACCTGAGCAAGGTTATCGGCGCCTCATTGACAGTGCACTTAACTATTTCAGGGGTCCATCTGAAGCATCAGTAGATGCGGTAAGTGTCTACCATTCCATCTTCCTGTCCTCAGGGTAGTTTCCTGGGGTTAATTAGCGCCGAACAAGCTATAGCATAGCAATTTTGTTTCCGTGGCCACTGGAAGCAGAATTGTTTTCAATTTTGTTCACTTGACAATAAAGTAGTTATTCAAGCAGCATTCTTATTCAGTAATCGAATACTGCAGGTTCATTTTATTTTGAAGGAAATTGTGAGAAGGTCAATCGGAGAAACTCAGGTTCAAAACTTTATAACTAATACACTCCATCTAACACTCGAATGGTTTATTAGTGGGGAAAGTTATAGATTGTGTTTTGGGAATGAAACAGGAGCTGAAGCGCTTTCCAACTCTTCAAGCCGAATTGGCAGCAGCTGCTAATGAAGCATTGGAGAGGTTTCGTGAAGACAGCAAGAAGACAACTTTGCGATTGGTGGACATGGAATCCTCGTATCTGACAGTGGATTTCTTCCGGAATCTCCCTCAAGAAGTGGATAATGGAAATCCGTATGCCGCTCCTGAAGTTCGATATGCAGAGGGGCACTTCAACAGGATAGGATCCAATGTTTCCTTGTATGTTAAGATGGTCTCAGAGACACTGAGAAATACTATCCCGAAGGCTGTCGTTCATTGTCAAGTGAGGGAGGCTAAGAGGTCTTTGCTTGATCACTTCTATATCCGATTGGGCAAAATGGAGGTTCTCTCTCTCTCTCTCTCTCTCTCTCTCTCTCTCTCTCTCTCTCTCATAGGGTGGATGCTGTTTGGCTGATTCGAGTATTGTTATTTCGTGCAGGGAAGGCAACTTGCACAATTGCTGGGTGAAAATCCTGAAGTGATGGAAAGGAGGCAACAATGCGGCAAGAGGCTTGAATTGTACAAGTCTGCAAGGGATGAGATCGACTCGGTCTCATGGTCCAGATGAAACTGACCCTCAATGCATCTTTTTTGTGTGTATTTTACGATTGATAACCGTGAATGCATATCAAGTATAGTCGTTTCTGGTGGAGTTTAAATCATTTCAGTTAAAAGACATTTCCTTAGAACCATTATCATGGTCCTTGCCATCTTGTGATATCATGCCCGCAGAATCATTTTCTGGTGGAGTTTTAATTTTACATATATTAAATAAACGGTTAAATGGGTATCCACCCATAATCATCCATTTAAATTTCACGGGTAAACGGTTATATTCATAATCGTTTATTTATTTAAATGGTTACCTATAACCGTAACTGTGAACTTTAAATGAACGGATAACTGCGGTTACCTATACCTATGGGTATTTTGCTCATCCCTATGTACCGACCTCCTCTATTTAAATTGCTTAATTAAAAAAAAATTAAAAGGAAACAAGCAATGGATACAGGTCCCCGAGAGAGGATCCTCGTCGGATCCTTTAATCACATCCGTTCATTGTACATCGTGCAGTCAGTTTTCGTCAAGTACTGTTTATATTCAATTTTAAATAAAAAAATTTACAATTATTTCTGAATGTATAATGAACGGATGTGATTTAAAGGTTTTTGGAATCCTTACAACGAGGATCCGACGACAATCCTCAATCCAAATCCCCCACTTATGGGCAGACCAGGGGGTCCCATTTAGTCTCAGGGACCCTACGGGAGTGGAGAAATATGAGAGGGAGGTCGCCGAAGAAGCCTATGGTTAATCTATGGTTAATCTAGTATGTGACCTAAGAATGCCCACAAACAGTTTGATGAAATGCCCATTCCACAAAATTTGGCAAGTGAGGCCTGACATGTCTTCGGGCTTTGAAAGCTGTTGACAAATTTCGTAGCAAGCCTTAAAAGTTGTTGACATATTTAGGCAGATAACGACATGCTCACCAAGTGTTTTGACTAAATGTCACATTGAAAAATTAAATATGTTTGCATGCTCTTGTATATTTATATTGGGGCTACACGAAGTTAGAATTCTGAATCTGTAACTGTACTCGCGCACCCAATTCAACGACCACGGCTATGGCCCACCCATGCACCACGTCAAAAGAAACACTAAAGATCTTCATTTGGTGGATCTTGGTTGTTTTAGCTATTAGATTTAATTTCCACAACTAATATATTTTCTATTTTCAATCTTATCCATTCATTTTCATATCACTTAGTGTTGCTGTTTGGGCCTGAAATCCTTGATTTTGGCCAAGAAGGAATTAGCCCAGAAAGAAGGCTGCAAGTCTCGGCCCAATGTTGAAGTACTCGGCCCAGAAGTGAATCAGGATTGCTTAAAAGGTCAGGGTTTCGATTGTGGCTTAGTCGAGTCCTAAACAAAATAGGAATGTGAGGATTAGGATGGGTTTGGATAAGAATTGGATTAGATTGTTTAAGGATTAAAACTCGTGTCTAGATGAAAATGAATTCATCACATAAGGGGACTAGATTCAAAATTCTAGTTCAAGTCAAAGAGAGCTAGACTCGGTGATGATAGAGTTTCAGTGGGAGGATGATTGCAACAAATAAATCCAAATGTATTCAAATATTGTTGAGGAATTATAGTGCTATTAGAACTCTACCGCTTGAGCATCGGGGAATTTGTCTCTATAAATACAAGAGATTTGCAATATAGAGGGGATATTCAACTCAACACATAAATCAACGTCTACGAAAAACCTCTCACACCTTTTGAGAAAACCAACTTGTTTAATAACCGTTAGCACAAATTTCGACTTGATGGACGGGCTTGGGTTGGCATCTGACGGACGATGATTGGTTAGATACACGGGGTTTTCCAAAAGCTACCAGCAAAGATGCCGACTGGATAGACGGGGACGGAGTTGTAGAGTCACTGATTCTAGAAATAGTGTTACAAGTTCTAGAAATAGTTTCACCGTTTCTAGAAATAGTTGCTTAGAAATAGTGTCATTGTTTCTAAAATTGTTGTTACAGTTTTTAGAAATAGTGTTATCATTTATAAAGAAACTAAAAAAAAGCTAAAAAGACTAAACAAAACTGACTAATATAATAAGAAAAAGGCTTGAATTTTCATTAGTTTTTCTCGAAATTTATTATTTTTAAGATACAATATTTCTTATTGATAAAGTTTTATTAAGTGTTTTTATTAAAAATCTGTTAATAATAACAAAAAATAAAAATAAAAAGGAGGAGAGAAAGGAATGACACGAGAGAGAGAAGAGAAAGATGATAGTGAGGGGTGAAAGAGGAGAGAGAAATGATGGTAATGGGTAAAAGAGGAGAAAGATAATGGTGATGAGTGAAAAATATGAGAGAGAGAGAGGACAATGATGGGTAAAGAGAGAGATGATGATGATGATGATGATGGGTGAAAAGAGAGGAGATACGGATGAGGAAGGGTGGGAGAGAGAGAAAGGGGGACGCATGAGTCCCGCGAGTTATTTTCGTTTTAGTTATTTTCTTATTATTTTAAAATTTTGTTCTTCTAATTAAAAATCAAGTCCTTTTCATTAAAATCACTGTCAGATTTATTAAGGGGCAAGACTGACCTCCCAAATTTCGGTGAATCTTCATAGATGACTTGGTCATGTCCCTTTGAAGGTTGGAGTTGTCTTTCAAACATTCCCTCCAACTGGTTGATAAAATGCCTCAAAGAGGAGTTGCCGTTCTTAGTATTTTTTTTAAAAAAAAAAAAATCAACCTAGGCATTATATTCTTCTATGCGTTCAAGTAGTGAATTTTCTCAATTGAAAAGAATTAGTAGTCTTGCAAAAAAAATTGGGGGAGACGGGGAGGAACATAGTATATAATCAAGTGTTTTTGCTAATTAAATTGACTTTGATTTGACCGGTTGCTATTATTTTAGTGGAGAGATTCTTTTACGCTATGAATATTGTGAAAAGTCCATTGCATAACCGGATGGGAGATCAATGGTTAAGTGATAGCACGATGGTTTGTATTGAGAGCAAAATTTTTTCTTGAAGCTATAATGCATCGTTTTCAAAAAATGAAAACACGTCACGGACAATTATAACTTGTATTTGTTCTATAAATTATGAATGATGTAACGATGGTTTAATTTTTAAGATTATTATATTTCTAAAAAATGTTTGTGAACTTTTATGTGACCCTCAGAATTATTTTTCCTGGATCCGCCACTTATTAAAATTGAAGTATTTTTTATTAAATAAAGTTATTAGGTGGTTTTTTATTAAAACAAAGTTTGAAGAAGCTATTTTCAATAAAGCTCCCCTTCAATATTTCCAGTACCAAAATTGAAATCTGATCTCATAATTAAACCTACCAGATTTGCATACTGATTTTGACAATTATCCTGAGGCAATAACGTGTTCTTTGCAACAATAGAAAATAATCCATCTTTGTGAGAATAAATAAGGACCGTCATTGTTTGGCTTTGAAATATATCAGTATCGCAAGCTTGTCACCGAAAAATTCAATAGACATAGAGCAAATGCCAAGCGCCCCTTAACCTATCGACTCCTCCATGGTGAATGGTGATGTTGGAAAAATGGTTGTATGAGTCTTGGTACTTTTTCAGCTTTCTGTTAGCGATTGAACATGCGAGAGTTAAAAGGTTAGTGTTTGACCCTCCCTTGCATCAAGTTATTAGATTAGAATTTCGCTTGAATAGAACAAAAATCCTTATTTTCTCATCCATGAATTTTCAACGTTTTTTTTATTTTTTTATTAAAACTTAATAAAATACTTTCAATTACATATCTGGGAATTCATATCACTAGATTGAGGTTGATATGGGAAAATTTTATACGATGGTAATCCATATTTATAGATAAGCCACAAAATCCTTGTCAATAATAAAATCTAATTTCATATATATGTTGGGAGAGGGCAATTGAATATAGATTGAGAAAATAGGCCCAGGTCTAAGAGAATTCGGGTTCATGCCAGAGTGCTCGACAATGGAGACAATCTATCCCTTACGAATATCAATGGAACGATATAGAAATATGGAAAAGGATTTGCACATGTTTTTTTATAGATTTGGAAAAAGCATATGATAGGGTCTTAATAGAAATTCTTTGGAGGATTATAGAGAATGAAGGAGTACGAGTAGCATATATTCAAACAATAGGTTTACACCAAGGCTCAGCTTTAAGTCTTTACCCTTTTGCATTGGTAATGGATGAGTTAACGAGACATATCCAAGATGATATATCTCTTGGTATAGGTTTTTTGCTGATGGTCTAGTGTTGATAGATGAAACGTAGGATGGAGTAAATGCGAAACTTAACTTTTGGCAGGAAGTGTTGGAAGCTATAGGCCTTTGCCTAAGTAGGTCAATGATAGAGTATATGGAGTGCAAGTTCAATGGAAATGGGGGCCTAAATGAGATAGGGGTGAGGATTGGAGATCAGGAAGTACCAAAGAGTGAACGTTTTTGTTCTCTGGAATCTTTCTTACAAAATAACAGAGAATTAGATGGAGATCTCAACCGTAGAATTCAAGCTGGATGAATGAAGTGGAAGAGTGCATCGGGTGTTGGCTGAAAGGAAATGAGGACTCAGCTGCCAAGTCAACAAAGGACAGCTCAGCTGCCAAGTCAGCACAAATTAGAGAGATAAAAAGAAGTTAGTTAAGGTGGTTGAAAGTGTAGTGAGTAAGGTGTAATAGCCTATAAATACAAGGCTAACAGAATGCAATTGTATCAATCAATCTTACTGAATACAATCTACTTTCTCTCTCTCCCTTTCTCTATCTCTCTCATTCCCTTCTTACTCTTCTTCTTCGATACATACACTTTCTGCATTTCTATGCTTCTCGACATCTCTATTAATATGCTCGATTTGGGTGATTTTATGTTCTTGGTGAAGGTCTTGGTGCTCGAATGATTGTATTTCAACAAAGTGAAGGTCTGTGCACTCCACCTGTTTGTTGATTTGTGTCAGTGAGTTTTTCCTTCTTTGTTTGATAAATTACAAGGTCGATTGCCATCATTTCTTTGAAACTGTGAAGAATTACAAAGTTGATAGTTGTTATTTGGGGATATATACTTTCGTAATACTCCATTAAAGGCCGATTGCCAGAGTATGAAATCTTGATTGAAGGCCAATTGCCATATTGAATTGTTTTCTTCTTGTCTCTCTTCTTTGAAGGCCAATTGCCGAAGGGGGTTTTATTTCTTGATTGAATCTTGTTTGTTCAAGGCCGATTGCCAAAGTGAATTTGTTTCTTGACTGTCAAGGTGCAAAGGTGTTGTTGAATTTGTTTTTTGATTGGAAGGTTTCTGCTTGAATTTCTTGATTATAAACGAAGTAGACTTTGGAAATAGTCATTAAAATGTCTGGGAATACAGTGGATTCTGTGAAAATTGAATGTCTTCTAGGAATGTTGGCTGTGAAATTGCAAGATGACGACTTTGTGACATGGAGTTTTCAGTTTCAGTCAGTCTTGCGTGGATATGATCTTTTTGATTTCTTTATTGGGGATAATCCATGTCCGCCCAAATTTGTGATCAATACTGAAACGGGTGTTACGAAAGAGATTACTGATGCATATAAAAGTTGGGTTAAAAAGGATATGGCACTGCTCAGTTTGTTAATTGCAACTTTATCTGATGATGCAATGGAGCGTATAATTGGTTGTAAAACTTCTCAAGAAGCCTGGACTTGCCTGCAAGATAGATCTGCTTCAGTATTTGTTGCAAGAATTAATCAATTGAAGACTGAATTTTACACGACACAGAAATGAGCAAATTCAGTTGATAAGTTCTTACTTCAATTGAAATCTATTCGAGATCAACTTATTTCTGCAGGTGAAAAGATTTCTGATAATGATCTCGTCATAGCTGCTTTGACAGGGTTGCCACAAGAATTTGATATGATAAAAACTGTGATATTGGCAAGAGAGACATCAATTTCATTAAAGGATTTTAGAGTATAGTTGATGAGTGCAGAATTGGCCAATGAATCTAGAATTTCGTCCTTAACTAATTCTATGTCTGCAATGTATGTTCATCATGAAAGCTCTAATTCAAGAAGTAATAGGGAACATGGAAGATATCAAGGAGAAAGCTCAAACATGGGGTCTGGTAGCTATCAAGAGGGTTCAAGTCAAAGGCCTTATTCATCTTAGAACAAAGGGTCCTCTAATGGTTCTAACAGACATGCTTATGGGAATAATTTTACAAGGCAATATTCTGGAAATCGATACAAGGGTAACAATGGCTTCAATCATTCCGGGTTTAATGGTTCTAATGGCTCTACATTCACTAATGGTTCTAAACAAGGAAGTAATTGGCAAAGCTGGAGTGGTAATACAAACTATAAATCGATGGTGTCACCTGAATGCCAAATCTGCTCTCGAAGGGGGCACACTGCACCAAATTGTCACTTCAGAACAACTAATTCTCATAACAATGTGTATGCTCCACCTCTGATCTGTCAAATACGTGGGAAGAAAGGGCACACTGCTCTTGAGTGCTACCATCGAAATAACTATTCCTATCAACCTTCAGCTCCACTTGCTTTAATAACTACAATGACAGCTCAAGGCTTTTAAGAATTTAATCCTAATGCTGATGCACAGCAAGTTCATGATTTCAATGGTGCAAACACATGGGTGCTCGACACTGGTGCAGCACACCACATGACAGAAAATATGGAGAATCTGAATCAAACAAGGCCTTGTAATAGAGAAGAGAAAATCATTATAGGCAATGGTCAAGGTCTGGAAGTAAAACATGTTGGATCAACAGTTCTATTTACTCATGATCGTTTCTTACATTTAAAGAATGTACTACATGTTCCTAGTATAACTATCAATCTCTTATCAGTTAAGAAACTATGTCATGATAATGGATGCTGGTTTATATGTGATGATCCTGTGTTTTTCATACAGGACAAGGTTACAAAGGTGATATTGTACCAAGGAAAGAGTGATGGGGATCTGTTTACTATACCTGTGACAATATTTTCAAGGAATTTTTCTGCTGCTGGAATGAATAAAGAATTGCAAGCTGGTTTGATTGGAAAAGTGGTGAAGACATCAATATGGCACAAGAGGCTTGGACATCTATCTGATGAAGTTGTGTCAGCAATGTTAAAAGCTTCTAATGTCTCAGTTAGTATAGATTCATCTAAATCTGTCTGTTCTTCTTGTGTTCAGAGTAAAATGTGTAGACAGTCCTTTGATGTTAGACAAAGTAGTGCAAGCTGTATGTTCCAAAAAGTACACTCAGATGTATGAGGGCTTTCTCCAAAGATATCAATAGAATGATACATATATTATATCAGTTTCATTGATGAATATTCAAGATTCTTATGGATCTTTCCCTTAGTCAATAAATCTGATGCCTTTGCTGCCTTTGTGAAATTTAATGCATTTGTTTCAACTCAGTTCAATACTTCAATTAAATGTCTCCAAGCAGATGGAGGAGGTGAATACATGAGTAAATTGTTTACTAGTTTTCTGGAGTCAAAAGGCATTGTACACATGATTTCTTGTCCCCATACACCTCAACAGAATGGCCTAGCTGAGAGGAAGAATAGGCATTTAATTGAGATTGCACTTACTCTAATGTCAGAAGCCTATTTACCATCTACATTCTGGTATCACTCTTGTTTATATGTAGCATATTTAATAAATAGGATGTCTTGTAAGATTTTGGGAATGCTATCACCATATCAAAAGTTACATAATGATGTTCCAGATATTTAATACTTGAAAATTTTTGGGACAACAGTGTATCCTCTTCTCATACCATATAATGATCACAAGTTACAACCAAGATCAGTTCCATGTGTTTTCTTGGGATATGCTATGGGATACAAGGGGGTTATCTGTTATAATATTACAACTGGTAAATTCATTATCTCCAGACACATTATTCATGATGAATCTCAATTTCCATATAAGTTGAAGACAGTGTTACAGAGTAAAGACATTCAAGGTTCTCAAATCCAGTCTCATACACCAGTAGTAATTCAAGCTCCAATACCAGAACTACCAAGGCATCAGAATTTACAAGTACAAAATCCTTCTCCAGTTGAACATGATTTGTCAGTTTCTATGTCTCAGAACACTATTATGTCAGAACATGGATCAAGATCACAGGTCTCTTCATCAACTAATGATTCCTATCACTCATTCACTCCAATTCCTGGTACATCACCAATGTTACCTGTCCATAATGAAGCACAATTAGAGGTAATTCTCTCACTATCTCTTCTACTTCATTATCATCACAAAGTACTAATTCAGACACTATTACTTCTGTCCATCCAACGGTTACAAGACTCAAAAGTGGGGCAATCACATAGAAAAGCTATAAAGGTTACATTACTTCATTGCCTGAGCTGCAAAGCTTGCAGATTACAGAAGAATAACCTTTTGTTGGTGGATATTCCTTTGTTGCTTCTATTAATGATGCTGTAGAACCATCATCTTTTAGAAAAGCAGCAACTATACCTCATTGGCAGTTAGCAATGCAGGAAGAATATGATTCTTTAAGAGCTCAAGGCACATGGCATTTGGTTCCACCACCTGAAAATAGGTCCATAATTGGTAGCAAATGGGTCTATAAAGTCAAGAAAAACCCCGATGGATCAATCTCCAGGTATAAGGCCAGATTAGTGGCTCAAGGGTTTTCCCAAGAACAAGGAGTTGACTTTTCTGAAACGTTTAGTCCAGTAGTTCGACATACAACATTAAGGATATTATTGGCATTAGCTGTAATCAACCATTGGGAGTTATGACAATTAGATATAAAGAATGCCTTCCTACATGGAGATTTACAAGAGGAAGTATATATGAAACAACCTCAGGGGTTTGTCGATCCAAGTCATCCAACACATGTATGTCGATTGATTAAGTCACTATATGGCTTAAAACAAGCTCCAAGGGCTTGGAATTCAAAATTCACTAGTTACCTGCCAGTACTAGGATTCAAAGTTTCATCCTCAGATCTCAGTTTGTTTGTTCAACAAGATGGTATAGATGTTATCATTCTACTTCTTTATGTAGATGATATAATATTGACTGGTTCTAACTCACAGAAGGTACAAGCAGTGATAACTGAATTAGCTGCAGTGTTTGAATTAAAAGACATGGGCAGATTGACTTACTTTCTTGGTTTACAAGTTCAATACAAGGCTAATGGGGATATTTTTGTAAATCAGTCAAAATATATTAAAGATTTGTTGCATAAGGTAGGGATGGACTCGTGTAAGCCTGTAGACACTCTGTGTAAACCTCATAATCCCTTATTACTCAATGAAGGAGAACTGTTGCCTGATCCAAGTTTCTATCGAAGTTTAGTGGGGTCACTGCAATATCTCACTTTCACAAGGCCTGATATAGCCTTTGCAGTGAATACAGTCTGTCAATTCATGGCATCACCTACTGAAGTACACTTTGGAGCTGTCAAACGTATATTAAGGTTTCTACAAGGGACAATGAGTCGTGGCATTACATTCTCAGCAAACACAAAGTTAAGCATCACAGCTTTTAGTGACTTAGATTAGGCTGCAGATTTAAATACCAGAAGATCTGTGACTGGCTATGTTGTTTACATTGGATGTAATCTAGTGTCATGGCAATCCAAGAAACAACTTTCAGTGTCAAGGAGTTCTACAAAGGCAGAATACAAGGCACTTGCTCACACAGTTGCAGATGTAGCTTGGATTCGAGCAATCCTTAAAGACATAACTGCATTCATACCTAGACATCCAGTGATTTACTGTGATAACAAATCTGCTATTGCACTAAGTGCTAATCCTGTTTTTCACTTACGGATTAAGCATCTGGATACGGACTATCATTTTGTAAGGGAGCGTGTACAACAAGGACATCTTACAGTTCAGTACTTGTTTACTGAAGATCAAACTGCTGTTATATTGACTAAAGGCCTTCACAGTCCACTGTTTCTTAAACACTCTTACAATCTCAAACTGGGAAACCCAGTTGAGATTGAGGGGGTATGTTGGTTGAAAGGAAATGAGGACTCAGCTGCCAAATCAACAAAGGATAGCTCAACTGCCCAGTCAGCACAAATTAGAGAGATAAAAGGAAGTTAGTTAAGGTGGTTGAAAGTGTAGTAAGGTGTAATAGCCTATAAATACAACGCTAACAGAATGCAATTATATCAATCAATCTTACTGAATACAATCTACTTTCTCTCTCTCCCTCTCTTTCTCTCTCTCATTCCCTTCTTGCTATTCTTCTTCGATACATACACTTTTTGCATTTCTGTGCTTCTCGGCATCTTTGTTAATATCGGGTGTGGTGCAAATTTTATAGGACAACAATAAGGTCAGCGATGTTTTATGGCACGGAATGTTGAGAGGTCAAAAAGCAACACGTGCAAAAAATGAATGTAACGAAGATTAGAATGCTTTGTTGGATGTGTGGGCACACGAGATAAGATATGATTAAGAACGAGGATATTCGAGAAAAAGTATGAGTTCTTGCAATAAAAGATAAGATGAGACAAAATCGGTTAAAATTGTTTCGACACGTGAGTTGACGAACTACAGATACTCTGGTTAGAAGAGGCAACTATAAGACGGAGGCCTAGGAAAAATCGAGTTGAGGATGTTAGGAAGCCAGATGGCATTCCTCTATTGGTCTGTCAATATTAGTTACTTTACTTGTATTTCCTTACTGAGGGTTAATAGTTTGTTGATATTTGTAACCTTGGTTAGTTGTTAGTTGGGTTATTGTCAACCATGGTTAGTTGTTGTTGTAAGTCGGTTAGATGAGCTGAGAAATAGGCTATATAGCTATCAATTGTAATGGAAGTGGAAAGAGGAATTTGTATTAGTTTCTTGTTCAATGAAAGTTGTAGTTTCTCCTTGCAATTAGAGTCAAGGTTGATTGAGGTCTTATCATTGGTATCGAGCCAGTCTTGATCCTTCACATCTCTTCTCTGTTGCGTATGACTCGAGCTTCGACGAAACGAGCTATGGAGTCTCACGACCAATTATCAAAAATCCAGAAAACCCTTCAATTGTTCCTCCAGAAATTCGACACCATGGATGCTCGCCAAGCAAAATTGGAGTCAGAATTCGTCGCCATGGGAGCTTGTCAAGAATCCTTCAATACGGCGCTACAACAATTGCGTCAAGATCTCTTGAATAGGGGTAGCGATAAGGAAATCCCAAACGAATCGTCTGGTGCGACCCAGTCTGATCCAACCCACCGTCCAGTTCATCGTCTCAATCATCAAGATCAGGTCTTTCAACATCACCCACCCTTGATCAAACTAGATTTTCCAAGATTCACCGACGGTGACGATCTTCTTGGATGGGTTTATAGAGCAGAGCATTACTTCGAGTATTTTGACATTCTAGAAGAATAGAAGGTGCGAATGGCCTCTTTTCACATGGAGAACGAAGCTTTGCAATGGTTTCAATGGGTGAATTGTGTCAAGAATTACCCTCGTTGGGAGGATTTCACTATGGTGTTTTGCCGTGAATTTGGACAGTCGGAGTTTGATGATTCTATAGAAAATTTGGTTAAACTTCGTCAAACAGGTTTGTTGCGGGATTACATCTCTGAATTCCGTCGTTTGGCCAATCAAACGAAGGATATCAATCCGGGCTTTCTCAAAAGTTGTTTCATTGGGGGATTGAAACCAGAAATTTGTCATGATGTCAAGCTTCTGAGGCATTCTGATGTCCATGAAACCATTGCTTATTCTCAGCAAGTGGATGCCAAGTTGATAGAATTGCAGGTAAGATCGTTTTCTCGATCTCCTTGGTCAAATTGTATGTCCACACCTCTGTCTGATGTTACAAATGCACCAAAGAATGATTCTTTTGCAAGAATTGAGAATCCTCGTCGATTAACAGCAATCGGAATCGAATTTAGAAAGAAGCATAAATTGGGTTTCAATTGTGATGAAAAGTACTCTAAAGATCATGTATGTGTTGGTCCTAAGAGGCAGATTTTATTAATTGATATTCATAATGGTATGGATGAATTGATGCCTGCGAATGAAGAAAATGAGGAGCCTGAAGTGACTGCTTGTGCTGTTTATGGTATTCCTGGTCCCATATCAATAAGAACCATGAAAGTCTATGGGTTGGTAGAGAATTTTCCTGCGGTTTTTCTGGTGGATTCAGGTAGTTCTCATAACTTCATCGACATCTCTCTGGTTAAACACTTAAAGGGTCAGTTGGATACCACACTCCCATTTACTGTAAAAATTGCTAATGGTGGTTCACTTACAAGTACTGGTTGCTTAGCTAAGGTCCCTATTAGAATTCAAAATTATGCAACCATACTTGATTTTTATGCTATACCTCTCGGTGGTTGTGATATTGTTATGGGAGTCCAATAGCTGAGGAACTTGGGACCAATTTTATGGGATTTTGATAAGATGTTGATGCAGTTTGTGATTGGCAGCACTACATTTTCCATCTCTAGCCCTCAAGCTCGGGATCCACAGTCTACCTCTTCTATACAAATCGACAAACTTCGCAATCAGGATCAGTGTTTAGGAGCTTCTCTATTTGTCATGCAAGTTGATTCAGCTAGTTCAACTATGGATAATACTTCTCAGTTAACCTCTCCACAGGATGCAGCTTTACAACCTGTTTTGAAGGACTTCCAGCCTATTTTTCAAATTCCTTCTGAGTTCATTAGGCCAAGTTCTCCGGTTATTTTAGTTAAGAAAAAAGATGGAACTCGGAAGCTATACATTGATTACAGGGAACTCAGTCTATTGACAATCAAAGATGCAAGGTTGATTCAAGATGAAATTGTAGTAATTCGGAACCTTCAACTTGCAGATGCAACTTGGGACAATATTCAAGATTTCACTGCTCAATATCCAGCTTTTACGCCTTGAGGACAAGGCTGATTTCAAAGGAGGGGGTAATTGTTAGGAAGCCAGATGGCATTCCTCTATTAGTCTGTCAATATTAGTTACTTTACTTGTATTTCCTTACTGAGGGTTAATAGTTTGTTGATATTTGTAACCTTGGTTAGTTGTTAGTTGGGTTATTGTAAACCATGGTTAGTTGTTGTTGTAAGTCGGTTAGATGAGCTGAGAAATAGGCTATATAGCTATCAATTGTAATGGAAGTGGAAAGAGGAATTTGTATCAGTTTCTTGTTCAATGAAAGTTGTAGTTTCTCCTTGCAATTAGAGTCAAGGTTGATTGAGGTCTTATCAGAGGAAGACATATGAAGACTTTGAGGGAGACTATAAGACAAGATATGGAGTATTTTGAGCTAACGGAAGACTTGGTGCAAAACCGTGCGTAATGGCGTTTTAGGTTTCATACAGCCGACCCCAATTAGTAGGATAAGACTTGCTTGTTATTGTTGAGACTTTTTGAAGGACATTAATTTATTCACAAGGTAACTAAATATTATTTTGTTTCCCGAGTGTTTGTAGTTCTGTGATTAATTTGTTTGTACAATCTAAGGAATGCATTATAGTAAGAATTTTTTAAGGAGTAACACAAAATGTAAACGTGTTTTGTTTAAAATTAGGTTATTTTGTTCGAAATCTAGAGAAGTACATTTATTTAGTTTATTTTTTCACCCGATCCATTTCGGTGTCCTTGCAGTTCCTTATTACACTACTTGATGGGCTATTCATTTATCTTTATTTAACAGCATCAATTGAGTTGCGTCGCGAACTAGCTCTTGGTCTCGTGGCTTAAAGTTTTTGATTCATATGCTTCTTTTACTCTTGTTGTTCGAAATATGTAACATTCGGAGATTCGTACGCATATGAAACGTTTTCGAAAAAACACAAGTAAAGAGAGCCTTTATTTGCTGCCTGAAGCTCTTGCTGCTTGGGTGTGGGAATTGTTGCTTCTGGGTACCTTAGGGGCTTCGTTTTGTAATTTATTTTTCTTATTAATAGAAAAAATCTTTTATTGCCAAGAAACTGTGCGTTGCTCGCCTCATTACCTTAATAATCACAAAAGTTATAAAGAAATTACTCTTCATTTTTTTACTAAAGCATTTACTCTATGCTTAAGGAATGCAATTTTTTTTTTTTTCCAAACAAATGATATTTGATGAGGCCATTTTATACCATATATTTTACCCTAATCTTAGTATTAATTTATTGGTTATTTTGTGAGATTTTAATACTTTGAATTATATTTTCAATGTAAGACATTCGACTTCCTCTAGAGCAAAAGTGATCAAACAGATGAATTTAGAGTGATTCCAATTGGAGGATGTTCATGAGGCTTTCAAGATGATTGTGTCAAAATTTCAGATTTTTCTACCAAGCTGTTTGACCGTGGCAATGAGATAAAGTTCTAGCACGCAGCTTTCCCAGATTGACTTTTATAGACGTTTTGTGTATTTTGAAGGTCAAGATGGCATATTTTGACGAAGATTACTTCTGAGGATTTATTAGGGACGTCTCAAGCTTTAAAAAGAAACATTTCGGGACCAAATCGGAGTTGATTTGGTCGGTCAAAAGTTTGATTTTCTGAGAAGTCCGAATTTCAGTTCAAATAGGAAACCTTTTATTTCCTAGGTATCTTAATCTATTGTGTTTTCTAGTTTTAAGAAGACCTTTTCTAAGTAGGATTTTGTTTTGTAGTAGGATAAATAAGGCTATTTAGCCATTAGAAAAGGGAGAACATAGGCATCAATTTGGAGAACTTAGCTAGGCTTTGACGATTTGTATTTCAAGGTGTTTTCTATCCGTGTCTTTAATAATATTTTGTTTTATAGCTCTTCGTAACTAATTTCCGTTTGCTAGGGCGATACCTTGAGTCTTAGCATGAATATGTAGTTTTTATTTAATTGCTTATGATATTATACATGCATACTTTGAATTATTAATCACTGTTTTTAAACTGTCTCTATATCTTAATGCTTAGTTACCATTAGGATGTTTAGATAAGTAATTGGATGCAATTCGGTCGGAATGCCACCGGAGGATTGAGTATTGCTTCTTATGATTGATAGTTGTAAGTTCACTTAGGGTTGATGTGATATATTCTAACACACAAATTAAACCCTATTAAGATAGTTGTAGCATATGAAAGTAGGGATCGTTCTAGGCCGGTGACTAACTAGGGCTGCTAATCTACACAAATACGACTGAAAAACACTAAACTAGACTCTAATATCTCAAAACAAACTAGAATGACTCAAAACAGCACAAAACAATGAAACAGACTCAAAACAGACTCTAAAGATGACTTTGGACGAAAATTGAACTTAACTTGACTCAAATTACTAACTAAGGACATAGTTAGAGGGTCATTCTCCACACATGAACATATGCACATAAATTCATTTCCAGTATTGTTTCTATAAACCATGCATGACAATGCCCCGAATTAATTGTATTGCACTAATTAATTCTCAGATTTTCTTAAGTTCATTGAATTGAATGGATAACGCATCACAACCAAATTATTCTTATGAAGTTCCTTAACTATGAAAAGCATGATAGAGATACATGTCAAAAATCATTAAGTTCCATGAAAATCATAAACATTGACAAGGCATTCGTAACTATGAAAAGCATGATCCTCCTGCCTAGAATTTACTTAACACGATTGTGATTAGCAACCTCCACTACTTGTAAATATAAGTTCATAACGATTAGGTGAAACTCCCTTATATTTTAGCATCAGATTCATGCATGCAAACTAAGCGGGCCCTCTTAATCAACATATAAGAATAAGTTCTCAATCAATCAGATAAGTAAATCACATTCATGTTTTACGAAACAATAACTGGATGTAATCAATTCATATAAAACATATGTCTATGGCTTCAAATTCACCTCGAACTAAGAAAAACTTAGTTAAACGTGTTCATAACAATTGAAAAGCAATTTGAAATAAACATTGAAACTAAACTAAGGATAGAATAAACCCAGAAACGCTCCAGCCCTCCAATGGCCTTGGATAGCATGTCACGGCTCCAATTCATCCTCTCCTTCCTTGCAAGCACGGCACAAATTCTGAATTTCTTCAAAACCGGCGGCACACTTGTGTTTCTGAATGATTTCTCTCTAAACTCTCCCCCCTTTGGTGCGACACAATTATAAAATATATATAGGCTAGGGCACAGCTCAAAGTCAAGTCTGGAGAAGGATTCCACACCCCAAATCCAGGAGGAAAAAGACTTGGCAGATTCCTAGGAAGAAAGGGATAATATGGTGCGGCTAGGAATCAGGGTTTTGGCCTTTTAGAAGGGTAAAGATGTGGCATAAATGTAGGGTTCTAGAAGGAAGGGTGTGGCAGATTTGTAGGAGATGAATTAGGCTTCTTGAACCAGATATTTAGATGTTTTAATACACAATTAATCCGCCCTTTCAGTTGAAATTAAGGTAGGATAACATTAGGATAGGATAGGATAAGATAAGGTTAGTTAGGCTAATGTTTGGATACGGTTTTGGATAATGTTCCTTCTTTCTTGCTCCTTGCTTATCTTCTTTGTCTTGAATTTGATTCTCCAGATTTATAGCATGTTCTTAGCCTCTTTTGACTTCAAATTCGTCCATTCCTTGTGCTTCACATGCATGCTATCCATTTCAGCGCAAAACTACTCTAAAATGCACTTTCTTGCCACTTTTGCCATTTAAACCTACAAACACACGAAAATAGCTTAAAACACCCTTATAACTAGAAACTAACTAAGTAAATGCAAGAAAACATGCTAACTAAGTCGCATAAATATGCTCCTATCAAATTCCCCCACACTTAGCTTTTGCTAGTCCTCGAGCAAAACAAAACAAACAAAACACAACCTAAACCTTCCAACAATTACCTCAGGGATTTCCAATGAAACGTGATATGTTAAAAATCACTACTCCCACAGATTTTGGCTATCCCTACCCTCAAGCTCATACTTAATCGCAGTAATCACTTACTAGCTCGCATTTAATCAATTAAAACAACATTTTGAATATAGTAACATGCCTTAGAGAATTCACTCAATTCCTCACTGGATATACTCTCTGTTTTCACACAGATTTTCTGACTACACTCCTTACACTAGGTATATGTGAGAAGATTGAAGTAAACATGAAAACTAATACTCACATATGTTATAACAAAGAAGGCATTTTCTAGAATTATTAACACATCATGTATATGATCTCATGAACGGAATGCCACTACTTAGACGCGAGAACCAGGACACCATATGCTCGTACCAATTTCAAACTCCACATTATTGAAACACATAACAATCAAGATTAAAGTCAAGGGTTGTTACGGGGCTAAGGCATTGGCTAACAAAGAAAGGTAAGGATAAACAAAGGTTCTTAAAGAAATAGCAAGTAGGGCTGGGTTCGGTTTGAAACGGTTCGGTTTTTTGCCAAAACCGAAACCAAACCGAAATTTTGGTTCGGTTCGGTTCAAAAAAATTTTGGTTTTTTTCGGTTCGGTTTCGGCCCGATTTTGGTTTTTTCTTCTTCTTCTTCTTCTTCTTCTTCAACAATCAGAAAATAGCCAGATTAATCACAGAGGGGATCAAACCACTATGGACTAAAAGGAAACAGAAACAGAACTCGAATGAGCAGCAGAGAAACAAAAGCTTGAAGGCAATCAGATGGCCATAGTAAGCAGCGTATGCAAGCAGGTTCTACCATTTAGGGAATCAAACATCAATACCCGATAAATATCCCACATCAAATTGATAGTTAATATTTGGAAATAAAAACCAAATTTTCAAATCTAAGAAAAAAAGTTCAGATTTTCACATGCATTTGCTCCTACATCAAGAAGCTTTTGGACGCAGGAGATCTTGCCATGCATTGCAGCCAACATCAATGGAGTCTGAACAATTTCTGACCAAACAAATCACGAGATAATTAGAACAAGAAAAAAAAAAGAAAAACCCATTTGCCCAAAATCCAGAAAAACTCAGAACAATCACTGATTTGATGAAATCCTAATGAAGCAAACGAATAACCCACCTCGATCTACCCATTAGCGGCGACGATATGAAGAGTAGAGTGCCGGTCGTAGTGGGGGGCAACATTGCACACAGATGTAGCATAACCCAATCATAACCTATTTGAACAGATAAATAGAACAGAAAATTAAACACAGAGAAGTGAGAGTGTGAACCTTGGAATAAAAAGGAGGATGCGGGTTATGGAGGAATGGAGAAATGGACATGGAGAGAGTCTGGAGGCAGGGAACGAAAGAGAGAGAGAAGAGGGGAATGAAAAATAGAAAAGATGTGGCTGCGCTAGGGTTTTGTTGATTTGGTCATAAAATTTAAAAAAAAATCTCCAAAATCGAGGAGGCATGAGGAGGGTTCGAACTCATGCGCTCCAGCTTGGAAAGTTTCACTAAAACCAACTTCGCAACAAGTTACATTTTGTTATGATTGTATGACTAAACTATTTATAAACATTTAATTAAAAATAATTAAATATATATATATATATATCGATTCGGTTTCCGAACCTCAAAAACCGAAACCAAACTGGCCAGATTCGGTTCGGTTTGGTTTGAGAGTTTCGGTTCGGTTTTTTTTCGGCCTTGGTTCGGTTCGGTTTTCAATTTTTTTCTGTTTTTGGTTTTTTGAACCCACCCCTAATAGCAAGCAAAGCAATGAAATCAACACTTAGAATTCACTTTTGATTGTAGAAACCAACTTTGAACACAAAGGGAAGATTCATACATCACTTAGGGCCAGATTCAATCTTTCGGACCCTTTCTTCAACAACCAACACTTGTGAGCTCATTCTCACTTATTTTCAACTCTTTTTTTCTTTTATTTCACAACTTTTCTTCTTCTTCTTTTTTCTTATTCACGTTTTTTTTTCTTTTCTTCTTCTTTTGCACGAAAATCCCTTTCCCCACACTTGTCTTTTTGCATAATATCGATCAAAAGGAATTCCTTCTAAGTCATGCTTCACTATCCTTTAAGAACAAGGGTATGGATAGTCCTATACTAGGCTAGGTAAGGATAATCTAGCTAACAAAGAAAATAGGCTAACTAAGGCTCAAAAGGGTTAAACCTACAATACATATGCAAAGGGATAAAGCTTTTTGGCTCTGGTTTAACTAAACAACTTCATCTTGGCATTTGTTATGCTAATCAATTTCATGCTTTGAATGAAACGGACATGAGTCCTAGTATTTGGAACTATAGTGAGGAAACACATTCTAAGTAGCAACCAAGCAAAGAAATAATGAGATCATGCAACGACTTTAGAAAACAACAAATGCACAGATTAATAACTCTCCAAATAAACGTTTAGCTCAAGTCTCTTAGGGTTGTAGCGTTAGTTTGAGTTTCTTCCTTCAAGCATGTTACAAAAACTAATTTTTTCCTTGTGATTACATGTGAATTCGTAAACAACAACTACAATTAAGCATAAACCCAAGAGCATATCAAACTTCTATCCATGTTTGTAACTTTCTTTAACAGTCATGCAATTAAAAACCGAATCCTCATCATTGTGTTGGAAGGTACCCTAAAACACAAACACAACAAAAACGACTCTAAAAATGACTCTTTTTGGTATTTTCAAAACTTTTTCGAATTTTTTTTTCAATTTTCGTATTTTCTGTTGTAGGACACATAAAAACACTTCAAAACACACTAAAAACACTTAAAAATAGTGAGAAACAACTCTAGAAGTGATAGGTGATAAAAACCCACGAATTTCAATGAAAAACACTTTGTTTACCCCCCCACACTTAAATCAAACATTGTCCTCAATGTTTCAAACATAGACTCACACAAGCAAGCAAACAATACAACTAACAAACATGACAAATATGGCAAAGTAAAAGCAAGAAAGAGAAGGGTAAAAGAAAGCAAATCTGGTTGTTGGAGCCAGAATTCCATCTTCTCCTCGTTTGAACACATGGGTTGCCTCCCAAGAAGCGCTTGCTTTAACGTCTTCCAGCCAAATGATACCTCCTTTTAAGCTCCATCTTAGCCCACAGCATGGAGGGGTACATCCTCCACGACATGCTCCTCAAAACTTCCATACATTGGATCTATAAATGGCATGAGATAGTGATCCTTCCTGATTGTGGCGTTGAGCTTCCTAAAGTCAATGTAAAGTGTCCCACCACCTTGAATTCGATTAGGTGCATGCACCAAAGAAGGTAACAACCTATTAGTCGAAATGGGAATTGGAATTGGAGGAGGAAACTCACCAATGTACTGCGATGAAGTGGCAGCACTGTCAACAGATGCACAAGGTGTGCTCTTGGCCAGATTTAGGGGTTTGAGGGTTGTGGCTGTGCAATCCTTGTGCTTCACTCCAATTCCCTTTTTGTTGGTGGTTCGAAATGCATCCTTCTTGATTGGTGCTGAATGTTCCTACCTTTTATTTTTTATTACATCAATGACAAAACAGGAACGAACATCATTAGTATTCTAAATAGATTCAGAAACTTTAAAGTAAATCATATCACCACCAAACTCCATAGTTACTGCTCCCTTGGCCACGTTAATCTTGGTTTGAGCTGTTTTCATGAAAGGTCGTCCAAGTAAGAGTGGCAATAGTGGAGAGTGGGCCGAGTCCTTCATGTCAAGCACATAGAAATCTGCAGGAAAAATCAAGTGGTCTACCTGCACCAAAACATCTTCCAAAACTCCTTTCGGATATGCATTAGAACGATCAGCTAATTGGATAATAACACCATCATTTTTAAGCTCTCCTAGATTCATAGATGCATAAACAGAATATGGCATGACATTAATTGATGCACCTAAATCTGGCATAGCATGTTCAAACCTTGTATTACCAATTACACAAGGGATAATGAAACTACCTGGATCTTTGCATTTAGGTGGCAGCTTTCTTTGCAACATTGCAGAGACATTTTCGCTTACATGTACCACCTCTTTCTCTTCAATCTGTTTCCTTGTTGTACAAAGCTTCTCGAAAAACTTAGCGTACTTCGGGACTTGCTTTATAGCATCAAGGAGTGGGATATTGACTTGCACCTTCCTAAAGGTCTCTAGAATGTCATGTTCATTCTCTTCGTTCCTCGCTTGCATAAACCTGCTAGGGAAAGGCAAATTTGGTGGAATTAGGTTGGAATGAGTCAAATTTGAACCACCCTTACCTGAATTGGACGATGTGGAAGGCTTAGGGGGCTGCGGCAAGGTTGGTTCCACTCTTACCGTGGCTTTGTGCATTTCTTCCTCTTCAATCAACAACTTTTCATCTTCATTTTGGCTTGAGTCGGATGGTTTTGGGTCAGTTCCAACTTCTTTTCCACTTCTCAACATGATAGCCTTAGCGGTTTCAAAACCTCTTTTTGGATTGACAATGGTGGAGCTAGGTAGTTTACCTTCTTCTGGAAACTACCCCAGGAACTCTGAAATCCGCCCTATTTGCTTCTTTAGCTCATCTCCTTGTCTTGATTCGCTATTCGATTATTTTGATTTTGTAATCCCTGCGCTACAGAAGTTAGTAGCTGAATAGCTTGATCATTATCAAATAGCGAACCTGAGTTTGGTTGAGCAGATTGTGGTTGAGGTTGTATTGGTTCAAATGGCCTTTGATAGAACCCGGGAGTTTGCTGTCTAAATCCACCTTGTTGTTGAGGTTGTTGAGGCTCCCTCCACCTGAAGTTTGGGTGATCTCTCCAGCCCGGATTGTAAGTATTAGAGTATGGATCAATCCTTGGCTAATTTTGGGCTTGAAAGCCAATGACGTTGGCACTTTCCCATCCCCCATTCTCTATTAATTGAGGGCATTGCTCAGAAATGTGTTTTTGCATAGAGCACACGCCACACACATTTAGTGTAATTCCTTACACTTTCATTCCTTCAGCCATCTGTGACACAATAACAGTGAGGTTAGCTAATTGGGATTGAATTTCGGACATGGAACTTACCTTATTAACTTGCTGCCGTAGGGGGTCTCTTTGTCCAACACCTTCGTATTGTTGTGCATTCAAGGCTCAATTTGCAATTAAGATCTTGGAAGCGACTGGGGTCTTGTCAACCAAAGCACCTCCCGTTGAAGCATCAAGCATTTGTCTCTCAATTGGAAGAAGTCCTTCGTAGAAATATTGAATCAAAAGCTCTTCCTTCACTTGGTGTTATGGGCAGGATGCAACTAACGCCTTAAAACACTCATAATATGCTGGAAACGATTCTCCTTGGTTTTGTTGAATGCCACTAATTCTCTTCCTTAAGAGAATGACTCTCGAAGTTGGGAAAAACTTCTCTAAGAATGCCCGCTTCATGCTTTCCTAAGAGGTGACAGTTCTGGGTGCCAATTCGTATAGCCAATCTTTAGCCTTTTCCAAAAGAGAAAATGGAAAGGCCTTCATCTTCAGAATGTTCCCATCAACATTGATTGGTGTCATGCTTGAACACACCACTTCAAACTCCTTCAAGTGCTTGTTTGGATCTTCCATGAACAACCCATGGTATTTGGGAATATGATGCAGCAAGCTTGACTTCAATTCAAACTCATCGGTCTTGCCTTGAGCTGCCCTATGATATTGAATGCATAAGGGCACGACATTGTCCAATCCCGAGGCTGAAAGTTCATTGATTGTTCGATTATCTGCAGCCATGGCTTGTTCTTCCTCTTCCTCTTCTTCAAATTCACATTCGGAATTCGAGCTAGAACTAGGTGGACTTGGTTCTGGATTTTTCCTCTTCCTTCTCAACATTCGTTCAAAATCGTCGTCAAACTCCAAAATATGCTCACGAATAGGTTGAGAACTACGAGTCATAAACTAGTACCTAAGACAAAGAGAACAAAACAAAACAAAATCAGAAAATAAAACAAAGGACACAGCAGAAACAAGGGAGATTAGCAAATTTGCTAATCCCCAACAACGGCGCCAAAAATTTGATGTGATATATTCTAACACACAAATTAAACCCTATTAAGATAGTTATAGTATATGAAAGGAGGGATCGTTCTAGGCCGGGGACTAACTAGGGCTGCTAATCTACATAATTATGATTGAAAAACACTAAACTAGACTCTAATAACTCAAAGCAAACTAGAATGACTCAAAACAACACAAAACAATGAAACTGACTCAAAACAGACTCTAAAGATGACTTTGGACGAAAATTGAACTTAACTTGACTCAAAATACTAACTAAGGATAGATTTGAACGAATTTAAACTAATCTAACACACTTAACTAAAAAGGGATTGGTTTCTTACGAATTTGCTAAATTAGACAGATTGCAAAACTTAACAAATTAAACACGAAACTGGTTGTTTTAAAGGGTGAAAGGCTAGTTAGAGGGTCATTCTCCACACATGAACATATGCACATAAATTCATTTCCAGTATTGTTTCTATAAACCATGAATGACAATGCCCCGAATTAATTGTATTGCACTAATTAATTCTCAGATTTTCCTAAGTTCATTGAATTGAATGGATAACGCATCACAACCAAATTATTCTTATCAAGTTCCCTAACTATGAAAAGCATGATAGAGATACATGTCAAAGATCATTAAGTTCCATGAAAATCATAAACATTGACAAGGCATTCGTAACTATGAAAAGCATGATACTCTTGCCTAGAATTTACTTAACACGATTGTGATTAGCAACCTCCACTACTTGTAAATATAAGTTCATAACGATTAGGTGAAACTCCCTTATATTTTAGCATCAGATTCATGCATGCAAATTAAGCGGGCCCTCTTAATCAACATACAAGAATAAGTTCTCAATCAATCTGATAAGTAAATCACATTCATGTTTTACAAAACAATAACTGGATGTAATCAATTCATATAAAACATACGTCCATGGCTTCGAATTCACCTCTAACTAAGAAAAACTTAGTTAAACATGTTCATAACAATTGAAAAGCAATCTGAAATAAACATTGAAACTAAACTAAGGATAGAATAAACCCAGAAACGCTCCAGCCCTCTAATGGCCTTGGATGACATGTCACGGGTCTAATTCCTCCTATCCTTCCTTGCAAGCACGGCACAAATTCTGAATTTCTTCAAAACATGCGGCATACTTGTGTTTCTGAATGATTTCTCTCTAAACTCTCCCCCCTTTGGTGCAGCACAATTATAAAATATATATAGGCTAGGGCACAGCTCAAAGTCAGGTCTGGAGAAGGATTCCACACCCCAAATCCAGGAGGGAAAGGACTTGGCAGATTCCTAGGAAGAAAGGGATAATATGGTGCGGCTAGGAATCAGGGTTTTGGCATTCCAGAAGGGTAAATATGCGGCATAAATGTAGGGTTCTAGAAGGAAGGGTGTGGCAGATTTGTAGGAGATGAATGAGGCTTCTGGAACCAGATATTTAGATGTTTTAATACACAATTAACCCCCCCCCCCTTTTCAACTGGAATTAAGGTAGGATAAAATTAGGATAGGATAGGATAAGATAAGGTTAGTTTGGCTAGTGTTTGGATAAGATAAGATTGGATAAGGTTTTGGATAATGTTCCTTCTTTCTTGCTCCTTCCTTATCTTCTTTGTCTTGAATTTGATTCTCCAGATTTGTAGCATGTTCCTAGCCTCTTTTGACTTCAAATTTGTCCATTCCTTTGTGCTTCACATGCATGCTATCCATTTCAGCCCAAAACTGCCCCAAAATGCTCTAAAATGCACTTTCTTGCCACTTTTGCCATTTAAACCTACAAACACACGAAAATAGCTTAAAACACCCTTATAACTAGAAACTAACTAAGTAAATGCAAGAAAACATGCTAACTAAGTCTCATAAATATGCTCCTATGCCACGTCTCATGGGTTGCATAGTTTTTCAAAGGGTTTCCACAAAACGTAATTAGTCATGCATGTTTATATTTGATCTGAATGCCACAGACGAATTGCATATTTGATATACATTCATAGAATTAGAGACGCACTGAGACATCGACATTAGCGGCTTAAGGAATACTGTAAAATGCACATTCAAACTCTTCTTCTTCTTTTTCTGTTTATTAGCTAAGGATGGTAAAGTTGTATGATTAAAGACGACCGTCTCAACTGATCAAATTCATACTATTTTATAATACAATGCATTTCCATGCTCGTGGAAATATATATTTGGTAAGAACAATAATATATATGAAACAAGTATTTGTATCCAATTGTTGCTTTTCGAACATTTACCGATTGTTTGTATCAAATTCTTTTTTTTTTCTTTGACAAAACAAAGAAAAATAATATTCAAACATTCCTTTTTTTTTTTATGCTGTCCAATAAGGTGACAGTAAAAATGGAAAGTTTATATGTAAGATTTTGACAGAGAGATTTTGATAATTACTACCCGTGGATATTTGTATCTGTATATATGTAAGAAAATTTTATGTGGTTTAAAATCATGTAGATACACTGTATTGTTATCAGATTTTGGAATTATTGCTAATAACTAAAGCAAATTACGATATTAGGGAATTGAAAGAAAAAAAAAGAAAAAGATCTAACACACACATATATATGTGTGATAAATTAGTATATATACGCACTCGAATATTTCATGAGAAACATTTCTATTGTACTCGTTACGAAACTGTGAGTGAGAGCTAGCAAATTATAAAGCAGAAGAAACACAAAACCGATTTATTTTCGTCAAGACAAAGAAGGTCTGTGGTGAGTTTCTTGACAAGTATTTTTCTGATGAGAACCATATGTATTTTTTCTCCTTTATACCTTTTATTAGTATATTTTATTTCCTAAATTCTAGCACTAAGCTTAGTTTATATGTTCTTAACTATCGGAGTTATAAGTCTTTCTATGCACATGTGCTTCACTTGTAATATGACGTATGATATATTGGCCCGTGATCCGTGTACACGTGCTTCACTTGTGATTTTCTTGTTTTTTATTTTAGTTCTAAAAATTTTAAAATATAAGGTTTATGTTGATACGGCGTTTTATGATTGGTTGATGTAATAAAAAGAAAGTGTAGCAACACATTTCCCCCACATATGACAGAAGAATGAGGGAAAATTTAATTTGCACTATGATTGATAACAAGCATCTCACAAGGTTACGATTTACAGCTTTTTCACTATAGGTTTATTAAAAGTATGGTCTCACCACATGAATCACGAAAAAAACTTGGTGTGTGTGTGTGTATATATATATATATGTGTGTGTGTGTTTTTATCTTTCCATTTGTTATTCAATTAGTATTTGAAGATATTAACTTCCCTTGTAAAAATGGTAAATTTGATTATTGTGTATTAACTAAATGACTCTGACAGGGAGAACTATGGAACCTGTGCATGTCAATGGTTCAGTCCACAAAAAGGCGAAGGTTGTTTTCATAATGGGTCCGACTGGGTGTGGAAAAACCAAACTTTCCATAGACCTAGCTACCCATTACGAGGGAGAAGTAATTAATTCAGACAAAATCCAAGCCTACAAAGGCCTGGACATTGTCACTAACAAAGCCACAGAATCTGAGCAACGAGGCATCCGTCATCACTTGCTAGGGTTCATAGAAGACCCAGTAGCTGATTTCTCCGTTGATGAATTTTGTCGTCGTGTGCAAACTTCAATCGATGAGATCACAAAGCGCAACTGCCTCCCAATCATTGCTGGCGGATCCAACTCTTATATCGAGGCACTCATCGAAGATCCAGTGATTGAGTTTCGAAATAAATATGATTGCTGTTTTATATGGCTTGATGTGTCGTTGCCTGTGCTATATAATCATGTGTCCAAAAGAGTTGACGAAATGGTGGCTGCAGGATTTGTGGATGAGCTTCGTGAAATGTTTGCACCAGGGGTGAATTATGATGGTGGCATTCGCCGAGCAATCGGAGCTCCGGAGATGCATCCATACTTCATGGCTGAAATGAACAACAATATAGTAGATGATGATAAGGTTCGTAAGGAATTTCTGCTGAAAGATGGCATTTGGAAAACCAAAGAAAATACTTGTAAACTTGCTGAACGCCAAGTGCAGAAAATTCAATGTCTTAGCGACAAATGGGATATTCATCGTATTGAAGTCACTGCTGTGTATGAGAACTGTGGAAAGGAAGCTGTGGTTGCCTGGGAAACCTTGGTTTTAAAGCCAAGTTTCACCATTGTGGGTGGATTTTTGAAGAAAGATGGTTGAACTGCTGGAAGAAAAATATGAAAGATATATTTGGAAATCACAATAAGAAGACATTAGATCACATATGAATTGAAGACTTGGGATTGATCTCAGAATAATTAAATGGAGTTTAGCATTGAAATATGACGTGTATTGTGAGATCATGAACAATCCTTATTTATAATTACTAAATATATGTCAATCAAGCTTATTATCAACTATGTGATAATAATAATAACAATCTTATATTTTATGTCTTACCAAAATTAGTCTTTCTAAATATAATAAATTTGGACAAAAACTGATTATTTATATACTCTTTTCTTAAGTTTCAGTTTTTAATTAACTTCACTTGATCATATGACAAACCTGTTTTTCTCTTACAAATGAAATAACTATCTTCATTTGTTGGGTTACCTAACTCTCAAATCTAAGACTACGGTCTGGTGGTATTCATCTTCACTTCTAAGTAAGAAGTCTTAGGTTCGGATTTCGTGGATGACAAATTCGATACCAAATCAGGTTGTCCATTGTGGTTTTGCCAAACTCTTCATTCCATTGGTGTAAAATATATCGTTGTACTTAAAAATAAAAAAAAATTAAAAAAAAAACTCTCAAATCCAAAATATTAACGAATCCCAACAAGTTTTTTTTAATTACATCACTCCAATGATATTTTGTAAGAGAAAAACATGTCTATCATCTAATCGAGTGAAGTTTGTTGTAGGCCTATTTGATTGAATGATCTTAGGGTTTAGAGAGAGAGGGTCGACGACAATTAGAGAGAGGAGAGAGTGATTTAATTGTGAGGTGTGTTTGATTCACCCCATTGTGCCTTTATTTATAGTAGTAGGATAGGCAAAAACCTTACCCATTTAGGATTACAACATTTAATAGGTAATCAACTCCTAATAGGAATATAAGATACATTCTCGTATCTACTAGGATTTACACAATCACATTCCTATTCTAAATATGACTGCAACACTCCCCCTTGAGTGTGTAAATACTCAACAAACCATCGCATCAGATCTTCAGCAGATAAGGTAGAATAGTTGATGAAGTCATCGGCACAACGGGTGAACCCGAGTCACAAATTTAAGAAAGTATGCATTTGTAGTAAAACTCACAAAACCTCGCTATGGTAAAACCCAAGGCATGGGGAAAACCCATAGACTAAGGAGAAAAGTGAGAAGTATGCATAATGTCTAAAACAAACGTCAAACAGGACGAAAGTAGTGAACTCAATGGAGTATGATCATCCCAGGATGGATGCCTCATTAAAATCTTGTTCTCCTAATCGTAGGAAAAAGAGTACATTAAGATCATGTGAGTATGCTTCTAGATACTCCCCCTGAGTTAGACATAACTTAAATAAGAGAACTACAAGAGATTCAACTCAGATAGTTTACGCATACCGATTCTTTGGACGAGCTTCTGAAAAGTAGACTTGGGCAATGACTTGGTGAAAAGATCGGCCAGGTTGTCTTGGGAATGGATTTGCTTGACTTTAATGTTCTGATGATGTTGCTGCAGGTGTGAGTAAAAGAACTTTGGCGCTACGTGCTTGATGTTGTCTCCCTTAATGTATCCCTTCTTTAACTACTTGATAAATGCTGCATTGTTTTCAAAGATCGTTGTAGGAAGGTCAACGACTGATGTAAGACTACTATTGCTTCGAATATGTTCCATAACTTCTCTCAGCCAAAAGCACTCGCACGATGCTTCATGCAGGGCGAGAATCTCAGCATGGTTCGACAAAGTCGCAACTAGCGTTTGCTTGGTAAACCTCCAAGATATAGAGGTGTTTCCAACAGTAAAGACATAACCCATTTGAGAGCGCGCCCTATGTGCGTCAGACAGATATCCAGCATCTGTGTAACCAACAAGGTGATAATCAATTCAAGAACCATAGGGGGCGGCAACACTCGAAGATATGCGGGTATAGAACAAGCCCAAATCCGTAATACCCTTGAGGTAGCAGAAAATGTCTTTAACACCATTCCAATGCCTGCATGTGGGCGCATTGTTGTATCTTGCCAAAAGATTAACAGCGACAGAGATGTCGGGTCTAGTGCACTGAGCTAAGTACAATAAAGCCCCAATTGCATTTAGGTAAGGAACTTCGGGTTCCAAAATCTCTTCCTCATCTTTCTTTGGACGGAAGGGATCTCGTTTAGCATCTAGATTCCGAACGACCATGGGTGTACTCGAAGGCTTCGCTTTATCCTCATTAAAACGATGCAACACATTTTGGGTGTAGTTCGATTAATGTACTAAGATTCCATCTGAGCAATGCTCGATCTCCAGGCCGAGACAATATCGAGTTTTCCCAAAATCCTTCGTCTCAAATTTCGATTTCAAGTGTGCACCAATTTTCTCAAGCTCTGCAGGAGTCCTGATGAGGTTCATGTCGTCGACATAAACTACAATGATTGCAAATCCAGAATGTGACTTCTTTATGAACACGAATGGGCATAATTCGTTGTTCACATAACCCTAACTTGTCAAATATTCACTCAGATGGTTATACCATATTCGTCCGGATTGTTTCAATCCGTAGAGTGACCTCCTCAACCTAATTGAGAGAGTGTTTCGTGGTCTAGAACTATTTGAACCAGACAATGGAAGTCCTTCTGGAACTTTTATGTATATTTCTGTATCTAAATCCCCATAGAGATGCGCGGTTACCATGTCTATAAGCTGCATATTCAGTTTTTCAGAAACTACCAAACTGATAAGGTAGCGGATCATTATAATGTCCATTACGGGGGAATACATCTCTTCGTAATCAATCCCAGGGCGTTGAGAGAAGCCTTGCGCTACGAGGCGTGCTTTGTATCACACTATTTCATTCTTCTCATTATGCTTTCTCAAGAAAACCCACTTGTAGCCAACAGGCTTGTAGGAACAATAGGTCCAAACACTTTATGTTTCACGAGCGAATCGTGTTCGACCTGGATTGCTTGTTTCCAATTTGACCAATCGGTTCTACGTCGGCATTTATTGACGGAACGTGGTTCAGTGTCATCACTAAGCATGATGTCAGTAGCTACTGAGTACGCAAATGCATCGTCGACGATCATCTCATTCCTATTCCAAACCTCATTCAATACTGCGTAGTGGACCGAAATCTCGCGATTCTCAGGAGGCCGGCATGTTTCGTCTAAAGCATCACCGTAATCTAGAATAACCTGATGCATTGGAACGGATGAGTGAGCGATGGTCGGATTCAAACTAGGGTCACTAGTTGGTGCCATTTTCCTCTTCCGGGGTTCTGAATCCTTTGAACCAAGGGGTCTGCCACGCTTCAGGGTCGAAGCGGATGATTGGCTAGCCGCCAATGTACCTTGCCGCTTAGAAGGTCCAGCCTCCCCACCTTCGGGGACGGTCCGGCCTTCCTAGGCAGGTTGTTAACGTACACGGGGTACATCTATCCATGTAGGTGCGTTTGCAGCTGGTATATGTGATCTTGTCACCTTTGCTAGATCATTAAAAGCATTCGGCATACTTTGAGCAATGCTCTGAAGATCTATAATTCGTTGCACCTCAGTTTAAGACTAGGTAGTGCAGGGATCTAAATGAGACATAGTGGAAGCATACCATGACAATTCGTGACGTTCTACAGGAACGTTAGCATGCTTATCTCCCCCTAATAACAGGAAGACTGTCTCATCAAAGTGAAAATCCGCAAAACGTACAGTAAAGAGATCTTCTATCAAGGGTTCTAAGTAGCGAACAATTGATGGGGAATCATAACCGATATAGATTCCCATTTTTCTCTGAGAACCCATTTGGGTACGTAGTGGCGGCACTATTGGCACATAAATGGCGCACCCAAACACCCGTAAATGCGAGACGTCAGACTCGTATCCAGTGACCAATTGTAACGGTGAATGTGGTTGAGTAACGGTGGGCCTTAGGCAGATACCGGCAGTTTGGTTCTCATAACCAAAGTCCGAGCTATCAATTGAAGACGCTTTATGAAAGCTTCTGTCTGGCCATTTTGGGTGTTAACATGGGATACATCATGTTCCACATCAATCCCTACTGATATGCAATAATTGTCAAAAGTTTGTGACGTAAACTCTTCAGCGTTATCCAGTCGTATCGACTTAATCAAATAATCAGCGTGGTGAGCCCTTAACTTAATGATTTGAGCTAGGAGTTTAGCAAACGCGGTGTTGCGTGTGGACACCAGGCAAACATGTGACCATTGTGTCGATGCATCAACCAGCACCATAAAGTATCTAAATGGTCTGCAGGTTAGTTGGATAGGTCCACAAATGTCCCCTTGAATCCTCTGAAGAAATTTAGGGGGGTTGTGAATGATCTTTGTATATGAGGGTTGAGTATTCAACTTCCATAAAGAACATGCTTTGCATGGTGAGAGTCCAACATAGGGATGTAACCGATGCCCATGAGATTATTTGAGGATATGGCGCATCATGTCACGTCCAGGATGTCCCAAACGATCATGCCAAAGCAACAAAGTGTCCTGGAACTCAGGCATAGGGCCAGCCACACTGTGGGCTTCTATGCCGCGAATGGTTGTGATGTACAACCCATTCGGCAGACGTTCCAACTTCTCATGGATACGCTTTTGGCCATATTCATACGAAGTGATACAAAGAAATTCAGAACCATTATCTTCAGTGGTTTCAATATGATATTGATTATCTCGAATATCTCTAAAACTCAGCAACGTTCTTCTGGAACGTGGAGAATAGAGTGCCTCCTTAATGGTTAAGATAGTACAATTGGACAACATGATACGTGCCTTTCTGTATCCTTCAATTAGGTTAGATGGGCCTGAGAGAGTTGTCAAATGAGCTTTATTGGGTATTAAGTTAGTAAAATAGTGTGGTTCACACAAGATGGTGTGCGTGGTTGCACTATCTGCCAGACAACTAACTTCCCCACTAGACATACCTAGAAATAAATTGATTGAATTGGTCACATGCATAAATATAAGTCCATTCAATCAATTAAGCAATTCGAGAAAATAATATCCATTCAAATAACAATCCATAATTCAAAACAAACCAAAACCAAACAAATTATTCCAAATACTTAGAAAAATTGTTCAAAATTAAACCATAAACCTAGAAAATAGGGGGTAGGGGCCGACCACTCCTAGTAGGTTCGGCCACTAGGGGTAAACACCCTAAAAACATGCCTAATTTATTCATCCATAGGAGCTGACGCCTCCTAAAAATCCAATATCTCCATTGATGTAGTTGCATCTTCTAGATGATCCACATGTGCAAAGTTAGACTCAGGATGAGAATGATACTTGGTAATAGCCTCAGCGGAAGCTCGGCATACGCGTGACCAATGATCCCTTGATCCACAACGGTAGCACATGTCCAGTTTAGTAGAAGCAGGCTGAACGGGAGCTTTGCCCTTGTTCTTGAAGTTTGGGGCCTTAAGGGCAAGTGGTGGACGCTGCTGGGTCACATTTCATCCCTTAGGTGTGGCATTATATTGACCTTGGGCCCGTGGTTGGGCTTGCCGACCATTGCCACGGCCACGATGATTCTTTCATTGTTTATGGCTGCTAGAATTGGTCGCATGCTTTTTAGGCGTGGCGTTCGAGCCAGTGGGTCGAGCTTGATGATTCTTCATCAAAAGCTGGTTCTGCTTTTCAGCGAGAAGTAAAACAGAGATCAAATCCGAAAACTTTGTGAATTTATATGCCCTATATTGTTGTTGCAGGACAATATTTGGGGCATGGAAGGTCGAATAGGTCTTCTCCAAGAGATCTGATTCGGTTAGTTCCACTTTACAGAATTTTAGCAATGAACAGATTCTACAAACTTTAGAGTTGTATTCATTCACGGACTTAAGGTCCTGGAAGCAAAGATGCTGCCAGTCGTGTCTTGCTTCAGGCAAGTATATGTATTTCTGATGATCAAAACGGTCGGCCAAAGCAAGCCAGAGGGTATGTGGGTCTTCCTCAGTGAGGTACTCGGTCTGCAGTGCATCATGGATGTGTCTTCGAATGAAGATTATTGCATTAGCCTTCTAAGCTTCGTTAACAGGTTTGTCGGCGACGGGTGCCTCGATGGTGGCTCTAATACCCTTTGCAGTTAGATGGAGCTTCACGTCTTGAACCCACTTCAGATAGTTTCTTTCGGAGACTTCTAGAGCGGAGAAAGCGAGCTTGTTTAAGTTCGACATATCCCTAAAACGGAGGGAAAAACATGATTAGTCATATGGTAAGCCATAGACATATATCCTAGAACATACATGTTCTATAGACATGTGTTGGTTTAATTTATGCATGAAAACTACAGGTTTCATGTGGTATGTTTTGAATGAAAACTTCGAGTTTCAAAGGCACTAAATTTGAAACTACAAGTTCAATTTAGTTTTATGAACAATTAGTTCATAATGAGAGGTTCATGCAAGAAATACAGAATGCAATATACTAATTTAAATATAGTGGGTTTGAGTTTCTTCGAGAACTCAACTGTGAGAGCTTCGTTACTATGAAAGTATGTCAACGGTTCAAAGTATAAAAATAAATTATTGAATTGTTAATGTCCAAAAGTGATCTTCAGGTTAATAATTTTGGATTCATTTTCAGATTAATAGAATGTAGGTCACTTTTAATTAATTCAATAAATCGAGCCATACGGGGTTGATTGTAGAAGCAAAATAATACTAAAATAATAGCATTGGGTCAAAAATACCATAGCCCAAAATTGGGCTGGGTGCCATAAGCAAAAGGGCTCGGAAGTGGGCTGCAGGCTACGAGTCCAGGGGGTAAGCCCAGCCGTGAAGGCTGGCGTGTTGGGCTGAAGAGGGTGGCACGGGTTCAGGCCCAGCAGTTTGCTGGCATGTGGATTCGCATGGGAAGCGCAGACGCATGGGCTGGCTGCTTATGTTGCGGGCCGTGGCTAAATACAAAGCCCAGAAAGCATAACAGACTGCTGGTGTAGGTTGAGAACCAGGGCTGCAGGTCTATGTCTAGGAACAAGCAGCCCAGCATGCTTCTGGCATGTGGGTTTGGGCTCGGGTGGACCCAGACTTTCAGGCTCGTGCGACAGGGAACCTAAGCTGAGGCTTGGTTATGTCCGAGAGGGAGCAACAAGCTCAAAATGGTTATGCAGGTGGTCCAGGGTGTCGACGCCATCCCACGATAGGGCCGTGGTGTTGCCACAGTGATGCCATGAAATTCCCAATGTTTTCGAATCTAGGGTTTAAAAAACCCTAATTTGCTTCTAATTTATTTGATATACATTGACTCACATATTCCACATAGCAAATATAATTGTGTAATCCATGAAACAAATATATAAACATGTACAATATATATATATATATATATATATATATATATATATATATATATATCGTAAGGAAAATATAAACATAGAGGGGTTCATGCATCATGGGGAATGTTTTCATGCTTCGTGGACGTTTCAAATATTTTCTTTTATTTTAAGTGTACCTGATTAGCAGAAAACAAATATAAGCCTTTGAATTTTTGTAGAAGATAGCATTCTCCTACGATCCGTCAATTCCTTAGCTTCTGGCAAGAGCGTACTGATAACGTGTTGTAGGCCTATTTGATTGAACGATCATAGGTTTTAGAGAGAGAGGGTTGGCGACAATTAGAGAAAGGAGAGAGTGATTTAATTATGAGGTGTGTTTGATTCACCCCATTGTGCCTTTATTTATAGTAGTAGGATAGGCAAAAACCTTACCCTTTTAGGATTACAACATTTAATAGATAATCAACTCCTAATAGGAATATAAGATACATTCTCATATCTACTAGGATTTACACAATCACATTCCTATTCTAAATATGACTACAACAAAGTTAATTTTAAAAGATGATTGATGTTGTTTCCGAAAATGGATGAGATGATTGACATCATAGGAGTGGCAAAGGGTAAAGGTTAGGGAAAATGATCATCGCCGGATCTTTTTTCTGGGGATCTTAGGAATCCCGTGATCCGGACCGTCCATCATACATCTTCCAGTCAGTTTTCGTTAGGTACTATTTATATTTAATTTTAAATGATTTCTGACCGCACGATGTACGATGGACGCTCCCGATTACGGGATCCCTAGGATCCCCAGGAAAAGGATCCTCGTAGGATCATTTTCCAAAGGTTAGGATGTCGCGCAAATACCTACTCTTCAAGTCGTACTAATAGGGTAAATTACATTTTGCACCCTCAAGTTTGGGTGCAATCACAACTTCTTACAACATCTTTAAAACATTTCAATTTCATACCTTTACCATTATTTCATTTCAATTTTGTACAACCGTCTTAATTTCTGTTAGATTTTCAGTTATCTGCTTATGTAGATCTCACCCCCCATATACATGTGACATGTGGATTAAAAATTAATAAAATAATTTTTAATTATAAAAGGGCTTTCTCCTTTTTCTCCAACCCACTCTTTCCTTACTCTCCCTCTCTCTCTTCTTCTCTTGGTCTCCGCCCACCCCTCACTCTCTTCTCTGCCTCCCACTGCTACCTCCAGATTTCAGGCTTTCAGGATTTTTTGGGATGTGGCCGATCTGCCTACCCTGCTGAAGTTGCTCAGGCGACCTCGCTGCACCACCGCCCGCCGCCACTACCAGCAGCCAAATGGCCATAGACGCTCAAAGAAGATCAGGGGTCCAGTAGCACGAAATCATGAGCCAAGAAAAAAAGAAAATCAATAATTCAAAAGAAGGGCATCGTTCTTAATCTCTGCAAAGCGTTTCGGGTTGCGATTCTGCAGAAAAAATGAAAGGGGTTGCGATTCGAAATAATGGGGTCCAATCCCAAATCGGAAACATCTTTGTTGTTGTTAACAAATGAGTTCCAAGGGTTTTCTGTTGGCGATTCCACCATCAGGGGTGGGAGAGTGGGTTGTGGTTTTGGTGGTGGAAGGGATGGGGGACGGACGAAGGGGGAAGCAGGTGCAGATGAATGGTGGACACCTGCTCGAGACAGCAAGTGGTGGCCGAGGATTTCCTTCTCCCCGACGGCTTAGATCTCATCGTTGCGTGGAATTTGGGGTCTCTGAATTGGTTAGCTCTGCAATTTCAGTTTCCAGCAAAGATAAAGGGGCTTTGGTCGGAGTGGTTAAGGAGAGAAGGGGGAGGAGGACGTTGTCGACTTTGCCGTGGGAAGTCGGGTCCGAGACGGGGCTCTTCGATTCGAGGGCTTGGGATTTGAAAATCACCAAGCAGAGACTTAGGCTTTGTTCCATGAAGAACATTGGGTCATGGTGGTGGTCTAACATCGATGAGGAATGGCGGTGGAGCGGCTGTCTGAGTCATCTGGGTGCGTCGGGTCGTCAAAGAAGAAGATGAAAAGTGGCTACGGCCACAGAGTTTGGGGCTTGAGATATATTTATTGATATCGGATAAAAATGTACAAAGCAGAGGATGTTGAGCTTAAATGGGCCTTGGTAAAAATCTTGACAAGGCTTTCAACCCGGTCGAAAGGGAAAAAGAGAGTCATGCACGAACAACTAACTTTACCTATCCTCATACCAAGAGAGAAAACAAGCAAAATTATAAAGAGTTGTCTTCCATAAGAGTATCCAGCAATAGCTCAGGAGCAGTCCCCCTCCATTGAAATTCATCAATCCTGCCAATCCCAGATCGAGCAAGTCGATGGGCAGCGGAATGGGCCTCCTTTCTAACATGATTAGGCTTAACATGGGCAAGTTTCAGCAAAAACAAGCGGATGTCATTGATAACAGGGCCCAATATTAAGGTGTCATCCCCTGTATTCCTCATAGCAACCAACGTGATTAATCAGTCTCCTTCAAACACCACTTGAACATCGCGGGAGCAAACTTGAATTACAAAACAAATAGCCCTACGAGCTGCAATCATTTCAGCATGCAGGGGTGAAGTCACTAATTCGAAACTCCCTGAACATGCTGCAATAAAACCACCATTGCAGTTACGTAAGACTACCCTAACACCTCCAATTCCCCATCGAAGTTGCACTTGATCCATCCCCCCTCAGGTTTGTGCCATCGTTGCTTTTGCACAGTTTTTGAAATCTTAGGAGGTAGATGCCATTTCTGAAAAGCTTCCAGCCATTCCACAGCTCGCAAAGAGACTTCACTTGGCGACGTTTGATTTCCATTCCATAGCAGGTCATTTCTAGCACGCCAAATACTCCACAGCAGCATCAAAATTAACTCAAAGGTAGCCTTCGTAGCAGTATGAGCTAACCCAGCCAACCAATCAAGCAAACTTACATTACTACCATTGCTGACCCTCAACCCCAGGTACGAAAACCACACTGCAGTCACCATAGGGCAGTCTCTCAAAACATGTTCAATAGTCTCCGGTCTTGAAACACAAAATAAGCACATAGCGTCCTCCATTATTTTCCGTTTAGCTAACTTCGAACGAGTCGGTAGGGAATTTAAACAACCCCGCCATCCCAAAATTTTTATTTTCCCTAGGACACATGCTCACTATTCCTTGAACCCGAGCCACCTGCCTCTGAACGACTCCCTTCCACGTCCTTACAAGCCACCTGATAAGCATTCCTAACAGAGAACTGTCCATTCTTTTCATAATTCCAAATTAAGCAATCAGGGTCGCGAGCTAAGTGGAATTCGTTGTATAAAATCCACCTCCTCAGAAAATAACTGTCTAAGCAGCGACATATTCCACACATCTACACCATTCAATATCAACCTATCCACTGTCATCTCTCTGGTCCACGGCAGAGAAGGCGGAGTAATCACCTTGAAGAAAGATTCATGGGGGATCCAATCCTCCTCCCAAACTCTAATAGTAGACCCCGAGCCCACCTGCCACCTCAAACCTTTCGTTAATACATTCCTTGTGGCCAAAATGGTTCGCCAACAATAGGAGGAATTTATGTTACACGTTGCTTTCAAAAACTCGCATTTCAGGAAATAACGAGCCTTAAGTAACTGGAAAGCCAAGGAATCTGGGCTTTTCACAAGCCTCCACTCCTGCTTAGCTAATAAAGCTAGCTTAAAAGCATAGAGGTCCCTGAAACCCAACCCACCATCCCACTTCGGTTTACACAGCGTTCGCCAATCAATCCAATGTATCTTTTTCTTGCCAGGTTCCCCGCTCCACCAGAATTTAGCAAGCATCATATCCAGTTCGGCACAAAAGTTTTTGGTAATAGGAAACATTGCATCGAATACATCGGTAAGGATTGAGCCACGGTCTTAATTAAGAGCTCTCTCCCAGCGGTGCTTAATAAATCCCCATGCCACCCCTGGAGCTTTTTCCAAATTCTATCCTTCACATATGCAAAAGTTTGTTTATTCGATTTCCCGTCGAACACTGGAAGTCCCAGGTACTTGTCATGGTGAGTCACTCGTTGTACTCCCAAGAAATCCGCCAACACCTGTGGATCGACCTCTGTAAGATTGGCTTGAAGGCTGCACAACTTTTTTCAAAGTTCACCGCTTGTCCCGAAGCCACTTCGTAGGCTCGTAGCAATTGTCTAATATGCACACACTCCTCCAAACTTCCCCGAGCAAACAAAAAACTATCGTCAGCAAACAAAAGATGATGGATACTTGGAGCCTCCTTGCAAATCTTGATCCCATGTAATTGATCCATAGCTTCACTTTTACGTAATATGCCAAACAAACCCTCAACACAAATGACAAAAATATATGGACTTTATATTTTCCACGTCATCACTTAACGACCAAATTAACGGTTTGACTAACGGATAAATGATAAGAAATATTGTAGATTCAATTATTTCTCACATTCGAGTATAAAAATACACAACAACCCCATCCAAGACCGGAAACTCAAGATCGCAAATATGTCGCGATTGTGTGCCTAGAGAGTAAAAGGGCTTCCAAGTATCGGGTGTTGGAACTAATTCAAACTTTTCCCTATTACTGTTTTGATATTTTTAATTGAGGAATATTTTTGCTCACCACCGTTAAGTAATGATAATGCTCACCATCCTTAAGTAATGATGATACTCACTATTCTATTTATTACTGTCGGATAAGTTTAAACTTCGAAATATGTGTAGTGAATAAATATAAATCTCAAAACTTAAATTCATCCAATAGTAATAAGTAGGATGGTGAGCAAAAGTGCATACTTTTAATTATATCAAAATGGCATTAGACAGGCTAGACGCTTTAGAGAGCATCCTCCTCTGGATGAGGATAGACCAGAGCTCCTATGAGTGGACATTTGTTTTCAAAAAATTGATTTTGAATATATATAGATATAGATATAGTTATAGATATATATAGATATATATATATACACACACACACACTAGGTTTATTGTTGGAAGCACCAATTTCGATTAATTGAGATCATTCTTTCATTATTAGGCATGATCATGCATCTGCTAGTCCAACGTCACCGCTACTAGAACACGAAGGAAGCGCAAAATAAGAAAACGTGAGTGGACAAAAATAAAATTTTGTAAAACCTTTTTTCTTCTTGAAATAGAATTTTACAGCTTAATTTTTCTGTATTCCATAATTCTGAATAAAAGTACATACAATCTTTGTTACAAAAGGAAACAAAAAAAATGACACAATATCCTTTCTAAAACATGACTCTAATAATTACAAAATATTTACATTCCTTCTCTCCTAAAATATTGACTCACTCCAATACTCCCCATCAAGTTGGAGCATAGATGTTACACATGCCCAACTTGATAAGTGAGTCATCAAAGCTCCTACTACACACGGCATGAGTAAGGATATCCGCAAGTTGTTCCTCTGATAAAATGTCGATCAACCTCACCATGCTTAGTCTTGTCATGCTGTATCGAATTCTCAGCAATTTCTTTAGCGGACTTATTATCACAATACAATCTCATTGCCTCATTCTGTTTAATACCAAGACCCCAAAGCAACTTTCGTAGCCAAAGAATCTCACACACACCATGTGCCATACCCCTTCGGCAGAGGACCGTGATACCACATTCTGCTTCTTGCTCCACCACGTAACCAAATTACCTCCAACGAATGTAAAATACCCATATGTAGACCATCTATTAGTCACATCACCTGCCCAATCAGCATCTGTAAATCCTTCAATCCTCATATATCCATGAGGTTCATACAAAATTCCCTTTCCCAGAGCAGACTTCAAATATGCCAAAATTCTCATTACTGCCGCCATATGATCCACACTTGGTGAGTGCATAAATTGACTAACCACATTTATGGCATGGGCAATATCCGGGCGAATGTGAGACAAATAAATCAGCCTCCCCACTAGCCTTTGATATCTACCTTTGTCAACTAGTTCCTGATTTGGATAAATCCCCAAATAATGTCTCTCTACAATGGAAGTGTTCACAGGTTTACATCCCAGCATGCATGTTTCCTTTAATAAATCCAGAACATATTTACGTTGAGACAAGAAAATACCTCTAGATGACCGGGTGACTTCCACTCCAAGGAAATATTTCAAATCTCCCAAATTCTTCATCTCGAACTCGACGGCAAGACTTTGTTCTAATTTCATCATCTCCTCTTAATCATCACCCGTTATTATCATGTCATGTCGTCACTTTACCACTTCTCTATTTCACAAATAACGTATGATTAGAGTGACTTTGATAATACCCAATCCTCCTCATAACTTGAGTAAATCTACCAAACCATGCAAGAGGTGATTGCTTAAGCCCGGTAAAGTGACTTTCGCAACCTACATACTCCGGTTTTCCCTCCGGCATTATACCCCGGAGGAAAATCCATATATACTTCTTCTTCCAAGTGCCCATGAAGAAAAGCATTTTTTACATCAAACTATTTCAGTGGCCAATTCAAATTTGCAGCTAAAGAAATAAGAACTTATACTATATTCATCTTCGCTACTGGAGAAAAAGTTTCCTAATAATCAACACCATAAGTTTGAGTATAACCCTTTGCTACTAACCTTGATTAATACATGTCCACTGATCCGTCTGCCTTGTATTTGATTGTAAAGACCCATCTACACCTAACCGGTTTTTTTCCTCTTGGAGCTCTGTTACCTCCCACGTATCATTCTTATGTAATGCCATCATTTCTTCATCCATTACAGCAACCCATTTAGGATCCTTTAAGGCATACTCAACATGGGTTGGTGCTTGGATTGCTTTCACATTATTTAACCAGGCTTGACATTCCGGTGCAAGGTTCGAGCATGACACATAATTAGCTATTAGATACTTCACTTTTCCTTCAGGAGAAAACCTGTCTGGAGGAACACCATGATTTTGCCTTGGCGTCAACTTATATGTACTTATAATATCATCTGGATTAGTTACATGACCATTAGTAGTACTTACCTCAGGAATATTCAGAGAAGACATATTGGGTGGCACTATAGAGCTCGAGAGAGAGGGGATGTGGGTTCGGTAGCTGCTGGTTCGGCAGTCTTCTGCCGATACTCTATATCAGACTCGGCAGGCTGTTGCTAATAAGCTTTATCAGGTTCGGTGCTCGGCAGCTGAACAATACTCCAACTTTCGCACGCTGTTGCCGAGAGCTCTCACTGTCTTGATTCTTGGCAGTGTCAATTTTCTTTTTCAACACACGTTCTCCCTGAGCTACATATTACATTGTTTGGTATCTCCAACCATGCAAGATCACCACTAGTATTCTCCCCCTGGTGATCGAAAGGTGATGGAATCAAAGCATAAAAATACTCGGATTCAGAGAAAGTAACACCCATGGTCACATACATGTGGCGAGTTTAGGGTGGTAGCACTAATACCCTTTCTGTTGGGGAGCAAATCCAAGAAAGACACACCAGAGAGCACATGGATCTAATTTACTACAATGAATCTTGTGAATATGAACATAGGCTACACACCCAAACACACAAGGTGTAAGAATATTGGTGGACACTAAAGGAACAAATTATGTCAACACTTGGAGAGATGTACGAAAGTCCACAACCCAAGATGGCATATGGTTAAGCACATACACGGCATAGATAACAGGTTCAGGCCAGAACCGTTTAGGTACGGACGCCCCAATCAGCAAGGCACGAACAGTTTCTAGAATATGACGATTCTTTCTCTCAGCAACTCCATTTTGTTGTGGGGGTGTGAGGACAAGTAGTTTTATGTAGAATATCTTGATCCCGAAGAAGGCCAGACAATTCGAAACCAATATATTCACCTTCATTATCAGAGTGGAGAACCTTAATAACAGAGGAATATTGTGTTGCAATCATTTGAGAGAATGACTGAAACACCATACTAACGTCACTTTTATTCTTCATTACATAAATCCAAGTCATACGAGTGCAATCATCAATGAAGGTAACAAACCATTTAATGCCAGAAAGAGTACTAACAGAAGTTGGACCCCAAACATCAGAGTGCACAAGATCAAATGGAAACAATCTTTTATTCATACTAGGAGGAAACGAAGCGCAATGAATCTTTGCGAAAATACATACTTCACAATGTAAGTCTAATTCTTTTATTTCATGAAATAAACTAGGCAACATACGCCTTAAAAAACCAAACGAAGCATGTCCTAACCGACGATGCAATAACCAAACTTCCTGTAAATTATTGGTACGGGATGTCTGAACTGCATTAGCTCTGCCAGGAACGACGTCATCCACATAATATAACCCCTCTCTCTGAGTGCCACGCCCAATTATCTCCTTGGTTTGAATATCCTGAAGTAAACAAAAAAGTGGATACATAAGTACAACACAATCTAATTGCTTAGTAACTTGAGGAATAGATAACAAATTATGAGATAACAATGGAACAAGCAAGCAGTGATGAAGGGGAAGAGCCAGCATGAGGTTCATAGTGTCGGCACCCAAAACCAGTGATGTTGTTCCGTTGGCCGTTGCAATACACTTACGTGGAGTTGTTGTCACACAAGTAAATAAATTCTTATCAAAAGTCATATGATATGTTGCACCCGAGTCTAGAATCCAACATGTATGATGTTCCATATCAAAGGCTAAAAGAACACGCCCCATACTACTTGGAGTGGCTGGCTTTTCACTATGAGTGGTCCTAGTCAACAAGCTTTGACTCGGATCACTAGAGGAAGGCACGACAGGTATTTCTTATACATGCAATGAGCAATTTCCGAAGCAACCAAACTATATCTGGCCGATAACAGATTAGATTGAAAATGAATGATGTATCCAATAGGCAATCCACTACAATTTTCTACGTACACTTGATTTGGAGAATTTTTTTCATTGTGACGAGAACACGGATGATACACTACATGTTTTTATAAAAATGGTGAAAAATTTTATTTTTTAAGTTATTAACTTTTTAACAACATATCTCACAATTTGTATAGTGACACGTAGTGTACCACCTCGTTTACCAATCACATTGAAAAATCTCTCATTAATTTGAGTGGCTTATTATTATAGTAATCTGTCTCTCTCTTGGGCTTGTAAACCAAGATTTAAATCGTAGAAAATAAACCGTGTCATTCATACCATGCTGTGAGCACTAGTGAAGTCTTGTCCTCTATTATTTGGAGTTTGATTAGATTTCTTTGTTAGATGTGGTAATGGAATTATAAGATAATTACAAGTGAAAAAAATATTCTTAATAATTTCTTGTAATTTAGGGGTTTGGTGATATATCATGCATGTACGTCGGACTTCTGATTGAATGCAATAATAGAGTTAAGTTGACGTAATAGATGAAGTGAAATCTTTGTAATTTACTTGCTATTATAACACTAGATGTAAAGTTGGATTAATTTAGTATTATAGGACAGAGTTAACATAATTAAAAGAAGCCGGCTGCTGTCCTTTTTTTTTTTTTTGTTTTGTTTTATCAAACGATATATTTGTTAGATTAGATGTTAGATTAAGGAACCGACGGTATTCGAGCCCATGTCGTGCTGTAAGGGCAACACTCATCTCCACCGAGAGCCACTTGCCCAGCTGCTGTCCTTCAGCATGCTTAAAGTTTTATATTAAAATTTCTGGCCCAGTTTACTAGCTCTATATCTGCTGACCTGAATCATTCAGCCAAAATTGAGGTGGGAAAGAAGCCTGCTACTGTCTTTGGCAGGTACATGGAATGTCAAATTCGACAAATGTTAATGTTCACACACCATTTGGACGAACGACAACTTCGAAAGAGGAAGTTGATTTTCACCACCGTTGAACGAATGACAACGAAGAACATTAAACAAGGGTGTGTAAGAGAACAAAAATGATTTGCATTGATCATTTCCGTATAAAATATAGAGATTACACAACAAATTGAATGAAGGAGTATGTCCTTATAACCAGTGGCAGATGCATTAAGGGGCTTGGGTGGTCCCGAGACCACTTGGAAGCCCGGATAAGTGGTTGTGAGGACCTTCGAGGACCACCCAATTTTGGTCATGTGGTGGAGGAGAAGAGTACGGCTGCGAACCAACGGATGCAAGCTATGCAAATGATTAACTAAGAGAAAGAAGACTATTTTGTTTTTTAAACTTGGCCAAAATGATGTTGTTTTGAACCAAGCCTTTTTTTATTTTTTTTTTTTTTAGTACAACGATATATTTAGACTAGGGGAGGGGAGATTTCGGGTAAGCCAGATAATAGACAGCCTAATTTGGTTGTTTAAAACAAAATAATTAAAAGCAAGTCTTCTTATTAAGCCACATAATAGAGATATTTTTCCATTAAAATAAATAAATAGAGTCTATTCTTTTTCCTCCTACCCAAGATCTCATCCCATTTTGCATTTACTTTTTCAAATTGGATAGTTCCCAATTCCAAATACCTGTTACCTCTAATGCCACCCAACTGATGCTCAGGCCACCACTAGCTGCTCCACACTTTCACATGTCTCTTTTACACGACCACCACCTGTTCACTTCTCTCCAGTCTCCACCACCACTTAACCCCCCTAATTTTTGAATTTAAGTAAGTTTTCTATTCTAGTATAAAATAATGAGTTTAGAGGAAACCACTATTACTGTTGCTGAAGCCATTGCTTTGAAGGAATGATTTTTGCTTGCCAAGGGGAAGGGTGTTAGGAACTTGATGGTGGGATGTGACTCCTTGCTAGTCATCCAGCTGGCGCGTAGAGAGTGGAAGCCTCCTTGGCATATTTGTCAAATTGTTAATGATATAAAGGGACTGGCTTCGAAATTTTCGGTGATCATTTGGAACCACATTTTTAGAGAGACTAACTTTGTTGCGGACGCTTTAGTCCATGTAGGTGTTTCTCTTGTTACTATTTTTTGGACTACTGTCTGCCTTGTGTGGCAATGGATGCCTTGAATAATTCCCAACTGCAAAATCCCTTTTTCCTCGAACACCACTCAACTGCTCAATGCCTCCACATGTTTCCTCTCCACACCCATCACTTGGTTCACTTCTCTCCATTGTCTCCACCACCAGTTAACCCCGTAAATTTTCAATTTTAAGTAAATTTTATATCTTATTCTAAATTGATCATATACAATATAAAAAATGATGTGTATTGGATGGAAAATTTAAATTCATAATAGCTTATAGCTATTGTTAAGTTGTGATGATTAAACTTCATAATTGATATTGTGGACAAATTTAGTTTTTATAGCTTGTAATGTTGTTAAAAAATTATGAATGAAAAGTTGGTAGTTTATCGTTTAAATATTCAAAATTATTTTTGGTGTAATTTTTTGTCAAGATTTTATAGTGAGACCACCGGATATTAACCTCTCCCCCACCAGTCTCGAGCACTGTAGGAGGCGAAGGTTCTTGAATGAAGTTTGAACTTTGAAGGAAGGAGAGAAGCTTGGGAACACCGAGGTTGAATGTAGAATATAACAAAATTTAAACAAAAAAAAATACAAAAGGTTCTGTTGCCGGGAATTGAACGAGGGTCTCCTAGGTGAAAGCTAGATATCCTAACCTCTGGACAACATCGAATCCTTATAATCTACGTTTCGCATCATAATATTTTTTTTATGAAGCAATGCCCTACCAAACCGACCCGTCCCATTAGAGCAACTCCACCTCTAAAAATGAGTTGGTCCAAAGTTCATATAATCCACATAAATAAATAGTAATTGACTGCAATAAACAGTAATTGGCCAAGTTCATCTCCACTCCTAAAAAATGAGTTGGGCAAGAGTTTAGTCACTTTGTATTAAAATATTATTATTTTTTATAAAATATAAAATATAATTTTATTTTTAAATTTCAAATAGGATTTTTAACCAATTTTGTCACGCCACGTGTCATTATCCGAAAGTACTATTTTTGTGGATAGATTTCCGATAAGATTATGAACCAATCCCATTGCGTCACGTGTCACTATCTATTTAGAATCCTTTAGAATAAATTTTGATAAGATTTTCAACCAATCAAGTAGTGCCATGTGGCATTATCCACAATCTCATCGTTTATTTTTTGTCCATATAAACCCTACATCCATCCTAATTCATATACCAAACTCAAACTAGCTCAGAATCCTTCTTCATCGTTTTTAAATCTTGAGTTCTTACAACGTCTTCTTCAAGGAGATTGTATGAAATAGATGAGGAAGAGAAAAAATCGTTGGCAGAGCATGGAGAATTATTCAAACTCGAGGATGGTGCAGATGAGGCGTTCGTAATGGAAGAGGAAAAGGATGATGAACTTAGAAGGCAGAGAGCCTCACATTCCCGTCATGTCATGCAAGCTGTGGGTCAGATCTCCAAGCCTAGATGTGCCACAAACTTGGATAGAAAGAGGGAAAGACGAGGTAATGATCTCTTGGAACATTATTTTATCCCCAACAATGTATTCCCTGATCATATTTTTTGACGTCATTTTAGAATGCAACGAAGTTTGTTCAACAAAATCATGATTGCTATTTGCAACCATGATCCGTACTTTGTGCAAAAAAAAGAGAGGATGTTTTATAGGTCTCCGTCCTGAGCAAAAAATTATTGCTGCCTTGTGGAGGCTTGCATATGGAGCATCTACAGACCAAGTGGATGAGATTACGAGGATGGAAAAATCAACTGTTCTAGAGTCCCTAATGAGGTTTTGCTTAGCAATCGAAGCCCTCTACACCAATGAGTACGTCTGTAAACCGACGACAATGGACCTGCGAAGACTTCTAAAGAAGAGTGAGATGCGAGGCTTTCCTGGCATGATTGGAAGCATCGACTGTATGCACTGGACTTGGAAAAACTGTCCAAGTGCATGGCAAAGAGCTTATGGAGACCAAAAATGAGCCAAAAGTACCATTTTGGACTCGGTGGCATCATTTGATACATGGATTTGGCATGCTTTTTTGGGTATTCCAAGAGCTCAAAATGACCTCAATGTCATTACCCAATTTCTAGTGTTTGACGAGGTGCTGCAAGGAAAAGCACCAAAAGTCACATATTGGGTCAATGGACATAAGTATGACGAAGCATACTACTTAGCAGACGACATTTAGCCAAAGTGGACATCGTTTGCCAAAACAGTGCCACGTCCACAAAGTAAAAAGGAAAAACACTTCGCAAGATGTCAAGAGGGGTGTAGGAATGATGTGGAGCGTTGTTTTGGTATCTTGGAAGCTCGTTGGGCAATTGTTAGGGGTGCTGCCAGATTGTTTGATGTAAAGGCTCTTTGATCCATCATGATAATGTGTATCATTCTCCATAACATGATTGTGGAAGATGAGTATGATTATGATGTCATCGATGAATACGAACCAGACACGATCAACAATTTCAGAACACGTATATATTGTGCTCATGACCGCACAACATACCTCGTGCAACACGAGCCATTGAAAAAGGTATGGACATTACAATCAATTGGCCATTGAACGGTACACTTCAATGCAACGACCATACATGCACTTAAGCCGTCAAAGTGACTTGATTGAGCACTTGTGGGGATTGAAACAAGGTGAAGAAACTTAAAAAGAGCTTGTGGTCGAAGAATAAAGTTCTTAGTTTATTTGGTGTGTTTTGTTTTTTAGTTTTATTTGGTGTGTTTTTATTTAAGTTTATTTGGTGAGTTTATGTAATTTTATTTGGTGTGTTTTGTTTTTTAGTTTTATTTGGTGTGTTTTTATTTAAGTTTATTTGGTGAGTTTATGTAATTTTATTTGGTGTGTTTATGTAAGTTTATTTGGTGTGTTTATGTAAGTCTATGTGGTGAGCTTATGTAATTTATTTGGTGTGTTTATGTAATTTTATTTGGTGTGTTTATGTAATTTTATTTGATGTGTTTATGTAATTTTATTTGGTGTGTTTTTGTGGTTTTATTTTGTTTGAATAAACATACTCTTAGTTTAAATAAAGTACTAAAATAAATAAGAAATTACATAAAATACTAATAAATAAGAAATTACATAAAGTACTAAAAATAAATACGAAATTACATAAAGTACTAGAAATAAATATGAAATTACATAAAATACTAAAAATAAATAAGAAATTACATAAAAATAAATAGGAAATTACATAAAGTCTGTGTAGCTAGGATATGTGGTGCTAGGATTTGTGCAGCTAGAACCCCCTCCACTTGTTCCCTCGTTTTTTGCAAACCTTCTTCACACCATGTCTTTTTTTTTCGATGTTCAAAAAAATTAAAAATTCAGAGACATTCCTACTAGATGCTTGTTCATAGTGTCACGATCTGCTTGAGCCATCCTTTCTTCTCTAAGCGTCTCCATTTCTTGATTAAGTAGTTATCTTTGTCTCTCATTAGCTGCATCATGTCTCTTAGTAGCTGCTAAGATTGCTTCCATAGTCACAGCTTTTGCCTCATTTCTAGTTGCATCCCGTGCCAAGTTTAGTTCACCTTGGTAAGTAGTAACTCTTGGAAGAACTCCTTTTTTTTCTTGCCGCCTTTTTACCTTGAGGCCTTAGGGACGGATGAGTCGGCTCTGGCACTGCTTCAAGCATCCCTTCCGGCTCTTCAAATGCGTCGTCTTCCTATTGGTCCGGGTCTACTCCTGGTGGACAGTGTAAAAGGATGCTGTGCATGACAACTTCTGGACCGATTGGTACAAGTTTGTATCTGGGACAATCTTTGACAACATTCCAACATTCCCAGCAATTAAATAATTTGTTTTTGTTGTTTGCATTGTACTAGGCTTGTGCTTGAAGTGTTTATAAAATGTGGGAGAAGACAATTTTATAAGCAATGCAATTAATGCAGGTGTAATACAAATAAATAAAAATATTGTCACCTGATCCGCTAAACTTCTGCCACTACTCAAATTATTGGTAGCATGAGAGAGGGCGTTTTCCAACAAGTAAGCGATTTGTTGAGGTTTTTCCAATGACCTTGAAGACATTGATTACTTATTGCATCTTTTCCAAGCTTCTCGCAAAACGATGTAGTAATTTTACACCCAAGTTCTCACAACTGCATCTCATTACGCGTAATTGGGTCATGAGTAGCTTGAACGCAGCATTCACACAACGTAACATCTTCGATGACCGTCCAAGTAGCCATTTTTTTGCACACAAAAGTATATGAAAGCTTTGGTTGAAAGTGTTGAAAATATTGAAATTTGGTTTAAGGTGGAAGATGATGGTTAGGTATCTATAGAAAAAATAATAAGTTTTCGTTTTATTTTTTCTGTATTTTTAAACAATTTTTAATAATTTTTTAACAATTTTTATTAAGTAATTAATCTGGACCGTTGGATTTCAAAAAGATTGAAATCCAACAGCCCAAAAGTGGACACGTGGCCAACGGTAAGATTTCTGACATTTTTTTACTGTTTTTTTTTTGCTGAAAAACTTGGACTAGATCGTTGATCTGGAAATCGAACGGCCCAGATTTTGCCACGTCACTAGCCGTTAGATTTCAAATTCAAATTTTTTTTACCATTGGAAATCCAACGGTCTAGAAAACTAGCCGTTGGAAATCCAACGGCCATCATCACACCATGTGGCCTAAGTCCAACACCCTAGTTAGTGCGCCTGCAAAGCAGGGCCCACCTCTGCTAGCTATCGGGAATGCGCTCCCACTTGCACGTGTTTCCCATACGCCAACCACAAAAAAAGACTCAACCCGTGGCTGACGTCATGCTAACATTAACATGACATCAGATGGGCCAGTTCCTTACTCAGTCCATTTTTGAGCCGGCCTAGAAGCTAGGGTGAACTTTGGGCCAGCCTATTGGGTAGGGTAAAGTGAGTTTTTGGGGGGGCTAAGCTATTTTGAGGGACATTAGGCCAGCCTATTTGGATGGGGTGGACTTGCTCTTATATTAAATCAATCTTCCATCTTCTTTGTATTATTTATTCTAGTGATATTCTTAATTTAAGTTTCAGTGAAGAGTTTTAACTAACTTGGCTAAACCTAGATCTAAAATGCCTATATGTTATTGAATGTTGACAAAATATCAGATAGTAGGCTTGATTCCAATCCTAAAAACAAATCAAAATCAGCCCAATTATACTAGACGTCCATCACATCTTCCCATGTGGTTTTTGGACGCACCGAATAAATTTTAGGGTGTGAATCACCACCCTATTTTGCATCACACACATTTGGCTTCACAGGTGGGACAACCTGTTCTAATACTATGAAGAAAGTTAAGGTTCCACAATAAAACCAACCCTACAAAAAATCTTGTTAAATACGACGCTAAAAACTCGTCGTGTAAAGTCATGAAAGCGTCGTTTATGCGTTTTAACGACGGTCATGGGACGCTTATGATTGCGTCGCAACAAACCCATGTCGTAAAAGTTTTCACAACTTATTCCGATGCTTTGCAAGCGTTGCAAAGTTATTTTAGGACAGCTTTGCGACACAATAGTTAGTGTCGCAACTGCTTTGATGGTGGAATTAAACAAAATATTTGGGACATGTTTGACACGTCGTAAATGCTTTTATCCCTGCAATTTTTTTGTTGTAAATACAAAATGGTTGGAAATGATATTTGTTCAGTGAAAGATTGGGTTGCAATTATAATCTTATTCACAATCATCCTAAGTTCAAAAGCAAAATAATATATGAATCAAAGAACTATGCCTTTAGAATTCCTAATAACATTGAAAGTACACCATCCGCATATCCCAATACATAATCCTACTAGAGTCAAATATAAATAATCTCGTCCCAAAAGTTATGAACATATTTTTTTTATTTCAAATATGCTTCAACATAGTTCAAGAGTTTAATTATGATCAAGACTCTTCATCACAATCTCCATGCAAACCTGGAAAAAAAATAATTACACAACCATCAATAACATGTGTCAATTAAAAGTTTAATCTTTAGTATAATGTTTTCTTTACAAACCTTTTGTGAAAGCAATTGTTTCTATGCTTCTGGGTCTAACTGAGGTTGTTGCTCATTACTCCCATATGTTTCTTGTAGATGGCTGGATGTATTTAGGGCCTATATTTAACACCAAAACTATAAATAGAAATCAAAATTGCTCAAATTTTCACACTAATTTATTCTAATAAATTGAAAAAAGAACAAAATCACGTTCGAATGGATATACCTGTCCACTTCCGCTTGGCGATGTGTTAACATGGAAACCAATATGAGTCATCACGAGATGGAGTTTCGAACTGACTTCACTATACTTCGATCGAAGATCTTCAATTTCAAATTCATGCTTAGCCTTAAGATCATTAATCTTAGTCTTATATTGTCTTTCTACCTCTTCTCGTATGGTGTGCTCATTAACATCGGAAGATCTTGAGCTTTGACCAAACAATTAAGATGGAGTTATACCTATTCCATACATGCGAACACGCCCATGTGCATCAGGTCCTATAACTCCAGTAAACACCTCCTCTCGATAATCCTCGTCTTGCTCATGCTCTTCCCTTTCTTCCAAGCATTGATTAAATTGATTCTACAAAACATGACCCAACCAGTTCAAATGACCACAAGATAAAAATAATGCACAACCCAACTAATCAAAACAATGTGAATATGCAAAGTTTTTACTTTGAGTGAAAAATATAAAAACTAATTGATACTTACAATAATGCCGCCACTTTCCTCATCGAAAAGGTCTCTGTCATCATTCTTTGTTTTCTTTGTTCTTATTTTTATAAACATACTCAACCGATCCGTTTTCTCTCCCCACTCTCTCATCTTAAGAGCACACAATGTTTAATCGAGTTAGTAATGAAAATTGTTAAATGGAGAAAATAAAAACTTTCCAGCATTCCAGCATGTCATATTCAAATTGGACCTGGTACAAATTATACCATTCCAGTTTTCCAGCATGGTGTATATATATACATCCCCCTGCTTATATTAATATTAGTCCTATTATTAATTATTATCACTTATTACTCCCTGCAAATGCAAGCTAAAGTCTGCGCCCACTCCAGCCCAAATTCATTTTTTTTTCTTCTAATGCTTCTGCTAATAGCCTAATTCAATTGTTAATGGTTACTACCTCTGTGCCAAGTGGGACCACACTCAACTAAAAATTTGTGTATAAATACATATTTAATGATGCTATGTTTTGTTTCTTTAGAAAATAAAGATGCATATGAGAAGAAGCCAAAATATTAAATGAAAAACTAGTGTTCTGACCTCATGTTTCAATTAAGCAAATGAAGTACGACCAGCCCGATGAGGAGCACCTCTATGTGCACGATTAGCCTTATTTGCCTTGGAACATTCCTACACATGTTTAAAACAACTCCAAAAAAAAGTTCAAGCCCATGTTTAAATTGATCAAACGATCTATCATTTAAATCTATCAAACTCTTGTCCATACCTAATGTCATCCGAAAATAAACAAACAATACCTTATATTATCCATTAAAAAAGGGTAGTTATTTTTAACAAGAAAAACAACAATAAATGTAGAAAAGCATACAAAGAAAGTAAGTAAAATTAATCAAATTTTTATTTAAAGGGTGGATAGAAAACGTACCAAGCTAAGAATTAAGCACCCTTGATCTAATCTTTATAGTTAATAAAATATATATGAACTACAAAAGAAACAATCTATTAATCTTCAGTCGTGAAGGTAAACCAAAAAGGTTGACAATCCAAACCAAGATTTCAAGTGTCTATAGATGAACAACTAATTTAAAATAAATTGTGGAAAGCAAAATGTCCTTATATGAGCCCTCTCTAGGCTCTAAACCTACTCTTGGTGTGCCATCAACTATCACTTAAAAATTAGATAAACTCACTACTAATCCCCGTCCTCCACCTACATAACACATGAACTAGGAATGGGTAATTAACCAGCTTCTGCTAAAAGAGAGAGGTTTTGCAGGAGTAGTTGGCTGATTTTTTGGGGTGTATATGCAGAAAAAGAGAGCGACAAACAATATATATATTCTCTCTCTCTAACTGAGAACAAGAAACTCATTCCCACACGCATATACAAGAGAAAATCATGGCAAGAGACGGCAAGCAACTATTGGTTCGTGATGGAGGGTCCAACCCCATGTGATTTCTTGGGTAGCAAATACGATATACATATCCAATTAGAAAATAAATCCGAAAGTAGGGGATTCACTCAATACTCAACTTGAAAGCAGGGGATTTCTTTAACCCCTCAAGTATATAATCAATTCATGTAAACATATTAACAACAATACATTCACCAATTAGAAAATAAATTCGAAATTTAAAATAATAATTGGCTTTCAAATTTGACAGAAACCCTAGAAATCACTTAGCAAGACTTATGGAATCAGAAAAAAAAGAAGATGGAGATGGTTGTAGTGGCTTACAAGAACTCCGATTGTGCTCCGGAATCTCCGATAGAACTCCAGAAATTTCGATTAAGTCTCTGATTGGGGCAAGCAGAATCAAAAGTGAGGGAAAAGGAAACAGTTGAGGGACGGAATGAAGGCTGCGTTGGGAAAAAGAAAAAATGAGTGCACTTTATTTCATCTAAAACAATGAGCGCCCAATTTGTTTGCGCTCAAAATCTATCCGTCGTTGGGGGCGTCGCAAACAATTTGTTTAAGACGACATATATAACTATTTGTGACATTATTTGTGACATTACTTATATAAGTATCGTAAATATTTTCGCGCTAACAAATAACACGCCAATTTCCTTTTATTTGTGACGGCAGTGTAATCTGACGCAAAACAAGTGTCGCAAAAAGGCATTTTTCTTGTAGTGAATTGGCAACATAGGGAGTGGTCGAACTTACTTATAAGCCCATGTAAGGTCCATTCTCCCATCAATGTGGGATTTATTCTCAACAATTAGTAGGCAAGTTTTACTGTATATATGTAGAATAATATAACATGAAAAAATGTTGTAGTTTTATTTTGTTTTGTTGAAAATTATATAGTTATTATATATTATAGGGTGAACTGTCAATTTGGTCCCTAAATTATCACCTTAGTGAAAATTTGGTTCCTAAACTATTTTTTTCAGAAAAATCAGTCATTGAATTATAAAAATCTGCCAATTACATCCCTAATATTAGATTCGAAGCTACGATATTCAATTTTCCGTCAATTTAAGTCATGTTACTTGCATGTAATATACATTGGATGGTCGATTGGTAATTTTACATAAAGAAATAATGTATGGAGTTAACTTTGGAGGGTAAATTAGATGTTAGACTCGCAACCTATATGAAATGTTAAGGGCTTATAGGTGAGAAAATGGCGGCCTTACACTCTAAAGTGTGTCAAATGACTGAAGTTGACGAAAACTTAGATAAAATAGCTTTGAATATAATAGTAGAGACGAAATTAGCAATTTTGAATGAATTCAGGAACTTATTATACCAAAAATAATAATAATTCAAGGACCTAATTCTCACTGAGGTGATAGTTTAAGGACTAAATTGGCACTTCACCCTATATTATATAGGATAATGCATTACAGCTTCTGAAAGCATAGGCCACAGCTATCCCGACATATCCAACAGTTTACTGAATACCACCATAGCCGTTGCCGCTTGGAATGATCTTAAGGACAGGTTCTCTCAAAGCAATGGTTCTAGAATTTATCAAATCCGACAAGAAACTGTCGAATGTCGACAAGGACAACAGTCAATCTCCACATACTACACCAAGATAAAAGCTCTTTGGGATGAATTGGATTTATACAATGAGCCACTCATCTGTGCTTGTGAGGGGCTAAAGAAACTCGCTGAACGAGAAGAAAAATAGAAGGTTATGCAATTCCTTATGGGGTTAAATGACTCATACTCAATTGTTTAAAGCTCAATTATGATGATGAGCCCTTTGCCTGATACACTCAAAGTCCATAGCCTAATCCTCCAGTATGAAAGGCAAATGGAAATGGCGAGTCGGTGAGAAAACTCATCATGTTCTCATGCGTTGTAGACCAGTCACTCTCAGTCGACACCACGACCTTCAAATTCCTATAAGTCCCTCAAATGCACATATTGCGATGAACACGGACATGGGAAGAATGTGAAGCCCAAGAATAAGACGGCAACAACCAACAATGCAAAGGCAAAGCCAACAGCTCACTAGGCCGAAGCAACCAAACCACCAACCATTGACGGTCTGGAGTTCACCACCGAGGAGTACAACGAGCTCATTGCCATGCTTCGTAACAACAAGAATAATGGTCAGTCATTTGCAAATGCAATAGGTATTGTCACATCCACATGTAACATAGCACAACACGATCCACATTCGACATTATATTGGATTGTGGATAGTGGGGCCACGGATCACATATCTTGTTCATCACAAACACATAACAAACGTACTGTTCAAGATAATTTTGTTAGGTTACCTAATGGAGGGTAAGCAGAAACCAAAGGCACAAGATCTGTTAAATTATCACATAACTTGTCTCTTGATGGGATGCTTCATGTCCCAAAGTTTCATGGGAACTTATTGTTAGTGAGTAAATTAACTCGGGCCTTGAAATGTATCGTGATATTTTTCTTTCGGATTTTTGTGTTGTGCAGGACATGGCTACAAAGAGGATGATTGGCCTGGGCAAGCATTTTGATGGGCTATATTACCTTACACTGAAACAAAATCCTCACATTTGTCAATTATGTCAATCGTACCTCCGGTCTTTAGCATCAACGCCTCAGACGCCCCTCACCTACACCTCTCCATTCGTTTTCCAAAACTACCCCAGAAATAATGTTTGATTCTAAACACGTTTGTGACAATTGCCCTTTGGCAAAGCAAATTCGATTGTCATTTACTTCTAGTTCAATTAAATCTAATGCACCTGTTGATTTAATTCATTGTGATGTATGGGGACCTCACAAAACTCAAACACATTCTGGAGCACATTATTTTCTCACCATTGTGGATGATTTTACTCGATTTACGTGGATCCATCTTATGAGTTTTAACTCTGAAACACAAGCATTGTTGAAATCATTTATTTTATTGGGTCAAAACTAAGCTTAATTGTGATATTAAAATTCTCCGTGCCAACAATGGTGGGGAGTTCATTGCTACGCGTTCTTTCTTAGATACCAATGGCACCATTTTGGGGGGGGGGGGGGGGGGGGGAGTGATGTATCCAAAATAATTATATTTATCCTCGATGAGTTTTCATATTTTGAAGCAATAGCATGATAACCTAGTCATCTATATTATTCATAGAATTATTAGACTTGGTAGGGAGAATTAATAAAAAAAATTACAAACCCTAACACTCTTCAAATAAGAGGTAGAATCACTAGTAGAAAAAATAGCTTGCAAGACGAAACAAATTACATCGCCTAAGTGGCACTTGCACGACGAAACAACAGATTGGTTGTGCAAAAATGGCAGGACAGGGAAAAAAAATACTTTATGCGACAAAAATATTCATCGCGTAAGAATACTTCGTGCGACGAACACGTGTGGTTGTTGCACAAGAAAAAGCAAGAAAAGCATTTTGCCGCCAAATGTTTGTGCGAAGAAAATTTCCACATATTTGTCGCGCAAAGTTTCACTGAAATGGTCAGGTACCTTTCAACCGCTCCCATTTAGTGCGAATTCATAACGCATTTTGCGCGACGAAATGGTTCGTCGCGCAAAGTGTTACGGGTTCTATATAAACACAATTTCAGAACCCTAGTTTTCAAAAGGTTTTGTTTCATAGGCAATGGCCAAATGGGTTCCTGATTCAACGAAAAGTTGCGTGGGAGAAGGCTCTCACGAAGGGAAAGGTAAAACAAAAATTTATTGTTGAATTAGTTGTGTTAATAGTTGTGTTGAATTTACTACTTTTAAAATTTTGTGGTAGAAAAAGATATGAGGAAAGGTGTGTTGCGAATAGAGAGGTACCGTCGTAAACGAGTGCCCTACCTTGAAGACAAATGTTCCACCGATGTGTGGAGCTAATGTTCTACCGATTTTGAGTCTTGGAAAATGGTGTCTAAGGAGTTGAAAAAGTCCATGGTGGGGGAGTTATCGGTAAGTTTGTATTGAAGAATGTATAATTATTTTTGTTAAAAAGTAGTATTTTTTTAAATTACTAAATTATTGTTATTGGCATTAATATAGGTTCTTTGGGATGTTGATGAAACCGATGAGAAGCAGCGGAAGTATCTGGATGACATTTTCAAGATGCATTTCCGGCAGTGGAAGTTTGATGTGCTGCGAGATGCAGAGCATAGGCTGATGCCCCTGCTGATGCCTCGGAGGAGGAGGATTGAAGTTTATTTGTTTTTATTTTATTTTATTTATTTATGAAATAAGATTTATTTATATTTGACTTTAATTAATAAATTTATGTTATATGGATGACTATTAATATTAATTTACATTAGTTATAATATGTATTTGGGATAATAAATTAGTTTTATTAATTATTTTGGTAATGTTTAATTAGGTTTGAGTTTTTTATTTAGATTAAAATAAAAATTTACATTAGTTAAAAAGAAAACCAAAAAAAACAAATTTTTAAAAAAAAAAAAAATATGCATGTTGTGCGACCAACAGAGTATTCATCATGCAACTTGTTTACATTAATAAATTATAAAGCAAACGAAAAAAAAAAAAATATGTAGACTTGCGCAACGAATAATACAGTAGTCGCGCAAATATACTTTGCGTGACAAACACCATATTCGTTGCGCAAAATCATTCGTGCAAAAGTAATCTTTATAATGTGAATTCAGCTGCAGAGGCAGAAACTGTAGAATCTGCCTCTGCACCTCCTCCCCCTTCGTTTTTCTTCAATTCGGCATCCGTCACTTCCATTTTCTCTCAGTTTCGTCATCTAATACTCCCTCCATCTTCTTCTCTAGGTTGATCGAGCTATCTCGGTGTGTCTAGTAAGCTTTTATTTTGTTAGGGTAAAAGTCTTAATGTAAATTCATATTAACGCCATGAAATTCGTTGTCTATAAGGATATTGTGTGTGATTAGCAATTGGTGGAGAACGATTTAGAAAGTATTTTTTTCATTTTATTTTAAAAAATATATGGATATAATTAAATTATGTTGTTATGTTTATATTCTGTTGTGAAATTATATTTAAATTATGTTGTTATGTTTATATTCTGTTTTGAAATTATATTTATATTATGTTGTTAAATTTGTACGTGACGTACAAATATGTGTTATGATGTACGGAGTTAATTGTAATTAACTTCATACTTGGTTTTTTTATTTTTGTAAAACTTAGTTTCCCGTTCGAGGATTAGTTGGATTTCACGCATGGTTGCGAAAGCATGACTGCGGTCTAATTGATTTTTGAATTGTCTCATTATTTGGACAGTTTGGGAATGCACTGTTTTGGCGCGTAGTTTATGGTTGAAGGATTAGGTTTTGGTTGTGGGGATTTCGGTGTCATCTCTGTACGTTCTTCGGGTGGCACATAGGTGTTTCATATCTACGTCATCCATCTGAAGAACTGTACTGAGATGCTGCCAAAATTCCTCCACGTCAAAATCTAATATGACGTAGCCGTAAATTACGTGACATAACTTTGCATTTTCGAATGGGATAGGGCCCTTACCAGAGGCATAAGGTGACAATATCATTTGCATGAAGTTGTTGTGATTGTTGTACTGTTATTGTGGTTGCAGGAATTATGGACAAAATGTGGATACAGAACCCGAATAGATGCACAGACAAATACTTGGATGGAATCAAGGGTTTTATTGACTTTGCACGTACACATTACCCAGGTGCAACTAGAGTCCGGTGTCTATGTAGGAGGTGTAACAACACGTTAAGGGAGACAATTGAAAATGCTTGATTTCATTTAGTAAGGAATGGAATGGTAGAGACCTATAATACTTGGAACCATCATAGGGAACGATTAGACAATGCTTCATCTTCAAACGCCACAAGAGTGGACAATGTTGAACCTAATGTGGATCCTAATGAACAAGTCATGGATATTATAAATGCTGCGTTTCCATTTTCATCGACAAACACCAATCAGGAAGGGAAAGATGACGTGCCCACACTAATGGACAGTGCAGAGTTCGAACAATATGAAAAACTACTAAAAAATGCCAACCAAGAGTTATACCCGAGGTGTGAGAGCTTTTCGGTTCTCACGGCCATTGTGGAACTAATGCACGGAAAAATAAAGTACAGGATGCCAAACCAGTGTTTCGATTACTTTTTTGGGGTTTTCAAGAGAATGCTTCCAAAGGATAATTGTTTGCCAAAAGACGACAGACATGCGCAAAAGGTGTTGAATGGTCTCGGATTAGGTTATGAAAAAATTCACGCTTAGAAAAGCAATTGTATTTTATTCTACAAAGAGAATAAAGCATTGGATAAATGCCTTGTATGCAACGAGTCGAGGTTCAAAATGACATCTCAAAATAAAACGACTAAGATCCCATAAAAAGTCATGCGTTATCTGCCTTTGAAACCTAGGTTGTAGCGATTGTATATGTCGACGCATACTGCCACCGACATGAGATGGCATAAGGAAAAACTGGTAGATGACGATGTGATGAGGCATCCTGTAGATGGGGAGGCATGGAAAGAGTTTGATCGAACGTTCCCCGAGTTTGCTGCTGATCCCCGGAATGTTAGATTGGCACTTGCCACTGACAGATTCAATCCGTTCGGGTATCTAACCAACACCACAGCACTTGGCCGATTTTCGTATTTCCATATAATATGCCACCTTGGAAATCCATGAAAAAAGAATACATGATGATGACATTTTTGATAACTGAGGATCCTGGTAGGTCAATCGATGTTTACTTTAGGCTATTGGTTGATGAGCTAAAGGATTTATGGACAAACGGTGTGCGCAAGTACAATAAGTGTATTGGGAAGATGTTCACTTTGCGGGCAACAGTTATGTTGATTGTGAACGACTTTCCCGCATATGCAATGGTTTCTAGGTGAAGCATTAGGGCTTGTATGGCATGCCTTGCATGCAAGGATGATGTAACATCTAGTTGGCATGCCGAAAAAGTTTGTTACTTTGGTCATCATAAATGGTTACCATGGGATCATGAGTGGTGGGAAAAGGTTAAAAAGTTCGACAGGAAAACAGAGAATCGCCTCAGACCCAGAGAATGGTTTAGTGATCAAATTTTGGAATAGCTTAACCGTTTGGATTTTGCTCTATTCAAGAAAACAGTGAGTAGGACTAGACCTTCTACACATATGAACTGGATGCACAAGTATATGTTTTTTGAGCTCCCGTATTGGTCAAAACTAAAATTGAGACACAACCTCGACATTATGCATGTTGAGAAAGGATCTTGTGTTTTTTTTTTTCCATGAAACTGAATGACAAAAAAAAGTTTTTAAAGTTTTTATCGTCTGTAAAGTTTACCGATGGGTATGCTTCTAATATCGCATGTTGCGTGAATGTTGACGGGGGTAAATTCGTTGGACTACAGAGCCATGACTGCTATGTGGTTATGCAACACCTACTTCCTGTGGGTATTCGACACCTATTACCAGAAGATGTAGTGAAGCCAATCATGTTGTTGTCTAGATTTTTTTTCCCAACTAACGTCAAGAACGTTGCGAAAGACGAACATTAATAAGTTATGCCATGACATTGTCCAAGTCCTATGCAAGTTTGAGATGATATTTCCTCCAACTTTCTTCACAAATATGATCCACATGATAGTTCACTTGTCGGAAGAGGCATTGCTTGTTGGTCCTGTCAACTATCGCTGGATGTATCCAATAGAAAGGTATATAATCCTCATCATTTGTTTATTCATCATTAACTAACACTTACTAATTTGCATTGCATTGTTTTATTTTGGTAAGCTTCTAGGGGAGTTGAAAAAAAATGAACGCAACAGGGCGAAAACCGAATGATCAATTATAGAGGCTTGGGTTCAATATGAGTTGCTTACATTTTGTGGAATGTATTTAAAAGAGGTGGAGACAACTTTCAATCGTACTCGGCATAATAATGACGGGGGTGTGAGAAAGGAGAAACTTTCTGTTTTTGCCCAAAGCGCACCACCCTTGAGATCATGTACGAGGCGAGTCATTTTCCAAAAATGACATGGAGGTAGCGCATTGGTCCATACTAAACAATTGTGACGAGACAATGGCACATCTAGATGAGCATGAAGAGATGATGAAGCGAGAACATCCAACACATTTGTATGCCAAGAAACACCATGAATTGTTTCCACAAAGGTTTCTCGAATATGTAAGTTATAAGTGTTTTGTATTTGACATATATATTGTAGTATTTAATTTTCTCAAACTAACAGGTGTATGTTTTTGTATAATGTTAGGTGAATCAATTGAAAGCATCGAAATCCCCACTTACAGTGAAGAGTTATATAACTTGGCGTTCAGACCGATTCACGCTAAATTGTTCTTGGGTTGCCATGTTAACGACATCAAGTTTTTGGGGGCTGCACGAAATGGCAAGTTGTGTACGCAAAATAGCGGTGTCCATGTCCCAGGTGGAGGCGAAAGTAGAAACATTGATTTCTATGGCAAACTAACAAGTGTCATGCAATTGCTTTACAAGGATCAATGCCAAGTGATCATGTTTAAGTGTCGATGGTTTGATACAAACCCAAATAAGCAGGAAAGTGTTAAAATCGACCATGGCTTACTATCTGTGAACACTAATAGAAACAACGTCGTTGACCAACGTTTAGAATCTTCAATAGAAAATGATGCGAAAACACTTCAAGATACAAATCTTATCCAAGAACTGTTTAAGATACAAGGAGTGGCTTCAATCGAAATACCGATTCAGTTAATTACAATTGACCTCGGTAATCTTCCGCGATACGATGTTGTAGTGGGCCTGAACGACAACGATGACGTACCTATCAAGGAGGAGGAATGGAAGACTGAAAATGATGATAGCGACGATAGTGAAAGTTATTATAGTTCGGATGATGAATAATGCAATTTATGTGTGACTTGCTCTATAAAACATATTAAATGACATTTTTTGTAATTTATTTATCTTATGTTATAAATATATTGTTTTTATTTGAATAAATTTAAATTAAAAAAAATTGACTTGGGAGAATTAAATTTTTAGCTCATTGCGCGACAACTACACTCCTTTTCATTGTGCAAAGAGCTGAAAATTTGACTTTCTGGACATGCACAAAAATAATTTCGTGAAAATTTGAATTTTTTGTTAGATGAATACCTTTCTATTCGTCGCGCAAGAATCTCGAGATTTAACTGAAATCGCAAACACTTTCCCCTCAGCTCTTCCTCTCTGTAAACTCTCTCTCGCACAACCTTCTCTCCTTTCTCCCTCCGACAGCCCTCTCTCTCACTAAATCTCTGTCACACTCTCACCCTCTCAACCTCTCGGCGTCTCACCCTCTTGCCTCTTCGCACTCTTTCTTCCTCCTCTGATAGCCATCTCTCTTCCTCCTCTGACAACCCTCTATCTCTGAGGTAATTTTTCAATTTACTTGACTCTAGTAAAGTTAGGAATTCGGGTTCTAGAAAATTTTAGGAATTTGTAATTTTAGGAATTAGGGTTCAAGAAAATTTTAGGAATTTGTAGTTTTTGTAATTTTAGGATTATTTCATGCTTTGATAATTGCTTTATAATTAAGGTTCTAATCTGCTTTGATTTTTATAATTAATTGCTTTCTGGTTGCTCGAAATCTAATGCTTTGATAATTGCTTGTTAGTTGTTTGCAATTTTTGTTAATTTTAGCTACTTAATCAGATCATGAACAAGTTCATGATTCAGTAAACTCAATTTCCCAACCACCATTGCAGCCTTGCAGGTGTGGTGTTGTAGAAAATGTCTTCTAAGTTAATATAACTTGTTCATGGTAGGAGGGAGAGGGTAGTATTACAAATTCAGTTATGAAAATAAACTCTTGAAATAAATAAATAAATAAAAAATAAAAAATAAAAAAAGATTAACAAGAAACTTGTACCTCAAGGTTACATAGGTAATGATGCTAAATTTGTGACTAGAGACTGCAGCTAGAAGTGTGCAGACTGTTAGGAATATTGCATATATTCCTAACACAGACTATGTAGTTAAATGTTCTATATCCATATGAAACATATATTCAAAATAAAAGGTTGAAAAATATATTAATAGGAACTACCAATTTAATCATTAAATTTCAGTTTATGCTAATTCGATCTGTACATTTAGTATTTCCCAAAGTAGAAACGAGTCTAATTAAACCAAACTTTTTAAATTCACAATACTGAAAATTATATATATATATATATATATATATATATATATATATATATATATATGTCCCCTGTTTCAAAATTTCAAGGAGTTATCTAATACTTCGAAGGACAGGTACCTATATAAGGGAGCAAAGTAAGACACAAGACCACGATAAATTAGATTCGGAAGTATGCTTCATGTGTTAATTAAGCACTAAGCATGAACTAGAGATCATATCATCGATCCTAACCATGATGAATTTCAACATAAGGTCCAGTTTTCTTAGCCGCAGACAAAACTAATGAATTGTTACTAACACGAAAAATAATGAATAAGATACAAACGGTAGAAATTAAGGTGACCTACCTTGAACTAAGCATAACGATTAAGGGTTACCTGACGATGAAGCGATTTCTCTACAATTAACCCTAATGGCACAAGCTTATGCAATAGACCAAAGCGCACTCAACTAAATCTCACCTATTAAGGGACTGACTTTGGTATATCAAACCACATTCTTACCTTACCTACATCTTATTTGACTAATTAAAAGCATAAAAAACAGTGACCAGCCCAATAATATTACATGGAATCCAAACAATTGATTCCTTACATAGCATCATGTCCTCTTATGCTGGCTACAATATTTAAAGAAACAAGAATAAAAGCTTAACATTATACTCCGAGATAGCAGCACAACCTCAACTATTTAACTCGAGGGAGTACCACAGTTTTCTTTCAGAGGACAAATTTCAGTCTAAACAAAGAGAAATCGGATTGGATATGTTTGGGGGCTGAGAAAACAGACACTGGAGATTTATGATACTTAGTTGAAGGATGAGGGCTTGAGAGAAGCCATTCAATAATGTGGATATTCAATTAACTCTCACTTGAACATGTAAAAATATGCAGAAATCTTAGGTCTTGTTGCCTGACCTAGCCACGATATTTAATATCGACGAGCATATAGATTATCAACATGTTTGCTTATATTCTATGAAAAATATTACAAATGCAATGGCAGATTACTTTAACGGTTAAAATATTTTCTCTACCTTAATTTAGATCAGTCTAGAGCACCGTATGTAATAAAAAAAATATTTCTTTATATTATTATATTTATTGATGGCGTACTTATATTGCCATGTAGAGAAGATGTTACCTTAAATAATGATCCAATTAGCCTTTATTTGCCGTTTCAGTTACAAAATATGTGTGTGTGTATTATGGATCTTTATGTGGGGCACCATGTATGAACAAAGTGAGCTGAATTGGCGAAATAAGTCCTTAAAGTGGACGGTCTAAAATCCTATCCTATGGCTTGCACTTTTGACCAATTGGATTCGAAGTATACCTATATGGATTAATTTATTAATCCAAAGTTTTTGCTTTATGCTTTGGTTCCAAATAAAGGCAGTTCTTGATTGTTACTACCATGATCCCCATTTGTACATGGGTGGTCGGAATGTGTTTGATTGAGACTATTAAGTATAAAATTACTGGAGGCTAAGATCTTATTAGTGTATCTCATTTTACTTAATTGGAGCTGTCTTGAATAATCCCCTTTGGATACTATTAAACTTTATTATGTTAATTTTTGGAAAGGTGTATTATCTAATAAGAAAGAAAAGGGTGTAAATTTCTTGAGGAAATGCTTCTGAAGGGTGTAACAGCTTTCAGTAACGTGGCTCCCCTTTTATATAGTTATTTTTTGTGTTCCTCCAGTTCTTGCTGTGCTCCTTGAAACTTTAATATGTAGAATTGCATAAATGTTATTTCAGTAAGTTGTGTGTTCTTACTAGAATCAGCAATCATGTTGTACTTGTAATGTTTTGGAGGGACGGTCCTGGTTGTTATTGGAAAATATGGAGTGACTGTGGAATGTGGGTATTGGAATTGGATTGAATTTATCTCAGTTTACTGCCCTCAAGTTTCGTGGTTTTCAACATTTAGTACATGAAGTTTTTTTCGTCCCAGAGTCATACATAAAGTGTTAATTTTGAAATAGTCTCATACTTCCGTTAGTTTGACTGTTAAGTCTCCTGTTAACTGATGACGCGGTGCCCATGTAGACAATAACTGGACGTCACGTGTCATTAAAGGGTCTACGTGGAAATTAAAAATTCAAAAAAAATTCAAAAATTCAAAAAAATTAAAAAAAAAAAAAAAAAAACCCCAGAACCTTCGTCTTCCCACGGCTCCACCCCTCCATCCCCTCCACCCCCTTCCGTATGCTCTGTTCCCACTCTCTTCTTCGCATTCTCTCTCCTCTGCCCTCTCTCTCTCTTTCTCTCTTCTTCCTCGCCAATCCTTCTCCTTCTTCCTCTTCTCCTCCTTCCTGCTCATCTTTCATTTCCCAAAACGCCCCTCTCTCTCCCCAAAATTCCCTCAAAGTCTACCTAGCAGACCTCCCCAGATCCCTCAACTATGGCCTCCTTGAAAAGTACTGGGCTTCCGGCCCCGATTCCCGCAGACCTCCCCAGATCTTTTGAAGTCCCTGCAGCTTGTCTTGAAGCTTGATGCTCGGGTTGCTGATGCTTACTGTGAGCAAATTACACAGGAAGTAAATCGCCTTGTGAAAGAAAATGCCTCTCACATCAAATCCCATGCGGGGTGGCGCACAATTACATCCTTATTCTCTATCACAGCCCGGCACCCTGAAGCTTCTGAGGCTGGGTTTAACGCACTGTTCTTCATTATGTCAGCAGGAACCCACTTGTTGCCGGCCAACTATGTTCTGTGTGTTGATGCTTCAAGGTAGTTTGCAGAATCTCGCGTTGGGCAGGCAGAACGATCTGTGTGCGCGCTTGATCTCATGGCAGGTTCTGTTGATTTTTTAGCGACGTGGGCCCGTGAGGCTAAGCAAGCTGTGAACGAGGAGGAAGCGGTGAAAATCAGGGGTGGGTTCGGTTCCCAACGGTTCGGTTTTTGGCCAAAATCGAAACTGAATCGAAATTACTGTTCAGTTCGGTTCGGTATAATTTCAATTCGATTTCGGTTCGGTTCGAAATTTTTTTTTTAATAAACCTGAAATTCCCAATTTCAATTTTAGAATTTAGATAGGGTTAACCAATGACATTTTAGACAATCTAGAAGTTACACATTGAAAAACACATTTCAATTCCGATCGTCAAAACAAACAAATCTAAAAAATTTGAATGAAAACCCGTCTGATATATGCACGGCCTTCTAAAAGCTTCATAGATAATTCAAACACCAAAACAAGAAAAACCAGATCATAAAATTAAATATACAAAATTACCCAACAGTCAAAATCACAAGATAAATACATATGAGATTAAATGTTAGTCCAGATCCTATATCCACCAGTTCTTGAAACATAAGAGTCCTGCAAAATTCAAGCAATTCCCATAATTTTGTTAGAATTTAGCCTTTTCAACTGTTCAGTAAATTGAAAAGTTAGGGTTTGAAACTTTGAGCACACAAAATTGATAAGAAATTTGAGAAATTAGCCAACTTCCACTCCAAATTAAGGTTCCTATTACGATTGAAATTCAGAAAAATCATAAAAATTAGAACTTTCATGACGGCACAAACTAACAAAATCCCTAGTTTTCATTTCAGTACTGTCTCAACAGTTCCACACAACTTTGCAATCAAACCAATTGAAGAGAGAGAGAGAGAGAGGTGGATTACATGACAAGAGAAAGGAAGCGCTTCTCGGCGGTGATGATCTTATCGGTGGAGGTGGGGATCCAACGGAGGACAGAGGGCCACAAGGAGTTGTGCGGCGGCAGAGAGGCGGTCATGCGACAGTGAAGGAGCGAAGCGAAAAAGCCGAGGAAGTCTTGAAGTGATGGAGTTTAGGAGGGCAAGAACGGAGGTACCGATGAAGGAAATGTCGAAGTAAAGGAATAGGCCTAGGTTAAATACATAGGAGAACGACGTCGTTTTTAAGTATAGAGATTAATTCGGTTCGGTTTGGTTCGAAATCGAAATCGAACCAACCAATTTCGGTTTGGTTCGATTTTTTTTTTCGGTTCGATTTTTTTCGACCTCAGTTCGGTGTTCGGTTCGATTTTTTTTCGGTTTTCGGTTTTTTGAACCCACCCCTAGTGAAAATGTCTAACGATATTGGGGAAATGTGGTTCCGACTTATTCAGGCACTAAGAAAAGTTTGTCGGGTGGAGCCGTGGGGAAAACGAAGATTCTAGGTTTTTTTTTGTAATTAATTATTTTAATTTTTTGAATTTTAAATTTCCACTTGGTCCCCTGAATGACACGTGGTGCCCAATCATTATCCACATGGATGCCACATCATCAGTTAATGGGAGACTTAACAGCCAGACTAACGGATGTATGAGACTGTCCCAAAATTAACACTTTAGGTATGACTCTGGGACCAAAAAAACTTTATGTACTAAATGTTGAAAACCACGAAACTTGAGGGTAGTAAACTGAGATTTACCCTTATTTGTTATTTTAGCTTACCTAAACGAGTATATGCACTATTTGAAGTTACATATAACATATAGTAGTTTGCATTTGTGGCAATACTAAGACACCGAGTGCACTTATATTGCAGCAAAGAGTTTTTCCTTCAAGCTAATCGACATTATATTTTTGAAAGAAAAAGACCTTTTGTGCATTGGTATTTTGAGCAGCCCCGAAACCATATCTTTTGTGAACTAGATTGAATTTCTGAAGGCTGCTGCCGTATCACAACATATATATGAATTTAATTTTTTTTTTTCTAATTGTGCAGATTTCAGAACTTATTAGAAGTCGTAAGGCGAAGATGACTGCACCCCATTCGATTCCCCCGCCTCCTACTTCAGCCGCAATTGCTTCAATAGAAATGGACCCCAGGCCGCTTAATCATGTTGATTCGGTTGAACCAGTTGGTCCGCAAGTCTCCCAACCGTCGGCGTGATCAGCCTCTTCGGTGGCGCTACCTATTAGCACCAGGTGTGGTCACCGCCGCCCCCGCACGCCTGACAGGACATGGGCATCCACTACTGATGCCTCAGGGTCATAACAAGGTAAAGTTAAATAACTCCCTTTATTTCCTTGTGAATTTAGTTATTCATATATTAAGTTCAATCAAAATTGTTACATACTGTAATTGTGCGTTTGGTCCAAATTTGGCTTATTCAATTGATGTGATTGTTGTTAGATATCATATATTATTCATTACAATGTCCAGGGTTTGGGAAATGTTATAACTTTAGGGGAGGTTCTGCCGAAATTTCGATATAATTTGTAGTGTTTGTTTGACTTTTCTTTATATTTTTTCAGCAAAGAAAAATACCCGGAGACTTTGTCGCCAGTTGAAGACGTCGAAGGCCACTTGGGTGACCAACGAACGCATCACGATCAAATACAACGATCGGCATCAGGCTGCACCAATGGCAGAGCAGCATAGCGCATTGGCCCACGGCATTGGTCACGTCGATGTCAGTGACTGCTGAAAGATAAGGAGAAACGAAAATCAATCAGTACAGAGAATAGATGTTCATAAGAAACATTTCGCAGGAAAAATTTCAAGTCAGAGGGCAATTGTAATAGTGAAAGGTCAGACATGAAAGCGTGTGCATCTTATAGGAAAGGCACACCACAAATTTTAACAGTCTCTGGACCAAAACTCAAATAAACCACCTCCGGATTCTGTCGACACTTCTAACTGCCACTTGAAGTAGTTGCCCTGTGTTCCCCTAATATTTACACGGGTTTGGTTAGAACTCCTGAGCTTGAAGCATAAAAGTGGAGAAAATAAGATGGAACTGTTTTTTAGAACCCACAGCCCAGACAAACACATACACAGAGGTATGCATAACTCAACACATTCAAGGCTGAAGCAGATGGTGAAACTGAATATCTTCAATTTGCGGGATATCAGATACAATAGATATAGCAAATTGCACCAGCTATGCCCAATCAGTTTTCTTACTCCTAGACCTCCAGATATGGATATAAACCACTCCATGGAAAGTTATGAATGACAATGAATGATGTATTGGATTACTTATGTTGTAACCCACTTGTTTATCGAGTTGTTAACGACATAAGTAATTTGATAGTCCTAGTGAAATAAGGATTATGGAGTCTTAACCTTTGCAATTGACCTAAAGAAATCTGATGGATTTCGCTACAAAGATATAGTATCATGGTGGGACTTAAACACTTAAGTGATAGGGTTTGATTTTCACAACCAATAATAGGCCGGCTGTGATTAAACCCTAATGATATAAATACTATAGTTAAGTCCCTGCTTCCATACGCTAAATCTCTCAGATACGCTGAACCCTATTCATATAGCAGAGAGATATTATTGAAGTACTGGAAGTAGAAGACACCTTATGAAACCCTAGCAGTCATCGCTTCTTCTTCTTCCTCCGCTTTGAAAGATAAGTTTATTTCCCTTTAATTGTTTGATTGGTTTATTGTAATTATTTTGGTTTTATCTGTGATCCTAGTAACTTGTTGATTTTCAAATTACTTCTTACATGTGGTATTAGAGCCTCTCAACTCGCCTAGGATTCAGAATTTCGATCATGGTTGGTTTTGAGGATTTTGGTAACGTTACAATATCATGCCATTACTTTTACCCTCACAGTATTTAAAGCTTCCGCGAATAATATGATTCATTGATTTATATTGCTGATAATTCAATATGTGGATTGATTATCGTATTGGCTTTGCAAATAATTATTTAGTTATTATTATTATTTTTTAATCTGACCTATCTGCAGAAATTACTTCTGCGTGTAGTTGTATTATCCTTGTCTGCAGATACAAATCTGCTAGGGAATTTGCAAAGCTTGGGGGTTCGGATTAAAGGTAATTTATTTGAACAAATTTTTGACAAACTGAAGGCACAATTAGTTTGTGTTTTAGTTAAAGGTCTTTTACTTATCGATCCTGAGGCTTCCGCTTATTTTTAGAGTATTTTTATAATTACTTTTCTAACTTCATGATTCTCGTGTAATTATAAATAAAAAAATGATTTTGTTTTGCTTTCATGGGAAAATATAAAGATAAGTTTTCTTAGCCATGTCGTGATAATGATTAATTAAGAAGCAAATATGATTGCTTTATTATTTATAATTTTGCATTGGATTTAAAGTTCGAAGGCTTGACACATATGCATCTAAATAACTTGATTTAACTATTATTATTTTTTAACATGATTAATATCAAGATTGGCTTTGATCTGCTTGGATGGCATTTGTGTTGCTCCTGGGCAGTGGTTAGGGTTCCTTGTTTTGGAATCCCATTTTAAATTAATAATTAATTTGCACGCTTCTCTCTCCTAGGGCACCATGTCAATGATCAGGTTTAAAATTTCGGTTGTTTTCGAAGGTTTTTCAATGTGAATCACTTGCCTTCAGGAGATAACTTGAGTGAGCCATTGTGATCTTATATCCTATTTACAGTTCATGTTTGCAACGTTTGTCCTTTGTGACCTTCATCCTCAAACATAAAATTGCGTTAGCTGAGACTCTGTATTTGAGAAATTTCTCAAATACACACAATTGAGATTTTGGAGAATTTCTTCAACGATTACATTTGCAAGTAAGTCTTTTGCATTCTCTTGTTTGCTATAAGTACATGTTTGGTATGACTGATTACCTATGACAAATTATGAATACTTATGACATGTTATGATTCACGTCAATTGTGACACTAATACTATGTTGATTATCGTATAACGTCTTGCTTGTGGTTTAGTGGATTCAACTTAAGTTTAATGTGTTTTGCTATATTTTGAGTGAGAAATCAATAAAAGTATTTATAAGTCAGAAATAGGATATGTTGAAAGGCAAGAAACTCACATGAAAAGGAAAACCATTCATGTCACTAACCTGGGCTTGATAAACATCCTATTTTTTAAGACTTGCGTAACTCCAAACCTTATGTAATTGTTGTCTTGTAGTTCAAAGTAGATTGTATATACTGCAATTTTTCACGTTTTGGGACATCAAATAAATTTATAGTAAAGTGTTATAGTAGATTGTATATTCATGAAATTTTATTATGATATGCATTGAGATGTTTATTTTAAATCTGGAAATTTTCACGAGCAGTGGTCTGAAAATGAATTATTGGTGAAGTTTTAATCTTGGGAATATACAGCAGAATTTATGCGGCTTCTGCAGTACATTCCATTTCGATTTTATTTTTAGCCCACTTGTAGAATCGAACAAATTATGGAATTTTGGGCGACAATAAATTTACATGTCTACTTTATTTCTGGAAATTTTCATACACATTGGAGAAAGATTGAAGTTTTGGTGAATTATTTAGTCTTGGGTATGTACTGCAGAATATTTTCTGTTTCTGCAGCACATCCCATTTCGAATTTAATTTTAGCACACTTGTTAAACCTCAAAATTATGAAATTTTGGGAATTAACAGATTTTTATGTTTATTTATTGTCTGAAAATTTTCATGCATATCGGTTGAACAATGAATATTTGGTGAATTTGTAATCTCAGGTCTGTACTGAACATTTTCTGCAGCACCTCTGTTTTTGAATTCATTTTTGGCTAGCTTATAAAATTTTAAAAATCATGAAATTTTGCAAAACAGTAGTCATATATGTCTAGTTCATACCTAAAAATTTTCATGACAATCTAAAGAGAATTGAGTTTTTAGTGAATTTGTAAACTAAAGTGGTATTGCTGAATTTTTGGTACTTCAAAAACTAGTTATGTTATGCAATATTGTTTTCACTAATTTGTGCATATCCAATACTACCAATTGTTTGACATATTTATTTGCTCTAATATGTCCTGGTTTTCAATGCAAATTCTCAATTATAATGACTTTTATTTGTCAACACTGATTATATTTTGGTTGAAAAGTGTATTGGTTTATTTTGCTCAAACCAATGTTTTGTTTGGTCATCAATTTTGATTATGATGGTCATTGTCTTTTGAGACAAAAATTGGAAAGTGGCATCAGTTTACTAATTGATCATTTTGGTCCCTATCGAATAACTGAATAACCATGTTTCCTCTTTCAAGAACTATCTTGTTTAATGTCAATAACGACATACTTTTGTGTCTGGTTTAATATTTTGAGAATCATTGAATATCCAACAAAACGGTTATTTAATATTGTTCTAAAGGATTATTTTGAAAAATCAGAATTCTAATTTATATGGTGAATACTTTTGTCCCAAAGGAAATTTTAGGAAATCATTTACCAACTATAAATTATTATAGCAATATAAAATACTTCTAACATATTTTCATCTGGCCAAAGCTGCTGAAGTTATATGTATTTTGTGTATTTTATGTTTTGGCTAGCTATGCAGGTATTTTCTTTGCATGATTGGTTTCTACCCAAAGGTGTAACAATCATGCAATTTGCACTTGGTTCGATCCTCCACAACTCGACTACTTCCATGATGAATCTTGTAGAATCGAGAATGAGTACGTAAATTTGCCAATCTTTTGCCTTAATTTTCTCTGAGTTCTAAATTGGATTAAAATTATTGTTGAAAAATTGATGTTATTGAGATATCTAAGTGTTTATTTTAATCGACTTTGTTTTAGAATTAAAACATAAATTTTGAGTTTGGATTCTCTTATTAGGTTTCATTTTAATTGATGACCTAATCTTTAACACATATGTGAGTCTTCTCTCATACACTAAAATAAAATAAAATTTGTAGTCATTGCATAAGCTTTTATTTATTGACTTTTTTAATTCTAACCTACTTTAAAAAATAAAAAATAAAATAAAAATAAAAATAAAATTTATGTATTTGATCATTATTGATTCAACTAGCCCATATTTTGGTATAGGAAAACCACTTTCTCTAGTGTTTAATCTTGCAATTTTGAGTGTTTGCCCAAGTGGGAGAAATAATGTATTATGGGCTTCACACTCATCAATTTTGCATGCTTTTAATGGTCATAGTTTTGGTAGATAAAATGTACATTAGCATACTTGTTTATATTTTATTGGTTATATATGCAACTAATCTTGCAGGAAATTCAAGAAGGGTTAATAAGTATATTCTGCTCAAAAGTGTTTTGCATATTAATTCTTGTTTGTTGTTCAAGAAATTGGACTTGTGATTTATAGGTTATTGATGAATAATTAATCTGCTCAAAAGTGTTTTCTTATTTAGTACAACTATAAATCAATGGAGTGAAGCATGAAATTGACAAGATTGTATATATTTCATATGCTCAAAAGTGTTGAAGCTATATACGTTTGCCCTTGTATTTTATGTTTTAGGTATGCAAACCTAATATAATAAGTTTCTGTCCAAAGTTGATTATAGAATTATATGCTTTTGATGCATTAGAAAACATTTAGTTAAAACTTTCTATTTCTGTCAAATGTTAGATGAACAAAATTGACTAAATGATTTTGTATAGTTTTTCAATCACAAGAGTCACTTCCCTACCGATATCTAAAATAAAGATGTTGAGCTCACAAATTTTGTGTTTTAGATGCCATGACTAATGTTTTGCTAATGGGAGTATTTGAAAGGTATCTGTTTCATTTTGTAGACATTTACAAAGTTTTTTTTACTCTCTTAATTAGTGGGAGTAATAACAATTTATATAATTTTGTCTCTTTTAATCAGTGGGAGTAAGAGATTACCTTTTGTGTTAAAAATTTGAAGTGTTAGTGGCTGATATTTTAAGAGTTTTTTTTTAAGTTTTGTTCATAAGTTTTAATAAGAGATCCTGATTTTGTAAATAGTATGTCGTATTTTACTTGTTCTCTTATCATATTCTAAATTGACAGAAAAGTTGGATGTTGTTACCAACGTTGTTGAGTTCTTTTGTGAACTACTTTTGTACTGAAATATATTTTCATATTTTCAGTTCGGCTATTGTGAGCTAATGTTTTGACTATTAGCTCTTGACACCATGACTTTGTTAGCAACAAAGTGCTTTAAGTTGAATGTGTATGTGATCTTGGAGTGCAAGGAACAGACCAAGTTGTTCTTTGTTTTCTTTGGTTTTGCATTCAATTCAAAGTGACAGGTTGCTAGGAAAAGTTGTTGCATACTTATGAAGACTCAGTGATCACCATGAGTTCTTATTTGTTAGGATAAATCATTGACATTCAAGTGGGAGAATGTAAAGTTGTGAATGTCAATGAATGATGTATTGGATTACTTATGTTGTAAGCCACTTGTTTATCGAGTTGTTAACGACATAAGTAATTTGATAGTCCTAGTGAAACAAGGATTATGGAGTCTTAACCTTTGCAATTGACTTAAAGAAATCTGATGGATTTCGCTACAAAGATATAGTATCATAGTGGGACTTAAACACTTAAGTGATAGGGTTTGATTTTCACAACCAATAATAGGCCGGCTGTGATTAAACCCTAATGATATAAATACTATGGTTAAGTCCCTGCTTCCATACGCTAAATCTCTCAGATACGCTGAACCCTATTCATATAGTAGAGAGATATTATTGAAGTACTGGAAGTAGAAGACACCTTATGAAACCCAAGCAGTCATGGCTTATTCTTCTTCCTCTGCTTCGAAAGATAAGTTTATTTCCCTTAATTGTTTGATTGGTTTATTGTAATTATTTTGGTTTTATCTGTGATCCTAGTAACTTGTTGATTTTCGAATTACTTCTTACACTCCAAACATCAATTTATTCCATCGGTAAACTGTAGACATCATAAACACGAGAGAGATAATATGTTTGGCCTTATTACTATTTAGAAGAGACTACAGAAACATAATCACAATACCTGGAAGGAGGGTAACAACACTTATCATGCTAGAAAACATATGTATTATGTACAGAAAGAGCCAAAGAGGGTACTGCATGCGATCACATATTGTCAAGAATTTAAACTACAACATTAGCAAGTTATTCGTAATTGTACTTTTGAACATGAAATAAATGCTCAGGCCACTGAGAATGAATCCGAGGCAAGTAGAAAGAGCCAAAGAAGGTACCGCATGCGATCACATATTGTCAAGAATTTAAACTACAACATTAGCAAGTTATTCGTAATTGTACTTTTGAACATGAAATAAATGCTCAGGCCACTGAGAATGAATCCGAGGCAAGCTGACTGCCAAAGTATCTTAGTCGTGTTTATGAGGATGATTTTTTTTTTTTTTTTTGGTCAAACGGTAGATTTTGTTGGATTGGATGTTAGATTAGTTACTGACGGGTTTTAAACCAAAGTCGTCATACAAGGGCTCAACTCCTTTCCAACACTTTGGTAAAGGACCACTTGCGTTTATGATGATAATTGATGAGTAACCAACAATAAAAAATTGGGTATATAATTGCACACACGATTGTGAATAATAAATGTAATAATGATTTGATTTAATACCTAACATAGATTGGTTAGGTTATGCAGTTATAATGATGCCGTGCATATACATGCAAACTTCACAAGGACTTGAAGCGATTCGGCCCCAAAGGCTAGCAGGCAAAAATGTATACCACATTTTTTTTACCACACTCAGTCTTGGTTCCTTCTATCAAAAAATCATTATAATAACTGAGCTCCTCCAAAACTTCATGTGAATCCAAGAAGTGGCGAATCAAAATTTTCCACCTGTTCCATATCGGCAAAAGTTGAAACTTGAAACCTGCAGACCCTTTCAATGGAAAATTGAACAATCATAAAATAGATACATAGCAATCATAAAATAGATACATAGCAATCATAAAATGGATCTACTTGCTAATACTTGTCTTATTGTTTCAACCCTCAATTTGAATTAACTTATACGATGTTAAGCTAGATCAATTGACCATTCATACACTATAATCTTGTATATTGAAGAAGAACAGAGAAGAAGTTTTAGAGAGAGAGATAAGAGAATCTTAGAGAGAAGAGGAAGAGTCTTTAAATTTCTTAACAACTAAGTTATTACATGAGATTAGTCTTATATAGACAGTTATAAGCTACAAAGCTAACAACCTAACTAACTGATATGATAGGATTATGAGAAGTGTTTCAATCTTAAGCACTATACTCTAACATCTTCCATCAAGATCATGCTTTGAGGAACCGAGCATGAGATTGCAACAATGAGTGCAAAACAGTGGACCACTTAATCCTTTTGTTAGAATATTTGCAAACTGCTCATGTGAAGACACAAACTGGACAGAGAGTTGCTTCTTAGCGACCCTTTCCCTGACAAAATACACATCTATTTCAATGTGTTTCGTCTTTTGATGCTGAACAGGATTAAAAGATGAAGCAATAACAGAAAGGTTGTCACAGAACAGGACATGAACATAAAGCAATGGTATGTTCAAAAATGCTAATAATTGTTTGATCCAATCCAACTCAGCTGAGGTGAATGACAATGCTTGATATTCAGCTTCTGTTGAAGACCGGGAAATAGTTTGTTGCTTCTTAGAGGACCAAGAAATAGGATTGTTACCCAAGAACACCACCAAACCAGTAGTTGACCTTCTGTCATTAGGGTCCCCTGCCCAATCAGCATCACTAAAGGCCTTTAACTACAAATCTCCCTAGTGTAGGATATACCAAACTGCATGGTTCCCTTGAGATATCGTAGAATGTGTTTAACTGCAGTGAAATGAGACACCATTGGATTCTGCATAAATTGACAGACTTGGTAAACTGAAAAGGCAATATCTGGCCTTGTAAAAGTTAAGTACTGTAAAGCCCCCACTATGCTTCTATATAAACCAGGATTTGTATAAGGGTCTCCATCTTCTTTGAGCAACCTGTTGTAAGGGAGGCATGGTGTATCACATGGTTTAGCATCAAGCATTTCAAATTTCACCAACAAGTCCTGAATATATTTGATTTGGGACAAAAACAAACCATTTGCAGTTTTGACAATTTGTAAGCCCAAGAAATAGTGTAATGGCCCTAAATCGTTGATATCAAACTCAGCAGTAAGCGCACTAATAACATGTGAGATTGCATCAGATGCACTTCCAGTAATGATGATATCATCCATATAGAGTAACAACACCACTATGTCACTTCCAACATGTTTAACAAGCAATGAGGAATCAGAGTATGTGTTTGAAAATCCCAAAGAAGGAAGAAACTGAGTGAACCCTTCATTCCAGGCCCGAGGAGCCTGTTTTAATCCATATAAAGACTTATGCAGCTTGCATACTAGATAAGGATGAGTTTGATCTTCAAAACCAGGAGGTTGAGACATATAGACCTCATTTTGAAGAACACCATGCAGAAACACATTTTTGACATCTAATTGTCTAAGGGACCAATTAAAATGTGCAACAAGAGCAAGGACTAACCTTATTGTGGTAGGCTTAACCACAGGACTAAAGGTCTCCTCATAATCCAATCCGGGTTCTTGATTGAAGCCCTTAGCAACTAACTGGGCTTTGTGCCTAGCAATTGACCCATCAGAGTGCTTCTTAATCTTGAAAATCCTTTTGCAACCAACCAGATTTTTATTAGCAGGTAATGGAACTAGACTCCAAGTTCCTTGAGCATGTAATGCATTGACCTCTTCCTTCATAGCTTCTAACCACACAGGGACTTTAAGTGCTGATTTATAACTGGGTGGTTCAATCAAAGACATATCAGTTCCTCCAAAATCCTGAACATGCGCTAAGGGAGCCTTCTTTTTAATAATACTACTCTTGCTTCTAGTTTGCATGGGATGCAAATTGAGTGGTGGAATAGACAATACCACTTGCAGAGTATCAGGATTAAACTCATTGGATTCTGTTGCATAAGTTGAACTTATGTCAGGTGCCACAGGGATCAGAGAAAAATCTTGTCTTGAAGCAGTAATGGACTGAGGATCAGAGAAAAATCTTGTCTTGAAACATAGGTTGGAGTTGATAATGAGACTAAGGCTGGTATGTTTGTTGTTTCAGGTGTAGAGACAGTAGGATTGCTAGGAGAAGAGTGTGGTATAGGTGGGACAATGATGTTTTCTAAAGTAACCATAGGCACATGACCATTTGAAATATGAGGTGTTTGTGGTGATGCAATTGTAGTGGAACGTGTTGTCAACAAGTCTGTATATGGGAAATTTTGTTCATCAAAGATGACATGCCTAGAGACAAACACTTTCTCTGTAGGTATATGATAACACAAATCCTTTATATTTTGTGGCATACCCAATAAACACACACTTTGTAGTTTTAGCCTGCAACTTGGAACTATTGTATGACTTGAGTAAAGGAAAACATGCACAACCAAATATTCTTAAATGAGTAAGAAGTGGATATGTCCCAAACAACATTTCAAAAGGAGATTTAGTACTAAGAACATCAGTGGGCATTCGATTTATAAGATAGGTAGCTGTTTGACAAGCATAGGACCAAAAATGAGATGGCAAGTGAGCTGTTTGTAACAAAGTGATGGTGGTTTCAATGACGTGTCTATGTTTTCTCTCCACTAACCCATTTTGTTCAGGGGTGTATGGATAGGATAAATGATGTGAAATACCCTTTTCAATGAGAAACTGTTTTATTCTATTGCATATATACTTACCCCCTCCATCGGATTGAAGAATTTTAATTGTTGCAGAAAATTGGGTAACAACAAAGGAATGAAAAGCAACAAATGTAGGAAACAAATCTGACTTGTTTATTAATGGGAAAATCCAGCAATGTCTGGTACATTTATCCACAAAGATGGTGTAATATCTATAACCATCAACTGATACACATGGTGCAGGACCCCACAGATCAGTGTGAATTGTCTGAAATGGAATTACAGACTTATTGACATGCTTTTGAAAAGGTAGTTTACTAAATTTCCTTTCTAGACATGTATGAAACGTTGCAGGTAAAGAGGTTGTTGTAAATGGTACATTAGCTTTGGTCAACATCAGAGATACAACATTATTTGAGGGATGACCCAACCTATGGTGCCAGAGATTAAACTACACAAGTTGTCCAAAAAGTGCCTTAGCTGAATGGATTTTCTGTGTGGTTGAATTTGTCAAGGAGTGGATAGGGTACAGTCCATTACTGCACAAGCCTTTGTAAAGGAGCCTCTCTGTGGCTTTGTCCTGAATCCAAAAACAATAAGCATAATCAGCCAGCAATTGTTATCAAGACAAATTCGATGTATTGATAAAAGGTTCTGAGTTAATTGAGGAACATAGAGCACAGAGTTCAGTTTGAGTGAAGAAACTGGTGTATGAACAGTTGAATAACCAACATGAGATACTGTCAAACCTTCACCGTTTGCAGTTTGAATTGTTTCATTTGTTGGATATGGCGATGCTAAAGACTGGTTTGTCAAATCCGTTGTCATATGATTAGTTGCCCCTAAATCAGTAATCCACACCTGAGGATAAGCTTGATAACTTGATGACTGAGATGCAGAATTAAGTACTGTGTGCATTGCTTGCATATGAGGGTGTTGGGATTGAAACTGTGAAGGTGAGAATGAAGAGTAGTTGACATTCTGTGGTTGCATATGATAAAATGACTGCGAAGAATAAGCTCCAGTATGCTGCATCCCAATAAAGTTTGGACCCTTGTCATTATAAAAGCAATACCAGGTGGTATGATTACTTCTACCATAAATCTGACATTTGTTTCTCTCAGGGGAAGGAGATCCACAGAATGGAGCTGTGTGACCTTCGGAGTTACATAACTGGCAGATTTGAATCATTGGTGCAGAAGGACTTCCGAACTGTGAACTAGGTGACTGACCAAGGAGGCCAGGATTAGAGTTAGGAAGCACATGTGTTTAAGTAGGAAACACAGGTTTACCATTGTAAAATCTAGAGCCTTGATTGAATCTGCCTTTATTCTTGTTCTTATTCCCAGTATATGGTTTGAAACCTCTAGTAGCAAATTATGATTGACTAGAATTGTGAGAGAAACCACGAGCCTGAAAATTAGAGCCTTTTGAAGCAGATGGAGCTGTGTTGGCAACCATAGCTGTCATGAAAGATGCAGTGGTGGAATTATCAACAATAGCTTCTTCTGCAAGCAACTGTGATCTGAAATCTTTAAGTGAAACCACACTTTCACGCCCCCTTATGACACACCGGAAGGTGTTATACTCAGCTGGTAGCCCATTCAATGCAAGGATTACAATGTCTTCATCTGCAAAATACACGCCACCAGTAGATAGATAGTCCCTGGCTTCCTTAATTCGATGGAAGTACTGAGAAGCTGAATCAAATCCTTTCTTAATTGTCTGCAAATTAGACTTCATCTGAAAGATGCTAGTCCGAGACACAGTGGAAAATTGTTCCTTTAACCTAACCCACAAATCTTTGGAGCTAGTACTACCAATGGCACATGACATAGTAATAGGTGATAACGTTGCAATAATCAATTGCATAATGGCTCTATCATGCATTTTCCATACGATATATTCATCATTCGTAGCAGAAGAAGAAGTAACAGGAGAATTGTTACCAGAATCGTCAGATATCAAAACATGTTGAGATGGACAGGGAGTAGAACCATCAACATACCTTATGATGCCATTGCTTTCAAGCAAAAGCTGCAACTGAAAGTGCCAATTGAGATAGTTCGAATCATCAAGCTTGACATTAACCGACGTAGAAATGGACGAAATGAGAGCCGTAATCGGAGATTGAAGCAGCTGAAGTTGCAAAGCAGTCACCATCGTGATTCCAAGCTCCAATTACCAGTGAGACAATACAACAAACACGTGGTGTGCAATATGTATAGAAATCGATCAAGAACGGAAGATCGATGCAGAAACCCTAGAAATTGTAGAAACAAGAAATTGGAGAAGATGAAGTACCGAATCGAAGAAGATAATCGATCCGAGAAAGAAGGTGCGGAAGCAGCAAAGGATCGAAACATCAAGCGTGAGCTACAATGGCGATTGATACCATGTTAAGCTAGATCAATTGACCATTCATACACTGTAATCTTGTTTATTGAAGAAGAACAGAGAAGAAGTTTTAGAGAGAGAGAGAAGAGAATCTTAGAGAGAAGAGGAAGAATCTTTATATTTCTTAACAACTAAGTTATTACATGAGATTAGTCTTATATAGACTGTTATAAGCTACAAAGCTAACAACCTAACTAACTGATATGATAGGATTATGACAAGTGTTTCAATCTTAAGCACTATACTCTAACATACAACACCACAGATGCTTCAACTTTCATGACAGTAATAGATAATCCTACACAGATCAAAGTGATTGATGCATTGTGGGACAATTTGAAACAATACATCCATTCTTTGTTACTAAAAATAATCTAATGTTTTGAAGGATTAACAAATACAGCTTCTGAAAGCATAAGCCATAGCCACACCAGGGGGCAGCAGTCTTTAATGCATAATCCTACAGTTGGAAACTTAAATTGCATTTTTATAGCAGTAAATTTGTGGTCTATAGCATGAATTGCAGAGAAATAAGTATGTGCCTCCTCTCGAGATTTCACAAATGCACCCACGGATTTCTATTCCCTGTCACTACCCTGAAAACGCATACAAGTGAGAGAAGAATCAAATAAAGATAACCTGATTGCTGAGAAACACTACAAGAAAACTTGTGTCCTTTCTTGTTTTTTAACAAAACCTTGTGTCTAACTTGTATGTGTCCTTTCAATTTCAGAAATTAGATTTTTTTTTATTAATTTAGAAAAGCACAATAAATAAAGGTTTTCGTGCCCTTTATTTTAATATATTTAAATAAAAAATTATCTTTTCGTGTTCTTTACATTTACTTTTCCTAATTCTCACTTTATTTATATTTACATTGCACCTCAATTCCTTTACATTTACTTTTCCCAATTCTCAATTCCTTAACATTTGCTTCTCCAAAATTAAAACTTTCAATTTTAATTTCATTTTCTGTATGCATCTCAAAATTTACGCGCTTCGAGACTCGCTCATTTTACTATTTGTCATTTTACCACAAACATAAGCTTATGGGTACATTTGAATTCAAATGTACCAATATAAATAAACTGCCCCAAAAATATAATCACAAACTTACCTTAACTTATTGGTACATTTGAATTCAAACGTACCAATATAAATAGAAAATTGAGGCATCTTCATCTTACTGTCTCCAAATTGAGATGTAAAAAATATGAAATGTCAAAGAAAAAAATACGTACAGATTAAAGGTTAAAAAACAAGAGATGACTATGCTTTAAGTCAATCATATTAATTATTAACTAGTGTGTGTAAAAACACTTGCGTTTATGATGATGATTGATGAGTAACCAACAATAGAAAATTGGGTATATATTTGCACACAGAATTGTGAATGATAAATGTAATAATGATTTGATGTAATACCTAACATAGATTGGTTAGGTTATGCAATTATAATGATGCCATGCATATACGTACAAATTTCACAAGGACATGAAGCGATTTGGTCCCAAAGGCTAGCAGGCAAAAATGTATACCACACTTTTTTTTACCACACTCAGTCTTGGTTCCTTCTACCAAAAAATCATTATAAGAACTGAGCTCCTCCAAAACTTCATGTGTATCAAAGAAGTGGCGAATCAAAATTTTCCACCTGTTCCATATCAGCAAAAGTTGAGACTTGAAACCTGCAAACCCTTTCAATGGAAAATTAAACAATCATAAAATGGATCTACTTGCTAATACTTGTCTTATTGTTTCAACTTCCAATTTAAAATAACTTATACGACACCACAGATGCTTCAACTGTCCTGACAGTAATAGATAATCCTACACAGATCAAATTGATTAATGTATTGTGGACAATTTGAAACAATAGACCCATTCTTTGTTTCTAAAAATAATCTAATGTTTTGAAGGATTAACAATTACAGCTTCTGAAAGCATAGGCCACAGCCACACCAGGGGGCAGCAGTCTTTCATGCATAATCCTACAGTTGGAAACTTCAAGAAATTGCATTTTTATACCAGTAAATTTCTGGTCTATAGCATGAATTGTAGAAAAATAAGTATGTGGCTCCTCTCGATATTTCACAAATGGACCTACAAATTTCTATTCCGTGTCACTACCCTGAAAACACATACAAGTCAGAGAACAATCTAATAAAGAGAACTTGGCTGCTGAGAAACTCTACAAGAAAAATGGGCTAAGAACACAATTGATTTGTACCCTTTTCATTATCTTTGAGCACAAATATGTATTGGTGCTTTTTGAATATCATTGAACACAAAACTATCTCAAATGTGCCCTAATCAAAGGGAATATTGGTTTGTGCTGAAAAGGAAAAATAGAAAAGTATATTTGTGCCTACTAAAATTTGAGCACAAAATTTTTGTGTCTTTTATTTTTTTTAACAAAACTTTGTGTCTTAACTTGCATGTACCCTTTCAATATCAAAAATTAGATTAATTGTTAGATTAGGTTGCCGACAGGATTAGATTAGATATTTTGTACACGCTTTGAGACTCGCTCATTTTACCACAAATGTACCTAAACTTATGGGAACATTTAAATTCAAACGTACCAATGTAAATAAACTGCACCAAAAATATATCACAAACCTACCTTAACTTATTGATACATTTGAATTCAAACGTACCGATATAAATAGAAAATTGAGGCTTCTTCATCTTACTGTCTCTAAATTGAGATGTAAAAAAATATGAAATGTCAAAGGAAGAAAAACGTACAGATTAAAAGTTAAAAAAACAAGAGATGACTATGCTTTAAGCCAGTCATATTAATTATTAACTAGATATATCTTAACACTTTTTTTATTAAAAAAAATTTGGGAAAGAGAGAGATAGATAATGTGGGTGGGAGTGGAAGGTTTTTTTTTTTTTTTTTTTTTTTTTTTTTTATTATTAGATATATCTTAACATCACTTGTAGGTGAGGGTTCGATAAAAAACAGTAAAATTTGGATATGTGAAATTACAATTTTGCCCATTGTTTTTTTGTTATATAAAAAAAACTAAATAATCTTTTCACTTTCTTTTGGTCAGAAAAGAAGGTTCTATTAATAGGTAGTTTAGGTAAAGAGATAACTAAGTTTGAAAGTTAAACGTAAATGAAAAGAAAAGGGATATAAAAGATAATCTCGCGGCCTTCATTCCAAATAGCGGCAAAACCATATCCATAACCTCTGCCTTCAAACCTCAGAATCATCTTCGTTTCCAAACCCAGGCCATACTTCGGCTCCAGTCGGCTAGTAGATGTTTGCAGATCAATTTTTTGCCTCCATTTAAATGCACAACATTGCAAAAGGAACAGAGGCAACAGCATATGGCAGATCCGAAAGCAAAAGAGTGGCTGAGATCTCAAAGTTCATGGATCCGAGAAAAGAAAGGTATACTCATCTACCTGCACTGACCTAAAGCTTGATCTGTGAATCGTATATGTGCTGCATCTCTGAACATATCTTAGTTGGTTGTTTTGTAATCCGATTGCTTAACAAAGAGTTTGCGTGATCAAGCATGTATCATTGTAATTGGAATTTGTGGCGTGATAGTGTTGTGTTGTTCATGCGAGTTTCAATGAATAAATTTTCCATTTCATATCCATTATAATTATAAATTTAAAATCATACATGATATTAATTTCAAGTAGGGTCTTTAAAGTCTCTGTTTCAGATTTGGGTATTTGTGATTTTGATCGACACTGAAATTATCTATGGGTTTTGTTGTATTTAGTTGAAAAGTTAGAACTTTGAGTGTAGGGTTTGTGTAATTGTTCTATTTATGTTTAGGTAAAACTGCTGAATTTAGTTTCTGTGCAGGGTTGTTTATTTGGATTTGTAGTGCGCGAATTTCAGTTTTCAGCGCTTCGGGCACCAACAGTAGCAGCAGCACCATTTGATTATAATCTTTGGAAAACTAAGCACTGGGGTAGTTGTGTTTTTGCAAGAAAAAGTGAAACTTTTTGTTGAGGATGAAGATTGATACTGATTCAAGATAAATTTACATTTTTATGGTAAAATTTTTATTAGGTGTTACTATTTCATTTTATTACGTAATATTTGAATTTAAGTTTTTTTTATTTATTTTTTAGTATTTTTAATATTTAACCTATTAGGCACACATCCATGGGAAAGTAATCTGACAGCATTGTCATAACTGAGGTACATAAGGCCCTTAATTTGTGCTTGCGTCGTTGAACACAAAACACGGTATTGTGCCATTTGATTAAAGGGCTCGCCCATAGAGGGCACAAATAATTATTTGGTTGTTGCACCGTTGTTATTGGTTTATGGGCACCTATGGTACTGTCCTTAAGCTTTATAGGGCACATAATTTTGGGTGAAGTACCGATTTAGTCTCTGGACTATCACATTAGTGAAATTAAGTCTCCGAATTATTTTTTGGTAAAATAAGTCCATAAATTCAATAAAAATTGCTAATTTCATCCCTAAATATTTAAAGTTATTTTATCTAATTTTTCGTCAACTTAAGTCACTTCACACATTTTGGAGTGTAATACCGTCATTTCCTCGCCTATAAGCCCTTAACATTTCATATAGGTTGCGAATCTAATGTCTAATTTACCCTCCAAAGTTAACTCTATACACTATTTTTATGAGAAAATTACCAATCTACCCTCCAATGTGTATCACATGCAAGTAACGTAACTTAAATTGACGGAAAATGTAATATAGTAGCTTCGAATCTAATATTAGGAATGTAATTGACAGATTTTTATAATTTAAGGACTGATTTTTCTGAAAAAAAATAGTTTAGGAACCTAATTTTCATATTGGTAATAATTCAGGACTAAATTTACAATTCACCCTATAATTTTTTGTGCGCGGTGATCATATTTTTTTTGTAGTGAAAGTAAAGAGTATCTTAGAATAATGCGTACACTGGTCTCAAATGACCGCCTTAGGGGGCTACTACAATAATATGTGCATCACGAATATTTATTGTATTTTATTAATCTTGTACTTACGAAAATCAACCCAACATCGAAAGAAGACTTTCAAGAAACTCAAGGATTAATTCTAGACGGTGGTGGCAGCCAAATAAACCAAGTGACCGCTGCCAATTATTCACACGGTGCTGCAACTTAACAGTAAATAAGACACAAACGCCATTACATTAACATATACCAAACAACAAACACAGGAGGCTACACAGCCTTATGTTTTGACAGGAAAGAAATACAAAGAAACGAGAAGAGGTAAAGAAGGGTAAATAGTGAGAGGAACTGGCTTGTAGCCTTAGACCAAGACAAATATCAAATGCCACAATATGCCTTGACGGTATAGTCAGGTCCAATGCCGGAGTAATTTTTCGTCCTATGTTTAGTATATTCCAAGCTATTATAAGGCTTATACTGTTGGGGGTGGTCCTCGTCTATAAGTTCCTTCGGTGTATGTGTTTCCCCTAGCCGGGATGAAAATAGTCCGAGTGAGTGTCGTACAACGTTCTCACTCAAGATTACTCGATGTTTACAAGCTCGTATTCTATCGTTGCTCCAAACCTGAGTCAAACAAAGCCACACAAACATCCCTTTCTAAGAAATATATTATTATACATTTTCCAATCGAAAATATTGATAATTTGATTAAAATATATCATTCCAAATGTTTTGCACCTTCAGAAATTAACAATAGTCATGATAATTTGATTACGTACGTACGTATCACATAATTGTGTTTGCGGCATACCTGAAATGCCTCACCTGCTAGAAATATGATGGACGAAGGCAGAGGATCAACACATATCCACTCATCGTCCTGTAAATATATTTCCAGACCTTTGACATGATTTTGATAGATTATGGTGCTAAAGTTTGTGTCTGTATGACCGGGGATACCCATATAAGTTCCAGTTTTCTCAGGCTCACTGTATCCGTTAAATCGGCACGTGTGAACAGTCGATTCAAGGTGATCATCAAGGTACTCCTCTACACCATAGTTTTCAAACACCATTCTCATGACAGCATGATGTAGTTCTACCATCACTTTTGTATACAAATCAGTAGTCTCACTGCCCAATAAAGAACAAATTAATTGGGTAAATGTACGTAAAATTTTTAACATTTCAATGTTTAAGGTAGCATTAAATTTAGTAAATCATACCTAAATGCATTATTTCCATTGGGCCAAAAAAGATGTTCGAATATCTGAATTTGTTCCGGGTCTGTGGCACCAGCAATCCCCAAGCTTTCATAAGCGGCGCCGTTGCCAGGTTTTACGTAGGCAGCGGGGTAAGGCTTTTCACAAGAACTTTTCATTTTGATTTCAGTTGGAAAATCGAACAACTCGGCCAACGTATCGAAGAAGGAACTGCGAAGCTTCAAAGAAATTTTGTCAGGTAATATTGCCACGAAACAGCCAAGCTCCTCGAGTGCATGGCAAATGTCATTGCGTATTGAGAGCCAAGAACTTGTCCCAGGCCTGAAGCAGTCTTCATTGGAGAAATCTACTATTGCTAGTTTGGCCATTGTTTGAGTATACTGTATATGAAGAGGTTTTGAGGCTTCTGGGTTAAGCTGCTAGATGTATGTACCTAACTAACCCAAATGATATTTATAGGGAAGCATGCATGTTATGTATTTTCTGATTTCTTTAATAGATTATACTAGTTTTTATTTTTTTATTACAAGTGATTCCTACTTAATTTAGGATGTGAAGCATTTTGATGACAATCTAGTAAAAACACTATTCACGATCGTTTCAATCGTTTCGAAAATTCCATCGCCATTTACGCATGACCATGATGTAGAGAATGTGATCCCTAGGGTCTCCATAACTTTTGGATTTTAACTTTTTTTAATTTTTTTTTCGCTAAATTTTAACATTCCTAACACATTTCCATGTGGCATTCTCATAGAACGCTATGTGGATAATTGAGGCAGCATTTGCGGGCAGGAAATCAAAATTTTTGGGGAACCTTTTCCATCCAAATCCTTCAGTCTTTGCAGAAGGTAGCAAAAAGGGGATTTTAATCCCAAGTTGTCACCTCAATTCCCCCTAATTGGTGTACACTTGATTTGGGTGGCTTATTATCATAGAAAATAGGGTGAAGTGCCAATTTAGCCCTTGAACTATCACCTTAGTAGTCCTTGAATTATTTTTTTGGGTAAAATAAGTCCATAAATTCATTAAAATGTGCAAATTCTTCCTTGTTATTATTATTATTATTATTATTATTATTATTATTTTCAAAGCTATTTTATCCAATTTTTCGTCAGCTTAAGTCACTCGACACATTGAAGAGTGTAATACCATCACTTTTTCGCCTATAAGCTCTTAACATTTCATATAGGTTGCGAATCTAACTCTAATATACCCTACAAAGTTAACTCCATACACTATTTCTTTATGAAAAATTACCAATCTAACCTCTGATGTGTATCACATGCAAGTAACGTGACTTAAATTAACGAAAAATTGAATATCAATACTAGGGATGTAATTGGCATATTTTTCTAATTCAAGGACTGATTTTTCTGAACAAATAGTTTATGAACTTAATTTTCACTCAGGTGATGATTTAGGGACTAAATTAGCTGTTCACCCTAGAAAATATGAACCATGTCATTCGTACCATGCTGTGAACAATAATGAAGTCTTGTCCTCTATTATTTGGAGTTTGATTAGATTTCTTACTCAGATGTGGTAATGGAAGCATGAGCCTATCACAAGTGATAAAAATATTCTTAATAATTTCTTGTAATTTAGCGGACGCTGATCGAATGCAATAATAGAGTTAACTTGACGTAATCGATGAAGGGAAATCTTTGCAACTTACTTGATATTATAACACTAGACGCAAAGTTGGATTAATTTAGTATTACAGGACAGAGTTAACATAATTAAAAGAAGCCGGCTGCTGTCCTCCTTTTCTTTTTCTTTCTTTTCTTTTTTGTGTTCAAAAGATAAATTTATTAAATTAGATATTAGATTAAAGAGCCGACGGAGTTCAAATCAATTTTGTGGTGCAAGGGCAACACTCCTCTCCATCACTATAGTAGAGAGCCACTTGCTCGGCTGCTGTCCTTCGGTAGGTTTAAAACTTTTTGACATGTTTACTAGCTTTATATTTGCTGACCTGAATCATTCGGCCAAAATCAAGGTGGGAAAGAAGCCCGCTACTGTCCTTGGCAGGCCCGGCCCATGCCCAGTGCTGGCAAGGCGACCGTCTGGGACCCAAAATAATTAGGAGCACCAAAATTATTAGGGTGGTATATTTATATATGTTTTCATAAGAGTATAAATTTATAAAATTTGGTTCAATGACAAAGAAATTTAACTAGAACTAGTGGTTTTGTTGTTCGTTTGAAATTAATGAGGGGGACTTGGGTTCAAAACACCATGTGTGCTTATTTACCTTTGAATTTTTACAAATTTCTTTTCATAAGAGTATAAAATTTGGCTAAATAATCAAGAACTTTAATTAGAATCAATGGTTTTTGCTGTTTAAAATTAACGAGAGGTCCTAAATTCGAAATGCTAAGGGCATGTTTATTCTTTTCAATTTTTACGAATTTTTGTTTGGTTGTTAATTTATTTTTAATTAGTAACTAGTAGCTATGTGGGTTGTTATTTTTAAACATGTGTTCCAATTCAAGTCTAATCTTCAACAAAGAATAATGCGTTGACCAAATTTGCAAATCATATGACGTGTCCTCAAAAAGTTTAATTTAGTACCCATTTATTACTTATGCATATCAATTAAAGACTCAAAAACATCATTATTTTTTTAATCCCATATTGACAAGGTTAGTAAATAAGAAAAAACACCTCACGATTTATACAAAAGCACTTTAAAAGTTCAGATGGAAAACAAAACTCATATCTATCTACTTGTAAACCTGGAGTTTTTTTGTTTCCTTCTCATGATACAAAATAAATTAGTTTTTCTGTGTTTCTAAATTATTAAGTTTGAAGTGATTTTCTAAGTATAATTTTATCGATATCTTACGTGTGAAAACAAAGAATTTTCTTATATAAAGTGAAGGCACATTTTTTGGCGTCGTCCTGGGCCTCAAAAATCTCTAGATCGGCCCTGGTCATTGGCAGGTACGAGGAATGGCAAATTCGAGAGAACATCTTCACACGTCATTTGAACGAATGACAGCTTTGAAAGAGGACGTTGATTTTCACGGAACCGGATCCCCTCCTAAGCTTAGGAGGCTGAGCCTCCTGAGCAAATCACACGGGCAATTGAGATTTGATTTAACAGCTGCAAGAAGGGCCTCCTGTTTGTAGCCGTTGGATCAAATTTCAATAGCCCGTGTAATTTATGCAAATGATTAATGAAGAGAAAGAAGACTATTTTGTTTTCTAAAAGACTTGGCCAGAATGATGTCGTTCTAAGCCAAGCCAAATTTTTTTTTTTTTAGTACAACGATATATTTAAACTAAGGGGAGGGGAGAGTTCGGGTAAGCCACACAGTGGACAACCTAATTTGGCAATTTCAAACAAAATAATTAAAAGCAAGTCTTCTTATTAAGCCACATAATAGAGACCTTTTTTTATTAAAAATAAATAAATAGAAAATTCTCTTTCATCTTACCCAAGATCTCATCCCATTTTTCGTTTAGTTTTTTCAATTGATTAATTCCCAATTCCAAATCCTTGTTTCTTCTAATGCCACCCAACCGATCCCCAGGTCACCACCGGCTACTCCACGCCTTCACATATCTCTTCTCCCCGACCACCACCTGATTCCAATCCTAAAAACAAATCAAAATCAGCCCAATTATACTAGATGTCCATCATGTCCTCACACGAAGTTTTTGGACGCGTTGAATAAATTTTAGGATGGTAATTTTCACACCATATTTTGCATCACAAACGTTTTTTATGTAAATATGTACAGACTTTGTTTTACTTCATACACTCTAAAAAAATATTAAACAAATAAAAGAGCGTAAAATAGGGTGTGCGAATGTGATGACCCGTCCCTAAATTTTCATGTAATTTTCTCCCCGAGTGTCTAAATTGACATTTATGCCCTGGTTGGCAAAGTGACGTGGACGTGGTTATCTGGCTTTTAATTATTTTGTCGTTATCGTAATTAAATAGTACTCGTTGTTATGATCACGTGAGCACGAATTAGACCTGAATCGGAGTGGTAACGAAAAAGTTACGTTACATTAAAATATGTAAACAGCGGGTAGGTTTGTGCACGTATGTGTAAATTATCCAGTGTTAGAAACACTGTTTTTAATAAGGGGACAGATTTCATGTAATCTGAAATGTGTACCAAACTTTATCCTTTTCTCTTTTTAAAAACCTGTCTATGACTTGTTTCACCCACTAATCAAATCTCATCCTCACTTCTCTCCACCAATAAGACAGATCCCTATCTCTCTCTCTCCTTCTCAGCCAATCAGAAAACTTCTCTTTCTCTCTCTCATCTTCTCCCTTTCTCTCTCCTCACCCGTCACTCGCTTTTCTCTGCAACTACAAGGACCTTCATCAAACACTCACAGATCGAACTTAAGAATACCACCATTGTGGTCCTCTCACCTTCACGAACCCAACCGTACAAACCAATTCTCAAATGGACGAATTTTGACTCGCCAACTCAGACGTTCCGACTCGGTGGGTTTTACCCCGATGTGATCATGGCTGAGTTACAAGTTTTTGAAGGTTGTGGAAGCACCTAGTCAACTCCCTGGAGTCCCTAGACTAAGTTTGGAGTAGAGTTGATGCGAGAACACACATTTTCAAAGAGTGAAAAATTAGGCCGAACCATTCGAGGCTTTTTTAGGCCATGTCCGTCCACTTTTTGGACCTTTTAAGGGTACAATCTTGTTCTACTCCTCAAGAGCTTCATTTCCATATAAAGATCGTTGAAAATGGTTGAGAAATGGGCAAGTTATGCGATTTTGAAATTTTTCCCAGAAACCGACGAACCAAACGGCGGCTCCAGTGGCAGACGGCGAGGCTCACTAGGGAAGATGAAGAATATTCCGTCAAAGTTGACGGAATATTCTAATGGCGTCAGGCAACACCGTTAAGTTCTGTTAACTATTTAACGGAATATTCCATCAAGTTTGATGGAATATTCCTGTCTTATGTCAGTCTCTACCAGGCGCGTGTGGCCATGGGCTAGGTGGCCCATGATGACACGTCCGACCTCCGGACGGCAAGTGGTTGACGCGTACGGGTTTGTGACGTCGAGTAGAATGTTTTTGTATATTCAAACCTTCCGTTTGAGCAAACTATGGGGGGGAGGTTTTTTCCTAGCTTTTAGTGTATGTGTTAATTAACTAATTATTATTAGTTGTTTCGCATATAGGGGAGACTTACCCCGAGGACGTATGAGGACAAGCGAGGCTAGGGGGCTACGATCCATCGACATATCAGTGAGTGGGCATTTGTTTTCGTGTGTGTGTGTGTGTACATACATACATACATATATATATATATATCATTTGTACAATTCTTTTTATTCATTTATAACAACTGGTTCCATGGCATATTTAATCTTGGTTATCCTCCACATCAAGTTTCCAATTATTTAATTAACAGTTCATTCAATTCTAATCATCATTGCCCTTGGTTCAATTGCCCTTCTCGCTATTATCACCATTTGTTCCGCCGCATTTGGTATCAGAGTTAAGTGAGTGGTAATTGAGTTATCATCTTTATAATCACTCCATTTTGTTGTGGGGTGTGAGGACAAGTAGTTTTATGTAGAATCCCTTGATCCCGAAGAAGGCCAGACAATTCGGAACCAATATATTCACCTTCATTATCAGAGTGGAGAACCTTAATAACAGAGGAATATTGTGTTGCAATCATTTGAGAGAAGGACTGAAACACCATACTAACGTCACTTTTATTCTTCATTACATAAATCCTAGTCATACGAGTGCAATCATCAATGAAGGTAACAAACCATTTAATGCCAGAAAGAGTACTAACAGAAGTTGGACCCCAAACATCAGAGTGCACAAGATCAAATGGAAACAATCTTTTATTCATACTAGGAGGAAACGAAGCGCAATGAATCTTCGCTAGAATACATACTTCACAATGTAAGTCTAATTCTTTTATTTCATGAAATAAACTAGGCAACATACGCCTTAAAAAACCAAACAAAGCATGTCCTAACCGACGATGCAATAACCACACTTCCTGTAAATTATTGGTACGGGATGTTCGAACTGCATTAGCTCTGCCAGGAACGACGTCATCCACATAATATAACCCCTCTCTCTGAGTGCCATGCCCAATTATCTCCTTGGTTTGAATATCCTGAAGTAAACAAAAAAGTGGATACATAAGTACAACACAATCTAATTGCTCAGTAACTTGAGGAATAGATAACAAATTATGAGATAACAATGGAACAAGCAAGCAGTGATGAAGGGGAAGAGCCAGCGTGAGGTTCATAGTGTCGGCACCCAAACCGGTGATGTTATTCCGTTGGCCGTTGCAATACACTTCCGTGGAGTTGTCGTCACACAAGTAAACAAATTCTTATCAAAAGTCATATGATATGTTGCACCCGAGTCTAGAATCCAACATGTATGATGTTCCATATCAAAGGCTAAAAGAACACGCCCTATACTACCTGGGGTGGCTGGGTTTTCACTATGAGTGGTCCTAGTCAACAAGCTTTGACTCGGATCACTAGAGGAAGGCACGACAGGTATTTCTTATACACGCAATGAGCAATTTCCGAAGCAACCAAACTATATCTGGCCGATAACGGAGTAGATTGAAAATGAATGATGTATCCAATAGGCAATCCACTCCAATTTTCTACGTACACTTGAATTGGAGAATTTTTTTCATTGTGACGAGAACACGGATGATACACTACATGTTTTTATAGAAGTGGTGAAAAATTTTATTTTTTAAGTTATTAACTTTTTAACAACATATCTCACAATTTGTATAGTGACACGTGGTGTACCACCTCGTTTACCAATCACATTGAAAAATCTCTCATTAATTTGAGTGGCTTATTATTATAATAATCTGTCTCTCTCTTGGGCTTGTAAACCAAGATTTAAATCGTAGAAAATAAACCGTGTCATTCATACCATGCTGTGAGCACTAGTGAAGTCTTGTCCTCTATTATTTGGAGTTTGATTAGATTTCTTTGTTAGATGTGGTAATGGAATTATAAGATAATTACAAGTGAAAAAAATATTCTTAATAATTTCTTGTAATTTAGGGGTTTGGTGATATATCATGCATGTACGTCGGACTTCTGATTGAATGCAATAATAGAGTTAAGTTGACGTAATAGATGAAGTGAAATCTTTGTAATTTACTTGCTATTATAACACTAGATGCAAAGTTGGATTAATTTAGTATTATAGGACAGAGTTAACATAATTAAAAGAAGCCGGCTACTGTCCTTTTTTTATTTTTTTTGTTTTATCAAACGATATATTTGTTAGATTAGATGTTAGATTAAGGAACCGACGGTATTCAAGCCCATGTCGTGCTGTAAGGGCAACACTCATCTCCACCGGGAGCCACTTGCCCAGCTGCTGTCCTTCAGCATGCTTAAAGTTTTATATTAAAATTTCTGGCCGAGTTTACTAGCTCTATATCTGCTGACCTGAATCATTCAGCCAAAATTGAGGTGGGAAAGAAGCCTGCTACTGTCTTTGGCAGGTACATGGAATGTCAAATTCGACAGATGTTAATTTTCACACACCATTTGGACGAACAACAACTTCGAAAGAGGAAGTTGATTTTCACCACCGTTGAACGAATGACAATGAAGAACATTAAACAAGGGTGTGTAAGAGAACAAAAATGATTTGCATTGATCATTTCCGTATAAAATATAGAGATTACACCACAAATTGAATGAAGGAGTATGTCCTTATAACCAGTGGCAAATGCATTAAGGGGCTTGGGTGGTCCGGAGACCACTTGGAAGCCCGGATAAGTGGTTGTGAGGACCTTCGAGGACCACCCAATTTTGGTCATGTGATGGAGTAGAAGAGTACGGCTGCGAACCAACGGATGCAAGCTATGAAAATGATTAACTAAGAGAAGGAAGACTATTTTGTTTTTTAAACTTGGCCAAAATGATGTCGTTTGAACCAAGCCTTTATTTTTTTATTTTTTATTTTAGTACAACGATATATTTAGACTAGGGGAGGGGAGATTTCGGGTAAGCCAGATAATAGGCAGCCTAATTTGGTCGTTTAAAACAAAATAATTAAAAGCAAGTCTTCTTATTAAGCCACATAATAGAGATTTTTTTCCATTAAAATAAATAAATAGAGTCTATTCTTTTTCCTCCTACCCAAGATCTCATCCCATTTTGCATTTACTTTTTCAAATTGGATAGTTCCCAATTCCAAATACCTGTTACCTCTAATGCCACCCAACTGATGCTCAGGCCACCCCTAGCCGCTCCACACTTTCACATGTCTCTTTTACACGAACACCACCTGTTCACTTCTCTCCAGTCTCCACCACCACCTAACCCCCCTAATTTTTGAATTTAAGTAAGTTTTCTATTCTAGTATAAAATAATCGTATAAGAGTTTAGAGGAAACCACTATTACTGTTGCTGAAGCCATTGCCTTGAAGGAATGATTTTTGCTTGCCAAGGGGAAGGGTGTTAGGAACTTGATGGTGGGATGTGACTCCTTGCTAGTCATCCAGCTGGCGCGTAGAGAGTGGAAGCCTCCTTGGCATATTTGTCAAATTGTTAATGATATAAAGGGATTGGCTTCGAAATTTTCGGTGATCATTTGGAACCACATTTTTAGAGAGACTAACTTTGTTGCGGATGCTTTAGTCCATGCAGGTGTTTCTCTTGTTACCAATTTTTGGACTACTGTCTGCCTTGTGTGGCAATGGATGCCCTTATATTTGACTGTTAGGCTAACGGTTGTACTACATGCTTTCGTCCTTAATGAAATTTCTTGCTTATAAAAAATAATAAAAATAAAATAATCATATAAGATGTTAAAATTGATGTGTATTGGATGGAAAAATTAGTTAAAGTTGTTATGATTAAACTTCATAATTGATATTGTGGACAAATTTAATCTTTGTAGCTTGCATTTACTTTTTCTAATTGAATAATTCCCAACTGCAAAATCCCTTTTTCCTCTAATGCCACCCAACTAATCCCCAAGCCACCACCAGCTGCTCCACGCCTCCACATCTCCTCTCCACGCCCATCACCTGGTCCGCTTCTCTCCAGTCTCCACCACCACTTAACCCCATAGTTTTTGAATTTATGTAAATTTCTACTTTAGTCTAAATTAATCATATAGAATATTGTGGATGCAAATTTCTGTCATCTTCTCATTTGACGAAAATGCACATGCAAAATAATAACACCTAAGATTAAGACCAAATGCCTCACGCCCACGATGAATTATTGTGGGGGGGGGGGGGGGGGGGGGGGGGGGGGGAGGGGGGCTTTGGCCGAAGAATCTCCGATGCCAAAGTTAGAATTCAGAAAACAAAGTGTTTAGGAGTTTGTGGGTAGCAAATATCTTAGCTTTTTAGTGGGATAATAGGGCTATTTATAGGGGAGTGATAAGAGGGATTTGAATAAATACTATTTTGATCACCTTCGACTCTTCCTTGATTGAGCCATTATTGTTCATTGCATGTGTGTGGGAATCCCGGTGTGCCTCAAGGGTAATTTTGTCCTTTTCACCCAAAAGTTCATGTGTCACCTTTTCTTGATTATTTTTGGCTCCACAAATATAAAAAATGATGTGTATTGGATGGAAAATTTAAATTTGCAATAGCTCATAGCTATTGTTAAGTTATTATGATTAAACTTCATAATTGATATTGTGGACAAATTTAATCTTTGTAGCTTGCATTTACTTTTTCCAATTGAATAATTCCCAACTGCAAAATCCCTTTTTCCTCGAACACCACCCAACTGCTCAATGCCTCCACATGTTTCCTCTCCACACCCATCACTTGGTTCACTTCTCTCCATTGTCTCTACCACCAGTTAACCCCGTAAATTTTCAATTTTAAGTAAATTTTATATCTTAGTCTAAATTGATCATATACAATATAAAAAATGATGTGTATTGGATGGAAAATTTAAATTCATAATAGCTTATAGCTATTGTTAAGTTGTTATGATTAAACTTCATAATTGATATTGTGGACAAATTTAGTTTTTATAGCTTGTAATGTTGTTAAAAAATTATGAATGAAAAGTTGGTAGTTTATCGTTTAAATATTCAAAATTATTTTTGGTGTAATTTTTTTTCAAAATTTTATATTGAGACCACCGGATATTAACCTCTTCCCCACCAGTCTCGAGCACTGTAGGAGGCGAAGGTTCTTGAATGAAGTTTGAACTTTGAAGGAAGGAGAGAAGCTTGGGAACACCGAGGTTGAATGTAGAATATAACAAAATTTAAACAAAAAAAAAAAATACAAAAGGTTCAGTTGCCGGGAATTGAACAAGGGTCTCCTAGGTGAAAGCTAGATATCCTAACCTCTGGACAACATCAAATCCTTGTACTCTACGTTTCGCATCATAATATTTTTTTTATGAAGCAATGCCCTACCAAACCGACCCGTCCCATTAGAGCACCTCCACCTCTAAAAATGAGTTGGTCCAAATTTCATATAATCCACATAAATGAATAGTAATGGACTGCAATAAACAGTAATTAGCCAAGTGTATCTCCACTCCTAAAAAATGAGTTGGGCAAGAGTTTAGTCACTTTGTATTAAAATATTATTATTTTTTATAAAATATAAAATATAATTTTATTTTTAAATTTCAAATAGGATTTTTAACCAATTTTGTCACGCCATGTGTCATTATCCGAAAGTACTATTTTTGTGGATAGATTTCCGATAAGATTATGAACCAATCCCATTGCGTCACGTGTCACTATCTATTTAGAATCCTTTAGAATAAATTTTGATAAGATTTTCAACCAATCACATAGTGTCATGTGGCATTATCCACAATCTCATCGTTTATTTTTTGTCCATATAAACCCTACATCGATCCTAATTCATATACCAAACTCAAACTAGCTCAGAATCCTTCTTCATCGTTTTTAAATCTTGAGTTCTTACAACGTCTTCTTCAAGGAGATTGTATGAAATAGATGAGGAAGAGAAAAAATCGTTGGCAGAGCATGGAGAATTATTCAAACTCGAGGATAGTGTAGATGAGGCGTTCATAATGGAAGAGGAAAAGGATGATGAACTTAGAAGGCAGAGAGCCTCACATTCCCGTCGTGTCATGCAAGCTGTGGGTCAGATCTCCAAACCTAGATGTGCCACAAACTTGGATAGAAAGAGGAAAGACGAGGTAATGATCTTTTGGAACATTATTTTATCCCCAACAATGTATTCCCTGATCATATTTTTAGACGTCATTTTAGAATGCAACGAAGTTTGTTCAACAAAATCATGATTGCTATTTGCAACCATGATCCATACTTTGTGCAAAAAAAAGAGAGGATGTTTTATAGGTCTCCGTCCTGAGTAAAAAATTATTGCTGCCTTGTGGAGGCTTGCATATGGAGCATCTACAGACCAAGTGGATGAGATTACGAGGATGGAAAAATGAACTGTTCTAGAGTCCCTAATGAGGTTTTGCTTAGCAATCGAAGCCCTCTACACCAATGAGTACGTCCGTAAACCGACGACAATGGACCTGCGAAGGCTTCTAAAGAAGAGTGAGATGCGAGGCTTTCCTGGCATGATTGGAAGCATCGACTGTATGCACTGGACTTGGAAAAACTGTCCAAGTGCATGGCAAAGAGCTTATGGAGACCGAAAATGAGCCAAAAGTACCATTTTGGACTCGGTGGCATCATTTGATACATGGATTTGGCATGCTTTTTTGGGTATTCCAAGAGCTCAAAATGACCTCAATGTCATTACCCAATTTCTAGTGTTTGACGAGGTGCTGCAAGGAAAAGCACCGAAAGTCACATATTGGGTCAATTGACATAAGTACGACGAAGCATACTACTTAGCAGACGACATTTAGCCAAGGTGGACATCGTTTGCCAAAACAGTGCCACGTCCACAAAGTGAAAAGGAAAAACACTTCGCAAGATGTCAAGAGGGGTGTAGGAAGGATGTGGAGCGTTGTTTTGGTATCTTGGAAGCTCGTTGGGCGATTGTTAGGGGTGCTGCCAGATTGTTTGATGTAAAGGCTCTTTGATCCATCATGATAATGTGTATCATTCTCCATAACATGATTGTGGAAGATTGTTTGAGGTAAGTACTACTAATGGTTATCTGGCTTTTAATTATTTTCTCGTTATCGTAATTAAATAGTACTCGTTGTTATGAACGCGTGAGCACGAATTAGACCTGAATCGGAGTGGTAACGAAAAAGTTACGTTACATTAAAGTATGTAAACAGCGGGTAGGTTTGTGCACGTATGTGTAAATTTTCCAGTGTTAGAAACACTGTTTTTAATAAGGGGACAGAATTCGTGTAATCTGAAATGTGTACCAAACCTTATCCTTTTCTCATTTTAAAAACCTGTCTATGACTTGTTTCACCCACTAATCAAATCTCATCCTCACTTCTCTCCACCAATAAGACAGATCCCTATCTCTCTCTCATTCTCAGCCAATCAGAAAACCTCTCTTTCTCTCTCTCATCTTCTCCCTCTCTCTCTCTCCTCACCCGTCACTCTTTTTTCTCTACAACTACAAGGACCTTCATCAAACACTCACAGATCGAACTTAAGAATACCACCATCGTGGTCCTCTCACCTTCATGAACCCAACCGTACAAACCAATTCTCAAATGGACGAATTTTAACTCGCCAACTCAGACGTTCCGACTCGGTGGGTTTTACCCCAATGTGATCATGGCTGAGTTACAAGTTTTTGAAGTTTGTGGAAGCACCTAGTCAACTCCCTGGAGTCCCTAGACTAAGTTTGGAGTGGAGTTGATGCGAGAACACACATTTTCAAGGAGTCAAAAATTAGGCCGAACCATTTGAGGCTTTTTTAGGCCATGTCCGTCCACTTTTTGGACTTTTGAAGGGTACAATCTTGTTCTACTCCTCAAGAGCTTCATTTCCATATAAAGATCGTTGAAAATGGTTGAGAAATGAGCAAGTTATGCGATTTTGAAATTTTTCTTAGAAACCGACGAACCAAACGGCAGCTCCAGCGGCAGACGGCGAGGCTCACCAGGGAAGATGAAGAATATTCCGTCAAAGTTGACGCAATATTCTAATGCCGTCAAAGTTGACGGAATATTCTAATGGCGTCAGGTAACGCCGTTAAGTTCTGTTAACTGTTTAACGAAATATTCCAACAAGTTTGATGGAATATTCCTGTCTTATGTCAGTCTCTACCAGGCGCGTGTAGCCATGGGCTAGGTGGCCCATGATGACGCGTCCGACCTCCGGACAACAAGTGGTTGACACGTACGGGTTTGTGACGTCGAGTAGAATGTTTTTGTATATTCAAACCTTCCGTTTGAGCAAACTATGGGGGGAGGTTTTTTCCTAGCTTTTAGTGTATGTGTTAATTAACTAATTATTATTAGTTGTTTCGCATATAGGGGAGACTTACCCCGAGGACGTATGAGGACAAGCGAGGCTAGGGGGCTACGATCCATCGACATATCAGTGAGTGGGCATTTGTTTTCGTGTGTGTGTGTGTGTATATATATATATATATATCATTTGTACAATTCTTTTTATTCATTTATAACAGCTGGTTCCATGGCATATTTAATCTTGGTTATCCTCCACATCAAGTTTCCAATTATTTAATTAACAGTTCATTCAATTCTAATCATCATTGCCCTTGGTTCAATTGCCCTTCTCGCTATTATCACCATTTGTTCCGCCGCATTTGGTATCAGAGTTAAGTGAGAGGTAATTGAGTTATCATCTTTATAACACTACATTTGTTCATCCTTCAGTTTTCATTTACAGTTTATCTTATTTGTTAAACTTCTAAGTAGGATTGTTTACTCTCAACCCAAACAATAAGGCGTGTTTCAAACAATAAGTCCATAGGATTAGAATGAGTGGAGAGAGAGTTCAGCAAATACGCGACGAAGGTAAAAGCCAGTAGGATTTATGTATTTTGAAAGCCTGCATTTTGAGCAATATGAGTAGATTATTTAGATCTAATTCAACTACCAACACTAGCTCTAGATCCAGTTTAAGTAGAATTCCAGACATAGTAAATGAAGAACAAAAATTACAATTTGAAACGGATGACAATGTCGACTTTCGAGATTGGAATATCCCCAAGGTTTCTAGTAAAAACATTTAGAAGAAGGTGGGTCGAGATCAAGATTTAATCAATTCCTTAGTCAATAGAAAATTAAAGGCAGTAGAAACTAGCTCAGCAGTCACCCAACAAGAATTAATCAACGACCTAATTAACATAAAACTAAGGTCAATAGAAACAGCCTATCCGGTGACTCACCCAAGATATCAGCCCAATACTCAGAACTAAGGAGAGCAAAGCTCTCCAACAGAATCCGACTTCGAAGCAAGTCAAATCAACCACCAATTACTCGTATTTAATAAACCATGCAAAATTCGATGGAAGAAACTCAATGCTGACATCGAAGCAACAGATCCCAGAAGGAATATTTTTCAAAATAAATATACAAAAGAACAAAAATTGGACATTTACAATAAATGAACCAATTTCATGAAAAAGTACAGATTTGAAGTATTTTTCTTTGATTTTGTTGAAAAATATTATGAGTCTGAAAAGAAGTTAGAAGTCATCACCAAAGAAAATTGGGTTAAAGAAGACAAAACCATTGCCTCTTCTAGTCACCCTCCACAAGAAACAATTTTAATTACAACTGCAAAAACACAAGTACCAGCCACTCCTTTCAAACTTCCAAAAGAAGATGCAGAAGTCAAGCCAGTCATCGAACAAAACAATTTCACAAACCAAAGTTTACACACCATAGGAAAACAGTTAGACAAAATTGAAACCAAAATAGATAGACTTTCTCAACCAAAACCAACAATCAGGGAAAAACCCTTAGTCATCTTCCCAAAGTCGTCCTCTAACTCAACAGCTTTAAAAACAATTTCCACAAGCAAAAAAATAGATCAAATGCTACAAGAAAAATAAGTCAATGTCTTGCGTCATCCAAAAGAATCTCAAGCGTAAACAACTTCTGCATTATGGGATTCAGAAGATGAAAGTGAAATGAGTTCAATTAAGAAAGTAGAAGGAGCTTTTCAAAATCTTGAACTAAAACGAATCACGAACAAACGAGTCAATCCAACAACTCTTACCAAAAATTGGTATCCAGGGCCAACACCTTCGGATATTCAATTTGAGGAAAGAAACATCCAAAACCAATTCTCAGTCTCAGCTAATACACTCTATGAATGGAACATAGATGGATTATCAGAACAAGAACTTTTGAACAAATTACAACACATTTCCATGGTTGCTAATAGTTATATTACCAATCATAACCTCAGTTAAACTCAAGTTGTCGACCTTTTGGTCACTGGATTTACAGGAAAGCTCCATTCTTGGTGGGAAAAACATCTCACTGAACAATCAAGAAATGAAATTAAAAATGCAGTCAAAAGAGACGAACTTTGATGAGCAGATAGGACGAGGAGTCCCAGATGCAGTCAACACATTCCTTTTCACCATTATAGAACATTTCATGGGGACACCTAGTAATGTCACCTCCAAAATTCATAACCAACTTAGTAACTTAAGATGTCCAATGCTAATCGATTTTAGGTGGTACAAAGATGTTTTCATGTCCAGAGTCATGCTTAGAGAAGATAGTAATCAACCATTTTGGAAAGAAAAATTCATTAATGGATTACCAAATTTATTTGCCCATAAAATCAGAAATGTCCTAGTTAATGAAGAAGGTATCATACCATATCATACCCTTATGGAAATATTATTAACATTATCCAAAAAGAAGGATTGAAAATGTGTATTGATATGAAAATTACATAACAAGTCAACAAAGGCAAGTCAATAGCCAACTATGAATTAGGACCATTTTGTGAACAATACGGGTTACCTCCTATTACTCCATCCAACAAAAAGAAAAAATTAGAAGCCTACAATAGGTACCCAAATAGGTACTCCAGTAGGAGACACCCCAAATATAACAAATTCAAAAATAAGAATTTTGAAACAAATAAATTTTACGAGAAACCTAAGTCTAGCAAGTGGAAGAGGAAACCCTCAGGAAAACTCCACACCAAAAATCAAGAACAAAAAGGGAGTTGCTACAAGTGTGGCAAATTCGGTCATTATGCAAATAAATGTAGAGTCAAGAAAACAATCAACCAATTGAAAATCTCTGAAGAAGAGAAAACCTAGTTAATCCAAGTCTTAGAACTCAGAGACACGAACCATAGCCAATCCGAAGATGATTTAAGTTCGTCTTCTTCTAGTCAAACCTCAAGTAGTCTTTCGTCCCCTGACATTAAGATAGGATGCACATATACTTGTTGTAACAAAATTTCAGTCCTCAATAAACAAGAAGAACAAGAAGATCTGTTTATTGAATTAATTAGTAAAGTAGATGATCCTAAGTTAAAATCATTTTATTTAACAAAGCTCAAGAAATTAGTCTCCCATGAAGAAGCCAGTACTAGTCAACCCCAAACTGGTCCAAAAATCAGCCTTAGCATAACCCTAAAAAGGTTCAATAAGTCTAAGAAAGAAATTACAGTCAAGGATTCACAAAGAGAAGTCAGTAAAATCAAAGAAGAAATTAAGTTTTTTAAATCTGAAAACTTAGAAGTCCGTTCACAGCTCAGTAGCATCCAAACAAAAGAGTTTCTTAGGAAAAATAACATCCAATCCTCATCAAACAAAGAAAACAATAATTCTTCATCTGATCAACAATCAAAACCCGAAGAAAATTCAACACATAACTTAGTGTTAGGATTTTTACAAAAAATTAGAATCCATAAATGGTATTCTAAAATAAAAATAATAATTGAAGACTTCCAGTTAGAAACAATTGCCTTAGTTGACTCAGGTGCAGACTGGAATTGTATTCAAGAAGGTTTAATTCCCACTAAGCATTTTCATAAATCAACAGAAATCCTTAGTGCAGCAAACCAGTCCCCAATGCAATTAAAATATGAAATTCCAAAAGCTCATGTTTGTCAAAACAATGTTTGTTTTAAAACCCCATTTGTTTTAATAAAAAACTTTTCAAACCCAGTTGTTCTAGGGCTTCCCTTCATAGCTCTCCTATATCCTTTTAAGGTACACCATAACCGTATAATCACCAAAATGTTAGGACAAAAAATCACATTTGAGTTCTGCATGGAAACAAACCTCAAAAAATTAAGACAATTACAAAAAGATAGTTTCTCAAAAACCATCAATCTAGTCACCAAAAAAATGACAACAAATTAATTTCTTAAAAGAAGAAATTAATTACAAGAGAATTGAAGAACAATTAACAAACAAATCTTTGTCACAAAGCATTGACAAGTTTCAAAAGAAACTTGTTAATAAAATTTGTTTTAACATTCCCAATGCTTTCTGGCACAGAAAGCAGCACATTGTTAAACTTCCTTACAATAAGGAGTTTAATGAAAATAAAATTCCAACAAAAGCTAGACCAATCCAAATGAGTCAAGAAGTTATGGAATTCTGCAAAACAGAAATCCAAGAACGTCTCAATAAAGGAATCATTAGGAAAAGTAAGTCACCTTGGTCCTGTCCTGCTTTCTATGTCCAGAAAAATGCTGAATTAGAATGAGTAACCCCTAGGTTAGTCATTAATTACAAACCTCTTAATGAAGTCTTGGAATGGATAAGGTATCCAATTCCTAACGAAAAAGATTTAATTAAGAGACTTAGTCAAGCTGTAATCTTCTCAAAATTCGACATGAAGTCTGGATTTTGGCAGATTCAAATTCATGAAGATGACAAATACAAAATTGCATTTGTCACTCATTTCGGCCATTATGAATGGAATGTAATGTCATTTGGTCTTAAGAATGCACCTAGTGAGTTTCAGAATATCATGAATGAAATATTTAATCAATACAGTCATTTCTCAATTGTTTACATTGATGATGTTCTCATTTATTCCAAATCAATAGGTGAGCATTGGAAACACTTAAACATGTTTGCTAGGATAATTAAGTCAAATGGATTAGTTGTCTCAGCAACCAAAATTAAGTTATTCCAGACCAAAATTAGGTTTTTAGGATACAATATCCACCAGTCAACCATTTAACCAATAGATAGAGTAATTCAATTTGCAAATAAGTTCCCAGATGAAATCACTGACAAAACCCAATTATAGAGATTTCTTGGATCTTTAAATTATGTTGCAGAATTTTATCCACATCTTAGGCAACAATGCAAACGCTTGTTTGATCGTCTAAGAGAAAATCCTTCACCTTGGTCCAATATTCATACTTCCATTGTTAAACAAATTAAATCACATGTTAAGACTTTGCCCTGTCTTGGCATTCCAATTCCCAATTCATTCAAAATTGCTGAAACTGATGCCTCTGAAATTGGTTACGGAGGTATTCTCAAACAGTCAATTTCTTCTGGATCTCCTAAACAAATTGTTTGTTTCCATTCAGGAGTATGGAATCCAGCATAAAGTAATTATAGTACTATTAAGAAAGAACTATTATCTACAGTATTATGTATTAGTAAATTTCAAGATGATTTATTAAATCAAAAGTTTTTAGTCAGAGTCGATTGCAAATCTGCAAAACATGTTTTACAAAAAGATGTTCAAAACATTGCATCAAAACAGATTTTTGCACGATGGCAATCTATATTAAGTATTTTTGATTTTGAAATCGAATACATCAAAGGTAGTCAAAATTGAATCCCTTATTTCCTAACCAGAGAATTTCTGCAAGGGAAGAATGACAGCAAGAAGGCCTGATCAGATGAGGTTTCCAGCCACTTTACCACCACCACCACCACCAGAAAACAAGAATCAAGCCTAGATTCTTCATCGGCCTTAGCCATTACCAACCGTTTGACTCCCTTAGGTTCCACACTAGGAAACCTTAGGCCAAATTACCAATCACCACGTCCCAATTACCAAACGACATTAGTCAGTCAATATAATCCTTATTCAACCCCTGTATACCAATCATCATCATCTTAACCAGTCAGTTATACCAAAACATCACAGTATGTCAAGAAAAATCCCAGTGAATATCTTTTTAGCATCCCTTTCAATCTCAATCAGGAACAAGCAGCAGATAAATTTGCAAAAACCATATTTCCATTATCACCCTACAGAGTCATAAAAAACATTGAAATACTATCAACCATTCTTAGTGAAATCGAGTCCATTTCCATCAAACCACTTTATAGTAAAACCCATGAAAATAAAATTCTCTACCATTCTCTTTACATTGGTCGATTCCTAACCAAGTCAGATTAGGGAATCCCCCTAACCAAACCTCTTTACACCCAATATATCCAGTTACCCAATATTCACTATAATTATTTTTATTACATTGATGCATGGGCTAACATCTTCCTCCATTAGGCAGAAGATTTTAGTCATTCATGGTTCATTAATTTTGACAAGAGTTTCATATTGAATTTTCCTGCATGGTCACGTCGATGTCAGTGACTGCTGAAAGATAAGGAGAAACGAAAATCAATCACTACAGAGAATAGACGTTCATAAGAAACATTTCCCAGGAAAAATTTCAAGTCAGAGGGCAATTGTAATAGTGAAAGGCCAGACATGAAAGCGTGTGCATCTTATAGGAAAGGCACACCACAAATTTTGACAGTATATGGACCAAAACTCAAATAAACCACCTCCGGATTCTGTCGACACTTCTAACTGCCACTTGAAGTAGTTGCCCTGTGTTCCCCTAATATTTACATGGGTTTGGTTAGAACTCCTGAGCTTGAAGCATAAAAGTGGAGAAAATAAGATGGAACTGTTTTTTAGAACCCACAGCCCAGACAAACACATACATAGAGGTATGCATAACTCAACACATTCAAGGCTGAAGCAGATGGCGAAACTGAATATCTTCAATTTGCGGGACATCATATACAATAGATATAGCAAATTGCACCAGCTATGCCCAATCAGTTTTCTTACTCATAGACCTCCAGATATGGATATAAACCACTCCATGTAAAGTTGTGAATGACAATGAATGATGTATTGGATTACTTATGTTGTAACCCACTTGTTTATCGAGTTGTTAACGACATAAGTAAATTGATAGTCCTAGTGAAATAAGGATTATGGAGTCTTAACCTTTGCAATTGACCTAAAGAAATCTGATGGATTTCGCTACAAAGATATAGTATCATGGTAGGACTTAAACACTTAAGTGATAGGGTTTGATTTTCACAACCAATAATAGGCCGGCTGTGACTAAACCCTAATGATATAAATACTATAGTTAAGTCCCTGCTTCCATACGCTAAATCTCTCAGATACGTTGAACCCTATTCATATAGCAGAGAGATATTATTGAAGTACTGGAAGTAGAAAACACCTTATGAAACCCTAGCAGTCATGGCTTCTTCTTCTTCCTCCGCTTTGAAAGATAAGTTTATTTCCCTTTAATTGTTTGATTGGTTTATTGTAATTATTTTGGTTTTATCTGTGATCCTAGTAACTTGTTGATTTTCGAATTACTTCTTACATGTGGTATTAGAGCCTCTCAACTCGCCTAGGATTCAGAATTGGTTGGTTTTGAAGATATTGGTAACGTTACAATATCATGCCATTACTTTTATCCTTACAGTATGTAAAGCTTCCGCGAATAATATGATTCATTGATTTATATTGCTGATAATTCAATATGTGGATTGATTATCGTATTGGCTTTGCAAATAATTATTTAGTTATTATTATTATTTTTTAATCTGACCTATCTGCAGAAATTACTTCTGCGTGTAGTTGTATTATCCTTGTCTGTAGATACAAATCTGCTAGGGAATTTGCAAAGCTTGGGGGTTCGGATTAAAGGTAATCTGTTTGAACAAATTTTTGACAAACTGAAGGCACAATTAGTTTGTGTTTTAGTTAAAGGTCTTTTACTTATCAATCCTGAGGCTTCCACTTATTTTTAGAGTATTTTTATAATTACTTTTCTAACTTCATGATTCTCGTGCAATTATAAATAAAAAAATGATTTTGTTTTGCTTTCATGGGAAAATATAAAGATAAGTTTTCTTAGCCATGTCGTGATAATGATTAATTAAGAAGCAAATATGATTGCTTTATGATTTATAATTTTGCATTGGATTTAAAGTTCGAAGGCTTGACACATATGCATCTAAATAACTTGATTTAACTATAATTATTTTTTAACATGATTAATATCAAGATTGGCTTTGATCCGCTTGGATGGCATTTGTGTTGCTCCTGGGCAGTGGTTTGGGTTCCTTGTTTTGGAATCCCATTTTAAATTAATAATTAATTTGCACGCTTCTCTCTCCTAGCGCACCATGTCAATGATCAGGTTTAAAATTTCGGTTGTTTTCGAAGGTTTTTCAATGTGAATCACTTGCCTTCAGGAGATAACTTGGGTGAGCCATTGTGATCTTGTATCCTATTTACAGTTCATGTTTGCAACGTTTGTCCTTTGTGACCGTCATCCTCAAACATAAAATTGCGTTAGCTGAGACTCTGTATTTGAGAAATTTCTCAAATACACACAATATGTCTAGTTCATACCTAAAAATTTTCATGACAATCTAAAGAGAATTGAGTTTTTAGTGAATTTGTAAACTAAAGTGGTATTGCTGAATTTTTGGTACTTCAAAAACTAGTTATGTTATGCAATATTGTTTTCACTAATTTGTGCATATCCAATACTACCAATTGTTTGACATATTTATTTGCCCTAATATGTCTTGGTTTTCAATTCAAATTCTCAATTCTAATGACTTTTATTAGTCAACACTAATTATATTTTGGTTGAAAAGTGTATTGGTTTATTTTGCTCAAACCAATGTTTTGTTTGGTCATCAATTTTGATTATGATGATCATTGTCTTTTGAGACAAAAATTGGCAAGTGGCATCAGTTTACTAATTGATCATTTTGGTCCCTATCGAATAACTGAATAACCATGTTTCCTCTTTCAAGAACTATCTTGTTCAATGTCAATAATGACATACTTTTGTGTTTGATTTGATCTTTTGAGAATCGTTGAATATCCAACAAAACGGTTATTTAATATTGTTCTAAAGGATTATTTTGAAAAATCAGAATTCTAATTTATATGGTGAATACTTATGTCCCAAAGGAAATTTCAGGAAATCATTTACCAACTATAAATTATTATAGCAATATAAAATACTTCTAACATATTTTCATGTGGCCAAAGCTGTTGAAGTTATATGTATTTTGTGTATTTTATGTTTTGGCTAGCTATGCAGGTATTTTCTTTGCATGATTGGTTTCTGCCCAAAGGTGTAACAATCATGCAATTTGTACTTGGTTAGATCCTCCACAACTCGACTACTTCCATGATGAATCTTGCAGAATCGAGAATGAGTACGTAAATTTGCCAATCTTTTGCCTTAATTTTCTCTAAGTTCTAAATTGGATTAAAATTATTGTTGAAAAATTGATGTTATTGAGATATCTAAGTGTTTATTTTAATCGACTTTGTTTTAGAATTAAAACATAAATTTTGAGTTTGGATTCTTTTATTAGGTTTCATTCTAATTGATGACCTAATCTTTAGCACATATGTGAGTCTTCTCTCATACACTAAAATAAAATAAAATTTGTAGTCATTGCATAGTTTTTATTTATTGAACTTTTTAATTCTAACCTACTTTAAAAAAAATAAAAATAAAATTTATGTATTTGATCATTATTGATTCAACTAGCCCATATTTTGGTATATGAAAACCACTTTCTCTAGTGTTTAATCTTGCAATTTTGAGTGTTTGCCCAAGTGGGAGAAATAATGTATAATGGGCTTCACACTCATCAATTTTTCATGCTTTTAATGGTCATAGTTTTGGTAGATAAAATGTACATTAGCATACTTGTTTATATTTTATTGGTTATATATGCAACTAATCTTGCAGGAAATTCAAGAAGGGTTAATAAGTATATTATGCTCAAAAGTGTTTTGCATATTAATTCTTGTTTGTTGTTCAAGAAATTGGACTTGTGATTTATAGGTTATTGATGAATAATTAATCTGCTCAAAAGTGTTTTCTTATTCAGTACAACTATAAATCAATGGACAGTGAAGCATGAAATTGACAAGATTGTATATACTTCATCTGCTCAAAAGTGTTGAAGCTATATACGTTTACCCTTGTATTTTATATTTTAGCTATGCAAACCTAATATAATTAGTTTCTGTCCAAAGTTGATTATAGAATTATATGCTTTTGATGCATTAGAAAACATTTAGTTAAAGCTTTCTATTTCTGTCAAATGTTAGATGAACAAAACTGACTAAATGATTTTGTATAGTTTTTCAATCACAAGAGTCACTTCCCTACAAATATCTAAAATAAAGATGTTGAGCTCACAAATTTTGTGTTTTAGATGCCATGACAAATGTTTTGCTAATGGGAGTATTTGAAAGGTATCTGTTTCATTTTGTAGACATTTACAAAGTTTTTTTTACTCTCTTAATTAGTGGGAGTAATAACAATTTATATAATTTTGTCTCTTTTAATTAGTGGGAGTAAGAGATTACCTTTTGTGTTAAAAATTTGAAGTGTTAGTGGCTGATATTTTAAGAGTTTTTGTTTAAGTTTTGTTCATAAGTTTTAATAAGAGATCCTGATTTTATAAATAGTATGTCGTATTTTACTTGTTCTCTTATCATATTCTAAATTGACAGAAAAGTTGGATGTTGTTACCAACGTTGTTGAGTTCTTTTGTGAACTACTTTTGTACTGAAATATATTTTCATATTTTTAGTTCGGCTACTGTGAGCTAATGTTTTGACTATTAGCTCTTGACACCATGACTTTGTTAGCAACAAAGTGCTTTAAGTTGAATGTGTATGTGATCTTGGAGTGCAAGGAACATACCAAGTTGTTCTTTGTTTTCTTTGGTTCTGCATTCAATTCAAAGTGACAGGTTGCTAGGAAAAGTTGTTGCATACTTATGAAGACTCAGTGATCACCATGAGTTCTTATTTGTTAGGATAAATCATTGACATTCAAGTGGGAGAATGTAAAGTTGTGAATGACAATGAATCATGTATTGGATTACTTATGTTGTAAGCCACTTGTTTATCGAGTTGTTAACGACATAAGTAATTTGATAGTCCTAGTGAAACAAGGATTATGGAGTCTTAACCTTTGCAATTGACTTAAAGAAATCTGATGGATTTCGCTACAAAGATATAGTATCATAGTGGGACTTAAACACTTAAGTGATAGGGTTTGATTTTCACAACCAATAATAGGCCGGCTGTGATTAAACCCTAATGATATAAATACTATGGTTAAGTCCCTGCTTCCATACGCTAAATCTCTCAGATACGCTGAACCCTATTCATATAGCAGAGAGATATTATTGAAGTACTGGAAGTAGAAGACACCTTATGAAACCCAAGCAGTCATGGCTTCTTCTTCTTCCTCCACTTGGAAAGATAAGTTTATTTCCCTTTAATTGTTTGATTGGTTTATTGTAATTATTTTGGTTTTATCTGTGATCCTAGTAACTTGTTGATTTTCGAATTACTTCTTACACTCCAACCATCAATTTATTCCATCGGTAAACTATAGACATCATAAACACGAGAGAGATAATATGTTTGGCCTTATTACTATTTAGAAGAGACTACAGAAACATAATCACAACACCTGGAAGGAGGGTAACAACACTTATCATGCTAGAAAACATATGTATTATGTACAGAAAGAGCCGAGGGTACTGCATGCGATCACATATTGTCAAGAATTTAAACTACAACATTAGCAAGTTATTCATAATTGTACTTTTGAACATGAAATAAATGCTCAGGCCACTGAGAATGAATCCGAGGCAAGCTGACTGCCAAAGTATCTTAGTCGTGTTTATGAGGATGATTTTTCTTTTTTTTTGATCAAACGGTAGATTTTGTTGGATTAGATGTTAGATTAGTCACTAACGAGTTTTAAACCAAAGCCATCATATAAGGGCTCAATTCATTTCCACCACTTTGGTAAAGGACCACTTGTGTTTATGATGATAATTGATGAGTAACCAAGAATAAAAAATTGGGTATATAATTGCACACACGATTGTGAATAATATGTAATAATGATTTGATTTAATACCTAACATAGATTGGTTAGGTTATGCAGTCATAATGATGCCGTGCATATACGTACAAACTTCACAAGGACTTGAAGCGATTAGGCCCCAAAGGCTAGCAGGCAAAAATGTATACCACACTTTTTTTACCACACTCAGTCTTGGTTCCTTCTATCAAAAAATCATTATAATAACTAAGCTCCTCCAAAACTTCATGTGAATCCAAGAAGTGGCGAATCAAAATTTTCCACCTGTTCCATATCGGCAAAAGTTGAAACTTGAAACCTGCAGACCCTTTCAATGGAAAATTAAACAATCATAAAATAGATACATAGCAATCATAAAACGGATCTACTTGCTAATACTTGTCTTATTGTTTCAACCCTCAATTTAAATTAACTTATACGATGTTAAGCTAGATCAATTGACCATTCATACACTATAATCTTGTATATTGAAGAAGAACAGAGAAGAAGTTTTAGAGAGAGAGAGAAGAGAATCTTACAGAGAAGAGGAAGAGTCTTTAAATTTCTTAGCAACTAAGTTATTACATGAGATTAGTCTTATATAGACTGTTATAAGCTACAAAGCTAACAACCTAACTAACTGATATGATAGGATTATGACAAGTGTTTCAATCTTAAACACTATACTCTAACATCCCCCCTCAAGATCATGCTTTGAGGAACCGAGCATGAGATTGCAACAATGAGTGCAAAACAGTGGACCACTTAATCCTTTTGTTAGAATATCTGCAAACTGCTCATGTGAAGACAAAAACTGGACAGAGAGTTGCTTCTTAGAGACCCTTTCCCTGACAAAATGCACATCTATTTCAATGTTTTTCGTCTTTTGATGCTGAACAGGATTAAAAGATAAAGCAATAACAGAAAGGTTGTCACAGAACAGGACAGGAACATGAAGCAATGGTATGTGCAAAAATGCTAATAATTGTTTGATCCAATCCAACTCAGCTGAGGTGAAAGACAATGCTTGATATTCAGTTTCTGTTGAAGATCGGGAAACAGTTTGTTGCTTCTTAGAAGACCAAGAAATAGGATTGTTACCAAGAACACCACCAAACCAGTAGTTGACCTTCTGTCATTAGGGTCCCCTGCCCAATTAGCATCACTAAAGGCCTTTAACTACAAATCTCCCCTAGTGTAGGATATACCAAACTCCATAGTTTTAGAGAGAGAGAGAAGAGAATCTTAGAGAGAAGAGCAAGAGTCTTTATATTTCTTAACAACTAAGTTATTACATGAGATTAGTCTTATATAGACTATTATAAGCTACAAAGCTAACAACCTAACTAACTGATATGATAGGATTATGACAAGTGTTTCAATCTTAAGCACTATACTTTAACATACGACACCACAGATGCTTCAACTTTCATGACAATAATAGATAATCCTACACAGATCAAAGTGATTGATGCATTGTGGGACAATTTGAAACAATACATCCATTCTTTGTTACTAAAAATAATCTAATGTTTTGAAGGATTAACAAATACAGCTTTTGAAAGCATAAGCCACAGCCACACCAGGGGGCAGCAGTCTTTAATGCATAATCCTACAGTTGGAAACTTAAATTGCATTTTTATAGCAGTAAATTTGTGGTCTATAGCATGAATTGCAGAAAAATAAGTATGTGCCTCCTCTCGAGATTTCAGAAATGCACCTACGGATTTCTATTCCCTGTCACTACCCTGAAAACGCATACAAGTGAGAGAAGAATCAAATAAAGATAACCTGATTGCTGAGAAACACTACAAGAAAACTTGTGTCCTTTTTTTTTTTAACAAAACCTTGTGTCTAACTTGCATGTGTCCTTTCAATTTCAGAAATTAGATTTTTTTTTATTAATTTAGAAAAGCACAACAAATAAAGGTTTTCGTGCCCTTTATTTTAATATATTTAAATAAAAAATTATCTTTTCGTGTCCTTTACATTTACTTTTCCTAACTCTCACTTTATTTATATTTACCTTGCACCTCAATTCCTTTACATTTACTTTTCCCAATTCTCAATTCCTTAACATTTGCTTCTCCAAAATAAAAACTTTCAATTTTAATTTCATTTTCTGTATCCATGTCAAAATTTACGCGCTTCAAGACTCGCTCATTTTACTATTTGTCATTTTACCACAAACATAAACTTATGGGTACATGTGAATTCAAATGTACCAATATAAATAAACTGCACCAAAAATATAATCACAAACTTACCTTAACTTATTGGTACATTTGAATTCAAACGTACCAATACAAATAGAAAATTGAGGCATCTTCATCTTACTGTCTCCAAATTAAGATGTAATGACACACCCCATTCCGGAGGAGGTCATGCTGGCTGTCACGTGAGAGTGACGTAACCATTTACACAGTTCGAAAGCTTTAAAGATTCAATTACAAAGATATAACACCTGAAGGTGTATCCTACTTTTGTGAATTCTGTCAGAACACCGTTGGATTCCTCGTGACCACTAAAGCACTGCTACTTAGAACCTGGAGGGGCGCAAAACAAAGTTGAGTGGGTCAGTAAAACAAAGCTTTTCTAAAAATCATCTCGTTATCAAAGCGCTAACCCCTCGCTGTAAAACCTGTATACTTTCCCAGAAAATAGCATATAAACATATGTATATCATCATATTCAAAAATCATAACTCAAAAATCAATATTCTGAAAGTATGCCATGCCAGATGCATATATATATATATATATATACACATATATATATAACAGGTGAAATAACAAATCAACCGGAGACCCTGCAGTGGTCCTGTACGTCTAATCATATAGCTCAATACCTATGCCTGCACACGAGTCGGAACCACAGAAGTGGTCTATACGACAGGACTTGGTGTAATAATACGCTCTAGTGCTACACTCATCAAAACGGCCATGCGAATAATCGCAAGTCACCTACGAGTCGGAACCACAGAAGTGGTCTGTACGACAGGACTTACACCTACTTCGATCCAAGGGAGCGTGCGGTGCGGGAGGTGAATATCAACATAAGCACTAACACCAGTGGTGCAGGTTATGAGCTCTCAACACAAATCATATCATCAACACAATATAACTCACCTGATACTTACCTGTGCGTCCACCGCACCATTTCATACATATGCATCATATACCAAATCATGTATTCCATATCAATTCTATGCATGGCATTTTAGAACATACTTTCAATTAAATTCGATTTCTGGGAAAATCAGTAAGTATATAGTTATATAATGAAAACAACTACCCACTCACAGATATGTAGCCGGATCGTAACCCCCGAGCCTCGATTGATGGCGCTCGTCCTCAGGATAGGCCTCACCTATAAGCATAATAACCGAATAAACATTATTTAACGCACATAACCAACAACAGGTAATAACTTCTCATACGTTGCTCAAATGGGGTGTTTGAATATACCAACGTGATCTACACAACACCACGAACATCCCCATATTTTTAGAAAAAATTTCCGACGTCTCACGCGCCGGCCAAGGCACGGACCTAAGCGCCCCCACGCGTGACCACGTGCCAGGCACACTAACGGCGTCAGTTAACGCCGTCAGGAATATTCCGGGAATATTCTGTTAACTCCTAACTGTTACCGTTAAATCTAACTAACGGCGTTGGAATATTCCGTCAGACTTGACAGAATATTCCGTCGTCTTCAACCTTGGGACTCCGGCGAGTCTCCGGTCACCGGAAAACTGGGGATTTTTAAAACTTCAATATCCTACTCGTTTTTCATCCAAATTTCATGCCATTTATATCAAAATGAAGCTCTTAACTTGTAGAACACATTCATACTAATTTAAAGCTCTAAAAGTCACGGGACCTCACAGGAGAATTTCAAGAAAAACCGGCCAAACTTCGTCCTCACGATCCCGACGTCCAAATCCTTCAAACGAAGCACTCCGAGCTTCCTTGGGACCTCACTAAGCTTCCTATAAGCTTCAAATTTCCAAAAACACAACGTTTAACATGAGCATGAACAGTACTCAAATCGGGGATTCTTGGTTCACGAGGTTTTCAAAGGTATCCTTACCTGAAATGGTTACCAATCAACTCGTCTGTGCTCCACGAACACGATGGTGCCCTCTTTGACCACGATCTATGAAGTTTCAAAGGGTTTTGGTGCTTGTCCGTGAAGGAAAATTTGTGAAAAACATGTTCATTTGAGCAAAATCTATGGCATGCAATTAACAATTAAAGGCGGAATCATGCTTGTATGCACTCAAAACAAAACATTACCCATGAAATTCAAAGCCTAGTAGTTATGGTGAACCATGACTCAACTCAAATCTTAAAGAAAGGAGTTGAGAAACTTTTATACCTTTGAAGCACCTCTTTGCTTAGCAAAGGTTAATCACCCATGTGAGGGCCTTCTTTCCTTTGTCTCCTTGCTCCTTGGCTCCATGGATATGGATGGAAGAATTGATTCTCCAAAAGTCCCCAAGGTAGGAGACCTCTAATTTTCGACACCAAGGATGGTGAAGGAAGAAGATGAGTGACCTTGGAGGAGGAAGGATTGCTAGCTAATCCCCTCCAAGGGGGCCGGCCTCCTAGAGAGAAAGGGAGAGATATGTTCTCTCCAATTTTCTCCAAAAGAAACCCTAAATGAATTTTGGCTATAAAGTTCTTTATATAGTCCCTTCAATTAAGTGACTAAAAGAACCACAAACCCTTTTCTTCTCTATATGGCCGGCCTCCTTAAGGCTATGGGCTGTTTGGGCCCTTTTGGGTATTTAGTCAATAAGTTGTCATACAACTTATGTTAATGGGCTTGACATTCAAAGCCCATTGGGCCTTGAGGCCCAAAACTAACCCGAGGTCTAAAACGAACTTATTCGTTTGATTAATTAACATATTAATTAATCCTAGCCATAAATAATTAAACCATTTAATTATCCTTACTCATCTTCGTTATATCCTTCAATCATTGCCTTACACGGTGTGCGATCCATTAGGTTCCTTTTAGTGAGGCAGTGGGCGATTAGAACTCTTACTAATCGATTGTGAATTGAAACTTACTTTCAATTCTCCCTTTAGTGATTATACATCTTCAGGGCTCACACAAGCCATGAGTGACACCTAGCAGTATGTCATGGCTACCCAAGCTAATCAGAAGAGGTTGGAGAACCTATTCAGTTTAGGATTACAATGCAATACTCTTGACCACATTGTTTGGTTTAAATGTTTATTCATGTCTACTATCCAATGTGATTCTCTTAATTATATGATTACCTTGAATGTGATTTGGAACGACTTCATAAATCTCATTCATACTCTGGCCAGAGATTCTTAATCATATCATAGAGTATTCTCCCTCAACGTTTGAAGGTTAGAGATCCCTTGTTTCGCATTCACTTGCCTCCATGGCTAAGTGGCTTAACCCCAACTATGCCGTGGACACCCTCTGACGGAGTGACTTTGACATAGTCAAAGATCAAGGACCTAACCCCAAGACAACTATGATGGCTCAGGTCAAAGGACTACTTTGCATTATCCCAACCATGAGTTCTCATGTGACATGAGTATGAGAACTTCTCGTTG